>JAGIQG010000015.1:71724705-74285294 GCA_024679065.1 Sphyrna mokarran
ACCCAAGTCTCTGAAATGGCTACAACATCGAAGTTCCAGGTACTGGTCCAAGCTGCAAGTTCCTCCACCTTATTGCGAATACTCCTTGCATTAAAGTATACGCATTTCAAACCATGCCCTACTCCACCCGTACGCTGCTGTGTTTTACAGCTTTCCTCTATGACCCCCTTACTCTCATCCCTCTTAGCACCCCAACTACTCAGGATCCCACCCCCCCTCTGAATCAGTTTAAAGCCCCCTGCATAGCCTTTGCAAATTTTCCCCCCAAGATATTAGTTCCCCTCTGGTTCAGGTGTAGACCATCTCTCTTGTAGAGGTCCCACCTATCCCAGAATGAGTCCCAATTGTTCAGGAACCTGAACCCCTCCCTCCTGCACCATCCCCGCAGCCACGAGTTCAAACATTCCCTCTCTCTGTTCTTCTCTAAACTATCCCTTGGCACAGGCAAGAGTCCAGAGATAACCACTCTGCCAGTTTTGGCCCTAAGCTTCCACCCCAACTCCATAAATTTCTGTTTAATATCCCCTTCCCTTATCCTACCTATATCATGTGTCCCTACATGGGCATCATTGGCTGGTCAGTATTTATTGTCCATCCTTAGTTGCCTGAGGGCAGTTGAGAATCAACCACAGTGCTGTGGCTCTGGAGTCACATGTAGGCCAGACCAGGGAAGGACAGCAGATTTCCTTCTCTAAAGGACATTAGTGAACCAGTTGGATTTTTCTGAAAATCAAAACGGTTTCATAGTCATCTGCAGATTCTTATTTCCAGATATTTTTTATTGAATTCAATTTCTACCATTTACCTGGCAGGATTTGAACACAGGTCTCCAGAACATTAGCTGAGCTTCTGGATTAATAGTCTAGCGATTCTACCATTAGATATCGCTTCCTCACCATATACCCGAACAGGCGACACAGTGTGGCGATGGGGGATTTTTACAGTAACTTCATTGCAGTATTAATGTAAGCCTACTTGTGCCACTAATAGATAAACTTCAAACTATCTCTTTTGTAACCTTGTACTAACAGTGATGTGACAAAATACTTCTAAATTCCAGGGAATGGAAACCTAGCTTGTGTAATCCTTCATGATTTTATAATCTCTATCTGACCTAACCTGTTCCCTAACCTATTGTCAACTGTATTTATGGCTGTCCTGCTAAATATTTAGTTCAAAATATGGCAAGTGGACCAGCATCATTGAAATGTGGAATAGAAAATTGACAGCAGAGAAATATTTATTCACTTCTAAATTTTCAGAGCAGGCAGCAGTATTGAATTGCGTTCAGTTAGATTAAGTCAGGATGAACCTCTGTAAATTATTTATGCTTCATATTAGACTGGTCCCAAATGCCACTACGAACAAGGGGAATAATTCAGCAACCAGGGAAAGAAATGTTGCAAGGGTTTAAAACAAAATGGATCTGACTTGAGGCTAAATCACAAAGCAGACCCAAGAATGAACTGTGGTCTGACCAATCGCTGTCACAGCAAGATGATGAGACTGAAAGCTGACAATGGAAGGTGTAATAATAATTTTACCGAGTATAAAATTTATAATCCGGCTTTACATGAGGCATGGGGAGGAGCTGAGAAGATGATACAAGGGAGAGCCAGGCAAGAGGAGTTTGAGGATTACAGAGGAGGAGAGGGGAGGAGTACAGTAAGGAAATAAGGCAGGGTTTTGATTTGATTTATCATTGTCACATGTATTAGTATACAGTGAAAAATATTGTTTCTTGTGCATTATACCAACAAAGCATACCATTCATTGGGAAGAAGAGAGTGCAGAATGTAGTGTTACATTCATAGGGTGCAGAGAAAGATCAATTTAATGTGAGGTAAGTCCATTCAGAAGTCTGATGGCAGCGGGGAAGAAGCTCAACTTGAGGTTTATCTATGGTCAATGACAATTAACTGGACACCATCGGTGCATCGTTTGGTACATGATCTCAGACTTTCGTATTTTCTTCCCGATGAAAGAAAGTGCCCGGGGGGAGGGGTCATTGATTATGTCGGCTGCTTTGCGGAGGCAGCGGGAAGTGTAGACAGAGTCAATGGATGGGAGGCTAGTTTGAGTGATGGGATGGCCTTCGTTCATGACTCTTTTGTAGTTTCTTGTGGTCTTGGACAAAGCAGGAGCCATACCAAGCTGTGATCAACAGATGTCATGCTGCATCTGTTTGTGAATCCAACTCCCACCCAAATGATGAAGGAGCAACGCTCCAAAAGATTGTGCTGCCAAATAAACCTGTTGGATTTAACCTGGTGTTGTGAAATTATTTTCTGTAAAAGTTGGTGTGTCATAGCGGGCATGCCGAATTTCCTTTTTCTTCTGAGAGAGGCATTGATGGGCTTTCTTAACTATAGTGTCAGTATGGTGGGACCAGGACAGGGCATTGGTGATATGGACACCTAAAAACTTGAAGCTCTCAACCATTTCTACTTCGTTCCCAATTGGTGTAGACAGGGACATATTCTCCACCACACTTTCTGAAGTCGATGACTATCTCCTTCATTTTGTTGACACCGAGGCAGAGATAGATTATTGTCGTCATAGGAAGAAGGGATGCACGGAGCAATGGGGGAGGACAGAGACACAATCTAAGGCTCTGACAAGCTGGCTGGTAGCAAGCCAACAGTTACTAAAACGAAGTTTTCAGTACAGGAATGATTAAGTAGGTTGTTCTTTGTAGTGACTAACACCTATTCCTGCTCACAGAGGAGGTGGGCGGGGGAGAGGTGAGTGCTGTTATTCCAGATGTTAACTGACTGTAGTTTTAACTGTTCAGGAGTCATCCTGAGTTGATCTCAGGTGATAGCTGTTGTGCTTTGCAGCTTTATACTGTGTTTTGATTTATTACTGTCACATGTATTAGTATAAAGAATTGTTTCTTGCGTGCTAAACAAAGCATACTGTTCATAAAGTACATAGGAGAGAAGAAGAAGGTGCAGAATTAGTATCACAGTCATAGGTAGCTGTAGAAGAAGACCAACTTAATATAAGGTAGGTCTATTCAAAAGTCTGATGAAGGGTTAGCACTGCTGCTTCACAGCACCAGGGACCTAGGTTCGATTCCCAACTTGGGTCACTGTCTGCATGTTCTCCAGCGTGGATTTGCTCCAGTTTCCTCCCAAATCCAAAAGACATGCTACTTGGGTACATTGACTATGCTACATTCTCCCTCAGTGGAAAGAGTGTGGCAACTCAGGCATTTCCACAGTAACTTCATTGCAGTGTCTATTTGTGATATTAACTGATGGCAGCAGGAAAGAAGCACTTCTTGAATCAGTTGATGCGTGATCTTGGACTTCTATATCCTTTTCCCAACAGAAGAAAGTGGAAGAGAAAATGTCCGAGGTGCGTGGTGTCCTTGATTATGTTGGCTATTTTTCTGAGGCAGCGGGAAGTGTAGACAGAGTCAGTGGATGGGAGGCTGGATTGCATGATGGACTGGGCTACATTCACAATTGTCTGTAGATTCTTGTGGCCTTGGCCAGAGCAGGGGCCTACCAAGCTGTGATACACCCAGAAACAATGCTTTCTATAGTGCATCTGTAAAATTTTGTGGGAGTCATAGCAGACATGCCAAATTTCCTGATCCTCCTGAGAAAGTTGGTTGGTGTGCTCTGTCTCAAGGTTTATCTATGGTCAATGACAATTAACTGGACACCATCGGTGCATCTTTGGCCAAGTTATATATTCTCCCAGACTAATTCATTTCATCTTTGTGGTTATAGGTATTACCTGCTCAGATGCAATTGTGCAGGGATTTTTGAAGATGATTTTGCACTCAGTGCACTTAGTGGCTGTTTTGCTGCTTTATTCCTCAGCTTCTGCTGATGTCCCAGTAGTCTTCTGTATTCCCACAATGATTCACCATGAAGCCATAATTGCCTCTTCAACCCAGGTTCTTATCCTCTGAGCCCCTTTGTTAAAAGTGTGTTTGCGATACACATTAACTTTGGGGTTTTCAGGTGGAATATTTACTCAATAGCTATCACGTACAGATCATGCATGGTGTTTCCACAGTTGGGACAACTCAATTTAATGGCTCCAGCCATCCAACAATCCTAATTGTTTTCCCCAGGAGTACCTGACAATTATTAAAGGCTCATTCAAGTTGTTTTACTGCACAAATTCCTGTCCCCTTGCAGCCAATTAGTCACTATTCCACCACCTGCTACCACATAATCTCAAATTCCAAAGCAATTTATCTTTGTAGTGGCTCAGGCATAAAAATGAACAGAAACCCAAAGACAATTTGTACATAGAGGTGAAAGGTACATAATCCTCACGTCATAGAGTCTTTACAGTGCAGAAGGAGGCTATTTGGCCCATCGAGTCTGCACCCACCACAATCCCACCCAGGCCCTTTTCCTGCAACCTCATGCATTTACCCTATTCATCCCCCTGGCACTATGGTCAATTTAGCAATGGCCAATCAACCTAACCCACACACCTTTGGACTGTGGGAGGAAACCGGAGCACACGGAGGAAATCCACTCAGACACAGAGAGAAAGTGCAAACTCCACACAAAGCGTGACCTGAGGCTGGAATTGAATCTGGGTCCCTGTGCTGTGAGGCAGCAGTGCTAACCACTGTGCTACTGCACCACTCACAAAGCTTCCGCCCATTGTGTCCATATACTCATGAACCTTTTAAGATAGATATCAAAGCAGGATTGCTGGCTATTTTCTAAGAATACAGAGAAAAACCAAAGAGGTATGCCACTTAGAATCAATATGAGAAGCGATTTCTTCAGTCAGAGGATAGTGAATCTATGGAATTCTCTGCCTCAAAGGGCTCTTTGGCCCTCATTCAGTATGCTCAACGCCAGGTTCCACAGATTTCTATATACCAATGCTATCAAGGTACAGGGAGATGCAGCAAGATGGCATTGGGATAGATCAGCTATGATCTGGTTACTTTATGGCAAATGAAGCACTTTTGAAGTTTGCTGTTGTAATATAGAAAACATCACGGTCAGTTTGCACACAGTAAACTCCCACAGAATACAACGGGATGACCATCAGGTAATCACTCTTGTCATGTTGACTGAGGGATAAATATTAGCCAAGATATCGGGGGTAATTTACCTACTCTTCTTTGCGATATTACAACGGAATCTTTCACATTCACCCGAAAAGGTAACTGAAAGATCAGTATGACATCTCATCCGAAAGACAGCATCTCTGACAGTGTAGCATTTGTTTGGTATCGCACTAATATACTAATACATGTGACAATAATAAATCAAATTCACTGCAGCATCACCCCAATTCTTGTCTCTGGAATGGGACTCGGAACCACAGTTTTCTGCCACAGAGGCAGAAGTGTAAATAATTGACATACAATCGACGCAGAATCTACAGCCTTCCTCATCTATTTACATGGAATCCTGGCTATTGTTATTGGCCAAATTGTGTCCCCAAATTATTGTATGGTTCACTGTTCCTTTTTGATTTATTGTCACATGCGTTAGTATACAGGCAAAGCATACTGTTCATAGAGGAGAGTGCAGAATGTAGTGTTACAGCATAGCTATGGGGCAGAGAAAGATCAACTTAATGTCAGGCAGATGCATTCAAAAGTCTGACAGCAGCAGGGAAGAAGCTATTCTTGAGTCATTTGGTATGAGACTTAAAGATGTTTGAAGCTTTTTCCCGATGGAAGGCGCTGTTCCCAGGATCAACTTTTGAATGAACTGATCCTGCAGTTGAGATAACTGCAGGCTCATAAAAGTGATTATTTAAGTATGAAAATTATCCAGGTAGCATGTAAAGTTTTAGAGTTATTTATTAGGCACAAGTAAGGCTTACATTAATTAACACTGCAATGAAGTTACTGTGAAAATCCCCTAGTTGCCACACTGCGACTTGGCTACACTGAGGAAGAATTTAGCACGGCCAATGCACCTAACCTGCACACCTTTCAGAGAAAACAGGAGCACCCAGAGGAAACACACTCAGACACGGAGAACGTGCAAACTCCACAGTGACCCAAGCTGGGAATCACACCCAGATTGCTGGCGTCATGAGGCAGCAGTGCTAACCAGGCTGCTCATGACTGTCCGATAAAAAAAATTCTGGTACTCATTTTGGTTTTGTCATCAAACTATAACAAGAAATGTGTAATCTCCAGCTACTTTCGAAGTGATGCTGTTAAGAAGGAAAATTACATCAGACAATTCTTTGCATTGGTAGTGGTCAACACATTGCAGAGATCTGTTTAGTGTTCCACAATACCAGAAAGTACAGGAAATATCATCAGAGGTGAGCATCAAAGCACATGGTCTCACTGAGCATCTACCCAGAATATTTTCCATAATTTAGTTGCTAAGTGGGGCATAGTGGTTAGCACTACTGCCTCATACTGCCAGAGACCCAGGTTGAATTCTGGTCTTGGGTGACTGTGGAATTTGCACATTCTCCCCATGTCTGCCTGGGTTTCCTCCTGTGCTCCGGTTTCTTTCCACAGTCCAAAGATGTGCGAGGTTAGGTTGACTGGCTATGCTAAATTGCCCCTTAGTGTCAGGGGGATTAGCAAATACTTGGGCTTATGGGGATAGGGCCTGGATAGGATTGTTGCCAATGTAGGCTCGATTGGCCAAATAGCCCTATTCTACACTGTAGGGATTCTATGATTCACTTAGCTCCATATAGCTCTACCACCTGGTATGGAAGGTCTGAGTTATGAGGAGAGGTTAGGCAAATTGGGGCTGTTTTCCTTCGAAAGACGTAGACTTAAGAGGAGATCTAATAGAGGTGTACAAGATTATGAGGAATATAGATAAACAGGGTTAAGCTTTTTCCTAGGATGGACTCAAATAGCACAAGGGGTCATGGGCTTAGGGTGAGGGGTGGGGGCGGTGGTAAGGTATAATTTGGATGCTAGAGGGAGTTTTTTCAGAGGGTGGTGGGGGGTATGGAACGCGCTGCCAAGCAAAGTGGTGGAGGCAGGCACTCTGGCGTTATTTAAGAGATACTTAGATGGGCACATGAACAGAATGGGAATGGAGGGATATAGAAAACTGATTTAAAATAAGGATCATGAGCCTTGGGAATTCCCTGGGAAGTGTGTAAATTGTCAATGATATTGATGTATTTGTTTTACCCTGCAGGTACTTCGGTCTGCCTTGTTGTCTAACAAGGGGCACACACGCGATGGATCGTGAGAACATAGAACATAGAACATTACAGCACAGAACAGGCCCTTCGGCCTTCGATGTTGCGCCGACCAATATAAAAAGCAATGCCCCTCCAAACTAAACCATTCCCTTCTCTTCCATATACTTATCAACTAAAAGAGAAGGCTGCTCTTGGATTTTGAGAGTATCCTAATGCTTCATGATGTTAGTTTACGCTTGACCTGGACCATTTGATGGGCAACACGACAGCTCAGTGACTATTGCTGTGCTGTGCAGATACATGGATTTGGGCCTATGTCTGTGGGAGTTTGCGCATTCTCCCCGTGCTTGCGTGGGTTTTCTCCGGGTGCTCCGGTTTCCTCTCACATCCCAAAGATGTGCACTTAGGCTGATTGGCAGAACAAATTCTCTCTAAATTGTCTCAAATTTGGTTCTAATGCATAGATCTATAAACATAGACAGGGATCACGGATAGAAGTGGGAAGATCGAGGTGGCGGCACGGGCTCGTTAGGCCAAAGGCTGTTTTGTTCTTTGTTCAAATAAATACTCCTAAATGAAGGTTAAACCAAGCTTGGCAGGGACTTGTGCAGATAAGCTATGTGATTTTAGTTGTTCACATTCTTTTATTTATAGAGCTTTCTTGGCTCTTGGCTGATATTCTTTATTGCAAGAAACAGTCTAAGGTCTTAGAAACATAGCTCTTCCCAAAGGAATTGGTCATCCAAAGTGCTAATTGGGTTAAATAGTCTATTTTTGTATCATCTAGCGTCACTATCACGATGAACATTTAATTCCTGATTCAATATGTGAAGGTCAATGTTTAGTTTGGGGAAGATTATTGTTGTCGAGCTAAGGGAACTAAAATGCTGGGCTTCAGACTGTATCAGAATATCTAAAAGAAAATAAGTGTAGAAGATAGGTACTGGCCAGGCTTAAAAGGGAAAATGCCTGTCAATATCCAAACCTGGTAGCCAAACCCATTAAAATCTTTTAACTAACCCCGAGAATAACATTTCATTTTTCCCCCAAATGATAGCTAGCAATTACATAAACTGCATATCTGAATTTAAAACACTGTGCTGCCTCATTAGGAACATAGGAGATAGAAGTGGGAGGTGGACATTCAGCCCCTCAAGCTTACCCTGCCATTCAATCATAGCTGAGCATCTATTTTGACACTATCCCATATCCTTTGATTTGCCTTTAATGTACTCAATGATTGAACCTCCACAGGCCCGTGGGGCAGAGAATTATAAGGATTTACTACCCTTGGAGTGAAAAAATTTATCTTGGAATCTGGCCTGTCCCTTATTCAGAGGCTGTGTTCCCAAATACCTGCCTGAGCCAGTCAAGAGAAACATCCTTCTCACATCTACCTTGTCAAACCCTGAGAATTGTATTTCAAGATTGCCTTTTATTCTTCTAAACTTGAGAGAACATATTCATCTCCATCCCTCATTCCATACCCAGTATCAGATAGCAGCCTCCTGGACTGTAAGATTTTATTCAGCCCAAATCTGCATGAATCACAATCCCACCCAGACCCTATCGCCATAACCTCATGTGTTTCCCCTAGCTAGTGTCAGGGGGACTTAAAGGGCAATTTAGTATGGCTAATCCACCTCACTTGCACATCTTTGGACTATGGGAAGAAACTAGAGCAGCCAGAATAAACCCACAGACACAGGGAGAATGTGCAAACTCCACAATGACCCAAGCTGGGAATTGAACCCAGGTTCCTGGTACAAAGAGCCAAAAGTACTATATCACTGTGCAGTCATTGCACGATGTAAAGATGCCGACGTTGGATTGGAGTGGTAAGAACTCAGTAAGAATTTAGCAACACCAAATTATTAATCCAACCGATTTATTTGATTGAAAGCTCGCTATTTTACTATCAAATAAATCAGTTGGATTAATAATTGGTGTTGCTAAATTCTTACTCAGTCATTGCACTCCATGGCATTTTTTCCTTTGATAGAGAACTGTAAGGAGCAGCTGCATGAAGGTTCTAAACAAGCTATTTTAATATAGATGTGGTAATGAATTTAATTATGCTTCAATGTTGAGGCTGGGTGGGGCTTATTTACTTGCAGCAATTAACACGACAAACACTTCTCGGGCCGTCTGAAAAGTCACATTAAGGTGCTAATGTTCAGGGATAATGGCCTCCTTCTGCACTGATTATAATGCTTAGAAAATACCCATGTTTTAACAGTCCAACTTACAACAATATAATGGCAGATAATCTAACTATAAAAGTAGTTCTGCGGCTTGTTTGCATAAGGGAATGGGCCAGCTTCCAAGGTGCAACAGTGAATTAGAAACTAGTTTGGTGCAGTTTTTAAGATGTGTTGCAATGCAACAGACATGCATACATTTCATTGGTGAGCAACCTGCCCTTCTGCAGGATTCTGAGTGCAGTTTATGAGACATTTTCTTGACTGTTGTCCACATGCAAGGTTACTACCTTTTCACTGATTTCCATCCAATGATACACAGAAAGCAAGGGCAAATGGAGTTGCACACTGATTGACTATGACAACCATGCACTCCCTCTACTGTATAAACATTTTTGTTTTTGCCATTTGAAGTTGGTGGTGTTATACAAGTGATTAAACATTTAACTCATGAAATATTTGGTACTTATTAAACATTTAATCTTATTCATGGGGGTGGTGGGGGGGGGGGGAAGCTCGGGAAGTGTCCTGGTTAGTGAACATGCTCAATTTCAATACTATCGCCCACAGATATGTTCAACAAACAATACCTTGCCTCTGATTACTGGGTCTGGAAAGCTGTATAGTGTTCAATGATTCGAGATCAAACTTCCAGTGATTCTGCTATTGACGTTTATATCTAGTCCCATCACATCACCAATATTTTCTCTCTGCCACAGAGTGCAATAATAGACCTTTCATTGTTATTTCCTTGCCTACGTATCAGCTTAAAACTGGGTACATTCTTTCAATTCCGATCCTAGGTCATTGAGCTGAAACAATGTTTTTCTCTCTCAGCAGATACTCTGAATATTTGAAGTAATTTCTATCAGCTGTACTATTTTGCTTTCATATTTGAGATTTCCCGTACTGCAATTGCAATCTCCTTTAGCTAGAACTGGTAGAAATTTATTTTATTTCTTACTAGAATCACAAGTAGGCTTACGTTAACACTACAATGAACTTGCTGTGAAAATCCCCTAATCGCCACACTCCAGTGCCTGTTCAGGTACACTGAGGAAGACTTTAGCATGGCCACTGCACCCAACCAATTCTTGGATTGTAGTGAGAAACTGGAGTCCCCACAGCAAGCCCACAGAGACATGGAGAATATGCAGATTCTGCATATTAATCTAACCCGAGAATCAAACCCAGCTCCTTGGTGCTGTGAGGTAGCAATGCTAACCATTGTGTCACAGCAAACATGCCAGAAATTTGGACTTTTCTGGAATTCCAGATGCCTCAATTTTAGCCAATGAAGCTATTGTATGTAATACATGAAATGTGGCAGCCAATTTGTATGTGCATTGATTCACATTATTAGCTATTCATTATTACCAATCATCTTAAGCGATGTTGCTTGAGGAATAAATTTCACATGATTCATTACGGCCAAATAACATACCATCTGAGAGACAGCATTTTGCAACAAAAAAACTCTCTCCTGTTGTAGAGGTAAATCAGATTCCACATTCAAATCACAGAATTTGGACTCTCAACTGACTCAAAACAATGTTCCCACCAAGTCACTGCAAACACCACAGGACACTGATTAAAATAAAAAACTGTGAAAGTTGGGAGGGGAAACTGTTAGTTTATGTACCCCTGAATAAACTGAACATTTTAATCAATTACACTCCCAATATTATCCTTTAATCCATCTTCAAAATCTGAAGAGGAAAAATTGAAACCTTGTATTTTAATGACTACAGTGTTGTTGGTTCTGTGAGGCAGAAATGTGCAAAGAACATTGCAAGTGTAAACATTTACAAACTGCATTGCAGACCCTAGTTTAAAAATATGACTATGAATTTTACACAAAATTGTAAATGTAGCAATAATTTGTCCATCTGCTCAGGTATGGAGCTAATCACTCAATTTTCTACCCTTCACGTTGTTCCTTAGTCTCTGTGCAAAATGAGGATTAAGGGTGATCTAACATAAGGGCAGAAAGGAAATTTCCCCAGGGACATCTAAAACAAGGACAACTAACTTGAGATCCAGGCTGTTCAGCAGTGATGCCACAAGATTGAAGAATTTCCTTCCCAACAGCTTTGCGGTTGGAAGAATTTAAACATTCTTTTCAACAGCATTAAAGGGTTATGGAAGTATAATAGCTCATCCATTATCTAGCTGAATGGTGGAACAGACTCAAGGAACTGATGCATAGGCTTGTTCCAGAACTTCATATACATCATACAAGGCAGCATTATTTTTCACTAATCAGTTGCTTAAAAAACATGCCTAATTGGAACATTACATAGCAGTTGCACAACAAGAATAAAGACACATTTATAGATTTCAGCTGAAATTTTTATTTTGATATTAGAACATAAAACTACATTTAGCAAAATACAATTTGACAACATAAGCTTGTGAAAAATTAGATTAAAAAGGCATTTTGAATTGCTGAAAGAATATTCCTCCCATCTTTGTCAAGACAGACTTGACAGGAGTGTTTTTAAGTTTATACATGGTAACTGCAACTACCAATTAAATCCTTTTAGCGAGTTTTGAAACAAAACTGATAGTTGAAGATGTATTACGTCCACAGAAGGTACAGCACAACTTATTTCATAGGGACGTGACCTGGTACTATGTAACGAAAAGTTTCCAAGCATTGCTTACTAGTGGTTTTGATATAAGTAACGTACAAATCAATCATTTACAAACACAGCTTGAAAGTATTCTGAAAACACCTTAAAATGTCAATTTTCTTTGTTAATCTGTCTGCACTGTGCGAAGGATCTTAGTTGGTATGCTGCTTTGCCTAAACTATGCACTACCTCAAACATGGTGGATACAGATTTAATTTGATAAATACATGGGAGGAAAAAAAACCCTGCAGTGACATGGGGTAAGATGGACAAATGGAACGAACTGGATTACTCATCAAAAGAGCCAACATGCTGAATGTACCAAACAATAGTATGGCACAAAAGGAACTGAATCATATAATGATTTGAGCTCAGATGTCACATTTTACTTAGTTCTTCCTTTTTATCTCTACTTTTTTTGCAATTGACTTATGATTAAACAGGTAGATGATCACCCTTGCTAGACAAGTAGCTGTTCTTTACTTGGAAATCCAGATACTAGTGGGCAGATGGACTATAATTGTTTGGGATAGGGAATAATTGCTATGCAAGATTCAGTGCCTGTGGACCATCCACACTTATTTTAAGACATCCCTGGCAGATCAAAAGCAAGGATTTTACACGTTTCCCGTTCCCAGTGCAAAGATCACTCTGCAATTAGCCAAAGTTCATCTGTCCGGTTCAATTGCTTATTGACAATTCATAAATGAGACTGCTGTTTTGCACTGGAAACTAATTGTGGGCTTTTGAACCAATTGTGCTCAAGAACAATGGCAAGCAGCTCCTTTTATATCCATCAAGTTCCTCTAAAAGCTAGATCACTCAGACATACCCTAATAGCGCAACAATCCCATCACGAGTTGCTGTGTAAAAAATGCAAGTAATCAATCTTTAATTATCTCTGCGATGTGTTCTTCACTATCTATATGCAATAAGAACAGAGTTCCCAGTTAATTTTAACACAAGGTCCCAGAAGCAATTTTAAGCAACACTATTGTTGATGGGAGATATTCATCGTGGAGTTCGGTTACAAGTGGTGTACCTCAGGGGTATGTTTCGGGGCCCCTGCTGTTTGTAATTTTTATAAATGATCTGGATGAGGGTATTGAAGGATGGATTAGTAAATTTGCAGATGACACTAAAGTTGGTGGAGTGGTAGATAGGGAAGAGGGGTGTTATAGTTTGCAGAGAGACTTGGACAAGTTGCAGAGCTGGGCCGAGAGGTGGCAAATGGAGTTTAATGTGGAAAAGTGTGAGGCAATGCACTTTGGCAGGAATAATAAATGTGTAGAGTATAGGGCTAATGGTAGGATTCTTAATAGTGTTGATGAACAGAGGATCTTGGTGTATTTGTGCATAGATCCCTGAAAGTAGGCAGTCAAGTCGAGAAGGTTGTTAAGAAGGCATATGGAGTCTTAGCTTTTATTGGTAGGGGGATTGAATTTCGGAGCCGCAACGTCATGTTGCAACTGTACAACACTCTAGTGCGGCCGCACTTGGAGTATTGTGTGCAGTTCTGGTCCCCACATTATAAGAAAGATGTGGAGGCATTGGAGAGGGTACAGAGGAGGTTTACTAGGATGTTGCCTGGTATGGAGGGCAGGTCTATGAAGAGAGGTTGAAGGATTTGAGGTTGTTTTCGTTAGAAAGGAGGCGGCTAAGAGGGGATCTTATTGAAGCATATAAGATGATTAGAGGTTTAGATAGGGTGGACAGTGATAGCCTTTTTCCTAGATGGAGAAAGCTAGCACGAGGGGACACAGCTTTAAATTAAGGGGTGATAGTTATAGGACGGATATCAGAGGTAGGTTCTTTACCCAGAGGGTGGTTAGGGAGTGGAATGCCCTGCCTGCGGCAGTTGTAGATGCGCCAAGTTTTGTGGCGTTTAAGAGGTTAGTTGATAAGTTTATGGAAGAGAAGGGAATGGTTTAGTTTGGAGGGTCATTGCTTTTTATAATGGTCGGCGCAACATCGAAGGCCGAAGGGCCTGTTCTGCGCTGTAATGTTCTATGTTCTATTATCTCCCAAGTGGCAGCAAGTAAATAGAAATTTGACATCAATAGCTACTGTGCTAAAGGCAATTTTGGCAGCAAGTGGGCTCTCACTGAGTTTATCCATATTGACCACCTTCACTGCAGCTTTAGTCAGAACTAAATACAAATAAAACACCACATCATGTCATGCTGTTTTTCTTTGGGGGGGGGGGGGGGGGGGGGGGGGGGGGGGGGGGGGAATGCTATAGGTGTACTAGCCTTTTGACAATCATTGTACAGGTACTTACACTTGAATAATGAATGCTTGGTCATTTCAGAGCTTGAGCAGCAACATTGGAATTGGATCCCAAAAATGGCAAAAAGTTGTAAAATTCAAAAGAAACAGATATTGGGGGCATAATAATAGATTAGCATTCAAAACTTTTCAAGAGGAAACCCCTACAGAGGCAGAGTGATGGTAGTGAGATATGTACATTCTGCTCACTTACACGTTGCTCAGCTTAATTCCATGACGAACGCAATAGCATGGAGGGGCTTTTGAGGATGTGGTCCTTCTTGGTAGTAGTTAGATATTTAAAATCTTCAGGGGACATAGACCAATTCTGGAAAAATCCTCCCCACCCAATTAAAACAGCTGTATCCATTTTGGTCTTGTGCTCACTATATTTTGGCTAAGATGGTTCCAACATTAGTCACTTTTGAAACACCACAAAACAATCAAGTGTGAGGTTATTCACTTTGGGAAGAATTATTTAAATGGAGAAAAGCTGCAGCATGCGACGATGCAGAGGGACCTGGGGGTCCTTGTGCACGAATCGCAAAAACAGTTTGCAGGTGATTAAGAAGGCGAATGCAACATTGGCCTTTATAGCTAGAGGGATAGAATATAAAAGTAGGGAGGTTCTGTTGCAGCTGTATAGGGTGCTGGTGAGGCCGCAGCTGGAGTACTGTGTGCAGTTTTGGTCTCCGCATTCGAGGAAAGATATATTGGCCTTGGAGGAGGTGCAGAGAAGGTTTACTAGGCTGATACCAGAGATGAGGGCATTGGATTATAAGGAGAGACTGAATAAGCTAGGTTTGTACTCTTTGGAGTTCAGAAGACTGAGGGGGGATCTTATAGAAACGTACAAGATAATGAAGGGGATGGATAAAGTAGAGATTGAGAGACTCTTCCCACCTTGAGGGGCTGTATGGCCTACTCCTGCTCCTATTTCTATGTTCTTAATCATCTTCATATCTATTCACAGATCTCATCGCTTGCTACACACTTTTTTATTGACTTGTTTGCTACAATGGCAAAAGCGAGCTTAAGGTCATGTGCCATTTAAAGCACTTTGCGCATCTGATGACATGCCACAAGTTTTTCTGTATTGACAAGTTAGAAAAAAAAGCCCTTTCAGTTCAAGCATCATGTGTAGTGATATTTGGTTTGCGTAATTTACTTACAAATGACAACACATCTGCTTCCCAGGATGCAAGGGAAAATTTACAACCACTTGCAACACTTGACTGGCGAGAAAGTGAACCTGTACAAAATCCCAGTATTCTAGATTAATTATCGTAAGTTTTATTTGACAACCTGCAAAATACACTATTTCGTGCAAGGAGTTAATTTTGATTATTGTCTACATAGACAATCAACATCAGATTAAAATAAGCATGAGGGATGCAACCCATTTTAATGACTCCATGCTTCTCCAGACATTGGCATTTACAATTGGCCTGAACAATTCCCTCTCAATATCCAGATATCAGATGAAGCATTGAAGTTAAGCTGCCTTGTCTACTCCACCTTTGAAAGAGCCAATTCAAAGCATGAATCATTATTTCCCTGGGGAAGAAGGACATTTAACCAAGATCAGCCAGCTCAAAGGGACTGAACCAGAGATCACTGAAGAATTTTTAAAAAAAAATTCAAGTTTTTAAATCAAATTTCTGGAGGTGCACTGAAATAATTTGATTTCTTTTATAATGAAGCCAATGATATGCCAGCAGTACATAAAAATGCTGCCTTTACATGACATCAAAAATTCTCCATTCTCCTTACCTTGGGAGGGGAAACTACATTTATTCTCATTAGTTCTGCATGCATCTCTTGGGCATACTGAAAAGCAGTACTATTGTGAAGATGCTGGTAACTTTACCATAAACATTTCAACACAACTATCTGGGAAGATGGAGGAAAAAAGTCATTCTTTAGCCTAATAGGAATTACAGCAAATTACTCAAAAAATCCCCAACTACTCTAGCATGTCAATTGTTAAGGTAATTTGCTTCCTAAATATTGAAGTTACAGAAAAAAATTAGCAAAACAAGGCAGGGTTTCAATATTCAAAGAACTATATGTGCATTCAACATTACAAAACATCATTGCTCCTTAACCCAATTTTAAGAACTTAGTGGCATAATGAAAAGTTGCTAATGAAAACATGTTAAAACTTACCTAGCAATCAGAAAACACTCACCCATCTGCCAGGTGATATGCAGAAATGAGGTTTGTGCAACCCATTATAATGCACACTTTTGTGGAATATTTATTTAAAGCGATGCGCAAGAAAAACAATTTTATGAAACTGCATTCAACATTACAGATAGATAAAAACAAAAAAATCAATTAATGAAATCAACGTGAAAAACCTCACATGAAGCAGGTAAAGAAATCATTCTGAATAAAAATGAACTTATAATCAAGTCAGAATTACTTCCAATAACTATACATATTATGCATTTAAGTAAACAAAAGATCTAAACTCCTTTGACAGAAATTCACCACTTCCTACTTACCATATTTTACATCAACTTTCACTCACTTGGGGTAAAAGTCCACTTTTGACATTAATATTTAGTCAGCACTCTCAACTGAAGGTGATCTGGACCGGGAACGAGACTTTGACCGAGACCGAGACCTGGACCGAGAGCGGGATCGCGCATGCTCCGCCGACACTGGTGACTTGGATGGTGAAGGGGAGCGGCCTTTCTGCTCCTTAGCAGGAGCAGGTGATCTACTACGGGAACGTGATTTACTGCGACTCCTACTCTTTGATCTACTGTAGGACTTGCGGCCCCTGGAACGAGATCGACTACGTGATCGGCTACGAGACCTGGAAGAACTGCGAGTACGGGAACGGGATCTGCTGCGAGATCTGTTTAAAAAAATCAAGCGGGAAGAAATTACATCATTTTGTGCCACCTTAGCCTCAAAATTCAGTGCAGCTGGTTACCTGAGTTTTGGAAATAGATTGGAGGGAGTGGTTTTGAAAGTAAACCTGCAGTGTACATAACCCACTCCACAAAAGGTTCAAGCCACACAAACTACCATTACCTCCGATTCTACTGCTTTGATACAACATGGTCCTCAAACTTTAAACTGGGTCCTCTATCCAGTAAAACATAACTAGCTCAATTTAGAGAAACTGGCTCTACATAAACGCCAAAAGATTGCAGAAAGTTGTTAATCACACTAGGATGATCTTTCTGGTACTCAGGCAGAATTGTAGAACATTTACCTGTACTGTTTACGCTCTTCAATCAGTCGGATCCTTCTTCCATTAAGCTCCGTGCCTGAGAGCTTATCAAGTGCGTTCTTCAAATCACTGTAAGAGGCAAACTCTACAATCCTATAAAGGAAAAACCAAGTAACTGTCAGAAAAAAACTGCTAAGGCACTTTGATAGAAGCAGCTAGTGGCCTGATAAAAATTTTTAGTCATAGTTAAGTCCAAAAGAAAAAAGGAGGAATCTAAATATAAAATAGCAATTAACAAATGAGGCAAATTTTGGAAGTCTTTATGCAAAATAGTGAAAACAACGACCTTGCTGACAGAACAGATGATCTGATATATAATGAGGTGGTATGAGAGGAGATCAGAAAGTATTAAGGGGTAAGCTTGCGCAGTATAAGAGCCAAATCACCTTCTTCTAGATGGAACGAAAGCTAAAGTAAAATGTGTTTCCTAAAAAGAAAAGCACAAATCCCAAGGTGCACTTCAGTATTTGGTGTCACAAATCTCACACTACCACATACAGCACCAAAAACAACACACACCGTTAATTAGTTCTTTCCAACGGATTTGGACCGTTGTTGTAACCAAACCAAAACTTGTCACAGATCTGTAAAATTCTGATTAATTTAGTATTCCCCTGCAAACAGAACAGCTTTGTCCAAATCTGAACAATGTTCAGTTAGTAGGTAAGACCATAAGATGTAGAGGCAGAATTAGGCCACTTGCCCCAAAGTCTGCTCTGTCAATCATGCCTGATAAGTTTTTCAACTTCATTATACTGCCCTTCTCCCCCATAGCCTTCGATCCCCTTTCCAATCAATAACTTCTCTGTCTTAAATACACTCAATGACCTGGCCTCCATACCCTTCTACGGCAATGAATTCTGCAGATTCACAACCTCTGGCTGAACAAATTTCTCTTCATCACAGTTCTAAAGGATCACCCCTTTATTGAGGTTGTGCCCTCAATGCTAGTTGCTCCTAATAGAAATCTCTTCCCAATGTCTTCACTATCCAGGTTTTTCAGTATTCCAAGTTTCAATGAACTCCCCCTTCATCAAAACCATGGAGTCCACTGTAGAATAGCAACTTGGTGACAAATTGACTTACTGAAAAAAACTAATTTTATCCAAACCAGTTAGAAGCTTAGGCAGTCGAAGTTAAATTCCTCGTAGGTCCAAGATCTGAAGGGACTTAGTCTATGTTTTCATTTTTTAAATTCCAATTCAAGTCTCACAAGCTGACAAGACAGGGGTCAATCTACACGATCCAAGCTGATTGCAGTGGCATAACTACTCCTCCAAGGCTTTATCTCACTTGCATCTCAGCCAAAAGGCCGAGATGCCGCTTTTAAAAATTGCTTCAAATGAAGCTAAAAATGTAACCTAATGACTTCAATCAAGCACAGCATGTCAATACTACATCTTAGCCAAAAGGCCGAGAAGCGATCCTGAGGCAAAAGTAGCATCCAGCCTGAAGTTTTTTACCCCAATCTAAAAGTATGTATATGACAATATTTGCATTGTTGAGATCAGATGAGGATCATTAAGCAGGTAAGATATATCAACTCATTCCCATCACCTACCCTTCATTGAGTTTGTGCCTGTGCGCATCCGCAAAGGTAACTTCTCCAGCCTGTCGCATAAAATCTTTCAGATCCTAAGTAAGACCAGATCAGTTAGGTAAAACAGAGCACAGTAAGACATGCATGCTTGTTATTTTCCAATATACAAGATTATTGGAAAAATGTTAAAAAGCAATTCTAATTTATCAAAATGTGTATTACCTTCCTGTACAATTCCCTAGGCTATTCAACCAGCCAAATGTAACAAGCGCTCGCAGAGGTATCACCACGACTGGAGACCAGATGGTGCTCTTCACCATCCACTTGACCGACGCTATCATTCGATACGAGCCTTCCCGGACATCACCCTACCTTAAAGGTAGACGCTGACATGGGAACAAACATTGCTACTCTTGCGCCGTGACCAGGGACTCCTCACCTCACTCCAATCGAGCTTCCAACCAACCCTACTAGCGAATTTCTCCCATTTCTTTCAATCAAGGACCTCATTTTAGAGTGGGCGCCCAGAACTCTTGACTTTAGGAAGATACCATTTTTCGGGGTGCAGCATGGAACACTGGCATTAACCAAGTGCCCACCATGTAGGTCAGACCACCACACACAGATCTAGATCACCAAATGACAAACGTAGGAGCGGACTGGCATTTCAACTAGGCCCAAGAGACCAAGCCAGAGCGATTAGGAAAACCAACGGCACTCCTCGTCACAAGGCCAACGACATAACGAGAGGCTGGTAAATAAAGGTTTTAACACTTGGTTAAACTTTGTAAACATTCAAGCATAAAAACCAAATAAACGTCATACTTAAGGCTTTCAAGGTTAACAAACAAGTTAACATGGAGTTAACTACTTCCAGAAAACAAACTAATAGTGCTGCAAATTAAACAGTTCACAATCTCTTCAGTGTCACACACTAGCTGCACAGAGGACGGGTATGCAATCAGCACCCCCCCCCCCAATATTGTTAGAAACATGCCCAGTATCTTCCTTTATTGTGGGCAGGTTGTCTACTTCCCATCCCCAGTCAGCTGAGAGAAGGAACTATCCATGTGAGTAATCATGGGCACAAACCCACAACTCACTTCAAATATGCTGTTTCACTTCTTCCCTCAATGAGGACAACAGGATTAGAATCATCTGAGACACTCAGCAAATCATATTCAAACGTAATAGGGCTGGAGTTCGGAGAGAACAATAATTCAGGTCAAAATGAGACCTTCCGAAATGGTGTTTTTTCTCTTGTAAAACTGAAAAAGTTAAAACTGTGCGCACAAAAATACTTAATACATTTTTTAAACAATTCACAAGTACAACTACATAAGGACAACAGGTTATACTTGACAAAGCCATTTTACAGTAAAGGGAACACAGGTCCCAGTTTTTCAGTTCTGGTGACCAGTTTGAAAGATGTAGATCTAGATAAAGGTTAGGTTTTTGTAAACATTACTACCGACAGACTTCTTCATAGTTTAGCTAAGTAAGTGCTTTTCATCAAGGATAATACAGCCACTTCCCCATTTTCAAGGCCAATTTAGCAAATCTTCATTAAAAACTAAAGCCTGTCCAAGTTACAGCTAAATGACAATCTGCCACTTATAACAGTTTTTGATTTGGTGAATGGAAAAGATTTTAGCTAATCATAGGAAGACAAATTGATATGTCACAAGTGTGCCCTTCATTGTAAATGGATTCTAGACTAATCTTGAAAGCCTGATTCATATTTAATTCAAACGGAAATACCAGTTTCATTTTAAACAGAGTCAGCCATTTACAAAAATACAATTTAATGTTCCACATAAATACCTGCCAGCTAACTCTGGAAGACAAATTCTCAACAATCACTCTGTTTTCTGTACGAATTGGAGGCCCATTTCTGAAAGCAACAAATGAAGAGGTCTCAACATTAAGATAAAAATGCCACGACATTTGAGTCTGGAACAATTTACAGAAAGCAAAGACTTTCTGAAAATGGCCAATTTCTCTTCCTCAGTGAGATTTACAGATTCCTCAGTCAAATGATAAACTTCTCAAACAGGACATGCTAAGCCATGAACATTAGGAGATTCCATGATTTAAATCAACCCGAACAGTGACAACTGTACAACTAGTATCACCATCTGAGGCGAGCACAGATCAGCCATAACTCCCATTACACATTTCTACTCATTGCCAACTATAATTAATTTGTAATCTCTAATTAATATTAGGTTTGGTTGTGGTGGTACCTGCAGCCGACCCTCAATGACAGATTCAGAAATAGATACTTGGAAGCTAGAATACCCAGTTCTTAGTCTGTGCTTTAGACATTTAATGTGATAGTTTTTCTATTACATTCAAAGCCAAGCAATTGTGAATCGTAGGTTTATCAAATGAGTCAAACATATTAAAACTATTTGATTCATTAAAGTATGATGCAATTTTCTATCTGCAATTTACAAGTTATTTCTTCAAGCCACTGGAAAAACAACATTTCGGGCTCACCTTCCTCCTCCACTACTACCACCACCACGAGACCAACGTTGGTTAAAACGACCTTGAAATCGTCCGCCTCCACGTCCACCTCTAGGGCGTGCTCTGGCATGCTCAACTGTAACTCTGAAAATGTTAAATCATTAATATCCAAAAGTATCACCATGCATATGTATATCATAAGTGATTTCTGCATACCTCTCATTGCACAACTCTTTGCCATCCATCTCATACACAGCATCGTCTGCATCTCTGTAATCTTCAAACTCCTAAAAAGAAATTTAGCTCCCATTAAAAATGATAAATGAATGGATATCCTTAACCAATAGTGTATTTTATACAACTGTAAAATAGGTTCAAGACATTTCCTGTGGGATGTTTATATCAATATGTATCTTTCAGCATGTTTTCTATGCTGCATGGTGTTGCAATGAAAATTTGAAAATTACTGCTGGCTGGCTGTTTCAGCCAAGAAAATGCTTCAAATTCTGAAACAATGAATGATGCAAACATTTGACAGACAGGTTGAATTTAACAGTCTATAACATATAGCTAAGAGGACTTGAGCAAAGCTTTCTGGCATTTTGTTCTACAGCTACAGACCTGTATGGGGAAGAAAACTTACCACAAATCCAAAGCCGTTCTTCAAATCAATTTCCTTAATTCGTCCGTATCCTTTGAAAAATTTCTCCACATTCTTCTCCGTAGCATGAGGGCTCAGTCTACCAATGAACACTCGAGAACTCATTCTGACCAATCAACACTAAAAAAAAGGTAAAACATAAGTCTTTAAATTGCTTTGCTGAACCACCAGCTGAAATTTCATCATTCGTGCATCAGCGACAGATATGGCTCAAATGTGATCCTATAATGAGCTTGGCCATTTGCCAAAATACTTGAACGTACCTATATCAGTCAAGCCAATATTACGATCACTGCAATACTCTTTTGGGAAGCAGGATACTCTTAACTAGACCCATGCATCTATGAACTCCTCCCCTTAAGGACAGCTGGTCACAACTGATAGTGAAACTATAATTGCAATTAGCATATTAGTGGGAATTCAAACGTCCACACACCAAAAACTCCTAAACTAGTCAAGATTAAAGAAATATTTGTATCCTTTAAGAAAGTGAAACTTTAACCAATTTAATCCTTTTAAAAACAAAGTCCTGAAAACAAGACTCCTTCATAAATGTTTAACACGTTTCCAAGTTAACTAAGTGAGCCACACACAAATCTAACAACATTAGCAGAGGACAAAAAATAACAGCCAACAAGACAACTCATCAGATGTGGAACCAAAAGCCATATAAATTTTGCTTCGTATTATGTAAGTCATCAAAACTATTTCAAAGAACAAAACTGGGGAAATTGAAATGATTTTTTTTTAAACAATGCTTTTAACACATGGCCCTTCCTCTGTGGCTACCACCATTTTAATCCATGGATTACTAACCAACAGGCCATCAATTTACATTTTACTGAACAACACTCATATGCTGAAAGCAAAGACTGTGGATACTAGAAATATGAAATAAAAACAGAAAATATTGGAAATACTGAGGTCAAAATTGTGGGTGGAGAAAGTTAATAGTTCAGGATTGTGACTTTTTATTTACTGTCAGCAAGTAAAATTGGCTTCACAGATGCTGCCAATCCTACTGAATATTACCAGCTATCTCAATGGGCTATGTTTGAAACTTTAAAATGAGGGAAACTAAACACGTGCGGACAACTGGAGCATGGCTTTTAACACAAGGAATATACCACCACCTCCTGCCACAGACCAGAAATAGTTGTGCATATGAACTCAGTTCACGCAACACTGGCGCATACATAATTGTGGCTGCTGCCTTTCTGATCAGCAGGAACATTGACGAAGTTTGAAAATCCAAAGATAATGAAAACGCGTGTCAGAAGTTTCTTGCTTGGGGGAGGTATGGGAAAATGTTTTGGACAGTAGTTACAGAGCCATTACACAAATTGGAAAGACAGCAGCAAGTTCCTAAATGACACAGCTAACTAAAATAGCAGTTAACAGGACCCTTAATCCCAGTGTTCTGGCCTTAGAATCCAAAAATTGCCAACAGAGGTGGCAATTTGGCCCAATTAAGTCTGTACCAACCACAATCCCACCCAGACCCTACCCACATAAGCCACATTTATTCTAGCTAATCCCCCTGACAGCAAGGGACAATTTAACATTGCCATTCCACCTAACCCCACACAATCCTGGACTGGGAGAAAACCAGAAGACGCAGAGGAAACCTACACAAGCACAGGGTGAACGTGCAAACTTCAGTGACCCATCCAGGAATCGAACCTGGTCGCCGTGAGGCAATAGTGCTAACCACTGCGCCATCCATTAAGCCTCATACAATGAGGTATTTAAAGATAGTAAATTTAACTCTAAGCAAGAGACTGGAGCAATTTAACTGAGCAAGGGACCTTGAGATAAGTAGTTTGGACATAGTTCCAAGGTTTGTTGCACTATGAACAGCAGGGTGGCACAGTGGTTAGTACTGCTTTCTCAGTACTAGGGACCATAGTTCAATTCCAGCATTGGGTCACTGTGTAGTTTGCAAACTGTCTCCATGTCTGTAGGTGTTTTCTTCAGGTGTTCCAGTTTCCTCCCAAAGATGGGCAGATTAGGTTGATTGGCCATGCTAAATTAACCATAGTATTAGGGGGACTAGCTAGAGTAAATCTGTGGGGTTCTGGAATAGGGTGAGTGGGATTATGGTCCGAATAGCCTCTTTCTGTACAGTTGGGACTCTACAATAATATTCTATGAAATGCTGTATGACATTCATTAGAAGGCATCTAGAAATAGCAGTTAGAGTGTCAGACAGTGTAACTGGCATTGCCAATACTTTTTCAATGGCATTTTCTCTTTTTCTCATGGTTTTGTTCCACATTTTCAGCCAAATTTTTAGAATGGTGTATCTCCTGAACTAGTAACGGCATTTTGCAAATGTTTCCCCCACTACTAAATATAGCCTAATTAGGGCAGGCCATACGACCGGTCAAGGCTGTTCTGTCAGTCAACAAGAACACGGCTGACTTGATTTTGTACTGTCCACTTTCCTTGTCTGTCACCTGCAACACCCCTGCCGACTGAAATTCTGTTTAAATCAGCCTGGAATTATATTCGACGGCTCAGCAAACGTTTTTCCGCCCCAAATTTGGAGAAATCCCAAAATTAACAAATGGAGAGAAAATTTCTCCTAATATCAATTTGAAATACAGATCGTGTCCCCGAAAGCTAGATTCCTCGCTGATTTTTCAGGCCAACCTTAAATCAGAAGAGGGACAACGGCTTGGTGACCAAGCCCAGCCTGAAGTGGATTAATTAGACTGAAGCAGAGGCAGGGACTAGAGCAGAGACTAGGGAAGAGACTGGCTGCCCTCCCCAGCTCTTAGTGGGCACAGGAGCAATAATAATCCCGAAGTTTAATGCCTTTCCTCGGCCTGATTCAATGAGCTTCTAACCTCGCCTTTCTTCTGCCGCAGCGCTGCCTGCTTCATTTTAAGTTTAAACCCCCCAGAACTCACAGCATTTAATTGTTTTCTGAAGAATCCCCAATTATTCATTCGGACTGTGTCTAAACTGCGGCCGAGCCCTGGGCCCGGAAACCTCACCCAGCCGCTCTCCCCCACCCACCTCATGGTTGTGGAGCTTCTGAGGGCGGTGGAGGAGGGGGAGGCCCAACTCCCAGCCCGGAGCCTCGATTTCCAAGGCGGGCCCGCACAGCGACTCCTCACACAAAAAAAAATGAATAACCAAACAAACAAACCGACCGGCCAGCCAACACAGCTTTCCCCCTTCCATCTCCCCGATAAAACGGCAGTGACAGCTATGCTGCAGGTTTGGCTTTATTCCTGATTTTCTTTTCCCTGGCGTTTCACTCACCCGCACTCGGCTCCAATGACGCAGTGAAAATAAAATCCGCTCACAAAATGGCGGCTACCTGCCGATCACGTTCACGTCACTTCCTGCTCCCCGCCCATTGCGTCATCGTCACGACGTCACCTCCGCCCCCATTGTGTCCTCCTTCTCATTATTTCCGCCCCCTTTGTCTTACGTCACTTCCGACTCCGCGCATATTGCATCATCCTCATGACGTCACCGCCGCCCCGCATTGTGTCTTCCGCCCCCTTGATCTTGTCACTTCCGCTCCTGCTCAGACCCTGATGTTCACCTTCATCCCATTTCCAATTATTTCATTTAGACGCAGGAGCAGAATTAGGCCACTCGGCCCATCGAGTCTGCTTCCCCCATTCGATCATGGCTGATATTTTTCTCATCCCCATTCTTCTCCCTTTTCCCCATAGCCCCTGGTCCTCTTATTAACCAAGACCCTATCTATCTCTGTCTTAAAGACAGTCAATGACCTGGGTCTCCACAGCCTTCTGCGGCAAAGTGTTCCACAGATCCACCATCCCCCTGGCTGAAGAAACTCCTTCTCATTTCGGTTTTAAAGGATCGTCCCTTTAGCCTGAGGTTCTGCCCTCTGGTTCTAGTTTTTCCTACTAGTGGAAACATCCTCTCCACATACACTCTGTCCAGTCCTTGCAGTATCCTGTAAGTTTCAATAAGATTCTCCCCTCATCCTTCTGAACTCCAATGAGTACAGGCCCAGAGTCCTTAACTATCCCTCATACGACAAACTCTTCATTCCAAAGATCATTCTTGTGAACTTCGTCTGGGTCCTTTCCAAGGTTCACAATACTCCAAATGGCATCTGCCCAGAGCCTTATATGGACTCAGAAATACATCTTATTGTTCTGTTCTCGCCTTCCTGATGTGAATGCTAACAATGTATTTGACTCCCAAATCCTTTTATGTTTCTGATTTCCTAAGCATTTTCCTATTTAGAAAATAATTGTATGTCTCCATTCCTCCTTCCAAAGTGCATAACCTCACTTTTCCACATTTTATTCCATCTGCCACTCCTTTGCCCACTCTCCTTAACCTGTCCGAATCTTTCTGCAGCTGCCCTCCTTCCTCAATACTACCTGTTCCTGTACAAAGCTTTGTATCATCTGCAAACTTAGCAACAGTGCCTTCAGTTCCTTCCTCCAAATCATTATATTGTGAAAATATTGTGTATTTCTTCTTTTCCATCCATTTTTACTACTTCATCTTTTTACTTTTCCACTTTTGAAGGATCACCCTTCACTTATCTTCCAAACCTCAGAGCCATCTGCCACATTCCTCAAATCGTCCCCAAGAGTGTGCATCGTTGTTCTGTCTTTGGCACAATGGACGCTGTAAGCATTATTCCCAGCCTTTCTCATCACCATTTACATTCCCTTTTTCCTATTCTGGCAATAATAGCTTCTATCTCCTCCTCATTGTATAAATCACGTCCTTTTTTTGTCTTTAGCTCTGACAAAGGGTCTGTAAAACCATAAGATATAGGAGCAGAATTAGGCCATTCAGCTGTATAGTCTGCATTTGACCACGGCTGGTAGGTTTTTCAACCACATACCCCCAGCTTTTCCCTGTAACCTTTGATCCCCTTTCCAATCAAGAACCTATCTGTTTCTGTCTCAAATGACCTGGCCTCCACAGCCTTCTGTGGCAATGAATTCCACTGATTCACCGCTCTTTTGGCTGAAGAAATTCCTTCTCATTACAGTTCTAAAGGCTCATTCATCCCCTTAGTCTGAGTTTGTGCCCTTGCGTCCTAGTCTCGCCTACTAATGGAAACATCTTCCTCGAATCCAGTCTATCCAGGCCTTTCAGAGTTCTGTTGGAAAAGAATAGAGCCAACGGCTGAAATTTTACCAACATGCCAGCCTGAGGCTTGTAAGATTGCGCCCGTGGCCAATAAAGAATGCCATTCTGTGAGCCTTGCCTGGCCCTATTGCAGTGCCGGTAAAATCAGGGCCAACGCTTCGCATCTAGACAACGCTTAGTCAGAGCTGATGAAGGGTCATCTAGACTTGAAAGATTGGCTCTATTCTCTCCCAGTAAGAAGTCTCACGACACCAGGTTAAAGTCCAACAGGTTTATTTGACAGTACAAGATTTCGGAGTCTCAGTCTTCTCCTTCAGGTGAGTGAGGAGTTGTGTTCACAAACAAGACATATACAGACACAAACTCAATTTACAAGATAATGATTGGAATGTGAGTCTTTACAGGTGATCAAGTCTTAAAGGTACATTGTCAGGAGATACGTGAGGAGGAATTAGGCCTTCAGCTCTTTTTTTTCTCCCAGCTCTGCAAAACTTGAATCACAGAATCTCTACAACGATGAAAGAGACCATTCGACCCACTGAGTTTGCACAGACCACAATCCCATCCAGCCCCTATCCCCCTAGTCCCACGTATTTCCTCTGCTAGTAGTCACGCCGACACCAAGGGGCAACTTAGCATACCCAATGCAGCTAACCAGCACGTCTTTCAAACTGTGGAGGGAAACCCATGCAGATACGGGTAGAATGTGCAAACTCCATACATAGAGTGACCCAAGGCCAGAACTGGACCTGGGTCCCTGATGCTGTGAGGCAGCAGTGCTAACCACTGTGCCACCATGTCGCCCTGTGGTACAGTGCTGTGCCACCATGCTATCATTACAGAATTCAATTGTATGACAACTTTGTTTTAGCGGTTTGGAATTCAGTTTTTCGAATAAGGGCAAATTACCACATTCAAATGAAATTGCTTGTCTGATATTTTTAAAAGATATCGAGAGGTATTTTTTCTGTGAGTTAAGCATTTGTTTGTTAATGATTGTAGCCCTTGTTTGCCTTCACAGGCAAAGATTTTTGCCATTATGACCCTACCTGGGCGTCTCTTTCCCAAGTCTGACTTGCTGGAGGCTTGATTACAGCACATCTGTAAGTTTCATTTTATTTACCTTATACAGTTTGAGCTCCCTTGGTATTTTTGCTTGTGGTTTTGTGCCAGCAGTTGTTGCGTGTGAAGTTCTGAAAAACAAAACACCACCCTTGGACAGGCAAATAAGGAATTAGTAAGCAGAGTAGAGGGGAAAACCAAAGGCAGGAAAGAGAGAAAAACCTTAACATTTGCTAAAGAGTTTTACAATCGATTACGTTTTATTTAATGAGATCTTTCACAATTGGGAGGGGGGGGAGATTCCATTTTAAGGGAATTGTACAGCATGGAAGAAGAGTAATATTTGGCTTGAAATAGTCACTCAGTTTCTTATAGAATCATAAAAATCCTACAGTACAGAAGGAGGCCATTTGGCCCATCGAGCCTGCATCAACAACAATCCCACCCCAGATGTGATCCCTGAAACCCCACATATTTACCCTGCTAATCTTGCTAACAAACACATCCTGGGACACTAAAGAGTAATTTACCATGGCTAATGCAACTAACCTGCACATCTTTGGACCGTGGGAGGAAACCAGAGCATCTGGAGGCAACCCACGCAGACGCGGAGAATATACAAACTTCACACAGTGACCGAAGTCAGGAATCAAACCCAGGTCCCTGGAACTGTGAAACAGCAGTGCTAACCACTGTGCCACCGCCCCACACAATTCCTGTTAAAATGGAATTTCCCCCTTTGTGAAAGGGGGAAATAAATCAAATGAAACATAATTGATTTTCTCTTCACAAATGCTGAGTTTTTTTTCATTCATGGGGTGTGGGCATAGAATCCTTACAGCACAGAAAGAGGCCATTTGGTCCATTGAGCCTGCACTGATAACAATTCCATCCAAACTCTATCCCCGTAAGTTCACACATGTTATTTACCCTGCTGATTTCCTTGACACTAGGGGACAATTTATCATAGCCAATCCACCTAATCAGCACATCTTTGGAATGTAGGAACAAATCAGAGTACCTGGAGGAAACTCACATAGGCACAGGGAAAATGTGCAAACTCCACACAGTCCTCTTGAACTGCTGCAGTCTATGTTGTATAGGTACATCCACAGTTTTTTTCAACAAGTACAAAGCCTGGCGTGGGCAAGAAAGGAAGAAAATGAGAAATCTGTGATAGGGTTTTTGGGAAAAAATGACTAAGTGACAAAAGGAATGATGATGCAAGGTAATGAGGTAGTAGGTGGCACAGTGGTTAGCCCTGCTGCCTCACAGTGCCAGGTTCAATTTCCAGCTTGGGTGACTCTGTGTGGAGTTTGCACATTCTCCTCATGTCTGCATGGGTTTCCTCAGGATGTTCTGGTTTCCTTCCGCAGTCCAAAGGTTGTGTGCATTGGCCTTGCTTAAATTGCTTCTTGGTATGTTAAGTGGATCAGGTTTGGTAAATGCATGGGGTTAATGGTGATAGGGCAGAGGGGAGGATCTGGCTGGGAAGTTCTTTCGGAGAATTGGTGCAGACTTGATGGGTCAAATGGCCTCTTTTTGCACTGTGGGGATTCTATGGCTCTAATGGGACCAGAAACAAAAATTGAACAAAAACTCCTTTTTTTTTTAACATTACAGCCATTGCCTGTCCCTTTCCTTCCATCCCAGAACCACAACAGACTCCCCTTTACTCTAGAAATAGAAAATTCACCATCATTTCCACCTCCTCCAGCAAGATGCCATCAAATACACATTCCTCTTTCCTTTCGGCATTCTGCAGGGTCCCTTCCCTCTGTCACACCCAGGCCCACTTTTCCATCCACTGTGCTTTGCTTTGCTTTTTGGGTAAGTAGATGCTGCTCAAGTTGGAGAAGTGGAGTGGGATTTTTCAGATGCGCTCAGCCCCGAAACTAGAAAATCTCACCAAGGTCAATGGACCTTTCCACAGTACCCGCCCTTCCTCACCTAACTATATCCTATTTGCTGCAACCAATACAGTATTCATTTTATTCAATTGCAAATGAACCTCCACAATGTAAGGAATATAGTCTACATCTGACCTATCTTCTTGTGTTGTCTGTGTGTTCTGCTGTTATCTCCTTTTTGCTTTGCTCTTAGCTAATCCTTTTGCTGTTCATATTTTCTCGCACTTTTATGGGGGATGGGGGCAAGAGCAAATACGGTTCAGGATTCACTGCTCAGCAGAGCAAATATGTTCTCATCTTATTTCCTCCTGCTACTTTGCTGTGTCCTCTACTACTTCACCATTCTACTACCTTCTCACTACTACTAACCCCTAACTCCCAAGAATATATCTATTTGTTACAACCCCAGATCTATCCAGTTAATTCTCCACCACACAACCCTTTATCCATCCTCGCTCACCCCTAAGATGGATGCTGATAGGCCAGAGGATCTCATTCCTATTGTTCGCCTCTACCACAATCCTATTTTTGTCAAGAGGCTTTCAAACTTATAACGGGGTAGCCTGTTTCTTTTGCTGCTAATAGCCAATAAGTGTAGTAATTGTTGTCAAAACACAGTAGTCAATTTACACAAGATCCTATAGATTGCAGTAAGGTGAATGATCAGAAAAGAAAATGCTGGAAAATCTCAGCAGTTCAGGCAACATCTATAAGGAAAGAAAAAAAGCTGACACTGAGTCCAAATGATGCCTTGTTAAAGCTAAAAGGCATTGAAAGTGTAAGATATTTATAGTGTAGGGAGAGGGAATGAAAGATGAGTCATAGCCACAGAAACGAGGAAAGGTTGCTAAAGGCAGTTCATAGAAAGTTGCAAATGGCCAAACAGCAGAGAAGCTGAAAATGAGGATAAGCTGTGACAGATGATGATGTAGGGGAGGGAGGAGATGGGTGGAAAAGAGATAAAATTGAGAAAAGGGGAAGCAAAGGGGGAAGCAAAGGTAAGGGGGAATAAAGTAGGGGGAAATAGTGGGAGGGGATAAAGAAAAATGTAGACAAGTTAAAAATTAAATAAAATGGGGGGAAAATAACCAGTGTTGGTTGCACAGTAGATATTGGTCAGGTCACTCGGTGTACTCCCCTCTTCAATTGCATAAAAATCTTCTGCCTTGGTATCTCATTGAAAAGATAAGCTGAGAAATTGGTTCACATTGTGTCGGTTTCAAAAGCAACAAGGAATGATGCACTCATTGTGAACCACAGATGCACCTTCCTCACATTAGATTAGGCCTCTCCTATCTGTTCAGAACAGTTGCCAAAATAATTAACGTTAAGAATCTTCCATTTGTTGGGACTGCCTAACTCACCATATGATAAACTTATTCAGCGACCCTGCATCCCTAAAAGGCAGTAAGTCTGACAACACCAGGTTTAAGTCCAACCGATTTATTTGATAGTAAACAAATAAATCAGTTGGACTTAAACCTGGTGTTGAGACCTCTTACTGTGTTTACCCCAGTCCAACACCAGCATCTCTACATCATTCCTAAAAGGCATGCAACAGTGCTGTGCTACTACTTACAGGTTAGTTCCTGGTTTTTCATTTCAGTGTTTTTTGGCTCACTCAAAAGAACAAGATTTTTTTTTTTGCTGGTTTTGCAATACTGCTGGCTACCTGCTAAATAAGTTGACTGCAGTCATCGATCCAGAGATGCCACTCATGTCTTCAATTCACTATTTTAAAACATGATCATTATCCTGAACGCTACTCAGCCTCCTAAACATTGGCCAAATGAAGGCATTAGGGGCAAGGGGGTGCCAACAATATCAGGAGGAAGGCAAACAGCATTGGGGTTGTCATTACACCAGCATGCTTTGGCACTCCACCCAATTTAGTTAAACCCAGGTTCTTGAAGAAGTGTTACACTTGATAAAGACAATCTCTACGTACATCAGTGTGAAAACCTGGCTAAATAATGAAAACTCCTCATTTTGCAAATTGGAGAGGATCATCCACTGAGCTATTTCTGAGCAATCAAAAGGTCCTGGTTCCAGCATAAATCAACTTTCCACAATCTTAAACAGCATTGTGACCCTTAGCATCACTGACCATCACTGTATTCACTGCTATTAGGATTGGAAGATCTGGATCATGTGTGCCAAGAAATATTAAGTGTGTAATCTAATTATAAGAATTACAACAATTAAAAGGCAAGTAAAATGAGGTGCTTATTGAAAAGGATAAAAAAAATGTTGGCTGCAGAGATTTTAAGCTGCTTGACTCTGATCCAGAGCTGCAGGTTCAAGTTAAACTCCAGACTTGATGGACAAGGAATGCACATTCATAACATAGCCAAGGACACAAAGCATTTACAAATCAATGCTCAATGTATACTAATTGCAGGTGTTATGAGAGGGAAAGATACTTCCACCTCATGGTTGCTGAGTAATCAGAAGCCCAGTATATAGAGCTGCAGGCTACATCATGCATATAAGGAAACATTTCCACAACAACTCTAGTCTTTTGGGGTGGGGTGGTTTGGTTCCTTTGGCTAGACTAGATTGGTGTCAATTGCTTGATTCCTCTTCTAGTTATGGTAATTCAGGACCTGTCTTCTTGCCCTACCTGTTGTGGAGGTTGTGGCACTGGGAGTTGAATTTTCCTTTGGGCAGATAACTCAAAGTGATCAAAATGCTATCATGAATTAGGCATTCAGGCCTATTCACTGAATTTGGGAAAACATACTTGGAATACAAGGGCTGACTTTCCCTGACCACATCACTGCAGATAATCCAATATGTTTTGCGAGAAGAAATTAATGCAATGGATGTGAAGTCTATTATCGCTATTTACAAACACTTCTAAAATAATTATAAATATTTTACTTCCAATTGCCAAAATCAAATATAATGAAATAAATAGTTATCTGTTTACACCAGACCATTATTCCAACTCTCCCATCCCAAAAAAAGACTATAAACCCATATTTCAGTTGTTGAGGAACAAGACTGATTACACACAATATCATTTGTCAAGAGGATCATTCAAACCACTCCTTATGCAATGAAATATTCACAAGTCCGGATGGAAAAATATGCACAATTTTAATGTATTAAACTTGCAGCTTTTATTAAACTAAATAATGAAATGCAGTTATATTTACCACTGTGAAATTTAGCTGCAACTTTAAAATAAAGATTATGACGGAATTAATGGATATCGTGCACATTTATTTTTTCAAACTACTGCGAATGTAAACAATATAATTCCAACATATTAGCAATAATAATTGCAAGCACTCTGGTCTCAAGTAAAATACATGAAGTTTCATATTTCTTGAGATTTATTGACTATTTTCTACTTACATCAACCTCAATTTACATGAGCAAAAGTCCACTTATGCTACAATAAGTCAATATACACTAATTAATCGGCACTTGCAACAGAAGGTGACCTTGACATTGACCGAGAGCGTGAGCGAGAACGAGATCTTGGTCGCTCCAATGATGCAGGAGATTTGGACGGCGAGGGCGAACGGGCCTTTTGTTCTCTGGCAGGGACACGAGATCTACTGCGAGAGCGGGATTTACTGCGGCTCCTACTCTTTGACCTACTGTAGGATTTGCGGCTTCTAGAGCGAGATCGACTCCGAGATCTAGAAAAAGTACGGCTACGTGAACGCGATCTGCTGCGAGACCTAAACACCAAGGGGAAAGAAGAACTGCCCATTTAGCATGCTTAGCCAGTGTTTCTCATCAGTTATTACATTCATTTATATTTACATCTTTCAGTTTTAAAATGCCAACACTATTTCTGCCAAATTGATTTCCAAAAGTGACGTTACCCACTTTCTGCTGTTATTTTGGCAAAATATTTAAGATGAATAAACTTTGTTTTTGCCAACACCACTCCAAAATCATACAAGTTCAATCCTCCTCTCGTCAGTTATAAAACAGTATGTTTGAAAGCTTGGCCATCTTCCTGAGAAGCAAATGTACAAATGTTCTATTCTTGTACCAATTCAGAAATATGAATTCGTCAGCACGTTAAAGCAAATGAAGTGAAACCAAATAGTTGTTCTAATTTACAAGGAAGCAGTGATATCTCTGTAGCTGATACTTCAAAACAATACAATGATCTAACATTTTAGTTGGAAATAAACTGCAGGTAAAATCATTTTACTTGGCACTTACCGGTGATGTTTAGGTTCCTCAATCAGTCTGATCTTTCTTCCGTTGATTTCTGTGCCAGACAGTTTATCAACAGCATTCTTCAAATCACTATATGAGGCAAACTCAACAACCCTAGAAGAATATTTAATATTTTTCCATGAAATTCAATGCTTTCCAATTTGAACATATTACTCAGGCACTTCATTAAAATAAATCAAGACAAGAACATGCAAAACCAAAAGGGGAGCTAACTAAAAGCTTATATCAAGAATTGGGTTTTATCAAAGGTCATGAGAGTTGGGTTGGAGAGAATTCCACATCATAGGGTTTAGATGGCTGATACCAAACAACAGTATTTGGACAAGCAGCCAAAATTGAAGATATGTAGAGTTCTGGAAGATTAAATGCTTCAATTATGTTACAGGAAAAGGTGAAAGCTTGAACAAGGTTAAGCACTAAGACATTAGGGAATGAGAAAACAAAGTTGATAGTTGAACTGAACACGATAAATAGGATATGAGAAGTAGAGTTTTGGATCAGCTCAAGTTTAAGGGCAGAGGATGTGCTATAGCCAAAACAGGTGGTCACAAAATATATAAACGAGGGATTCAGCAACTGAAGTTTTGAGGCAAAGGAAAAGACAGTAATGAAGTTAGCTCTGGAATAAACAGAACCCAGAGTTGCAAACAGTTTTTTTCAGCACAGGATGGTGGCCAGAAAGTAAAGTGAAATTGGCAGTGAAGATATGAAATTTGTTGTGGAGAGTCAAGATGCTAGTTTTGATCTTTCCAATATTTAACTGGAGAAATTTGCAACTCACGTGGCATTGGAAATCAGTCAAGTCAGCTGACAAAGACGTAGCGGTAGGAATCAGAAGAGGTGGTGGGCCTCAGTATAAATGTGGAACTTGACTGTGGCTACAGATGACATTCCCAAAGGCAGCATTTGGTGAGCTCAGTTTGAAAGTTGATTTGAAAAGTGTCACCAAGTGCTATAATTTTGGTCCTATTGATGGAAGTCTGAAAATTGTTTTGTGACTGGATATGCAGAGACTGATTTGTACAAATTTTCCCCAATTATCAAACTTTTGTCAACACACAAACTTAATTATTTCCCTTCACTTACCCTTCATTCATTTTGTGCCTGTGCGCATCTGCAAAGGTAACTTCTCCAGCCTGTCTCATGAAGTCTTTCAGATCCTACGTAAGATCAGTTAGTTAAGTAAAAACAAGCCAAATGCATACTTACTCAGTCATCTTCTAACAAAGTTACTACAAAAGAAACCAAAGCTAATTTCATCAAAATTTATTACCTTCCTGTACAATTCCCTAGGCTATTCAACCAGCCAAATGCAAGAAGAACTTGCAGAGGTACCATCACGACTGACGACCCGATGGTGCTCTTCAGCACCCACTCGACGTGAGTCTTCCCGGACATCACCCATCCTAAAGGCGGGCTTTGGCGGTGCCATGGGAACAGGAATTGCTATATCTTGTGTTGTTACCAAGGGCTCCTCACATTTGAAATCGAGCTTCCAACCAAACCTACTAGCGAATTTCTTTCAATCAAGGACCTCATTTTAGTCAGCTCTCACAACTCGACTTTAGGACAACTCGTTACCAGCATTTTCAGAGGCGCAGGAACGAACCCCGGCACTTAAGCTAGCGCCCACCAATGTTGGTCAGACCAGCATAATACAGATCACCAACTGATTGAAACGTAGGACTGGCAATTCAACTAGGCCCACCAAGAGACCAAGCCAGAGCGATTAGGAAAACGTCACTCGTCACAAGGCCAACGATACGAGAGGCTGGTAAATAAAGGTTTTAATATTTGGTTAAAGTTTGCACACAATTGAACACAAACCAAACAAAAATGTCACATTTAAGGTTTTCAAATAAGCACTTTAGACAAATTACATAATTCTGAATGTTAACGGTTAACACTCCTGAAATTGCAGTACTTAATGAAAATTTTATAAATGGACATATTAAAATTAGTTAAGTATTTTGCACCTTTGCATCAATTTCCTTTTCCCACTTCATCCTTCCTTAGGTCAGTCTTTGTGACTTTTTTGACAGAGGCAAACCAAATAGGTGCATCTTGGGCCAAGCTTTTAGACCACTTGCCCAACAAATATTTTAAATAGATAATTATTTTGTTCAATTGGGTTGACGTTGCTACCGAGCAACATTTGGGAGGGAAGAAAAATGTGTATCATGATGCTGATGTCTGACCACTATCAGCAACCTCTGCTAGAAACATCAATATCAGCAAAAACAATGTCAAGATGGGGCTTGACTGCAATAAATGCCAAGTAAAATTTCTTGCCAATGGTGAACAACCAACCTTATATACAAATAAATACAACATGGTCAAAGGCTCCGGAGAATCAGTACTCTCCATGGAATCATACCCAGCAGAGTTGCTGGCTTCAGAAGCAAAGAAAAATGTGAGGGACAAATGGAGGTTGAAAAATTAATACATCTAAAATTAAGGAACATTCCATCACTGCCTCTAACTTTTGACTCATTACCAATACTGCCCATTTGTCCTTTAAAGATCTCTAGGTAAAAGGCAAACTTTTGGATGACATCAAAATCTACCGGCAAGAGTACAAACAAGAGTCAGGTCACAAAGTCTCTGCAGTTTTCCTGAATCCAAATGCTACTGGGAAGATGACAACATGGAATGACACCTTGTACTTGTAAGAACAGTAGCAGCACCATCTACAAAGTACATCCTGTAGAGGTAATTCTCTTTCATGAGAAACTCTCAGTTCACTTGCTGCAATCCATTAATAGTATTCTTTTCCCCATACAAAATGATCACAGAAATTAAGTAGATACTTCCACATATTCTAACAGGACAAAGAAAAGATCAGGTTCCAATCCTCACTTTAGTCCTCAACTGGTAACATAATAGTGCAAGCTCTAAATTTTAACTGAAGATTTTCACAGTCCTCAGCAATACTGCCATATCCATCTGTTTTTTGCTATAAAATTCTCAGCTAGCCTTGAACGTATATTTCATATTAAATTATCCTCTCAGATAATATAGTTCACTGTTATATGCAACATACCTGCCAACTAACTCTTGAAGACAAATTCTCAACAATCAGCCGGTTCTCTGTACGAACTGGAGGTCCATTCCTGAAACAAGGCAAACGAACGGAGATTCATAGTTGTATTGGAAATTCCTGCATTCAACTTTGAGTGAAATTTAACGCCTATCAGGCAAACTGCCAAGTCATGTATTTTTGCATATGATAATAAAAGATATTCACCATAACCACTCAAGAACCAATATATTTGTATGCCTCTACAAATCGTTTGCACTTGTGCTGTGATGAACTGGCATCTCCAGCAGTGAACAAATGGAGATCAACGAAGCCAATCCCAAAAATTAAATGGGGTAATTTTCAGGATTATATTATGAACACATGGCCTTATAGGAACATTCACATGAAATAGTTAGTTTTAAATCAATTCAAATACTTAAAAGGTCATGGAAGCACACCCAGCTAACATATGAGAATTTAAAACTGGTGATGATTCCCCATACTCCTCAAATAATTATTTTAAATTTCCGATTTACTCAAATGAATTTTAATTCATTAGATATAAAGCACTTCTTGGATTTTCTGAAGAATTATAATATATTCTACAGGATAGTTATGGACTCGAAAGAGAAGTCCTCGATATTAGCCTCTCCACAACAGGAGGAGGAGGAGTTAAAAACGAGAATGTGTTCAAAGGGTAAAAGTTATTAGAGCACCCAAGTATCCATTGAGAGACTTTTAAAATCAGCTTATTTAAATCCGACTCCACAGTACCAATGCTGTGTGAATTTCCCAGCAATTATAGAAAGAGTGATTCCTCCACTCCGATTCATGGAATAGTCCATGGCTGTGGCGTGTTGTGGTTCGGAATTTCCAATTGCCCAGTTGAACAGAAAAATGAGTAAAAAAAAAACGAACAGAATCTTGTCATTAAGCCTGAGACCTTGTTCGAGGAAAAGTCAGTGTATAGGGGATGCTCATACATTACACTGAAAATAACCCTCAATGAAATCATCCTAAATTTTTCAATAGCAGAGAAACTAAATTTCCCATCAAAATGCTTAAACCTGTGTTTGTTTGCAGCTCCATTTTTATTTTTTCATGCAACGAATAATGCGGTTTACTTGCCTAGCATTGTAACATTTAACTGAACATGGATAACACTGAACAGGTTGACTAGCAATATAGAAGCTGGCAAGTGCAACATGAACATTAACTAACAGCTGTGACAACTACAATTAAAACTGCAAGCCAAACTGGATTTCACTTTCTTACATCACAATCCATATCACTTCATAACCAGTATAATCCAAAAATATTTTAATATTCAGAAATACACAAAACTATGCAATGTGCAGCTATGACATGGAATTCTATGTATTAGTTCAACATCTTTACACTTAGCATCTTTATTGTCCCCACCACATCCCAAAGATGTGCTCTTAGGCTAATTGGCAAAACAAATTCTCCCTAAATTGTCTCAAATTTGGTTTTTAATCCATAGATCTATAAACAAAGACAGAGATTGGGGGTAGAGGTGGTAACATCGGGGTGGCGGCGCGGGCTCATTGGGCCGAAGGGCCTGTTTCCCGTGCTGTTTTGTTCTTTGTTCACTCCGGACCAATGCTTTTTTTTCTTTACTACTACAATGACCACCCTGTTATTTAATGTCTCCTACCATCCCCCATCCTATCCCACACCTTCCATTCCATTCAACCATCCCACTTGCAACATATAAACCCCATCACTTCGTGATGGCAGTGATTAGCACTGCTGCCTCAGTGCCAGGGACCCAGGTTCGATTCCTGATTTGGGTCACTGTCTGTATGGAGTCTGCAAGTTCTCCCCTTGTCTGCATGGGTTTCCTCTGGGTGCTCTGGTTTCCCACCCCTCAATGTGAAAGATGTGCTGGTTAGGTGCATTGGTATGTTTAATTCTCCCTCAATCTACCCAAATAGGCGCCAGAGTGTGGTGATTGGGTGGGTGGTGAATTTTCACAGTAATTTCATTGCAATGTTACTGTAAGCCTACTTCTGACACTAACAAATAGCTTCCTTCACTTCCAAAGAACTGCATTTAACTTGAAATGTTTCTCTCTGAAGATTTTTCCAATAATGTTTTTGATTGCAATATCATCAGGATCAGAAATTATGTTCCAATTTTCTATTCTCTTATAATTGGCATTGAGGCCATTTGTGGCACTCTTATTGCTCTAAGTACAGCATAAGCTGGAGATCAAACCTGGAGCTTTTCACTGGATCACGATGGGTGTTTAAATTAGCTCACCTTCCCTCACTCCGTGGACGGCGTGGGCTAAAGCGACCTTGATAGCGTCCTCCTCCACGACCCCCTCTAGGCCGCGCTCTGGCATGTTCAACTGTAACTCTGCAGAAGCAAAATACCCACTTTATCAAACTCTCCATTTTAATTGAAGTCACTAATACAAAGCAGCCTATTTTGCCAGTTAGTTTTACCTTTCACTGCACAATTCCTTCCCATCCAATTCATAAACAGCATCATCTGCATCCCTGTGGTCTTCAAATTCCTGAAAATAGGCCCAACAGCAATAAATTATGGTTACATTTACATACACAAGTTTTGTTGAAAAGAGTGTGTTTCCAAATTTTTTACTGGTTAATGACAATGCTCAATCTATTGAGCTGAAAAGCAACCTTACCACAAATCCAAATCCATTCTTCAAGTCAATTTCCTTTATTCGCCCATATCCTTTGAAGAATTTCTCCACATCTCTTTCTCTAGCATGAGGGCTTAATCGACCAATGAACACACGAGAGCTCATTTTGTCTGGGGGCATTCCAGGGAAAATAAAATTAAGAAACAAGATGAAATAATTTTGGATAGTGAATGGAAAATTCTGATTTGATATATATTCAATAGACAAATCAAAATATACCTACATGGCATTGTTCCGAGAGATGACTAAGGCTAATGAAACAGGAAGTAAGTCTGTGTAGACAATGCTTCTACATCTAATTTTCTTAGCATACAGAAAATTGAATTGTGATCTAAGTGTAGTGATCAAAATGATTGAAGTAGTTTATAAAGCTGGGAAGTAAAATGATTCCCTCAATGGGAGAGTCAGGAGTAAGGGGGAACTGAACCTTAAAATTACAGGCCCACCAATCTGTTGGGGGTTTTCAGGGGCACTCAAATCTATTACTACTACAGCAGGGAGCAATGGCCATTTGGTTCAGTGAAATGGGCAGGTAACATTATAATTCACCTACCCCATGAAGTACACAATTGGCAAGGTAAAGATGGGAGGAGGAAGAGTGGGCAAGAGCCTGGAGTACAATATTGGTAAATGTGGGGTCACCCATTTTGGTAGAATTAACAACATAATGGACTATTTTTTAAAATGGTAAAGAATTGCAGCATGCTGCTGCACAGAGGTGTTCTTGTGCACACATTATAAAAAGTCCATTTGCAGGTGCAGCAGGTAATTAAGGCAGCAAATGGAGTTTTGTCCTTCGTAGAGAGATGAAGTTTTATAAATAGGTTATGTTGCAGTTGTATAAAGTGGTGGTGAAGTCATACTTGGAGTACTGTATATAGTTTTGGTCTCCTTACTTGAGAAAAGATTTACTGGCACTGAAGATGTTGCAGAGAAGGTTCACTATGTTGATTCTGGAGTTCAGAGGGCTGGCATACAAGGAGAGAATTTAGAAGAATGATGGGGGAATCTTATCGACATGTAAAATTATGAAGGGGATAGATAAGATAGAGATGTTATTTCCACTGCTGGGTGAAACCAGAACTAGGGGGAAGAGCCTCAAAATAAGGTGGAACAGATTTAGGACTGAATTGAGGAAGAACCCAAAACATTATGAATCTGTGGCATTCCTGCCCAGTGTTACGGTTGAGGCTACTTTAATGAATAGTTTTAAGGAAAATAGATAGATTTTGGAACAGTGAAGGAATTAAGGGTTATGGTTTACAAGTGGAGTTAAGTCCATGAAAAGATTGGCCATGATCTTATTGAATGGCAGAGCTAGCTTGAGGGACCAAATGTCCCATTCCTGTTCCTAGTTCTTATGTTCTAAGATGCAGAAGTGCTTGAAGCAAAAGTAATAAAGTAGAATGCAACATAAGTGACAAAAACATTCAGGATGAGGACAAAATATCCCAAGAAAGTGCGAACAGAAGGAAAGGTTTAGCTGTTCAGCATGGGAAACAAAGAGCATGAATCAGCTGAAGAATTATATAACATGGGAATCGAGCATGAGCAGTAGACACAGACAATTTGCACTCGAGTACTGAAGTGGCTTTATGGAATGTGTGTAATGGTATTATTGGGAAATTTTGAAGCCACTTGCAAATATCTTTGCCTCAATGCTCTCTTTCTGGATCTCACTTCAGCCCTTCTACATTTGTTAATTCTGATCTAGCTGTGCTCAAAGTGATGGCTTTTAAACAATCAATAAGAATGCTTAAAATGCAAATATAACTCAACAACATAAGAAACTGACAATTTTTGCAAAGATTACATGCTGAGGACAGCAGATAGATCATGGGAAAATAAGAATGAAATCAAACAGTAATAGACCAATATAGGAGCAACTTGGACTAAACTGCTGCTAACTATTATCACAAAGTAAAATCTCAGGGCAGCAGGAACATAAACTATATTAAAAATATATATAATTGTATATAGTGGATTGACTGCTAAATTGCTAAAGCGTCCCAAGATGCAAGTTAAAGGGGATGTGGGCTAAGCACACAGGTTTGAGGGGTTATGGATGGGCCTGGAAAAGATGATGTTGGAGAGTTGCTGCAAATTCAATAGGCCAAATGGCCTCTTTCAGCACACTAAGGACTCTGATTCTACTTTGTGAAGGGCAAGAAGAACGTACCAAAGATAAAAGAGAACACATAATTTCAACACAGCTCTCTAATAAAACTGTCAAATCATGGTACAGCCATTCTGCATTGCAGGAGCTGCCCAAATACATTAGGAATTCATTCTGTTCCACATACAGCCCTTTGCTTTCACAAACAGAATTGCTTAATCAGGTAGCTTGAGTTAACTTTCCATTATGAAGTCCTATGCTGCACTCTGAAGTATCCAAACTCAGGAAAAACATGACGTGAAACAGAGGGTTGGGGAAAACCAAAATGAGCATTTTGGCTCTCATGGGCAGGGAGAGACGAGCTGCTGCAGCCAGATGGCATCGAGGGAGGAGAGGGCTCTCAATCCTCTACCTGCATAATCCTGATGTGGGCAACGTGGAATGGCCTTTGTGAAAGGGTCAGCATGGGGATATGGGGGGGGGGGAAGGAATGTTTTCCCCAGCCCCATTTGCACAACACAAGACAAACCTTAAACACCATAGACCTAAACCTGCCATCTTGACGCTCGGGGTAAGATATCCGCAGCAACATAGTGGCAGTGGGGGAAGGGTGAACAATCTCAAAGGCAAAACTCTTCCACACATGGCTCCAACCACCCTTCACCAGGCTCCTTTCCAGACCCCCCCCCCCCCCCCGTTGCGTTTCAAAGCTCCCCTTCACCTCCATTTAGGCTCCCCCGTACTCCCAGGGCTCCGTTTCCAGAACCCTCCTTACCCCCGGGCTCCATTTCCAGGCTCCCCAGTACCCCCGGGCTCCTTTGTTGGTTTGTTGGGTTTTGTTTCCAGGCTCCCCAGTACCCCCGGGCTCCATTTCCAGGCTCCCCAGTACCCCCGGGCTCCGTTTCCAGGCTCCCCAGTACCCCCGGGCTCCGTTTCCAGGCTCCCCAGTACCCCCGGGCTCCGTTTCCAGGCTCCCCAGTACCCCCGGGCTCCGTTTCCAGGCTCCCCTTACCCTCTTTCTCTGACGCAGATGGAAATAACGACTTTCCCCACAAAATGGCGCCGCCTCCCCGCAGCCAATTAGTGCTACGCGCTGCATCACTTCCGGCGTCGCCGTTCCGCCCTCTCGGCGTTGACCACGCCCCCTCCCTAGGGCCCCGCCCCCCCGCCCCATCCCCCATTCGCCTCACCGTGGTTTCCTCACCCCTCCACGTTCTCCTCTCCACCCCCCCCCAACTATTCCCCATGGCTCCCCCAATCTCCATCCCCCCCACATCCCCACACCCCCACATATCCCCATCCCCCTCACATCCAACCATCATCCCCTTTCCCACATACCTATCTCCTCTCCCACACTGCCATCCCATCTCCCACATCCCCATCATCCTTCCCATCCACTCTCGCACATCCCAATCCCCCCCCCACATCAATCCCCCCCCCATCCCAATTTCCCCCCCACATTCCAATCCCCCCCCCACATCCCAATGCCCCCTCCATCATCCAATCCCTCCCACATCCCATCACCCTCCTCCACTACTATTCACTATCCCGTTCCCCCTCCACATCCCCATTCCCCCTCCCACATTCCCATTCCATCCCACATTCTCATTCCTCCTCCCACATCCCATTCCCCTCCCACATCCCCATTCCCCCTCCCACATCCCCATTCCCCCTCCACATCCCCATTCCCCTCCCACATCCCCATTCCCTCCCACATCCCCATTCCCCCCCCAACATCCCATTCCCCCACAACTCCCCATTCCCCCTCCCACATCCCATTCCCCTATCCCATTTCCCATCCCACATTCTCATTCCTCCTCCCACATCCCCATTCCCCTCCCACATCCCCATTCCCCTCCCACATCCCATCCCCCTCCCACATCCCCATTCCCATCCCACATTTCATTCCTCCTCCCACATCCCCTTCCCCTCCCACATCCCCATTCCCCCTCCCACATCCCCATTCCCCCTCCCACATCCCCATTCCCCCTCCCACATCCCTATTCCCCCTCCCACATCCCCATTCCCACACCCTCATTCCCCTCCCACACCTCCATCCATCTCTCCCACATACCCACCTGCCCTCCCCTACATCCTCATCTGCCCCTCCCATATCTGCATCTCTGCTCCCATATCCTTACCCCTGCTCCCACGTCCCCACCCCACTCCCGCGTACTCCCTCACATTATGGCCCCTGTGTTGCACAAAACATCATAAATTACCATGACTTAGCTTGTTGAAAAAAACGGGTGAGAAAATCTCCAGTTTTTTCATCCATTTGACATTTCTTTGAAAAGATCCCATGGACCAGGTTTTTGGCACAAGGCTGGCAGTAATACTGATAGTCTCACAGATACAGATAGCAAATTTATTTTGCTACCAAATAAATCCATTGGACTTTAAGCTGGTGTTGTGCGACATCTTCCTGTGTTTACCCCAGTCCAACACCAGCATCACCACATCAGTAATATAGTTGGCAGAAGAGTTCATCGAGGATGAGATTGAGATGAATGGGGGATAGTAGTGTCAGGAGAATCAGTTGGGGAGTTTGAGTAGAGAACAATGCGTCTACTCTACCAGAAATATGGAAATTCTCCTACACAGAGATTATTTCCCCAAATATGCCTTTGACCTGAGTATTAACAATACGGAGCCTGGGCCTATGAATGATAGGAAACACCAGTCTTGCCCACACTTCAGCGCTTGGAACACAATATCACAATTTAGTTTCATACATGCCAGCTTTATGAGTGAATGAGGAAATTCTACAGACTTCAGTCAGTTCAGACATTTGTTTCTTGCATCAGATAGTCTCTCCTGGAGTCTGGTTTTCCCTGATAACATTGTAGCAACAAACTGTTGATTATTTATTGTGTCTGTTGGCTGAAAATGTTTGCTTATCTGGCATTTATCACACTGACAATTGAGGGATACATTTTTTTAGTTTGTAAAGTTAAATTATGTTGAAACAGCGCTCAAGGATGGGGACAACACAGTGGTTAGCCCTGCTGCCTTACAGCCCCAGGGATCCAGGTTCGATTCCCAACTTGGGTCACTGTCTTGTGGAGTTTGCACATTTTCCCTGTGTCTGCATGGGTTTCCTCTGGTTTCCTCCCACAGTCAAAAATGTGCAGGCTAGGTTGATTGGCCATGCTAAATTGCCGCTTAGTATCCTGGGATGTGTAGATTAGAAGGATTAATGGGGTAAATATGTAGGATTACGGGGATAGGACCTAAATGGGATTGTCATTGGTGCAGATCTGATGAGCTGAATGACTTTCTTCTGCACTGTAGGCTTTCTATGACTCTATGATGTAAACTACTTTACCTTGGACAGTTCAAAACAGATCAGCAGTCCTTTGTTGCTGCCTCCAAGGTGTTATTCTTTATATGTGAGTATAAAGAGATTAATGCATAACCAAGTACAATCCTATTTTATCAGTAGTGCATTCAAGAAATGATCAAAAATGACCCTAAATCATTTGACCTCGGTTGAAGCATCATGAAAAATTTTATTCCATCTGCTCTACATTTGCATCATCATCACATTTCTCATTGGGTTTCTCGTTCCAATTTTCTTCTTGCCCTCTCCTATTTAGTCTCCATTTCTCCCTTGTCTGTGTTTTTCTTTCAAGGATTTGAAAGCAAGAGTAGTAGAAGTTTTAAATTTATTTATTAAAGTCACAAATAGGCTTACATTAACTTTGCAATGAAGTTACCATGAAAATCCCCTATGCAGATCCTTCGACAGTCTAAAGATGTGTGGGTTTAGGTGGATCAGTCATGTTAAATTGTCCCTTAGTGTTGGGGGACTAGGTAGAGTAAATGCATGGAGTTATGGAAATAGAGCCTGGTGGGATTGTGGTCAGCACAGACTTAATGGGCAGAATGGCCTCTTTCTGCACTGTAGGGTTTCTGAGAAATAGAACTGACACCCCATTTTGTCACTGCCCTATTTTCCTCCAAAGGAAATGCAGGCAACATGGTGGGGGGAGGGGGGGGGCAAAGTGGTTAGCACTGTGCTTCCTTGCAATACCAGGGACTTGGGTACAATTGTGGCCTTGAGTGATTGTGTGGAATTGGCACAGTCTCTCTGTGTCTGCATGGGTTTTCTCCATGCTAAATTGCCCCTTTGTGTTCAAAGGTATGCAGATTAGGTGGATTAGTCAAGGTAAATGTTGGGGATAGGGCAAGGCTAAGATGTGCTTTCATCGGAACATAGGAATTAGGAGCAGAAGTAGGCAAATTCAGCCCTTTGAGGTGTTCCACCATTCAACCAATCATGGCTGATCTCTCCCTGATCTCAAATCCATCTCCCCACCTGTTCTTCATATCCCTCTTTTCCTTTTTTAAAAAAATCAGAAATATATCTATCCTTCTTGAAACTGTTCAACAGTTCAGACTCCACCCTGCTATGGGGCAGCGAATTTCACAAATTCACCACCTTCTGTGAGAAGTAGTTCCTCCTCATTTGAGTTTTAAATCTACCGCCTCTCAACCAATACCTGTGACCTCTTGTTCCAGATTGTCTGATAAAAGGAAACATTTAGTCTACATTTACTTTATCAATCCTTTTAGTATTTTATGTCTCAATCAGAACCCCCTTCGTCCTTCTAAATAACCTCCTGAGAGCATAAGCTGAAACTGTTTAATCTCTCCTCACACATGTTGCAAAATTAAGTAGAAGAATTGTACATTGGGTGATATGAAGTTAGAATTTGGTGTGTGTAAAATTACAATACTTGGGGGGGAAAGTATTGCATTGTCCTGTTAAAAATGGTGCTTTTTCTGTGCTTAGAAATTTAAAATGCTAGTACACAGAGAGCCCAGACTAAAACATTTATATCAAAAGGTCAAGCAGCAGTTTTATCAAACCTACAGACTTTTGAATTTAGCCAATCAATTTGAATCAGGCATTTAGATACCAAAAACCTATTAAATTTAAATCTGATGGTTTTGATAATCTATTGGGACCAATCCTATTTTGGGAAATATTGATATGTCATCATTGGTACAAAAGAAGGGGGCAGTCAGACAGAGAGAGAAGAGCAACTGCCACCTGCCAGAGCTATCAGCTCTCTATCTGTCTCTCTCTATTTCGAGAAAAAGAATCGCTGGGTCTCATAACTTCATCTATTACTTAGAGAAAGTATTATCTTTGTTTGGTATCTTTACTATCTAGAAATTCCAGACAGAAGAATCAATAAAGAATGCCCAGAATTTGTAATTGTAATTTAGAGAAAGACTAAATTCTATTTTGTTAATGATTGGGAATTGTACTTATTCGAAAAACATTCCATTAGAATCTTGTTTTATTCAGAAATAGTTAATAGAATTTATAATAGATTTATTCAGTTTGTTAATAGTTTAATTTTTTTTACTGTTAATTAGATAAATTGTTACATGTTGATTTTAGAAAGTATCAGGGATTTATTTTGTATTTAGCCACCAGAACTTGTAAGAGCTGGTCACACCACTTCTTACACACTTTTTTACAGATTAAGAGGTGAGGCATTCCTCTTTGGGTGTTTGGTGTCAGTCCTCAGAGGGGGCGATCAAGCACTGCTGTATAACATTCATCAATGCCAGAATCCATCTGGTGATCCTCCTCTAACCTGCCTCCAATGCCACCACATCCTTCCTCAAATAAGATCAAAAATGGACATTGTACACCAGATGTGGTCTCACCAACACCCAATAAATTGCAACAATACTTTTTCTCTCTTTTGGAGAGTCATCACAGGCTCAATGGCCTCCTTCTGCACTGTAGTGATTCTATGGTTCCATCTCTGTGGCCAAACACAGAGGACCTGTGAAAAATAATAGTGGCAATATCCGATTTGGAAACAGAACTCAGAGAAAGTGCAGAAGCTGTATTTGAAATGTAGTTATTGTTGTAATGAAGAAAGTATAATAGTCATTATACACTCAGCAAGGTCCCACAAAACAAGAAATAAATGACTAGGACATGTTTTGAAGGAACTGCTTGAGTTGGCTAGGAGTTGCCCATTAATCTTTGAATAATACTTTGGGATCTTTTGCATCGACTTGAAAGGACTGGCAATGTGTTGGCACTGCTGCCACACAGTGCCAGGGACCCAAGTTCGATTCCCAGCTTGAGTCACTGTCTCTCTGCACATTCTCCCACGTCTGCATGAGTTTTCTCTGGGTGCTCTGATTTCCTCCCACAGTTCGAAAGATGTGCTGGTTAGGTACATTGGCCGTGCTAAATATTCCCTCAGTGTATCCGAACAGGGCGCAGGAATGTGGCCACTAGGGGCTTTTCACAGTAACTTCATTGCAGTGTTAATGTAAGCCCACCTCTGACGCAAATTAAAAACAGTCTTATCCTAAAGAGGGCACACCTATAGTGTATTGCACCTCAGTATAGCACTGAAGTGCCAGCCTAAATTATATGTTTGTCTCTGGATTGGAACTTGAATCCATGACCTCTGACTCCAAGGCAAAAGTGCTAACACTGAGCAAGGCTGACAAAGAAAAAGATGGAAATACGGTCAAATCATGCTCTAATAAGATGATTCTTTAAAAATGCTTAAAGGTCACCATGCAGTTACAGTTGAGGAATCATGGCAAACATTTAATTCAAAGCCTTTCACTTGGCAATAACAAATAAATAGTCTGAGTAAATGAAATGTTGTGAAATCATATTTATTTAGATTCAATCAAAAGTATCAGTTATAATTAACAGAAAAACCAATATGAACTAGAGTGTCAACAGCTTTTCATAAACAACATTTTTCTATTAGTTTGCTCAATCTATCCATTATATGTTCAATACCAAAGCAGCATAGAACTTTAAAACCACTTCTAATACAAGAAAATTTATTTTGCAATAATGGACTGTTGTGTATGAAGGAAAGTCACCTTTTACGGCTCACCAGAAACAAAAGATGAACAAAGAGGAGCATCCACAAACAGTCTCAAGTAAAACATAGCAAATATCAGTTCATAGAATAAAACAGCTTTTCCCAAGTACTGTCTAATCGGCACTTTCCACTGAATGTGACCTGGATCTCGTCCTGGACCGATGTGTCAATTCGGGAGGAGATTTTGATCTTGAACGTGCCTTCTTTGATGGTTGATCTTTCCTGCCTGGAGATCTGCTAGCAGAATGGGATTTACTCTGACTCCTGCTTCTGGACCGACTTTCTGACTTTGAGTGCCTCGGCGATGGTGACCGACTGCGAGATCTCGAGGAACTCCTGGAATGAGATCTGCTTCTGGTCCTGGAAATGAAATTCCATTATCAAGATTTTCATTCTCAAATATTTAGCTACATGTAGTCAATAACAGCTTATTTTTAAAAGCTTATTTTAAAAGCATGTGGAAAAGGCATCTCATAAACATTATTTAAAAATATTTTCTGATAATATTTGTGATGCATAAACAACGTACAGCATCCAGCAATTTGGACACCGTAAGAGATCTCACAACATCAGGTTAAAATCCAATAGGTTTATTTGATATCATGAGCTTTTGGAGCGTTGCCCCTTCATCAGGTGAGTTATTGGACAATCTGTGCTAAGATTGAAACAAATACCCGCTGAAATTTAGTTTATTTATTACTGTCACAAAGTGGCTTACATAAACACTGCAATGAAGTTACTGTGAAAATCCCCTAGTTGCCACACTCCACGCCTGTTTGGGCACACTTGAGGGAGAATTCAGCGTGGCCAATGTACCTAACCCACATGTCTTTCAGACAGCAGGAGGCAACTTAGAGCACCCAGAGGAAACCCATGCAGACATGGGGAGATACTGCAGACTCCGCACAGACAGCTGGGAATTGAACCCAAGTCTCTGACGCTGTGAGGTTGCAGTGCTAATCACTGTGCCACCATACCACCCATAACACTGATCTTACTTATTTCCCTGTCCCTCACAAAGACATTGGGTAGTCAATGAACAACTTCCACAACAAGTAAGAAATCCTACAGATTTTAGCTGATCGCAACAATGGTGGAGAAGGGGAAGTGAGGACGTGCAATAGTTACTGCTCCTCATTAATACTGAGCAGCCTAACTGGAAAGTATAGGTGTAATATCAAGATTAGATCAAGTGGTGATTTACCCCATTTTCTTAGGATGAAGCTATGACAACTTGTATATACATAGCACCTTTAACTCAATAAAACGGCCAAAAGCGTTTTGCAGAGGCATTATAAAACAAAAATATGACACACTGTCATATAGGATGACCAAAAGCTTGGCTGAACAGATAGGTTTTAAGGAGGAAAGGGAAGTGAAGAACAGTGGAAAGGTTTGGAGTAGCTTAGGGCCTTGGCAGCTGAAGGCATGGCCACTATAATATTACTTGCATGTCACATGGAAATAGTAAGCAAGAACTTTTGTAAATTAAAAGGGCAAATGCTAACAGTCTTAGTAACAATTACCTGCGTTTCCGATCTTCAATTAATCTTATTTTTCGACCATTTATCTCTGTACCCTCCAGCTTGTTCAGAGCATTTTTCATATCGCTAGATGAGGCAAACTCAACCACCCTAAAACAAAGTTACATTTTGAGAAATGCACATCTCGTAATACTGACAACTGTGCAATATTTTGCCTCAGGTGGGAAATGCACAGTCTAAAGCTTCAACAGAAGGTCCCCGGTTCAATCCCCAGTCATATGCACTCACCCTGTGCTGATACACAGGGACTATGGAGGCAATCAATAAGGGTTCTCATTCTGATGGCTAAAATGAATACCTGCTGCAATGGGAGCCTGAATGGATATTGGGCAAGTGTGGGCTCAGGCTGGGATGTGATGCCTTCCACAATTTCAGGGTTTGCCAGTGTTCAATTTCTGACAGAAGAATGGGCACAGCGAGAAGTCTTACAACAGGTTAAAGTCCAACAGATTTACTTTGAATTGCAATCTTTCGGAGTTCCTTTATCAGGTGAGTGGAAGTTACTTCACAAAACGGCATATACAGGCAAAGACACAATATCTATGATATATACATCACAATATATTCTGTGTTTGTGAACTAACCTCCACTCATCCAATGAAGGCACAGTGCTCATGATTCCACATAAACCTAGTGTTGGACTTTAATCTGGTGTTGTGAGACTTTTTACTGTGTCCATCCCAGTCCAACCCTGGCATATCCAAATCATGAGTGAAGCATGATCACTTAGGCAAAATAGTGGAGCAAACCTGATGTTTGTGCAATCATTACCAGAACACAGATTAATTCCTTCAAGAAAAAGGAAGCGAGAACATTGAAAAAGTACATTTTAAAGAAACAAATGTTTTAGGAAAAATACTTCCTCCATACTTCATGATTCAATTCATTTTGTAACAGGACCCAGCAACCTGCATTGGAGTTACTCTTAAGGTTATTAGATAGCCCCATTCACAATACTCAATTTCAAGATTACAGCTGTGGCTTTTATCCACAAGGAGAGGGGTTCTAGTGAGCATATCCACAGAGGAATTGGGCTGCCATCTGTTTTTTTCAAACAGTGGCTCTCTTGGGAGCTGTTGGAGACTGATATGCAGATTTGACTATGCAGTTAAAGAGGAGAATCAGAGAAGAATAGACTAATTCCAATCTCAGAGCACAATACAAACTGTGGGTTTGTGATTGTAAGGGTCTGTGAAAACAGAAGCTGGGAACCCTGAGAATATGCTGCCAAATCTTGGATTGTATTCGGTATAGGTGCTCCAGTTCAAAGATTCACAAAGATGGATGAAGCTCTTAAAATGGAAGTGAGATAGGTTATTGCCATTCTATCTGATGTGATGGCTTGAAGGACAATGCAGGGTGTGGGCTTGCAGTGTCTGTTCCACCTAAACTATTGTGACACTGATTAGAATCACAGAAACCTACATTGCAGAAGGAGACCATTTGGCCCATCGGATCAGCACTGACCACAATCCCACTCTGGCCCTATCCCCATAACCCCATGCACTTATCCTTGCTAGTCCCTCTGACACTAAGGGGCAATTTAGCATGGCCAATCCACTTAACTTGCACATCTTTCGGATTGTGGGAGGAAACCGGAGCACTCGGAGGAAACCCACGCAGACATGAGGAGAATGTGCAGATTCCACACAGATGGTGACCCAACCTGGGAATCAAACCTGTGTCCCTGGTGCTGTGAGGCAGCAATGCTAACCACTGTGCCACCGTGCCAGTTTAATTCTAGCAGATTAAACACTGGACCCATCCAGAGCTTTATACATCATTAAGCATCCTGGGTTAATGTGTGGTATACTGTACTGGGAATCAACATATGCAGTTAAGATCATGATTGCGAGGCATTGTTCAGAGGTGATTATCTGCTCCAATTGTTGATTCACCTCATTACCCAAGAATCTCCATGTCTGCAAACTTTAGCTCTGTGACATTCAGAAACAGTAAAGGACGACTTGATCATTTTCACCTTCCTTCAAAGTTCCAAAGCAGATAAAGTTTATGGAATATTATATAAGTCCATAATTATATCTCAGTGTGCCATTAATGGGCAGCATGGTGCCACAGTAGTTAGCACTGCTGCTTCATAGCACAGAGACTCAGGTTCAATTCTGGCCTTGGATGATTGGCTGAGTGGGGTTTGCACGTTCTCCCAATGTCTATGTGGGTCTCCTCCGAGTGCTTTAGTTTCCTCCCACAGTCCAAAGATGTGCAATACTAAATTGCCCCTTAGTGTCAGTGGGACTAACTAGGATAAATGCATGGGGTTATAGGGATAGATCTAGATGGGATTATGGTCGGTGCAGACTCGATGAGCTGAATGGTCTCCTTCTGCGCAACAGAATCCTATGATTCTTTCTCTTGATTGTGTGTGAAACCCAAGACCAGAAAAGGGGCTTTGACAAACCTGTATATGATACAAAATTTCAACATATGGCCTGATTTGAATCTTCCACTATGCTTATGGCATATCTCATAAAACAACTAATAAGGAAACTACTGCTGGAAAATACTACTAAATGTCAGAAAGTGTACTCACATATCTAGCACTCGTTTCCTGGAATCTCAAAGCCTTAGCTTACCTTTTTGCATCTAAGCTGTTTGGATTTGGGTAATTTAGTTGTATCCCCTTGGGGAGTGACACCAAGATCACCAAAAAATCTAAACAGCTTCCACTATTGTATTTCATACAAATCCAATGAACAAGAATATCACGAACAGATTAAAAACAACTGAGATGTTCTTGTATTCATTAAGTATATTGCAGTTGGTCAGAAGATTACTTGCCAACACAGAGTGACACTAGCAATTACCCCCAAGGGTGACTGTTCGAGCTACCTACACCGAAGCGTTTTGATTCTTTGATTAATGCAATATATTTGGAATCCTGAATTGGTAATCCAAATTAATTTACTGTTCTAAATTAGACAGGTAGAATTAGAATTGAACTATGCTCTTTCAGTCAGCCAACAGTGAGTAAGGTGTTGATGAATCAGGAACTATTTAAAATTAAACAATCTGAACATGTCAAAACTAAAGTACACAACTAAATTTAGTCATATATTATGAAATGTCTGTTCAATATATTTTTAAAAATCCATTTGTTCTCTTCCTTCATGTAGTTTCCAATTCCAGCTGCTCAGTATCTCACCTCAGTGAACAATCTTCACAGGCTACTCAACTGTACGGTCAGCCACTCCAGCCAACAGTTCTCCTACTATTGCCATTCAAATGAGATCAGTAAAGTTAGGACAGTTGAGTGACTGAACCTGGGTGCTTTTTGGGCAGCAGTACGTTTACTATCTCAGTCACCAGAAGAACCACTTTTGCCTTCTTCAGTCATCAGTTGTTCTCAATTCATTTGACTTCACAGCAGAAACTCAACAAGTAGAACAGAATAGATGTGCAGCTTTTCATTTACTGTTGCCTAAGTGGGGTGATAGAGTAGTTAGCACAACTGCATCACAACGCCAGGGACCCTGGTTCAATTCCTGGCTTGGGTCACTGTCTGTGCAGAGTCTGCACATTCTCCCAGTGTCTGTGTGGGTTTCTTTCAAGTGATCTGGTTCCTCTCACAGTCCAAAAGATATGCTGGTTAGGTGCACTGGCTATGCTAAGTTCTCCCTCAGTATATCCAACAGGCGCCTGACAGTGGTGACTAAGGGATTTTCACAGTAGCTTCATTGCAGTGTGAATGTAAGCCTACTTGTGACTAATAAATAATCTAACCTAACTTTAAAAGAGTGATCCCATTCTAATTCTACTAGTCCTTTATTGCAAAGTAGGTTGATTTGTATTACCAATGCAAGAAATTAATAACACTCAAAATAAAAACGGAAACTTTAATCACGTGCGATTTCCTTCAGGCTCTGACAATGTGAGAAGCCTGTGTCTGCCAGGATGCTGGGCTGGGTTCAGCTTTCACTGGCTCCGAATACCTCTCTGTCTAATCCTGCATATTTTGTAATGACTCAACCAATCAGATAAAAGTTTATAACAGAAATATGTGGCATGCTGAACCATGTTTAATCAAGCTCTTTGTTCGCACTGGGTTCATGTTTTCTCTTACTGTTGATGTGGAGATGCCAGAGTTGGATTGGGGTAGATACAGTAAAAAGTTTCACAACACCAGGTTAAAGTCCATTAGGTTTTTTGGAATAACAAGCTTTCGGAGCATGGCTCCTTGCTCAGGTAAGTGAAGAGGTAGGTTTCACAAGCACGCATATATCGGCAAAGACACAATCACGCGAATTGTGACAATTGTGTCTTTGCCAATATATATGCCATATTTCTGAACCTATCTCTTCACTCATCTGAAGTAATAGCGCTCCAAAGCTCTTGATTCTAAATAAATCTGTTGGACTCAAACCTGGTGTTGTGACACTTCTCACTGTTTCTTATTGTTGCTAGAAGTAATCTTTTCATAGAATTATTAAATATTCCTAAACAGTCAACATGACAACAATTAAATTGAAATAATTTTGTTTTAAATATTACTCCAACTCTTTCAAACTAAGAGGGATCTGGATATCCAAGTGTATGAATCACAAAATCTTAGTAGGCAGGTGCAGCAAGTAATTAGAAAATCTAATAGAGTTTATTGTGAGAGGAACAGATTACAAAAGTAGAGAGGTTTTCTTTCAGTTATACAGAGCATTAGTGAGGCTACATTTGGAGTATTATGTACAGTATTGATCTCCTTATTTAAGGAAGGATGTTAATAAGTTAGAAGCAGTTGAGAAAAGATTACTAGGCTAATACCTGGAACGAGTGAATTGTCTTATGAGGAAGGGTTGGGCAGGCTTGGTTTGTACCTGATGGAAACCTTACAGTACAGGAGGTGATCATTTGGTCTTCATATAACGTAGAATCGTCGAACAAAACTGATAGCTAAGCTCCGCACGAGGATGGCCTCAAACAGGATCTTGGGTTCATGTGACATGATCTGTAACCCCACAACTTGTCTGGGCTTGCAAAATCTCACTAACTGTCCTGACTTGAGACAATTCATACCTCTTTAACCTTCTCTCCACTCACATTGTCTGCACCTGTAGAGATTTGATTACCTTTTAACCATTCTAACCATTATCTTGTAATTGAGTTTCTGTCTATATATGCCCTGTTGGTGAAACAAATTCTGCACTCCCCTGATGAAGGAGCAGCACTCCGAAAGCTTGAGCTATCAAATAAATCTTTTGGACTTTAAGCTGGTACTGTGAGACTACTTACTGTGCCCACCCCAGTCCAAAACCAGCAACTCCACATCATAGAAACCTTACAGTAGCCATTTGGTCCATCAAGTCTGCACCGACCACAATCTCACCCAGGTCCTATTCCCGTAGCCCCACACGTTTACCCGGCTAATTCCCCTGACATTAGGGTCAATTTAGCATGGCCAATCCAATTAACCTGCACATCTTTGGACTGTGGGAAGAAACCAGAGCACCCGAAAGAAATCCACGCAGACAAGGGAAGAACGTGCAAACTCAACATAGATAGAAACTCAAGGCCGGAATTGAATCCAGGTTCCTGGCACTGAGAGGCAGCAGTGTTATCCACTGTGCCAACCTGGATCATCTTCTGTAAAATTGATGCAAATATTTATTTAATGCCTCGATCATATCTTACTCTCCTCCACAATTAGATTGTCTTCCATGCATGAATGCAATCTCTAGTTATTGTTACTTTTCATGTGCTTTCACAAGCCCCTACCATTTCTTTTCATATTACTGCTATTGTTTTCCTATTCTCTTTCAGGTTTACTAATCTCCCCTTTTACCTTGCTTACATCTTCTATATTCTTAATAGTTTTCTCAATACAGACTGTCCTTGTTGCAGTTATAATGAGCAGCATTTACAATGTTAATGTAAATTGACACCCTGTTTCAAATTTATAATGCCAGTTTTGACTTTATGACACCAAGTCGTGAACAATTGGTCTCTACTAACTCTTACGTCCCTCTGTGTTGTATCTTTCACAACCTCATTATGGGCAAATTGCTTCTCAGGACAGTACAGAAGTGTAGCACTATTATATCTTGTGAAATACAATACTTTAAGGCAATTATACTGAAGTAAGATCTCACAAACATTTCACTATTCAACGCAAAAAAGGTTTCACACCTTGGTTTGGGGCGGCAAGGTGGCATAGTGGTTAGCACTGCTACCTCAGAGCTGCAGGCACCTGGGTTCAATTCCCAGCTTGGATCATGGTCTGTAGGGACTTCTCCCCATGTTTGCTTGGGTTTCCTCTGGGTGCTCCAGTTTCCTCTCTCAGTCCAAATATAGGCAAGTTAGGTGGATTGGCGATGCTAAATTGTCCCTTAGTGTCCCAGGATCCAGGATATGTGGGTTAGAGAAATTAATGGGGTAAACACGTGGAATTATGGGGATAGGGCATGGATGAGATTGTGGTCAGTACAGACTCGATGGGCTGAATGGCCTCCTTCTGCAGTGCAGACATTCTATGATTCTAACCAAACCTCTATGTATAACATTGCTTCCTTGGGAAAACCAGTTTCAACTTATGCCATGGTTTTCAGGAACCAGTTGAATTTAAGTCTGGGTATTGCCTGTATTTTTATCCTACCTTTATCAGATGCCTTCTTTCTAAGTTTAATGTCATCATCTTATTTTACCCAAGGAAATCCATTATTTGATACGTGCCTTTTAAGCCTAAGACAAGACTAATATACATCCTTTATTCCCTGTCCTCCGATTCCCCTAAAGTGCAGAGATATGGTTGCATAGAAGGATATGGTCCCCGAAAGTGTAGGGGGTTTTAGTTCAGTCGAGCAGCATGGTCAGTGCAGGCTTAGAGGGCCGAAGGGCCTGTTCCTGTGCTGTAATTTTCTCTGCTCTTTGTTTTTTTGTATTGTGAATCTTCTTCATCTTTGAGATTTCAGAGGGACTACTTGCATAGATATAGTTGAACTGGAGGCCAGGACAAGGACGTGAAATATTTTGTTTGAAAATGACACGATGGATCTTAGGCCTGACAGATTAATAGAACTTTTAAAAAACTGCTCAAGTTTTTAAGGGAAACAATAAACTACATTTTGAAGAAGATAAGTCTTCAAAGAGTAGACTGTTACAAAGTTTTAACTGTAATCATCTCCACCTTGCCATGATAATCTACTACATAGTATAACAGATAATTTTTCAAGGTTATATTCATCAGCTGGCTGTAAGGATGTTACTAAGACTGTACATCACAGTCTTTGTCTATTTCTGCAAGACATAGTACAAAGCTTTGAAGTGTTTATCTCTATGTCTAAGAAATGCTGCATAAATCACCGAAATTCAATATCCAAAGATGTGCCACTTAGGTTGATTGGCTATGCTAAGAAATTGCCCCTTAGTATCCAGGGATGCATAGGTTAGAGCGATCAGTGGGTATAATATGTAGAGATATGGAGGTAGGGCTTGAGTGGGATTGTGCTCAGTGCAGACTCAATGGGCCAAAGGGCCTCTTTCTGCACTGCATGCTTCTATGATCTTAAATTAATACAAAAGCTCCTGTATATCATCTCCAGTATTTACTAATCCACAGCTACACAGCCATGCCAGCCTACTTTGCTTTCACCTGATCATTTTGGGACTTCAGGGCATCTTTGCATTAAAAAATGGATTGAAAAAGATGAAACTATCACAATAATCCTAAATAATTGCATTATAGTAAAATCTTATTGCCAGTAGACTGATCGAAATAGCCACACAGCTGTAGAAGTTCTACTTAAACTATTTCAAATGTAACATTGATCAAATAGATTACTGCTCAGACAGAGATGGTCTATGTCAGTATTTATTCTCCACCTCTCCCTTCCTCAACTTCACTAGATCTCATGCTATCAACATACCTTTCCATTCCTTTTCACGGGGACTTCCTCTCCAACTTCCCTTCAAAATGCCTATCCCATTAAGTAATGAAAGAGTTCTGACGTGTGAAACATTAGGAAGGGACACGTGAAAAGATAACAATGCATCTCTTGCTGCCACTTATACCGAGTAAATTCACCTTACCCTTCATTCTTGTTTCGATGTGCATCCACAAATGTAACGTCTCCAGCCTGTCTCATCAAGTCTTTCAAATCCTATGTACAAGAATATTATTTATTAAAGTAACAGTGTACACTTCGATATTCACAGAAAACACAACAAAATGTATTAAATATAATTCAGATGTTTTAAAATTTCCAGTGACATGGATGAATTTTCAAAATATTTAGATTTTAAGAAAATATGATAGTTTCAAAAATTGTTCCTCGAACCATTATACGGTACGCATAAATATGTCCTTTGTAAAAATATATCTTACTTATTTATTGGTCATAATTGCACCAATACCATTATTTTAAAAATAAAGCATTTAAATTTGGTTGACTCTGGTTGAGGCACAGAGTGGAAGACATTTCAGCCACTGGTACCCAACCTTGTAAGTTAATTTCTGAAATATACAAGAAGAAACTAAAAGTGTGATGTAATTACTTTTTTTCATTTTAGCCAAAGGCAAGTCACCTTATAAGCCTTAGCAGATATCAGCCAAATACTCGTGCTACCTTACCGGGAGAGCCACTCTTCAATACTTAGCTGATGATCTTGTGTATTTCGGGTTAGATTCTGTATCCACGTTTTCTCTCATGGAAATGGAAACTGGCAGTATTGGCTTCCCTTTTCTTACACTGATCCTCCAAGCAACCCACTAATGAAATCCTATTACTCTAGTCAGAAGCAAAAACCTTTGAGATAAGGGTAGGCTACCTGGTTGACAAGAACCACGCAGAAAAGGTTATCCTGATAAAGGCTGCCGCCAATACTCTCCTCGTTTCCTGGACCCACATTAAATTTGAATATTAAATATATTATGCACATCAGCCTGCAGTCAAATTAGCCAAGCCAGAGCTTCCATTGGTGTTATAAATACTTGCAACCTGCAAACAAATGAAGGAGACCATACACAAAGTCAACTAGATTATTTGATCACATATATAAAAAAGGGAAAACCAATCCTCAAAAGAAACCAACTGACTAATTAAATAATAGATAGTTAAAAAAAAAAAGGAATTTACACGTGCTTGGGAGAAGGACAACAGTTGGCTAAGCATATAGGTGAGTTCTGATGAAAAGTCATCACGCTGAAACATTCAACAAGACTTTACCATCTCGCCCACTCCCATTCCGGGGCAGGCGAGGTTTCCAGATGGAAATCTTCGTTGGCCTCAGATGGGATTTTATGATCGCACTCAAGCGAGGCCTTAAAATCCTGCACATTAACTCTGTTTCTCCCTCCGCTGATGCTGCCTGATCCGCTGGCTATGTCCAACAAGTTACGTTTTTATTATAGTGAAACTTGTAATCTTTAACAATTTGTGCACAATTGTAGAGTCAGATTTAAAGTCAGCCCACGTGTAAAGTAGCAACAACAACTTATATTTATGTTGTGCCTTTAATGTAATAAACCATTGCAAGGTGCTTTACAGGAACATTATAAAATGAAATGATGCCACGCAATACAGAAATATTAGGTCGCATGAACAAAAGCTAGTCAAAGAGATAGGTTTTTAAACAGTGCCTTAAAGGAGGAAAACAAGTTAAGGAGGCAGGGAGATTTAGGGAGGGAATGCCTGAGCTTGGGATCTGGGTAGCCAAGGCAACAAATGGTAGATAACTCAAGAGGCCGAGATTAGATGAGCAGAGCTATTGGAGAGGATTTTGGGTTGGTGGCGGTTACAGAGATAAGGAGGGGTGAAATTACAGAAGGCTTTGAAAATAAGGATAAAAATTTGAAAATCAAAATGTACCAAGTACATGGGTGACAGATGAATGAGTCTTGATATGAATTAGGACATAAGTGGCAGAGTAATAGACAATCTCAAGTTTACAGAGAAAGTAGCAGACAGATCGGGAATGCATCAGAATAATCAAGCCCAGAGACAGAACAACAATGTGAATGACAACAATAGCAGGGGCAAAGCCAGCTTATGTCAGGGAAATAAGCGGGCTTTGGGATTGTGTAGACATGTGGAACAAAAGAAATGCAAGATATTGCATAAAAATAAATAAACTAATATAATTCTGGATGCTAAATTATTGTAAAAATTTAACTTTGAACAGCTTGTTCACAAACACAGGGTTTGAAACACTGGCTGATTCATTGCTTTGTAAACTGAAACTTGAAATTTTTTTGGCGTCATTACTGCAACATCGTGACACTATCTAGAAACCACACATCTTTTTGTAACAATTCTCAACCACCAAATCCATAGAGGGCTCACCCTTGGTGTTTCAGAGCATAGACAATATCCATGGCAGTAACACTCTTGTGTTTGGCGTGGGTGGCCCGAGCCCTAATGATATTTTTCAGGAAAACCCAGAGAACTCTGTGGGTTTCCTTGTAAATGGGGTCGGAAATGTGCTTGACGCCCCTACAATGAGCCAGGCGGCGAGTGGCAGGTTTAGTGATTCCATAGATGTTATCCTTCAAGATAATGAAGGGGCTAGATAGAGTAGAGGTACAGAGATTTGTTGTGCCTAGAAAGGAAACCAGAACTAGCGGCACAGCCTCAAAATAAGGGGTGGGGTGCAGCTTAGAATGGAGTTGAGGAGGAACTTCTTCACTCAAAGGGTGGTGAATCTCTGGAATTCTCTGCCCATTGAAGTGGTGGAGGCTACCTCGTTGAATATATTTAAGTCATGGGTAGATAGATTTCTGATAGACAAGGGAATTAAGGGTTACGGGGAACAAGTGGGAAAGTGGAACTGATCCACTTCAGATCAGCCATGATCTTATTGAATGGCGGGGCAGGCTCAAGGGCTAGATGGCCTACTCCTGCTCCTATTTCTTATGCTCTTATGTTCTTATCGTGGCAAATTTTATGGTGCTATTTCATACTATCTTTCCAGAGACCTTTCCCACTTCTGTTTCTATCAGACATCCCACCCAGAAACCAAATCCTGTAATGAGAACTTGGATTTAACCAACATCTTGTTAAATCTACAGACATCCGAAAGCACTTCTCAATTAATTACTATACACGTGTAGTCACCATCCACATGCAGGCAAAAATTTGCAAAGCCACACACAAATAGTAAATTGGATTAAGGACCAGTTAGTCTTCTTGACCGAGTAAGCAATATTGGTCAAGTAAAAGGATCTTTAGCATCTACATGAAGAGGCAGAGTCTCAGTTTTGCATCTGATCTGATTTCTGGCAGTCATGATATTGCAATGTGAAGTCATCAATTTTGGTAAGAATAATAGCAAAATGGACTATTATTTAAATGGTAAAAAATTGCAGCATGCTGCTGTGCAGAGGAACTTCGGTGTCTTTATGCAAGAATCACAAGAAGTTGTTTGCAGGTGCAGCAGGTAATTAAGGCAGTAAATATAATTTTCTCCTTCATTGCAAGAGGGATGGAGTTTAAAAACAGCGAGGTTATGTTGCAGCTGTATAAGGTGCTGGTGAGACCACACCTGGAGTACTGTGTACAGTTTTCAGCAACCTTACCTGAGAAAGGATATACTGGCACTGGAGAGGGTGCAGAGGAGATTCACTAGATCAATTCCGGAGTTGAGAGGATTGGATTATGAGGACAGACTGAGTAGACTGGGGCAATACTCATAAAATCCAGAAGAATGAGGGAAGATCTTATAGAAACTTATAAGATTATGAAGGGGACTGGCAACTGAAACTAGAATTAGGGGGCATGACCTCAAAATAAGGGGAAGCAGATTTAGAACTAAGTTGAAGAGGAACTTCACACACAGGTTTGTTAATCTGTGAAATTCCCTGCTCAGTGAAGCAGTTGAAGCTACTCCATTGAATGTTTTTAAGGCAAAATAGATAAATTTTTGAACAGTAAAGAAATTAAGGGTTATGGTGAGTGAGCAGGTAAGTGGAGCTGAGTCCACAAAAAGATGAGCCATGATCTTACTGAATGGCACAGCAGGCTCAAGGGGCCAGATGGCCTGTTCCTGCTCCTAGTTCTTATGTTCTAAACCGGAGCACCTGGAAGAAATCCATGGAAACACAGGGAGAAAGCAAACTCCACACAAACAGTGTGACCCAAGCTGTGAATCGAACCCGGCTCCCTAGTGCTGTAAGGCAGCAGTGCTAACCACTGTGTCACCATGCCGCCCGTCCACTGTGGGAGGAAACTGGAGCACCCAGAGGAAACCCATACAGACACAGAGAGAAAGTGCAGACTCAGCATAGATGGTGACCCAAGTTGGGAATCGAACCCAGGGTCCCTGGCGCTGTGAGGTAGTGGAGCTAACCACTATGCCACACAAAAAAAAAAATCACATTCCACATATGATTCTATGATCATAAGCAAGGGGATTTCAAACCAATGCTGCACATTATCTACAGAAAAGACTAGCCACTAAAACTGCATTCTATTGCACAAAAGCAAGTGGGTCAGATCATAGGGAGTCCAGGATCAAAGAACATCAGTCAAAGCAACTTACCAACTGAGGAGATATTAATGTGGATGAAGGGTATATTTAAATAGTATGCTCAAACGCTCAAGAATGTTGGAACTCGATAAAACCATTTCTTCATGTCATAGCAACAAAATTGTTCTCAGTTAATCCAAAATAAATCAACAGATTTTTCTTAGGGTTACCATGTACACATTATTACACATGCATTCAAAAGACTGCCATTCATTGAAACCAGAACATTTGCACAAGTGATTTTCTACGTGTTGCCACAGAACAATTCACTATGCCAAACAAAGATGTTAAGATCATCATTCATTTTTCTTCAGTGCACAATATATGTTTTAAATCCGAAACAAGGCAATTCTCACTGTTAAAAACTAATTAATTTATTCCATCCAGTTTTTAATAGCACCTTGCTTAGCCACTTGATGAGAACCAAGTGGGACTATCCCAAGTTTTTAATTAAGATACTGAGTGTAATTAGGCAATGTGTAGTTCCCACCATACTCCACAAATTCTTAGTTAAATGTGTAACAGGGCGCATCAGTAACTTTTGCTGACTCACCACATTACTTTGCCAAAAAAGTATCTTTTTACCATGTGCGTCTTGTGTTTTGCAATCTTAGGTGCTGTATGCCTTGTCTCCACTTCCAGAGGCAAACTGAGACTCGTGATATTCAGTCAGCATTTTGAAACTGCATTTACTCTGGTGGTAACAAGCTATTAAACAAGACTTCGAGCAAAAACTAAGGAAGAGAACACTAGTATATAGTAATCACAAATGTATTAGAAAATACATCATATTTCACATTTAACGTTTAGTCTGTTTTATAGAACTAGTACATTTCAGGATGCAGATTCCAAGTTAAATTTAGGCCAAGTCATCAGAAGATTAATGTTGGGTCCCTGAAGTATATTAATTGTGCACAACAACAAATGTGAACATTGTTTTCCCATTGCACTTGTCTGATAACAGAATACAAAAAAATACCCAAGTTAATATAATCAGTTTTAGCATAAACTATATTTCCTACAGGACTGTAGGTTTAAAAACAATTAAGCCACTTACAAAATGATGTTAGTGGCTCTGCAACTTGGAGGGTAGAATACTGAACTCTCAAGCACATGATCAAGAGTTCCATCCCCAGTCTGGTAGATGGGCAACTGTGTACCAGCAGAGCATTCCATCTCAGAGGGAAAAAGTAAAATCAGGCAGGAACTGACCCACCGTACAAAATGCGATGTCTGATCACGATGTGAACGGATGCTGGCCATTGAGAAGTCTACAGCCCAGACCATGCCATTTTCCCAGTTGGAGGAGGTAATGTGTTGACAAGAGGTAGCAGGTGGGGACCTAACAGGAAAACAAGTTATCTGGCATCAGCTGTTTTGGTTTCTGGCACTTGCTGCGTTGGTAAAAGTATCACACTGATAAGTACATTCTTCAAAACAGAAACTGAACCATCAAGTGTAACAAGAGCTATGGGTTCTGGTAGACTTGATCAACCCTTTTTTAAGTTTTGGCACTTTAGACTCGGCATTTGCCATCTGAATGCATTCAGCCATGTGTGATTCAAATATTTTGCAAAATATTACACAATAAAAGCGCTCACCTGCCAACTAACCCTGGAGGATAGGTTTTTCACAATAATTCTGTATTGAGTACGAACTGGACGACTACCTCTGGGAAACAAACAAGAACATTTTATTCCACTCCTTATGCCATTATTATATTGACTGCACTTCAGTAGCAATTTCAGTGTGGATCTAGATAATTGTTTTTTGCATAATTTGCATTGTAGAGTTGTGTATGCTCAAAATGCGAACAGTGGGAGCTGGTTTTCCAGCCTTTTGCATTCTGGTCAGTTTCCACTGATCAAAAAGAACTCTTGTAACAGCTCGTTCTTCAATCACAAGGCAAGTTGCTGCTGTACAAAAGGTTTAGAAAAACAAAAACCTTTAAACACGGAGTGCTAAAGTTTTCTTGCTGAGTTTAATGACATCAGTAGCACTGTTCTGGGTAATCTAATTTCAAATGTGGCATTCCAACTGCTGCAGTTCTGGTGATGGAAAGAGAAATTGTCCACGTTTTTAGTCTCGATCACTACTCTTGTGATTGTTGCTGGAAACTACAGGTGTTTGAATGTCACATGGACAGGTCTAGGCTTGGTAGTAATGGTTTCGAAATCCAAATAGTTTACGGACATTCCACAACTCAGTGAAATACTGGAAGGCATGCGAAATAATATGCAGCAAAAAGGCAATGCATTCAAGTGAAGAGGAAAGGTAACTGAGAGGGAGAAGGAAAAAAGGCATGTTAGAAGTGGCGACCATAATGGGTCATGCTATAAAACTTGCTATATGACTGGAATATACAGGGTTATACCACACTGGAACTGAACATTTGGCCTAAACACTCAATTCCATTCTGGTGTTTATATGCCACTTGAGCCCTGTTCCATCTATCCTCATCAATAATAAGCTTTTAAATTGTAATGCAAATGCATCTAACAACAAGAAGAGATTCGTTGACAGAAAAACTCCAAAGTCAAGGGGCAGGGAAAAGCAGCAGCTTTGGAAATATGACTTTTTTCCACAAAGCTTTTCCTTGAGGATGTAGTTTTAATATTTCAGTGTGATTTTAATAGGTACGAGATGTATGTTACTGAAAGACTCCTTTAGGGAAAATTGTTTTCCATTTGGTCTCATCTTGGCATTAGGTTGAGATGATGAGTTCCTCCCCTCTTCTTGGATGTCCATCAAAACAAATTCAACTACCACTAAAATAGATACAACAAAAATAACTTCAGATCTAGTTTTATTTAATGTGCTAGATGTCTCATTTAAGCATCACACTTTTCTTTGATTATTGCAATCAACCCTTCAAGAACTTGGAATAGATTAGAATCATAGAATCCCTACAGTGCAGAAGGAGGCCATTTGGTCCATCGAGTCTGCACCAACAACAATACCACCCAGGCCCTACTCCATAACCCCTGTATTTACTCTAGCTAGTCCCCCTGACACTAAGGGATAATTTAGCATGGCCAATCAACCTAACCTGCACGTCTTTGGAGCGTGGGAAGAAACTGGAGCACATGGAGGAAACCCATGCAGACATGGGGAGAATGTGCAAACTCCACACAGTCACCTGAGGCCAATTTGAACCCGGATTCCTGGTGCTGTGAGGCAGAGGTGCTAACTACTGTGCCACGTGTTGTCCGGAATACAACAGTGTGAAAATTATGATATGAATATTTAGTGACCTTGTAATAAATTTTCCTTTAACATTATCTTGTCTATATCCATTGTGATAACCATAGTTTTTTTTTTATACAATCTATTTTGATTTCCTTCCAAACACTACTTTGAATGTTGCCCATATTGGTCTTTTCTCTCCTATCCTTCTCCCCGCCACCACTGCTCACTGTTTAGCATTTCGATTGCATTCAATCTTTCCCCAATCTTGAGATTAAACTTAAACTCCACACATCACAGATCAGTGCCTCTGTGTTTGTTTTGTGCTCTGCAGAGCGTTCATTTTCAACCAAATCCAACATTTCCTTTCCAAGATCACGAAGATTGCTACCACAAAGGATTTATCTGAGGATTTTACCTTCCGTCTCCTCCACCACCATACAGTCTGTGATAATTGAAGCGTGGTGGCATTCTGCTTCCTCTGCGCCAACCTCCTCTTGATCTTGATCGAGCGTATTCAATTCGAACCCTAGGAAGATGATTCAGAAGGTTAAATGAACATCCTTCTGAGCTACACAACCATATTTCAGGAAAGCAAGGCAAAGCTGTGCACTACCCTCTCCACCCACCATTTCCACCTCTACCCCCCAGCCCATCCTGAAGACACCAGCTTCTGCCACTGAATGATACCATGAGTATCTGACAGTACATAAGCCAAGACAACATTATTGGAGTTTAGAAGGATGAGGGAGGATCTTATTGAAACTTACAGGATACTGTGAGGCCTGGATAGAGTGGATGTGGAGAGGACGTTTCCACTAGTAGGAAATACTAGAACCAGGGGGCACAACCTCAGGCTAAAGGAGCGATCCTTTAAAACAGAGATGAGGAGGAATTTCTTCAGCCAGAGAATGGTGAACCTGTGGAACTCTTTGCTGCAGAAGGCTGTTGTGGCCAGGTCATTGAGTGTCTTTAAGACAGAAATAGATAGGTTCTTGATTAATAAGAGGATCAGGGAAAAAGGCAAGAGAATGGCTATGAGAAAAGTATCGGCTATGATTGAATGGCGGAGCAGACTCAATGGGCCGAGTGGCCTAATTCTGCTCTTATGTCGCATGGTCTTCACATTGGCGTTCAGGGACTTTAGACCAGATACGTTGAAAGTGATTTCACAGGGTGTCCCCCATGAATGCACTTTCCAAAAGGGGATGAATAGTTAACAATCAGGAATGGAAACACTTTGTGCCCCCCGCCAAGTGGGACTAAAGACAACTTTAAAATCTCCGGAGTCACCATACCTGAGATCAGTTAAAATACCAAAGGGATCAAGCTTGGGACCTTCTGAATTTTTTTATTTGTGGGATATGGGTATTGTTAGCTGGGCTGGCATTTATTGCCCATCACTAGTTGCCCTTGAACTGAGTGGTTTGCTAGGCCACTCGTGACTCATAAACATACTGCCTTTAGTCTCAAAAATCAGATTTTAAGTTTAACACAGAATTCTGCATTTGACAGGTAAGTTTTAGGCACTAATGTTGGATCAGTGAATGCAATCATTAGAATTTCAAACAGTTATTTCCCAACCAGAAGTCAACACATCGTGAACACATATGTGGAATCATACTCTGATACACAGAGGAGATCATTCAGCCCATAGAACTGACACAGGCTCGTTGAAAAAGCTATCCAATTAGCCCACATTCCCCACTGTTCAGCAGAGGATTCCTTTACAAGCATTTATCCAATCCGGTTCTTACTGAATCTGTTTCAATAATGGGCCGCATCTGGGTGGCACAGTAGTTAGCGCTGCTGTTTCACAGCACCAGTGACTGGGATTTGATTCTCAACTTGGGTCACTACCTGTGTGGAGTTTCTGCATGGGCTTCCTCCGGGTGTTCCGATTTCCAAAGACACGTGGGGTTAGGTTGATTGGACATGCTGAATTAATCTTAGTATGCCAGGATATTATAGGTTAGATAGATTAGCAAGATAACTAAGTGGGGATAGGGCCTGGGTGGGATTGTTGTCAGTATAGACTTGATGGGCCAAATGGTCTCCTTCTGCACAAGTTGGGATGTTATGATCTTTTCTGTGGTTGTTTTTCAGAAGTATATTTTTATATCAAAATCAAAATCATCAGCAATTTCTTCAGCTTGTCATGGAGTGACTGTAATTTCTAAATAATGTTCTGATGAAAATTCAATGCAAGAAATAAACAAATAGGAAGTCTCACAATCACCAGGTTTATTTGGAATCACAAGCTTTTGGAGCGCTGCTCCCTCATCAGGTGATGGAAAGCTCATCACAATTTTAGGATGTCAAATTGTACTTGTGCTGTTCTCTAACTCATCTGGGAAAGGAGCAACGCCCCGAAAGCCCGTGATTCCAAATAAAACTATTAGACTTTAACCTGATGTTCTGAGATTTCTTACTATTTTTAAACTGTTCTCCTGAGTTCTAGATTCTCTCATATAAAGAAACAGACATAGCGATTATAATCATAGAGTTATATAACCCCTAGAGTATAGGAGGCAGCCATTTGGCCCATCAAATCTGTACTGACAACAATTCCTCCCCAGGTCCCATCCTCACAACCCTACACATATGTCTCACACAATGAAGGGGCAGTGCTCTGAAAGCTCGTGATTCCAAATAAACCTGTTGGACTTTAACCTTGTGTTGTGAGGCTTCTTAGTGTACCCACCCCAGTTCAACGCCAGCATCTCCACATTAGAAATAAGCAAAAGCGGATTATTCCACAATGACCATATTAAATGTTTCACTTTTTTTAATGGTTTAGAATATTTTAGATATTTATATCATTTTCAACAAATGAACTCAGAATTAGTTCAGTTGCAATGACAATTCATTTTTCAAGAACTGATTTGAAATAATCTATCAACAGTCTGGTGAAGTAAATAATCCTGGTGGATGGCATTATAATGCTGGGTTTTTATTCCAGGTGATAGAAAGCACCATGCAATACAGAATTCTATTTATCCTGCCTCATTCTTGTCAATGTTGGATTTACACTGCATGCTTTAAATTAATAATTAAGCACAGCCATCCCCAACTGGGGAAGGATTAAGGGATTATTGTAAGAGCACATAAACCAGTTCACACTCGGTGTCTGAGAGGAACTGGAGGAGTCTGTGACTTTTCTGGGCTGTCTTGGGAATAAACCTGTTTTAAGGTACGGACTCTCCTTCCCACCCCCATCCCAAAGTCGCCAACACCTGCCAGTGAATGGGTACCATGAGTACCTGAGAGTGCGTGAGCCGAGACAACATTGGCCTTCAGGGATTTAGGACCAGATGTATCCTCATCATTCAATTACTGGAATTAATACAGCAAAGCGGGTATGTTGTAGTGATTACAATCATAGCCTCAGATAGAAGAAAAGCTTCAGATAGGGCACAATGGGCTCAAAGTCTAATCAAAATGATATTTTCTATTGTATTTAGTAACCCACCACTGCTGCACACCCCCCCAACACACACATACACCAAGAAAGACAAGGGAACACTAGTTAATACATAATCCAAATGTGATAAACTGGACTCTTCCCAACTCAGTAGATTAAGAAAGTCACATGCAATTATTTCAAGAATCTACCTACTGAGAACAGACAAATTTGTTACTTGAAGCTGGATTTCAATAACAGACTTATATCTGTAAAAACTGGTTATCCAGTAGGAACATGCAGAAAGGAAGGAAAAGAACTGCCAAGATCATTCCGCTGATACAACCACACAAGCCACACTCCGAGTTGGAAGAAACAAGAAGGAACTTCTGCCTGAACAAAAGGAGACGGAAGATCGGTCCCCAATTCCAGAAATCATATCCATTTTGCAAAGTTCTGTCTCATTTCGGTTCACCTTGGGACAGAGAAAGTGAATGCTGTTCACAACATTTTCAAAACAAAGGGGAATATCTTTTTCAAAACTGTTCTTCCTCTTCAAGTGCGCTGAGAAAGGTACAGTGAGAAGGTGAGTTTCAAAGAACTTTCCAGGGGTAAAATAATCACAAGTATTTATTTTTCGCATTGGACTAGCACAATCATTAAGTATGTACCACACAGATCTGGCAAACCGTTGTCCATTATATATGGAGTTTTTAATAGAACGCAAACAGTGCAGAAGGAGGTCATTCAGCCTATTGAGTCTGCACCAACTCTCTGACAGAATATTCTCCCCTCTCCACTGCCCGTAACCCCACACATTTCCTATGGCTAATTCCATCTAACTTATACATCCTAAAACGCTAAGGAGTAATTTAGCATGGTCAATCCACTTAACCCTCACAACTTTGGACTGTGGGAGGAAACCGAAGTAGTTGGAGGAAACCCACACAGACACGGGGAGAATGTGCAAACTCCACAGTTTTAGGTTATTTATTTATTAGTCACAATTAAGGCTTACATTAACATTGCGATGATTACTGTGAAATTTCCCTAGTCACCACACTCAGGCTCCTGTTTGGGTCAATGCATCTAACCCTCACGTTTTTCAGAATGTATGTGAAAACCGGAGCACCCGGCTGAAATCCATGCAGATACAAGGAGAATGTGCAGATTCCACATAGATAGTAACCTAAGCCAGGAATTGAACCCAGTCCCTAGTGCTGTAGACAGCAGTGCTCACCACTGTGCCACCACATATTAGCCCCTAAGGTAGAGAACGAGATGCACGTTATGCTTATCAATACCACTGCACACTCTTAGTAAATAGATATTATGGAGAGAGAATGTAAAGAGTTAGCATTCTCTGTGTGGTGAGGCACGCCCCACACTAAGTGTAATGCTGAACAGGGTGAAAGATTACCTTTCATTGCACAGTTCTTTCCCGTTCAATTCATAGACTGCATCATCCGCATCTCGATGATCTTCAAATTCCTGGAACACAATAACTGGTTGCAAATTACCTTTCCAGCAGCTGCAAAGAGAATGATGTGTAGAATGAAGGGCAGTGAATTCCATTAGCTTCAAAATCACTTACCACAAAACCAAAACCATTTTTTAAGTTGATTTCTCGAATGCGTCCGTAACCCTTGAAAAACCTCTCAACGTCCTTCTCACGGGCATGAGGACTCAAGCGACCAATGAACACACGGCACCTCATTTTTATTTAGATGGGAGCTGAACCTGATTTATTAAAACATTTAAAATTAAATTCAAAGTAGAGCACACCACTTGTTGCAGGAAGTAAAACAAACATACTTTGAAATTTAAAAGCAAAATATGGCGGATGCTAGAATCTGAAGCAAATAGAAAGAATATTGAAAATCTCAGCAAGTCTGACAGCATCCGTGGAGACAGAATAGGGCCAATGTTTCAAGTCTGATAATAGCTCTGACAAAGGGTCATCCAGACTTGAAACATTGGCTCTATTCTGTCTCCACTGATACTGTCAAGCCCGAGATTTTTCAGCACATTTTGAAAATTACCCGCCATTTAAACTAAATTGCTAATATGTTTCGATCTATTTGATTAGACAAGTTTGCCAATTTATCGATTATCTCAATGGGTGAATGTGCCTAGGACACTCAACATCTCAAATTCATTAGAGCCAAACTTAAAGGGACCCTTTTCATATTCAAGCCCAGTGGCACAGTGGTTAGCACGGTTGCATCACAGCACCAGGGACCCGGGTTCAATTCCCGGCTTGGGTTACTGTCTGTGCAGTCAATGAACCATAGAATGCCTACAGTGCAGATGGAGGCCATTCGGTTCATCGAGTCTGCACCAAAAACAATCCCACCAGGCCCTATTCCCGTTACCCACATATTTACCCTGCTAATCTCCAACACTAGGGTCAAATTAGCACGGTCAATCAACCTAACCCGCACATCTTTGGACTGTGGGAGGAAACTGGAGTGCCCAGAGAAAACCCACATAAACATGGCAGAGAACGTGAAAACTCCACACAGATAGGGACCTGAGGCTGCAACTGAACCTGGGTCCCTAGTGCTGTGCAACAGTAGTGCTAACCACTGAGCCACCCTACAGTCTGAACATTCTTCCCCTGTGTTTGCATGGATTTCCTCTGGGTGCTCTGGTTTCCTCCCACAGTCCGAAAGATGTGCAGGTTAGGTGCATTGACCGTGCTAAATTCTCCCTCAGAGTACCTGAGCAGATACCGGCGTGTGGCGACTGGGGGATTTTCACAGTAACTACATTGCAGTGTTAATGTAAGCCTACTTGTGACACAGAAAAAACTTAAAACTTTATACAAGAATCTTTTTTCTGTGATTAAAAGTTAGCACACCATTGCAAACAATAGATCAGTAAACTCCAAACAAAATCTTTACTAGGCCGTTCGAGAGAAAAAAATAATACAAGTCAAAAGATAGGATATTAAATGACGAAGCCTAATGACATCCATTTAAATCATTGTATCATTGCTTCATTGACTAGGCAAGGAAAGAGCTGAAGTTGAAGTTATAGATGATAGGCATAGAAATCTCAGCAAATTAAGAAAATGTGTGGCTTACAATTTAAGAAAAAAATGGGAATTTAGGGCTGTTTCCATAGCGTAACATTTAGCTAGCTCAAATGGAACCTCCAGTGGTGGAGTTTAGTTACTACAGACATACAGGTTTAAATAATACAGAGCTCCATCCCTAAAGGCCATTTCAAAGTTTATTAGAATCATAAAGATGGCTCACATTAACGACGTAATGAAGTTACTGTGAAAATCCCCTGATCGCCACGTTCCGACACCTGTTCGGGGGGTACACTGAGGGAGAATTTAGCATGGCTAAAGCACCTAACCAGCATATCTTCTGCAGGGCATCCAGAGGACACCCACACAGACTGTGACCCAAGCTGGGAATTGAACTAGGGACGCTGGCGCTGTGAGGTAACAGTGCTAACCACTGTGCCACTCGCAATGCTTGGTCGTTGCAAAGGCGATTGTAAATCAAGAATACTATACAGACTTACTAGACAGCAGGGCTAAATGTAACAAGGCCGGCATAGTGGCACAATGGTTAACACTTCTGCCTCATTGTACCAATGATCCAGGTTCAATTCTATCCTCAGGTGACTGTGTGGAGGTTGCACGTAGTACGCATGCCTGTATGAATTTCCTCCCTCAGTCCAAAGGTGTGCAGGTTAGATGGATTAGTCTACTGAGAAAGTAGAGGCTTTCTTAACCATAGTGTTGGCATGGGGGAGCCAGGACAGGTGTTTGATGATCTGGACACCTAAAAAATTGAAGCTGTCACCCCTTTTTACTTCGTCCCTTTGATGTAGACAGGGGCACATTCTCCTCTGAGCTTCCTGAAGTCAATGACAATGATAAAAACTGCCCTTAAATGTTTAGGTTATGGGGATTAGTGAGGTAAATACGTGGGAATATGGAGACGGACAAGGCGAAGCCTGAGCAAGGTGATCTTTTGGAGAGTCAATGCAGACCCGCTGAGCTGAATGGCCTTCTTCTGTCCTGTAAGGATTTTATGATTCAATAATAGTAAAATATTTTTAAAATGCAGCATACAAGACAATGCAAATAATTCACAAGTCCTGGAACAGTTGCATCCTGCATCATCAAGAGTATCAACTCTGCTGCTCTCAGACAAGCTGACAGGAGTTAGCTGCTACATTAGATATTAAATTATGCACCGTATCTAAACTAGTTTCTTTCTCTTTTGGCCATCAAAGTTTATCTAAAAAGCAGGAGTCGATAAATCTCAATTTTGATCCAGTTACATTATTAGCTCCGTCAGAATAAGTGGCATTTTACAAAACTGATCTTTTCTCGACCATCCCCAATTGCCCTTGAACTGAGTAGCTGGCTAGGTCATTTCAGAGGGAAGGCAAGAGTCAGCCACGTTGCTGTGGAATTACACGTAAGCCAGACCAGGCAAGGACGGCCAATTTCTGTCCTTAAATAGCATGGGCGAAGCAGATGGTTTTTATGACAATCAATTATAGCCTCCTCACTGAGGCTGCCTCTATATTTCATTTTTATTCAATTTAAATTCCAGCAGTTGCCATGGGTAGATTTGAACCTGTGGCCAAACCAGTGACACGACCATCATGCTGCCATCTCCCCCCTGCATTTTATTGTAAATAGTATTCATGTTAATTAGGAGTTACATGGGCCAACAATATTGTTGCAGGAGGTGGAAAACATCTACAGGAATTATTAACCATCTTGAGTAGTTGGCTTTGAATACAGACCGTAAGATATAGCAACACAATTAGGCTTTTCGGCCCACACAGTCTGCTCTGTTTCTCAACCTCATTCTCCTTCCTTTTCCCTGTAATCTTTGATCCCCTTTCCAGTCAAGAAGCTGTCTAATTCAAATACACTCAATGACTTGCCCTCCACAGCCTTCTGTGGCAATGAATTATACAGATTCACCACCCTCTTGCTGAAGAACTTCCTTCTTATCTCAGTTCTAAAGGGTTATTCGTTTACTCTGATACTGTGCCCAGGGATTCTAGTCTTGCCTACTAATGGAAACATCTTCTCTGTGTCCAATATATCCAGGTCTTTCAATATTCTGTAAGTTTCAGTGAAATCCCCACCCCTCATTCCTCTAAACCCCAACAAGTACCGACTCAAACGCTCCTCATACGTCAAGCATATATTTTGAACAAGGTTGCCACTTGTACTTTGACAGTCTGGAGCTCATGCCTTGACAGAGTCTACACCCATATTCAATTAAAAAATTACAACGAACATTATCTAGAACAAGTTCAAATTAGCTGTAATTTTACCCAGTAACCAGATTCAAGATTGCAAATAAAAACCAACTGGAAAAGTTGATCTTTGATGGATCAGAGTGTTATTTCAAGGCTTCAATATCAGGTGCCGCACTGCACAACTGTGCAAAGAATTGGATTTCCATATTAGATAACAATCCAGATCTGTTAGTCCAGTGAAGCCTGTTTCTGTCAGTCCTATTTTCTGTTTTCTATCTCTACCACAAAAACATTTAATTTATCACCTTCCATTTTCCTAGTTTCACTGCTTCCATGTAATCTGATGCAGCGCTCCCAAAGCTTGTGATTCCAAATAAACTTGTTGGATTTTAATGTGGTGTTGTGAGACTTCTTACTGTCCCCTAGAGGGGATGAAGATCACAAACTTGAAAGGTTTTGTAGAAAAGGCCTTAGTGAATTGCTGCAGTGTAGATAGCACACCCTGCTGCCACTGGTAGAGGGAGTGAATGTAAGGTGGTGAAAGAGTGAATATTTAAGGGAGGGGGTGGGGAAAGAGTGGACCGCATTAACCTTATAGTACCAAGCTTCTTGAGTGTCCAGGCAAGTGGAGAGTGTTCCATCACACTGCTGACTGGTATCTTGTACATGGTGAATAGGCTTTAGCGAGTTAGATGATAAGTTACTTGCCTCAGAATTCCTAGCCTTCAACCTGCTCGTTACCACAGTATTAATATAGTTAATCCAGTCATATTTCTGGTCAATATTAACTCCTGAGATGTTGTTAATGGAGCCATTAAATGTCAAAGAAAAATAATTAAATTCACCCTTGATGGAGATGGTTACTACTCAAGCCGGCATATGTTAACCTGGCCATTGCTGTATCCAGGCATGGACTATTTCACTATCAAAAGGATTATAAATAGTACTGAACACTGTGCAGTTATCAGTGAAAATTCACACTTGACCTAATGATGTAAAGTCACTGATGATGCAGCTGAAGATGGCTGGGCTTAGGACACTACGCTGAGGAACTCTTGCAGTGATGTCTTGAGGCCAAGATGATTGACCTCCAACAACCATCTTTCTTTGCACCAGATATGACTCCAACAGGGAAGAGATTTCCCTTTGATTCCCATTCGCTCCAGGTTTGTTAGAGCTCCTTGGCATTACGTTCAGACAAAGGCTTAGCCTGATGTCAATGATAGTCACTCTCACCTCACCTCTGAAATTTAGCTCTTTTGTTCATATTTGGACCAAGGCTGTAACGAAACATGGAGCTGAATGGCCCTGGTAGAAAGCACACTGAGCACCGAGAGAAGTCTGTTACTTTTTAGTATTGTGAATGACACCTTCCGTCCTCTTGCTAATTAAGAGTATACGGAAGGCTAATTGCCCAGATTGGGGTTATCCTGCTTTTTCTGGACAGGATATACTTAGGAAATTTTCCATATTGTTAGGTTTGTTTGTTGTACAGTAATAGCACGGCTAGTCCTGGAACCACTAGTCTTCAATCCCACTAGGATGCTGTCTGGACCCATTGTTAATACCTCAACAACCATCACTGTCGCATCAACATGAGCATATTTTTGCAAAGTTTTAAATTTAATAATTTATTGTCAAAATCATTTAACACAGGAATTAATTTTAATACACAGTTGCTTGATGCTATTACAAACACCAGTATGGATGGACTGATAAAGTTTGGTGTAAAGTCCTTTCCAGGCTCACGCTGAAAGAATTCTTCAAAGACGAATAATGACTTTAGTCAAACTGCAATTGCAAACAATGCAATCATCAATTAAGATCAATCTTAATTACGATTTCCAGAGATAATCCAGCGACACAACTCAATTCAATTTTCCTCCATCCAATATAGAGTTGAGAAGATTTGATGAGATATTTTGAAAATCAGTAATGTCCCCTGATGTGTACTAGCAAATGGTGCCTGCAGCATACATCATACCAACTGTTGCAATGTACATTTTAATACAGTTGCTTTCCTTACTCAGTTCACTTATCATAGAACATCAAAGAATCCCTTCAGTGCAGAACAGGCCATTTGGCCCATTGAGTCAGCATCGACAGAAATACAGGCCTTCTCCCTATCCCTGTAACCCCACACATTTAGCATGGCTAACCCACCTAACCTATACATCTGAACGCTGAAGGGAAATTCAGCATAGCCAATTCAGCAAACCTGCACATCTTTGGACTGTAGGAAGAAACCAGAGCACCCAAAGGAAACCCACGCAGACACAGGGAGAATGTGCAAACGCCACAGTCCTCCAAGGCCGGAACCAAACCCAGGTACTTGGAGCTGTGAGGCAGCAGTGCTAACCACTGTGCCGCCTACTGCAACTTTCAGCAATTACCAATATAGAGTTTTTTAAATTTTATTTCTTTGTGCCACAAATAGGCTTACATTAACATTGCAATGAAGTTACTGTGAAAATCCTCTAGTCGCCACACTCCGACATCTGCTCAAGTACAACGAGGGAGAATTTTGCATGGCCAATTGCACCTAACCACCACGCCTTTCGGGCAATGGGGGGAAACTGAAGTAGCCAGAGGAAACCCATGCAGGCACAGAGAGTACATGCAGAAGCCACACAGACAGTGACCCAAGCCGGGAATCGAATCAGGTTCCTGGTTCTGTGAGACAGCAGTGCAAATCACTGAGCCACCACGTTGCCTTATTAACCTGTGAAAGACAGCTCCATACAGCTGGAGAAGAACCTGGAGGAAGAAATGGAAGATCTCCACGCGATCAACAACATAGGCAGAACCAGGGAACATGTTCTGCTGAGTGCGGTCTGGGTCCAAATGAAAAAGCTGAACTTCAAACATGATAAATCTGTGGACGGATTATCTAAGCCATGCACCAACTGGCAAAGGAATAAACAGAATAGAAAGCTAAATACATAGCTGAAGGACTGGAGTGGAAGGAAGAGGTTTAATTTCATTAGCTACTGGCCTCAGTACAAGGGAAAGAGGGGTGTAAGTTTATTGCAAGTTATGTATTAATTCTTTAAATGCTAGCCATTGATTATATCATATAGAACAAAGAACAGTACAGCCCAAGAACAGACCTTCTGCCCTCCAAGCCTGTGCTTATCAAACAAAGAACAAAACAGCACAGGAAACAGGCCCTTCGGCCCAATGAGCCCGCACCGCCACCCCGATGTTCCCACCTCTACCTGCAATCCCTGTCCATGTTTATAGATCTATGGATTAAAAACCAAATTTGAGACAATTTAGGGAGAATTTGTTTTGCCAATTAGCCTAAGAGCACATCTTTGGGATGTGGGAGGAAACCGGAGCACCCGGAGAAAACCCACGCAAGCACGGGGAGAATGCGCAAACTCCCACAGACACAGGCCCAAATCCATGTATCTGCACAGCACAGCGATAGTCACTGAGCTGTCGTGTTGCCCATCAAATGGTCCAGGTCAAGTGTACAGTAACAACGTGAAGCACTAGGATACTCTCGAAAAAAAAAATCCAACAGCAACCCTCTCACAACCCATCGCGTGTACGCCCCTTGTTAGATAACAAGGTGGACCAAAGCACCTGTAGGATAAAAACAAGTACATCAATATCATCATCTATTTACACACTTCCCAGGGACTCCCAAGGCTCATGATCCCTATTTTAAATCAGTTTTCTATACCCCTCCATTCCCATTCTGTTCATGTGCCCATCTAAGTATTTCTTAAATAACTCCAGAGTACCTGCCTCCACCACTTTACGGCTGCGCATTCCATACCCCCATCACCCTCTGTGTGAAAAAACTCCCTCTAGCATCCAAATTATACCTTACCCCCCTCACCCTAAGCTCGTGACCCCTCGTGCTATTCAAGTCCATCCTAAGAAAGAGCTTAACCCTGTTAAGATGCCCTAACTAAATTAAAAAAACCTTCTGTTCTAACTGAGGCCATATTTCTCTATTCTCTCCCTATTCGTGGATCCATTCAGATGCCTCTCAAATGTTGCTAATGTGCCTGCTTTCACCACTGTTCTAGCATCATGTTACAGGCACCTGGCACACTCTGAATGAAAAGCTTCTCCCCCACATGTCCCTTAAACATTCCCCTTTTCATCTTGAACCTGTGCCCTCTTGTAATTGACACTTCCACACTGGGAAAAAACCTCTGATTATCCTTCCACATCCTTCTGGTAGTGTGGTGACCAGAACTGCACACAATACTCAAAATGTGGTCTAACCAAGATTTTATATCGCTGTAACATGATTTCCCAACTCTTGTACTCAGTGCTCTGATTGATGGAAGACAAATATAGCATATGCCTTCTTAATCACTTTGGTCACCAGTACTGCCATTTTCAAGAACCATGGAATTGGACGCCCAGATCCCTCTAAGTTAATGTTCCTAATGGCTTTGCAATTTACAGTATAATTCACGAGGATCCAGGGTAGACTATTCAAGACGGAGATGAAGAGATGTTTCTTCATCCAAAGAATGGTGAACCTGTGGAATTTATTACCACAGGAAGTAGTTGATGCCAAAACACTGAATATATTCAAGAGGCAGCTGAATGGAATCAAATGTTATGGCAAAAAAGCCATGGTTGTGATGAGCAGTGGAGAAGGCTCGAAGGGCTGAATAGCCTCCTCCTGTCCTGTCTTCTTTGTTTCTATGTTTCACATACTTCAGAACCCAGTCTCTACAGCCCTCTGCAATAAAGAATTCCAGAGATTCACTAACCTCAAGTCAAGCCTTTAGTGATAAGTTAAAATTGTTGCCACATTTCATTTGTTTTTTTTGTAACATAAAAGGCCACTTATTGTGCACAAATGCTCCAAAATACAGTAAAATATTGAACAAAAAAAACATAAGAATGTAGAAGATGCTATTAGAGACAGAAATAGAGTATCTCATGTAAATGAGCAAAGACTAGAACTTAGCAGGGACTGACTTTACCAGTTTAAAAACAAAATTCTCCCGCTCAGCAACTGCTCACACCCACCCCCTCCCCCCCTCTCTCACCACTTCCCCCCCTGCTCTCCCCCCATCCTCCCCCACCCTCCCCACTGCGCACACCCTTCCCCCCCCCACCCTCCCCCCACGCACCCCCACCCCCCCCCCCTGCCACACCCGCTTTCCCCCCCCTGCTCCACCCCCCCCCCTGCTCACGCACCCCACCCTTCCCCCCCCCCTCACGCACCCCCCCCTTCCCCCCCTGCTCACGCACCCCCACCCTTCCCCCCCCCTGGCTCACGCACCCCCCACCTTCCCCCCCCTGTCCCACCCCCCCCCCCCCCCCCCCTTCACGCACCCCCACCCTCCCCCCCTCACCACCCCCACTTCCCCCCCCCTCACGCACCCACCCTTCCCCCCCCTGCTCACCACCCCCACCCTTCCCCCCCTGCTCACACCCTCCCCCCTCATGCCCTCCCACACACTCCCTCCTCGCTCACGCTTTCCCCCCCCCAGCTTCCCCCCCCGCTCACCTCCCACCCTTCCCCTCTGCTCCCCCTCCCCCGACCTTCCCCCCCCCCCCCCCCCACTCAGCCCCCTCCCCTCACCCCCCCCTTCCCCCCTCCCCTCACCCCCTCCCCCCCCCCACCCTCCCCCCCTCCCCCACCCACTCCCCCCCACCCTTCCCCCAACCCCCCCCGCCCCCCCCCCCCCCCCCCCTTCCCCCCCCCCCCCCCCCCCCCTTCCCCCCGACCCTTCCCCCCCCCCCTCCCCGACCCCTTCCCCCCCTCCCTCCCCCCCCCCCCCCGACCCCCCCCCCCCCCGACCCCTTCCCCCCCCCGACCCCTTCCCCCCCCCGACCCCCCCCGCTCAATAGGAACCCAGCAACAGGTTGCAGCCGCGGGCAGCAAAGGCTGGCTTTTATTCTACATCTCCAGCCCCCAACCGCTCTCTCTCTCTCTCACAGACTCACTCACTCTCTATCTCCTTCTCCTCTTTCTCTCCCAAACCTTTTCCCCGTCGCCACCTCCCGAAGCTCGGGCAAGTCCAGTACAGGGTCAAGAGCGGCCTCAGCGGCGACCTTCCCGCACCCACTGCCTCCTGCCGGCGGGAGGACCCAACTACACCGTGGCACCAACCTGCACTGTGGGAGTCAGGCTGCACTACCGACTGGGAGGACCAGCCTGTACTGTGGGAGCCAGGCTGTACTACTCCCTGGCGGTTGGGAGGACCAGCCTGTACTGTGGGAGCGAGGCTGTACTACTCCCTGGCGGTTGGGAGGACCAGCCTGTACAGTGGGAGCCGGGCTGTACTACTCCCTGGCGGTTGGGAGGACCAGCCTGTACTGTGGGAGCTAGGCTGCACTGCTCCCTGCCGGCTGGGAGGACCAGCCTGTACTGTGGGAGCTGGGCTGTACTACTCCCTGGCGGTTGGGAGGACCAGCCTGTACAGTGGGAGCTAGGCTGTACTACTCCCTGGCGGTTGGGAGGACCAGCCTGTACTGTGGGAGCTAGGCTGCACTGCTCCCTGCCGGCTGGGAGGACCAGCCTGTATTGTCCGAATCAGGGTGCACTGCCCTCTGCCGGATGGGAGGATCAACCTGCAGAATGGGCGGCGGGCTGCACTGCTCCCTGCCGGCTGGGACGACCATCCTGTAGTGTGGGAGGAAGACTGGACTGCCCCCTGCCAGCTGGGAAGAGCAGCTGCTCGTTCAGTGAGAATCTCAAAGCAGCTGTAATTGCAGTAATGTGCAAATCCTTTCTCAATGCAGCTGTGATTAAGCCTGTTACACAATGAGGTGGAAATTGTTTGTGTAGAAGTTTTCCAAAGGAGGTGTTTATTCATTTCTAATGATTTAACAATAGATTTCAGAATAACTCCACATTCTTTTGCAGAGTTATGCTTGTTATGGAGAATGGTCTTCACACAACGTTGTTGCAAAGAAAGACACGAAGATCCTTTTTTGAGGCTTCCAATGACAAATTAGACTGAAGAATGAGGAGGAGAATGTGCAGATTACGGGGAAAAAGATGGGGAAGTGGCACCAAGTGAATTATTCATTCATTCATAGGAGGTCAATGATGACCTCGTAGTAGTATAGCTGAACTATTAATTCAGAAACTCAGCTGCTAGGACCGAGATTCGAATCCCACCATGGCAGGTGGTAAAATCTGAATTCAATAAAAAATAAATCTGGAATTTAGAATCTACTGATGACCATGAAATTACTGTCGGAAAAACCCATCTGGTTCACTAATGTCTTTAGGGAAGTAAATCTGCCGTCCTTTCCCGTATGTGACTCCAGAGACACAGCAATGTCATTGACTCTCAACCACCTTCAGGGATGGGCAATAAATGCTGGCCAGCTAGTGACGCCCATAGCTGATGAATTTAAAAAAATGTGCAGCGAGCAAGCACAAGACACAATGGACTGAATGGCCACCTCCTTCTGCAATGTGACTGTTCGGTGATTTTATATTTATGAAGTTTTTTCATCTTCCACTCAAACAATCTTGCATCTGGACCAATGCAAGAAATTTTGAATCCCAACAATGCAGGAGGCCATTTGGCCCATCAAGTCTGCACTGATTCTCCGACAGAGTGCGATACACAGTCTCTCTCCCCCGTCCCCTCCACACAACCCCATACATTTACCATGACTTATCCATGTGTCATTTGTCTTCTGGATGTTATCTACCTGTCTTTCTTTTCATTGTTTAGTCCTAGTCTGAATAAAGAATGGAAACCACCCAAGGTGGTATGGTGCCACAGTGGTTGGTCTCACAACATCAGGGACTCGGGTTCGATTCCTGGCTTGGGTCAATGTGCGGAATCTGCACATTTCTCCCATGTCTGTGTGGGTTTCCTCCCACAGTCTGAAAGACGTGCCGGTTAGGTGCATTGGCCACGCTAAATTTTTTCTGTGTTCCCGAACAGGCACTGGAGTGTGGCGACTAGGGGATTTTCACAGTAACTTCATTTCAGTGTTAATGTGTCTACTTTTGATACTAATAATTAAACTTTAAACCACCTTTGTAACCTCTCACTTTACTATAATTACACACTCGCAGCAGGGATTACAGCTTTTGGCTCTCCTCGCTATTCAGTGGGATATAGGAAGCTACTGGGCTCCAAGCAACTCAATTCCCAAATTGTCTCAAGTGTTCATTATTTGACAAATAATGGGCAGAATTTTATGATTTGTTTTTCACCGGTCTTGGGTGGGCCAGCTCTCTTGGGAAGCCCACTTCCTGCTTTAGGAAGACCACCAGCTGCCTTGGGAAGACCACCTTGGGGATTTTGCCCTCCTTATTTTCAAACATCATGAAAAGAAAATGGAAGAGGCAAACCCCATCTCCACGCGAACTCTGAACGAACCCACCCTGCCATCAATCCCGTCTCAGATTAGGGTGCCTTGACCTGAAAACAAACAAAATACAAATACAAACACAGACCTCGCCCCCACCCCCACACACACACACCCACACGAGGGATCCCCTCTTCCCACAAAAAACCACCCACACCCATGGGCACAGGTTCCCCTCTCCTTCCTCCCCTCTCTTCCCCATCATGAATCTCCTCAAGGGAGTCCCTGGGCATTGCAAGGATACTGCCAAGGACACAGAATCCTCTTCACACCACCTTTGCTCCCACCCCCTGCTTTCCCTCACCCCCAGGCTCTACTTATCATCTGAAATTGCTGAATTCGATGTTGAGACCAAAAGGCTGTAAATGTGCCTGGCTGGAAGATGAGATGCTGTTCCTCCAGTTTGCCTTGAGTTTCACTCAAACATTGCCGCTGGCCAAGAACAGAAATGTGGGTATGGGAACAGGATCGTGCGTTAAAACGACAAGCAACCGGAAGGTCAGGGTCCCCGTTGCTCACAGACCGAAGGTGCTCAGCAAAGCGATCACCCAGTCTATGCTTGGTCTCTCTAATATAGCCGAGGCCACATTGGGAGCAGAGCATGCAACAGACCAAATTGAAAGAAGAGCAAGTGACAATGGTTAGCAAAACCTGTCATGAGATCCCCCCTCTCCCAATGTACGTGGACACAAAACATTGTAAAGTATTTATGATTCTGTATTTGGTTCAAAAGTAACCACTATGTCCCATCTCTTCTCTCCCCACCTATAACCTTTAACAACTAGATCACGAAATCAGGATATCAGACCATATAGGGAAATAGAGTAATGCTATGGAACCATGGGAGAAGGGAAACGGCTTGTTCATTTCAAAAGAAAAGTTTCCATTAATCTGTCCCTAAACATATTTACATATTTCAATCTGCTGACATTAACTGATCTTGGTGCATTGAATTTAGCCAACAGCAAGGCAACAACACCAAGCAGAGAGCTGTACAAATCTCTGGTCTTGCAAGATTGGCACAGCCAAGAAGAACCAAAAGGGCCTGTTTCCATGCTGTAGCGTTCTATGGTTCTAAGATTCACACAGGAGCAGCCAGTGAATCAATCTGGGTTGCCCTACTTTTGAGCGTTGGGTTTCCGGGCCTAGGGGAGGTGAGGGGACTGGGTGCAGTGGGGAGGGGTGCGTGTTGAGTGGGGGGGGAGGGGGGGGAGTGTGGAGGGGAACGACATATGGAGTTCCAGATGGAGTCTGGGATGCCTCCAGAGAATGCAGAACCAAAGCTGAAATACCAGGTTCCAATAGTCAACATAGATCCATAAGTTGACAAGTGGTGGTTTAACCTGAGGATCACCACACCTCAAGGTGAGGGCCGAATTTGAGAGGGGCCTTCATGAATAACTTCAGCCGGTCTGGGAATTGAACCCACGCTACAGGCGTCGCTCTGCAATAAGAGCCAGGCATCCAGCCAACCGAGCTAACTGGTTCTGTGATGCAATCATATTGAGGCCTTTACCCCACTGGAATATTTTCACAGTAAACATTTGAAACCATACACTGAATACCTATATTGCGATGGTGGACATTTCGCGGAGGGGGTGGTGAGGCGATGGGTGGGGGGGGGGGGCAGGTAGGAGGAAATTCAAAATACTAAAACAACGGCATCCACCACATATGCGGGTGGCACAGTGATGCAGTGGTTAGCACTGCTGCCTCACAGCACCAGGGAGCCGTGCTTGATTCTCAATGTGGGTCACTGTCTGTGTGGAGTTTGCACATTCTCCCCATGCCTGCATGGGTTTCCTCCGGTCTCCTTTCATACGAAGGAATGATTAGATGCATTGTACCAAACTGGAATGTGACAACTGGGGGGGGGAGGGGAATTTCACAGTAACTTCATTACAGCGTTAATATAAGCCTTTTTTGTGACTAATAATAAATAAACTTCAAACTTTATACAAGGCAAGGTGATACGTTTAAAACAGAAAAGTCTGAAAATGCTGAACTTACTTATAAAATAAATCCTTTATTATGCAGTGTAATGAGTGAACTTGCTTAGATCTGTGCAACGGTGAGTTACAACGTGGTCTTATTTCATATACATAAAACGTGTACATTAGTAGAAAATCATGGATTTGCAACCTTGTGCTTAACTACAGGTATCACAACAAAAGTAAATGGTGCGTTTTCGCTTCTCTCTCTCTTTTTTTTTGTAACGTTTTGAGAAAAATACCCTATTTCGATAATAAAATATGTTTTGAAGTCGCCGGAAGAAGAAAATATTTCTTCTGTAAACTGCACTTGCCAGCTCAAGCAGACGTTCCGCAATTTCTTTAGTTTAAAGCCAAATAGAAGTGTGCCGACACTGGTTCGCACACAAAATATGCAGAGTTAGAGGTCACTTTCGCCGTAGAGCGCTGTGGAGAAGGACATGTAGTCCAGGGAGCCCGGGATGGCGTCTGGCCCTGTGTACGGCGCCATCCTTGCGATGCAGTATTCTGCCTGGTCTGGAGGTAATTCACGACGCAGCTCATCTGCCGTGATGTAATTCTGCAAGATGAAAGAAAAAAAGGCTCTTAAACCCAGCAGCTCCTTCCGGTTAATATTTACCCTTGTGACGATACTGTGCCTTTAAGAAATATTTGTGTCATGTTTCTTGCGCAGGAGTTTTTTTTTTGAAAGCAGTCAGTTCTGTCAACTGGTGCCACTTTGTAAGTGGCAGCCCCTGTTGTTACTGCAGCAGCATAATTGATTGCAATTGCTAAAAATTTTTTTTTAATCTGGGCTAATGCCATTCCAGAGTTTTAGTGTTTTCCCCTAGGGTTTTTTCACAGTAGGAACTGATTATATTGATTGATAGGAAAAATCATGTGACTGGCTGAGACTAGACTTGCACAGAAAAATGAAGTCAGTTGCTGCTTGGGATCTTTTGAGCGGGGTAGCTTTCTCTGTGTCTCTCTCCCTCTTGGATTTGGTAACTGGGATCTGCTAGAAAATACCTTTCTTTCTCTGGAGGCTGAAGACAGGTGTCTGTCTGTCTCTCCAAAGGGATTAAAAGGCTGGAAATCTAGCATCCTCAGCAGCCTATATATTTTCTTTTTGTCCTAACTTGGTCTGAAGAGGGATTTATGAGGATATTGCTTACATTGGAACTGAGGAGATAGTTAGATGCTAAGAATTCTACGTTGTCATGTTTAAGAATTTCCAATTGACAAAAGCAACCCTAATTCTTTAACTATATTTTAACTGCGTTATTAAATAAAGTTTGTTTTAATAAAAGCTTCCTGGTGGGTCAAAGAATCATATCTGGAGTGAAACACCTTATCTTCACACTAATGCCAAAATCAAGAAAAGCTGAGGTCTAGGCTAACTTCACAATATACCTTGGAGTTTCTGATCTGTTGCCTAACAGGAAATTCCTCATAGAAATGTTACAGACTGGAAAGAGGCTATTTGGCCCATCATGCCTGCACTGGCCAAAAAGAGAGAAAAAAAGCTAGCCTCTCATTTTAACCCCATTCCTCTGCATCTTCTGTAACCCAGAATCTCAAACTCTGATCCAGGTAACAGGTAAATGAGTTGAGTGTTCCAGCTGCAACCACCATCTTAGGCAGTTGAATTCCAGATGCCCACTGTTCCATGTTTTTCTTTATTCTCCCTCTAACATCTCCATCTGCTCTCATTATTACACAAGTCTATTAAAAAAATTATCTTGCTTTGATGCTAAATTTCACACAAATTCTCATTCACTTTATAATTCAAAGAAAGATTCACTGTTAACTGCACACAGCGCCAGGGTCCTGGATTCGATTCCTAGCTCGGGTCACTGTCTGTGTGGAATCTGCACATTCTCCCCGTATCTCTGTGAGTTTCCTTCTGATGCTCCGGTTTCCTTTCACAGTACAAACGTGTGTAAGTTAGATGGATTGGCCATGCTGAATTGCCCCTTAGTGTCAGGAGGACTACCTAGGTTATGGGGATATGATCTGGTTGGGATTTAGTTAGTACAGATTCGATGGGCTGATTGGCCTCCTTCTGTAGAATTCTATGATTCCTGGCTGGGGTCGCTGTATGAAGTTTGCACATTCTCCCCTTGTCTGCGTGGGTTTCCTCTGGGTGCTCCGCTTTCCAAAGACGCGCTGATTAGCTGCATTGGCCATGCTAAATTCTCCCTCAGTTACCCAAACAGGCAGTGGAGTGTGGCGACTAGGGGATTTTCACAGTAACTTCATTGCTGTGTTAATGTAAGCCTACTCATGACATTAATAAATAAACTTTTTAAACTCACCCTTTTTATTTTACAAAAATCTAAAGCGTAAATATTTCAGCCTGTAGAAATGGTATAAATAGAATTCAGAGCAGGAAAATTGTTATGAAGAAACACATCTTAAAAAATAAAATGTTGAAAAAGTGTGGGAGTAAAATTGCACATGATGATGGTGAAGACACAACGGAAATTACACTTGTCAACCATTATGCAAATCATTTCATATTTAGTGCCATTGGAAGGAGGGGAATGGAATATCAAATAGCGAATAGAACAGACATCTGATCCAAAAGCTCCTGCTTTGTGCCCTCCCCAAGACTAATTTCACCCCCTCTGTTGAAATGGTAGAAATGGAACGCGAGGTTCTAAGTCCCAATGGAAATCTTTATAACAATCCCATAGTTAATAAAAAAAATGCAGTCTCACTATATCGACCATAGGCTAAAGACACAAGTGTCAGTTTCTGCCCCTTGTCACGTCACTTTCCCTTTGAGAAATTTTTTTTTTAAACCACGTTCTCTGCAGTTATAATAAGCAACTTTGCTTTTTTTCCCATCGGCTGCCTGAGCAAATGTCCTTTTATTGCTGCTTAAATGGGGTTTTGTTGATTTTAAAATCTGGGCCTAACGCACTTTCTGGGAGTTTACGACTCTTTTTAATTGTTGTGGGAGAATTGATTGACAGGTCAGGTGACAAGAGTTCTTTTATTTTCAGTTTTGGCTGCTGGCTGTTTTTTTTTTAGTGAAAAGGTGTGTGGACTCCTGACTGAATTCAGGGTGTTTGTATCTCTCCCAGGTATTTGGAATTTTACTGGCTACCTGTAAGCAGGTTTTCTTGCCTTCCTGGCGCAAACATGTTGCTGTGGTGTTTTGCTAGTTTGAGGCCAGCAGTGGCTCTATCTCGAGGTAGTGGGATCTCCAGAATGAAGAAGCCACTGCTTCCATTCTCTACTGAAAGGACTAAAACACAGCAGGAATTGCTGAGCTGCAAAATCTTGTGAACATCCTTGTTTTCTGTGCTAAACCTGTGGCAAGTGTATGTTGATAAGGAGATTTGTTGCATTGGAACAGTGCATTTAATTGTTAAAATTTATACAATATCATGGTCGGTTCTTTTTCTTGTTTGTAATTGGTAAAAGCGATTGCTAATTTTCTTTCTATACATGTTAACTATATTCTTAAATAAACTTTCTTTGATAAAAGCTCCCCCGTGGGTCATTTGAATCATACCAATTCAAAGTGCAAAACTTATGACCTAGGCTGACTCCACAAAGAACCTTGTTTCTGACCTGGACTATAAACTGCCTGGTGAAGAGATGATCTACGTCAAATGAACTGAAGTCGGCAGCTTCGTCGCATCGGTATTAAATTCGAGAAACTCACCTTGTCGCCTGCTAGAACTTTGAACGACGCCATGACCTGGTCCGCGGTGTCAGTGTCCGTGGTTTCCCGAGACATGAAGTCCAGGAAGGCCTGGAATGTTACGACGCCCATGTTGTTGGGGTCAACAATGTTCATGATACGTCCAAACTCTGCTTCACTCTGAAATCATCAACCACACACAGCAATTGTACCAATGTCTTGTCAGGGTCAAGGAGAAAAGTGCGCGCTTTCCCACAGTACTGTCCTCACGTGGAACTCAGCATAGTTACAGCAGCAAAATGGTGTTCAACCAGCAACGGGCAGCTGCTGAACTGGTACAGTCACTGTTACAGAAGCACAAAATCAGCACTCCGCACGCCAAATTTCTTATTGGGAATATTAACTTGTCTCTGATTCAGAGGGCAGAATTTTATGGCTTCGCTCATCCTGAAACCATAAAATCCCACCAAAAGTCAATAGACCTTTCCATTGTCCACCCCTCAACTGTTCTGATTCCCATGGTGGGCGGAGAGATACAACTCCGCAGAGAGTGCTGTGGTTCAAACTCCATATTCCAGGACTTCTCAGGATTCTCAGTCTGGGAGTGGTTACAGGCATAATCTAACTCACATTCTGATGCAGCAATTAAAGATTGGAGCATTCTCACACTTATCCAGGAGATGTAAAACTAAGGATCCGTCTGATGTGCAGATAGACATAAAAACCCCAAGGACAACTAATTCTCTCTCCAAACAATGGCCAGGGTTTCTTGCTGTGTTTCTTTTTAGCCCCGGAATAACAGAGTGGCACAGTGGTTAGCACTGCTGTCTCACAGCGCCAGGGATCCAGGTTTGATTCCTGGCGGGGGTCACTGTGTAGAGTTTGCACATTCTCCATCTGTCTGTCTGGGCTTCCTCTGGCTGCTCCAGTTTCCTGCTGTATCCCAAAGAAGTGCAGGTTTGGTGGACTGGCCGTGCTAAATTCCCTAATAGTGTCTCAAAATGCGTAGGTTAGGTGGCTTGGCCATGTTGAATATTGCAGGGATAGGGCAGGGATTGGGTGGGCCTGGGTAAGAAACTATCGTCAGAAAGTTAATGCAGCCTTGATAGGCTGAACAGCCTCCTTCTTCTGTGTAGGGATTAAATGAATAAATGAACTAACCATTTAGCTCATAATTACTAATTCCCACTTTTGCTTACACATTACAATTGCAGGCTCTGACTAAAGTGTCAGCCAGACTGAAAATGTTGGCTCTATTCTCTCCCCACAGATGCTGTCAGCCCCTGCAGAGATTTTCCAGCATTTTCTGTGTTTCAGATTCCAGCATCTGCAGGACTTTGCTTTTACAAATAGGGAGTTAATTGGTGGGATTTTGTTTTTTGAGAATATGTTGAAGATGCAAAAAGCCCTAATGGAAAGTCTAGCTCATTCTTTCTCCCCAGAACTCTACATTCCCGGCAGAATTAAATAATCATTTAAGCAGAAAACAGTCCCCAAATGACTTGGTGTTTGAGATCCAACAGTTGATAAGGGAAACAGGTGGGGAGAGGATAGGTTGGGGTTGGGGGGTGCAAATTTCAATGTTGCAACCAGAGGTACCAGGGAACACAACAAAGCATTCTCAGGCTGGCAGTGGTTACAGGCAGGGAAGGGAAAATCCATGAAGAGACTCAAACTCAAGGTTGAGAATTTTAAATTCGGAGCTTTAGTGCACCAGCAACCCATATAATCCAGCAATGTGGAATAGCTGACCCTGGCAAGTAGAATTAGGGGTGATGGAGACGTCTTTATAGAATCACAACAATGCACAAGGAGGCCATTCAGCTCCTCAAGTCTGCACCAACCACAATCCGTCCATGCCCTATTTCCCTAATCCCATGTATTTACCCTGCTAATACCTCTGACACTAAGGGACAATTTAGCATGACCAATCAACCTAACCTGCACATCTTTGCACTGTATGAGGAAACCGGAGCACCCAGAGGAAACCCACGCAGACACAGGGAGAGCTTGCAAACTCCACAGACAGTAACCTGAGGCCGGAATTGAACCCGGGTCCCTGACGCTATGAGGTAGCAATGCTAACACTCTGCCATGATGGACAAGTCAGGTGATTTGGTCATGTTAAATTGCCTCTTAGTGCCCAGAGATGTATGGGTTGGGGGAGGAGGGATGGAATTAGTGTGGTAAATACATGGGGTTACAGGAATGGGGCTTGGCTAAGATGCTCTATCAGGAAGTCGGTACAGACTCGACGGGCCAAATAGCCTTCTTCTGCACTGTAGGGATTCTATGACAGAATATGGAATGTAAGCTCACTTTCAGATCCAATAGGACAGCAAGTTTGCTTTCCTTCAACCTGAGACAGTGGCTGATAGTGAGACAGAGTTGGCAGTGTGATACAGAGATGGTATTGGATGGATAAAGGACAAAGTTGCCAGTATTAAACTGGAGGAAGTTACACTTACTACAATATTGGATACTAGACCTGATTGTGGCAGCATGATGGCAGAGTGGTTAGCACTGCTGCCTCTCAGCGCCAAGGACCCGGGTTCGATTCCTGGCGCGGGTCACTGTCTGTGTGGAGTTTGCACATTCTCCCCATGTCTGCATGGGTTTCCTCCGGGTGCTCCGATTTCCTCCAAAGATGTGCGGATTAGGTGGATTGGCCACGCTAAATTGCTCCTTAGTAGCAGGGGGACTAGTCGGGTAAATATGTGGGGTTGTGGGGATAGGACCTGGGTGGGATTGTGATCGATGCGCCAAATGGCCTCCTTCTGCACTGCAGGATTCTATGGTAGCAGAGGCAGTGAGGGTTGAAGAGAAATGATGGCCAGGTAAAGCCGGGAGGGGTGGGGGGAATGATGGCACCGAGAGGCAGCTGTTATGGGGAAGAGGAGAAGGTCAAAGATTGATCCTGGCAGGAACTCCAGCTACGATGGTGTAGAGATAGGAAGAGAAGTTAGAGGCGTAGAAAGGCCAGCTGCCTTGGATCAGTAAGAATTGCATCAGGCGAGGGCGATCCCTCATAGCTTAGCAATGGGGGAGAAACCTTGCAGGGGGGAGTGTGGGGGAATCAACAGCTGTTCACATAGATACATTCTTATTTACAGGGCTCCAGGATTCTCATATTGATTGCTAAAAATAAAAAGGAATTAACCATCTGGAAGTGTGTACAAGGCAAGTCAGTCAACTAGGAGTGGGGGAATTCCAACTTGCATCCCATTATTGAGGCAGGGTAGGGATTGAGCCTGTGACAAGCTAGCTGCACTATAACATAGTTACACTCCAAACGAAAGGGGGAATGAAAAGAGCATCAACTCCATCTTTAACGCATCCCAACGCCTCTCCGTCTCTGCAGCCCTCACACATTAACAGCCTCACCACTCAACAAGGCAAGTCCGCCCCCACTGTTCCAATTGATCAACTGTAGATTTTGACAGATGTCCCCCAGTCTTTTTCTCCCCCAATTTTGTGCTCCTAACCCGCGCGTGCTGAAAGTTCCGCAGGTGTTGGTCACCCTTTGGGACAATGATCTGATAATGTGCCCCTGCCCCTTGTCTGCAGGACATCCCATCTCAGTGGGGGCGGGGAAATCGCAGCTAGGTCCAAACCCTGTCCTCACCTGGAGTTCATCCAATGATTCAGACAAGAGCTGGTTTCCCCCTTCTTAACCCAGGGGATAGAGGCTGGGTGTATGGCCTCCCCCCCAACTGTAACTCTGGTTGAGATCAGCAGAAGGATTTGCTGATTGGCCCTTAGTGTCAGGGGACTGGAAGGGTAAATATGAAGGGTTATGGGGATAAGGCCTGGGTGGGATTGTGGTTGGTGCAGGCCCAATGGGCCGAATGGCCTCATTCTGCGCAGTAGGGATTCTATGTATGATTCAATGATTGGGGATTAAAGCCCAGGCTGTATAGACTGCCAATGCATGGCCTCAACTTGCTGTTGAACAGAAAGATAACCTTAGCCTGAACTCATAAGCATGACCAAGTGTGGCTCTGTTACCGAGCTGGGTGCCTGTGGAAAGTTGGTTGTCTGCCTGACTGACTTGGATGCAGGGTGGCGCACTGGTTAGCACTGCTGTCTCTCAGCTCCAGGGAACCGGGTTCGATTCCTGGCTTGGGTCACTGTCTGTGTGGAGTTGGCACGTTCTCCTCATGTCTGCGTGGGTTTCCTCCGGGTGCTCCAGTTTCCTCCCACAGTCTGAAAGACGTACATTGCCCGTGCTAAATTCTCCCTCAGTGTACCCGGACAGACGCCGGAGTGCGACGACTAGAGGGTTTTTCACAGTAACTTCATTGCAGTGTTAATGTAAGCCTACTTGTGACACTAATAAATAAACTTTAACCTTTTAACTGTCATTTTCAGTGACTGTTACCTAAACACGGTTAGTTATCTGTTGGTATAATTCTAAATAACAAGGCATGTATCAGTTACATGGCAAAGCCTTAATACTTCTTACCTGCTGGGTTAAAGCACAAATTTATTCACTAAAAAATTGCTCAGCGGATACTTGTGGCCTCCTGACTTTATAGATTTACTTGGCATCATTGTAAGGGGAATGAAATGTTATCTCCAAAACAAGAAGGCAAACTAAAAAGGCAAAAGGAATCTCTACTGATGATCATCAGTAGATTCTTAACTCCAAACTTTTTTTTTATTGAATTCAAATTCCACCATCTGCCGTGGCGGGATTCGAACCCGGGTCTCCAGAACATGAGCTGAGTTTCTGGATTAATAGTCTATTGATGATACCACAAGGCCATCGCCTCTCCCAAGTTGTTTAAAAAAACATTCCATTTGCGAGACATTGATCCATTGGTGAGAATTCATGAATGTTAATGGCTATTCAGTAACTTAAGTGTTAATCCATTCAGATTGGGGGTGGGCACTTGTGGGCCACTTGACCTGAACCTTGACCTTTCACCTCTGGGACCTGAATTCAAACGAAATCACAAGTCTACAGATTTAAAAGAAATTCCCAACGATTTAAACACTCCTTTTTAACAGGATACAGGATCCACCGCGCTCTGTAGAATCCTACAGCGCAGCAGGAGGCCATTCAGCCCACCATATTGTATCCGTGCTGGCCCTTTTGTTGCAGGTATCCAATTAATCCCAACTCCCCTGGTCTTTAATTCCTCTCAGCTCTGAAAAAAAATGATTTCTCATGAGTTCATCTAATCCTCTTTTGAAAAAGAATATTCCATCTGCTTCCAGCACACTTTCAGGCGTTGCAATGCAGATCCAGAACAACCGCAGAAAGGAAAACTAATTTACTGCCAGTTATCCGGAGTTGTGAAAGACTGAGAGGGGTGGCACCTCATTAAAACTGAAAAGAAATTGCATCAAGGTGTTCTCACTCTCTTCCTTTTTTTAAAAAAAGAATCTTTGGAGACGGTTACATTTACTCAATTCCCGTTTCTCAATATGCAGTTGGTGAGGTCCTGAACATCTTCTCAAACACAAAAAAAAAAATACACATACAAGCTGTCCTGAACATTTACATTCTCTCTGACGGTACAGTTTTGTGCAGATTGCTTCATCCAAAAGTTGCCCTGCCCTCCAATTGCCCCATGTTTACTTCATAACATACAGAATAGGAAAAGGCCCCACTTGGTCCCTCAGGCCTTCCCCCACCCTTCAATCAGACTGGGTTGCACAGTGCTTCGCACTGCTGCCTCACAGCGCCAGGGACCCAGGTTCAATTTCCCGATTGGGTCCCCATGGAGCCTGCACATTCTCCCCGGATCTGCGTGGGTTTTCCCCAGTTTCCTCCCACAGTCCAAAAGACACGCAGGTTAGGTGCACTTCCCATGCTAAATTCTCCCTCAGTGTACGCAAACAAGTGCCTGAGTATGGTGACAAGATGGTTTTCATAATAACTTCATGGTATGTTAATATAAGCCTACTTGTGACACTAATAAATAGACTTTAAAGTGGAGTCACAGCAGAGAAATGTTTGCGAAGCTATGTATTAGACCATAGCTGATCTCTGTCTCAGCTCCATGTCATGCCTTTGCTCGGATCCTATGATAGCCTTACCCATCAGAAATCTATTTTTAATATCCCGTACATTTATTGCCTCAATGCAAACACTCCCTTCCTCTCCCACACAAGGCCATTTTCTTTTCTGTCTTTGTTTCGTAAACTTGCCTCATTTTGTTGCAACCCCTTAAAATCTAACACGTTCTCCCTCCTTCTGTTCTGACAAAGAGCCAAAAGGACGTGAATCATTAACTCTGTTTCCTCACGGATGCTGCCAGGTCCGCGAAGTATTCTCAGCATCCTCTGTTCTTGTTTCAGATTTCCGCCGTGTTCTGCTCATTATAAATCTTAGTCTGGAGAGCTCCCAATAGTCCTGGAACTCTTAGATCTAGAATCTACAGCCCCATGGCTGGACAGAGTTCTATACTAATCTCCCCCACCCTCTATATTTTTTTGAAAGCATAAGCTGAAGAAACTAGTCCTTAAAATAAGACCATCTTGCGGTTATGGAGTGCTTGAGGTTCTCACAGTGGAATAGCTGCCCACTTGCGTCTTTGATTCTGCCCCGTTTGCACCAATTCAGGGGCCCGACTGTGGAGTTAACCAGCCACTCTTCTGAAATGGAAAGGCCAAAGGCCTAGACAAATTGTCGCCCAGTAAGAAAACTCCTGTCGGGAGCCCCTCCCGTTCAGTGTTGGAGTCGTCTTAAGTAAGACCTTGAAGGGAACACAGGTACTGGGGGTTTGGATGAAGCAAGGTCACTAAACCGCCTGCGACCAACACCCGTTAACATACACCCGCTTACTTCTGTCACCCCAGCTGCAGAACCGGGCGGTAGGTCATACATTGAAAATAAAAAGAATGGGAAGTTCACCATACCAGATTGTAACCCATGGAGATAAGGCAAGCTTTGAAATCATCACTGTCCATCATTCCAGTCCTCTTCTATAGAGAGAGGAGGAAGGAGACAAGAACAACAGGACAAAAAAAAAATAGTGAAAGGTAGTCACAACAAATAAAGTGGAATAAAGGCAAGACGAAATGGAAAAATGTCTCAACGATGAATCAAAGAGGGAGAATAGACACAAGGGAGATCAAAGTAGGTTAAAAAGCAAAGGAGTGGTTTCACGGAGAAAATTGTCGGTTCAAGAGGAAGACAAGTTACAAAAAAAATAGAGAATTAATCACAAACAGGGACAATAGGTCAAGACAGATAAACAAAAAAAAAGGAAAAAAAAAACACAAGTTTAGTTAATTCAATGCACCGGATTGGAACACTTCACATCACACACTAGCAGTTAATACCTGAGTGTCATTTCCAATATCGTACCCCAAGCTGATGAGGCAGGCTTTGAACTCCTCTGCTCCGAGGGTGCCAGAGTGGTCCTGGGTTAGGCAATGCCAACGTGGTACGCCATGCATGGTGACGGAGGCAGCAGTTGTTGGGTGAGGTGGGGGTGGGGGGGGGGGGGGGGAGCGAAGAGAGGTTGGGGAAAGAGTGAACAGTGGGGAGGCGTCCATGCAAAGGGGAGAAAGGGGAGGAAGAAGAGGAGGAGGTCATGCAAGTGGTAAGAGGAGAACAAAGTGCACAAGATTAGACATCACAACGGTTCAAACATCACGGTCGCTAATCATCTTGCCTCATTCCCAGACCACGGGGGGAATCCCAGAACTCTTCATTGGCTCATCTGACAGGGACCAAGGCTAACAATTCACTCTCTCCTCATCACAAGAGGCGATAGAAAGGGGAGGACAGGGAGGACACGTGTGCCAATCGTTAACTCCTGAAATTCTGAGAAAAATCAAAACGGGAAGATCTTCACTCAATATTACCAATGGATTTACCAGGGTGGGTGTGATGCAGAACAACCTCATGGTGATTCAGAGAATGGTGTTGGACTTTCGGCACCAGGTTTGCTCCCTGAAGTGATCGCAGTACAGGTTGCCCACTCTCCGGGCTGGCTGGAATGGACTAGGCCACACAGTGGAAGTAGTGTGCCCGACCAGATCTGTCCTCTCTACACCCCTCACAGGGCTAATTCACTGAGTTGTTGAAGGTATGGATAGGAGACCCATCCACCTTCTCCAATATTGATATGCAGGAAGGTCAATACATTTAATAATTGCTTTTTTTTTTAAGAATAGAAATAAACAGGGTAGCACAGTGGTTAGTACTGTTGCCCCACAGCGCCAGGGACCCAGGTTCAATCCAGACCATGGGTCACTATCTGTGTGGAGTTTGCATGTTCACCCCATGTCTGTGTGGGTTTCCTCCGGGTGCTCCAGTTTTCTCCCACAGCCTAAAGCTGTGCAGATTGGGTTGATTGGCCATGATAAATTGATCCTAGTGTCAGGGGATTAGCAGGGTAAAGATGAGGGTTATGAGAATAGGACCTTGGTGGGATTGTGATTGGTGCAGACTCGATAGTCTGAATGGCCTCCTGTAGGGATTTTATGAAAATGGAAAGCCAAAAATAAAGAAAAAGCCTCTTTGACGCTCCAATGTTAGAGGGCACTTTGCATAGCGGCACAGTGGTTAGCACTGCTGCCTTACAGCTCCAGGGACCTGGGTTCGATTCCCAGCTTGGGTCACTGTCTGTGCAAAGTCTGCACATTCTCCCCATGTCTGCGAAGGCTTCTTCTGCTTTCCTCTCCCACGGTCTGAAAGATGTGCGGGTTAGGTGCATTGGCCACGCTAAATTCTCCCAGGTGACTAGGGGATTTTCACAGTAACTTCATTGCAGTGTTAAGCCTACTAATAAATAAACTTTAAAACACCCTGCTCGCTCGCAGCCTCAGGCTGGTGTCGTCCAGGGGTGGAATGAAAATTATGATTTCAAAAATGGTCATTAGAATCTCCCTTCGCCTCAGTCCCCTCTTATAGACAAATTGTTAAAATTCATCCCTGTCAGCGTCCTGTCAAATCCATTCCAGTAACTGTCGGTTTAATATTCAGGCGTACTGTAAAACAAACAAGTTATCTACACAGTTTTACAATAGAGGTTTATAAAGCTGCACATCCAAGGGCAGATGCATCCTTTAATGCAGGGACAACAGTGCTCGGGAGGGTGGGGGGAGGCGGGGGCAAGGATATGCAGTGACAGCAGTGCAGTGAGAGGAAGGCCAGTGCAGTCAAGAGTTTCAAAGTCAAATATGTTTAACTCCTTTAAAACAAAACGTTCAAGTCAACTCAAAAATACCATTCTTTTCTCGACATTAGTTTTCGCAACCTGCAACATTTAAACAGGCCTTTTAACTGGGCACTGTAACTAATGCACTGCAAGTTAATAGCAAGATATTAAGCACGTCACCGATCGTAATATTTGCAGCAAGGGTTAACACTTATCGTTCACGCTTTTAAGCGACAATTTTGCAACAGAAATGCATTTGGCAGGAAGGATTGCACAAACCTCGTGTTTTTTTAAAATAATACAAGCTGCTTTATTTTTCTCCTCAGGCCACACGCCACCTCTGCCTTTCCCCCCGCCCTGCCCCGTGTGCCTGTCAAAGTTTCACTGATTCAGCTGCCGAGAACGGCAAGCAATGATGTCCTTCACTTTCCTGTCTCCGAGTCCCCGGGAAACTGGGAACCCTAACCTGAAGCTCCCCAGGGGCGTTAACCCGAGGGACTAGCGTAACGCGCAAATGCAGCGGAATGGCAGGACCAGGGCTGTAGTTTATTATCCGTGACTTGGCAAAAGATGAGAGTGGACCTGATGAAGGAGCAGTGCTCTGAAAGCTCGTGATTCCAAATAAATCTGTTGGACTTTAACCCGGTGTTGTGAGACCTCTTACTAAGATGAGAATTGAGAGAGAATTTAACGTTGACTTTCTAAGTGGTCTGTGGTTGTGGTGTTGGTGTACCTCACACCCACACAGCTTTTTTTGCCCTCTGGGGAATAGCGATGGAAGGATTCCCGAGCTGATTATCAGCCCGTTGAATTCTACACTCCTTCCATGGCCAATAAGTCTTGGTGTGGGATTCGAACCCAGAGTTCTGTGATAGGGGCGATACCCACTGCACCATAAGGCCTTCTACAAATGGTCTGTGATGCTGAGGGACCAGCGTAAGGGAGGTAAAACAAAAAGTATTGAACACCGCACAACGTTCACTCTTAACCTAATTGGAAACTACAATTCATCATGACTCAGGTTTTGTTATTGCTAGCTGCAAGCAGGTTGGTAATGTCTTAGGAAACAGGTCACAACATTCAGTCAGTGGTAGCAAGCTGTGTCAACAACCCTACACGTGAAGGCCCAATTTCGAGGGGAAGCTGGGTGGTGTTGGGGGGGTTGAGTTTGTGATGGCAAGGCTAGACAGAGTGGGATCACCAAGCTAGAAGGGGTGGTGGGTTGATCAGATTTTAGGGCACCAATTTATAAGGGGGACTAGTCATGGAGGACAATGCCCGTGCGCACGTGCACACAAGCACACTACCCCCTTCTCAGCCCAAAGAGTAGCTAGGAAGAGAATAGGGCCCCTTAAGGATCAACAAGGTTCCCCTTGTTGGTATGGTATGGATGTTAGGGAACTTAGGGAAATGAATAATTATGCCGTGAGGGAAGTACATATTACAGAGAAGGAGGTGCTTAGTGGTTAAAAAAGGATGGCATGGACAAGTTGGGCCAAGGGGCCTGTATCCTATCTGTAAACCTCAATGACTCTGAGTTTTTCCCAAGCCCTCCATCCAAAATTGAAAGTGACCACTTTAGAACCCTAATTGGGGTGAGAATGAGCAGGTTGTCCTACAGCTTGCTTGTCTCCATAACATTGTGGACAGGATGGGAGGGGGGGTGGTGGCAAGGGGGCAAGAAGGTGACTCAAGGAATTTCACCCTGGCCCCTCCTCCAGCCTATAAACCCATCTGCAGAGACCCATGATGTTGTGAGCCATACGTAAGGGAAGGGTTTAGACACTGGGACCCCATCCTGCAGTCAAGCAAGCCCGTACACACTGACGTCTAGACTCACAGATGGAGAACGATCATTGGAGACAATACTGCTGGACACTATACCCTGGCATGGAGCATCTCTACCTATAGGACAGAAGGGAGGATGGAGAAATTCAAACAAAGCACGCTTTAGTTTCAACATTTGATTCATTACTTTGTGTCTTCAGCACAGAATAATTCCTTCTGCCTATAAGTTGGGTCTCTTGAAGTTTGGCAGCAGCCGGTGGCTCCAGTTAGAATATGGCTCACTTTCTGTGGCAAAATAGTCTACTTGCTTTTTTTCCTTCTTTCTGAAGGAAAATACTGCCATCAAATATCCTCGGGCAGAAGGCAGGATACATTTCTCAGCTAAACACGCATCGCCAGCAAATCAGACTTGTCAGCTTACCCTGTCAAAGTGGTTAAACGAGGCTCGGAACTCATTCATCTGCTCCTGACTGATGCCCTTTGCATCTCTGGTCAGGACCTGGTTCTCAATCTCGTTGATTGTCCTGGCGATGGTGGTCAGCAGCTGTTCCCAGCCCACTCGGATGTGCTGGGACAAAGAGAAGGAAGTCAACAAGATTAGAACGCTTGCCTAATGCATTCCCCGCGATTTCTCCTCCCATTTCAATTTGCTGTTCTCTCTGAAGGCTGCTTCCTCGAGCAGATTTGCATCTGAAAAGGAGATGGACAGTAGGCTTAAAAAAAGAATCAAAAACTATTCAAACCGGAACGGTTGGCACATCTCCTCCTTAGAACCCCTATAGTACAGAAGGAGGCCATTTGGCCCATCAAATTCTCCAAAGAGCATCTTCTCTAGGGCCATCATTTTGCCCTATGCCTATAACCCTACATATTTGCCATGGCCAATCCACCAAACCTACACACCTATGGACATTTGGAAATTTCGCATGCTCAATCCACCTCATCTATATATTTTGAAACACTAAAGGGGCAATGTAGTCTGGCCAATGCACCTAACCTGCACTTCTTTGGCCTGGAGGAGGAAACCGGAGCACCCAGAGGAAACCCACGCTGGCACGGTTGAGAAAAGATCCATAACCTATTCTTTCCCTCTTGCCATTACTCAGCAAGTTAAAAACCAACAAAAATATCAGTGTAAATTCTAAGAACAATAACCTATCTCCAAGGGAGATGGTGGTGCTGTGGTGGCATCATTGGATGGGTAATCCAAAAGCCCAGGCCTCAGCCTTCTTTTCTTGAAGGAAAATAGTCTCAATTTCTCCAATCTATCCTCATGATCCTTGCAATCATTCTTGTAAATCTCCTTTTCCAGTTCTTTTACATCCTTCCTCCAGTGTTGCACCCATAACTGGACACAGTGCTCCAGGTGAGGCCTATTTAGTGTCTTATTTAAGTTCAACATGACCTCCTTATTCTTGTACTCAATGCCCCTGTTAAAAGGCCTAAGATACTATATGCTTTATTAACTGCTTTCTCCATCTGCCCTGCCATCTTCAATGATGTATATACATGATACACCAATGCCTCTTTGCTCCTGCACCTCCTTTAGGGGTTCTCCCTTTATTTTATTAATATAAACAATATCTCCATTTCCATATCCTGCCAAAACAAATCACCTTGCGCTTTTTTGCATTGAACTTCATCTGCTACTTGCTTGCCCAATCCACAACCTGCCTACATCCTTCTGAAATTCAAGACTATCCTCATCACAACATTTCCAATCTTTGTATCATCTGCAAAGTCTGAAATCACACTCTGCACATCACATTCTGGGTCATTAATGTATAGCAGGAAAGAGCTATCTTTCAATATTATTATTGAAATATTATCTCCCTGGAAATTCCATGACAAACCTTCCTCCAGTCTGAAAAACATCCATTTATTACTACTCTCTGTTCCCCATCATTCAACTTATTTCTTATCTGACTTTCCTTCTTATTCCATGAGCTGAAATTTTGTTACCAAGTACATTGTGTGGCACCAAATTAAATGCCTTTTGAAAATCTATATACAGCACATCCACATTGTTGCCCTCATCAACTTATGGTGGCACAGTGGTTAGCACTGTTGCCTCACAGTGCCAGGAACCCAGGTTCAATTCCAGCCTCAGGTCACTGCCTGTCTGGAGTTTGCATGTTCTCCCCATGTCTGCGTGGGTTTCTCCCAGGTGCTCTGGTTTCCTCCCACACTCCAAAGATTAGGTGGATTGGCCATGGTAAGTTGACCCGGTATCAGGGGGTTAGCAGGATAAATATGTGTAAATAAACAGGGATAGGGCTTGGGTGGCAGGTGCAGATTCAATGGGCCGAATGGCCTTCTTCTGTAGGGATTCCATGAACCTTTTGTTACCTGAGAAAGTTCAAGCAAATTAGTTAAACATGAATTTTCCCTTCAAGAATCAATGTTGGCTTTCTGTAATTATCCTGCACTTGTCTTATTGACCATTGAGCTTTGTCCTGAACATTATCTGGATTCAGCGACAAGACCACTGCACTACTGCCTCCCCGATAATGAAGGGAAGGTTTGAGAACAAAACCAGAACTGAAGAAATAACAGACCAGTTGAGACACTGAAAAATGTTGCGTGGCTTAAAACAAAATCATCACCAAAACACCAGGAGCATCTGTAGTAACATCATAAGAAGACTTCAGCAGCTGAGTTTTGAGTGTAAACTCGTAACGTTAACAACAAACAAGTACGTGGATAAAGGGAACCCAGAGAAACATTGCCGGGGAGTCTAGAAACTTCTCACCTCCATTGTGTAGTTGGTGTGCTTGTTGTCGAAGATTAGTGCCTCTTGAATGAGCTGATGGTCGCCTTCTAGCTGATCAATCTTTGGTTTGTAGTTGACTATGCTCTTCTCGTATTGTCGGAGGTGGTTCAGTTGATCCTCTAACGTGCCGTGCATCTCAATGGAAATACGGCCAATTTCCTGCAGAAGTGACCAGAAATTGGTGAAGGTTAGGGTGACGTGGTGAATAGCTTCTGCTGTCCCCTGTGCCTAGGAGTGGGTCTGTTCAACAGGACCAACCACTACAGAACTTGAAAATGCTGAAACATTATTACAAAGAACAATAGAACAATGGGCTCTTCAGCTCACCAAACCTGCATCGATTCCTAATCCATTTTTAAGGCCTATTACTTATTGCCCATATATGGTTTCTAGCCTTCCATTCACCTTCTGTTCATGTGTCTGTCAAGATGCACCTTGAACATTGCTAATATGCCTCTTCCATCACCCTCTGTGTGAAAACTTTCCCCACACATCTTCCATAAACTTTCTCCCTCTCACCTTCAACCTGTGTCCTCTTGTAGTTGACCTTCCCCCCGCTGGGAAATAAGCCTCTGACTATCCATTAGCCTCCATTGTCTAATGTCTTCATTAAATGTGGATGCACCTCCTCCAGACTCTCAATAAATTTGCACAACTGCAAACAGACAGGATGTTTCACAAGGGAGGAAAGACCAACATCTGGCCAACAGCTGTATGCCAAATGATAAGTACACACATTAAAACTCTAATGGAGCAGAGAGGATACAATAGAAACACAGGATATAGGAGCAGGAGTAGGCCATTCTGTTCGTCGAGCCTGCTGTGTCATTCAACGAAATCATGGTTGATCCAGTGTGGCCTCAACTCCACTTTGCCATTTGCTCCCATCCTCCCCCAATTAATCTATTCCCACTGAAGGAGTGCTGCACTGTAGAAGGAGCCATCTTTTGGATGCGATGTTGAACCATGGGCCAAATCTCCCCTCTCAGGTAGACGAGAAAGATCCCGCGGTCCTATTTGATGAAGAGCGTGGGTGTTTTCCACATTCTCCTGACGAATGGAAGCACATCACAACACTGGCTGGTCTGAAAGAGTGGCAGAGGCGGGAACCCTCAGAACATTTAAGCAGCATTTGGTTGTGCACTTGAAACACCGTAGCACAAAAGGCTACACACCAGAATGGAGTTAAACTAGATAGACGCTTGATAGCTGGTGCAGACATGATGGGCCAAAGGGCCTCTTCCCGTGCTGTAAAACTCTATGGCCGGAATTTTCCTGTCCTGCCTACCACAGGAATTGCAGCAGGTGGAGCACATAAGGATCAGGCAGAATTTTCCAATTTTGGGGTGAGCACGGCTGTAATTCCACCCTAACGCAGATGATCTGGTCATTAACTCATTGGTGTCTGCAGCCTTATACTGCACACTGGCTGCTGCTTTTCCTACATTACAACAGCAAAAGAAAAGGATATATATATATATATATATATAGGCTGCCAGATGCTTTGCCAAGTTTTTGAGGCTGAGAAAGCAATTATATAAATTTGATTTCTTTCTTTAATTCAAGCAGCTATCACAATCTCTGTCACAGCAACATCACCAATTACACAGTTATCAACAGCCCCTAGTCATAACATCTTCATCAATAATACAGCTATCACAATACTTAAAACAATGTCACAAATAATATACTGATAACTGCAGTCAGCTCTGGAGTGTTTTGGCGATCGTACCTCCATCTTTGTCTGGATCCAAGGGCCAATGATGTTGGCTTGTGTGGCAAACTGTTTCCTCAGCCTCTCATTGGACTGCTGGCGAACGTTCTCTTCCATCAGAGCATGGTCCCTCTGCGGCACCAAGTGTCGAACCTGAAAGCAAAGCATCATCATACAAGTCATTAAACATCCCACCACTAAAAGTCATAGGCGTCTCACCGAGTCTTTTCTTCTTACAGATCTCCTTTTACATCTACAAGCATCCTACACTGATTGGGGCACTCCTTTTACCTTGAATCCAGCCAGCAGAGTTGCGAGGTAATCGGCAAGTCATGTTGCAGCTTTATAGAACCTTAGTTAGGCCGCACTCGGAATATCATGTTCAATTCTATACTACCAGAAAGATGTGGAGGCTTTGGAGAGGGGGCAGGAAAGATTTACCAGGATATTGCCTAATATGGAGGGCATTAGCTATGAGGGAAGGTTAGAGAAACTTGGTTTGTTCTCACTGGCAATTTATCGGCACTGTGTTGTCTGTAGTTGGTATCCTGTATTGCTACTGAGGCAGTATAATTGATATCATGTTGATGTTAATCTGAACTAATGCAGTGTTCTATGGTTTTAATGGTTCTTTGGGGATTGCTGAGTGGAGCTTGATTTGAATCGTTGACAGGAAGAGTCATATGCCTGGGGACAGCTATTTTTCAGAGAGTTTTCCAATTTTTAGTTTTCAGCTTTCCAATTTTTAGTTTTCAGAAGCTACTTTAAATGGAGAGAAGCAAAACCCCTCAAAACACCCTCATTATTGCACCTCTCTCTCCTGTTCTCCGGTGCACAGTGGTTCGCACTGTTGTCTCACAGCCCTAGGGATCCGGGTTCGATTTGGGTCACTGTCTGTGTGGATTCTGCACATTCTCCCCGTGTCTGTGTGGGTTTCCTCCGGGCACTCCTCGCGGGACAGAGGTATGATAATGAGGGCAGTTTGTGGAGGCAGGTCAGGGAGACCATAATCTGTAACCACCCCACTCATCCGCTTCACGAAAAAACGCGGAGATTAAATCTTAAACCTCATTCAAATAAATGGTGATAAATTAATCTGTGGAGGACAGATTAGAGGTTTTAGCACAGGGTGTCAGGAAGCTGGCTACTGGCTTTTGTTAGGAGAGTCACAAAACAGCAATCAGTCCCTCCAGCAGATTACAAAAGAACAAAAGAATGCAGACACAGCTGGAAACAATCTCAACAACATTTTGTTTCCTCCAAGATTAAATTCCAAAGATTTTCAAACGGGGAAGTCTGACCCGCGGCCAACAGAATCCAAATGAAAGCCACCACTGAGATACGAGCAGCATCTTTCATTTGTGGACCTGATGTATTGTAGCTGTATTCTGGTGAGAATTGAGTGAAGCGGAAGAACGGCCAATGCATCTCGTGCAACTTGTGTTGGGTTTGAGTCAAAACATGGTTTTGGAACCAGGTTTGGCACACCAGGAAAAAAAATCGAGTTAAGGAAGTGGATCACCGGTTAAGGTCAATGACGCACAGACAATTAGGGTGGGAAGTTAAACTTGAAACAAGGCTGCAATCACGAGGCAATGGAATTGAGATGGTCAGCTCACCGCAGTGATTTTTTTTATTTTGACCGCAGCTGTCCTTTTCTTCAACACCACACAAGTGACCGATTTTACAAAGTTGTTCTCACCTTTTCCCATTTGCTGTTGATATCCTGCGGGGCGATGGTCGTGTAGGGGTTGGTGCCAGCCATGTTGACGTGGTAGGTCTGGACGATCTTTGACACCTCATTGTGAATGCCCAGGATAGCCTGGCGCTCCCGGTCTGCTTCGGGCAGCGTGGCTTTGAATTGTTCGTGAGCTGTGATTAACCCCTACAGAGCAAGACAGAGGTGAGGGACAAATTGTTAGTCACGCTGAATATTTGGACACATCGGGCTTCAAGTGTCTCCAGGCAATGAGTCATTTGTTTTCCCTGGCACTTAATATGAACAGGGATGAATGGATCACTTTGCCACCTCCGAGTAACAAAGAGCCATAGAATCCTTAGGGGCAGAAGAAGGCCATTCAGCCCATCAAGCCTGCGCCAACAATGCCATCCAAGCCTTATCCCCATAACCCCATGTATTTACCCTGTTAATCCTCCTAATCTACATATTTTAGGATGCTAAGATGCAATTTAGCATGGTCAATCCACCTAACCTGCAAATCCTTGGAGACTGGGAGAAAACCGAAGCACCCGGAGGAAACCCATGCAGACATGGGGAGAATGTGCAGATTCCACATAGTCACTCAAGGCCGGAATTGAACCCAGCTCCCTGGCTTCCCTTGCTTAATTCTTTTGGCTTCCACTTTTAACCATCCGCTCCTGGTGGTATGGACTCCTCCTAAAACAAGACTGCAATGGGGTGAGAGGGATACCAAGCATCATTGTCAAATAGCCATTCATCAATGGTGAGTCTGAGGCGTGAGGTGACGGGGCGGCACCGTGGTTAGCACTGCTGCCTCACAGCACCAGAGACCTGGGTTCAATTCCGGCCTTGGGTGACTGTCCGTTTGGCATTTGCACATTCTCCCCCCGTGCCTATGTAGCTTTCCTCTGGGTACTCCGATTTCCTCCCACAGTCCAAAGGAGTACAAGTTAGGTGGATTGGCCATGCCAAATTGCCTGTTGGTGTCCAAACTTGTGTAGATTAGGGGAATTAGCCATGATGAACGCGCAGGGTTAACAGGAATTTGGTGGACCTGGATGAGATCCTCTTTCGGAGAATCTGTGCAGATTCAATGGGCCAAATGGCCTCGTGCTGCATTGTAGGGATTCTATGAGGAGGGACCAGATGCAGTCCTCATTCACTGGAATGTGATTCAGAGTAAAAAGGCCTTGCCTCCCCTTAGCTTCACAGTCAACCCTGGCTAAGATCCACAAACTATATGTAGCTTAGGGATCGAACCTGGGGCTTTTTGGCCCTGTTCCATTTCAAGCAACACCGTTAATAGCTGAGAATTATCTGGAGTCTGCCAATTATGAAATCTGTGACTGGACTAATGAAACTAATTTGATATTTTACAATTAAAACAATAAACTCATCCATCATGAGTTATTACTCATGCTGGACAGCCCTCTGCAACCTCACCCCCACAGACCTGGTGAATTAAAATCACTGGAGTTTAGTAATTGTGCAGAACAATTTTGTAGACTTTTCCTAATATAGTGACTTATCTGACCATTCTTATTGCTTTCCTTGAGAAATGTTTAGATGAATATTACGACAATTGGGGATGTTAAGTATCTTTTATTCCTCTTCTTTCATAGGGAAAGCCAATTGTATCTCATGAGGTGCATTGGCCTAGTGGCTACTGAATTGGACCGCAGGAGAGCAGTGGTATTGTCACTCAACTAGAACCCAGAGACCCAAGGGTGGTGCTCTGGGGACCAGGTTCAAACTCCATTACAGCAGATAGCGAAATCCAAATTCAGTTAAAAGAAAAATCTGGCACTAAAGTGGAAACCAGTGTCAGAAAAACCCATCTGATTCACTAAGGCCCTTTAGGGAAGGAAATCTGCTGTTCTTATCCGGTCTGGCCTACGTGCGACTCCCGAGCCACAGCAATGTGGTTGACTCTCAAACTGCCCTCGGGCGACTGGGGATGGGCAACAAATGCTGGGCCTAGTCACCAATGTTCACATCCCATGAAATCAATAAAATAAAATCCAGGTGTTCAAACCCCACCCTAGCAAGCCGTGAATTTGAAGTCAGTTTAAAGCAAAAAACATGGGTCTGAATTCTCCCATCGTGCCCGCCATGGGAATTGTAGTGGGCAGTGGGCGGACAACGCTAAGGTCCATTGATCTCAGGTTTTGAGGTGAGCATGGCCAAAGAATCTCACCCATGGTATTGATAAAAGCCACCATTGCCAAATTGACGTAAAAAGGACGAGGAGGTTCACTAATATGCTGAAGGGAAGGTAACTTGTCACCCTTACCCAGTCTGGCCTACAAGTGACTCCAATCCCTCAACTCTGAGCTGCCCGTGAAGTAGCTTCACACACGCTCGGTATCAAGCCGTTTTGGATGATGAGGGGTGGGCAACACAACAGCCAATGAAGGAATTTTGCATCAAAATCCCAACACATATTTTTCAGAAAACTCATTCCTTTGGTTGTGGGCATCGCTGGCAAGGCCTTCATTTTTAAAGAAAATTTTCACTCCATCCACAAACTGATGCTCAGGATGGACCGGGTAAACCCAAATCCATTCCTCGCTTGCTCCAAAAACCAAATTCAAAATTGGATTCATGGTCTCCACAAGAAACAAATAAGATACAAGCTGACAAGTTAAGGCATCGCACCCCCATCTTGGGCTTGATCTGATGCTTAATTCTAGGCAAAAAGCCACCTTTTATTACCCATCCCTTGCTGATCTTGAGAAAGGCAAGCCAGGGCCTACAAATACTGCAGGCCGTGTGGTGTCGTTGGTCCCAGGATGCTGTTAGGATGGGAGACCCACCATTTTGAGTCAGTGACGATGAAATATGCGGAGGTCGGGATGGCGCGTGCCTTGGAAAGGGAAGACGTGGGAGGTGCTGGTATTCTCCGTGTCTGTAGCCCTGGCGATGGTACAGGTCACAGGCTTGGAAGGTCAGCCAAGATCGCACTGCCAATGTTGACTCGACAACACCAAGAACAGATGGCGGGCCGAGACTTTCCAAGTCACTTTCAAAAATTGTGAACGATGAACGCAAAGATAAAAGGAAAGCATTCTGAGGAACAGATGCGGTAACCGTACACATTGACACAGCACTTAATGAGACAGCACTGACATTAAAAACCAATCCAATAAACTGGGGCGGATGCTTGTGAAACCTTTTCAATAAGGTTGTTAGACAACTTTTTTGAAATAGCTTTATTAAAAACTGTCAGTTTAGCTCAACTGGTAACACTATTGTCCCGAATCGGTAATTACTATTCTGGACTGCACCAATCACCTCGGTTAGTAAACCCCGCCATACTAAGGGACAGTTTAGCATGGCCAATCAACCTAACCCACACAGCTTGGGATCGTGGGAGGAAACTAGAGCACCCGGAGAAAACCCATGCAGACATGGGGAGAATGTGCAAACTCCGCACAGTGACGCGAGGCCAGAGTTGAACACAGGCCCTTGGTGCTGTGAGGCAGCAGTGCTAACCACTGTGCCGCCATGTCATCCACCATTAAAACTCTCAATCTGAGTTTCTCATCATCAAATTAGGTTTGGATGGGAGATTTAAATCAGGCAACATATTAAGCAAAGGGACAGCACGGTTACATTGTGGCTAGCACTGTTGCCTCACAATGCCAGGGAGCTGGGTTTGATTTCTGGCTTGGGTTATTGTCTGTGCAGAATCTGCACATTCTTCTCCTGTCTGCATGGGTTTCCTCTGGGTGCTCCAGTTTCCTCCCACAGTCCAAAGATGTGTGGGTTAGGTGGATTGGCCATGCTAAATTGTCCTTTAATGTCAGGGGGATTAGCAAGGTAAACGTGTGGGGTTACAGGGATAGGGATTGGCTAGGATTGTGGTCAGTGCAGACCTGATAGGCCGAAAGGCCTCTTCTGGCACTGTAGGGGTGCTACGATTGTAACAGAATCTACGATTCTATTCTATGAAATGACTAACACCTTCAAAGCATGGTTTTCAACTCTTCACCTCTCAAAAGGGTGTCATGACCGAGTTCTCACGCACGCCGGGGTGGTCGGAACAGTGCGTCAGCCACGTGTGGAACATGGAAGGTGGGTCCAGTTCCAAACGTATACGCTGCACCTATAGGTTCCCGAGTAAGGCACTTTACAGGTCTAGGGTGCCAGCAACGCTTGGCTTTTTCCTGTACATATAAGCGTTTGCTCAAGTAACAAAGTCTCTGCTTTGAACCTGATGGCTGGAAAGAAAAAAGGCACTTTACAGGTCTAGGGTGCCAGCACTTTGAGGCAGCAAAGTGCAAAGTTCCTTTTGATTGCATTCTATGAAACCCAAGAATGCAGGGCAGCGCTTGGTGGCTTTTCCTACCCTCACGTTTGCTCAAGTGGTAATGCTTCTAATATGAACCTGATGGCTGGAAAGAAAGGCACTTTTGGTGCAGAGTGCCAGCACTTTGAGGCAGCACAAAGTGCAAAGTTCCTATTCAGAGACTATCGATGTGGCTGTGCAGACACTTGGAATTGGGCCGGTGTCTGCGGGAGTTTGCGCGTTCTCCCTGTGGTTGCGTGGGTTTTCTCCGGGCGCTCCGGTTTCCTCCCACATCCCAAAAATTCGCTCTTAGGCTGATTGGGGAACAAATTGTCCCTACATTGAGACTCTTCCATATTAGGAATAACCTAAAATTAGAATAGGATAATGGAATTGTTACTATATAGTTATGACGGCGGCGCGGGCTCGTTGGGCCGAAGGGCCTGTTTCCCGTGCTGTGTTGCTCTTAAAAAAAAAAAAAGGTCAACTCTCTGAATTTGGACATGGATGTTGACGGAATCACGTTCCAGTTACTGGTTTGCCTCTCTAACCCCCAAAGAAGCTTTTTTTCTCATACGTTCATGGGATGTGGGTGTCAGTGGCTGGGCCAACATTTATTGCCCATCCCTGAGAGCATTTAAGAATCAACCACATTGTTGTAGCTCCGAAGTCACACATAGGCCAGGCCAGGTAAGAACGGCAGATTTCCTTCCCTAAAGGACATTAGTGAACCAGACGGGTTTTTACGACAATTGACAATGGTCATCTTTAGACTTTTAATTCCAGATGTTTTTTGATCGAATTCAAATTTCACCATCTGCCGTAGTGGGATTCGAATCCAGGTCTGCAGAACATTACCTGAGTCTCTGGATTTATTAGTCCAGTGACAATACCACTGCACCACTGCCTACTCTGACAATCTTTCCAAACTAACCGTGGGAATGCACATCCCAGACGAGCAGGACAGACGGGGTATAGAGAAGAAAACAATAAGTTACAAAAAGTTCGACAGCATCATCATAGATTGTTGGAGAACGCAGTGCTAAAAGTTGTTACTTGTGCGTGGTAGCTCCACGCTGGGCTGGTCAGATGTAACATCAACAGGGAGATTAATTGGCTCAAGAAGTGATACAACAGGATTGAGTGTGATTTCTGTTCAACAACAATTTGAAATCAGCGGAATGATATCAGAAAAATGAACCGTTAGTTACTGTAAGATGTACATCATAACGAACAGGACTGCAACACGGGTTTAATTTTTGTTTTAATTTGTAAATACGTTAATTTTTTGAATACTTTTCAGGGGGAGGCAGGAAGTATCCAAGTGGTGCAGACTCCCATTGTTCTGTGCATGTAGGAGGTGCCCTTTATCAGCGCTCCAGCTGACACACCACATCAGGGTGACTCACAGATTGCAATTTGCAAGTGTGTTTTAATTAGTCTTGCATCTGTGTGGCCAAATACAAAAGGGGACTGCATTGGGTGCATGGTTTTTGGGAGGTGCACAGAGAAAGAGGACAGGTTCCCTTTTCTTCTTTCTGTTCAACTCACGTCCAACCGTTGTTACCCCACCCCGTGATGTCTTGCCCTTTATATTATGGCTTGTCGTCTTCTTGCCTCCTGGACTTTAGATTCTCTGACACATTCTTCCTCAGAACTGGCCACTATTGGTCTTGGGTAGGGGAAAATGGACAGTATACAAAACGAGCAACGATGACATTTGGATCGAGACTCACTTGGATTTCTTCAATTGTGTGGACAATGAACGTGTCCTGCAGGTCCTCCATGGCACCCTCCATCCAATTGTTAAAGGGGGCCGCCCTCTTTGCGTATTCCAGATACAGTTGGTCAATGGTCTCCAGGAGTTTCTCTGTCCTCTGAAAAGGAAAACACAAAATACACTCAACAAATTAAAGGAGGGAAACTGGTTTATTTAAGACAGGATGCTTTTTCGGGTGATTTACTCCAGAGGTAATAATAAACTGCAGACTTTCTACAAATTTGATTTATTACACTTCAGCAGTCAAGAGCATTCAGCCTCTGATCTTTGGTTAAACGTTCTCCAAGGCGGCCTTCGAGACACACGACAATGCAGAATCGCTGAGCAGAAACTGATAGCCGAGTTCCGCATGAATGAGTACGGCCTCAACAGCGATCGTGGGTTCATGTCGCACTATCTGTAACCCCCACTATTTGCCTGGGGCTTGCAAAATCCTTCCAACTGTCCTGGGTTGAGGCAATTCACATTTCGGTAACGTGTGATTATCCCTCTCTCCACTCTATACCTGAAAAGACTTGATTACCTGTAAAGATGGGCATTCCAACCATTATCTTGCAATTGTCTCTTTGTCTACATATGCGCTGTTTGTGAACCCATCTCTCCACTCAACTGATGAAGGAGCAGTGCTCTGCAAGCTTATTATTCCAAATAAATCTGTCGGACTTTGACCTGGTGTTGTGAGACTTCTTACTGATTGATTATTGTCACCTGTATTAGGATACAGTGAAAGATACACAGAGAAAGCATACTGTGCATAGAGTACATACGAGAGAAGGAAAGGAGAGGGTGCAGAATTCTGGCTTCATTACTTGCTAACTTTGTAATTCCTCATCACCCAGGGCCCTGGCCTAATAAATCATCCTCAGCAACTCTTTGTTGCCAAATTTACACACTTTGGAATTCTGGTGATTGATTGCTCTTGGACGAGATCTGGCACTGTTCACATTTCGAAACAATTTTCCCAAATTCTTAGCAAAATTCTGTGTGTGCCTAATTTTTCTCCAGATCACTGCATCATAATTGCTGGCAGCACGATGGTTCACACCGCTGTCTCACAGCATCAGAGACTTGGGCTCGATTCCGGCCTTGGAAAACTGTCTGTGTGGAGTCAGCATGTTCTCTCCATGTCTGCGTGGGTTTCCTTTGGTTGCTCTGGCTTGCTCCCGCAGTCCAAAGGTCAAAGAATCAATAATCCCTACAGTGCAGAAGGAAGCCATTCGGCCCATCAAGTCAGCATCGACCACAATCCCATCCAAGCCCTACTCCCGAAATCTCACATATTTACCCTGTTAATCCACCTGACACTAAGGGGCAATTTAGCATGGCCAATCAACCAAATCTGCACATCTTTGGACTGTGGGAGGAAACCGGAACACCTGGAAGAAATCCATGCAGGGAGAACGTGCAAACTCCAAACATACAGTGACCTGAGGCCGGAATTGAACCCGAGTCCCTAGCACTGTGAGGCAGCAGTGCTAACCACTATGCCATTGAGCCAGGTTAGATTGACTGGTCAGCCAAGTTCCCTTAGTCTCCCCAAAACGTAGGTTAGAGGGATTAGTGGAGTAAATACTGTGGAGTTGTGGGGATGGGGGGTCAGGAGGGTAAGATGCTCTGTCAGAGAACAGATATGGACTTGATAGGCTGAATGGCCTCCTTCTGTAATGTAAGGATTCTATGATTTGATGACATATTTACAATTCACCCACTATGTTTTTGCTCTTTTCATCATTCACATCTTTCCCATGCATTATCCAACACTCACTTGTGGTCATTTACATTTATCTGCAGAGTATAACCCTTCAATATTTACAAATACCATTCCACTCAGAATGCAATGGCTGCTTGGCAATCTCCTCATCTCTAACATGGAGTCAAGAAAATTTGTTTCTTCCTATTCTTCAAAAACACATTTTCTAGTCTCTCTTTCTCTCTCTAGCCAACTTTCAGTGGTCCCCCACTTACTCCATTCTGCTGCCTCACAATGCCAGGAATCCAGGTTCAATTCCTGGCTTGGGCCTCTGTCTGTGCGAAGTCTGCATGTTCTCCCCATGACTGCATGGGTTTCCTCCCACAGTCCGAAAGATGTGCTGGTTAGGTGGATTGGCCATGCTAAATTAGAATCATAGAATCCCTACAGTGCAGAAGGAGGCCATTCAGCCCATTGAGACTGCACCGAGCACAATCCCACCCAGCCCCTATCTCCGTAGCCCCACATATTTACCCTGCTGGCACCCTGACACTAAGGGGCAATTTACCCATGGCCAATCAAGCTAAGCTGCACATCTTTGGACTGCTTGCCCCTTACTGTCAGAGACATTGGCAGGGTAAGTATTCAGGGTTATGGGCTTGGGGGATTTTTATTGGTGTAGCCTCAATGGGCTGAATGGCCTCCTTCTGTGCTGTAGGGATTCTATGATTCTATTCTATTATCTATCAGCAATCACGGTCTCAGTAATTCCTCAGAACTGAAATGGAAGTTGCAAATCCCCTTTTCCGACTAATATTCTTCTCCAAGTATCTTTTTCCCTCTTTTCCCACATGCAAGTTTATTTTGTCTGAAAGAATTTTTAACATTATATGTATTTCAAGCTGATCCCAAACTACAAATATGGTTTCCATCCCTTGGAAGATTCTTCTGAGGCTGTTCTTGCATTGTCTCAAGAGAACATTCATTTTGTAATTATTTTTCATTCATTTGTGGGACATGGGTGTTGCTGGCTGGCCAGCATTTATTGCCCATCCCTAGTTGAGAGTCAATTAGACTCTACAGTCACACGTAGGCCAGACCAGGTAAGGATGGTTGATTTCCTTCCCTAACGGACATTAGGGAACCAGATGAGTTTTTCCGACAATTGACAATGCTTTCATTGTCATCAGTAGGTTCTTAATTCCAGTTTTTTTAAATTCAACTCAAATTCCACCTTCTGCCATGGTGGGATTCGAACCCAGGTCCTCAGAACATTAGCTGAGTTTCTGGATTCATATTCTAGTGATAATACCACTAGGCCATGGCCTCCCTGCCAGCCAATCTTCTTTGTAACCCTTTCCTTCTCTCTTTTAATAAATATTAGTACATGTTTCAGTGGCAGACCTTGTCTTTCTTGATCTTTATAAGCTGCAAATACTGGAGACAGTTCATCCTTGTATAATCTTAAGGTTTTGGCAGATGAACTCTCATTGAGAACCAACTCCCAGGACACCTGAGGAAATTTGGTATGCCCACTACGATTCTCACCAGTTTTTACAGATACACTATAGAAAGCATTCTTTCTGGTTGTACCACAGCTTGGTATGGTTCCTGCACTGCCCAAGATGGCAAAAAACTACAAAACATTGTGAATAAAGCATAGTCACTCAAACCAGCCTCCCACCCATTAACACTGTCTACATTTCCGCTGCCTCAAAAGATCAGCCAGCATAATCAAGGATCCCATGCACATACTCTGCCTCCTTCCATCAGGAAAAAGATACAAAAGCACAAGGACATGTACCAACCGACTCAAGAATAGCTTCTTCCCTGCTGCCATCAGACTTTTGAATGGATCTACGTTGCATTAAATTGATATTTCTCTACATTTTAGCTAAGACTGTACCACTGCATTCTGCACTCTCTCCTTTTTTATGAACAATAAGCTTTGTCTGTACAGCTTGCAAGAAACAATACTTTTCACTGTATACTAATACACGTGACAATAATAAATCAAATCAACTCAACCCCAAAGTCCAAGGTTGCTGGAAGGTACTGGTTTGCAGAAGTAGATGGCGCATTGACTGCCATTCAGTTTTCCCAGGTCAAAAACAGCTAGTTAAAAATCAGTATGTCTCCATAAAAGGTCAGCAAAAAAAAAGTCATCTGCGTCTGCACATCAACAAAATCACCACCAGCAAGACGGTTGAGAAGATGGCAAGTTACCACCACCAGAGGAGATACACGAGAATGATCCCAGGAATGAAAGGCTTGATGTATGAGGTGCGTCTGAGAACCCTGGGTCTTACTCGATGGAGTTTAGAAAGGTGAGCGGGAAACTCATTGAAACTTACAGGATATTAAAAGGCCTGGATAGAGTGAATGTGGGGAAGATGTTTCCATTAGTCGGAGAGACTAGGATTCGAAGCACAGACTCAGAATAAAGGGACGACACTTTAGAACCAAGATGAGGAAGAATTTCTTCAGCCAGAGGATGAATCTGTGGAATTCATTACCACAGAGGGCTGTGGAGGCCAGATCATTGAATGTGTTTAAGACAGAGATAGATAGGTTCTTGATTGGTAAGGGGATCAAAGGTTATAGAGGGTAGTGAATCTTTGGAATTCTCTGCCCATTGAAGCAGTGGAGGCTAACTCGTTAAATGTGTTTAAGTAGATAGATTTCTGATCAATAAGGGAATTAAGGGTTATGGGGAGCAGGCGGGTAAGTGGAACTGAACCACTATCAGATCAGCCATGATCTTAGTGAATGATGGGGCAGGCTCGATGGCCAACTCCTGCTCCTATTTCTTCTGTTATTTAGGGAAAAGGCGGGAGAATTGGGGTTGAGAAAGTTATCAGCCATGAGCGAATGGTGGAGCAGACCTGATGGGCAGAATGGTCTAATTCTTCTCCTATATCTAATGGTCTTAACGTAAACTGGTCGACAGCTCGGTCTATACTTCTTGGCAAAATCTGAACGTATCATTCACAAAACGTACTTGCTTGAGAAACTTTAGAATCAATTAACATTAGGCTCCCTTTCACCTTGGGGTGTTGCGTTATTGCTGTAGCCCACTCCAGCTGAAAACAAGCTGGAGGCCCACCCCAACACCTTGATACAACAGCCAACTGACACACACGAACAAAACCGAATCCAATTCGAGCGAATTTATGCTCCATTCGTTGGCATGTCAGAGTAAGTGTCGTGAGGTAATGACTCAGCCCTTCGTTAACAGGAACAAAAGAAGTTCTTTTTATTGGTTGGGAAGGTGATTTATCAGAATGTCAGGTAATTGGAAATTAAGCTACAAAGTGAACGCTGCAACATGTTATTATGTAAGTATAGCGGGCTTCAAATGATTTAACGAATATTACAATCATTTAGAGAAAGGTTCCATCAGTTTGGAGATTGGCCAAGACTCACCACCAGAGGGCTTGCTGTGAACTCAGCATCACAGATAGACTCGCACTGACACTGCAACGCTGTGAAAATCCCCTAGTCGCCCCACACTCTGGCACCTGTTCGGCTACACCGAGGGAGAATTTAACGCGGCCAAGGTACCTAACCCGCACGTCTTTCGGCTGTGGGAGGAAACTGGAGCACCCAGAAGAAACCTATGCAGACATGGGGAGAATGTGCAGACTCCATTCAGGCAGTGACCCAATTAAACCTCGGTCCCTGGCGTCGCGAGGCAGCAGTGCTAACCCACTGTGACACCGGGCACCTTACGTATGTACTTTGAGCTTCTGCTATGATTATACAAGCTGATCACTTGTTCCTTTTTCTTCCCTCCCACTCTTTCCCCTCATTTTATCTCTCCTTTCTTACCTTTTCTCCCCATTTGCTTCCCCATTCCCCTCCTTTTTTAATTTTACCTCTCTCTCACCCATTCCCCGCACATTTTCATCTATCACAGTTTACCCTCCGATGTCAGCTTCTCTGCTGTTCAGCCATTTTAATCTCTCTATGGACTGCCATTAGCAGCCTTTCCCCTTGTTTCTGTGGCTATGACTCATTCCCTCCCCCTATAGTATAAATATCTCCCACTTTCTATACCTTTTAGCTTTGACAAAGGGTCATCTGGACTCGAAACGTCAGCTCTTCTCTCTTCCTTACAGATGTTGCCAGACCCGCTGAGATTTTCCTGCCCTTTCTCTTTCGGAAGGTGAGCGCTTCTCGCTTGCAGCATGTTCTGGCTTGTGATCAGGGCAGGGACCGACAATATAAAGAGCTCACAAGAGCCTGATACAAGCATTATTTTAGGCTCATTCACACGAGAGAAGGCCAGACGTGGAAAACTTAGGATCATTCCTTTCAAGCCCGTTCCACAATCTTGTGAGAATTGATTATCTCCTCACAATCTTGCACAAGAATAAAACAGCCCAGTGAAGATTTGGCGTTAATCAGGTTAACAAGCCTTCATACCATATTCACAATCTTAAATCGATTTTACTGCTGGATCCAGTCAAGTTAAAATACTCCGTGTAAAGTGATCATATCTCTTTTCATCCTTCTTTGCTATGCTTTATTACTGGAACACTGGTTGTCGAGCCAAATTTTTACCACAAATTAATCTGAATTACTGTTTTGAACAAACTATCCTGGTCCCCCCATGCAGACCCTATAGTTAAGAAAGCCCACCAATGCCTCTACTTTCTCAAAAGACAAAAGAAATTTGGCATGTCAGCTAAAACTCTCACCAACTTTTACAAATACACCATGGAAAGCATTCTTTCTGGTTGTATCACAGTTTGGTGCGGCTCCTGCTCTGCCCAAGACCGCAAGAAACTACAAATGTTGTGAATGTAGCCCAGTCCATCATGCAAACCAGCCTCTCATCTGTCTACACTTCCCACTGCCTTGACAAAGCAGTCAGAATAATTAAGGGCCCCCCACACCCTGGACATTCTCTTTTCCACCTTCTTCTGTCGGGAAAAAGGTACAAAAGTCTGAGGTCACGTACCAACTGATCCAGAATAGCTTCTTCCCTGTTGCTGTCAGACTTTTGAATGGACCTACCTTGCATTAAATTGATCATTCCCTCTATCCTAGCTGTTACATTTCATTCTGCAATCTCATTTCCTTCTCTATGTCTACTTTGTCTGTATAGTGTGCAAGAAACAATATTTTTCACTGTAAGCTAATACATGCGATAATAATAAATCAAATCAAATACTGCCTGTGCCCAAGGCAGCACTTCCCAATCTTCGATGAACAAGATTAATAAAACAGATTGTTCCCTGCTTGGGAACAGGTGACCTATCCCTCTGTCTCATTAGATTCACGGCTGATTGGAGATTTAACTCCAACTACCAGCCCTGGTTCCTTAGCCCGAAAAACCCTTGCCCAATGAGTAATCCGTCAATAACAAAAACAGAAAACGCTGGAAAATCTCAGCAGGTCTGACAGCATCTGTGGGGAGAGAATTGAACCAAATGTTTGGAGTCAAAGTGACCCTTTGTCAAAGCCGACCAAAGGCCACCCAGACTCGAAACGTTGGCTCTATTCCGTCCCCGCAGATGCTGCCAGACCCGCTGAGATTCTCCAGTGTTTTCTGTTTTTGTTTCAGATTCCAGCATCCACTGTTTTGTATTTAAATCTTAGAATCCTACAATGTGTCACTACAGAAAATGAAACTAAATAGAAATCTGTCCAACAGCCCGATGCCATCACCATCAAATCATGTCATAGAATCATAGATTCCATACAGTGCGGAAAGTGGTCATTCAGCACATCTGCACTGAGCACAATCCCACCAGGTCCCATCTCCATAACCCATGCACTTATACTAGCTACTCCGCCTGACACTAAGGGGTAATTTAGCATGGCCAATCCACTTAGCCGCTTATCTTTGGACTGTGGGAGGAAACCTATGCAGACATGGGGAGAACATGCAAACTCCACACACTCAGTGACCCAAGCCGCGAATCGAACCCAGGTCCCTGGCGCTGTGAAGCAGCCATGCTAACCACATGTGCCACTGTACCATGCAAATCCATCAATCTCAGTTTTGAAATTGTTAATTGATTCTGCGCCTGCAGACGTCTTTTTGGGAATGTTGGATCCAAACCCGGTGTTTAGAATTACTTCCTGATAGTCTGGCTCCAATTTCAAGATTATGCTGCATTAAATATTTAAGTGGTTGCACAATTGCTTTGAGAACTATGACAGGATGTGCGGATTAGGTTGGTAGACATGCTAAGTTGCCCTTTAGCGTCAGGGGGATTAGCAGGATAAATAGATGGAATTGCAGGGATAGAGTCTGGTTGAGATTGTTGTCAGTGCAGGCTTGATGCACCAAATGGTCTCCTTCTGCACTGTTGGAATTCTATAATTCGATGGCATGATTGAATGATGTCATTAGGGAGATGCACACAGTCCTGTTTAGTTTCATTTTCTCCTCTGTACAAGTAAGAGCTCCTTCTATAAACCTGTTGTTGGTATTTCGAATCTATGTGTGCAGACCATATCTTTCTCTTTTTGTTTTAGACTCATAACTGCTAACACAGTTAGGATATTACAGCCCCCTTGTTCTGGACTCCGTAATCACAGGCAATAGTTTAGATCATTTCAACACATCAATTAAATCACCTCATCACCTTGCAGAATAAAAGCCTGACAAATGTCATCAGTATTTGTAATTTAACCCTTTAATTAACTATTGCTCTGGTGTATTGACCACAAGAGGTCAAACTTCCTAAAAAACAGAGCACAAGATGGAACAGAGTGTTTCTGATAGGATCTGGCCTGGGCTTTGTATTGCTGAACATCATCCTTGCGAGTTTGTTCATTGTATAATAAAATTTGGGGTAGATGGTAGAACAGTGGTTAGTACTGCTACCTCACAGCTCCAGGGTTCAATCCCTGGCTTGGCTCACTGTCTATGCAGAGTCTGCACATTCTCCCCATGTCTGTGTGGGGTTCCTCTGAGTGCTCTGGTTTCCTCCCACACTCCAAAGATGTGCGGGTTAGTTAAATGACCATGCTAAATTGCCATTTAGGGGACTAGTTAGGGTAAATATGTAGAGCTATGGGATAGGGGCTGGGTAGGATTGTGGTCAGTGCAGATTCAATGGGCTGAATGGCCCCCTTCTGTACCGTTAGGATTCTATGACCTGTGCTTGCCAAAACAGTTGCGAATGTTTGAGAAACCAAAACACATCCATAAAGAACTAGTCAGAGCTGAAAGTACCTCCAAGGCATCTCTCCTCTTCTGGGTCAGGGCTCCGAGATTGTCCCACTGGTCACAGATCTTCTGGCATCGCTCATTCACACTTGGCGAATCCCAATAATCCAGCTCACTGTAAAAGTCAGAAAGAATTCCTCTTATCCAAAGGCTGAAACCTGACTAACAAAGATTCATCTGCATCATCCTTCATATCGGAGTGCTGAAAATCAATGCACTGATTTTTCAAGGAACAATCTTGTGCTCACTCATGCATTTTAACGCTGACACCACAATAGAGGGAGGAACGATCCTGAATTTATATATCACCTTTCATATCCCAGTGATCTCCCACAGTACTTCCGTTATCATTGTTGGAATGTAAAAGGTAAAGTCCCAAGTGACTATAGACTGTTCTTCCCTTTGAGTGGGAGAACTTACTGGTGGTGATTTAACACAAGGATTGCCACATCTCAGGTGAAGGGCACAGTTGAGAAGACTGGGTCTTCGAGAATAACTTCAGCTGGTACGGGAATTGAACGCGCGTCGTTGGAGTTGCTCTGCGTCACTGCACAGCGGTCCAGCCAATTGAGCTAAACGACCAACCGTGCAAAAACAAGCCTATCTCTACACAACTAGAACCCACAAATTAACAGATAATGTTGTTGATCAAGGTGTAAACATTGGCCACCAAATGGGGAGAATTTGCCAACTTTTCAATGGAAAGTGCTATGGGACCTTTTACATAGACCCAAGGCAGATTGGGCCTTAGCTTGCAATCTCATTGGGAAAATGGCACCTCTCCCAATGCGGCCCTCCCTCGGCACCGACCCTCTGACAGGGCGGCGCTCCCTCGGCACCGACCCTCTGACAGGGCGGCCCTCCCTCGGCACCGACCCTCTGACAGGGCGGCCCTCCCTCGGCACCGACCCTCTGACAGGGCGGCCCTCCCTCGGCACCGACCCTCTGACAGGGTGGCGCTCCCTCGGCACTGACCCTCTGACAAGGCGGCATTCCCTCAATACTGACCCTCTGACAGGCCTCCCTCGGCACCGCCTTGAGGGCTCTCGGCACTGACCTCTGACAAGGCGGCTTCCCTCAATACTGACCCTTGACAGTGCGGCGCTCTCTCAGTACCAATGGATATGCCTGCTTCCTTAGTGAATCAAGAATCATTTTAATGAGTGTTGGGCTGCATAGACCAAGACATTCTTGATTTCAATCATGGTGCCATCTTAACTAAACCAGCACACGTTGCAGAAGAATTAACAGCTGGCTGCAGGATCATCAGTTGGGAAGAGATGAAGGTAAGGAAGGGAAAGAAACAACGAGAGTTCCTGTACTTGGTAGCCAATAATTCCAGCTTGACCGACATGGACTTTGGCTCAAAACTGGATGCGAAATCGCCATTTCTGGCGAAAACCACAGTCTGGTTTTCTATTGGACAGGCCAGTTTATCAGCTAGTTCCTGTCTGCTACTGGACGTCTTTATGTTCAGAATTTCTATTTCGAAATGCCTCCAAGAACCACAGTTTGTTTCATCCCTGTTGGGAGTGTAAGCACCTTTGCCTAATTGTTACTGAGCTTAGTGTATACGTTCCCACTATGAATGAACCCATGGCCTGTATCTATCTGGGCCTTGACCCAGGTCCCTGCTCAGGCTAAGTCCCATCCCGTACCCCACCACAAACCTGCTCTGAGTCCAAAAGCAGCTCTGCCCCAACCTCTGACCCTGGCACTAGTCCCGCTCCAGCTTATATCAGCTTAGCGGAGTAAAGAGTCAGCCTCTGAATCTTCAAAGGGCTGCATCCTGGGGGAGAGACATCGGCGAGAGTGTGTCCACTTATGTTCAGAATTTCTATTTCGAAATGCCTCCAAGAACCACAGTTTGTTTCATCCCTGTTGGGAGTGTAAGCACCTTTGCCTAATTGTTACTGAGCTTAGTGTATACGTTCCCACTATGAATGAACCCATGGCCTGTATCTATCTGGGCCTTGACCCAGGTCCCTGCTCAGGCTAAGTCCCATCCCGTACCCCACCACAAACCTGCTCTGAGTCCAAAAGCAGCTCTGCCCCAACCTCTGACCCTGGCACTAGTCCCGCTCCAGCTTATATCAGCTTAGCGGAGTAAAGAGTCAGCCTCTGAATCTTCAAAGGGCTGCATCCTGGGGGAGAGACATCGGCGAGAGTGTGTCCACTATGCTGGAGATTTGTCAATGGCCATCTTAGATCACACTTACTCTCCGCAGGCGAACAGGCCGACAACACTCCTTATGTCAAGGAGATACACAGCATGCTTGCCTTCACCAGCCAGAACATCGAGTTATATTATAGCTGTGTAAAACTTTAGTTGGGCTGCATTTGGAGCATTGCGTGCACCACACTATCAGGAGGACAGGGAAGCTTTGGAGAGAGTGCAAAGACAGTTCAAGGCACAGAGACATGAACAAGAAGCGAACAGAGGGATAGAAGCTGTGCATCAGCACAGGCTTGATGGGCCGAAGGGCCCGTTCCTGTGTTGTAATGCTCTTTATCTAAACTCACAAGACAGAAAAGCTTGCAAAAAGGTGCTGGCGGGCTGCAGAATGACAATTTGGGAGAAAATTTGGGAGACGCAATGGAAGAAAAAGCATTAGTCACCAAAACATCACGGTGTGACGAATCTGAACAGAGGTACACAATTGCCAAAAGAATTGTCATGACGACCAGAGTTGGATATTGAAAGGGATCCCAGGACTTTAATGCTGCTCACCTCCAGTATCAGATCTGTGGTGATTTACAGATAAGTGTTAAGTTCCTCAGGATATACGTTGTGGAAAGATAAAAAATTTCCAGCTGTTAAACCAAATCTCAAGGGCCATTGGAAGATCTAACACAAGCTGGTTGGAGGCTGGTTTCTCTGTCTCTCCTCTCGGCCAACATGAGTGCCTGCAGGTGCCTGTTTTACTCTTTGTTCTCCCCTAAAACTCCTCCAACATCACCTCACCCCAGAACAAGATACAACTGTTCAACAATGTAGAGTTCTTTTCAAAAAAGCAAGAGTGAACGACTTCGCCACACGAGCGGCACAATGATTAGCACTGCTGTCTCACAGTGCCAGAGTCCCGGGTTCGATTGGGGACTGTCTGTGCAGAGTCTGCATATTCTCTCTGTGAGTTTCCTCTGGTTTCCTCCCGCAGGTTAGATGGATTAACCATGGGACATGCAGGGGTTTCAGGGACAGGGCCGAGGTGCATTGGCTATGCTAAATTCTCCCTCCGTGTACCTGAACAGACGCCAGAGTATGGCGACTTGGGGATTTTCACAGTAACTTCATTACAGTGTTAATATAAGCCTACCTGCAACAATAATAAATAAACTTTAAACTTTATATCTGGTGTCACTTTTGTTTCATTCATTCACGTGATGTGGGCATCATTGGTTAAGCCAGCATTTATTGCCCATCCCTAATTGCCCTTGTTTAGTGGGCATTTAAAATGCTGTGTGTCAGGACTGACGTGCAGGCCAGACCCAATAAGGATGGCAGATTTCCTTCCCAACAATGAATTAGATTAGGTCTTATTTTTGAACAGTGGTCATCAATAAATTTTTTTAATGCTCAAATTTTTCTTGAATTCAAATTCTGCCACTTGCCATGGCGGGATTTGAACCTGGGTCCCCGCAGCATTACTGGATTACTAATCCAGTGACAATACCTCGATGGCACCACTTCCTGGGCATTTAACAATGCCCCAAGTCCAGGGGCATAAACCAGATCATGTCAGGACACAGCCTACACTGCAAAGGCCTCAATTTCAACAACAAAGAAAAGGCACATCTTGGGGGCTCTGCACAACACACTAAGTCTTCAGATTTTGTTTGACGGTGGTGGGGATAGGGGAATGATCCATCTTCCGTCAGTTACCTCTTGCTGCCTTCTCCCAGCTGGTAGTGTTGGGCAGGCTGGACTTACAAACCAAGCTCTTGTACACGGGGTGAGAGGAGGTACGGTAGGATGCCTCCCCAGCCCAACTCTCCTCTGCGCTGGCTACCAGATACCCTCAATATAGACAAAATTGACTTCCATTTAAAGGTCTCCACTAGAACTGGCCAATTAAGCTGGGGGGTGCTTCTAGATTGCGAGAAGAGCTTGCAAATAGAGACAAGTAAAATGGACTTTAAATGAATCTGTTTAGATTGAGATGCCTCTTGAGGATGCCTTCTATTGCAGCACCTGACTCAGGGCCATTCCAACCCTTTGTTTGCGTTGATCTTTTACTTGACATGGAAGAGTTATCTCAGCACGTACTTCAGCTCCTGGGCGATCGCAGCGATCTGTTCCACCCGGTCCTGGTGAGCGGCAAGGTCACTTTCGAAGGCCTCGTGTTTTTTCAATATAGCCTTGACTTCGGACAGAGTCGCTGTCTCAAAATCCTTCGCCATCAGCATTTCTTCCTTTCCTGAAACAGGGAGGTCAGCACACGGACAACAGTTTAAAAAGTGCAGGCCAGAGACCAATCTCTTGCTACGTTTGAAAACTGGAATGAGCATTGCAACACAGGAACCATAATAATCATAGAATCTCACAGTGCGGAAGGAGGCCATTCAGCCCATCGAGTCTGCACCGATCACAAACCCACCCAGGCCCTATCCGCATAATCTCATGCATTTACCCTCGCTAGTCCCCCTGACGCTAAGGGGCAACTTAGCAATGGCCAATCCCATCTAACCCGCACATCTTTCGGACAGTGGGAACAAACCAGTGCACCCGGAGAAAAACCACGCAGACACGGGGAGAATGTGCAACCTCCATACCCCCTAGGCCAGAATCGAAACCGGGTCCCTGGTGATGTGAAGCAGCAATGCTGACCACCGTGCCAATCACGGGGGCAAATGGGGAAAAACTCTTCAAGACCTGTGACTCCAGGGGTTTACTGAAGAAAACTTGACTGGTCCACTTGGAGGTTGTGATGGGAGAATCTCTGGGAGCCTCTCTTTAGCAACATTCAGATGATGATAGCAATCAAAAAGTATTTCTCTGCCAATGATCTTCTCACTTGCTATCAGGCGATGGGTGAATGGAATGGGAAGAGAGGAAATTTCTAGTGCATCATGATATCTCACTCGGGAGCTACCATGCACCAGGACTGTTCCTCATCCAGCGTCATGCTGCCTCAGGGATACAAAGGGAATCCCTACATTGATATTTCATGCTAGCCTCCGAAAATGGTTGAAAGCTTCAGATTTTTTTCAGTGTCCAGATCACCAACAACCTGTCCTAATCCCCTCCTTGCCAACCAACGCCTCTACTTTCACAGCAGACTCCACTCATTGGTTCTGTCTACATTTCCTGCTGCCTCGGCAAAGCAGCCAGGATAATTAAGGACCCCATACACCCTGGACATTCTCACTTCCACCTTCTTCCGTTGGGAAAAAGATACAAAAGTCTGAGGACACGTATCAGCCAACTCAGGAACAGCTTCTTCTCTACTGCCATCAGACTTTCAAATGGATCTACCCTATATTAAATTGATCTTTCTCTGTACCCTAGCTATGAACGTAACACTACATTCTGCATTCTCTCCGTTCCTTCTCTATGAATGGTATGCTTTGTCAATGGGCCGAGCAGCCTAATTCTGCTCCTATGTCTTCTGCTCCTGGTGTCTTATGGTATAATTCTGCTCCTATGTCTTAGCATGCAAGAAACAATACTCTTCATACATGTGACAATAATAAATCAAAGTGCCTCCAGATAGTGAGGTATTTACCGTTGGTCCAGGCCTCATGGATTGCTGCTTTCTGTCTGAATTTCTCAGCCAAGTGGTCCAATCTCTCCAGCCTCCTGATTTCATTCAGCAGCCATTCTTCATAACCCTTCTCGGCCTGCTCCAGCGAGCCCCAGGCGTTATTGATATCCTGTAATGACCATGATTCACCGTTAGGGACCCTGAACAATGTCACCACCGGTGGTTTCCATTCACATTCATTAACTCAGGGTCAGCAACACTCTCCTGCCCCATCTCGCTCCGAGGGCCAAATGGATTCCCAAACTCTGCATGGATCCCTACGCAGAGGGATGAAACCAGCGCAGATGCGAATATTGGAACCAGTTTTATAACTGTCCTCCCCACGGCTTCATGCTTAACACATCTCTGAAGGGAAGATATAACTAATCAGTGACAAGTTAACATCCGCGTTACCCAACTGCCCATCAACCACCTCCAATAAGAATGAGTCCAACCACCTTGCTGTACAACCATAGAATTCCTACAGAGGAAAGGGAAGCCATTCGGCCTATCCAGTCCACACTGACCTCTGATGGTGCATCTTAAACAAGCCCTATCTCTGTAACCCCTCATATTTACCCTGCTAATCCCCCTAACCTACAAATCTTGGCTCACTGAGGGACAATTTAGCATGGCCAATCTGCCTAATTTAGTCCTCTGCTTTGAGGAGGCTATAAGATGCATAACTTAAAATCAGCTGGGACAATTATTCAGGTAATCTGTTGGATAGTTACCCACATCAGGATTACGTTCCTTCCATATACTGAGGTTGGGAATTTCGTGGAGAATAACTCACCTCCTGACTCCCCAAGGTCTGTGCACCATCTACAAGGCACAAATCAGGGATGTAATGAAATTCTCCCCACCAGTGTAGCTCCAAAGACACTCAAGAACAAAGCAGTCAGCGTGATAGGCACCCCCCCCACCCCCCTGCCCTCCTGCAACAACCTGTCCTGGTCCCTCCACACTGACACTATAGTTAAGAAAGCCCAACAAAGCCTCTACTTTCTCAGAAGACTAGGAAAACTTGGTGTATCTGCTATGAGTCTCATCAATTTTTACAGAGGCACCATAGAAAGCATACACTCTGGTTATATCACAGCTTGGTATGGCTCCTGCTCTGACCAAGACTGCAAGGAACTACAAAAGGTGGTGAATGTAGCCCAATCCATCACACAAACCAGCCTCCCATCCATTGACTCCATCTGCAATTCTCGCTGCCTCGGAAAAGCAGTCAGTTTAATCAAGGACCCCCACGCACCCCAAACATTCTCTCTTCCACCTTTTTCCATCAGGGAAAAGATACAAAAGTCTGAGGTCACATAGCAACCGATACAAGAACAGCTTCTTCTCTGCTGCTTTGAGTGGATCTCCCTCGCACCAAGTTGATCTTTCTCTACACCCAATTGCCAGCTACGGTTGGTTCAGAGAGGCTATGGGGGTGGAGAGAGATCTGGCAATTTTCATAAGACAGATAGCATGCTAGTCTACTTAGAACAGAACATAAAATAGAAACCAAAAGCAATTGCAGCTAAATATTCATTCAATGTATTTTGTTTAAATTCATGAGTTAAGTTATTTTCTTTCTTAATTTCCTCCTATTGGCCCACTTATCTTGAAAATTGAAAAATTGCACCACGTGGAATGGCTAAACATTACCCAATCGACTGAGACCCAAAACTCACCAGAGCCAATTGGAAAGGGACCGTGAGCTTGGAGGAAATTGCTGTTCTTGAGAATTGACATTGGAACAGGTTCTCCACTTTATATTTAGAACATTTACATTTACCACACTCCTCTCGCTGTACATACCGACACCATCTTGCCCTCCGAGGGCATGAAGGCTGGTCGGTTGCTGAGTCGCAGCTTGGTTTGCAGGGTGTTGAAGTTGATTTCCAGCTGGCACTTCTCCTGCACTTTGGGTGGTTTGTGGAGACGGCGATAGTCACGGAAATCCTCCAGCTTCTGCTGCATGGCCTGCATGGTGTTCTCGGGGGCACGGTTTTCCAGCCAGGGAATGGTGCGCCGGATCCACTCCAGGAGCTGGAACAGAACAGAGCGCTGTTAGGGGCCGAGGAAGCTCACAAAACGTTCTCCAGCTCGACAGAGCCCCTCTGTCCCAGTGACAGTGATCATGGGGCGGCTCAGTGTGGCACAGCGGTTAGCACTGCTGCCTCACAGTGCCAGGGACCCTGGATCGATTCCCGGCTCGGGTCACTGTCTGTGCAGACTCTGCATGTTCTCCTCGTGTCTGCGTGGGTTTCCTCCAGGGTGCTCCAGTTTTCTCCCACAGTCCGAAAGATGTGCAGGTTAGGTTGATTGGCCGTGCTAAATTGCCCCTTGGTGTCGGGGATAACTAGAGAAAATATGTGGGGTGGTAGGGATAGGGCCTGGGTGGGATTGTAGTCAGTGCACACTCAATGGGCCAAATGGCCGCTTTCTGCATTGTAGGGATTTTATGAAAGGAATATTACAGGAATACTGAGACGGGAAGGAATTTCCTTACTCAGGAGGATAGCAAATCTTTGGAATTCTCTGCCCCAAAGGTCAGAATAAATAAAAGTCAGTTGAAGCACGTTCTAAACAGAAACCAATATATTCCTGTTTCTTTTTATTTGTTCATGGAACATAGCGTCGCTGGTTGAGCTAGTATTTATTGCCCAATGATGGAGCAATTAAGAGTCAACCACATTGCTCCATCTGCCATCCTTATCTGATCTGACCTCCATGTGACTCTGGAGTCACATGGAGGTCAGATCAGATAAGGATGGCAGATTTCCTTCCCAAAAGGGCAGTAGTGAACCAGATGGGTTTTCCCAACAATCGACAACAGTTTCACGATCATCATTGGGCTTCTACTTCCAGATTTTTATTGAATTCAAATTTCACCATCTGCCGTGGTGGAATTCGAACCTGGGATACCCACAGCATTAACCCGGGCCTCTGGATTACTAGCCCAATGACAATACCACTGTGCCACCGTCTCCTCCACCAATGACATTAAGGGATATGGGGGTAGTGGGGTAGGTGACGTGCAGAGGTGGATGATCAGCTGTGGTCTGTTTGAATCGTGGAGCAGGCTCGATGGGCCAAATGGCCTCCTGTTCCTCTCAGAGAGTATATTGTGAAGGCAGTTTGGCACGTCAATTATGGAAAATGTGACAATGTGATGGGCGATGATAGCACGTCGTTGACCATACTTTACATTATAAAGTTAGCCATGACAAAACTGGCCAGGGCACTTATTCTTCTGGGACGGAAGACTGGTCTTGGTTTCCATTTCATATTATATCCCAACCCAATTTCACTGATGCTGAGAAACAAACATAGCTGTCAGATGCTAATCAGTGTTGGTCCACCCGGGATAGACACCTGCACACTTTGGCAAATTCCACAACTTCTTTTTCCCCCCCGCCATTATTCTCTGTTCTGGAGGCAGGAGAGATCCCAGTGCTCAGTGACCACTGACATTCTTCACCCATTGGCCGGTGTGATGGGAACAGAGAGTGTTGGCCATCACAATCCCCTTCAGCATTTACTGTGAGGGGAACAGGGAGGAATGGACGGAGTTGGTTTTTCCCTAGAGAGCGAGTTTCCCGTTGGTTTTATCTTGCCCCCAGAACATCAGATGGTTAAGGGGTAAATGGTGCCCACTGTTAACACTTTAGGGTGGCACAGTGGTTAGCACTGTTGTCTCCCAGTGCCAAGGACATGGGTTCGATTTTGTCTCAGATCACTGTGCGGAGTCTCCTCCGGATGCTGCAGTTTCCTCCCACACTCCAAAGGTGTGCGGGTTCGGTTGATTAAGGGGCAATTTAGCCTGGCCAGTGTCAGAAGGATTGACAGGGTAAAAATGTGGGGTTATGGAATTAGGTGGATTGGCCAAGCTAAATTGCCCATTAGTGTCAGGGAGAGTAGCTGGGGTAAATGCATAAGGTACGGACCTGGGTGGGATTGTGGTTAGTACAGACTCGATGGGCCAAATTGCCTCCTTCTGCACTGTATGATTTTATTCGATGGGGATAGAGTCTGGGTGGGATTATAGTTGGTACAGACTCAATTGGCCAAACGGCCTCATTTTGCACTGTTGGGGTTCTATGATCTAGGTGGACTATTTTGTTGCAAATTATTCAAGAGGCAATAGGGGTGATCTTTGACTTCTGACACACTTCTAACGTGATGTGCATGCACCGGGACCTCTTTGGTGGTCACTTAAGTTGAATTGGTGCTACTTGGATTTCTTCTACGCAACCCAAGAGGTCAGCATTGCAGTGTGCCCCGAGAGAAAGCACAGCCAGCAACACTGCTCGGCTGTGCCCAGTACCACCCAAAGTCTGTTTTTACAGCCTCCTCTGGGAAGAGGAGTCTCTGGCAATGACTCCTGCCGCAGCGAGATCTGCTACCTCCCACGGTAAGAAGGCAGCTTGCAGGAAGGGAGCACAACATATCGCTGGCAAGCCGATCTGCTCAGCATCCCACTCTGTTCTTTTTCCTCTCAAAGCACCAGCTTGAAGTGATCCCTAGTGAGAACGAAGGCAGCATGGTGCAAAAAAAGATATTTAAATGCAACTAGCACCAAAGCTCACAAAAGCTGGAGGAGGAGTGGGAAGAAAAACGAAAGGTCTGTTAAAAACCTGTGGGGCCTTTGAAAGGACTACTTGTAGATATGTCCAAATTAAAAACAAAAGCTAAATGCTGAAAATCTGAAATAACGGAAAATTAGCATCCTCTTAAATTATTGTGCCCTTTGAAATTTGGCATTCCTGTAACTGTCCTGATGAGTGCAAGCTGAAAAACTTTGACAGGTCATCTCTTTTCTTCTCAGTAATACTTTACCTTCAGAAATGAAGACAGAAAATGCTGGACAAACTCAGTAAGTCTGGCAGCATCAATGGAGAGAAAAACAGAGTTAACATTTTGGCCCTGATTTTACTGGCACACCCATCCTGGAATCGGGACAGGTGAAGCTCGCAAATAAACATTCTCCATTGTCCTCAGGCGCTATCTTGCTCGCTTTGGGCAGGTGTGCCGGTAAAATTCCAGACCATGCGACCCTTCTGTAGAACGTTAAAACTATTTCTTGTCCAATATGGTTCTTCTGTGATACATTAACACTAATTTCTCTCTCTCTCCTCAAATGCTGCCAGAACTGCTGAGTTTATCCAGTGTTTTCTATTTTTATTTCTGAATGTGGTGTATTGCTGGATGAAAAAGAGATGAGCTGTCAAAGTTTTTCGTTTTGCACTCATCAGGCCAGATGCAAGAGTGCCAAATTTCAAAGGGAGCAACAATTTATACAGCACATGAAAAGGGTGCTGATGGGTTGGCATTAAAGTTGGGTAAATTGAATTCTCCAATATAAAGGTATCAACAGTCTAAATGCCAGAAAATTCATGGATTTACAAAGAAAGAACAAATTTCATTATCACAGCGAACTCATGCCCATGCTTTGAGGCATTCTTTTTCCTCAGCTATTCCAAATTTTATCATTTGAGTGTACACGTGTGAAGGGATTGGGAAGAGGGAGATTCCCCAACAGAATCCGAGGAAGCTCAATTGCAGAACATAATTTGGGATATTTCTCCAGCCTTTTTACGAAGCACAGAATTGAGTATCAAGGAGGCCCACGTCTCTATAATTCTTGGGTTGTGGGCGACAGTGGGGGACGTTGTACACGTACGTCAGTGGCCAGTCTCTCGTAATCCTCCATAAGCTGCTCATTCTCCTGGTTAACGGCCAGAACTTTGCAGATTCGATTGGCTGCGGTTTCCGCCTGGAGAGAGGAGAAAACAAAAAGACACAAATGTTGGTTGAGACATTAAGAGAAATTTCTCCCACCACAAAAGGTTCTCCGTGCTTCTCTACTCCGTTACAGAATGGGAACCCTGGTCATCCCTGCCTTGGTATTCATATATCACCATTACAGGGACGGGTTCTCACAGTCAAACCAGGGACAACACCAGAGATCTATTCAGCTGTGCAAGCGCAGAAATGGGAAAGTTACGCCTGTTATTCTTCACAATATTGCTGTACTGTTCTCTACCACAAACTCTTTCTCAGCGAGGGGCTTGGTCTCGTCTTTAGATGTCTCCATTGCCAAACAAGGGCTGGAGAATTTGCTATTAGATGACAGTACTGACCCCAAGAGTATTTCTTCCGTAAAAATTATCAATGGACAGCACAGTGGCACAGTGATTAGCACTGTCACCTCAACACCAGGGACCCCGGTTCGATTCCTGGCTTGGGTCACCATCTGATTGGAGTTTGCATGTTCTCCCTGTGTCTGCGTGGGTTTCCTCCGGGTGCTCCAGTTCCCTCCCACAGTCCAAAGATGCGCGGGTTAGGTGGATTGGCCATGCTGAACTGCCCCTTAATGTCTGGGGGACCAGCGAGGGTAAATGCATATAGAGTTATGAGGATAGGGCCTGGGTGGGATTGTGGTGCAGACTATATGGGCCGAATGGCCTCCTTCTGCAATGTAGGGATTCTATGAATTGTCAAACATTGCAGAGTGGAAGGTAGCAGGACTTGGGGGGATGGCCATCGATGAAGGATAAAGTACCCACCTTGTCCCTCCCACTCCTGACTGCCATTGGCGGAGCTGGGTTTTTTTTATTTGAAACGGACACAGTGCATTTTTTTTATTGCACGTATTCAGAGACCTCACAACCTGCAGCCAGTCCTCAAGCAGAAATATTGATTTTATCTTTAGCAGCCGGAAGTTGCCAAGATACCTTGTGATAACCAGATTCTGGAACGAATTCCAGAACCTCTCTGAGCTTTCGCGCTGCAAAACCGCAATTCTGTGACACGATTTAACCTCCCAGTTCTTGCGACGCAGTCTCTTGCCTCAGCCTCCAGTCACGCTCTAACTTTTCACCATCTATTTAGTTGCTGAGCAACCAAGAAGGAAGAGCCTGGAAGATGCTAATCTTAGCTGCAGAGTGCATTCGAGGCAATATTTTCAGCTGCATTAGCCCACTGCTCTGCCAACTGCCGCAATCACTATTCCACCCCCTGTACAGCCCCAATGTGGACACAGCAATGAAGCAACATGGGACTCTGCATTGGAGTCAACCTTCATTGGGGTTTCTCAGACTCAATCTCTGGGCTGGGCAACATGTTTCTAATAACAGCGCCAAGCGCACCACAATGGGGCAATGTCTGTGACCACAGGGCAGCTCGGTGGCACAGTTGGTTAGCACTGCTGTCCTATACCGCCAGGGTCCCGGGTTCTATTCCAGCCTCGGTTCAATGTCTGAATGGAGTCTGCACATTCTCCCCGTGTCTGTGTGGGTTTCCTCCGTGCACTCCCATTTCCTCCAAAGATGTGCAGGTTAGGTTGTTAAATTGTCAGAGGGGCTAGCTTGGGTAAATATGTGGAGTTAGGGGGATTGGACCTGGGTGGGGTTGTTGCCAATGCAGAGTCGATGGGTTGAATGGCTTCCTTCTGCACTGTTGGGATTCATGACTCAAGGTGTCACTCTGAGTTGAGGATGCCTTTGCTTCCACCCTAAATATGAGTCTACATATGAGAGAATCCAATGCATGGTTTATAATCTCTGTCCAAGGTGGGGGCACTTATACAGTTAGACTGATGCCTCTGGGCTCCAACAACCAGACTGCAGGCCATATATTTGCAAGTCTTAACCTCAACAGCAGGACACCACTTGAGGCTGCCATTGTAGTGTCAACTCAAAAGGGAAACGGTAGACAGCGGTAATTGTGGCATAATGTATGGCAACCAGAAGCCTGGGGGCAAGAGAGATATGCCATCATGGAGAACACAGGGACCAGCACATCTGTGTAGCACAGTGGTTAGCACCGCTGCCTCACGGCGCCAGGGACCCGGGTTCAATTCCCAGCTTGGGTCACTGTCTGCGTGGAGTCTGCATATTCTCCCTGTGCCTGCGTGGATTTCCTCCAAAGACATGCGGTTTAGGTTGACTAGCCATGCTAAATTGCCCTTTAGTGTCAGGGGATTAGCAGTCCAAATATGTGGGGTTACAGGGATAGGGCCTGGGTGGTCAGTACAGACTCGATGGGCCAAATGGCCTCCTTCTACTCTGTAGAAATTCTATCTGGAAGCAGGTGAGTGGCGCCACATTGCTTCAGATCATACTGCCCGCAAATGGAACTCCCAATCGTGCCCGATTGATAATGGCGCACTGCTCTGTACGAAACAGACTCTTCCCTCACAGAAAGGGCTTCTGTTCAGGGAGAAAGGCACCCTTTCTCACTCATCAGTGAATCTCCCAGAGTGAGTAGGATTATCAACCCTCTAGGATCAGCCTGGAGTCTCCCAGAATTTCCAGGATTCTGCTGTGTGCAATCCTGGAGAAATAAATCTTCTTAGAATCTCCACGGTGCAGAAGGAGGCCATTCAACCCATTGCACCTGACCTGACAACAATCCCACCCAGGTCCTTTCCCTCTAACCCCATGTATTTTTGTAGCTAGAGCCCCTGGCATGAAGGGTCAATTTAGCATGGCGAATCCATCTAATCTGTACCTTTTTGGAGTGTGCAAGGAAACTGGAGCACCCAGAGGAAACCCACGCAGAGATGGGAGAATGTGCAAGCTCCACACGGATAGTGACCCAAGGCCAGAATTGAACCTGGATTCCTGGCACTGCGAAGCAGCAGTGCTAACCACTGTGCCATCTCGCTGACTCAAAGAAGGGAAGAAAAGCAGCTTTAGAAACTAAACTCTAATTCTATGGAAGCAGAAAAAGAGTGCAAAATGTGCAAAATGCAACAGTTTTTTTAAAATTGCATTTCCAGTAGGTATGCAAGATAAATGTAGCAGAGATTTCAGGGCTGGGAGATGAATAAGAAACATTTACTCTGATTAACCATATCCAACTGAAGCTGATGCAGATGCTGCCAACCAAGTGAAACTCCTGTAATTGTTACAAAGTTCAACTAGAGGGCACCAGCACCTAAAAGTGAAACCGGGCGTAAGGTTGAGAGACTTCTTACAACGTAGGCCAGACCAGACAGCAGTGGCGCAGTGGTTAGCACTGCTGCCTCACAGCGCCAGGGTCCCGGGTTCAATTCCCGGCTTGGGTCACGTCTGTGTGGAGTTTGCACATTCTCCCCATGTTCGCATGGGTTTTCTCCCCCATCCGAAAGACGTGGTTAGGTGCATCAGCCATGCTAAATTCTCCCTCGAGAATTTAGTGTACTTGAATAGACGCCAGAGTGTAGCGACCAGGGGATTTTCACAGTAACTTCATTGCAATGTTAATGTAAGCCTTCTTGTGCCCAATAAATAAATTTTAATTTGATCCCAGTCTCGGAGATAGTGGACTCCATTGTTAGAATGTCAACTTTGGATTAGATGTAGTGTGACCAAATGGGAACAAGATGCAAAGGTCAGCTGACCCAGTAAACCGTGGAACCAATTACAGAATGATGTGACACAATAAATAAGAACCTGTTGGGAATTGTGGGGAGTTTGGAATGGCCCAGGGCAAGGCCCTAAGCATGGAGTAATGAAGTTCCTTTATTAAACCCTTTCTTTGATTTAGAAGTTGGAGTAGGGTTTGTCATATTTTTATTGTCTGCATTTGAAGAGTTCCTTCTGAAGAAGCATCAATTTCCACCGAGTCCGGATGATTTGGAATCCAATTCTGGGATTCCCGGCCCCCTTCCCAGGTTTCTAGTTTTCGACCTCAAAGGTGTGGGCCAGCTCGGGTAGTGAGCTTGCACTCTGCATTCCTGACCTAGCAGCCTCTGTGGGAGGGGCATCTCCTAGTCCCCTGTTATTTTTACGGAGTCGAGCCAGCTTTTCAATGAGCCTTGATTCACATCATCTCACAAACCACAATCTCCAGGACAGCACGTTCAAAATGTCCTCCTCGTGACCTGCACCCCATGCTATGTAATGCTCTCAATTGACCCCTCATGCCCCATGCCAATCTATGGCACTCTCATACCCATTCATCCACTACACTCTGTAAAACCCCAACTAACCACATAAGGGCAATAGGCTCATAGAATCTCTACAGTGCAAAAGGAGACCAGTCAACCCATGAAGTCTGCACCAATATCAATCCCATCCAGGCATTATTGGCTCAATCCTACCAATTTGCTCCACTAATCCATCTAACCCGGGTCACTAAGGGACAATCTAACATGGTCAAACAATCTGACCCGCATACCTTTGGATCCTTGGAGAAAATCGGAACACCTAGAGGAAACCCATACAGACATGGGGACAACATGCAGACTCGACACAGACAAACAGGAAATTGAACCCAGGTCCCAAGAGCTGAGAGGCAGCAGAGCTAACCACTGTGCCGCCCAAAAGATGTTAAAGAAAAAGGTTTTTTTCAAGTCATTCACTTTCTGCCTCCTTAAAACAACTCTTTCTACAACAGGCCAATAAAAGTGGCAACCGCACAGACCATTTACCATTTCAATGCAGAAACTGCAAGTACTTAAAACCTGTGTGTAAATAACGAGGGTGAAATTGACAGCATAGATCAGAGAAGCAAAGCTGCCGATCAAGCAATATTTTCTCTGGAGCTCTGTGGGTTTCAACGGACTGTGGATTTATGGGCTCTCAGCCAAGTACCATTATTTATTCTTGGCTGAAAGCCCAGACATCCAATAGAGCATTGAAACACCTGAGCCCCAGGGAAAACATTGCTTGATACAACTGAAGCTCTCTGAACTTAATTAGCTAAAATAGATGGGACTAGACTGAGGTGGCATGGGAAGTGGAGGGGGTGAGGGGAAATGTGTTGTGGGCTGAAGTGTCTTTCTGTTTTATTACAGCTGGAAGCTAAGGTGGGTCTTGTAAACTGTCTGCATCTCTGTGGCCGCTTTTGAGCTTTCTCCCCGATCAGTCAGCCAACTACAGCTCCCAGTCTCAACTCTACACTCTTTCTCCACGATGAAAACCCCATTCTTCCTCGCATTTTCTCCCGAGGCAGATGGGGGTGAGCCACGGATTTTCCCCAACTCCTCCCAGCCACCGCGAGGCTGAAATTCCAACTCCGTGAGCTGATACACTTTTATTTGGAGAGCAAAGCTTTAGCAGGAAGACATGCGACATTCTTTTCTTGAAAGTGAAGTGATACTAGATCCATCTGGAGTATCACACCAACAGACTCAAGTAACAGTGCTTTTAAATAACATGAGATGTTCTCGACAATTCCCAGTGTGGTCTGCCAAGCTTGGAGAAACACATCAAAGAAATAGGTTTTTAAACCTGGGACATTAAAATTACAACAAAGGCTGGGGAATGTTGTGGCCATTCATGCCAGCGGGATTTTCCCATCCCGCTGCAGTAAATAAGGATCTGACAGTGCGCCAAACTCTCTGACCTCACTGCAGCAGGAGCGTGGCATGATCGAGCCCTAAAATAGTCACTGATCAGGAAAATGGATCTTAACTCATTAATTTCAATGATCTCATCTTTATTTAACACTGAACTGCTAACACAGTATATTGTGTGCATGCCGTTGTAATGCAGCAGTGCAAGGGTCAATGTGGGACTGGAGACTGACTGCCCATGGTATGATGTGTAGAGTTACATAGTAATAGGCTCAGAAAGAACACTGAAAGTAATCCTTCTGCATGGAAGCAACATTTCCCACTGCCTCGGTAAAGCAGCCAGCATAATTAAGAACCTCATGAATCACGGACATTGTCTCTTCTACCTTCTTCCATCAGGAAAAAGATACAAAAGTCTGAGGTCACATACCAATCGGTTCAAGAACAGCTTCTTCCCTGCTGCCGTCAGACTTTTGAATGAACCTATCTTGCATTAGGTTGATCTTTCTCTACACCATAGCTATGACTGTAACACTATATTACTATGACTGTAGCCTTTTCTATGAACGGTATGCTTTGTCTTTAGCATGCATGAAATAACACTTTTCACTGTATACGCATACATTTGACAATAAAAATATCAAATCAAACCATGCAGGACAGTAACCTGGGATCTGTAAATAGTTAAAGACTAATAATAAATGGTTCGTGTTTAAGTATTCAAGTCTCAAGATCTCAACACCGAGACAGCTAAACAACACATATTAGAGTCATAGGTTTACAGCATAGCATCAGGCCCAACTGGTCCATGCTGTCCCTTTTTATTAACCACTAAGCTAGTCCAATTGCCCACTTTTGGCCCATATCCTTCTATATCCACCTTACTCATGTAACTGTTTACATGCTTTTTAAAAGACAAAATTGGACCTGCTTCTACTACTACCTCTGGCAGTGCATTCCAGACACTCATCGCCCTCTGTATGAAAGAATTGCCCCTCTGGACCCTTTTGTATCTCTTCCCTCTCAAATTAAACCTATGCCCTCTAGTTTTAGACTCCACCACCTTTAGGAAAAATTGTTGGACTATCTGCCTTATCTATGCCCCTTATTATTTTGTAGACCTCTACAAGATCACCTCTAAGCCTCCTACACTGCAGAGAAAAAAGTTCCAGTCTATCTAGCTTCTCCCTATAAGTTTAGCTCTTACAACACTCAACACAACAGACAAATACTACAACACTCTGAGATGTTTTTGACCAATGGATTTGAATCTGAAGGCTTATCCATCTTATAAACTATTACCTGCTTGAAAACCAATGAACAAAAAAGGATATGAAGTGTGGAGATGTGCACTGTGACTCATAGCACACTAAGCATGGACAGCTCTTATGAGTGTTTACCTACTACTTTTCAAACAGGTTAGGAAATCTCAGATGACAACCTGTCAGTAAAAATTAAATGTTGCAGAGAAACCTGCTAATGTGTGTTTGTGTAGAAAGCCACCCAGCAAACACATTTCCAGTTTAGCAGCCATTTATAGTACCAGGGCAGATGAAAAGCAGTGCCCTGTTTGCCTGTAGCAGTTTAGATCCAATATTTACTGTCTGAGCAATTTTCTCTCAAAGCTGAACAAATACATTGGGTGGCCAAGCAAGGTTACTATGTGTGGTTGGTTTTGGACTCTTCAACACTGATCCTTTCTTGCCGGGAGACACCATTCTCACAATACAGCGTTCTGTACTTACACAGTGGCTAATGCATCCCAAACCACTCAGGGCCTTCAGTCAGGAGGGACCCAGGTTCGATTCCGGTCTTGGGTCACCATCTATGTGGAGTTTGCATGTTCTCCCCATGTCTGAGTGGGTTTCCTCCCACACTCACAAATGTGTGCGGGTTAGGTGGACTGCCCTTGTTAAATTGTCCCCCAAGTGTCTCACCATGTATAGGTTAGGGGGTTGGCCATGCTGAATTGCCCCTTCAATGTCTTACAATGTGTAGGTTAGAGGGATTAGTGTGTTTTGGAAACACTACCAGGTAGGATTGAGAAGCATTCTTCTTTTCAAAAGGGCGATTCCTCTCAAACCACATCAGGTACTAAGAAAAAGAGGATGACACAGTGGTTAGCACTGTTGCCTCACTGCTCAAGGGACCCAAGTTCGATTCCAGCCTTGGGTGACATGTGCGGAGTCTGCACATTCTCCCCAGGTCGACATCTTCCAGGGACTCCAGTTTCCTCCCACAGTCCAAAAACTGTGCTGGTTAGGTGTCACAGTGGTTAGCACTGCCACCTCATAGCTTCAGGGACCGAGTTCGATTCCAGCCTTGGGTCACTGTGTGCGTAGAGTTGCACGTTCTCCCCATGTCTGAGTGGGTTTCCTCCCACAGTCACAAAGATCTGCAGACTAGGTGGACTGCCAATCTAAATTGGCCCCCAAGTGTCCCATGATGTGTAGTTAGGGGGATTAGCCATGTCAAGTTGCCCCTTCAGTGCCCCTTGATGTATCGGTTAGAGGGATTAGGGGGGTAAATATGTGGGGCTGTATGGATAGGGCCTGGGTGGGATGCTCAGACAGATAGTAGGTGCAGACTCAATGGGCTGAATGGCCTCCTTTGGCCCTGTAGGAATCAGTGAAATACTCGGGGAGTGTAAAGATTTATGTAAGTAAATGTGAACATCTTATTATAGCAGATGAAAATAGAGAGTTAATCAGATTTGGCTGAGGGAGGGTTTGATCGAAAGCTCATATTTATTAAATAAACTGACTTATCTGAAACTCACGAGAAAATGTAACCTCTGGAGAAATGGCTGAGCCTGTTACATGTCAGGGTCATCTACACACACTCGCACACATAAAAGTGATACCTGTAGTGCATTAGAAGTAGAAGAGATGCAAGACCAGTGGGAAAACGCATGCAGCATCTAAAGGGTGAGTTACTACGTACAAACCAGCGCCCGCTCAGCGTCAAATGGAAAGCACAAGGTGCAACAGAGAAACCTCCAGACAAACCAAGGCCTGTACCTGCACGGCATTAAGGACAGAACGAGAGAAGAAGGAAGTTGCTCAAGAGACATTTTCCTCAGGCTTCCAACACTAACGTCTAGATGGAGAATCAGCAACGAGAAGAGGGTTCAGAGGAGCAGCAGGAAATCAAACCTTCACATTTGCACAAATTCAGCAAAACGACAGGCAGTTAGTTTCACAGTCGCTGCGCTGAGCCGACAGTACAGAGAGATACTGCACAACAGGGGAAATCTCATCCGTGCGCGGTAACAGAGCTTCGCAACACTGAAGCGGCCCACAAGAGAATTACGCTTCATAAACAACCTCGTACTTGGGCCACCATGCTGTCCTGACATACGTTAATGGGCTAGAGTGAAAGAATGCTCCCCCAACAGACGTGTCTCTTACTTACCAGTTATTTCCAAAATAAGAAAGCTCCCAACAAACACACATCCAAAAGATGTGCTGGCTTAGGTAATAAATTCTCTCTCGGTGTACCCGAACAGGCACCAGAGTACAAAGAACAAAGAAAATTACAGCACAGGAACAGGCTCTCCAACTCTGCACCAACCATGCTGTCCGACTGAACTAAAACCCCCCCACCCTTCCAGGGATCGTATCCCTCTACTTCTATCCTAATCATATATTTGTCCAGAAGCTCCTTATCACTGGACAGTGATAGCCTTTTTCCTAGGATGGAGAAAGCTAGCATGAGGGGACACAGCTTTAAATTAAGGGGTGATAGTTATAGGACGGATATCAGAGGTAGGTTCTTTACCCAAAGGGTGGTTCGGGAGTGGAATGCCCTGCCTGCAGCAGTTGTAGATGCGCCAAGTTTGGTGGCGTTTAAGAGGTTAGTTGATAAGTATATGGAAGAGAAGGGAATGGTTTAGTTTGGAGGGGCATTGCTTTTTATATTGGTCGGCGCAACATCGAAGGCCGAAGGGCCTGTTCTGTGCTGTAATGTTCTATGTTCTAAAAGTCACCATCATACCCACCTCCACTCCCTCCCCCCACAGCGAGTTCCAGTAACCCACCACCCTCCGTGTAAAAAAATAAAAAACCTGCCTCGTACATCTCCTTTAAACCTTGCCTCTTGCACCTTAAACCAATTCCCGGTAGTAATTAACTCTTCCACCCTGGAAAAAAAAACCTTCTGAATATCCACTCTGTCCACGTCCCTCGTAATCTTGTAGACTTCTAGCAGGTCGCCCCTCCCCCTCTGTCGTTCCAGTGAGAGCAAACCAACTTTCTCCAATCTCTCTAGGGGGATTTTCACAGTAACTTCACTGCAGTGTTAATATCAGCCTACTTGTGACAGCGATAAATAAACTTTAAAACACATCTGGGTTGTGCCACCCACCCAGGTGATGGGTAAATGGAAGTTAAAGGGCAAGTCTGCTTTGCAGGGGTCTCCTGCTGGATTGGTTACAAGAATCAATTACCTCACCAGGGAAGCAGCACAGAATGCCTTAAAAGAATGGAAAAGAACTAAATTATGAGGGACAGGATGTGGAAAACTCAGAGCTGAGAAATTTAATACAAATTAAGTATAGCTGTATTCATGAAATTACAACAGCCAGAAATGGATTTAGTGCTATTTTTCCATCATTTCCCTCATCATAGCAGGAAAATCCACAGCAAAAACTTGGTAAAAATGAATGGAAACCATACATTGGTTTTAATAAGCAGGCATGTGGGGTCTTGATATCATTTGCTGGAATTATTTTTAGGGATCTGGAAGTACAAGTCCACAGTTCCCTAAAAGTGGCAACACAGATAGCCAAAGTGATTAAGAAGATTTACGGCATGCTTGCCTTCATCAGCCAGGGCATTGAGTACAAGAGTTGGGAAATCACGTTGCAACTATATAAAACCTTGGTTAGGCCGAATTTGGAGTACTGCGTACAGTTCCGGTCACCACACCACCAGAAGGATGTGGAAGTTTTGGAGGGAATGCAAAAAAGGTTCACCCAGAATGTTGCCTGGTCTCGAGGGTGTTGACTATGAGGAGAGATTGGATCAACTAGGAATTTTTGCACTGGGAAGACAAAGGCTGAGGGGATTCCTGATGGAGGTCAACAAAATTATGAGAGGCAGAGACAGAGTGGATCATCAGAAGCTTTTTCCACAGAGTGGAAGTGTGAATTACAAGGGGCACGGGTTCAAGATGAGGGGGAGGAAGTTTAAGGAGATATGCGGGGCAAGTTTTTCACGTAGAGAGTGGTGGGTGCCTGGAATGCACTGCCAGAGGAGGTAGTGGAGAAGCAGGCACATTAGCAACATTTAAGAGGTATCTGGATGGGTGCTTAAATAGGGAGGGAACAGAGGGATCCAGACTGAGTAAGGGCAAAAATTTTCTTCTTAGTTTAGTTAGGGCATCTTGATCGGCACAGGCTTGGAGGGCCGAAGGACCTATTCCTGTTCTGTACTTATTCTATGTCTCCTATATTTGACCATAATTACAATGCTCTATAACACCTATTAGTTCTTTTTAAATCAAGAGCAGAAACTAGTCACGCCATTAACCGTACAAACGGCTTGTGTCCTGAGAAAATGATGAACATGGATCGACAAAACCCAATCTGCAGTACTTTAAAATAAAACCAGTTAAAAACCAATCAAATATATTACACACAATAATTAACTGAACATTACATTGAAGATTAGCAAAGCCAGAGAGGGAAGCAAAAAGATATTCACACAGCAAAGCAAAGTAGATTTAGCTTACGATGGTTAAGGATACCAATCGCAAAAACAAAGCCAAGAGATAATGATACTATGGTTGGAAACTGATTTGCCACTGGCTTACTGTGGACCTATTGATGTTAGATTCGGGCTCGATATGTTGGAGGAAGCTGGGATCGAGAAGACCAGCACAAACAGGACAATGAGAAATCGGGAGAAAGTCCAGTGTCTACAATTTACGAATGCCCCTTGGTTAACTTCAGCAAGTGATCATAGCTCTCCCCATTTTTCTTCCCCATTCAGCCCAATTCCTGTGACGCATCCAAGACTTGGCAATCAGGCTCTGATACAAGCTTGTTCTGCTTTGGGGCCGTGTCTGCAAGGTCGAACAATGCTAAAGAGCGGGTGCCAAAGGAGAAAGCGGCAGGTTAAAATTTACCTCATGGAATGAAATCATTCACATTGGGTCAGCTGTGAGGGCCTGACAAATGATCAACAATTGAAGTGCAGCACAGCGATTACCACTGCTGCTTCACAGCGCCAGGGACCCAGGTTCGATTCCTGGCTTGAGTTAGTGTGTGTGGAGTTCTCCAAGTGTCTGTGTGGGTTTCCTTCGTGGTGCTCCAGTTTCCTCCACAGTCCAAAGATGTGCCGGTTAAGTGGATTGGCCGTGCTAAATTGACCCTTAGTCTCAGGGGATTGGCAGGGTAACTATATAGGGTTATGAGCATATGGTCTGGGTGGGATTGTGGTCAGTATAGATTTGATGGCCCAAATGGTCTCCTGCACTGTAAAGGTCTAATGATTTATTATTCTTAAATACCCTCTGGAATAGAATATTTAGGGATGGACTCAGCCAGTGACACCCACACCCCATAATTGAATTTTAAAAAAGGATTTGGTCTGCATTTGGGTTAGCCAAATTCTCTTCTGTGTCCGATTTTCTTTCACTATTCTGTCACGGGGTGCCTGTAGAAGACAATCTGGCTTACAGAGGACCTCGTCCCTGTTGTCAGTTTATTTATTTTTATTAGTGTCACACGTAAGCTTATTTTGCAATGGAGTTACCGTGAAAATCCCCTAGTCGCCACACACCGGCGCCTGTTTGGGTGCACTGAGGGAGACATGGAGAGAACGTGCAAACTCCACACAGACAGTGACCCAAGGCCGGGAATTGAACCTGGGTCCCTGGCGGTGTGAGGCGGCAGTGTTAACCACTGTACCGTCATGCTGCCCCTGTGGATTTGCAGTTACATGTCGGTCAGATCAGGCAAGGATGACAGATGCAGGCCACATGTAAGCCAGACTGGGTAAGCACAGCAGATTTCCATCCCTAACGGACGTCAGTGACCCGATGGGTTTTTCCAACAATCAACAATGGATCCACAGTCATTGTTAAAGACTTTTAATTCCAGATTTCTTTATTGAATCCAAATTTCACCATCTACCATGATGGTTTGGATCCCCAGATGTTGCTCTAGTCCTGTGGATTAGTGGTCCAGTTACAAGACCACTGCGATCCTGGTCCATTGTAACTCCCCAGAATAGGACGAAAATATTGCTCACGGGGCAATCACTCGCAAACAAATTTTTATATTGCCACATCCAATCGCGACTGAAGCACGTCATCCAACACTTTCTACTTCTAGTCACAGATGATGTTCCTGTCAACAGCCAATTAGATTGACTACTGGGTGACGGCATTGCTTAATTAAGTACTCAATGTCCAAAGATGTGGATTGGCCAGGCTAAATTTATTTATTAGTGTCACAAGTAGGCTTACATGAATGAAATTACTGTGAAAATCTCCTAGTCGCCATACTCTGGAACCAGTTTGGGTACACCGAGGAAGAATTTAGAGTGGTCAACCAGCACATCTTTCAGATTGGTGGGAGTTGAAACTGGGTCCCTGGCGCTCTGAGGCAGCAGTGCTAACCATTGTGCCACCGTGCCATCCCCTGTGGGCCACTCCTTGCTCTGTGCAATGCAATCCCAGAGGTACATGAATAATGGACTCAGTGCAAGGGCTTCTAAAGTTTGGGTTCAGCCCTTATTCCCATTTGAGTTGTTGGACCTTCAAAGTATCGGGGAGAAACTAAATATTGTGCCACCGTGCCGCCCAATACCGTCGACACTAGGGTGAGTTAGTGAGATGGATGGAGGAGTGTGCTCAACCTCTAACCAGCACCTCAATCTTATTCCATCAGACGGACAACAGTGAGCCAGGCTAAAAAAAAGAGAGTGAAGGATGATATGGGATCTACGGAAACAGGAGGAAGGTGATCTAAATCAAAAGGGGAATTCTACAGGGGCGAGGTATGTTTCTCACCTTCTGCGCACCCGAGAATGCATGGTAGTAACATGAAACATAGGTCATTACAGCCTTTTCATCCGGCCTAAGCGTGCTTATAAGATCTGTGCAAGGAAGACAAGAAGAGATTAGGAAAGGAAAAGGCGAAGCGAGGTACAATCAGCGAAGAACCATAACTGTTCTGGTCATGCAACACAGGAGGTCATATCAAGAGTGGAAGTTCAGCGCGGGAGGGGGAAAGAGAAACACATACCAGCTGGAGGACAGGAAAAAAAAATATATAGTTAGCCAGAGAAGCAATTGCTGCAGGAATTCCTGGGATACCTTTTGGGCTCCTGAAAATGCATGGTAGAAGCTAGAGACATAAGTCATGATTGCCTTTTCGTCAGGTCGAGCTGTGCCCACAATGTCTGAAGGGAAACACAGGAGAGGATTTAATTTTTTAATAAACGCAACACAACGTATTCATCTACCGACAATCTCGAGGGGAAAACGTTTAGCAACAGTTGTATTTGGGTGAGACTACAGGCAGGAACCCCCCCCCCCACCAGAAGCTCGATGCAAGAGGCCTGGAGTGATCCCAGCCTTCCGGAGATCCGCGCGAAATCCAGCTCCCCGTCTCCTGAGAATTTCAATTCTCCCCAGACACACAAATACGCCTGCAGGTTAGGCTGAAAAAAAAAGACCCACCCCCTGCTGCTGATGACCAGAGTTGTTGTCTTAAACAGGTTAACACATCGTCAGTAATACCGGTGAAAAGAAATATAAGGCACGTTAAAAAAAACGTCAAGAGGAGGGAGTAACAACATGTCACGCACATCTGTAATGTCACCAACTCATGAACTGGCCAGCTCGCTGCGACAAGAGTGGAGCTTCACATCTTTTACCAAAATAAGTGATTAGGACATTAGTTATGGATTACAATAACTTGAATCATAGAATCGCTACAGTGCAGAAAGAAGCCACTCGGTCCATCGAGTCTGCACCTACAACAATTCCGTCTATCACCTATCCCCCTAACCCTACATATTTACCCTGTTAACCCCCCCTCACGTCAGGCGTCAATTTAACGTGGCCAATCCAACTAACCTGCACATCTTTGGGCTGTGGGAGGAAACTGGAGCACCCGGAGGAACCCCATCCAGACACGGGGAGAATGTGCAGACTCCGCTAAGTGATCCAAGCTGGGAATCGAACACGGGTCTCTGGCACTGTGAGGCAGCAGTGCTAACCACTATCTTAGAGTGGTCTTGTGGCACGGTGGTAGGATCCTTACCTCCGGGCTAGAAGAATTGGTTTCAAGTCCAACTCCAGGGTCTGATGGCCATGGAAGGTGCATTCAAACAGGTTGTTTATCCTGCTGTTAAAGTCCTTCCAATATGCCTGATGCCAGGTGGGAAGAGAAAGTGAGATGCTTGGTTAGCCACACTGCAGGGGGCAATGGAGAACCACCAATACTTTGCTAAGCATAAGCATGGACCAATCCAGTGGAAATCCATGGCCTTTTAGGGCCTGGTACCATGAGGAGGAGGACCTAAACTGTGGGTGACATGGTGGAATAATGGTTAGCACTGCTGGCACACTGTGACAAAGAGAGGTGATGGCTTAGTGGCTTTGACGCTCAACTATTAATCCAGAAACTCAGCTAATGTTTTGGGACCCGGGTTCGATTCTGGCCTCGGGTCATTGTTTGTGTGAAGTCTGCAAGTTCTCCCCATGTCTGTGAGAGTTTCCTCTGGATGCTCTGGTTTCCTCCCACAGTCCAAAGATGGTCCAGTTAAGTTGATTGGCCATGCTAAATTACCCCTTAGTGTCAGGGAACTAGCAGGATAACTATGAGGTGTTACATGGAATAGGGTCAAAGTGGGATAGTTGTCAATGCAGCCTCGATGGGCCAAATGGCCTCCTTCTGCACCAGAGGGATTCAATGAACTGGGGAATTCAAATAAAAATGAAATAATGTAATACTCAAGAAAATAACATGTTTTCCTTTGGGTGGAAACACAAAAAACATGAAAGATTTAAAACCTTTATTATTTGAACTTGCACAAGATGTTAAAAATATAGGAACATAGTATCTCACAGGAATGGTTTCCCCGGCATCCAATAATAAAGTCCCGTTCACAAACTAGAATAAACATCCCATCATTCCCTTATAGCACCAGATCACAAGTATCACAATTTCGAAAGGACTTTCTATTTGGTACCAATATCTGGCAATGACTTCCAATAATTTGATCTCAGCAGACCTGGAGTATTCGAGGCATTAATCATATTGATTAGTCAACCAAATGAATGCCTCAGGCATTCGCAGAGTCTATCAATTCTCTTGTCAAAATAGGGGTCCTGCCCCAGAGAGAGAATGCCCTTTCCACTGACACACACCCCGCCTCAAAAAATATCAGCGATCCCCAATCGCGCTGCACAAGCCTGTGGACGGGGCTTAACACACCCGAAATTCTGTAGCTCCGATTGGCGCCTCCAATCGCGCACGCACAGAAAAAAGAAAAGATAGAATGCAGTTCCTCTGGCTCCCGGGCCAGATGTTGCCTCCCCCCAGCCCTCCAGGCATTGCCTCACCCTACAACATTACTGACCTTCCGCCACCCAGACTGATCACAGGCTCCTTTTCCCACTCACTGACCTCAGGCAAAGTGGTAGCAAACCTTCTTCCACCCAATCTCCATCCCCCTCCGACTGACTTTAGGCAGAGTGGCAGCTGAACCCCATTCCCCCTCACTGATCTCGGGCAGTGTGGCAGCCGACTCCCCCCACTCCCCCTCACTGATCTCAGGCAGAGTGGTATAAACTTAAAAAAACATAAACAGCACTGAGAGCAGAGATATAGCACAAGAGATCAGACATTTTAACAAAAAAGCAGCTTTGTTCTAAATGACAATGTTAAGTTTATTAAATACTTCTTTTTCCACACTGTTCACCAGTATATAGCAGTTAGTTCAGTGGCTTGTTCATAAAGAAGAGCGATGCGAGCAGCGCGGGTTCAATTCCCCGACCGGCTGAGGTTATTCATAAAGTCCCTGCCTTCTTAACCTTGCCTCCCCGCCTGAGGTGTGGCGATCCTCAGGTTAAATCTCTACTGGTCAGCTCTCCCATTCTGAGAGTAGGGGAGGCTTTACTATCGCAGCAGTTAACACAATGCTGGAAGTTGGAACACTGGGGGCGACACGGTGGTTAGCACTGCTGCCTCACAGCACCAGGGACATGGGTTCAATTCTGGCCTCAGGTGACTGTGTGCAGTCTACACATTCTCCCCGTGTCTGCGTGGGTTTCCTCTGGGTGCACCAATTTTCTCCCACAATCCAAAGATGTGCAGGTTAGGTGTATTAGCCATGCTAAATTGCCCATTTAATGTCAGGGGGGTTAGCAGGGTAAATACATGGAGTTACAGGGATAGGTCCTGGGTGGGATTGTTGTTGGTGCAGACTCGATGGGTCAAATAACCTCCTTTTACACTGAGGGGATTCTATGGAGTAGAGAACACACACACGAGCAGATGTCAACTGGTTTCCCTGGTCAACAGGAGATTAAAGTTTCCACTTATTGAAATGTTAATGATGTAATTTAACTATCATCACAATATTTAGGATCTAACAATGGTAAATCCCATGATACAAAGAGGAGAGCTGTTCAAAATTCTCAGGGAATTAGAGTTCTTTAGTTTATTTATCAGCCTTGTCTGATACCAAATGCATTTAATTCATCTTTCTAGGCTAATTGCTCTCAAATTTCCCAATTCAGTCAGAAAACCATTTGCAGTTCAACTCCACTTTTGACTTGCTCTCTGAAGCACCACTTCGCATATCAAAAATGTTCCAGGCTACTGCACCTCTCGAGGTTTCTTTCCAGCAGTAGAGGGATTGGGGACAAGCACACTTAGAATAAGAACAGAGAAAGCTGGAAATGCTCCCCAGGTGGCAGCACCAAGGGAGGAGATGAACACGAGAGTTCATGGGCGGCGTGGTGGCTCGCGCTGCTGCCTCACAGCCCAGAAGGACCCGGGTTCAATTCCCGGCTTGGGTCACTGTTTTCGTGGAGTCTGTACATTCTCCCCATCTCTGTGTGGGTTTCCTCCAGATGCTCCAGTTTCCTTCAGATGCTCCAGTTTCCTCTCATTCTGAAAGATGTGCTGATTCAGTACATTGGCCATGCTAAATTCTCCCTCAGTCTGGCTAAACAGGCGCCGGAGTGAGGAGACTAGGGAATTTTCATAGTGGCTTCATTGCAGTGTTAACATAAGCCTATTTGTGAAACTAATACGTAAACTCTAATCTTTAATTTTAAACCTTTAATAAATCACAAAAGGTTGATTTCCAGGTGCAGTAGGTAATTAAGAAGGCAAATGGAATTTTGTCCTTCATTGATGGAATTTAAAAACAGCGAGGTTATGTTGCAGCTGAATAAGGTGCTGGTGAGGCCACATCTGGAATTCTGTATATAGTTTTGGTCTCCTTACTTGAGAAAGGATATACTGGCACTGGAGGGGATGCAGAGGAGATTCACTAGATTGATTCCGGAGTTGAGAGGGTTGGATTATGAGGACAGACTGAGTAGACTGGGGCAATACTCATTGGAATTCAGAAGAATGAGGGAAGAATTCATAGAAACATACAAGATTATGAAACGAATAGACAAGATAGAGGCAGGAAGGTAATTTCCACAGGCAAGTGAAACTAGAACTAGGGACATGGCCTCAAAATAAAGGGGAAGCAGATATAGGACTGAGTTGAGGAGGAACTTCTTCACTCAAAGGGTTGTAGAATTCCCTGTCCAGTGAAGCAGTTGAGGCCACCTTATCGAATGTTTTTAAGGCAAGGATAGATACATTTTTGAACAGTAAAGGAATTAAGGGTTATAGTGAGCAGGCGGGTAAGTGGAGCTGAGTCCACAAAAAGATCAGCCATGATCTTAGTGAATGGTGGAGCAGGCCCGAGGGGCCAGATGGCCTATTCCTGCTCCTCGTTCTTATGTTCTTCCATATCAGTGATCCTTTGTCAGAAAGAATCCTGGCGAGAGGTCACTGACCTGAAACGTTATCACTGTTTCTCTCTCCACAGATGCTGCTTGCCCTGCCGAGAATTTCCAGCATTTTCTGATTCTATCTCAGATTTCCAGCACTTTGGCTTCACTAACTGGCTAGGCCAGCATTCACTGCCCATCCCTAATTGCCCAGCATCTGTAGTATTCTGCTTTTGCATTATGGAAATCATAGAATCTCTACAATGCAGAAGGTGACTGTTCAGTCCATCGAGTCTCCAGATCCTATTCCCGTAACGCCACGTATTTACCCTGCTAGTATCCCGACACGAAAAGGAAATTTAGCACAGTCAATCAACCTGACCCACACAAAGAAAAAAGAACAAAGAAAATTACAGCACAGAAACAGGCCCTTTGGCTCTCCAAATCTGCACCAACCACACTGCCCGACTTAACTATAACCTCCTACCCTTCCAGGGACTATTCCCACCCTATTCGTGCATTTGTCCAGATGCTCCTTAAAGGTCATTATCATATCTGCTTCTTCTACTTCCCTATCAGTGAGTTACAGATTGCCCACGTCTGCATGGGTTTCTTCCGACACTGCAAAGATGTGTGGGTTAAGTGGATTGGCCATGCTAAATTGCCCCTTCATGTTCCAGGTGCCCACCACCCTCTGTGTAAAACACTTGCCTCGTACATCTCCTTTAAACCTTGCCCCTCACACCTTAAACTTACGCCTCTAGTAATTCCTCTCTCAGAAGAAGCTTCTGACTATCCGCTCTGTCCGTGCCCCTCAAAACCTTGTAGAGTTCTATCAGGTCGCCCCTCAACCTCTGTTGTTCCACCAAGAACAAACCAAGTTTCCCCAACCTCTCCTCACAGCTAATGGCTATATCTATGATAAAATACTCTCTCTCTCTGACTTTTTGCCAGATAGAGAATGGCAAAACTCTCTCATTACCACTTTGTTTGTCCTCTCCACTGTCTCTGATTTGCCATGTTGTTTGTTTGACACCCAGCACTGGAAGAGCAGAAATCATCTCCAATTAAATACCCAGAAAGTCACTGTCTTCGGCCTCTGCCTCAATCTCCGTTCCCTAGCAACCATTTCCAAACCTCTTCCTGGCTACTGTCAGAGGCAAGTTCGTGTTCTTTACGTTTTTGGTGTCCTCTTTGACCTTGAGCAGGGCTTCACTGACACTGTCTTCTTCCCCCTCAGTGGTTAACACTGCTGCCTCACAGCACAAGGGACCCGGGTCCAAATCCAGTTTCGGATCACTATCCATGCAGAGTTTGCACATTCTCCCCATGTCTGTGTGGGTTTCCTTTGGGTGTTCTGGTTTCCTCCCACAATCCAAAGATGTGTGGGTTAGGTGGGTTGGCCATGATAAATTGCCCCTTTGTGTCCCAACATGTGTGGGTTAGGATGATTGGCAGGATAAATACATGGAGTTGTATTGGGTAGGATTGTTGTCGGCATAGACTAGATGGGCCAAACAACCTCCTTCTGCACTGTCAGGATTCTATGATCAATGACACAGCTCTTGATACATGCCTCTTCCTTAGGTATCTCACTTAGGGGCCGCCTCAATCTCACAAGGAGCCCTAATTTGAAAATATGAACAGTGGGTGCCACAATAAAGTTATCCGTTTTTGTTTCAAACCCTTCCTAGCCAATGGTAACATCTTTTTCACTGCTGAAACCCCCCCATACTTCAGGGTCTAACTGGCAGCTGTGACACTGTAGCCTCTTGAGTTTCTCAGTTGGACCATTCCTTCCAATGAAGTTGAGAACAGTAAGTTTTGGATGTTGCACAGATGCCAAGCGAGCATCATCTCTGCGCTTCGCAGCACAAGGAAGATTCAACCTGTTTTCTCAATGAGTGCAAAATGATCAGGATTCAGTTCCAGGAGGAACATGCTCTGTAGTCACTTGGAACCAATTAACTTCAGTCCCTATTAATGCAGCAGATAAAGATGTCTGAGGGTCCATGTGGGAAAGTATGCCTTTTTCCAGATGTTACTAACCCCTGCAATTTGAGTTCTGAAGTAAAACCTGAGCATCCACAATCTGCACGAACATCTGCAGCAAGGCAAATTCTAATCGAGGCTGCTTCAAAATGTCTTGACGAGACAGCAGATTGTAAGAGAGCAGACACATTGCGGATATTTGCTCACAAAGTGACTGGTAACACAGTGTAAACTCTGAAAGAATGAATCTTGCAGCTTAGGTGTGCTTAGGCCACATATTCGATTAAAACTGGAGCGTTCAGGTACTTACGTGAACTGATTCTAGTGCTCCTCGTTCAAAGGAATAGGCTTTTCTTGTGATAAAAATGGTGTTAAGATGGTGCCACAAAAGTGCGCTCAGATTTATTGCGACTAATGACACTAACAGCCCGCTCACCTTCAGCGTCCAGCATTTTCGGAATGTCCAGGTATTTTTCTGCCACGTCGAAGGCTGTATTCAAATTGGTGTAAGGGTCATCCTAACACACGTAAGGAAAAAAAGCAGAGGTCAAAACATTAAGACTGACATCAAGACTGACATTACCCCCTCCCGAGAGGCTATTTAACATTCTTAGGCTAACAAGGGACAATTGGAAGGCGGGGAGGGGGGCCGTGGGGAGGGGCACAGTGGTTAGCAGTGCTGCCTGACAGCGTCAGGGATCCCGGTTCAATTCCAGCCTTGGGTGATTGTCTCTGTGGAGTTTGCACCAGCCTGCAGATGCAGTGGAGAGGGTACGGAAGATATTTACAGGGTGCTGCCTGGTCTGGAGGGGATTAGCCACGAGGAGATGTTAGATGAACTCGGTTTGTTCTCACTGGAAAGGCAAAGGTTGACGGGCGACCTGATAGAGATTTACAAGATTATGTGTGGCATGGACAGAGTGGACAGTCAGATGTTCTTTCCTAGTCAAGTAACTAGGAGACATAGGTTTAAGGAGAGTGGGGCAAAGTTTAGAGGAGATGTGTGAGGCAAGTTTTTTTTTTAAATTGTAGAAGGTAGTGAATTTCTGGAACGGGCTATCCAGGGAGGTGATGGGAGCAGGTACAATAGAGGCATTTAAGGGGCATCTGGATGAATGCGGATGGGAATGGAATGATGATGGGAATAGAACAGTTCGGATTCCATAAGTGCATACTGTTTTAGTTTAGGCAGACATAATGATTGCTGTAGGCATGGAGGGCCAAAGGGCTGGTTCCTGAACTGTACCGTTCTTTGTTCATTCTTTATTTTTCTTGTGTTTGCGTGGGTTCCCTCTGGATGCTCTGGTTTCCTCTCTCAGTCCAAAGATGCGCAAGTTAAAAGGATTGGCCATGCTAAATTGCCCCTTAGTATCCCAAGACACTAGGTTGGGGGATTAGTGGAATAATTACATGGGGTTAATGAGATACGGCCTGGGTAAAATATTTATCAGAGAGTTAGTACAGACTCAAAAGGGCTGAATGGCCTCCTTCTGCATTATAGGGATTCTATAATGGGGTTAAAAAAAGGTTCATTATTTGCTGGTGGGTTCAGATAGTGCGTCATTTGGTTGATGGGATGTTTGAGTTTGCTCACCGAAGTGGACCTTATAAATGGAAAACATGTTAGGAGAGGTTCCGAATCATAAATAATTCCTTCTTTCTGTAATGTTCCCCAACTTGTCAATTTGACAGGAATGACCTCAGACATGAAGTGATCAGATGGGCCATCCAGGAATTTCACTCATTTTTACTGCCAGCCCTTGGCGTGTTTGGAAGGATTTGCAGCCTGACACACACAACCCATTTTGGCACCGTGAATGCACCTTCCTTGTCCATCAAATCTCGAGGGGGTGGGTGTTCGAAGCTGGAACCGTCTGGCTCAGAGGCAGGGATGCTAGCCCACTGCCCCACAGACCCCATTAAGGCAGAGCGAATTAGATTCTTGAAAAGCAAAGGATTGAAAGGCTGTCGGGGTGGGAATGTGGAATTGAGGTTTCAGTCAGCACTTGAATGGCGAAGCAGGCTCGAGGGACTGAATGGCCTACTCCTGCTCCAAATTCAAATGCACTTTCAGTGTAATTTACTTGAATTATTCCAAGTAAATAAATCTTTACTTATTTGATTAGTAAATAAATCTTTAGTCAACACTGTCATAACTGTTAAAAGGACAGGAGGGTGGGTGTCTCTTTTTGGGTTCATATTTGCACATATTGCTTGAGTTAATGTTGCAAGTCTGTTGCTTGTATTTGGCTCATGCTTCCTGTTACTTCTCATCCATTTTCTCTAACAAATATCTGTTGTATTTTCAATCCTTATCTGGGGTTGGTCCTGAGCTCAACAGCTTATGGCTCCCAACGTCAGGGCTGTTTGCTCAATGGTTGATGCTGGCATCTGGGGGTTGTGGTGGCACAGAGTGGTCAGGGTAAAGGGGGAGATGGGCACAACTTGGATCAAGGAAAGGAAGCACAGAATCACAATTCATAGCTAATAGGTCAGCCTGTTTTTTGCTTTGGACTGTACCCTTCATCCACAGCATTAGTTCCCAATATCACGAGCTTACTGCTGAACTCATATCTTTTCAATAGATACAACTGATCTACCACAATTGTGACAATTTGTACTTAAAACCAGGAAAGCCATCTTTGGACGCTAAGACGCAATTTAACACGGCCAATCCACCTAACCTGCACATTTCTGGAGTAGGCAATGAAGTTATTATAAAAGTTCCCTGGTTGTCACACTCTGGCGCCTGTTCAGGTACACAGAGAGAGTTTAGCACAGCCAATGCACCTAACCAGCATATCTTTTGGACTGAGAGGGGAAACCGGAGCACCTGCAGAAAGCCCAGATAGATACTGGAAGAATGTGCAGACCCCACACAGACAGTCACCCGAGGCCGGAATCAAACCCAGATCCCTGGCGCTATGAAGCAGCAGTGCTAACCACTATGCCATCAGCTGGAAAGTCTTAGTTCACAAGGCGAGGTGAGTTCAACTGACTACCTTAACTTGTAAGTGCACAATGCCCATGCCAACCTCATGAATGGAAGGATATTAAGCAGGGCAGCACGGTGGCACAGTGGTTAGCACTGTTGCCTCACAGCTCCAGGGACCCGAGTTCAATTCCCAGCTTGGATCACTGTTGGTGTGGAGTTTGCACATTCTCCCCATGTCTGTGTGGGTTTCCTCCAGGTGCTCAGTTTCCTCCCACAGTCTATAGATGTGCAGGTTAAGTGGATTGACCAGATTAAACTGTCCCTCACTGTAAGGGGAGCTAGCTCAGGTAAATGCATGGGGTTATGGGGATAGGGCTTGGTTAGGATTATGATCTGTGCAGACTCAATGGGCCGAATGGCCTCCTTCTACACTGTAGGAATTTTATGAGTCTGTAAAAAGGAAACTGAACAATGTGGTCCAGAGATAAAATCTCTCTCCACCCAAATCACACCATCCCCATTATCATGGACATTTTCACAGATTGATCATTTCCACAGGTTTTGCTGTATTTGGACTGATGGAGAGTGAGCAGAGACACATGAATTTAGATCAAATATCAACTCCCTAATGTATTAATCTGCACAATAAGAGATATGCACAAATGCAAGAAAAAAAAGGGATGCCAGACCTTTCGCAGCTTTGCATAGTCAATGAGCTCTGGCCGATGTCTATGGATAAGAGCACAGAATCCAAGGCCATCTTTCCAGCTGAGAATAGAGAAGTGGGAAGAAATTTACACCGACGTTAACATTTCCTTGTTTCAGTTTCATACTCCAGTCACTCTCTGAATCTACTCAAAACTGAACGTTATAACGAAGTCCCGATTAAAGCACTGCAAAATTCTTCCCTTTGTCGAAATCTAACTTCACCGGTGGCAGAGTGGTTAGCCTCACAGCGCCAGGGACCCAGGTTCCAGGTCACAGTGCAGAGTCTGCACGTTCCTCCCACCACGTCTTCCATGGGTTTCCTCCGGATGCTCTGTTATCCACCCACATTCTGAAAGACGTGCATTGGCCGTGCTAAATTCTCCCTCAGGCGCCGGAATGTGGCAACTAGTGGATTTTCACCATAACTTCATTGCAGCGTGAACGTAAACCTACTTGTGACACACTAATAAATAAGCTTAAGCTTAAAACTTAATACACACCCTCCTTCCTCCCTAATGCTGTACGCAAACAGCTTGAGGAAAGCTGCTATTCAGCACCTATTCCATCGGCCTGAATGTCCGGTGGTGCAAAAACATGTATCATGCAAACAATTCCTTTAACAGCAGAGGACCTTTTAAAGTCTAACAGCTAAGTTAGTGCTTTATACTTTTGTAATAACAGTTTAACAATCAAGACTAAACCAGGCAAGGGTGCTAGCCAGACTGGATCATCCAGCTGGTATTGTTTTGGTAACTATAAGCTGAATTTAACTTATAGATTTGTTTAAGGTGGATGCTCTTTGGGGGACATGATGGCACAATGGTTAGCATTGCTGCCTCACAACGCCAGGGACCCGGGTTCAATTCCAGCCTCGGATCACGTTCTCCCCCGTGTCTGTGTGGATTTCCTCTGGGTGCTCCGGTTTTCTCCCACAGTCCAAAGATGGGATTAGGTGGATTGGCTGTGATAAATTGACCCCAGTGTCAGGGGGACTAGCAGGGTAAATATTGGGGTCTCAGAAATAGGGCCTGGCTGGGATTGCGGTCAGTGCAGACCTGATGGGCTGAATGGCCTCCTTCTCAACTGTCGGGTTTCTATGACAGAGAATTCTTACTGAGTCCAGGTATTGGGGATATAGTTTGGAACAAGGTGTCATTTCTAGATAAAACGTATTGTGTGTCGAATTACAGTAGAATTATTTGTCTTCTTTCATTTAATAAACAAAATAAATAAGGGTGACACAGTGGTTAGCACTGCTGCCTCACAGCACCAGGGACCCGGGTTCAATTCTGGCCTCGGGTCACTGTCTGTGCAGAGTTTGCACATTCTCCCTGTGCCTGCGCGGGCTTCCTCCGGGTACTCCGGTTTCCTCCCAGACTCCAAAGATGTCCAGGTTAGATTGATTGGCTATGCTAAATTTATCATAGTGTCAGGTGATTAACAAGTTAAATATGTGGGGTTACAGGAATAGGGCCTGGGTGTGATTGTGGTCAATGCAGACTCAATGGGCCGAATGGCCTCCTACTGCACTGGGGGGATTCTATGAAATAGTCTTTAGTAATTGTTACACTATGACTGGGGTGTTTATTCTTACGAGCGGTTGACGTGACTCAATTAAAGCTTTGAGGGATACTGACAAGATGAATGTGGAGAGGATGCTTCCTCTGGGAAGAGGATCTAGAACTAAGGGGCCACTGTTTAAAAACAAAAGGTTGTCCATTTACAAAAGAGATGAGGCGAAGTTTCTTCCCCTAGGTCCTGAATCTCTCTCACCTGAAAAACAGGTGTAAGGAGAATCTTGAATATTTTTAAGGCAGAGTGGGATAGATTCTTGGTTTAGCAACAACTAATCAACTCAGATTTGGATTGTAACATTTAATTACGATCTCAAACAGGAAGCACTGATAGTCTTGATGAATATCTTAATGTAGGAGTAGGTGATTGCAGACTCAGAATTACCTGATGTGGAAGTTCTGAATATTGACATTCTTGTAGGGAGCTGTCTTACGTTGACACCACAGGAGGAGCCCTTCCTTTGCAGACGTCTCTGTGAAAACCAGAGGCAAACTTGAAACCAACGCACTACTGCTTAAGGTTAGAGAGACAGCATTTACCAGACAGAACTGAGGGTAGATCTCGACCCTCTAGGGCAGCACAGTGGTTAGCACTGCTGCCTCACTGCACCAGGAACCTAGGTTCGATTCCCGGCTTGGGTCACTGTCTGTGTGGAGTCTGCACATTGTCTACATGGGTTTCCTCCGGATGCTCCGGTTTCCTCCCACAGTCTGAAAGATGTGCTGGTTAGGCTGGTTAGGTGCATTGCCCATGCTAAATTCTCCCTCCATGTACCCGGACAGACGCCGGAATGTAGTGACTAGGGGAATTTCACAGTGATTTCACTGCAGTGTTAATGTAAGCCTACTTGTGACACTAATAAATAAACTTTAAAACTTTAAACCCGCAGCAGACGAAGTGGTGCTGTTTAGAAGAATTGAGTCTGAACATCTCCCTCACAAAAAGGTGACACAGGTACATTCCTTAAAGGCACAGTATCGTCACAATTAGGATTCCATTATATACAGGAATATTGCACATTAACTTCCCTCACCAGCTATTTTATCTCAAGGACTGTGTTGTTATAAAGGAAAAACCTATTTGTTATCCTGGTGAAGGGCAGATTACAAATAATTATCATTACCCCACTATTGAAGTTTTTAGCTGGCAGCAGAGAAAATTATTTTGAATACAGAGTACTTAATTCACGGAACCGGCATTGTGTAAAATTTGCGTTGGCTGCAATTTGCTGGTTGCTGTTGGTTAGAACTGATCAGGCTTCCTGGTTGGTAACTGCTTAAACATTGACTAGGACTATTCCAGCCACTACTCTTAAGCATATCTGCTTTTCTACAATTCAAAAGCTACGTATGATCACAGTGAGAACAGCCTCGTATGGAAGATCAAAACCAAAAGGTTTTTGGTGTTTATACAGTCAGAGGTTTACAGCATGGAAACAGGCACTTTGGCCCAACCTGTCCCTTTTATTTAACCCACCAAGCTAGTCCCAATTGCCCATGTTTGGCCCATTCCCTCTATACCCATTTTACCCACGTCACTGTCTAAATGCTTTGTAAAAGACAAAACTGTACCTGCCTCTACTACTACCACTGATAGCTTGTTCCAGGTACTGTGAAAAAAAATTGCCCCTCTGGACACTTTTGTATCTCCTCCTCTCACCTTATACCTCGAGTTTTAGACTACCCTATCTTTGGGAAAAGATATTGACTGACTATCTAGCTGATCTAAGCCCCTCATTATTTTGTAGACCTCTCTATAAGATTGCCCCAAACCTCCTATGCTCTGGGGAAAGAAGCCCTAGTCTATCCTATGACCCTATGATTTGACCACAGAATCCCCGTCCCAGCATGTTTTGGGAGCGTGGAAGCAGTTTGCCATTGGCCAGAGCTGTCAATGAGTTACCCCGTCGTTCACACCTTTCGCCGCCAGGAAAGCTGTGGTTGGGGGCCAGGGGTCGCCATCAATGGGACCCAAGATCCTGTGGGTGGGAATGGCCAGGGTTTTTGGCCGCTCTGTTTTCATTCATCATGAAAAGATTTCATGGTAATTCCGAGAGGGAAACTACTAACCTTCAACCGAGATATCCTGAATTGCGAATCGCAGGATGATTGTCCAGATCATGCCGAGCGTCATCTTTGCGTTTCCGTCCACAATTTCTGGAAGAAGAGAAGAAAGAAAGCAAGTAGTTAGCACAATGTCCCAAACAAATCTTTTCATCATCTTTACCGGAAATGTCAAGTTAGTTATCAATTCCATTTCCCGTTAGAACTAACCAGTCATTCCATACTTAAACTCAAACTAGAAGTGTCCTCATTCCAAAATTTGAGATTCAACACAGTTCAGTAAGAGAGTTAAGCTTACTTATACAGTTCTGTGCCTTCAAGTACAAGAAGTTGGCCCAAATACACAAACCCTTCTCTGAGCTGGATAGAGATACAACTTTGACAGAAGGTCATCCAGATTTGAAACTCTATTTTGCTCTATTTGATCCCCACACAGTGCCAGACCCGCTGAGATTTGGTTTCAGATTCCAACGTCCACAGTATTTTGCTTTTATATGGATATGACCTCTTCCAAAAGCAGGCCCCCAGGCTAATCCGATGTCCTGACAATCATCTGCATGATTTTCCAGCATGTTTACTGGAAAATCATACGGATCTTCCAGTAAAGAAGATCTTTACTGGAGTCCTTCACCGATCAACTTCAGTTGTGGCTCTCCTCGATGCTTGCTTTCCATATCAATTGAAGATTAGACAGAATTGATGTATTCCTCTCTCCTTTCCCTAGAGCTGCGTCTTATCCAGCTCTGTCACCATTATTCACACAGGGTTAAATAAAAAGACCCTAAATAGTCTTGATAAGGTGAAAGAGAAAAGGATATTTCATCTCATAAGCGAGTCCAGAACTAGATGGCACTATTTTAAAATTAGGAGTTGCCTTTGTAGCTTTTTAAAAATTTATTTATTTGTGTCAAAATAGGCTTATATTTACACTGCAATGAAATTACTGTGAAAATCCTCGCGTTGCCACACTCCTGCGCCTCTTCGGGTACATGAAGGGGAATTTAGCGTGGCCAATGCACCTAACCAGCACATCTTTCAGACTGTGGGAGGTATGACAGCGGGGGTGGGGAGGCGGTGGTGGGTGGTAATCTGATAAAAGTCTCCAAGATTACGAGGGGCACGGGCAGACTGGACAGTCAGAAGCTTCTTCCCGGGGTGGAAGAGTCAATTGCTAGGGGGCACAGGTTTAAGGTGCAAGGGGCAAGGTTTATAGAAAATGTATGATGCAACGTGTTTTTCAGAGAGTGGTCGTTGCTCGGAACTCACTTCCGGGGAAGATAGTGAAAGTGGATACAATAGCGAGTTTTAAGGTATCTGGGTAAATTCATGAAAAGGATGGGAATGGAGGGATTTGGTTCCTGGAAGTCTAGGGGGTTGTAGTTCAGTCAGGAAGCATGGTTGATGCAATCTTGGAGGGTTGAAGGGCCTGTTCCTATGCTATAATTTTCTTTGTTCTTTGAAACTGGAGCACCTGAGGGAACCCACGCAGATACGGGGAGGAAGGGCGGACTCCGCACGGACCCAAGCCAGGAATTGAATCCGAGTCCCTGGAGCTGTGAGGGACCATTCTGCCATTGGGCTGCCCTCTAACACGGAGATCAAATCAAGAATGCAAACAGCTCCTATTCTGGTTACCGATCCATCGCTAATTTGCTAATGTACCACTGTTTTCATTTTGTTGTAAATGCACAAGCAGCGCACCATATGACAGCTTTGCAGATGCTACCAATTGGGACTTGTTCAATATATGCCCAGGAAGTAGCTATGGCAACAGTGGAATGATCTTTAGCATTGCAAAATGTGAACAGGATAGGAAGCACTCAGTCACCAATTTTTTCTTGAAGTGGCTTGCGTGTGTGCGCGGGCGTGTGTTTGTTTTATTTGGTGCACTGACGCTGACTTGTTCGTCTGATCCATGCCCTCCGCCTGTACCTACCCAGAGAAGAACTCACAATTATGATACTGCAAAATGTTTCCATTTCGTTGTTAAAGCCTTCGATTGCACTCAGTAACACAGTTCCTAATTAGTTTGTCCAATGGTCACAGATTAACTCAGCTATTTCAACATGCTGTAAAAAGATTGAAGGGTAAATCACCAGCATTCTTCTTTCTGAATATATATCTCTCATTCACCTTATATAACTAGTGCCTATGTACTGAGAATTTTAGCATACAAAATGGGCTTTAATTAGCGTAAATCAGTAAGGCAATTTCATTAGACATCTGATTACAGAAACCACTATCTATTGAGTAAAAACATTGATGGCAGCACGTATCAACAGCAAACATATGTAGTTTCAATGAAAACTTGAGCTAATTGACTTTGTAAATTTCATTCAGTGAAGTAGTACAAGATACACGCATGATGTGCAACACACATGGCACATAACACACACACACACAGCAGTGACATTCTCGGTGGCACAGTGGTTAGCACTACTGCCTCACAGTGCCAGGAGCCCAGATTTGATTCCCGAGTTGGGCCACTGTTTGTGTAGAGTCTCCCTGTGTCTGCATGAGTTTCCTCTGGATGCTCCGGTTTGCTCCCACAGTCCGAAAGATGTGCTGGTTAGGTGCATTGGTCGTGCTAAGTTCTCCCTCAGTGTTCCCAAACAGACATCCGAATGTGGTGAAAAGGGGATTTTCAGACTAACTTCACTGCGGTGTTAATGGAAGTCTGCTTGTGACACTGATAAATAAACTTTCTTGCTTGTATTAAATTACGTATCAGAATCGGAACTCTACCAATAATCATGGAATGGATGAAATGACAATGTCCAATCTCGGGTCTCTCACTACACAGAGTATGCATGTTCTCCCCATGTCTGCATGGGTTCCCTCTGGGTGCTTTGGTTTTCTTCTACAGTCCAAGAATCTGCTAGTTAGGTAGATTGTCCAAATATGTATACCTTAGGGGGATTAGAGGGAAATAACACGTAGGGTTACAGAGATACAGCCTGGATGGAATGCTCTACTGCTAACTTGATGGGCCAAACGGCCTCCTTCTGCACCGTAGGAAATCAGTGAAGGAATGAGACTCCACACTTGCAAAAATAAATTCACAGCGCTCGAGGCTTTCTTTGACAGTAATTAAGACTTGGCAACTCACCAAATCTCCTTCCAACCCAATGATCTTTACCACTTATTAAAAAAGTCAACAGGCAACAGCACCACCTGCAAAGTTCCCCTTCTATTCACACACCATCTGATGTTGAACCAAATTAAAAATCTTAGCACTTCCTCTCTAATAGCACTGCGTCTGTGTATTTGTACCAGATTAACAGTCATGGTTTAAACCACCATCCTCGCAGAGGTGGGCAACAAATGCTTGTCGGCCATTATTCACATCCTAAGAATAAACTAAAATGAGAATCAAGCCCAGGATGGCACTGGTTAGCACTGCTGCCTCATGACACCAGGAACCTGGTTCAATTCCAGCCTCGAGTCACTGTCTATGTGGAGACTGCACGTTCTCCCTGCATCTGCGTGGGTTTCTTCTGGGCGCTCCGGTTTCCTCCGACTGTCCAAAGATGTGCAGGTTAGGCAAATTAACCATGCTAAATTGACCCTCATTGTTGAGGATTAGCAAGGTAAATACGTAAGATTGTGGTAACAGGGCTTGGGTGGGATTGTGCAGACTTGATGGGCTGAGTGACCTCCTTCTGCACTGTAGGAATTCAATGATTCTAATCAAGTACTTTAGTTGTTAGCTGCTATCACATCCCTAATCACTGATCCTCAGATCAACTTCATTGTCTTTGACGGAGCTAGCCATTGTCTGAGCGTGATTTCACATTCTCAGTGTTACTCTGATAGTGCTTGCCAATTTTATACTGGGGGGGGGGGGGCTGGTGGAAGTGTGGAACAACTCCAGCTGGGTCATACTTAATAGCAATGTTTGAAGTTTTCATATATAAAAAAACCTTTCCATTCTACACCCAAGAAGTGTAATAAGTCTTTGGAGACAGAAGTCCCTTCATCAAAATCCCTTTATATACAAACTCTTAACAGCTGTACACAGAGCGCTATCCGGGGGGATACCAGAGGATACACCATGTAAAGTACAATGCAAAGACTCCATGATTGGCCCATCAATTGGATCCTTAATCAGGGAATTCTTTTTGTCCCTGGCAAATAAACAGAATCAAACTAACTTGGGGCAACTCAAAAGGGGCAGCTCCCTCAATCAACTTGCATCAAATTGAAATGTGATTATCGGGGTCGATAATACACTGTGGTGCCCAGCGGGCATCAATGGGATCCTTAATCAGAGAGTTAATAGGTCAACCTCAATGGCCTGATTGAAGTCATTGCAGGAGGTACAAATAAAATGTGAAGAAACCACTTGAAGATAAGCTATTGATTTAAACATTCCCAAAAGTGGCAGTGGATGTTCCTTTCACTGGTCTACTGGCTTGGAAGGACACAGACTCACACATCTCCTAGTGGATAGGTGGAGAGAGACTGGCATCTCCCTGGCGCCTCACTTGCCTTTCCCTTCGCTCTGGGAAGAACATATATCAGAGGAAAAAGCAGGTGGTGGTAAAAGGAAAAAGAAAAGAAAGGAAGTTAAAACGGGCCATGAAAGTCCTTTAACAAGAACTCTGCGCTGCCAAAACCCATTGAGATTACCTGAATCAGACATTCTTAGAAGGGGTATCATGGAATCATAAATTCATTCAGTGAAGGAAAGGCCAGTTAGCCCATCGAGTCTGCACTAATAATATCTACCACTGAAGAATTCCCATTTTCTAAAAAAAAACTTGATTTATTAGTGCCACAAGACAGTCTACATTAACACTGCAATGAAGTTACTGCAAAAGATTCCCCCAGTCACCACACTCTGGTGCCCGTCTGGGAGAATTTAGCACGACCAGTGCATCTAACTAGCACATCTTTCTGAAGGTCAGAGGAAACCAGAGCATCCGGAGGAAACCCATGCAGACACAGGGAGAATGTGCAGACTCCGCACAGACAGCAACCCAAACTGGCAATCGAACCCAGGTCCCGAATGCTGTGAGGCAGCAGTGCTAACCACTGTGCCACCCATTTTCCCTGCACTTGTCCCACATCCTTGAATATTAAGATATTTCCAGTGATTGTCCAAGTACTTCTTTAAAGATTGTAATGTGCCCACCTCCACCACCTTCCCAGGCAGGGCATCCCAGATATCCACCACCCTCTGAGTGAAAAGGCTTTTTCTCAAATCCCACCTGAATCTCTGCCCCTCACTCTAAAACTAAGTCCTGTCGTGACTGATCCCTCTGCACATTTAAAGCTGTAAAATCTCTTCTGGGCAGACCTACCATGAAGAACAAGTTAGGTTAGGAGCCAAAAGCTACAAGACGACTTGCTGGACTGCATTGTCTGAAGAAGGGAAGACACACAATTCAATTCTTCTGGGTCAAGCAGCGTCCAATTTGTCTAGGCCTAACTGGAGGCCTTGACTCTGATGTCCACGGTCTGCCTTTAAGTCGACACTTCTCACAAACCAAGTCCAACCCAAGATCTTGAAGCACAGATTTCAGTTGGCTACTGGAGGGGCCACAAGAGTTTTACTAGCCAGAGGCAAAGGGAAAAATTTGAACAGTCAGTTGGTGGGGCACACTGCCAGTGGTCTTTCCCCTCCCAGCCCTGTGAGTCAACAGCTGTAAGCAGGCTGGCACCGCCCTCCACTTTCCACTCAAGCCAATGCCACCTCCAGAGGAACAGAGGTGTCATCTATTCTGGCAGCCCGCAAGTGAAAGAGCCAGCCAGTGGAAAACAAAATGAAGCGACTCTCAAACAGCAACAGCGCAAACACCGCAGGCAAATGACGAGGCAATCTTATTGAAAAGGTGGAAGATTACCAAGGGGCTTGAGGACAATGCTGAGAGAATGTTTCCCCTTGCTGGGGAATCTAGAACCAAGGACAAGGTTTAAAGATAAGGGTGGAGTTCTACCTGCCACAGGAATCATAGAATCCTGACAGTACAGCAGGAGACCATTCGGCCCACGAGGCCTGCACCCTTAACAACGCCAACCTATCCCTGTAACCCCACATTTTCCTTGAAATTTAGCATGGCCAATGCACCTTAGGTTTACATTAACACTGCAATAAAGTTACTGTGAAAATCCCGCTCTTGCCACATTCAGGCTCCTGTTCAGGTACACTGGAGGAGAATTTAGCCAATGCACCCAACCAGCATGTCTCTTGGAGCGCGAGAGGAAACGGGAGCAGCCAGAGGAAACCCTCGCAGAGAAAAGGGGGAGAATGTGCAGACTCTACACAGACAGTGACCCAAACTGGGAACTGAATCAGGGTTCCTGGCGCTGTGAGCATCAGTGCTAACCAATGTGCCACACCATAGCAGAAAATTCAGCAGATCTCGGCAAGAATTTCCAGTCTTGGGCGAGGTTGGCTAGAAAATCCCATCCAAGATGTCTCGCCTGTTTCAGAGATGAGGAGGAATTTCTTACTCTCAGGGGAGAATTTAACTTAGGAATTCTCTTCCACAGACAGCAGGAGGCAAGGTTACTGAATATGGAGTGAACGTAGAGTTTGAATGGATCCACCTTATATTAAAGTGGTCTTTTCCTACACTCTAGCTTTTGATTCGATTTATTATTGTCACATGTATTAGCATAAAGTGTAAAATATTGCTTCTTGCGTGCTATACAGGCAAAGCATTCTGTTCATAGAGAAGGAAATGAGGGAGTGCAGAATGTAGTGTTACAGTCATAGCTAGCGTGAAGAGAAAGATCAACTCAATATGAGGTAGGTCCATTCAAAAGTCTGATGGCAGCAGGGAAGAAGCTGTTCTTGAATCAGTTGGTATGTGACCTCAGACTTTTGCATCTTTTTCCTGACTGAAGGTGGGAGAGAGAATGTCTGCGGTGCGTTGGGTCCTTAGTTACGCTGACTGCTTTTCCAAAGCAGTGGGAAGTGTAGACAGAGTCAGTGGATGGGAGGCTAGTTAGTGTAATGGATTGAACTACATTCATGACCTTTTGCAGTTTCTTGCGGTCTTGGGCAGAACAGGAGCCATACCAAGCTGTGATAATAACCAGAAAGAATGCTTTCTATAGTGCACCTTGAAAAGCTGGTGAGAGCTATGACTGTAACATTATATTCTGCACCTCTCCTTCCCTTCTCCTTTACGTACTCAATGAATGGTTTGTGTTGTCTGTATAGCGTACAAGAAACAATGTTTTGTCATTGTATCTCAATACATGTAACAGTAATAAATATCAAAACAAACCATTGGTTAGAACATAAGAACTAGGAGCAGGAGTAGGCTATCTGGCCCCTTGAGCCTGCTCCGCCATTCAATAAGATCACGGCTGATTTTTTTTTGTGGACTCAGCTCCACTTACCCGCCCGCTCACCATAACCCTTAATTGTTTTACTGTTCAAAAATGTATCTATTCTTGCCCTAAAAACATTCAGTGAGGTAGCCTCAATTGAACAGGGAATTCCAGATTCACAACTCTGTGTGAAGAAATTCCTTCTCAACTCAGTCCTCAATCTATATCCCTTATTTTGAGGCCATGCCCCCTAAGTTCTAGTTTCACCCGCCTGTGGAAACAACTTCCCTGCTTCTATCTTATCATTTCCCTTCGTAATCTTATATGTTTCTATAAGATCTCCCCTCATTCTTCTGAATGCCAATGAGTATAGCCCCAGTCTCTCCTCATAAGCCAACCCTCTCAATTCCACAATCAACCTCATGAATCTCTTCCGCACCCCCTCCAGCGCCAGTCTATCCTTTTTCAAATAAGGAGACCAAAACTGTACACAGTACTCCAGATGTGACCTCACCAGCACCTTAAACAGCTACAACATAATCTCACTGTTTTTAAACTCTGTCCCTCGAGCAATGAAATTCCATTTGCCTTCTTAATTACCTGCTGCAAACCAATTCCTTGAGATTCCTGCACAAGGACACCCTCTGCACAGCATGCCGCAACTTTTTACCGTTTAAGTAATAGTCCATTTTGCTGTTGTTCCTATCAAAATGGATGACCTCAAATTTACCGACATTGTACTCCATCTGCCAGACCCTCACCCACTCACGCAGATTACCTACATCCTTTTGCAGACTTTCAGCATCCTCTGCACAGTTTGCTCTTCCACCCATTTTAGCGTCAACTGCGAATTTTGATACTCTTGGTCCCCGACTCTAAATCATCCGTGTAAATCGTAAACAATTGCCGTCCCAACACTGACCCCTGAGGCACACCACTAGTCACTGATTGACAACCAGAAAAAAAACCCATTTACCCCCACTCTTTGCTTTCTGTTCGGTAACTAGGAGTAAATTAGCCACTGACAAGCTCAGAATTTAAACTTTACCCTCAAGTGGCAGTTTATTAATAGCCTCAAGTCGCCTGGAGGGACAGAACAATCAGCAAACATGAATGGATTGTGGGGGAAGCATGGCGGGCAGAGGAGGAATGGGGTGGGGGTGGGGGGTTAATGGGAAGTCCTGTAAAGGCACAAAATAGGAAAATGATAAATGAGATCTCTGGGTGAACGTAATTAATTCTTCATGGACCGGCCAGCGCTATCTTCTTCCTGAAGATGAGGTTTCTTCAGTCAGCAAGGGATTGGAGTGGCATTTCCTTTCAATTGTTGTGACTGACTGGGACTGCAAGAGGGAAGAGGAGATTACTGGCAGATTCAGAGCTCCTCCCTGCTGGATCAGTGAGCCTGGGCACAGTGACAGGCCTGGGCCAGGCACGCACAGGCTTCAGAGTCAGACTTCCTCCCCGTTACTCCCTGCAGCTACCGCCCATCTTAACACAAGCCAAGTCACTGTGTGTGCGCACAATTCCGCACTGACCAACACCCACTGAGGCAGGGAGAGGTTAGTCCAGGCTGTCTGCTGCCAGCTAATAACTCGCTCTCGGTTAAAAGGAAACTCGAGTGTTATGTTTTCTCCTGGTTACTGCAGACACCTGCCTCCCCTCCCCACCGTCACCATCAGGTTGTATCACAGCTTGGTTATGTCCAAGACCGCAAGGAACTACAAAAGGTCGTGAATGTAGTCCAATCCAACACGCAAACCAGCCTCCTGTCCATTGGCTCTGCCTACGCTTTCCACTGTCTTGACAGAGCAGCCAGCATAATTAAGGACCTCACACATTCTCTCTTCCTCCTTCGGGAAAGAGATACAAAACTCTGAGGTCACGTGCCAGCCAACTCAAGAACAGCTTCTTTCCTGCTGCTGTCAGACGTTTCAATGGATGCATTAAGTTGATCTTTCTCTACACCCTAGCTATGATGATAACACTATATTCTGCACTCTCTCCTTTCGTTCTCTATGAACAGTATACTTTGTCTGTATAGCGCACAAGGAACAATACTTTCTATTGTATATTAATACGTGACAATAATAAATCAAATCAATATCACCCCGCTTGTCCCCTCCAACCGATAGACAAACCACAACAATGGGCTCGGATGGGACACCCACGTCATCAGATCCTAAGCTGTGCCCGTTCTTACCCTGGCATCGGGATTTAATGGATCCGGCCAGTTGTTCCTACGGGCACTGTAGATTTTGGAATCATAAGCTTAAAATAAACACAGTGACTGGAGTAGGCTATACTGCCAATTGGGTTTTACCAGGCTGATTCCGCAGGACTGATATACGAGGAGAGATTGACTAGGATTGTTTTCATTGGAGTTCAGATGAATGAGAGGGGTGTCTTACAGGAACTTATAAAACTTTTAACAGGACTAGACAGGGTTAATTGCAGGAAGGATATTCCCGATGGTAGGGGAGTCCAGAACCGGGGGTGGGGGTGTCGCAGTCTGAGGATTCAGGGTAGACCATTTAGGACAGAGATGAGGAGACATTCCTTCACCCAGAGAGTGCTGAGTCTGTGGAATTCATTACCACGGGAAGTAGCTGATGCCGAAACATTGAACGTATTCAAGAGGCGGCTGGATATAGCACTTGGGTGAACGGGATCAAAGGTTATGGGGCGAAAGCAGGATTAGGCTATTGAGTTGGACGATCAGCCATGATCGTGATGAATGACGGAGCAGGCTCGAAGGGCCGAATGGCCTCCTCCTGCTTCTATCTTCTATGTTTCTATACTTCTAAGTTCATTCTGCCCTTTTGATTACCTGCGACAACTCTTCCTTTTCAATTGACTCTTGTTAATTTCCAACGCCCATTAATAACCAGGAAATTTAGGACCTCGCACTGCGGATACATTCCGGTTTGATTTAAGATGGCACCGAAGCGTGGTGACTTCTTGCAAGCTGAGCCCAGCACACCTTCTAATTCTATCTTTTATTCTCGTGGCATGCTTCTAAAATTTTATTCTAACTCTTTTAAACAACTCATTAAGTTGATCTTTCTCTTGCTATGATTTTGCACCCTTTCCTTCTCTAAGAATGGTATGCTTTGTCTAGCGTGTGAGAAACAATACTTTTAGTGAACCCCAATACGTGACAAAAATAAATCAAATCAAAACATCCAAATAGCATCAGAAAAATCAATGAATCACAGCCGATTCCTTCCTGATCTCTTCACAATTGTCCTGATTAAACGCAGACTGTGGTTTGCCACCCGACAATTACAACATTTCAAAGACATTCGGACAGGTACACGGATGGCAGTGGTTTAGAGGGGGATGGGCCAAACGATACTAGTTCAGATTCAGAAACCTGGTCAGCAGGGATGAGTTGGGGCCAAAGGGCCTGTTTCCATGCTGGAAATCTCTAACTGGAATTTTATCGGTTTACCCGCCCCGATTCGGGCGGGGAGGTGGGGAGGGGGGGTGCTTGGAGAATGGCATTCTCCATTGGCAGGATTGTACAAACTTGGGGAGGAAATGTTGGTAAAATTCCACCCTATGATTCTACTTTTGCCACACAAGGGACAATCACCAGACCATTGGAGATGGGAGCCAAGGTAGACCACATAGCCTTTCCAATCTGCTCTGCCATTCCACGTGACCACTGTCAATCTCAGGTTTCAACTTCACTTTCCTGCTATCAAGTTCACAAGGCACAGAAGAGACCATAAACTGTTTTAAATTCAGCCGATTTAAAAACAGACATTCCCAGATTAAAAACATGACTGTCGCAGCTCACATAATTTGCTGGGAGTCCCCAGCAGTAATTAACCAGACAAAATGCAAAACGTGGAATCTCACACCCATCACCGTGTGGGCCAGCCACCGGTCTAACAAATACAGCACCTTCAAAACTCATTATGCCTACACAGCCACCCAGCCATCTCCTCGGCTCAACAATAGATTTTGCCAGAGACATAGGATGGAGCACTTCTGGTTCAGCTCAGTTGACTGGATACCTAGTGTGTGATACAGAGCGATGCCAACAGCGTGCGTTCAATTCCCATACTGGCTGAGGTTACTCATGAAGGTTTTGCCTTCTCAAACTTGCCTGTCGCCTCAGGCTAATTTGATTTGATTTGGGGAGGCACAGCTGTTAGCACTGCTGCTTCACAACTCCAAGGACCCAGATTCGATTCCGTGTCTGTGTGGAGTTTGTACTTCCTCCCCGTGTTTGCGTGGGTTTCCACTGGGTGCTTCCGTTTCCTCAGGGTGCTTCCACAGTCCAAAGATGCATAGTTAGGTTAATTGGCCAGTTTAAATTGACCCTAAACGTCAGAGGGATTAGCAGAGTAAATGTGTGGGGTTACAGGAATGGGCCTGGATGGGAGTGTGATCGGTACAGACACGATTGGCTGAATGGCCTCCTTCTGTACTGTAGGAATTTTATGATTCCATTCCAGGATTAAGCCCCAAGGCAGAGGCGGGAACAGAGAGAGGACACTGGGAATTCAGGTTCTCCTGGAAAATTCCAGCCATTGCCTGTGGAGCCAAGTCTCTGCATACAAACCTTATCCTACTGCTTCATCACCGACTTTGAACGAATTTGGCAACTCCTGCTTTCAACTAGCTGAACTCAGCCGAACTTCAACTCCTGGGTGAAGGATCCTTCACGGAGTTCTAACATTCACGTGAATTCATATGCCTTTCTTTGGATTTTTTTTTGTTTTAAAACTGTTTCTAGTTATAGAACTGTGTGTGTGTATGCCCACACGTGTGTCTGTGCGTGTGCGTGTGCACGTGTAGTCGTGATAACCATTCCGTGCGGTTGAATGTATGTGTAAATCCATACTTCTGATTTAACCCGACAGAGGGTTTGCTGCGAGTCACTTTACAATTGATTTCACAAACAGCGGGTTTGGAGAAACTATCTATTTCAAATAAAGGATACACCACTACTCAGGGATAGATGGTGAGAAAAGTGACGCGTTCAGCTCACCTCTCTTCTCCCATCTGTAAAACAATCTACACCCTCAAATGTCACCATTCCCTGAGACATCAAAAGCATGTCTTATCCCAGATCTAAGTTGGGTGGCACAGTAGCACAATGGTCAGCACTGCTGCCTCACAGCACCAAGGACCCGGGTTCGATTCCCAGCTTGGGGTCACTGTCTGTGTGGAGTCTGCACATTCTCCCCACGTTTGCATGGGTTTCTCCGGGTGCTCTGATTTCCTCCCACAGTCAGAAAGATACGCTGGTTAGGGTGCATCGGCCGTGCTAAATTCTCCCTCGGTGCACCTGAGCAGGCACCAGAATGCGGCAACTAGAGGATTTTCACAGTAACTTCATGCAATGTTAATATAAGCCTACTTGTGACACTAATAAATAAATTTAACATCCACAACTCTGTGCGATAGAGAATTCCAAAGATCCACACCCCTCAGAGTGAGGTAATTCCTTCTCAGCCCAGTTGTAAATGATCAGGCCCTTATCTTAAGACTGTTTTCCATTCCTTGATCAGGGGAAATAACCTCTCAGCATCTGTCCTATCAACCCCTTCAGAATCTGCGTGTTCCAATGAGGTCACCTCTCAAAGAGCGGAATCACTGTGAATCAGGAAGCTCTTGGGAACATACGTCTATCTCCTGCTTCCTTGTTGGGCGTTGCCCTGGAAAACTATCATTTAATGAAGATTTTCCCTTCAGTTTCAAGACAACTGAAGAAGCAGCTTACAAAATACACAATAGTTATAGCTTCTTGATAGAATGAAAGCCCAAAAACTCAAATGGGAACAAGGGCTGAACCCAAACTGGAGAAGTCCTTGTACTCAGTGTAGTCTATTCATCAACTTCTGGGAGTGCATTGCACAGAGCAAGGAGCGGGATGTTGGGGGTGGGGGGTGACAGTGAGCACCATGTCTGCGAGGGTTTCCCCCAGATGTTCCGGTTTCCTCTGAACAGGCGCCAGAGCGTGGCAAACAGGGGATTTTCGCAGTAACTTCACTGCAGTGTAAACGTAAGCCTAGTTGTGTGACTAACAAATAAGAAATAAAAATAGAACACCATTTTCCCGGTTGCTCCAAAATTTGTCATCTCAATTCACGGGAGAGTCACGACCCCAGCAAACCTTCTCCCGAGTTAAATTACAGCTACTCATGTTGTTTGGTGGCCTGAGATTTTAGCCAAGAGGTGACCTACCTCAAATTAAATCTGGAAGAACGTGGAGTGAGTATACACCTAAAAAACAAAACACTGGTAATCTGAAGGAATATATTAGAAGGAAACTAAGTGAAGACTGATATGGTCAGTGCCACACTGCGATAAGTAGATGGGTTTGCCAACTTAGGAACCAATGATGAGAGAGTATGATCGATGTGATACCAGAGGCAGGAGGAGGATAATTTTGTGAGGGATGCGTTGGATTGAGAAAACACAAGCTTGTAACAAGGAAAACTCTCATAAGATGCTACATACTATCCAAGTTCCCATCTGCCTCAGAAATGAGGGCATTAAATTAACATTTGTGACAGAAATTTGAGGCCTTTGAAACATGGATGCTAAGATGTACGTGAAGAATTCCACACACAGACTAGAAGACCAATAAAGAAATGCTTGAAATTGTACGAGGCAAGACAAAGTGACTATTCAGAAAAGGATAGATCAATATTGCAGCCACTTGCTGCCCTTTGAATCTCTACAAGGAGGCCATTCAGCCCACCAAATCTACACTGACAATAATCCCACTCAGGCCCTAACCCTGTGACACTATTGGACAAATTAGCATAGCCAATTAACGTAACCTGAGCATCTTTGGAGTGTGGGAGGAAATCGAAGAACACGGAGGAAACCCACACAGGGAGAATGCACAAACTCCACATGGTTTCCTCCCCCAGTTCCAAGAGGCTCCTAACCAGCACGTCTTTCAGATTGTGGGAGGAAATCAGAGCACCCCGAGGAAACCCACGCAGATATGTGGAGAACATGCAAGCTCCACTCAGACAGTGACCAAGCCAGGAATCGAACCCGGGTCCCCGATGCTGTGAGGCAGCGGTGCTAACCACTGTGCCACCATGTTGTCCTCTTCTGGAGGGTAATGTGGAGGACAGCAGGAAGAGGAGTTGACTTCAGTGTAGTTGGATGAAGGATGTCACAGAGTGGCCACAGATGAGTTGCAGCAAATTTATAAGGAGGCATAAGCGAGCCAAGTGTGACTGACCATGATAGCTGATCTCCTGGTGGGACAGCTGGCCAGTAGACCAATGCATGTGACAGTGCCAAAGACCACCATTCTGGCTGTCTCTGACCTCCAGATATCTCCCCCAGATCGCAGTTCCCCCACCATCTTGCTTATTTAACGATGACCCGTCAGATCCAGCAATTTAAATACAGACGCTCCCTGGGAAAGAGATTTGGCCAACATCCAATTTGCGGGTGTCACAGCACCAAGGACCCAGGTTCAATACCCACCTCTGGCCATTGTGTGAGATTCTCCGAATGTCTGCGTGGATTTCCTCCAGGTGCTCCGGTTTCTTCCCACATTCCAAAGACGAGCAGCTCTAATGGATTGGCTATACCCAATTGCCCGTTAGTATCACAGGGACCAGTTCGGGTAAATGTGTGGGGTTATGGGGATAGGGCTGGGTGGGATTGTTGGTGGAGGCTCAATGGGTCGAATGGCCTTCTTCTGTAGTGTAGTGTAGGGATTCTGTTCGACGAATGAAGAGAGCAGACTGACAGCACAATTAGTGTAATTCGAAGTGGAGGCTGAGATTTGCCCACAGCAGTTGAATAGTCTCTCTCTTCAAACCAGGACCAGCCTGTTCGCAGGAGGTACATGTCTATAGCAACTACAGACAGGAGTAGGCCATTCGGCCCTTTGAGCCTGCATCACCATCCCCTTTGGCTCATCGCCAAATTTAATAACCTAATCTTGTCTGGTCTCCCCACATCCCTCAAGTCCCAAGGGTATATCTAATTCCTTCTTTAAATCAGACGTTTGGCCTCAGTTACTTTGGTGATAGTGAATTCCACACATTCACCACCCTCCAGTGATAAAATTTCTTCTTATTTCAGCTCTTAAACGTTTACCCCTCATCCTCAAACTGTGATCCTTAGTTCGATACTCCCCCCCCCATCAGGAGCATTGTTTCTCAATCTACCCTGTCTAACCCCGTTATTATATGTAACATTGAAGTTGCTGCACTCTCTTTTCCACTCATTTGTGGGACATGGGCATTGGTGGCTGGTCTGAATTTATTGCTCATCCCTAGTTGCCCTTGAGAAGGTGGTGGTGAGCTGCCTTCTTGAAAAACTCAGTGACTCATTTCAGAGGGCGGATGAGAGTCAACCACATCGCTGTGACTCTGGAGTCACACGGTGGCCAGACTGGGTAAGGATGGCAAATTTCCTTTTCCAAAGGACGTGAATGAACCAAATGGCTTTTTCCGACAATTGACAATGGTTTTTGTGGTCATTAAAAAAACCTGAAATTATGAACCTACTATTGAATTTAAATTCCATCATCTGATGTGGTGGGATTCGAACCCAGGTCCCCAGAACATTAGCTAAGTTTCTGGAATAATGGTCTAGCGATAATACCACTGGGCCATCACCTTCCCCCTCTTTTGTAATCTGCATTTAATAGAATGAGTGTCAGTACAACTGAGCATGATTAGTACAGTGTGCAATACTGAAATCTGAAAAGGAAAATGTATCATGCTGTAATTCACCTCTCCCAAGGCTGATGGTCATGAGCAACTGCTTGTTTAAATATCTCTCATGATGTGGAGATGCTGCCGTTGGACTGGGGTAAACACAGTAAGAAATCTGTATTTAAATATGGAAACTAAACTATTTAAATAAATCAGTTGGATTTAACTTGGTGATTTCTTACTGAGAATATCTCTCCCTAATTAGTGGAGTGACAGCTTTCTGAGGGAAAATTCCAAGCTTCCATTTTACACAGCGCTGTCATAGACACAAGTAAAAACACCCTGGGGAGTTGTTGTGGTGTAGTTATACCATTTTGGAAAATTAACACTTAACCAAGCGCACCAGACAAAGGCAGACAATAGTCAAACATTCCAAGCTTCCACATTTTCATTCCCTCATGGCATACTCCTGTGAGCTGGAATGGATTTGATTCACGTCCACTCCAGTATGTTTAACAGGCTCTTCAGCTGTGCCAATCTCCAGCACACAGGGATCTCTGCACAGGCGCAAGAGTTTCATCAGCAGAACGCAAATTGTGATGATCTGAGGCAAAACCTTGCGAATGCTGTGACTAGCTGGGACGGGGAAAGCTCTGCCCGAGTGTGTGGAGGAGCCATGTCAGTCAAAAGAATTGACCGACTCTGATAAGAAAAATAAATGGCAGGGAGACAGGGAGAAGACGCAAGGGAAGGGCAAATGGTGGGACTTAGAGTTGTTCTGGCAAAGAACCAGCCAACAGGTCCCCCTATCTGCTGTGACCATTCTGTGAATCTAGATGATTTTAATTTATCAATGAAAAGTATTTTCTCATGCACTATATAGACAAATCATACCATTCATAGAGTATGTAGGGGAGAAGGAAAGGAGTGGTGCAGAATATAGTGTTACATCCAAAGCTAAGGTGTGGAGAAAGAAAAACTTAATGAGAGGTAGGTCCATTCAAATGTCTGGTGGCATCAGGGAAGAAGCTGTTCTCGAGTTGGTTATTAAGAGACCTCAGACTTTTATATCATTTCCCCAATGGAAGAAAGTGGAAGAGGATACATACCTCGGGGTGTTTGATTATGCTGGTGCTTTTCCAAGGCACCCTCCTTACATCCCTCTTTCTCATCCACACAGGGAGCAAGTACCTCAAAACTGTTGGACAAGGTCAAGATCCGAGTGTCTTTCCGTCCCTGAATTCAGCAACCTCCCCCTACCTGCCTCACTCGCTGTCACATCCTGCTGTCCCTGACCACTGGCCGAATTTGAAGTACTTAATTTACCGGGGTGACCGCCTCCTAAACAAAGCGTCATGTAACTCTCTCCCTCCCAGACATGCCATAGCATCTGAAGCTCAGACTCCAGTTCATCAATTCTGAGCTGAATACTTCTGAGCCACCAACACTCAATCTTTGCTGACCAACTTGGGCGGCACAGTAGCTCAGTGGTTAGCTACCGCTGCTTCACAGCTCCAGGCACCTGGGTTTGATTCCTGGCTTGGGTCGTTGTCTGTGTAGAGTTTGCACATTCTCCTCGTGTCTCCATGGGTTTCCTACAGGTGTTCTGGTTTCCTCCCGGAGTCCAAAAGACAATTGATTGGCCGTGCTAAGAAATTGCCCCTCGGTGTCCTGAGATGTGTAGGTTAGAGGGATTAGTGGGTAAACATGTAGGGATATTGGGATAGGGCCTGGATAGGATTGTGTTTGGTGCAGACTCAATGGGCCAAATGGCCTCTTTCTGCACTGTAGGATTTCTACGATTTCTAAGATTCTATGACCATTTGCTGCAGATGTGATCACTGCAGCTCGCAATGGGATCCGCCAGCTTCATAACAAACTGCAGCATTTTCCCCAAGGATAGACACCGGAGTAACTGGCTTATTGGTTTCTGCTGTCTGTTGCAGTGAGGCTCCACAGGACAGCAAGGCGTCAATTTGTCTACTTCTGATGCGTTTGCTTAACAAGAACTTTGCATAACCCCATACTTTCCTTCAAACAGTTCCACGGAATCTTCACCCTGACCTGATGGGACAGCTGGGGGTTAAGGTTCCACCCAAAAGATGATCTCTGACTCAGAAAAGAGGTCTGATGAGTATGACACAAAGTAACTGAGCAGATAGAGGAACTGGTTAACCACCTAGCGACTCCAAGGGAACAATACAAGTCCACAGTAGGAGCAGAGGGAAATGAAGCAATCCGCATTTAGTGTTAATCACTGGTCGTGCATCTCATTAGTTTCCAGGTTTGGCAAGTATTGCTGTGGCTGCGAATGTGTGACTGCTATTTAGGAAGTGACTTACGCTGACCTAATGTTCCTAACGGAATCACATTTTTATTACAGATGGGCAGATCTGGTTCACATTCACTGATGTAAGACTGATTCACTGCATTCCATTAGAATTCACACACTGGCTAACACACTGCTCGCAGTTTGGCATTACCTCCCAGCACCAACCTGCACTGGGGACATTTTCAACAGAAGAACAACTTGAGAAACTCAGGGTAAACGGTCAGGGTGCAGAACAACATTTGGGTTAAAAACAGGAGTAGAAAATGTGAGATGCGTCAGGAACTGTGGTTAGCACAGCTGCCTTACAGTGCCAGGGGCCTGAGTTCGATTCCCAGCTTGGGTCCCGGTCTGTGCGGAGTCTGTACATTCTCCCCGTGTCTGCGTGGGTTTCCTCCAGGCGCTCCAGTTTCCTGTCACAGTCTGAAAGACATGCTGGTTAGGTGCATTGGCTGTGCTAAATTCTCCCTCTGTGTACTCAAACAGGTGCCGGAGTGTGGCGACAAGGGGATTTTCACTGTGACTTCATTGCAGCGTTAATGTAAGCCTACTTGTCACACTAATTGAAGAACTTAAAAGCTAACGGGTTGTTTGGTTTACAATGACTGTTCCTCTTAAAAGGAAAGGAAGCCAATATTAAGGACCCGTTAATGTTGACGTGTGAAAACATCCATTGGAAGACACTTGTGATTTGATTTTTTTTATCAGTTTCTCGATGCGATCACCATGAAGATATCCAATTATTTACAGGAGAGGCAATTTTGGTAAAGGAATGCTCTTTCTGCTTTGTAGCTCACTCAATTAACATGAAGCTGAATGGCTGCTTCAGGGGAGACAATGACTTAGCGTATTATTGTTAGACTATTAATCCAGAAACTCAGCTAATATTCTTCAAACCCTGGTTCAAATCCCACCACAGCGGAATTTGAATTCCATAAAAACAAATCAAGAATCTACTGATGACCATGAAACCATTGCCGATTGTCAGAAAAACCCATTGGCTCAGATGAGAAATCTGCTGTTCTTACCTGGTCTGCCCAGAACTACAGCAAGGTGGTGGACTGTCAATTGCCCTCCCAAGGTACCAAGTATGGGCAATAAATACTGGCCATCCTGCGATGCCCATGTCACACAAATGAATAAAAAAAGTAACAACTGTGTGGAATGAGATGGTTTCTATTTGCATTCCCATGTCATTATTACCAGTTACTTTTCTGACAAGGCAGCTGGTAGAATTGATGCAAAGTGCATAAGTCAAGTTGGTGCTTTCCTTGCGGGTTTTGTAGCAATTTTTTTTTAAATTTTATTTTATTATTGTCATATCTATTGGGATACAGCGAAAAATATCATTTCTTGCGCACTATCCAAAGCATACCATTCATAGAGTACATAGGGGAGACTGAAAAGGAGAAGGTGCAGAATGTAGTGTTACAGTGGTAGCTTAGGGTCTACAGAAAGATCAATTTAACATATGATAGGTCCATTCAAAAGTCTAATGGTGGCAAGGAAGAAGCTGCTCTTTTTAAATTCATAGAATCCTTACAGTGAAGGAGCCCAGCGAGTCTACACCAACTCTCCGACACAGCATCTTAGCCAGGCACTATCCCCGTAACTGCACACATTTACCCCACTAATTCCCCTCACTTGCACATTTTTGGACACAAAGGGATAATCCAGCACGGCCAGTGCACCTAACCAGCACATCTTCCAGACCGTGGGAGAAAACCAGAGTACCCACACAGACGATGGGACAACATGCAAACCCCACTCAGACAGTAAGAAGTCTCACATCACCAGGTCAAAGTCCAACAGGCTGATTTAGAATCATAAGCTTTCGGAGCGCAGTTTGTTCATCTGATGAAGGATCCGTGTTCCGAAAGCTTGTGATTCTAAATAAACCTGTTGGACTCTGACCTGGTGTTGTGTCACTTCTTATTGTGCCCATTCCAATGTAATACCGGCATCTCCACATCATGGCCACACAGACAGTCACCCAAGGCTGGAATTGAACTGGGTTCCTGGCATTGTAAGGCAACAGTGCCAACCACTGTGCCACCCTTCTAATCAGCTGGTGGGTGATCTCAGACTTTTGTATCTTTCTCCAGACGGAAGAAGATGGAAGAGAGAATATCTGGGGTGTGTGGCGTTCTTGATTATGCTGATTGCTTTTCCGAGGCAGCAGGAAATAAAGATTAGAAACACTACAGCACCCCAACGCTTTACGTAGGAAAGGACACTATTGGGAATAGAGTACAGTGAGCAGCAGTGCGCATTGGCTTCAGTGAAGCCTCAGAGTCTAAGAACATGCACGCTGTAGGTATTACAGTCTAGCATCCACATCCCAAAGTTCAGCAAGGCCCAAAACTACTGTTGGTGCAGACTCGATGGGCCAAAGGGCATTTTCAGTGCTGTGTGACTCAATGATATCTAGCTGGAAACTTTGATTCCTCTGAAGGTACAATATAATTGTAAGAAGAAGTTGAATCTCGGATGGGTTTTTGGCAAGATCCCTATTTAAGCATGCAACATCCTAATTCAGAAGCAATGTTACTTTGGCATATTATTTTACAGAAGAGTATCAGACACATTCACCAGGCCTTTCCCATGACTAAGTTTGTTGAGAGAAGAGTGAGATTTGGGGGGGGGGGGGGGGGGGGGGGGGGCAGTTTTGTGAACAAGAAAGGTGCGTCAGAAAGGCCGACAACATCAAAAAGTTACTTCAATTCTGGCCTTGGTCACTGTCTATGTGGAGTTTGCATGTTCTCCCCATGTCTGTGTGGGTTTCCTCCAGGTGCTCCAGTTTTCTCCCACAGTCCAAAGATGTGCAGGTTAGATGGATTAGCCATGATAGATTTGTGGGATTGTGAGGTTAGAATGGGGGAAAGGGTCTGGATAAGGTGCTCTGTCAGAGAGTTAGTGCAGGCTCGACGGGCCGAATGGTTTCCTTCTGCACTGTAGGGATGCTATGATTAAATCTGCGCTGGCTATCACAGGAACTAACCTATTTACCAACTCTTGGTCAACAGTCCTGTTGGTTACAGGAGTTCAAGTGAATGTCCAAATAGTTCTTAAAAGCAATGAGGCTTTTACTATCATTTGAGGCAGCGAGTTCAAGACTGCCCCCACCCACTGGACGGAGAATATTCTCCTCAACATCCCACTAATGCTTCTACCAAAGGTAAATCAGTGTGTGATTCTACTGAATGATGGAACAGGCTCGAAAGGCCTACTTGTGCTGTTAGTTTGTGCACTATTTTATTCAGCGTACTCTTTAAGCTGCCCTCGGGCAGTGTTCGATGATCTCACACAGTCCACTGACCCCTGAGAAGCTGAGACAGCTTTTTCCCAACAGGCAGAACATCTTCCTTGCCAACGGCCTTTTGGCTGGTCTAAAAGCAGCCTCCCCCACCCCTCCCCCGTTTACAAACGCTCATCTTTATTTGGTCAGTTATTATGCAAAACTAAAAGCATTTTTTTTGTTTGTCTAACTCACTGCTACACAATTTGGACCGTAATTGACAGATCCCAGAGGAAATTGGCTTTGTATCATTTCTCGTCAGTCCTTGGACTTTGGTGCGGGGGAGGGGTGCTGATTTTATACAGTTTCTGCCCATCTTGTTACCAGCACAATGACATCTATTGCTGAGTACAACTTAACAGTTTTTTATGCTGGAGATAGCCCTGGGCCGCTGGTAATTAACCTTTTAGGAGCACTAAAAAGAGCTCTCCGCGCTCCCGCTGCTGAGAGTCAGTTAAGCATCGCAAGGAGATCACAGGCTTAAAGTTAAAATAAATTGCCCCTTAGTGTCTAACCTATTGTAAGTTAGAGGGAATAGCAGGATAACTATATGGGGTTACAGGGATAGGACCTGGGTGGGATTGTAGTTAGTGCAGATTCTTCTATTGTCCTGAAACTGTAGAACAGTCTGAACCAACTACAATCCCTTCCAGGTCCTATCCCTGTAACCCCATGTATTTATCTAGCTATTCCCTCTAACCTCTGCACCTCAGGACACTAAGGGGCAATGTACCATGGCCAATGCACTAACCTGTACATCTTTTGGACTGTGGGAGGAAACCGGAGCACCCAGAGGAAACCCACGCAGACATGGGGAGAATGTACAGACAGTGACCCAAGCTGGGGATTGAACCCAGGTCCCTGGAGTTGTGAGGCAGCAGTGCTTGCTAACCACCGTCCCTGATACCTTTGCATACAGTCAAAAATTGCAGGCAACTGCTTTGTCAAGGAAGCTGGTTTAATAAGAATCTGATCTCCACTTCCTTTATGAATCCCTTACTATACTGTTTTATAGGTGGCACAGTGGTTGGCACTGCTGCCTCACTGCGCCAGGGATCTGAGTCTGATTCCCAGCTTGGGCCATTGTCCGTGTGGAGTCTGCACGTTCTCCTCGTGTTTGCATGGGATTGCTGCAAAAGTCCCAAAGATGCGCTGGTTAGGTGCACTGCCTGTGCTAAATTCTCCCTCAGCGTACCCGAACAGGTGCTGGAGTGTGGCAATTGGAGGATTTTCACAGTAACTTCATTGCAAAGTTAAAGTAAGTCTCCTAATAAATAAACAGTAAATGTTCCTCTCCGTGCACACAGAGCATTTTCTTGTCCAAACTGCTAAAATATACTGGAGTGAAAACGTAGAAATCCCAAGGGTAGGATTAGCAGGACACATCTGGGTAAACTGCTCCAACTGCAGCCCGAGTGCGGATCTCTCACTAATTCATTTACCGCCTGCTGAAGGAACAAGAGGTCAAGAGCTACTACAACACACGACAAGCTGCAACATGCCCAAAGGCTTGTAACAGGGAAGGTGTTGAAACTAAATTGGATCGGCACAGCACCGACACTCCAGCATCTCGGAAGCAGCTGCTCCCTGGCAATGGCTCTGCGAAGTGAAGTCACATCTCATCGCAGGGTGAACGAAAGCGGACAGGTGACAGGGAGTGCTGTCCTGGGAGAGGGAAGACGGACTATCACCCCGTCCCAGCAACACAGGCTTCCTCTTTGGTGCAGGAAAGCAGGACAATCTTACCGTGTGTTACACAGAAGCCTCAACATGCTATGCTACGGAGTGGATCATGCATGATTCCCACTTACGTGCATCCCCACTCGAGCTGCTGCCAAATTCAAATGTTTCAATGTGCAGTTTATGGAAAGTAGAATAGCAGCTACATCTGACAGGGTTTAACCGGCTCTTAATAAAAGTATGTCACGTGTGCATGCGTACATGTGTGTGTGTGAGCGCAATATATGCGTGCATGCACGTACAAGTTTCCTCCATATGTATATATTAGTGGAGTTAATACATTGGGTTGCAGGAATAGGGCCTGGGTAAGATGCCCTGTCACAGAATAGTGGTGGACTCAATGGGCCAAATGGCCTCCCCTGCACTGTAGAGATTACATGACCGTTGAAAGAGCAGCAGGGGAGATGACCTCAGAGTCCTGGCCAATTTTACCTTTAAACTAACGCCACTAAGATATCTAGATTAGCCAGTCACTATCTCATTGCTGTATGTGGGAGCTTGCTGTGGACACACCGGTTGCTCCAATTCCCTACAACACATCGATGACAGTAAAGTAAGAGCGTGTTAACAGCGAGTCTTAAAGGACTAAGGGCTTCGCCAGCCCATACATACATACGGATATACAGACATACATATAGACATATGTATGGACATATCTATGGCTATATGTACAGACATGTATACAAACTACGAACAGGCCACTTGGCCCCTCGAGCCTGCTCCGCCATTTAATAAGATCATAACTGATCTGGTTGTAACCTCAACTCCACATTCCTGCCTAAATGCCCCCTCCTCCCCCACCCTGCCACTGATAAGCAAGGAGGTGAAAGGTTATCGACAGTCTACCCACCTCCACCTTAAAAAATATTCAAAGACACTGCTTCCATTGCCTTTTGAGGAAAACGGTTCCAAAGACTCATGATGCTCAAGCCAAAACATTTCTCATTTCTGTCCTACATGAGTGACCACCCCCCATCCCTCTCCGCTGCCTGCCCGCCTCCCCCACTGACTTTAGGTGATTCGTCCACAAGAAAAAATATCCTCTCCACATCCATCCCGCCAAGACTCTTCAGAGTCACGTTGCTGAGGCTCCATCCCCCGAACAGACTGCTTTCCTGGAATAATTCGACATGTTTATGAGTCAGGGCAAATCCTTGTGCTGGTGACAGGTTGGAAGACTCAGGAGTGAACCGGGATTCCTCACTGCTGAAAGAACATTCATCAGTCAGTCCATCTGTACAGAATTGTGCTGTGGACTAAGAGAGGCCCAGATGTTAGGAGTCAAAGACACTCCTTTCGTTTGAGCAGCGAGTTACAGTCAACTGCTGTGGGGCAATCGCGTGTGGTAGCAACAGTACCAGTCACATAGGATGGCACAGTGGTTAGCACTGCTGCCTTGCAACATTAGGGAACTGGGTTCGATTCCTGGCTTGGGTCACTATCTGCGTGGAGTCTGAACATTCTCCCCGTGTCTGTGTGGATTTCCTCTGGTATCCTCCCATACTCTAAAGATGTGCAGGTTATGTAGATTGGCCATAGTAAATTGCCCCTTAGTGTCGGGGGGGGGGCTAGCTAGGGTAAATGCATGAGGTTATGGGGATAGGGCCAGGGTGGGATTGTGATTGGTGCTGAGTCGATGGGCAGAATGGCCTCCTCCTGCACTGTGAGGTTCTACGATTCTATCAATCAGAAGAGATGTAGGTTTTTCACTCAGAGGGTATTGAGCGAATGGAATCGGCTGCCGTCAATGGTGGTAGAGGCGAACTCGCGAAGTCTTTTAAGAGACTTCTGAATGAGTACATGGGATTTAATGGGATTGAGAGTTATAGACAGGCCTGGTAGGTATGGATATGATCAGCGCAACTTGTGGGCCGAAGGCCCTGTTTGTGCTGTAACGTTCTATGAAGTCACTATGAGTGGAATGTGATAATCATGGCTCCACATAATGCTACAGCTTCCACAGTAATTATTTTACACAAATACGTTGCAAAGTTACTCATTCCGTGAAGTTATAGAGTTGTAGCCTTCAACAAATCAATTTTCACTATGCTTCATCACACGGTGTCGCTGTGACCAGTAATGCAGAAAGCAAGATGGACGCCAGTGAGAACTATCTGTCGTCAGAGACAATGAAGATTAATCTAAAACCAGACTGACCACGAGTTTGGGCTTTTCAGGAGCCAGACTAAAGGACAAACAGTTCTTATCTGAGTGAGAGGTGCCAATAAAATCCCAACAGCATGCAAAACTACCCTACAGAGAGAGGTTCAGGTTATTCCCCACCCAGTTACTCCGGCAAGTAAGCATTACAACAATGGCATTTAGAGTATTGAGGGACAGAGGGCATGGTAACAGAATGGATCACAGAATTACCCTGTGCCGCATACACATTATTTACACAAAATGTTTACTGAAACATAGTAACGTAGGAAATAGGAGCAGGAGGAGGCCATTCAGCCCTTCGAGTCTACTCCATCATTCATTAGGATCAAAATGCTCACTCTGGTTTACATACTTCATTTATGAAGTGCGGGCATCGCTGCCAAACATCGCGAGACCATTTCATAGAATCCCTACTGTACAGGGGACCATTGAGCTGATTGAGTCTGCACTAGCAGCAATCCTACCCAGGCCCTATTCCTGGAACTTACATATTTACCCTGCTGATCTCCCAAAGGGTCAATTTATCATGGCCAAGCAACCTAACCCGCATGTCTTTGGACTGGGAGGAAACCAGAGCACCTGGAGGAAACCCTTGTAGACACAGGGAGAACGTGCAAACTCCACACAGACAGGGACCAAAGCCGGAATCGAACCTGGCACTATGAGACAGCAGTGCTAACCATTTTGCCGCCGTACTGCCCTTTCAAAGAACAGCTGTGGATCTGAAGTCAGGGCCAGGGAAGGACATTAAAGAACCAGGTGGAGCTTATTTTAACAACAATTGATGGTAGTTGTCACGGTCTCCAATACTGAGGCCAGTTTTATACTCCAAATTTGTTAGCCAAATTCAAATTTCACCAGTCCCCCATGGTGGGATTTAAACCAGTGTCCCCTGACCCTCTGGGTTACTAGTCCAGTGACAATACCACTACACCACTGGTGTCTAAACGTAGGTTTTGCTACTTACCTTGAGTGCTCACAGGTCTAAATCACGTTGGGAGGTAGGATAGCGTGATTGAAACAAACTGCTAAAGCAATTCCCGGCGCCATGTATAGCAAGCTGAGGCAAGTGCTCTATAAAAGCAGCTCCCACGCTTCCTTCTAAACCTGTTATCTAAAACAAAGTGAGACAGTGCAGCAGTAATGAAAAATATTTCCTCTTTGGTCGGATTATGACACACACACAAACACACTGACTGCCCTGCCGAGGGTACGAGGAGTTTTATTCCGGGCAGTAACCACGTCACAGAACTTGTAACAATGACCCTTCTGTAGCCGGATAGAGCAACAGAAAATCTCCTACTTGGCCATGGATCAGGACAGACTGTTCTATCCTCCCATTCCTACCTTCTGCTCCAATGGAAACAAGTTTAACCCCTTTGCTGGCGATAAAATCCAGGGCTTTGTTGACATTCGATATCTTATGTACGCGCATCTTCCCTCTTTCAGGTTTGGGGAGGCGTTCACCTGTTCAGGGAAATGAAACATCATGTTAGAATAACGAAAAAAAAAATTCACCAAGCCTGTACTTTCTCAGTGGATTAAGTAAATTTGGCACGTCAGCTGTGACTCTCACCAACTCTTGCACCGTAGAAAGCATTCTTTCTGGTTATATCACAGCTTGGTATGACTCCTGCTCTGCCTGAGACTGCAAGCAGACACAAAAAGTTGTGAATGTAGCCCAATCCATCACGCAAACCAGGCTCCCATCTGTTGACCCTGTCTACACTTCCCACTGCCTCAACAAAGCAACCAGCATAATTAAGGACCCCATGCACCCTGGATATTCTCTCTTCCACCTTCTTCTGTAGGGAAAAAGATACAAAAGTCTGAGGTTACGTACCACCCTATTCAAGAACAGCTTCTTCCCTGCAACCATTAGACTTTTAGATGGACCTACCTTGCATTAAATTGATCTTTCTCTACACTCCATCTATGACTGTAATATTACATTCTGCACCCTCTCCTTCTTTACGAACGGTATGCTTTGGCTATACTGCGCGTAAGGAACAATACTTTTCACTATACTAATACATGTGACAACAATAAATCAAATCGAATCCATCAGACTTTATTTAACCTCTGCCCCCGAGTCGCATTCTTCCCCTTGATCCAGTAAACTCCAGCAGCACGATTCAGGTACTAAACATCTCGAGAACATCAATCTCAAATTGTGCATTCCATTTATCACTGCGAGGCTGGTTTACCCAGGAGTTAAGCCTCATGTTCTTCACTCTCCTCCTATCTCCCAACGTCCCTCCCACTTGCCATTTTCAAACCCAACCCTGGGCTCATTCCATTCCTTCCTTAGGACAAAGAGCAAAGGAAATTGCAGCACAGGAAAAGACCCTTCGGCCCTCCAAGGCCGCACACATGAAAGTTAAATCCCTCTACCTTTCCGGGGACTATATCCCTCTATTCCCATCCTATTCATGTAATTGTGCAGGCACCTCTTAAAAGTTATTGCCATATCTGCTTCCATTACCACCCCCAGCAACAAGTTTCAGGCACCCTTTGTGTGAAAATGTTGCCTCGTACATCTCCTTTAAACATTGTCCCTCGCACCTTAAACTTCTGTCCCCTCCACCCTGGTAATTGACTCTTCCACCTTTATTATTGCTTCCATTCCTACAACCCTCCAAGATCTCTCTGCTCCTCTGGCCACTGGACTATCCGTGATTGGTTTGCCCCTGCTGGCAGACATGCCATCAAGCTCTGGAATTCTCTCTCTCTAATCCCTCCCAGCCACCCTACTCTTCCCTGCTCCTTCAAGACATTCCTTAAAACCAATCTCTTGGACCAAACTTTTGGTCACTTGACCAAGTCTTTCTTGGTGTGGCTCATTATACAATTTTGCTTAGAATCGTAGAATCTCTACAGTGCAGGAGGAGGCCATTTGGCCCATCAGGTCTGCACTGGCCCCATTCCTGTAACATCACATAGTTACCCTGCTAAACCCCCTGACCCGAAGATCAATTTAGCATTGCAAATCAACCTAAGCTGCACGCCTTTGCAGCGTGAGGAAACCGGAGCACCCGGAAGGAAACCCATGCAGATATGGGGAGAATGTGAAAACTCTGCACAGATAGCGACCGGAGACAAGAATTGAACCTGGAACTCTGGGCGCCGTGAGACTGCAATGCTAGCCACCGTGCCAGTTCAGAACATGTTTAAAAAAAGGCATAACATAAATACAATTTGTCGTAGAACTAAATAACTTTCAAATATTAAACAGAATATGTTTTATTAATGCCACCATCTCTCTGAACTATGATTACACTGCTGGCCGCCATGATACAATCAGGATTTCACCCGCACTAAGCTTTCAAAGTGATTTTTTTCCTCTTGAATGGCAACTGATGCTCTCTCTGAGGAAGATCATACTTGCAGTAGCATGAGTGAGAAACATTACGACTCCCCAAAGGCCACGAGCAGCTGTTCCTGCTTTGAACAAACATCTCGCCAGAGTACCGAACACCAAGTGCCAGCCAATCGCCAACCACAGAACAAAGGCAACGGAGACTCAGGAAAAAAGCTCTCATTACTCCTGGAGTACGGTGGCACAGTGGTTAACACTGCTCCCTCATGGCGCCACGGACCCAGGTTTGATTCTGGCCTTGTGATGCCTATTTGGAGTTTGCACGTTCTCCCTTAGGTTTCCTCTGGGTGCTCCGCTTTCCTCCAAAGATGTGCAAGTTAGGTGGACTGGCCATGCTAAATTGTCCCCAAGTCTCCACAGATGTATAGGTTAGATAGATTGGCCATTAGTAAATGCACAAGGTTACAGGGATAAGGCAGAGGGAGGGTCTGGGTCAGAGAGTCAGGATAAATTCTTTCAGAGAGTCAGTACAGACTTGATGGACCAAACGGCCTCTTTCTGTACTGGAGGGATTCTATGGATGATGATGGGGACCCATAGTAGACAAAATTTAGGTGGAAGATTAAAACACATGTATTCAGTGACCAGTAACAAAGAGAAGCTCTTCAATGTGCTGTCAAGCATGGTACAAGCCACACATCCTTCTTTGACAAGTGGATCCTCTGTTAAATACCACGATAAGCTCAAAAGTACTCTATGTGACTCAGTGACATGCTGCAATTCCTTCAGTACACAGGAGGCTGAGGAATCTCTTCAGTCAGAGGGTGGGGAATTATTGGAGTTCTTGACCAAGGGGGATATGGAAGCACAGTTGTCAAATGTACGCCAAGGAGAGATTACTACATATTAAAAATATCAAGGGAGATGGGAATATTTCAGGAAAGTGATCTTGAAGTAGAAGATCAGTCATTGATTTGACAAAGCTGCCTTGAACGGCCTATTCTGTGGCACCGTGGTTAGAACTGCTGCCTCACAGCGCCCGGGGACCTGGTTCAATTCCCAGCTCGGGTCACTGCCTGTGTGGAATTTGCACATTCTCCCCGTGTCTGCGCAGGTTTCCTCCCTGCTCCAATTTCCTCCCACAGTTGGTCAAGTGCATTGGCCTTGCTAAATTCTCCCTCAGTGTACCCGAATAGGAGTGTAGGGGATTTTCACAGTAACTTCATTGCAGTGTTAACGTAAGCCTACTTGTGACACTAATAACTAAACTTGAATATATTTCTTATGTACAGTTATCTCTCGTCAGGAATAGTGCAGGATGTCTAGTTTTCATACAGATATACACGAGCGTAAAAACGGATACCAAACAACACACAAACGTACCAGAAATAACCTCCAGAAGAAGCATGAGTTTGAGGCCATCTCGAAAATCCTCCTCAATGCTCTCAATCTGTGTGCCTGCTTTACGGAGATGCGAGTTACACCAGGCTGTGAAAGTCTGTAAAATAGAATCGCAAACTCAGAATTAGGAAGGACCACAGGGACAGAATCCCTACAAGAGGCCATTCAACCCATCGCACCAAAGCTCAACTTGATTTCATTTATTATTGTCACGTGTATTAGCATACAGCAAAAAGTATTGTTTCTTCGCACTACACAGACAAAGCATACCGTTCATAGAGAAGGAAAGGAGACAGTGCAGAATGTACTGTTACAGTCGTAACTAGGGTGTAGGGAAAGATCAACTTGACATAAGGTAGATGCATTCAAAAGTCTGATGGCAGCAGGGAAGAAGCTGATCTTGAGTTAGCTGCTACATAATTTCTGACAAAGGATCTTACCAGGCCTTCTCCCCCACCCTATCCCCGACCCCACCTATTTCCCACGTCTGATCCATCTAAGCTACACATTTTGAGACATCGAGGGAGAATTTAGCGTGGCCAATCCACCAATGTGATTTTTTTTTCAAACTGTAGAAGGAAACTGGAGCATCCAGAGGAAACCCATGCAGACACGGGGAGAACATGCAAACTCTACACAGACAGTGACCCAAGGCTGGAATTCAAACCTGGTTCCCTGGAGTTGTGAGACAGCCGTGCTAATCACTCAGAATCCTACAGCGCAAAAGAGAGGCCATTCAGCCCATCGAGTCTGCACCGACCACAATCCCAGCCAGGCCCTATCCCCATAACCCCACGCGCTCATGCTAACTAGTTCCCCCCCCCAAAAAAAAACTAATAGTCAATTTAGCATGGCCAAGCCACCTAACCCGCACACCTTTGGACTGTGGAAGGAAACCGGCGCACCTTAAGAAAACCTATGTGGATACAGGGAGAACATGTAGACTCGGCACAGAGTGACCCTTGTCGGGGATTGAACCTGAGTCCCTGGAGTTGAGACTCAGCAGTGCTAACCCCTGCACCACCATACCGCCCTATAACTTAACACTTGAGTGGCTATGCAATGGAGGATGATTGATGAGAATTGCGTTCTGCATGATATTGAATTGTTAATTGTTTAAACAAAGGGACACTTGCTCAATTTCTTCAATAAAAAAATAGCCTTCATTTGCCATTTGGGAATATGTTATTCTTTCTAGTCGCTGGCTATACATAAAAAAAATTGCAGTCAGCTCTGTAAGCAACGAGAGTCAAGGACTTTAGTAAGGCGTTATGGACTTTAGTAAGGCGTTTGATAAGGTGGCCCATGGAAGACTTCTACAGAAAATGCAGATGTGTGGAATAGAGGGTGATTTAGCTAATTGGATTAGGAATTGGCTGGCAGATAGAAGACAGAGGGTGGTGGTTGATGCGAGATATTCATCGTGGAGTTCGGTGACGAGTGGTGTGCCTCAGGGGTCTGTTTTGGGGCCCCTGCTGTTTGTAATTTTTATAAATGATCTGGATGAGGGTATTGAGGGATGGATCAGTAAATTTGCAGATGATACTAAAGTTGGTTGTGTGGTAGATAGTGAAGAGGGGTGTTTTAGTTTACAGAGTGACTTGGACAAGTTGCAGAGCTGGGACGAGAGGTGGCAAATGGAGATTAATGTGGAAAAGTGTGAGGTAATGCACTTTGGCAGGAACAATAAATGTGTAGAGTATAGGGCTAATGGTAGGGCTCTTAATAGTGTTGAGGAACAGAAGGATCTTGGTGTATGTGTCAATAGATCCCTGCAAGTAGGCAGTCAAGTGGATAAAGTTGTTAAGAAGGCATATGGAGTCTTAGCTTTTATTGGTAGGGGGATTGAATTTAGGAGCCGCAGCATCATGTTGCAGCTGTACCAAACTCTAGTGCGGCCGCACTTGGAGTATTGTGTGCAGTTCTGGTCGCCACATTATAAGAAAGATGTGGAGGCATTGGAGAGGGTACAGAGGAGGTTTACCAGGATGTTGCATGGTATGGAGGGCAGGTCCTATGAAGAGAGGTTGAAGGATTTGAGGTTGTTTTCGTTAGAAAGGAGGCGGCTAAGAGGGGATCTTATTGAAGCATATAAGATGATTAGAGGTTTAGATAGGGTTGACAGTGATAGCCTTTTTCCTAGGATGGAGAAAGCTAGCACGAGGGGACACAGCTTTAAATTAAGGGGTATGAGTTATAGGACGGATATCAGAGGTAGGTTCTGTACTCAAAGAGTGATTAGGGAGTGGAATGCCCTGCCTGCAGCTGTTGTAGATGCGCCAAGTTTGGTGGCGTTTAAGAGGTTAGTTGATAAGTATATGGAAGAGAGGGGAATGGTTTAGTTTGGAGGGGCATTGCTTTTTATTTTGGTCGGCACAACATCGAAAGCCGAAGGGCCTGTTCTGTGCTGTATTGTTCTATGTTCTATGACAACTTGCTTTGAATAACAACTCTGGAGTTCAACGTCAGTTAATCATAAAATAGATTGCCAACAATGCAGAAGGAGGCCATTCAGCCCATTGAGTCTACACCGACCACAATCCCACACAGGCCCTATTCCCGTAACCCCACATATTTACCCTGCTAACCCCTTGAGACTAGGGTCAATTTACTGTGGCCAATCAGACCTATGCATCTTTGGACAGTGGGAGGAAACCCGGAGCCCCCGGAGGAAACAGATATGGGGAGAACGTTCAAGTGCCACACTGATAGTGACCAAAACTGGAACTGAACCAGGGTCCCTGCACTGTGAGACAGCAACTCTAACCACCGTGACACCATGCTGCCCTTTTGGAGGACAGCTGTGAATCCGAAGTCACACGTGGGCCAGGGAAAGACACTAGAGAACCAGGTGGAGTTGCTTTAACAATGATCGTTGTTACTGAGACCTATTTTATACTCCAGATTTGTTAACCAAATTCAAAATCAGACATGGGGAGAACGTACAGACTCCACACAGGCAGTGATCCGTGGCTGGAATTGAATCCTGGCGCCAAGAGGCAGCAGCACTAACCACCACGCAACCCCATTCTTGGTATCGAGCTCCCACATCATTGTGTGGCATTCTCCGACCTCAGCCGCGGCTTGGGTTTTCCAGTCCCGCTGCAGTGAATGGGGTTTTGACTGAGCGCCAAATTCCCCATGTGCGGTGGCAGGGCGAATGAGAATCCTGGCTTTCATTTGCATTGCCCAAGTTGAATAACTCGGCAGTTCACCGCTTTGAGTGCGAGATAAGACCACATTGTAGGAGGAGGATTCTTTAGCTCAGTGTCCGTTGTCTAATTTTACAAAGCAGTTTGTAATGTTTTCCAATGTCATGGGTGCTATGCAAAGGCAAGCAGTTTTTGTAGACAGACCTTTAATGTAACTAACGCCCTAAAGTTCTTCACTGGCAATGGAGCTTCGAACGAGATGCAAACTGCCATGGATAGAATCAAAGTTTCCCTTATGGGGGGGGGGGTAATTTTCCTGTCTCACCTACCATGGGAATTGCAGTGGGCAGGGGACCAGGGGTTGAGGATGGACCATGCAAAGGTCCCATTGACCTCAGGTGGGATTTTCTGGTTCTGGGGCAAGCTTGGGTGGAAAATCCCACCCGAGGAGTCTCTTCCAGTTAAGACAAAGGAGAAATTTCTACTCAGAGGGTTTGCAAAATCTTTGGAATTCTCTTCCTCAGGAGAGTGTAGGAGATTGGGTCATTGAATTCATCCCAAGGCTGAGTTAGACCGATTCCTGATTGACAAGGGAGTTGAGGGTTTATGAACGATAGGCAAAAAAGTAAACTTAAGGCACTCTCTTCCAGCTTCTTCAGCTGGGAAAAAGACACAAACATCTGAGGTCACGTACCAGCCGACTCAAGAACAGCTTCTTCCCTGCTAATCTCAGACTTTTGAATGGGACCTACCTTGCACTAAACTGATCTTTCTCTACGCCCTAGGTATGACTACATTCTGCACTCTCTCCTTTCCTTCCCTATGAACGGTATGCTTCGTCTCTGTAGCTCACAAGAAACAATACTTTTCACTGTATCCAATACACGTGACAATAATAAATCAAAACATGTGGTCAGCCATGATGCGTTCAAATGAGTGAAGACCCAACGGCCAAATGGCCTACATCTGCTCCTATTTCTTAAATTAAACAGCGTCAGAGTAATTGTGCTCAGAGATGGTGAAGGCATGTGGAGGTGCTGGTTTTAGTCAGTGGGTGATTGGAAGTGGGGGTGAGGGGATGGAGGATGAGACAAGAACAGAAGTAAGTTCTGCTGCAGTGCTGATAAATATAAAAGGTTTTGGTGCTAACTGTAATCTAACCGTTTGAAACCGAACTCTAATTAAAGCTTCAAGGTTATGCACCAACTGGATCGATCTCAGTAAGGTGCCAGGGAGAAGGTTTGGGTTCTTTGACAGAAGCCTCAACTTTAATCAAGGCCACGCTGGTAAATTTATTCATTCGTGTCACAAGTAAGGCTTACATTAACACCGCAATGAAGTTACTGTGAAAATTTGCTAGTCGCCACGCTCCAGCACCTGTTCGGGTACACTGAGGGAGAATTTAGCACAGCCAATCCACCTAACCAACACGTCTTTCAGAGTCTGCATGTTTTCCCTGTGTCTGCGTGGGTTTCCTCCGGGTGCTCCGGTTTCCTCCCGTAGTCCGAAAGACATGCTGATTAGATGCATTGGCCATACTAAATCCTGCCTCAGTGTACCCGAACAGGGGCTGGAGTGTGGCGACTATGAGATTTTCACAGTAACTTCATTGCATCGTTAATGTAAGCCTATATGTGGCAATAATGACAATAGACAGCGACCCAAGCGTGAATTGAACCTGGGCCCCTGGCGTCATAAGGCAGCAGTGCTAACCACTGTGCCACCGTGCTGTAGTTATATCATTTCCAAATGGAGGGAAGCACGCATGCGACCAGAAACTAAATACAGCTCGGCCAGTGCTTTGGCAATGTTTGATCAAAGGGTGATAGTGACAAGGAGGGGGCTTGAGCAGAATTATAGAATCCCTATAGTGCAGGAGACCATTCTGCCCATCAAGCCTGCACTGACCCTTATCCAGTCTTACCCCATGTATTTAGTCCGCTAATCCTTCTAAATGATATCTATGGACGCCAAGGACAAATTTAGCACAATCCACCTAACCTACACATCGTCGAAGCTGTTGAACGTTGTCAGCATGCGTATGAAACCTGACTCCTCTTTGCAAAAGGGAACCAGTCAGTGCATAGTTGGGGTGCACTCAAGGTTTCCAAGTGATTGGGGAATTTGGACATCGCACTGATCCAAATCCCAGCAGACAGTCTGTGCCTCACAGATTTGGCGGCACAATGGATTAGCAGTGCTACCTCACAGCGCCAGAGACCCGGGTTCGAATCCTGCGTGGGTCACTGTCTGTGTGGAGTCTATGTGGGTTCCCTCCGCAGTCCGAAAGACGTGCTGGTTAGGATGCACTGGCCGTGCTAAATTCTCCCTCATGTAAGCTGGAATGCGGCAACTAGGGGATTTTTCACAGCAACTTCATTGCAGTATTAATGCCAGCCTACACGTGACACTAATAATTAAATTTAAACAGCAATTGTTCAGGCTCAGTACTTCAACTTAAAAGATCAGGTTTCTGCTCAGCGAACCGTCCATTTTTATTACGTGGGAACAAGAATTTCTCACCGACTTGACCAATTTCCCCTGGTGCTGGCAAACCATATACCTTGACCGTATACCAAATAGAGACTGCTAATCTCTCGAATCAGTTGTTTATGTTAACTGAATAAATCAAGTTTGCTATTATTTCAGGGGATTGCAGGTTTCTTTAAGTGAAAAAAAGACAGCACGATCGGATCATGTTTCGAGATTCTTTTGTGGAAACGAGGAGGGAGTAAAAACCCACAGCCTCGGTTTCACATTTCAAAACCGGGGTCATTTCAGTGCAACTGGGGTGCTGTTGATTCTGAACTTGCTAATGAGCAGCCTACCTACCCTGGGGGGCAAGGCTGCCTTTATATTGCCTGGATATATAAATTTTATTCCAATGCCTCTTCATACTGCACCCTTCTACAAATTGCACTACCTCCAGGGGTGCGCAAGAATGATTCGAGAAGCCTCTCAGCCCAATTTTTGACCATATATAGAGAAAGGAGGGCCCGTCATTCCAATCCATATCGCCTGCTCATTCCTACTGTCATTACTCAACTGCTTTGTAATATATAAAGGAATACGTATCCGGGAACACAAAGCCAAGCCTGGTGATAAAACAGCACCATCAATACAAGTTTATTCTCCCGAGACTTGAGCATTTATCTTTCAGAATAAAGTAGCCCCATTATCAAAATCTTTCAGCTGTTGGAAATTTTTAGCAGCACCACTTCTCTCATCTATTTAAAATGCTTATGGTCACCAACTTCCTTTTCATATTTCCAAGACAAAATAAATATCGTGCAGGCCTTCAACACATTCGCTCCTGGTTTTAACTCCTTAATAATCATTCTCTTGATGGCAAAGTTGCCATAATCCCAGACCACCATAAAGATGCTCGTCCCTTTGAGTTTTTTAAGTTCAAGTTTTTTCAATTTATTTATTAGTGTCACAAGTAGTCTTACATTAACACTGCAATGAAACCAAAAGAGAAAATGCTGGAAAATCTCAGCTGGTCTGGCAGCATCTGTAAGGAGAGAAAAGAGCTGGTGTTTCGGGTCCAGATAAGCCTTTGTCAAAGCTTGGTTTCAGATTCCAGCATCCACAGTAATTTGCCTTTAAACTCTGCAATGAAGTTGCTGTGAAAATCTCCTGGACACCACACTCCAGCACCTGTTTGGGTACACCGAGGGAGAATTTAGCACAGCCAATGCATCTAACCAGCACGTCTTTCAGATTGTGGGAGGAAACCCAGACAAAGTGCAGACTCTGCACTGACGGTGACGTAAGCTGGGAATCGAACCCAGGTCCCTGGCGTCATGAGGCTGCGGTGCTTACCACTGTGCCAGTTTAAGAGGGAGAGCTGAGTGGTGGCGATTTAACTTGAGGATCGCCACGCCTCAGGCGAGGGTAAAGGTTGAGAAGCCGGGGACTGCAAGAATAAGCTCAGCCAGTACGGGAATTGAACCCACACTGTTGGCATCACTCCGTAACATAAAAGATCCACCATTGGCTACGAGTTCAGGTAAGCGCAAACTCAGGCATACTTAGGGAGGTAAAAGTTGGTCTCAATGATGATGTACACGTGTGGTAGAAAGCAATTGTTGCACATCGTCTGGTTCGGCCTCAGATGGTTGCCATGGAGACAGGTTGAATCAGTGACTAAGAAACATAGTTTGTGAAGGGGGACCAAAAACAAAAAACGTAATCTAGTGGCCCCATTAATGATGGGAGCAATTCCATAATAGCACTGCTACCTCACAGTGCCAGGGACTTGGGTTCGATTCCTGGCTTGGGTCACTGTCTGTGTGGAGTCTGCACATTCCCTCCATGTGTTTTCTCAAGAAGCCCTTTAAGAACAGCGAGCCGATTTGAGAATCCCACCTTTGGTGGCACAGATAGGGCCCAACCCTTCAGCTCACTGTGAGGTTCTCACCAGCACTGTGAAATCACATTGAAAGCTGTTCAATCAAGTGTGAGAAAAAGTGACCATGAAACACAGCTTTTCCCACCAGATCCAATCTTTAAATTTTGGGAAGTGTCTTCTCACCCAAAGCTGGATGTTGGACAAACAGTTGGATAACGTGGCAGCAAGGTGGCACAGTGGTTAGCACTGCTGTCTCGCAGCCTCAGGGACCTAGGTTCAATTCCAGTCACTATTTGTATGGAGTCTGCATGTTCTTCCTGTGTCTGCGTGGGTTTCCTCCAGGTACTCCGGTTTCCTCCCACAGTCCAAAGATTTGTGGGTTAGTTGGACTGGCCACGCTAAATTGCCCCTTAGTGTCAGGGGGACTAGCTAGGATAAACACATGGGGTTGTGGGAATGGGGCCTGGATGGGATTGTTGGCAGTGCAGACTCGATGGGCCAAATAGCCTCCTTCTGCACTGTAGGGATTTTATATAAAACTTCAAGGACGGAATCAAGAGAGGTGAGATGGAGTGTACACATAAAAACAGCCGCCATAAAATTTTGGATGTGAAAACTTGGAACTCACAAGTTTACCAATATTGAATTGAATTTCCATTTGGATTTCAATAGAAATTTTCAAGGCAGACCTTGATAGAGTTTTGTTGGATAATGGTGTTAGGAGGCACGGAACAAGTGAACGGAACAGAGATTCGTGATCAAACTGAATAACAGATCAGGCTTGAAGGGCTGAATGGCCCTCCTTCCGAGCCTGCTCCAATCCCACGAAGGGGTTTATTCTACAGGACGTTCACTTTCTCTCTCACTCACACACACACACGTCATCGGCCATAACCCACCATTAACAGGAAGTCTGCTTAGATTGTTGATGTGAAATACCTCAGGTTTTTCTGCCCCAGTGATGGGAAATGCAACATGTTACAGACACCAAACTGCAACATAGCTGAAGCGTGACAGAGAGAGAGAGAGAGGTCAGAACCGAAACACCGACAACTGGAACTGCAAACTAACATAAGCCAGGGTTCTGCATTACGTCAATAATTAATGCTCAAACGATCTTTGCACTTTTGACACCCTCCCAAATTACAGCCCTTGGAACTACGGAGCTCAAAGCCAGGGCTACCACAAGCTGTGCCACTGAATATCGAGACATTACTGATGGATGACACTGGGAATATCAGAGTTCAGATGGGGAGGCGATGGCCCAGTGACATTATCACTAGACCTTTAATCCAGAAACTCAGCTAATGTTCCAGGGACCCCGATTCGAATCCTGCCACAGTAGATAATAGAATTTGAATTCAATGAAACATATCTGGAATTAAGAATCTACTGATGACCATGAAACCATTGTCAGAAAAACCCATCTGGTTTACTAACGTCCTTTAAGGAAGGAAATCGGCTGTCCTTACCCAGTCTGGCCGACCTGTGACTCCAAAGCCACAGCAATGTGGTTGACTCTCAACTGTCCTTGGGCAACTAGGGATTGGCAATAAATGCTGGCCAGCCAGCGATGCCTGTGTCCCATGAATGAATAAAAAAAAGTTGCGGCCCAGCTTTAGGAATCTTGAGTGGGGTGAAGAGAGAAGTCTTTAGGCAGGAATAGGAATGGCACGATGACATAGTGGTTAAGGCTGCTGCCCCACAGTGCCAGGGACCCAGGTTCAATTCTGGCTACGGGTGACCTACTGTGTGGAGTGTGCATATTCTCTCCATGTCTGCATGGGTTTCGTCCAGGTGCTCCAATTTCCTCCCACAGTCTGAAAGATGTGTGGGTTAGGTTGATTGGCCAGGCTAAATTGCCCCGCAGTATCAGAGGGATATGTAGCTAGGGTAAATACATGGGGTTACGTAGATAGGGTCAGGGTGGGATTGTTGTTGATGCAGGAACAATAGGTCAAATGGCCTACTTCTGCGCTGTAGGTATTCTATGATAAAAGGGCTGTAAACCTGCACAATTCCAAACCACATTTCTGAACTGTCTACAAACGCTTCACACAATAAACTAAGTTTCTTTTGCAGTGCAGTGGCTCACTCTGCATGATTGACAGAATGGCATTTATCAACAGTGGCCAGAACCAGCTTGTCAGTCAGTGTTCAAACAGCTAATTCAGGGCAGGATCCGGTCCCCAGACTCCAGTTTAAACAGGAGAGGTTTGGCTTCACATCAAGACTGTGGCTGGTTTTCTAAACACTGAAAAGTGGGTAGTGCCCATTATTGCTCTGACTATGTACTAACAGGTGTGGTACCTTACCCAGAGTAAGGTAACTTTACCCTGGAATGTAACGGCAGACTGACTCCTGGCCAACCTCATCAGAGGCTCAAACTGGACAGCAGGCAATCTTACCTCACTTCATTTCAGGGATTGTTCTCACTGGACAACTGATTCCCGTGACATCAATGTTCAATCTTAACAATAAGGAACACTCAATTGCATTTCCCTCTCTAAACTCTAAACCGTCGAGTCAGTCTTCAGAAAATAAGGAGGAATACAAAATCGCAACTGAATTGAACATACTAGGATCTTGCATTTAAAGTTTATTTGATTAGTGTCACAAATAGGCTTACATTAACACTGCAATGAAGCTAGAATGAAAATCCCCACATTCCGGCGCCTGTTAGGGTACACTGAGCGAAAATTTAGCATGGCCAATCCACCTAACCAGCACATCTTTCGGACTGTGGGAGGAAATCGCAGCACCCACCCAGAGGAAATCCACACAGACACGGGGGGACTCCACATAGACAATGACCCAAACCGGGAATCGAACCCGGGTCCCTGGCGCTGTGAGGCAGCAGTGTTAACCACTGTGCTGCCCTATGAATGGCTCTGATTGAGTTCATCAGAAAAAAAAACTCTTCCTTCTCTCTCAAGAGGGGACGAATAACAAAAGCCACTCATTCAAACTTAGATTTGATTTACTATTGTCGCAGATATTGAGATACAGTGAAAAACATTGTTTCTTGTGCATTATAAAGACAAAGCATACCTTTCGTTGAGTACATAGGGGAGACAGAGAAGAGAGGGTGCAGGACATAGTGAATAGATCATTGTAAGAGAGTTTATAAGAATTACAGTACAGTTTTAAAAGCATAGAACCAGAGTAAAAGATACAATTAGAGGGTATGCCGGGAACAGCTCACAAGAAGTTGCCTTGCTCCAGCACCATCTTGAATCAGAATTATTGGTATTAGGACTGAAAGACAATCCTAAGATGGTGTCAGAATGAGGTGTTTTCTTGCGAGATGTGCCCAGCGCACCTTTGAATTCTGTATTTCACTCTAATTCTGTGCTCTTTAAAATGAATTCTAACTCTCTTAAAATCTTTAACAATGCTATCTTCCTCTACACCATAGCTATGTCTGTAACACTACATTCTGCACTCTCTCCTTTCCTTCTCTATGAAGGGTACGCTTGGTCTGTAAAGCACGCAAAAAATCAGTACTTTTCACTGTATACTAATATGTGACAATAATAAATGAAATCAAAGAATTTTTTTGCACTCATATTGTCAGCATCCTGAACTGAAAATGCGATGAAATCGGAATCGATGGATAGTTTTAAAAGGCAGGGCTTGAAGATGAGACATTTATAGGGTTAAGGATTAAAAGCGGGGGTGTGGCACTCAGCAAACATTTTCCAAAGAGCCAGCAAGGACACGATGGATGAATGGCCTCCTTCTGTGCTATAGTCTTTGATTGTTCCATGAATATTGTTAACAACATATTGGGTGAAAGAATTTAGTCAGACTTGACTATTCCAGCGCTGTACCCAGTGTATAATGAGGTGTTTGGTCAATTGGTCAAATCAACTACAAATTTGCAGTTGCAAAAGTCAACACGGGATCATTAAGCTTTAGGCTTCATTGCACAATAGTATGTCAGAGAGGCAGAATAAGACTACCTCTGTGACTGTATACTGCACAAAATGGGCAAGTAAGGCTAAAATCCTTGCCTTAGCTCCTTTTCTGTGCCATTTACCTGTAGCCCTCTATTCCTCGACCTATAACCTGGGGGGGCATGGTGGCACAGTAGTTAGCACTGCTGCCTCATAGCGCCAGGGACCTGGGTTCAATTCTGGCCTCGGGGGTCGCTATCTGCGTGGAGTTAGCACATTCTCCCCACGTCTCCTGGGTTTCCTCCCACAGTCCAAAGACATGCGGGTTAGGTGGATTGGCCATGTTAAATTGCCCCTTTAGCGTGAGGGGGACCAGCTAGCATAAATCTGAGGTTATGGGAATAGAGCCTGGGTGGGATTGTGATCAATGCAGACTCGATGGGCCGATTAGGTTCTTTCTGCCCTGTAGGGATTCTGTGATTCTGTAGCATCACATCCACCTTCGCTTTAAATACTTGTAATGATCCAGCCTCCCATCACCCTTTGAGGTAGAGCCCTCTACGAGAAGAAATTTCTGCACACCTCAGTTCGAAATGGCGAACCCTTTATCTTGGAGCTCTGTCTCCTTGTTTGAGACTTTCCTACCAGCCCTAATCCCCACACAGCCTAGGAGACTGGGCCATCTGCAGCACCATAAAAGGAGCAAACCACACTCCTTCTTGACATATACAGCTTGATGCCAGAACCTATCTAGCAATGTGAAATCCTTCTCTTGCATTCACTCTGATGATTTATTTAGCTACAATAAGGTTATTGTGCTCTGACATAAAGCGATAATGAATTAAAATATTAGAATTCTTAAATGATTCTGTCACAGGAGAGGTAGGCAACCTGCTCTTCATGTTCGTGGAAGACCTCTACACAGTTGGACTGCCCTTGGTCAATGATGTTTTCCTACTAAAAATAGAAACACTCACACTTCCACAAGGCATTTTTGATTTGACTTAATTTATTATTGTCACATGTATTAGTATGTCGCATACCATTCATAGAGAAGGAAAGGAGAGACTGCAGAATGTAGTGCTGCAGTCATAGCTAGGGTGTAGAGAAAGATCAACTTAGTGCGAGGTAGGTCCATTCAAAAGTCTGACAGCAGCAGGGAAGAAGCTGTTCTTGAGTCGGTCAGTACATAACCTCAGACTTTTGTATCTTTTTCCCGATGGAAAAAGATGGAAGACAGAATGTCCGGGGCGCGTGGGCTCCTTAATTGTGTTGGCTGCTTTGTGGAGGCAGTTGGGAGTATAGACAGAGTTAATGGATGGGAGGCTGGTTTGTGTGATGGATTGGGTACATTCATGAGCCCTTGTAGTTAATTTCCTTAACCTTCAGAGAAAGTAGAGGCATTGCTGAGCTTTCCTGACTATAGTGTTGACACGGGGGGTCCAGAATAGGTTGTCGGTGATGGGGACATCTAAAAATTTGAAGCCCTCGACCCTTTCTACTTCGTCCCCATTGACGTAGACAGTGGCATGTTCTCCCCTACATTTCCTGAAGTCGATGACAACCTCCTTCGCTTTGATGACGTTGGAAATTTGGCATGTCAGCTACAACTCTCGCCAACTTTTAAAGATGTACCATAGAAAGCATTCCTTCTGGTTGTATCACAGCTTGGTATGCTTCCTGCACTACCCAAGATGGCAAGCAACTACAGAAGTTTGCAAACGTAGCCCAGTCCATCACGCAAACCAGCCTCCCATCCATTGACTCTGCCTACACTTCCTGCTGCCTTGCCAAAGCAGCAAGCAGAATTAAGGACCCCACACGACCCGGACATTCTCTCTTCCACCTTCTTCCTTCGGGAAAAGGATACGAAAGCCTGAGGTGACGTACCAAACCACTGTGATCCTGACCAGCCAGATCTTTGGGCTGTTCACTGAATCCTCAGTGACCAGTCCCTCTTCCAAAGAGCAAAGAAAAGCACAACACAGCAACAGGCCTTTCGGCCCTCCAAGCTTCTTCCCTGCTGACATCGGACTTTTGAATGGACCTACCTTGTACTAAGGTGATCTTGCTTTACACCCTAGCTATGAGTGTAACATTACATTCTACACTCTCTCCTTTCCTTCTCTATGAATCGTATGCTTTGTCTGTATGACACACGAGAAACAAAACTTTTCACTGTATGTTAATACGTGGGACAATAATAAATCAAATCAAATCAAGGGAGAGATTATTGTCGCTGAACCAGATTATCGCTTTCTTGCTGCCACCTTCAAACTCAACTCCCTGTTTATCAATGAGAATCCCCGAGACAGCGGCTCGAGGGACAGTGGCTGACGTGAACAGGGGAGAGCAGCGTGACGAAGGGTCACTGGTCTGAGTGTCACTTCTCTGGGACTCCTGGTTTCTTTAAAAATACATCGCCTGTGTAGCTCAGAATGTGCAACATGATTCATCCCTTCACCATCCACCCTCCCCATTCTACAGCTTCTCAGCGTGACCCTTTGATCAGGGACCATTCATAGGGAAATAAAGCATTTGACTGCACATCCTGCACGGCAGTACACACACATTAGATTCGGGGTTAGAGCTCCTCCCCTGCTCTCTTGTCAAAGACAAGAAACTCCTGATTCATGCATTGCTTCTCTCCCCGGAATACAAACATTGTGCCTGTGTTTTTGTCGCACTCATTCTGGTTGACTAATCTCAACTGAGCAGCATGTATGGTTAAACGCTACACAACATGTTGGAGGAAAACCATCACTAATGTTTCACAGGAGAAATTCAGATGCGTCTTCCAAAGAAGGAAAGATACAAATAGCAAACAGAAACCAACATGAGCTTTTAAGGGTAAATTTCCATATCCTTCACTGATTTGAATATCTGTCGCATGCAAACCAACCCTGGGAAAAGCAGTCGATGCAAATATGACCGACAGTATCCGCTATAATTAACACTGGTGCACAGACAGTCGCTACAGATAAAGAAGAGTTCGGAGTTCACTTGATAACATGGCTCTGCTAACTCATCTACAGCATTCCTAGGGCGGCACAGTGGTTAGCACTGACGCCTCATAGCACCAGGTATCCAGGTTCGATTCCCAGCTGAGGTCACTGTATGTGTGGAGTCTGCACATTCTCCCCATGTCTGCGTGGGTTTCCTCCAGCTACTCCAATTTCCTTCCACAGTCCAAAAGGCGCTCTGGCTTGGTGAATCGGCCACACTAAATTCTCCCTTAGTGTGCCCAAACAGGCACTGGGATTTTCACAACAATTTCATTGCAGTGTTAATGAAAGCCTACCATGTGACTAATAAACAATCTTTATTTGACTGAAGGTGGTGGGTGTCTGAAACTTTCTGCCAGTGGAGGTAATGGAAGCAGATACAATAGTGACTTTTAAGGGGCTTCTGGACAAATACATGACGAGGATGGGAATTGAGGGACATGGTCTCCAGAAGGTAGGGGGCTTTAGTTCACATGGACAAGCTTGGAGGGCTGAAGGGCCTGTTGCTGTGCTGTGCTTTGTTCTTCGAAAGAGGGACTGGTCACTGGGGATTCACTAAACAGCCCAAAGATCTGGCTGGGCAGAACTTATTTTACCTTTGACCGTCCAAGTACACATTAGCATCCTGTTTCCATGAGAACAAAAAAGCAAAGAAAAGTACAGCACAGGAGCAGGCCCTTCGGCCTTCCCAGCCCCTGCTGACCATGATACCCTAATTGGGCTAAAATAAAAACCTTCCGCCCTCACTCGGACTATATCCCTCTAACAAACAAAGAATGCTTTAAAGGAAACTTGCCCCAGAGTCATGAGGTAAAGTTGCCCTAGTCCCTTTGCCAACTAAGATGCTACCCCCTCCACCCACACAGGGCTACTTCCCCTTTAATTCTCCTGGCCTTGCACCCATTTCATCCCCTCTCACCGAGGCCGGACAGCCACTGACAACACCTCGGATTTACCCTGGTGTCCAGGCTCCTCTTCTTTGGGGATGGCGGCAGTGGCCGCTGCTCGAACCCGGTGCTGTCCGCACTGCAGAACCACTGACCACCCAAAGATGGGAATATTTCCTGAGGTAGGGGCGGACATTTCCACTGATGCTCCCAGCATTAGGGAGCCCAGAATATCGTAGGGTCCACTCTCTGCCACCCCATCTCCAAATATTCTGCACAGCGGGCTGGGGGCAAAGCAATTACAATCTTTCTCAAAGCTGTCCTCCATCACCAAACCCATACAAGGTCCTTCCTGGCACTTCAGGGCTTACCCCACATGCACAGCCATCACTGTCCTGCACTTGGCGAAGCGTCATCTAGACTCGAAACATTGGTTCTATTCTCTCTCTCCATAGATGCTATCAGACCTGTTGAGATTTTCCAGCATTTTCTGTTTGATTCTAGCATCTATAGTAGTTTGCCTTTAATTTATGGTTTTACACTTGGCACGTTTGGCATAGGTCACCAAATCCCTGATGACGTTTTCTTGGAAAGTCTACAGGACCCTGCAGACCTCCTCACAGACCAGGCTGGAGATGTGCCTGATGCCCCCGCAGCGAACGTCCAGCTTGCCGATGCACTGGACTTTGTCAGTGGGCATTTTGCGGTGCCGCTTGGCTCCGCCTTTGCTCAGCCCCTTACCGCCTTTCCCTCTACCCCATAACTACCCCAACTCATTGCTTCCAAAGTAACCTTACTGAGCAATAGCTTGCACTGTAACTTCAGCAAATGCCCTGACCTAGAACATCACACATGGACCAAGTTGCAATTTGCAAGCACGAGGTGATTGTAATGTGTCCATCTGCCGGGGGAGGGTTTTTTAACTTGGTTCAACTTCAGACAATGACCCTCACCAATAAGAGACATTCTAACCATTGCCATTCAGTGGCATTACCGTCACTGAATCCCTGATTGCCAACATTCTCGGGGTTACACTGACCAGAAACTCAGCTGGATTCACCACATAACCACAATGGCTACAACAGCAGGTCAGAGGCTAGGAATACTGTGGTGAGTAACTCACCACTTGACTCCCCAAAGTCTATCCAACATCTACAAGGCACAAGTCAGGCGTGTGATGGAATGCTCCCCACTTGCCTGGATGGGTGCAGCTCCAACAACACTTAAGAAGCTTGACACCATCCAGGATTAAGCAGCCAACTTGATTGGCACATCTACAAACACCCACTCTGTCCACCATCAATGCTCAGTAGCAGCAGTGCGTACCGTATGCAAGATGCACTGCAGCAATTCATCAAAAGTCCTCAAAACTTCCAAACTCATGACCACTTCAATCTAGAAGGACAAGGGCAGCAGATACATGGGAACACCACCTCCTGCAAGTTCCCTTCCAAACCACTCACCATCCTGACTTGGAAATATATCACCATTCTTTCACAGTCGCTGGGTCAAAATCTTGGAATTTCCCCCTCTAACGGCATTGTGTTACAACCCACAGAACATGGACTGCAAGTGATTGAAGAAGGCAGCTCACCACCACCTTCTCAAGGGCAACTAGAGATGGGCAATAAATGCTGGCCAGCCAGCCACACCCATGTCCCACGAATGAATAAAAAACTTGATGTAATCTTTCAGAGCCATCTTGGCCTTTTGGCTAAGATGAAGCTCAGATCAAGAGTTGGGGGGATGGGGGTGGGGGGTGGGTGCGGGTGTGAGCAAGGCCTCATCCTGTCAGCTTGGATCTGCTTTGATTGAGCCCAAGATGGGATGCCAAGTCTTGCCTTGTCAGCTTCAATCTGGTTTGTCCCTCCTGCCGGAACCACGATTGGACTTGATTAGAATTGGCTTCTTCGATGAGAATTCAAGTATGAAAAGATGCTGAAAAAAGCTGGAGTGTTCCTCAGGGGACGGAATAACTTACGCCGTCAGCAACTGCTCGCAAGGACAATGGATTCTAATTAACGACCTCACTTGGCATAGGTTTGGCAACTCTGAATAATTGGACATCTCTGAGATTATTTGCTGCTCCAGGAATTCCATACTTTCCTGAGCTCAAAGTCACTGATCATTTACAAAAATGCTAAACCACACGGGGAAGCAGGTGCAAGCAATCCTGGATTCCAATTAAGCTTGCATTTGCAAACTAAATAAAAGCGTTTAGGGAACCTTGCAAAGAAATGGATGATTTGGACCGGAATTTTATGGCCATCCATGCCAGCAAGATTTTCCAGGCCCACTGCAATGAGTGGAGATTTGGCTGAGCACCAAATTCTCCATCCTTGCTTGTAGTGGGATGTGAATGGCCAGTCTTTTTCTCTTCCTTGGATGCCACTTTCCTCTCCTTGGACCACCTTCTCACAAGCATGGGGGGGGGGGGAAAGCGGGCAATTATTTGCCTGTAGCCCAGGGTTCATGGTGGCACAGCATTTAGCATTGCTGCCTCTCAATGCCAGGGACACGGGTTCAATTCCCAGCTTGGGTAACCGTGTGTGGAATCTGCACGTTCTCCCTGTGTCAATGTGGGTTTCCTCTGGGTGTTCTGGCTTCCTCCCACAGTCCAAAGATGTGCAGGTCAGGTTGACTGGCCACAATAAATTGTCCCTTAGTGTCAGGGTGACTAGCAGGGTATATACATGGGATTGGAGCTGGATGGGATTGCAGACTTGGCGGGCCAAATGGCCTTCTTCTGCACTGTAGGGATTCTATGATAATTCGCCTCTCCTGCTGTTCCTGAACAAACTACGTCCAAGAATTTTCTTTAAAATACTCAGACATCACAACATCTGCTTAAGAAGCAACATTTTGGAATTCATTGACCAGAGCCCTGTTTCTATACTGCGGTGTTTGGTTTGACATGGAGAACCCTCCATGGAGTCTGCGACTCCAGCTAAAGTGATCACGGCACAATTCTAAGGGAGGCAGCGCTATTGTCACTGGACGAGTAATCCAGAGACTCAGTTCAAATCCCACCACGGCAGGTGGAGGAAAGTTGATTTAAATAAGAATGTGGAATTAAAAGGCTGATGATTATCGTGAAACCAATTATCGTAAAAGACCCATCTGGCTCACAAATTGTGCCAATCAAAGCCTCCCTTCCTTTAGGGGAGGAGATCTGCCAACCTTGTCTGGTCTGGCTTATATGTGACAAGAGATCCATGGCAATGTGGTTGACTCCCAAAATACCCCCTGAAATAGCCTAGCAAGTCATTCAGTTCAAGGATAACCAAAGATGGGCAATAAATGCTGGCCAGCCAGCGACACCCACGTCCCTACATTAATTATGGCAAAAAAAACTGGCAGGAAACAGAGAGGATTTCCTTGTGCATTTGTACACGATGGCGGCATTGCACATCAGGACATGCACCAGAATGAATGCATCGCTGCCTCTGTGCCTCTCCGACGACGTGGCTTAACATTAGCTACCAAAGAACAGCCACTGCTGTGTCAGGATATACTTCCCACATTCCACTCCCGAGCCAAGTCCACTGTAGCTCTTCCACGCTGGACGTGTGCCCAGCTTCAGACGCAGAGAAGCCCATTTGAAATAAATCCTGCCAATAAGTGGAAAGAATTCAACCTGCGTCCTCAGATTATAATCTCAACTGTGTTCAAGGCCAATCTTGAGGTTTCTTTAAACAGGAGGCAAAAATTCCTGATAAAAACACCTCTGTCCTGTCACACAGAAACTAGAAGCAGAAGTAGGCCCTTCGAGCCTGCTCTGCTATTCATTTTGACGATCAAATTCAAATTCCTCATCGCACCTCGGCCCATATCCCTTGTTCCCTTTAGCCCCAAGAACTAGATCTAATTTCTTCTTGAAATCACACAACACTTTGGCCTCGATGATAGTGAATTCTACACATTTGTCACACTCTGGGTGAAAAAATTTCTCCCAAAAAAGGTTTACTCCTTACCTTCAAACTATGACCCCTTATTCTGGACTCCCTCACCATGGGGAACTTTCTTTCTGATTCTACCCTGTTAGAATTTTACAAGTTTCTATGCTATATCTCCTCTCACTCTTTTAAACTCCAAGGAATATAATCCTACCCAACTTAGTCTCCCTTCTGATGACAGAGCTGCCATCCTGGAAATTAAATCTTCGCTGTACTCCCTCCATAGCAAGGGCATCCTTTTTCAGATAAGGACACCAAAAAATGCACATAATACTCCAGCTGTGGCCTCACCAGCACACTATACAATTGCAGCAAGACATCCCTATTCCTGTACTCAAATCCCCTCGCTCTGAAGGTCTACATAGCATTTGCCTTCTTTACTGCTTACTTTCAGCGATTGATGTGTGAAGATGCCAAGATCTCGTTGAGTGTCCTCCTCTCTCAATTTACAAATGCCAGCTTGAGAGTCGTGCCCCATAAAACTAACATATGCCACACTGTGACACTGCTGTCAAATTTTATTGATTTGCAACGTATGATCATTACAGCAATCAACTCCACACTGTGTGAGCGCTGAATCTAGAAAACACAGTGAGGCATAAGACATTGGGAAGGCCACACTTTAAATACTGTGCAGTTCTGGTCATCCTATTATAGAAAGATTATTATTAAATTAGAAGTGTGCAGAAAACATTTACTAAGATGCTACTGGGACTTGATGTTAGAAGGAGAGGCTGGATAGACTGGGAATTTTTCTTCCCTGGAGCGTAGGGGGCTTAGAGATGATCTTATAGAGGTCTATAAAATAATGAGGGGAATAGATCAGCTAGATAGTTAACATCTTTTCCCAAAGGTAGCGGAATCTAAACCTAGAGGGCATAGGTTCATGGAGAGAGGGAAGAGGTACAAAAGTGTCCAGAGGGGCAATTGTTTTTTCACACAGACGGTGGTGAGTGTCTGGAACAAACTGCCAGAGGTAGTAGTAGAGGCGGATACAATTTTGATTTTTAAAAAAATCATTTGACCAGTTACATGGTTAAGATGCATATCGAGGGATATGGGCCAAACATGGGAATTGGGACTAGCTCAGTGATTTTAAAACAAAAAGGGACAGTGTGGACAAGTTAGGCTGAAGGGCCTGTTTTTATGCTGTAAGCCTTTATGATCTTTGAAAAAAACTCTGTAGCTAACAGAATCCAAAATCTACTTCTTGAAGCAACACTTGGGGGGAGTACTAAACTAAGGACTATAAAAATAACAGCCAATAATAAATCCAATCTCGGAGAAACATCTTTACGCAGGGTGGTTTATAATGTGAAACTTGTTACCACAAGGAGCACTTGGGGAAAAGAGAACATTTAAGGGGAAGTTAGATAAGCTTGTGAGGGAGAATGGAATCAAACGATAGTCCGAGTGGGTTAGATAGAGAGAGGCAAGAGAAAGAAAGATCTTACAAAGCTTAAAGGCCAACATAGGCAAGTTTGGCCAAAAAGCCCATTTCTGTGCTATAAATATAACTCTGTGCATTTCCTGATGTCCAAACAAAAGGATCTCACGCACTGATGTGCTCTTCAACAATTATTGGTTGACTGATTACAACCAGATACTGCCCGAGGTACGGATTGCCCAGGTTACAAGAATGCGTATTACTTCCCATAGATTTCAATTAGGTGTTACAGCACTGAAGATAAAATCTCTGACCCCCAGGTCCAAGGATAATCTTTCAGAATTACAGCCTTCAGAAGCAGTCAGCAGTAGTTAATGGCGGAGGGAGACAGAGTGCTGCAAGTTCAGGTAGGCCAGGCAGCTGGGTTATTGAAACCCAACTGTAATGCAGTTAATAAGACCGCGACAGGGGGTGAAAGACACTCCTTGGTCTGCCTGAAACTTGTTGGGTCTTCTAGCACAAGGAGGTGTCCCCCACCCAGTATTACAGACTGCGACATTCCAAAGCCCAGGACTACTTGTTGAGGGACGTACTAAAGTGTGGGACAACCATTGCAGGGACTCAAAGGTCGCCGTTCGAGACCCTTCAGCCAAAGTGAATGGACATTGTATAGAACCCCTCTCGTGCTGGATGACTCACACTGAATGTATACAGTGAATATTACATGTATTACAATAATACAGAAACACCTCTAACTGAGGGCGGCACAGTAGTTAGCACTGCTGCTTCACAGCTCCAGGGATCTGGGTTCGATTCCCAGCTCGGGTCACTGTCTGTGTGGAGTTTGCACATTCTCCTCGTGCCTATGTGGGTTTCCTCCGGGTGCTCCAGTTTCCTCCCACAGTGCAAAGATGTGCAGGTAAGATTGATTGGCCATACTAACATTGCCCCCTTCCTGGGATGTGTCGGTTAGAGAGATTAGTGGTTAAACGTATAAGGATATGGGGATAGGGCCTGGGTGGGATTGTGGTCGGTGCAGACTTGATGGGCCGAAAGGCCTGTTTCCGCACTGTATGGTTCTATGTTGTTCTATGTTCTAGTTGATCAATGTAGACAACTTCAATATCCTTGCACCATTTTTCTTTAAAATTTATTTATTAGTGTCACAAGCTGGCTACATTAACACTGCATTGAAGTTACTGTGAAAATCCCCCAGTTCCCACACTCCAGTGCCTGTTCGGGTGCACTGAGGGAGAATTTAGCACGGTCAACGTACCTAACCAGCACTGTGGGAGGAAACTGGAGCATCTGGAGGAAACCCACGCAGACACGGGGAGAACACGCGGACTCCGCGCAGACAGTGACCCAAGCCAGGATTGAACCCGGGTCCCTGGTGCTGTGAGGCAGCACTGCCGCCCAGCATTGTGCAATCAAGATGACGGATTGTCAATTTGTTGACAGAACTCCACAAGTTCTATCAGGCCTGGTAGTCAAGTGGGGGTTAGGCCATCTCTGTGCCAACCAGCGAGCTGAGCTTCCCGTTCTGCAGAAGACGTAATATCTGCTGCCAAATCCTGAGAAAGTTCAGTGAATAGAAAAGATGCCCCGGGAGAATTGTAGCTGCATATTTTGTTAGCCACAAGAATGAAATCCCTCGGAAAAATGCAGTGATGGAAGGGTTTTGAAAGAATATGAGGTTTAGGACTGAACTATCCCTGCTTCAAAGAAGAGACGACAGCCGGTTGCAGTTAAATCTGACACATTTCTTTTCTTGTGGCGGGGGAGTTGGGAGGGGCTGGGGGGGGGGGGGGGGAGCACGGCGGGAGAGAGGAAGCAGCCCAGAGGAAGCAGGAAGATATTATCCTTGACAGAAAGCAACTTCTCTTCAAGAACTCTTTGCCTATGGACAGATGCTGGTCTGCAAATACTGGGCTTAGAAAATAATTCTTAAAATTGTGACAAACTTCGTAGAAATCATAGAAACCTTACAGTACAGAAAGAGGTCATTTGGCCCATTAAGTCTGCACTGACCACAATCCTACCCAGGCTCTACCCCCATATCCCTACATGTTTTATCCACTAATCCCTCTAACCGTAATGTCAGGACACTAAGGAGCAATTTAGCATGGCCAATCAATCTAATCCACATATCTTTGGCCTGTAGGAGGAAACTGGAGCACCAGGAGGAAACCCATGCAGACACAAGGAGAACGCGCAAACTCCACACAGACAGCTACCAAGCCAGGAATCGAACCCAGGTCCCTGGAGCTGTGAAGCAGCCGTGCTAACCACTGTGCTACTGTGCCGCCCTGAATGAATAAAGCAGAAGGAGCAAAATATGTTAAACTGCGACAATCTGTCCAAAGACTCAAATGATTCAGGTTCTAAATATCCGTGTACATTTGCCAGCCTACACTCTGGCCTTTGTGAACCTCTAAGGCACTGACATATCAATGCAAGGCCCACATAAGTACCAGTAGATTTTCCTGGATCACGTGCAGTGGATTACAAGCTGAACATGCAACAGCCAGAGAATCCATCTCAGACCAGCTTTTGGACCTGTTTCCAGCAAGGCCTCAGGGCTACAAGTCAGAGCACACATACTGGATGCCACAGTTGAAAGATCAGTGCAACATGAAAGTACCTATGACCGAGTCCCAAATAAGGAGGGAGGCAGGCTTCGTTTTTGGGTAGGGAAGGAATACAACACTTTCTCAATGGTTAAAAGATTCCTAAGAAACCCCAGTGCTTACGGCAGATCATAAAATCCCTACAGTGCAGAAGGAGGCATTCAGCCCATCTAGTCTGCACCAGCAACAATCCCACCCAAGCCCTATTCCCATAACCCTATGTATTTACCCCACAAATACCCCTGACACAAGGATCAATTTAGCATAGCTAATCAACCTAACCCACATAGCTTTAGACTGTGGAAGGAAACCAGAGCACCCGTAAGAAACCCACGCAGACACAAGGAGAACATGCAAGCTCCACACAGAGAGTGACCCACGCTGGGAATCGAATCTGGGTTCCTGGCGCTGTGAAGCAGCAGGGATACCACTGTGCCACCACGCCGCCCCTGCTGGTTAGCACTGCTGCCTCGCAGTGCCAGGAACCCGGGTTCAATTCCAGTCTCGGGTGACTGTCCGTGTGGAGTTTGCACATTCTCCCTATGTCTGCATGGGTTTCCTCTGGGTGCTGCGGTTTCCTCCCACAGTGACAGTGGTAGACTTGATGGGCCGAATGGCCTCCTTCTGCACTGCAGGATTTTACGATGTATTATTCCAGCCTCGGGTGAATGTGTCTGCATATTCTCCTTGTGTCTGCGTGGGTTTTCCCCAATTTCCTCCCACAGTCCAAAAGGTATGCAGGTTAGGTGGATTGCTCCTTAGTGTCAGGGTAAATGTGATAGGGCTTGGGTGGGACTGCTGTTGCCGTAGACTGGATGGGGTGAATAGCCTCCTTCTGTACTGTAGGGATTCTACGAGGTGATGTGATGGGGAATACCAGAACTGGAGGGCACAGCCTCAAAATAAGAGGGGGGAGGCAGTTTAGAACAGAGTTGAGGAGGAACTTCTTCACTCAAAAGGTGGTCTGGAATTCTCTGCCCATTAAAGTGGTGGAAGCTACCTCATTGAATATATTTAAGCCATGGGTGGATAGATTTCTGATAGACAAGGGAATTAAGGGTTATGGGGATAAAGCAAGAATGTGGAACTGATCCACTTCAGATCAGCCATGATCTTATTGAATGGCAGGGCAGGCTCAAAGGGCTAGCTGGCCTACTCCTGCTTCTATTCCTAATGTTCGTATGAATAACTGGAGCTTGGGGAACAAATTGCAAATAGCCATTAGCTCCTGGCATCGGTCATCTTAGTCAAATCATTGTTCTGGGAGATACCCTGGATGAGATGCTCTTGCAGAGAGTTGGTACAGACTGGATGGGCTGAATGGCCTCATTCTGCCCTCTCTGTGTTTCCCATTTCTCCACCTCTGTCAGACTGATGCTGAGGAAGATTTAAAACTCACGAGTGTGATTTGAAGCGGAAAACATTAACCTCCCTCCAATATTAGAAATTGTAACGAGTACTGGAAACACACTTAAATTCAAGGAGGGAAAGCAGAGGGGGGAAAAAACCCTTGAAGACAACTTTTCTATTGCAGCTCATTATCTGCTAATATTCTTTGGGAAAAAAAAAATGACTTTGCAGCTCAATGAGAAGACACCCAGGAATTTAAAATGCTGCAACGCTGTGAAATTCCAAAGCGCTGAGGGCTGCGGAGAGAGATTGCTGCTTTAACCACATTTTGGACAGCTGAAGGAAAAGGGAGCTCCACAGGAGCTCCTGTGTGTCATGATTTAAAGCAGCACAAACGCACGGTATTAACCAGTACCTCACCGCGGTGAAGCCTCTCAGAGGCTGGAGTTTGAGAGGATCGTCTTTTTCAACTCAAACTTGGCTTCTAGAACATAGAACATAGAACATAGAACAATACAGCACAGAACAGGCCCTTCGGCCTTCGATGTTGTGCCGACCAAAATAAAAAGCAATGCCCCTCCTAACTAACCATTCCCTTCTCATCCATATACTTATCACTAACCTCTTAACGCCACCAAATTGGCGCATCTACAACGCTGCAGGCAGGGCATCCCTCCCAACACCTTTGGTAAAGAACCTACCTCTGATATCCGTCCTATAACTATACCCCTTAATTTAAAGTGTGTCCCCTGTGTAGCTTTTCCATCCTAGGAAAAAGCTATCACTGTCCACCCTATCTAAACCTCTAATATCTTATATGTTCATAGTCCCCTTAGCCCCTCCTTTCTAACGAAAACAACCTCAAATCCTCACCTCTCTCATAGACCTGCCCTCCATACAGGCAACATCCTGTAAACCTCCTCTGTACCCTCTCCAATGCCTCCACATCTTTCTTATAATGTGGGACCAGAACTGCACACAATCTCCAAGTGCGCCGCACTAGGTTTTGTACAGTGCAACATGATGCTGCGGCTCCTAAATTCAATCCCCCTACCAATAAAAGCTAAGACTCCATATGCCTTCTTAACAACTTTATCCCTTGACTGCCTACTTTCAGGATCTATTGACACATACACCAAGATCCTTCTGTTCCTCAACACTATTAAGAGCCCTACATTAGCCCTATACTCTACACATTTATTGTTCCTGCCAAAGTGCATTACCTCACACTTTCCACATTAAACTCATTTGCCACCTCTCGGCCCAGCTCTGCAACTTGTCCAGTCACTCTGTAAACTAAACCCCCTCTTCACTATCTACCACCCACCACTTTAGTTCATCTGCAAATTTACTGTCCATCCCTCAATACCCTCATCCGATCATTTATAAAAATTACAAACAGCAGGGGCCCCAAACAGACCCCTGAGGCACACCACTGTCACCGAACTCCACGATGAATATCTCCCATCACCCCACCCTCTGTCTTCTATCTGCAGCCAATTCTAATCCAATTAGCTAAATCACCCTCTATTCCACACATCTGCATTTTCTGTAGAAGTCTTCCATGGGCCACCTTATCAAAAGCCTTACTAAGTCCATATTACTACTCAACCGCCTTACCCCATCCACCTCTCTGGTCACTTTCTCAAAAAACTCAATGAGGTTAGTAAGGCATGACCTACCCTTCACGAAACCAATGCTCCAGCAATGCTCCCAACAGCCAATCGCAGGGGCCAACCAGTCCAACCCAAGACTGTCGCAAGTACCCGGGTTCGATTCCTAGTTTGGGTCACCATTTGTGTGGACTCTGCATATTCTCTCCATTTCTGTGTGGGTTTCTTCCAGGTCTTTCCACAGTCCAAAGACGTGCTGGTTCGGTGCACTGTCAATGCTAAATTCTCCCTCAGTCTACATAAGCTGGTGCCAGAGTGTGGCAACTGGGGAATTTTCACAGTAACTTCATTGCAGTGTTGTTTTTCTCTCTATTCATTCATGGGTGTCGTTGGCTGGCCAGCATTTATTGCCCATCCCTACTTGCCCGAGGGCAGTTGAGATCAACAACGTTGCTCTAGCTCTGGAGTCACACGTAGACCAGACCAGGGCAAGGACGGCAGATTTCCTTCCCTAAAGGCATGAGTGGACCAGATGGGTTTTTCCGACAATGGATTCGTGGTCATCATTAGATTCCTAATTCCAGATTTTTTTTTTATTGAATTCAAATTCTACCAACTGCCATGGTGGGATTTGACCCAGAACATTAGCAGAGTTTCTGGATTAATGGTCTAGTGATAAAATGGAAAGCAATGGCCTAGTGCTATTAAATGTTAATGTAAGCCTACTTGTGACACTAATAAATAAAGTTTAAAATCATTAACTTCTTTCCCTGAAGGAGGCATCTATTATTTGATTTATTGTCACATATATTGGGATACAGTGAAAAGTATTGTTTCTTGCACTCTATAGACACAAAGCCTACCATTCATAGAGTACATAGGGGCAAAGAAAAGGACTGGGTGCAGAATATAGTGTTATGGTCAGAGCTAGGGTATAGGGAAAGATCAACCTAATATAAGGTAGGTCCATTCATTAGTCCGATGGCAGGAGGGAAGAACATGCTTTTGAGTTGGTTGATACATGATCTCGGACTTTTGTATCTTTTTCCCGACAGAAGAAGGTGGAAGAAAGAATCTGTCTGGGGCGGGAGGGGGGAATCCTTGATTATGCCGGGGGCGGTTTTGCTGAGGCAGCGGGTGGTGTAGACAGAGTCAATGGATGGGAGACTGGTTTGCGTGGTGCAACTGGGCTTCATTTACAACCTTTTGGAGTTTCTCGCGGGTCTTGGTCAGAGCAGGAGCCATACTGAGCTGTGATACATCCAGAAAGGATGTTTTCTATTGTGCATCTGTAAAGATTGATCAGAATCAGAACAGACTTGCTATATTTCCTGGAGGGCGGTTTGGGGTGTGTAATGTCCCTTTAAGGGTACAGATCACGTGATCTCTGAGGTGGGGCTAGCTTGGCCCAGGATGGACGTGGTGAAGCAGTTGAGGTGCTGACTGTGGGACAGTCCACATCTATAATAAAGAGTTCCCACAATGTTCAAGTCAAGAAGCCTAATGCATGGTTCTTCTTCACTTTCCCTCACTAAGTAGGTTCAGGGCAGCATCTAGCTCGTGCAAGCTGACACAAGAATTAAAACCAAAAAAGAGTAAATGGGAGGAACTGAAACATTCGATTCATCTAATTTCATGGGGGGGGGGGGGAAATCTCACTTAGCTAGAGGTCAAAATGGCTGCCAATAACTTCCATTGAATCAACAATGGTGGACAAATATTTACACTCGAATTAGAAACTTAGCATTTTTCTTCAGAATCGTACAGTCGTGTACCATGACGCCACTGTGATTTTGATCAGGACAAAAATAGTTCCTCAGCATCCAGAGTGCGCTGGTTTTAATTTGCTTCCTTGCTCGACAGTCGCTCCAACCCTCGCTCACGGACAAGCTAATGTGAAACAGAGTCAGCATTATACTGCTGGTACCTTGTAGAAATAACCAGGCTAAGTACCTGGAGTAAAGTTTCCTCTTTTTCTTCCCCAAAAAAGAAAGAGATCTGAAACAAGGCAGGTTTTAATCCGAGAAAGCACAAACCAGATGGGATGCTGCCAGGAAGCTGCGAAGAGAATGAAATCATAGCACACAACGCTTGGTGATTCATAATTTAAAAGGAACTCGTCTAGACTGGGTGGGCAGAGGAGGGGACTGGGAGTTCTCCTGGCTCTGGCTCCCGGTCACTTGGCGAGGAACGGCACACCGAACCGAACGTGAAGCTGTAGAATGACGTTGGGTCAGTGAGCATCGCAGCTAATGGGGAGAGGCTGGATAGGCAGGGGAGGGGAGCAGTGAGTGGGAACGTTGTCCTTACAGCAGAACAGGCTGAGGGGTGGACCTGATTGAGGTGTACAAAATTATGAGGGAAGAAACTTTTCCCCTTTTTTTTTTAAGAAGAGGGGTTAATAACCAGGGGGCATAGATTGGAAATAAAGGGCAGAGGATTTAGAGGGTTATAGTAGGTGATAGAATCCGTAGAGTGCAGGAGGAAGCCATTCGGCCCATCAAGTCTGCACTGACTCTCTGACAGAGCATCTTAACCAGGCTCTTTCCCCACATACTTAGCCCATCAATTGCCCTTGGAGTACATCAAGAGACAATATAACTTGACCAAATCAACCTAACCCGCACATCTTTAAACTGTGGGAGGAGATCACAGCACCTGCAGGAAACACATGCAGACACGGGGAAATCATGCAGACTCCATACAGATGGTGACCCAAGCCTGGAATCAAACCCAGGTCCCTGGCACTGAGAGGCAGCAGTGCCACCTTGCCACCCTGCATCCATTGCAAGTGTATGCATTATCCGTGTATGGTGGTTAAAGAACCACAAGGTAGGCTTGGGTAACAAACACTGGCAAACGCTTTATTGTAGGTGTGCACTGTTCCAGAGTCAGGTTGAAGGCTAAACACCTGGATCTCACACCGGGAGGAGGTAATCCCCCAGGGATCAGCTGAACAACACTTTTAAAGGGGCAGCACACACTCCAACACCAAATTAATTAAGGCAAATGGAATTTTGTCCTTCATTGCTAGACAGATGGAATTTAAAAACAGTGAGGTTATATGGCAGCTGTACAAGGTGCTGGTGAGGCAACACCTGGAATACTGTGTAGAGTTTTGGTCTCCTTATGTAAGAAAGGATATACTGGCACTGGAGGGGATGCAGAGGAGATTCACTAGATTGATTCCGGAGTTGAGAGGCTTGGATTATGAGGAGGGACTGAGTAGACTGGGGCTATGCTCATTGGAATTCAGAAGAATGAGGGAAGACCTCATAGAAACATAAAAGATTATGAAGGGAATAGATAGGATAGAAGCAGGGAGGCTGTTTCCACTGGCAGGTGAAGCTAGAACTAGGGGACATGCCTCAAAATTAGGGGAAGCAGATTTAGGACTGAGTTGAGGAGGAACTTCTTCACCCAAAGGGTTGTGAATCTGTGGAATTCCCTGCCCAGTGAAGCAGTTAAGTCTACGCCATGGAATGTTTTTAAGCTAAGAATAGATAAATTTTCGAACAGTGAAGGAATTAAGGGTTTACGGTGAGCAGGCGGGTAAGTGGAGCTGAATCCACAAAAAAATCAGCCGTGATTTTATTGAATGGAGGAGCAGGCTCGAAGGGCCAGATGGTTTCCTCCTGCTCCTAGTTCTTGTGTTTTTAGAACTCACTTGGGTGATTTGCTGAAGGTTAATTCTTGGTTGATGTGGTAGGCACACAGAAAAGCAGAGATAATTTGAACAAGACTAAAGGTGACAAGTGGTATGAGACTGAGATGATGAATGACCTTGAATGGTGTGATCAGAGCAGCAGAAAGTAGACAGGCAACTTGGTGATGATTAGATAACTAAACGGTGTCTGCGCTGAGGGTGACACGATGGTTAATGCTGCTGCCTCACAGCGCTGGGGACCCGGGTTCGATTCCCAGTTTGGGTCACTGTGCGGAATCTGCACATCCTCCTGCGTGGGTTTCCTCTGGGTGCTCCAGTTTCCCCCCATAGTTCAAAGTCGTGCTGGTTAGGTAAATTGGCTTTGCTAAATTCTCCTTCAGAGTATACGAACGGACACCAGAGTGTGGCCACTAGGGGATTTTCACAGTAGCTTCATTGCAGTGTGAATGTAAACCTACTTGTGACACTAATAAATAAACCTTAAAACTGTTGCGATCTCTGCAGCTTACCCTGTGAACTATAGAACTTTGAAATTCTTAGTTGAATCACAGAGGGGGTAAGGGAATGAGATAGTTGTCCACGTCACCCAGTCTCTAAACGTCCCACCTATGCCATCTCAACGTGCACCTCAGGCCCTTGCTGTTCACCCAGGAAGCTGTTTCTCAGTCAGACACTGTGGGTCCTATTGTACGCATTGCTTCAGCTGCACTGCATCAATACTCAGCTGTCCAAGAGGCAGCAGTGCATTCACTTAAAGCAGACGCACTTTGGGAGATGGACTGGAGCCAGCAGTGACATATTTTGATGCATTAACTTCATTTCAGTCCATTTGTGGCGTCGGAAGTCAAGTTCCAATAAGGCAGAAATCCAGGAATGAATGTTTATGTTCTGATAGGCAGAAGATCTGCTGAATCTCAGTGGTAAATGCATTCATTTCTTATCGTCTTAAAGTCCCGCTTCCTTCTCTTTGATAGGTTTTTCAGCCCGCCGTTCCAGTTTCCCTCTTTGATAGGCACCTGCTCCCATATCGCCCCAATGACACCTTTCCTGGTTAGAGCTTTCAGTCTAATTGGTGGTTCAAAGGATCTTGATGCAAAACATTTATTCTGTCTCAATAGAAGCCCCCACAGTGCAGAACGAGGCCATTCAGCCCATCAAGTCAGTGCCCATGCCCTTGAAATCACATCCAACCCAGATACCACCTGCCCTATCCGCATAACCTGCACATTTACTGTGCCAATCCATCTAACCTACATATCTTTAGACACTTAGGGGCAATTTAGCATGGCCAATCCATCCAACTTGCAAATCTTTGGTTACTAAGGGGCAATGAAGCATGTCCAATCCATTTAATCTACACAACTTTGGAATGTGGGAGAAAACTGAAGCACCCAGAGGAAACCCATACAGGCACAGGGAGAATGTCTGTATGGAGTATGCACAGTCACTCAAGGCCAGAATCAAAGTGGGGTCCCTGGCGCTGTGAGACAGCAGTGCTAACCACTGTGCCACCCAAGTGGCACCTTTCAATGTAAAGGTTATTTTAAAAATCACACATTCTGGGATAAATCCTGGTCCAATCATGTGGCAAATGCAATGTGACTTCAAAAGGCATGATAAAACAAAATTGTGGGCCCATTGTGCATTACACAGTGTGAACCCTGAGACTGGTGTAGCCAAAAATTTGAAGCTCCCTCTCTGGTCTGAGTGGAGTTTGTTCTGCGCCAAGCTGTAAAATGTCCCTACGACTATGTGCAGTTGAAGAAGAAAACAAGGTGACCGCAATAAATGACCAATGTTTCTATCCTTCTACTCATCCCATCTGCAATAGTTACACAGCTAGACTCAGAGGACCCGATTATCTCAAATAGCCTGCCACCAAGAAATTGGCCATCTCATGCCTGAAAAATAACCATTTTCAGCAAGTTTGCTACCACTTGCAGAACCACATGCCAGAATTAGTTTGTTTTTATTTTACTGCTTACGCTGAGCAATATTTAAGGACAGTGCTCTGTGCCAAGGTCACAATGTCCCAGGTTTCTACTATCAAGCTGATAGTTTTTAAAGTAACGTCATGGGTTACTGATATATATTTAAGTGATTGCATGATCGCTTTAAGAGGTGATCACATGATTTGATGATGTCGTCATCAGGGTGTTGCCACGGGCTACAGTTTTAGATTGCTTTAAGAAATCACAAGATTTGATAGTGTCGTCATTCGGGTGTTGCCACAGGCTGCTGTTGTAGTTTCAGTTTGTCTCCTGTATAAACAAGAGCTCCCACAATAAACCTTATTGATGTTAGTTTGAAGCTGGGCATGATGGCAAATCTTATGTATTTACAGCTCAAATTCCTAATACAGTTCAGACACTACAGCTAGCACATTGCTAGCTTCGTCAACATGTATTGCCCATCCCCAGTTGCCCTCTGAAGGTCGTGGTGAGTTGCTTTCAAGAATCATTGTGGCCCATGAGATGCACGTACACGTACACCGGTGTTAAGGACGAAGTTCCAGGATCCTGATACAGGAAGAAGTAGTGACATAGTTCATATCAGGAAGGTATTCTAGTCGGAGGGGACATGGCGCTGGTGTTCTCCCACATCTGTCTTACCCATCTAGATGGGAGAGATCACAAGTTTGGAAGACGCTGTCTAAGGAGGCTTGGTGAATTGCTGCAGTGCATCTTGTAGATGGTACACACTGCTGCTACTGAGCATCAAAGATGGGCAATCCCTCTAGCTATTCAGTTCTTAAGTCCACATTTGGACCAATGCTGTAACGAGGTCAGAAACCATGTTTCCCTTGCTATGATGGTTTATCCTTTTTAGATTTCTGTCTTCCTTTCATCGTGCATCTAATTGTTTTTATAACAACGCCAACAGTCGGCTGTAAAAGAACAGTGCTTTACTGCACAAAACAAGGTAAAGCAAAAACCACAAGCCTGTGGTGAACACAAAGAGGTCAGAACAGGGACAATGGAACAACAGACTCGCTCAGGGGCCTGCTTTATACAATGCTTGGTATCCAAGCTCTGCCTGGTGAGTTCATTACTAATCCTCAGGGAGCCTGTATTCATAGAATCCCTACAGTGCAGAAGGAGGTCATTTGGCCCATCAAGTTTGCACTGACAATAATCGCACCCAGGCCCTATCCTCATAATCCCACGCATTTACCCGAGCTAGTCCGCCTGACATTAAGCTCAATTTAGCATAGCCAATCCAGCTAACCCGCACATCTTTGCGCTGTGGGAGGAAACCCACGCAGACATGGGGAGAACATGCAAATTCCACACAGAAGTGACCCAAGGCCGGGAATTGAACCTAGGTCCCTGGCACTGGAAAGCAGCAGTGCTAACCAGTGTGCCACATTCAATGAGTCCTACAGGGATGTCAATTGGTGATTCCCAAGCAAGTCCTGGGAGTTATCACGTGTTTTCTTTGCCCCATTTACCAACCAAGAAGCACATTATGTCTATTTCTTGGCCCTGTTCTCAGCTTGCAGGGTGAACGGACTCCAAAATAATTTTTTTTTTTAATTGTGAAACTCATTTGATGGTAATTGATTCAGTTTAAAAACTATGAGATTGGAGAGAGAGGTTATTGGAACTCTTCTTATACAAGGAGTTGTCAACACGGGAACGTTTTGGTACAAGGCATGGTTTGGGCATCTTCGAAAGCTAAAAATGGGTAAATTTCAGAAGCAGAGGAAGATACAGGGCCGTAGGAAGACCAATCCAGTGAGGTTAATCCTAAATTGCTATTATGGAAGTGCTGGCACCTCCATCTTGGCCAGTGAGTCCTCCTCTCTGTTGTAAATATGCACAGCTCAATAATCCTATATTGGGAGTGCAAACACATAACCGAGCTCAGGGGAACTTCTGACATGTGAACTCGATATTGATTCCTTTGCAAGTGCAGGCTGGAATATTTTTTATTTGAAGAGGGTATTACCAGCTGCTCTGCAGAATGAGGCACGTACAGATTGTTATTTATTATTGTTGCATAGAATCGTAGAGTTCTATAGTGCAGAAAGAGGCCATTCGGCCAATTGAGTCTGCACTAACCACGATCCCTCCCAGTCCCTACCCCCTAGCTGGTCCCCCAATACAAAAGGGGCAATTTAGCACGGCCAATCCACCTAACACACACATTTTTGGAGCATGGAAGGAAACCGGAGCACCCGGAGGAAACCCACCTGAGAGGAGAACATGCAAACTCTATACAGAGAGTTGCCCAAGGCGGGAATTGAACCCAGGTACCCTGGCTCTGTGAGCCAGCAGTGCTAACTCACTGGACTGCCGTGCTGGCCCAAATATCAGAGAAAATAAACACGGGAGCAGCAATTGTCAATGGACTCGTTTTGCTCACTCAGTACAACTTCATGTCTTCACAGAATTTGATTCCTCACATCAGAGTTAATACTTATTAAACTCTCCGCCTGAATTCAGATCTTTTTGATTCGATTTTTGTTATTATTATAAAGCGTAGATGGATCTCCCCTCTGAGAACTAACACCTAATCATTCAAAGAGGAGTGCCTTGCTCTATAATTTGTTAGAGTGGTTAAATCAAAAATCAACAAATAACACTTTATTTGACTAACAGTGAACAAGTTAACTAAACTATTATCAAACCAAACAAAACACAATTCTAATGGAATGCTGCTCCAACAAGCACAATTCCCACTCACTAACAAAAAATAGAATTTCAGTCACTCTCCAAATTACAACCAGGTTTTGTGCTTCTCAGAATTTTTTGGGGTTTCTCTGTTGATTCTTCTTTGGTATCTTTGCTATCAAGATGAGACATTGAGTTAAGAACTGTGAGTTGTGGCAGGTAGTTATTGATCTCTCCTTTCATCCCACCCCCCCCGCCCCCTCTTTTGTACCTGTGATGACATATCAATATTTCCCACAATACGATTGGCGCTTGGTTGCCAAAACTATCAGATTTCAATTTAATAGGTTCCTGGTATTCAAATGCCTAATTCAAATCGATTGGCTGAATTCAAAAGATTCAAATGCCTGTAGGACTGTTGCCTTGGTAACACCGCTGCTGGGCCTTCGATACAAATGTTTGAGTCTGGGGCTCTATACGTACTTGCAATTTTTTAAAACTTCTAAGCACAATGACACACTACATTTTAATGGAACCATGCTATGCTCTCTCATCTTCACCTTTTACAATTTTACAAGCACCAAATTCTAATATCCTACTTCTTAATCAGCAATTATTCTATTCAACTTTGCAACACTATTGTCACTCATATTGAGGCATAGTGAGAAGTATTCTTTCTTGTATGCTGTACAGAGAGGGCATACCATTCATAGGATACACAGGGGAGAAGGAAAGGAGAAGCTACAGAATTTCATGTTAGAGTCATAGCTAGGATGTAGAGAAAGGTCAATTTAATATAAAGTAGGTCCATTCAAAAGTCTGACAACAGAAGGGAAGAAGTTGTTCGAGCTGCTTGGTATGTGACCTCAGATTTTATTCCTTTTTCCAGATAGAAGATGGTGGAAGAAAGAATGTCCAAGTTACATAGGATGCTTAAATTATAGAATCTTATAGTGCAAGAGGTTGTTTGGCCCATCGAATCTGCACTAACCACAATCCTACCTAAGCCTTATCCCTACATCCCCATGCACTTAACCTACCAAGTCCCCCGACACTAAGGGGCAATTTATCGTGGCCAATCCACCTAACTGGCACAACTCTGAATTGTGGGAGGAAACCTACGCAGACTCGGAGAGATCGTGCAAACTCCACATAGACAATGACCCAAGTCAGGAATTGAACATAGGTCTCTGGCACTGTGAGGTAGCAGTGCTAACCACTACGCCACTGTGCCACCCCAAATGCTGGCTGCTTTTCCAAGGCAGTGGGAAGTTTAGACAAAGTCAATGGATGGGGGGCTGGTTCGCCTGATGGGTTGGGCTACGATTAAAATCCTTTGTAGTTTCTTGTGCAAAGCAGGATCTATACCAAGCTATGATTGAAGTTGGCACTTATCCCCTCAGCTCGCTGGATGGAAATCAAACTGACGTCATGTCTGTCACAGAAATCGTTCCTTTTCTTGCCAACAGTTCAGGCGCTGGACAGCAATGTGAAACATCCGGGGAAGAGACTACCCTAACATCTAAATCTTTCCTCTGATTTTTGTCACACAGCTTCTCTCGGCCACACTCAGAATCCTAAAACACAGAATAGCTCAAGGGAAAACAGTCAGACACTTCTTCAAACATCTGCTGCAGAAGGTGGCATCACCATTGCAAGAAAAGTTAGAGATGGGCAATAAATGTTGGCCTTGCCAATGATCCCAATAAAAACTCTGCTAAGATATGCTGAACGCAACTTGCCAATTGCAAATTTTGCTTACAAATTAGATCTTCGAATTATAGAATCCCTACAGTTCAGAGGGAGGCCATTCGGCCCACTGAGCCTGCACTGACCACCATCCCGTCCAAACCCTTCCCCCAGAATCCCAGATATCTACCATTCTAATCCTCCGACACTGGGGAGCATGGCCAATCCACCTAACCCACACATCTTTGGACTGTGGAAGGAAACAAGAGCACCCGGAGGAAACCCATGCAGACACGGGGAGAATGTGTAAACCCCACACATCAAGTCCCTCGAGGCCGGAATTGAATCCGGGTCCCTTGTGCTGCGAGGTAGCAGTGCTAATCACTGTGCTGTAATAATCTTAAGTTGTTGCGGTTCTGAAAGCTTCCCTCAAATAGTCTCCAGTTATCCGATTCATCAGTCTCTTCCTTCAGGAGCAGAGGTGTTTAATTAGCTATCCTTCAGCAATGTTCACCTGAATTTTTACTTTGGCTTTGCATAGCCAGCTTTCTGCACTGTAAGGTTGCTATGTAGGTGCATCATAAGGGGGCCATTTGCTCGTTTGTTCCCTGCACAGTTTCCCTATGGATTACTCCCGATTGAGCTTCTGCACAGTTTGTGAAGCACGCTGCCTGTTCAGTGCCTTTGCCAGAATCAATGCCTTCCCCACATTTATCTCCAATAAGATTAGGATGGTATTCATTGGAGATTAGAAGAGCAAGCGGGGATCTCATAGAAACTTATAAAAATTCTAACAGGGTCAATTCAGAAAGAATGTTCCCAATGGTGGGGGAGTCCAGAACTAGGAGTCATAGTTTGAGGATAGAGGGTAAACTTAGCTTTACTTTAGCTACTCTCTTCCTTTTTCTATATTGCAAGTAAGAGTGGATTTACTATGAGGACTGAGGTGAGAAGACATTCCTTCACCCAGAGGGTGGTGAACATGTGGAATTCACTACCACAGAATGTAGTTGAGGCCAAAATGTGTGATATGTGTGATATCAAGAAGAAATTAGGTATAGCTCTTGGGGCTAAAGGGATCAAGGGATATCAGGAGGGGAGGAAATCAAGATATTGAATTCAATGATCAGCCATGATCAAAATGAATGGTGGAGCAGGCTCAAAGGGCCGAATGGCCGCCTCTTGCTTCTAGTTTTTATGGAATAGTGCAACACCCCCTCTCAAACTGCGAGATTCTTTAGTCAACAATCATTTGAAAACTTTTGGCTTTGACAAAGAGTCGTCTAGACTCAAAATGTCAGCCCTTTTCTCTCCTCACAGATGCTGCCAGACTTGAGGTTTTCCAGCGTTTCCTCTTTTGGTTTCAGATTCCAGCATCCGCAGAATTTGCTTTTATCCATCACTTCCACGCCTGGGGTCTTTGAAAAATGTGAGTGACGGCTTACAGCCAATCACAGGCTGACACCTCTCTGGTGGGTCTATTGACAGCAAATACAGGGAAGAATCGGCCTATGATTGGCTGAGTGGCTTCGCTGTATTTTTCAAGCAGCAGAATAGTCAGCTGTGACTGTGTGGAAAAGCCTGAGCAAGTTTAATTTGACAGAATTATGAGGAGAAAATCTTTGAAATTCATTCATTTTTGGGGGAACCTGTACTAGGGCATGGTACATTTCACTGTAAATCAGTCCCTATTTGTAACTATAGAAAAAGGAAGAGAGTAGCTAAAGTAAAAACTAAGCCATTGAAAAGAGAGACAATTTTTATGTGGAATGAGGAAATTAGGAACAGATATTTTGCATCTGTCACCACAGTAGAAAACAAAAAGATATATGTCAGAAAGAGAAGGTAACCCAGAGCTAATAAGCATGAGGAATTTAAGGCAATTGTTATTAGCAAAAAGATATTGGAGAAACTCAAGGAACTAAAATTAGCAAAACACTGAGCAACCAGCACAGTATATCCAGCTGGGAGATGTACAAATAAATCTCTTGTCTCACGCAGAAAGTGTGTGGGACCCTGCTAGGTGGAATGAAAGGAGAAGAAAGGTCCAGGCTTATTGTAATCCCTGCAACAAATTGGGAAAGGAACAGATGATTTTTTTAATTCATTCACGGTGTCACTGGCTGACCAGCATTTATTGCCCATCCTTAGTTGCCAGAGGGGCAGTTGAGAGTCAGCCACATTGCTATGGGTCTGGGAGTCACAAGTAGGCCAGACCAGGTAAGGATGGCAGATTTCGTTCCCTAAAGGACATTAGTGAACTAGATGGGTTACACGGTCACCAGTACATTCTTAATTCCAGACTTTTTTTTATTGAATTCAAATTCTACCATCTGCCATGGTGGGATTTGAATCCAGGTTCACGGAACATTCGTTGAGTTTCTGGATTAATAGTCCAGCGATAACACCACTAGGCCATCGTCTCCCTCAGAGGTCACAGGCCTTAAAGGTGATGGAGCAGTGGATTGGGAGTTGTGGTGGGAATGGCTACTTTGGAATGCTGAAAGGAAGTGGAGGGAAAGGTGGATTCTGACTGTAAAATATAATAAAGATAGCAGAAATTGCTGAGAATTATCCATCAAATACAAAAACATACGGCGTGGAAGATGATAAGTAGATCTTCACTAATGATCCTGCAAGGGAATTTTAAACATTTCTTGTCTAATTATGGATTCACCACTTAAGAATGTAGCTGTCTCAGGAAACAAGTCCTTTTGAGACAGGATTCTGCTCAAATTAAGCTGTTAGAAAACTAATTACATCAGTATTTGGGAAAAAAAATCCCAAAATGAAGAGCTCCCTTTGAGAGAATGAATTGGAGGGGATCTTAATACATCAACTTAGTATCACAGAATCCCTACAGCACAGGAGGCAGCTATTTGGCCCATCTAATCTGCACCTACTCTCCGACAGATCATCTCATCTAGTCCTGCCCCATAACCCCACGCATTTACCCTGCTAATCCCCCTAACCTGCACATCTTTGGACACTAAGGGGCAATTGAGCATGGCCAATCCAACTAACCTACACATCTTTGGACTGCAGGAGGAAACCCATTCAGACACAGGAAGAATGTGCAAACTCCACATAGATAGTCACCCAAGGCCAGAATCAAATTTGGGGACCTACTAACCACTGTGCGAGACCCATTTAGAGGGGATCTTATTCAGAACCGCCGTCAGGAATTTCTCATGGAGGATGGGAGAGTGAGACCTTCATTTACATCCACAGGTTTCCATTCTTTGGGTCAGTCTGAGAGATATTATTGCAAAAGTGGATCTAAGAATACCTCTGAGTCTTTAGGTCTAAGGGATTCTCATTACATGAACTAACAAGGGGAGTATATTGTGTTTAAAAGAGATTATTTATTGTAGATCTGGATTATTGAGAAAGCTGGCCCAAATAGATCCTTATGAAAACCACTGGAGGAATCTCTGTGAGCATATTGGAGGGGATCATATTAAGGGAATAACTTTGTGGGGGTCACATTCAGGGAACAAGCCAAAGAGAAAACACATACTGGAATGTGTTGGTTCATTACACACAATGAAGGCAATTCCATGCATGTTCTCCTCATGTAACAATACTTAACTACCTTGACCACTATTCAGACAAGGAGGTACATTTGGATTTCAACAACGCCACTATTCCTACTGATATGCTTTTACAAGTGAAGAAGCCCCGATTAATTAGAGAATTCTCTTGGCTTTAGCTGTCAGGGGGTGGTGGGGGAGGATGAAAGGTGACCCATGGGGCTGCACTAACTGTACTGCTCCCAAACACACTAGGTCTTCACAATTCCAGGCTTAATTTATTCTCATGTTACAAAAACGGAAAATGCTGGAAAACCTCAGCAGGTCTGACAGCACTCGTGGGGAGAGAATAGAGCCAATGTTTTGAGTCTAAATGACTCTTTGTCAGCTGGCCCTGGGCTCTGACCCAGGATCTGGAGATGCCGGCGTTGGACTGGGGTAAACAGAGTGAGAAGTCTCACAACACCAGGTTAAAGTCCAACCAGTTTATTTGATAGATAGCTGACCCAGGGCCAGCTGATGAAGGGTTATCTAGACTCGAAACGTTGGTTCTACCCTCTCCCGACAGATGCTATCAGACCTGAGATTTTCCAGCATTTTCTGTTCCAGATTCCAGCAATCTTTTTGCTTTTATTCTCAGGTTATACTTTTTCCTTTTATAAAAATCAAAGTTTTGATGGCTAGTTTTGGAAACACTCCCATTCCTACAACATATTCTGGATCTCTGCACCATTACAACCCTCTTTCTTAAATCTAATATCAATATTAATCTCCTTATCATAAAAGGCCTGCAGTGCAGAAAGAGACCATTCAGTTCATCGATCATCCTTCAAATCAAACTCTAGAAAACATATCTGAATCACAACTTTCTATTTTGTGAAACACTAGAACCCAAAAAATGAGATTTCTTTTCAAAAAAAAAACAGACTGACAACCCACGCAGTGCAAATTTTTGAATCAAGATCCATTTCTCAAAACATTGTGAGAACATTTTCAAGGAGTTCCACTTGAGGTGTAGGGGATTAAAGGATATTGAGGGGGTGTGGGGGGAAGAGGAGAAGGTAGGATCAAGCTATTGAGAGAGATGATCAGCCATGCTCATCATGGAAGTGCAGCAGGCTCCAAGGGGCAGACAGCCTCCCCCGAGAACTCCTACAGTGCAGAGGGAGGCCATTTGGCCCATCAACCCTGCATTGACAACAACTACACTGTAGTACGTCCTCGAAGGCAGAAGCCCCTTCACCAAAATCCCTTTATTTATAAGTCTGACAGCTGGGTACAGAATGCTTCCAGTTAACAGCCTACACTGGGAGTTCCAGAGGAACTGACACGCCTGGTTAAGCGCTAAGCAGTACGCTCCCTGATTGGCCCATCAATCTGGCCCTTGATCAGCAAGTTCATATTCTAATACACCCAGTTCAATTGCCTGATTTAAGTCACTACAAGCACCCAGGCCTTATCCCAATAACCCCATATATACACCCTGTTAATCTTCCTGACACTACGGGGGCAATGCAGCATGGCTAATCCACCTAACCTGCACATTTTGGGAGGAAACCGGAAGACCTAGAGAAAACCCACGCAGACATGGGGAGAATGTGCAAACTGCACAAGAGGTCAGAATTGAAGCTCAGTCCTTGGCGCTGTGAGGGCCACGGGGTCTCTATTTTCTTGTTTCCAAGGAAGGGAAATTTTTCCTACAGTTTACAGCCCCGGGACAAAGCACTCTCTGAAGCTGCTCAGAAGTGGAGCGTTGCACTGCCGACTTTGCTGCGTTCGTTTTATGGAGAGAAAGGCTACAGTCTGCAGGGTGCCTATAAAAGTAATTACCTCAAGCTCGCAAGAGCGGCAATAAACCCATATTAGTACTTTATGGAGCAGGGAAAGGAGCCCCTGAGAAGCCTTCTAAATTGTCACACTGTGCCAGTTTTGCGTTAACACACTGAGCAATGCATCAGCACAGTGTCCAAGGCTTTCCACCAAAAGTAACCCCTCCCGAGCTTTCAACTGTTTTTCATAGCGTGTAACTACATATAGATCATCCTCCTCCTTTACAGAGAAGGACAGAAATAAAGGTGCCGCGATTCAAACCCTTTTGTCTTATTTAATTCCTCGTGCTTGCAATAGAACAGATGCCGATTTCCTGGCAGATATTCCTCCGGGAGTCAGCAAACCCAGCAACCTGCTGCCAACTCCATTCGGGAAAACTCATGAGTCACCAAGCATTTCTCTGGTGGTCACGCAGCTTGCCTATTTACTGTTTTAATTAAATGTCGACAAATTAGCAAATTCGAACCATAACTGCTTTAATTTGCCTCCTTGGTGGGAAGGTGGTTAGTAGCCTGTTGAGGGTGGGTTTCGTTGGCGCTGACAGCAACACCCAGAAGTAACCAGGGTGAGGCTGGCACTCCCGTCTCAGGGACTGCTCACCTCATCTTTCTAAACCATAGCCATTTAACCCACCGTCCTGGCCGGAGGGAGGGGGAGGGCAGAGAGAGAGGGAAGGGGGCAGAGAGAGAGGGGGAGAGGGGGGGGGGCAGACAGAGAGAGGAAAGACAGAAGTGTGTGGGGGGCAGAGGGAGAGAGAGGGATATGGGCAGCAGAGAGAGAGAGAGAGAGAGAGAGAGAGAGAGAAAAGGGGGCAGAGAGAAAGAGAGAGGCATGAGACAAGGGTTGTGTGGGGCCAGAGAGAGAGAGAGAGGGAGAGAGAGAGAGAGGGAGAGAGAGAGAGGGAGAGAGAGAGAGAGAGAGGGAGAGAGAGAGAGAGAGAGAGGGAGGATGCTGGTGGTTGAGAAGGGGTGGGGGCAGAGAGGAAGAGAGAGAGAGCAAGACAGAGGTGTGTGGGGGGGCAGAGGGAGAGAGGGGATATGGGCAGCAAAGACAGAAAGAGAGAGACAGAAAGAGGGCAGAGAGAAAGAGAGAGTGTGAAATAGGGGAGTGTGGGGTCCAGAGACAGAGGAGAGACACAGAGGGAGGGGGCTGCTGACAGAGAGAGAAAAAAAGGTGGGGGGCAGACAGAAAGTGAGAGAGGGGGTGTGGGGTCAGAGACAGGAGAGGGATTGGGTGGGGGGGGTGGGGGAGAGAGAGAGAGAGAGAGAGAGAAGAGAGAGAGAGAGAGAGAGACAGAGAGAGAGAGAGAGAGAGACAGAGAAAGAATGAAAAAGAGACTGACAGAGACAGACACTGAAAAAACATACAGGTGATTATTTGTACTCATTTATATTTGGAAATGCAATAAGAACCTTCCACTCCTCCTCCTTGTTCCAGATGTACATTTAGAAAAACGTTATCACTGTAGGATTACCAAGGACCAACGAGCAGTTAAAGAAACAGGAAATTGTATATTGCTGTTTCAGACAAAAGCTTGAGAGAATCACTGGGAGTTCCAAGGATGCATCTGGCTTGCCTTTGACACTTGCACAGTGACTAAAGATCCCAGTGGCTGACAGCAAGCCGGGCTACAGTGTACCAGCACTCTGCACAGCCGAGGAGAATAGCCCTCAACACTGATCTCTGTGTGGGAAAACCAGAGAGATTGGAACACTACAGAACACAGAAGCGAGAAGAAGCCACTCCAACATTAACCTCTCCTTTCCCTTTCAGTCCTCAATCAACATCGTTCCAGGAATTTCCATATTTTTCTGTGGAAAAGCCGGAATGGCTGACTTCATCTGCCTTCGATCCTAGGGAAATGGAGGTTCACTGGATTTCCGTATCTGGGAGGTTCCAAGTTCCCCTCCCAAGTTTTGAAACATGTGCCGTTCTGAGGGAACGCTGCTTGCCATGGTATCCTCAAAGCGACACTTTAACTGAGGCTAAATCCGCCTATTCCACAGGTTGTAGGAAGTTATGGATCCCATCTCAATAAACGAGGTGTACAAACCTTCTTGACAGGTCACCTCCCACCACGAATCCCCCCTCCCCACTTTCAGGGAAGGAGGATGAGGTAGGAGGGAACAAAAACAAACAAACAGTCTTGGTGTGATTTGCAAAAACCACAAAACAAAATTCCGCACTCACACAACCAATTGAAGAAACCTGCGCAGATTCAAATCCAATCACAAAACTCTTAAAAGTGCAACAAGAAACGCATTTAAATCTGGGACGAAGTGAGAGATTTGGGACCCACAGGCTACACTCTTCTCATTTACCTCCATGTGCGTCCACAATTCATTAATAAAAGTCAGAACATAACAGCTAGCGTTCAATGCAATTCTGTGATTGGGAAGCACTTGCTGAACAACACCAAATGTGCCATGCGTTGACTAAACTCCATCAGACAGCTGGCGCAACGCAGCTCGCTTATGCTTGCTCGAAGCCACATAAACACGGGGACCCAGCCTCTGAAAGCAAAAGGAAGATGTCCAGGCATCAAGCCAATTTTTTTTTAAATTAAACAAAAGCCCAGAGTGGGGGAGGGTTGGTAGGATACCTAACAGTCAACAGTTGCCTGGTACATTCTCCCATGGCAATGCCTTGATCAAACTGAGTCAACTTTCCAACCAATCAGCACCCTTTTTTCCAGCTCCTGGTTCCCTTTCAAATTTGGTATTCTTGCATTTGTCCTGATGAGTGCAAGAGATAAAGCTTTGACAGCACATCTCTCTTTTCAGCAATATACAATTGATTTGCAAAGAGAAGAAAATGCAACTGTTCAGTAGTTTTAAAAATTCCTTTGAGGCCTTTGAACATCATCTGGCCTCCAACATCGTACGAGAATGCAATAAAAAAGTATCAAAGCAGGACATCTGCTACTGACGACACTCTCCTACAGTAGCAAATTGTGATGAGTTTTTGATTTTATGAAATCTTTTCAACCATACTGTCACCACACCGGGTTTCCCCGCCACCTTCCCAAAGGAAGCACAGATAAAAAGGACTCTTTGCCTCCAAACATCATCACTGAGTGAGGACAACCCATTTTGCCATGCTGGTCCTGACATCTACACGTGGGGTTCCACTGCAATCTTTCCTGCAACTGATTCTTGCAGCCACAGTATTGATAAGCAGAAAACTGAATGCAGAAACTTATCATCAACGCTCTACAGAGTATTAGGGTGGCACAGTGATTAGCACTGTTATCTCACAGATCCAGGGACTTTGGTTCGATTCTGGCCTTGGGTCACTGTCTGTGCAGAATCTGCACATTCTCCCTGTGTCTGCGTGGGTTGCCTCCCACAGTCCGAAAGACTTGCTGGTTTGGTGGATTGACCATGATAAATTCTCCTCAGTGTCCCCTAGATATGTAGGTTAGGAGGATTAGTAGGTAAATTAGTGGATTTAATGCTCTTTTAGAGAGTCATTGCAGACTCAATGAGTCAAATAGCCTCCGCCTGCACTGTAAGGATTCGATGGAGTGATCAGCACAGTGGGACTGTGGTTAGCACTGCTGCCTCACAGCGCCAGGGACAATAATTCAACTCCCAACTTGGGTTACTGCCTGTGTGGAATTTGCATGTTTTTTTTGCATGAGTTTCCTCCCACAGCCTGAAAGACGTGCTGGTTAGGTGGACTGGCCGTGCTAAGTTCTCCTTCAGTGTAATCAAACAGGCGCTGGAGTGTGGCGACTAGGGGATTTTCACAGTAACTTCATTGCAGTGTGAAGTAAATCTACTTGTGACACTAATAAATAAAAAGAATTGGGGAGTGATATTAAAAACCCAGCAACATAGGCACTGGCCACATTAGGTTTTTAATCTCATTAAAAAAAAAATCCAATAAGATGGAGTTAGAGAGCAGCACTGACATAATCAGCAGGTCAGGAATTCAGCTTGAGAACCAATCTTACCGCCTGATTGTATTAGTCAAGCTATTACTGCCCACAAGGCAGATCCTGCTTGCAATGAAGCAGAAAGCAGTTTAATTAAACAAACACTACATGTTTATTTTATGGAACATTCGAAACTTCCAGGTCTTCGTGGCCAGACTTTACTCAAGGGAGTCTCTTGTGACCTGAGCATTGCGCAGCTCTGGCAGTTGTGTGTGTACATGGAACAGCAAGTTGCTGCGTCAGCACACTAATGACAATGAAGCAACACTGGGTCTTCTCAGTAAGGTTCAGTGTTTGGTACAGTGCTCACTATCTAACCCATAGAATCCCCTCAGCGCAGAAACAGGCCATTCAGCCCATCGAGTCTGCACCGACTTTCAAAACTGCACCGCACCCAGACCCTCACCTCCATCCCATCTCCATAACCCTAAGCATTGCCGATGCTAATCCACCCAGAACACATCTGGGAGCAATTTATCATGGCCAATCCACCTCATCTGCACATCTTTGCACTGCGGGGCGTTAGGACACCAGATCAGAAACCCCAAAGTACGTTATGAAGCCAGACGAGCCGCCGTCCTAACGTCTTAATGACATATCCATGACTTTAGGCTATGCCTATTGTGGAAGATTCCCATATAGGGACCAATATAGGGAAAATTTGTTACCCAATCAGCCTAAGAGCACATTTTTGGGATGTGGGAGGAAACCGGAGCACCCAGAGAAAACCCAAACAACCACGGGGGGAACGCGCAAACTCCCGGAGACACAGGCCCAAATCCATGTGTCTGCACAGCAACAGCGATAGTCTTTGAGCTGTCATGTTGCCCATCACATGGTCCAGTTTAAGCATACACTAACGACTTGAAGCACTAGGCCACTCCTGAAGCAACATCCAAGAGCAGCCCTCGCACGACCTGCCGAATACATGCACCTTGTTGGTCAACAAGGTGGACCGAATTGCCTGTGGAAATATATTTCTTTAAAAGGCACAGTATCATCACAAGGAGAAAACCAGGGCACCCGGGAGAAAACCATGTAGACATGGGGAGTGTGTACAAACTCCACGCAGACGGTTATCCAAGGTTGGAATTGAACCCAAGTCCCTCACGTGGTTGAGACAGCAGCGCTAACCGCTGTGTCACCGTGGAGAAAAGGTTTGCACCAACCTAACGGTTAAAGCAGGTAGTGGTGCAACAGTCCAATGGCCAGTCACACTGCCCAGATCCCTTTCAACGTGCGTGCATGGAAAGTGACAGCAGAGAATTCAAACTCCAGCACTGAAATCGCCATTTAGTTTTACAATAAGGGAACTCATGTTCTGATGACAAGTACCCCTTTGTGCGGGTGCCACAGGTCTGGAAGAGGTAATAGTCTATTGAGTACAAACAATACAGTAATGTGAATAGCTTTATTCTTCAAGGAAAGTATCAGGGTCAGAGCGGGGGGAGGGCTGGGGTAGGGTGGGGAGAAGGGAAATACAATGACTGAGCTTTTTGCCTGCCCAGCTAAGTGATTGATGAATTGATGTAAGCACATGTCATCTGGCTGATAACATTCATTCACGGATGTCAAGGATCATTGAAAGGTCACTCTTATTAAGAAAGCAAGCTGGTTTATTCTACACCCCCCCCCCCCCCCCCCCCACAACAGAACTCTGGATAATCGTGCCAAGCAAGTGATAACTGGCACAAAATCGGGTCAGCCAGCGGGGATTGAGAGGTATGCAGACATGCTCTGGGCATGGAAGCTGCGCAAAAGTTGGTCATGAGTGTTGGTTTGCTGCCACAGAAGTCAATTCGCAGGCACGGTGGTTAACACTGCTGCCTCACAGCGCCAGGGGCCCGGGTTCGATTCCAGCCTCAGACAAGCATGTGGAGTTTGCACATCTTCCCCCTGTGCCTGCGTGGGTTGTCTTTGATTTCTTCCCACAGTCCAAAGACGTGCAGGTTAGGCGTATTAGCCTTGCTAAATTGCCCCTTGGTGTCCAAAGATGTGCAGGTTAGGTGGATTGGCCATGCTAAATTGGCCTTTAGTGTCCCAAAGATTGACAGGGTAAATACATGGGGTTAGGGTGAGGGTAAGATGCTCTGTCGGAGAGGTGGTGCAGACTCAATGGACTGAATAGCTTCCGTCTGCCCCACAGTGATTTTATTCTTAATACAAGGCGCTAAAAGTGACTGTGGCCTTCAGCTTAAAGAACAATTTAACAGTAACAGAGGGAGAGCAATTAATCAGATTGCATATCCTGATCTCAGAGGGCATTGAAATGCAGTATAATACTAGTCACTGTTTAGTTTCCTTCTTAACAACCCAGTGCCAAAACATACCCAAGAGGTTCAAATGTACCAAAACACACTGTGTGCTTCTGCAAAGTAGCACCAGCCAAAGACCATTTTTCACATAAATTCATTCATGGTGAAGGTCAGCATTTATTGCCCATTGCATAGCGCTATTGTCACTGGACTTGCAATCCAAAGACCCAGGGTGATGCTCCGGAGATCCAGATTCAAATCCTGCCATGGCAGATGGGGGAATTTGAATTCAATAAAAATCTGAAATTAACAAGTCTGCTGATGATCACCAAACCATTGTGGGAAAAAAAAACCCTATCTGGTTCACTAATGCCCTTTAGGGGAGGAAATCTGCTGTCCTTACCTGGTCTGGCCTACATATGACTCCAGAGCCACAGCAATGTGGTTGGCACTCAGCTGATTTCACCAACTGGTGTGAATCCAAGCAACACGGATCAGTGAGCTGGAGATCAGAGTTCAGCTCTCACCATAGCGGCTGATTTAAATTTAAGTTTAATTAAATCATTCCAGATAAAAGAACAAACATAATAATACTTACCCAGGAACATTATTGAAATGTTCTTTAGGGGAATGAAAGCTGGCATCCTTACTCAGTCTAGCCTACATGGAGTGGCACAGTGGTTAGCACTGCTGCTTCACAGTACCAGGCACCCAGGTTCAATTCCTGGCTTAGGTCACTGTCTGTGCGGAGTTTGCACATTGTCCTCATGTCTGCTTGGGTTTCCTCCAAAAACGTGCAGATTAGATGGATTAGTGCCAAATTCTCCCTCCGAACAGGCGCCAGAATGTAGCCATCAGCGGATTTTCACAGTGACTTCATTGCAGTGTTAATGCAAGCCTACTTGTGACACGAATAAATAAACTCTAAACACAACATATCCCCAATCCCCCCCCTCCGATACACACACAAAACCCACCCCTCCCGGCCTCGACCCCCACACACACAACCTGACTCCCACATATGCACACAGACACACATATCCCAACCTCAATATATACAGCCAAGTTAAGTGCTAACCTCTTGACTGTTAAGGAGTAAACAGGCCAACTATTTTATGACAACGAGCAACTTAAGAAGACAGAGAGCCCACCAGCACGATTGCCTTATAAAGGAAAAAAAATCCTAGGTCCCTGTATAATTTTTTTTTTACAAAAAAGGAAATGCCGCATGAAAGAAGATTTACATTATTGCAGCCAGGCTTCCCATTACATACACAGCCTTAAATCAACCACTCCCTACTGTAAACTACAGCAAGCATACCAATAAATTCAAATCACAACCTCACTTTTTACCTTTGTCCAATTCAATGTCACTCTGCTTAGAATATTTTGGCCATTCAGCCCCGCTATTCACTGGGCTATCTCATGGCTGATCTAACTCAACGCCATTTCCCTGCACTATCCAGGATCTCTTGAAGTTTGTTAATATTTGTGGTAATCCATCCAGATAGGTCTTCAACAAACTCTGACTGAGGCTCCACAGCTGTCGGGGGAGAGAATTCCAAAGATTCAGCAACCTTCCCCAACCCTTGGAGTCAAGAAACGCCCTTCTCACATCAGTCTCAAACGGACTTTCTCATTATACCGGGACTGCGTCTGTCAGTTCTAGTCCGTCTCCCCCCACCACTTCACCTCGGGAGGTCAGACAAATAGCCTGAGAACTGGGGGAATTAAGTCTCCCCATTCAGTTCTGTCTTTTCACTTAACTCTGCTTTCTTCAGTAAAGCGTAGGGTAGATGTATAAGGAACAGTTAAATAGTTTGGGCTTATACTCGCTGGAATTTAGAAGGATAATCGGGGGGGGGGGGGGGGGGGGGGGGGCTGCTGATCGAGGCATATAAAATACAAAAAAAGGATTGATAAAATAATCGTAGACCAAATGTTTCCTCTTATGGGACAATCAGGAACAAGAGGTCACGCTGAATTCAAAAAAACCTAGATGGAGTGGACAAGCAGAGGATGTTCCCACTAATGGGGGAGACTGGAACTTGAGAGCACAACCTCACAATGAAGGGAGACTCCTTTAAAACTGAAAATGAGGAGGAATTTCTTCAGCCAGAGGGTGGTGATTTGATGAAATTCAGAGCGTTAAGACCAAGTCAAAGTGTCCTTAACTCCGAGATAGATCATCTCTTGATCATTAAGGGCGTCAAGCATTACGGGGAGAAGGCAGGAGTACGGGGATGAGAATCATATCAGCCACGATTGAATAGTGGAGCAGACTTGATGGGCTGAATGGCCGAATTCTGCTCCTACATTGTACGGTCACAGGTTTGGTTGCGAGGCAGTGGATTTAAAACTGAGATGATACACTACTTCTTGCAGAGGGTGATGAATTTGTGGAACTCACTGCCCATAGCACAGTGGAGTCTGAATTATTAAAGTGGTTTCAAGAAGGAGATAGATATATTCCTAAAATTAAAAATGGATTAAAGGGATATGGGAAACAGTTTTGGGACCAGGGAGAGATCAGCCATTACCTGATTGAACAGTGGAGCCGGCTCGAAGGCTGATTTTGCCTACTTCTGCTTCTAAGTCCGAGCTTTACAGTAGGTGAAGAAAAGAAAAAGCATCTTCTAGGAAGCAGTGTGGACTCTAATGATAAAATATTTTCAGTAAATTAGAAAAAGCAGCAACTTAAAGAGCTCCTGTTATTTGATGTTTAATTCTAATGATCGTCAGCTTCTTTGATGCTGTCAGTGACCCAAGGTCAAAGCTCTCCCACAGCAAAATATCAATAGACAACACATCATCAGCAATTTGTTCTACAAAAAGCCTTTTTATCAATTCAGAGGATTTACCGGCACATTAACAAATCCATTCTTCTCTTCCTCTCTCTTTCTCCCAGTCTGTTCCAAAGTTAGAATCATAGAAACCCTACGGTACAGAAAGAGGCCGTTTGGCCCATCGAGTCTGCACCGACCACCCAGGCTCTATTCCCATATCCCTACACATTTACCCACTAATCCCTCTAATCTTTGCATTTCAGGACACTAAGGGCAATTTTTAGCACAGCCAATCAACCTAACCTGCACATCTTTGGACTGTGGGAGGAAACCCACGCAAACACGAGGAGAATGTGCAAACTCCACACAGACAGTGACCCAAGCCGGGAATCGAACCCAGGTCCCTTGGGGAAAAATGGGCTAAAATAGCAGACGTGGCACAGAAGTTGGCACTACTGCCTAACAGCTCCAGGCACCCGGGTTGGATCAGGGTGCATTCTCCCCATGTCTGCATGGGTTTCCTCCAAGTGCCTCCCACAGTCTGAAAGACATGCTGGTTAGGTGCACTGGCCGTGCTAAATTCTCCCTCCAACAGGCGCCGGAGTGTGGTGCCTGGGAGATTTTCACAGTAACTTCATTGTAGTATTAATGTAAGCGTACATGTGACATTAATAAATAAACTTTTAAAAAAGTTTTTTTTTGAAAAACCAATGACTCCTAACAGAATTCAGGCATCACTTGGCTGAAGTTTGCTTGTAGTGACGGTGATGGGGGAGGGTGGAATTGAGACATTCTGAATATTGTATCAGAAATCCCTTCAGTGTACAACTTATAACATCTAATGGCAATCGTGTATAATTGATAATTCATCTAAAGAAACAAAATTGACATTTGTATACCAAAGAACATTCACAGGAGGATTACAGGCTGTAATAAGTCGTATAAAACAGAGAGGATTTTATGAGCTTTATTTGTAATATATGGGTTAGTGCTTTTGTCAACTCTTCTCCAGCAGCAGAGACCTGTCAACTGATCAATAACTGGATAAAATAAAAATATGACTTTATCACATGGAATCCCTACAGTGAAGAAGGCCATTTGGCCAATCCCACTCAGACCCACATACCCACGCATTTATCCTGCCAATTTCCCTGGCATTAAGGGGCATTAATACCAATCAACCTAACCCACATATCTTTGGAGTGCGGGAGCATGGAAGCGAATTTTAAATGAGCCAGTGAGATTCACAGACAGATGTCGGCTTTTTAGGAGACAGGATAGCAAGAAGGGGTTAAATGATTCCTTGTTACAAGTTAATAGGGACAATTTGCTCATGTGAATGCAATAACAGTATTAAAACAAGTTAATATGATTTTAAAACATAGCATTGAATATATTTTAATATATAAAATGTATTATTAAATATTAACTAAAATAAATATTTTATTTAATAAAATATTAAATAATATTTTAAAAATTCATCACTGGCTGGCCAGCATTTATTACCCATCCCTAGTTGCCCTCGAGAAGATGGTGGTGAGCTGCTTTCTTGAAGCGTTGCAGTCCACATTGCTGTGGATTGACCCACAATGCCATCAGGGAGGGAATTCTAGGATTTTGATCCAGCGACTGTGAAGGAATGGTGATATATTTTCAAGTCAGGACGGTGAGTGGCTTGGAGGGGAACTTGCAGATGGTGGTGCTCCCTGTATCTGCGGCCCTTGTCCTTCTAAATGGAACTGGTCGTGGGTTTGGAAGGTGCTGTTTAAGGATCTTTGGTGAATTGCTGCAGTGCATCTTGTAGATAGAACACACTGCTGCTACTGAGTGTCGGTGGTGGAGGGAGTGGATATTTGTAGACGTGGTGCCAATCAAGTGGGGCTGCTTTGTCCTGGATGGTGTCAAGCTTCTCAAGTGTTGTTGGAGCTGCACCCATCCAGGCAAATGGGGAATATTCCATCACAATCCTGATTTGTAGATGGTGGACAGGTTTTTGGGGCTCAGGAGGTGAATTACCCACCGCAACATTCCTGTTTGTGTAGCGACTGTGTTTACAATAATACTAACCCCATGCAGACACGGGGAGAACATGCAACCTCCTCACAGACAGATAGTCACCTGAGGCTGGGATCAAACTCAGGTCCCTGGCGCTATGAGGCAGCAGTGTTAACCACTGTGCCACCATACACAAATGATTACTTCTCAGTGTTGAGACACGTTAATTGAAAGTTCAGTACCACCAATGTCTCATACACGGCTCATTCATCTGCTTTTACATGATATCCTGACTGAAAGTTATATTGACCAGGTCAGTGGACAACTCACTTCCCCTCATTGGAAAAGGGCCATGGGACTCATCCTCCTCAACTGCAAGAGATGCCTAGCTCATAACATCTCACTCTCGCAAAGAAAGAGCTCTTATCACAATTGATGCACAGGGCCTCTGCCTTATGAAGTATCAACAGCTATACTCTGTATAAATACAGATGTAGCAAGGCTGCTCTGTCACAGAGTTGGAGACATGCCCGCAATCATGTGGAACGCTTGTGCTTGCCTCCCATCCAACGCAATATACTGCTCTCTCATTCACAGCCCATCCTGGCGACTAATCATCACTTTATATCAGTACAATGGGCCCAAAATGAGTCAGTCCTACAGAAAACGAGGATCGCTTCTGAGAATCGATTTTATCTAACTGCGCCCTCGAGGCAACAGGACGTATTTTCCATTAAGCACTGGGCAAATGCTTCCTTCAGCAAATAATCCCCTACCCATTTCTCGAGCTCAGCAAGATTTTTTTTTTGCTTTACAATGACACAGAGTGCAGTATAATTTATCACATTAATATAATTCTGTGGGAACAAGACAACAATGGAACAGAGTCAACCAATCCTTAAAAAGTCACGTTTTCAACTTCATAGTCCTGATAGGTCTTCGTTGGGCAATGTTCTGATGAATATCAGATTAAATAAAAATGCCGTTTTAAAAACACATTGTAATGTTACTATTCGATTTATGTGGCATTGCACATGAGAAGTGAAGGTCAAGGGTAGTCTTCAACTTTTGATTCGATTTATTATTGTCACATGTATTATTATAGTGAAAAGTATTGTTTCTTGCGCGCTATGCAGACAAATTATACTATTCATAGAGAAGGAAATAAGAGTGCAGAATGTAGTATTAGTCATAGCTCGGGGGTAGAGAAAGCTCCACGTAATGCAAGGTAGGGCCACTCAAAAGTCTGACAGCAGCAGGAAAGAAGCTGTTTTTGAGTCAGTGACCTCAGACTTTTGTACCGTTTTCCTAACAGGAGAAGGTGGAAGAGAGAATGTTCACAGTGCGTGGGGTCCTTAATTCTGCTGGCTGCTTTTCCGAGGCAGCGAGAAGTGTAGACAGAGTCAACGGATGGGAGGCTGGTTTGCCTGATGGACTGGGTTACATTCACACTTTTTTTACTCCCTTGCGGTCTTGGGCAGAGCAGGAGCCTTATCAAGCTGTGATATAACCAGAAAAAGTGTTTTCTACGGTGCATCTGCACAAGTTGGCGAGAGCTGAAGTGGGATCAGAGGATCTGAGATAATTAGACTAGGATATTCCCTAGTATTCAAGTATTCTGACCTTTTCGTACCATTTGTCAGTCTTAGCTCAGCTGCCAGCATTCTCACCTCTGAATCATAAATCCAAGTCTCATTCTAATCAGAAAAATCTAGACCTACACTCCAGGGCAGGGCAGTGCGGCACTCCAGATGGAGTGCCACACGGTCAGAGGTGCCAAATTTCAGATGAGGCCCTCTTCAGCAGTAAATAGATCCAAGATCTCATGGCATTACTTTGAGCAGGAGCAGGGCATTTTCCTGGTGTCCCGGCCCACATTCATTCCCGAAATCAACATCCCAAAATGATCATTTTGTTCACGATGCAGTGGTCATTTCTTGACTCTGTAAGGGCACAACTTCAGGCTAAAGGGACGATCCTTTAAAACAGAGATGGAGGAATTTCTTCAGCCAGAGTGTGGTGAATCTGTGGATCTCTTTGCCGCAGAAGGCTGTGGAGGCCAGGTCATTGAGAGTCTTTGAGACAGAGATAGATAGGTTCTTGATTAATAAGAGGATCAGGGGCTATGGGGCAAAGGAAGGAGAATGGGGATAAGAAAAAAAACATTGAATAGTGGAGCAGACTCGATGGGCCGAGTGGCCTAATTCTGCTTCTATGTCTTATAGACGGGGAGAAAAAAACATGTCAAAGATGTAATTCAACCTTTAAGATCATTAAATTTTTGTGTCCGTATTTGTATTGGAAACCATTGAACCTTTACAATGTAAAAAGAGGCCATTCAGCCCATTGGTCTGCGACGTTTCAGGTCAGCAGGGAGAGTATTACAACAACATGACCAACGGCCCCCAATATAAATGTGGACATGGGAATTATACATTTTTTTTAAAATGACACAAAGCAGGACAGAGTTTTAAAGGATTTTACTGTCTGTTTTATGCCAATATTTAATCCAAACAGAGCACCCAATCTTAGATTTAAATCTCCCCCTTTGTTGCAAAGTCAAGTTCACGGGCCAAGCTGAAATGTGCTCTGGGCCAGAGAACATTCTTCAGACAGAGGTTATTGCTGTCAAATTCAAGGATGCATCACTGGGGAGAAAACAACCGAACAACACGAGGATTTCACAAGCGTCACAAGGCTACATAACTCATCAGCAATTAACACCTCTCCCACATAAGAGGAGACTATTCCCAGCACACAGATTGCCAACTGCTTCATGTGCCTTTTATGACATGAAGCAAGCCTGGCTAATATTTAACATCAGCTTTGTGCGTTTGAGCCCATTGATCAAGTCACAACTAATCAGATACAATCACAGGCTGACCCGGTTTCAGTCGTAATCTCTACAAGCTTTTTGATTCAATTTTTGTCACGTGTATTAAAATACAGTGAAAAGTATTGTTTCTTGCGCACTATACAGACAAAACATACAATTCATAGAGAAGGAAAGGAGAACACGTCTGGAGTGTGCGGGGTCCCTAATTATGTTGGTTGTTATTCCCGAGGCGGCAGGAAGTGTAGACAGAGTCAACAAACGGGAGGCTGGCTTGTCTGATGGACTGGGCTTCATTCATGACCTTTTGTAGTTTCTTGTGGCCTTGGTCAGAGCACGTGGACTTCATTCACATTCATTCAACAAATTACAAATTGTGACCACGTGCGGAACATTATTATTCATTTCTCTTCACCCACCCCCATACATTGGGAAGAAGATCCTACACTAAACAATGCACAAACTCATTCTCCCTTCCCCCTCCTGTTATTGTAGGATACAAATCATGGACAAGCACAAAATTTTGGAAAACTAGAAGTATCTTCTCCATTTCAACAGAGGGTGTATTTAACACACAGTTGAAAATTTACTTGGACTATCATGTCGAGGGTATCCTTTTACGTCAGGCTCTTTCGAAGAGCACTCAACTGGCAAACTTTATTCACTCACCAAATGCTGACGCTGTCCAGGCCAGAGTTGCTTGAACAAGGTGAGCGTGTGAAAAAAAAGACTCAATTTTTAACTGCTTCGTAACATGAACAAGCTTCATCTTGACCTGACCCATCTGGAAATACTGTAGACATTATAGAACAGTCTTCAGATTAGACTTCTGATAGGCCAGTATTTATTGCCCTTCCCAAATTGCCCTCTAGATGATGGTGAGCAATCTTCCTGAATTACTGCAGTCCCTGAGATGTAGGTACACCCACTGTGCTGTTGGCAAGCGGAGGCGTTCCAAGTTTTTGACCCAATGATACTGAATATGGTTCAATACCATATTTTGTTCTACAATGCTCTTCCCAAACATCTTAGGATTTTTCACGATGTTAAAGATGCTTTAAAAATAGTAGCTGTTGTCGTTTTTTTTAAATTCGTGTCACACGCGGGCTTACATTAACACTGCAATGAAGTTACTGTGAAAATCCCCAACCAGTCTTTCGGACCGTGGGAGGAAACGTTGACCCAGAAGAAATCGGCGCAGACACGAGGAGAACGTGCAGACTACACACAGTGACCCAAGCCGGGAATCAAACACGGGTCTCTGGTGCCGTGAGGCAGCAGCTAATCATCATGCCATCCCCATATCTGAAATTAAAGAATCTACTGATGACCAAAGAGCCATTATCAATTGTTTTTTTTCCCCCATCTGGTTCACTAATGTCCTTTGGAGAAGGAAATCTGCTGTCCTCACCCGGTCTGGCCTCCATGTGACTCCAGAGTCACAGCAATGTGACTGACTCTCAACTGCCCCTGGGTAACTAGGGACGGGCAATAAATACTGACAAGCCAGCGACACCCATGTCCCACAAACAAATAAAAAAAATTGATCATCACAAACCAGAGGTTCAACTCAACAGGAACTCGAGGGTTTTGTTTTCTAGAATCATAGAATAGAAACCCTACATTGCAGGAAGAGACCATTTGACCCATCGAGTCTGCATCGACCACAATCCCACTCAGGCCCTATCCCCACGTCCCTACATATTTACCGGCTAATCCCTCGAACCTATGCATCTCAAGACATTAAGGGGCAATTTTATCATGGCCAATCAACCTAACCCGCATATCTTTGGACTGTGAGAGCACCCTGAGGAAACCCACGCAGACATGAGAAGAATGTGCAAACTCCGCATAGACAGTAACCCGAGCTGGGAATCGAACCCAGGTCCCTGGAGCTGTGAAGCAGCATGCTAACCGCTGTACTACTGTGCCGTCTAATTGTTGAAAAAGCATCAATGTGATTTGCCAATGCAAAGTCCAAAAGTCCCCTCTTCAAAGAAAGCAACTAACATGAAACCAGGTCGAGCATCAAACTCTTAAAAATATGGCAGAGTTTGGATCCAAACCTCTGCAGCTCAGATTTTAAACAGTACATTTTTAATTCTCTGCTTCCCTCACTGTACCATTCAGGTTCATCTTATCAAAGGTGATTCATCCACATCAGTTTACCACATCCCACTCATTTGGAAAATCACTTCTCCTCCCACAGGTTTAAAAAGCACCATTTCTTTCTCTCTTCCCCAGCCCACTGAGGCATTATATCACCCCACTTGTCTTGCTATCTCATTGTCACCCCATGTTCCATACATTTCAGGCCCTCTCACACAGGGGCTGCACAACAGTCGGAGGGCCACACTGCCTTTGGTACACCTTTCCTTACATTCTTGCATCTAATGGGATGGGAAACGGTGTCAGTAAAGATTAGAAATGCAGCAGTTTGGTGATACGCAAGCCTCATTACACAAACACAATGGGTCTCGAAGCAGACGACAAGGCAGCACGCTGGTTAGCACTGTTGCCTCACAGCGCCAGAGACCTGGGTTCAATTCCGATCGCAGGTGAATGTGCAAACTCTACAGAGGCATTCTCCCCGCACGTTTACCATGGCTAATCCACACATCTTTAAACTGTGGATGGAAATCGGAGTACCCGGAGGAAACCCCACAGGGAGAAGATCCTGGGGATTCCTAAGCTTTTAGGTCTCAGAGTTTCTCCAGCACCTTTTTCCTGTTGATGATGATTACTTTAAATTGTTCCCTGCCTTTTACCTCTTGGCACAACGGTCAGCGCTGCTGCCTCACAGCGTCAGGGACTCAGGTTCTATTCCAACTTTGGGTCACTGTCTGTGCAAAGTTTGCATGTTCTCCCCGTGTCTGCGTGGGTTTCCTCCGGGTGCTCCGGTTTTCACCCACAATCCAAAGATGTGCGGGTTAGGTTGATTGGCCACACTAAATTGCTTCTTAGTGTCAGGCAGATTATTAGGGTAAATGTGTGGGGTTAAGGGGATAGGGTCTGGGTAGGATTGTGGTCAGTGCAGGCTCAATGGGGCAAATGGTCTCCTTCTACACTGTAGGGATTCTATGATTTTGCAATATCTTTGTGAAATTTCTCAGCATTCTGCAGTGAAGACAGACAGAAAATACCAGTTCAACACCTCTGCCATTTCTTTGGGTGGTTGCTTAGTGGTTAGCACCGTTGCCTCACAGCACCAGGGACCCGGGTTCGATTCCCAACTTGGGTCACTGTCTGTGCAGAGTTTGCACATTCTCCATGTGTCTGCGTGAGTTTCCTCCGGGTGCTCCAGTTTCCTCCCATAGTCAGAGGGACATGCTGATTTGGAGCACTGGCCGTGCTAAGTTCTAACTTAGTGTACCCGAACAGGGGCCAGAGTGTGTGACGACTAGGGGATTTTCACAGTAACTTCATTGCGGTGTTAATGTAAGCCTACATGTGACATTAATAAATAAACTTTTATTTTGGTTTCTCATCATCAATTCCACAGACTTCCTCTCCACAGCAACAGTACCAGCTAGATTATTTTAAAATAATAGAAATAAAATGACCTTGCAGTTTGGGGTCATCTCTAGCACTAAAGATAAACATTTCATTGAATTAAAGTTAAGCATTCAGATGTTGAAGATAGAAATATCCTTTAACATGAATCATACAACTGCTTCCATTAAAGATAAATATTATTACTTCATGACTGAAGATGAATTAGGAAGAAAAGACAGCTAACTATTTGGACAGTGATTAGAAAAGGTAGTTATTTTCCTAGGCTGTATATACATGGGTTCAAGTGGCATCCATCCAAAGAGATGGGCCACTTCATTTGGGCAAATCTATATATTACAAGTGACTTCTTAAATAGTAATCGACTCAAGGCATCCCTTCCCTCATAAGCAAAATCATTATGCCTCACTCAAATCCGCAGCACACGAGCTTCGAGACTAAAGATGTATTGAAAAAGAACAATACAACATGGGGATGGACCTTCAGCCCATCAAGCCTGCAGTGAAACATAATTTGTATCCCTGTTTGTTTCCCATTTATGCGTCAATCAAGAAATATCTTGAAAGCTAGAGTCATAGAACCCTACAATACAGAAAGAGGCTCTTTGGCCCATTGAGTCTGCACTGAACACAATCCCACCCAAGCCATATCCCCATACCCTACGTATTATACCCAATAATCCTTCTAACCTACGCATCCCTGGACACTGAGGAGCAATTTCTTAGCACGGCCCATCAACCTAATCCACACATCTTTGGACTGTGGGAGGACCCGGAGGAAACCCACACAGACACGAGGAGAATGTGCAAACTCCACACAGACAGGCATCTGAACCAGGAATCGAACACAGGACCCTGAAGCTGTGAAGAAGCAGTGCTAATTACTGTGCCGCTACTGATGTGCCCGCTTCCACTACCCGCCACTGGCAGTACCCAGCGCCCACAGTGCGAAAAACTTTCCCTGCAAGTCTCCCCTAAACATTCCCCTTCTCACCTTGAATCTGTGTCCTCTTGTAGTCGACCCTTTCACCCTGGAAAAAGCCTTGACTATCCACCCTCTCTCTTTGCCTCTCAATTTTATAGATTTCTATCAAGTCGCCCCTTAGCCTCCATCTTGCCTAAAAACCCCTCCAGATCAGGCAACATCCTGGTAAACCTTTCTTGCATTCTCTCCAAAGCTTCTGTGTCATTCATGGTGACCAGAACTGCACACAATATTCCAAATGCGGCCTATGTTTTAAGGGGCTGAAACATAACTTGCCAACTTTTACATTCAATGCCCCGGCCAATGAAGGCAAGCATGCCACGCGCCTTCTTGACTACCTTATCCATCTGCTTCGCCACTTTCAGGGATCCACGGATCTGTGTGCCCAGGTACCTCTGTAATAATTGCCTCGAACATGCTTGATCGCGTGCGATTAGAATGCAGAACAACTCAGCTCATACGTGTGAAAGTCATCTTGTTAGTGCACTGATGCTCATCAGTGGCAGAACGGGCATAAAACAAACACCACAACACAAGCATAATTCCTTGCCTGTAAGCTTAGAGTCAGTTCTTGCAATGTAAATCCTTCATTAGTTCCACTACACACAGACTATAGCTAAGGCAGTTTTCCACAGAGCACAGAAAAGTTTGCTCAAGCTGTAATGGTGGAAAGCTGGTGAATTTACTTGTGGAAAAAAACAACGGCAATTATTTACAGCCACTGAGCAGCCCCACCCCCACCCCCCGCCCCCGCACCTCATTCAACAGGTCAATTATTCTTAAAACGATATGATCTCCTTCCACATTGTGGGGATCCTTCGGCCTATCGAGCCTGCAGTAATGACAATCCCATCTACTCTCTATTCCATATTCACTCCACTAATCCCCCTGGCACTAAGACAATTTTCACAGCCAATTAACTCACACAACTTGAGTGTAGGAGGAAACCCACGCAGACACGGGCAGAACGTGCAGTCTCCGCACAGGCAGTCACCCCGAGGCTGGAATTGAATGAGAGTCCCTGGCACTGTGAGGCAGCAGTGCTGAACTGCCAGCCTGGACTCGAAGTGGGACTTCAATCCGGAATCTTGTGACCAAAAGGGGAAAGAGCTACCAACTGAGTGACAGATGAAACATTAAAGGCCGCAGACTGTACAGAACATACGAACTGCTAAAAAAAAAAAGCTCAAACCTTGGACAGCCAAAACGTCACACCCAAATTCCTCAATGAGGGTCTTCCAATCACTCACTGCTAAATTTAAGTCATATGTCAATCACGTCACCATGCCAAGGTTTCTGAATATTAATTTTGTGGAAGACCTTATCAACAGCCTGGTTTGTGAATTATATTTTAAATCTGTCAAAAATATTACCGGTTTACTCAGTTTCAATACTTTAACCCTCCTGCTCTTTTGAGACTGAACTCAAGGCTGACATGTCTTAACACTGGACAATTCAATGAGCTGCCAGTTCAACCCAGGTCTCCAAAGTTCCCGCAATAAATAGAATTGCTTTCACTTGTTCTGCAAGCTCTGCTCTTGACAGACTGAGACTGGAACATCCATCCTATGTGGTTCAGCGGGATTAGAACGTGTGTGCAACTGGAATTCTTGTAAAATACATCAGCTGCAACTAACTCATAAGCCCCCATAGGGGCATGGTGGCACAATGGTTATCACTGACACTATTAGGTGTCAATGCTTCGGGTTCGATTCCGACATCGGGTCACTGCGTGGCGTTTGCACGATCTCCTCATATCTGCTCTGGTCTCCTCCCATACTCCAAAGATGTGCAGGTTTCACAGAACTGAATATGTAGAATCCCGACAGTGCAGAAGGTGGCCATTTGGCCCATCCAGCCTGCGCTGAGAATTGCAATCAGGCCCTGTCCCCGTAATACCATTACCCTGCTAACCCCCCTGACACTAGGGTTAACATTGCATGGCCGATCCACCTAACCTCTTTGGAGCATGGGGAGAAACCGGAGCACCCACGCAGACATGGAGAGAACGTGCAAGCTCCACACAGACAGACAGTCACCCAAGCTGAAACTGAACCCAGGTTTGTGGGGCAGTAGTGCTAACCACTGAGCCACCCCTAAGATTAGGTTGATTGGCTGTGTTAGTGACCTCTTAGTATCAAGGGGCTCTAGCAGGGTAAATATATGGAGTTACAGGGACAGGGGATGAGTGGGATTGTTGTTGGTGCATGGGCCGAATGGCCTCCTTCTGCACTGTGGACATCTTCTGCTTCTAAGACAGCCACATAATTTTGAGTAACAAAATGACAGAAATCACCACAGTCATATTTAAAGATATCGGCCCATTTTATTTTTACACCTTCCTTTTGTCTAGTCTGGAATCCACTGACTGAAAAGGACAGTGGAAGCAGTAATTTTCCAAGTTGAAATTTAGATGTTGAACAAACAGGGCTGTGAGAAAAGAAGTGGAACCATCTGGGATTCACTGAGCCCTTGACATCTTTCTATAATTTTATAGTGTCAATATTACAGCTCCAAATTTACTACGAGGGATTTTCAGAAGAGTGACAAGGAAGTAAGGGGGAAAAAAATTCCCCAAATGCGATCGGATAATTTGCAGCAAGAAGAACAGCTTCTTCCCTATGCCACCAGATTGTTAAATGCACCTATGTCACATTAAATTAATCTTTCTCCACTCCCTAGCTATGACTGTAACACTGCATTCTGCACTCTCTCCTTCTCTATGAACAGTATGCCTTACCTGTGTGGCACGCAAGAAACAATAGTGACAATAATAAATCAAGTTACGTATCATTGCCCGTTCTTTCAAAGGCTTTAGTAAGTCATTCCTATTGACATTGCAGATCGTACCACCAGGCTGGAATGCATACAAACAGAGCATTGACCTCCAGCCTGAAAGATATCAGTTTGACTTTTGCAGCTGCATTTCTCTTGAATTTACCAGCCTCAACCAAGTGAGTTTTTCCCAATTTAGGTTTGATACGGTAGGATTACACTCTTGCAGGCATGATAGATCAGGGAGTTAAACCTAAAAACCAACCAGAAATAACAAAAACATAAGAGATGTTACGCTATAGATTCATAATTTGGAGTTTTTACATGCTTGTAGAATAAGTGTATCCATGAGTGTGTCTGGTCTCCCTATATCTGCGTGGGTTTCCTCCCATAGTACAAAGATGTGCGGGTTAAGTGGATTGGCCATGGTAAATTGCTCCTTCGTGTCAGGGGGACCAGCAGGGTAAATGTGTGGGGTTATGGAAATAAGGCCTGGGTGGGACTGTGGTTGGTACAGATTTGATGGGCCGAATGGCCTGCTTCTGTGCTGTAGGGATCCCTTGGTTCTAAAGTCTTAAACAGGCATGTATAAAAACTGCTTTTTTATTTGGGTTGTATCAGTAAGTAATGCCTTTTTGAATCATAGAATAGAATCCCTACAGTGCAGAAGGAGGCTATTTGACCCATTGATCACCCAGGATCTTACTGAATGGTGGGGCAGGCTCGAGGGGCAAATGGCCAACTCCTGGCACTAGTTCTTATGTTTTTTCTGTCTAAATTATTTTACATTTTTATTCTTCCCCAAAAAATTCACAGTAAACGATCACAGGGGTCACTGCTGTGAAGAGGTCACATGGATTCCTGCATTCCAGGTACAGCGATAACCTGTGGAGCATTTCACCATCAAACAACTGCATTTTTGTCCTATCACTTATCATTTGTCTGCCAATCATTTAAAAGCTGTGCTCACTTGTTCCCGATCCTTCCTTGAGCGGGAACCATTTCTCCCTATCTACTCTATAGAGCCATCACGATTTTGAAAACCTCCATCAAATCTCTCCTCAGCCTTCTTTTCTCCAAGGAAAACAATCCTAACTTCTCCAATCTATCCTTTTTCTGTACTGCGCAACAACAATTATTCTGTCCAAGACTGCAAAAAACTAGAGAGTCATGAACATAGCCCAGTCATTCACGCAAACAAGCCTCCCATCCATTGACTGTCTACACTTTCCGCTGCCTCAGAAAAGCAGCCAGCAGAATCAAGGACCTCACGCACCCGGACATTCTCTCTTCCACCTTCTTCTCTCGGGAAAAAGATACAAAAATCTGAGGTCATGTACAGAATCCCTACAGTACAGAAGCAGATCATTATATCCTTCTACACTGCCTTGGAAAAGCAGCCAGCATAATTAAGGACCCCATGCAAACTGTGTACCTTTTTCCATTGGGAAAAAGATACAAAACACTGAGAACACACATACCAACTGACTCAAGAACAGCTTCTTCCCTGCTGCCATCAGACTTTTGAATGGACCTACCTCGCATTAAGTTGATCTTCCTCTACACCCCTAGCTATGACTGTAACGCTACATTCTGCATGCTCTCCTTTCCTTCTCTATGAACAGTATGCTGTGTCTCTATAGAAACACTAACAAATCAAATCAATAACTTTACACCAACGTGGTCAAGCCAGGATATTTAATCAGGAGAGGCACTATAATAGCTTCTTTGCATTTCAGAACTGGACGTGGGAGTCATCATGCGGTCTGTTTCTGGGTGATCACAGGAAAGTTTTTAATTTGCTCTTTGTGCATCAAGTATCCACGTCAACCGCGGTTTGTGTGGATGCAGTTTATGGATGCCCGGGAACTTGTGAGATTTGATTTGATATAGTATTATCACATGTATTAGTATACAGTGAAAAGTATTGTTTCTTATGTGCTATACAGACAAAGCATGTTGTTCATAGCGTACATGGAAAGGAGAGAGTGCAGCTGCAGTTACAGATAAGGTGTAGAGAAAAATCAGCTTAATATAACGTAGGTCCATTCAAAAGTCTGATAGAAGTAGTTGTTCTTGAGTCTGTTGGTACGTGTTCTCAGAATTTTGTATCTTTTTCCCGACGGAAAAAGGTGGAAGACTGTGTGCCTTGTTTGCGTGGGGTCCTTAATTACACTGCTCTTCCGAGGCAGCGGGAAGTGTAGAAGGATGGGAGGCTGGTTTGAGAAACAAACTGGGCTTAATTCATGATCCTTTGCAGTTCCTTGCAGTGTTGGTCGGAACAGGAGCCATTCCAAGCTGTAATGCAATCTGAAGAAGGATGCTTTCTATGTTGGACCTGTAAAAGTTGGTGGGAGTCGTAGCGGACATGCCAAATTTCCTTAACCTGTTGAGAAAGTAGAGGCGTTGGTGGGATTTCTCAACTATAGCGGAGGTCAAATCCAGGGGGCTTGTGTGTCAGGTCTTCCACGAGACGTTTGTTCAAAATTTTATGTGCGGATCCTTCATTTTCTCCCCCCCCAAGCTTCCTCAAGATTGGTTTGCATAGCCTGAGGTTGAGTGAATGGGTTCGAAAGGGCTAAATGTGACACGAAGCAGAGGTGAGGGACGTTGCCAAGATCCTGGTGGATGAGGTGGGGTGGGGGGGGGGGGGGGGAGCACTTGAGGTACGAGTCACCCTTTTCATTTTCTTCCTAGTTCAAGGTTCAAGCTGTCAGCTTCCACAGCAGAACGCCAGATGTTGTTAGTCAGCTAACCTCCAGCGCTGCCCTAACACTCATTTGAATAAAAGCCATTAACAGCTGAAAGGTTGATTCTTCTTTTTTTTAAAAAAAATAAAGAAAGTCCGAAGCACCATAATTTTCCATCACCTCAAGCAATGAAGAAACAGCCACAAAGTCCAACGGCCTTGCTTGATATTGTTGGCAGCCACACAAAAGAACTTTTGACAGGAAAATTATGCAAGATTTTCGCTCACTGCCCTAAACCCCAGACAAATTGTGCCCCTGGGCAGACATTTTCTGACTTTATCCATTCAAATGAAGTTATGGTACTCAAAAGGATTAAAGGGGAGATTGAAGGGTTCGTCTACACCGTGTATTGCAGTAGAGAGAAGTAGAAACTTGGGCTATTTTTGCAGCCTTATCATCTAGGGGATATGGTAAAGTGCTCCACAGTAACAGAGTTACTCTTGAGAGTGTAGGCTTCACTACATAGTCCAAACACAGCAACTAATACAAGATTCTGCAAACAACAAAAGTAAACGTTACGGTCGATATCCAGCACTCTACTAATCGGAATTCTCTACTAACTGGAATTACTGATGTTCCCCTGATACCAGGGTATAGGTTAAGTGGATTCACCGGCTAAATTGCCCCTTAGTACCCAAAGATGTGCGGGCTAGGTCGAAAGGCCATGCTTAGTTGACCCTAGTGTCAGGGGGATTAGCTGGGTGAATATGTGGGCCTCCTCCTGCACTGTAGAGATTCTATGCTCAACTGCTCCCCTTGATAATGAACCCCACTTAAAGGGTTGTGAATCTTTGGAGTTCTCTTCCCCTGAGGAATCTCCAGTGGATCTCCATCGTTGACCAGGCTGGGATGGAGGGATTTGTAATCCCTCAGGGAACTGAAGGATAATTGAGAGTGAGTGGGAAAATGGAGTCAATGCCCAAAAATCAGCCATCGAGCGGTGGAGCAGACTTGACAGGCCATCTGGTCTACTTTTGCTCATATTCTTTGTGTTTTTGTATCAAGGACTGAGACTTCAGTAGAGGAGTGACGAGGCTAATCTTAAACCTTGGCAGTCTTGTGGGTGCTACAATTGGTGACGTTGCCCTTGGTTTAGGGAATGCTTCAAAACATCCTCTACAATATACTGGCTACTCCATGAGGACAGGCTTTGGCTGTTGAGATGTTTTCCATTGTGCACTGGTATTCACCATTACAGCTCATGTGCCACAGAGTCCCTATGGCGGAGAAAGAGGCCATTCGGCCCATCAAACCTCCACCAATGCACCAAAAGAGCTTCCCACCCAAACCCATCCCTCAATTCCCATAACCCGATGCATTTATCACTGCTAATCCACAACTTTAGACATTAGGGAGCAATTTAGCATGGCCAATCAACCTAACCTGCACATCTTTGGACTGTGGGAGGAAACTGGAGCACCCAGAGGAAACCCACACAGATACAGGAAGAACATGCAGACTCCATAGACACAGTAACCTGAGGCTAAAATCGAATTCAGGTCCTTGGCGCTGTGAGGCAGCTGTGCAAACCACTTTGCTGCTCCTGTACAAGTGAATTAAGAAAAATACTTCAGGGTAATCACCATTCAGAATCGATGAATCTACAGCGCAGAAGGAGGCCGTTTGGCCCATCGAGCCTGAAATGACAACAATCCCACCCAGGTCCTATCCCTGTATCCCCACATATTTATCCTCCTAGAACCCCCTAACACTAAGGGACAATTTATCATGGCCAATCCATCTAACCCACACATCTTTGGACTGTGGGAGGAAACTGGAGCGTCTGGGGGAAACGCACGCAGACATGAAGAGAACGTGCAAAGACAATGACCTGAACTGGGAATCGAACCCGGGTCCCTGAAGCTGTGAAGCAGCACTGTGCCACCAGACTTGTGAGGCCAAAGCCCCGGTGTCCAACACCTTTGGGAAAGATTGAGGGAATGGTATTTGCCACGGTCAGGATGGATCTCCCTCACAAAATAAGAAATCATCCTGATGACACCAGCACCAACCAAACACACAGTGGGGTCCTTTATAAATTGTCACTTGCATTTTCAGTGCTTTGAATAGCTTACCTTTGGATCGAAGCATCGACACAACAGGAAATCCTTTATCTTTAACATCAATGTGCGGTTTATAAAACCAGTTTTCATACTAAACACCATCCATTTGCAACAACATTGACATTTTGAAGGGGAACAGAATCTATCCATTGCTGCCCCTCCAGCTCTCCTACTGACCACTGTCCAATGGGAGTAGATGGTAGGCAGTCTCATTTTGGAGCGGAACGTTTAGGAAATATATAAAAATGCAAAAAGAAAATTGAGTGAAACCTCACAACATGGTTCCGTGGGCAGGTGCAGGTGGGTTCTAAGCTGTTCAGGCCAGGAAGGTAACAAGTTCCATCCTTAACTTGTGCTGGTGGCCAATCTCTTAGCCAACCCTACATTGGGCTCACTGTTACCGGATTGGTAGGAAGTGGGGAAGGAGGGGAATTAAAAATAGTGTGTTTATTAATCAGATAGTGCTAACAGGCCAGGCCAGATCAAGCCCGTCTGACAAGTGGTTGCCCAAGCGAAATGCTGCAGGCGTTTACAAAGCCACACCGCAGCACTGGGGAGGGAAAGGGGAACATTATTGGGTTAGTCTGACAGCAGATTGGGTTGGGGAAGGAGGAGGAGGTACAACATTAACCCCTTTGGGCTCCCCAACCAAAAGCCCCACTCCCCATTTCACGGAGCGTTTAGAATCATAGAATCCCCAGTGCAAGAGGACACCATTCGGCCCATCGAGCCTGCATTGACCACAATTCCACCCAGCCCCCGTCCCTGTAACCCCACGTATTTATCCTGCTAATCGGCCTGACACTATGCGTGGTGAATCCACCTAACCCGTGCATCTCTGGAGCGTGGGAGGAAACCCACTCAGACATGGAGAGAATGTGCACAGACAGTCACACGGGCTGGAATCGAATCCAGGTCCCTGGTTCTGCGAGGCAGCAGTGCTAACCACTGTTCCACCGAGTGGATAGCGCAGGTTTTGCCTGACACGTTGTCCCCGAGAAGAAATGTAAAATCTTGAACTGGAAAGTCACTGAGGAGCCACAGGTCAATGCCAGTCACAAAGGATCACAGCAGAGCAACAACGATCCATGTTCCAACAACCCTGGTACACACTGCAGTGTCTACTGACAGAACGAAGACATTAAAATTGAACGCTGCATAGCAACGCTGTTGCTAGCACACAGTGTGTGTGTCCAAGCATAGATTTACAACTTTATAATCAACAAATTATACATTCAACTGGATAATGCTTCCAGAATTCTGGGGTAATACTGCTTTTAACATATTGAGAGCTGTATTATCAAGCTAACAATTCTGCAAAAAAAAGACTGAATTAAAACATCACCCATTTGTCAAGTTACTGTCGTTACGCAGTTCCTTTGAGTAAAGCCACGTAGTCAAGGAAGGGTTCAAATCCAGACTGCTCTGAATGGGGCGGCAAAAACATTTTTGAGGGGCATCGAATCCCTGCAGTGCAGAAGGAGGCCATTCGGCCCATCAAGTCTGCATCAACCGGAATCCAACCCAGACCCTACTCCCGTAACACCGCTTACATGTTTTGCTAATCCTCTGGTTAATTTAGCACGGCCAATCCACCTAACCCATACATCTTTGGACTGCGGGAGGAAACAGAAGCACCTGAAGGAAACCCACGCAGACACGGGGAGAATGCGCAAACTCCACACAGACAGTGACCCGAGCTGGATTGAACCCTGGGTCCCTGACGCTGTGAGGTAGCAGTGCTAATCACTGTACAGATTTATGTTTTAAATCAAAATAAAGAGAAAATCTTAATCCAGGATTAATCTTTTATTAAATGGCTGTGTTGCTCAGCCATGTTAGGGGGCAGTTAAGAATCAACTACATTGCTACAGGAGTCTGGAATTATATGTAGGTCAGACCAGGTAAAGGTGGCAAATTTCCTTCCTTACCACTGAATTACGTTAACGTGAAAATAATTCTGAAGGAATTAAATCAAGGGAGCCATGTATTCTTTTATTGTGGGCGTGGAAAACTAAAATAATATTCCACTTTTTGGTTTGACATTGTCATTTAAATGAAAAACATCATTGTGGTCTAAATAAACCTGTTCAAGTGGGATGGCGACTTTGTAGTCATAGACAAGACCCTTTGTTTGTGGGGCAGGTTTTGTGGTGATTTTGAATTTAGCTGAGGCAATAATTTATTCTCAATGTGCTAATGGAAGTTTATTTTAAATCACGAGATTATAGACACATCATTCATTAAAGTTTGTTTTAAGGATGACTTTACTGGCAAAATTATTGTTGAAAAAGGACAAAGAAACGTGGTTATTCAGAGTAATGTCATCTTAATTTTAATATAATGGATTAATCCATAAAGAATTTTTTTTATTAGATATCCAAATTATACATTCTACCAGACAATTTGCCAACTATTTGGTGTGGAAATGTCAAATTTCTGTTCTACTGCTCCCAAGAGTTTTTACTTCAGTTATTTCTTTTTGTTTGAAAAAAAGAGTTTTTCAGATAATAAGTGTTGTCAATATGTCTCGGTCCGTTAAATGATCTGGATGTGAATGTGTGCGGCGGGGACGGGGGTGGAGGGAGGTATGATCAGTTAGCTTGCAGGTGACCTGAAAATTGGTGGTAAATAGATACAAGTAAATCCTTTGATCATAGAATGCCACAGTCTGGCTGGTCTATGTCCCTCAATTTTATACATCTCAACCATGTCCCCTCCTCAACCTTCTCTATTCTAATGAAAACAACCCCAGCCTAACCAGTCTCTCTTCATAGCTGAAATACTCCAGCCCAGGCAACATTCTGGTGAATCTCGTCTGCACCCTCTCCAGTGCAATCGCATCCTTCCAATAACATGGCAATCAGAACTGCATACAATAACGTAACTGTGACTAGTGTTATTGGTGGTGCAGGCTCGATGGGCCAAATGGCCTTGTAGGATTTCTATGATATCATTTACATTAAGGTATTGGAGACTTTGGCAACTGTACGCGTCTTGGAGAATCTTCCGTCAGAGTTTGACAGTGTAGACCCTTCAGCCCGTTGGGCAGAACACTGGCAAATGGAATTAAACTCTGAAAAAATGCAAGGCGAGGCATTTTGGGAGGAATACACAATGAATGGTAGGAAGTGCAGGGGCCCAGAGGGACCTCAGGGTGCATGTCCAAGGATCTCTGAAGACAGTAGGATAGGTAGACAAGATGGCTTGTGGGATATCGCCTTTATTGGCCAAGGCGTAGAATAGAAGAACAGGCGGAGCTGTATAAAACACTCGCGAGGACACAGGTAGAGTACTGTGTGCAGTTCCAATCGTCACGCTGTAAGGAAGATGTGATTGCACCGGAGAGAGTGCGGAGGAGATTCACCAGCCTGGGCTGGAGTATTTCAGCTATGAGGAGAGGCTGGTTAGGCTGGGATTATTTTCCTTAGAACAGAGAAAGGGAGACATGATTGAGATGTATAAAATTATGAGGGACATAGATAGGGTGGAGAGGAACAATCATTTCCTCTTTACTAGTGGGATCAATACCGAGGGAGAGTAGATTCCTTGGTAAGGAGCAGGAGATAGAGGGGATTTGAAAGAAAACATTTCCACCCAGTGGGAGTGAAAGAGTGGTAGAAGCAGAAAGCCTCACAACATTTAAAAAACATTTAGACGAGCACTTGAAATGTCAAAGCACACAAGGCTGCAGGCTGAAAAATGGGATTAGAATAGGTAAGTATTCGATGGCCAGCCCAAACACAATGTACCAAAGGCTTTGTACAGCAAAACTCTGACACAAGATTCTTCAGATGCACACCGTTGCCAAAATTTCCATTATCTTAATGCAAATGATATCATAGAAATCCTACAGTGCAGAAGGAGGCCATTTGGCCCATCGAGTCTTCACTGACAACAATCCCACCCAGGCCCTGTCCCTGTAATCCCACATATTTACCTTGCTAATCTCTCTAACCTACACATCCTGGGACACTAAGGAGCAACTTAGCATTGCCAATCCACTTAACCTGCATTTCTTTTGGACTGTGGGAGGAAACTGGAGCACCCAGAGAAAGCCCACGCAGACACAGGGAGAACATGCAGACTCCACACAACAGTTCATCGCATCAGTCAACAAATATTCTAAATTCACTGAACGCCTCAAACATATACAGCAGCAGAAATTGCATTAAAAATAATTTTCAGATTGAAGACGATGCCCAGAATTCTCCGATCTCGCCCTCCCGCCAGTCACAGGAATCGCAGCGGGCAAACAGTTGGTGGACTGAAGGTCCATTGAGCTCAGACGGAGATTTCTGGTCTTGGAGCTCGTGCGCGGGCTGAGAATCCCGCCTGATAGGGATTACTTCCCAACGGAAGGTCATTGATCGGAAATGTGCCATGGTGCCTCAGTCCACAGTCACTGCTAGGTCTGGCTAGGATCTGGGTGGTACGGTGGCACAGTGGTTAGCACTGCTGTCTCACAGTGCCAGGGACCCGGGTTCGATTCCTGGCTTGGGTTACTGTCTGTGCGGAGTCTGCACATTCTCCCCACATCTGTGCGGGTTTCCTCCAGGTGCTCCAGTTTCCTCCCACAGTCCGAACGATGTGCTGGTTAGGAGGATTGGCCATGCTAAATTGATTCCAGTGTCATGGGGATTGGCAAGGTGAATGTTGAGGGAACAGGATCTGGGTGGGACTGCGGGCTAAATGGCCTCCTTTTGCACTGTAGAGATTCTACGAGTGTTTATCAGTTTATTTTGAGAGTTCCTGCATCCACAACGTTTATGAAGGTAAGATGAATTTTACTTAAATCTGCTCTTAAGATAGAACATCCACTGATATGAACAAAAAGATAAATTAGATGGAGAAACCAGCTCTTCCGTCTCTGCTTTCCCCCCAACACGGAGATTACAAAAAGCAAATTCACTGGGACGCTGGGAACCAGAAGCAGTAACACAAAACGCTGGAAATACTCAGTTGGTCAGGGGACGAAACCAGAGTTAGCAGGCTGGAATTTTCCAGGCCTAGCCACTGGCAGGATCCCCCAGCCCCCACCCCAGCAGGTTCCCAGGTGGTGGAGGGTACGAGCCACGCCAAATGCCATAGACAGCAGTCCTGGAAGATTCTGCCATCAGCTGCAGGCGGGGCTGGAAAATTTCATCCAAATGTTTTTCAGATCAATTATCTTCCAGGAAATGGAAAATGGTGTGAGGTGGCTTGAAGCAAGGCAGAGGAAGGAAGGTCTGTGCCAGTGTGGAGAGTGAGAGGCAAAGGGTTGATTTCTTCAATAACAACTCATTTTCCCTTGCATCATCATCCCTGCTGTACTTTAAGCGTTCCTGAGTTCCTGACCCCTCCAACCTCACAGACTTTCCCATTTCCATCCATCCTCAATTCAACCCCTCCCTCCACAAATCTCTGCTTCCATTTGGACAAGCTCAGCACCAGTTACATCTCATTATCTTTTTATTTTTATAACTTAAAAGATCAGCAACTCCTGAAATGTGAAACAACAGACTGTAAAACTCTACAGTACAGAGGGACCTGGGTGCCTGGGTGCATAAATCACAAAATTGCTTGGCAAATGATTAAGAAGGAAAACGGAACGTTGGTGTTTATGGAAAGGGATACAAAAGTAAGGATGTTTTAATGCAACTATACAGGGCATTGGTGAGACTGTACCTGGAATACACTTCTGGTGTCATTATTAAGAGAAGGATATAATTGCATTTGAAGCAGTCAGAGAAGATTGACTTGATGGATTTATAGAAACACAGAAGCTAGAAGCAGAAGTAAACCATTCAGCCCTTCAAGTCTGCTCCGCCCTTCGTTTTAATCACGGCTGATCATCCAAATTTCTGTTCCAAATCTCTCAATCCTTTTAGCCTCCAAAAGCTATATCTAATTTTTTCTTGAAATCAGAATGTCTTTGGCCTCAACTACTTGCTGTGGTAGTGAATTCCACACATTCATTACCCTCTGGGTAAAGAAATTTCTCCTCACCTCTATCCTCATGGTAAATCCACTCCTATTTGCAATATAAGAAAAAGGAAGAGAGTAGCTAAAATAAAGCTCGTGTCCTCAAAATATCATATCTAGTTCTGGACTCCCCCACCATTGGGAACATTCTTTTTGAATTTACCCTGCCTAATCCTGTTAGAATTTTACAAGTTTCTATGAGATCCCCTCTCACTCTTCTATAAACCTAATTTAGTCTCTTCTTACTTGACAGATCAGTATCCTGGCAATCAGCCTGTAATTCCTGAGGTTATCATGATGAAATGCACATTATTCTGACAGGACCCGATCAGGTGGATGTGAGAGGATTATTTCCCCTTGTGTGGAAGTTTAGAACTGAGGGAACACAATTTTTTAAAAAAAATTTGCCACTTAAGACAGAGGAGATGAGGAGAACTTTCTTTCCCTTTCACTGGTCTTTGAGATTCTCTCCCCAGAGAGTGATGGAATGTACTCAAAGTTAAATTATACATATTTTTGATTGGTAAGGAGTCTAAGGTAATGAGTGGACAGGGAAATGGAGTTGGGGGCCACAATCAGATCAGCCATGATCTTATCGAATGGCGGAGCAAGCTTGTTGGGCTGAACGGTCTTCTCCTGCCCCTACTTCTTGCGTTAACCCTGTTCCTTTAACACAAGGATTGCCTGACCTGTTGAGCACTTGCCCAATTTTCTGTTTTCATTATAGTACAGATAAACTTTACATTGGCAGTATCATGTGTACGGCAAGTAGTCTCCTAATATAGACTCAAACCTACAACAACTATACAGTTCAGATGTGCACGTTCTGCGTATTGGGATTGTTTCATTCCAAATGTTTGGTCCTTTCTTGTAAATTAGTAAACTTCAGCAGAAATGTGAGCATTCACTATTGGATGTAGTTTGGGGCAGAGGGCCAAGCAAAGAACTTATTTGGCAAATAAAGATTAAAGAGAGAAATGTCAATAATTGATAAATATCTTCTGCAACACACAAACATATGCACCACCATCCCTGTCTTTTCAGTTTACAAAAAACAATTCACTAATTAAAACAATAAAAACAACACTCAGTGGAATCCGCTTTTTAAGAGACCTATATAAAATTGTCCTTCACCCCACAGGCTAAGTGTCAAGTTATCATTTCTGGTTGTTGTGTAGACGCACAGATCAAAGTACAACACTAATAAGCCACAGAGCTCATAATTCAACAAATATCCCAAGTTAGACAATCATAGAATCCCTACGGTGCAGAAGGAGGCCATTTGGCCCATTGAGTCTGCACCAACCACAATCCCACCCAAGCTCTATCCCCATAACCTCATGTATTTACTCTAGCAAGCCACCCCAAACACTAAGGGGCAATTTAACATGGCCAATCAACCTAACCCGCACATCTTTAGGTCTATGGGAGGAAACCAGAGCACCCAGAGGAAACCCACGCAGATACAGGGGGAGCGTGCAAACTCCACGCAGACAGTGACCCAAACCAGGATTTGAACCCAGGCTGTGAGGCAGCAATGCTAACCACTGTGCCACCAATCGGCCATACCCACTATTATCAAAAAAACAAAATACAGCAAACGTTATAATGAGCTTGGAAAAACCTTGTAACAGAAAAGTGGGAATCATAAAACCAATCAAACATAGCGTTTTCATTTCCAAAAACAATACCCCACTTCAGAGCAATATCATAAAGCAGCATTCTTAAAAACAGTTTGACAGTAAGCAAGAGAGCGTTACATAAATGGCAAAGAACACAACAACATCGAAGATAGGCCTGGATTCGCAAACTAATTAGGCAGCTGGTTCTGATGATGCAAATTGTCAGAGATAACATCCCCTCTTTAGAACTGAAAGGTCCCTGTTCAGCCTTCGATAAGCGAAAGGACAGCAGGGGTAAGGAATTAAACCTTTTTATAGCTGGGGCAGTATGGTGGCACAGTGATTAGCACTGCTGCTTCACAACCCCCCAAAAAAATTCATCTATTTGTTACTCACATTAACGCTGCAATGAAGTTACTGTGAAATTCCCCTGGTCGCCACATCCCGGTGCCTGTTCAGGTCAATGCACCCTAACCAGCATGCCTTTCAGACTGCGGGAAGAAACCGGAGCATCCAAAGGAAACTCCCGCTGACGCGGGGAGAACGTGCAAGCTTCGCACAGACAGCGACCCAAGCCGGGAATCAAACCTGGGGTCCCTGGCGCTGAGAGGCAGCGGTGCTAACTACTGCGCTGCACGGGTTCCATTCCAGCCTTGGGTCAGTGTCTGTGTGGAGCTTGCACATTCTCCCCGTGTCTGCATGGGTTTCCATGTGTGGGTTAGGTTGATTGGCCATGTCAAATTGCCCCTTAGTGTCAGGGGGACTAGCTAGGGTAAATACATGGGGATAGGGCTTGGATAGGACTGTTGTCAGCATAGGCTTGGCGGGCCGAATGGCCTCCTTCTGCATCGTAGGGATTCTGTGATTCTTCCCTACAGGTGCCAAGCTACACCCTGCAGACACAGTCTGATTCCCACCGCCCTGTTAGGCTTCATCTTAACGCTGCGTCTCTTGGCATTTCGAACGTGGGGCATCTACACACATTTCCTTAAGAACTTAAGCTTCTTTTCTCCAACGTTTTTTTGGCGCACCAGTTCTCGGGAACGGACTGCAGGGAAGCTGGGATTAAGAGAAAAGCTACAATCACCTTCAGTCGGGTAACAATGACAAGAGAGGCTGCGACGATCACATGTTGACTGGGGGGAGGGAGGGAGGGGAGGGGAAAAAGAGTGTACAACAATGTCACTTCTTTGGTATGCGAGGGAAATTCAGACATTTAAAATGATATATACCTAATGCAGCGGAATGACCTAATGCACAAAACCTCTGGCCAAGCCTCCTCAAACACTTGCAGAGAAAGAATGACTGTGACCATTTTTGGACATGGTTGTACAATCCAAACCCAACCCTTATCCAACTCTTATCAACTCTTAAAATATTTTCCAAAGCGGCTTTGGGGAGAGAGAAAAAAAACATTTTGCACCGAAAGTCTCTGAACTTGCAAATTTTTCCACAATACTACTGACCGACTTAGATCAGGAAACAGTCACTGGGGGTCGGGTTTGAGGAAACGTTCAGGGAAACACGACAACACACTGTGTTTCACTTCACATTAGCCGAATCCAACAGTTAAATCCCGGGATTAACCGGCTCCTATTTACAGGCTCCCCCATTGACAGCTCGGTCAGTCTGTCCTGCTCTCCTCGCCATTCGCATTACTGAGAGGGGGAAGTTAGTTCACGTTGAACTTTACATGAGTAACAACAGTACCTGGTGCACCCCAGTCTCAGACCATCCAAAGACATCCCTCCCCCCCCTCCCCAGCCACAGCGCAGGGTACGATTTGAAGATTAACCTTTACTTGATTAGCACATGGAGTTTGACATTGAACAGACTGGGGTGCTGGGAAAGGACGCTGCCAAAGACATTTACATCAGGTGAGTGAGAGAAGGGAGGGAGGGAGGGAGAGAGAGAGAGAAAGAGAAGGTGGGGAGGCAGAGAGAGAGAAAGTGGGAGAGAGAGAGGTGGGGGGAGACAGAAAAAAGAAAGAGAAGGTGGGAAGAGAGAGAGAGAGAGAAAGAGAAGGGGGGGGCAGAGAGAGAGAAGGGGGGAGAGAGAGAGTTGGGGGAGAGAGGAAAAAAAGAAAGAAGGTGGGGACAGAGAGAGAAAAAGAAGGTGGGGGAGAGAGAAAGAGGGAGAGAGAAGATGGGAGAAAGAGATAAGAGGGAGAGAGAAGATGGGAGAAAGAGATAAGAGGGGGGGCAGAGGGGCAAGCAGTTTTGGCCTTCACTGGGAATGACAAACCATCCCAACACTGCACGGTAAAACCCCTGTTGCTGAATGAAGTGTGTGGCCAGACCTAATGAACAGTCCCAGACCACTCGACCGAACATCCCAATAACCCGAGGGAGAAATAAACACCCAAATTAAACTCAGATCAAACCACTGGATCGTTAATTCGGTTTGGAAGCATTGAGCTAAACACTTGGGAGGTCTGAGTGTAGTGTTACAGCATTCCAAAAGCTGATTTAACCAGGAATATATCAGCTCGGGGAAGAGTCTAACTGTGTACATTGTGCCAAACATGGAGGCAACCTGGGTAAAACACCAAGACTGCACCCAGGTCAAGTACCCATGTGTCTGTGTGTGTGTGTGTGTGTGTTTGTCTCTGTGTGTGTGTGTGTGTTTGTCTGCTCTGATCAGGGAGATGAGCTGGGAGAACATCTCTTATGTTAAAAGAAAGCTTCTTCTGGAAGGGAGGGAAGGGGAATGGTAACACCTTTTGATGATTTGACACGACTTATCTCCCAGTCTAACTGTTTGGAAAACCAGAAAGATACTCATTGGGCTCAGTGGACACAGGATTCAATCCAGTAAAACCATCTGTTGCACTCACAACTTCAGCAAAATAGCAGCGGGCATGTTCTAGAACAGGAACACTGACAAACACACAACACATCTGAACCTGTCTCAACAACGAAGATGATTTTGTTTTAATTCAAGGATATTAATAGCCCACATCTTTCTCACACACTCTGGCTGCACCCTCCCCCTTATTAAAAGGCAACATTCATTTCAAAAGACAGTATTCATTCGCAAATGTAACAAAATAAAATCTGTGCTGTTTTCTTTCTTTCCCCACTAGATGTATCATAATCCTTATAGATCCTAAACGAGCTCCCCTCTCCCAGAGCTCGGATTTTCAATCAGGGAGACATGTACAGGGACGCTGCCTACTTGCCTTTCTCTGCTGCTTTTCCCAGGCAGGATCCAGGAGGAGATCTCGGTCCCAATCATCCTCTGGCTGCATGTAGTCATCGCTCTGCGAGTGGTTAGCATCGTAATTATCCATGGTGTGTGTGTCCTCCTGCTCCTCCCTTGCGGCGTTGTTGCTACACAGTGGCAGCCGGGTTACAATATAACACACAGAGAGCGCAGCTCCCTCTGAAACATACACAGCCTCCCTCCCTGCTACACACACACAGAACCAGCCAGCACTGCACCTCAGTAACGGAAATCCCTCCTCCCAATCCCACATTGGCTCTCAGACCCCCACCTCTATTGGTCTATCCACATGTCCATCAAAAGCAGCCCCGCCCCCGGCAGCAGCATTGGCTAATCCAGTTTATATTTAACTGTGGTGTTAAGATTATTCAGTCTGGCTGGAGAGAATGGAATCTGTTCATTGCCACTTTTATCATCTGATTCTGCCTCTGGGGTGATAGTTGTACATTTTTTTGTTTGTTGTTGAGATGCACTGTTAATGCAGCAAGTAGCTCCAATTAAAGTTTATTTTATTAGTGTCACAAGTAGGCTTCTTATATTAACACTGCAATGAAGTTACTGCAAAAATCCCCCAGTTGCCACACTCTGGCGCCTGTTTGGTTACGCTGAGGGAGAATTTAAGTTTATTTATTAATGTCACAAGTAGGCCTACATTAACACCACAATGAAGTTACAGCAAAAAATTCCCTAGTTGTCACACACCGGTGCCTGTTCGGGCACAGTGAGGGAGAATTTAGCACGGTCAATGCACTTAACCAGCACATCTTTCGGACTGTGGGAGGAAACCGGAGCACCCAGAGTAAACCTATGCTGACACGGGGAGTAGTTCATCGAAATTCGAAGTTTTGGCTCTACTCTCTTTCCACGGACGCTGTCAGACCTGCTGAGTTTTTCTAGCATTTTCTGTTTTAGATTCCAGCATCCACAGGATTTTTACATTTCTTTTTTCCCCTCTATCTTGATTGAAATGATGCATTCTCAGGGACGAGAGTCCCATTGCACCCTTCAGCAGATATTCAGTGGCTGCACCAGAAGAAACCCACACAGACACGGGGAGAATGTGCAGACTCTGCACAGACACTGACCCAAGCTGGGAATCGAACCCAGGACCCTAGTGGTGTGAGGCAGCGGTGCCAACCACTGTTGCCACCGTGCTGCCCTGAATGACTCTGCTCCTGGGCAATGGGGTGATTTTTTTTTTGTTGTTGACACACTGTCAATGCGGCAAGCTTGCTGGAATTGTGCGAAAATGCACTGTCCTGTTTATTACGAGTTCTGCAGTTCTGACACAGTGCAGCCACTGAGTTTCTGCTGACGGTGCAGTGAAATTCCCCTCTCTGAGAAGGCATCATTTCAATCAAAGTAGAGAAAAGAAATAAAAGCAGGAATCTGACATTGAAACGGAAAATGCTGGACAATCTCAGCAGGTCTGACAGCACCTGTGGAGAGGGAATAGCACCAACGTTTCGAGTCTAGATGACTTTTCGTCAGAGACAAAAAAAAACCCAAGGTTTGACTCACATAAAGTGAAATCCTGATAGAAAGTATATAAAATTATGGGAGGCATAGATAGGGTTGACAGTCAGAATCTTTTCCCCGGAGTTGAAATGTCTAATACAAGGGGGCATGCACTTAGGGTAAGAGGGGGAAAGTTCAAAGGATGTGTGAGGAACAAGTTTATTTACACAGAGGGCAGTAGGTGTCTGCCAGGGATGATGATGGAGACAGATACAATAGAAGTGTTTAAGGGGCTTTTCGATATGTACAAGGAATGGAAGGGTATGGACAAAAGCAGGCAGAAGGGATTAGTTTAATTTGTATATCGTGGCCTGTTCTTGTGCTGTACTGTTCTACGTCCAAAGATGTACAAGTCAGGTAGATTGGCCACGCTAAATTGTCCCTTACTGTGAGGGGGATTAGCAGGGTAAATTTAGGGGTTTACAGGTGTAGGACCTGGGTGGGATTGTTGTTGGTGCAGGCTCGATGGGCTGAGTGGCCTCCTTCTTGTATGATAGAGATTCTATAACCAAAAGAGAAAGTGCTGGAAAATCTCAGCTATCAGACCCGCTGAGATTTTCCAGCACTTTCTCTTTTGATTTCAGATTCCAGCATCTGCAGGAATTTGCTTTCATTCTATGTTCTATAAGTAATTCTGTAGGTGCAATGATTGTCATGAAACTATATGATCCTAAACGTTCTCCATAATCATTATAACATGGATTTTTTTATGTGTTCATTTTTCATTAGGATTATGATTTTTAACAATGATCCCACTCCCATTAATCTCACCCATGCACCATACGCCCACAAGAATGATACTGATGCAGTATCTCAGAGAGCTGGGTGGAGTCTGACTCTGATGTGTTAAATAACTCAAGATACCAGCCAGGAAGGGAGCGAAATGTTCAAGTGTAACTCTCAGTATTCCCCTTTGTTGGCGACTGAGACTAGAACAAATAAACCCCTTTAAGGAAGGACAGGGAACAAGGGATTCAAGAGATCTGGGTGATCAGTTCAGAGTTAGAACAAGTTGGTGAGTCAGCATTGTGACGCAAGATAGTTAACTCCTGTTGCTCTCTCCACAGATGCTGCCAGATTATTTGCAGCATTTCGCTGTTCAGGGGATTTTCACAATTAACTACATTGCAATGTTAATGTGACCCTACTTATGATAAATCGACTTAAAAATTTAATATGTATGTTTTGTTACTGTGTAGCACCTATCTGTAACCGCCCCCGTCTTAACACGGTGAAGTCTGGAATAATCATAACCTACACTTGAACATGTTATATCATTAAAGAATTGCTTTCCTTGGAGATGGCACAGTGGCAGAATGGTTAGCACTGCTGCCTCACAGCGCTAGGGACCCAGGTTCGCTTCCCAGCTTGGGTCACTGTTTGTGCCGAGTCTGCATGATCTCTCTACATCTGCATCGGTTTCCTGTAAGTATCTTAGTTTCCTCTCACAGTCTGAAAGACGTTCCGGTTAGCTGCATTGGCCGTGCTAAATTCTCCCTCTGTGTGACCGAACAGGTGCCGGAGTGTGATGACTAAGGGATTTTCACAGCAGCTACATTGCAGTGTTAATTATAAGCCTACTCATGACACTAATAAATAAATTTAAACTTACCGGGAGCCCCCGTTCATTCAGTATGATAACCAGGTTTTAATCCCACTTTGTCAAAAATCACCACTAATATTTATGTTCTTGTTTATAACTAGCGTTTTGAATTGAATTTCGGTGGGGTTGGAAGTGGGGGTGTGAGCAGATTTACATAATCACATTTCCCCTCCCAGGGAGCAGAAATTCTTTTCGCGTGGAGTAAACATCCCAAATTAGATTCAATCATTTCTTTTACCTCTCTCTCTCTGGTTCTGAGCATTTGCATTCCTCAAATTGCTGGCAATTTCTCCCCTTTCGTTGGCATGAGAAGTTGCCTCAAAGTATGCAGGGGCAGGATAGAGAGAAAAAGCTTCTGTCATAACCTCAGGCAACACTTCCTTTGCCATCTAAGGTAAATTCTCAATTCTTAAAACACACTCACACACACACACACACACACACAGAGAAAACCCCGCCTTTCAGAGTACAGTACCAGGGTATTAGGCTGAGACAAATTGCAACCATATAAGGGAAAAAATGTTTTTTTAATTTCTTTTTTGAAAAAAAAGGGCCGGAGGTAATGCTAAACAGCCCGAGGATTGAGACAGGATACATGAGACAGATTTCAATTCAATTTATGGCTACAGTCTCACTGTGCCCATTCCGAAAGCACATTTGATGATATTTTATGAGTAACTTCTTAGAGGTCAGGCAAAGCTCCAACTGTTTAGTTTTATCCACGTTGCTCTAGATTTTTTTTTAAAAAAATGTTCCTGTACAGTTACAGATCGTAAAGCTTTAACAGGACTGGATAGACTGTTTTATCCTCAAATTGTAAATTCCATTTTCTGAACCCCCTTCCTCCCTACCTCACACAAACTCTTTATGATGTTAACTGTGTCCCACCCACCCATCCTCTGCCTCAGTCAGTGGAATGCCTCCCCATCTGTGGAACGTAGAAACTAGAAGCAGGAGTAGGCCATTTGGCCCTTCGAGTCTGCTCCGCCGTTCATTTTGACCATGGCTGATTATCGAATTCAATAGCGCCCCCCCCTTGATCCCTCCCACCCCAAAAGCTACATCTAATTTCTTCTCGCAACACCAGGTTAAAGTCCGACAGGCTTATTTGGAATCACAATCGTTCAGAACGCTGTTTCTTCATCGGGTGAGTCACTGATGAAGGAGCAGTGCTCCAAAATCTTGTGATTCCAAATAAATCTGTCGGACTTTAACCTGGTGTTGTAAGACTTCTTACGGTGCCCATCCTAGTCCAATGCCAGCATCTCCATATCATAATTTCTTCTTGAAATCATACAACATTTTGACCTCAATTACTTTCCGTAGTAGTGAATTCCACAGATTCACAACCTCTCTGGGTGAAGAAATTTCTCCTCACCTTGGTTCTAAAAGGTTTACCCCTTGTTGTCAAACTAGTTCTGGATTCCCCCACCATCAGGACCATTCTTTCCAAGTCTACCCTGTTCAAATTTAATAAGTTTCTAAGAAATGCCCTCCCATTCTCCTAAATCCCAATGATTATAATCCTAATCAACTTATCTTTCCTCATATGACAGATCTGCCATCCCAGGAATCAGCCTGGTAAACCTTCACTATACAACCTGTATAGCAAGAACTTCCTTCCTCAGATAGGGATACCAAAACTCCACACAATACTCCAGGTGTGACCTCAAATACACCTATACAATGACAGTAAAACACCTTAATCCTATACTCAAATCCTCTTGCTATTAACATATCATTTGCCTTCTTTACTGCCTGCTGTACTTGCATACTTACTTTCAGCGACTGATGCACAAGGACACAAAGGTCTCTCGGAGTATCCACCTCTCTCAATTTGCACCCGTTCAAATAATAATCTGTCTTCCTATTATTGCTGCCAAAGTGGGTAACCTCACAGTTATCCACATCATACTGCACCTGCCGGGGGGTGAACGAAGCTGTAAAGTGAGGAAGACAAAAACAGAGTTAACATTTCAGGTCCAATAGGGTTGAAGGGGTCACCCAGATTCAAAACGTCAGCCAGATTCTCTGGTCCCCCTGTAATGAATGGCAAGTTGGTGAGTGCCAAATTCTCCCTCCTCGCTTGCATAGAATCCCTACAGTGCAGAGGGAGGCCATTCAGCCCATCGAGTCTGCACAAACTCTCTGACAGAGCATTGCATCCAGTCCCACCCTCATTCTATCCCCAAAACTCTATGTATTTACCCCACTAACCCCCTTAACCTACACATCTTGGAACATTAAAGGGCAATTTAGCATGGCCAATCCACATAGTCTGCACATCTTTGGACACCAACGGGCAATTTAGCATGGCCAATCCATCTAACCTGAACATCTTTGGAGTGTGGGAGGAAACCGGAGAAACCCATGGAGACACAGCGAGAATGTGCAAACTCCACACAGACAGTCGCCCAAAGCTGGAATCAATCCCGGATCCCTGATGATGTGCTGTCCAGCAGCGGTGGGTTGTGAATGGCTGGAGAATTCTAGCCATTGGTTCTGTTTCTCTCCCCACAGATGCTGTCAGACCCGCAGAGATTTTCCAGCATTTTCTGCTTTCGTTTCAGATTTCCAGCAACTGTGGTACTTTGTTTTATTTTATTGCAGTGCGAGATTGTGGGTTCTTATATTGCAAGCAAACATTTTGAAAAAAAGTACTTCGCTAGCGGCAATGGGAAGACCTGAGATATTATTGAAAGACAAGCTTTTTAACCAAAGAAAATCAGGAAGGTTTTCTATCAGTCAGCATTGACCAAGAAAGAGACAATAGTTTATAGCCTTGAATTTACAGACAGTTGCATAGTAACAGGACTTGAAGAAAGCTGTCCACAAATATTGAGGAATCTCCATACAGACTTCCTGTATGTTGGTAGCATTTTTGAACCAGGCACCAGGTTAAAGCACTCTTCAATGGCCAGCAGCATTTAAATCAGCAAGCCGAAGAAATCAGCCAATCACGCTGAGGTATCCCCACAGACAGCAATCCATCCATTAACTTCCTGCTGCCTCTGGAAAAGCAGCCAGCATAATTCAGGACCACACACACCCCGGACATTCTCTCTTCCACCTTCATCCATCGGGAAAAAGACACAAAAGTCTGAGGTCATGTACCAACTGACTTAAGAACAGCTTCTTCCCTGCTGCCGTCAGATTTTTGAAGGGACTTACCTTGCATTTAGTTGATCTCTCCCTGCACCCTAGCTATGACTGTAACAATACATTCTACACTCAGTCCTTTTCTTCTCTACCAATGGTATGCTTTGTCTGTTTAGCGCACAAGAAATTATATTTTTCACTGTATACCAATACATGTGACAGCAATAAATCAAATCAAAATTAATCCAGTCGAAAGCGCTGCATCTTTTTAATTCAAATGTACAGACCAAAGATGAAAAAACATTTGTTGTAAATTGACTCGATGGGCTGAGTGCTCTCATCTGCACTGTAGGGATTCTATGAAAAATGAAGAATTTATCAGAAGGGAGAAATTTCAAATTCCAAAAATATAAAATCGAATGTTCATGGTCAGAGAGGCTGTTTAGTAGGAGTGACGTGTAATGAAAACCCTAGTTGCACCTCATTTCACAAAGTGTAAGTTTTTCAAGTGTTTTTACAGTGAGTTTTAACAGTGAAGTTCAGTCTCATTTTTCATTGATTACAGGCTGGATGGTACCTCAACAGCGCACCCTCTGGAGAAGCACAGAATTACAGACAAGGTTTAGATGGAATTTCATATGAATGGACTCTCAAAGTTGCTGGACTTGCACATCCCTGTTAACTGGTGCATTCGGGAATTATTTTGGTTTTGGGAAAATAAGAAGTGGGCCTTCTGGTTGTTCTCCGGTCCTGGGACTTTTTTGTCTAGAGCATAGAACGCTGAGGGGTGATCTTATCAAGGTCTGTAAAATAATGAGGGGCGTAGATCAGTTAGATAGTCAATATCTTTTCCCAAAGGTAGGGGAGTATAAAACTAGAGGGCATAGGTTTAAGGTGAGCAGAGAGAAATACAAAAGTGTCCAGAGGGGCAATTTTTTCACACAGAGGGTGGTGAATGTCTGGAACGAGTTGCCAGACTTAGTAGTAGAGGTGGGTATAATTTTATATATTAAAAAGCATTTAGACAGTTACATGGGTAAGATGGGTATAGGGGCATATGGGCCAAATGCGGGTAATTGGGACTAGCTTCGGCGTTTAAAGAAAAGGGCAGCGTGGACAAGTTGAGCCAAAGGGCCTATTTCCATGCTGTAAACTTCTACGACACTGCTATCTCACAGTGCCAGGGACCTGGTTCAATTCCTGGCTTGGGTCATTGTCCATGTGGAGTTTGCATATTCTCCCTATGTCTGTGTGGGTTTCCACTGGTGCTCTGGTTTCCTCCCACAGTCCGAAAGATGCGCATTGGCCATGCTAAATTCTCTCTCAGTGTGCCCAAACAGGTATTGGAGTGTGGCACTGGGGGAGTTCCACAGTAACTTCATTGTGGTATTAATGGAAGCTACTTGCAAAGTTTATTTATTAGACATAAGTAAGACTTACATTAACAATGAAGTTACGGTGAAACTCCCCTGCCTGTTTGGGTCAATACGCTTAACCAGCACATCTTTCAGAATGTGGGAGGAAACCAGAGCACCCAGAGGAAACCCACGCAGACACAGGGAGAATGTGCAAACTCCATACAGACAGCAACCCAAGCCAGGAATCAAACCCAGGTCCCTGACGCTGTGAAGCAGCAGCGCTAACCACTGTGCCACTGTGTCGCCACAACTAATGTGACTAATAAATAACCTTTTGAACAGTAAGAAAAAGAACTGTGACCTCAATTAATCATAACACAAATTAAACCTGTCACCATGGCTGGTTTAATTCTGACACTAGCTTTGAGCTACTTCAATGCTTTTTCCCCCTTCTGCCTCCAAGTAGGTGCTTTACTAATGTATAGAATAAGGCACCTTTAGATGACCTTAATTTCTAAATTAATGCAGTATCTGTAAAGCAGAGTTGGGAAAGAAACTTGTGTGAAACTGGCCTAAAGAGTAAATTCTTCCATCAGAGCCACTTTTAAAAAAATACCAATTAATAAGAACTTTAATTGATCTTTTTTATTCTAAGTTCAGTTTAACAACTGGCCACATGTTTTTACTGTGTCCTTTTCTCTTCAATCCTGTTAGTTTTTAAAAAACCAGCACTCTCTTCGACCGAGCATATTTTAATGCACTATTGCAAGTTTTGTCAGTTACAGGCTGATGAATAATTCCTTTTTTGTCGAGAAGCGAAATTTTTAAAATCCCCTAAGCCCCGTAACTCTTCTGGAAGGTATAAAAGGCTGATTCAGTCTGAGGCCAGGAGTGCGGTGGACAGGAGGGGAGGAGAGGGGGGAGGCTGGGGGCTGAAAAAGCTCAGACAAGTCTCAAATTCCTGGAGAAAGTGTGGAAAAAGTAAGACTTGAATTTGCAAAGAAACCTTTAAGATTGACAACAGGCTCCAGCTACGTTTTATTGATATCAGTGAACAGTTAAATATTGGTTGGAACACCAGACAAAAGCATCCCACCACCAGAGAGAACGTACAACTTCTTTCTGATCTTTTCCCCGGAAGGACAGAGGTTTTAGTTCAAATGGGCAGCATGGTTGGTACAGGCTTGGAGGGCCGAAGGGCCTGTTCCTGTGTTGTCATGTTCTTTGTTCTTGTCTGAATTTCTGCGTTATTCTGCGCACGAGTGGATTCTTGAAGTTGCTGTCAGTTTCAAGGAATGATGACAGCTTTGTCACCATTATCTCTGCAAAATCCAGGTCAATGTCATCCGATGTGTTTGACCCCTGATCTGTGCTTAGTTGCCTGTATTCTAACGTTGGTTTAGCTAAATGTTACCAGCTATTTGCCAAGGAACCAAAGACAGAGAAGGAAGTGTTTAATGTTCATATCCAGAAGACAGAGCACTGGTGTGCTCCCTCAGTGCTAAAGCCCAGTCTCCCTGTTCTTTTTCCTGATATATATATATCAGAATCATAGAATCCCTACAGTGCAGAAGGAGGCCATTTGGCCCATCGAGCCTGCAAAGATAATTTCTACCACTAAAAGTGCACTAATCCTTTTTTTCCAGCACTTGTGCTGTATCCTTGAATGTTTTGATATTTCACATGCTCACCCAAATACCTTTTAACGGTTGTAAGGTTTCTGGTCTCCACTATCTTCCCAGGCAGTGGGGTCATTAAATAATTTTCCTGAGGGTCTATGGAAAGAGATATGAAACTACAAAGGGTTGTGAATGAAGCCCAGTTCATCACACAAACCAACCACCCATCCATTGACCCATATACTTCCTGCTGCCTTGGGAAAGCAGCCAGCATAATTAAGAACCCCACACCCCACCCCTTCCCCCCAGACATACTCTTTCTTCCACCTTCTTCCATCGAGACAAAGATACAAAAGTTTGAGGTCACGTACCAACCAACTCAAGAGCAGCTTCTTCCCTGCTGCCATCAGACTAATGAATGGACCTACCTTATATATTAAATTGATCTTTCCCCACACCCTAGCTCTGACTGTAACACTATATTCTGCATCCAGTCCTTTCCTTTGCCCCTATGTACTCCATGAATGATAGGCTTTGTGTGTGTATAGAGCTGGTTGATTATTGTAAAGGATCCTTTGGGAAAGAGTGATCATAATAGGAAGCAGTAGGCTTATTTTATCATGAATAGGCTTACATTAACACTGCAATGAAGTTAATCCCCTTTTTGGCCACACTCCAGTGCCTGTTTGGGTACACTGAGGGAGAATTTAGCGTGGCCAATCCATCTAACGAGCTCGTCTTTTGGAGGAAACCGGAGTGCTCGGAGAAAACCCACGCAGACATGGGGAGAATGTGCACACTCCGCACAGACAGTGACCCAAGCCAGGAATCGAACCTGGGTCCCCAGCACTGTGAGGCAGCAATGCTAACCGCTGTGCGGCCTATGGTATCATTGAAGGCAATATCAAGGCATGGACTAAGGATTGGTTAAGAGACGGAAAGCAGAAAGTAGTGTTGTGTCTTGTTACACAGTGTGAATTGACTTCTTATTAATACAATAACACTTATTCATTCATTTAATATTAATTGCGGTAGTTATTTTTACAGAACAATCAAAAGTCAAACTTAACGCTGGTCTTTGACTTAACTTTGAATGACTGACGGGTACCCAAGCAGATATTGGTCTGTATCCACATGTCAGTCTCTGCAGTCTCCTCAGTATGGTCTAGTCTTTGGTCTGGTCTCATCCACTTCTTCCGGGTCTGGTCTGTTCTTCCTTCTTCTGCTCTGGATGGTCTAGGCTCGCCCTTCACACTGGCTGGTCTCTAGAATCTCCATAGTGTGTTGAGTAGCACTTTTATTATTGGATTATTTGGCGCCCTTTAGGGTGGACCCTCGATCACTACCAATCAATGAGTCAAGACCCCATCACTCTGATGGATGGAGCCCAATCAGATGCTGCCATACTCATTTCGGGCTGTGTACCCCAAAGCCTTGCCTACGGAGGCACGTAGATCGCATACCTCCTTCACAAATTTTACTGTTAATTCATTCCTGGGACATGGGCGTTGCCGGCTGGCCAGCATTTATTGCCCATCCCAAGTTGGCCTTGGTGGTGGTGAGCTGTCTTCTTGAATCGCTGCAGTCCGCCATGCCGTTAGGGAGGGAATTCCAGGATTTTGACCCAGCCACTGTGAAAGAACAACGATATGTTTCCAAGTCAGGATGGTGAGTGGCTTGGAAGGGAACTTACAGGTGGGGGTGTTCCCATTTATCTGCTGCTAGCATCAGGGGTTAAGATGCTCCATTGTCTGGTACGAAAGTATGTTTGATCAGAGAACACTGATTGACAACCTATCCTGGTCCCCCCCCATGCTGAACACAATAGTTAAGAAAGCCCACCAATGCCTCTACTTTCTTAGAAGACTAAGGAAGTTTGGCATGTCTGCTATGACTCTCACCAACTTTTACAGATGTACCATAGAAAGCATTCTTTCTGGTTGTATCACAGCTTGGTATAGCTCCTGCTCTGCCCAAAATCGCAAGAAACTACAAAAGATTGTGAATGTCGTCCAATCCATCAGGCAAAACAGCCTCCCATCCATTTTCTCTGTCTACACTTCCCGCTGCCTCGGAAAAGTAGCCAGTATAATTAAGGACCCCACGCACCCCGGACATTCTCTCTTCCACCTTCTCCCATCAGGAAAAACATACAAAAGTCTGAGGTCACATACCATTTGACTCAAGAACAGCTTCTTCCCTGCTGCTGTCAGACTTCTGGATGGACTTACCTCACATTAAGTTGATCTTTCCCTACACCCTGGCTACGTCTGTAACACTACATTCTGCACGCTCTTGTTTCCTTCTCTGTGAACAGTATGCTTTGTCTGTATAGTGCACCAGAAACAATATCGTTCACTGTATGTTAATGCATGTGACAATAATAAATCAAATCAAATCAAAAATCTTTGAGATGGCCTATTTCCAATGCTGATGTCTAAGGCTGCAGTCCGCTTGTCCAATATTCATTCTGGGTTGCAGCCTCTTTGTCTCGGTCTTTACGCACACACTTGGCCATCCTATCCCCATCATGCTTGGCAATTGCCATCTTTGGTGGCCCATTTGGTTGCACAGTAGGAAGAAATTAATGAGTAACGTTTGGGATGGCGAGATGTTACCAATGGAACACCACAAGGATTAGTGCTTGGGCCTCCAGTATTTACAATATATAGCCATGTCGTAGATATTCAGTGAAGAAAGATGAAGAGGATTGGATCTATATTCTGTGGAGTTTAGAATGGGAGATGACATCGTGAAACATAAAAAGAAATTCTGAAGGCGGTTTGTTGGGCAATAATCGAGAGGCTATTTTCCCAGCTGGAGAGATTAGGAAAGATTTCAGGATAATACGGCAGCCATTTAAGATAGAAATGAGGAGACATATTTATACACTGCATTGTGAATATCTGGAGTTCACTGCCACAGAGGACTAATGGCTGCTCAATCTGTTCAAGGCTGAGATTGACAGATATTTGGACATCAAGGGAGATAGGAATAGGGCAAGAAAGTAGGTTCGAGATTGAAAATTAGTCACGATCTGATGGAAAGGCAGAATGGGCCTGAGGGTCCAGCTGGCCCATTCATAACTCTACTTCCGATATTTGTATGCAGTTTTCCAATGTGTTGTTAAACAATATGCAGCACTGTTTGGGTAGAAAACAAATCTGCAATGTATTCCAAACCGTCTGCTACTAACTCATTGCAGATGGGAATCTGAAAGGACACAATAGAGGGGGCAGTAGTCTTCTCTGTAACAAGTAATACTGATTGGAGAGAAAGGATAACGCTTCTAATGGATTTCACATGGTTAGATTTCCTTCTTAAACTGTTTGTGAAATCGTACAACCTCGGTGCTTTGGAGGGAGACAGCTGTAACAGCTGTTTACACATCTGCATTTATTTGAGTTCAGGAGCCCCTTTACACTAAGAAAGGGGCAACTCATTCAAAATGCTGCTTTATGTGTGCCACTGGCACAGTGGTAGCGCTGCTGCCTCACAGCGCCAGGGATCCAGGTTCAATACTGCGTGGAGTTTGCACCTTCCTCCCCGTGCCTGCGTGGGTTTCCTCCGGGTGCTCCAGTTTTTTCCCACAGTCCAAAGATGTGTAGGTTATGTGCATTAGCAATGCATTATTTGCCCCTCAGTGGGATTAGTAGGGTAAACACCTGGGGTTATGGGGAGAATGTGCACAGACAGTCACCAATGGCCAGAATTGAACCCGGGTCCCTCCCGTTGTGAGGCAGCAGTGCTAACCACTGTGCCACCATGCCAGCTAAAAATACTCTCCCAAAATTCTTCACCTTTTCATCTATTTTTTAAACAAAAATAACATTACCTGCCTTTGGTCACCTCTCCTAAAACACCTATAGTTCAGTGTCCCTCATGTAGAGGGTTGCTTCTCTATGTTAAATCTTCTGTACAATTTTAGATGTTCATTTTCTGCACGCACTCACCAAAATGATAGAAGTTACTTTGAAATGCAGGGCATGGCACTAGCATGTGGTATCAGCTGCAAAACCTTCTTGCTCTGCTCCCTCCACATTGCCCTGGGAAAATGAGCAAACATTTGGCTTTCTCTAAATGATGACATTTCTGTATTTATTTGTAACAAAACACCTAGCTGATCTTGCAAATTATTTGACGTGCAAAGAAAGTTTATTTACTAGTATCACAACTAGGCTTACATTAACACTGTAATGAAATTGCTGTGAAAATCCCTAGTCCTCACACTCATCTTTGGGTACACTTAGGGAGAATTTAGCACAGCCAATGCACTAACCAACATGTCTTTCGGACTGTGGGAGGAAACCGGAGCACTCGGAGGAAACCCGCGCAGACATGGGGAGAATGTGCAGACTCCGCACAGACCTAAGCTGGGAATTGAACCCGGGTCTCTGGCGCTGTGAGGCAGCAGTGCTAACCACTGTGCCACCCCACTGGGATATTGAATCCCAATCTCTTATTATTGAAAACCTTCAGAAAACAACATCTTCCCAAAAACTCCAAGTGAAGTCTGGGCAAAATGTATTTTTCTGTTAAGAGAGGAAGCATTGTTCAGATAATAGCAGTCGACTGTAAAGAAATTTCAATTAACTGCACGGCAGAAAGGGCTAAAGTATGGATGCATTAAAGGATTTCTCTGTGAAGTAGTTTGACAAGGGGCTCTTCCTGTAACTAGGAGAGTTCACTTTTTTGCCAAAATTGGTTTGAACCCAAATCCCTCATTTGGGATCCAAACACACTGCCAGTTACTGACGAGAATGTAACATTTTCTGCTTCTTGAAGGGATTCCACCACCTCGAGTTTTGTACATAATCTCAGTCTATGTACCACTATGTACGATACCACTCTCACCTGAGACAGAAAGTTGTACAAGCAGGCCAAGCTTTCCAATACACGACTGAGAGGGTGCTGCCCTCTCAGAGATGCCATCATTAATATAAAATGTTCAGATTTCCCCTCTCAGCTCTGCGTAGGCAATCCCAAGGCATTACTTTTAAGAGCAAAGATGGTTGGTTCTGCTGCCTCACAGCGCCAGGGACTCAACTTCAATTCTGGCCTTGGATGACTGTGTCTCTGTGGAGTGTGCATGTTCTCCTCGTTCTCCTCCAATAATTGGGAACTATTGATTCACCAATTCAAATAGCTTTTTTCTGTGGGGGGGGGCAGTTGGGAGTGAGGTGGGGTGAAGTGGGGTGGCACAGTGGTTAGCACCGCTGCTTTCACAGTGCCAGGGTCTCAGGTTCGATTCCTGGCTTAGGTGACTATATGGAGTTTGCACATTCTCCCTGTGTTTTTGTGGGTTTCCCGTGGGTGCTCCAGTTTCCTCCCACAGCCCAAGGGAGAAGGTTAGATGGATTGGCCATGTTAAATTGTCCCTCAGTGTCCCAAGGTGTATAGATTAGATGGATTAATCTATGGTGAATATGTGGAGTTATGGAGTGGGAGGGGTCTGGGTGAGATACTCTGTGAAATTCAGTGCAGACTTGATGGGCCAAATGGCCTTCTTTTGGACTGTAGGAATTTTATGATTCTCACATTTGACCCATATTAATTCCTCAACTCGTAACAGTTCCATTTGCAACTTTTCATCTGCTGGAGAAATCCATGTCCATATGGAGCAAGATTTGGACAATATACAGATTTGGGCTAAATGGAAACTAATATCTGTGCCAAGCAAACGAAAGGCAACTACCATTTACAACAAGATTGAGTTTAACCATCTCCATTTGATATTCAATGGCACTGCCATGATTGAACTTCCACCATCAACATCCTGGGGGGTGGCCAATGACTTAGAAACTTAATTAAACAATCACAAATAATGGGGCGGCAGATCAGAGATTCTGCTCAGCAGTTCGACAGCAAAATAACTCTTCGCCTGCTTCACCCAAATTCTGTCCATTATCTCCAGGATGGAAGTCAGGAGTGTGGTAAAATATTCGCCATTCGTTAGAGCTGCAACCATGTGGATAACGCTCAAGAAACTCAACACCATCTGTGACAAAGAAATCTTTCCATCTAGCATCCCATCCACCATCTCAAAAATTCACTTCTTCATCATTGGTGCACCCTGGTGGCAGTGCGTATAAGGCACACTGTACCAGGGCCAAGAGAGCAACGGAGGCAGGGTCACTGAATATGTTCAAGGTTCAGTTCGATGGATTCTTTATCAACAAGGGAGGCAAAGAATATAAAGGACAGACAGGAAAGTGGAGTTGCAGTCACACGTGGGTTAGTCATTGTTCTTATCTAACTGCGGAAAAGATTCAAGGAGCCAAATTCGTACGAGGTGCACTGGAGCAACTTGTCGAAGCTTCTTTGAAAGCATTTTCCAAATCCACAAGGAGAAAGGGACTGAAAGGAAAGGGGAATCAAAGATTGGTGAGTGGTTAACAGTGAGGCAGAGTGTCTTGGGCTAAGAGAAGATATAGATGGAATGGTCAAATGGGCAGCTAAGTGGCAGATGGAATTTAACCTTGAAAAGCGTGAGGTGATACATTCCAGAAGGAGTAATTTGACAAGAAAGTATTCAATGAATGGGAGTGCACCATAAATTTTGTGGAACAAAGGGATCTTGCCATGTGTGTCCCCAGATCTCTGAAGGCAGAAGCATATGTTAGTAGCTGGTGAGAAAGGTATATAGGACATTTGCCTTTAATCAGTCAAGGCATAGATTACAAAAGCAGGGAAATCATCTTAGAACTTTGGTAAGGCCAAAGCTAGACAGTGCATGCAGTTCTGGTCATCACATTATAGGAAGGATGTGATTGCACTGGAGGAGGTGCAGAGGAGCTTCACCAGGATGCTGCCTGGGATGGAACATTTAAGTTATGATGAGAGTTTGAATAGGCTTGGGTTGTTTTTGGTGTAGCAGAGCAGACTGAGGGGCAACCCGATCGAAGTGCACAAGATTGAGAGACATGGAAAGAGTGGATAAGGAGCGGCTGTTCCCCTGAGTTGAAGGGTCAGTCACAAGGGGGACAAAATGAGGTCAGAAGGTTAAGGGGGATGGGAGGAAAAACTTTTTAAGGTCTGAAATGTGCTGCCTGGGAGGGTGGTAGAAGTGGGATGCCTCACATCCTTTAAAAAAATACCTGGATGAGCACGTGGAATAGCTTAACATTCGGGGCTATGGGTCAAATACTGGCGGATGGGATTAGATGGGAGTTCAGGTGTCTCTAATGCGTCGATGTGGACTTGATGGGTTGAAAGGCCTCCTCTGCGTTGAATGATTCTATGAAAGGAATCTTTGATGAATTAATCTGGGTTTTTAATTGCAAATCCAAACATCACTATAAAAAAGAAATTGAAAAGAAAATAAAATCCATTGTGCCAGGGGCCTGGATTCAATTCCAGCCTCGGGTGACTGTCAGTGTGGAGTCTGTACATTCTCCCCATGTCTGCATTGATTTCCTCCCACACTCCAAAGATGTGTGGGTTAGATTGGTTGGCCATGCCAAATTGCTTCTTAGGGGACTGGGAGGATAAATATGTGGGGTTATGGGCTTGGGATCTGAGTGGGATTGTTATCGGTGCAGACTCGATGGGCCGAATAGCTTCCTTCTGCACTGCAGGATTCTATGATTTTAAATGTTCAAAAAATGACGTAGAGGGATTTTAACATTTATCATTTACATTTCTGCTAACGAAATGCTGTTTACTTAAGGAACTTGAAAGTGTCAATTTGTATGAGACTTTACCCGAGCAAAGAAATTAACACCTCCTGGAGAGAACAGATGATATAAATGTAAAAACAACATTGAAAAAGTTTATTTGCAGTTCCTGTGATGAGCAAGACAGTAAATACTTTCCCCAGTATAGTACTGAAACCACACTGGACAGGCGGTTTGATGTCTGGTTTACATTGTGCAGTCATCCCAGGTTAGGGAGAAAGGATTTGAGTGCAGGGATAGGGATGTTTTACTGCAATTGTACAGGGCATTGGTGAGACCACATCTGGAGTATTGCGTGCAATTTTGGTGACGTTATCCAAGGAAGGGTGTGCTTGCTATAGAAGGAGTCATGTCAAGCTTTACCAGGCTGATTCCTCGGGTGACTGTATGTGTGGAGTCTGTACATTCTCCCCATGTCTGCATGGATTTCCTCCCACACTCCAAAGATGTGCGGGTCAGATTGGTTGGCCATGCCAAATTGCCTCTTGGGGGACTGGGAGGATAAATATATGGAGTTATGGGCTTGGGATCTGAGTGGGATTTTTGTCGGTGCAGACTCGATGGGCCGAATAGCTTCCTTCTACACTGCAGGATTCTATGATTTTAAATGTTCAAAAAATGATTTTTTGAACAGGTCTGTTGGTTAGAATTACATTCATTGGAGTTTGGAAGATTGAGGGGGGATTTGCAAAGAAGCTTATCTGACAGGGTTAGACAGGGTAGATTCAGAAAGAAAGTTCCTTCTGTTGAGAGGTCATGGTTTGAGGATAAAGGGTGAATCTTTTAGAACTGAGATGAGGAGAAATTTCTCCAGAGAGTGGTGGATGTGTGGAATTCACTTCTACAAAAATGAAACATTACCAGATAATTGCTGTAGGATGCATAGTACCTGACCTGCTGCAACTGCTGTACTATATTGGCACACTGTTGGCCAAAGAGTTAATTTGAGCTTGCCTCTGAATGTTCTTTCCTCACAATGTGCTGCCTCCATCTATACTGTAGAAAATGTCATCTGATTTAGGTGCTGGAACATCAATGGACATCTGCTAAATCCACTGTCCTGGAGGCTGAAAGGAAATGGTAATGCGCGGCAGGCTGCGTATACTGAACTCTGTAACACTAACTAAAGGAGACAGCTCCATAAACATCCACATTAGTGCACAAGACAAGGCTGACACATTTGCAAACACCTTCAGCCAAGTGGATGATCCATCTTGGCCCTCTCTCTCGAGGTCCCCAGTTTCACGCATTCCAGTTATCAGCTGATTTGATTCATTCCATAAGTAGACCTACATTTACACTACAATGAAGTTACTGTGAAAATCCCCTACTTGCCACACTCCGGTGCCTGTCCGGGAACACTGAGGGAGAATTTAGCGCAGCCCAATGCACCTGATCCGCATGTTATAAAGGCACTGGATAATGCAAATGCTATGGGCTCTGACAGTATTCGCTATGGGCACAATGGTTATCGCTGCTGCTTTATTATGCGGGAGACCCGGGTTCAATTCCTGGCTTGGGTCACAGTCTGCGTGGAGTTTGCACATTGTCTCCATGTCTGCACGAGTTTGCTCTGAATGCTCTGGCTCCCTTCCACAGCCCAAAGACGTGCTGGTTATATGCATGAGCTGTGCTAACTTCTCCCTCAGTATACTCGAACATGCACCGGAGTATGGCGATTATGAAACTTTACCCGAGCAAAGAAATTAACACCTCCTGGAGAGAACAGGAGATATAAATGTAAAAACATTGAAAAAGTTTATTTGCAGTTTCTGTGATGAGCAAGACAGTAAATACTTTCCCCAGTATGGTACTGAAACCACACTGGACAGGCGGTTTGATGTCTGATTTACATTGTGCAGTCATCCCAGGTTAGGGCGAGAGGATTTGAGTGTAGGGATTGGGATGTTTTACTGCAATTGTACAGGGTGTTGGTGAGGCCACATCTAGAGTATTGTGTGCAATTTTGGTGACCTTATCTGGGGAAGGATGTCCTTACTATAAAGGGAGTCTTGCAAAGGTTTACCAGGCTGATTCCTGGGATGGCAGGTGACTTCACTGCAGTATTAATGTAAGCCTGCTTGTGACTAATAAACAAACTTTTTTATTCCAGCAACAGTAGTGAAAACTTTTGATCCAGAACTCTCCATGCCCTAGCCACACTGTTCAGATTTAGTTGCGTTACTCGGCAATGTGGAACAGTGGCACAACAGTTAGCACTGCTGCCTCACAGCACCAAGTATCTGGGTTCGATTCCCAGCTTGGGTCACTGCCTGTGTGAAGTCTGCAAGTTCTGCCCATGTCTGAATGGGTTTTCTCTGGGTACTCCAGTTTCCTCCCACAGTCTGAAAGACGTGCTGGTTAGATGCATTGGCCATGCTAAATTCTCAGTCAGTGTACCCGACTAAACTGTGCCAGACTGTGGCGACTGGGGGATTTTCACAGTGACTTCATTGCAGTGTTAATGTAAGTCTACTTGTGACACTAATAAATAAACTCTAACTAATTATGAGTTAAACTACGCAGCACTCCCCACTGTGCAGCATTCCCTCTGCGACACTGGAGACAAAAAGATTACATCCTGAGCCAAAACCCTGATCGAGACTTTAATCCACTGAAGCAAGCTGATGTGGTTAAGACCCAGAACTGGGTTTGATGCTGGTGTGTTTGTTTGGCTTGTTCATACCTCCGGTAGGATCTCATAAAATCCTGTTTCTTTCCTTTGCTAGTCAGTGGACTAGCAAACTGGGTCAACTGGGTTATTGACTTAAAGTTAATTTATTTATTAGTGCTAGGTTTTTGGAAGAAACCCACGCAGACATGGGGAGAATGTGCGAATTCCACAGAGATTGTGACCCCAGCCGACAGACCGGTTGTAAATTCTTAAGTATTTCAATGGTGTCCAGAGTAAACTGCAACGCAGATCAGACTGGAGGAAGGGCACCTGGTGAAGAACAATTCTCTTTGGATCTACCCTTTATAGGAGACTTTGGCAGCCACATGAATCCCTCGATTATTTAAATAACAAAAAGCTAATACAACGTAAGTACGATGTTTTGAGATGAAACATAATCAGTTCTTGTTGTTCATTGTGGAACAGCATTTGTGAAAGAACCACACTACATAACTACCAATTTCCTTCAACATTTTACAAGGATTTCAGAAGATAAACAACGGCAGCAGTTAAATAGATCGCAGCAGTGAACCACTGATACATTATCCATCTGATTCACTCCAATGGTAATTTAATGCGCTTGAGACATCTTTGTTCCAGCCAGTTAATCACTTACTTTAAATGTTTGTACATAACTTCAATTATATTTGAGGCAAATGCGTATTAAACGCTGCAAAAACAATGAAATGTTCTTGCATCAAATTTCACCACAGGAATTGTTCCATGTTGCAAATAGAGCGTTTATGCATTTGCTTCAGGCAGTCTCAACAAAGTGATTCCAGCCTGCATCGAGTTTCTCACTATTCCCAAATTAGCTTGGAATGAAAAGATAAACTTTCCATCACTTTAAAGTGTCTGCGTGGCTTTCCTCCGGGTGCTCCGGTTTCCTCCCGCACTCAGAAAGATGTGCTGGTTAGGTGCATGGGCCATGCTAAATTCTCGCTCAGCGAACCTGACCAGGAGCAACTAGGAGATTTTCACAGTAACTTCATGGCAGTGTTAATGTAACTCTTACTTGTGAGTAATAAATAAGCTTGAATTTTAATTTCCACTCCTGGTCCCTATGTCTGCAGGTGTCGTAAACTGTTCTTTCTCCGTACATGCTCTCTGTTAAAGCTTCTGTCATCACTTTTGTACTCAAAAACCAGCCCTTCATTCCATAAGTCCTTGCAAATCCTCTCTGAAATCCTCAGATTCGTTGCCCTCTTCCAAATCCATGCCCATCTCTCTCAGAACACGCATGTTTACACTCCTCCTATCAGATTTCCATCCCTGCCATAGCACCAAAACAGGTCCTATCAAAGTCACAATTGTCACCGGGGTGGGGGGTTCTCTGGCCTCTCCAGTCACGTTTCCTGCTGGCAGGAGGTGGCATGCTGTTCATTGGCAGTGGGATCCTCTGGTCCCAGTGCTATCAATGTGATTTCCCATTGATGTAACCCCACACACTGTCATGAAACACACAGGAAGGGGTGCGCTACCAGCGGGACCAGAGAATGGCTGGAGAACTCCCCTGTTTCCCCCCACCCCTCCACCACACAAACAATGTGAGTCATTCTTCTCCACTGCCTGCCATCTTTGGCCACATCATCCTCTTTTTCATTAATTTGTGGGACATGGGCATTACTGGCTGGCCAGCATCTATCGCCCATTCCTGGTTACCCTTGGACAGCAATTGAGAGTCAACCAGATTGCTGTAGATCTGGAGTCATACGAAGGCCAGAGCAGGTAAGGACAGCAGATTTCCTTCCCTAAAGGAACAGACCAGATCGGTCTTTCCAACAATCAAGAATGGTTTCATGGTCATCAGTCGATTCTGAATTCCAGATAATTTTCATTGAATTCAAATTCCACCATCTGCCGTGGTGGGATTCAAACCCGGGTCCCTGGAACATTAGCTGATTAATAGTCTAATGATAATACCACTCCTCTAAACCTTTCCACTAACAGTTAACTTGTTGGGATAATACTCGGCTGTTGTCATTCTTATCTGTCTAAGAGTAACAGAATCACATTTGATAGTCTTTTTCCCTCCCCCGACTTCTGTCCTACTTCTTTGGGTCGTTCTTGAAGATATAGCCTTGGCCTCCTAATTATTCTCGATTTACAAGCCCCTTTCAGTTACAGCATTCAAAATCCACAAATGGTGGCGTCAAACATACGCTACCCCCATCCAGCTTCACCTCCCTACCTCCCATCTCGACTCTCCCCCAATGCTAGAATTATCAGATTACTTCTCCAATGGCCAGTATTGGATGAGCAGAAATTTCTTACATCACTGGGAAAGTTGAAGCCATTGTTTTCAGTTCCAAATTCTGCTTTTTCCCAACTACAGACTACACCCCCCTTCCCAGACACTGAATCTTAGAATCCCTACAAATGCAGGAGGATGCTATTCAGCCCATCGAGTCTGCACTGACTCTCTGACAGAACATCTTCCCCAAGCTCTATCCCCATAACTTTGCACAAATACCATGGCCAATCCACGTAACCGTCGCATCTTAGGACATCAAGGGGCAATTTAGCATGGTCAATCCGTCGAACCTGCACATTTTTGGACTGTGGGAGGAAACTGGGGCACCCGGAGAAAACCCACATAAATATGGGGAGAATGTGCAAACTCCACACAGTGACCCAAGACTGGGAACTGAGCCTGGGTCCCTGAAGCAGCAATGCTAACCACTGTGCCACCAGACTACCTGCAACAACACTGTCACAGGTGAATCCCAGATGAACTTTCAACCACGAATCACTTAAGACTGCATATTTACAGCCACCCCACCCCTCAGCCCACAAAAATATTAGCCAAATTCACCCTGTCCCAGCTCATCTGCTGCAGAACCCCTCATTCAATATTAGCTCCAAACGTGATTATTCTCATGCATACATGGCTGGGCTCCCACATTTCACTATTTGTATTTGTGTGCAGTCATTCAAGACTTGCACATGGCTTTCCTCACATGAAGTCCCATTCTCCTTCTACCTTGTGCTCGTTGGCCTACAGTAGCTGCTGATCACGTAACCTCCTGGCTTCTAAAATTCACCTCTTCATTTGGAAATCCCTCCGTTGCTTCATCCGTCCCAATTTCTGCAGTCTCCTTCAGCTCCACCACCCTCCAAAATATCTACACTCATCCAATTCTGGTCTCTTGAGCAGTTCCGATTTTAATTCTTCACGCTGGTTGCTGTGCCTTCAGTTGCTCAGGCTCTGAAACTCTACTATTCCTTCCCTAAATTTCACCATCTTTCTCCTTTTAAGAACAGTGGCACAGTGGTTAGCATTGCTGCCTCTCAGTGCCAGGGGCCTGAGTTCGATTCCTGGTTTGGGTCACTGTCTGTCAGAGTCATCACATTCTCCTGGGTTTGAATGGGTTTCCGCAGGATGCTCCGGTTTCCTCCCATACTCCAAAGATGCGTGGGTTCAGTTGATTGGCCATGCTAAATTGCCCCTTTGTGTCCGGCGGATTAGCAGGGTAAATATATGGGGTTATAGGGAAAGGGCTTGGATAAGATTGTTGACAGTGCTGGCTCAATGGGCCAACTGGCCTCCTTTTGCACTGCAGAGATTCTACGATTTTAAAATGTTCCTTAAAACAAGTCCCTTTAACTAAAGCTTTCATCCATCAGCCCTAACATCCCCTTATATTTAAGTGTCTAGTTTTGCTGTGTTGTTTTATTACAATAACGACTCTCTATAAATTCAAATTGTCATTGTCATACATTTATTACGTTGTTATTTGATGGTACAGAACTCGAGCATTGCTGAAAAAAAACGAGACATTATTTGTCAAAGCTTTTCATCTTGCACTCATCAGAAACGCAAAATTATAAATCCAAGGGAAGCAGCAACATATTCTCATGGGCCCTGTTCTCTGCAGGGTACACACATTGCACCTGTTTCAGCTAAATAAGTGACAGCCCATTCACTGATTCAATTCTCAATCTTAACCAGTCTGGTTTAAATTTAAAACAATGCTTGGCAGTTAACTGTCAGTCACCATCAAATAATGCAATCCCCAAGGCAACACCTGTACCAGAGTCCACTTACCAATTAGTGCACTCATGCAGTATCAATTTATTTCCCTTGAATATGTATTCTTGTCCTGATGAGTACAAGATGAAAAGTTTTGACAAATAGTCTCTCTTTTTCAGCAATATTTGTTACATTGGCACTTCTTCCTTTTGTTTTAAATGAGGGATGTCCCTGCTTAGGGTAAATCGGTACCAAGTAAGGGCTGTGGATGCTGAACACTGGATAAAGGAACTTGCTATTCTGCCTGAGAGGTGCATCTTAATACTCATCTCAGACAAGTTTCTCCTGCTACACCACTGTGCATTCTTCCAATTCCCAACCCAATTATCCTGGTTTTGTTCATTCAGCATATCTTGATGCTGAACAAAGAGTTCCATACTCATTCAGAACTGGACTGTCTAATCTCACTTCACATGCGATTCTTTCATCATATCTGGGTTGGAACAAAAGAACACAAGAACAATCCACTGTTACTCATTTCTAAGAGACAATGTTAGTCTCGTTACAGTTGTACACGTTTGCTGTGTTCAAAGGCTTAACACTGAAAAGATCCTGAGCTAGCTTCAGTAATATAATCTAATCTGTGTCAACTTGGTGCTCTCAGCTTTGCTTCTGGCGATTCCAAATGAAGACCCTACCCTCCAAGATGCACAAGCGGCCAAAGAAACCTTCCCAATCGAGCCACAAAGTGCATTCTGCCAACCCAGAAGGGGAGTTGCAGAGGGATTTATTGATCAGTCGATACGATCTGATGGTTCAAAGACAATATCATGGAATTAGACCTTTCTAACTCCAAATAAAAGCACACCGGAATATATACTCATAATGGAGATTGTGGTTCAAATTAACACTCAAAGATCTCCCTGTGGTTGTGAAACATTACCTTAAAAGTTTATTTATTTATCAGTTACACGTAGGCTTACATTCACACTGCAATGAAGTTACTGGGAAAATTCCCTAGTCGCCACACTCTGGCACCCGTTCGGGTACACTGAAGGAGAATGTGGCATGGCCAATCCACCTAACCAGCACATCTTTGGACTGTGGCAGGAAACTGGAGCACCGGGAGGAAACCCACGCAGACACGGGGATAATGGTACAGACAATGACCCAATCTGAGAATTGAACTTGGGTCCCTGGCGCTGTGAGGCTTTGTTGTACTTTGTCCTCTCTGGAGCCGCAGTGGAATGGTGTGAAGGCAGGAATGCAGCAGGACACAAGGAGGAATTGCGAACGACCGCGTTTATTTCTCTCGCCCGTGGAGGAAGATGACAGCTGACCACGCACGTGTTGTGCGGAAATATTGTGCTTCAAATAATTCTCATTAAGAAATTAAACGCAAAACACAAAACTTTATTCCTGACTGCTGCTCAAATCGAACTCTTTCTTCTTTGTCAACAGATCAGTGTTCCACACACGTAACCAACATGTCAAACATTTTCCTTAAGGATCAAACTGTCTACCCTTCACACGAAGAAAAGGCTACCGACAAAAGGTGGCAACTTAAAATAAAACCAAAGGAAAAACTCTCAAGAACTATAAAGTGTTAAGGTTTCAAAAAGTCTTTACCTGTTGAGTTATTATTCTATGGGCTTGAATACTTGGGACAGATATAAATCTGCCTACCTTTACCAAGCTGTTATTATGGGAAGCTTTATAATAATTTGTCCGATTTGAAGCGCTGAATGCACTGCGAACTCTCGCTTGGCATAATGAATACTTTAAACAGAAGAGGTACAAACCTTGGATATCTGAATCCAAAATTAGAATCACTCCAAATAATTTGTATTTTATATACCATTATCATACACATTCTACAAATTTCTGTATTAGCATTTCTTCAATAAATTGACTTATTTACATAATTGTTAACAAAAGCTCTCACTGTGTACAAGCCAGTGTCTTGTGGAGTCCCTAGTTAAATGCTTTTGCCAGTGTCATTCCGAGGCACTGGTACAGGACAAGTGCAAATCGTATCACGTCTTCTGTTTCTTCTCGGCCGGGGAGTAGTCAGGTTCCAGCTCTTTCCGAAACCTCTTCAACACCCCGGAAGGCTGGCCGGTCTCCACTGGCGACAGGTTCCCTTGGCGACAATCAAAAAAATTCTGCAGCGCTATCATTTTCTTAGCACATTCGTAATGCTCATTTAGCCCAGGTTGGGAGCACTCTTCCTTGTGGTTCAACGAGGATACCTGTCCGTAGCTGCCAGCTTCCGACTTGGAGGCTACAGCCGAACCCCCGGGCTCTGGACAAGTCTGTTTACTGTGGCCTGCGCACTGCCTCTCCAGAAGGCCGTTGCTGCAGGAGGTCTCTGAACATTTGTCCTCCACCTCACAAGTCCTGGCTTTGGAGTTCTCAACGCAGTCAGAATTACTTCTCGCCCCGGGTAAATGTGTCTCTGCACAAGAGATCGCCAGAGATAACGCGGGTTTACTAAATCCCTGACCAGATTCCTCCCTGGTCATCTGCTGTACGGTCTGCGTACTCACACATTCCGGCACCTCTGCGTGGCTGCACAGCTCTTGTGCCGAGCCGCCAAACGGCTGACACTGGTTCGTGAGGTTACCGCCATTGCCCACACAGACCGATTTGCCATTAACCTTTTTGGCCTCGTAGCAGTGCTCGGCACAGCTGCCGGGGACATCTTCAGCAGCAGCAGCAGCAGCACGTCCCTGCTCTCCGGACGCTACTTCCTTCAGAGGTATCGCAGCGCCGCAATCGTGAGCGAGCAAGGCTGACTGCTTACCCCTTGCCTGTTTGTGCGCGTTCTCGGCTGAGCTGCTGCCTTCGCCATTGTGCTCGCCGAAGCACCTGTCCTCTTGAAATCTACAGTGGGGAGGCACCGCAGTGTCGCTTTCTGGTGCTGAAGTACGTAACAAGCTGCCCCTCTCACTCGTGCCCGGCGGGTCCGTCAGTGACAGAAACGCCCCGGTGCCCCCTTTCGATTTCAGCTGCGACTTGAAGGTGTTTTGAATTTTGCTGTAAGCCTTATAAACCTTCCTGACCTCCGATTCACTGTCTGAGTAAGGAGACACTCTTCCCCTGCGATGATCAAACTCGGCGCTGCTCCTCTCTGGGGAAGAAGAAGCTGAAGAGTTGTTGCCGTCGCGTGTTTGAGAGTGGTTACCGTTGTCCTCGGCGCTACGCGGTTTTATTTTCTTGAGCTGCGAGGGACCCCGTTTCTCCCGGCGGAGTTTCTGCTTGGCTCTTGCAGCGTTTCTTTGCCGCGTGGACGCGCGGCGCCTCCCATTGCTGCTGGAACTACTGGAATCATTGGCCTCTGGGCTGGGAGATCGAGGCCTTTTCACTGGATCTGGGTCGGAGTCTGTGTTGACTTGCTGATAGTTGTTTTCTGAGGAATCAGAGTCGTTCGAAAGGGTTCGAAGTCGCTCGTCTTGGTAGCGCCTGAGAGCAGACAACCTCTGCTGCCGAGACTGCAGGTCCTCCCGGGTCGCGGAAGCGTTGGGTAGCTTCTGTCGGTCCACCGTGTAGGTCACCTCGTCCGAATCGTCACCTTGCTGGGGCGACAGAGGTAAGGAAGCAGAGGATTCGGTATCGCTGTACCCTGACCGCTCGCTGGCCCCTGCATGCAGCTGGAGAATTGTGTTCTCGTTCAGGTCACTGTCAGAATCAGAACTCCAGCCCTCAATCTCACGCCTTACTAGGGAATCGAAGAAGGCCATCATTCGCGGATCTTCCTGAACCGACTGGTTAGCATAATCGTGAGACAGGCCACTCCCACTGTTCAAAACCAGGCTGATGTACTCTTCGTGTGTGTAAAGATTGCGGGTGTCATCCTCCACTGCGCCTTCTAGATCTCCAGCACAATTGGGTTGTAGGTACGGACTCCAAACCTGCATTTGGACAGCACAAAAAACATTCAGTACTTACACAGACAATTATGCTGAAAAGTTTCGTATGTAACTGGATTAATGCTTCATAACATAAATCAAACAAAAGCAAGTTAGGTTGAATGGCCATGTTAAATTGACAAGGCAGAATTTTCCTTTCCTGCCTGCCACAGGGATCATAGCGGATGGGGGTGGACCATACATGTGGTTTACACTGCTGCCTCACGGCACCAGGGACCAAGGTTCAATTCCTAGCTTGAGTCACTGTCTGTGTGGAGTCTGCACGTTCTTCCCCAGTCTACGTGGATTTCCTCCGGCTGCTCCGATTTCCTCCCACAGTCCAAAGATGTGAAAGTTAAGTCAATTGGCTATGCTAAATTGCCCCCGGAGGATTAGCTAGAATAAATGCATGGGATTGTGGGGATAGGACCTGGTGCGGATTATGGTTGGTGCAGGTGAGATGGGCTGAATGGCCTCCGTCTGCACTGAACGGATGCAAAGGTCTGTTGATCTTGGTTGGGATTTTCCAGTCTTGGGGCGAACATGGCAGGAAAATCCCACTTAGTGTCGGGGGATTAGGAGGGTAAACACATGTGGTTAAGGGAATTGGACCTAGATGGTATTGTTGTTGGAGTAAGTGTGATGGGCTAAATGGCCTACTTCTGCACTGTGGGGATCCTGTGATTCTTGATTCTATGATTCTATCATGGATTCTAAAACTTATTGCTCTCAAACGGAATGTGACTGAAGGAGGAAACATTTTAAGCGTAACTTTAAGAACTAGTTTTGTATCTATATTACAGTAGTCTCGATCATATCAGAGAAGAGTGGCATAGTAGTTAGCACTGCTGCCTCTCACAACCAGGGACCTGGGTTCGATTCTCAGCTTGGGTCACTCTCTGTATGGAGTTTGTACATTCTCCTGTGTCTGCGTGGGTTTCCTCCAGGTGCTCCGGTTTCCTCCCACAGTCCAAAAGATGTGCAGGTTAGGTGGATCGACCATGCTAAATTCTCCCTCAGTGTACCCGAACAGTGTGCCGACTGGAGGAGTTTTAGACTAACTTTGTTGCAGTGTTAATGTCAGCCTGCTCATGATGAATAAATAAATTTCACTTTTACTCTGTCAAAGTTTTGCTTGAACACCAGCACAAAATTCGCTTTTATATAGCATTCTCAACATAAAAAACATCCCAAGACTCTTCAAAAATCAAAATATTATACAGAGTAAATGCTGAGCCTTTGAAAGAGGTGAGAATGGTTGGTTGAAGGCAAACATAGGTTAAGTGAAATTTTGTCTTAAAAAGGTGCAGAATGAAGTGTAGGAATCTTAATGAAGTCAGGCAGAGGCAGCTGTAGATTTCCACCAATTGTGAAGTGAATGGGTTCACAAACTCATTCCCTCCCTAACAGCATTGTGGATTCATCCACAGCACGTAGACTGCAGTGATTCAAGAGGGTAGCTCAACCCTACCTTCTGAAGGGCAACTAGGGATGGGCAATAATGCTGGCCAGCCTGCAACACCCATATCCTATGAACAAATAAAATAAACGAAGGGCTAGAGATCAAAGATTAAAGGAGAGATCCAACGCTAAAGGAAATGACCACAGTGATGGAACAAAACAAGGTAGATTTAAAAGATGAAAAACAGAAAGACCTGCGTTCATCTTTCACAAGCTTGGGATATCACCAAACACCTTATCAACTTTCAAGGTGTGGTTACTGCTGCAATGTAGGAAATGCAGCAACCAATTTGTACACAGCAAGCTCCCACAAACAGCAATGTAATAAGAACCAGATAATTTGACTGAGGATAAATATTAGCCAAGAAATAAGTCCCTTGCTCTTTGAAATTGTTTCTCGAGAATTGTTTTCATGTTGATCTGAACAAGCAGGCCTTGATTTAGTGCCAAATCCAGAAAAGGCCACTATCTCTGACAGTGCAGCACACGGTTAAAATCCAACAGGTTTATTTGGTAGCATGAGCTTTCAGAGCACTACTCCTTTGTCAACTCAGCTGAAGAAGGAGCATCTCTTCACAGGCTTGTGCTACCAGATAAAGCTGTTGGACTTTAACCTGGTGTTTTGAGACTTCTTGCTGTGCCCACCCCAGTCCAACGGCAGCATCTCCGCATCAGTGCAGCGCCTTCAGACTCTGACGTAACCACTAAACCACAGCTGACACCAGTTAGCAACAGCAATGGGCCATTGCAGGAAAGAAATTAGATATCCATCTTCAAAACAGATGTCTGATGCACAAACATGAAAGGAACATTGCTACTAAGATGTTGAAGAAAGCACAGGTTTCACCTGATCTTTTTAGCTTCTCAATGGTTCTTGTAGCACAATTTCATTTTACTGGATTTTATTAACACTAACTTTTCTAGCCTCATATATGGTGCAATATGTTTCTGGTTATGTAAAGATTACAACCTGCTGTATAACATGTGCATGCACAAATGGAAAAAAGTAGACTATGTTTGGATTTGATTTATTATTGCTACATGTAATGGGATACAGTGAAAGATATTGTTTCTTGTGCACTACTTCTTGCGGGCAGGATTTACTCAGTTTACGGTAGGACATTGGGGAGAGTCACAGAACAAAGAGATCTAGGGGTACATGTTCATAGCTCCTTGAAAGTGGAGTCACAGGTGGACAAAGTAGTGAAGAAAGCATTTGGCATGCTTGGTTTCATTGGTCAGAACACTGAATACAGGAGTTGGGACATCTTGTTGAAATTGTAAAAGTCATTGGTAAGGCCACACTTGAATATTATGTGCAATGCTGGTCACATTATTATAGAAGGGATATTATTAAACTAAAAAAAGTGCAGAAAAGATTTACTAGGATGTTATCAGTACTTGATGGTTTGAATTATAGAGAGAGACTGGATAGATTGCGACCTTTTTCCTCTGGAACATTGGAGGCTGAGGGGTGATCTTATAGAGATCTATAAAAGAATGAGGGGCATAGGTCAGCTAGATAGTCAATATCTTTTCCCAAAGATAGGGGAGTTTAAAACTGGAGGGCATAGGTGAGAGGGGAGAGATACAGAAATGTCCAGAGCGGCAACTTTTTCACAGAGGGTGGTAAACATCTGGAACAAGATGCCAGAGATAGTAGTAGAGGTGGGTACAATTTTGTCTTTTAAAAAGCATTTAGATAGTTAGATGAGTACCATGGGTATAGAGGGATATTGGCTAAATGCAGCAATTGGGATTAGTTTAGAGGTTTTAAAAAAAAGGGGCGGCCTGGGCTGAAGGGCCTGTTTCCATGCTGTAAACCTCTATGACTATACAGACAAAGCATACTGTTCACAGAGTACATAGGGAAGGAGGAATGGAGAGGGTTCAGAATGTAGTGTTACAGTCATAGCTAGGGAGTAGAGAAAGATCGATTTAATGCAAGGTAAGTAACAGCAGCAGAGAAGAAGGTGTTCTTGAGTCAGTTGGTACATGATCTCAGCCTTTTGTATCTTTTTCCTGATGGAAGAAGGTGGAAGATGACAAAATATGTTCAGATCTTCTGGAATACAGAGTCTCACTAACGCCAATGCACAATGGTGAATGGGAAACTTGAAGAATTTTTTTATTCATTCCAGGGACATGGACGTCACTGGCTGGGCCAGCATTTATTTTGCTCAAGGGCAGATGGAAATCAACCACATTGCTGTGGCTCTGAAGTCACATGTAGGCCAGACTGGTTAAGGACAGCAGATTTCCTCCCTAAAGGGCATTAGTGAACCAGATGGGTTTTTCTGACAATTGACAATGGGTCATTTTTAATTCCAGACTTTTTTTTATTGAATTCAAATGGTGGGATTCGAACCCGAGTCTAGAAATTAGCTGAATATCTGGATTAATAGTCGAGTGATAATACCAATAAGCCATCGCCTTCACTAATTTTGGGCCATAACTTCCTAAAAGTGGCAATCACTGGCAGTTTGCCGTGCTGTGGCTGCTTACCTTCATTTGAAATCCAAAGCCCTGTCTTACCCAACCTTCCCTATCCAGGTCGGGTGAGACCGAGACGGTGAAGCAGTTCAAGGGGCTCCAGTGGAGATGAGCAAAAGAAACAGAGGGAAGTGATGGACGGTGAGCCCCCCGCCTCCTGTGGCGCTTGCTGCCGGACAGCAGGTGAGTTTAAAAGCACCGTCAAAAGGGAAAAGGCAAGTTTCAAAGGCCAATGAATAGGATACGAGGGTTCAGACTTTGACAGAGGACCGTGAGGGATTATACCCCTGCGTGGTCACCTGCCACTGGGTAATACCAGTGGCACGAGGCCTTTAAGTGAGCATTAAAGGGCCTTTAATCGGCAGTGGGACAGAAGATTACCCACGGGCCTTCCTGTTACAAACTGAATCAGGATAGAGACAGGAGGGCTGGAGAGTGCTCCTATCCCCACCTAGACACTCATGTCAACACTAACCCACATCACCCATTTTAGAGCCAAAGTGCCACTCAATGCTGAAAACCAGGCACTATGGATTTGAACAATTTGCCTTGTAAGTCTTCAATCTCCTCACAGTTCCTGATCGGTTTTAAAAAGATTTTTTTCTAAATAAAATACACAGGCTCGCAAATCCCTGTCTCAAACGGATGCTGTCGCCTACACCACTGCAGGGTGCACCCAAATAAAAACAGCCGTCTCTCAACACCATCTGGTCCTTTTCTCCAGCGTTAGGTTCGAGAGCGAGGGGGAACTTGTTTCTGCCAGAACGTTGATGAGTTAAATTCCCGTGTCCGTTCCTAGATATGGAAGTTAATGCACAGCCTCTTACTGCCACTCGACACTCTTCCAAGTTCAATTCTCCATCACATGAGATGCATTCACATGAATCTTCAGAAGCAATGATATAAAATTCTTCTGAAAGCGCAACATACCGAAGGCACTGAACAGCAGCCAAGACTCCAAGAAGGCTCAGTGCCTCACTGAGAAGACTGTATCTGCTTGTTAAATCGACAGAATCCCTACAGTGCAGAAGGCCATTCAGCCCATCGAGTCTGCAATGATAACAATCCCATCCAAGCCCTATCCCCATGATCCCACATCTTTACCCTGTTAATCCTTCTAACCTACACATTCTGGGATACTAAAAGGCAATTTGGCCCAGCCAATTCACTTAACTGCACAACCCGGGACACGAACGGGGAGCTTAGCATGGCCAATGCACCTAACTTGTACATCTTTGGATGGCGGGTGGAAACCGGAGAACCTGGAGGAAACCCATGCAGACACGGGGAGAATGTGCCAACTCCACACAGACAGTGACCCAAGCTGGGAATTGAACCCGGGTCCCTGGCGCTGTGAGGCAGCAGTGCTAACCATGTCAATGGTGGTGCAAAATACAAGTGTCAGATTTGGTGCCTCAAACAGCAATTTTCAAAGCTGAAAAAAATACGTTTGAGCGCAGCTGATGGGCAATGTAGCATTAGGCACCGAAATCCAGAGGCTAGCATTCCGCAATGCAGAGGAACAGAAACTTGAGCTTCTGCAGGCAGGAGAACAAATGGGGAAGCCCAAAGAGGTTTATATTCAAATTACCATAGTATCAGGAATATGCCAATTGGACAGATCGCCCGTTTCACATCATAAAAGAGCAAAAGATCAATGGGCATTACATTAACATTTAAGAGCAAAATCTTTAAGAATAGGTTTCACACACACACTCACTGACATACACACTCTCTCTCACACACACAAAGGATAATATAGTCACAAAATCCCCACAGTGCAGGAGGAGGTCATTTGGCCCATTGAGTCTGCACCAACAACAGTCCCACCCAGGCCCTATCCTTGACACCACACATTCACCCCGCTAATCCCTCTAAGCTAGGCATCCCAGGATACTAATGGGCAATTTTGCATGGCCAACCTATCCTGCACATCTTTGGAGTGTGGGAGGAAACCGGAGTACCCAGAGAAGACCCATGCAGACACAGGGAGAGTGTGCAAGCTCCACATAGACAGTCAGTAACCCAAGCTGGGAACTGAATCCAGATCTCTGGAGCAGAGAGACAACAATGCTAACCACTGTGCCACCATGCTATCAAAATAACTACGCTGTTAGACTGCAAGCTTTGAAGATGCATGCAAAACTACACAAAGATTAAACAAATTGATGTAGTCGAAGGAGGATTGTTATTGAAATAAGTGACCTATTACAATGTATGTACTGATAAATCTGGAACTCAGAACTGTTTTGCCTATCGAGTTCTGTAAAATGGAATACAAGAATAGACCTGGCCAAATGCTGGCGTTAACAAAAGTTACACTACCAACTATATTGAAGATTTCAGATTTGTTTGTGCTTACAAAAATGGTAGTCTTGTTACAGATTTCTTCAAACAGTATAAATTTAGTTGACAGCTCAGTGTATATAGATGACCAAGTAGTGAAGTTTCACTGTGACCAATATCAGATTCTTGCTGATAGACACGGCATACCTTGATAATCTTTTCCACTCCCGATGAACAGATCATGTACGAATGAGGATTGAAGCGCACTTGATTTACGATAGAGCGATGACCCTTCAGCACCATGAATGCACCATTCACAATTCTGGCGGGGCCTCCTGCAAACAGAGGTGTAATTACACATTATCTTGACTTTAAATGCATGTAAAATGTCTGTTATGAATAAATATGCATTGGATCCCAGCACATTTTTAGTCACATATTTAATTTTGCGATAAGTAAAGCAAGATAATTTAGTTTACCAATCACCCCGGTCACACATTTTGTCAAAGTTACTGAAACTGCATTCAACAACCTAATGACCAAAGGAAATTGGGGCTCCTTCCCAACTACTTGAAGCTTCACAAAATAAATGGCAGAACCATCAGCAGCATAAACACACGAGAGATCTGGGAGTACAGGTCCACAGATCCTTAAAAGTGGCAGCTCAAGTGGAAAAAGGTGGTGAAGAAAACATATGACATGCCTATCATCATCAACCAAGGCATCGCGCGTACAAAATTGGCGAATTATGTTACGACTGTATAATAAGTTGGTTACGCCACATTTGGAGAGTCCAATTCTGGTCGCCACACTACCAGAAGGAGGTGGAGGTTTTGGACCGAGTACAGAAAAGGTTGATCAGGATGTTGCCTGGTATGGGCGGGATTCGCTATGAGGCGAGATTGAATCAACTGGGATTGTTCTCTCAGGAAAAACAGAGGCTGAGAGGGCAATCTGATAGAAGTTTAAAAGACAATGAGATAGGATGTACAGGTGGAAGCTTTTCCCAGGGCAGAAATGACAGTTACAAGGGGGCACAAGTGCAAGATAAAAGGGGAAAGGTTCAGTGGAGATGCACAGGGAATTGTTTTTTTCACGCAGAGGGTGATGGAGGCCTGGGATGCACTGTCTAGTGAGATAGTTGAAGCAGTTACGCTAGCCACATTCAAGTCTCATCTTGATAGACGTACAATCAAATGGAGAATAGAGAATATACGCAGTTGGTCTGGATAGGAAAACATGATCAGCGCAGGCTTGGAGGACCGAAGGGCCTGTTCCTTTGTTCTTTTTGTTCTAAAAGCAAATTACTGCGGATGATGGCATCTGAAACCAAAAGAGAAAACGCTGGAAAATCTCAACAGTTCTGGCAGCATCTGTAAGGAGAGAAAAGCACTGACATTGAGTCCAGATGATCCTTTATCAAGGCTACACAGTAGAGAGTAGACTGGCTGTCCTGGCAGGAGGCCTGGTGTGTGGCAGAAATTGATGAGACTCTCAGGGGAGTTGGCCATGGGACTCTAAAGTCCAAGGTGGGTCCATGGGGGGGGAGCAGCAGCGGGAGTCATGGCTGGGTTTGTAAAACTTGGAGGGATACTCTTGCTCCTTTTGGCTCGACAAGTCCAACGCTGCTTTGCCAAGGCAGCGAGAAGCGTAGATAGAGTCAATGGATGGGAGGCTGATGTGTGTAACGGATTGGACTACATTCATGATCTTTTTCTCTTTTGATTTCATAAAAAGGGCGTTGACAAAGGGTCATCCAGACTCAAAACGTCAGCTCTTTTCTCTCTTTACAGATGCTGCCAGACCTGCTGAGGTTTCTGAGCATTTTGTCTTTTGGATTCAGATTCAGCATCTGCAGTAATTTGCTTTTATCTTTACATACCGTAATGGTGACTGACTAAACAGAATGCTGTGTAACTCAGCATGTATAGAGTCCGAATCCAACTCGATGATGACGGCATATTCAAAGAAAATCAACCTCGTGCATTTGCAGCTGAGGCCAGCATTTCTCCTTCACTGAGCAACTTCGAATTTCCTCAAGTTTGTAAAATGGAATAGTTGCTATTTGACATTGCTGCCAACTCCAGTTGCATTTCTGGGATTGTGGAAAACAGAAAAGGCCAAACAGGCTAATTTTTCACATGTCGAACTGAGACCAACTATAGTCTTCAAGTGGTTAGATGGCGAGGATTAATTGGACCAGGGTACACAGACATAATTCCATCCCTATCTCATAATTAGGCCCTTACTTTTACTTTCCAATTATGAATTTTTGTACTTACATTTACAACAGAAATGGTCATAATGTAAATATACCCTCTTGCCAGTGGTGATGTAGTGTCTCCCTTAGCAGGAAAGTATAATTGCGGCTTGAAAAGCTTACACAAATAGTTCCATTATAATGTGGACATTGACATTAGTATTAGGGAAGTTGGGTGAAAATCAATTTTTGATTTATTACATTGTATGTCATGTTAGATTAATCAAAAGCCAACAGCGGGGCCATACACAGTCACAAGATATGACCATATGGAAGGATCTTGCTGCAGAACTTGTAGAATTGCTCTGTTACCCATTCATTCTGGACCCTCCAGTTCAAAAATAAAATGTTACTTGCTGGAAGGCTATCTCCTCAACCAATGAAATATTAAGGAAAAGGAATGAATTGGAGGGACAGCCAAGAGGAGGAACAGAGAGAAAAAAGGAGCAAAAGAAATTCAATTTGGTAACAATTTACCACTTGATGAAAGCAACCCCATAGTTTAAATTGTGTCCCCTCTGTCATCACACTAACAACTATCACAATGTCAGAAAGGTAGCTGCGTTCTTAATTACAGACTTAGCTTCCTACAGTGAATTTAATGGAAACTGAATGTACAAATCAATCCAGTTCTTAAAAGTAGCAGGGAGGCTGCCACATCTTTGCTGCAAAGCAGACAGCAGGACGGCATAAATCAACCAGCATGTTCTGGAGATTCACACTCCATGGTGTATCTCTTAATCCCCGGCTGATTTTCACACATGAATAATGCTCTATGCAATCACGTGCTATTTTTTCCAGCATAATCTCGCCCAACCTACAGCTGGGTTAAAAGAGACTGCTCTAAACTACATTATGGATGCGAGGCTTAAGCACAAGTATTTCATTATCAACTTTGCTTAGTAGCTGGTATTTGACATCAAAGAGATAAATAATACATCTCAAAAACCTAATTCTCAAAACACCACCAGATAAATCAAACATGGCTGGTTTCTTCCACACGGACACTTCAAATGCCACGGCCTTTATCTCATCGAAACATGCCTGCAAAGCATCAGAGGTTTATCGCTCTGCACATCTGAAATAAAGATTATTAAAAAACCAAATGTTCACATTATAGAACTGTTTTAGGATAGCAAGAGCCAAGTAATGTCATACTGCCATTGGCAACAGTTATGATCATAGTTACAAACTTAATTGGACACACCCTCTTGGCATGGTATGGTGGAAGAGTGGTTAGCACTGCTGCCTTGCAGCACCAGGCACCTGGTTTGATTCCTGGCATGGGTCAATGTGCAGGCATCACATAGACATTCTCCCGATGTCTGTGTGGGTTTCCTCCGTTAACTCCAGTTTCCTCCAGTCCAAAACACATGCTGGTTAGGTTCATTGAGGGAGAATTTAGCATGGTCAGTGTATCTGAACAGGCACTGGAGTGTGGCAACTAGGGGATTCTCACACTAACTTCACAGCATGTTAATGTAAGCCTACTTGTGACACTAATAAATAAGCTTTAAGTATGTTCCCAGCCAGATAGTTTAAAGCTCAGATGGGGCGGACAATCTGACCATTTGAACTGTGGTCAATTCAAATCAATTAATTCCAAAAATCTCAAGGAATTAAAATATTTTATAAATGTATACATCATTTTACTGCCTGGCTTCAGGTAGGAATACACTAACAAAACATATTTATTTAGACTTGTTGCATGCCACGATTATAATAATAATTTAAGAATAGTCATCGAGAACTATTTTCCATAAAATCCACTCTGTTATTTTCTTTGAGGAAAGGATGAGAAATATAAAAATCTAGCAATTATATAACAAAAGAGTAAAATAAACTGCAGTTATCACACACTTTTCACAATCCTTGGATATCCTAAAGTGTCTGCTGTAATGTAGGGGAATATACCAACTGCAATGTGTACAACACGGTCCAAACACATCACAAAGCTGGACTGTCTGACAAATATTAGATGGCGTTGAGGATTAACATCTCATCCAAGTGTAACGCCCTCTCAGTACTGCATTGGCTTGAATATCCGCTAAAATTTCTGGAGTAAGATCTGAACGCACAACTTCCTTAATCAGAAACTACCAATGCCTCGAGGCTACCATGTGGGCGATGACATCAGTGTTCGAGATAAAGGATGCAAAGTAATTTAAAAATAAGCAATAGTGATCTCCAAACTAACAACCGTGTTCATGTAGAGGCTGTGACCTTTGCAATTGTTTCATTAGTGTATCAAACAAGTAACGTTTCCCATTTTGCTCTGTCCTAAGTACATATGAATTGTTGGCCAGGAATCAAGAGGCTACCCTTAAGCTGTTGAAATCTACTTGCTGTTTTATTTAATTTGTGAAGGCATTATTTTTAATGCATCTTTTGAACCAGCTTACTTCCCAAAGAAATAGAGGTATATAATCATAGAATCCTTACAGTGCAGAAGGCGGTCATTCAGCCCATCGAGTCTGCACTGACCACAATCCCGCCCAGGTCATATTCCCAACATGTTTACCCTGCTAATCCCCTGACACCAGGGTCAATTTAGCACGACCAATTAATCTAACCTGCACATCTTTGCATTGAGAAGGGAAACTGGAGCATCCGGAGGAAATCCATGCAAAAACGAGGATAATATACAAACTCCACAGACAGTGGAGTTTGAACTGGAATTGAACCTGGGTCCTTGGCGCTGTGAGGCAGCAGTGCTAACCACTGTGCTACCGTGCTACCTCAATCAGGGGCAATACTGATTCTCCAATTTCCTTCTCACTCCATAGGTCAGTGTTTAACGAGAGTGGAGGTGGAATCTTATCATTCGCATCAGCGGGATTTTCCCATCCTGCTGCAATGTACAGAGATTTAGCTGGTTGCCAAATTCTCTGACCTCGCAGCAAGAGTGTGATGTGAACGGCCAGTCAGATTGTGTCCTGGGTGCTTTTCACATGTAAGAGCTTTCCATCAAAGCCATGCGGTCCAAAAAGGTTAGTGCAATGTATTCAAGAGGTTTAGTAACAGCTTCGAAACATTGGCCAGCATTACTGTACTGGCTTTGATAAATAACCAATTCTCTTCTTGCTTTCTGAGTTTGGCAATGCCAGCACAGCATCATTTATTGCCCAATCCTAGTCAGCTTGACAAGACTGTGAAGTTTTCAGAAGGTATTAGGAGTCAACCGCATATCGTGGAACAAGAATCATGTGTAAGCTAAGCTCAGGTCAGGATTCCCTGAAAGATGTCAAGGAACCGGTTGAGATTTTGAAATTATCTGACAGCCTTTACGACATTTCATAAAATTATTAAATTTATTTTCACAACCTGCCATGGTGAGATTTAAAACTGAAAACTAATTGGGTGCTAGCCAACTACTATATGGATGAGGTGACCATATCATATTCCTGTTTCAGTTTGAACCATAAGGTTTCTCATTATTTACTGTCCATATATAAAAATCAGATGTTACAGGACGTCACCTGCACTGTTTCCAATATATAATAGTAGATTCACTGTTGCAACAAGCAAGCCTTGTATTCAAGGCCACGTTTACGTAAGGAGTTTCACATTCACTATGAAGACCAGCTTGTACAAAAGCACACATTAATTAGTGAAAAGAAACCCAAATTGTAAAATATAAAACTGAGCACTAACTCATTAATTGCTGACGATTCATGGAGTTCCAGTATTTGCATCCCTGTCCTTGCCTCCACAAGTTGACCCTGGTGCTGTTCTGCTCTCCTAAGCTAGTTCAGGTTCAGCTCTCAACTGGGGCAGGTTTTACAAGGGGCTCATTTCAAATCAGTTAACACATTTTGTTTTGTGAGAAGGGATGCAGGAAAATGATCATAACTTTGTCAAAGTTGATCAGATAGTCTGTTCTCCCTGTATTTGCGAAGGCTTCCTCCGGGGATTTTTAAAATTCATTCATGGGACATGGGCGATGCTGGCTGGTCAGCATTTATTGCCCATCCCTAGATGCCCTTGAGAAGGTGGTGGCGAGCTGCCTCCTTGAATTGCTATAGCCTGCGTGCTGTGGGTTGACTAACAATGCTGTTAGGGGAGGTATTCCAGGAGTCATTGGGAGTCATTGTTCAACATTCTCTTAAAGTTAACGTGCAGGTTCAGTCGGCAGTTAGGAAGGCAAATGCAATGTTAGCATTCATGTCAAAAGGGCTAGAATACAAAAGCAGGGATGTACTTCTGAGGCTGTATAAGGTTCTGGTCAGACTCCATTGTTAGCAGTTTTGGGCCCCATACCTGAGGAACAATGTGCTGATCTTGGAAAGAGTCCAGAGAGGGTCACAAGAATGATCCCTGGAATGAAGAGCTGGTCTTATAAGGAATGGTTGAGGGCTCTGGGTCTGTATTCATTGGAGTTCAGAAGGATGAGGGAGGAATCTTATTGAAACTTACAAGATAGTGCAAGGCCTGGATAAAGTGGAAGTGGAGAGGATGTTTCCACTAGTAGGAAAAACTAGAACCAGAGGGCACAACCTCAGGTTAAAGGGATGATCCTTCAAAACAGAGATGAGGAGAAATTTCTTCAGTCAGAGAGCAGTGAATCTGGGGAATGCTTTGCCTCAGATGGCTGTGAAAGCCAGGTTATTGAGTGTCTTTAAGACAGAGATAGATAGGTTCTTGGTTAATAAGGGAATCAGTGATTATGGGGAAAAGACAGGAGAATGGGGATAAGAAAAAAAAAATCAGCCATGATTGAATGGTGGAGCAGAACGATGGGCCGAATGCCCTAATTCTGCTCCTATGTCTCATGGTCTTATCTTGACCCGGCGATTGTGAAGGAATGGTGATATACTTTCAAGTCAGGATAAGTGTGGCTTGGAGGGGAACTTGCAGGTGGTGGTATTCCAATGTATCTGAGGTCTTTATCCTTCTAGATGGAAATGGTGTGGGTTTGGCAAACGCTGTCTAAGGATCTTTGGTGAGCCTGGTGCTCCAGTTTCCAAAAATGTGCAAGGTAGGTCAATTGGCAATGCTAAATTGCCCCTTAATATCCCAAGATACGTAGGTTAAGAGAATTAGCGGGTAATGTGTGGGGTTACAGGGATAGGGAAAGAAGCAGGACTGGGTGGGATGCTCTGTCAGAGGCCATCATCGATTCAAGTTTGTGTTAAAAAAAACTTTGACAACGAATTATTTGCAGCCAGAGCTTTTCTTCAGTGAGAGCTATTGTTCAGTGTTTCTTTGTTCTTTAGTTACCAGAGAAGAGATATGAAATCATCAGAGTAAATCAGGTCATGCAAAATATAAACTCACCTGCTTCCAAACTGGAAGGAATGCGCCACATGTACAGATTAAAGTCATCGGAGCCAGATAAAACGAACTGGAACAATAGAAAAGGCATCCATTATTCATTTATTTACTTTTGCAAAGGTTAAGACTTGAAAACTTTTAGGCTGGGAAGTTAATGAGAAAATTAATTTTAGCATAGATAAATAAACTTGACACACAACAGGTTGGTTAGGTTGAATGGTTGGTTTGTATTCTGTATGTACGTAATTCAACAGAATTCCTGTTACATCCCTTAAAAATGCATTTTCAGGTTACCCTTTTCCATGTTAGTTATGCATCTTTGATGGCCATTAAAGCTCCTTTGGTAAAGCGCCCTACAAATCCTACAAGCTTTGGGTTTCAGTGATCAAAGATTCACAATATACAGAGGGTTAGATTGTTACTGGTTCAGCTCTGGATTTCTCTCAGAATTAGAATCCCTAACAGTACAGAAGAGTATCTTACCCAAGCCCTACCCCTGTGACCGTACACATTTACCATGGCTAATCCATCTACTCTAGATATTTTGGAATGCTAAAGTACAATTTATCATGGCCAATCCATCCAACCTGCACATCTTTGGAGCGTAGGAAGAAACAGGGGCACCCAAAGGAAACCCATGCAGACACGGGGAGAACGTGTAAATTCCACGCAGATAGTGACCTGAGGCTGGAATTGAACTTGGGTCCCTGGCGCTATGAGGCAGCAATGCTAACCACTGTGCCATCCTCATCGCTAACAAGAATAAAAAAAGTACCAATACCTAGTCATAACTGCTAGTATTCAGGTTAGTTGAAGATACTTACTCTTACAACCTACACATTTATTTGCATTGCATCACCAAATTATAAATTCTTCAAAGCTTTTTTTCATCTCATTCTAAGCTCAGATTTCTTAAATTATAAAGTGTTATCTTCCTTTACAGAGTTAGTTTGACAAGTCAATGCAATGTTACAAACCTTTCTTTTAGAATCATAGAATCCGTACAGTGCCATTTGGCCCATTGAGTCTGCACTGACCATAATCCTACCAAGGCCCTTCCCCCATAACCCCATGGGTTTACTCTGCTAATCCCCTGGACACTAAGCGGCAATTTAGCATGGCCAATCCACCTAACCCAGACATCTTTGGACTGTGAAGGAAACCCACGCAGACATGAGGAGAACATGCAAACTCTGCAGTCACCAAAGCTGGAAACTGAACCCAGCCAACTACTGTGCCACCATGCTATGCTATGTTACGTTTTACAGCGATGCAGAAATGCAATCCTTTCATAGTCTTTAAATAAAGATTATTCATAGACACAAGCCCAACAACTGGAGAAGATCCTAAACCAGAAGCATGTAAACTAAAGGACAGACAGCTTGCAAAACTGGTAAAATATCGAATTTTGATAGTTGGTGCGTGGGCGAAAGGCAACTACTTGTTTTTTTTCCAAATTAAAACCACAAATTTAAATTCTTTTGTGATTTAGCGAAAGAGTGAGTTTATAATTTGCATAAATATGATTATTTTGGGTGGCACTGTGATACAGTGGTTAGCAACTCTGCTGCCTCACAGCACCAGGGATCTGGGTTCAATTGGGTGACTGTCTGTGGAGTCTGCACATTCTCCTCGTGTCAACAATAATGCTTTTTGGTAGACTGAACCAGGGCAGGACTTAGTCAGTTAATGGTAGGGCACTGGGGAGAGTTACAGAACAAAGAGATCAAGGGGTACATGTTCATAGCATCTTGAAAGTGGAGTCAAAGGTGGACAGAATGGTGAAGAATGCATTCAGCATGCGTGGTTTCATCGATCAGAACATTGAATACAGGAGCTGGAACGTATGGTTGAAGTTGTAAAGACATTGGGTAAGGCTACACTTGGAATACTGGTCATCCAGAAAGGATATTATTAAACTAGAAAGAGTGCTAAAGAAATTTAGTAGGATGTTACTGGGATCGAGGGATGGATTGAGTTATAAGGAGAGGATGGATAGACTGGGACATTTTTTTCCTCTGGAGCATAGGAGGCTGAGGGGTGATCTTATCGAGGTCTATAAAATAATGAGGGACACAGATTAGCTAGATAATCAATATCTTTTCCCAAAGGTAGGGGAGTCTAAAACTAGACAGCATAGGTTTAAGGTGAGAGGGGAGAGATACAAAAGTGTCCAGAGGGACAATTTTTTCACACAGAGGGTGGTGAGTGTCTAGAACAAGCTGCCAGAGGCAGTAGTAAAGGCAGGTACAATTTGTCTTTTAAAAGGCATTTAGATAGTTATATGGGTATGATAAGCATAGAGAGATAATGGGCCAAATGCGGGCAATTGGGACTAGCTTAGGGGTTTTTAAAAAAAAGGACAGCATGGACAAGTTGAGCCAAAGGGCCTGTTTCCATGCCATAAACCTCTATAACTCTAAGTCTGCTTTATCGTTCTAGTAGTTCCTGTTTCAAAAGAATTAGAGAAAATGGACAAAGGTTCTTAAATAAGCCAACGAAGATTATGCAATTTAATTCCAAACTGAAGAATCTTTTCCACAAGGCAGACCAAGATTACTGCAAAGTAAGCAGTTTGATCCAGTGTCTAACATGAGTGTATTTCTTAACTTCAAATTAAGTTACTAAGCTAAAACTACAAAAAGGTACATTTGTCTAGTGCCTTTAGTGTAGAAACAAAACACAAGGAGTTGTACTGAAGTGTACAGACTAAAACAAAGGGCTAAAATAGAAAATCAAGATTTATAGTGCAGAAGGAGACCACTTGGCCCATCGAGCCTGCACCGACAACTATCTCACTAAGGTCCCATCCCCGCAACCCTACATATTCACCCTCCTCATCCCTCTAACAACAAAGGGCAATTTATCATCCCAATCAACCATTTTCATAGAATCACAGAATCCCTGCAGTGTAGAAAGAAGCCACTTGGCCCATCGAATCTGCGCCGACAATAATCCCACCCAGGGCCCCACCCCTGCAATCCATTAATCCTCCTAATACCAAGGGCCAAATTAGCATGGTAAGAAATCTGATAACACCAGGTTCAAGTCCAACTGATTTATTTGATAGTAAACTCACAAGCTTTCAAGGTTCCCCTCTTCGTCAGGTGAATGAAGAGTTCTGGCCTCAGACAGTACATGTAACAGCACAGACAGTTTACAGATTACTGATTAGAATGAGAATCTTTACACCTAACCAAATTGGCATGGCCAATCAACCTAACCCACATATCTATGGAGTTGGAGGGAGGGGGGGAAACCACAGCACCTGGGGGGAACCCATGCAGAGATGGGGAGATTGTGTAAACTCCACAAAAACAGTGACCCAAGCTGGAATTGAACTCGAATCCCTGGCACTGTGAGGCCGCACCTTTGGATGAATGAGCAAAAATGTAATTAAAGGGGTATGAGATAGCCATGTCATCAGTTGCCTCTATTAGTGCAGAAGAAATTTACTAGAATGTTATGGGGATCGAGTGATGGATTGAGTTGTAAGGAGAGGATGGATAGACTTGGACTTTTTTTCCCCCTCTGGAGCTTAGGATGCTGAGGGGTGATCTTATTGAGGGATATAAAATAACGAGGGATGTAGATTAGCTGGATAGTCAATATCTTTTCCCAAAGGTAGGGGAGTCTAAAACTAGACAGCATAAGGAGAAATACACAAAAGGCCAGAATTAGAGAAAACAGGATTGAGGAGAGATTGCAGGCTGATTGCGAACACAGAAAGGGATGAGGGGGGAAAGAGGCCACAATGGGATTTAAACACAAGCTCATGAAAATAAAGTGGAGGCCTGAGAACTGGGAGCCAGAATAGCACAGCGAGGACAAGAGTAATGAGTGAGGAGGACTTGGGGGAAAGTGGGCAGACTACTGGATGAGATGAAGTTCAAAAGATATGGGAGGATGAAGAGCTGGCCAGCAGAGCATTGCATTAGTCAAGTTTGGAGATGATAAGGACTTGAATTAGAGATTCAGAGGAGCAGACAAATTTCACAACAGTAGAAGTGGTGAGGAGATGTTTTTTCATCACTACCACAGAGTGTAGTTGAGGCCAAAAATGAGTGATTTGCTTCTAGTTTCTATGTTGGTTGGCAGTAAGTGAGGGGTCAGAGGAGAGTTTCTTGAAGGCATACCCGAGAAAATGATGAGAGAACAGGATGAGAATTCATAGTTGGAGTTGCTGGTTATGAAGATGATGAAATCAGGATTATAGTCGAAGTGAAATTTTATTGGAACTATTGGAATGAGTACTGTGCAATGAAATTTCAGCAATAAGCACTCAATGAAACTAATGCAGCTTCCAGAAATGTTTGGGTCACATGTTACTGACTGGGTTAAAGACCCAGAAAACAGCTACGAATCAGCTTTCTCCACCCAAAGTGGGGAGGCTTGCTTTTTTTAATGTTTCTGTGATCAGACTCAGGAATGGAGGGGCCACAGATCAAAGGCTAGATTTGATGACAATACCACACAGTAAAACTTTTCACAGGGACAATTACCACTGATGCAGATACCAACATTTCCAGTCAGCCATGCTTTAAGGCCAGACAGATAACAGGAGATACAAATATCATGCCATTTACAGCTGGAATCAGTATGCAATTGTGTTAACAGGTGCTGGTGGAAAGGGAGAGATAACTAACAGATGGCAGCCAGTTTTAAAGTTAGCAACAAGCTTTTCCTATCACCATCTGAAATTAAATTATGCATGTGTAACAAGCAATGACATGGACTTGAACCAGGAGAATCTAAACCTAGAAAGATAAGTAGAAAATCTCCCGATAAGAAATTAAACTGAGGTAGAGAATAGTTTGATTTGATTTGTTTTTTCCTTGACAAAGCATACCGTTCATACAGGAGAAAATGACAAGAGTGCAGAATATAGTGTTACAGTCATAGAGTGTAGAGAAAGATCAACTTAATGCGAGGTAAGTCCATTCAAAAGTCTGACGGCAGCAGGAAAGAAATTGTTCTTGAGTTTGTTGGTACGGACCTCAGACTTTTGTATCTTCGTCGCATTCATTGTAGTTTTGTCCTATTTGTTTTCCTAGCGAACTCTCTCTGGTAATGCTGATGGTTTTAAGTTCCACCCTCCTTTACGACCCCGTCACCCCACTTTTCTACTATTCTTGGCTTGCTGTGTCTTTGACTGTGAAAACCGATACAAAATGCTCGTCTCTGCCATTTCCTTGTTTCCCATTATTTATTCCCAGTCTCACCCACTCTAAGGAACCTTTAACTACTCTATTCCTTTTTAATAACACCAGAATACCTCCATTTTAAAACTTTCGCCATTGTGTTTCAATCCCCTCTTGGTTTCGCCCCTCTACTAGTTCAATGGAAACTTTCCTTCTTGCAATTCTAGCCTATTAAATAGTTTTCTTCATGACGCTCCCCTATGGTTGCTTTGCCACACTGCTGCACCATCTGCTGCCCAGGTTGAATGGTCCTTCCCTAAACCTGCTGCCCTACCAACATCTTTAAGACCCTTCTTAAAGCCTTAATCTTTCACTAACTCACAAAATCTTTAATTCCTCTCTTGTAATTTTTAACTACACCTCTACAAACAATTTTGGGCTGCTTTTACATCTAAGTGGCTTTTTTTGACAAAAATATGGTTTCTGCTTTGATTTTTCTTTTTAAAACTTTATTTAAACCATTATTTAATGCTCTAAGAGAGCTAGAAAGAATAGTTTTCCGAGCAGGAAAGCTGGCACAGTGGTTAGCACTGCTGCCTCACAGCACCACGGACCTGGGATGATTCCCAGTTTGGGTCACTATCTGTGTGGAGTTTGCACATTTTCCCCATGGCTGCATGGGTTTCCTCTGAGTGCTCCGGTTTTCTTCCACAATCCAAAGATGTGCAGGTCGGGTGGACTGGCTATGCTAAATTGCTCTTTAGTGTCAGGGGTACTAGCTTGGTTAAATACACGAGGCTACAGGAACAAGGCCTAGGTGGAATTGTGGTTGGCGCAGACTTGATGGGCCGAATGGCCTCCTTTTGTACTACTGGATTCTAGTATGCTAAGCAATTTTCTCTTTCTTACATAAGAGCAAATGAATAAAGCAGTAACATTCCCTAAGTGTTGTCTGCAGGTTATATCAGGATGTTATTCCTACATTATCTTGAGCCCTTATCAATAGAGGCAAAAATTCAACTGCTGTATTGGTAGAAAGTTAGTCAGGTTCAGCAATCACTTCCCCAAAGTTCAAATGAACACTTGTGATTGGAATTTGTATTCATCAAAAGGAGGACTTGCTCTAAACTTTGGTTACTGCGGTTAAGCTTAAAAATTGAAATTGCTGCCATTAAAGCAGATGGATTTTGCAGCAGTTTACAAAGAGCTCCAAATGTGGTGAAGCAATCATAGCTCATTACCAACAGAGGGAAAAGCTTTGAGCTTTTCAACCACATTTACTGGACTGAGAGAGCCGGGAACTAGAATCATCTTTAGTAGGGCATAGGGGGTGCACTAATTTATTCAGTGTGTAGTGCCTTTTTATTTGGAAAAAGGGATTCAATGTGAATGAGGTTTAAATGCCGTTTCCATAATCCTCATGCCACAGTAAAGCCTGTACAGATTAAGGTTTTAACACTTCTACATTCTTGAAAAATCACAAGCTGCTAATTGTAGATTAATCTTATATGTAGAAATAAAACATCCACAGAGGTGTAAAAGGGTAATATCATTTCAATAAAATATTAACGGTAATTTCTGTACTGGGAAGTGGTGATCGAACAAGTTAAAAACATTATTACAAACGCAAATTACTGCAGATGCTGGAATCTGAAACTGAGAGAAAATATGCCGGAAAATATCACCACGTCTGGCAGTATCATAGGTAGAGAAAAGAGATAATATTTCAAATTCAGATGACCCTTTGCCAAAGTCTTTTCTCTCCTTACAGACACTGCCAGACCTGCTGAGATTTTCCAGCATGTTCTCTTTTAGTTTCATAGAAAGAGCTTTGACAAGAAGTCATCTGGGCTCAAAACATCAACTCTTTTCTTTCCTTACGGATGCTACCAGACTGCTGAAGTTTTCTCTTTTGGTTAAAAACATTATTCCTGTAATTATTTCCTGTAATTTTGTTTTTATTTCAGATTGCTGCTCACTGCAATATTATACTTGTGTGTGAACACAGTACCACAATATACATGATTCACCATCAAATAGCCAACTCCTGAAGTCTAGCCAATACTAATTTGAACATACGCCATGTTTAATGACTGTGACTCGAGTTGCCCCATGTTCCAGGAAATGGGTTTTTAACGGATTTTTGCAAATATTTACTTTTGGACAGCCTTTCAGCCACAAAAGACTTAAAAATATATAAAAATTGTGACAGTCTTCAAAACTAATTAAAGATGACACAGGAAAGAGACATAAATATGAGCAGAGAGGGGGAGGAGGGAAACTGAGCCAATATCACAGTTGAGGCTGTGAAACTGCTGCATCACAGCTTCAAGGAACTGGTTCAATTCTGGGCTTACTGTCTATGTGGAATCTGCACGTTCTTCCCATGTCTGTGTGGGTTTCCTCACATTCCAAAGATGTGTGGACTGAATTGATTGACCATGCTGAATTATCCTGTGACAGGGGTATTCACAGGGTAAATACATGGTGTTACGGGGATATGGCCTGGGTGGGACTGTTGTCAGTGCAGGCTCGATGAGCTGAACAGTCCCCATCAGCACTGTGGGGCTCTATGATATAAAGTCATATTTCTACATACACACACATATGCATGCACGTACACACAAACAACAGTGTTAAAAAATAAAGTCAGAGTTTATTTAGTCACAAGTAAGGCGTACATTAACACTGTAATGAAGTTACTGTGAAATTCCACTGGTCGCTATACTCCAGTGCCTGTCTGGGTCAATGCACCTAATCAGCCTGTCTTTCAGACTGTGGGAGGAAATTGGAGCACTCAGAGGAAACTCGCGCAAATACGGAAAGAATGTACAGACTCCGCACAGACAGTGACCCAAACCAGGAACTGAACCCAGGTCCCTGGCGCTACAAGGCAGCAGTGCTAACCACTGTGCAGCCCATACAATGTAATCAGAAAAGTTCCAATTGGAAGTCTTGTTCAGCAAAGTATCTCTTTAATCAGAAAATCACATTTGCACAACTGATTCACCAATGCTGGTTACAGACTCATAATAATCAAATGGAGTAATTAATTATTAAACAGAATTATTTATTCCAATTAATCAATTGAAATTTCCATCAGTCTCTAATGAAAAATTTGACCGTATTATAGTTTTGTGGCTGTGTTTGGTAGGAACACACAAAGTTTTATCAGACACAATAATCAGCAGGTTACAAGTGAATGAGGAGCCATCTTGTGTGGATTAAAATTATGGAAAGCAATTTTGAAACACAACAAGCCACCTTGGTAAATATTAATATTGTTGAGCACACATCTGTTCTTTTTTATTACTCTGTGGCACTCAGGAATTCCAGGAGACTGCAGGGAGATGAAACCAGAATGCTCATCATGGTAAGCATAAGAGTTATTTGCAGTTTTGTAAATTCATCAGCAAATGTTTTACAAAGAACTCCCAGATGTGAGACAGTGTGCTGTTCTTAAAAAAAAAACTAGCTTAGCTCAATGTGCACAATTAGCTTGGGGTGCGTTGATATCTATGTAGTGATCTTTAAACCAAGATCAGGTTCTCATCACGATGTGGTCCAAATAGATCTCTCAGTGAATGGGAGTTAATTGTTGCTGTGTATTCACAGTGGCAGCTATCTGACTGCTTTGTTAATCGAACAACTTCTCAGAATTTATTTATTATGCATTTTAAACAAAAGTTCTTCCACTAGAGTTGGTCAGTGCAGTACACAAATGTAACACAAAGTTGATAAATAAGTATGTGCAAACTTATGTCAAATAAAAATTATAAATTTTACCAGTATGTGAGATGTTTAACACTACACACACACACACAAACAAGCATGCACACACAATTAGCCACTTTAGACAAGAGAATGAGTTTCATCATCATCTAATTTCAAGATAGGGTCTAAGCACTGAAATTTAGAATTAGTAATAATGCAACTGATCATTTATTACTCAAACTAACAAAACAGACAATTATTTTTCCTTTCAAATGAATCATTCAATAGATGAGCGAATGGGCTTCATATGCATCATAGCATCCATTCATATTTCAGATATATTTGCCTGGAGGCGTGTATATACTAGCACAGGTGGCTGAATTAAAGGATAGGCTTAAGGAATTTTGCAGCTTATGAGGAAGATGAATCAAAGGAATTTATGGTTAGCTGTCCTTTGGCTGCAGCACACAGTTGCACAGGAGCACAAGAGTCCAAGGACATTTAATCCTCCATGTGCTGACTGTGGCTAAAAGAGCATGCAGAGTGTTGTTTCTGCTTCAGAACCACTTGGGAATGAAAGCAGCTTCTAATTAATATCTAACAACTGCTTAATGTGCAAACATCTGGATGCTGAGCGAAGCCAGAGTTCAGTTCAACTATCATGATCAATAATTCAAAAACGTGCCTGGCACAGGCTCATACAATACCAGGAATTGTGGAATAGAATAATAACAAGTTAATGAATAGGAAGCCATTCGGCCCATCATATATATATTGGCACTCTGAAAGAGCTGCCCCTTAGTCCCATTCACCTGTCTCTTTCCCATGCCATTGTAACTTGTGCATCCAATTCCTTTTTAGGAACCATTATGGGTTCTGTATCTATCACTACTTCTGGTTTGGCATTTCCCATCTTAGTTAAAAAAAAATATGGTCCCAACATGTCCCTTCACATTTTTATTATTTGGTTTTATTCAATTTTTGAAAAAGCACTCTTTCTGGTAAGCCGTTCCTTATCTCAACAACATTCTACATAAAAATGCTCTTCTAACTTATTTTACTTTTTTGGCGATTACATTAAATTTCTGCTCCTTACTGGTTTATCAATCAGTAGAAATAGTTTCTTAGTCACCGTATCACATCCCCGACAGATTTTGAGTGCTTCCATACAATTCTTTTGGAGGAGGAATTGGGAGCATAATTAAGGGTAAATGTAATAGAAGCAGTGTATTTGGATTTCCAAAAGGCCTTTGAAAAGGTGCTGCGCTATAGTCTTGTTATAAAGACTATGTAACACGTGAAGTCTGGGGACAAAATAGTGGAATCGTTAACAAGGTGGATAAGAAACAGAAAACAGAGTACGTGTTAAAGGTAGTCACTCAGATTGGTGTTGGGCGGGACAGTGGCACAGTGGTTAGCACTGATACCTCACAGTGCAAGGGGTCCATATTCAATTCCCAATTTGGGTCACTGTCTGTGCAGAGTCTGCAGGTTCACCCAGTGTCTGAATGGGTTTCTCTGGTTTCTTCCCAAACTCCGAAACAGTTAGGTGTATTGGTCATGCTAAATTCTGCCTCAGTGTACCCGAACAGATGCCAGAGTACAGTGACTAGAGGATTTTCATAGCAACTTCATTGCAGTGTTAATGCAAGTCTATGTCTAACACTAATAAATAAACTAACCAGTGCTGATATGCAACAATTAGTACTAGGACTACTGTTGTTCACTGATGTGATTCATTTACATAAATCATTTAGACTTGGAAATTGGAAGTACAATTTTAAAATTGGCGAATGACAAAGTGGGTGGATGCAGCTAAACAGAGGAAGAGTATGACACAATGCAGGAAGATATTAATCAACTTGCAGAATAGGCAAGTACTGGAAAATTAACTCCAATACAGTTAAGTGGAAGGTAATCCATTTTGTTAGGACGAATAAGGACAACACATTAGAAACTTATTTTTCAAGACCTAAAGGGACAGAACAGAAAAATACAAGAGTTATTAACAATAGCAATGCTAAAAGGGCATTTGAATAAAAGCAAAAGATATTAGTGGAATTTGATTCAGGAGGGAAAGAATTGAAAAGCAGAGAAATTATGTGAAAAAAATTACTTGAATGATATCCAGAATTACAAGATTATACCCATCGAGAAAGTTCAAACAGGTTGGGATTAAATTCTCCAGAAATTGAAAGAATAAGTAATCAGGTGTCCTCAAGATTGTGAAAGGATTTAATACGACATGCACAGAGAAGATGTTGACACTTGGAGGTTTTGCAAACCAAACACAGCATTATCAAGGATTGCACACATCCCAGACACACTCTCTTCTACCTTCTCCCATTGGGAAAAAGTTACAAAAGTCTGAGATTGCGTACTAACTGACTCAAGAACAGCTTCTTTCCTGCTACCATCAAACTTCTGAATGGACCTACCTCATATTAAGCTGATTTTTCTTTACACCCTAACTACGACTGCACCCTCTCCTTTCCGTCTCCCCTATGTGCTCTATGAACAGTATGTTTTGTCTGTACAGTGTGCAAGAAACAACACTGTATGCCAATATCCGCAACAATAATAAATAAAATCAAAAATCAAATCACAATATTGCAATCATGGTGTAACTAATTGACTTGTATAGGTTTAACAGCACCTCTTGGCTTTTGTACTCAGTACCCTTGCTTCTAAAACCTAAAATCCTGGGAATTTTTGTTTAAAATATAACTTTTTTAATCCCCCTTACCTTAAAAAAGACAACTTTTTTTATCTCTCTCACATTGTTAACCCCCCTCACATGCTTTTCAAGATTGGAATTACTAAGTTATGCATGTCCTCTTCTTGTTAAAAGTTTACCATTTGATCTACTTTTTCATCCTCCTAAAAACGTCAACAAAAACGTCACTAAGTTTTAGCAAGTATCTGTCGATTCAAGATTACCTTCTTGGGTGAACTGCACCCAGTACAAATTCTAACATGGAATGGTAAGAGGAACGGAATGGCATGAAAAATTCCTGCATGTTTAGATTAAACAGCTGATATTCAAATAATCTAATTTATTCAGCATTTATTTCCGGAAACCAAAACGAACCAAACTGCAACCCAAGAGATCTCCAACTTGCCACTGCTAACCAAAGTTACAATATACAACCAACATGTTCCAGGAAACGTCCAATTTATAAAAGCTTGGAGAGCTGATAGACTGTAGAAAATCCAAATGTTTTGCTTGTTTTAATTTTTAAAAAATCTTTTCCACCCTAAACAAACCTCAGTGCTTTGATGCCACGTTTCAGGTTAAGTCCTAAATTTAACCCCACAAACATTTCAGAAATCTGGCCCAATTAAAAACAAATCGAAGAAATCCAAAACTCTGTTGCGCATGCCTGAACGCAGAGCTATTCCTGTTTCCTATGCTTGCTGGTCTTCACTGTTGCCAGACGAGCAACATCTTGATTAAATTCTCATCCTCATTTTCAAATCCATCCATGCCTCCCCTTTCCTTACTGCCAACTCTACAACCCCCTAGAGATGTGTGCGCTTTAATTCTGCCCTTGTGTGCATTCCTAATCATAACTGCTCCTTCACTGGTGATTATGCCTTCAGTTGCCTCAATCCCAACTTCTGGCATTCCCTCTCTAACTTCCTTCCTCCTTTATGACATTCCTTAAAACTCTCTCTTTGAACAAGCTTTTGGTCATCTGCTCTAATGTTTGGGTCAGTGCTATACCTTTTTTCACAATGCTTTTGCGAAGCAGTTTTTCAAACAAAGAACAAAGCAAGCTGCAGCACAGGAACAGGCCCCTCGGTTCTCCAAGCCTGCACCGAACATGCTGCCCAACTGAACTAAAACCTTCTATTATATCTCCCTATTCCCATCCTATTCAAGCATTTGTCCAGACTCCCCTTAAAAGTCACAATTGTATCTGCTTCCACTGCCTCCCTTGGCAGCGAGTTCCAGGCCATCCTGTGTGCAACCTTGACTTTTTCTTTCATATCTGGTCACAAAAACAGAAATCATAGAAACTCTACAGTGCAGAGAGAGGCCATTGGGCCTATCGAGTCTGCACTGACCACAATCCAACCCAGGCCCCATCCCCATGTCCCTACATACTTACACGCTAATCCCTCTAACATTCACATCTCAGGACACTAAGGTGCAATTTTAGCATGGCCAATCAACCTAACCAGCTCATCTGTGGACTGTGGGAGGAAAATGAACACGAAGAGAATGTGCAAACCTCACACAGACAGTGACCCAAGCTGGGAAATGAACCCAGATTCCTGGAGCTGTGAAGTGAACTGTACTATATAAATATAACTTGTTGTGAACTGGAACACAACTGAAATTTGTTAAAAGTTTTAAAGTAAGACTTATCGTCACAATAAGGCTTATATTAACACTACAAAGTTACTGTGAAAACCCCCTAGCCGCTACATTCCAATGCCTGTTCAAGTACACTGAGGGAGAGGTCAGCACGACTAATGCACATAATCAGCACACTTTTCGAACTGTGGGAGGAAACTGGAGCATCTGGAGAAAACCCACGCAGATACGGGGGCGAACGTGCAGACTCCACAAGACAATAACCCAAGCCAAGAATCAAACCCTGGGTCCCTGATGCTCTGAGACAGCAGTGCTAACCACTATGCTGGCTTGTTTTGGAGGAACAGGAGGAAGTTAAACAATTACTCTGAATGCAAGTTGATTACAACAAGCCGGATTGATCAGAAACAGTAATGATAATTCCCTCCACCTGTCGGCCTGTGAAATTACCAGGAACCAAGACAGTTTAATTATAGAGCATGGCAGGTTAATTTGATTATAAATACAACAACCAGGATGTCACTTCATCGCTTCAGTACCTAGGGTACAAAGTTCAAAGCACTCAGTTTGTACGTAGAGGTGTTCTAATTGTTGGAAAAGTAGAGCTGGCTGGTCTCCCCTGCTCAACAGCCCCAGATAACCCTCTGTGAAGTTCACACCGCATCTCAGAAGTCAGTTCATGGGAAGCAAATCTATCTGTGAAATGCTATTATGCAATGCTTTCAATATCATTTAAAAATCAAAGGTAAAAGCAAATTACTGAGGATGCTGGAGTCTGAAACAGAAAATGCTGAAAAATTTCAGCATCTGTAGAGAATATGGCCAACGTTTCAAGTCTTTCTCAATCTATGTCAGAGCTCTGGCAGGCAGTCATCCAGATTCGAAATGTTAGTTCTGTTCTCTCGCCACAGATGCTGAGATTTGCCAGCACTTTCTACTTTCGTGTTACTAACAAAGAATTATCTTGAATGGATGAAATGATTAAAAAGTATTTTGAGATGGCGTTTATTATTTTGGTTAGAAGAGAAGGCAAAGAGGGGAAAAACATCACATTAAAAACCAGCCGGCACATCCAGTCCAATTTAGGAGTGTTAATATGATTCAAACTAGACACAGGATACTGAAATCAATACTCTTTATTTTAAAGAAAATAATAGGAACAAACTCAGGAGGCTTCAGCTTGCAAGTGGTTGAGGAGAACTGGCCAGAAATTTCCTGTTTCACGTCCCCCCATGGGAATCGTAACAGGACAGAAAATTCAGCGGACTGTGTAAAAATCTCCCCACCTTGGGTGGGAATTTGGGCACGACCGACTGGGAAATCCTGCCCATTAACTTTCAAGCATATGTCTAAATTTGTTACATTTGTTTATCCATATAGAGATCTGATGTTAACACTTTGTTTTGCTGTTAACTGCAGGCTCAACAAAAAGCAGCATTGGCTGAGCAAATTAATCCAGTTTACTGGATTTTCCTAATGTTAATTATTTCTCTAACTCTTGTCGCCAACTGGACAGGCATCAAGAAAGGGAGGACATGCACACTCAGCACTCAGAGCTGCCACCAGCACTTGCGCAACTGCTCTTGACACGTTTCTGTTGGCAGCAGGAAATGGGCAAACTTAAAACCTATTTTGCCAGTGTCCTCACGTCTCACAACGAGGGACAGGATAACAAATCCACGACAGAGTAAGAGGGCAAAATGCCAATGAAGAAGTCACGGCAGTGCCGGCAGCCACAGCAATGAGTGTGTCAGCTACAACATTGTCACAGAGTACACCACAGCTGCAAAAAAAAGTGTCCAAACTACCCTGTCCAAAAGGTTTCTAGTTCAGGTTTGTGCGAAACAAAAGTTTGAAAGGGTTCAAGCACTGAGTTCTGGAACCGTCACTCAAGTTGCAAAGACTTTGTGGAGTGAGTTGTTGCATGACCCAGCTAGCTCAAGGTGGTAATAAATTGTACTCTATTAACTAAGCAAGAAATGCCTTGACAAGGTGGTCTGAACACAGTTCTTTGACAGATATGGCTTTTTCCATTATGAAACATTGTTTCTGACACATTCATTTGAAAGCACTTGGATTTAGCACAGAGGAAACCAGTTATTGTTGCTGGCACAGCCGCCACTTTCTTGCTGGTATTTTCCCCTCTTACTGCGTGTGTGGTTTTGTAAACGTAATCTTAATTTTGAGGCACGCTTTCAGGGTGGAATATGTGCTAGATGCAACACTAATTCCTGCATTGCCATAACTGCATCTGCACGTGTTCAGGAAGTACTCGACTTAGTATTGTGGTACAAATAAATGCAGCCTAGTTTCTTCTTTCTGGTGTTAGAGAATACCAGTGAGAGACAGCAGTACTAACGACAGTGCCACCGTACCATCCAGTCAGATTAAACATCAGCTGTACTTTCAAGCTCGCAGATGACACTTACATTAAGAGGCAAAGTAAGTTGTGTGGATGGGAGCCTGAAGTTACTGAGAGGCGTGAATAAAATAAATGAGTTCAAAGAAGGGGAAGTACTAAAGTCAAGCACCTTGGATCCAGGGATGAAACATCACGATATGTTCTTCATAACAAGAGGGTAGGAACTGTAGAGGAACAAGGAGTTTGTGGAGGAAGTCAGCAGAATGCGATTGGTGAAAGCAATGCTGCAGAAATGAGCTGATGAGTTTTCCCAAAAGCTTTCTGGCTTGGGTGCTGCATCAAATCTATTGGGGCTGGACACTTTGATGTCATTGGGGTAGGAATAGGCTACACAGCTCATGAAGCCTTTTCTGCCGTTCGGTTACATCACAACTGATCTGTACTTACACGCCCATTGACCTGTCTAGGATTAATATCCCTGGATATGCTTTTCAAACTAAAATCTAAGATAAAGTCCACTTGTCATCGTGATTCCTTTTTTTAACTCATCAGCAGTTAATGTTATCTCCCTGGGCACACAAACTCTCTTTTCCTGCACAGATCCTACTCTCTTGCTACGAAGAACATATCGTGATGTTTCATCCCTGGATCTAAAGTGCTTGAATTTCATACTTCCCCTTCTTTGAACTCAAACTGGCCCCAGCTTTATCCACTCATTTATCTTATTCATGCCTCTTAGTAACTTCTCGCTCCCATCTGCACAACTTACTTTGCCTCGTAACGTAAATGTCATCTGTGAGCTTGAAAGTACAGCTGATGTTTTATCTAACTGGATTGCACGTTGGCACCGTGGTTAGCACTGCTGTTTCCCACTGGCAGGGACCTAGATTTGATTGCCAGCTTGGGTTTCTGTCTGTGTGGAGTTTGCATATTTCCCCCATGTCTGTGTGGGTTTTCTCCTGTGCTCTGGTTTCCTCTGACAGTTCAAAGATGTGCGGATTAGGTTGATTGGCTGTGCTAAATTAATCCTAGTGTCAGGAGGATTAGCAGGATAAATATGAGGGTTACAGAAATACGGTCTGGATGGGATTGTGGTTGGTACAGACTCGATGGGCCAAATAGGGATCTTTCTATAGGGATTCTATGATTGATCTATCTGGTGAAAAGCTTGAGCCCTCAGTAGATTGCTAGTGAACGACACATCACATTCCACCAACTGGAATATATTCCTTTCATCCCTACTCTGTTTCTTATCTTCCAATTAATTAATGACAATTGCAAGGTTGCCTCCAATTCAGCTTGCTGCTGTTCTTACTAATAATCTCTTCTGCAGGTCCTTCTCAAAATCCTTCTGAAGTCCACAGAGAGAATCAGCTACAACAGCAGGGGATTTTTGGTTCAGGAGGTACAGGACCAAACAAAACAACTTTACAGCATTCCATACACTTGCCTGCAGTGCAGGTATCATCAAACTGCCAAGTGCCTGGAGTGAGAGAAATTAAGTTAGTACAGTGTACGTCTGTTGCCCACATTCCTGGTTAGGTACTGTCAATTCCCAATACAGGGCTAAACTAACTCTCAAATGAGCTAATTATGTGAATTTACCCGAAGCTTCTGGATTATTGAAGATCACGATTCCACTGCATTCCTGGCCTTGGAACTGTAATCGGCACGGATTTGAGAATTAATGAAAATGTTTTGATTGCTTTTATAGGTTTGCCCTTTGCTAGAGAATTCTCCAATTAATCCTTAAAAAGATACCAGAACAATTAATGAGCTACACTGGATCCTTCATTCTTTCCATTCAATGTACAAATTGGATTGATTAATTCTGGCAAGGCTGTGAGATCAATCACAGGATTCAAAGATGAGTTTTGATTAATAATGCCAAATTATTAACTATTGAAGCTCAATTCTCAGAGTTGGCAAATTGGACATTTGGCTACAGCTCTGTTTATGTAGCAGTTAAAACAAGTAATGTGACAGCGAAAAGAAATACTACATAATCACAGAGATGATGTAAACTGAGAATCAGAGAATCCCTAAAGTGCCAAAGGAGGTCATTCGGCCCATCAAATCTGCACCAACCACAATCCCAATCATATTTACCCTAGCTAGTCCTCCTGACACTTAGCAGCAATTTACTACAGCTAATCAACTGAACCCGTACACCTTTGGAGTTAGGTGAGAGTTCAAGCTCTGAAACACTCAACCCTGTTCTTGTCACTTCCGGATAGGAATATTCCCGGTCCTAATCTTTAGTTTATGCTAATTGCTGCTGCCCGCATCGCACACCATATTCCCCTCTCCTATAATCCTTATCCCTTTCTGATAGTGTTGGCTCCTGGATCCCCAGCATTGCACCTCCATTTTAAACCCCCTAACCAGATATTGAATTCCCCTCAGGGTCTAAGCCTCTGCAATTTCCTAACTGTTATGTCCCTGTGGCACACCCCCTATCCCCCACAACAGGTTCTGTTTCTCTGCCTCTCCCATTTCTTATCTCTAGCTGGCTGCCACATCGTGTCTTCAGTACTGGGCCCTGAAGCAATCCCCCTCTGATCCATTTGGGACATGCAATGATACCCAGGCCTTTGGTCACTTCCCCAGATGTCCTTTCTTTCTTTCTCCTAACATTCTTCAACATTAAAAATGCAAATTGTTTTGGCCTCAGAACCAACATTCAAATAGACCAGTATCTCTCAGCAAAACCCTTTAATTCAGAATCTTCAAGCCCTGAGACCTTTAATCAGCTCAGACATGACACAATGATTCAATTTAGTTAAATATCAATTCTGTAGCTACCAGTGAAAAACAACGATTCATTTTATCATTGATATGACCTGAAACATGACCAGGAACACAGAGAGAAAGGGGGCTACTGTTGGACAGGCATGTTATCACAGAATGGATCAGCACCCAGAGCGAGACATATGCTCCGAGGATTGCTGTCAAATGGGATATTCTAAACACTGTTATTAATTGCGCAGAAACTAGGGATTAAACATGGGGCTTTTGCGTCTATGTGGTTTAGCTGCACACTGGACTAACTCAGTTTGCCAGGGTAAGTTGGTTAGTTCAAACATACCAGACACAGTAGGTATAAAACAATATTACTTGCAAAACTCTTAGCTTTGACAACACAGTACAATGTACAAGAGGAATTATCGTCGATGTTCGCAAAACCATAACAGGAGTAGGTTACTCAGCCCCTCAAGCTTGTTCTACCATTCAAGCAGATCTTTTAGAATCATAGAATCTCTGCAGTACAGAAGGTCATTCAGCCCATCAAGTCTGTATCAACCACAATCCCACCCAGGTTCTATTCCCATAACATCTCCCTGCTAATCTTGCTGACCCTAGGATCAATTTAACATGGCCAATCAACGTAATCTTTGGATTGTGGGAGGAAACTGCAGCACCTGGAGGAAACCCACGCAGACATGGGGAGAAAGTGCAAACTTCATTCAAACAGTGATCCGACCCAGGAATTGAAACTGAGACTCTGGTCTGTGAGGCAGCAGTATTAACGAGTGAGTTACCGCATCGCACAGATCACAGCTGATCTGTTTGTGGTCTTAACTCCATTTCCCTGTCTGCCACCATAACCACTGACTCCCCTCCAGATCAAAACTCTGTCTAAATTGGTCTTGAATATGTTCAATGGCTCAGCTTCCACTGCTCTCTGAGGAACAGGAATCCAAAGGCTAACAGCCCAATGAGAGAAATTCCTCCACATCTCAGTGTTAAGTGGGAGACCCCTAATTTTTAAGATAAATGCAAAATACTGCGAATGCTGTAATCTGAAACAAAAACAGAAAAATGCTAGAGCAACACGGTGGCACACGGTGTTGCCTCACAGCGCCAGGGACCCGAGTTTGATTCCCGGCTTGGGCTACTGGCTGTGCAGAGTCTGCACGTTCTCACTATGTCTGCACAGATTTCCTCCAGATGCTCCAGTTTCTTCCCACAGTCCAAAGATGTAAGGATTAGGTGGATCGGCCGTGCTAAATTGCCCCTTAGTGTGAGAGGGATTAGCTAGGTTAAATGCATGGGGTTATGGGGATAAGGCCTGGGTGGGATTGTGGTCTGTGCAGACTTGATGGGCCAAATGGCCTCCTTCTGTACCATAGAATTCTGTGGAAGGGTCAGCTAGAGCTGAGAAGTTGGCTGTATTCTCATTCCGAGGATGCTGTCAGACCTGCTGACATTTTCCAGCATTTTTCTGTTTTTGCCCCTTATTTTTAAACTGCGTCTCCAGTTCTAAATTCTCCCACCCAGAAAAATGCCCTCTCAGAATCTATACTGTTAAGATCCTTCAGAATTTAAGAGATCATTAATATAATCGACTTTTTTGTTGAGCCGACAGAGTGGGCACTACAGTTAATGTTATAAAGTGGACTTTCAAAAACATTAGATAAAGTACGACACAAGATAGTATTAACAAAATTAAACCCATGGATACAGAATTGGTCAAGGGATAGGAAGTTGCAGAGGCAGTTGAAGGATGGTTTTGATCTTCATATAAGAAAACTCCTGAACTCCTCTCACTTGTTGGAGATAAAGTTGAGGAGGCATGGTTGCCTTTCAATTAAACTAAGGCATTTGCCATTTTCTTATAACATTAACAATCAACACTAATAAAAACACAAACCTTAGCACACTTCAAATTAAAGGGAAGAAAGTTAAAAATGAGCAGCTTCAGCAGCATAAATCAACACTGCCTCAATTATGAGGCAAACTCCTCAAAGTTAAAGCACTTCTATTAAAAAACAGCAAAGATCTATTGTCAAATGATTCACATGACAAACATTGGTTTTAGAACTGCCTGTAATTCAGTGGGACAATAATATTTCAGAAGATAGATAATGCAGTGCTGACAGGATTGTCAATAAAGTTTTACCAACATTTTCTACAAGGGAAGTTTCATATTTTTAGCAATGCACACAAGTCTAGCATATTGAAAGACACCAGCCAGAAGGCAATTCAAATCCTGGCTAGCAATTCATAGAATCCACAGAATCATAAAATCCCTACAGTGCAGAAGGAGGTTATTCAGCCCGTCAAGTCTGCATCGACCACAATCCCATCCAGACCCTATGCCCATTAATTCCACACATTTACCCTGCTAATCCCCTGACACCAGGCTCAATGTAACATGGCCAATTAACCTAACCTACACATCTTTGGACTGTGGGAGGAAACCAGAGCACTCGGAGGAAACCCATGCAGACACAGGGAGAATGTGCAAACTCCACTCAGACAGTGACCCAAGCTGGGAATCGAACCCGGGTCCCTGGGGCTGTAAGGCAGCAGTGCCAACCACTGTGCCATTCTGAAATGGGGAATTGTATACATTTACCCAAATGGGAATTTCCACCATTCTACCATGAATGGATGCTCTGAACTCAGCTTTATGAGTACATTGTAGTTTGCCTTGTAATCTGCGATGCCCAAATACCAAGTGATGCAGTCAGAAATATGACACTCTGTTGCCAACCCTTAACATGAGCAATAGTCCTAATCTCACATATCCACCATTTCATATTTATAATTAATTTACCACTCAAATAAGTTAAAGAATATTGCATCAACATTTTTGATTGTGTTTTGTACTCCCACATACGCAAAGGAAGATAATTCAAATATAGACATAGTACTTTAATACTCAAAAGTTTTGTCTATTACAGAAATTAATTAAATCTCTAGTCGATGAGCTCACCCATAAAGACAAGACTCTAGTTACATAGGAAGATAAAAATATAACAAGCCTACTAGACATTCCAAACATACTGCTGCACTGAATAATGGCAACAGAATACTTCACAGTTTAAATGTAGGAGAAATACGTCTGACATGCACAAACAGGCATTTATCTCCCTGAAAGACTTCTAAATGCTGGTGTGGCACTGCCTTTCTTCCCCATTTGGAAAGTTAATGTGTATTTTTTTTCCAAAATATTTCTCCATGCCACTGCTTACATGGCTCAACAGGTTAGTGAACGATATGATACATTCCCTAAAACAACATCCATTTATGGGACGGCACGGTGTCACAGCGATTAGCACTGCTGCATCACTGTGCTGGAGGCTGGGTTCAAATACCAGCTTGGGTCACTGTCTGTGCAGAGTTTGCACATTTTTCCAACGTCTGCTTGGGTTTTCTCCGGGTGCTCTGGTTTCCTCCCACAGTCTAAAAGATGTGCTGGTTAGGTGCACTGGCCATGCTAAACTCTCCCTCCATGTACTTGACCAGGCATCGGAGTGTGGCAACTTGGAGATTTTCACAATAACTTTATTGCAGTAATAATGTAAGTCTACTTGTGACTTATAAATAAGCTTTTAAACTTTATGTATCTGCAGAATCCCTAAAGTGCTGAAGGAAGCCATTGAGCCCATTAAGTTTGTACTAAGTCTCTGAAACAGCACTCCCCGCCCACCCTATCAACTTAGCTTGGTCAATCCACCTAACCTGCACATCTTTGGACCGTGGGAGGAAACCACAGCACCTAGAGGAAACCCACGCAGACATGGGGAGAACATGCAAACTCCGCCCAAGACAGCTGGGAATCGAATCCAGGTCCCTGGCACGTGAATAGCAATGCTAACCATTGTGCCATCCATGCAGCAACACTATATTTACCTTGAAATGTGGGCACATGACTTAATTGAGCAATTCTACAAATAATTTCACACCACAATGAGAGCAATCAACTTACTCTTAAGGTCCCTCTCACTCCCAGCAGATACAAATGTAGCGAAAAGCTATTTTATGTCAATCCTTTTAAATGGTTTTTACTCACTTGATCACGGTCTCCAGCAAAGCAACAGCTCTTCATAGTACAGGAGTTGAAGTATCCCTGGTTATCAAACTCAAACACAGACTGCGGCGAGTGAATGTCATATAACACAGGAGGCAACCGACGTCGCAGCGCCAGCAGCTGGGTCCCGCTACTGTTGAAGCGGACACTCATGGCACTCTGCATGGGGAGCTTCCCTCCATAGCGGAGCAAAGAGCTACAAGAAAAACACAAGGGGGTCAGGAAAAAAAAATCCAGAAAAAGTACTCACCTGCCAAAACTCTGACTATTCCAGAACTTACCTTTGCCATGAGCTTACGTTGATGTGGAGATACTGGCACTGGACTGGGGTGGATACAGAAAGAGGTCTTACCACACCAGGTTCAAGTCCAATAGTTTATTTGGAATCACGAGCTTTCAGAGTACTGCTCCTTCATCAGATGAGTAGACCACTAACCAACAAAGCAGCAGAGCTCCAAAAGTTTGTGATGAGCTGTACGTTTATGCTACAGGAAGAAGTTTTACAACATAGATTAAAGTCAAACAGGTTTATTTGGTGACTCACCTGAGGAAGGAACAGTGATTCCAAATAAACCTGTTGGACTTTAACCTAGTGTTATAAGATCTGTGAGAGATCTCATAACACTAGATTAAAATCCAACAAGTTTATTTGCTAGCACAAGCTTTCGGAGTATCACTTCTTCTTCAGGTGAGTGAGAAGTTGTGTTCACAAACAGGGCATATTCAGACACAAACTCAATTTACAAAATAATGGTTGGAATGCGTGGTTATCAAGTCTTAAAGGCACAGATGTGAGTGGAGAGAGGGCCAAGCACAAGTTAAAAATGTGAATTGTCTTCAGCCGGGACAGTTAGTGAGATTTTGCAAGCCCAGACAAGTTGTGAGGGTTACAGATTATGTGACATGAACCCAAGATCCCAGTTGAGGCTGTCCCCATGTATGTGGAACTTGACTATCAGTTTCTGCTAAATGATTCTGTGTTGTCGTGTGTTGTGAAAGCTGCCTTGGAGAATGCTTACCCGAAGATCAGAGGCTGAATGCTCTTCCCGACGGAAGAAAACACTCCTGCCTGGTAATTGTCGAGCGGTCAAAAGACCTCTTACAATGCCCATCCCACCTCAACAGTGGCATCTCCACATCATGAGTTTATGTTACACAGGGATCCACTATAAAGCAATCAGCTTCAGACAAGCAATCAATGCTCCATATAGAAAAATCAATCCCAATTAAGACACATGAAAACTCACAAGGTTTATTGGGTGGCAATGTTTTTTTCATACCACGGCTCATCGATTGCAGATTCATACAGGAAATTAAATATGAGGTTCATCTGATAGGGTCAGCAGTCACATTATACAGAAAAATATAGTATATTGGCTGACAGCTAGTGAAACACAAGCGGGGATAATGCAGCTCAATACCAATTAAGTCTACCCTTTCACACTGGCATATAAATCAAAGGGGTCCAGTAATGTACTTCTGGAGATGCCTGCTGCTTAATTTCATTATTTTGCTCGAAATGTTTAAATCATAAATCTCTCTCAATTTCTCTATCTTCATTACTCACCAATCACAATCACTCCCCACACTCCCAAATGTTAGCTTTGGCATCATTAAAACCATTTTGAAAAGATGAGAATCCCAATACAATGCAAAATTAGGAACAGCAATCACAAATTCAGATCTGTTAAGGGACAAAACACGTCAACTCCATGGGTGTCTGCATGTAATAAAAACGTATCTGCTGTTTCACACAGGAAACTTAATAACTGAAAACAATCCTATTTACAACAGGATGTTCATTAGTTTATTTAATTGGTGAAAAAACGTGAAGTTGTAAATCTTCCCACACAGCATTTGTACAGACATTGAAAGTCACATAAGACCCTAATTTGTATACATGATAAGCCTTAAGAATCCTGCAAGAACCGGCGCAATTAATTTGCGATCTTAGTTGCTGAGTCCATGTGTGACACAGGATTGTGAATAGAGAACAGGAGTAGAAAATTGCACAGGTTTAATTTTGCCAGTTCAGTTTTATTTGTAGCAATAATACATTTATGTCTCGTTGGCCTGTAACTTACTTAGTTATCCATCCAACACCAACAAAATGAATGATTCCTCTCCTGTTCTGCAATGTTTTGTTAAATCTACACAAGGAGATGCAGCTGAACATTTGTCTGAACTCCCTTAAGCAGCCCACTTTGCTAGGTTGATGGCAGATTCTACAGAAATGGACAAACAGGGCTCACAGGGGAAGATTGCACAGTTGGGTGAAAGTCAGTTTGCGCCACTCATTTATCAGAAAAAGCACATTTGTCACAAATGATGCAAAATGATGACAGCATAATGGCATAGTGGTTAGCACTGTTGCTTCAGAGAGCCAGGGATGTGGGTTTGATTCCCAGCTTGGGTCACTGACTGTGTGGAGTCTGCACATTCTCCCTGTGTCTATGTGACTTTCCTCCTGCACTCCAAAAGATGTGCTGGTTAGGCACATTGACCCAAACAGGTGGCAAAGTGTGGCAACTAAAGGAATTTCACAATAACTTCATTGCAGTGTTAATGTAAGCCTTAATTGTGACTAATAAACACACTTTTAAAGCAAGCGCACACCTTATATTCTGCTGCTCCAAAAATTTGAAATGTTTATTAAAATTCCTGTCATCACTAATCATACAATCACAGAATCTCTCAGTGCAGTAGTCTTTTCAGCCCATCTAGTCTGTACCAACACGTGAAAAACACCTGACCTACCTAATCTCATTTATCAGCATCTGGCCCATACCTTGAATGCTATGATGTGCCAAGTGCTCATCCAGGTACTTTTTAAAAGGATGCGAGTCAATCTGCCTCTACCACCTTCACAAAAAGACATCCACAGGAAATAACCTTTCCCAAAATATTCATCACATGTTTATTCTAGCCAACAATAATGTTGCAAACTTAAGTGATGAGAGGAGAACTTATCTTGTGAGCTGAATTTCGTGGCTCTTCTCGTGGGCAGGATCTTCCTGGGGAGAATCCTGACCTGTATGTTTGTTAAGTTCTGCTGTAGGATTAAAACTGATTGACTTGCCCTTAGTTTTCAAACAATAGACAGTGGTCAATCGTAGTCTGGATAACTGTGTTTATTTAAAACTTTAAAGCTTATTTATCAGTGTCACAAGTCAGCTTACGTTAACACTGGGAAAATCTCCTATTTGCCACTCTCCGGCATCTGTTTGGGTACACTGAGGGAGAATTTGGCATGGCCAATGCACCTAACCAACACGTCTTTCAAACTACGGGAGGAAACCCGGGCACCCGGAGGAAACCCATGCAGACATGGGGAGAATGTGCAAACTCAGCACAAAACAGTGACCCAAGCCAGGAACTGGACCCAGGTCCCTGGTGCTGTGAGGCAGCAGTGCTAACCACTGTGTCACCCATGAACTCTGGCTCTTTCCTTATTCATCACTGACCATCCAACCTCCGCTTGGTAATGTGCTTCACTTTGGTGCTAGGAAGGTAATAAACCATTCTAGAATCACATTTGCAATTACAGAAAGGCTTGTCTGTGCCCCTAACTATCGAAACCTCCCGGACAATACCATTACTACTCTCCTTTTTTTGCCATGTACAACCAAATCGCCACAATGATAGTGGCATGATTGTTACTGATTTCTGCCAAGCAGTAGTCAAACTCCCTGGTTTTCAAATCTGAAAACAGGTTAGTGGGTGCTGGTGGCTTGGGGAATTTCTACACCCTGTCTTCGTTTTAACTTGTCCAGCAGTCACGCATTCATCTAGCACCTGCATCTGTAGCTGTGTGATGACCACATACTGTCATGGTACATTCGAGGAAATGCTCAGACTCCTGGATGCAGCAATAACTCCAGCGGGGGTTTGGAGGGTAGGTCTTATGAGAAAAGATTGAGGGAGCTCTCTTTATACTGGAGAAGGATGAGAGGCAACTTAATAGAAGTTTATAAGATAATGAAGGGGATAGATAGAGTGGATGTTCAGAGACTATTTCCTCGGGTGGATGTAGCTGATACTAGGGGCATAACCATAAGGTTCATAGCGGGGGATATAGGAGGAATGTCCGACATAAGTTCTTTACTCAGAGAGTGGTTGGGGTGTGGAATGGACTGCCTGCTGTGATAGTGGAGTTGGACGCTTCAGGAACTGCCAAGTGGTTACTGAATAGGCACGTGGAGCACACCAGAATGATAGGGAGCTTTATTTTGATTTCAGATAAAGCTTGGCACAACATCGAGGGTTAAGGGCCTGTACTATGCTGTACCGTTCTAAGTTTATCAAGTTGAAAAACTGAGCTAAGCAACTAGTAGCACTCACGGTTATCAAGGGCTTATAAATTATCTTGGCAGTTCCCAGAGAATACAATAAGGATGCAATAAGTCCGAGCTCCAACAAGAGAGAATCAGACCGTCTCCCCTTGATACTCAATGACATTACCACTGCTGAATCCCCCACTATCACCATCCTTGGGGTTTCCATTGACCAGAGACTCAACTGGAACAGTCATATAAATAATGGGGCTACAATGCAGATATGATAGTGAGTTTTAAGGGGGCATTTTGATAAATACATGAATAAAATGGGAACAGAGGGTATGGTCCCTGGAAGGGTAGTTCAGTCAGGCAGCACGATTGGTGTAGACTTTAAGGGCCAAAGGGTCTGCACTGTAATTTTCTTTGTACAAGTGCAAGTCAGAGGTTAGGAATTCTGCAAAGAGCTATGCATTTCCTGACTCCCCAAAGCCTGTCCACCACCTACAAGGCACAAGTCAGGAGTGTGAAGCAATACTGAACACTTAGCAGCTCCAACAACATTCATGAAGTTTAACATCAATACAAAGCAGCCCACTGGATTGACATCCCATCTGCTACCTTAAACATTCACTCTCTCCAAAACTGATGTACAAGAAGATATGCTGCAGAAATCCTTCAAGTTTCAAGTCAACAGTGCTGATCAAATCCACTAGTGCCAACACTTAGAAGGGCAAGGGCAGCAGATACATGGGAACACCATTAGCTGCAAGTTCCCCTTCAAGCCACTCACCATTCTGGCTTCAAACTACATTGCCATTTCTTCACTGTCACTGGTTCAAAATCCTGGAATTTTCTTCCTAACAGCACTGAAAGCGTACAGTCTTGTGTTTTATCCCAAATATACTGATTGGTTCGTTTGAATGCCCATGGCTTAGCGAGTTAAACTGTTACCTGGCCATACTTTGGTATCATGGAGTTGCAAGTATAAAACAAATCAGTAGAAAAAGCAGGATTATGTTTGTTGTTTTTTTTTAGACGTAATGAAAAATGCACAGCAAATGGTAACAATTATGTATGCTTTGCTAGGTTAATTAAACTATTCTGTGAATGTGCACAGATTGCAGAATTTTATAATTTCAATCACTAGCTTGTAATTTTCTGTTCAATAAACTTGATTAAAAACCTTATATTAGCATGGAGCAGGACGGTGGCACAGTGATTAGCACTGCTGCCTCACAGCGCCAGGGACCCGGGTTCAATTCCAGGCTTGGGTCACTGTCTATGTGTAGTTTGCCCATTCTCCCCATGTCTACGTGGGTTTCGCCAGGTGCTCTGGTTTCCTCACACAGTCCAAAAGGTGTGCTAGATAGGTATATCAGCCGTGCTAAATTCTCCCTCAGTTACCCAAACAAGTGCCAGAGTGTGGCAATTAGGGGATTTTCACAGTAATTTCATTGCAGTGTCAATGTAAGCCTATTTCTGAGGAATAAATAAAACTTGTATTATTCAAATTAAATAATAAAAATTTAAATATTAGTTTCCTAAATTCCATTCAATTACAATCTATAATTGAATAGATTATAATTGAATAGGGGACACAGCTTTAAATTAAGGGGTGATAGTTATAGGACGGATATCAGAGGCAGGTTCTTTACCCAAAGGGTGGTTCGGGAGTGGAATGCCCTGCCTGCAGCGGTTGTAGATGCGCCAAGTTTGGTGGCGTTTAAGAGGTTAGTTGATAAGTATATGGAAGAGAAGGGAATGGTTTAGTTTGGAGGGGCATTGCTTTTTATATTGGTCGGCGCAACATCGAAGGCCGAAGGGCCTGTTCTGTGCTGTAATGTTCTATGTTCTATAACATATTTCATAACTGAAAGGTTTAATTACTATAGTGCCTTTCACATGATGGTTTCACCAATTGAAAATATTCCCTTCCACTTTATTATATTGTACACAGCGGTTCAATTAACTCCCAAAAAAGCATCAATCCAAACGATTATGACTATTTTTCTTTTAAAATAAGAAAACAAGTCAACACCAAAGACAATTTTACAATTTCACTGTCTGTGAATTATTTAGGTATGTCTCAGGGGGCCGCTTTAAGATTCATTAACAATCAATTCCTGATACTTCAAAATTGCTTTTTGTCAACTGCACAAAGAAATTACAGAATTTAAGTACTGCAATGTGGGAATTTATGCTAAAAGCTGAATTATCAGACGTGAATTAAGCAGCTTTGAACTAAGGCTGCATTTGCAATTTTGGTTCCACTGAAGCTCAAGAGAAAAAGCTTACAAAACTCGCGAGTGTTTGCAACTTATAAAATTTTGCTGATCATTAAAACGTTTAGAATTTAGGGATGAAAATTAATAAGGTCAAGGTTTTAAAATTGCAGGTTCTGCAGCTCACCAATCAAATTACATCATGCTAATTTAGGACCAAGATTGCAGATGGTCATGTCACAGAGTAAAACAGTCCACTTTGAAGACTTTGTTGTTGCTTGCAAGAATATGTTTAATCAGTCAAACTTACCAATTCTATCTGGTATGACTATTACATGATTTATTATTGTTGCATGTGTTGGGATGCAATGAAAAGTATTGTTTCTTGTGCACTACACAGGCACAAGCATACTGTTCATAGAGTTCATAGGAGAGATGGAAAGGAGAGGGCACATAATGTAGTGTTACAATCATAGCTAGGGCGAACAAAAAAAACAAAGAAAATTACAGCACAGGAACAGGCCCTTTGGCCCTCCATACCTGCACGACCATGCTGCCCGACTGAACTAAAACCCCTTATCCTTCTGGGAACCAAAAGAACAAAGAAAATTAAAGAAAGATAGAGGTGTACAGAAAGATCAACTTAGTATATGGTAGGTGTATTCAAAAGTTTGATGGCAGGAGGGAGGAAGCTGTTTTTGAATCGGTTGATAAACAATCTCAGACTTTTGTATCTTTTTCCCTTCTGAGGTGAAAGAGAGTATGTACAGGGTGTATGAGATCATGGAATGGTAGAATCCTTACAGTGCAGAAAGAGGCCATTTGGTCCATTGAGCCTGCATCGACAATAATCCCACCCAGACCCTATCCCCATAATCCCTCAAATTTGCCCTGCTAATCCCCCTGACACTAAGGGGGCAATTTAGCATGGCCAAGGCTCCTTGATTACTGCACATACTACATAAGGACATAAGAAATAGGAGCAGGAGTAGAACATCTAGCCCTTCGAGCCTGCCCCACCATTCAATAAGATCACGGCTGATCTGAAGTGGATCAGTTCCACTTTCCCGCTTTCTCTCCATAACCCTTAATTCCTTTGTCTATCAGAAACCTATTTACCCGTGACTTAAATATATTCAGCGAGGTAGCCTCCACCACTTCAACGGGCAGAGAATTCCAGAGATTCACCATCCTTTGAGTGAAATTCCTCCTTAACTCTGATCTAAATTGCCTCCCCTTATTTTGAGGCTATGCCCTCTAGTCCTGCTATCCTTTCTAAGCGGAAAGAATCTCTCTACTCTACCCTATCTATCCCCTTCATTGTCTTATACATCTCTATAAAGATCCCTCCTCAGCCTTCTAAACTCCAACGAGTACAGACCCAATCTATTCAATCTCTCCTCATAGGCTAACCTCCTCATCGGCTAACCCCCTCATCTCTGGTATCAGCCTAGTAAACCTTCTCTGCACTCCCTCCAAGGCCAATATATCCTTCCGCAAATGCGGCAACCAAAACTGCAGACAGTACTCCAGCTGTGGCATCACCAGTACCCTATACAGTTACAGGAAGACCTCCCTGCTTTTATATTCTACCCCCCTCGCTATAAAGGTCAACATTCTATTCGCCTTCTGGATCACCTGCTGCACCTGGAGACTGGGTTTTTGCAATTCGTGCACAAAGACCCCCAGGTCCCTTTGCATTATAGCATGCTGCAGCTTTTCGCTTTTTAAATAATAATTCCTCGTACTAGTATTTCTACCAAAGTGGATAACCTCACATCTACGAACATTATACTCCATCTGCCAGGTCCTTGCCTACTTACTCAGCCTATCCAGATCTCTCTGCAGACTTTCCACACCTTCCACGCCATTTGCTTTTCCACTCATCTTCGTGTCATTCACAAATTTCATTACCCTGCACTCAGCCATCTCCTCCAGATCATCTACGTAAATGGTAAACAGTTGAGGCCCCAGCACCAATCTCTGGGGCACTCCACTAGTCACCAACTGCTAACCAGAGTAGCACCCATTGATTCCAACTCTCTGCTTCCTATTAAACAACCAATCCTTTATCCACGCTAACACCTTACCCCCAACTCCGTGCACCCTAACCTTCTGCAGCAATCTTTTGCGAGGCTATAATGCTTTGAAAGTGCAAAACATGGAACGCTTCACAAATTTACATGGCATCTATATGCAGGGGCCATGCTAATCTTCTCTGTACGTGTTGCAGAAACCAGCACTAAAGTCAGTGAGATTTAGGTGATAGAGAAGGAACTGGCAACGTAGCTGCATGCCGAAACCCAGAATCGAACCAGGGACCTTTAGATCTTCAGTCTAATACTCTCCCAACTGAGCCAGTTCTGCTGATAAAATGGAGTCTGCAATGCTACAGGATTGAGACATCTTATTTGAAAACTTCCTGCACTATGATGGCAAAAGTGATTAGAACTGGACGTAACAGGCACCATGCTTGTTTTAAGACAGGCTAGTGATGTTGACCTGAGTGAAGTTTGAACCTGTGAGCCTGGCGTTATTAGTACCGCGTTCTAATCATCTGAGCTCATCACCTAGCAGCTTAAAGCTATTAATTGATCAAATTGATGAGATTTGAACTCAGGATCTCCTGTTTAGTAGGCAGTGCTTTAACCAACTAACCACTGCGCCATCTAGCAGCAAACAAGCAATGGCTCCACAAGAGAAAATACTGGAAAATCTCAGCAGGTCAGGCTGCATCTGTAAGGAGAGAAAAGAAATGACATTTTGAGTCTGGATGACCCTTTGTCAAAGTTAAAAAGCATAGAAAGCGGGAGATATTTATACTGCAGGATGAGGGAATGGAAGATGAGTCCTAGCCACAGAAATAAGGGGAAAGGTGCTAAGGCAATCCACAGAGAGATTAGAAAGTGTGAATGACCAAACGGCAAAGAAGCTGAAATCAGAGGGTAAACTGTGACAGATGAAGATGTGGAGGGAGGGGGGAGATGGGTGGGAGAGAGATAAAATGGAGAGAAAGGGGGCAACAAAGGGGGAAAGGGGGGATAAAATGGGCTGAAAGGGGGAAGAAAAATAAAGAAAGACAATAAAAAAAAGTAGAGAACTGTAAAAAATTAAATAAAATGGAAACAAAGGGGTTGAGGTGGGGTAGAGCGAATCATCTGAACTTGCTGAATTTGATGTTGAGACCATACCTTTTTTATGTATAATTTTTCATGGCTTCACGGTCATTCGGTTTTCAACCACAGATGTGAACTGAATTCAAATTTCATCATCTACTCTGGAGGGATTAGAACCCAGGTCCCAAAGTATTGTCCACTATCTCTGGATTCTATGGCCAGTGACAATACCACTGCCCTGCTGATTAATAGCATGAAATGTTGAACTAGAGAGACCTCTTAACCAAACGTCATATAACCAAATGAATTGCTGAAGGATGCCAATGTTTCTTTAATCCATGACAGTAAAAACAAATTGATAGCAATAACCTTCTGTGAAATTCTGATTAGCTCCAGAGTAGCAGGTTATGTCCCCAACCCTCTCACCGATATGGTAGCATTCAGAATCACTGGTAGTTTTGTTGCATTGGGTTCTGCATGAATTGTTCAAACACTAAAACGTAAAGGGGAAAATTAGCTCACCTTCGAGGCTTGCGGATGTCCCATAGGCCCACTCCTTCTTTGGAATTTGCAGTAGCCAGGAGTCTGGGCTCCACGGGGTTAAACATCACACTGTGAAAGGCCGATGGGTAATTTGCCAAACAAAATGGTTCTGGAATAAACAAGATGCATTCAAAGGTCAAAACCTGCAGTGGTGGAGTAAAGGTACGAAGTTTCATTCACACTATTAATTCAGAAAGAATATTATATAAACAGGTGGGTGTAATGATCCAAGATTTGCTACAGAGGAGAATCTCATAGGCGTTGGGTTCCTTCACTCACTTATCAGTGCTGCAAAATGCTGGAAGTGTGACTTGATAAGTTATATTTAGGACCTCGGTGAATGATAGGACCACGAATTGATCACCTTAACCAATTAAATTTAAGGTCTCCTAGCAGAGTCTGAAATCACAGCTTGGATATTATTTTAGCAAAGTTTATCGCCTTAATTTAATGCAAAAAAAAAGCTCCAAGTTGCTCTGCATTTGGCACATGACATGAACAGATGACTAAGAAAGAGTGACATGATGGTTAGCACAGCTGCCTCACAGCACCAGGGACCTGGGTTCAATTCCAGCCTCGGGTCACTCTGAGTGGAGTTTGCACATTCTCCCCGTGTCTGAGTGGATTTCCTCCAGGTGCTCAGGTTTCCTCCCACGGGTCAACGATGTGTAGGTTAGGTGGACTGACCGTGCTAAATTGCCCCTTTGTGAACAAAGATGTGCAGGTTGCATGGACTAGCCACGATAAATGCGTGGGGTTACGGGGATAGGGTAGAGGGGAAGGTTTGGGTAGGATGCTCTTTCTGAAGAGTTGGTGCAGATTCGATGGGCTGGATGGTCTCTTCCTGAACTGCAGGGATTCTATGGTTCTAACCCTCTTGGGCTTTGACCTGGTGCTGAGAGATTTCTTACTGTGCTTACCTCAGTCCAACATCAGCATCTAAGCTTGCTGCCCAGGGTTCAGGTTAATACTGTTTTTAAGCCCAGGTACCACTGTTATCTGCTGCCTGTACACAAAAGCTGCACGTTGTCTAGCAATTCTAAGCATACATCATTTCTGGGATCAGCATGTTAATGATTGGTTACTTGTAAATTATATACCCAAGATACTTTGCTGAGGGCAAGATGGATGGGAACTGGGAGTGATAGTTTATTTTTGCCGAGCTGAAATCAATTTAACACTGACTTTACTCTCAGTCATAATTCATCACAAATCAATTTAACAAATCAGTTTAACCGGTATTCTGGTCGTGTGTTTTATGTGGCATGTGCAGGATAACAGTCATTTAATTGCCAAAGTGGAAGGCCACTGGAAACATTAAATACGTCACAACTGGGTTCTTGAAGCATTATATAACAGCCCGAACTTTCTGCAATGAGTTTAATTTATATTTATGGTGAAAATGCAGAAGTATCTTGTTACATATGGAGAGATTGATGGAGAGTTCTGATGTTTGGAAGACTAATGGCAAAACAGTACAAATGATCCAGAAATGTATGGCAAATTGTAACACAAGGTGCACAGTTCCTCATCATAAACTACTGGGTCATTTGCGTACCAGTAACAATGCACACCTTCAATATCTGCTATTTTGCCAGCAAATTCTGGCTTGTTGATTTTGATTTGATTTGCTATCATCACAAGTATTAACATAGTGAAAAGTATTGTTTCTTGTGCACTATGCAGACAAAGCATACCACTCATAGAGAAGGAGAGAGTGCAGAATGTAGTGTTACAGTCATAGTTAGGGTGGAAAGATCAACTTAATGCAAGGTAAGTCAATTCAAAACTCTACAGCAGCAGGAAAGAAGCTGTAGTCGAATTGGTTAGTATGTGGCCTCAGACTGTTGTATCCTTTTCCCCAATGGAAGAAGATGGAAGAATGTCCAGCATGTGTGGGGTCCTTGATTATGCTGGCTGCTTTGCTGAGGCAGCAGGATGTGTAGACAGAGTCAATGGTTGGTGATGGATTGGGCTACATCCACGACCTTTTGTAACTCCTGCAGTCTTGGGCATAGCAGCAGCCATACCAAGCTGTGATACAACCAGAAAGAATGCTTTCTATAGTGCATGTGTAAAAGTTAGAGAGTTGCAGATGACACGCCAAATTTCCTTATTTTTCTAAGAAAATAGAGGCAATGTCGGCCAGGGGATGGGAGGGTATGGGCAACAAGAGAGTGAGAGGGGTTGTTGGTGATCTAGTTATAAGCATAAGGAGTATAGTAAGGAGCTTGTGGGGCACCAGTGTTGAGGATGATCGTGGAGGTGTTGTTGTTGCCTATCCTTACTGATTATGGTCTGAGTTGGGAAGTTCAAGATCCATAGCAGAAGGAGATGTCGAAACCCAGGCCAGAGTTTAGAGATAAGTTTTGTGAGTATAACGGTGTTGAAGGCTGAGCTGTAGTCAATAAATAGGAGTCTGACATAGGTGTCCTTGTTATCTAAGTGTTCCACAGTTCAGTCTAGGGCGAGGGACTCTGCTGTGGACCTGTTGCAGTGATGGACAAACTGTAGAGGATCCAGGCAGTCTGGGAGGCTGGAATTGATTTGTGCCATGACTATAACCTTTCGAAGTACTTCATCATGTAGGGGGTCACAGTGACCAGCCTATAATTATTAAAGCATGCAGCTTGGTTTTTCTTTGATACCAAACTATTGTATGTAGATATAACTAACTAATCATTCACTACAACATTGTGTAACTTTAGATTTAATTAAATTTAATTCAATGTCAGGTATATTCATCAAAGTGTACATGACACATTTAAATTCAGGTGGAAATATGAACGGATTCGAGCGTTGGAAGCTATTGAAACAATCCTGTTGTGCACATTTGCAGATTTTACACAAATTGCAAAACCTTGATATTTCGGTTCAACTGCTTCTGGAGCTAAATCAGGAAGAAAAAATGTGTTAAGTTCCACCTTAAAACTACAACTTTTCTGCAACCACATAAAGATAGATATTGCTTGGTATATGTAATAGTATTTTTTGCTTTCTTTTGTTGCCATGTTGTTGTGTCATGAAAACTCAATTAGGGAAATGAGAGAAAGACTGTATTAGATTTGATCTGTATATTTAAATAACTACTACACAAACAAGCTGGCAGTTTAATTGTCTTGAATTTATAATACTGACAATTAGAAGATAATATGCCCAGAGAATAATTTTTAACAATTTAATAAAAGCAAATTACTGTGGATGCTGGAATCTGAAACCAAAGAGAAAATGCTGGAAAATCTCAGCAGGTCTGGCAGCACTTGTAAGCAGAGAAAAGAGCTGACATTGAGTCCAGATGACTCTTTGTCAAAGCTTTTATTTCTTTATTGCCTTTCTTCGTTTTTCTTCCCTTCCTCCACTCTTTCCCTGTATTTTATTTGCTGTGCAGATACATGGATTTGGGCCTGTGTCTGTGGGAGTTTGCGCATTCTCCCTGTGCTTGCGTGGGTTTTCTCCGGGTGCTCCGGTTTCCTCCCATATCCCAAAGATGTGCTCTTAGGCTAACCGCAAAACAAATTCTCCCTAAATTGTCTCAAATTTGGTTTTTAATCCATAGATCTATAAACATCGACAAGGATCACGAGTAGAAGTGGGAACATTGGGGTGGCGGCACGGGCTCGTTGGGCCGAAGGGCCTGTTTCCCGTGCTGTTTTGTTCTTTATTTTCTCCCTCTTTTTCTCCATTTTATCTCTCCGTCGCATCTTCCCTTCATCTTCATCTGTATCACTTTACCCTCCGATTTCAGCTTCTCTGCCGTTCGGCCATTCACACCTTCTATTCTCTCGATAGATTGTCATTAGCAGCCTTTCCCCTTGTTTTTGTGGCTATGACTCGTCTTTCCTTCCCCCACCCTACAGTATAAATATCTCCCACTCTCTATGCCTTTCAGTTTTGACAAAGTGTCATTTGGACTTGAAATGCCAGCTCTTTTCTCTCCTTACAGATGCTGCCAGACCTGCTCAGATTTTCCAGCATTTTCTCTTTTGATTTTTAACAACTTGTTCGCTAAGGAAAATGAACAAATTGAGGCACTCCATGATTGAGCCTGTATACTTCAAACATTAGGCAAAGCTACGGATAGGAGGGATAGTAAATACAACAACTTGCATTTATCTAGCACTTTTAATGCAGAAAAGCACCTCATACCATTTCACAAAAGCACAGCCAAAAAGAAAAGGCATGCAAAAAAGTCTCACTACTGGTTAAAGAATCAAAACAAAATGCACACGGACAAAACTGCCCAACAGCAAATGGGCAGCCTAGATGTGTAACTTCAGTACGAAACAAAATGAGGGAGAGCAGGAACAAAATAAAGGATATTTTTTGCGTTCTTCAACTTGAGACTCAGCATTGTTCTGCAATGCGCTTATTTAGAAAAAACCTCAGTATATTTTGGAACAGAGTTTCCTGGATTAGGATCTTTTTTGGTGGGGATGAAAGGGATTACAATCACCGATTTTGCTATGCACACAGTGAAGCATATCAAGACCATACAGTATTCTAATCAAAAACATTTTTGTTAGCTTAGGACAGTGACTAAATTTCACGAATCTAAAACAGAAATTTTTTTAAAAAATTCATTTCTGAGATGTGGTTATTGCTGGCTGGCCAGCATTTATTGCTCATCCCTAACTGCCTTTCAGAAGGTGATGAGCTGCTTTCTTGAACCACTGGAGTCTTTTTGTTTAGGTGCACCCACAGCGCTGTTAGGGAGTTCCAGAATTGAGAATCAGTGAAAGTGAAGGAACAGCCAATATATTTCCAAATGAGGATGATGAGTGGCTTGGAGGGGAACTTCCAGATCGTGGCATTCCCATGTATCTGCTGCCCTTGTCCTCTAGATAAGAGTGGTCATGGGTTTGGAAAGTGCTGCCTAAGGAGCCTTGGGGATTTCTTGCAGTGCATCTTGTAGGTGATACACACTGCTTATTGGTGATGGAGGGATTGAATGTCTGCAGCAATCAAGTGAGCTGTTTTGTCCTAGACAATGTCGAGTTTCTCGAGTGTTGTTGGTGCTGCATCCATCCAGGCAAGTGGAGAATATTCCATTACACTCCTAATTTGTGCCTTGTCGATGGTGGATAAGCATTGTGGAGGCAGGAGGAGAATTATTCAACGCAGAATTTTTACGCTTTGACTTGCTCTGATAGCCACAGTACATGGCTAGTCCAGTTCAGTTTTTGATCAACGGTAACCCTCCCCAGGAAGTTGATTGTGGAGGATTCAGCGATGGTAATGCGATTGAATATCAAGGGGTGCTAATTAGACCCTCTCGTGTTGGTGATGGTCATTGCCTGGCATGTGTGTGGTGCAAATGTCAGTTGCCATTTTTCAGCCCAAGTTACATTCCCAGGATGGATGGAGACACAAGGTATGCACGCACTCAGTCACCCGCACACATACGTTCAGTAACTGTTACACATGCAAACAAGTAGCAACAAAAAGGTTATAGTCTATTCCTAGAAGCTTAGTAGTTTGTTTGAACTAAATGAATTGTATTGAGTGTATCACACACTCCTTAACACTCACCTCCATGAGAGTCCCGAATATCCCAGATGAGAACTCTGCCATCATCTGAGGAACTGGCAAACACATTGTCATTCACAGGACTCACGGACAGGCCGTATACAGCATCGTCATGGGGGAAAACATTCACTATTTCAGTGCTGAAAGAAAATGACAGAGGATGAAAATGTACCAACCACATACGCTGCTAACTGTGGAGAGATGGGAAGAACAGGAGATACTAAACTTACATCATAACTTAAAGAAGCGAGTGAGAAAGCAAAGTTGGGAAATAGATGCAAGTAACAATATGTTTAGAAAAACAGATTTTTTTTTTAAGCTATACCCAATCAAAGTCCAATTCAAAGTCTCAACCAGTGAAACATTACATATGGCGATGACACAGTAGTTAACACTGCCACCTCTCAGTGCCAGGGACCTGGAATCGATTCCCAGTTTGGGTCACTGTCTGTGTGGAGTTTGCACATTCTCCGTGTCTGCATGGGTTTCCTCCAGGTGCTCTGGTTTCCTCCCACAGTCCAAAAGATATGCAGTTTGGTGAATTGGCCAAGCTAAATTCTCCTTCAGTGTACCTGAACAGGTGCCAGAGTGTGGCAACAAGGGGATTTTCAAAATAACTTCATTGCAGTGTGAATATAAGCCTGTGACTAATAAATAAACTTTAACTTAAGCTCACAAGACAGGCAAGTCTTTTCCTGTCTTGGCCTTGATCTACATGATCCAAGCTGATAGGGGCAGACATTATACCCACTCCAATGCTTGATCTCATTTGCATCCTAGCCAAAAGGCCTAGATGCTGTTGCAAAAAATTGCTTCAATTGAAACCTGTGTAACCCCATTGACTTCTAAGACACCAAAACTACACTTGATCTTAGCCAAAAGGTGAAGATAAAAACATATCTGGCAAATGGATTATACAAGTTATGTAGAAATAATAATCTTGACTTTATTCCTCACCTCCCAAAACGAGCATAGCCATTTTTAATAACATTTTGCAGTTTGTGCTGCTCCGAAACACTGCAATGACTCATTCTTTTATCAAACATTAAAAGCATCCATGCAATAAACCAAGAGCATTCAAGGCAGACTGAACACAAACAGCCCTATGTCTCTAGGACTGATTACATATAACTGCTGTAAGTATTCACCACGGAGCTCAATTTGCATTTTCAAAGGAACACACAAAGCTTTCTGGACAGCTCTAGATGGATAGCACATTCACTTAAAACTGTCTGCACCATAGATCTGCGTACACAAAACATTGCTGCCAAGAAATCCAACTTCAGGATTTGAACCCATGTGAGCGGACTGAATAGACCTGAATTTATACGGCTGACTTTCAAAAAGGCAAACACGCGTTTGCACTCGTGTTAATTCCAACTAAAAACTGGATGGCGGAAGCCATACTGTCCTATACGCACATGGTCCTTATTCCCCCATCCATTAGGGTTGCTCGCTGAATGGCAAGCTTGTGTCAGCCCCAGAGCCGAATGTCAAATTCCACATTGAGTCAGTCATCCGCAGTGCCTCCTTTCACCTCCAGATGACATGCAACCCCATCCTTGTTCCCACTTCAGTACACACTGTTCACATCTTGAAGCATTAGCAGCCTCGCAGGTTTCATTCCTGAACCCATCAACAAACTTCACTGTCTGCATTTTACCGTTGTACACTAATCCATAACCCCTTTTTCACTCATGAGTATATCAAGACCACACCCAAATTAGATTGGCATACATCAAAATTCAAACTGGAATGGAACTAGCCAGAATTATCTTTCATAGAACATAGAACACTACAGCACAAACAGGCCCTTCGGCCTACAAGTTGGGCCGATCACATCTATACCTACCAAGCCATAGACCTATCTATAACCCCCAATCCCATTAGATCCCATATACTCATCCAGAAGTCTTTTAAAAGACCCCAGCCAGTTTGCCTCTACCACCACCAATGGCAGCCGATTCCATTCACTCACTACCCTTTGAGTGAAAAACTTACCCCTAACATCTCCTCTGCACCTTAAATCTGTGTCCTCTTGTAGCGACCATTTCAGCCTGGGGAAATAGCCTCTGAGAATCCACCCTATCTGTTCCTCTCAACATTTTATAAACAACTATCAGGTCGCCTCTCAACCTTTGTCTCTCCAGGGAGGAGTCCCAGCTCCCTCAATCTATCTTCATAAGGCAACATCCTTGTAGATCTCGTTAAATTAAATTAAATTAGTACAAATTAGTGCATACACAAATTGATGAGTATTTTCATTTTCAGACATGAACTTCAAAACAGGCAACACAGTGCTTAGTACTGCTGCCTCACATGCCAGAGACTCAGGTTCGATTCCCAGCTTGGGTCACTATCTGAGAGTCTGCACATTCTCCCTGTATCTGCATGGGTTTTCTCTAGGTGCTCCGGTTTCCCCCCTCAGTCCAAAGATGTGCAGGTTAGGTTGATTGACCATGCCAAATTGCCCCTTGGTGTCGGAGGGATTAGCGGGGTCACGACGGTGTGGTCTGGGTGGGTTTGTTGTCAGTGCAGGCTCGATGGGCTAACTGGCCTCTTTCTGCACTGTAGAGATTCTGTGATGCTATGATTCTGTGAAAATGGTATAGCCAAGCTAATCAAGCATACTGTACTTGTATAAAGTGCACAATCCAGGTAAGAAGCTAGACTCAAAAATGCCTCAATATTGCTCACATCATCCTGTCAACTGCTATTTTAATAATTTCTTTGAAGTATAGATTATTTTCCTCAGTGCCTCTATGAAGTTCTCAGCCCTGTTTATAAATGCTGTGATGCAGCTTTAGATTGAAGTTTGCTTTTTGTTCTTACCTTTCAACATCATGAACAATCACTTGCTCATCGTTTCCTACAGGAAGGAGAAAAGGAAGGAAATTAGCCGTCAAAAAAAAAACAGAAGTTTGTTCTAAAGAAACTGCTGTTAAAAATCATTGCTTTGAAACTTGGTACTTCTACTTGTATTGGCAAAGATCTCAGGGAACAAATCGGTTAGTTTATACACAAACAGTGAAGCGGTGATTTATTTTGCACTTAAAACACGGCAGCTGCAGTAAATACTAAAATGCAGTGCATTACATTGTGGTATCACTTTAAATAATTGAAAGCATAATCAGCGTACAGCTTTTTGTCAATACACTTTCTGGCCTGTGGCTTTAGTTGGCTGGACGCTCAACTTTACCTGCACTAAGTCACTTCATGTCAAGTTGTGTTTTTGTTCCTAATCATCTGGATGTTTTGTGGAAGGGTAACATATTTGTTTCATCTCTGAGCCTGTTTTCAATTTTTGTTTGAGGAAATGTACTCTTTGAGTTGGATTATCCTCTCCTGCCTGTTAGCGTGCAGGTAAGCAGCTTCAGAACTTTTGGACACATGGCCAGAAATTGAATAATGGAAGCCACATAGCTTACCCATGATCCCAATTCACCTTTCATCTAGTAGAATGTATGCTTCCTATACTTGTAATGATTTATCTTCCCTACAGTGCTTAATGAACTTAAACATATACATTCTGTAAAAGTCATGATTATTTTACTTTTTGTTTTATAATTTGTTTGAGAGACGCAAGGTCACCGGCCAGGCCAGCATTTATTGGAATATAGTCTTGCAGCTATATTATCCTCGCCAGCTTGGTCAGTAGAAACTAGTTACTAATGTCACTGGCAGCATCTGTTAAGTATTAAATTTCATTTACGAGGAGCATGTTCCAATTTACATACCTCTTGCCTCTTTACATTTTAAAAAATCTTTCATGAGATGTTGCTGGTAAGACCAGTATTTGTTGCCCATCCCAAATTGTCTTTGAAGTAAGCTAACAGAATTAGTGGACCAGTTGGGTTTTTAAGACAACTGACAACATTACAAATTCATCAATTGGATTTAAGTTCCACTGCTGAAGTGGTAGGATTCAAACCCATCCTAAACTATTCTGGAATACTAGTCTCCTGGCATTATCACTACGCTACTGTCTCCCCTAATAGTAGTGTGATAGATTTTGATTTGATTTATTATTGTCACATGTGTTAGCATACAGTGAAAAGCATTGTTTCTTGTGCGCTATACAGACAAAACATACCATTCAGAGAGAAGGAAAGAAGAGTGCGCAGAATGTAGGATTACAGTCATAGCTAGGGTGTAGAGAAAGATCAACTTAATGCGAGGTAAGTCCTTTTGTGGCAGAAGGGAAGAGGCTGTTCTTGAATCAGTTGGTACATGATTTCAGACTTTTGTATCTTTTTCCCAGCAGAAGGTAGTGGAACAGAGAATGTCTGGGGGGTGCTGGGGTTCTTAATTATGCTGACTGCTTTGCCGAGGCAGCAGGAATTGTAGAAAGAGTCAATGGATGGGAGACTGGTTTGTGTACTGGATTGGGTGACATTCACAACCTTTTGTAGTTGTGCTAGGAGCTTTACCAAGCTGTGATACAACTGGAAAGAATGTTTACTATGGTGTATCTGTAAGTTAGTGGCAGTCATAGCTACATGCCAAATTTCCTTAGTCTGAGATACCTTCAACTGTGTGCTACACAGGAGCTGTTCTTTAGTGACAGCATCAGGATGGAGTGCTCTTAGAATCCGAGAAATAGCCCAAAATTCTTAATGATTTTCTTTCACCTGTCTCAGAAATTTCAATTATTCTAAATAACAGTTGAAATAAACTAAAAACCATAATTATATAACTTTGCATGATTAAACTGATCTATTTCCCTGTCTTTCTTTGGTCTTTAATATCTTGATGAAAGTTGTTAATCAAAGTCCCATTCTCTCCAACAGCCTGAGCTTTAGATTGACGTGACTGACAAGATTCTGAGGGGTGAATTTGGACTGTACAGTCTAAGCTCATTTAGTGTGCCTGCTTTAACAGGATGTGTTATGAGCTATCTTTCTTTATCATTTTCTACCTGGCAACCATTAGTTAAACCTTTTTAAAAAAATCCAGAGGACACAGTACTAAACCTTTCCTCGAGATAAAATGGATACCAAGTACCTCTAAATTAGAGGTTATATGTGGGGCATCAATGCAATGTCATCTGATATTACATGACAGTCTTTACACATACATAGCTTGACAAAGTTATACAGTAGGATTGCCTGAAGGCAAATGGAAGAATCATATCTTTGATAGGACAGGGGAGAATTTTTTTAAGTTTACAAATGATATGCCATGAATATGTGGTTACATGAACAGGTGAAGCATATGTTATTGGATAGTATTGTCACAATCTGAAAGTAAATCATTCCTAAGCGTCAAGATGCTGTATAACCATCCTCCCACATGAATACCTTCACTCATGAACCAAAACGTTACTAAAGTATCTTGGATAATTACTTTGACTTGGGTGGCATAATGGCACAGTGGTTAGCACAGCTGCCTCACAGCACCAGGGGCCCAGATTCAATTCCCAGCTTGGGTCATTGTCTGTGCAGAGTTTGCACATTCTTCCTGTGTCTGCATGGGTTTCCTTCTGGTGCTCTGGTTTCCTCCCACAGTCCATATTTCGTGCTGGTTAGGTGCAATGGCCATGCTAAATTTTCCCTCAGTGTACCCGACAGGCGCTGGAATGTGGTCTCGAGGATTTTTGCACTAACTTCATTGTAGTGTTAAATAAAGCCTACTTGTGACACTAATAAATAAACTTTAAATTTGCTTTATGGTTGGGTTTGAGGCAAGCAGCTCTTGGGAAAATCACTGCTTGGGATTGCAGCCTTTGACCAAATGCAACTGGCCTTGAAGTTTAGCAGACTGGGTAAATCATCACTTTTATGAGCGATATGGTGGCATTGCTGCCTCACAGCGCCAAGGACCTGGGTTCAATTCCAGCCTTGGTGACTGTGTGGAGTTTGCATGTTCTCCCCGTGTCTGCGTGGGCTTCCTCTGGGTGCTCCAGTTTCCTCCCACAGTCCGAAAGATGTGCTGGTCAGGCAAATTGCTAATCAATTCACCTAACTGCATACTAAATTCTCCCTCATTGTGCTCAAGATTGTGGCGACTAGAGAACTTTCACAATAACTTCATTGCGGTGTTGATGTAAGCCTACTTGTGACTAATACACAAGTAGGTATTAGTAAACGTACACCAATTCTTCCAGATAATCTGAAGCTCAAGTGTCACTCAGAAGCGACTCAATATAAAATTCTTTGTTGAATAACTACAAGCTATAATATACTTCAATATCAAAAACGTCATTGCCTTTTTGTCAACATCAAAGCACATCAAGTGTCTGAGAATGCATGGTTAACTGTCATGGTTAACTACTCAGTACTTGAAGGACTAAGGTATCGTGATACACATACACGCCAAACAAAAGCAGGCATGTTTTCAACCATTACTCTCAGGTCAGCTGTTTGGAGCTTGAGCTTTTATCTAGCTGTATGAATGCAATCTAAACTACTTTGTTAGACTGCCATCTTACAATTACTCCCAGATGATGACTATTCTCAATTTTAAATCAAAACCGAAAATGCTGGAAATACTCAGCATGCCGGGCAGCAGCTGTAGAGAGAAAAGTAGAGTTAATGTTCAGGTCAGTGCCAATGAAATGCTGCAGACCTGAATCTCTAACTCTTTTCCCCCTCCATAAATGCTGCCAGAATCAGAGTATTTCCAACATTTTCCGTTTTTATTTCAGATTTCCAAACACTACATTTTCTCTCAATTTTAAATGTTACTATACAAGATGGGTTTGAAAAACTATATTGGCCAGAATTCTCCAGCCATTCATGCCAGTAGGATTTTCCAGTCCCGCCGGCAGCACATCTCCACCCACAGGTTTCCCTTTGGAATGGGGTGACATCAATGGGATTCCCATTGACAGCAGCAGGACCAGAGAATCCCACCACTAGCAAACAATACATCACCTCCCGCCGGTGGAAAACACACAGCTGGGAGGCCAGAGAATCTTATCCAGTGTTGCAGCACAGCATACACTATTAGCACAGCTCAATGCAATCTGTTGAAGATTGCTGAAAAGAAAGCAATCGTTGCTGAAACTTTTCATCTTGCACTCATCAGGACAAACACAAAAATACCAAATTTCAAATGATCAAAATTTATCAATCTGTAGTATTAAATTGCATAAATTAATAAGTTAGCATTTTGGCTCTTTGAAATGACTTTAGTGGCTAGGAGAAAAGGCTCCAACAAACAACATCAAATCGCAGCTATAAAACCACATTTATTGATTAAAATCGATGAAAAGCAAATACAGCAAAATAAATAATTGATTTTTCAACATCACTGCACAAACTTCAATGTCAATAAATGTTTTAGGTCTTCATATCTTATCAAGAAAAGGCATAATTTGAGACTGTAGATTCACAAGATACTCATATTCCAAAGCTCCAGCTTTCTCAATGGCCGAGAGAAGCAGAAATTCCCTAAAAAACCAAGATACGAATCATACCCACTATTAATTTTGAAGATCAAATTTGGACAATGTAAGATCACAAGTAAATTGACTATCAATCAGCATAGGGTTGAAAGACGGCACACAGTGTACAACAGCACAGTGGTCAGCACTGCTGTCTCACAGCGCCAGGACTCTGGGTTTGATTCCTAACTTGGATCAGTGTGTGTGCAGAATCTCCATGATCCCACCATGTCCAAACAACCTGCTGGTTAGGTGCATTGGCTGTGCTAAATTCTTCCTCAATGTACCCAATCAGGTGTCAGAGTGTGGCAGGCTGAGGGATTTTCACAGTAACTTCATTTCAATGTTAATGTAAGCAGATTTGTGACACTAATAAAGAAATAAAAATGTCAGTTGTCCCAACTGGGCTTGCTGATATAGTTATTACAAAGTAGTCTCAAACAAAGCAAGACAAGCTAACTCCAATATGCAAAATAACTTCCTCTTCCTGACATGATGGGCCGAATGGCCTCCTTCCATGCAGTATCGATTCTGAGAGTCCAGCCAGATAAAAAGTGCTCATACTGCCTACACAAACTTTGCATCTACTACTCAAAGGAGCTCACCTTGAGCTTTCCAGTGAGAACCCGCAAACATGCAGCAACGTGTATGACTTGTGATAAAGAAGAGCAAACAGCTGCAAGAATCGCTTCCAGCATCGAGTTCCAGTATGCAAAATAAGTGACTTCCAAATCCCCAAAAAAAGTTCCATGATTTTGCAGTCAGATAATGAGGATTGCTGTTAATGAAGACGGTTAACTATGAACATACGAACAAGGAGCAGGAATAGGCCATTCGGCCCCTTGAGCCCACTCCACCATTTAAAAAGATAATGTTTATTTATACGGCACAAAGGCAGCATAGTGGCACAATGCTTAGCACTACTGCTTAGTGCCAGGGGCCCAGGTTCAATTCCTGGCTCAGGTCACTGTCTATACGGAGTTTGCATGTTCTCCCCATGTCTGCGTGGGTTTCCTGCAGGTGCTCTGGTTTCCTCCCACAGTCCGAAAATGTGCTGGTTTAGGTGCATTGGCCATGCTAGATTCTCCCTTGCTGTACCCAAACAGGCGCTGGAGTGTGGTGACTAGGGCATTTTCACAGTAACTTCATTGCATGTGAATGTAAGCCTAGTTGTGACTAAAAAATAAACTTTACTTTTAAGTAAACTTACATTAACACTGCAGTGAAGTTACTGTGAAAATCCTCTAGTCACCACACTCTGACACCTGTTTGGGTACACCGAGGGAGAATTTAGCATGTTCTATCCACCTAACCTTTTGGACTGTGGAAGAAACTGGAGCATCTGGAGGAGATCGATGCAGAAACAGGGAGAACATACAAACTCCACACGGACAGTGATCCAAGCTGGGAATTGAACCCCTTTTCCTGCCTATCCCTGATAACCCATCATCTTCTTGCTTACCAAGAATCTATCCAACTCTGCCTTAAAAATATTCAACAACTGCTTCAACCACCTTTTCAGGAGAGTTCTAAAGACTTGAGTGAAAAGATTTTGCCTCACCTGCTTTCAAGGGATGATCGCTTATTTTTAAACAGTGATTCCTAGTTCTAGATTCTCCCACAAGGGAAATTATCTTCTCCACATGCACCCTGCTAAAACCCCTCAGGATTATAAAGGTTTCAATCAAATCACCTCTAATTCTTCTAGGCTCCAGCGGATACAAGCCTAATCTGTTCAACCTTTCCTCATGAGACAATGAATCCTTTCCAGGTGCTTCTGCATAGAACTTTAGTTAGGCCACATTTGGAATGTTGTGTATAATTCTAGTCACCACACTACAAGAACAAAGAACAAAACAGCAAAGGAAACAGGCCCTTCGGCCCAACGAGCCCACGCCGCCACCCCGATGCTCCCACCTCTACCCATGATCCCTATCTATGTTTTAGATCTATGGATTGAAACCAAATTTGAGACAATTTAGGGAGAATTTGTTCTGCCAACTAGCCTAAGAGCACATCTTTGGGATGTGGGAGGAAACCGGAGTACCCGCAGAAAACCCACGCAAGCATGGGGAGAATGCGCAAACTCCCACAGACACAGACCCAAATCCATGTATCTGCACAGCACAGCTATAGTCACTGAGCTGTCGTGTTGCCCATCAAATGGTCCAGGTCAAGCATACACTAACAACATGAAGCACGAGGATACTCTCGAAAAATCCAAGAGCAGCCCTCTCACGATCCATCGCATGTATGCCCCTTGTTAGGCAAGGCAGACCAAAGCATCTGTAGGATAAAAACAAGTACATCAATATCATCGTCTATTTACACACTTCCCAGGGACTCCCAAGGCTCACGATCCCTATTTTAAATCAGTTTTCTATACCCCTCCATTCCCATTCTGTTCATGTGCCCATCTAAGTATCTCTTAAATAACTCCACGGTGCCTGCCTCCACCACTTTACTTGGCAGCGCATTCCATACTCCCACCACCCTCTGTGTGAAAAAAACTTCCTCTAGCATCCAAATTATACCTTACCCCCCTCACCCTAAGCCCGTGACCCCTTGTGCTATTTGAGTCCAAAAAGCTTGTGCAGTCTTTACAGAGAGAGCAGGCAAGGTTGTTACCTGGCTTAGAGGGTATTACCTATGAGGAGAGATTGGACAAACTTGGTTTGTTTTCACTGAGTGGCAACCTGATAGAAGTTTACAAAATTATGAGAGGCATGGATAGAAGATGGATATTCAGAGTATTTTTCCCAATTACTAGGGGACATAGGTTTAAAAGAAAAGAGGGAAAATTTAAAAGAGATGCAGAATGCATGGGATCCTTGATTATGCTAGCTGTGGCAGTGGGAAGTATAAACAGTGTCAGTGAATGGGAGTTGATTTAAGTAATAGACTGAGCTTTGTTCACGACCTTTTGTAGTTTCTTGCAGTCTTAGAGTAGGAGCCATACCAAGCTGTGATACAACCAGAAAGAATACTTTCTACGGTGAATTTGTAGAAGTTGGTGAAAGGCAGAGCAGACATGCCAAATTTCCTTAGTCTCCTGAAAAAGTAGAAGCGTTGAGATCTAAGAGGCAGGTTTTGTTACTCAGAGGGTGTTAAGAGCCTGGAAATGCGCTGTCAGAGGGGGTGGTAGAAGCAGATACAATAGCAATGTTTAAGAGGCATCTTGAAAGCTACATGAATAGGCAGGAAATAGAGGGATACGAACTGAGAAGAGGCAAAAGGTCTTTAGTTTAGAAAGGCGTCACGTGTTGGCACAGCTTGGGCTTGTTCCTGTGCTGCACTGTTCTCTGTATTCTGGTAAACCTTTATTTGAACTTCTTCCAATGCATTTACATCCTTCTTTAAATGTGGTGACCAATACTGTGCAAACTGCTCCAGATCTGGTCTCACCATCTGTAAAACAGACCCATTGAGGCAAAGCAACTCTGAAGCACAATACATTAGGCATTGATCTACAAACTCCAGTATGCTACTTCTGTCTAAAAAGGAAGCAAATATCTGAGGAGACAAATTCATTTTGCTGATTTCCTTTCAGAGATTCTGGGAGTGAAGTTACTGATGGGTCACACTAACATCAATTGATGCAGACTGTGAAAACAAAATTCCACAAGACAACAAAATATAGGAGCAGAATTAGGCCACAGTCCATAGAGTCTCATTCAATCATTGTTGATATTTTTCTCATCCTCATTCTCCTGCCTTTTCTCCATAACCCCTAATCCCCTTATTAATCAAGAACCTATCCATCTCTGTCTTAAAGCTATTCAATGACCTGGTCTCCACAGCCTTCTAAGCAAAGAGTTCCACAGATTCACCACTCGCTGGCTGAAGAAATTCCTCCTCATCTCTGTTTTAAAGGATCATCTATTCAGCCTGAGATTGTACCTTCTGGTTCTAGTTTTGCCTACCAGTGGAAACATTCTCTCCACGTCCCACTCTGTCCAGGTCTCGCAGTATTCTGTAAGTTTCAATAAGATCCCCCTCATCCTTCTAAACTCCAACGAGTACAGAACCAGAGTTCTCAATCCACTGGTAACGTTATGCTTGAAAGACATAACACAGAGCCGGAATTCCTCATTATCAAAGCCAAATCCACTCAGATGAGAAGATTAACTTGGTGTAAAAGATGTTTAAATGCTAGAACAGAATTTCACTGTTCACCGCATTACACACAATTTACCTAGAGGAGCAGGTAAATTCCATTGGAAAAATAGAAAATTTGATTCCATCACCAAATGCTCTCAAGCACGCATTTCAGGATTAGATTCCAGTTCTGGGTCTTTTGCTTTCTAAATCTTTATGGGATCTGTAATACCAGCACTTCAAAGGTTAAAAATCAGAACACTGTTCTAACTTACAAGAAAACAAGTTCAGCTGACTTTTTCATTAAGTCTTTGTTTCGACTTCAACATGCCTAGTGGTGGAGCGGATAGTTAAAGCTAAAACAAATCATTACAGAGAGAAGCAAGATCTAAACATGACAAGCTTTTGCAAGCTCAAAGTATAAGATGATTTCCAGACAACAACAGGGAGCAAAATCAATGCTCGAACAATCTACTAATCACAGATCGTCACAATACTAAACTATCACTGAGGATTGTGCAATTTATTGAAGTCAGTAGAAGTCATTGTCGGATGAGGAGAGATTGGGTCAACTAGGCCGCATTCAATGGAATTTAGAAGAATAGGGGGGGCGGTGGGGGTCTAATTAAGGTGTATAACACCCTGGCAGGGCTAGACAGATTGGATGTAGAGACGTCATTTCCTCTGGGAGGTGTGTGTCTGTGTCTGGAACAAGAGGGTCATGGCCTCTGGATACCGGGTAGGCCATTGAGGGCTGAGATGAGCCCAGTATCTTCACCCAGAGGGTGGTGAGCCTGTGGAATCCTCTACCACAGGACGAAATTAAAAGTATCAAAAAATCTATACATCAGGAAATAGATTTTTAGACTCTAAGGGTGTTTTTTTTAAAAGTTTGTTCATAGGATGCAGGCGTCACTGGCTAAGCTAGCATTTTTTGCCCACCTCTGAGGAAATTTTAAGAGTCAACCACATTGCTGTGGATCTGGAGTCACACGTAGGCCAGGCCAGGTAAGGATGGAAGGTTTCCATCCTTAAAGGGCATTAGTGAGCCAGATGGGTTTTTCACAACAGTCATTTTGTGGTCATTTTAGACTTTTAATTCCAGACCTTTTTTTTTTATTGGATTCAGATTTCACCAAGGAAGGATTTGAATGTCAAGTCCAGTGACAATACTACTACAACACCACCTCTCCTAGGGAAGCGCTAGGAGTATTGTATCGAGATGGAGTATGAGCTGTGATCACAATGAATTGCGGAGGAGGTTCAAAGGGCCGAATGGCCTACTCCTGTTCCTATTGCCTATCCTATGTTGATTTATTCATACTGAAATTTAATCCTTTAAAACAGCCCCAGTAATTATGTTTACTGCCTGATATTTCTTATAATGGCTTTATTCTTTGGGGAAATTGCATGAACCTGGCAGTCCATGCTTCAGCTTGTCTCTCTCTGCCATGGAATGGCAGTAAAGCATTTCATCGTTTGAAAGAATGCAAGTAAAGGCCAACAATTTCCAAAGTGGCAATGTTCCAATTTTTGGTTAATTGATCAACAGAAGGCTAGGAATACAAACACACACAAACAATATTCCTATATGCCACCCCTCACATGTCTCTGCAGCTAGTTACAGAGGACAACTGATAAGCTTAACACCAAACAGCTCTCTTACTAAATTATCAATGTCACCAGAAAGGAAAATCTAATTTGTGAAAGTATCCTATTAAGAAATTGGAGGAAACAATAAAATTAATATTCTCGGAGAACTATAATAGAATGTTATGTAGATTATCTGTTGAACTGACACAGCATGGACCTGACCTGGAAAAAAACATGTCAAAAATTCTCTATGGAAAAGTCATCACATGATATGGAGATGCCAGCGTTGGACTAGAATGGGCATAGTAAGAAGTCTCACAACACCAGGTTAAAGTCCAACAGGTTTAGTTGGTAGCGCAAGCTACAAGCTTTCAGAGTGTTGCTCCTTCATCAAGTAAGTGGTAGTTCTGTTCACAAACAGGGCATATAAAGACACAAACTCAATTTACAAAATAATGGTTGGAATGCGAGTCTTTACAGGTAATCAAGTCTTAAAAATACAGACAATGTGAGCGGAGAGAGGGTTAAGCACAGGTTAAAGAGATGTATACTGTCTCCAACCAGGACAGTTAGTGAGATTTTGCAAGGCCAGGCAAATCGTTGAGGGGGGGAAGGCGTGTGCTTTACAGATAGTGTGACATGAACCCAAGATCTTGGTTGAGGCTGTCCTCATGTGTGCAGGACTTGGCTATCAGTTTCTGCTCAGCGATTCTGTTTTGTGTGTCATGAAGGCTACCTTGGAGAATGCTTACCTGAAGGTCAGAGGCTGACTGTCCATAACTCCTAAACTGTTCTCCAACAGGAAGAGAACACTCTTGCCTGGTGATTGTTGAGTGGTGTCCATTCATCTGTTGTCACAGCATCTGCATGGTCTCCCCAATGTACCATGCCTCGGGATAACCTTTCCTGCAACGTATCAGATAAACAAATTGGCTGAGTATGTACCGTATGCTTGGTGGATGGTGTTTTCATGCGAGATGATGGCATCCATGTCAATGATCCAGAACGTCTTGCAAAGGTTGTGTGGCAGGGTTGTGTGCAGTCATGCTCACTGTTCTTCTGAAGGCTGAGTAATTTGCTGCGACAATGGTCTGCTTGAGGTTGTGTGGTTGTTTGAAGGCAAGAAGCAGGGGTATGGGGATGTCCTTGGCGAGACATTCGTCTTCATCAACGATATGTCGAAGGCTCCGGAGAAGATGTCATAGTTTCTCTGCTCTGGGGAAGCACTGGACAACGAAAAATACTCTGTCCACTGTGTCCCTTGTTTATCTTCTAAGGTCGTCAGTGCGGTTTTTCGCTGTGGCATGTTAGAACTGTTGATTGATGAGTCAAGCGCCATATCCTGTTCTTACGAGGACCTCTTTCAGCACCTGGAGATGTCTGTTGCAATCCTCTCATCTGAGAAAGCTTGGTCATAGGGGATAGCTTCTTTAACATATTTAAGTGGCAGTTGGGGAAAGTGGAGCATCATGAGGTTATCCATGGGCTTGCAGTACAGTGAAGTGCAGAGGTGACCCTCTTATGGAGATGCCTGTGTCCAAGAATGCAGTCGATTCCAGAGAGCAGTCCATGGCGAGTCTGATGGTGGAATGGAACTTGTTAATGCCATCATATAGTTGTTTTAGTGATTGTTCACCACGAGTCCAAAGGAAGATGATGTCATCAACGTATCTAGTGTACAGCATTGCTTGAAGGTTTTGTTTGAACCTGTGCATGAAGATGTTGGCATATTGAATTTGGTCTCCATGGTTGTTCCGTGAGTTTGGATGAAGAACTAGTTGTTGAAGCTGAAAACATTATGGTCCAGGATGAAGCTGATGAGATGTAAAATTGCATCTGTAGATTGTCAGTGTCGGCGTTGAGTACTGAGGCAGTTGCAACAGTGCCATTGTCATGGGGGATGCTGGTATAGAGTGCCGAGACATCCACTGTGACGAGGAGAACTCCTGGTTCAACTGCTCCACATGTGCTGAGTTTCTGCAGGAAGTCCATAGTGTCACAATTCTTTGTACAGTGGCATAGCCGGAGAGGTTCTTGCACAGGGTCCTACTGCACGATACGATGGGACAGCCATGTGTGTTGGCCTTGTGTATCTTCGGGAGGCAGTAGAGATCTCCAATGCGGGGAGTACATGGGACGAGAGCAAAGAGGGTGTTCTGAAGGTCTGGATCAAAGGTCTTGATCAGTCTGTTGAGGTGATGGGTGTGTTCTTTGGTTGGATCTACGGATAATTGTCTATAGTGTTCCTCACTGTTCAGTTGTCGGTACGCTTCTTTGCAGTAATCTGTTCTGTTCAGTATGATGATAGCCTCTCCTTTGTCTGTGGTTTGATGACAATGGTGCAGTTGGTCTTGAGAGTGAGGATGGCATTACATTGTGCTTGACTGAAATTCGGAGCTGTCTATCGAGTGAATGTGGCATTGACACACCTCCTGACAGCTTGGGCATACATGTCGAGTTGAGGGCCATAGCCTTTCGGAGGAGTCCAATTCTACTCTTTCCTTTTCAATTGCTGCACTGTGGATCTCTGTCAGCTGTTTTGGTTCATTGGCTGTCTCATTGTGTTTGCTGTTGGCCTCTTGGGGTTTGTGGGAGAACTCCTGCAGCCTCATTCACTTGATGAATTCCTCTGTGTCCACTGCGACAGGGTCTGTTTTGATGGTGGGACAGAAATTGAGCCCTCAGCTGAAACAATCACCAGACAAGAGTATTCTCTTTCTATTGGGGTACACTTCAGTAGTCACAGGCATTCAGCCTTTGATCTTCAGGTAGGTGGCCTTCACAACATACGACAACACAGAATCACTGAGCAGAAACAGATAGCTAAGTTCCGCACACGAGAACGGCCTCAACTGGGATCTTGGGTTCATGTCACACTCTCTGTAATCCCCCATGACTTGCCTGGGCTTGCAAAATCTCACTGTCTTGGGTGGAGACAATACACATATCTTTAACCTGTGCTTAACCCTCTCTCCACTCACATTGTCTGTACCTTTAAGACTTGATTACCTGTAAAGACTCGCATTCCAACTATTATTTTGTAAATTGCGTTTGTATCTCTATGTGCCCTGTTTGTGAACAGAACTCCCACTCACCCGATGAAAGAGCAGCACTCTGAAAGCTTGTGGCTTGTGCTACCAAATAAACCTGTTGGACTTTAATCTGGTGTTCAAAGCTACCACAAAGAGTTGAAATGGCCCAAAAAGAAGCACTTCAAATACATCTATGTTTTCTGCAACAGTCAGGGTAACAAAGGACTTCAACTCAGATGCTGCTCAATAGTAACTCAGTCTAGTTTATTTATTGTCACAAGTAGGCTTACATTAACACTGCAATGAAGTTATTGTGAAAATCCCCTAGTCACCACACTCCAGCACCTAATCAGATACACTGAGGGAGAATTTAGTGTGGCCGATATACCTAACTGGCATGTCTTTTGGACTGTGGAAGGAAACCGGAGCACCTGGAGAAAACCCACGCAGACACAGGGAGATTGTGCAAACTCCATACAAGGGGTGACCCAAACCCAGGTCTCTGGCACTGTGAGGCAGCAGTGCTAACCAGTGTGCCACCGTGTCGCCCCACTGACTGACTTATCGAGAACATTTGGTTGTGATTTTGCAGACATTCATTGCACCTTCTCATTATAAGCCAAAGGCAGTATTATTCATAGATTTCTTTAAAACTAAATGGCTTTTTGTCTCATTCTATAGATTTTTCTTAAACTAAATAAGATTCAAGCAATAACAAATATCTGAAATGCAGTATTATTTTAGTTGATTTTCCACAGCTTAATATGTAATCAGAGAATTTGCCATTTTCAAACTATGAGAACAGCAATGGACCACAGATTTACAGTGAATGACAAAGGCAAATTCCATTTTTACTAATTCTGTGATCTTCGCTGGTGCTGTTGAATTTGAATTTTGCACTCCAATACATGGTGAAGATTGTGCAGTAGTGGATTCTACATTAACTGCTTTAATTTTTCTCCCTTGCCATTTTACAACTGCAGATACAGCATAGAACATAGAACACTACAACACAGAACAGGCCCTTCGGCCTTCGATGTTGCGCCGACCAATATAAAAAGGAATGCCCCTCCAAACTAAACCATTCCCTTCTCTTCCATATACTTATCAACTAACCTCTTAAACGCCACCAAACTTGGCGCATCCACAACTGCTGCAGGCAGGGCATTCCACTCCCGAACCACCCTTTGGGTAAAGAACCTACCTCTGACATCCGTCCTATAACTATCACCCCTTAATTTAAAGCTGTGTCCCCTCGTGCTAGCTTTCTCCATCCTAGGAAAAAGACTATCACTGTCCACCCTATCTAAACCTCTAATCATCTTATATGTTTTGATTAGGTCCCCTCTTAGCCGCCTCCTTTCTAACGAAAACAACCTCAAATCCCTCAGCCTCTCTTCATAAGACCTGCCCTCCATACCAGGCAACATCCTGGTAAACCTCCTCTGTACCCTCTCCAATGCCTCCACATCTTTCTTATAATGGGGGACCAGAACTGCACACAATACTCCAAGTGCGGCCGCACTAGAGTTTTGTACAGTTGCAACATGACGTTGCGGCTCCGAAATTCAATCCCCCTACCAATAAAAGCTAAGACTCCATATGCCTTCTTAACAACCTTCTCGACTTGACTGCCTACTTTCAGGGATCTATGCACATACACACCAAGATCCCTCTGTTCATCAAGACTACTAAGAATCCTACCATTAGCCCTATACTCTAAACATTTATTATTTCTGCCATAGTGCATTACCTCACACTTTTCCACATTAAAACAGCAAGTCAGTATTAGGTGGAGGGAGGTATTTGATATCAACCTAACTTGAAAGAGGATAATGAAATTTCTCAGTTGATCCTTGGATGGCATGATGGCATACTTGGTTAACACTGCTGCCTCACAGTGCCAGGGACCCAGGTTCAATTCCTGGCTAGGGTCACTGTCTTTGCAGAATCTGCACGTTCTCTTTGTGTCTGTGTGGATTTCCTCCGAGTGCTCCAGCTTCCTCCCACAGACTGAAAATCATACTGATCAGGTGTACTGGCCATGCTAAATTTTCCCTCAGTGTACTCAAACAGGCACTGGAGTGTGGTGACCAGGGAACTGTCACAGTATCTTCATTGCAGTGTTAAGATAAGCCTACTTGTGACACCAATAAATAAGCTTAAGGGCTTGCAGAATGTATAGAGGTGAGGGTCCTAGAGGGAGAATGGTGGTGGCGCTGCCGGAGTTTGAAAACAAGAGATGGTTCTTTGATCGGGCATTACTATACAAGAGAAATCCTGGGATTGGCAGAACTGTAGAGAGAATCGAGGCTTGAAATACGAGAGCTTTCAATGTTTTGTTAACCAAATCAAATGTAACACAGGTATACTTGAATAGAACATTGTGTGGCTTTAACTTCAGGATTATAAAATAAAGCTGAAACCATACCGTCCATCATTGGAATTTATTGGCATTCGCAAGAAAGCAAGAATTGGAGCAGGAGGAGACCATTTGGCTCCTCAAATCTATTCCACCATTCAGTAAGATCATGGCTAGTTTTTTTGTGGACTCAATTCCACTTACCCACCTGTTCACTATAACCTGTGATTCTTTTCCTGTTCAAAAATCTATCTATCCTTGTCTTAAAACATTCAATGAGGTAGCCTCAAGTGAATTCTGAATTCTCTCAAATTCTGTCTGGGATCTCAAAGAAAGCTAGTTGATTCAGTCTTTATTCTGCAAAAGACTCCCGTCACCCATTCACAGCAGCAAACACATGGGTCAGGTCTAATCATTTGTATCCCATTCAAACTTTGACCAAATTTGCAGTTTGTTCGTTTTATTATCTGGTTAGCACTGCATTCAGCATCACACTTCACACAGGTCAATTGTATATATTGGTAAGCAAGTTCCATTCCATCATTTTGGAAGAATTTGAAGAATCATTTAATTAGCCTACACCAACAAGTCAAAGAAAAATACAAGCGCACACATTCATGTTGAACAGGCCCATCTGAATGAAGTCAAATCAGATGAAGCTGATCAGAGAAGCTCTTTACAGAAAGCAAGAATTGTTGAACATTCGTTTCCGTAAATTGTTAAATAGCTATAATCTAAATTATGTTTACCAAAGCCACATTTAATATTCAAAAGAATCAATGTTTAAGTGAAGATAATCTTCATTTCATGAGATCCGAGGTTTCTTACCTCCAGAGAAGAGATGGGTATTTGTGCTGTCGAATGCCAAGCAGAAGATGTTAGATAGATGTTCGCCTTTCAGTTGGGTAGGTTTAGCTTTTGAGTGAATTGACTTATCTACGTGCCACAACAAGACGCGACGGTCGTCTCCACCTGTCATACAAAACTGCAGGTTACACTTCAGTCTGACAAATGTACAAGTATGTTTGATTCTATTAAACGAGTTGATAAACCAATCTACGTAAAGCCACCAGAAAGAAAGGCAAAGTTCAAAATTTACAAAATGATATTGAGGAGGTGATATTATCACTAGACTAGTGGTATTATCACTAGACTGTTAATGCAGAAACTCAGCTAATGTTCTGGGGACCCAGGTTCAATTCCTGCCACAGCAGATAATGGAATTTAAATTCAACAAAAAATATCTGGAATTAAGAATCTACTGATGACCACGAAACCACTGTCGATTGTCGGAAAAGCCCAGCTGGTTTACTTTCACAGTAACTGCATTGCAGTGTTAACATGAGCCTACTTGTGACACTAATAAATAAACTTAAAAACTTAACTTAAACTGATGTCCACCATGGAAGGAAATCTGCCATCCTTACCTAGTCTGGCTTACTTGTGACTCCAGAGCCATAGCAATATGGTTGACTCTCAACTGCCCTCTAAGCAAGGACAATTAGGGATGGGCAATAAATGCTGGCCAGCCAGTGACACCCATGTCCCAAGAATGAATTAAAAAAAAATGACGTTGCAACTCTCTTATCCTACTCTAACAATTCTGTCCTCCCACCACTCCCCAACCGCACTTCCACACGCACAACAATTTTAACTGCTGGGGTCACAATAGGAACAAGTTTGTTCAGCACTGATGTGGCACTTTTCACAATCTCAGCATGCCTCCAATGCCGATAATTGAACTTAGAAATCCATTCAATGTTACAGTGTTTGCTTTGTGACTAGGTATTAGAATCAAGTGCCTTTGCATCTGAGAAAATAGGTCGTAGATTCAAGTCCCACTTCAAAGGCTTGAAGATAATAGCTAGACTGAAGTACGGTGAGAGCACAGCTCTGCCAGATGTACCACCATTCAGGTGAACTCATCTGCCCACTTTGGCGTGACAGCTCTCCCAGTACTTTCTTCCCTCAATCTTCCCTCTGAAGATGAAAATGTTACTAAATAAATGCACTTCCTGTGTCTTTCACAAACAGCCTCCAAAGCAGCTGTTCACAAAGCAGACAGATAAACCACCTTTCGCCAGATGTATCGAGCGGATAACCCTTCTCCTGAAGACTCCAGCATCATGAGTGCCAGCCACTTGACAATTTGATTCACTCCATGATATCAAGAAACGGTTAGATACAGAAAAGGCAAGGAGCATGACATCATCTCAGCTGTGGTGCTAAAGAAGTGCTCTGGAACTAGCTGTGTCTCTGCACTGTAGCCATTACTATGCAGTTAAAGCACTGGCATCTAAATAGCAGGGTGGAAAATTATCCAGGTATTTCCTATCAACAACAAAAAGACAAATCTGATTTGGCCAATTTCAATCCCAGCAGCCGATTCTCAATTATCAAAGTGACAGAAGTGTTCTCAAGCAGCACTCAGAATCCAACAGTGCAGAAGGAGGCCATTCAGCCCATCGAGTCTGCACTGACCACAATCTCACCCAAGCCCCATCCCCATAACACTAAAGGACAACTTAGCCTGGCCAATGCACCTAACCTGCGCATCTTTGGATTGTGGAAGGAAACCGGAGCACCTGGAGGAAACCCATGCAGACACAGGGAGAATGTGCAAACTCCACACAGACAATGACCCAAACCGGGAATCGAATCCAGGTCCCTGGAGCTGAGAGGCAGCAATGCTAAACACCGTGTCATTGTGCTGCCCTCTAACTAGCTCTTTATAACTGGAGATCTCATCTCAGAAACTGTCAGTTTTCTTTTAAAGCATTATAGCAATACTGTACCAACCATATCACAGTACTTGTTGCGAAGGATAGTAAGCTGACAACAAACACTTCAGATATTTCAGCTAATGCTTTGCCTCCAGATTTAATAGTTCTACTCTCTGTATCAATTTAAAATATCTTATCCAGCTTGCGTCTAGTTATTTCATCTTTAAAAACTTTGGCCACTTTCCCATCATGCCTACAACACTCCTACACTGGGACATATCTTGACACTCAAAAAGTCTCGTCCCCACCTCCAGATCCTAGTTATTCTTAATGTTATGTGGGAATTAAACCTGATGCAATAATTGCATAAGTGTATTATTAGAACTGTTCACAGCCTTAGTGTCCTTCAATTTGTTCAAAAATTGCTTTGCAAACACAATCTATGATCCTCTTCATTTTCCCTACAACCAACAGAGAGATTGTGCACCTTAAATGGCTCATCAATTGCCCCACTCTCTCTCCCTTAAGTATAGTGACATCACGTTGGAAGAATTCTCTCACCATTTTCCCACAGAAAGCACTTGGCAAAGTAAAACAAGCTTTGAATAATAGTCGTTTAAAGCGATTTACAGGAATTTTTTTAAATCTCGGTGAAAGATGAATCATAGATTAAAGAGATAAACACTGGTGTTATTTTCCCCCAAATCATCTAAAGAATAAACAATTAATTAACTTATTAGTAAATACCTCTCACCCATTGTTAAGAAATGTGTGAACTGGCAGGGTTTCGCTTCTGAATGCCAAAAATAAAAATCAAAAGCACAGAATTTTACAGCACAGAAAGGGGTCACTGAGCCCACCGTGCCTCTATTGGCTCTTTGAAGGAGTGGTTTGATGATTAGCACTGCTGCCTCACAGTTCCAGGAACTGGGTTCAATTCCCGGCTTGACTCACTGTCTTTGTGGAGTTTGAATGTTCTCCCATATCTGCATTGGTTTCCTCCGGTTTCCTCCCAAATCTAAAGACGTGCGGGTTTGGTGCATTGGCCATGCTAAATTGCCCCTTAGTATCCGGGATGTGTGGGTTAGAGATATTAGCAAGGTAAATATGGGTGGGATTGTTGTCAGTGCAAATTCAATGGGTCGAATGACCATCTTATGTACTTTGGAGATTGTATAATCACATTCTATGAACTAGTTAACCCCACCACCTATTCTATCCCTATAGCTCTGCGAATTTCTCCTTGAAATGGAAATGTTTCATTGTCAGGTACAATTAAGGCTGCAAATCGAGCAGCCTTTTCTAAAGCAGAAAGCTGCATGAGAAAAGCATGGCTAGGCTCAGAAAGAGACATAACAGTTTAATTATCTGTTATTATTATCTATCTAGTTACTCCTCCAAGGCTTGATCTCATTTGCATCTTAGGCCAAGATGCTGCTTTTAAAAATTGCTTCAAATGAAGCTAAAATATAACCTAATGACTTCAACCAAGCATAGCATGTTGATACTACACTTGACCTTAGCCAAAATATCAGAGAAGAGACAATATATAGTATAATTTTAAACTGGGTGCAGAAATGGAAAGATTCAGGATTTACTTATATAAATCTTTGGAGGACTAATTGACAAGTTTGTTAAAAAGACATTTGGGATTCTGGCCTTTAAGAATAGAGAAATAGCTTTAGATTAGGCACTCAGCAGATTGCAATTGACCATGAAGCAAGCTGCCCAGAGGTCTTGGAAATATATTTCCTTTGTCCTAAAGTCAGTTTGAATCCAGTACCAGCTTGGGAATGATTTTGTGATGTTATCTGACAGCAGAAAGTGCCAATCACAATTCAATATTCTGACAGACTACAAACCAGGAAGTTAAACCCACTTCAGGACCCTGACCTTGCAGTTCCTTGCCGTTTTAACACACGATCCTGCCCCCTTGCCCATATGTCTTTCCTTGGCTTGCTGCAATGTTCCAATAAAGCTCAATGCAAGCTGGAGGAATAGCATCTCATCTCCAGCCAGGCACATTACAGCCTTTTGGTCTCAACATTGAATTCAGCAACTTCAGATGATTTGCTCTCCTCCACCCCAACGTCTTTGTTTTCATTTGATTTAATTTTTAACTGTTCTCTATCTTTTATTTCTTTATTGTCTTTATTTTTCTTACCCCTGCATTCTTCCACCCTATTTTGTCCCCCCCTTTCCTTACCTTTTCTCCCCTTTTCTCTCTATTTAACTCTCTCCCAACCATCCCCCACCCTCTTACATCTTCATCTGTTATAGCTTGTCCTCCGATTTCAGCTTCTCTGCCGTTTGGCCGTTTACACGTTCTATTCTCTCTATGGACTGCCATTAGCAGCCTTTCCGCTTGTTTTTGTGGCTATGATTCATCTTTCATTTTTTCAGCCTGCATCTAGATATCTCCCACGTTCTATGCCTTTTAGCTTTGACAAAGGGTCGCATGGACTCAAAACGTCAGCTCTTTTCTCTCCTTACAGATGCTGCCTGACCTGCTGAGATTTTCCAGCATTTTTGGAAACCATTCTTTTGGTTTCAGATTTCAGCATCTACAGTAATTTGCTTTAATCCATTAATACCCACTTAATGTTTCTCTTTTTATTAACATTTTACAGAGAGTGGTGTTAAGGTTGAAGCGAAAATAACTATTTTAAGAAATTAAAAATACGGGCATCATCAAAATGGAGAAAGTTGACATTCTGCAGATATAAAGAGAGCTTTTCAGGGCCAGTGAATCTGAACAGCAGTTATGAATTTAGTCTGTTATTAAAAACACAGTTCACCGACAACCTGTCCTGGTCCCTCTGTGCCAACAGTACGTAGTTAAGAAAGCCCGCCAATGCCTCTACTTTCTCAAGAGGCTAAGCAAATTCGCCACGTCCACTAGAACTCTCAATAATTTCTAGAGATGCTTCATAAAAAGCATCCTTTCCAATCATATCACAGCCTGGTCTGGCTCCTGCTCTGACCACGACAGCAAGAAACTGCAAAGGTCGTGCATATAGCCAACCTCATGCAAACCAGCCTCCCACCCACTGACGCCATCTACACCTTCTGCTACATTGTGTTCGCTGCTTTCCCAATCAAAGATCTCATGCACTCTAGACATACTCTCTTCCAACTACTTCCATTGGGAAAATGCTTCAAAAGTCTGAGATCTTGTACTAACTGACACAAAAAACAGCTTCTTCCCTACTGCCATCGGACTTTTCAATGGACCTACCTCACATTAAGTTTGTTTTTTTTTTCAACACCCTGGGTATGACTGTAACGCTACGTTCGGTGCCCTCACCTCTCCTTCTCTCCTATATACTTGATGAACAGTATGCTTTGTCTGGATTGCAAGCAAGAAATAATACTTTTCACTGTATACATGTCACAATAATAATCCAAATCAAACACTTCATTCAACATTCTATAGCTTTTTCAACAATTCTTTTAACTAGTTTTGGTCACTTCAGTGATTTCTACTTCATGGTAACTGAAGGTTTGATAACATTGGACTCTATGGGAAAGTCATGATGTGGAGATGTCAGTGCTGGACTGGGGCAAACACAGTAAGGAGTCTCAACACCAGGTTAAAGATAAAAGGTTAAACACATCTCTTTAACCTGTGCTTAACACTCTCTTCACTCACACTGTCTGTATCTTTAAGACCTGATTTGCTGTAACAACTTGCGTTCCAATCATTATTCTGTAAATTGAATTTGTCTTTATATACCCTGTTTGTGAACAGAACTCCCATTCACCTGATGAAGGGGCAGCGCTCCAAAAGCTAGTGGCTTTTGCTACTAAATAAACCTGTCGGACTTTAACCTGGTGTTGTGAGACTTCTCACTTTATGGGAAGCACAGAATTGCTGACAGCAGCTTCTGAATTTTCCATATTTAACTACACATGTACAGACTCCAGAAGTTGCAATCAGTTTCATTGACCATTTCCCTGTCATTATTGGCTGTAAAGGCCAGATCTTAACATGAACAGTAATAAGTCTCACAACACCAGGTTAAAGTCTAACAGGTTTATTTGGCATCATGAGCTTTTGGAGCACTCACCTGGTGAAGAAGCAGCACTCCGAAAACTTGTGATTCCAAATAAACCTTTTGGACTTTAACCTGGTGTTGTAAGTCTTCTTACTGTGCCACCCCAGTCCAATGTCAGCACTTGCACATTAAGAATATGAAAGCAAGAAAGTTACATTAGATTTTATAAATCGCTGGTTAGGACTCAGCCGATATTTTGTCAAGCACAAGGCTGAAGAGCAAACTTATTAGAATTAAAGTTTAAATGCATTTATTAATATCTTTATAAGTAGGGCTTACATTCACACTGCAAAGAAGTTACGTGAAAATCCCTAGTTGCCACATTCTAGCGTTTGGTCAGATATACTGAGTGAAAATTTAGCATGCCAATACTCCTAACCTGCAAGTCTTTTGGACTGTGGGAGGAAACCTACGCAGATTCAGGGAGAACATGCAAATTCAGCGCACACAGTGCCCCAAGTCTCGAACAGAACCCGGGTCTCCGGCGCTGTGAGGTAGCCGTGCTAACCACTATGCTGCCCAGTTGCACTAGGGATGAAGAGCATCAGAAAACAGAAAGCCCAGAATAGCTGGGACTATTCTCCTTAGAGCAGAAGCAGTCATGGATTTAGATTTACTTAGTGTTTAGCATTATGAGGGGATTTGCCCTGGTTTTCTCCCACACTCCAAAGATGTGCAGCTTAGGTTGATTGGTCATGCTGACCTGCCTTTGAGTGTCAGGGGGACTAGCAAGGTAAATATGTGGGGGGGCTATTGGATAGGGCCTGGGTGTGATTTTTGTTGATGCAACATCAATGGGCCAAATGGCCTCCTTCCGCATTATACAGATTCTATGAGAAGCTGCCATAAAGGAGCCAACAGCAAGAAGAGACCTACAACACACCACACCCGCGTAGGGCCCCGCAAGGATGCCGGCTTGGAGGTGCGCAACACGGAAGATAACTCTATGACTGCAAATCTCCCACAGCACAGTGACTGGGGGGGAGAGAGTGATCACACTGCACAGCAAGAGGCAACACACTGACTGCAAATCCCCAGCACAGTGACTTGGGGGGAGAGAGTGATCACACTGCACAGCAAGAGGCAACACAGATACTGACTGCAAATCCCCAGCACAGTGACTGGGGGGAGAGAGTGATCACACTGCACAGCAAGAGGCAACACAGATACTGACTGCAAATCCCCAGCACAGTGACTGGGGGGGAGAGAGAGTGATCACACCACAGCAAGAGGCAATAATATTTATAATGATCCTGGGAATACTCAGCAAGTCAGTAGTGTGGGAGAGAGAGTGATTATATAGAAAGAGATAATAGAAATGATAATGATGCTGGGAATACGCTGGTGAGTTCGTGACTGCGGAGGGAATGATTGCATGTACAGAAAGAGACAATATTATTGATAACAATGCTGGAAATGCACTGGTCAGTCAACACCTGGGGGAGTGAATGGTTACACTGCACAGAAAAAGAGAATAGAAATGAAAATAATAATATTAATGCTGCAAATACTCAGCCAGTCAGTCAGTGTCTGTGGGGAGAAAATGTCTGCACAGAAAGAGTCAATATTTAACTAAATAGTAATATTAATGCTGCAAACACAGTGTCGGGGGAGAGAGTGATTTCATTGCACAGAAAGAGGCAATAATATTTATTATGATCCTGGAAATACTCTGGTCAGTCAGCATCCAGGGGGAGTGCACAGAACGAGGCAATACATAAATAAATAATATCATTAACACTGCAAATACTCAGCAACTCAGTTAGTGTCTGGAGGAGAGAATGATTACACAGCACAGAAGGAGGCAATAAAATGCAAAACAATAGTATTAATGCTGCAAATACTTAACACAGACAGTGATTGTGGAAAAGAATGGTTACATTGCACAGAAAGCGGCAATAAAATACAAAATAATGGTATTAATGCTGCAAATACTCAACACAGACAATGTTTGTGGAAAAGAATGGTTACATTGCACAGAAAGAGGCAATAATATTTATAATGATGCTGGAAATACTCAGCAAGTCACTTAGCATCCAGAGGAAGAGAATGATCACAAGCACAGAAAGAGGCAATAAAGATGATGATTTGATTTGATTTTGATTTACTGTCACATGTATCGGGATACAGTATAAATCATTGTTTCTTGCATGCTATACAGACAAAACATACTGTTCATAGAGTACATAGGGGAGAAGGAAAGGAAAGGCTGCAGAATATAGTGTTGCAATTACTGATAAGGTGAGGAGAAAAATCAGCTTAATATATGGCAGGTCCATTCAGAAGTCTGATGACAGTAGGGAAAAAGCTGCTCTTTAGTTAGTTGGTACGTGATCTCAGGCTTTTGTATCTTTTTCGCCTATGGAAGAAGGTGGAAGAGAATAGTGCGGGGTGCATGGGTTCTTTGATTGTCCTGGCTGCTTTTCCCGAGGCAGTGGAAGTGTAGGTGGAGTCAAAGAATGGGAGACCGGTTTGCGTGAAGGATTGGGATACATTCACAACTCTTTTTAGTTTCTGTTGGTCTTGGTCAGAGCAGGAGTCATATCAAGCTGTGACACATCTGGAAGGGAAACTTTCTATGGTGCATCTGTAAAAATTGGTGAGAGTTGTAGTGAATATACCAAATTTCCTTAGCATTCTGAGAAATTAGTGGCATTAATTGGCTTTCTTAACAATACCATTGGCATGGAGGGACAAGGACAGATTGTTAGTGATCTAAACACCTAGAAACATGAAGCTGTCGATCATTTCCACTTCATCACTTTGATATAGACAGGGGCATGTCCTTCACCACACTTCGTGAAGTTGGAAATACTCATCAGGTCAGTCAGCATCTAAGGAGTGGGTGTGATTAAACAGCACAGAAAGAGACAATACAAATGATAATGATGCTGGCAATACTCAGGTCAGTCAGGTAAGTGGGGTAAGAGAATGAGAATACAGCAGAGAAAAAGGCAATAAAAATAAATTGTTAAAATTCCAGCTGATGATATTACTTGGCAGTCAAATTCCAGAGCTGAAACCTGGCTTAATATGTCCAAAGTTTCATTTTTTGTGAAGCAGTGTGAATGAACAGAGTCATAGAATTGCCGACTAACTTTCAACAAAGGAATTAAACATGTATTAAACAAGAAAATATTAATTGTCACACACTCTCCTTCACTCTCACTACAGCTTTACAGGTGTATACGGACTTAAAAGCATTACACAAGTTACAAAGTACCTTATACTCTAATGTTCTCAGTAAGTACACATTTCATGTAAACCAATAGGCAAATGTCCTCAGATACACCACACTCTGAAATCAAGTGACAGATCCTCACAGGTATTTGTCACACTATGAACCAACTGGTCTCACTGGAACTCTGGAGTGTTTCCAAACTCCAATTACAAGGAGCACACTTTGTAATCTTCTCCCACAGAAGGCCGTTACCAAGGATCCACATCCAGAATTTTAACCTCTCCCGTGCCTTGGATTGCCACATACATTCAAGCCTCCACGCAATCTCTCAGGCCAAGCTAACAGAACACCACTGCCTCACAGGCTGTATTAAGGTGTTTCCAACCTTAGGATCACTTTAGGTGCCTGACTTCTCAGTAGCCAAGTTCACCAGGTCTACACCTTACAGCTCTGTCTTTGACGCAGAACCTCTCCATCTTGCTCCTTTAATGTATGTGAACAGTTCCTTGTTCAGACTCTAGGTCTTTGTCCGTTTGATTCAGCCTTCCTGGGACTCTTCTGACATTCCTTGATTTTCAGAACTATCTGTTCTTTAGCTTCTGGGACTTGCTTGCTGCCGTTACTCCATTGAGCTCCCTGTAGATGCAATGTTTGGGAGAGCTGATTTCTTCTCAGATATTTGGTTCCAGGTGAACATGACTACTTCTATTTTTCAACATGGACCTCTGGTTGCTAAGCAACAGCTTAGTTTCTTTAATGCCTATTTGTTCTTATGTTGTAAACCTTTGATTACAATGCAGGCACAGTTTAAAGTGAAACCAAACCTCACAACATGCAGGCACTGGTAGGTACATTCCAACACTCACAAAAGAATTACAGAATGGCCACAGCACAGGTTACAATCACTCATGCCAGGCATCTGCAAATGGAATTTTAGCTAGTCCCACTCTTTGGCTCTTCTTCCCCAGTCCTGCAATATGTTGCCTCCTCCAGAATGATGTTAGTGACATTGTGGTAATGCCATTGGACTAGTGATCCAGCTTGTAATGCTGGATACAGATGTTTTTCTTCATGTCACCTTTAATTTGCCACTCACGTCAAATTTGTGCCCTCCAGCTCTCGACCCCTCTGCCAATGGGAATCATTTCTCTTTGTTCAGACACCTCGTGTTTTTGAACAGCTCTAACAAACCTCCACTCAACACCCTCTTGTATAAGGACAACAACTATAGCTTTTCCAATCTACTCAAGTCTCCAAACCCCAGAACCATTGATTTAAAAGATGGCATAGTGGTCAGATCCACTGCCTCCCAGTGCCAGGGACCCAGGTTCAGTTCTCAGCTTGGGTCATTATCTGTGTGGAGTTTGCACGTTCTCTCATTTCTGCGTGGGTTTCCTCCGGGTACTCTGGTTTCCTCCCACAGTCCAAAGATGTGCAAGTTAGATGGATTGGCCATGCTAAATTGTCTCTTAGTATCAGGAGGACTAGCTAGGATAAATGCATGGAGTTACGCGGAAAAGGCCTGGGTGGGATTGTGGTTGGTGCAAACCCGATGGGCTGATTGGCCTCCTTCTGTACTGTAGGATTCTAAATTCTTCTCAAACTCTTACATCCTTCCCAAAGTGTGGTGCTCAAAATTAGTATTAACTCCAGTTGATCCTGAGCCAGTTTGTTGGAATAATTCATCACAAATTCTGTAATCTCTATTTATTAAGGCCAGGGTCCCATGTGGCTTTTTAACTAAATCCTCAACCTACCGTGCCAATTTCAATGATTTGTGTATATACCCACAAGTCTCTTTGTTCATGCAACCTCTTTAGAATTCTATACTTTAATCTATGTTGTCTCTTCATGTTCTTTCTTCAAAAATGCATCACCTTGTACTCCTTGGCAGCACGCCAGGGATCCGGGTTTAATTCCAGCCTTGGGTCACTGTCTGTGTGGAGTCTGCACATTCTCCTCTACGTGGATTTCCCCCGGGTACTCTGGCTTCCTCCGGCTATGTTTGATTGACTGTGCTAAATTGCCTCTTGGAGTCAGGGGGACTAGTAGGGTAAATATGTGGGGTTACAGAGATAGGACCTGGGTGGGATTGTTGTCGGTGTAGGCTCAATGGGCTGAATGGCCTCCTTCTGCATAGTAGTAATTCTATGAATCTGTGATTGGTTTGCATCTGCAATGTGTCCGCCTATTCCATCAGCCTGTCCTCCTGAAGTCTATCACTCCTCATAGCTCAGGGTGCTTCCAAGGTTAGGGTCATCTGCAAGTTTTAAAATTGTGCCTTGCACACAGAAGTCTAAGCTAAATAAAAATCAAAATGGTTGGGTTCAGTGTTCCCAAATGGGACCAGTGGACCTCAATCCTCCCTTCTACTTCCTACGCCTATGGACACACACCTTGTTGGTGGGAGCAATCTGTGAGGCAAAGGATTTGGTTTTTCCTTTAATTGCTTCAGGGACCTGTATTCCCCATCAATCAAACAATATTTTTCAGATCATTTGGAGTTGCATCAGAAATGTCATCCCTTAACACGGTGGCACAGTGGTTAGCACTGCTGCCTCAGTGTACCCGAACAGGCATTGGAGTGTGATGACTGGGGGAATTTCACAGAAACTTAATTGCAGTGTTAATGTAAGCCCATTTGTGACAATAATAAATAAACTTTATACCCTCCTGCGATATAATTGTTTCTAGTACAGCCAGTTTAATTCCCACATTCTAAGCACAGCAGTGCACTTTACATTCTGCCCATATTTATTTACTGCTTGTTTTCCTTGCTTTTTTGGTCCAGAATCATACATCATTTTTGTATCTCAGATTATAATTGATCTACTTGATTTTCTTCACTCTCTTTATTCTTTCTCTATATTAAGCCATTCAGTGCCATTAACTCCCATTTCTACAGAATAGAATCATAGAATCCCTACAGTGCAGAAGGAGGCCATTTGGCCCTTTGAGTCTATACTGACCAGAATTCCACCCAGGCCCTATTTCCATAACCCCACACTTTTACCCTGCCAATCTCCCTGATAGTAGGATCAATTTAACATGGCCAATCCATCTAACCTGCACATCTTTGGATTCTGGGAGGAAACCGGAGCACCCCAAGGAAACCCACGCAGACACGGGAGAATGTGCAGTCTCTACACAGACAGTAACTCAAGGCATGAATTGAACCTGTTCCCCGGTGCTAACCACTGTGCTACTATTCAGCTAATCTATCCCAATCTTTTCTTCTTGCTGTTTGGTATCACTTTCCCTCTTGCTCCACATCCCATCCTGGATTAAATGGGTGTTCACTTTTGCTATTTATCCAGTTGTCAGCTAATTCATTTCAGAATTTGGTTTCGATTAGCCCAACCTTGCACAAGAACTCCATCATCCCACAAAATCATAGAATCCTCAAACCCGTACAGTGCAATAGGAGGCCATTTGGCCCATCGAATCTGCAATGACTCTTACCAAGACCTTCCCCATAACCTCATGTGTGTACACTGCTAATCCTCCAACCTACACATATTTGGACATTAAAGATCAATTTAGCATGGCCAATCTACCTAACCAGTAAGTCTTTCGGATTATGGGAGGAAACCGGAGCACCCTGTGGAAACCCATGCAGTCACAGGAAGAACATGCAAACTCCACACAGACAGTGACCCAAGGCCGGAATTGAACCCGTTCCCTTGTGCTGTGAGGCAGCAGTGTTAACCACTGTGCTGCTCTTAATTAATCACGCAGCTGATTATAACTAATTATATTCTCCTCTTCCAGTTACAATTTTATTAATACCTTCCGGCTCTATGACTAAACCTCTGTGGCACTATATGGACTTTTATACACTCTCTTACCATCTTGAAATCTGTAGGCCTGGCACATTGAGTCACAAGTAGCAGAAATAGCATACACTACAATTTATAGAGTCCGCTGTCAATTAAGTCAATGTGCAAACATATGCTGATTGCTGTAATACCATCAGCATTTTAGCCCAGACTTCTTTGTTCTGCTTATACTGGTTTGCTAATGACTCATAACTCCTACTGAAATTATCTAAATCATCTACTTCTTTACAATTAAGTAGAAAATTGGACTTCATGGAATTATTCCCTACAGACTTTTCGGTGAAATAAATTGAATTGGAATAGAATCTTACAGCACAAATGGCCTATTCTGCCTCTACTAATGCTTTGAAAAAGCCTTCTACTCTGCCTTTTTCCCCAAAGCAAGGATATTTTTCTTCCTTTTCAAATATCCACTTCTTTCCCTTTTGAAAGATACTTTCTGATCTCCTTCCACCAATTCTTCAGGTAGTGCATCCAAGATCATAGCTCACTGCATAAAATAATTTCCTCTATCCTTTGGTAGTTTTTGCCAATTATCTTAAATCTGTGCCATTTGATTATCAAAACTCCTCTTATAAAAATATATCCTCTCTCTTTTACTCTATCAAAAAAACCCTTTCATAATTTTGAGTATTTTATTTAAATTAAATTGAATGGAAGTGTACTGAATTAAATTGAATTGATCTGATTTGAATTTAATTGATTTGATTGAATTGAATTGATCTGATTTGATTTGAATTAAATTGATTTGATTTTATTTGGTCTGAATTAGATAGAATTTAATTGATTTTATTTCATTTTATTTGAATTCAATTTAATTGTTTTGATTTGATTGAATTGATTTCAATTGAATTGAATTGATTGGATTGTTTCTATTTAATTGAATTGATTTGATTTGATTTGATTTGATACTCCCTTCTTCCAAAGATGTATTGATGACACAGTGGTCAGCACTGCTGCCTCACAGCGCCAGGACCTGTGTTCAATTCCAGTCTCGGATGACTGGAGTTTGCTCCTTCTCCCTTATCTGCACGGGTTTCCTCCCACAGTCTAAAGCTGTGAAAGTTATGTGAATTGGCTATTGTCCCTTAGTATCAGGGGATTAGCAGGATAAATATGTGGAGTTATGGCGATACAACCCTTGTGGAATTGTTGTTGGTGCGGGCTTAATGGGCCAAGTGGTCTTCCTTTGCAGTGTAGGGAATCTATGATTCTGTAAATATACACGTTGTCAGATTGAGACTCAGGCTATCAACAACAGTTGATTAATTTACATCAAACACTGATAAATAAAATGGTGGAAAACAATTTTGTCTGGGTCACTGTGTGGAGTTTGCACATTCTCCCCGTGTCTGCGTGGGTTTCCTCCGTGTGCTCCAGTTTTCTCCCACAGTCCAATGACATGCAGATTAGATTAATTAACCATATTAAATTGCCCCACAGTGTCAAGGAGATTAGCAGAGTAAATACATGTGGTTCCGGGAAAAGTGCCTGGATGGGATTGTGGTCAGTGCAGACTCAATGAGCTGAATGGCCTTCTACTGCTATGTAGGGATTGTATAATTCTATAAAATTTTGTGGAATGAGCCTCAAAAGGAAAGACCCACCTCTAGAAACATCAACACAGGTGAAATAGGAGTAAGAGCAGATTGTAGTCCCCTCACTTCTGCTCCCATATTCGATGAGATTGTAACACTATTTTCTGCACCCTCTCCATTCCTTCTCTCCATGTATTCTATGAACAGGGTGTCTTGCACAGCGTGCAAGAACTAATAACAATACTTTTCACTGTATCCCACACAATATATCAAATCAAATCAAAATTAATTTCAAAATCCTAAAGTCCCGAATCAGACCATCCTTTATCCATCTATATTTCACGAAACATAATCTAGTTTTTTTGTCATCTTGACTTGCATTTCTCCTACCTAGCCATGGGACCCCTGGTGACATGCTAATGAATCTGCTTTGCACTCCTTCCAATATTATTTTTAAATTGCAGTGCCCAGAATTGTAAACTATGCTTCAGATGTGACATAACAATAGTTTTATAAAGTTCGAGCAAAACACCTCCTTTTTATATTCTAGTTCTCCCATTATGAGGGCCAGCATCCCATCAATCTTTTGACTATTTATGCACCTTGATTACATTGTAGCGAGCTGTTTTGATGTATCTCCTCTATATCTCCATAGTTGTTAATATTCAATCTCAAGAGTAGCATGGTGGCACAATGGTTAACACTCTGCCTCACAGCACCAGGAACCTGGATTCAAGTCACAGCTTGGGTCACCGTGGAGTTTGCATATTCTCCCTGTGTCTGCGTAGGTTTCCTCCGAGTGCTCTGGTTTCCTTCTACAATCCAAAGATGTTTGGTTTAGGTTTATTGGTCATGTTAGTGTTGGGGGATTAGAAAGGTAAATATGTAAGATAGGGCCTGAGTGGGATTGTGGTTGTGCAGACTCAATGGGCTGAATGGCCTCCTTCTGTTCTGTAGGGACTCTATAATTCCATAATGATTTGATTTATTATTGTCACATGTATTAACATACAGTGAAAAGTATTGTTTCTTGTATGTTATACAGACAAAACATACCATTCATAGAGAAGTAAAGGAGAGAGTGCAAAATGTAGTGTTACAATCATAGCTAGAGTGTAGAGAAAGATCAACCTAATGCAAGGTAAGTCCATTCAAAGTCTGACAGCAGCAGGGAAGAAGCCATTCTTGAGTCGGTTGGTACATGACCTCAGGCTTTTGTATCATTTTCCAGAAGGAAGAAGTTGGAAGAGAGAATGTCCAGGATGCATGGGATCTTTAATTATGCTGGCTGCTTTATCAAGACATCTGGAAGTATAGAGAGTGTCAACGAATGGGGGGCTGGTTTGCGTGACGGATTGAGCTGCATTCACGACCTTTGGTAGTTTCTTGTAGTCTTGGGCAGAGCAGGAGCCATACCAAGCTGTGATACGACCAGAAAGAATGCTTCCTATGGTGCACCTGTAAAAGTTGGTGAGAGTTGCAGTTGACATGCCAAATTTGCTTAGCCTTCAGAGGAAGTAGAGGCATTTGTAGGCTTTCTTAACTATAATATCGGCGTAGGGATACTAGGATAGTTTGTTGGTGATCTGGACACCTAGAAACTTGAAACTTGGGATCTTTTCTATTTCTTCCCCATTGATGCAGACAGGGGCATGTCCTCCTTTACGCCTCCTAAGGTCAATGACAATCTCCTTCATCTTATTGATGTTCAGGGAGAGATTATTATTGCCACACCAGTTCACCAGATTCTCTATCTCATTCCTGTACACCGTCTCTTCGTTGTTTGACATCCGACCTACTACGGAGTGGTGGATCCATGGAACTCATTGCTGCAGAAGCCTGTGGAGGCCAGGTCATTGAATGTCTTTAAGACAGAGATAGATAAGTTTTTGATCATAAGGGGATCAAGGATTATGGGGCGAAGACAGGAGAATGGGGATGAATATCATATCAGCCATAATTGAATGGAAGAGCAGACCAGATGGGTCAAATGGCTTAATTCTGCTCCTACATCTTATGGTCTTATGTAAAGAATACAGTCTGTTTTAAGGAGATGGGTGAGGTGACCTTACTTTGGTCAGTGTAGCCCCGATGGGGGCTCCATAAGGAAACTGTGCTCACCCACTCACAGCAGCTTCATTATAGTATCCGAATGATTGTCTGTTGTGGGGAATAGTTCAATAGAAACACACTAATCACAACTGACACTTTTGGAATAAAAATGACCCAGTGAACATCTATTTAAAAGGTCATGGTGATATTGAGAAAGATCATTGGGAACTCTAAAGATTAAGAACATCTTACATACAAAATAAAGCTAATTTATTGAGTATCAGTGACAGAGAATGATAAGATATACGTGATGCCAGCAACACTCAATAACAATCAATCTTCACATTTAAAGTGGTGAAACCAAAGATTAAATTCAACCTTTACATTCAACATGAAGATCACAGAATCTAAATTCTACAGCCAGTGAGATGTTAATAAGTATTTTTTAATGAATTAATGGGACATAGAATCATAGAATACTTACAGTGCAGAAGGAGACCATTCGGCTGATCGAGTTAGCAATGACCACAATCCGACCCAGGCCCTATTCCGGTAACCCCACCTATTACTTTACTAATCCCCCTGACACTAAGGGACAATTTAGCACGGCCAATCCGCCTAACCTGCACATCTTTGGACTGTGGGAGAAAACCGGGACACCCGGAGGAAACCCATGCATACATGGGGAGAATGTGCAGACTCCGCACAGACAGTGCTGGGAATTGAACCCAAGTCCCTGGCGCTGTGCGTCAGCAGTGCTAACTGCTATGTCACTGTGCAGCATGGGCATCACTGGCTGGCTGGCATTTATTTCCCTGGTCTAGTTGCCTGAGGGCAGTTGTTGTGGATCTGGGGTCACATTTTGGTCAGACTAGGTAAGGTTGACAAATTTCCTCCCCAAAAAGGAAACCAGATTGGTATTTCCAACAAATGACAATGATTTTATGGTCATCAGTAGGTTTTTAATTCCAGATTTATTTTTATTGAATGCAAATTCCACCGCCTGGCGTGGTGGGATTCGAATCTGGGTCCCCAGAACATTAGCTGAGTTTCTGGATTAACAGTTTAGCAATAATACCATCATCTCCCCATTATTAGCTCTACATGGCAGGGAAGGATGGGGATGTGTCAGGCTATACAATACCCCACCACACCCCCACTCCTACTGTAAAGGGAATGGGGAGAGGATACAAGCCTGGTATTGAAATAGAGGATCATACTGAATGATGGACAAGGCTTGATGGCCTCTTGCTCCTATTTTCAATGTTTCCATTATTGTCAACACAGTGAATTTTAATAGAATAAATGATTTGTATTGATCCAGTCCCTTTTCTGGTGAAGCGAAGTGATCAGATCACCGTCTGGTGGGTTGGAGGAATGAAGTGAGTTTTGACTGAAGGTGCCGTGATTCACAAACTGCTGCCTCAATTCATAGGTTAGCACTGGGCCAGTTATGGAGTTTAGCCATTGGTTATTTTGATGCAATGTAAGTAGTCTCACAGCACCAGGTTAAAGTCCAACAGGTTTATTTGGTAGCACAAGCTTTCGAAACACTGCCTCTTCATCAGGTGAGTCATTTTGATGCAATGATACACTTGCAGTAAAACATCCCTGTTCCTGTACTAAAGTCCTCTCAGTAATGTTTCCAAAGATTATTAGTTTCGCAAGTGAAGTCTCTCAAATTCTGAATCATTTTGAGTGAGTTGTGCACACACTTTATTCCCTGAGTATCTGATATGTTTGCAATCTCTGTCTCTCTATTAAAGATGTTAGATGGATTAGCCATGCTAAATTGCCTCTCAGTATCACAAGATGTGTGGGTTAAATAGATTGGTCAAGCTAAATTGATCCTAGTGTCGGGGAATTAAGAGAATAAATATGGAGGGTTATGAGGATAAGGCCTGGGTGGGATTGTGTTCGGTGCAGACTCGATGGGCTCCTTCTACACTGTAGGGATTCTGTGATCATGAGGGTCATCATTCTGCCCCACTGTTACAGCAATCCATCTTTACTGATTCAGTAAATCCCTCTACTGATTTAGGGATTTCTGGAGAAATTCCTGAACCTTTGGCCACAGGTCCTCCTGTGCGAAGGAATGTGCCTTGGCATTCCCGCCCCACCTAGTTGGCACACCTGCTACCGCGTGGTAAGAGGCATAGCAAAAGGGGAAAAATGGGGGCTCCAGGTAATGCCCGGCTCCTGGATAGCTGAGGATCTGGAAATTATCCTTGCCATGCTCTTCCAGCCTTTTTATGGCCTCGTCGGCAAAGAACTTGCTATTCCAGTTCCTGTCATCTTCCCCGACAACGAAGAGGATGGTTCCCTTAGCCATTTCTATTGGCATCATACCGTCCTTGTTAACCCTGTCTATTATCTCAAATATGTCTGCCACTCCCGAATCTGCGACCAACATTCGGCTCATTGTGTAACTCAGACCAGCAGAGACCAGCTCGTTCCTGAAGCGCAGTCCGAGTACAGCACTGGTGATGCATCCATTGATAACAACAGCTGCAAGTACATCTGGCAGGAAGGTGACCATTGAGAGAACCAGGTCTGCACCTTTTGATATTCCCATTGCTCCAACGCCAGGACCTTTAACCTGGAAGACATTTCTCAAATATTTATTAAGGGCAACATATACTCGGAAGAGCGACACACAATAAGATCGTGCTACTGAAAGAGAAAATAAACTGAAGGATTAAGATTCTGTAAGACAGGTGCTCCTCTGGAGATGGTGGCACAGTGGTAACATCACTGGATTAGTAATCGAGAGACCCAGGCTAATTCTTTGGGGACGGATGTTCAAATCCCAACACAGCGGATGAATTCATAGAATTCCGACAGTTCTGAAAGAGGCCATTTGGCCCATCGAGCACAACCCCACCCGGGTCTTTTCCCCATAACCCCACACGTTTACTCAACTAATTCACCTGGTATGAAGGAACAATTTAGCATCGCCAGTCAACCTAACCTCACACCTTTGGAGTGCGGGAGGAAACTGGAGCACCTGGAGGGAATCCACGCAGATACAGAGCGAATGTGCAAGCAGCACACGGACAGACTGAAGGCTGGAATTGAACCCGGATCTCTGAGGCTGTGAGGCAGCAGTGCTAACCATTGTGGCCACCGTGTCGCCCCCAGGATGCTGAACGTTAGAGATCTTTGCCATCGATAAACAGCAGGCCAACTCCACCTTCGCACAAATGTTACTAAATGTAAGTTGTTTATCTGATGAGGTAACTGACCTTTGGATACTCCCGCAAAAACTTCACAGCTTCTTCGAAATATTCTAAGTCGAGGGTCAGCTTGTCCTCGGGGAGGTGTTGGTAGGCTAACGCCAGTGTTGCAAAACCATGGTTTGCCAAGAGGCTGGCTCTGTATTCTGTCAATCTACTTTGCATTTCATTCAGACAAATCACTCCAGGAAATGGCCCCTTCCCTGTTGAATTCAAAAAAGTTTATTCCAATGTTGATTCTGAATTGTTTTGATTTACCTCGTTGCCCTCATCTAATCCCAAAATCTCTGGGTCTTCCTCCCTCCTGATTGCCGGTCTAATCCACTTTGCTTTTACCTTCTGGTGGCCAGCACTGTTGCCAGCTGACAGCTGGTCAGCCTGGCAAGTGGTTGCCATGTGAAGATGAGTCTAGCCAGGTCCCGTCACTAAATTTGGCAAGATCTCCTTGCACCTGCCACTTCCAGCTTCCCCAACCCCTCTTCAGTCTCTTGGATTCTGTGCAAGGTGGAGTCTTATATGTTGCAGACATAGAGACATAGAAACAGGAGCAAGAGGTGGCTATTTGGCCTTTTCAGCCTGTTCTGATATTCATTATAATCATGGCTGATCATCCAGCTCAATAGCCTGATCCCACCTCCCTCCCATATCCTTTGATCCTTTTAGCCCAAGAGCCAAACCTAACTGTTTCTTGAAAACATTCAATATTTTAGCCTCAACTGCTTTCTGTGGTAGCAAATTCCACAGGGTAAAGGACTTCCTCCTCTTATCACATTCCTTAATGGTCTACCCCATATCCCTGTAGATCCTTGTTCTGGGCTCACCCACCATCAGGAATAACCTTCCTGTCTCGTCCTGTCAGAATTTCATAGGTTTGTATGAGATTTCCTTCCCATTCTTCTGAAGTCCAGCAAATATAATTATAACCAATGCAATTTATCTTCAGTCTTGCCATCCCAGATATTTTGGCAACCTCACTTGATCAAGTTTTTCAAGGAAGTGATGAAGATGGTTGATGAGGGTAGGAGAGTGGATGTTGTCCTCATGGTCTTCAGTAAGGCCTTTGACAAGGTTCCTAACAGCAGACTGGGGTACAGAAGGTGAAGTTACATGGGATCAAGGTGAGCTGGCAAGATGGATGCAGAGAGTAGCAGTGGAAGGGTGCGTTTCTGAATGGAGGCCTGTGATTAGTGGCATTCCTCAAGGATCAGTGCTGGGACCTAAATTATTTGGAGGAAGAGGTAATGTGTTTGAGTAAGTTTATGGATGACATGAAGATTGGTGGAATTGCAGACAGCAACGTGGACCATCAGAGGATACAGCAGGATATAGATCGGTTGGAGACTTGGGTGGTAAGGTGGCAGATGGAGTTTAATCTGGACAAATGGGAGGTAATATGTTTTGGAAAGTCTAACACAGATGGGAAATATACAGTAAATGGCAGAACCCTTAAGAGTATTGATAGGCAGAAGGGTATTTAGTTTCACAGATCACTGAAAGTGGCAAAACAGGTGGAGAAGGTAGTCAGGAAGGCATATGGCATGCTTGCATTCATTGGCCAAGGCATTGAATTCAAAAATTGGCAAGTCATATTACGGCTTTATAGAACCTTGGAATATAGTGTTCAATTCTGGTCACCACACTACCAAAAAGATGTTCTTTTTACCAGAAAGAGGGTAAAAGAAAGATTTACCAGGATGTTGCCTGGTATGGAAGGCATTAGCTTAGAGGAGAGGTTGGAGAAACTTGGTTTGTTCTCATTGAAACAACAGAATTTGAGGGGAGACCTGATAGAAGTCTACAAGATTATGAGGGGCATGGACAGAGTGGATAGTCAGAAGCTTTTTTCCCGGGTAGAAGAATCAATTCTCGGGAGCATTGGTTTAAGATGCGAGGGGCAAGGTTTAAAGGAGATGTATGAAGCAAGTTTTTTACACAAAGTGTGGTGGGTTCCTGAGACTCGCTTCCAGGGGTAAGTAGTGAAAGCAGATATGATAGTGACTTTCCAGAGGCATCTGGACAAATACATGAATAGGATGGGAATAGAGGGTTATGGTCCCCAGAAGGGTAGTGAGTTTTAAAGTTAAATTTAAAGTTTATTTATTCGTCACAAGTAGGCTTACATTAACACTGCAATTAAGTTACTACGATAATTCCCTAGTCACCACATTCCAGCACCTGTTTGGGTACACTGAGGGAGAATTTAGCATGGCCAATCCACCTGCACGTAGAATCATAGAAACCCAACAGTGCAGAAAGAGGCCGTCTGGTCTATTGAGTCTGCACCGGCCACAATCCTACTCGGCCCTAACCCACTGTTTCTACATATTTTATCCACTAATCCCTCTAATCTACACATCCCAGGACATTAAGGGGCAATTTAGCATGGCCAATCAACCTAACCCGCACATCTTTGGACGTGGGAGGAAACCAGAGCACTCGGAGAAAACGCACGCGGACATGAGGAGAATGTGCAAACTCCACACAGACAGTGAACCAAGCTGAGAATCGAACCCAGGTCCCTGGAGCTGTGAAGCAGCCGTGCTAACTACTGTGCTACTGATGCTGTGCCTCACATTAAAGGTCCCAGCATTGATCCTTGAGGAACGCCACTAGTCACAGCGCTCCATTCAGAAACACACCCTTCCATTGCTACCCTCTGTCTTCTATGACTGAGCTAGTTCTGTATCCGTCTTGCCAACTCGCCTCTGATCCCGTGCGACCTCACCTTCTGTGCCCAGTCTGCCATGAGGGACCTCGTCAATGGCCTTACTGAAGTCCATGAAGACAACATCCAAGAGTATGGACTTTCACTCGGGCAGCATGGTTGGTGCAGGCTTGGAGGGCCAAAAGACCCGTTCCTTAGCTGCAATTTCCTTTAAATCAGTCTGATAAACCTTCGCCACATTCCTTCCATAGCAAGAACATCCTTCCTCAGATAAGGAGCCCAAAACTGCGCACAGTATTCCAGCTGTTCCAGGGGATGGGCTCTCCTCCTCCTTCACCCCTTTTCCATTTATTTTATTTCATTCTGTTTCTTCTTTTCATCTTATTTACCCATTTTTAGCATCCTTCTTTCTCATTTCCATTTGAGAAGGAAATGTTCTCGTCGAGACCCCGTATATTTGCAACATCCCTGCTCCTTGTACTCCAATCCTCTTGTTATGAAGGTCGACATACCCTTTGCCTTCTCTGCTGCCTGCCAGCGCTGTAATGCAGCGACTGGTGTACGAGGTCTCGCTGCACAAACAGTAAGCTGGGTAACAGATTGTGAGCAGACTTCAAAGAATGGAGAAAATATCAGAGGTGCTAGCATGGTGAGCTAGGACTTGAAAGTCCAATCTGGAAAGCAGAGACCTGGCAACAGTGTGCTGGCGAAACTTGTTCAAATAGAGATGAATGTTTACGATTGGTTAATTAGGGCTCTTTATGTGGAAGAGGGAAAACATTAACTGAAATTTAACCACCCAACCAAGAGGGTGAGGATTTATTTGTTAAAAAGCAGGATGATGTACACATTTCACAATGCCCCTGGTTTTCCAGACAGCTTTGATGGATCGGTGCAAACTGCAGACGATATACCCCGCACCCCCTCCATAAAGCTGAGGATTTATACTGTGAGGGTAGGAGTGAGTGAAGGGGGGGGGGGAACGTGAGAGGGGGCTTTAATAGGACAAAGGGAATGGAAATGAGGATGAAGAAGGTTGGGAGAAGGGCTACAAGTGTTCCGTTAAGAGATCAGAATGTGCGAATGGCAGAACAGAGGTACGGAAGACCAAGGCGGTTGTCCTGAAGGGGCGTGTCAGGGCTGGGGGTGCATGGGCTGCACGAAGGAGAGTGGGAAATGGAGAAGTGGAAAAATGGAAATGAGAAAGAAGAATGCTAAAAATGGATGAACAAGGTGAAAAGCAGAAACGGAATAAAATAAATGGAAAAGGGATGAAGGAGGAAGAGAGAGAGGCCATCCCTGAAGCTGTTGAACTCGATGGTCAGTCCTGTAAAGTGGCCTTTTGGAAGATGAACCTTGAATCCAATTCGAGATTCCCACAAGGGAGGCAAAGCCGGCAAGATGAGGCATTGAACTCTACCTGAGCTTGACCTGACACTCAATCTTAGCCAAAAGGCTGAGAAAAAACATGTATTATTCAATGTGGCTGTCATAACATACTTGCCAGAAGAATTTATTTTATGCGCTGTCTGTCAATTGTGGTAAAAGAATGGTATCCCAATCATTCCTTCAACAATCCCAATCCCACATGAAGGGCTGGCACCAAAACAGAGATCTGATATTGCATGACCGCTGTTTGGGTAAAATTGTTTCTCTATATAATCAATAATTCGAACATAGAATCATTGCTGGGGGAGGCCATTCGGCCCATTCAGCCTGCACTGACTACAATCCCACCTAGTCCCTATCCTGTAACCCTGCCATATTTACCCTGGACACCAAGGAGCAATTTAGCATGACCAGTCTGCCTAACCTGTATGTTTTTGGACATAAGGTGCAATTTACATGGCTAATTCCCCTAACCTACACATCTTGGAACATTACGGGGCAATTTATCATTGCTAATCCACCTAACCTGCACATCTTTGACACTAAGGGACAGTTTACCATGGCTAATTCCCCCTAATTTATACATCTTTGGACACTAAGGGGCAACTTACCATGGCTAATCCACCTAACCTGTACATCTTTGGACACTAAGGGATAATTTATCATGACCAATCCAGGTAACCTGCACATCTTTGGACAATGAGGGGTAATTTACCATGACCAATTCAGCTAACCTGCACATCTTTGGAGAGTGGAAGGAAACTGGGGCATTTCATGTTTACATTTTAAGTGTTAAGTATTTATTAGTCATATTTTAGTCAATGTTCACCCCTTAAAATTTAATGGAAGCTGTCTGGATCAGTATTTTACATTTACAATTACATTTACTATACAATTAGTATAGCTAAACATTAACTATGCAAACATTTACAGGTGGCTTAAAATGCTTCCTAAAATGTAACTTGGTCAGTAGATGCTTTCTCATGTGCTTGAACTGAAGCCTGGATACAATATAAAATACAGAAGGTGTTTGAACACAGATAATGAAATACAATTCAATTTCATACTGTGTTAAAAATGTAGAATCTTTAAACTTAAAATCCCACTTCCTGCCACCTCAGAAAAGTAGCCAGCACAATCAAGGATCAACGATCCTGGACATTCTCTCTTCCATCAAGAAAAAGGTACAAAAGTCTAAGATCACGTACCAACCCACTCAAGAACAGCTTCTATCCCTGCTGCTGTCAGACTTCTGAACTTGCAATAAGTTGATTTTTCTCTACACCCTAGCTATGACTGTAACAGTACATTCTCTCCTTTCCTTCTCTATGAACAGTATGCTTTGTCTGTACAGCATTCAAGACACAATACTCTTCACTGTATGCTAATACATGTGAAAATAATAAATCAAATAAAGATATTTAATTATTCTTTTCTAAAGCAATAGTGTTATGCACCTTCAGTTTTAAGAGATTTTTATAGAGAAGGGGGGGGGTCCCAATTATGTGAAGAGTTGATATTGAGGCGATTGGGTCTGACACATTGTTAGAACACAGCCCAGTGTCGAGACGTCAATAGCACTTTCCTGCCGTGCGGAAAACACAGAATAAAATTGATATTAAATTTGAAATAAGGTCTTACCCAGTGGGATGAAGAGGGTGCCTCGGACTCTGCCCTCTCTGACTGGCATCCTGCTAACCCCCTCCTTCATGAACCAGCGTTGGTTGGTGGCGGTGGCCAGAGGCTGCTGAGGGAGCTGCTCCAGGCTGTGGTGTGCGTCAAACACCTGGATGTGGACGGTGAGGGGGGAAGAGACCACGTCCCGCTTGACCAGGCGAGTGAAGGGGGTTTGGGGGCTGAGTGACCAGAGGAGCCCCGTGGGCTGGATGCCGGTGTAGTGTCCCCCCAGGGAGGGGGAGAGAGCCAGGTCCAGCTTGCCCTTGGCGTCTGCCCGGTAGAAAGCCAGGGAGTGGAAGAGGTGCCCCTTCTCGTCGCGGAGCCAGGCCTTTAGGGTGACCGGTTGCAGCGGGGAGAGGCCGCTCACCCGCATCCGCAGCGGCTCGTCGAACAGGGAGTCGGGGCCGGGCTGGACCCCGATGCTCACGGCCATCCTGGCCCGGGGAGCCGGCAGCACTTGGCGGCTCAGGAGGGTGCGGGAGCCACTCAGTGCCGCTCGGAACTGGCTGAACAGGGACATGGAAACTAGGGAGAACATTGAGGGTTTGAAGCCTTTCGCTGTCTGGCTTGCTGGAATATCCCCTTCTGAAATCTCACTAGCAGGGATCAATATCCAGCATCCACACCCTCCCAGCTGTTGCCAAGGAACACAGTGATCCAAACTGGGGATTGACTTTCTGAAAGTAACACACATGACAGATTGCACTTTACACAAGTGGAGATGTAAATGAGACAAGAAACTCTAAGCCCGGAAACAACTCAGCACAGCTCTGTCAACAGGATTGACACGGTATGCCGAGGAACATAATATTTGGTCCAAAAGTATCCCTTTTTATGTCCTTTCAGTGTTTTTATTTTGTTCCTTTTTTCATTCAGGATGATGTGGCACTTGGGCCAGCATGGACGTTCTGTCTTCTGCCTTCTTCCATTGGGAAAAAGATGCAAAAGTATGAGGTCACGTACGAACCAAGTGATCAAGGACTCTTGGCCATGCTGAATTGCCCCTTAGTATCAGAGGGATTAGTGGGGTTACAGGGATAAGGCCTGGGTGGGATTGTTGTCAGTGCTGGCTCGATGGGTCAAATAGTCTTCTTGTGCACTATAGGGATTCTACGATTCCATGACCCCACGCAACCTGGACATACTCTCTTCCACCTTCTTCTGTCTGGAAAAAGGTACAAAAGTCTGAGTTTACGTACTACCAACTCATGAACACCTTCTTTCCTGTTGCCATCAGACTTTTGATTGGACCTACCCTATATTAAGTTGATCTCTACATCATAGCTATGACTGGAATATACATTCTACACTCTCTCCTCTCCTTCTCCTCAGGTACTATATGAATGTGTTTTATCTGTATAGCATGCAAAAAACAATACTTTTGACTGTATCTCAATACATCTGACAATAACAAATCAAACCAAATTTATTGCCCATCCCTAATTGCCCTTGAACTGAATGGCTTGCAAGGACATCTGTGAGGGTATCTGAAGAACCAACCACATTGCTATGGGTCTGGAGTTGCATGTAGGCCAGACCAGGTAAGAACAGCAGATTTCCTTCCCTAAGGTTCAATTCTCAATTTGGGTCACTGTCTGTGTGGAGTCTGCATGTTCTCCCCATGACTGTGTGGGTTTCCTCCCATTGCTCTCATTTCTTCTCACGCTCCAAAAGACGTGCTGGCCAGATGCATTGGCCGTGCTAAATTCTCCTTCAGTGTACCTGAACAGGCACCAAAGTGTGGTGACTAGGGGATTTTCACAGTAACTTCATTGCAGTGTTAATGTAAGCCTACCAGTGAGCAGTAATTGAACTTTAAATTTAAGTTAAAGGACATTAGTGAACCAGATGGGTTTCTACAACCAGTTGGCAGTAGTTCAAAGTCATCGGTAGATTCTTAATTCAATGTTAATGTCAAACACTTGCCATGGCAGATTCAAACTCGGGTTCTCAGAACATTACCCTGGGTCTCTGGATTATTAGTCCAGTGACAATGCCACTGCACCACAGCCTCTCCCATGATATTTTGAAAACTTTAATGAGAGAGCACCCCTTAATTCTCCAAATTCCAAATAATCCAATCCTAACATGCATGGTCTCTTCTCATGGCTTCAACATTGCAGTCCACTCCAGGTGTCCCCTGGTGACTCAACACATTCACCATGCAAGGCCAATGTATCACTCCCAGGTTGTCGTGCCCAGAATTTCTCCAGTTGTGTTCTAACCAGGATAGTGCATTGCTCAAACTTGACTTCTATCCTAGTCCTCTGGATATAAAGAGGTTGGATGGGTGGGTAGGGAAGAGTGGGGTGGGGGGGGGGGGGTGGTGCGGGGGAATTCTTCAGCTTTATCAGATGGTTGGTGGGAATCCCAATGCCCTGCTGAATGGGGCATCAGTTAAAAATTGGGTATGTTAAAGAGCTTATTGGGCTCTGCAGAGGGTTTAATAGTGCACGATTCACACAAAGTTAGTATGCAGATACAGCAATAGGAATGCCAGTGGAATGTTTTTGCTTATTATGAAGAAATTGTATACAAAAGTAATATCATAGAATTCCCCCAGTGCAGAAGGAGGTTATTCGGTCCAACCAGCCTGTACCAATAATAATCCCACCCAGGCCCTATCCCCATAACTCCACATACTTATCCTGCTAATCGCCTGACACTTAAGGGGCATTTTAGCATGACCAATCCACCTTACCCCCATATCTTTGGACTGTGGGAGGGAACCAGAGAAAATCCACATGGTGAGAATGTGTAAACTCCAAACACCTGAGGCTGGAATTGAACTCGGGTCCCTGGCACTGTGAGGCAGCAGTGGTAACCACTGTGCCACAGTGCCATTCCCGTTTGACTCCCATGACCCTGTCAAAGTAATTTGACTCAAGAGAACAAACATGTTGGAAATGTGGATGAATTTCCATACTCAGCTTTGTGTCTTGCCAAGAGATGTGCAATGCATATCCAAATTTATTAATATAACATTATTTTTGCCTTTGTATGATCTGTCAGTGACTAGTGGGGTTCTGCAGGAATTTGTGCTCGGATCCCCAACTGATCACATTATATATTGATTTGGAAGAAGGTTATATCCAATTATATCCAAATTTATATCCAAATATCCAAATTATATCCAAATTTGTAGATGATACAAAGTTGTGTGGGAAGGTGAGCTGTGAGGAGAATGCAGAAATGCTTCAGTGTGATTTGGACAGGTTGATTTCAGTGAATATAATCCTAACTGAGTAAATCTTTCCTCAAATAACAAACCTGTCATCCCAGGAATCTGTATTATAATCTATATCCTTTCCTATAAAGACTAGCATACCATAAGTTTTCTTCATAACCTTTTCCACCTGTTCTGCTACCTTCAGAGACTTGTGCACCTGCACCCCCAGGTCCCTCTGCATTTCTATACTCTTAGTAGGTCTACTCTATACTCTTAATAGAACATTTTGCTGCAATTGTACAGGGCGTTGGTGAGGCCACACTTGGAGTATTGTGTGCAGTTTGGGTGTCCTTATCTGAGGAAGGATGTTCTTGCCATAGAGTACAGTAACAGTTAACCAGACTGATTCCTGAGATGGCAGGTTTGTTATTTGAGGAGAGATTTACTTGGTTAGGATTATATTGACTGGAATTAAAAGAGTGAAGGGGTTCTCATATAAAATTCTAACAGGGTTAGACAGGGTAGATTCAGAAAGAATGTTTCCAATGGTGGGGGAGTTCAGAACCAGGTGTTGTAGTGGAGAATTTTTTTGTTTCCTGAGCTGTGATATTAAAACTTAACAAAGTTTGCTTTATTATCATAAAACTGCATGCAGTATATGGCAGAATCTTGGAAACAGAGAGCAGTCCATACAAACTGCTGATTCTATCCCAACACTGCACCAACTAGAAGAATCAGTTCAATAGTTATACCTTTCTCTTAAGAGCTTACATGATCTCAGGAGTTCAATTAGTAACACAAGCAGTAGTACATCATTAATTGTATTATGAACTGGTGACCTATGAGATCCCTCTGTCTCATCAATAATATCATTATCTTGTTCTTTGAAGGAACAGAAAGATTGCGTGATCTCTGACCAAATCTTGTCTTCTGATGTAATAGAACATTCTGTGAGTCTGAACTTATCTTGCCTCACTTCTCCAGCCCTAAGTTATGTAGAGTCAGCCTTAAAAGGTCAAGACCTTTTCCCGTCTTATTCATATCTTAGGTTATGCGGAGTTAGTGTTCCTTTTTTTTAACCAAATGCTTGACCAATTTTCCCATCATGCCATTACTTCATTCCTATAACTTCACAAAAGGGATCAAGGGATATGGGAGGAAGGAGGAATCAGGATATTGAATTTGATAACCTGGAGAAAATGCTGGAAAATCTCAGATCTGGCAACATCTGTAAGGAAAGAAAAAAGCTGACGTTTCGTGTCCCAATGACCCTTTGTCAAAGGATCAAATTTATTAATTGCATTTCATGGTCAGTCATGATCATAATGAATGGCAGAGCAGGCTCAAAGAGGCAGAATAGCCTACTCCTGCTTCTAGTTTCTATGTCACTTCCTTTCATTCTCTATCATGCAATGATATGTAGAACTCTTAGCACTGAAATTCAACAGTTGTATCAACATCAGTCTATTGATTATTCCATTCTAACCATGGGAAGATGTGCATAATCAAAGGCTACAATAACTATATGACTGGGAACTGTTGTCTGCTTTAACAAATGCTTTTCAGATATTATTTTTATGGTACAAAATTATTTTTCAGTTTAACTGAATAGGAATGATAGTTTTGTACACCAAAGCATCACTTGGTACAGGATTCAAGATGGCGCTGGAGCGAGGTGACTACTTGTGAGCTTACTCCAGTGCAGCCTGTAATTCTAACTTTTACACTTATTCTATTCTCTTAAAACAGAATTCTAACTTTTTTTTACTCTAGCTGTGACTGTAACACAATAATCTGAACCGTCTTTCCTTTTCCCCTATGTAAAAGCATACAGTGCAGGAGGCCATTTGACCCATCGAGTCTGCACTGACCACAATCACACCCAGCTCCTATCTCCACAACTCCATGTATTTACCCTAGCTAGTCCCCCTCTCAGGAAGGGGCAATTTAGCATGGCCAATCCGCCTAGCCTGCACATCTTTGGACTGTGGACAGAAACCCATGCAGAGACAGGGAGAACGTGCAAACTGCATATAATGACCCAAGGCCAGAATTGAACCCGGGTCCCTAGCACTGTGAGGCAGCAGTGCTAACCACTCTGCCACCTATCTACTCTATGGTATATGTTGTCGGTATAGTGTGCAAGAAACAATACTTTTCACTGTATCCCAATACATGTGACAATAATAAATCAAATCAAAACTGTTTTAAATTCCTGAATGCTACCTAAGCTGAACAGGGCGAGAGGGTGTTTGACAGTGGGGTAGGGGCACTGTCACCCAAAGGATATAGGAGGGAGAGCAGAACAAAGAACAAAACATTCATGCTTATCTATCCAGGCAGCTTTGGGAATGCACTGGACAGAGTTCCGGTAAGGACAAGACCAGGCTCAGTTGTGAAGTCCCAATATTTACCCCACTCAGCACAGTGATCAAGTTGGTAGCAAACATTCACATGTAATCCCTCCAGTGCAGAAGGTGATTCAACCCATTGGGTCTGCACTGACCCTCTGTTAGAGTATCTTACCCAGGCTTCCCCACCCACTATGTCACATCCCTGTAATGCCATACATTTACGATGGCTAATCCATCGAACCTACACATCTTGAGACACTAAGGGGCAATTTACCATTGTCAATCCACCTAACTTGCACAGCTTGGGTCTGTGGGAGGAAATCAGAGCACCTGGAGGAAATCCACACAGACACCGGGAGAACATGCAATCTCCACACAGACAGTGGCCTGAGTCCGGAATCAAACCTGGGCCCCTAAGCGCTCTGGGGCAGCAGTGCTAATCAATGTGCTGTCTCTTCAGACAAGGGAAGAATGGTGGATTGAAAGCCATGGCACTAAACAACACACCATGCATCAACGAGGAGAAAGAGGATTGAAAGAACTAAACATGCTTTCACCAAATAAGAAGTCTCACAACACCAAGTAAAAGTTCAACAGGTTTATTTGGAATCATGAGCTTTCAGAGTGCCAGGTGCATCGAGAGGTAAGTTCGCAAACACGGCATATACAGACAGAGACACAATTGCAAGATAATGGTTGGAAAGCAAGTCTTTATAGATAAAAAGTCTTTACAGGTACAGACAGTATGAGTGGAGAGAGAGATAATCACATGCTAAAGATTACCCCTCCCTCCACTTGTACTGTCTGTACCTGTAAAGACTCAAATTCCAACTATTATCTTGTAACTGTGTCTCCATCTATATATGCTGTGTTTGTGAACCCATCTCTTAACTCATCTGGTGCTCTGAAAGCTCGTGATTCCAAATAAACCTGTTGGACTTTAATCTGGTATTGTGAGACTTCTTACTGTGTCCATCCCAGTCCAATGTCAGCATCTCCACATCATGTTTCCACAAAGATACTAAGTGGCTTAAAATGACAAACAACAGCTTTTAAGCTGAAGTGTATGTGCAAACTACCCTTCTGAAATACTGGGTATTAATGAAGAAATACTTTGACACCAAGGCATTATTAAAGTAAACTCTGTTTAATAAAAAATATTTTTTGGAGGCAAAACTTCCACCCCCACCCCAACAATAATGTTACTGGTGATCAAAATATAAATTACAGAAAGTCTTGGATTGTACTCCTTGCATTTGGGTGCTTCACAGTGCAATTTATTAGAGAAGAACTTAACACTCCAATTAACATCTCATAAGTGAAGATAAATCTTAAGTTTAATTTACTTTAACATAGATGTGAACGTAAGAAGTCTTGAATCTTTTGCCACGAATCATGTTGAGCTTGGCAGTGCTTCACTGCTTCTCCTCCCAACAGCACCGCAAGTCCAAACAACTGGTCAATCTTGGCATAACGAAATGGAGAACATGGAGGCTCAATGCAATGCCCAGTTCCTGGGTAACTGAGGAGTTCATAGTTGTCTTTGCCATGTTTTTGCAGTCTTTTTATTGCTTCCTCAGCAAAGTACTTGCTGTTCCAGATCTTATCATCCTCTCCTACCACAAACAAGATGTGGCCCTCAGCTTTTTCCAATGGGATGATGCTGTCTTTGTATGTGTTGGGGTCATCAAGTGTATTGAAAATGTCTAGAATTCCTGAGTCCAAAACAGTTATGTGATTTAAGTTGTAACCCAAGCCGGGGATAAGCATATCTTTATAATGTAGCTCACATGCAGTGTTTGCATTACAGCCAGAGATACAGACAGATGCCACAACCTGTGGTAAAAATGTGATCATTGATAGAGCCAAGTCTGCACCTTTTGAAGACCCAATTACTCCAACACCTGGTCCCTTCACCTACAAAAATTCAAAATCTATTACAGAACATACATAACACCTGTAACTTCAATAAGCAAGTCTCACTAATTGAAAAAAACCTATTTATTTATTGCAGAGAACCTTTTCTATAAATTACATGGCAAATTTTAGTTTCATTTTAATTTCCTCCCAACATCTGAAAGCATCAAAAATATTTCAATTGTCCCCGAATCATAGAAAGAAGCATGCATCGTCCCTTTTTTGTGTCGCCATTAGCAATGTAACATAATTTTTGTTACTTAGGATATTTTATGGATATTTATCAGAATGATGGCTGCACATCATTATATGTGGTGACAAGGTTTTCCAGAGAGTTTTTGCACTGTGCCATAGACTCGTGAAACCCAGATATGAATACCAGCACAGTTACATATTGAGAGAGAGAGCAGGTGATAAGAAGCAGCAATGAGTGGGAGGGAGCCACAACATCAGACAAAAAGAGTGAGACATTGACCAAAGATGTGCAGGTTAGGTTGATTGGTTGTGCTAAATTGACTCAAGTGTCAAGAGGGTTAGCAGGGTACATATTTGGGCTTATGAGAATAAGGCTTGGGTGGGATTATGATTGGCACATTTAATGGGCCGAATGGCCTTCTTCCGCACTGTTGGGATTCTATAACCAGGGCAGCATTCTTTTTTCAACATGGTTCAAGTAATTGTTCTGTAGTTATTGTTCCGTAGTTATTGTTCCACATATGAGGTGCTACTAATGTCTAACCACTACAGTCCTTATTTTTGCTTTTTTTGTTTGTTCTATTTCTCATTGATTGACTTGCTCAACAATTAAAGCCTAAAATAAGATTGAAAATAGTGTAATTTTGGTATTTGAAAATAAAGTGGATCTTGTGGGGGTAAAAATTTGAAGCAATTTCAGGTTTGCTGTTTGTGTAAAATTCTTCTCAGAACAAATGTAAACACACACAAACACAAATTGGAAAATTGAGCTCATCTACAAGAAAGAAAAGGACTTGAATTTATGTAACGCATTTGATGACTTCAGAACACTTCAAAGTGCTTTCCAGCCAATTAAGTATTTTTCAAAGTGTAATCATAGAGTGACTATAATCCAGAAGGCGGCCATTCAGTCCACTGGGTCTGCACTGATTCTCCAACAAAGTATCTTACCCATGTCCTACCCTTATAATCCTACTAATTCCTCTACCTTTTGGGATGCAAAGGGGCAATTTAGCACGGCCAATTCATCTAATCTGCACATCTTTGGAATGGAACACCCAGAAGACACCACTGCTCCCTACAGGGAGAATGTGCAGACTCCATTCAGAGATTCACCTGAATCTGGAATTGAACTCTGGCCTGTGAGGCAGCAGTGCTAACCCACTGTGCCGCCCATAATGTAGGAAACATGACAGCCAATTTGTGCAAAGAAAGCTCCCAAAAACAGGAATATGATCATCTGTTTCTGTGATGTTGTTTGACAGATAAATATTGGCCAAGACGCTTAATAGTGTTGAAGAACAGAAAGATCTTGGTGTATATGTGCATAGATCCCTGAAAGTTGGCAATCAAGTCGATAAGGTTGTTAAGAAGGCATACGGAGTCTTAGCTTTTATTGGTAGGGGGATTGAATTTCGGAGCCGCAACGTCATGTTGCAACTGTACAAAACTCTAGTGCAGCTGCACTTGGAGTATTGTGTGCAGTTCTGGTCCCCACATTATAAGAAAGATGTGGAGGCATTGGAGAGGGTACAGAGGAGGTTTACCAGGATGTTGCCTGGTATGGAGGCAGGTCTTATGAAGAGAGGCTGAGGGATTTGAGGTTGTTTTCGTTAGAAAGAAGGCGGCTAAGAGGAGACCTTACTGAAACATATAAGATGATTAGAGGTTTAGATAGGGTGGACAGTGATAGCCTTTTTCCTAGGATGAAGAAAGCTAGCACGAGGGGACATAGCTTTAAATTAAGGGGTGGTAGTTATAGAACGGATGTCAGAGGTAGGTTCTTTACCCAGAGAGTGGTAAGGGTATGGAATGCCCTGCCTGCTGCAGTTGTAGATGCGCCAAGTTTGGTGGCGTTTAAGAGGTTAGTAGATAAGTTTATGGACGAAAAGGGAATGGTTTAGGTTAGAGGGTCATTGCTTTTTCCTAATTGGTCGGCGATTGAATCCTAATTGAAGGCCGAAGGGCCTGTTCTGCGCTGTAATGTTCTATGTTCTAAGAGACTGGCTCCTCTTCAAATTGGTCCCATGGGATTTTTTAACACCTACCCAGAGAACACGTGGCATTAATATAATACCACATCCAAAGGATGGCACCTCAGGCACTGTAATTTAGTGCCTGTCTTGATTTTGTGCTCAAGTCCTGAAATGGGACTTGGAGTTGCCATCTTCCAATTCAGAGGCAAATGAGCAGCGGCTGACATTGGGGCAGTCAAAAAGTAAGAAAATATCCCAATCTCATTTATTTCATGGGGATATCACACACATCAATTCTACATTTTTCATAACAGATTAATTACCTGGGCTTCAACTGTGTGGATGGAACTCACCTTTGGATGTTTCTGTAGATAATTCACAGCCTCTTCAAAGTATTCTAAATTAAAATCTGTCATGGCTACTTGTAGATCCTCAAATCCAAAGTAGGGGAGTGCAAGAGCTACAAAGCCTCGGCTCGCGAGGAGGCAGGCTCGGAACTCAATCAAACCGCCATCATCTCCAAAAAGATCTATCACTCCAGGAAAGGGGCCATCCCCTTTAGAAACAGAAAACAAAATTCACAGCAAACAACTGTTAACACATATTGGAAAAAGTTTTAAAATTGGATTGCTCAATATGTCCCCAGGTACTGCAGTACCAACTGCAGAAGTCTTCTCTGTGACATGTCTCAATTATTTATGAAGATACAATTTTGATAATGTTGCAACCTGTTCATTACACAGAATCGACAATGCAGAAACAGGCCATTTGACCCAACTCCACATGAGCCACCTTCCGTCCATCTTCACCTGACCACCATAAGACATAAGAGGGGAATTAGGCCATTTAGCCCAACTGCTCCGCCATTCAACCATTCTCCTGCCATTTTCCCATGTCCTCCTGATTCCGTTATCAATCAAGAACCTATCCATCTCTGTCTTAAAGTCATTCAATGACCTGGCCTCCAGTCTTCTGTGGCAAAGAGTTCCACAGATTCACCACATTCTGGCTGAAGGAATTCCTCATCTCTGTTTTAAAGATTGTCCCTTTAGCCTGAGGTTGTGCCCTCTGGTTCTAGTTTTTCCTACTAGTGGAAACATCCTCTCCACATCCATTCTATCCCCCCCTCATCCTTCTGAACATCAATGAGTACAGACGCAGAGACCTCAACCATTCCACATTGGCATAATGTTCTATTCCAGGGCTTTCCAAACTATGGTTTGATCAAGCAAGTGGGATTGCGAGCTCTGAGACAGCTATGGTGGTTATGGAATAGAGTTTGAGATTTGACAGCCCTCAGATTGGCTGCAAGGCCTCTTTAAACATGCACGGCTATTTTTGGCCAGTGAGGGGGTCTTAATGCTCTGTTGTCTGATTGCTGCCACTAACATAGCCTGCAAAATGGTAGGTTTCTTTCTGTGCAACCCTGCTGGGTGAACACTGCTCCAACTCTACCCCTTCCAATTTTTACTTTTGGATTGCGCCAAGTCTGAAACATTAAAATGGGGTCACAGAGGGTTTCATAGAAAGATGTTATCTTGACAATGCAGTGCTTCCTCAGTGTTACATTGCAATGACAGCCCTAATTTACTCTGCTCAAGCCCTGGAGTTGTACTTGAATCAGAAACCTTGAGATTCGAATGTGCTATACATTAGGCTAAAGCTGACTCATCAGAATTGGCACCCAGTTCCAAGTAAAATATGGTTTTGGGATTTGTCCAAATACTGTTAATTTGCATGGAACTATAGCACTTTATTGAATGGTTGACTCACAGGGCTAGGCTGCTGTTTCATGTGACTGTCCTTCCAATCTTGATTTCTTCAAAAGTGCATGTTAAAATTTTAATGAACATTGCAAGTACCTTTGAATAATAAGGAAAACTCCACTATAAAAGGGTAGTCTTTCCATCACTATATTTGTCTTACAGAATTCAATGCCCAAATCACTTGGCCCCCTGTAGCTTGCTGCTTGCTTTTGTATCGCTTTCCCATCCAGCGCTGAACTTTATATGGAATTATGGAGTCTGAGCATAACAGAGGTTAAGTGGCGATCCATTGGCTGCCATGATACCTAATACAATGAGGTTGCTGAAGATCTGTCATCACAGTCCAGAGCATATTTCTTAGTTCAACCAAGAATAAGATCAGGAGTGGAAGTATTCACTGACAACTAGACAGTGTTCGGCTTTATTCACAACTCCTATAATGAAGCAGCCAACACAGCAGGACCTCAATAATATCCAGGCTTAGGCTGGAAAGAGGTAGGTAACAGTTTTACCACTTCAGAGCCAGATAATGGCTAGCTCAAACAAGATAAATGCCAGTATCTCCCGATGATATTTCAGTAGCACCTTCATGACTAGGTCTTCCATGGAAATCGTAAATGAATCAACATCATGATTATGAAGGCAAAGGAGAGGTTGGATCCTCTGTGATGAATGGCTCTGCTCCTTTCTCCTCAGACTCTGCCCACCATTTACAAGACAGGAGTCTTGTAATACTGGAATACTGACCTCTGTGGATCTGGCCACGACAAGCTGTAAGGAGCCCAACACTACGTGGTTTGCTTGATTGGTGCTCCTTATTAGATTCAAAGTCCATCTCCAAACCCAGCCTCCCCTTCTAGACTAACTCACATAGAATGAAAGCAACGCTTCCAGGTTCTCCTTGGAGTCATACACTACATTGACTTGAAACAGAGTGATTTCCATTACCATTCCTTTATCATTGCTGGGTCAACATCCTGGAAGATAGTACTATTGCTAGACAATTAATGCAGAAACTCAGTTAATGTTCTGGGGTCCGGGCTCGAATCCCACAGATGGTGAAATCTGAAGTCAATAAAAAAATCTGGAATTAAGAATCTACTGATGACCATTGTCAATAAAACCTATTTGGCTCAGTAATATTCTTTAGGGAAGGAAATCCGCCATCCTTACCTGGTCTGGCTTACTCCAGAGCCACAACAATGGGGCTGACTCTCAACTGCTGTCTAAAATGGCCTAGCAAATCACTCTGTTTCAAGGGCAAGTAGGGATGAACAATACACGTAGGCCCAGCCAGTGACACCCATGTCCCATGAATGGATTAAAAAAAAAGATCCCTTACCTAAAACATTTTGAGTGCACCATCACTATAAGAAAGCCCAGCAACCCACAATCTTAGCTCAACCCAGTGTAAGCAATAAAGGTGGCCTTGGCAGGATGTACTTACAGAAGAACAAATACATCAGAAAAGGTACTGAACACAATCAACTTGTTATCACAAACCAACCTGATAATTTATGGGTGTACAGTTCAGACTGCTATTTATACACCTGTGATAAGTGAAGAGGCAGTACTTTCATGAAGTAGTACTGGACTAACCTCTATTTCATTAGGAGCAGTTGGATCCTCTGCAATGAATGGCTCTGCTTCTTTCCCCTCAGTAAAAGCAAATTCCACTTTTATTATGCCAACACGATAGAATAAAAATTTCTTAGAACATAATTTCTTTTTAACACAACAATACATCCCTTTAACAAAGCGTAACCACAGTTTCTATAACAAATCTAAGGACAACTTTGTTGGAACATGGCAAAATAGGCATGACAAAAAACGTAGGCTGCATTGCGTAGCCAGGCAACAAGTTGTAGCAGCTTACTTTTTAGCATTTGCAGATATACCAGGGTGGCCAAACTGTAGCTTGTGAACTTGTGATTCTTTGACACACAAGAGTGTGGCTAATTCCTTGTTTTGTTTTGTGTTTTAAATTGTGCATCGGAGGGAGATAAATGTGGGTGTAGCCTCAGCCACAGACAGCTTTACAGAGAGGGCAAACCAAAGAGCAGAAGAACATTGCTGGGAGGATGATTAAAATCAATGATTCATTCCTACGCTGTCATGAGGTTTCTTTCACAGTTTCCTACCAGTCTTGCATAGGGCTGCCTGACCCTTAGTGTCATTTCCTCCGGTTCCCGAACCCGCCCTCTTGCTGTTGACCCTACAGCTTGGGGCCTCTGTATGAAAAGAGCAGAATCAATTGAATACAAAACAGGAGTGCAAGAATCAATAGTATTGGGACGTGGGTACTCTGATTCAAATCAGTTGTTCAGTAGGTGGAAACGTCATGACTGATTTTTAAAGCTTTGGTTCCCCATTATGTCCAGAATGTTTTGATGTCTTCTACTAAAAAGATATAAAGTATTTGTCTATAACATTGACTAGGAAGGTCAGTTTATCATGCCAATTGTCTGTCAAACCTCAACTTTGTTAGCTCAACTTTATGAGAAAAAAAAAATCAGTAACAGAATTTGAACTAGTGCTTTATGTTCAGCGCTGTGTTCAGGTGTCTTTTCTCCACTCAAAAGATGAGGGAGGATGCCCACACTATAGACGGAGCACAGCAAAGGTTTACCAGGCTGATTCCTGGGACGGCAAGTCTGTCATGTAAAAGCAGACTAAGTCGGTTAGGATTACATTCACTGGAGCTTAGAAGAGTGAGGAGGTGGGGCTCGTAGAAACATTATAACAGGGTAGATTCAGAATGTTCCCAATGGTTGGTGGGGGGGGGGGGGTGCGGAATTCATAACTACAGTTCACAGTTTTAGGATAAGGGGGAAACCTTTTAGAACCAAGGTGAGGAGAAATTTTTTCGCCCAGGTGGTGGTGAATGTGTCGAGTTTACTACAACAGAAAGCAGTTGAGACTAAAACGTTGTGTGATTTCAAGAAGAAATTAGATATTGCTCTTGTGGGTAAAGGGATCAAGGAATATGGGGTTGAAGGTGCAGGATCATGATATCGAATTTGATGATCAGCCATGATCAAAATGAATGGTGGAGCAAGCTCGAAGGCTGAATGGCCTACTCCTGCTTCTAGTTTCTATCAGATGTAAAGTACATACTGAACAGGATATAGATCGTGCCTTTCAGGTTGGGTGTAAGTACAGAAAATCCTTTTGAAGTGATTGTTAAAGCGCAATAAACCGTTTTTCCTCATGTCACCCATTTCTTCTTTTGTCAATGACCTCAAAGCAGTATCCTCTAGTTCTCAATCCCAGTACCAATGGGAAGAGCTTGTCTCTATCTGCTCTGTCCAGCCTCTTCTCAATTTTGAACAGCACAATCAAATCTCCCCGAGCTTCTCTTCTCTAAACAAATTTAGCTGGATCTTCAATCTATTTACCTGACTGAAGCATCCCAAAATGAGAAATTAAAAGTTATAGGATATTTAGGGGTAAATTTTGTGAAATGGGAGCACTGGACCTCATCTGGAAACAATTCCTGGGAAATAGGGAAATATGATCATCCTACCTTAGACGCATTTACTTACAGATATTTATAGTAGCAGCAGGGTGATCAACTCTTATAAAGGGACACACTTATTGTGAGGTTGGGTGGGGAATGGGTGGTAGCAGAGTCAAACCTGCCAACGGCACAGCTTAACTTGTGGAATCATGATATTTGTAAATGTTAAGTGTTTGATGAGTAATCTCAGTGAAGTGTGGTACGGGGAGAAAAATTGAGTGCTCCTTCATTTTTTTGTAATATTCGATTTGAAATGTTTTGTCCTCAGGTTGTATGCCCTGCATGGAACTTATCAAGAGAATATTGTATTGCACTTTTTTAAAAAATTCCTTCACAGGATGTAGGAATTGTTCACTAGCCCATCCCCTATTTGCCCCGAGAAGGTAATAAAACAAAGAATAATACAGTACAGGATGCCGATACATGGTTTCTATCTCTCTGTTCATGCATCTATCAAGGTACACCTTGAATGTTGCTAATGTGCTTGCTTCCACCACCTCCACTGACAGTGCATTCCAGGCACCCCACCATCCTCTTTGCACTCTCCTCGAAACCTACCCACCCCCCCCGGTTGATGTTTCCACCCAAGGAAAAAGCCTCTAACTATTCACCTATATACGCCTCTCATAATTTTGTCAACCTCTAATAGGTGGATTCTCAGCTTCCATCTTTCTAGTGAAAACAGTCCGAGTTTATCCAACCTCTTCTCATACCTAATACCCTCCAGACCAAGCAACATCCTGGTAAACCTTCTTTGCACCCTCTCCAAAGCATTCATGTTCTGCTGTTTGTGTGAAATAGGTTCCATGTCTAGTGTGACCAGAATTGCAACATGCCAAATGTGGCCTAAACAAAGTACAATACAGCTGTAACGTAACTTGCCAACTTTTATACTTGATGCCTCGGCTAATGAAGGTAAGCATGCTGTATGCCTTCTTGGCCACCTTATCCACCTGTGTTGTCACTTTCAGGGATCTGTAGCTCTGTATGTCCAGATCCCTCTGTGGGTCAATGCTCCAAAGTGTTCTGCCACTTACTGTATAATTCACACCTAATTCTGATCTTTCAAAAACGCATCACCTCTTCTTTATCTGGATTAAACTCCATCTGCCACTTCTCTGCCCAAGTCTGCATCTTTACATATTACTTTTTGGAATTTCCATTTGAAATGTTTTGTTAACATATTTCTGTGAATCTTGTGAATAATGTTCTCTGAATTGCAGTCCTGCTGAAATTGCTTAACTGAGATTTCCAAAGATTGGTGTCCCAGAAACTGCTCCAGAAATAAGGAAATATAGATGTCTCTCATCCAGTCTAAATAAGGGGAAATCCCTGAGGATAAGGATCAGTGAGTCACCCTGATTGACCCGTATTTTGACTGCCTTGTGACCCTTTCATCCCATATTTCTAGGGCAGCCTGATCCTGGGAGCATGAGAAATTTGAGAAGGGCTGAAGCGAGTCAGTCGGCCGACGGAGAGATGCTTATAAAAATGGAAAACTATGCTTATAAAAATGGAAAATGTTGGAAAATCTCAGCAGTTCTGACAGCATCTGTGGAAGAGAATAGAGCCAATGTTTTGAGTCTGGATGACCCTTTGTCAGAGCAACGGTTATCTTGCGCCTCAACAAGATCACCTTTTTCGTTATTCATTTGTGGGATATGGACGTCACTGGTTAGCCAACATTTATTGCCCATTCCTCATTGCCCTCGAGAAGGTGGTGATGAGCTGCCTTCTTGAATCATTGCTCGGTGGGTCACACCCCGGCTCGGTGGGTCACTCCCTGTCTAGGTGAGTCAATCCCTGGGTCACTCGTCAGCTTTGTGGGTCACCCCCTGGCCCTCCTTACCTGGGGGGATGTAGATGCTGCCCCTCAGGTGGCCCTCCCGCAATTTGATGCGGCGGGCGCCGGGTATGCTGTACCAGCGCTCGATCCTCTGCCTGGTGAGGGGCGGCCCGGGCAGGGTGTCGGAACCGGAGTGCCCGTGATACACCCCCACATCCACATACAGCGGGCTGTCGATCAGATGCACCTTGTTGAGCCGCTGGTACGGCTTCTCAATGGAGGCGGGTGTCAGGCTCCACAGGAGGCCCATGGGCGCCACGCCATGGTAGCTGCCGCCCAGCGAGGGCGAACGGCCCGTGTCCAGGCCGCCCTGCCCGTCCGCCACGAACTGACCGGCCGAGTCGAACAGCTTGTCCTGGTCGGTCAGCACCTGGGCCCGCAGGGTGACCGGCTCCTGGGGGATCAGGCCCGACACCTTGATACTCAGCAGCTCGTCCGCCAGGCTCCGCACCGGCTTCACCGACAGGCGGACCCGCCGGGGGGACTCGCCATCCCCGCTGGAACACGCCCGGCGCCCCGCCCGCCCTAGCATCGCCGCCCGGCCGGCCCTCAGGAGCCGCAGGGACAGCATGGCGACGCCGGCCTCAGCTCACTACTCCCGCCCCCCCCGCCGCCGCCACCCGGGGCGCAGTGAGCTGCTCCGATCCCGCAGCCACACAGCGCAGACAGACTGAACCACTGACAGCAGACAGGGGTGTGGGGAGGGGCGAGAAGCTAACTGTCGGGATTGGGGCGGAGCGGAGCCAGAGAGGGGCGTGGCCCGAGCGGAGAGGGAGGAGCTAAATGGTGTTGGGGCGGGGTTTAAACTGACTGATGGGAAAGGGCTACGTTGCTCTGAAGGGGTGATGGGTGACAACATCCCTCAGGAGGGCGGGACTGACTTGGGGGGGGTCGGAGGGAGGGGGGGGGGAGGGGCGGGGCTGGCTCCGGGGGAGGGAAGAGCGGGCTGATTGCAGGGTGGAAGGGCGGGAGGGACTGGCTGCCGGGGTACGAGTGCGACTTCAGGGTTTTGGTGGGGATAGGACTGACTCCATTGTTGGGGTGGGAAGACCAATTCTTGTGTGGGAGGTATGGGAGAGAGTCTGGCTGCAGGGTGGGGATGACTAAACAAGAGGAGAGAGCCATTCTGATTGGAAGGGCGGGGAGGGGGTGATCATGACCAATAAGGAGAGGGGTTTGTAGACAACTTGAATGGAGATAGCTATCTTTAAGACTCGAATAGCAGGTTAGCTGCAAAGACTTGAATTCTAATCAGTATTCTGTAAATGGTATCTCCATATACCTTTCTCTGACTAGAACCTTTCACACACCTGACGAAGGAACACCATTTCCGAAAGCTTGTGGGTTTACTATCAAATAAACTGGTTGGATTTAAACCTGATGTTGAGAGACTTGTTACTATGTTTAACCCAGTCCAACGCTAGCATCTCTACATCAGCCTCACAGAAAAGCAGCTCTACCCATATAGAACCTCTGGTGCCATCTACAGTGCTTCTGCTCAAACTTCTGTACCATTGCCTAAAAACAGATTCATCTTTGTCTCCTTATGTAAAGTCATCACTACTGGAAAAGTGAATTATACAGCATCGGTTTTCAACCTACTCACCCCCACAAACTCATTGGATTTTTAATTCTGGATTATGGAACCCAGGTGAACCAATTTTTCCCTACTCTCTGGACTGTTAATCCTTCTTTTCTCCACCTCTCTCTCTTTACTTTGATCATGGAGGCAATACTATGATGTCTGCAATTTGAGCAGGTCAAGTAAACTAAGCCTTTGAGTTCATCCATCTGGACTTTGTTGTGGAGTTATAATTAGAAAATCAGATCACACAAAAATCTAAAGGTCTGGGAAATATGCCACCACCGATAGGTATTTTGATTTGTTTCCCTCTTTCTGCTTATGGACAGATTGTGATAGGCGACAAGAGTGCAGTTTAAATTAAGCCCCTTTCCCTCCGTCCATTGCAATAATCTATATACTGGTATTGTGATCATTATACAGTGCATTTTTCTGGTCTATAGCAGAGACTTTATGTTTGTATTCCCTAGCTTGTGATTTTCTTTTCATTCATTTTAAGGTGAGACAAAGCTTTGCCAATCTCAAATCTTTAGCTCCAAAATCTCAAGTACCAACATAGAACATCAGCTGATGTTGCAGCAAATGAAAAATGCTGCAACATCAGCTGAAAATGTCATACAGAAAATGTCACCTTTAATTCATAGAACATAGAAAAACTACAGCACAGATAGGCCTTTCAGCCCACAAGTTGCACTAATCATATCCCTACCTACTAGGCTTACTTATAACCCTCAATTCTATTAAGTTCCATGTACTCATCCAGAAGTCTCTTGAAAGACCCTATTGAATTTGCTACCAACAACAGTCGATTCCACTACCCAGCACCCTCAGTGAAAAACTTACCCCTGACATCTCCTCTGTACTACTCCCCAACATTTTAAACCTTGACCCTTTGTAGCAAATTCAAATAATTCAAAAATATATTTCTGCCTATTGAGATACTGTACAGCGATGTCAATTAATTACATTTTAGTAATAATACAGGTAAAAATTATAACAGCTTTGGAAGAGGATAAACTACAAATGGAAGAAAACCTCGCATTATGACAAATTAATTTGGATTAAGTAAATTAATTCCAAAATAATGCAATTTATCCCTAAGCGTTGGACATTTTCATAACCTGCTGTGATGTTCAAGATGCTTTCGCAGAAACATCTGCATCTTTGGCCAAAGGTCCAGCTGGGCTAATGCGTGAGACTTCATTTCCCCTCCCCATAGTACTGGCAGGCCCACAAGTTGATGTAAAGAGGCACAGCAGAATGGAAAATAGGGCGGCTCCAGCAGATGTCCCACCTCAGGGTAAGTGATAAGTTCGTAGTTCTCTTTGCCGTTTTCTTTCAGTTTGTCGATAGCCTGCTGAGCATAGAGTGGACTTTTCCAATTCTTGTCATCCTCTCCGACCACAAACAGAAAATGCCCCTCAGCCTTTTCTATTGGGATAATGCTGTCTTTGTTATCTCCATCCAATGGGTTATTCATCACCTCAGAGATATCAACCAAATTGGAATTGACAAATTTAACTTCGTCTAAGGATATGCTCAGGCCGGGAAGAGTTATATTTTTGTAGTGCAGGTTACCTAACGTGTTTGCATTGCATCCCCCGATACAAACTGCTGCTATCACGTGGGGTACAAACGTGGCCATCGATAAAACTAGGTCTCCTCCCTTTGATATTCCTATTGCACCAACTCCAGGACCTAGAACCTTCAAAAATGAGTACACAAAAATGTAACAATTCAGCAACTGCACTGTACACGCCTCAAACAAATAAAGCAAAACTGTTTAGTCACATCTAATTTCTTTCAAACACAACAGAACAGGCCTTAAGTGGAACAAATTAATCCTGTTCCTACTCAACTATTTCCAAAGTCCAGCATAAAATTCTGCTTTAATCCATTGCCATGCTGAATTTGGACATCTAATCCAAATGCTGGATTCTGAAATAAAAACAGTAAACGCTGGAAAACCTCAGCAGGTCTAACAGCATCTGTGGAGAGAGGAGGGCCAAAGTTTCAAGTCTGGATGACCCTCTGCAGTGTTCTGTCGCTTCAATGTGACCCCTGGGACTACTGGAACTTGACTGGGATGATTCACAGTTTATAATGACATGTGGCTAGGGACAGATCTGCTTCACACAGAAATCCAATTTTAGTTTTAACTTATTGCCAGAAGCTGGTGGAAAAAGGCAGAGACTCTCTCTTTCCCTTCTGAGACTTTCAGGAGAATTTCAAGACTGGAGAGCCTCAGAGATTTAACCCAACATTCAAAGGACCAATTCATTGCAGCTGTTAAAAGTTTAGATCCAGCATCACATGACAATACTTGCTTTTTGTGCTAAGTCTAAAGGAGGCTGTATGTCCGTAGGGTAAGTAGCATGGTGGCTAGCACTGTTGCCTCACAGCATCAGAGTGATAGATGGATTTTTCACATTCTCCTCAATTGTGTGAGTTTTGATCCACAATCCAAAGACATGCAAATTAGGTTAATAGTCCATGTTAAATTGTCACAGAGTTCCAAGATGCATCAGTTAGGGGAATTAGCAGGATAAATATGTAGGGTTACAGGGCTATTCTCTGTCAGAAAGTTGATGTAAATAGTCTAAACTGTCCCCTTCTGCACTGAAGGGATTCTGTGATTCTAATTTGGGATAACAGATAGCTAGCTATTATGAATCATTGAATCCTGTTGTGCAGAAGGAAGCCAGTCAGGTCATCAAATCTGCACTGACCACAATTCCATTCAGGCCCTATCCCTATAATCGTACTTATCTAGCCTACAAATCCCCTGACACTAACAGGCAATTTGGCATGGCCAATCAACCTAATCCGCACATCTTTGGAGAGTGGGAAGAAACTGCAATATTAGAGGAAACCCACAAAGACAATGGGAGAATCCACAAACTCCACACAGTGATCTAAGGCTGAAACTGAACCCATTCACGTACGGTGTTCTCGAATAAAGTTTGTTTGATTAAAAACTTCCTGCTGTGTCATTTGAATCATACTGGAGTGAAACACCTTGGGCTCACCCATGCCAAAAATCAAAGGTAAAACTTAGGATCTTGGCCAACTTCATAAAGTATTTTGGGGTTTCTGGCCTGATTTTTAAACTGCATTCATATCAACAACCACACTTTGTTGAATTGCCTTTACGGATTTGAAAGGACGCTCTGGGAATTAGCTGAAGCTGTTTTTCTTGTATGCCTCTCCCATGAGATCGCATGGGGTACGAAATGGTGTGTGAATGGGACTTGCCTTAAGGACTAATTGGTCTTTCCCTCAATTTCTCATAGATTCTATTATATTCATTAAGCACCTTACCTTTGGATGCTGTCTCAAGAAGTTCACAGCTTCTTCAAAATATTGCAGATCAAGATTCTCAAAGTTATTTGGAAGGTCATCAAACCCAAAATATCCTAAAGCCAAAGTCAAAAATCCATGGTTTGCCAAGAGACTAGCTCGCTGTTCCATTAACCCACCGCCTGACCCATATAGGTCAACGATCCCAGGAAATGGACCATTGCCTGTAAAATTCAAACATTCAAATTCATTTTGTACTGCAAAGTGCCACAGAGATAGGACTATTTGTTGTCCAATTGAATACTTCTAAAAACTTTATTATTCAAAATCCAGGAAGAACAAAATCAGAATCTTACAGTGCAGAAGGAAGCCATTTGGCCAATCGAATTTGCACCAACCACAATCCCATCCAGGATCTATCTCTGTAACCCCACATATTCCCCCTGACACTAATGGGCAATTTAGCATGGCCAATCAACCTAACCACATCTATGGACTGTGCGAGGAAACCCATGCAGATTGGGGAGAATGGGCAGATTCCACATAGACAGTGACCCAAGTTGAAAATCGAACCCAGGTCCTTGGCACTGTGAGGCAGCGATCCTAACCACTGTGCGACTCCCATAAAATATAACTTGCATTTTTATAGCAGTTTCAACATTCAGTAGCACTTCACAGGAGGCTAACAAGATAAAACTTGACACCGAGTCAAAGGAGGATCTGTTAAGACGTGTCTAAAAGCTTGGTCAGGGTTTTAAGGAGTGTCTTCAAAGGAGAGTTGACAAGGTTCAGGCAATGAATTTGAGAACTTGAGCCTAGATCGTTGAAGGCATGACTGGCAGGCAAAGGAAGTGGGGTTTGGAACAAGAGCTCAGATTTGGAGGAATGCAGAGTTCTCAATAGAGAGGCTGAGTCAAAGAACAAACATCTATGGAAACAAGGAGGAGAAAGGCAGCGAAGGGATTTGAATGCAAGGGGAAAATATATGGCATTTGAGGGCCATGACTTGCTGAAGTCAGCGAGAGTATGGACGATACGCACACGGATATAGAACAACGAACAAAACAGCACGGGAAACAGGCCCTTCGACCCTATAAGCCCGCGCCACCACCTCAATCTTCCCACTTCTACCCATAATCCCTGTCTACATTCATAGATCTATGCATTAGAATCAAATTTGAGACAATTTAGGGAGAATTTGTTCTGCCAATCAGCCTAAGAGCACATCTTTGGGAATGTGGGAGGAAACCGGAGCACCTGGAGAAAACCCACACAAGCAAGGGGAGAATGTGCAAACTCCCACAGACACAGGCCCAAATCCATGTATCTGCACAGCACAGCAATAGTCACCGAGCTGTTGTGTTGCCCATCAAATGGTCCAGGTTAAGTGTACATTAATGACGTGAAGCACTAGGCTACTCTCGAAAAATCCAAGAGCAGCCCTCTGACGACCCATCGCGTGTATGCCCCTTGTCAGACAACAAGGCAGACTGAAGTACCTGTAGGATAAAACAAGTACATTTCTTTCATCGATAATTTACACACTTCCCAGGGAACTTTCAAGGCTCATGATCCCTATTTTAAATCAGTTTTCTATTTCCCTCCATTCCCATTCTGTTCATGTGCCCATCTAAATATCTCTTTAATAATTCGAGTAACTGCCTTCACCATTTTACGTGGCAGCGCGTTCCATACCCCTACCACCCTGTGTGAAAATAACTCTCTCTAGCATCCAAATTATACCTTACCCCCCTCACCCTAAGCCCGTGACCCCCTCGTGCTATTTGAGTCCATCCTAGGAAAAAGCTTAACCCTGTTTACTCTATCTATAGTTCTGATAATCTTGTACACCTCTATTAGATCTCCTCTAAGTCTACATCTTTCTAAGGAAAACAGCACCAATTTGCTTAACCTCTCCTTGTAACTCAGACCTTCCATATCAGGCAGCATCCTGGTAAACCTCCTCTGCACTCTTTCCAGAGTCTCCACATCCTTCCAGTAGTAAGGCGACCAGAACTGGACGCAGTATTCCAAATGAGGTCAAACCAACATTTTATACAACTGCAACATTAAAGGCCAGCTCTTGTACTCTATACCCCTTCCTATAAAGGCTAGCATACCATATGGTTTCTTCACAACCTTCTCCACCTGTTCCGCCACCTTCAGAGACTTGTGTACCTGCACCCCCAGGTCCCTCTGTTTCTATACTCTTAATAGGTCTACCCATTATCATATATCTTCCCCCCTACATTCTTTCTCCAGAAATGCATCACCTCGCATTTATCAGGATTGAATTCCATCTGCCATCTGTCTGCCCAAGCCACCAGTCTATCTATGTCTTGCTGTATCACCTGACAATGCTCCTCACTATCTGCAAGACCAGCCATCTTTGTATCATCTGCAAAGTTGCTGATATCTCCACTTACTCCCTCTTCCAAGTCATTTATATATATTACAAATAGAAGAAATCCCAGTACTGAGCCATGCGGCACATTGCTAGCGACCGATCTCCAAGTAGAAAAACACCCTTCCACTATTACTCTGTCTCCTATTACCAAGCCAGTTACTTATCCATCCAGCTACCTGTCCTTGTATAATGAATCATTCATACCAAATTGCTCCTTGATGTTCAATGATGTGTATGTTACAGGGCATTAGTGGGATAAGTGTACATGGGTGTGGGGATAGACCTGGGTAAGACGCTCTGTTGTAGAGTCAGTGCAGAGTTGATGGGCTGAATGACTTCCTTCTGCACTGTAGGGATTCTATAATGATGAGTGAATAATTCTTACCGTAACTTAGAATTCAGGCAACAGAATTCCTGATGAACTTAACTTTATAGTAGCTGTAAGATGGGTTGCTGGTTAGGAATTGCAATAGAACAGTAAAGGCATCTTGTATTTTGTACTAGAATATCTGGCTCCCTGTAGAATTAAGTTGTTCGTGGAGCCACCTGTCGTATTTATCTACAATCACCATTTATGACTGGATGTAGCAATGGCTGCAGAGGTTAAGGACATAAGAATTAGGAGCAGGGGTAGGCCAGCTGGCCCCTCTATTTCTTATATTCTATTGCTATGACTGTAACATTATATTTTGTACCCTCTCCTTTATGTATTCTATGAACAGTATGTTTTGTCTGTAAAGCATGGAAGAAATAATACTTTTCATTATATCCTAGTTTGTGACGATAAATCAAATAAAATATTCTATGACTATTACACTATATTCTTTACCTCATCCTTTTCTTCTCCCCTATGTATTCTACGAATGCTATGGTTTGTCTGCACAGCACACAATAAACTATATTTTCCATTGTATCCCAAACCCAATACTGGCAGCATGGTGATTGTCACTGCTGCCTCACAGTGCCAGGGTTTGATTCCTGGCATGGATGACTGTGCAGAGTTTGCATGTTCTCTCCATGTCTGCACGGATTTCCTCTGGGTGCTCGGGTTTCCTCCCACTGTCCGAAAGACACGCTGGGTTAGTGAACCGGCTGTACCAAATCCTCCCTCCATACATCCAAGCAGGCATTGAAGTGTGGCAATTAGAGTATTTTCACAGTAACTTCATTGCAGTGTTAACGTAAGCCTACTTGCAACACTGATTAAAATTTGACAAAGGGTCATCTGGATTTGAAACGCCACCTTTCTTCCTCTCCTTACAGATACTGTCAGACTCGCTGGATTTTGCAGCATTTTCTTTTTTCGAATAAGCTTTAAAACTTTTAAGTTTATTTATTAGTCACAAGCAAGGCTTACATTCACATTGCAATGAAATTACTGTGAAATTTGCCTACTCACCACAAAGCAGTGTGTTTTTGGGTCAATCCACGTTACATACACATCTTTCAGAATGTGGGAGGAAACTGGAGTACGGGGAGAATATCAAACCCAAGCCAGGAATTGAACCCAGGTCCATAGAACTATAAGGCAGCAGTGCTAACCACTACGCTGAGGGAGAATTTAACACAGCCGACGAGCTAACCAGCACATCTTTTGGACTGTGGGAGGAAACCAACACAGACACAGGGAGAACGTGCTTACGAGTAGGCTTACATTAACACTGCAATGAAGCTACTGTAAAAATCCCCTAGTCTTCACACTCCAGTGCCTGTTCGGACACGCTAAGGAAGAATTTAACACAGCCGACCAGCTAACCAGCACGTCTTTTGGGCTGTGGGAGGAAACCGGAGCCCCTGGAGGAAACCCACACAGACACAGAGAGAACGTGCAGACTCTGCACAGCGACCCGAGCTGGGAATCAAACCCAGGTCACTGGCACTGTGAATCAGTAGTGCTAACAACTGTGCCACCCTATTCATTTAATAATGAATCGATTACCCGGTGGGATGAAGAGGGTGCCTCGGACTCTGCCCTCTCTGACTGGGATCCTGCTAACCCCCTCCTTCATGAACCAGCGTTGGTTGGTGGCGGTGGCCAGAGGCTGCTGAGGGAGCTGCTCCAGGCTGTGGTGTCCGTCAAACACCTGGATGTGGACGGTGAGGGGGGAAGAGGCCACGTCCCGCTTGACCAGGCGAGTGTAGGGGGTTTGGGGGCTGAGTGACCAGAGGAGCCCCGTGGGCTGGACGCCGGTGTAGTGTCCCCCCAGGGAAGGGGAGAGAGCCGGGTCCAGCTCGCCCTCGCCGTCCGCCCGGTAGAAAGCCAGGGAGTGGAAGAAGTGCCCCTTCTCGTCGCGGAGCCAGGCCTTCAGGGTGACCGGCTGCAGCGGGGAGAGGCCGCTCACCCGCATCTGCAGCGGCTCGTCGAACAGGGAGTCGGGGCCGGGCTGGACCCCGATGCTCACGGCCATCCCGGCCCGGGGAGCCGGCAGCACTCGGCGGCTCAGGAGGGAACGGGAGCCGCTCAGCGCCCAAACCGCTCGGAGCGAATTCCTCATTAACACGGCAGCCGACCGGAGCGAATCCCTCATCAACATGGCAGCCGCCCTTAACCGCGCCCTCACCCACTGCGCATGCCCCCTGAAAACAGCCTGCAGCGTCACCTAGCGACCACTCCAGAGAATGCAGCTCTGCCCCTGCACTCCTCGGGAAGAGCACCAGGTTAGAGTCCAACCAGTTCATTTCTGATAGTAATCTCACAAAGCTTTGGAAAACGGTGTCCCTTCGTCAGGTGTGTGTGGTTCTTGCAAGCTGGTGAGATTACTATCAAATAAACTGGTTGAACTCTAACCTGGTGTTGTGAGACTTCTTACTGTGTTTACCCCAGTCCAACGCCGGCATCTCCACATCAGGACTCCTTATCCAACACAGAGAACCCACCCTGATCTTTATCCAACACAGAGAATCCATTCTAATCTTCACCCAACACAGAGAACCCCCCCCTCCCGATCTTCATCCTACACAGAGAATCCACTCTAATCTTCACCCAACACAGAGAATCCCCCCTCCCTGATCTTCATCCAACACAGAGAATCCATTCTAATCTTCACCCAACACAGAGAACCCATCCTGACCTTCAAGGTTCTTTCACACACCTGACGAAGAAACACTGTTTCCGAAAGCTTGTAAGATTACTATCAAATAAATTGGTTGGACTCTAATGTGATGCTGTGAGACATCTTACTGTGTTCACCCCAGTCCAATGCTGGCATCTCTACATCCTGCCCTCCTCATCCAATAAAAAGTCTCACAATAGCAGGTTAAAGTCGTAAAGTGTTGGGTTCAATTCTGTTGCTCTATTCCATAATTACTTAACTCTTTTGGTGATCTCCCAACAGCTGCTTGTTGTGTTTTTGTTAAATAAATGTTACGTCGTTTTGCAGAGATATCTGCTTCGTTTTATATTGCCTGTAGTTGAAGACAGAACCATCTCAATTTACACCACAACAAACACCGTTAATGGATGACTTTGACATAATTTCCACAACCATAATATTGGAAATTAAATCACATTTTAATTTAACCTTATGCAATGGAAAAGTTAAACAAATTCCTTATTTTTCAGCGAACATTCATCACCTACCATGTGAATGGACCCTAAACCTTAAAGTATATTATTTTTCTGCCTATTTTACCAAATACGATTGTGGAGTCTTAATCCTTGAACATCAAACTTTCCTCATCCTCTGTTGTTTTCCAATGGTAAATTGTTTCATAGTTGCTTGTTTGGTACAAGCTCCCACTACTTGTACAGGACTTCAAAGAGCAAAAAACTGTACAGCAAGGAACAGACCCTTCGGCCCTCCAAGCCTGCACCAATCACATTGTCCTATCTAACCCAACCCTCTAAACTCCACTTGTTCATGTGTCTATCCAGGTAAATCTTAAATGTCGCTAACGTGTCTGCCTCAACCACCTCATTTGGCAGTGCATACCAGACCCACACCACCCTTTGTAAAAAACTACCCCTGCACATCTCCACTGAACCTTTCCTTCCTTACCTTGAACTTGTGTCCCCCTGCCCTGGGAGAAAGCTTCCAAATGTTCAGCCTACCTATACCTCTCATAATTTTATAAACTTCTACCAGGTTGCCTCTCAATGTCCATCTTTCCAGGGGGAAACAATCCCAGCATATTCAATTTCTTCTCATAGCTAATACTGTCCATACCAGGCAATGTCCGTACCCTTTCTGAAGCCTTCACATCCTTCTGGTAGGTGGTAACCAGAATTGGACACAGCATTTCTGGGCAGAATTCATCCAGAACATGATCAAGTATCATCTCAGGTGAGAGAAGTGGTGAGATTGTGATCCTTCTCTGTTACTGAACCCCCTGATTGCCAGATTTATCAGTGTCAAGTCTGTCCAAAATCCTAGTTATGACTCTCAACCCAGTCCCATTTGTCCCAGTGGCCACATAGGTCTCTCAAGAGATATTCTCACCTACACCAATTCTCCTTTAACAGATTTACAAATGCACCAAATTTTAATAGATGCATCATAGAAAGTATTCTTTCTGGTTGTATCACAACTTGGAAAGGCTCCTGCTCTGCCCAAAACCGCAAGGAACTCCAAAATGTCGTGAATGTAGCCCGGTCCATCACACAAACCAGCCTCCCATCCATTGACTCTGTCTAGACTTCCTGCAACCTCGGAAAAGCAGCCAGCATACTTAAGGTCCCCATGCATCCTGGACATTCTCTCTTCCACCTTCTTCCGTCGGGAAAAAGGTACAAAAGTCTGAGATCACGTACCAACCAACTCAAAAACAGCTTCTTCCCTGCTTCCATCAGACTTTAGAGTGGATCTATCTTACATTAAGTTGATCCTTCTCTACACCCTATCTATGACTGTAACACAACATTCTGCACGGTCTCCTTTCCTTCTCTATGAACGGTATGCTTTGTCTGTATAGCGCACAAGAAACAATACTTTTCACTGTATACTAATACATGTGACAATAATTAATCAAATCAAATCTTTTTACTGTTACGTTTCTGTGCATTTTGCTGGAAAGCACCCTCGCCTGACAATGCATTGGGCTTCTACTTTTGCTGATCGAAATTCCTTCTCACAACACTCCATTTCTGTCTCCTTTTATTCTTTATTGCTCCCTTTCTTCCAGTCCACTCCCATTCTCTCCCATTATCTTCTCCCTCTAGTTCTGATGCCTCCCATCTTTGCATTCTCGCCCTTTTCCCCTCACTTCTAAATCATTTTCTCCTGCCTTCTTTCCATTACTAAATTACAAAGAACCAACAACCCTCACCAAGCTTTACAGATGCGCCATAGAAGGCATTATTTCTGATTGTTTGGCAGCTTGGTATGGTTCCTGCTCTGTCAAAGATTCAAGAAATTGCAAAAGGCCGTGAATGTAGACCAATCCGACATTCAAACCAACCTCCCTTCCACTAACTTTGTCTACACTTCTCACTGCTTTGGAAAAGCAGCCAGCATAATTAAGGACGCCATGCACCCCAGACATAGTCTCTTCCACCTTCTTCTGTCGGGAGAAAGATACAAAAGTCTGAGGTCACTCAAGAACAGCTTCTTCCCTGATCAAAGAACCATCTGCCTTCTTTCGGGTAGCGGGATGGTAGTGTGGGGAGGTAGAAGGTTCACAAAAGACTGTGACACTAGTTAAGAGAAGGACGGGAATTCTGTCCAATGTCTTGGGCATCATCCATCCCTTAAACAACCTCTCTAAAATAAATGATTTGGTTGTTTTCACATTGTTGCTTGTGGGGTCTTGCCGTGCGCCCACTGGCTGCTAGGCCTTTCACTTGACACGAGTAACTGTGCTTTGAAAAGCACTTAATTGGCTAAAAAAAAAGCACACTAGGACATTGCAAGGCCAGCCAAGGAGCAGTATAAATAAAAACTCTTTTATATGGCAGCATTAGAGGAGAGTGAAGCAGAGTTAATCTTTTGGATCAATGATCCCTCATCAGCACCTGTGATGAAAGCTCGTTGACTTGAAACTTTGGGGGCAATCTTACCTCCTTGCTCCGCCCATCGACTGTTGTGACGAACGTTAAGGTCGCATGAAAGGCAAAAAATCAGTTTGCGCCCAGTTTCTGACCTCTCCCAATGTTACCAGCACTGGATTGTCAGTGTGATCAGTCTCATTCCCAGGAAGGGCATCAAGCCGATTTCAATATTTACAGTCAAATTTAAGTATTATTAGGGAGCAAGAGACAGAATTGCTCTGGGCTCACTTGCCTTAACAATCTTGGTATGATGCCTGACAGGTCTCTTGTTGTTCTGTTGCATAGAACAGAGTGAGAAAGAGATTGGCACATGCACGATAGCACTCTCTAGTGTGAGAAGCCGGCTTTCCAGTGAGAATAGATTCTGTCCACTCCTTCTACTGGCAGGAATCAGATTGTGCATCATTTTTTACACTTAGTGGAGTAAGATTTAATTTGTGGCCTCACTAAAAAATGGATCTAAAACTCCTTCAAGACTTAGATTCGTTTTGGTAAAATCGCCTCTGTTAACTTTGTTTCACTCTCTATAGATTCTGACAGATGTGCTGAGTATTTCCCACGCTTTCTGTTCTTATTTCATGTTTCCAGCACCTGTTGTATTTTGCTTTGACTCTCTTTGCAAGATGAAAACTCATGTTAAACAAATTTGCCGATATAGAACATGAACTTCAGTCTGAGAGTAAATATTTAACTGGCCCTAGAGATTAAACTCACACATGGGCATGTGATTTAGTAATACAAAACACAGTGGCAGCATTTGGTTGCGGAGTCTTGTAACAGCCCTAGAAGGTAGAATATAGTATGTGTGCTTTGTCCAAAGGCAAGCCCTTGGTATATTATCTGATAATATTTTACCCTGTGCTGTTTCCTTGACAGTTTTTGGTCAGTGGTGGTTTTCCATTGCTTATTATACTTGCGAACAGAGCAAGGAGGCAAATTCCAAGCCTACCTCAGAGAGAACAAGAATTGAACCTGCGCTATTGACATTACTTTGAACCACATGCTATCCACTGAACTGACTGAACTAACCAACCCCTTCACTCTCCCCCCCCGCAACTACTTGGATATTGATCAAGTGTCACATTGGACTTAACATAAACTTGCTGGACTGGTTTTCAATGATGGATCCTGTAATGACTTTAACAAGACCCACAAGCATACAAGCCTCCTGATTAAGGCTGTCTAATTAGGGAGCCCTGCAGATGAGCATAATGTGGAGTTTCAGGGTTACTGCCACTCTGGAGTTATACTCTGTATGAGGAAATACCTGCCTGAGTGTTGCTAAATTTGCAAATATATAAATCCAAATTTGCTGAAGGGGTGTTGACCTTAGAGGAGTTATCGCAAACCTGTAATGTCCCAAAAAGGTAGTAAACACTTCTGGACTTTGTTTCTTGCTGTGCTCAGCCAGTTGTTGTTAAAAACTCTCAAACTTAAAAAAATGGTACCTACTTTATAACATTTCATTGTTACTTTGCAGGAACAGTCCCTTCCCACTCTTCTGATAGAATAACTCAAGATGCCACTGGGAAATTCCCCACTTACCTGCCCCCCCCCTCAATGGGGAGAAGTTCAGGAAAGACTCCAGGTAGCAGTGGAGCCTGATCTTTATGTAAGTGACCTAGACTTCAGGACTGGGATGGCAATGGACAGATCATAGTTAAATCCCACCACACTGTTGGCAACAGAATGGGCTGCTCATAACGATGTCTCCCATGTCTTTGTGGAAGCTGCAATCAATTGCATCAGGTTAATCAATTTCTAGAAATCAGTGACGCATTAATAGTTTCATGATTGGTGATAAAGGTCTACAGGATTATGAGATAAGGTGGAAGGGTCAATTAAAAGAGGACACATGTTGAAGGTGAGAGAGTGGTAACTTTAGGAGTTTTTCACACAGAGGGTGGTGGCTGCCTGAATTGCACTGTCAGTGGAGGTGTTGGAAGTGGGCATGTTAGCAACATTTAAGGCATATTTTGATAGACAAAAGAATGGGAGGTAAACAGAGGAGTAGAAATCACGTATGGGCAATAATAATGCGTCTAAATAAGAGTTAGGAACTTCTGCAATTTGTTAGGCTCTCAGGCCTGTTCCTGTTCAGTATTCATAGAAAGTATAGAATCATAGAAGCCCTACAGCGCAGAAGGAGGCCATTCGGCCCATCGACTCTGCACCGACAACAATCCCACCCTGGCCTTATTCCCATCATCCCAAATACTTAACCTGCTAATTCCTCTAACCCATGCAACCCAGGACACTAAGGGGCAATTGAGCGAATGCGCCTAACCTGCACATCTTTGAACTGTGGGAGGAAACTAGAATACCCGGAACAAACCCACACTTGTTATTCTTTGTTCTTTATCCTAATTAAAAGGGGTTGGTTTCACTCAGTTTCTGAATGGCTGATTATTGATGCAGAGCTGATGCTAACAGTATGGGTTCAATTCCCGCACTGGCTGAGGTTAGAATCATAGAATCTTACAGTGCAGAAGGAAGCTATTCAGCCCATGAGTCTGTACTGATCATGATCCCTACCAGGCCATAACCCCATGCGTTTACCCTAGTTAGATCCCTTGACATTAAGGAACAATTTAACATGGCCAGTGCATGGTTATTCATGGAAAAGCTCATCTGAGGTGTGATGATGCTCAAGTTAGAATTGCCACCTGTTTAGTCAGTCCTCTCCCATCCCCCTGGCCTACAGGCTCTTTACTTTTTTAATTGAAAGATAAGACTTTTTGTGTCAGAGTTTAATGTATGCCATACCACACAGGACTGTATATCCAACTGAATTTAACATCCTTTAGTCTTGGGCAGCACGGCGGCACGGTGATTAGCACTGCTGTCTCACAGTACCAAGGAGCCAGGTTCAATTCCAGCCTTGGGTCACTGTCTGTTTGAGTTTCCTCCGGGTGTTCTGATACCCTCCCACACTCCAAAAATGCGCTGGTTAGGTGGATTAACCATGGTAAATTGCCCCTTAGTGTCAGGGGGACTAACTAGGGTAAATGCTTCGTGATATGGGGGTGTGATTGTAGTCGATGCAGACTGTGTGGGCCTAATGGCCTCCTTCTGCACTGTAGGATTCTATCCATCGATCTATCACCTCTTTCCTTCAGCATCCGGCAGTTTTGGGTCCTTTTCTGTTTCAGCCTTTAGGTGGCAATGCAAAACCATCTGAAGAAAATTCCTAAGCATCGTGTGGTTCTGGCAAATTGGCTGTGGAAAATCAAAAAGAAGAAAATAGTTTTGATTTGATTTGATTTATCATTGTCGCATGCATTGGGATTCAGTGAAAAGTATTGTTTTTTGCATGCTACACAGACAAAGCATACTGTTCATAAAGTACATGGGGGTGAAGGAAAGGAGAGATTGCAGAATGTAGTGTTACAGTAGGGTGTAGAAAAAGATCAACTTAATGCAAGGTAGGTCCATTCAAAAATCTGATGGCAGCAGGGAAGAAGCTATTCTTGAGTCAGTTGGTATGTGACCTCAGACTTTTGTATCATTTTTCTGATGGTAGAAGAGAGAATGAGCGTGGAGTCCTTGGTTACTCTGGCTTCTTTTCTAAGGCAGTGGGAGGTGTAGGCGGAATGGGTGGGAGGCTGGTTGCGTGATGGATTGGGCCACTTCATAACCTTTGTGGTCCCTTGTGGTTTTGAGCAGAGTAGGAGCCATACCAAGCTGTGATACAACCAGAAAGAATGCTTCTGCTATTGACCCATGTGGTGATTGTCCCGCATTGTTGGTTGCTTGATCTGATGCACAGAGTTTATTCAGCCAAAGGCACCAATGTATCGCAATAAATGGTTGAATGTATCTTCAGATAGGTTTGTTGGACAGATAACTAGCCTGTGTTATTTTGCCTGCCACGCGAACAAACTGAAACCTGTGCACAAAACCTCTTGGCCAACTGTGTGCCTTGGCATCTTGTGTGCAACGCTGTATTTGAAGTCTTGACAAATTACGCCAGAGCGCTTACTGGCAATACCTATAGGAAGGGTTGGAAAATGTGGCCGCCCATGGTCACATTTCTCTGGAATTTTGCACCAAAGGAACCAAAATATTATGTAGACATTTCAAGGCACGTGAAGTTCATTTATTCATGGTAACAAATACGTTGGGCATGGAATAAACCAAAACCATAAAAATGTAAGTGTTGAAATCCTGCGGTGTTCGTTTGGTTCACTTTAAGGATACTAAACGCACAAAAACACGTCCCATTGTAAGCAGCTGCACAGACAGTACTGAGCTACATTTTACCTGCCAGATACATAACGGAACTTCTGTCCACATGACACCATTCAATGAATGCTGAGCGGTGTTTTCCCTCGTGGGAGAGACGAAAATTAGGAGGCAGAGTTTAAAAATGAGGGGTCTCCCATTGAAATAGAGATGAGAAGATGTTTTTCCTCTCAGAGGATGGTGAGTCTTTGGAAGTCACTTCCCTGGAGTGTTGGGCAGGCTATAGTCAATGAATGTTTTGAAGGAAAAGATAGAATGACAGATTCATAGAATCTGTCAGCACAGAAGAAGGTCATTCAACCCATCAAGTCTGCACTGACCACAATCTCACCCCAGCCCTATTCCCATAATCTTAGGACAGCACGGTGGCACAAGGGTTAGCACTGCTGCCTCACAGCACCTGGGATCTGGGTTCAATTCCAGCCTCAAGTCACTGTCTGTGTGGAGTTTGCATGTTCTCCCCGTGTCAGTGTGGGTTTCCTCTGGATGCTCCAATTTGCTCCCACAGTCCAAAGATGCGCGGGTTAGTTGATTGGCTATGCTAAATTGACCCTAGTGTCAAGTGGATTAGCGGGGTAAATGTGTGGGGTTATGGGAATAGGGTCTGGGTGGGATTGTGGTCAGTGCAGACTCGATGGATTGAATGCCGTCTTTCAGCACTGTAGGCATTCTATGGTTCTATTTACACTAGCTGGTCCTCCTAGCATATCTTTGGAGAGTGGGAGGAAACCAGAGCACTCAGGGGAAATCCATGCAGACATGGGGAAAACGTGCAAACTCCACACAGATAATGACCCAGGCTGGGAATTGAATCTGGGTCTCTGGTTCTGTGAGGCAGCTGTGCTAACCACTGTGCCGCTATGCTACCCTCAAAGACGTCATTGGCCTACTGAGCCTACACCGACAACAATCCCGTCCAAATTCTTGACTGACTAGGGATGGGTTTCCTCTAGTTTGCTCCGCAGTCCAAAGATGTGCAGGTTAGGTAGATTGGCCATGCTAAATTGCCCCTTAGTATCCCAATTGTGTAGATTAGATGGATTAGCCATGGTAAGTGCGTGGGGTTACATGCAGAGGGCAGAGGAGGGTCTGGTTGGGATGCTTTTTCAGAGAGTTAGTGCAGACTCAATGGGCCGGATGGCCTCCTTCTGCACTGAGGGATACTATGGAGTCAAAGGTTATGGGGAGAGGGAGGCAGATGATATGTGGAGTCAAAGCCACAATCAAATTAGGTTGATCTTATTGAATGATGAAGCAGAATTGAAGGGCTGAATAGCCTCCTCCTGTTTTAATATGTAAGGTGGAATTGGTGGAGGGCTGGATCTTAGCAGAAAATGGCAGAATTTTAGTTCTGGTGAGATTAATGGCATTTTTTTTCCAGATGTGACACAAAAAGAATAGCTGGTGTGTTTCATGTGTCATGTGGGGCCTCAACATACTGGCAAAGCCCGCCTGTGCTGAGATCACGCTGTTATGTTTAAAGGACGCCTCGGTTAAAGCAGAAAATAACCTCCCTCCACCCCAAAGGCACCAATGTACTGCAATGAACGGTCGAATGTATCTTCAGACAGATTTGTTGGATAGGTAACCAGCCGGTGTTATTTTGCCTGCCATGCGAAGTCCAAACAAGCTGAAACCTGTGCACAAAATCTCTTGGCCAACTGTGTGCCTTGGCATCTTGTGTGCAACGCTGTATTTGAAGTCCTGACAAATTATTCCAGAGCGCTTACTGGCAATATTTATAGGGAGGGTTGGAAAATGTGGCCGCCCACAGTCACATTTCTCTGGAATTTTGCACCAAAGGAACCAAAATATTATGTAGACATTTCAAGGTGTGTGAAGTTCATTTATTCATGGTAACAAATAAGTTGGGCATGGGATAAAAATGTAAGTGTTGAAATCCTGCGGTAGTTGTTTGGTTCACTTTAAGGATACTAAACGCATCCCACCCCCTCACCGCGGAGACCTCAGAGTCTCTCCCCCATATCCAACTTTCTTGATTGAAGTCGATATTCCCTCCCTCCCCTGCTCCCAATGCTCTAATTGGGGTTTGTTCTGGCATCACTCCCCTGGCACAGGTTGGCACTGCTGGGGGCTGTTGCCAGGCCCCTGCCTGGTCTGGTCCCTCCCCCTGCAGAGGGACCTTTACAACCCCTCAGGGAATCCCCATGATGGGCTCACGTAACGACCGGTTAGGGTCTGGAATCCAGGGGCTGGAAGTGTGATGGAGGCAGCTTCAATTGAGGCACTCAAAAGGGCAGTAAATGATTGCTTGAATCAAAACAATATGCAGGGAGTGGCAGAGGTTGGTGTCAGGGGGAAAAGACAGGGGAATGGCACTGAGTCACGATGCTTATTTGGAGGGCCAGTGCAGGCACAGTGAGCCAAACAGCATCCTTCTGCACTGTGACAATTTTGTAACTGATTGGATTTCCTGCTTCCCATTTCCTACACTTATTGGTTCCATCTCTTTCCTTGGTAATTACAGAATGGGAGTACGGGCTTGACTGCTAAGACACAGGTGTCACAGCGACTCAGTGGACCTTCATTCATTTACACGTACTGGAATGGTAATAAGTATATGCATATCACTGCATTTGCTTGGCAAACCTAAAATATCGCGATACTATTTCTTTATAGCACACTGCAGGAGAGGGAACAAATTTGTAAATGACATTGATGTCGAATTTTTTTGTCTTTTTGAGGAAGCTGCTGTTCAGATCCAGAGAATGGAGAACATAACCCCATATATTTGCCCCGCTAATCCCTCTAACCTACGCATCCCGAGACACTAAGCTTCAATTTAGCATAGCCAATCAACCTAACCCTTTCGAGTGTGGGAGGAAACCCATGCAGACATGGGGAGAATGGGCAGATGCCACACAGACAGTGGCCCAAGCTGGGAATCGAACCCAAGTCCCTGGAGCTGTGAAGCAGCAGTGTTAACCATGTCACCCTGGAAATACCCTCCCTGGTCATGAGCAAAAGCAGAGGATAGGAACTTAAGGGATGGCATTTTCCATGCAATCCGCTGGGCATTTTGCCACAGCAGAGGGCAGCTTATCTATGGTTGGCAGCGGGATCTTCTGGTCCTGCTAATGCCAATAGGATTTCCAGTTGAATGTAACCTCCACTCTTGGCAGGGGTGTGCTGCCAGTGAGGAGCAGAAGGATCCACTGTGAATGGTCGAAAACCCCATCACAAGAGTTTCAAAACATGAGGATGGTGCCGGCAACGTATTTTATCGAAGAACTCTCATCATCCCAAAGAACAAGACTGGACTACATCGAAACCAAATTCTGAAACTAATTAACTGGCAACTGGATAATTAGAAAAGGGAACGGTCATTTAATCCAGGATGGGAAGTGGGAGAAGATGAGAAGTGATATCAAACAGCAAGGAGAAAAAAAATGGGTAGATTAGCTAATGTACAAGTGGAAAATAGTGGCATTGAATGGCTTAACATAGAGAAAGAATAAATTATGGAATCCTACAGTGCAGGAGGCCTTTTGGCCCATCGAGTCTATACTGAACACAATCCCACCCAGGCTTTACCCCCATATTCCTACATATTATACCCACTAATTCCTCTAACCTATGCATCCCTGGACACTGAGGGGCAATTTCTTGACAATTTAGGCCAATCAACCTAACCCACATATCTTTGGACTGTGGGAGAAAACTGGAGTATCCAGAGAAAATCCACACAGACATGAGGAGAACATGCAGACTCCACACAGAGAGTGACGCAAGCCGGGAATCGAACCCAGGAGTCTGGAGCTGTGAAGCAGCAGTACTAACCACTGTGCTATCATGCTGCCCACTAAAATGAGTGGAAAAAATCAAATATAATCTGTGATACATGAATGATGTTCAGTTTTGGCCAAAAAAAAACAAGGAAAAGAAGCAGTGCATAAATATAGGCAGAAGATGAAGTGTATGTGTTGCTGTGCTCAGAATATGGGAATTAAACAAGATGTATTAGAAGCAATAATACTGCAGGAGGATATAAAGTTTATTTATTTGTGTCACAAGTAGCTTACATTAACACTGCAGTGAAGTTGCTGTGAAAATCCTCCAGTCGCCACACTGTTTGGATACACTGAGGGAAAATTTAGCACGGCCAATGCACCTAACTGGCCCGTCTTTTGAACTGAGAGAGGAAACAGGAGATCCGCGTAGACCAGGGAAGAATGTGCAGACTCTGCGCAGACAGTGACCTGAGACTGGAATTGAACCCAGTTCCCTGGCACAGTGGTACTAACCGCTGTGCCACCCATAGCACCAATGGGAACTTGACTACACACTGGACAGAGCTGGGAAATAAATACTGTATTGAAATATTTTTAAGAGGGATAGAATCGGTAAGAAGATGGGTAGGGGAGCTTGGGGGTGAGGCTTCGATAGGGAAGACACTCCATATACACATCTTCATACCCATTCTGTACCACCTAAGTATAAGCCAGCCTTTATTTTCCCCCTTAACCTACCTCGTGTTGGTCACGGATCACTCATCCTGCTTCCATTGCAAGTGGGAGCGGTGTATTTGAGGTGACTCGAATTCCTGCTTTAGTGTTTTAGCTTTTTAATTTCCCACCAAATGACATGACAAACACAATTCTTTTTTTGCGGGGGGGTGGTTAAAATTGCTCCTGTAGAGTCTAAAGCAGGAAGTATTAGAATATTTAATTGTATGTAAAATCATATTCAGATTGAAATAAAGAGGTGATTCCATGAATGATTTAAAAATTTTTTATTCATTCGTAAGACACGGGCATCATTGGACAACCAGTGTTTATTACCCATCCCTAATTGCCCTCGAGAAGGTGGTGGAGTAATGATTGATACAACTGAGTGGCTCGCTAGGCAATTTCAGAGGGCATTTGAAAGTCAACCACATTGTTGTGAGTCTGGAGTCACATGTAGGCCAGATCAGGTAAGGATGGCAGATTTCCTTCCCTAAAAAAAATTAGTGAATCAGATGGGTGTTTTTTTGCCCTATAATCGAAAACTTTTTCACAGTCATCAAACAATTCTTAATTCCAGATTTTTTTTTATTGAATTCAAAGCTGCTGTGGCAGGATTTGAACTCAGGTCCCCAGATCATTACCTATTAATAGTCTAGCGATAATACCACACGGCCATCGCTGCCCTATATGCCGAGATTAAGAGAGATCAAAGTAAAACATAATATTTTAAATGGGCGGGATTCTCTGCCCCAAGACTCCACTCAAGTTCAATGGATGCTTAAACTGTCCGCCAAATTTTCTTTCTCGCTCACTGCGAATCCCGTAGTGAGGTGGAAGGAATTCAGGCAAGATTTCCAAAGATACAATCCTGGACAAATCAAACTGCACATTTGACATAATTAAATTCCCAGTGCCAGAGAATTTGATCACAATCAATCGTGATTACACTGCTAAAAAATTCCTTTACTATCGTAACAATATTTTGGCTGTGTTTAGTGGTTATGTCATGGGTGAATCCAAATAGATCAATTATAATCTGCGATACATGAATGACGGACAATTTTGGACAAAAAAGGAAGGAAAAGAAACAGTATTTCAATATGGGCAGAGGGTAAAGTGCTCAGAATGTGGGAATTAAACTGGGTGTATTAGAAGTAATTATATCCCAGGGGGATATAAAGTTTATTCATGTCACAAGTAGGCTTACATTAACACTGCAATGAAGTTACTGTGCAAATCCCCTCGTTGTCACACTCTGGTGCCTGTTCGGGTATACTGAGGGAGAATTCCGCATGGTCAATGCACCTAACCAGCATGTCTTTCAGAAACCAGAAACTCACGCATTTACGGGGAGAATGTGCTCCTCATTATGTGTTTTAATACAGAGTCCGTTGGCGAGGTGTAGATGTGCTGAAGCTTGTGGACGAGCATCGGGCAGCAATTTTTAATTTACCCCCTCTAACGGCAGTTGCGCGGATGTTCCTGTCTGAATCACTTCCACTGGGCAGTCAGCACCGACAGTCTCGCTGTTACTCCATTGCAAAATTCAGGCCAAGGTTCGTGTCATCTCTAGCCCAACAATCACTGTGTAACACAATGATCATATCCTCTTGGCCAGCTCTTCAACCACATTCTGGTCTCTTAGATTTTTTAGGCCGCCACTAACTTCTTGCGGTTAAAGTACTTCTGTTATATCCTTTCTCTTGCTGAAGCATAGTCACTGATCCTGGCTGAGTTACAGATAGGAGAAGAACTCTCTGAAGATGTTAGTTAAGTACAACCTCCTGTTAAGAGTCCCTCCCATCAAAGGGGCAGCACAGTGATTAACATTACTGCCTCACCGTACCAGACCTGGGCTCGACTCCTGGCTCAGGTTACTATCTGTGTGGAGTTTGCACATTTTCCCCATGTCTGCATGGGTTTCATCTGGGTGCTCTGGTTTCCTCCCACAGTCCAAAGATGTGCAAATTAAGTAGATTGACCATGCTAAATTGCTCCTTAGTGTCAGGGGGATTAATAGTGTATGGGATTAAGCGCATATGGCCTGGGTGGGATTGTGGTTGGTGCAGACTTGATGGGCCAAATGGCCTCCTTCTGCACTGTATGGATACTATAAAAGTTGCAACTCACCTTCTTTTGCTTAATTTCTCTACAATGTCACAGCTCTAGGGCAACTGTAACTGTAGCTCCCAAGTCTGGTAGCAAGTGGTGGACTTAGAATCCTTCCAATAGGATGAACCTTCTTCTGAAGTCCAGCAGCAACCATAGAATCCCTACCCTACAAAAAGAGACCACTCGACCATTGAGACTGCACCGACAACCATCCCACAGGTAACCCAGATATTTACCCTACTAATCCCCCTGACACCAAGGGGCAGTCACGGCCAATCCATCTAACCCACACACCTTTGGAGTGTGGGAAGAAACCAGAGGAAACCCACGCAGACATGGCGAGAATGTGTAAACTCCACACAGACAGTGACCCACGCCTGGAATTAAACCTGGGTCCCTGGTGGTGAGAGGCAGCAGTGCTAGCCACTGTTCTACAATCTCTCTGCCAGCTTCAATGGCACGGTACTTTCACAACTCTGTGCAGCAACAACCAGATTGCACATCACCTGAAAGTTGAATATTGATATCATTAAATAGTGCTGGTCTCTTGCGCTGTGCATATTAAAGTGAGGCATTAACAGGAAAGCAGAGGTCTAAAATGGCAAATTAGCCCAAGATTAATTTTAGATGCTGACCTCCACCAAATACTGTGTGTGCTTCTGGTATACACAAAGGACACACAAGCTCCGCTGTATGGCTATCAGCATGAGCTAGGTCAGAGATTGTTGTGAGTGAACTTGTTACCAGACTTCCCCTCTCCTGGGAACCCTACAGAGCTCAATCTTGCAGCCTTAAATGTGTCTTCACTGGCACACATGGGTTTTCACCCACTTGTACCACAGAGATATTCATTCACTAATTTGTACACAGTTTTCACTATCTTGAACACAGAGTACTAACCTGTATGTAAAAATACTCATTATCCTGGACAAGGAGAAGAGTATGGAGCAGAAAACACCAGAGGGAGTCAGAAAACGAGAATGTTCTGGAGAAGTGAATTTCGAAGTTAATTCTGGAGTGCGATGACATTGACTGTTTATTTCAAAACCAATTACTGACTGAAAAATGATCGGAACATGTGGTGCAACTATCATTGCAGAATACACCAAAACAGGGAGACAGATTGAAACATACGTGGTGATACTAATCTTCTTGAATTTTGTTTATGGAGAGGTGTGTATAACTCTTCAAACTCCAAATTGGTAACAAGCAAGCAAATTTTTCTCACTGAACTTGACAATGAAACATTATTTTCTCATTACCGGATAGTTTGTCCTGGGCCAGACAGCAAGGGGGTGAAGCTTTCTCTAGAGTTATTAAAGTTGAAGTGACACAAAACTTTTGTTGCAGGGAGAGGATGGTCTAGTGGCATTAGCGCTAGACTATTAATCCAGAAATTCAGCTGATGTACTGCGGATCCAGGTTCAAGTCCTGCCATGGCAGATGGTGGAATTTGAATTCAATAATAAAAAAAATCTGGAATTAAGAATCTACTGATGACTATGAAACCAACGTCGGAAAGTCCCATCTGGTTCACTAATGTCCTTTAGGAAAGGAAATCTGCCATCCTTATCTGGTCTGGCCTACGTGTGACCTCAGGCTCCAGAGTCACGTCAACTGCCCTCTGAACAAGAGCACCCATGAGTGGGCAATAAATGATAGACAGCCAACAATACCCATATCCCACAAATGAATTAAAAAAAAGTTTCTCATAAGACACTTGGAAACAAGATTCATAAGACTTCCAGAACAAAAATTTATTTAAAATGAGTCAAAGCCTTTTTTAAACTTGTTACAACCTAGCTGTGAGGCCATGTGCATTTACAAGTGCCACTACACATTGACGTAAATAAATAAGCAGTTTAGATCTCTATGTCTCAATTGTAAAGAGTTAAACAAAAAAAAACCATTAAGAACTTACATAAAAAGTACAGCAAAGGGGTTTATAGGTTTTGTTTAAAAGGATATATAATCAGGCATCGCCTCAACAAGGCAGCAGAATCAAAGAGCTCTATCACATCTTTGCAACTTAATTGGACTGCCGATCACAGGAACAAATAGAAGTAAACAGAATCCTTAAGCCCTCTGCTATTCTTCGACAGAATCTACTTAGATTAATAAATTAAGCTATCTGAAAAAATAAATTAAGAAACTCTCCTCCCTTTTGCTTAATTATCTGCAAACTAAGTATCTACAAAAATACTTGAAACTTCTTACAACTTAAAAAGAATTCATATGCCTGGTATCAATAGGGCTTTTCTTTTTTTTAAAAAAAATCCTTAATGTTATTAGTAACATTGACTACAAAGTGCCGTAGCTTACCAACTTAAATCCCTGTGCTCCCAATTATTTTAAACCACCAAAGTAGTGACACCATTTCACCCCCTTGCTTGGCGCCTCAAAGTACTGCTGATATTTTCGATCTTCTCACCGCCCGGAGCACTTGCAGGTTAAGCCTGGGTGTGGCTAAGAATTGCTTAGGGAGGTTACATACTCTCCATCGCTCTGAACTAATTCCGCCTCCGTCCCCACCCTAATCGCCATGCTTCCAAAAACATTTTAGCACTGTCCCTTAGTCTATGGGTCCTCTCTACCTAGCCTTTGAGCAAGCGGGGGAGAAGGAGGTGTGCTTATTCTATCTCAGGAATTAGATAACACCTTTAACCTAACATTGCTAATAGACTGCTTCCTTGTTGGCTTATCCTGCATTTGGCATTCATACTGAGCTGGGTTATAACCAGTTGAATACAGACTCAACACTCAGTTTGCCTCTTGTTTTGTTAATGGAATGACACTCTGACCACAAACGAAAATTGTGGGTACATTCAACATAATGAAAACTCATGGAGAGTACAGGTCTAGGATTCCATACAACACACCAATCACTGCCATAGGCAAATGTTAACAGCGATATTAATAATACTACAATTAAATGCATCTCTCTGCAGCAATGATGTTGTGCAAAGGGCCAGATTATTCTGGCACCGTCATCCTCTCCCATCCTTCCCCCAACCATTTCCACAACTAATATGGTGCTTTCAGCGTTACCTGGTGGTCTGGAGGTGATAAGAAATTCCAGAAACTCACTATAGGTTTGAACCTAGGTGTATCCAGAGGGTGGAAATCACATGACTGACCCCTTTGCCTCCGGCTCCCTAATTCTAAGCCGAAAGGTTCCACGAGGAAAGAGAGAGGTCTCTCTGTCGTAAGGAGAAATACAACTTTGGAGTCACTTAGCTTCGGACACGAAGATAGCTCCACTACTCTACTGCCAACATTTCCCGGGGAGGGGGGGAGAAAAAAATCAATTTCGAACACAATAGAATCGTCCTTGAAGGTGTCAATTTCTAGATGGCTGGGGGCAATTTAAATGAAGGCATCGTTTGATAAAATTCTCCTGGCATTAAGTAGTTACAGTAAATGACCATCCGCTCGCCTGCTGTTTCCACACATATTTTTCCTATCCTGTACCCCCATGATAATCAAAAAAAAAAATCACTGAAAAGTTTGGTATTTATTCGCTGTCTTTGAGACTCTTTTTTTGTTTCCTTCTGGCAAGTTTGCCTCGACTCTTTTGGGCATTTTATAACAAACAGAAAGTCAGTGAAGACATATGGTTTTCAAAAGTAATAGTTATTTTGCAAGTACCTGAATCATACACAAATAACAAGCTGGAATCATTAACTTATAATATAATGGGAACCAGAACAAGCAAGGCTCTTGAATCGAGCACAATCTCTGAATTACTGCCAAAACCCCATCAGTTCATAAGCCAACGCTTTTTTTGTTTCATGTTTCTATCCAAGTAGTTTGTTTTGCTGGCTGTTGCTCTGTTTCTCAGCATGCACACTGTATTTCTCCTTGTACTGCGAGTCTGCTTCCGCCATTAGATCCATTTTGCAGCAGTTATTAACATTGTGTATCTTGCTGCCTTTCGCAGAATCCACGTAGACCACCGTTTGTTTGTCAACCGGATTCTTCACAAACTGCGTCTGCCACAAAATAAGAGGAAGTGTTGAGTGTGAGCCGTGGGGAGTGTGAACCAATTTTAGCTTCTGACAACTAGCTACGCAGGTACTAAAGAAAATTCTAAAGCAAAGTTTATTTATTAGTCACAAATAAGGCTTACATTAACACTGCAATGAAGTTACTGCGAAATTCCCCTAGTCGCCACGCTCCAGCATCTCAGGGTCAAACCAGCACGTCTTTCAGACTGTGGGAGGAATCCAGGAGGAAACCCGCGCAGACACAGGGAGAATGTGCAGACTTTGCACAGATCCAAGCCGGGAATTGAACCTGGGTCACTGGAGCTGTCAGTGCCAACCATCATGCCACTCTTTAATAAAGATGAAACAGAAGTGGGCCGGAATTCTCCGGCTGTTCAAGCCGACGGGATTATCTGGTTCCACCGACAGCACACTCCTGCCTGTGGGTTTCCTGCCAGGGTGGGATGATGTCAAAAGGGAATTCCCATGATAACGGTGGAACCAGAGAATCCCACCGCAAGCGCCACCTCCCACCGGCCGGAGAACCCGTCATCTATCCCTAACTAAGCACAACAGTTACAGTTTGAATAATAGCAGTTTCTTTGATTAGATTTGATTTGTCACATATATTGGGATACAGCGAATAGTAGTATTTTCTACATCATATGCAGAAAAAGCATACCGTTCATACAATCGGAATCATTTTCCCAGAGAAGCATATTAAAAAAAGGGGACATGCTCTTCAGGTGAAGAGAGAAAGGCAATGTGAGGGGCAAGTTTTTTATTTTACACTGAGAGTGACAGATGTCTAGAACATGCTGCCAGGGATGGTGGTGGAAGCAGATACGGTAGAGATGTGTTGGGATTTCCTTCCCTAAAGGATATTAGTGAACCAGATGGGTTTTTCCGACACTGAACAATGGTTTCATGGTCACGAGTAGATTCTTAATTCCAGATATTTTTTATTGAGTTCAAGTTCCACCATCTACCGGGGTCCCCAGAACGTTAGCTGAGTTTCTGGATGAATAGTCATTGAAGGAGCCTGGGTGAGTACATTGCTCAACTGGGGGTGAAGAGGCTGTGGTAATAAGGAAGTGCTAGGAGAATGTTGTATGTGCGAGTGCGTGTTTGTATGTCTGTGTGTGCGCGCGTGTGTGCCTGCAGTGGTATTTCAATTCTTACTTGTGTGTACTGGAGTAGCCTTTGAAAGTGGTGCCCCGATCTTTAAGAAACAAAGTTACTGAGCCTGCCTTGTAAGAGTACTATCATGCAACTTATCCCTTGTCCTTTTTCAATCTTGCTAACATAGAGTCAAAGAGATTTACAGCATGGAATCCGGCTCTTCGGCCCAACTTGTCCATTCACTCTTTTTTGTCTAAAACCCCTAAGCTAATCCCAATTGGCTGCATTTGGCCCATATCCTCCATACCCATCATATCCACGTAACTATCTAAACACTTCTTAAAAGACAAAATTGTACCTGCCTCTACTACTACCTCTGGCAGCTTGTTCCAGTCACTCACCACCCTCTGTGAAAAAATTGCCCCTCTAGACACTGCTCTATTTCTCCCCTCTCACCTTAAACCTATGGCCTCTAGTTTTAGACTCCCCTATCTTTGAGAAAAGATATTGATTATCTACCTTGTCTATGCCCCTCATTATTTTATAGACCTCTATAAGGTGATCCCTCAGCCTCCTACGCTCCAGAGAAAAAAAGTCCCAGTCTATCCATGTAACTCAATCCATCAAGTCCCGGTAGCATCCTGATAAATCTTTTTTGCATTTTCTACTTTAATAACATCCTTTCTATAATAGGGTGACCAGAATTGCACACAATATTCCAAATGTGGCCTTACCAATATCTTGTACAACTTCAACAAGACGTTCCAACTCCCGTATTCAGTGATCTGACCAATGAAATCAGGCATGCCGAATGCCTTCTTCACCATCTGTGACTCCACTTTCAAGGAGTATGAACTTGTGCCCCTATATCTCTTTGTTCTGTAATTCTCCCCAACACCCTACGATTAACTGAGTAAGTCCTGCCCTGGTTCAATCTAGCAAAATGCATCACCTCACATTTGTCTAAATTAAACTCCATCTACCATTCATCAGCCCACTGGCCCAATTGATCAAGATCCCATCGCAATTGGAGATAATTTTCTTCACTGTCCACTATGCCATCAAACTTGGTGTCATCTGAAACTGACGAACCATGCCCCCTATATCCTCATCCAAGTCATTAATAGAAATGACAAATAATGGTGGACCCAGCATTGATGGCCGAGATACTCCGCTGGTCACAGGCCTCCAGTTTGAAAAACAACCTCTACAACCACCTTCTGGCTTCTGTCAAGAAGCCAATTTTATATCTATTTAGATACCTCACCCTAGATCCCATGAGAGTTAACTTTATGCAACAACCTACCAAGCGGTAACTTGTCAAAAACCTTGCTAAAGTCCACGTAGACAACCTCAACTGCAATATGATGGAGAGTGAGTGAGCCCACAGCTTCAACACTGCTTTTCCCACCCACTGCAACATGCTGTATTAAAAGGGAAAATTCCACCCCAAGCATAACCATCAATTAAGTGAATTTTTCATTGACTTTCTCTATGTTTTACTGTTTGATAAACATGTATTTTTTTTTTATTCATTCCTGGGATATGGGCATCAACGGCTGGCCAGCATTTATTGCCCATCCCTAGTTGCCCTTGTCCAGAACGGCTGGAGGATGTCGACCCACATCTGTTTTTACCTTCATTAAAGAAAAGATGTATGAGGAGAATGAACCACATTGCTGTGGAGTCCCATGTAGGCCAGACCAGGTGAGGACAGCAGATTTCCTTCCCTAAAGGACACGAGTGAAGTAAATGGGTTTTTCTGACAATTGACAATGGTTTTTATAGTCATCAAAAGATACTAAATTCCAGATATTTTTGAATTCAAATACTAGCATTTGCAGTGGCGGGATTCGAACCCCAAAACATTAGCTGAGTTTCTGGGTTAATAGTCGAACGATAATACCTCTAGACCATCGCCGCCCCATCACAAAAATGCCTGGACACCCTTCACTGGTCTTCAAATCTTTCCTCATGTTAAACCAAATTGGAAATTAGGAGAAGATGTTCCAAATTTCCCTTCTGGGAATACCCTAGTGTTTAATATCAGCTCTATTCTTAACACCTGCACCCCGCTCAAAGAGAAATTCCTTCAATAAAGTCTGATATTGGCACCAAATAAAGTAGTCATGAACAGGGAGGCGTTTGAGCTTCCAGGCATATGGGTTAAAGCAGGGGAATATCAGAGACGTGCCTGTAATATTAACTGACTTCTCGAACCGTACAAATGAGGTGCCCTCACATTGATTCCACAAGCACCATCAGTGCTGGGAATTGCTATGCAATCAGCCAACATTTCCTCTTGGGTCACAAATGTTCCAAACCACTACTTTTTCACTCCACAGTGCTTTCATTATTTTCAAATCAAAACATCGAATAGTTTTCCCGTTTCCCAATAAATTTTGTTCACGCAAATTAAAAACAGGACCAAAATCCGTTAAGGGTTCCCTTTGATGCGTCCAATCGTCCGCTGTTGTTCAATTCAAGGATTTTAATATAATCCTAATTTTACTTGAACTAATCTTCTCCTGCGTAAGCTTAGTCCATAAAATATAAGGACAGAATTAGGCCAATCCGCCCATTGAGTCTGCTCTGCTATTCAGTCATGGCTGATATTTTTCTCATCCCCATTTTTCTGCCTTTTCCTGATAACCCTTGATCGCTTTATTAATCAAGAACCTATCTTCTTAAAGATACTCAATGACCTGGCCTCCACAACTTTCTGAGGTAATGAATTCCTCAGATTCACCACCCTTTGAAGAAATGCCTCCTCATCTCTATTTTAAAGGAGCATCTCTTCATTCTGAGGCTGTGCCCTCGAGTTCTAGTCTTTCCTTGTAGTGGAAGCATCTTCTCCATGTCCATTCTATCTAGATCTCTCGGTATTCTGCAAATTGTTGTTCCGATGTCGAGGTTGTCGACATCTTGACTTCAAGTCAGCAGATTGCATGTTCACTATCCACTCTACAAAATCTGGGTTGATTGTCTAATGGCGTTGCTGAGACAGTGCTGTGCTGTCGGAGTGTTACCTTTTCAGACAGATCGTAGAAGCAAAGGTCTGCTTCGCCAATATGAAAAACTGTCAGCAGTATTTCGAACAGCAGGAAGTTCCTTCCAGCATCCTTGGTTGGTATTTATCTCAGAAACACCATCACAGGCAAAAACACGATAATGTTGTTGTTTATGGGATCTTGCTGTGCACAAATTCACTGCGGTGTTGCCTATGTTAGAACTGTGGTTAATGCGTGAGAGGCCAAAGTTTTCGGCTGGTCCCTCCTCCCTCCCCGCCAACCACCCCCCACCCCCACCGCCCCAACCCCCCCACCCCCATTGCTTTGGAAAAGCACTACAGAAAGCATTCTTTCTGGTTGTATCACAGCTCGACATGGGCTCCTGCTCTGCCCAAGACCGCAAGAAACCAAAAAGGATCATGAATGTAGCCCAATTCATCACGCAAACCAGCCTCCCATCCATTGCCTCTGTCTACACTTCCTGTTGCCTCGCCAAAGCAGCCAGCAGAATTAAGGACCCCACTCACCCTGGACATTCTCACTTCCAGCCTCTTCTGTTGGGAAAAAGATACAAAAATCTGAGGTCACATACCAACCGACTGAAGAACAGCTTCTTCTCTGCTGCCGTCAGATTTTTGAATGGAACTACTTTATATGAAGTTAATCTTTCTCTACACTCTAGCTATGTCTGCAACACTGTATTCTACACCTTCTCCTTTCCTTCTGCCCTATAAACTCTATAAACGGTATGCTTCTCCCTGTATAGCGTGCAAGAAACAATACTTTTCACTGCATCCCAATATATGTGACAATAATAAATCAAATCAAATCCAACAATTAACCTACTAACGCAACCTAATCCAGTGCTGAATCCCGAGTTTGGGGTCTGTATGGCTGATCACAACCCCACACAGTGGATTGGACAACAAAGCATTGAATTAAATAATCCATGCTGTTATTTAACAAATATTGCGGGCTCAGTGGATGAATTGTCTTCAGCAGATTTTCCCTCTTGGATGCCAGAGGAATTTACAACACTGGCAATATATATTTGTAGCATTTATCTTTTCAACTCAATACATTCATCTAAATTAGCTGCAAACTTGGCCTTTGAATGGGTTCATCATATCACAATGGCAGCCTTCTGCCTCATTTACTATGAAGACTTTGGCAGCACTGACACTATTGCAGCGTAATCCTTTTGACACGACTGCTTTTTCACATAAAGAGGGACCAAGTTAGATGGTTTTAACCAAATTATGGCCAAGAGTTGAGAAATTACAGACGCAATGTTCGCTGGCCAGACTTCCTTCCAGCTCAGAAGGCATACGGCATGCTTGCCTTCATTGGCCAGGACATTGAGTTTAAAAATTGGCAAGTCATGTTGCAGCTTTATAGAACCTTAGTTAGGTCGCACTTGGAATATAGTATTCAATTCTGGTCACCACACTATCAGAAGGGGGATGTGAGGCTTTGCAGAGGGTACAGAAAAGATTTACCAGGATGTTTCCTGGTATGAAGGGCTATGACGAGAGGTTGGAGAAACTTGGTTTGTTCTCACTGGAACAACGGAGCTGGAGGATAGAAGTGTACAAGATTATGTGGGGCAAGGACTGAGTGGATAGTCAGAAGCTTTTCCCCCAGGGTGGAAGAGTCATTTACCAGGGGGCATAGGTTTAAAGTGTAATGGGCAATGAAGATGCATGAGGCAGATTTTTTACACAGAGGATGGTGGTGCCTGCAACTCGTTGCTGGGGGAGGTGGTGGAAGCAGATATGATAGTGACTTTTAAGGGGACAAATACATAAATAGGATGGGAATGGAGGGATATGGTCCCCAGCAGGGTAGAGGGTTTTAGTTCAGTAAGGCAGCATGCTCAATACAGGTTTGGAGTGCCACACGGCCTGTTCCTGCGCTGTAATTTTCTTTGGTCTTTGTTCACCAACTTTGGAGCAATTGTAGATTTGAATGTTTTTTGTCTTACCTTATTTGGCGCATGATAGCAAGGCATCTGAAACCACTTCTTCTTTCTATTCATTACGAGGGTGGTTGTCAAGAAGATGATGATTGCAAGCAATATGGCTGCCAGAACCCATGCTGCTGATTGGTAGATTACAGCCATTTCGTTCTGCTGGGGGGGCACATCTGTAACTTCTAAAAAGATATAAGAAATGTAGAAAGTCATGTTTGCCAACGATAAGCAGAGAATCAGAACTATTTCAACCTTGCGCTGTTTCCAGCTTTGCCCAAATCTCTTCTCCCGACTGTTCCATTCTTACTGGAATGACGGAGGTTGAGGAGCGACTGATAGAAGTCTACAAGATTCTGAGAGGCATAGACAGAGTGGATAGTCAGAAGCTTTTTCCCAGGGTGAAAGAGTCAATTAATAGGGGGCATAGGTTTAAGATGTGAGGGGCAAAGTTTAAAGGAGATGTACGGGGCAAGTTTTGTTTTAACAGAGTGGTGGGTACCTGGAACTCGTTGGCGGGGTAAGTACTGGAAGCAGATATGATAGTGACTTTTAAGGGGCATCTGGACAAATATATGAACAGGATGGGAATTGAGGGATATGGTACAGTGAAATCCCGATTTAGTGCAAATTCGGGTGTAACGTGATGAATCATTGGATTTTTTTTTGCCCTTTCCAAGCAAGGAACACTCGATCACTTCTTTAAGAAATAAACTGTTGTTGTTTCGTTTATTAAAAAGCTTTACTAAAAATTAATTTGTTTTAATTTCTACCGTATTTATTCACAGAATTCTTTAATTAAAAGGAATTTACTTGCCAGATGGTAAACGTTCAAAAAACGAGTCAAATAGGGTGATAATAGAATGATAGGTCAACATTGGGTCAGTTTGAACACTGATTTCCTTGAACCCCGATTTCCTTGAACCCCGGTATAGTGCGACCCTGCCTTTTCAGCTAACGTGTGATGAACCCAACCATCGCGTTATAACAGGGCCACACAGTACCTGGAAGAGTGGGGGTATTAATTCAGTCAGGCAGCATAAGTCATTGCAGGCTCGTCCCTGTGCTGTAATTTTCTTTGTTCTCTTGCCAAGGCTCAACTCAATTTCATTGTTCCTTCGTGGTTGCTGGGTCAAAACCTGAAAAGCTCTACTCAACAACATCGTGGCAGTATCTTTACTGCACGGAGGGCAGTGGCTCAAGAAGGGTACTCCCCATCACCCATCAAAGGCACCTGCCAATGGCCATCGAATGCTTGCCATTAAAAGTTTATTCTTAAACTCGCTCTGGAAATAACAGCCTCCTGTGACATTGCCTTTGCTGAGTCAATTATCATAGAATCCCACAGTGCGGAAGGCCATTCAGCCTGTTGAGACAACAATCCCACCTCAGAACCCCATGCATTTACCCTAGCTCGTCCTCCTGACCTTAAGGGGCAACTTAGCACCTCACCTGCAAATCTTAGGACTGTGGGAGGAAACCGGAGCATCTGGAGGAAACCCACGCAGACACGGGGAGAACCTGCAAACTCCACACAGACAGTGACCCGAGGCCGGAATTGAACTCAGGTCCCTGGCGTTGTGAGACAGCAGTGCTAATCACTGTGCCAAGCTTGAGTGGGATTTTCTAACCCTCCAAGACTGCCTGAGGTCAATGAATCTTCCTGTCCCTCCCCCATGATGATTCCTGTGGCGGGCGGGGTGGGAACATTCAGCCCAAGATGTTCACAGTGTTGAAGCATTTCATATTCCGAGAGGAAGTGAGGATAACAGAGGTTAAAACAGAGAAAAAAGTGCGTTCCACTGCAACACAGAGAAGAGAAACTAATTGAATAAACCGGAACCCTTAAATTAATTTGGCTTAGTGAGCTGGACAGTTGGTTAGTGATACAGAGTGATACAAATATTCCAAGTTCAATTCCCAGACCGGCTGCAGTTATTCCTGAAGCTTCACCTTCTTAACCTTGCCTCTCACCTGGGTGTGGCAATCCTTAGGCTCATTGACCACCTGTGGCCATCTGGGACTATGCTGGCTTTACCTTTATAGGGTGGCACCATGGTTAGCACCGCCAGGGACCTGGATTCGATTCTAGCCTCAGGTGACTGACTACGTGCAGTTTGTACATTCTCCCTGTGTCTGCTTGGGTTTCCTCCAGGTGCTCTGGTTTCCTCTCACAATCCAAAGACGTGTATATTAGGTGTATTGACCATGATAAATTGCCCCTTAGTATCCCAAGATGTACAGGTTGGGTGGATTGGCCGTGCTAAATTGCCCCTTAGTGTCCAAAGATGTGCAGGTTAGGTGGATTACCCATGCTAAATTATCCCTTCGTATCCCAAGATGTACAGGTTTAGCAGGGTAAATAATGCGGTTAAGGGGATAGGGCCTGGATAAGATACTCTGCTGGAAGGTCAGTGCAAACTCAATGGGCCGAATGGCCTCCTTCTGCTGGTAAGGCTTCTATGATTCTGAAATAGGTATATTTGGATCATGAAATCACAACCTACAGAATGAACATGAATCATAGATATGGTCATTCACACACAACAGCATAATGTGAATGATGAGTGAGACAGCAGAGCTATCTGCTATCTGGGCCTTTGACAAATTAACAGAACACCAATCACTGCATTCTTCCAGCAATGAGAACCAACCAACTTACAAAGAATAAAACAAACCAGTGAACGAATGGACTTCCAGGCATGTCAATCAAGTAATAAATTAGCAACAATCAGTGAATTAATAAATTCACTCTGCAACTGGTTCCTCGAGAAGTCAATAAAGTATTAGGGCCACTCGCACAGAGGAATTAAACAAACAGCTGTCGACAGCAAATTTATAAATTGATTGAGCATCAGGCATTCCAACAAGTCAATAAGAGCAGCTGAATAAATCAAGTGTTGTCAGTGAAGTAATACTGTTTCTTCCTTATTCATTGCTACACCCTCAGGGCCAGGCAGAGTGACAAATTATTCCATATCTCCCTCCTTATTAGCACCTTCCTCCCAAAATGATAAAATTGCAGCCAACACCAACAGCAAGCCATGCATCGACATGTGAATTTAAACTCGTTTCATTATCACTTGGTTGCACCAGGGAAACTCAGCTCAGCTTCAGAGAATTCCGACAGTGCAGGAGGAGGCCGTTTGGCCCTTTGAGATTGTACTGACAACAATCCCACCTAGACCCTATACCTGTAATTTTACATATTTATCCTGTTAATCCTCTAACATTAAGGGTCAATTTGGCCTGGCCAATGAACCTAGCGTATCTTTGGACTGTGGAAGGAAACCGGATCTCCCAGAGGAAACCCATGCAGACATGGGGAGAATGTGCAGACTCCACACAGACAGTGACCCAAGCTAGGAATCGAACCCAGGTCCCTGGGAGGAAACCTGTGTGACAGCAGTGCAAACCACTGTGCCACCCAAGTTCAAATAATCCCTTCCATTTAGAAGATTATTTTCAATGGTGATGTTATCCCTGCAACATCTCAAGGTAGCCTGAGGAAGGCACAGAATGGAAGCAACGGACATCCCCTGGGACAGAAGGAAAAGGGAAGTTAATCTTCAGAATTCTTAACTGCATCTTACGGTGGGGTTTAGAAACAGTTTGTTACCCTTTATATTCATTGGGGCATTGCATAGAACATTAGATGGAAAGAGGAGATACTTCTGACATTTTTAAAAGGGGAAGGGAGTGGATAAGCAATTAAATATACTTACCAAGGTCAAATCATTCTTTAGTCAGACATGTCAAAGATACACTTGAAGGGTAAAATGTTCACTTTAGAGACAAGGTTGCTACTCAGGGTAAATTAGGTGTGTAGAATCAAGAATCACAGAATCCCTACAGTGCTGAAGGAGGCCATTTGGCCCATCGAGCCTGCACCGACAGCAATCCCATCCAGGCCCTAATCCAATGACCTGATGTATTTACCCTGACACTAAGGGTCAATTTAGAACGGCCAATCCACCTAACCTTTGGACACTAGGGGGAAATTTAGCATGGCCAATCAATCTAACCTACGCATCTTTGGACACAGAGGCAATTTAGCATGGCCATCCACTCAATCTGCGCATTTTTGGACACCAAGGGGCAATTTAGCATGGCCAATCCATCTAACCAGCACATCTTTGGACACCAAGGGGCAATTTAGCATGGCCATCCACTTAATCTGCGCATTTTTGGACACCATGGGGCAATTTAGCATGGCCAATCCACCTAACCAGCACATCTTTGGACACCAAGGGGCAATTTAGCATGGCCAATCAATCTAACATACGCGTCTTTGGACACAGAGGCAATTTAGCATGGCCATCCACTTAATCTGCGCATTTTTGGACACCATGGGGCAATTTAGCATGGCCAATCCACCTAACCAGCACATCTTTGGACACCAAGGGGCAATTTAGCATGGCCAATCCACCTAACCAGCACATCTTTGGACACCAAGGGGCAATTTAGCATGGCATCTTTGGACACAGAGGCAATTTAGTTTGGCCAATCCACTTAATCTGCACATTTTTGGACACCAAGGGGCAATTTAGCATGGCTAATTCACCTAACCAGCACATCTTTGGACACTAAGGGGCAATTTACAATGGCCAGTCAATCTAACCTAAGCAACTTTGGACACTGAGAAGCAATTTAGCACGGCCAATCCACTTAACCTGCACATTTTTGGACACTAAGGGGCAATTTAGTACAGCCAATTTACCATCCTACACATCTTTGGACCTTGGGAGAAAACCGGAGCACCCAGAGGAAACCCACACAGATATGGGGAAGAATGTGCAAACAGACAGTGATTCGAGGCTTGAACCGAACCCGGGTCCCTGGCGCGCTGAGGCTGCAGTGCTGCCCTATAACGTAAACCGTTTCTATACCAGTGCAACGAGCAGCTTTCCCGTTACCTGTGAACGGTGGCAGGTTGGGTCGAGCAGTTGTTGTGAGGATCCCTTTGCCTCCGAATCCTGTCGAGCTCTCCAGTGAAACGTCGGCAGCTCCTGTCGTGGGCAATAAGACCGTTGGCACATCTTGGGACAAAGAGAGGTTGAAAATAAATGAACTGGCCCAGGCTCGCACAGAGAGTGGGAAAATACCACCGAGAATCCACAAGTTCTAGGCTGTTGTATGTGAACTGATTACCGACAATCAGAGTCGGATACCTTGGCTTAAGAGCCGGAATAGTCTCCCAGCAAGTTGCAGCAGAAATACCGAATTGTTCATCTGGATTCTGGCTGTTAAATCAATTTCCTACTTGGGATCTAAACAGTCCTTCGGATTAATTCATTTATATGTTGGCACATTGCTTCAAATGAAGAAGTCTGAAAACGTAGAAGATAGGAGCAGGAGGATCCGGAGGTTTTGGAGCAGGTACAGAAAAGGAACACCAGGATGTTGCCTGCTCTGGGGGATTATTAACTGTGAGGAGAAATTGGACAAACTCAATTTCTTTTCACTTGAAGGTCAGGGGATGAGGGGGCGGGCAACCTGATGGTGAAACAAAATGGCGAGAGGTGTAGACGGAATGGATAATCGGAGTCTTTTGCTCCAGGGTAAAAATATCAACAGTGACCGGAGCCAGAATTGAACCCGGGTCCTTGATGCTGTGAGGCAGCAGCGTTAACCACAATGCTGTGGAATGTCGGGACTCTGCACATCCATCATGGAAGTGAAACTTTGGCTAAAGGACAAACATGTGACTGTGCCGCACTGATCAGCAATGGCCATGTTTGTTAGTGGATAAATATCTTCTCTGTTCCCCACATCGATTAACTTTCTTTGTCAAATCTGCAAAAATCTTTCTGATCTGTCAGGCAGCTTCTCACGGCAATGGAACTGATTTATTTACTCACCCAAGCAGTACGGACAACACTGTCCTTTCCGTAGCACTGGCAGTCTGCATAGGGCAGCGGAGCAGGTTTGAGAGAAGCACTGAATGGCACCGTCTCCACAAATACAGCTTGTGCACGCATTGGGTTTCCACGACTCCCCGACTAACAGGATATCCCCATCGCTGGACATGCAGTATCCAGACTCACTGCTATTGGTTGGCAATAGGCCTTTCAACTGATCTTCTGTCATGGAAATATTAAAAGAAAAATACATTATTAGGATTGGGAGCATATTCACCCAGAAAACACGGACGTTTATATCTACTAGTAAGGCTGCACCAAATAATCAGTCACAAGATGTACAAATGGGTGGCACGGTGGCACAGTGGTTAGCACTGCTGCCTCACAGCGCCAGGGATCTGGGTTCGATTCCCGGTTTGGGTGACTGTGTGGAGTTTACACATTCTCCCCGTGTCTGTGTGGGGTTTCTCCAAGTGCTCCAGTTTCCTCCCAGTCCAAAACACATGCTGGTTAAGTGCTAAATTCTCCTTCAGTGTACCCGACCACCCGCTGGAGTACAGCAACTAGGGGATTTTCACACTAATTTCATTGCAGTGTTAATGTAACCCTACTTGTGGCACTAATAAATATACTTAAACTTGCAAGAAGTTCACATAATGGTAATATCAATTAATTATTTGCTCTGTGTAGAATGATTCCTGAAGGTCTGTGGAAATATAAATTGAACTTGTACAATCATAGAATTCCTACAATGCAGAAGGAGGCCATTCAGCCCATTAAGTCTGAGACAGTGTCTTACCCAGACTGTATCCCTGTAATTGTGACACTAAGGTGCAATTTAGCATAGCCAATCCACCTAACCTGCACACCTTTTGGAGTATGGGAGAAAACTGGAGTACCCAGAGGAAACCAATGCAGACACAAAGAGAATGTGCAGACTCCACACAGATAGCGACTGGAGGCCAGAAATGAATCTGGGTCCCTGGTGCTGAGAGACAGCACTGCTAACCACTGTCTCGTCCCAGACTAAATGGGCTAAACTGCCTAGTCCAGTCTCTACATTCTGAATACCAGAAAAATGAATGCAACCAAAACACATGAAGAAATGTTCCAAAGCACTGCAAAAAGTAAAATAGCTGGGGATAATTTCACTAACAAATGGCTATTCACAGGAAGCTTCAGTGAAGTAACAACAGTACAGTTTGATTTGTAGTAACAGCTGCAATGTATTTCCAAAGAGGCTCACCTGCTTTCATGAAAGCAACAAGCTCGTTCCGATTATTATATTTAAAAAAAAACAGCATCATTGTAATCAGGAAGAGCCTTTCATGTAATCTCAAATGAGCTTACTTGCGGCAAAATGGTTACAGGTGGCATTCTAAATAGATCACTCTTAGTGACAGTTTCATTCCACAGGTTTTACAATTAAAAGCTCAAGCTAGTGCTACATGTTTATGTAGAAGGATACAGAACACTTTCTCCCAATCTGAGTTTTTAAACATTCATTCGTGGGACATGGGCGTTACTGGCCGGCCAACATTTATTGCCCATCTTTTAAAAATGTGGTGGTGAGAGCTGCCTTCTCGAATCGCTGCAGTCCATGTGCTATGGGTTGACCCACAATGCCTTCAGGGAAGGGGGAATTGCAGGATTTTGACCCAGTGACTGTGAAGGAACAGCGATATATTTCCAAGTGAGGGTGGTGAGTGACTTGCTGGGGAACTTGCAGGCAGTGGTGTTCCCATGTATCTGCGGCCCTTGTCCTTCTAGATGGAAGTGGTCGTGGTTTGGAAGGTGCTGTCGTTGGTGAATTGCTGCACTGCATCTTACAGATTGTCCACACTGCTGCTACTGAGCGTCGGTGGTGGAGGAAATGGATGTTTGTAGATGTGGTGCCAATCAAGCGGGGCTGCTTTGTCTTGGATTCAATGGATAAAATAGTTCATCAAAATGTAAATACTGAAGCGATTTAAATGTACTAATAAAAAAATGCACTAATAAAAAAATGCACTTATTACAGAGATTAATACAAAAATATTCCCTGCCATTATTATTTCATAATTTTCTAATAAGATTTCCCATTGTAAAGACAATATTTACATCCTAAATAGTTTGTCTTTGCAGTCACTTACCTGGACATGTGAGACAGCAAGCCCCCGATTCTTTGATTGGTGCTTGGCACAGGAGCGGTGGGCACACTTCGGTGTCACAGAGCACACGCCCACTGTGGCACGTGCATTGAGTGCAAATGTCAAGGTTCCAAGTCTCACCCTCCAAATAGTATTCTCCTCCCGGAGCTTGACATACACTGAGGTCAACCGTATCAGGCTGTCCACTGCCCACCTCATCTGTGGAAACAAGGAAAGAAGTTCCATGGTGGAGAATGCATCGCACGCAACCTCGACGACCCATAAGGCCTAATACCCTTAATAACGGCGGCTTTGGTAGCACTCGTGCCCCCCCTCCCACCACCCTGCTCTGTCAGAAAGTTGTGGTTTCAAACTCCACTCAAGTGTTGAGTCCAAAATCTAGGCCCACATTTTGGTGTAGTAGTAGTAGGGGATTGTCAAGATCACGGGCTGGAATTTTACCCCGTCACCAGAAAATGAGGCAAGCCGTTCACAAGTCCTTCAACTTTGGCAAGGTTGGAAAATCTCTGCTGGCGAGAGGGCCTGTAAAACTCCTCCCACCGTCTTTCAGACGGGATGTTAAATCAAAGCTTGTTCAGCTCCTTCAAGTTATGTAGAAAATCATTGCACTAGTTTTTTTTTTAAAAAAATCAGTGGCGTTCTCTTCTGTGTCCTGACCTATATTTATCTCAAATTAAACCGTTATCTGACTAATTTGTGGCACAGTGGTTAGCACTGCTGCCTCACAGTGCCAGAGATCCAGTTTCGATTTTTGGCTTGGGTCGCTGTCTGTGTGAAGTCTGCATGTTCTCCCATGTCTGCGTGAATTTTCTCCGGGTGTTTCGGTTTTCTCCCAGAGTACAAAGATGTGCAAGTTAGGTAGATTGGCCTTGCAAAATTGCCCCTTAATGTCCCAAGATGCGTAGGCTAGACGGATTATCCATGGTAAATGTATGGGATTACGGGGATAGGGCAGGGGAGAGGACATGGGTGAGATATTCTGTCAGAGTGTTAGTGCAGGCATGATGGGCCGAATGCTCTCTTCTGCAATGCCTGCTATGTTGCTTTCAGAGGAAGCTTATTGGATGCCAGCTTTTCCACATCATAGCAATAACTATGCTTCAAATGCACGTCATTGATTGAAAAGTACTTTGAGATATCAAGACATTGGAAAAGTGTGATATAAATACAACTTATTTTTTTACCTTGCAAGACATTTCCCCAAGGGGCAGCTGGACATCCTGGTGTGTTGGAAAAGGATTAGCAAAGCTAATTGAAGACTTGGTGAAGGAGGTAGGATTTGAGGATAGTTATAACTAGCACAACATTCTGCACCCTCTCCTTTTCCTTGTCTTCTACTCTACGAATAATGTGATATTAGTATACTTTCAGAGACTTCTTTTGCTAAATCATGGTCTCTGCAGCTCTCATAGTCAGTGTTTCTCAGCTCACAGCTTTAGCTGATATAAACAAGAAACAATTCTTTTCACTGTATCCCAATATATGTGACAATAATAAAGCAAATCACTACAGAGTCAAGGGCTACCGAGATGAATACAGTAAGCGGAGATCAGATATTGTACATAGGTTGAATTGGGAGGTCAGAGCGTGTGAGCCACAAGACAGAAGAAAGGTCCCAAATCGCATGGTGATTGTCATTGATAATGGTTATCTTGAGCCAAGATAAAATCTGAACCAAGGGGGCTTTAGCAATTGATGAGGAACATACGGTAAATATTAAGGTGCTGACAGTAGAGCTACCAATCACCTCGTGTTGGGTAATTTGTAAGAAAAGAGGAAGATTGTCATAGTGAATTCAGAAGATTCCTCCTAAGCTGAATAACAATACTTTTATGAGGTACCTGAAAATGGGAAATAAAAGCAGCTACGCATCCAAGATTGAGGCATTACACCTATGACCGTGCCTTCACAGGAGATAAGCCATGGTACATGAATGGTTATCTTGCGACAGGTCAGAATGTAATCGCAAAAAGGAGGTGCCACAGAAGAAGTGCTTCTAACCAAAGGGGTTAAAGAGAATGACACACAATAGACACAGGATACTGCAGCACGGACAGGAAGATAAGTGGACTGAGGAAATGTAATTTTTAAAAATTCTTTCATGGGGTATGGGTGATGCCAGCACTTACTGCCCACCTCTAATTGCCCTTGAGGAGATAGAAAGGGCCTGGATGGGATTGTGGTCAGTGCAGGCTCGATGGGCTGAATGGTCTCCTTTTGCACTATAGGGATTCTATGAGGATGACGGTGAGCTGCCTTCTCGACCTGCTGCAGACCATATGGTATAGGTAAACCCACAACGCTCTTAGGGATGGACTTCCAGGATTTTGACGCAATGACAGTGGAGTATTGGCAATGTAGTTCTAAGACAGGATGGTGAGTGGGTTGGAGGGGAACTTGCAGATAGTGGTATTCCTATTCCCTTGTCCTTCAAATTGGTACAGTTCACAGATTTGGAAGCTGTTGGAGGTTCTTAAGTGTTAGGGAGGAGAGCAATTTATATGCTTATAAAGGTACATTTCTTGTTCCAGTAGCTTTGTCCTATAACTCTTTTTTACTGATTCAAGGGACACGGGTGTCACTGGCTGGCCAGCATTTATTGTCTATCCGAGGGCAACTGGGAGTCAACCACATTGCTGTGTCTCTGGAGTCATGTGTAGGCCAGACCAGGTAAGGACAGCAGATTTCCTTCCCTAAAGGGCAATAGTGAACCAAATGGGTTTTTCCAACAATTGACAATAGTTTCATGGTCATCAGTAGATTCTTAATTCCAGATATTTTTATTAAATTCAAATTCTGCCACATGTTGTGGTGGGATTCGAACTGGGTCCCAGAACATTAGCTGAGTTTCTGGATTAATAGTTTATGTTAATTGTCTACCGATATTACCACTAAGCCATTGCACTCCCCATCCCCCCTATGATTTAATGATTTCATAGAATTGAATCCTACAGTGCAGTAGGAGGCCATTCGGCCCATTGAGTCTGCACCGACCACAATCCCATCCAGGCCCTACCCCCCAATCCCATGCATTTACCCAACTAGTTTCCCTGAACTAAGGGATAATTTAGCATGGCCAATCTATCTAAACCAGTACATCTTTTCAGCAAACCGAAGCATCCAGAGGAAACCCACACAGACATGGGGAGAATGTGCAAATTCCACGCAGACAGTAATCCAAGCCGGGAATCGACCCCGCGTCCCTGGTGCTGTGAGGCAGCAGTGCTAACCACTGTGTCACCCAACCTTATTTCAACCAAAAAATAATGCGCTCTTCACTTTAAATCTAACAGGCTACATTGTAAGTCTGATGAAGCTGGAACTCACCTTGACAGGTGGGGCAGCATTGCCCAGGTCTGACCAGGGGGCTGAGACAGTTTGGAACTGGGCACGTAATCAGCACACACATCTCTCTTCCTCCGTAACAATAACAGTCCCGGCAGCCGTCATGCCAGCCTTGTCCTTCCTTGAAGCGTCGGCCCGTCGCGGTGAGGCAGAAACTGGTCGCAGGCGGGGGAGCCGTCGTGCTAAGCTGCACCTCAGTCTCTGCAAAAGTAAGCAAGCATAGCCGTGTAAGCAGAGTTTTATTTAAAAATCACACTCAACACAAAATTCGCCAGGGTTGATTTGAACTTGAGTCATTTTTCTTGACTGAGAATCTACTTTATCAATACCTGTCACAATTACAAAGGGGCACAAGTTCAAGGTAAGAGGGGAAAGGTTCAGTGGAGTTGTGCGAGGGGAGGTTTTTTTTTTTTACACAGAGAGTAGTGGGGGCCTCGAATGCACGGCCAAGTGAGATGGTTGGGACAGATAAATTAGCCACATTTATGACTTAGCTACATCAATCCGTGAACAGATGGCGGGGTACAGGGATACAAACGATTGGTCTAGATAGGACAATGTGATCAGTACAGACTTGGAGGGCCAAAGGGCCTGTTTCAAAACTGTACTGTTCTTTGTCCCTTGATCGGAGATTAGCATGAGAGATTGGAGTTCTTGACTCCCTCCCACAAAGTAGACCCAGGCATAGCTATAATTTGATGCGGAGAACAACTACTTTATTCGACCAATACACTCCAGTTTCAGAAATGCAACCTGTTCCAGCCACATTACGAATGTGCCTTTCTTGGTCATGAAGTCCTGTGTTGGGACTTGGCCCTGGTTAAGACACAGAGATTGCTATCCACTGCACCACAAGACCCCCTCATGTTGCCGTTGTATTATTTCAAAAAGCACCAGGGTAAGTTTGGAATCGGTGATTTTGGGGCAGTTATGATTTCCTGATACAAATCATCGAATCCCTCCAGAGCAGAAGGAGACCATTTGGTCCACTGAACCTGCACCAACTCTCCAACAGAGCATCCCCACCCAGGCCCTACCCTTGTAAGCCCACTTATTTGCTCCAGTATGTTCCCCTAACTTACACATCTTGGGACAATAAGAGACAATTTTAGCACTGTACATCTCTGGGCTGTGGAAGGAAAGCAGAGCACCTGGAGTAAACCCACGCAGACCTGGGGAGAATGTACAAACTCCACACAGGCAGAACCTGGCTCCCAGGCGCTGCGAGGCAGCAGTGCTAACCACTGTGCCGCCGTGAGTTAAAATGTGTTTAAGGAAGAAGTGGCACCTTTTGGGTCTGAGGGTGAGGAAGATAAGATAGAATCAAAGAAGGCAGCCATTTGGCCAAGGGGGTCTGCACTGCCAACGTCCCACCCAGGCCCTATCCCGTAGCCTCATCTTTTTACCCTGCTCATCCTCGAAGGGGCAACTTAGCATGGCCAATCCACCTGACCTACACATCTTTGGAGAGTGGCATAACAATAGTAGGCAACTCATTCTGAAATCCGGCAGCAATCATAGAATCCTTACAGTACAGGCAGAGGCCATTTGGTCCATCGAGTGTGTACTGACAACAATCGCACTTGTAACACACATATTTACTCTGCTAATCCCCCTGATGCTAAGAGGCAATTAACATGGCCAATCAACCTAACCCGCACATCTCTGGATTGTGGGAGGAAACCAGAACATCTGGAGGAAACTCATGCAGATACGGGGAGAATGTGCAAACTCCATACAGACAGTGACCCAAGGCCGGAATTGAACTTGGGTCCCTGGCACTATGAGGCAGCAGTGCTAACCACTGTACTACTGTGCTGATTAATATGTCAGCCTGAGTGACTCCTGCCCATTACAAGGTGGATGATCACAATTCAGGGATCAGGATGATTGCCTCATCAGCAATAGAATCACAGAATCATACAGTGCAGAAGGAGGCCATTCAGCCCATCACAATACCAACTGAGCCCCATCCCCATAACCCCATTTATTTACCCTGGCCAGTGCCCCTGACAATAAGGGGCAATTTGGCATGGCCAAGCCACTTGATTCAAACATCCTTGGATTGTGGGAGGAAACTCACACAGACACAGGATTGACACGCAGACAATGACTCAAGCTGGGATCGAACTCAGGTCCCTTACGCTCTGAGGCAGCAGTGCTAACCACTGTGCCACCGTGCCCGTGTGCTGAGGTGGCGGGGTCGGGGAGAAGAACTTTAGAGTGAAAAGTAATTTAAAAATATCAAGTTACACTTTAAGACAAGAGTCCTATCACACTGCAAAGTGTGAAGTAGATAACTTTATTCTGTTACCTAGAAGAATTGTTAGTGGACAGATGCAAACATCTTATAATAGTGAGATGGATAACTGGGAAACAGGTTATGCTTGAATCCTAATCTTGTAATATCAGAGCAACTGCTTGTGTCACTTTATTATGATCCGTAGCGCCAACTGTTACAAATCAAGCACATTGTTGGTTTACATTCAGATGGATATTCAGGGTTAAAATTGTTCTACAACAAGCAGCACGAGATACTTGTCTGACCCTGCCAGACGGAGCACAGAAAAGGAAAGACAAACACACAGACACAGAGACGGAAAGAAAGTCAGCGTAATCAATATTTATTTCATTTCTAAATTGCTTGTTGGTTCTGCTCTTGTACATCATTGTCATGCATTTGATAACTCAATAACAGACTGTTCAAAAATAAAGCCATCTTATTACAGATAACTTCCACGATAACTGTGAGAGGTTTTCTCAACAAGGTGTAATTCCACACAGGTAACTTTAAAATTGCAACCAGCACTTTCTTTAACGAGAGGAGATTTCCTAGAATAAGGCTTTGAATATACTATTTACCTCGGCTAGTATAAATCTGCCTTTTCTTGAAGAAAGGAGAGAATGTATAGAATAGGTTATTCAAATTGTGCACCTTAAGACTATACTGCAATATGTCTACATATGCGACAGTTCATTTTGCAAAATAGCACTGAAACAATTAGGATGAGTAATGTTAAGCTATCCTTTGGCCACAGTTGATTCTGCATAGCATCCCTGCAGTGCACAAGGAGGCCATTTGACCCATCAAGTCTGTACCGAATCTCCTACAAAGCATCCCGTCCAAGCCCAATCCTTGTCATCCCATGTATTTACTCTGCTAATCCTCCTAACATACACATCTTGGAATACTGAGGGACAACTTAGCACAGCCAATCCACCCAACCTGCAAATTTTTGGACACTAAGGGGCAATTTAGAATGGCCAATCCACCCAACCTGTACATCTTTGGACACTAAAGGGCAATTTAGCATGGCCAATCCACCTCACCTGCACACCTTTGGACACTAAAGGACAATTTAGCATGGCCAATCCAACTGACTTGCTATCTTTGGACATTAAGGGACAATTTAGCATGACCAATCCACCCAACCTGCATATCTTCAGACATTAAGGGGCAATTTAGCATGGCCAATCCACCAACCTGCACATCTTTGGACACTAAAGGACAATTTAGCATGGCCAATCCAACTGACTTGCATATCTTTGGACACTAAAGGACAATTTAGCATGGCCAATCCACCCAACCTGCACATCTTTGGATACTAAGGAGCAATCTACCTGACCTGCACATCTTTGGATATTAAGGGACAATTTAGCATGGCCAATTCACCTAATTTGCACGTTTTTGGACTGTGGGAGGAAACCCAGTCAGACACAGGAAGAACATGCAAACTCCACACAGTCACCCAAGTTGAGAATCAAACTCGGGTTCCTGGAGCTCTGAGACAACAGTGCTAACCCCTGTGCCGCCTGTAACTTGAAGCTGAACAGAATAATAGGTCTGCCTAGATCAGATCAGCACCTTTCCTTTATGTTAATGTGTTCTGGATCTTTTAATTCTGGTCAAATGCAGTGCACAGTGATGGAAATAACAAGCATCTTTTCTTGGAGAACTTTTCAAACATTCCTGCCAATAAAACAAAAACCTTTTCTACAATAGAATCTGTTGTCAGAGTTCAAATAAGTGTATTTTGTTCAGATCTATCCCATCAGAGCGTTTTCTTTCCCCACATTCAGACAAGCCCCCCCTTGGTAAATCTGAGCAGATCTGGTCATTGTGGACTCAGACAGGCATCGTGCCACTTTTATTTGAGGCAACTTGCCAGCCAGACCACAGGCACGTGCCAAGGTTCCGGCATCACGTCGATGCTACAGTCTGCGCACTGCCGGGCATCGTGCCAAATTTGAATAGGCATTCCACCACCATTAAAGCAGGCTTGCTGCCAACCATTTCTTCTCCAGCTTTTGTACTCCGCGTTGGCAAGTGTGTAATGAGAGAATAGCCATTATACAATCTGCTGCAGAGGACCTGAAGAGAGAAACTGCGGTCGCGTTTTATCAGTCGATGGCTTCTCCCATTCCTCACCCAATACCAATAAAACACCAAAGCGACCAGTGATTTTAGACCATCCCTTCTTGCACGACAACATATGCTAACACCTCTTCAAAGGACCTAATACAGCTCTTGGGAATCTAATGATGTTCAGGCCCCATCTTAGTCAAAACGTGTTGTGTGTTTTATTTAATATCTGACACCGGGTGAGTGCAAGTGATGTGAGTTTGTCGGGATTAGGTCAGGCAAAAGGAGTCTCTTCCATTCTGCTTGTTCAAGTGAAGGAAGCCTCAATGTGGGCTGTCACCTATGCAGCTGGTCATATTTTATCATTCTTCTTCTTTCTTGCTTTCTGGAAATTTCCAGAAAGTAAAGGAACAGAATTAGGCCATTCGGCCTCTGGGTTTGCTCCATTATTCAATCACGGCTGATAAATTTCTCAACCTCTTTCCCTCTCCTTTTCTCCATAATCTTTGATCCCCCTACCAATCAAGAACCTATTTATCTCTATCTTAAATACACTCAATGATCTGGCCTCTCCTGTCCTCTGTGGCAATGAATTCCACAGATTCACCACCTCTGGCTGAAGAAATTCCTCCTCATCTCTGTTCTCTTTATCTGGGCTATGTCTTTGGATCTTACTAATGGAAAAATCCCCATGTACATACACTCTATCCAAGCCTTTCCGTATTCTGTAAGCTTCAACGAAGTCCCCCTTCTATACACCATTGAGTCCAATTTTCTTGTCCTATGACCTCCAGCTTTCCTTTCTGTTCTCTCTCCTCTGTAGTTCTCTCTTTCTCTTTCTGTCTGATTTCTAGTCGTTGATATCCTCACTCACTTGACGAAGGAGCAGCGTTCCAAAAGCTCGTGATTCCAAATAAACCTGTTGGACTTTAACCTGGTTTGAGGCTTCTTACTGTGCCCATCCCAATCCAACGCTGGCATCTCCGCATCATTATTAAAATAAAGTGTATGAAGGAGATGGATACGCGGGGAGGATATTTAAAAAGTTAATTATCTATTTAGGAGATATTTTTATTTCATCTTCACACAGTGTGTAACCAAAATTGAGACTTCCTGGCTTGTCTGTGCCTGACTAGTTTTCTCCCACATTATGGAAATGCAGATTTCCATAAACATGGACAAAGGTCACGGGTGGAAGTGGGAACGTTAAAAAGGCGGCACGGGCCAAAGGGCTTGTTTCCTGTGCTGTGTTGTTCTTTGTTCTAAAAAACTTGCTGGTTTGGCACATTGACCCGAACAGGCGGCAGATTATGGTGACTAGGAGAATTTCACAGCAACTTCATTGCAGTGTTAATGTATTAACACTATTGCATCAAATTGATCTTTCTCTACACCCTAGCTATGACTGGAACACTACATTCTGCATTCTCTCCTTTCCTTCTCTATGAACAGTGTGCTTTGTAGGTATAGTGCACAAGAAACAATACTTTCCACTGTATACCAATACATGTGACAATAAAAATAAGTCACATCAAATCAAACCAAACCAAATCAAAACCTTAATTGTGACTAATAAATAAATTTTTCAATACAGTTTCCTGTGTGGTTCCAAGAGGCCCTGAGGGTAATGCACTGCAGCTTTCATTAGTATCACTTGAAACTCCTCTGTGGTACAAAAAACACTGTTGTGAAGTTGATGTTTATAAAATATATTGAAACAATGCAAAAGAAATGAAAATATTACATGGTCCCTTTAAAAGGTGGTATTTTTTCTGTGAGTTAAAAGAAGTTTTAAAAAAATGCGGGTGCATATGCAGTACACAGACTGAAACATTATATCAAAGGCCAAACAGTTGCATTGCCAGGACAACAGGCTGATTTGAATTTTTAGCCAATCAATTTAAATTAGGCACTTGGTTAACAGCCGCCTATTGGATTTAAATTTTATGTTTTGGTAATTTGAGAACCAATTCTATTGTGCGGATGTTAGTATGTCATCAGGGATATAAGAGATGGGGAGGCTTTGGCACAAACAGGAGAAAAGTACCGGCCACAACTCATAATTTGAGAGAGACAGCTACTGCCTCTGCCATAGCTACCTGTTTTTGCCACAGCTCATTTATGTCTTAAAAGAAAGGCTCATCTTAATGGTGAAGATGGCAAAGAAGAAAGAAGACAGAATATTCAAAACCTGGTTGTACTTTAGAGAGTGACTAAAAATTCTATTTTTTTTGTTAATAAGTAGGAATTCATTTAAATAGTATTCCACGAGATTATTGTTTTATTCAGATGGTAATTGTTTAGTTAATGTGTTCACTATTAGTTCGATAAATAAGATGTTACTTGTTGACTTTACAGAGAAAGCTTCAGGTCGCTATTTTGATTTAACCAATAAAAGTTGCTGAAGAGTAGATTGTACTATTTCTCACACATTCTAACAGATTACAAGACAAGGTACTCTGCTTTGAGGGTTAGTTCTCAGAGAAGGGGGGATCCACCTCCGCTTTATAACAACACAACTCGACATGTCATTAATGCAGACACTCTCAAGCTAAACTGCAAAGTTGGAGAGCCCAAATTCTCCCCAAGCTTCTCCACGCAGAGACAGAAATGAAAGAAATGCAGACTCTTGCCACGAAAGACAATAGACTGGTTTGCACAACTGCCTCACGATGCCAGGGAACTGGGTTCGATTCAGGCCTTAGGTGACTGTCCATGCAGAATCTGCACATTCTCCCCATGTCTGCACGGGTTTCCTCTGAGTGCCCTGGTTTCCTCCCACAGTCTAAAGATGTGTGGGTTAGGTGGATTGGCCATGCTGAATTCCCTCCCCCCGCCCCATGAGTCTCCCAAGATGAGTGGGCGGAGGTGTGAGGTGGGTGGACAGCAGGATAAATGCATGGGTTTATGGGATAGGGCCTGAGTGGGGTGCTCTATTGGAGAGTTGGGGCAGACCCGAGGATGAGTGACCTCCTTCTGCATTGTAGGGGTTCTACGAATTGGCACCTCTATAAGATGCGTGCATCGTCTTCATGAAGAGCTGGTACATTTTTCTACAAACTGGGATGGGCAGGAACCCAATTGAATCAGCCACAAAAAAAAAAGGCAAGAAACATTTTGCACTGAAAGTATGTTTTGCTGAAAACTTTGAACGCCAAGTATAAAAATGAGAATTTCCTGCCTTTTGCTTTTTGTGAGATTACTGACCATGACATGCATTTAACAGCAGACATTTCCCTCAGGGTACTTTTGGCAGATGTAACATTTGCGCAAATTTTTGTCCAGTGCTCCTTACCCCATTGCAAACAGCAACGCTAAAATCTGATGGAGCACTGACACCCCTGAAGTTATAAATTGGTTCCAAACTTTGGCAAAGTATTTCCGGTAATGAGTTAACGGTCTGGTACCTTTGCAGTGACACAGCGAGCAGCCTTTCTTAGTTTGTTCATATCCCAATGGGCAATACTTGTCACAGGTGAACGGTGGGCACTTTACACAGCGGCACATCTCACAACCGTGCTTGTTTTTCCTGAAAGTCATCAAAAAAAAAAGAAATGATATTAGCACGTGCTGAATGAGACTGGCCTCATTCTGGAAACTTCCATGGTCCAGCTATACTGAAAACACTTCACATTCGACGTTCTAGGCCAGAATGTTCCACCGTTCATACCGATGGGATTTTCCCATCCCGCCGCAGTGAAAGGAGATTTGGCCGGCCACCAATAGTTTAAGGCCATAAGGTATAGGAGCAGAATTAGGCCACTCAGCCCATCGAATCTGCTCTGCCATTCAATCATGGCTGATATTTTTCTCTCCTGCTTTTTCCCCATAAACAACATATCTTATGCTTCTGTTCATCTGGGAAATTCAACAAATGCTTTAAAAGGTTGGTGGCGGATGATATCTTTATTTTAAAATTTGATTTATTACTGTCATAATTATTATTATTAATATTAGTGTCCCAAGGAGCAATTTTTTCACACAGAGGGTGGTGAGTGTCTGGAACGAGCTGCCAGAGAAAGCAGAGGCAAGTACAATTTTGTCTTTTAAAAAGCATTTACAGAGTTATGTGGGTAAGATGGATATGGAGGAATATGGGTCAAACACAGGCAATTGGGACTGGCTAAAAAAAAAATGGGGCAGCTTGGGCCAACCGTGACTCTATATATTGGGATACAATGAAAAATATTGTTTCTTGCATGCTAGGCAAACAAACCATATTGTTCATAGAGTATATAGGGGAGCAGGAAAGGAGAGAGTGCAGAATGTTATGTTACAATCAGAATTATGGTGTACAGAAACATCAGCTTAACATAAGGTAGGTCCATTCAAAAGTCTGATGGAAAGAAGCTGTTTTTGAGTCGGTTGTACGTGTTCTCAGGCTTTTGTATCATTTTCTCAAGGGAAGAAGGTGGAAGGGAAAACGTCTCAGGGTGCATGGGGTCCTTGATTATGCTAGCTGCTATTCCGAGGCAGTGGGAAGTGTAGACAGTCAATGGATGGGAGGCTGGTTTGCGTAATGGACTGGGCTTCGTTCACAATTCTGATTGGGTTTACTTATTGGGAAGTTTCACAAATTAGTGCATGCCGAGAAAATGAGAAAGAAACAAAAATGTTTTAAACGTCTCAACGATCATTCTGTAAGATTTTTCACGGCAGTGCCGTGGCAACCAATTATTATTTCCTGGATAGTCTAGGACAGTTGACAAATCTTGTCATTCACCTTCATGTAACGTGTGTGGAAGGTTGGAAGAAATACTTGTAAATAATTTAGAACTGCCATCAATTGGACCAACTGAAGAACAGCTTCTTCCCTGCTGCCATCAGATTTTTGATAAGATGTTTCAAACATTAAGTTGACTTTTTCCTACATCCTATCTGTAAACTGCACCCTCTCGTTTCTTTCGCCCCTATGTAGTCCATCAATGGTCTGTTTTGCTTTGTCTGTGTAGCTCACAAGAAATAATACTTTTTGCTCTATACCAATACATAAGTCAAATTGAAGTTGAAAGTTTAGTTATTAGTGTCACAAGTAGGTTTATGTTAACACTGCAATGGAGTTACTGTGAAAATCTCCCAGTCGCCACACTCCAGAGCCTGTTCGGGTACACTCAGGGAGAATTTAGCACGTAACCAGCACCTCTCTGTGGGAGGAAACCAGACCACCCGGAGGAAACCCACGTAGACACAGGGAGAACACACAGACTCTACACGGTGTCCTAAACTGGGAATTGAACCTGGGACCCCGGTGCCATGAGGCAGCAGTGCTAACCACTATGTCACCGTGCCACCTTTTCAAATTAAATCTATGATTAATCAGAAAATCAGATGAAAATTTGTATTTCGTTTTATTTATCCAATATAAGTGAGCTCACTATGCAAAAATTGCAATAACTTGAACTGAGGTTGCTTTTAATAATGTGGTAATTCTCATTATCTGGCATGATGGGTGGAACACAGTGGTTAGCATTGCTGCTTCACAATGCCAGGGACCCGGGTTCAATTCCTGCCTTGGATGTGCTGAATCTGCATGTTCTCCCCATATCTGCGTGGGTTTCCTCCAGGTGCTCCAGTTTCCTTCCACAGTCTGAAAGACCTGCTGGCTAGGTGCATTGATCGTGCTAAATTCTCCCTCCGTGTACCTGAACAGATGCTGGAGTGTGGGGGATTTTAACAGTAACTTCATTGTAATGTTAATGTAAACTTGCTTATGACAATAATAAATAAACTTGAAAAAAAAAACTTTATTTAAAGAATTACAAAGTGGTGAACTTGATGAAACGGGGTTTGATTGCACACGTCCAGTAACCTGGTTATGAGTGGACAAATGATAAAGGCCGATATGACCATTATTGCTTGGTGTTGATCTCTCATACTTACGTGTAACCATAGGGACAATGCTTATTGCAGGCAAGTTTTCGGCATTTGTGCGGCTGCGGTCGACACTCACAGACTCTGCACTCATCCAAATCTGTCAGGAAACCATGGGGACAATCCAAGGTGCAATACGATGTCAAATCTGGGCAGGGTTCCTCTGCAATAAAAAGATGCCATTTACCATCAGTCACAGCTAAGCTCAAAACAATAAACCCTTCCACCAAAATTTTACTCAATTTCTTCAATTCTTGTTAAGTATTCCTGTACCATCCCTAAAGTTTATTTACCAGTGTTACAAGTAGGCTTACAATAACACCGCAATGAAGTTACTGTATAAAATCCCAAGTTGCCACATTCCAGTTTGGGAGCACTGAGGGAGAATTTAGCATGGCCGATGTACCTAACCAGCACATCTTTCAGACTGTGGGAGGAAGCCCACGCAGACATGGGGCGAATGTGTGGATTCTGCACAATAACCCTAGGCTGGAATCAAACATAGGTCCCCTGGCGCTGTGAGGTAGCAGTGCTACCGCTGTGCCACTGAAATTTGAAGCTGGTGAGAATGGTGAATTTGGTGCACAGCCAAATCTCCACTCACCAGCAGCAAGACTGGAAAATCCTAGCTACGGACAAGCTTGGAGAATCCTAGCCGTAGTTTCTAATGTGGATAGCACATTAGCACAGTAGTTCCCACTGCAACCTCACTGCACCAGGGACCCGAGTTAGGACCTGCATGTTCTCTCCGTGTCTGCATGGGTCTCCTCCGGGGCTCCAGTTTCTTCTCTCAATGCACCCAAACAAACGTTGGAGGGTGGTGACTAGGGGCGGCATGGTTGTGAGTTCGATTCCTGGCTCAGATCCCGCATTCCAAAGATGTGCCGAGTAGGTGCATTTGACTCAAACAGACGCCAGAATGTGGCAACTAGGGGAATGGCTACTTAACTAATTAAACAATGTTAGAGGATCATATAATCCCTACAGTCCAGGAAGCGGCCATTCGGCCCATCAAAACTGTACTGACAACAGTCCCATCCAGGCCCTATACCACAAATTGACCTTGCTAACCCCCCTGACACTAAGGGGCAATTTACCACTTCCATCTACAAGGACAAGGACAGCCTTTGAGTTCTATAAGATAAGTTCCCTTCCAAGCCACTCAACACCCTGACTCAGAAATATATAACTTTTCCTTTACAGTCGCTGGGTTAAAAACGCAGAATTCCCTCCCTGATGGCGTTATGGGTCAACTCATGGACTGCAGCAATTCAAGAAGGCAGCTCACCACTATCTTCTCGAGGGCAACTAGGGATGGGCAATAAATGCAATGGGTCAACCAGTGACACCTATGTCCCACGAACGAATTAAAAAAACTAATCAATAAACTTTAAACCATTGGCTGGGGTGGGTTTGTCCGGGGTTTCCTATTGGGCTTGCCGTCAGCAAGGAAGTTCCACCAGCAGGAACGGTCAGGAAGTTCTGGTCTACGTTTCCAGAGTCCGAGTTTCTGTACTTGGTAACTGGAATACTGGAATAATTGGAGTACTTACTCGGCAAGCACTGGCACAGCAAACATCCCTTCTGGTCTTGCACAAAGCCATATGGGCAATCTTTCTCCGTCAAAGTGCAGTTGATCAGCCTTTCGCACAGTGTCGGACTAACGGTCCCATAGCTTGGCTCTGTCGGAACAATGAAACACAGAGATTTTGTTTCTGAATGAGTACCTACACAGCTCCAGAAACTGTAACATATGCATCTTCAATATTATACACACACCAGCTGATCTATAGAGAACAAAGAATAATATAGAAACAGAATTTGCTGGAAAATCTCAGCAGGTCTGTGGGGAGAGAAAAGAACCAATGTTTCGAGTCTGGATGACCCTTTGTCAAAGCTAAGAGCAAAGAAAATCAGATGAGGTTTATATTATGAGGGTGGGTAGGTGTGGAACCGGACAAAGGGAATGTAAATGATGATGAAGGAATCTCAGAAGTATTAAGAGTGTCTCTTAAGTGCTCAGAATGTGTGAGTGACAGGTGGTTAAAGGACTCCTTGAGGAATGTGGCAGTTGCCTGGAAAGGGAGGGAAGGAGGCAAGGAGAGCTGGTTCAGTGAAGAGGGTGAATGGAAGCGAGAGAGAAGGATGATAAAATGGATGAACGAGGTGAAACAAAATGAAATAAATGGAAATGGGGTGAAGGCAGAGGAGAGATGCCGGCGTTGGACTGGGGTGGGCATAGTAAGAAGTCTCACAACACCAGGTTAGAGTCCAACCGGTATATTTGGTATCACAAGCTTTCAGAATGCTGCTCCTTCATTAGGTGCGTGAAACTTAATGTCTGTGTTGATACGGGCGATCTTGGAGATCCTTTCCACTTTGAGCCAACAGTTTGCGGTGTCGGCGGTGGCCACTCACCTGATGAAGGAGCAGTGCTCCAAAAGCTTGTGATTCCACATAAATCTGTTGGACTTTAACCTGGTGTTGTGAGACCTCTTACTGCGGAGGACAGAGTTCATCCTCTGAAGTTGTTGGGCTCAATGTTCAGTCCTGCAGGCTGTAAAGTACCCAATCGGAAGATGAAGTGCAGTTCCTCCAGTTTGTGTTGGGGTTTTGCTAGAACAATGTGGTGCACAAACAGGCCCTTCGGCCCACCAAGCCTGCACAGTCATGCAGATTCTATCCCTCTGATGGTCTCCTGTTCATGCGTCTATCAAGATTCACCTTGAATGTTTCCTGCTTCCATCACCTCTACTGGCAGTGCATTCCAGCACCCACCACCCTCTGTGTGAAAAACTTTCCCCCCATGTTTCTCCTAAACCAATCCCCTCTCACCTGTGCCAGATACCCAACCAAAGCATTTTTCAAACTGCTTCTTCTGGGGACGTTGGCTAGGAAATCCATGTTATATTAACTTTCTCCCTGATGCCCTGAGGAGGTGCCTTGGGGCCCCACATTGAAGCGGTGATGCTGTCCCCTTGATAGTGCTGGTAGAGAATTCTAGGGTTTTAATTCTGTATCAGGCTGAAGGAATATTGTGGCGTGTGATTTGGAGGGAGTGGTGATGGTGTGCACTTCTAGGCCTTCTTGCATCGTGAGATCAGAGAGCTGGTACGTGCTGTTGAAGTAGCTTGGTGCTGTTACAGAGCATGTTTCTAGAGTTATAGAGTTTTACAGAAAGAGGCCCTTCGGCCCATTGTGTATGTACCAGCCATCAAGCACCGATCTATTCTAATTCCATTTTGCATAATCCAGCACATGCCCCTGTCTACATCAATAGCAACGAAGTAGAAATGGTCGAGAGCTCCAAGTTTTTAGGTGTTCAGATCACCAGCAACCTGTCCTGGTCCCCACATGCTGACGTTATTGTTCAGAAAGTTCACCAATGCCTCTGTTTTCTCAGAAGACCAAGAAAATTTGGCATGTCAGCTACAACTCTCACCAACTTGCACAGATGCACCATAGAAAGCATTCTTTCTGGTTGTATCACAGCTTCGTATGGCTCGTGTTCTGCCCAAGATTGCCAGAAACTACACAGGGTCACGAATGAAGTCCAATCCATCACACAAACCAGCTTCCCAGCCACTGATACAGTCTACACTTCTCGCTATCTTGGCAAAACAGCCAACATAACTAAGGACCCCACACACCCTGGACATTCTCTCTTCCACCTTCTTCGCTGGGAAAAAGATAAAAAGTCGCGTACCAACCGACTCAAGAACAGCTTCTTCCCTGCTGCTGTCAAACTTTTGAATGGATCTACCTTGCATTGAGTTGATCTTTCTCTGCACCCTAGCTATGACTATAACACTACATGCTGCACCCTACTTTCCTTCTCTATGAATGATATGCTTTGTTTGTATAACACACAAGAAACAACAATTTTCCCTGTACACATGACAATAATAAATCAAATCATTTTCCAGCACATGGTTCATAGCCTTGTATGCTGTGGTGCTGCAAATGCTCATTTAAATGTTTCTTCAGTGTTGTAAGGATTCCTGCCTTTCCCATCCTTTCAGGAAATGAGTTCCAGATTCCCTCTGGGTGAAAAGCTTTTTCCTCAGATCCCCTTGCAATCTTCTGCCCCATCCCTTAAATCTCTGATTATTGATCCCTCTTCTGGAATTGTCCTGAAACTGGGATTCTCCAGTCCCGCTGCTGAGAATGGGGTTGTGGCAAATTCTCCATTCTGGCTGGGAGTGGGGCATGCGAGATTGAAGAAATCCGGCCACTATCTATGTTTCTCTTTATGCCTCTCATTCAAAAGAAAGCTCCTGACTGCACAAAAACTGCATTTAATTTAAATAAATACCAGACGTTATTGCTCCGTTACCATCCTTTATGTAAGAGTCTGAGAGAAGATCTATATTTATTCCATTAAAAGAGGAACTAATGTCTGGCCCAAGCGGTACCTTTGGTATCCTCCCTCACTATTAACAAAAGCATTCATTGAGCACTTGCCAATTCCCCCCACAGACAAAATTTATGTACTAACAGAAACACCAACTGCATTGCACTGTCAGTATTCTGATTCTACCCGTGCTCCTTGTCCGAGTAACAATGCTTCAAATGAGAACTGCATGATAAGTGGCAGGGACGGGGAATACGTGTGGTCATTTCTCGGACCGTGCAAGGGTAGAACCTGTCACAGCAAGAGTAATGGGGTTAATGTGTTGCCAACGGGTTACTTTAACCATTGTGCGTACTGTCTCTGGATGTTAGTTGGAGTAAAAATGGAACTTGTTCGCAGTAACAGCTTGAGGCAAATCCAGCTGTATTCCGAACCTGAACCACCCGCTTCCTGCCCTGTCTTCGTCCTGATGGCTCCATGGTTAGCACTGCTGCCGCACAGTTTCAGGGTCCCGGGTTAGATTCCAACCTTGGGTGACTGCCTACGCAAACGTGTCTGCGTGGGTTTCCTCCGGGTGCTCCGGTTTCCTCCCAAAGATGTGCAGGTTCGGTGGATTGGCCATGATAAGTTGAGTATCAGAAGGACCAGTAGAGTAAATATGTAGGGTTATGGAGATAGGGTTGGAATGCTATTTTGATTGGTGCAGGCTGAATGGCCTCCTTCTGCACTGCGGGGATTCTGTGTTGGCACAGTTGCATCATCTGAGATTTAGATTCTGCTCCATCCAGCATTTGAAGTTAATCTCTTCTTATTTCGCTCTTCCTTTTGTGTACCCTTTTATCTTAACTGCATCACCACAGTTATTTCAGACAGTAGCATTTTGATCCTGATTTCTCAGAGAACAGAACATTTGTACATCAACTGTCCTGGGACATGACAAGTGCCAGCTGTCCTGTAGAAAGTCAATGGGAAAGACTAGAATTGCGGATGTTCCCATAGGAATCATTTGTTGGATCCGATTTTACCATTTTGACTTTAAATGCTGAGAGAATGTGTCCCAATTTCTTTCCCAATTTTGTCCCAATTTCTGAGACAAATCTTGATCGGCCCTGTCTCTGTGCTCTTTTCATTGCTGTCTGACATTCTTCACATTTATTTTCTCGTGGGTAACATAAACCAATCTGTGTTAATAATTCACCTTATTTGCCGACTTTTGAAAATGGCAAAATGTCTCCGTTATGGAGGTAGGCTTGTTTCTGTCTGTTAACCAGTGATAAAACTGGGGCAACGCTGGTCTGATGTCTTAAGAAATCATTTGAAATCACGGTTTAATGCTCCAATCCAGGACTGGAACACATCACAACAGTGAAGTCAGGTGGATTTCATATAAACCTACAAAATTCTGACAGTTTGAGAGAGGCTAGAGGATGTTCCTGATGGTGAGGGAGATTAGAATTAGGCTCACAATCTAAAGATAGGGGATAGACCTTTTAGGACGGAGATTGAGAAATTTATTTAGCCACAGTGGTGAGCCTGTGGAATTTGCTATCATAAAAAACAGTTCTTGGGCGGCACGGTAGCACAGTGGTTAGCACTGCTGCTTCACAGCTCCAGGGTCCTGGGTTCGATTCCCGGCTTGGGTCACTGTCTGCGTGGGTTTCCTCCGGATGCTCCGGTTTCCTCCACAGTCCAAAGACGTGCGGGTTAGGCTGATAGACCATGCTAAGAAATTGCCCCTTAGTGTCCAGGGATGCATAGGTTAGAGGAATTAGTGGGTATAATATGGGAGTAGGGTGTAGGTGGGATTGTGTTCGGTGCAGACTCCATGGGCTGAACAGCCTCTTTCTGCACTGTAGGGTTCCATGATTCTATGATTCAGTTAAGGCCAAAAAATTCATAGAATACAATCATAGAATCCTTACAATGCTAAAGGGGGCCATTCAGCCCATTAGATCTGCACCGACCACAATCCTACCCAGTCACTATCCCCGTAGCCCCATGTGTTTACCCTGTTAGTCCCTCTGACAAATGGTCAATTTAGCATGACCAAACAATTTAACCCACATCTTTGTACTGGGGAGGAAACCCACTCAGACACGGGGAGAACACGCAAACTCCGCACAGACAATGACCCAAGCCGGGAATCGAACGTGGGTCCCTGGCGCTGTGAGGCAGCAGTGCTAACCACTGTGCCGCTGTGCTGTTCACCACTGCGGCTGGAATTCTGTCGTTCTGCCTGTCACGGGAATCGGAATGGGCGAGGGGCGGACAATGGAGGGTCCGTTGACCTCAGATGGGATTTCACGGTTTTTCGGAGTTAGATATAGCACTTGGGATGAAGGGGAATCAAAGGATATTGGAAGATGGAATCAGAATATTGAGTTGGATGATCATACAGAATGGTGTAGCAGGCTCGAAGGGCCAAATGGCCCATTCCTGTTCCTATTTTCTAAATAGGGTTACATAAAAAAGAAATAAAGGCAAATTGAAGCAAATATGAAGAAAATGCTCAAAATTCGCAGACGCTCTACTGACATGGAAGAGAGAAACTGAGTGAGCCAGCGGTTTCGGAGAAGTCTCTTCATAGGACAGACTAACACAATCCTGGGAAGGTCAAAAGTTTAGACACGCTAAGCATTTTAACAGGAAAGGCAGCTAATAGGCTTAACCGCCTGTAAATATCTTTAACAAAGTCGACAAAGGCCCTCTCAGTCAGAACTTACAAAAATTCTTTACAAGGATAAACATGAAGGGGAGGGCAGCTGAATATGGCCAACAAGGAACCCAAGGAACACACCTTCAATTAGCAGAGGGGCGAAGGATGATCAAGGAGAAGATGGGAGATTGTCGATTCCTTTGGAGTTTCAATTCATTCAGCAATTTCTTTGGGTGTTTAAACTCTCAACAAATAATTGGAAAGAGAGGAAGACCTGACCTGATTTGATTTGATTTATTATTGTCACATATATTAGCAGACAGTGAGAAGTATTGTTTCTGGCGCACTATACGGACAAAGCATACCATTCATAGAGAAGGAAAGAAGAGGGTGTAGAATGTGGTGTTACGGTCATGGTTAGGGTGCAGAGAAAGATCAACTTAACGCGAGGTAGATCCATTCAAAAGTCTGATGGCAGCAGGGAAGAAGCTGTTCTTGAATCGGTTGGGACGTGACCTCAGACTTTTGTATCTTTTTCCTGAAGGAAGAAGGTGGAAGAGAGAATGTCCGAGGCGTGTGGGGTTCTTAATTATGCTGGCTGCTTTTGGATTTGACCTATTATTGTCACATGTATTAGCATTCAGTGAAAAATATTGTTTCTTGCGCACTCCACAGGCAAAGCATACTGTTCATAGAGAAAGAAACAAGAGAGTGCAGAATGTAGCGTTTACAGTCATAGCCAGGGTGTAGCAAGGAAGAAGCTGTTCTTGAGTCGATTGGTACCTCAGACTTTTGCATCTTTTTCCCAATGGAAGAATTATGTTAGATGCTTTGCTGAGGCAGCAGGAAGTGTAGACAGAATCAATGGATGGGAGGCTGGTTTGCCTGATGGATTGGGCTACATTCACGACCTTCTGTTGTTTCTTGTGATCTTGGGCAGAGCAAGGGTCATACCAAGCTGTGATATAATCAGAAAGAATGCTTTCTATGGTGCATTGGTAAAAGTTGGTGAGAGTCATAGCAGACACGCCAAATTTCCTTCGTCTTCTGAGAAAGTAGCAGTGCTGATGGGCTCTCCTAACTGTAACATTGGCAAGGGGAGGGGGAGCCAGGATAGGTTGTTGGTGATCTGGACTCTAAAAACTTGAAGCTCTCGATCCTTTCTATTTCATCCCCATTGATGTAGAAAGAGGCATGTTCTCCTCTACACTTCCTGAAGTTGATGACAATCTCCTTCATTTTGTTGATTTGCATTTATGACTTCTGGACTTCTCAAAACTTTTGACATCTATTGAAATACTGTTGAAGTGCAGTCACTGTTGTGACGTAGGCAACACCAATTTGGCCGCCCGTTTGGTAACGACCAGATGTTCTGTTTTGTGATGTTGATTAAGGCGTAAATACCGACCAGCTCACCAGGGGACAGATTCTTCACACTTCCTCGCAACACGTAATCGGGAGGACTCAATTTAACGTACTGTTCAAAAACCAGTGTCGCAAAGCTGGGGAATCGAACCCGGGTCCCTGGCGCTGTGAGGCACCAGTGTTACCACTGTGCCACCTGTACTTCTGTAAGAAGCCTCACAACACCGGGTTAACATCCAAGTTTGGAATCACGAGCTTTTGGAACGCTGCTCCTTCATCAGGCGAGTGTTGTGTGCCCTTGCCAGTCCAACGCTGGCATCTCCACATCACGGCCAGTAGCTCCAACAGTGCAGCACTCCCTCACGACTGCACTGGACAGGTTTTGTTTTGTACTTGAATCCAAACTGGAACTTAAGCACACAGTTTCGTGACTCCAGAGTCCAGTGTGTTACCCACGGAACTGTGGCTGATAGCATCGTTTTAAAGCTTAGTTATTAGTGTCCCAGGTAGGCATAGAGTGGGCTTACATTAACACTGTGATGAAATTACTGTGAAAAATCCCCTAGTCGCCACACTCAGCTTTTTGGGTACACTACGGGAGAATTTAGCACGGCCAATGTACTTAACCAGAGGAGATACCTGGAGAAAACCCACACAAACACAGGGAGAATGTGCCAAGTCCCCACAGACAGTGACCCAAGCCAGGAAGCGAACCTGGGTCCTTGGCGCTGGGAGGCAGCAGTGCTAACCACTGCGCCACCGGCACTACCAACAGCACAGCACTCCTCCACGACTGCACTGGAATTGGTCTTTCTGTGCTCAAATCTGGGATGGAACTTGAACTCACAGCCTCGTGATTCAAGAGGAATTGAGTCATAGCAGACAGTATCGGAGACAGGAGGGAAAGGGCACAAAAATGAATACACCTGAACAGAAGCAAGGCAAAAATACTTGAATCAGACACAAAGAAACATGAGCAGAACAGCAAAAATAAACAAAAATCAAACACAATTTCAAATGAAAAGAAGAAAAAAGGATATCTTACATGGAATTTTCCACCTAATCGTAGAATCATAGAATCCCTACAGTATAGAATTAGGCCATTCAGCCCATCAAACCTACATCCACTACAGTCCCATCCAGAATTTATCCCCAAAGCCCCATACTTTACCCTATTGATCCCCCCGAAACTAAGGGGGCAATTCAGCATAGCCAGTCCACCTAAGCCGCATTTCTTTGGAGTGTAGGAGGAAACCAGAGCACCTGGAGGAAACCCACGCAGACACAAGGAGGACATGCAATTTCCATGCAGACAGTGACCTGAGGTCGGATTTGAACTGGGGACCCTGGTGCTGTGAAGCAGCAGCACTAACCACTGTGCTACCCCATGTAGCAGGCAGGGGCAGACTGACCTCTGGCGGGATTTTCCAGCCTTGGGATGAGTATGGCTGGAAATTCCTCCCTCTTGGTGTTAACAGAAGCTTAAGTAGAATATTCTTCAAAAATAAACATGCGCTTTACAAGTCATTCCCACTTGCCATGCTAACAGACAGATTCAGCTGAATTGAACATCATTTGGATGAATTATTCTGGAACCATCAAATATTTGTACATTTTTTAATCAAGTTTCATAGAAACATAGGAGATAGGAGCAGGAAGAGGTCATTCGGCCCTTTGAGTCTGTTCTACCATTCATTACAATCATGGCTGATCATCCAACTTATTGGCTAATCCTGCTTTCTCTCCATAACCTTTAATCCCATTTGTCCCAAGTGCTCTTGAAATACATTCCGCCTCTTAAAATACATTCAATGCTTTGGCATCAACTACTTCCTGTGGTAATGAATTCCACAGGCTCACCACTCTTTGGGTGAAGAAAAATCTCCTCATCTCTGTCCTAAACACAAGAGTGTTGAAAGCTCGCGGATTTACTATCAAATAAATCGGTTGGATTAATAATTGGTGTTGCTAAATTCTTACTGAGTTCTTACCACCCCAATCCAACGCTGGTATTTTTACATCATGACTAAAAGGTCCACCCTGAATCCTCAGACTGTGACCCCTGGTTCTGGTCTCCCTCACTGTCAGGAATATTCCCCCTGCATCTATCCTGTCCAGACCCGTAGAATTTTATACATTTCTATGAGATTTTCCCCTCATTTGTTTGAACTCCAGCGAAAATAATCCTAACCTTGTCAATGTCTCCTCATACATCAGTCCTGCCATCCCCGGAATTAGTCTGGTAAACTTTCGCTGCGTTCCCTCAAGAGCAAGAACATCCTTCCTCAAAAAAGGAGGCCAAAACAGCATACAGTACACTAGAGTTTGACCTCACCAAGGCCCTGCTTGACTGCAGCAACAATTTCACTGAACTGAACTTTTTTCTACTGAGTGCAAGATGTTTGATGCTACCTGGCGCGACATCACAAAACGTTCCGTGTCAAAAACAGTTTGCAGATTAAAACCTTGATGTTAGACCACAAGCTTCGGGATTTATACTCCAGTGAGCCAATTAATTTGCCATCTGATTAAACAAGCAACTCATTTCATGCTCAGTTGATTTGCTTCGGTTGGTCTGAATTGGGGTTTGGCAGAGCGCGGGGAAATAGCAACTGGCTATTCCCTCTGGAGAACCTGGCTTTCCAAATGGAGGAGGTCTGGCAACATCTTGCAGGAGTCCAAGACACAGCTCATAGTTCTGACTCTGGAACAGAAGAAACTGCAGTAGCTCAGGGAATTTCAGCTTCCTACCAGATTTGGGTTTAACGCACCACTGTCGAACATCTGCACCTAATGCTCTCACTACTTGGAACAAGGTGATGAGATTTAATTTGATTTATTATTGTTACACGTATTAATGTACAGTGAAAACTATTGTTCCTTGCGCGCTATACAGACAAAACATACCGTTCATAGAGAAGGAAACAAGAGGATGCAGAATATAGTGTTAGAGTCTTTGCTAGGGTGTAGAGAAAGATCAACTTAATGCAAGGTAAGTCCATTCAAAAGTCTGACAGCAGCAGGGAAGAACGTAACTCAACTTACTGAACTGTGTATAGGCACAGTGAGATGCCAAGGGGACATTTCTTATCCTTAATTCATTCTTCAACTCATCTGCAGTGAGCAATGCGGTGGCGCAGTGGTCAGCACTGCTGCCTCTCAGCACCAGGGACGAGGACTCAATTACTGGAATGGGTCACTGTCAGTGTGGAGTCTGCACATTCTCCCCGTGTCTACGTGGGTTTTTCTCTGGGTGCTCCAGTTTCCTCCCACACTCCAAAGATATGCGGGTTAGGTTAATTGGCTGTGCTAAATTACCAGTTAATGTCAGGAGACTAGTGGGATAAACACATAGAATTTGGCCTGGGTGGTATAGGTGCAGGGTCAAAGGGCCGAATGGCCTCCTTCTGCACTATACGGATTCTATGAAAAAGCATTCGAAACAGTTCAGGAACAAATTGCATCATATGAAAGTAATCGTGGTGCACAATATAGAAACTTGAATCGGCTAATTCTACAATGATGGTGCCTTTTCAGATCGACAATTCTCTAACAAACCATCTCTGTATTTTTATCTGTGGTCCAGTTACTTGATCAGCTGACAAGATTATCAGTCAGCACATTCTCATTTTCAGTAATCATAGCCCAACTACGATGCGAGTATCATCTGATAGCTCACTATGTTATCAACTGATCAACAAATCCTTAAGGTCATTGAGAGTTTGGGATTTGGGCAACAAATAATACTTACTTAGTGTCTCTTCCTGTCAGTGGATCCTGACGAATACTTTATAATAGGGCTTCAAAGAAAACCATCCAATAGAAAACGCTTCAAGAGCCATAGTAAATTGCCCCTTTCCAAACACGTGTGGGTGAGGTGGATTGGTCATGGCTAATGTGCAGTGTTAATGTAAGCCTACTTGTGACATGAATAAATAAACTCATTAAAGGGTGACACAGTGGATAGCACTGCTGCCTCACAGCTTCAGGGATCTGGGTTCGATCCCCGGCTTGGGTGAGCATCTTTGCAGAGTTTGCACATTCTCCCTGTGTCTGCGTGGGTTTCCGCCGGACGCTCCGGTTTCCTCCCACAGTCTGCCAGACGTGCTGGTTAGGTGCATTGGCCGTGTTAAATTCTCCCTCAGTGCACCCGAACAAACGCAGCAGTGTGGTGACTGTGAAGGGATATGTCCCATCCTGACCCCTATCCCGCCCCTACAGGAATCGAAGCCTGGGGGAGTTGAGTGGGGTGGGGGAATTGGCAGACCATGCAAAGGTCCATTGAACTTGGATGGGATTTTCCGCTTTTGGGGTGATTATGGCCAGGAAATCCTGTCTGGGGATTTTCACAGTAAGCTCATTGCAGTGTTAATGTACCATAGAATCCTACAATGCAGAAAGAGGCCCTTTGGCCCATCGAGTCTGCACCGAATACATTCCCACCCAGGCCCTACCCTCATATCCCTACATATTATACCCGCTAATCCCTCTAACCTACACATCCCTGGACACCAAGGGGCAATTTCTTAGCATGGCCAATCAACCTAACCCGCACATCTTTGGACTGTGTGAGGAAACCAGAGTACCCAGAGGAAACCCATGTAAGCGTACTTGTGACATAAATAAATAAACAGAAACTTAATTGGGAAGAATTCTGCGTGCAGTGGACATGGAATTTCCCCAAACCAAATCTGTAATCTTTCTTGGGATCTGGTTTCGGATTCCCATATCTTTAAACCTGCAATTTCGGTTCCCACTAACACATGTCAGAAACTTACTCAGGGAGACTTAAGGAACCGTGTCCAATGTTTAAGAACAACACGCAAATTAAGGTAATATAAATTAGCCAATTAGCATAAAACATGATGGAATGATAACTGTGTGTTTTCTCCTCCCCCCAAAAAAAACGTTTTAGTTAATTATGTCCCTCACTAAGGTTTCCAAACGATTGAGTGAGGTTGAAACCACAAGCTCACTTTATACTGAACCAAGAAGACAGATATACTTAAACTCCTGTTTATTCAACTGTTCTCCAAGAACAAAATATATTACTGCTGTGGTCTGGCCACCATGACCTTTGCTGAAGAGTGGAAACCTAAAATGATTCATTTGCCCTCTAATTATCGACAAATTTTCTCCACTGGGGTCTTTTTAATTTTGTTTTGTTTTAGGAAGTTGTGTTTATCCAGAGGAGTGAATACATTGCTGTTCAATTCTTACCTCAGCAAAGATACAGAAACACAAACTAGAAGCAGGAATAGGCCATTTGGCCTTTGCGTCTGCTCCGCCGTTCATTTTGATCATGGCTGATCTTCAACTTCAATATCGTGATTCTCCCTTTATCCCTTGATCTCTTTAGCCAGGAACTATTTTGATCACGGCTGATCATCAAATTCAATATTGGGGTGGCACGGTGGCCCAGTGGTTAGCACTGCTGCCTCACAGTGCCAGGGACTCGGGTTCGATTCCCGGCTTGGGTCACCGTCTGTGTGAAGTTTGCACATTCTCCCTGTGTCTGCATGGGTTTCCTCTGGGTGCTCTGGTTTCTTCCCACTGTCCAAATATGTGCGGGTTAGGTGGATTGGCCAGGCTAAATTCTCCCTCCGTGTCACACTGAGAACAGACACTGGAGTGTGGCGACTAGGGAATTTTCACAGTATCTTCTTGCAGTGTGAATGTAAGCCTACTTGTCACACTAACAAATTTTAAACAATGGGATTTTCTGTTATTAAAGCTCATTCATTTCAGAGCACGGCAGAAATTCATAATATACTGCTGCTATGCTTTCTCAGGGACTTGTGTGATTTTTTTTTGATAAATATATAGATTGCAGTGACCTTCACTGTCAAGAGATAGCCTTCCTGGTTTGATCATTGTTTAGTAAATTGTGTTGCGGTTGATCAGACTGTGTTCATTTGCCAAATTGTGACCTTATAGAAGGGCAAACAGAACACCAAGTTCAGCCAGGCTGTTGTGGAGAGCTCAGTAACTTATTCAGCTGATAATTCCTGGGATTTGGTCAACAAAGCCTCTTCGGAAATGTCATAGGGCCCATGACAAAGCCAGATCCGTGAGTGGAAACAGGAGCTGGACACAATTAATAAACACTTCCCCAGCCTGACAGGAACATAGAGATGGCTTACATCAATAAAAAAAAAACCCTGGAATAAGCCCAGCACTGGCTGATTAGGCTTCTGATCCATCTTACTTACCGGAATATCAGCTCTGAGAGGACCTTGATACGCCTGTATTACCATGCTTACAGGTGACATGGTCAACCAAGTGACCTACAGCTTGTCAAGTAGTCCCAAAGGTTGGTGCATTTGCCATGTTTTCAATCTGTTATCCCAATGTCAAGATGGCCAGAAGCACAAGATTAAATCAACATTAAATCCAAGTCTCATGGGGCGATAAACCTGCATCATTTCTATTTCAGAATATGTACCCCACAGAACTTGCAGTAGAAAATGGCATTCCAAAATTAAATCACTACCACTCCGCTTTAAATGGTACAGTGGTTAGCACTGCTACCTCACAGTGCCAAGGGTCCAGGTTCGAATCCCAGCTTGGGTCACTGTGTGCAGAGACTGCATGTTCTCCCCATATCTGCATGGGTTTCTCCGGGCGCTCCAATTTCCTCCAGCTCTCTAAAGATGCGCAGGGTAGGTTGATTGGCTGTGCTAAATAGCCCCTTATTATTAGGGGATTAATGGGATAAACATGTGGGATTGGATCTGGGTGGGATTGTTGTTCGCTGCAGACTTGATGGGCTGAATGCCCCCCTTCTGCACTGTAGGGACATGCTGGTTAGATGCCTCACAGTGCCAGGGACCAGGGTTTGATTCCTGGCTTGCGTCACTGTGAGGAGTCTGCACATTCTTCCTGTGTCTGCGTGGGTTTCCCTGGATGCTCTGGTTTCCTGTCACAGTCCAAAAGATGCTAAATTCTTCTTCACTGTACCCGAACAGGTGCTGGAGTGTGGCGGCTAGGGGATTTTCACAGTAATTTCACTGCAGGGTTAATGTAAGCCTACTTTGTCACACTAGTGAATGAATGAATGCATTGCTTGCAATATTTACCTTCACAGAAGGGACAACACTCTCCTGGGATTTTGACGGGATTCTGGCATGTCTGCTTACATGCCATGGCGATACAGTGATGTTCCCCATTGACACACTGGCAGAAGGTGCAATCATCATCTCGCCACTGGTCACCATGTGCTCGAATCTGACCCCTGGCCAAACAGCCCAGGCCATTGACCACTGGGAAAATCGGGTCTGCACAAAACAAAAGTGACAATGAATGAATGAAGTTCAATCATTTAAGAAACAAAAACGTCCAGAGTCCAGATGTTCCGCTGCATTTCGATTAGAGGAGAAAGATTTTTTTTTTAAACACGTTTCTTGAATTGGGAAGAATGACATTCTGCGGCTCCCCTGGAAGTTGTATTCGGAATGAAATTCTACAATAGCCAATATAGAGAAAGAAATGGAGATTTCAAAGTTACTGTTTACGATATAAGAACAGAAACTGCTGGAAATTTTACAGCAGGTCATCCAGGCTCTGTAGTGAGAAAAGCAAAACAAAAAGCTGGAAAATCTAGGCAGATCTGGCAGCAATTTTGGAGAGAGAACAGAGCCAACGTGTTGAATTTCTATGACCCCTCAGCAGGGCTGAGCTATGACGAATGCTCATCAAAACATTGGCTCTATTCTCTCTCTACAGATGCTGTCAGACCCGCTGAGATTTTCCAGTATTTTGTGTTTTTGTTTCAGATTCCAGCATCCACTGTATTTTTCTTGTATCTGTGGTGAGAGCGACCGGATTTTCCAGCTCTTTCCGCTGGTAGGATCTGCCAGTGCCCAGACTTTTACACTAATCATTTTTGGACAATTTGTACAGATGTTGTTCCTTATCCAAGCCATGTTCTTATTCTGTCATTCTTGATTCTTTGCACAGCCTGGTCACCAACCATAATTGTAGATTCATAGAATCCCTACAGTGCAGATGGAGGCCATTTGGCCCATCGAGCCTGCACCGACAACAATCCCATCTCGATCCTATCCTACATGTTTACCCTGCTAATCCCCTGACACCAAGGTGCAATTTAGCCTGGCCAATTTACCTAACGTGTATATCTTCGTGGAAGGGAACCAGAGTGCTCGAGAGGAAACCCATGCAGACATGGGGAGAATATGCAAACTCCACACAGACAGTGACCCCATTGAACCCAGGTTCCATGCGCTGTGAGGCAACAGTGCTAACCACTGTACCATCTAATTCATTCCTCACAACCTCTCTGCTGTCTGGTATTGTTCACGCATCAATACTTGTCATCCATACAATGCTATAAAGCACATGATTTGATTTATTATTGTCATATGTATTAGTATATAGTGAAAAGTATTATTGCTTGCATGCTGTACAAAGCATATTATTCATGGAGCAGGACAGAAGATAGTGCAGAATGTAGGGTTACAGTTAAGATGTAGAGAAAGATCCATATAGTAATGTTTCATAAACTCTTGCCCTGTAAGAGAGTTACTATGGAATTAAAAAGCAGAAATCAGCATTTACTTGAATAACTTTCTGAAAGCTAAGAAAAAAAGAAATCCCTTTTAGAAATCAGTGAGACTTTTACTATAAAGGGTGACTGATTCACCCTGACTTGTACTTCGAAGTCCCGTTGACCCTGCGTGCAAATTCCTGACCTCTGATTTGTTAAATTTGACCTTTGATTTGTTAAATTTCGCTGCGTGCCAATCACCAAATCAAAGTGTTCGGAGAGTGGGGGGAAGAAAAGCCCCAACATTCATCCACTTCGAAATACATTAGCTCCAGCGACGAGATCACTTTTCACACAGCTTTTAAACTTTCAACTTGTGCAGATGCACCATCGAAAACATTCTTTCTGGTTGTATCACAGCTTGGCACGGTTCCTGCTCTCACCAAGGCCGCAAGAAATTAAAAGGTTGTGAATGACTCAAGAACAGCTTCTTCCCTGCTGTTGTCAGACTTTTGAATGGACCTACCTCGTACTAAATTGATCTTTCTCTACACCTTAACTGTAACCCTACATTCTGCACTCTCTCCTGTCCTGCTCTATGAACAATATGGTTGTACAGCGTGCAAGGTATAATACTTTTTACTATATATACTAATACATATGACAATAATAAATCAAACCAAATCATATCATGTGCTTTATAGATACCAACTTAATAACCTAATCTTGCTTTCTTCCCATAGCCGCTGATCCCATTCACCCCAAGTGCTATATCCAGCCGCCTCTTGAATGTTTTGGCATCAATTACTTCCTGTGGTAATGAATTCTTTGGGTGAAGGACTGTCTCCTCATGTCCATCCTAAATGGTCTACTCTGAATCCTCAGACTGTGCATAGGTATAAATCCTGATGCCTTCAGAGCTGCGTGTACTGTGCTCTGCTCAAAGTAAAAATGATACTAAGACACATTTGACAAATTACATATTTCCTTTCTAGCGGTGTCATGCTGATACCCTCAAAGGCAAGGGAATGTTAAAATTTTGTATTAGTAATATTGCTTACTTAGACATTCAATGAGGGCATGTTCTTCCATTGTACAATTCCAGCACGAAAAGTTAATATACTTATTGTTCTTTTAAGCAGCTGTGTTGTATGAATTCAGTCACCAAAGAAATACAGAGTGAATTAATGTGACTTAATTCGCAAAACTGACTGGCAATAAAACAGGTGGTACAGTGGTTAACACTGCTACCTCACAGCACCAGGAACCTGTGTTTGATTCCCAGCTTGGGTCATGGTCTGTGTGGAGTCTGCACATTCTCCCCATTTCTGCATGGGTTTCCTCCGGTGCTCCGATTTCCTCCCACAGTCCAAAGATGCGCAGGTTAGGTGGATTGGTCATGCTAACTTACCCCTTAGTGTCAGGAAGGACTAGCTGGGGTAAATGTGAAAGGTGATGGGGATAGAACCTGGGTAGCATTGTTGACGGTGCGGGCTCAATGGGCCAAATGATCTCCTAAAATATTGCAAGAATTCTATGAAACAGATCTTCCAAAGAAATTACAAACATGTTAACTTGTTGAGGGGGCAGTTGTTAAACCATTAATACTTGTCACCTTAAAGAGCTGTTGTGACACCGGTTTTGTGCTTGCAAGTCAGGCCTATTCCATTAATCTGCACAATTTGTCACAATAGTGCAGTAATATTTGGCTATTTGGTTTTCTACAATGTGTGATTTAAATGAATGAAACTTACAAAAACTGAATAGGAAATGTTGAAGACACAATATTGGTGCGAAATCTGGCCCTTCCTCTTTTCCTCCGACGCATCAACATGAAGGCCTCAGCTTTCAATGCCGTGGATGGGATTTTGTTTTGTTCCAAATTTGCTCTGGAAACAGTTTTCTATTGAAAGACTGGGGTACGATTGCAACATAACTCCCTTTTGACACTGAGGGGCAATTTATAATGGCCAATCAACCTAATTCACAACTTTAAACATTAAGAGGCAATTTAGCATGGCCAATCCACATAACCTGCACAACTTTAGACTGTGGGGGGAAACTGGAGCACCCGGAGAAAACCCACACAGACACAGGGAGAATGTGCAAACTCAATAGTTTTTGCAGATATCAGCTTATTCCCTCCATTGTGGGAGCTTCCCACGTTCCTACACGAAAACATTGTCCCTCTAGACATAACACAGTTAGTATCCTTTATCAACAAACGTCCAGTCTGAATGTCTCCCTCATAATTGTGCATTGATTATGTAGTGAAAATATTTCAAGTTACTCATTGGATTATACCATCTGCCCACTTCCTATAACTATCGACAGAAAATAATAGGCGTGAGCAATGTTATTTCACTGCAATGCAGGGTACAGTGCGTTACTGCGGAATTATATTATTTTGCCAGAGGCACCTCTTTATAATCCAGAGCTTCATTCCCGTCAATTGAAACTTACCCTGACAAACCGGACAGCACTCTCCCTCGGGGATGTAATAATTTTCACACTTTAGCTCTCCACATTCCGCTTTTGAACACAGCGAGATTCCACCCCGACAGCGGCAGAACCAGCAAGCTTCCATGCGGTACACCTCACCCTCTGCGTACTCCGTGCCGTTGTACACGCATTTACGAAGGCCTTCTGGAAGAAAATTAGACAAGAGTATGTCAGCCAGGAGAGAAAATGGCTGGAAAATCTCAGCAGGTCTGGCAGCATCTGTAAGGAGAGAAAGGAGCTGACGTTTCGAATACAAATCACCCTTTGTCAAAGCTAAAAGGCAGAGAAAGTGGGAGAGCTAAGTATTGTTAACTAAATAACATTTCAGTGATAGGGGCACATCTGCAAACTTCTCCTCAAGTACAACCTCCAAGAGAAAATGATTTAAATTTGGCATGTCAGCTGCGACTCTCACCAACTTTTCCAGGTGCACCGTAGGTTGTATCACAGCTTGGTCTGGCTCCTGCTCTGCCCAAGACCACAAGGAACTAAAAGAAGTTGGAAATGTAGCCCAGTCCATCACACAAACCAGCCTCCCATCCATCGACTCTGTCTACACTTCCCGCTGCCTCGGCAGAGCAGCCAGCACTTCGGACATTCTTTTTTCCACCTTCTTCCGTCGCAAAGAAATACAAAAGTCTGAGTCACTTAGCAACCGACTCAAGAACAACTTCTTCCCCGCTGCTATCAGACTTTTGAATGGATTTACCCCGCATTAAGTTGATCCCTCTCTACACCCTAGCTATGACTGTAACACTACATTCTGCACTCTCTCCTTTCTTTCTCTATGAACTGTATGCATAGTCTGTATACCACGCAAAAAAAACTATATCTTTCACTGTATGTTAATACATGTGACAATAAATCAAATCAAAATCAATTTCAACTTGAGTGTTTGGCCAATAGAGGTCTCCAGGACAAAATAATATTCAGACCACAGCATTTCTTTGACAAGTTTATTTTACAGATTTTCGCTACTCTGTTCTGGCAGCTTTTATTGCAGCTAAGTTAGCAGTCTGAGCAGCCAAGTTATTGAATCCCTACAGTGCAGGAAGAGTCCTTTTGGTCCAGCGAATCTGCACTAACTCTCCGACAAGTGCATCTTACTCAGGCCCCGTCTCCCTAACCCCACGCACTTACCCCACTAACCCCCTCCTAACCATCTTTGGAATTCGTTATCACGGGAAGTAGTTGTTGCTAAAACATTCAGGAGGTGGCTAGGTGTAACATTTGGGATGGACAGGATCAAGGTTATGGGGAGAAAGCAGGATTAGGCTATTGATCAAGCATGTTCGTGTTGAATGGTGGAGCAAGGTTGAAGGGCAGAATGGCCTCTGTGTTTCTATGACATGGAGGCACAATTTCGGGCATGGCCAATCCACCTAACCCGCACATCTTTGGAGTGTGGGAGGAAATCCACGCAGACACGGGGAGAATGTGCAAACACCACACAGACAGTGACCCAAGCCAGGAATTAAACCCAGGTCTCCGTGACACAGCAGTGCTAACCAACTGTGCCATGTAGGAAACTTAGGGCCTTCTTTTTCCTCCCACATTCCAAATATGTGTAAATTATTTGGATTGACCATACTCAATTGCCCCTTAGTGTTAGGGGGATTATCAGGGTATATGCATTGGGTTATGAGGATAGGGCTGGGTGGGGTTGTTGTTGGTGTAGACTCGATGGGCTGAAAGACCTCCTTCCGCACTGCAAGGATCCTATGATTCTCTGCAATTCCAAAAAACACAGGTCACCATCATAACTACAAAAATATTTGCATCCAAAAATTAGTTTGCTGTTTAAAAGAAAAGGGAAAAGCAGACTTGCATCCATATAGCACCTCTCACAGGTAGTGGGCATCAGAGTCGATTTTCTGTGCGCAAGTCCTGGCACTCAAACATGGAACCTCATGATTCAAGAGCGGAGCATGTCACCAAATAAACAACGGCTGACACGAAACAAAAGAGGTCACGGGTTTCTCGTGAGACTAACCAGTGCAAACATTTGAAATGATAAGGAACTCGAGATCCAAGCACATTTTAACAACCTAAAATTGATGGTTTTGAATTGACTTAGCTAATTTTCTCATTTCGTGCATTAACACCTAATTGAAGTTTGACACATAGAATTGGTGACACAGTGGTTCACTGCCTGTGTAGAGTTTGCACCATTCTTCCCATGGGTTTCCTCTGGGTGCTCCTGTTTCCTCCCACAGTCCAAAGATGTGCAAGTCAGGTGGATTGGCTGTGCTGAATTGCCCCTGAGTGTCAGCGGGGCAATATGGGGATAGGTGAGACTGTGGACGGTGTAGCTTCGAAGGGCTGAATGGCCTCTTTACGCGCTGTAGGGATTCTATGAATTAATGAGAAAGCCTTGGTGTGCAAATTCCAGGCAGTTCTCAGAGAGTGGAAGATTGGCAGTTCGTTTGAACTCGCGCAATTCTGTGCAAAATGTTTGATGAACCCGTCAAATCGTTCTATTCAGTTTTCTCCTCATTGCGTCCGTGGCGGCGAAGGCTTTTCTTTTCGTGGATGAGCGCTCCAGCCAGGCCGAGAGGGGAAAAAAAAGCACCTTCTCCAAACGGGTGGCGTTTGATGTCAACTTGCTGCCGGTGCATTCATGTGGGCTTAATCTGCAGCGGGCTCACAAAAAGGGCAACACAAAAGATCTCCACGCTGGTCAGAAAAGAACAGCAGACATTTATTATCAAAACACTGATCCCCTTCCTGTCAGTCACAATTAAGCCAGTACCAAGCGCTGAAGGGAATTATTTTTCATCCTTCAGATGGAACAAAAATTTAAAACCTTTCCCAACGTTGAACTGTTGAACTCTTCAGTGGAGGCATGTGACCAGGGCAAAAAAAAAAAGTTGTTTAACTTTGCACTTTATTTCAAGATATTTTACTGCCTAAGCAGTTTTACAGTGACTGGCCTAATATAGCTTAGCAAGTCAGGACGCTTATACCCACAGAAATGGGGTGGCTATCACGTATCCCTAATAGATTACTTTGATCTTCCAGTCTTGCACTCTGGCAGTTTGTCCATTCTCTCCTACGCTTCAGGAATTCCCTCGTGATCTGATGCCCAACTACATGTGCACCCGGGCACCTACTTTAGGTTGGCCTTCCAGGGTGGCACAGTAGTTAGAGTGTTTGGCCTCACAGCGCCAGGGCCCGGGTCCAATTCCTGGCTTGGGTCACTGTCTGTGAGGAGTTTGCACGTTCTCCCCGTGTCTGTGTGGGTTTCCTCCCACAGTCTGAAATGGTGAGCTGGTTAGGTGCAGTGGCCATGCTAAATTCTTCCCTCTGTGTACCCAAACAGGTGCTCGAGTGTGGCGACCAGAGGATTTTCACAGTAACTTCATTTCAGTGTTAATGTAAGCCTGACTCATGACTAATAAATAAACTTTAACTTCCAGAATGTCTGCTTCAAAGACTGAATTTGCCTGATACTCTCTGCATGGCCACATTTCCAATTTGAACAACTTTCGTTTTTGAAGTTTATTTATTAGTGTCACAAATCTGGGCGGCACAGTGGCACAGTGGTTAGCACTACTGTCTCACACTGCCAGGGACTTGAATTCGATTCCCGGCTTGAGTCACTGTCTATGCGGAATCTGCATATTCTCCTCATGTCTGCCTGGGTTTCCTCTGGGTGCTCCGGTTTCCTGCCACAGTCCAAAAGATGTGTGGATTAGGTGGACTGGTGATGTTAAATTGCCCCTTAGCATCAGGGAGACTAGTTTTGGTAAATGCATGGGGTTATGGGGATAGGACGTGCGTGGGATTGTGGTCAGTACAGACTCAATGGGCCAAATGGCCTCCTTCTGTACTGTAGAATTCCATGGCCGGAATTTTACCAGCATTCCCGCCTGAGGCTGAGGCAAATGAAGGATGCTTTTCTGTGAACCAAAATCAGGCGGGTGTGCTGGGTAAATCAGGGTCTGTGACTCTACGAAAAATGCTTACAATCACACTGCAATGAAGTTATTTTGAAAATCCCCTAGTCCCCACACTCCGGCACCTGTTGGGTACATTGAGGGAGAATTTAGCATGGCCAATCAACCTAACTAACACATCTTTCAGACTGTGGGAGGAATCTGGAGAACCTGGAGGAAACCCACACAGACAGGGGGAGAATGTGCAGACTCCACACAAACAGTGACTGAATTGAACCTGGGTCCCTGGCACGGTAAGACAGCAGTGCTAACCACTGTTGCACCTGCTCCGCCCCGTTCTAACTTAATTCAGGTGGATTCCAGTCGAATTTACTCCCTGCCTCTTTTTACGGATTGCTTTACGATCACGAATATCCTCCGTGACCTTTCATCCAAGCATTTTGAGTGATTTGCAAACTTCTGAGTATGATCGAGCTCTTATCTCACCAACATCACTCCACTCCACAGCACTGCCATCTTACTCATTGGCACACATTGCTCTTCAGATGAAACTTTACCCTCTCCTTTCAAACACAAAATAGAAACCAAACCTGGAAGCTCTGCCAAGCAAAGACAAGAGGACACAGAGCTCCAAACAGAAGCATCAACGATGGAGAACCAAATTCAGCTGATGTAAGGCAAGATGATCCTCAAACTTTTCATTTTGGACATCAAGACTGGATAAAGATAAGCAACTTGATTTTTTAGCGTCTGGAAACCAGCAGAGTGGGAGATGCCAACATCCCAGGGGTAAAGTTGGCAGACGATGGATTCACTTTGGCTTCTTTTGTCAATTGTCTGGCATAATCTGACAGACACGGGGGGAGCCAGGACAGGTTGTTGGTGACCTGGACGCCTAAAAACCTGAAGCTCTTGACCATTTTTACTTCGTCCCCATTGATGTAGATGGGGCAGATTCTCCACTGCGCTTCCTGAAGCCAATGACAAACTCCTTCGTTTTGTTGACATTGCGGGAGAGATTATTGTCATCGCACCAAATTCTCTATTTCTTTCCTGTCTTCAAACAAGGAGAAACCATGGCAAGGTTTCTACACATGCAGGATACCTGACAATGGCACTATCTTTATTAGCACTAAGTTTCAGACCTTCGTGCTTTCCACTGGAATCATACATACTAGGAAAGCACCCTATTACCCGTCCTCGAATGGGCTGGCTGAACGAGTGGCACGGACCTTTAAGCTCAGCAATCTGCAGCATCCATACAGGGCAAACTGGCATGATTTTCTTTTGATTGCTGGACTATCTCTCACGCACCAACAGGAATCACACCAGCGGAATGGCTAATGGGGACCGAGCATCCGATAAGATTAAGTCTACTGTTCCAAACCTGGCCGGGAGGGTGGAGTTCCAACAAGAGAACCAGAAGAGGAACTTTGATTCTGCAAGGACAGGAAGAATATTCAAAACGCAATTCATATGAGAAAACTGCAGGGATCACAATGGGAAAAATTACAGAATCCCTATAGTGTAGAGGAGGTGATTTGGCCCATCAGCTTTGGAGAGACTCCGGGTAGGCTGGGGCTGTTTTCCTTCGAACAGAGAAGGCTGAGAGGGGACAAGATTGAGGTGTACAAATCACAAGAGGCATAGAGACAGTGGACAGGAAGAAACTTGCCCCCTTTGTAGAGTAACTAGGGGGCTTAGATTTTTGTTCAGAGTAGAAGATATCGAGGGGGTATGCGAAGAAAACCTTTCTACTCAGAGGCTGGTGGGGATCTGAAACTTGGAGTGAATCTGATCTGGCCCACAAGAGCAACTGCAACTCCCACCAATGAACATGTGCCTGAAATGGAGGTAGAAGCAGGAACCCTCAGAACACTTAAAAAGCATTTAGATGAGCACTTAAAACATAGCAACAAACAAGGCCACGGCCAAATGCCGGGAATGAGAATGGATAGGTGCTCGAGGGTCATGCAGAACGATGGGCCAAAGGGTGTCTTTCTGTATAACTCTGCCCTTCCAGTCACACAATAAGATCACAGCCGATCTCTCCATATTCCCGCCTACCCCGATAACCTTTCACCCCCGCTCTCTTATCAAGAATCTAACTGTCTTAAAAATATTCAAAGATTCTACTTCCACCACCTCCTGAGGAAAAGACTGTGCACATAGAGGGGGGAGAAATATTCTCTTGGTTTCTGTCTTAAATGAGCGACCCTCTACTTTTAAACAGTGACCCTCTAGTGCTAGTTCCTGCCACACGAGGAAACATCCTGTCAATGTTCCTCAGGGTCTTGTACGTTTCAATCAAGTCGCCTCTTGCTTTTCTAAACTCCGGCGGATAAAGCCCAGCCTGTTCAGAAGACGACTCACCCATTCCAGGTGTTAGCCTAGTAAATCTTCTCTGAACCGCTTCCAATACATTTACATCCTTCTTTAAATTAGGAGACCAATACTGTACACAACACTCCAGATGTGGCCTCACCAATGCCCTGTATAACTGAAGCATAACCTCCCTACTTTTCATCTCAATTCCCCTCGCAGTAAACACTAATACTCTGTTAACTTTCCAAATTACTTACTGCACCTGCTTTCTGCAACTCATGCACAAACTGAAATACAACATAATAGTGATATTTTCAATGTGGTTATATAGTTTTGTCCAAGAAATATCGAGACGTATTTATTTATTTATCAGTGTCACATATAGGCTGATATTAACACTGCAATGAAGTTACTGGGAAAATCCCCCAGTTGCCACGCTCTGGTGCCTGTTCGGGTACACTGAAGGAGAATTTGGCACGGCCAATGCACCTAACGAGCACGTCTTTCAGACTGTGGGAGGTAACTGGAATATCTGGAAGAAACCCACACAGACACGGGGAGAACGTGCAGACTCCGCACAGACAGTGATCCAAGCCAGGAATCAAACCTGGGTCCCTGGTGCTGTGAGGCAGCAGTGCTAACCACTGTACCACTGTGTTGCCCATCTCGCTCGTGCTCACACTCCTGCTCTCCTTCAATCCTCTCGGTCACACGTCCTTTTCACTCCTCCATCTCTCAGTCCTTGAGTCATCTCATTTCTATCTCTTTCACTCTCATTTCACTGCCCAGTCTCAGAATGGTGGCACAGTGGTTAGCACTGCTGCCTCACAGTGCCAGGTTTGACTCCCAACTTGGGCCACTGTCTGTGCCAAGTCTGCACGTTCTCCCCATGTCTGCGTGGGTTTCCTCCGAACGCTCTGGTTTCCTTCCACAGTCCAAAAGATGTGTTGGTTAGGCGCATTGGTCTAAATTCTCCCTCAGTGTACCCAAACAGGAGCAGGAGTGTGGCGACTGGGGGGGATATTCACAGTAACTTCATTGCAGTGTTAATGTAAATTGACTTGTGAGACTAATAAATAAACTTATAAAAAAAAACCTCTCCAGATATTTCATTCCATCTTCCTTCTGTCTGAAGATTGCAAAGATAGCTACAGACATGTGAGGTCATTTCTATACATACTCCTTGCCAACATTTTAATCCCAACAGTCATTGGTCTGGTGGATAGCAGAATCATAGAATCCCTACAGGGCAGAAGGAGGCCATTCAGCCCATCGAGTCCACATCAACAACAATCCCACCCAGGCTGTATTCCCATGATCTCACATATTTACTGCTAATTCCCTGATACTAAGGGGCAATTTAGCACGGCCAATCAACCTAACCTGCACATCGGTGGGAGAAAACCGGGGCACCTGGAGGAAACCCATGCAAAAACAGGGAGAATGTCACAGACAGTGACCCAAGTTGGGAATCAAATCTGAATTCCGGAGGCTGAGAGGCAGCCAGTGCTAACACTGTGCCACCCCAAACTTATCATATATTAGTTTAGCAAATTAGCCAACTAGATGCATTTCTGTATTCCACCAATAGTTTCAATCTTGCAGTATGTTGTAATAATAGACAATTTGCAACTGAGCAAGGAAGCTCTATATGCATTTGGATGATATCAAATATAGAGTGTTAGAAAAATGTTAAAGCTAAGTATTGAAGATGCTGGGAATAAAATTCTGAAAATACTGTGTGTCAGGCAGCATCAGTGTATAGAAAGGCAGGAAATCTTAGAAAGAAACTGTAGAAACCCAACAGTGCAGAAAGAGACCATTCAGCCCATCAAGTCGACACCGACAACAATCCCACCTCTGCCTTATTCCTGCAACCCCACATATTTATCCTGCTAATCCCTCCAACCTACACATCCCAGGACACTAACGGGCAATTTAGCATGGCCAAAGCACCTAACCTGCACATCTTTGGATTGTGGGAGGAAATTGGAAGAAATCTTTGCAGACACAGGGAGAATGAGCAGACTCTGCACAGTGACCCAAACTCGGAATTGAATTCGGGTTCCTGGTGCTGAGAGGCAGCGGTGTTAACCACTGTTTCAGGTTAATGACTTTTTGTTGGAATGTTAATGGAACACTCAAGTTTTTTCACAACAATCCTTGCTTATTAACAGGGTTATTCAACATCTTATTAGGTGTTGTGATGAAAGAGCTAGGGTACGAGAGGGATAAGGATTGAATAGCCTTCTCTTCCTTAGGCTTTTTTTTTCCCTAAAACACATCATTTGTGCAACAAAGTGAGATATTGGGTGTATAGAATTAATATAATCTTTTTATACCTTTTTTTAAAATCATTCATGGGACATGGGCATCACTGGCTGGCCAGTATTTATTGCCCATCGCTATTGCTCTGGAGCCATAGGTAGGCCAGACTGGGTGAGGATGGCAGATTTCCTTCCCTAAAGGACATTAGTGAATCAAATGGCTTTTTCTGACAACCGTTTCGTGGTCATCAGTAGATCCTTAATTCCAGCTTTTTTTTGAAATTGTATTCAAATTTCATCATTTGCCATGGCGGGATTCGAACCTGGATCCCCAGAACATTATCTGAGTTTGTGGGTTAATAGTCTAGCGATAATATCACTGGGCCGTCGCCTCCTCTACAATGCATTGTGTCTTCTCTTGAAAGTATGGTGGTCAAAATTTAACCACATTAACTTGAATGCGGGAATTTTACTGTCCCGCCCACCACAGGAATTGGAACGGGTGAGGGGCAGACCACGGAAAGATCCATTGACCTCAGGCAGGATGGTTTTGGGATGAGCAAAGCCATACAATCCCGCCCAAAATGAACAAAAGTCAAGCGGAAGCAATACCTGGTCTGCACTCATACACATCACAGCATTCTCCGGGAATCCCCGTCGCTTCAGAAAGCAGAACTCGCTGATGAGTAAAGGGACAATTCTCTTCTTTGCAGGCTGCCTTGTTGCACTGGCAGACACTTGGTGTTGGGCAGCACTTGCCTGGTGGTGTGTACCCTTTGATAAGTACGGAATCCTCAGGGCAAAGCGACTCAAATTGTACCGGGCAGCGCTCATTGGAGCAATCCAGTGTGTCCCCTGCGTAGAGGGAGAGGAACAATGTAAGTGGTTGTATTCTGCGGAACTGAGTTAATGCAGCACAACACATCATTTATAAATACAGACTATAATACACGGCACTCGTTTAGACCGAGGCAAGCTATCAACGCAGATAAAAACACATCAGTAACACACAGCCGTTCACCAATCATTGACTTGTCTACATTTCCCACTGCCTTGGCAAAGCAGCCAACATAATCAAAAACCCCATGAACTCCCCGGACTCTCTTCCACCTCCTTCCGTCGGAAAAAAGATGCAAAAGCCTGAAGTCACGTACTAATGAACTCAAGAACAGCTTCTTCCCTGCTACCATCACACTTCTGAACGAACTTACCTTGGATTAAGTTGATTTTTCTCTCACCCGAGCTACGACTGTAACACTACATTCTGCACCCTCTCCTTTCCTTCTCTACGAACGGTATGCTTGATCTGTGTAGTGCTCAAGAAACAATATCTTTGCACCGTATACTAATAAGTGTGACAATAATAAACGAAATCAAATCATTCTGAAGACCATTGTTATTTAAACCTAACCCTAAGCAATTGCTGTTCCATTTTTGTAACATGGAAGGTTTGTATCGGACTTTAAAGGCAGATAATATCAGCTTAACAAGTAACAGACCAGCTTCATGGGTTTGAGAGTTAGGATGTATCTACATCTCTTTCAGTTCAGAAACTCACCATACCACCTGATGTGGAATTCAAGATTTTCCCAATCTTAATGAAAACTAAATTTTGCAGAATGATTAGTTTTTTTTGAAAAAAGGTTCTTTGAACCTAGAATCCCAGAAAGAAGCCATTTGGCCCATCAAGTCTGCACCAACAACAATCCCACTCAGGCCCTACCCCTGCCTCTGTGTTGCTTGCTTCAGTTAAAATACTTCATTTTAAGATATTCCAACCATTGTAATTACGTGAAGCTTTGAGCTAACTTAGCCACATTTTGCAATTCAGCTGAGAATTCTGGGACGAGCTTCGGAATTGACTACGTTCTTTCAAAATACAATGTTGGCAGAAATGATGCCAAACAAAGTTTTTCATGGCCACACAGCTGCCAATTGTTTATGTAAGTTGGAGGCTATGTGTGCCAGCTCTTTCAATAACACTGATAAGAATCTACCGTGGTTAGCACTGCTGCCTCACAGTGCCAGGAGCCTGGGTTCGATTCCTGGCTTGGGTAACTGTCTGTGTGGAGTTTGCACATTCTCCCCATGTCTGTGTGGGTTTCCTCTGGTTTCCTTCCACATTCTGAAAGACGTGCTGATTAGGTGCTTTGAGTACGGTGACTAGGGGAATTTCACTAACTTCATTGCAGTGTTAATGTAGGCCTTATTTGTAACTAATAAATAAACTTTTACTTTTTATTCTAAGTAACAGCTATTTGTTTAGTTCAGTTGAGTCCTGTGCAAGTTTTAGATGGCGTCTATATTGGGACCAGCTTCTGCTCTCTCTCTCTCTCTCCCTCCAGTAAATTAGTTTTTTCCGCTTTCTGTTATGTTAATTTTAAATGTTGCTCAAAATAGAAGTTCAACTTCAGGCCAGTTTTGCCTACATCTAATCTAAGAAAAGAACAGATCCTATAGCCTGGAACCCAGGTTTTTACCCTTGCTTGTCCCCTATGGCTAATTCACTTAACTTGCACAGTCTTTGGACTGTGGGAGGAAACCGGAACACCCGGAGGAAACCCAGGCAAACATGGGGAGAATGTCCACAGAGACAATGACCCAATGCTGGAATTGAACCCGAGTCCCTGGCGCTGTGAAGCAGCAATGCTAACCACTGTGCCGTCCATCACTCCCATTACCGAACCCCATGAACCCACACCCCTACAGAATGTCCATCGCTACTCCAACTCAGCTTGAATGCTGCCCAAACCCACACTTTTGTTCCCGTTCCAAAGCATTGCAACAGCACTAACCACTGTGCCAGCATGCCACTCGGTACTTGTATAACTTTGTGAACCTTGGGAATAAATGGTTACGATTTTGCCTTTGCATAATGGTAGAGACCGTATGGCAGGGTGGGAGGTGTGGGGCGGCAATGGTCATCTCTAATTTGTCACACTAATTGTCTGATATCCAGTGTTGAGCACGCAGCAAATTGCTTCAGTTACTGTCCATATCCGGACTTCACCCCATGCAAACTTAATTTCTTAATCACCTCATCCATTTTCCTCCCTGACCACTGTCTGAACTGGATCCTTCACAACCTTGGCACTCTGCATCACCAAGTTGAACATCCGGGTCATAGAATCCGTACAGTACAGAAGTAGCAACAAATCCCACCCAAGCCACATCTCTTTAATGCCTCCTAATCCCCCTGACACTAAGGGGCAATTTAGCATGGCCTATCCACATCTTTAGAGAATGGGTGGAAACTAGAGGACCCGGAGGAAACCCATGCAGACATGGTGAGAATGTGCAAACTCCGCACAGACAACAACCTGGAGCGGAATTGAACCCAGGTCCTTGATGTTGTGAAGCAGCAATGCTAACCACTGTGCTGTCCATCACTCCCATTACCGAACCCCATGAACCCACACCCCTACAGAATGTCCATCGCTACTCCAACTCAGCTTAAATGCTGCCCAAACCCACACTTTTGTTCCCGTTCCAAAGCATTGCTTGGTTCCTGCATAAAACTAGATCTGTTATTGTCATTTTATCCCACTGTACATACAACAATTTCCATTCCCCCACAACCATCAATTCCTGTCAAGTTCTGTGCTGACCATTTGGAATATGAGGGGGTGAGGACTTTGTCTAGACTGGATTCAAATCCAAGACTCAGAGTAGGAAGGGAAGTATTTAAACTCAACTTTCTCACTGATTATTTGCTTAACTTATTGGGTAATGTAAAAGGAGATCTATACAAGACCTGGCTAACCCAATCTGATGTTATCCTGGGATATTCACTGCAAAAACAGTCACAAGTAATTGGCCAAGCAACGAGAAATGCCAATACATCTTTCCCTACATTAGATTCACATATACATGGGTAATAATTTTACGCAATATGCTTTAGGCAAAATTAAGGAGATTGTTCAGTTATTTTCAAAAACAGCATAATATAATGTTGACCTAATCCAATTTGGACAATCACTTCACTTATTTAATTAACTGAAGCAGCAATAAGAACCTATTTCCTTGGCCATGTGGAACTAATACTGTGCACAGAACACTGGGCAATCGTATCAAGAGGCCAGCGCATATTCTGGGTTTCTCCAATTTGCCGAGACACAGGTTCAAATAAGGAGAAAGTTAGAGAGCGCACACATTCTTTGGAAGATTTGCATCTCAAATCCATTTGAATCTGAACTCGAGAAACTATGCCTTAAAGGAACATTCCGAGAGGAGCAACAGCCTTTTGTAACGTGAACAGAATTGCTCTCGCAAACCTGCTCAATTAATGTTAACTGTTTCCTTCTCCGGACTGTAATAGGGTGTCCACAGGGGACCAAAGTAAAGAAGGTAAAATGCCACCCCTTCGAAAATGCACAAGCATTACAATGCAGTCACATACAAGCACTATCTGTCCACAAGACGCAGTTTATTTCATATCACCGGGGACCCGGTTGGCTGTCCAGCTGAGGAAACCATACAGACACAGGGAGAACTGTCTACAAACTCCACACACTCACTCACACACACACACACAGAGTCACCCAAGGCTAGAATCGAACCCGGTCTCCGGCTGTGAAGCAGTAATGTTAACCACTGTGCAATCTTGCTGCCCGTGTGTTAATCAACTTGGTAGAGGTAGTGGGTCAGTGGCACAGTCTATCCTCCTGTGCAATCAACGGCGCTACAGGAATGAATTCCTCCCCCACCATATTAGATTTTATTATTTATCCTTTCAATCACGCTGGTTCTTTTGATAATCCAGCCTGGTTAAAAAGGAGACAGTGGCGACGTGGTAATGTCACTGGACTAGTAATCCAGAGATGCGCTAACCTTCTGAGGGCATGGGTTCAAATCTCACCCTAGTAGCAATTAATTATATCTGGAATTGAAAACTCTGAGTTGAAAGTATTAATAATGTGAACGCTAACTGTCAAAACAAAACCTATCTGGGTCCTAATGTTCTTCAGGGAAGGAAATTTGTCATCTTTATCTGTCTGGTTGTGAGCGACTCCAGATAGCTAGCAATAGGTGGCACAGTGGTTAGCTCAGCTGCCTCACAATGTGGCATCCCACCCCCGCAAACAGAAGTCCCCGGCACTGTGAGGTAGAAGTACTAACCACTGTGCCACCCTCGCTGTGTTAAAGTAAAATTTAGCATGGTCCATTCAGCTAACCAGCATGTCTTTCAGACTGTGGGAGGTAACTGGAGCACCCGGAGGAAACCCACACAGACACGGGGAGAATGTGCAGACTCCACACAAACAGTGACCCAAGCCAGCAGCACAGTTTATCACTGAGGCAAGGAGTCAAAATCTTTGACTGTATTAAGGCAAAAAAAAAAAGGAATAGGGCTCCAGATTACATTAATGAAATCTAGCCAAGGCAACGATAAAGATAAGAGAATCCTTTTTAAGATGAAAGATGTACAAGCGGATGAGGCACGTATAAAAAAAGTGTTCAGTGTCTATTCAGATGAGAATGGAAATAGTTTTGGACTGGTCAACCAGGTTTTACTTTTGTCCGAGGAAGTCAGCCAACCCACTCATCAACTTTACTAAGTGCAATGATTGCTTAAATTAAATACAGGCCTGGATGAGATGTGACTACTGCTCTCTACACAACATAACCAACTACAGACATACACTGAACAGGATCAAGGGAGTTACAGAACGCGGTCACAATCAGCCCGAGATAGGATAACTAAATTATCTTGCATTTTCATGAGTCATTTTACAATATTTGTTCAGATAAATTATGATAAGCTTAAGCAAGATCTGGGCTCCCAACCGCAAACAAGCCAGTCTATTAAGAATGAAGTGGCATAGGGCCAGAATGGTTCAAAGACCTTGCTGTCATAACGGTGAGGAAAACTTATCCAAATATCATAGAACCCTACAGCGCAGAAAGAGGCCTTCAGCCCATTGAGTCTGCATCGAACACAATCCCACCAAGGCCCTACCTCCATATCCCACCCACTAATCCCTCTAACCTACACATCCCTGGACACTAAGGGGCAATTTCTTAGCATGGCCAATCGACCTAACCCGCACATCTTTGGACTGTGGGAGGAAACTGGAGTACCCGGAGGAAACCCACGTAGACACGAGGAGAATGTGCAAACTCCACACAGACAGTGGCCCGAGCTGGGAATCGAACCCTGGACTCTGGAGCTGTGAAGCAGCAGTGCTAACCACTATGCTATTGTGCTGTCTTAAAAATGATTCAAACTCACACAGAAGGGCACATACTTACACAATGAAAGGTACAATTTTCCAAATGTGTTAGATCCACAAAGCCTATGTTGGTCACTTTTTCTGATGCCAAAAATTATAGGCATATAATCTGCACAAATTGGCAGACTTCTGGAAAGATTCTAGAAACATCCAGCAAATTCACTTGCTTTGATGTAAAACCTTGTGCCTTTTCAACAGATCCAAATGCCTTGAAATCTTGTTCCTCTCCCCCCCTCTCCAAATTAACACTAAAGTTTATTTACTGGAGTCATAAGTCAGCTTACATTAACACTGCAATGAAGTTGCTGTGAAAATCCCCTAGTTGCTACACTCCGACATCTATTCAGGTACACTGAAGGAGAATTTAGCACAGCTGATGCACCTAACCCACACATCTTTGGGTACTAAAGGACAATTTAGCATGGACACTCCACCCACTCGGCACGTCTTTGGACTGAGGGAGGAAACCGCAGCACCCAGAGGAAACTCACACAGACACAGAGAATGTACAAAGCTGGGAATCAACCCGGGTTCCTGACGCTGTGAGGCAACAGTGCTAACCACTGTGCCACCCATAACATATGTAATTCACCAAATTAACATTACCTCAGTGTCTCAAATCCGTCTATCCAAAAAAACCAGCAGGGTCTGTAAACTGCGCTTTTTTTAAAAAAAGCAATACCATGCATTTTTATAATTATTAGATGAGCAAAATTAGATCTAGCTCTTGGGGCTAATGAGATACAGGAGGAAGGCCAGATCAGGATATAGAATTTGATAATCAGCCATGACCAAAATGAATGGTGGAGCAGACTCGAAGGGCTGAATGGTCTACTCCTGCTTCTAATTTCTACGTACCTGATATTCGCTTCCCCCATCTTACTAGGCGCGATTATGTTGACTAGAGTCATAGAATCCCTACAGTGCAAAAGGAGGCCATTCGGCCCATCCAGTCATTGACTTCGTGCTCCTCTTTTTACCTGTATTCTGAGTGGTCCGCAAGCTACTTGACACAACCTGAAAAGTGGCAGGTTTCAAAATGAGCAAGACCTGAGCTCTTGGGTTGCTGATTTTATATATGTGTTATAATATGTACTATATATAAAATAGTTCATATAACATGCTGTCCTCTTATTGAGATTTCTGTTCATACCATTTTTACCAATCACAGCTACTCTTCACTCAAGCCATTTCCTAATGCCCCAATCCTGCCTCTTGAGTACTCTCATCCGCCTACTTTATTTTCACCATGGCGGCACTGTGGTTAGCACTGCGTCCTCACAGCGCCAGGGACTGCGGTTTCAATTCCCGGCTTGAGTCACTGTCTGTGCGGAGTTTGCACGTTCTCCCTGTGTCTGCGTGGGTTTCCTCTGAGTGCTCCAGTTTCCTCCCACAGTCTGAAAGATGTGCTGGTTCGCTGCATCGGCCATGTTAAATTCTCCCTCAGTGTACCCGGGTGTGGCGGCTAGGGGATTCTCACAGCAACTCCATTGCAGTGTTAACGTAAGTCTACTTGTGACACTAGTAAATAAGCTTTCGACTTAGATAAACATTATGAATTGGCACAGCAGCCTAAGTTGCTGTGATCGGGTGGGTGGCGAATAATTCATGCCTGATATTTGCTTCCCTCATCTTACTAGGCACGATGCTGTCTTAAATATTAATGACATTCTTTTAGATGTCTGTGAGAGGAGGAGGGTATCCTGATGTCTGTGGGGAGGGGGCGGTCTCAATGTCCATGGGGAGCAAGATGGGTCAGCAGGAGATCTCTCAGATCCAAGTGCATGTGCAATGGCGCCCCTCAGCAGCTAGCTTCACCAGCAGACTGAGGCTCCACGGCTTCCCTCCCTCTACTGGCGAGAATTGCATCCTGGCACTTTTATTTTTGCAGCAATTGCTGTAAAATTGCATTTTCAAACTGCCCAAAACTCCCATTTTCTTGCTCGCTCGGCACTTAGAATTCTTTTTTGTTAAAATTCCCCCTTGGTGTCAATGGAGGTATCCAGGGTGTTTTTTTCCATAAAACCCTCCCTTAGAAGCATAGAATCCTGAAGGAGGAAGAGGCCATTCGGCTCGTCGATTTTGAACTGACCACAATCTGACCCAGGCTCTATTACCGTCACCCCACACATTTACCCTAGCTGGTCCTCCTAACATTAAAGGTCAATTTAAGATGGTCAATCAACCTAACCCGCACATCTTTGTACTGTGGGAAGAAACTGGAGCACCCGGAAGAAACCCATCCAGACACAGGGAGAATATGCGGAATCCGCACAGACAGCGACCCAAGCCCGGAATTGAACCTGGGTCTTTGGTGCTGTGAAGCAGCAGTGCTAACCACTCTCCTTCTTGTATCACTCTTTACTCATGACAAGAGTGCAAGTGGCACCTAAGTTTGTTGTTCGCTTCACTGGGTTGCTTGGAGGCATTCTGCAGCAGCCTGTGGAAATATCAACAGTCTCCTGAGTACAGTATTTCATCCTATAAAAGGGATTTACTTTGCCGTACACCTTGAAGTTGTATAAGATAGCAGACATCTTCCGCTGAACAAACTTCTTCCTAACTCTACTTCACAAAGATTATTGTAATCACAGTCAATCAATCAGATGCATTTTGTTTGAATAGCTATACGGGATAAGCATCTAATAATTTGGAACAAAAGTTTTCAGTGCAAAGAATGCTTCTGCTTATGGGAGGAAAAATGCCCAATGCTGCAAGTATTTAGCATTTCACTTGGTTATGGAATTGTGGAGCTAAGCAAACATGGGTTTGGAAAATGGAGAAGTGACAAAAGGTGGGTGATGAGGATTTAACCCATGTTGATGGATGATCACTATTTATTTGCGGGGCAGCATACAAGGCCTTATAAACACAGAAGGGGATTTCTTTACCAATGTGGAGATGCTCCAGCAGGTGTGGTGTGGCAGTGAGGTGTCTGCTGTGTAGGATGGTTTAGTGGGTCACAAAACGGTGAATTTCCCCCTGTGTTTCATCATTTCAGCTTGGATGAAGATGCCCCACCCATCCAACCCCTCCACCCACCCACCCACCCTCTGTGAAGCTATTTTTTGGAGACTCACTGCTCTCCAACTGCCATCTCGTTCAAGTTCCCAGCTCATCTTCGTGACAGCTACTAATCACACGCTGTGTCTACATGTCTCTGTGCAGCTCCTACTTATTAATTGAAAGGTGGGGGGGGGGGGGGCGCGGTGGGTGCATGCAAAGCGCTCCAATTAAATCGCATACTCAACTTCTGATAAAGAGCAAACTGTGTGGGACAGGGTGGGGGGCTACGTTAGTCATTTTGTCAGGGAATGTTTAGGTTAGAGGAAAAAAAGAGAAAATAAAAGAAGCATTTTGCGTGCTTCAGAGTTTTTAAAACTCATGAAGAAAGCGTTTCCCCTGGCTTGTAACTTTGACATGACATCGCCAACCAGCAAACAGGCTGCAGTATACAAACTGCTGTTGTTTGCATATGCCGTACAATGCGCCTATTGATAAATCCTCTGCTTTGGCTAATATTATGCATGAATGTGTAAAGCATCTACATTGAAAACTTGCCAAAAGCAGACCGTGCTTTCTTTACTGAGCTGGTCGTCACCCGAGCTAGATTCAAAGTATTCATCCATTGAATTCCCAGAGGCGCTGTAGTGAGCTGTGGCTTCAGCAATGTATTATAAAGGGACATGAACTCGCGGCGATTCTAACAATCAGACGACGGGAAGTGCTGGGTTTTGAGAGTTGGCACCGCTTTCAATTAAAACAACGTGTTTGGACACTGACTTCACCCGTTAAAAAAGTAGGGGAGAAGAAGGAGATTTCTAAGAAAATAAACTGTTTAAAAAAAAAAGCGATATGCTCTGAATGAGGAGAATAACATCAACTTTCAACAGTCTGCTTCACAGTATCCCGGCAGCGAGATTTCCGAATTGTACTCCCAAACCTGCTCCGCAAAGTCCGAGTAACTGGGGCCTCACTGTGTTCATTATTTCACAGTAAGAAGTCTCACAACATCAGGTTAAAATCCAACAGGTTTATTTGGTAGCAAAAGCCATTAGCTTTCGGAGTGCTCGCTGCTCCTTCGTCTATGAAGGGGCAGTGCTCCGAAAGCTAGTGGCTTTTGTTACCAAATAAACCTGTTGGACTTTAACCTGGTGTTGTGAGACTTCTTACTGCGTTTACCCCAGCCCAACACTGGCATCTCTACATCCTATTATTTCATCCATTACCAATCCGGAAACTCAACTGATATTCCGGGGACCCGGGTTCAAATCCCGCCATGCCAGATGCTGGAATCAGAGACTCAGCAAGGGGACCCCGGCTCCATTGCAGGTGGTGGAACCTAAATGTGAATTCAATAAAAAGTATCTGGAATTAAGAATCTACTGATGACTACGAAACCACTGTCAATTATCAGAAAAACCCATCTGGTTCACTAATGTCCTTTAAGGAAGGAAATCTGCCGTCCTTACCTGGTCTGGCTTACATGTGACTCCAGAGCCACAGCACTGTGGTTGACTTTCAACTGCTCTTCAAAAACAACTAGGGATGGGTAATAAATGCCGGCCAACCAGTGATGCCCATGTCCTTTATGAATAAAAAAAAATGCATTTGGACTGTTGGGATTTTGTAGCCCTGGACATTGGGAATGACCACTTTTCAAATATTTCTGGAACAAGATCATTTAATCAAAAAAAATTATTTGTTCATGGGATATGGGCAGGAAAAACATTTCAAGGCCATCCCTAGGATAGACACACACACACACACGTACTGCATATGGGTAGGCACGCACACACTGCATATGGGTAGGCACGCACACACACACACTGCATATGGGTAGGCACGCACACACACACACCCTGCATATGGGTAGGCCACACACACCACACACTGCATATGGGTAGGCACGCACAACACACAACACTGCATATGGGTAGGCACGCACACACACCACACACTGCATATGGGTAGGCACGCACACACACACACACACGCATATGGGTGCACGCACACACACACACACTGCATATGGGTAAGCACGCACACACACACACACACTGCATATGGGTAGGCACGCACACACACACACTGCCATATGGGTAGGCACGCACACACACACACATGCATATGGGTAGCACGCACACACACACACACACTGCATATAGGTAGGCATGCACACACACACACTGCGGTTGGGTAGGCACGCACACACACACACCGCGGATGGGTAGGCATGCACACACATACACTGCGGATAGGTAGGCACGCACACACACACTGCGGATGGGTAGGCACGCGCACACACACTGCGGATGGGTAGGTACGCGCACACACACTGCGGATGGGTAGGCACGCGCACACACACTGCGGATGGGTAGGCACGTGCACGTGCACACGCATACACACACACACGCACGTACAGACACACATGCAGACACGTTTATAATATATAACAATAAATAAAGAAAATGGCATAATTCCATCATGCTAACTGATTCCAATCAGAATATACAGAAATCCAAATGTAAAAGAGATCTTTGGACAGCTTACAGAAAACACAAGTACAGTATTTTGAAAGCTGCAAGGGACTTCCAGTATTCCAAGAATTAAAAAAGCTTTGGGAAAATATTGAACAGGAATCGGATGGGGAAGTTTTCTATTCTCTGAATGAACAAAGACGGAATTATATACAGACCTGTGAATGGATTAGGAATATATCAGAATCTCAGGCCACAGAGACTGTTTCAAGCCTACTAACTGTTGCACTTGGTTCATACTATGGGAACGGCTCACACTGGTATTGTTCAGGCTGAGTTAAATTAGCACTTAAATCAAAACAACTCTAAGCTTTTTTTTGGACCATTGGAACTCTTTGCACATCCTAAACACATTGAGGTGTTTCATCACATATACAGAACCGGTATATTGAATTAAAAAACACACTTCAAGAAAACACAACAGCCAGAATTTTACTGCCTTGCCCGTCCCAGAATCGAGGTGGGCGAGGCTCATAGAACGGCATTCTCCATCGGCCTCAGGAGAGCGAAGCAGTAAAATTCTGGCAAAGGGCAAACAGGCAACATGGTTAGCACCGCTGCCTCACTGTGCCAGGGCTCAGTTCTGGTCTTGGGTCACTGTCTGCATGTTCTCCCCGTGATTGCGTGGGTTTCCTCCCGCAGTCCAAATGCTGTGAAGATTAGGTGGATTGGGCATGCTAAATTGGCCCTCAGTTTAGATTAGGGGAACTAGTGGGGTAAATATGTGAGATTGTGGGGAGGGCCTGAGTAAGATGAGTCAATGCAGACTCAATGGGCCAAACGGCCTCCCTCTGTACTGTAGGAACTCTATGAATCAGAGGTACTTACAGAATGCTGTATTAAAAGTGGTTTCATGTGGCCACTAAAGTAGCCAGAATCAACAGTAATCCCATAAAAGGACAACAAACAAATCTTCTCATTAGCCCGGAAAATTTCCATTGCACTTTTTGTCCCAAATATTTAAGAGTCTTAGAAATCAGGATTGCTGCACAAAACCTTGGGACATTTAGGCGTAAGGACAAACAGCAACTTTTATCTGTTGGCAGTAAACAAGCCAAGCTTTTAAACTTTACAATCCAATTGCTAGCTTGTAGCATCGAGACTGGAAACAGACCTGGGGCTACATCCTGACAGGCATCTGCAATCAGTTATCTCAACATATTTACTCAGGCTGAAACTGTAAAACGCACCAGCAACAATTCATCTGTAACAAAGCTTACAGTAAAGACGGCCCGTGGAATGACTATTTGGGAGAGCAGCGGTTCATTTTTGCCATCTCTCCCCTCTCACCCCCTCTTGGTGAACGCGATGCCAAAACTTACAAGGTACTGCGAGGCCTGGATAGAGTGGACGTGAAGAGGATGTTTCTACTGGTAGGAAAAACTAGAACGAGGGGGCACAACCTCAGGCTAAAGGGACAACCCTTTAAAACAGAGATGAGGAGGAATTTCTTTAGCCAGGAAGTGGTCAATCTGTGGAACTCTTTGCCGCAGAAGGTTGTGGAGGCCAGGTCATTAAGTGTCTTTAAGACAGAGATAGATAGGTTCTTGGTTAATAAGGGAATCAGGGATTATGGGGAAAAGACAGGAAAATGGAGATGAGAAAAATATCAGCCATGATTGAATGGAGAAGCAGATTCGATGGGTTGAGTGGCCTAATTCTGCCCCTATGTCTTCAAGGAAAATGGATCAAACATGGAACTTGAGGAAGATAAGTAATTAGCCTCATTGGCTCAGCAGCAGTGCGGTGTGAGAGAGTCAGAAGGTCGTCGGTCCAAGTCCCACTCCAGTGACTTCAACCCAAAACCTGTGTTGGCCGTGCAGCACTGGCTTTATGAAGTTAATGGAAGCTTTAACACTAGATGTTAGCTCAGATTGCTCTCTGCCATGGGGATAAAAGCCCCTCCCCCCCCACCCCCGCGGCACAATTTCAGAAAAGAAAAAGGAGGTTCTCCCCAGGCAGTATTCATGGGGTGACACGGTGGCACAGTGGTTAGCACTGCTGCCTTTCAGCACCAGGAACCTGGATTCGATTCCCGGGCTCGGGTCACTGTCAGTGTGGAGCCTGCATGTTCTCCCCGTGTCTGCGTGGGTTTCCTCCATGTGCTCCGGTTTCCTCCCATAGTCCGAAAAATGTACTGGTTAGGTGCATTGACCCCGAACAGGCATCAGAGTGTGGTGAATTTCACAGCAACTTCATTGCATTGTTAATGTATGCTTATTTGTGACTAATAAATAAACTTTATCCATCGTTAAACCGACATGAGTAAAATGGGTGATCTGGTTAGTATCAAGGTGGGGTGAGCTTTTCCAGCCCTTGCCACTGGTGAGATTTTCCAGGCCTGCCGAAGGTCACCTCCTTCACCCCCCCACCCCCCCCCCCCCCCCACCCACTCAACACTCTCCTCTCCTCCATGGCAGGTTTCCAGTGGTGGTAAACCTCGGAGGCAGAAGTCCCTTCACTAAAATCACTTTATTTACAACTACATACAGAATGCTTTCCGTTAGAAGTCTACACGAGGAGTTCCAGAGGAACTGGCACGCCTGGTTAAGTACAAAGGAAGAGATTCTCTGGTTGGCCCATCAATTTGCCCTTAATCAGGGAGTTCATATTCTAACAGGCCCACCTCAGTTCCTGATTAAAGTCAGAAATAAATGACCCATGTAAAACGCTGCAGACATTAGTGGGACTGGAAGATCCTCCAGCAGCCAATGGGTGAGCCATTGCTGGAAAACACATTGCAGAGGTGCTGGAAAATATACCCACAGGCGCATGCCCCAAGACCAGAAAATCTCCCCCCCTCCGAGGTCAACAGACCTTTGGCATGGTTGGAGTCCGCCTGCCACAATTCCAGGGTGGACAGGACAGGAATATTCCATCCATGGTCTTTGTGACATTCTGCATCTTTATCATTCCCAGATTTCTCTTTCTCTCCTCAAGGGAAAAGTATCGCTGTTATATTTTCCATCTGCAAATCACAGTTGACATCTTTTAAATTGTGGTAGATTTAAACACATGCATTCACCAGAAGGACACCATAAGACACAGGAACAGGAGTGGGGCTGTTCTGCCTCTTGAGGCATCTCTGCAGCAAGTAAACATGAGGATGCCGAGCATCGGGACCAGGGACGTATCAGTTTTAGTAACACGATAACAGTGCCTCACAACGCAGGGACCCGGGTTCGATTCCTGGCTTGGGTCACTGTCTGTGTGGATTGCACATTCTCCCCATACCTGCTCCGGTTTCCTCCCACAGCCCAAATATGTGCGGGTTAGGTTGTTTGGCCATGTTAAATTGTCCCTTAATGTCAGCGGGACTAGGAGGGTAAATATCTGGGTTTACGGGGATAGTTCCTGGATGGGAGTGTGTTCAGTGCAGGCTTGATGGGCCAAATGACCTCTTTCTGCATGGTAGGGATTCTATGATTTGATGAGTTCAAATGCGGGGTTTGAGTTGGAAAGACCTTTTTTGGCGCCAAATGCATTTTCTTTTGGAGGTAAATGTGGCACGTTTGGCTATTTTAATTATCCAATCATTAGTGTGGTGGGCTGAGAATGGTCAACATTTAAGTTTTTGGTTTCCTGTCTGTTCAGAAAGGAAGTCCGTCTGAGTTAAAGTTTGAATTGGAAAATGGGCAGAGCGAGAAAATTCTGCCCTTCTCCTCACATTACTGTTGGCTGGTTTAAAGGATTTCTAGTTCTGTAAAGTCAATTCAGTCCACCTTCAAAGGTAGAGAGTGAACATCGTTATTTTCCAAAGAGTAATTAAAATATCTACAATCCCACCGAACACTGTGGACTGTTCAGTGCTCCATAAAATCATCATGGTTTACAATGAAATTGGTTCAGTAGAGTCTTCATGTTGCACTTTAGAAGCTAAGGCACGCGCGTACACGTACAAGAATGAGAGGCTTTGTGGTGCAGTGGGTAACATCCCTGCCTCTAAACCAGAAGCTCTGGGTTCGAGTTCCTCTCCAAGGTTTGTTGGCCAAGGAAAAGGTGTTCATCACGCAGCCAAAGAAGTTGAGTATCTTTGGAACACACATCAACGGCAAGAAAGGGCGGGAGAGATTACTGGTTAGCCGTGTGATCAAAAGAACATTGGAGCCTTTACCACCCAATGTTCCATACACGCGTGGAGTGGCTGAACTCTACTGTCTTACCTATATTCCGTGTAATAACTCCAGGAGTCGGCTGTGAAGGAACCGTGCTTTTGTTGCACAAATGAAAATAAATAATAACCACAAGCCTGTGGTGAAAAACACAACAAGTCTCAACTGGGACTAAAATATGAATGGACCCTCTCATGGTCTTGTTTTATACAGGGTTCATAGAGTCAGAGAGATTTACAGCATAGAAACAGGCCCAATTTGTCCACACTGCTCCTTTTTTTTAAATATATAAAACCCTGAAAGTAATCCCAATTGCCCGCATTTGGCCCATATCTCTCTATACCCATGTAACTATCTAAATGCTTTTTAAAAGATAAAATTGTATCCACCTCTACTATTACCTCTGGCAGCTTGTTCCAAATATTCACTTGTGTGAAAAAATTGTCCCTCTGGACACTTCTGTATCTCTCCCCTTAAACCTATGCCTTCTAGTTTTAGGCTCCCCTACCTTTGGGAAAAGATATCGACCATCTATCTTATTTATGCCAACAAGCTCCAGCTGATGGGCTAGTTACCAGTCTTCAGGGAGCTCATATTCAACGAGGAGGTGATTCCCCATGCTGATCATGGGGATTATACTATCAGCACCTTCTTTAGTCTTTAACGCTACTATTAACACTCCCTTTATCTTGTCCCATGACAACTTTGTCAATCTCTCCTTAGCTCCCAACGATCGTGACCTTACTTTGCTCCCCCCTCTCCTTTTGACCTATTTTAACCTTTCACATCTGTACCCCTCTTCAACCCTGAATCAATTTTATGGACCTGAAACATTAAATTGGTTTCTTTCTTCACAGAGGGTGTCAGGTCTGCTGAGATTATCCTGCGTCTTATGTTTTTATTTCAGATTTCCAGCGTTCGCAGTGTTACGTTTCTGATCTTGGGGAAGGTGGGGTTTGCTTACAGGGGATACTTAAGTCCAGAGAATGCAGATGGTTGAGTGGTATTATCGCTAGACTAATAATCCAGAATCTCAGCTAACGTTCTGGGGGCCCGGATTCGAATCGTGTCACAGCAGACGGTGGAATATGAATTCAGTAAAAAATAACTGGAGTTAAGAATGTGCTGATGACCGCAAAATCATTGTTGATTGTTGGAAAAATCCATCTGGTTCACCAATGTCCATTAGGGAAGGAAATCTGCTGTCCTTAGCTGGTCTGGCCTACATATGACTCTAGAACCACAACAATGTGGTTGAGTCTCAAATGCCCTCCAAGGGCAACTAGGGATGGTGCAATAAATACTGGCCAGCCAGTGAAGCCCATGTCCCACGAGTGAATAAAAGATTCTCCAATAGATGAGAAATTGGTTTTTGCCAAGGAAATAAAACACAGAATCCCTACAGTGTAAGAGGAGGCCATTTGGCCCATTGAGTCTGCACCAACCACAATCTCACCCAGGCCCTACCTCCAAAACCTCTTGCATTTGCCCTAGCTAGCCCCCCTGACACTAAGGGGCAATTTAGCATGGCCAATCCAACTAACCTGCACATCTTTGAATTGTGGGAGGAAATTGGAGCACCCAGAGGAAACCCATGCAGACACGGGGAGAATGTGCAAGATCTGCACAGCCAGTGATCCAAGCTGGGAATCGAACCCGGAAAGCTGGCACTTTAAGCAGCAGTGCCACCCTTAATAATTTCACTTTTGGCAGGTCACAGTTCTCTCCGGTATGGGGGCCAGGCGATCAAGATGTTTGATATCCTCACAAAACAACTCCAGAAAAATGTACAGCTGCATTGTTCATTGACTGAAAACCAATTTGCCCTCATGGTAAGCTGTAAATGTAATGTAAATGGGCAATGTTATGCAGTGCAAGAAACATCCTGAATGATCACAGCTCACACAATCCATTGGGACAGATGTATTGCACATTGTGCAGCTGGTTCATGCAACTAGTGACACAGAACCAGCAGATAAGGCCAATGACTCACAGTGTGAATCACTTAGTTTGAAGGGGGTGTATAAACTGATCTAATCTTTGGTTCCAAAGAAACAATAACTTGGGCAAAAACAATCTTTCCAAACTTGACCGTTACTATTTTAAAAAGTTAATCAAGTATTCTATCCAAAATCCTCTGCCACATTAGTAATATAGAAACTATCCAGGCAAATCCCTGTCTCTGTCCAATTTCATCATGGGGTGACACGGTAGCACAGTGGTTTACACTGCTGCCTCTCAGTGCCAGGGAGCTGGGTTCAACTCTGGCTTCAGGTCACTGTCTGTGTGGAGTTTGCACATTCCCCTCATGTCTGCGTGGGTTTTCTCTGCATGCTCCGGTTTCCTCCCACTGTCCAAAGATGTGCGGGTTAGGTTGATTGGCCGTGCTAAAATTGCCCCATGTCAGGAGGATCAGGAGGGTAAATATATAATACAAAGAACAAAAACAAAAAAATATGTTGGGTTATAAGGATAGGACAGCACCTGGGTGGGACTGTCAGTACAGGCTTGATGGGCCAAATGGCTTCCTTTTGCACTGAAGAGACTATGATCTAAATTCTCTTGGCAAGAAAATTTTGGAGCATTTAAAGTTTATTTATTGCAGTCACAAGTAGGCAGACATTAACTGCAATGAAGTTACTGCGAAAATCCCCCAGTCGCCACACTCCGGTGCCTGTTCGTGTACACTGAGGGAGAATTTAGCACGGCCAATGCACTCAACTGGCACGTCTTTCGGACGGCGAAAGGAAACCAGAGCACCCGAAGGAAACCTACACAGACATGAGGAGAACATGCAGACTTCGCACAGACATTGCTGGCCTTTAGCCAACATTGAAATTTGCACTTTTCCTGAGCCTTATTAATAACCCCTTTGACAATCCTTTAAATGGTTTGTATAGCTGCTTGAACCGGAACAGTTGGGATTAAGTGTCTATTGTTTTTTTTTGTCACCAATTGCTTTATTAATACCCATAATGTCACACCTTGGCCAGGTTTTATGGGAAATGATTGTGTATTGCCTTTGGGTATCAGTGCAAACACGCCACGTTACACAGGCAACGTAGACTGAAAGAAACAATAGACAGAGCTTGCATCACAGCGGTTAGAGAGTTTGGTCACAGAACAGCTTCTGGACATTGAAATACTGCCGCCATTGTTTCAATTCCAAACTCAGGCCAAACATGCTTCTGCTTCTAAATGCATGATTCAATTCTCATGAGAATCTCAACACCGTGTAAATTTAGCAGATATAGAAACTAAAACAGGAACAGGCCCCTTTGAGTCTGTCCTGCCATTCATTTTGATCATGGCTGATCATCAAATTCAATATCCTGATTCCCCTTTTTCTCCCCCTAAACCCCTTGATCCCTTTAGCCCCAAGAACTACGTCTAATTTCTTTTCAAAATCAGACAAAGTTTTGCCGTCAACTACTTTCTGTGGGAGTGAATTCCACACATTCACCACCCTCTGGGTAAAGAAATTTCTCCTCACTTCAATCCTAACAGGTTTACCTCTAATCCTCAAATTATGACCCCTAGTTCTGGACTCCCCCATGATTGGAAACATTCTTTCTGAATCTACCCGGTCTAACCCCGTTAGAATTTTCTAAGTTTCTATGAGGTTCCCTTTCACTCTTCTGAACTCCAGTGAATAAAATCCTAATGGACTTAGTCTCTCCTTATATGACAGACCTCAGGAATCAGCCTGGTAAACCTTCACTGGATTCCCTCCACAGCAAAGACATCCTTCCACAGAGAAAGACACCAAAACTGCACACAGTACCCCAGGTGTGACGTCACCAGTGTCCTAGACAAGGCTGGTTAGCACAGTTACGGCCAACAAAACTGCATTCTCAGATACAGCAAGTTTCCACTTTTCATTCACATTGATACTAAAAATAGCACTTTTACTATTTTTCAAAACTTAAGTAACAAATTTGGCTTTACGACGTTCAGGCTGTGAAAACTGGAGTCATTGTTCAGGACAATACCCTAATGTCACTTCTCAAAGATGGAATGGGGTTTACAATATCCTCTCCATACTAGACAATCCCACAAACATTCTGAAAATCTTGCCCCTTAACCGTGTATTATCCATCATTTAACTATATTCTGCACCCTTTCCTTTCCTTCTCTATGTATGGTATGCTTTGCCTGTATACTTGCAGGAAACAATCCTTTTCACTGTATCCAATCACACAGAGATCTGGGAGTACAGGTCCACAAATCCTTAAAAGTAGCAGCACAGATGGAAAAGATGGTGAAGAAAGCACATAGCAAACTTGCCTTCATCAACCAAGGCATCGAGCATAAAAGTTGGTAAATTATGTCATAATTGTACAAAACGTTGGTCAGGCCACATTTGGAATACTGGGTCCAATTCTGGTCACCAAACTACCAGAAGGATGTGGAGGCTTTGGAGTGAGTACAGAAAAGATTTACCAGGATGTTGCCTGGTATGGAGGGTGTTAGCTATGAGGCGAGATTGAATAAACTGGGATTGTTCTCCCTGGAATGACAGAGGCTAAGGGGATGAGCTGATAGAAGTTGATAAAATGATGAGGGGCACAGATAAGGTGAACAGCTGGAAGCTTTTTCCCAGGGCAGAAATGACAATCACAAAGGGGATACAAGTTTAAGGTCGGGGGGAAAGTTCAGTGGAGATGTGTAGGGGAAGTTTTTTTTTATTACACAGAGGGTAGTGGGGGCCTGGAGTGCCAAGTGAAGTGGTTGAGGTAGACATGTTAGCGACATTTAAGATTTATCTGGATAGAGGGATACAGGCGGTTAGTCTAGATAGGACAACGTGATCGGTGCAGGTTTAATGGGCCGAAGGGCCTGCTCTGCTGTACTGCTCTTTGTTCATGTGACAATAATAAATCAAATATACACTAGTATAATTCCTGGGTGTGATGACAGGACCATATTGTAACTTGATAAAACAAAACTGTAAACTTTAACTTCAGCACTTTAAGATGACTGGGTCATTTATTTAATTATTGCATGAGGGAGCTTGCTGGCAACAAATTAGCTGCTGGGGTTTCAGTGATGTGGAGATGCTGGCGTTGGACTGGGGTGAACACAGTAAGAAGTCTCACAGCACCAGGTTAAAGTCCAACAGGTTTATGTGGTAACAAGCACCACGACCTTTCGGAGCTCTGTTCCAGTGTGACAGCAGTGATTGCAGATCATTGCCTGTGAAGTTATTTAGGATGTTCTGGTGTTGTGGAAAGGTACCATACAAACAGTCCTTTCTTTAATTCAATCACTACACTGTGATAAAATAATAATAAAGAATAGCAAATGTGTCTTCACTTCATGCCAAATAATTGCTATGATCCCTGTGGAAACGGAGATGTGAAAATGGTCAGGGTTTAAATAAGTAACCAAACACCCAGTGACTAACTGGAAGAAATTGCATCAAAAATCACCTTGAAGCAACTTTTACTGTATTTGGACGGCTGGATTGTTGGACTGTAGAGTTTTAAGAGAGTGCGCGAGTCAGACAGCAAGCGAGAGTGCTCTTTCCTTCTCCATGGGGGTGATGGTGCGGGCAGGAGGGGATTATCTGTTAGTTCCATATCCTAGTTGGCTAGCAGTTCCCATGATCTTGATGTGATTATAGTTGATTAAAATGCAGCACTTTGTACTTCCAATATCGTCCTTTACACTGGCCTTTTTGAAGTGGATCTTAACAACTCCAGGAGCGGAATTCCATGAGCAACACATCAGAGCATGTCTGCAGTCCAATCTGTATAGTATCCATTTAGAAGTGGTTCACTTAGAATTCCATATATCAGGTGTCTTATGGCAGCCATCGCCAGTCCATCATCACCTAGACCAGCCTCCCATCCATTGTCTATACTTCTTGTTGTCTCGGAAGAGCAAGCCAACATAATCAAGGACTTTATGCACCCCGGACATTCTCTCTTTCACCTTCTTCCATCGGGAAAAAGATACAAAAGTCTGAGGTCACGTACCAACCGACCCAAGAACAGCTTCCATCTTCCTGCTGCCATCAGACTTTTGAATGGACCTACCTTGCTTTAAGTTGATCTTGTCTACATCCTAGCTATGACAGTAACACTACATTCTGCACTCTCTCCTTCCCTTCTCTACGAATGGTATGCTTTGTGTGTAGAGTGTACAAAAAAGCAATACTTTTCACTGTATACTAATACATGTGATAATACATCAAAAGTTGGTTTCCCTGCATTTGAGTAAGAACTAATTCCTAGAAAAAGAAAAAAGAAAGAAACATTTTATCAAACTCCCCACTCTGACTTCTACACTTCCCGCTGCCTCAGGAAAGCGGCCAGCATAATTAAGGACCTCGCCTACCCCGGACATTCTCTCTTCCACTTTCTTCCTTCAGGGAAAATATACAAAAGTCGAGAGTCAGGTACCAGCTGACTCAAGAACAGCTTCCTCCCTGCTGCTGTCAGACTTTTGAATGAACCTATCTTGCATTAAGTTGATCTTTCTCTACATCCTACCTGTGACTGTAACACTACATTCTTCACCCTCCTTCTGTATGAACGGTATGCTTTGTCTGTATAGTGCGCAGGAAACAATACTTTTCACCGTATGCTAAAACATGTGACAATAATAAATCAAATCAAATCACTTGCCAAATTCCGAATATGCGCACAGTTTCCTAAAGATTGCACGAGAAAGCCCTGTATTTACAGCCAACTGAACAGGGACTAGAGAAACCAGATTCAATTTGTTAGTTAATTAACTACCCAGCTCTCAGTGTGTTTATCCTGTCTATGTTGCAGGAAAGAAAGAAAAGAACTTCATCTGCCCGCACAATACATTCCAGCCAACTACAGATTAGATTTTAAGAGCAAAATTTGGAATAATGTGTACACTTCTGACCACCTTATTATTGAAAGGATATTATTAAACTAGAAAGAGTGCAGAAAAGATTTACTAGGATGCTACCAGGCCTTGATGGTTTGAGTTATAAGGAGAGACTGGATAAGCTGGGATATTTTTCCCTGGAATGTAGGAGGCTGAGGGATGATCTTACAGAGGTCTACAAAATAATGAGGGGCATACATCAATTAAATAGTCAATATCTCTTCCCAGTGGTAGGGGAGTCTAAAACCAGAGGGCATAGGTTTAAAGTGAGAGGGAAAAGGTACAAAAAGGGTCCAGAGGTGCAATTTTTTCACACAGAGGATGGCGTCTGGAACAAGCTGCCAGAGGTAGCAGTAGAGGCGCATACAATTTTGTCTTTTAAAAGGCATTTAGACAGTTACATGGGTAAGATGGGTATAGAGAGATATTGGGCAAACATGGGCAATTGGAACTAGCTCACTGGTTAAAAAAGGGCTGCTTGGACAAGTTGGGCTGAACGGCCTCCTTCTGCACTGTAGGGATTCGATTATTCTACCACTGTAGTGAGAACTTGGCACCCAGCCAACTCCCCATTCATTTTGATTTATTATTGTCACATGAAGGAGCATACAGTGACAAGTATTGTTTCTTGTGCATTATACTGACAAAGCATACTAATCATAGAGGAGGAAGGGAGAGAGTGCAGAATGCAGCGTTATACTCATAGCTCAGGTGTAGAAAAATATGACTTTAATGCGAGGTAGGTCCATTCAAACGTCTGATGGCAGCAGGGAAGAAGCTGTTCCCTAAGTTGGTTGTTAAGTTTAAAAGCCTGGCTGCAGAATGCAGTCAAGACAGTAAATGCAAAAAAGCAGCTGCCTGGAGTGTGCTAAACTTAATCTCTTAGTAATTACATTCTCAATTCACTGCCTTTTTTGTGTATATTCACTAACTGAAGGCACAGTGCATCACAGAACGGTCGGGTGAGGGAACCTTGGACACCCTTTAACTTTGAATACATTCAAGCAAACATTGAAATCCAGAGTTTTCACCCCACGAAAGGAGCTGAATTGAACAGATTAGTAATTTATAGACTTTGCTCTAAATTGGATTCAGGAAGTTTAGCAAGATGGTCAATCACGTGACCCAACACAACAAATCTAAGTCACATGACCTGGTTCATAAATCCTGCGGCGATAGTAACTCCAGATCAATTTATTTTAGTCGTTTCTTAAAGTAAAGTTCAAGTTTACTTGTAAATATCTCAAATAGGCTTACATTAACACTGCAGTGAAGTTACTGTGAAAATCCCCTAGTCGCCACATTCCAGAGCCCGTTCGGACACACGGAGGGAGAATTCAAGTTTATTTATTAGTGTCACAAGTAGGTTTACAGTGACACTGCAATGAAGTTACTGTGAAGACCCCCCGAGTCGCCACACTCCGGCACCTGTTCGGGTACACTGAGGGAGAATTTAGCAGGGCCAATGCATCTAACCTGCACGTCTTTCGGACTGTGGGAGGAAACTGGAGCACCCAGAGGAAATCCATGCAGACACGGGGAGAATGTGTGGAGTCTGCACAGAGAGTGCCAAAGCCGGGAATCGAACCCAGGTCCCTGGCGCTGTGAGGCAGCAATGCTAACCACTGTGGCACCGTCTCGTCTCATTCATTGTTTCTTCTGCTTGTTTCTGAGTCTATTGAGTCAAGGCAGAGCAAAGCAAAATGCCTTTGAAAGTGCCACAAATCATCGCAATTCTCAAATGTGAGAGTCATGGTAAATCACTATTTGCATCATCGAGTTTGAAGAGATATTTCCAAGTGCTCTCTCACCGGGGTGTGAGATTTAATGCTATTACCTCGCAAATGACTTGTTACACCACAGTGGCTAAAATCAAATCTGCAGCAAGTTGTGTCCAAGTGACGAAAGGAGGGGGGGGGGGGGGGGAATGGTGTCACTGAGTGTACGTGGAGGTTGTGCTCTGACTAAAGCCCTGGCATCGGCCAGGGGAGGGAATATTCCAGCCAGCATATCGGTTACCAGGGGACCCTTGCTGAGAGCAAGCGATACCGTTTACCCGGCGTTTGACACACTGGTGCGGCCAAAGGGATAAGCGAATATTCGCTCCATATGTGCGTGGCAGCAAGTTTTATTGAAGTGGATGCAGCAGCAGTTGAAAGAGATCTCTCTCTCTCTCTGTCTCGCACTCGAGATTCAGTCAGCCCACGCACTGTGAAGCGCACAATCTGCAAGCGAAGAACCGCGTTATTAGCCCAGTGTCTGGTGGTCTGTGAGGACGCACTGTCAATTCACGCTCGCTCTTCGACAAGGAACTTGACAATGTACGTTCTGTTCGCTAACTGCCTCTGGAACTAGATCAGGGGCGAAACAAAGCAGCTTCAGTGCTGCCATTCCCTGTGGTTTAGTAACTCCTCGGGTTTTATACGGTCAGCACACATAGGGATCTCAGAGCTAATTCTCATGTAAGTCATTCCAAGTTGAATGACTGCCAACGGTAAGTTACAACACAACTTTACTCAATGTGACGCTGGTAAAAGTTCAAAACCACGCAGGCATTTTGAGGGGAGAAATGGTTGATTTCTGAGCTCTCAGTGTCGAGACTTATCAATGGAAAAGGAAACGGCAGCGGGGACTAATGTTTGAGAGTCTGGGCCTCACAATTTGTACACACAGAATGGGTCTGAAAGAGGGCCCACGGCGCAGCGCATATCCCCGGTTTCGACACTGGAATTACAGAAGGTCACCTCAACCCTACAACGGGATCCAGAAACAGAACGCTGGCCCCTCTCGGGAGCCTGCAAAACAAAAACGACCCTTTACAAACACAGACAGACACCACCCCCCCCACCCCTTCTCAGACATGTGCAGAATTAGATCAAGGGATTTCTGAAGCTTAGAGCATCAATTGCCTCAGCTACACTCCCCAGAAATGAGTGAAATTTGCCTCAGGGCTATTTATTTACTTGTTGGCATCACACGTCACCTTACCTTCACACTGCACTGAAGTTACTGTGAAAATCCCCCAGTCGCCACATTCCGGTGCTCGTCCGGGTACATTGAAGGAGAATTTAGCACAGCCAATGCACCCTAACCAGTACTGTAGGAGGAAGCCCACGCGGACACGGGGAGAATATGTGGACTTCACACACATAGTGTCCCAAGCCGGGAATCGAAACTCAGACTCTGGCACTGAGAGGCAGCAATGCTTACCACGGTGCCACCTAACCAGCACGGCTTTCAGGCTGTGGGAGTAAACCTGAGCACCCAGAGGAAAGCCACGCAGGCAAGGGAGAGAATGTCAGGACTCTGCACATGCAGTGTCCCAAGACGAGAATCGAACCTGGCTCCCTCGCGCTGTGAGGCAGCACTGCTAAGTGCTTGTCACTAGGGCTGGCATGGCGGCATAGCAGTTAGTACCGCTACCTTGTAGCTTCAGGGACCTGGATTCGATTCCCGGCTCGGATCAATGTCTAGGTGAAGTTTGCATGTTCTCCCCGTCTCTGTGCGGGTTTCCTCTGGGTACTCTGATTTCCTCCCACACTCCAAAGATGTTCAGGTTAGGTGCATTGGCAATGCTAAATTCTCCCTTAGGTGTGTCGGGGTTAATATATGGGATCACGGAGATGGGATTAGGATGGAACTGTTGGTGCAAGTTCAATAAGTCAAATGGTCTCATTCTGCATATAGGTAAATACTTGTTAACTTATGTGGTTGATTGGGAATACTGTAACTCCATATTTAAGAGCATGACAGAACATTTTCCCCCAGTGGTTCCTTGTCCATGCAGATGTTAAACAGCTTGTCAAAATTGAAGAAAGTTTGCAATTTTGTATGTGTATTCTGATGCTCTCTGAAAGAAAAGGTTTTTTAAAATTAGTGGCAAGATTTGATCTTTTCACAATTATCGTTCTTGGAGACCGAGCCAACCAGTCAGTGTTGACTCTGGGACAGAGGATGCATTCTGTTACCTGAAAGGCCTGAGTTGAATCAATTTTCCCGCGGGCTTACAATTGGCCAGAAACTGAACTAGACTAACCATATAAATACTGTGGCTGCAACAGCAGGTCAGAGGTTAGGAATCCTATGGTGTGTAACTCTCCTCTTTTCTCCCCCGTCTATAATTACAAGGCACAAGTCATAGAATCCATAGATTCATTGAATCCCTGCAGTGCAGAAGAAGGCCCATTGAGTCTGCATCAACCACAATCCCACCCAGGCACTGTTCCCACAACAGTGCCTCACCCTGCCAATCTCCCTGACGCTAAGGTCAATTTAGCACGGCCAATCAACCTAACTCGCACATCTATGGACTGTGGGGAGAAACTGGAGTGCCTGGAGGAAACCCATACAGACATAGGGAGGATGTGCAGACTCCACACAGACAGTTGCCCGAGGCTGGAATTGAACCCGGGTCCCTGGCTCTGTGGGGCAGCCACCCTGAGTTAGGAATGTGATGGAATACTCTCCACTTGCCTGGATAAGTGTAGCTCCAACACCATCCAGGATAAAACAGCCCACTTGATTGGCACCCCATCCACAAACATCCAACCTCACCACAGACATACAGTGGCAGCCATGTGTATCATCTACAAGATGCATTGCAGGGACTCCCCAAGGTTACTTAGGCAGCACCTTCCAAATCCATGACCACTTGCATCTAGAAGGACAAGGGCAGCAGATATGTAGGAACATGGTGACCTGGAGGCTCCCTTTCAAGCCACTGACCATCCTAACTTGGAAATATATTTTGCCTAGAGAAAGATTTAGAGGAGACAAGCGAGATAAGTTCTTTTTGTTTTTACACAGAGGGTGGTCTGGGAGCTGGTGGGAGCAGGTATGATAGAGGCATTTAAGAGGCATTCAGACATAAATTGGATGGGGATGGGAGGATGTGGACTCCGTAAGGGCATACGGTTTTAGTTTAGGCAAGCATCATGGTCGATACAGGCTTAGAGGGCCGAAGGGCCTGTTCCTGTGCTGTTTTTCGTTCTTCTTTGTCACTGGCCCAACATCCTGGAACTCCCTCCCTAACAACACTGTGAGGACAATTACAGCACGTGGACTGTAGGAGTTCAAGTAGTCAGCTCACTACCTTCTGAAGGGGCAATTAAGGACGGGCAATAAATACTGGGTCTAGCACGTTATACCCACACTTCACAACAGAATTCTTAAGAAAGTTGTTAACTTTGTTCCTTTAATTCCTATCTTTGAGACAAAGAACAGAGGCTACAATGATGTAGCCACATCCTAATTAATTAGCTGATCCTTAGAGCAGAGAAATGCCTAGCGAGAGAAAGGTGAACTGATATCTAATTCAGTAGCTGTTGGACTCTTAAGGCACTCTGAGTCGGTTTTAATTCACTCCACCCGTAATACAGCCTTGTCATTATGCATGCAATGAAATTTGAAGTTAAATGCAAAGTGAAAAGGGAATGTTTTTTCCTCAAACGTAAAATATTCCAAAATCCCCTTGAGCTTTTGGCTAAAATCAAACATGGATTAAACCTCAAAAGGGGTGCAATGCTGTACTATGTCAGTTTGGATCTTGCTTATGGGGACCTTGGATTGAATTCAACTTGTATTTGGTTTTCAGAGCAAGCGGGGAATGGATTCGAGTTTGCCCCGCTCTGAACACTGGCTTCATAACTTTGGAGTAAAAAAAAATCAAAAAACCAATCTTGCCGCAGTGACTAACATGAGGTCGTCTTTTGAGATCAGGAGAATAAATAGCAAGAGTACCAATAATTCTAAATCACATAACAAGGAAAAAGGACAAGAGCAAAGAACAAAGAGAACAGGCCCTTCTGCCCTCTAAGCCTGTACCAACCACGCTGCCCGACTGAAATAAAGCCCCCTACCCTTCCAGGGACAGTATCCCTCTATTCCAATTCTATTCATGTATTTGTCCAGACGTTCCCTAACAGTCACGACTGAATCCGTTTCCACTACCTCCCCCAACAACAAATTCCAGGCACCCACTTCTCTCTGTAAAAAATGTGCCTCGTACATTCCTTTAAACATTGCCCCTCGCACCTTAAACCTGTGCCCCAAAGTAAGTAACTCTTCGACCCTGGGGAAAAACTTCTGATTATCCGCTCCGTCCATGCCTGTCGCAATCTTCTAACAAGTCGCCCCCTCAACCGAGTGAGAACAAACCAAGTTTCTCCAATTGAAAAGTAAGCTTTGTGTCGGTCTGAGTGAGTCAGAGTGGGATAGAGAGGACCAGGCTGGAGAGTTAGGAGTTGAAACAGCAACATGAACATAGAAATTAGGAGCAGGAGTAGGCCATTTGGCCCTTCAAGCCTGCTCTGCCATTCATTTTGATCATGACTGATCATCAAGTTCAATATCCTGACCCCACCTTCCCCACTGCCCCCACCACATCCCTTGAGCTCTTTAGCCCCAAAAGTTATATCTAATTTCTTCTTGAAATCAGACAATGTTTTGGCCTCAACTACTTTCTGTGTGAATTCCATACATTCACCACCCTCTGGGCAAAGAAATTTCTCCTCACCTCAGTTCTAAAAGGTTTATCCCCTATCCTCAAACTATGACCTCTAGTTCTGAACTCCTCCACCATCAGGAACATTCTTTTTGAATCTACCCTGTCTAATCCTGTTAGAATTTTCTATGAGATCCCCTCTCACTTTTCTAAACTCCAGTGAATATAATCTTAAAGAACAAAAAGAATCCTTTGAGTAATGTGAATGCTAAAACCTCAGATAGATTGCTGATATCACTCTTAAGGTTTAGCTAGAAAGACAAATACTTATATTTTTAAAATATAGTTTCGTTCTGAGACCCCGACAAAATAATTACTTATTAGAGGTTGCAGCATAGAGGTTATTTATTATTGTCACAAGGCTGACATTAACACTACAATGAAGTTATTGTAAAAAAATCCCCTACGTGCCACACTCCAGCGTCTGTTCGGAACACCGAGGGAGAATTTAGCAATGCACTTAACACATGCTTTTCACTCTGTAGAAGTAAACTGGAGCACCCAGAGGAAACCCATGTAGACACGGGGAGAACGTGCAAACTCTGCACAGACAGTGACCCAAGCCAGGAATTGAAAGCTGGTTTGTATCTCTGCAAATATCTCCAGTTATAAAATCAATTTCTGACAAATGTACTTGTACAGCGATGCTGATATTTTTGAACAATTACAATAACAACCAATTGAAGATAACGGCTGTAATTCTCCGATACAAACGCGCTGCTGCCAGGGAGAATGGAGAATTTGGTGCTCAGCCAAATCTCTCATGGCTGCAGCTGGATTGGAGAATCCCAGCCACGGGCACGGTTGTAGAATTCAGTTCAACTCATAATGTGACGCATTTACACTTGCTAGAAGCAACTTCATAATCAGGGGCCCGCTCCCTGCAAAGAGAAGGAAAATGTTCAAGCTTTACCCCTTTTTAGAATCACCCGGGAACTTAGGGAGCTTGTAGTTCTCCTATCCCTGGTAATATCTTGGCCAACTGGAGCCAACTTTCTGAACAATTGGCATTCTTCTGTCCAGAAGTGTCAAACCATAGAACGTTACAGCACAGAAACAGGCCTTTTGTCCCTTCTTGGCTGTGCTGAACCATTTTTCTGCCTAGTCCCACTGACCTGCACCTGGACCATATCCCTTCACACCCCTCTCAGCTATGACCTGTCCAAGTTTTTCTTAAATGTTAAACGTGAGCCCGCATTTGCCACTTTATCTGGCAGCTCATTCCACACTCCCACCACCTTGTGTGGAAAAACCCCCTGCCCCCACTAATATTCCCTTTAAACTTTTCCCCCTTCATCCTTAACCTATGTCCTATAGAAAACTGATGGTTTGAAATACTGACTTTATTCTGATGAGTACAAGATGAAAAACTTCAGCAATATGCATTTTTTCTTAGCAAAACTATTTTAAAATCATAGTTTGAATAAAAGCTTAGATATATTTATATTATGTTTTGGAATATTGAATCTGGTACAGTGTGGGCTTTCAATGAGCGTCACCTTGGTGACTTACTTGTCCTATTCCCATTAGCGTCTGGTTAAGGAATGTGTGGGAAAAGCAGTTTCTTTCCACTAATATATTTTAAATTGTTGGTTTTTCCAGTTGCAAATGTTTGTGGGAAATCACAGATTTGAGCAGCACAATCTATTCCTGTTAATTGTATAACTAGTTTCCATTAATGAGCATTCATACTGGTACACCACTGAACACCTTCTGTAGATTCCCTGAACTGTAATTTAAGGGAATTCCCACAGTGCAAGGCGTATTTGGCTCCATGACTTTGCTTCACATTATTAGCAACGTTTTTCAAATTTGAGGGAATTGTGAATTAGGAAATGTATGAATCAATTCAAGAGCAACACCTGAAAATTTTACTTAACATTGTTCATTGAGAGTGTTGGCACAGTGGTTAGCACTACAGCTTCACAGTGCCAAGGATTTAGGTTTGATTCCCAGCTTGGGTCACTGTCTGTGCGGAGTCTGCATGTTCTCTCCGTATCTGCGTGGGTTTCCTCCGGGTGTTCCAGTTTCCTCCCACAGTCCGAAAGATGTGCCAGTTAGGTGCATTGGCCGTGTTAAATTCTTCCTCAGTGCCCCAACAGGCATCGGAGTGTGGCGACTAAGGGACTTTCACAGTAGCTTCATTGCAGTGTTAACGTAAGCATACTTGTGACACTAATAAATAAACTGAAAACTTAAAATAAGGTATCCTTAGCGGGACCAGATTCAATGGGTCTGGAATTGGCTAATGCTACTTGTTGAAAAATAGCCACATAAACGTGGTTGAGGCAACATAGCACAGTGGTTAGTACTGCTGGCTTACAGTCCAGGAACTTGGTTCAATTCCAGTCTTGGGTGACTGTGTGGAATCTGCACATTCTCCCCGTGTCTGTATGGGTTTTGTCCAGATGCCTCTGGTTCCCTCCCACAGTCCAAAGATGCGCAGGTTAGGCGGATTGGTCATGCCAAATTGCCTCTTAGTGTCCCAAGATGAGTAGGTTGGATGGATTGGCTATGGTAAATGATACGGCGAGGAGAGGTGGCATGGATAAGATACTCTTGTCAGAGAGTTGGTGCAGGCTTAATGGGCTGAATGGCCTCTCCTGCACCGCCGGGATTCTACGGGCGATCGTAGCGGCCCCCGCTGCAGCGAGGATAGAGAATCTGGCACCCAGCCAAAACTCCATTCACTGCAGAGGGACTGGAAAATCCCGCTGGCACGGATGAAGGTAAGATTCCGGCTCAGAATTCTATGATTTCCTAGCATTATCCTGGAAATAGAGGGAAACTCTGCAATGTTTTATTTTGTCTCGTATTTCTTGCCTTTCCATTAGGTTTACTTTCCTCTTGAAAGTTTTGAAGAGGACACGAAAATATTAAATAAGAAAGTTGTGGCTGATCTTATAATTCTCCTGCATCAAACTCATTCGTGACAGCAAAGTCTTTCTTTTTTAAGACGAGAAGTTTGCACCTCAGTAAATTTGCTCCCTGATTGCGTAGAAGATCTCATGCCGAGAAAGGGATTGCAGTTGATGTTGTGCTGAGCTCAGGAAATGTCTGGAGGCGGGGGTTCCGCGCTTTGTTACCCTTTAAAAGCAGCCAGATCTGAACGGCTTTCCAACTGTTGCAGCTGTAAATCTCCGTGATCCTTTCTGTGTCGGGAGCGACGTGTGCCCCACAGCACTCGGTTTACTTAGTGTTCTAAGGCAGGCAAGTGAGGTCTAACTGGCTTTTCCTTTGGGAAGCTTCGGTGCACATTCCGGAGCTGGAGAAAGGAGCGGGATTGGGGGAAGAATTGCGGAAGTCTGCATCATCTACCTGAAGAACAAACCCTTTCTATTCTGCCCGTCAACTCCCCCCCTCCACCAGGGACCAAGCACATAATCACTGCATTCAAAACTCGCGGAGGCACTGCAAGCGACTACTGACTTATGGAGTAACATCTGTCGAAGAAAGAACATTTTGTACTGTGACCCTGCAGCAAATGTAACACGCAAATACAAGTTTGGTGCAAACACACACACACGTATTACTAACTGAGGTGACTGATCCCGAATGGTCCATTTCTCCAACTCTATAATTTCACAGGCTTGCAAAGTATTCTGTCTGACTGTCACTCTCTGGACTAAGTAAGGCGAGGCATTAGCTGGGATGAGTCACAGTGAAAGGTTATTCCAGTTTGTTTGTAGTGAAACTGCACACAAGTTTGTTCACATTGGCACTGTCAATTCCACTGGAAATGAGGGGAGGCAGTGACATAGCCTATCCCTGTATATTTACCCTGCTATTTCCCCTAAGGCTAAGTGGTAATTTAGCACAGCCAATACACCGAACCCGCACATCTTTGGAGTGTGGGAGGAAATTGGAGCCCCTGGAAGAAACCCACGCAGACACGAGGAGAATGTGCAAACTTCCACAGACAGTGACCCAAGCTGGGAATCGATCTCTGGCACTGAGAGGCAGCAGTGCTAACCACCGTGCACAAATGAGGCCATAAAGTCTTGCCCCAAGTCACTGTGTAGGATGAACAGCTCTGATATTCTGGATATGGTTTAAGGAAAATGTGTTTTTTAAAAAGTACTTTAAGACAGGTTATTTCTAATGGTTTGCGGCCTCTATCTTTAACCTATCTTTATTTCAATTCAGTCACATTCAAATTAATTCTCGATCTCTCTCTGCTCCACCCTTGAACCCTCCTCTTTACTCTCTCCTGTAACAACAGACCTGAAATCATATCAATTGGTGTGAAATCCTGACCTGGGTACAAGTTTCCAATGGGGAAACTCCAAAGATGTGAGGGTTTGGTGAATTGGCTATGCTAAATTGTCCATTAGTCTCGAAGGATTAATTAGCAGGGTCAATATGAGGCGTTACAGGAATAGGGGCTGGGTGGGATTGTGGCCAGTGCAGGCTCGATGGGCTGAATGGCTTCCTTGTGAATGGTAGGAATTCCATGATTCTATGTTTGACCCTTTCTTTCTTCGTGAGAGAAACCCAATCCCATTACCAGTCCTCTTTTCCAAGAGACTGGGATTTTCCTCTTGAAATATTTCTCCATTTTTCATTTCCAAAATGGCTGCATCTGGACCCCTTGTTTCAGCCAGATGTTCTTTGCTCCAACGATCCTTCAAGCAAAGCAATTTCATCCTAGTCCTGATTGCAATGGTTGAGAAAATCCTCTTTCACAATCTAAAACGTAGCTTGATCAAACTCTACGAGATGGCATTTTTGATTCTTGGGGAAATAGATCTTGAGTCTCCATACCCAGGAAATAGTTTCCGTTCAAGGGTGTGTAGTGGAAGGCATGCCCCCGTCTACGTCAATGGGGACGAAGTAGAAATGGTCGAGAGCTTCAGGTTTTTAGGTGTTCTGGTTACCCCTGTGCCGACACTATAGTTAAGAAAGCCCACCAATGTCTTTACTTTCTCAGGAGACTAAGGAAATTTGGCGTGTCCGCTATGACTCTCATCAACTTTTACAGATGCACCATAGAAAGCATTCTTTCTGGTTGTATCACAGCTTAATATGGTTCCTGCTCTGTCCAAGAAACTACAAAGGGTCACGAAATGTAGCCCAGTCCATCACTCAAACCAGCCATCCAACCATTGACTCTGTCTACATTTTCCACTGCCTCAGAAAAACATCCTGGATATTCTCTCTTCCACTTTCTTCCATTGGGAAAAAAAAAATACAAAAGTTTGAGATCAAGTACCAACCGACTCAAAAACAACTTCTTCCCTGCTACCATTAGACTTTTGAATGGACCTAACTTGCATTAACTTGATCTTTCTCTGCACCCTAACTATGAACGTAACACTACATTCTGCCCCTTGGGCAGTGCCAGAGAGCTTAAGTTGACATTGCCAATGCCTAGGGGGCACCCTCCCCTCTGCTGCTGACCCTCTGGGGGGGGGGTCCCCAATCGCCCTTTTACTCCAGCAGGATCAGACCATCAGCTCCTCGCAAGTGGGGAGCTATAGTAATCCCCGCTGGAGTGAAATATTCCTGTGGGGTGGGAGGGATAGGCTGGTGGGTCCCTCCGGAGATTTCAGTTCTGGGCCTATTAATGCCCCATCAATTATATTTAAATGAAGGTCTGTATATATTAGAATATAGAACATAGAAAAACTACAGCACAAACAGGCCCTTCAGCCCACAAGTTGCGCCAAATATGTCCCTACCTACTAGGCTTACCTATCCATCTTACTAAGTCCCATGTACTTATCCAAAAGTCTCTTAAAAGACCCTATCAAATCTGCCTTCACCACTACTGCTGGCAGCCGATTCCACTCACCCACCGCTCTCTGAGTGAAAAACTTACCCCTGACATCTCCTCTGTACCTACTCCCCAGCAGCTTAAACCAATTGTGGCAGCCCTGGGAGTTAAGCAGCTCTGGCTTGGAACTCACGGTGATGAAAATCTGGTGCTGGGAGATGCGCTCGGGCCCAAACACCCACCGTGGATTGCACAAATCCGGCAACTCTTAAATCTCCTGGCCCACCGCGCTGAAAAATCAGCACAGCAGGATGGAAGAATCGCCACCGCCCTCCCTCGCCGAATTCTTTGGGCACTAAGGGCAATTAAATGTGACCGATCCACCTAACCCGCACGTCTTTAAAATGAGAGGGGAAACTGCAGCACTTGGAGGAAACCCATGCAGACATGGGGAGAATGTGCAAGCTCCACATAGACAGTGACCCAAGCCAGGAATTGAACCATGGTGCCATGAAGCAGCAGTGCTAACCACTGTGCTACCGTGCCACTAAAAGTAAGTCCAGAATATTTCCATGAGCGACATAAATTGATTTTAAAAATTAATGGATCTTTATGCAAGTTTCAGATAACAACAGCCGATAACACAATTTCCATCTGGACTGTTTAAATGTAGCAAAGTTATTTCCACGACAGATGAAAATGGGAAGGTAATAACCAAAATTGGGCATATTACGGTGGGTGGCACAGTGGTTAACACTGCTGCCTCACAATGCCAGGGAATGAGGTTCCATTCCCGGCTTAGGTCACTGTCTGCGTGGAGTCTGCACGTTCTCCTGTGTCTGCGTGGGTTTCCTCCCACAGTCTGAAAGAAGTGTTGGTCAGGTGTATTGACCCAAACAGGCGTCAGAGTGGGTGACTAGGGGAATAAGCCTTGCTTGTGACTAATAAATAAACTTTAACTTTACTTTACCCCTGCCTGGGAGCCTTTAGGATTGGCCTTTAGGTAACCCATCAATACATTTTGAATGGAAAAAACACTTGTGCTGCAATTGACCCCAGTGTTTGAAAATAAGGGCCATTTCCTCACTAGCATATGGCAGGCATTCCCCACTTCAGAGTGAAGTGTCACACCACCTTAATACCATTGGCTTGCCAAACATAACACGTATGTGCATCATTCCTAAGCAACATGCCAACACGCAATTTCTATCAGCTTCTCTCGGGATACGATTCATGTAATTGCACCCGGCTTTTGATCATTACTCAAAAAATGTCACTTGGCTTCGGAATACAGAAATCATCTGGCTGCTTCCGTCTGTTACTCAGGGTCTATCCTGTGAGTAATATGAAAGGCGCAGCGCAGTGCTTTTTCATGTATTGTTCCTATTACCAGTTTCATTCCTTTACTTATATTCAACTGCGTTTCAATCATACCAGTGGACAATCATGTATCTTGATTGGCACCCGATCAAAGAGTCGAGGTTCAGCAGTAGAATAATGCATGATAGGCACCTGCGGGCCTTATGTTGTACTATCTCCACCTGTTAGACAAGGCCAGTGTAGCTTGGAACTCAAAACATGTGCGGTGTTCATCTACAATAGAACTCTTCTTGTATAATTCAATTTTTTTTTCGCCCTTGAACAGTGGAGTTTTTGACATGCTCTATATTGAGGAATGCTAGGCAAAGCCGTCTGAATGACTGGCATATGTAAGCTTTCCTTTGAACAAAATTATCTCTCAGATGATCCGCAAACCGCATTGTTTCTTAGTTCCCTCACAGCATTTTTCAATGTACCGCATAAACCATAAAGCAGAGGAAACGAGATTTGCGCCATGGGTGGCACGGTGTTACAGTGGTTAGCACTGGTGCCTCACTGCGCCAGGGATCCAAGTTCAGTTCCGGCCTTGGGTCACTGTCGCTGTGGAGTTTGCAGATCCTCTGCAATGGGTTTCCTCCGGGCTCCCTGCAGTCCGCGGATAAAAGCGAATTACTGCGGATGCTGGAATCCCGAAACAAAAACAGGAAAATGCTGGAAAATCTCAGCATGTCTCACAGCATCTAGGGGTCTCTTTGTTGTTCATCTGTGAGGAGAGAGAGAGTAGAGCCAATGTCTAAACTCGAAATGTTGGCCTTATTTTGTCCCCACAGATACAGTCAGACCTGCTGAGATTTTCCAGCATTTTTCTGTCTTTGTGCCAAGAGTGTGGGTTAGGTGGATTGGTGATATTAAATTGCCCCTTAATTACGTGGGGTTATGGCGACAGGGCTTGGGTGGGATTGTTGACATGCAGGCTTGATGGGCTGAATGGCCTCCTTCTGTGCTGTAGGGATTCTAAGCCCAATTGATTTATACCAGACTTTACAGTCCACTCAAGCCTTCTCCCTTTTCCCCCTCATTTAACTCAATCTTCTCCCTTTTTATACCTCCCTGTAAATACATCTATTCCAATCACCTCAACAACTCCCTTGGTTAGTGAGTTCCGTGCTTCACCACTCCTAAGTTTCTTCTGAATTCCCAATTTAATTTCTTGGTGACTATCATACATTTCTGCCATTCCAGTTCCTGCTCTTCCTCAGATGGAAAAAATGGCTGAGGTTCTCCGGCTCCCAGCTGAATGTTTCCCACTGGCGGGAGGTGGTGCATTGTTTGCTAGCGGTGGGATCTCAAGTCCCACTGCTATGAATGGGAATTCCCATTGATGCCACCCCACACTGGCAGGAAACCTGCGGGCAAGGGTGCACTGCCAGCGGGACTGGAGAATTCTATTGGCGTAAACAGCTGGAGAATTCTGGCCATTCCCTCTGCATTCATTCTTATTAAAACCCTTTGAACTTTTAAACAATTTTTATTCTTAGAACGTGGAATCTCAGAATTTGTTGGTTATCCCTAATTGCCTTCGAACTGAATCTCTCACTCGACCCTTCCTGAGGGCATTTAAGAGTCAACCACATTGCTGAGGCTCTGGTGTCACATTTAAGTGAGACAGTGGTCCAGTGGTATTATCGCTAGACTATTAATCCAGAAACTCAGCTAATGTTCAGGGGACCCAAATTCAAATCCCATTATGGCAGATGGTGGAATCTGAATTCAATAAAAAAAAATCTGGAATTGAGAATCCACCAATGACAACGAAACCATTGTCAATTGTTGGAAAAACCATCTGGTTTACTAAGGTCTTTTAGGGAAGGAATTCTGCCATCTTTATCTGGTCTGGCCTACACGTGACTCCAGAACCACAGCAATGTGGTTGACTCTCAACTGCCCTCGAGCAACTTGGGATGGGCAACAAATGGCTGCCCAGCCAGCGATGCCCGTGTCCCACGAATGAATAAAAAAGACCTGACCAGGTAAGGGCAGCAAATTTCCTTCCCTTAAAGGACATTGGTGAACCAAATGAGTTTTTATGGCAATTTATCATACTTGCCAAGGTCACCATTACTGAAACTAGCTTCATATTCCAGATTTATTAACAGTCAAAAAAAAGTTTATTTGCTAGTCACAAGTGAGGCTTACACCAACTCTCGAATGAAGCCACTGGAAAGTTCCTGTAATCACTACGGTTTGGCCTCTGTTCGGGTCAATGCACCTAGCCAAATTCTAAGAGTTGCCACAGTGGGATTTGAATCCATGCCCACAGAGTATTTGCTTAGGCCTCTGGATAATTGGTCAGTGACATTGCCACTCTGCCATCATCTCCCCTCATTATCCATTAGCTCACCTCTCAGTCTACTCTTTTCAAAAGGAGAGAGAAAACAGAGATAACCCCAGACGGTTTATCCAATTCTGATAGTATAACTTTATGGTTCTTATTATCAACCTTGTAAATCTAATTTTGCACCTTCTCCAGTGGCTGTCTGACCTTTCCATTACATGGCAACCAGTGCTCCAACTGTAATCTAACTCAGGTTCAAAACAATCTTTGTCTAATTTCCCCACTCTTCAGTTCTTGAAATAAACCCAAATGTTTGTTTAGCTAACTTTTATAAATTGGCATTAATCTGCATCACAACCTTTAGCGGTTTGTACAATCGTACTTCCAGATCCCTTTGTCTGCATAAATTTTAATTTTTCAATATGTGATCTCTTTAAAAATGTAATAACTCACACTCATCTACATTGAAATGTATTTGCCAACAATATGGACAAATTGTCCAGTTTTTGTCGCCTCGCTAAATTGGAGAGAGTGCAGAAGAGATTTATAAGGGTGTTGCCAAGATTTAAGGGACTGAGTTATAGGGAGAGATTGGACAAGATAGGACTTTATTTGGCGTGTAGGAGACTGAGGGGTGATCTTATAGAGATATACAAGATCATGAGAGGCACGGATAAGCACTTGGTCTCTTTCCCAGGGTTGCAGAATCAAGAACTAGAGGACAGGAGTTTAAATTAAGAGGGGAAAAATTTAATGGGGAAAAATTTAATGGGGAGCCGAAGAGAACTTTCTTACACAGAATGTGGTATGTGTGTGGAATGAGCTGCTGGAGGAAGTGGTTGAAGCAGGAATATTGACAACATTTAGAAGGCGTTTGGACAGATACATGGACAGGAAAGATTGAGAGAGATATGGGCCAAATGGGGTTAGCTTAGATGGGCATTTTCGTTGGCATGTCTCTGTGCTGTAGATTCTATGAACAATATGTCTATGCTACAAATCTTCTTGCAATTTGTTGAAACTCTCCCTGTCATTGATCAATCCCTCCATTATTTGGTCACATCTTCAAATTTAGCAAGTGTTTTTCAAGGATGGGGGGGGGGGGGGTATTTCACGGGGAAACTTCTGGAATACTGATACCAGGTTTGCTGCTAAACTTAAAAGTCATGACAACTTCCCTCAGTGGCTGCAGGGGGATGCACAAGGTTTTGGAAATTAAATATTACTACCATGGCACGGTGGCACTGTTGCCTCACAGCGCCAGAGACCTGGGTTCAATTCCGGCCTTGACTAACTGTATGGAGTCTGCATGTTCTCTCCACATTTGTGCAGGTTTCCTTTGGGTGCTCCAGTTTCCTCCCACACCCCAAAGTTGTGTGGGTTAGGTAGTTTGGCCATACTAAATTGTCCCTCGGTGTCCGAGGATGTGTAGATTAGGTGGATTGGCTATGCTAAGTTGCTCCGTAGCGTCCCAAGATGTATAGGTTAGGTAGATTGGCCATGCTAAATTGTCCCTTGGTGTCCTAAGATGTGTAGGTTAGGTGGATTGGTCGTGCTAAGTTGCTCCTTAGTGTCCCAAAATGTGAAGGTTAGATGGATTTGCCATGCTAAAAGTGTGGGGAGAAGGCTTGGGTAAGATATCCTATCAGAGAATCAATGAAGACTTGATGGGCTGAATGGCCCCTTCTGCACTATAGGGATCCAATGATTCTGTGAATTAATTCTTTAGTGCTATATTAATTGACAAGCATCACATTGTTGAAAGGATATTTCTTCTCAAATCACATTCGCATTCCATACCCTATTGAGTGTTGTCCAATGGAGATGTCCCATTATTTAGGAGATCACAATGGCAAAAACAATTTCAAAATAACATGAGACGCGCAACAACTAGTTAAGCAGATTTTCTTAAAAATTAGCACGGAAATGACTTGAAGCTTTGTTCCAATTTTTGGAATGAGGAGGAATTCTGTTGGAACAATAAGGGTGAGTCACAACTTTCCATGATAATGGTTAGTTCCAAGAAAGCAGGCCACTTCCACTCCCCCGAATAACTTGGGAGTTGAGAATGTAGCAATACATCCAAATAAATTTACGGGACAGACAGATGATGAACTGACTACAGCTTAATTTCCTTTGACTGTTTGCCTGTTGGGTTTTTTTGTTGCTTTTAATCATTTAAACATTAGTGTTTTCATTTTGTTCTAATAATATGTTGTATGATCTCCCTTACTCTGAGACTTCAACCACAACTTGAAGACAATTGAGAGGGATACGGGGCAGGGGGGTGTATTTTACATCCTTGTAATTTTTTCCTCATTCAATGCACATGGGGGTAGTTGGCTGGTCATCATTTATTGCCCATTCCTAGTTGTCCTTGAACGGCACGGCAGCACAGTGGTTAGCACTGCTGCCTCAGCTCCAGGGACCTGGGTTTGATTCCCAGCTTGGGTCACTGTCTGTGTGGAGTTTGCACATTCTCCGCATGTCTGCATGGGTTTCCTCTGGGTGCTCTTGGTTTCCTCTCACAGTCCAAAGATGAGCAAGTTAGGTTGATCGGATGTGCTTAGTGTCCTGAGATACATAGGTTAGAGGGATTAGCGGCTAAATGTGTAGGGATATTGGGGTAGGACCTGGGTAGGATTGTGGTCAGTGCAAACTCAGATGGGTCAGATGGCCTTTTTCTGTACTGTAGGGTTTCTATGATTCTAACTGAATGTCTTGCTGGGCTATTTCAGAGGGCAGTTGAAAATCAACCATATCGCTGTGGAGTCACATGTAGGCCAAACTGGGTAAGATAGGCAGAAAGTGGGGCTGAGATGGGATCTCCAGGTCCCTGAATCAACATTTGTCCTTCATCCAATTAGAAATGGATGATCTCATTGCCGCTTGGGGGAATCTTACTGCTTTCCAACAAAGATTAAAGTTTATTTATTAGTGTCACATGTCGGCTTACATTAACGCTGCACTGAAGTTGCTGTGAAAGTCCCCTGGTCACCACATGCTGACGCCTGTTCGGGTACACTGAGGGAGAATTTAGCACAGCCAACGCATCTAACCAGAGTATCTTTTGGGCAGTGGGAGGAAACCGGAGCACCTGGGGGAAACCCACACAGGCATGGGGGGAACATGCAGATTCTGTGCAGATAGTGAGCCAAGCCGGGAATCAAACCCGGATCCCTGACGCTGTGAGGCAGCCGTGCTAACCACTGTGCCACAGTGATGAAATTACAAAGGCGATAAGAAAGCATTTGGGGAGTTACTGCGGAAGGCACCGTATAAAAGCCAATATAAAAGATAAAAGCCAATTGCTGCAGCTGCTGGAATCTGAAGCAAAAGCAGTAAATGCTGGAAGATCTCAGCAGGTCTGACAGCACCTGTGGAGAGAGAATAGAACCAACGTTTTTGAGTGTGAATGCGCCCAGAGTCGAAACTTTGGTTCTATTCTCTTCCCACCGATGCTGTCAGACCTGCTGAGATTTTCCAGCATTTTCTGCTCGTGTGTGATGTATGTGAGTGCATGTCAAGAGGAACAAAGGAGAGAAAGTGTGCACAATTACTAACAATTAGGTTCTAATTGCATCTGTTTTATATTAAATTGTTGAAATTGCAATTACATTTCTCTGCCTACAGAGAAGCATGAATCACCTCGTAAATATGCAAGCCCAGTTTCAGGACTTCGCTTTTTAAAAAAAAATTTTGGCAGAGGAATTTTACTAAACCTAACTAAATTTTATTGCGTATTAGGGCTTCGAGTCTATAAAAGTCCTGAGGTTTTGGAAAGCATTGGGAACATCTCATGTGAAATATTGTGCATTATTTATGATTTTTTTCAAATTCATTCATGGGATGGGAACGTTATTACCCACTTATAACTACCCTTGACCTATGTGTCTTGTGGGATTACTTAGAAGTCAATCTATTTGCTGTGGGTCCGGATTCATACCCAGATCAGACTGGGTAAAGAGGGCTGATTTCCCTCCCCAAAGAGACACAACAGTGAATCAGGTATTTTTATTTTATGGCAATTGACATGGTCATGAGACTTTCAATTCCAGATATTTTATTGAATTTGCACTATCTGCTGTGGTGGGATTTGAAATCCAGCCCTACAGAGTCTCTGGATTTCAAATCATTGAATTCTACAGTGCAGAAAGAGGCTATTCGGCCCATCAAGTCTGCACCGCCCACAATCCCACCCAGGCCCTGTCCCCAAACTCCATGCATTTGCCCCAGCTGGTCCCCCTGACACTGAGCGGCAATTTAGCATGGCCAATCCACCGAACCTGCACAGCCTTTGGACTGTGGGAGGAAACTGGAGCATCTGGAGGAAACCCACGCAGATACAGTGAGAGAGTGCAAAGTCAGCACTGCCAGTGACCCGAGCATGGAGTCAAATCTGGGAGCCTGGTGCCGTGAGGCAGCAACACTAATCATTTCCAGTGACAATACCACTATGCCTCCACCTTCCTGTGTTGGTCACTGTACAGATAAAAATAGAGACAGAGGAGAAAAAAGTGGCACTGACTCTTGGATCACCACACTGTTTAAATCAATCCCCTCCATTCTCATTGGCAGAGTGCAAACACAAGACATACCTGAACTCTGAGTGGAATGTGCAGAGTTCACGGAGAAGGTGAGGGAAGAGAGTGATTTGTATAGATCATGGGTCTGAATGGCAATTTGTAAATAAATGCACAACTCAAGGGAGTCAGTAGATTAATAGATTGTTGCAAGATTACGGCCTCAGTTCAAAGCAACAAAATGGTCTATAAATCCTGAATGCGGATCAAACCACACATTACAAGGATTAGGGTAAAATGCTGCGGATGCTGGAGTCTTAAACAGAAACAGAAAATGCTGGAGAAACTCAGCAGCTTCTATGGCGAGAGAGTAGAAATTCCCGTCAGTGTCTTTCGGACTGTGGGAGGGAACCGGAGCATCCGGCGGAAAGCCACACAGATACAAAGAGAACATGCAAATTGCGCACAGGCAGAGGCCCAAGCTGGGAATCGAACCCTGGCACTGAGAGGCAGTAGTGCTAACCACTGTGCCACCTTGCTGCTCCAGGCTTCCTTTCCAAATGCAGGTTACGAGTCAATCTTATCTTCTGAACCAGATGGGTGCAAAAACACAAGGTTGGCTGATGGTCTATTTGTCCACTGGAATTGGGAAGAGAATTGCCAAATTCGCCATCAACTCCAGGTTGCAACGGAGCCTCGGAACAGGGAAAGCCGATGGTCTAGTTTCAACCCTGGCTGCACATTACACATTTTGCCAGCACGAGTGACGGCTGAGTCTGAGAACTGGAGATTAGAAACTGGCTGAAAAGGCTGTGTGGAAGCAAGAGGCTCCAGGAGTGGGGCGGGGGAACTGTGTAATGGGAGAAAACAATTAGCATTTAAAAAAAAATGGAACTTTAAGGCCATGATAAAGTAGACTAATTACAATCTTGACTTTGGCAATGACTTACTAAAATTGTGTAATACAAGGCAGAATCATTCAAGAGCAAGGAAAATTAATTACAATTTCCATTTCCCACATGGGACTCATCCTAAACTTTTATTTTCACAATGACTAATTACAAATAGACATTAAATTGAACATCATTCTTCCCCCCCCCCCACTTCCCCATCAAAGGTCCATCAACCTCCAAGAGGATCTTGAGATATTTCTTGAAAATAACGCTATTCAATTTTTCATGGATTTCTGGACAGCCGGATAACAGTTGGGGTGGCACAGTGGTTAGCACTGCTGCTTCATAGCGCCAGGGACCCGGGTTCGATTCCCGGCTTGGGTCACTGTCTGTGTGGAATCTGCATGTTCTCCCTGTGTCTGCATGGTTTCCTCCCACAGTCAGAAAGATGTGCTGGTTAGGCGCATTGGTCATGCTAAATTCTCCCTCAGTGCATCCGAACAGGCACCAGAATGTGCCAACTAGGAGATTTTCGCAGTTATTTAAGCCTATTTGTGACACTAATAAATGAACATAAACTCATGCAGCCCACGCACTCATTGAGCTAGAACACAGATTCCCTACAATGCAGAAGGAGGCCATTCAGCCCATCAAATCTGCACCGACCTCAATCCCAACCACAGTCCTAATCCCATAACCCCATGCCTTTACCCTAACGATTCTCCTTGACACTAAGGGACAATTTAGCATGGCCAATCCACCAAAAATACATGCGTCAAAACCACTGATGGTGGGACTCTCTTTTCTGGCAAAACCTGTTTTCTGAAGAAAATGATATCTTGGCAGTCAAGATTCCTCAGAACGCGCCTGCTGCAAAAATGCTACAATGCTGGTTGGGTTTCAACGTTTGAGCATTTGATTGCTCTGCTGGCCGAACGCTTGCACGCGTCGTGAGACCGTTTCCAAGACATTAAACCCCAGCTCCATCCTGCGTCTGAAAGAGAGTCGCAGCTGTTTGCTATCACAGGAATGAAATAAAGGTCAATACAGAGCAGAAACCTGCTGCAACAGATTATGGTGTTGCAATATGGATGATATTAGTGGCTTTTGAAGTGGAGAAAAGGAGACAGGGGCTGGAATGGGCTGACTTATATCGACTAGTTTGCAAATATTTTTGGAGATCTACCGGATTTCAATGGAGGGCAGAATCAAATGAAATGATTTCCAAGCTCCATCTGAAATTACGTCAGCCAAACTTCAAAAGGAAAACAAGGTGATGAAACAATGGGGTAGGGTTTAACCATCTCTATCCATATACTGATTCCATCACTAGGCTTTGCAAGGTCGTGAATGCAGCCCAATCCATCATGCAAACCAGCCTCCCATCCATTGACTCCATCTACACTTCCCACTGCCTCGGCAAAGCAGCCAGCGTAATTAAGGACCACATGCACTCAGGACATTCTCTCTTCCTTTGGGAAAAGGATACTAAAGTTGGTACCAACCAACTCAAGAACAGCTTCTTCCCTGCTGCTGTCAGACTTCTGAAATGGACCTACTTTGCATTAAGTTAATTTTTCTCTACATTCTAGTTACAACTGTAACACACTCTCTCCTTTCTCTCTCCTCTCTCCGTTCTCTCTCCTTTCCTTCTCTATGAATGGTATGTTTTGTCTGAAACAGTACTTTTCATTGCATGCAAATACACGTGGTGACAATAAATGAAATGAAATCAAAGTGTTACCAAGGACTGAGAAATGAAGGGAGGTGAGGTTTGACTGGCAGTACTTGGCTAAGACTAATAAGAGGTTGTACATGTTAGTCACTTTGATAGAAGGTAGCACATAATCTCATTTTCCCTTGCACCTCTCTTATGAACCACAGAAAACATCCTTTCCCTAGGTATCCCGCTCTGATCAAGACAGCAAGGAACTACAAAGGGTTGTGAACATAGTCCAGTCCATCACGCAAACCAGCCTCCCACCCCACTAACTCCCTTTACACGTCCCACTGCCCCGGAAAAGCAGCCAGGGGAGGCGATGGTCTAGTGGTATAATTGCTGCAATATTAATCCAAAAACCAAGCTAATGTTCTGGGCACCTAGGTTCAAACCTCGCCACGGCAGATGATAGAATTTGAATTCAATAAAAAATATCAGGAATTAAGAATCTGCTGATGACCAGGAAACCATTATTGATTGTTGGAAAAACCCATCTGGTTCACTGAAGCCCTTTAGGGAGGGAAATCTGTGGTCCTTACCTGGTCTGGCCTACATGTGACCCCATATCCGCAACAACGTGGTTGATTCTCCATTGCCTTTGGGAAACTAGTGATGGGCAATAAATGCCGGCCCAGCCAGCGATGCCTATGTCCCCCGAATAAAACTAAAATAAATAAGGACCCTACACATCTCGGACATTCTTTCTTCCACCTTATTTCAAAAGGAAAAAGATACAGAAGTCTGAGCTCATATACCAAACAACTCAAGAACAGCTTCTTCCCTGCTGCCGTCAGACTTTTGACTAGACCTAACGTATAGTAAGGGATTTTTCCCTACATTCCAGCTATGACTGTAACACTGCATTCCGCACCCTGTCCTCCCCTGGTCACAACATTGAATACAGGAGTTGGGACTTCCTGTTGAAGTTGTACAACTCAGTAAGAGGTCTGACAACACCAATTTTAAATCCAACTGATTTATTTGATAGTAAACTGGCTAGTTTTCGGCCTTTGTGCCTTTGTCAGGCGAATGAGGTGTTCTGGTCTCCAAAAGCACACATATCAGCACAGACGGTTTACAGATTGCTGATTGGAATGCAAATCCTTACACCTAACCTGCTATTCAAGTCTTAAAGTGGCTAACAATGTGAGTGGAAGGAGCACTGAGCACAGGTTAGAGAGATGTGTATTGTCTCCAGACAGCACAGTAAGTGAGGTTTTTTGCTAACCCAGGCAAGTCATGGGTTGTACAAGACATTGGTAAGGCCAACTTGGAATACTATGTACAGTTCTGATCTGTTATGGAAAAGATGTTATTAAACTAGAAAGAGTGCAGAAAAGATTTACTGGGATGTGACGGGACTTGATGGTTTGCGTTATAAGGAGAGGCTGAATAGACTGGAACTTTTTTCCCTGAAGTGTAGAAGGCTAAGGGGTGATTTTTATAGAGGTCTATAAAATAATGAAGGGTATAGATTAACTAGACAGTCAATATCTTTTCCCAAAGATAGGGTAGTCTAAAACTAGAGGGCATAGATTTAAGGTGAGAGGGGAGAGATACAAAAGGGTCCAGAGGGGCAGTTTGTTCACACAAAGGGTGGAAAGTGTCTGGAGCAAACTGCCAGAGGCAATAGTAGAGGCAGGTATAATTTTGTCTTTTGAAAAGCATTTGGACAGTTACGTGGGTAAGAAGGGATTTGGACCAAATGCGGGCAATTGGGATTAGCTTAGATGTTTTAATAAAAGGGGTAGCACGGACAAGTTGGGCCAAAGGGCCTGGTTCCATGCTGTAAACCTCTATGACTGCCCCTTTCCCCTATGTACTCTATGAATGGTGTGCTTTGTCAGCAGAGCGTGCAAGAAACAGTACTTTTCCACTTCAATACATGTGACAATAATAAAACAAACCAAATCAAATCTGAGTCGCATTCGCAACAGCATCTTCTGTTCATCTTCTCGGATGACTAATGGAATAAGATGTAAAGAGACTGAAAGACTGGGCTAAATTCCTTCATTTGGGAAATGTGCAACTGGATGCTGCAATGGGTAATAAAAAACAAAGTTTTTTTTTTCTAAAACTAGGCTGAGCACTTCAGACTGAGCTGCGGAGAAATTTATTCACTCAGAGAGTTGTGAATCTCAAGCATTCTCTGCCTGAGGGTTGTGACTGCTCCATCATTGAATACATTGAAAGGCTGGAGATAGATATGACAGACGGAGGGACGTGGGGCACGGGCAGGAAAGTGGAAGTGAAACCCAATATCATGCCACGGGGCAGCATGGTGGTTAGCATGGTGACACTGTGTTTAGCACGTTGGCACACTGTTAGCACTGCTGCTTCTCACGGCCAGGGATTCGGGTTCGATTCCCGGCTCGGGTCACTGTCTATGTGGAGTCTGCATGTTCTCCCCATGTCTGCATGGGTTTCCACCAGGAGCTCTGGTTTCCTCCCACACTCCAAAAGACGTGCTGGTTAAGTACATTGATTGTGATAAAGTCTCCCTCAGTGTACTCGAATAGACGCAGGAGTGTGGCGACTAAGGGATTTTCACAGTAACTTCGTTGCAGTATTAATGTAAGCCTACTTGCGACACAAACAAATAAACTTATCAAATGGAGGAGCAGGTTTGACAGGCCATCTGGTCTACTGCTGCTACTATTTCTTGTAGCTCAATTCAGCCTGGGCTGAAAGGATAGAAGTCTCTTGGTCTTGTAGTTATGTGGATCCCCCATGTAGATTTATCGCTGTCCGATGGAAATAAAAGCATCCCATTCCTCCAGTGGGAAAGTGATTCTAATCCCAGAACTAAAACACCCATGTACATTTTTGGGTTGTGACTCTCTACGCCAGTCATACGACACCCGGCAAAGAACTAGGAGGAGTATAATAGCAACTCGTGATTTGCAAACAAATTTCGTAAATACAAATGCTGGAAAATTACGCAGTGTTATCAAGGAATGCTTTGGGAACAGTGTGTCAAGTTATATTAAAAAAATAAAAACAGATGGGGCTTCATGTTTTCTGCCAGGATTACGGGGAGATGACTCCGAATACAGTGAGTCAACTCCATGCATTGATTTTAATTTTCCTTCCACAATTCCAGCATATTTGCCTCTTAAGATTGAGAAGGACAAAGTCATTGTCCATTCCTGGGCTGTGAGCCAGAAATTTCTCATCCAAACACATGATTCTCAATGATTCACTCAGCATGGTGTGGCAGGGGGGGAAGGGATGTGCAGTGAGGGGACACTTCATTCCGGCAATGTGATGGGCTCATGCCCTATATGTGAGCGTCATGGTAGCATAGTGGTTAGCACTGCTGCTTCACAGCTCCAAGTCCTGGGTTCGATTCCTGGCTTGGGTCACTGTCTGTGTGGAGTTTGCACATTCTCCTCGTGACTGCATGGGTTTCCTCCAAGTATTTTGGTTTTTTCCCCACAGTCCAAAGATGTACGGGTTAGGTTGATTGGCCATGCTAGGAAATTGCCCCTTGGTGTCCAGAGATGCGTAGGTTAGGGGGATTAGTGGGTAAAATGTGTAAGGATGTGGGATTAGGGCCTGGGTGGGATTGTATTCGGTGCAGATTCAATGGGCCGAAGGGCCTCTTTCTGTACTCTTGGGTTCTATGATTCTATGATGTCCAAGGCAAAAAGGGTGTCCGAGCATCTTGTAGTGCAATTGTTCGTTATCTATTGGAAGTGCCACGTTTCTCAGAAGGACAAAGGAATTTCAGCATGTCTGCTACGCCTATCACCAATTTTTACAGATGCATCATAGAAAGTATCCTTTCGAGATGCATCACAGCTTGGTATGGCTCCTGCTCCAACCAAAACCACAAAAAAACTACAAAGGGTTGTGAATGCAGCCCAGTTCCATCACGCAAACCAACCTCCCATCCATTGACTCTATCCACACTTCCTGCCGCCTCGGAAAAACAGCCCACGTTGTTGAGGACATCACGCACCCCGGACATTCTCTCTTCCACCTTTTTCCGTTGGGAAGGGAAGGCGATGGCCTGGTGGTGTTATTGCTAAACTATTAATCTAGAAACTTAGCTCAGGTTCTGGGGACCCGGTTTCGAATCTCACCACGGCAGATGGTGGAATATGAATTCAATAAAAAAAATGTGGAATTAAGAATTTACTGATGACCATGAAACCCATTGTTGATTGTAGGAAAAACCCATCTGGTTCACTAACGTCCTTTAGGGAGGGAAATCTGCTGTCCTTGCCCGATCTGGCCTACATGTGACTCCAGAGCCACAGCAGTTTGATTGACTCTCAACTGTGCTTCGGCAACTAGGGAGGGGCAATAAATGCTGGCCCAACCAGTGATGTTCATGTCCCACGAATGAATAAAAAAATACAGAAGTTTGACGTACTGACCAACTTAAGAACAGTTTTCCCAGCTGCCATCACACTTTTGAATGGACCTAACTCGCATTAAGTTGATCCTTCTCTACACCCTAGATATGACTGTAACACTACATTCTACACTCTCTCCTTTCCTTCTCTATAAATGGTATGCTTTGTCTGTATGGTGCGCAAGAAATAATACTTTTCACTGTATACTAATACAAGTGATAGTAATAAATTGAATCAATTCTTCCACCATTTCCCTAAAGAGGAACTGGGATGTGAATGGGTTATAAATATCATACAGTAACCTCAGCTGAGAACAATACTCTTTATGGGAGCAGAACCAGATAACAAGGGCAGCATGAAAAATACCGAGTGCATATTTCTCAGTGATCGCCACGTGTTTACACAGGAAAGCTGTGTACAATAACAACAAAACACAGAAAGGGAAAGAACTTATGAAAAGACTGCCCCAACATCAAAAGGAATTGGAAGGATCGAGGTGGAAGATACATCAAGGAACTGAGGATTTGGAAAGGATAAGAGGACAGTGAAGGAGAGAGAATGAAGACACAGGTCTAAGGGAGAAAGCAGTGTTGGGGGGGGGGTGAGGGGAAGAGTGAGAAATGATGAGTGTGAGAAATGGAGGGCAGATGAGGGGGAGAAGGGTTGGGGAGGTGACAAAGGGAGAGAGTAGGTGGGGGGGGGGAAGGGTGTGGGGTGAGGGAGGGGGCTGGGGAGGCATAGGGTGGGCCAGAGGGGGAGGGAGTGGGCCAAAGGGGGGTAAGGATGCAGGGGGGGGGGGGGGGGGTGCGAGCCAAGATGTGAGGAGGTGGACTGAGGTGAGACAGGGTGGGCCAGAGTGGGGACGGGGCAGGTCAGAGAGGGGAAGGGTTTATGAGTTTGATTGTGTCACAAGTAGGCTGACAATAACACTGCAATGAAGTTAATGTAAAATTCCCCAGTCGTCACACTCCGGCGTCCGTTCGGAGAGGCCGAGGGAGAATTTAGCCTTGGCAATGTGCCTTACCAGCACATCTTTCAGACCTTGGGAGGAAACTGGAGCACCTGGGGGAAACCCACGCAGACACGGGGAGAATGTGCAGACTCTGCACAGACAGCGACCGAAGCCGGGAATCGAACCCGGTTCCCTGGTGCTGTGAGGCAACAGTGCCAACCACCGTGCGGACAGGTGAGGCAGGGATAGACAGAGAGAACAGGAGTGATGGAGAGAATGCGAGAGGGAGAACAATTCAGCATTCTGCCAGTTTGGTTTCGTGCAATAAATGATTACTGACGCTGTTGGCAGGAATGGGTTTCTTTGAAGCTGCCAAAAAAAAAAACTAATTAGTACTGGAGCCAAAAATTAATGTAATAATTGCTTTCATTGGTGCCTGAAAAATAGTCGCGAACAATCTGGCATATTCGTGTTTGCAGTTTGTTCGATTTTCAATATTTCACTGAATACAACTCATCCCGTTTAATCATCAGAAGCTGAAGTGGTTTGAACACTTTTCACGAAAACGTGATAGTGAACAGACTCGAGCACCTTCAGGATGATTCCGACTTGGACTCATTCTGGGAATAATTCGCTAAAGAACCATGCATCTATTAGAGAAGCAGAATGTATAAAAATCATTCATAACCTAAATCCATAAACTAGTTAGGGAGGCAAATGCAATGTGAGTATTCATGTCGAGACGGCTAGAATACAAGAGCAGGGATGTACTTCTGAGGCTGTATAAGGCTCTGGTCAAACCCCATTTGGAGTGTTATGAGCAGTTTTGAGCCCCATACTGAAGGAAGGATGTGCTGGCCTTGGAAAGGGTCCAGTGGAGGTTCACACGAATGATCCCTGCAATCAAGAGCTTGTTGTATGAGAAACTGTCGAGGGCTCTTTGGTCTGTACCTGTTGGAGTTTAGAAGATTATTGAAACTTACAGGATTCTACAAGGCCTGGATAGAGTGGATGTGGAGAGGATGTTCCCATTAGTAGGAAAAACTAGAACCAGAGGGCACAGCCTCGGACTAAAGGGACAATCCTTTAAAACAGAGATGAGGAGGAATTTCTTTAGCCAGAGAGAGTGATAAATCTATGGAACTCTTTGCCACAGAAGGCTGTGGAAACCAGGTTATTGAATGTCTTTAAGACAGAGATAGATATTTCTTGATTAATAAGGGGGTCAGGGGTTATGAAGAAAGGGCAGGAGAACGGGGATGAGAAAAGCGTCAGCCACAATTGAATGGTGGGGTAGTCTCTATGGGCCGAGTGGCCTAATTCTGCTCCTAAGTCTTATGGTCTTAATCAATTCTCTACTCAATTCAAAATCTTTCCATTGACGCAAAATGCTAGTTCGCTCACAGGAGTCTGGCAATGCTCTCTTATCAAATCCAAGTTTAGAAGCCAAATCTGCTAAAGAGAGCCAAGTGACTCTGTACGTGCAGGAAATTCCTCAACTGGAATATTGCAGATTGAGAAGATTGAAAGAGTGCAGAAGAGATTCAGAAGAATCTTTCCAGGTCTGAAGAAGTTTAGCTCACACAGAGAAAAAAGCCAATATGCACTAATTCCTCAAAGGGTGAGATTCTCCAGCCTCTCAGCCCCCTCCCTCTCGACAGCGGTGGGGGTGGCATGTTGTTTGCTATCGGTGGGATTCTCCAGTCCCGCCGCTGTCAATGAGAATTCCCACCGAGGTCACCCCCATTCCAAGGGAAATCCATGCACTGCCAGCGGGACTGGAGAATCCTGCCTACATGAACAGTCGGAGAATTCCAGCCTTTAAAGAATCGTAAGAATGCCAAGACTGGATAAATTAACGAGAATGAAGAAAGCTGGAAAAACTCAGCAGGGCAGTTACTCAGATGAAGACCTGGATTGTGAGAATTCCAGCTCCTTCAGGATTTAAAATCGTAAAGTTCACGGAAACAGAGCCTTCGGCCCAACTCGTTCAGGCTCACCCAGGTTTCCCAAACTGAACTGGTCCTATTTGCCTGCGTTTGACCCATTCCCTCTAAACCTTTCCCATCCACGTACCTGTCCAAATGTCTTTTAAATGTTGTCATTACACCCACCTCTACCAACTCCTCTGGCAGTCATTCCATAGGTGCACCATCCTCTATCTGAACAAGTTGCCCTTTTAAATCTTTCCCCTCTCACCTCATGCCCTCTAGTTTTGAGCTCCCCCTACCTAGGTGAAAAGATCTCACCTTATCTACACCCCTCATGAGTTTATAAACCTCGATAAGGTCAGCCTTATTTGGAATCCAATTTAGATTTCCAGCTTGCAAAGAAGTTGGTGAATCCATTTATTCCACAGTTCCAAATAAGCTACTCAGAGCTTCAATTGCCATCCCAATTGCTTTTAATTGTTTTACATTTCTCAACCTCTCAGTCTATGGGAAAAGAAATAACTGTATTCGTGCAGCACATTTTTAAGATCTCACTATGCCCCAAAGCTTTTTCCAGTTATGAAAATACTTCTTGACTTGTGGTAGTTGTACAGAACTTTCGTTCGGCCACTTTTGCAATACTACGTATAACTCTGGTGGCCACACTACTAGAAAGATGTGGAGGTTTTGAAGAGGGTACAGAAAAAAGTTTACCAGGATGTTGCCTGGTATGGCGGGTATCAGCTATGAGGAGAGATTGGAGAAACTACATTTGTTCTCACTGGAATGACAGAGGTTGAGGGGTGACCTGATAGAAGTCTACAAGATTATGAGGGGTACGGATAGAATGATAGGCAGAATCCTTTTCCCCAGGGTGGAAGAGTCAATTACCAGGGGACATAAGTTTAAGCGGGGAAAGTTTAAAAGAGATGTGTGAACATCCTCCCATCAGCTCAGGTACACACACCTCGGTGGAACTTCCCACAACCACACATCACAAAGGTGTGAAGGTGGCGATGGCTTAGTGGTATTACCACTAATCTATTAATCCAGAAACTCAGTTAACATTCCAGGGACCAAGGTTCGAATCCCACCACGGCAGACGGTGGAATTGGAATTCAATGTAAAAGAAAAATCTGGAATTAGGAATCTTCTGATGACCATAAACCATTGTCATAATGACCCACCTGGTTCACTAATTTCCTATAGGGAAGGAAATCTGCCATCTTTGCCTGGTCTGGCCTACATAGGACCACAGAGTCACAACAACGTGGTTAACTCTCAACAGACCTCGGGTAGCCAGGGATGGACAATAAATGTTGGCCAGCCAGTGATGCCCATGTCCCACAAATGAAAAAAAAGTGAACAAGTCCAATGTATTAATGGATATTTTCTTCATGTGCTCCCCTGTACAACACTCGGCTGGTCTATTGTGGTGGCAGGGTAAGTGTCATTCATTTGGAGTTCCAACTATTCAACATTTCAGTTAAAAGATCGTAGGGTCAATGTCACAGCGCAGGAGGAGGCCCATCAGTCCATCAGGTTGGTACTAGTCCTCTTTAGGAGCAGTTTGCCTCCCTTGCCTCCTTTCCATGGTCCTGCATGTTCTATCTCCCCAGGTAATGGCCAATTTTCACGAACGTTGCTTTCTTTTAAACGGAAAAGAGGAAGAGTTGTCTACATTTTGATTAGGCAGCAATCATCCATCCATTAATCTGCTGTCCTGCCTGGGTGAAGACAGTAAGAAGTCTCACAACACCAGGTTAAAGTCCAACCAGTTTGTTTGATAGTAAACCCACAAACTTTCCCACAAGGTTTAGCATCAAATAAACTGGTTGGACTTTAATCTGGTGTTATGAGACTTTTAATTGTGTTTTTTTACCCCAGTCCAATGCTGGCATCTCCACATCATGGGGCGACAAACCATGAACAATAAGCTGTCCCTCACAATGGCAGCTGCTGACCTTACTGCAAGCTTAACTAAACTGCAATTTATGCTTTAAAAAAATTCTAAAGCACAGCACATCTATACTGATTGAAATCACGGGACATTTAAGGAGCATAGTTTAGAAAGCCAGTTCAGAGAACATCCGATCTCTTTCATGCCACAAAGCAATAACTGAATCCCGCAAGGAAAGTAAAGCAAGTACGCACACACCTTTAAAATGCATTTTGATTATGCGTTTACACTTCCTGTAGTAAAATAAGTCAGACACACGATAACAATCCTTCGAACAATTGTTCAAAAACTCTCTGGGTGTTGTAAGTTGGTGCGCAAATGGGATGAGCTGCCAGAGAAAGCGGTTGAGGCAGGGTACAGTAGAAACATTTAAGGATGACATGGTGGCACAATGGTGAGCACTGCTGCCTCACAGCACCAGGGACCCCGGTTCGATTCCTGGCTTGGGTCACCGTCTGTGTGGAGTCTGCACATTCTCCCCGTGTCTGCATGGGTTTCCTCCTACAGACCAGAAGAGGTGCTGGTTAGGGTGCATTGCCCATGCTAAATTCTCCCTCAGTGTATCTGAGTAGGTGTCAGAGTGTGGCAACTAGGGGATTTTCACAGTATCTTCATCGCAATGTTAATATAAGCTTGGTTGTGACACGAATAAATAAATTTTAAAAACTGAAGCATTTGGATTAGTACATGGATGGGAAAGGATTAGAAGGATTTGGACTAAAAATGGGCAATTGGGACTAGCTGGGAAGGCATTAAGTTAGCACAGTGGTTAGCACTGCTCCCTCACAGCACCAGGGACTTGGGTTCAAATCCCAATTTGGATCACTGTCTGTGTGGAGTCTGCACATTCTCCCCGTGTGTATATGGGTTTCCTCCAGGTACTCCAGTTTCCTCCCACAGTATGAAAGACGTGCTGGTTTGGTGTAAATTCTCCCTTAGTGTACCCGATCAGGTACCAGAGCGTGGTGACTATGGGGCTTTTCACAGTAACTTCATTGCGGTGTTAATGTAAGCCTACTTGTGACACTAATAAGTAAATAATAAGCAAACAAACCATGGTCAGCATGCGCAGGTTGGGCCGAAGGGCCTGTTTCGGGGCTCTATTGCTTTGTGACTGTTGTTTGAGTAGAGATTGAACACAATGGAAATGACTGTGTGACTGGTACAGAAGATTGAAAACTTTGTTCGAGAAAGTAATCTTAATTTCAACTCTGCACAGCTTCTGTTAAATTAACCCAGAGACAGACAGAACAGTGATGGCACTTGTTTGAAATCAAAACCAGATACTGATGTGGTTTCAAATAATAAAGCACAGATCAGTTCAAAAACAAACCTTTTAAGTGCGTTGAAGTGCAAAGCATTTTAAAAGCTTCCTGGATTAAAAAGCTGTTTACACATAAAAGAAACAGAAGTACACTTTTACATGACTAAACAGGAACCAAACAGATGATAAATAAATCATCCAATTACTAATGCAAAAGATGTTAGTGCTTAAGAAAGCGAGACGTTCTTATAATGTCTTCTGCAGATCAAAAGCGGTACCGTAGGTTCTTGAACCATCACATGTGGCATCAGTTTGTTTTTGCCCTACTGGTGAATAGTTAAAAACCATAATTCCAGCGTGTTTTATCTCGTACAGCACAAGGAATTCAAACCTCTGCATCTTTTGACTTTATTTCTAGAGGAAAACATTATGGGACATTTGCACAAACCCCATTAAGTCTATTTAAATAATCAGTCGGGGCACATCCTCCAATCCCTAATCTGCTAGATTTAAAGGCAGTGGTGACTTTTTGAGAGAAACCAATTTGAAACCTCGCTTGGCGTTAATGAGGGAGTGTTGGTGGCAATGGCAGTGGGCGGCACGGTAGCACAGTGGTTAGCATTGCTGCCTCACAGCTCCAGAGACCTGGGTTTGATTCCCAGCTTCTGTCACTGTGGAGTTTGCACATTCTCCCCGTGTCTGCATGGGTTTCCTCCATGTGCTCCAGATTCCTCCCACAGTCCAAAGATGTGCTGGTTAGGTTGCTTGACCATGCTAAAATTGATCTTTAGTGTCCTCAGTTGTGTAGGTTAGAGGGAAAATATGTAGGGAAATGGGGGTAGGGCCTGGGGATTGTGGTCAGTGCAGACTCAATGGGCCGAATGGTCTCTTTCTGTACTGTAGGGTTTCTATGATTTCTATGAAAAGCCAAGCAAGTTTAAAATCAGAGGTCACGCAGGAACCACGATCGGATGAAAACTGGCAGACAATCAAACTTTTAATCAACGCGGCTAATCTACCAAATCCCTTCAGTGATGAACCTCAATTGTTTTCTCGCTTCCTTACTAATCTCAGGAGCTGCGCGCTGCTCCCTAATTCATCAAGATGGTTGGTTGCTCTCCATTCCCAAATTACCAGTTAAAGTAACCTGTATTTTCCCCCCTCTTCCTGCTATCAGTGGAGTGTTGGAGCCTCAATTTTAGATTCCACTGTAAAATTTTGTTCGTTTGTTTTTCAAATTAACATTCTTCCAGTCCACTGCAAACAAACTTTGAAAGTTACATCTGCGCCTTTCTTTCTATATTCTTTCACAGGATGTGGGCATCATTGGCAAGACCAGCAATTGTCCATCCCCAATTGTCCTTGAACTGAATAGTTTGCTGGGCCATTAAAGAGTCAACCATATTATGGTGGGTCTGCGGTCATATGTAGACCTGACCCAGTAAAAATGGCAGATTTCTTTCCCTAAAGGAGATAGAATCATAGAATGCCTACAGAAGGGGGCTATTCAGCCTGTAACGACCACAATCCCAGCCAGGCCATATCCCTGTAACCTCACACAATTGCTCTGCTAATACCCCTGATGGTAAGGGGCAATTTGTATGGCAATCAACCTAATCCGCACATCAGTGGGAGGAAACTGAAGCACCCGGAAGAAACCCAAGCAGATATGGGGAGAACGTGCAGTCTCCACACAGACAGTGACCCAAGGCCGGAATTGAACCCGGGACCATGGCGCTGTGAGGCAGCAATGCCATCATGCTGCACCAAGTGGGGGGTTTTACAACAATGGCTGATTGTTGCCATGGACACCATTACGGAGACTAGCTTCCAATTCCAGATGTTATCAATTGAATTTAAATTCCACTAATTGCCATGGTGGGATTTGAACCTACATTCAAGGCTATGGCCGACTGGTATTATCACTAGACAATTAATCCAGAAACTCAGCTAATGTTTTGGAGACCTGGGTTCCAATCTCAACACAGCAGATGTTATAACCAACTCAGGGGTGGGACAAAAGAGAAGTTAACTCACCCTTGTGGACTATGGGTGGGATTTCACGGTCTCGCTCAACCCGAGATGGAAAATCCCACCCGAAGTCAATGGGAATTCTATTGTCCGCTCTTGCCCACTCCAATTCCGTAGCAGTAGAATTCCAGTATACATTACAAGTTCATAAGATATAGGAGCAGAATTAGACCACTGCCCATCAATTCTACTCCACCATTCGATCATGGCCCTTCATCCCCATTTTCCTCCCTTCTCCCCATAACGAACTTAAAGTATTACACATAAAATGTTGAACTAGATTTGCAGAAGAACCAATTTATTCATGTGTTCGTAGATTAAAATAAAAAATTTAGCGTCAATATGGTCTTTTTTTTGCTGCTGTAAAATTCTAAGTAACGGTGCAAGTAAAAAGTTCCAGCTGGTCAAATAAATTACACTTTCCTTGATTTATTCTAACTAATTTACTGGCACAAACCTCACGTGGTGGTGTCTGACATACATTAAATAATCACAACATTCATGTCATATTAATACAACACAGGGGAAATAATTGCCAGTTGCTTCAGAACTTAAAAATAATTCTATCAAAACGATACGAACACCATTTTTCTGCGTTGGACAGCTGATCCAAAATATAATCTTGAATAAGCCTTCATTTCCTTTAGTCGAAAAGACTGAAGTGATCTCCTTCACCTGCCCCCACCATCATAATAAACTCAATGTACCCTTAACACCAAGCCATGTTCCACCGTAGCCAATGTCTCAGTTGAACCAGGCCGTTTGCAATATGGACCCCCTCTATCTGACCGTGTGCTGAGCTTCAGATTCCATCTCGTCTCTGTCACAAAGTCTGCTGACTTCAATTCCAGAGTATCAGCTATCTCCACATCCACATCTACCAAATCCCTTACTCATGCCTTGCCACTCTCCAGGTGCCAGACTTCATTCAACTCGTTCAAAATCCGACTGCCTGTATCCTATCCCCCGGATGTCTTGCAAATCCATAATTACTATCCAGACTGACCTACTGCAGTGGTTAGCACTGCTGCCTCACTGCACCGGGCACCCGGGTTTGATTTGGGTGACTGTTTGCGAGAAGTCCTCCGGATGCTCCAGTTTCTTCCCATAGTTCGAAATTCATGCTAGTTAGTTGCACTGGCCATGCTAAATTCTCCCTGAGTGTACCTGAACAGGCGCTGCAGTGTGGCGACTAGGGGATTTTCACAGTAACTTCATTGCAGTGTTAACGTAAGCCTAATTGTGACACTAACATATAGGCTCAAACTACCGTCGCTCCTACACTGTCCAGATTGATGTACCGTCGTTCCTACACTGTCCAGACTGATGTACCGTCGCTCCTAAACTGTCCAGACTGATGTACCGTCGCTCCTACACTGTCCAGACTGATGTACCGTCGCTCCTACACTGTCCAACCAACCAACGTACCACTACTCCTAGGCCCAAACAGTTTTAGATTTGAAATCCACATTCTCACATTTAAATCCATCCAGCCATGTCTTCTGCTATCAATATCTCAATCTGACTTCTCCAGCATAAGAATCACTCCATCACCCTCCCCAACACACACAATATATACCTCCCGAGAACCCCTGCAAATCTGCATCCCTCTGACCTCTACGTGTTTCTGCAACCCCTCACTGCAGCACAGTCACACGTGCTCTCCCTGCCTGAGAAGGAAAAACTCAACATCAATTTCACTTGAATGCCCTCCGAACTCTGGCTCTCCCTTCAAGTCACCTTGAAAAACTTGAGCCAAAACTGCTAGAAAGTGAGGTAGAATCTTCCACCAGTACATTGGATAAAAACAAATTACTGTGGATGCCGGAATCAGCTTTGACAAAGGGTCATCTGGATTCGAAACGTCAGCTCTTTTCTTTTCTTACAGATGCTGCAGACCTGCTGACATTTTCTGGCATTTTTTCCTTTGGTTCCAACAGTACATCCTACTCAATAATACTGCTAAAGTAGACAGACTGAGACAGGCTCAGATTGTGCAGGCCACAGGGTAAACTCAAACTTTTGACTTTTGTCTTCATTAAAACTTTAAACAAAGGATTAGCAGACACAAAAGGCACTTCAGTAATTAATATTACAGTCATTTCATTCCAGGAGATGGTGGCTATATGGTACTGGGCTGGAATTAAAGGCCCAGATCACTGCTTTGGAGACAGGGGTTCAATTCCCAGAGCAGCCGGTGAAATTGAGTACATCTGGAATATAAAGCTACTCTCAGTAATGGTGACCATGACAGCTATCACTGATTGCTGTAAAAACCCATCTGGTTAACCAATATCTTTTAGGGAAGGAAATCTGCCGTCCTTATCTGGTCTGGCCTACATGTGACTCCAGAGCCACAGCAATGTGGTTGACTCTCAACTGCTCTCGGGCAACTAAGGATGGGCAATAAACGCTGGCCAGCCAGTGACACCCATGTCCCATCAATGAATAAAAATAAAATCCTACCTGTTACGTACTAGAATTTTAACTCACAAATTTATAATATCCTTTTTACATTTCAAACATTTAAAGCAATTGATACCTACTTTTTTAAAAAAAAGTTTATTTATTAGTGTCACAAGCAGGCTTACATTAACACTGCAATGAAGTTACTGTGAAAATCCCTTCGTCACCACATTCCAACGCCTGTTCGGGTACACTGAGGGAGATTTAACATGGCCAATGCACTGAACCAGCACGTCTTTCCGACTGGGCGGGGGCGGGGGGGCCGGTGGTGGGGAGGTGGAAACTGGAGCACCTGAAGGGAACCCACACAGACATGGGGAGAATGTGGAGGCTCCGCACAGACTGTGACTCAAGCTGGAAATCGAACCCAGGTCCTTGGCAGTATGAGACCGCAGTGCTAACCACTATGCCATCATGCTGCCCCTTGCCTGAGTGAAGGAGAAATCAAAGAATAATTAAATATTACTGCACAGAAGGAGGCCATTCAGCCCATCGAGTCTGCATCGACCACAATCCCATCCACGCCTTATACCTATAACCCATGCATTTAACCTAGATAGTCCTCCTGACACTAGGGTTAATTCAGCATGGCCAATCCACCTAACACGCACATCTATGGACCAATTAGTTAAGTCTTAGAAAAACAGAAAAATTGCTCAACCTAAGTTTAAAGTTTATTTTATTGGTGTCAAAGTAGGCTTACATTAATACTGCAATGAAGTTACTGTGAAATTCGCCTGCACACCTAGACCAGGAAATACAAGGCACTCACAAGCATTGCAGTTGACAATTGCTACTGTTTGTCAGTGATGGATGGGCTCAATGAGGTCTGTTTAGCTTTTTGGGTTAGAAAGTGGCAGTCACCCAATATTTAATGAAAATAGATTGATCGAGCAGGCAGCTGCTGGAATCGTAGTCCTGTGGCTAGCTCCATGGAGAAGGTGGGTTCAGAGAATGGACAGTGCCTCAAAACAGAAGCTTCTGTCAGAAACACGAGTTTGCAAAATTGTACAGGAAGCAGATCGGAAAGATCTCTATCCGGAAACCAATTAGGATCAAACTTGAGATGGAATTATAGTCTAAAGTATAACATTACAAATGCAAACCAAGCGGATAAAACAAACTGTCTAAATATTTGTAAAGATGAATTATAATCTTGGTTTACCTCATTGTAAAATATTAGTTTATATTTGATTCGTAAAAGATGCAGATTATCCCATATTTTGCATACATGTTGTGGAGCTTTGCAGTAAAATACAAATGATAGGTAGCACAGTGGTTAGCACTGCTGCCTCGCAGCGCCAGGGTCCCGGGTTCAATTCCAGCCCTGTTTGTGTGGGGTATCCACATTCTCCCCATGTCTGCGTGGGTTTCCTGAGGGTGTTCCGGTTTCCTCCCACACTCCAAAGACTGCAGGAGGAGACCATTTGGCCCATCGAGCCTGCACTGACAAGTATCCCACCCAGGCCTTATCGCCACCCTATTTACCCTGCTAGTCCCCTTAATAATAAGGGGCAATCTAGCATGGTTGAACCACTGCATATCTTCGGACTGTGGGAGGAAACTGAAGCACCCGGAGGAAATCCACGCAACATGGGGAGAACATGCAAATTCCATGCAAACAGTCACCCAAGGCTGGAATTGAACCTGGATCCCTGGAGCATGACCACTCTGCTATGCTAAATTGCCCTACAGAGTCAGGGGGATTACGAGAATAAATATGCGAGGTTATGGGGATAGGGCCTGGGAGGGATTGTGGTTGGTGCAGGCTCGATGGGCTGAATGGCCTCCTTCTATGCTGAAGGAATTCTATAATTGTACAATTTAAATCTGATAAGAAAAGTTATGATCACTACTGTTTGGTGCAAGACTGATGAGATTCTGGATTACAATCTCAAAGCACCAGTAAAATTCTCATGATATATTTAATAAAAATAGAATTAGATTTCTTTGGACACAAAAAAAACTGCCCTCAGCAGAGTTGTGGATTATATTCCCTGAAAGAAATCAAGTTTGGTCGCTCAAAGTGTGCTTGTTTATTCGCGCAACAGCCAGAGTCTTCTCTACCACATGTTGATAGATGTTCGCTTGACAATAGTAATATAAAGGCAGGATAAGTGAAAACATGCTGGTGTACATTTGTTACAGCAGTCTGCGGCAGGCTCTTGAGAATTAGCGTAACGGTGGTACAGTGGTTAGCACTGCTGCCTCACAGTGCCAAGGTCCCAGGTTCGATTCCCAGCTTGAGTCACTGCCTGTGTGGAATTTGCACATTCTCCCCGCGTCTCTATGGGTTTCCTCCCACAATTCAAAGACATGTGGGTTGGGTGGATTGGCCATGCTAAATTGCCCCGTAGTGTCAGGGGGACTAGCAGGATAAATGTGTGGCGTAACAGGGATAGGGCCTGGGTGGGACTGTTGTCGGTGCAGGTTCAATGGGCTGAATGACCACTTTCTGCACGGTAGGGATTCCAAGAACCAACTCAAAAAGGAGGAAAGAAAAAAAAGAAACACTCCCAACACTTTCGTTTGACATTCAGTGTTCGACATGAAGCTACTTTAAGCACAGCGGCAATTATGATCTTTGAAAATGGAACTGCTCTGCTCCTCCCACTCAGAACTGTTAAGAGATGCTTCAGCCAACGCTTTTATCTGGAACACAAATGATTCACACTTAAGACTTGCACCCAATCTCAGTCCTTAGCTACTGTTCCAGCTGCCCTTTGGCAAAAAAGAGAGAGAAAGAAATAAAATCAGCGTCCATTAGGTTTCTTTTGTGGTATTTGTGCAGAATTACTCTCTTCTACCTTCTTCCGTCAGGAAAAAGATACTTAAGTTCAAGGTCACATACCAACCAACTCAAGGACAACTTCTTCCCTGCTGCCATCAGACTTTTGAATGGACCTATTTTATATTAAATTGATCTTTCTCTACACTCTAGCTATGACTAAAACTATATTCTGTATAAAACTACATTCTATACTGTACTCTATATTCTTTTCCCTCTCCCCATGTACTTGATAAATGGTATACTTTGTCTGTATAGTGTGTAAGAAGCAATACTTTTTACTGTGTTCTAATACACGTGACAATAATAAATCAAATCAACTTTTTGTAAAGTCTCAGCTCATCCCAGCTCAATACAATTTTGTAATATTTCAATCTCTAGGATAATTACATATCAGAATCATTAGGTAAAAATCAAAAGAACTACTACTGCTATCCAAGAAAAGCAAAATAATTCACTGGAATTTTACTGTCCCGGCCGCCATGGGAATCGGAGTGGGCGAGGGGCGGACGACAGAGAGGTCTGTTGACCTCAGGCGGGATTTTATGGTTTCGGGATGAGCGAGACTGTAAAATCTTGTCCATTGTGTCTGCAGCAATTGAACAGCAACGATAATTCATGACCACGTCGACTTTTTAACACATCCGAGATGTTGTTGTTTGTATTTACAAAGAAGAAAATTATAGCAGAAGAACAGGCCCTTCGGCCCTGTAAGTTTGCACTGACCATGCTGCTTGCCTGAACTAAAACTCCCTCCCCTTCCAGGGACCAGATCCCTCTATTCCCATCCTATTCATGTATTTGTCCAGTCGCCTCTTAAAAGCCATTATCGTATCTGCTTCCGCTACCTCCATCGGCAGTGAGTTCCAGGCACCCACCATCCTCTGGGTAAAAAACTTGCCTTGTACATCTCCTTTAAAACTCGCTGCCTCGTATCTTAAACCTCCTAGTAATTGACTCTTCAAAGCTCTGTCCATGCCCCTCGCAATCTTGTACAATTCTATCAGGTTGCCCCTCAATCTCTGTCACCCCAGTGAGAACCAAACTAGTTTCTGCAACTTCTCCTCATAGCTAATGCCCTCCATGCCAGGGAACATCCTGGTAAATCTTTTCTCCAAAGCCTCCACATCTGTCTGGTATCTCAACTATCAGGTGGCATGGTAGCTCAGTGGTTAGCACTGCTGCTTCACAGCTCTGGGGACCTGGGTTCGATTCCTGGCTTGGGACACTGGGAGTTTGCACATTCTCCTCATGTCTGCATGGGTTTCCTCCAGGTGTTCCAGTTTCCTCCGACGGTCCAAAGATGTGTGAGTTAGGTTGATTGGTCATGCTAAATTGCCCCTTAGTGTCCTGACAGGTGTAGGTTAGAGGGAATAATGGATAAGTATGTAAGGATATGGGGGTAGGATCTAGGTGGGATTGTGGTCGGTGCAGAGTCGATGGGCCAAATGGCCTCCTTCTGCATTACAGGGTTTCTATGGATTTCTATAGATTGTCTGAAATCAAATAGCACCAATTATGAACATTTTTCATTCATGCTTCCTCCTTTTAAAGGTGCTAGGAATCTGCAGGCTCACAGCACCTTAACTGGTTAATAATTTCATTTTTCCCAAAACGAAAAGTAGACTAGAAAAAATGAAAATCACTTCTAAACAAAATTCCAAATTGCAGGAAAACTGTGGGTTTTTTTTTTCAAAAGAAAACATTCTGTAAATAGAACTTCCTCATTCACACAAGCCTGCACAAGTGCATCAAGTACCAACATCGAGTGAAATGCCAGGGCAAAGATAATTTATCAAGATATCAAAGTAATGCAGTCTGAAGTCATGAGAACGGCAGCGAGATCACAGACTCTCTGTTTACACTGTATTCTGTGTTTCCGATTTTACACTGGACTTGATCCGGAGGGGATCAGGCCTTTATGGTGCTAAATATTAATCCTGGGGAGAAGCCAGATTTATTTTAGTGGATTTGGAAAAGTATCGCTGAGATTTATAATATTTCAAATAAAAACACAGTTGCTAACTGATTTGTAGTGGTACCAAATACAGCTACAGCTAATATTAACAATGCTGATAAAAGACAGGGAGGGTGGTCATAAAACAGGGAAAGCAACATACTTCACCAAAGTGCTCCCTTGCAGAAAAAAGACTCAACAACTTGCAGGATAAATTCCTGGTACAATGGTAATTTGTGGAGTCTTAGCATTCTTTTGGAATTTGTTTAAGCTCATGGTTAAAAGATGGAGGTCACTGCATATCATCAAACTTAAAAGATGCGAAAATTTAAGAGCAGAATACTGTAGACTCTGGAATTTTGAGACACAGAGGGAAACATCATGGGAATACTCAACAGATTGACTCAAAACATTGGCCAGACCTTTGCTCTCCCACCTCTCTCTACCTTCTCCCCGTTTCTCCCTCTGGCAGGTTTGGAGATGGGGGTGAGTGGAGTTTAGGTAGAAGGTGAAGCCACAGAGAGGGGATCCAACCCACCCTGACCTGTTTGCGATTTGAAGCTGGGATGGGCAGGACCTCAAATTTGAAGCCTGCCCTTGCCCCAGTTAAGGCCCAGTAGCCTCCACAACTCCCTCCTCACCTGACCTATTCTCGAGATCTCGATTCCACCCTCGCTCCCAGATGTTTCCTACTCTCCCTGCCCTGGGACGTGGAGGCTGAAACACAGGGAAAGGAGTCAATAATTCAGCTTACTACAAGACACGCAGTGGTCCTTGTAAAATCCCGATCCCGCAGCAGAGTCAAAGAACCCAGCGGCAATTGTGGAAAGATGGGCAAAACTTGAAAAAGGCACAAGCTCTTCCAATCAAAGGCAGAGAAGCACGCACTACTGGCAAAATTCAATGTTTAGCATGCACATCTTTTGATACAGCCCGAGTCTAAAGTTAGCACCATTACACATAGCGATCATGCGGCAGTGAGTAAATAAAAGATCCAGCTACTTCTACAAGATTTTCCAACTGGGGGAAAGCAGCAAACAGATTAGCAGTCACTTCCAGCAATTTGTTCCAAAATTCTGGAAGTTCCTGCAAGAGGGCAGCACCGTGACACAATGGTTTGCATTGCTGTCTCACAGCGCCAGGAACCCGGGTTCAATTCCCGGCTTGGGTCACTGTCTCTGTGGAGTTTGCACGTTCTCCCCATGTCTGCGAGGGTTTGCTCTGAGCGCTCCGATTTCCTCCCACAATCCAAAGACATGCAGGTTAGGGTCCATTGACCATGTTAAATTGACCCTTTGTGTCCAAAGTCGTGTGGATTAGGTGGATTAGTCATGCTAAATTGTCCCTTAGTGTCAAGTGTTCTACCTAGGGTAAATGCATGGGGTTATGGGATAGGGCCTGGATGGGATGAATGGCCTGATTGTGCATTGTTGGGATTGTATGATTCTAAGTCTTTTTGACATTCTACATTACATTTTCAAACATATGGCTGCTCCACTCGGTAGCTTAACTATATCTTATTGAGAGCACCGGTAGATAATATTGTTAAATATGGAAATGCATGACAAAGTTATTGCATATTGTTCACATCCTTGTAAAGATCATTATATAGTTAAGAAAGTCCACCAGCACCTCCACTTTCTCAGGAGGCTAAGGAAACTCGGCATGTCCATTATGACTCTCAGCAACTTCTACTGATGCACCATAGAAAGCATTCTTTCTAGTTGTATCAGAGCTTGGTATGGCTCCTGCTCTGTTCAAGACAACAAGAAACTACAAAGGATTGTGAACATAGCTCAGTCCATCACACAAACCAGCCTTCCATCTATCAATTCTGTCTACACCTCCTGCTGCCTCAGGAAAGCAGCCAGCATTATCAAAGACCGTACATACCCCGGACGTTCTTTTTCCAACTTCTTCCATCGGGAAAAAGATACAAAAGTCAGAGGTCATGTATCAACCTGCTCAAGAACAGCTTCTTCCCTGATGCTGTCAGACTTTTGAATGGACCCACCTCGTGTTAAGTTGATCTTTCTCTACACCCTAGCTATGATTGTAACACTACATTCTCTTCTTTTCTTCTCTATGAACGGTATGTTTTATATGTATTGTGCACAAGAAATAATACTTTTCTAATGCAAGTACATGTGACAATAATAATTCAAATCAAATATAATAATTATAAGTCAATACTGAATCATAAATGTGCACAAGTCAAAGACCAAAGTTAATTTATTAGTCACAAGTAGGCTTACATTCACACTGCAATGAAGTTACAGGGAAAATCCCCCAGTCGCCACATTCCGGTGCCTGTTCAGGTACACTGAGGGAGAATTTAGCATGGCCAATTTACCTATCCTGCACATTTTTTGAACTGTGGGAGGAAACCTGAGCACCTGGAGGAAACCCACACAGACACAGGGAGAATGTGCAGAGTCCACACAGACAGTGACCCAAGCCAGGAACTGAATGTAGGTCCCTGGCACTGAGAGGCAGTAATGCTAAGCACTGTGCCAAAAAACATCAACACATTTCGAAAAACACCTGGGGAAAAATAACTATTTTTAATTAGGATTCAGTAAGAAATTGGAAATTGAAATGTTCTTATGGTTCAATCAGAATAGTACTTGTTTGTTACATCAAGCAGATGACCCTGTGGCTCGGGAGGCTCTGGGTTCAAGTCCGACTCCAAAACTTGTTGGCCAAGGGAGTGGTGCTTATGATGTGACCAAACGTACTGACAATCAAATCCACAAATCCTTCCAAAATAAAAAGGTTTTCTTCTGTCCAAATAAAATTTGTCACAAGTGAATAGATCTATGGGATCACCATCCTGTCAGAAATGTTTCATCACATCCTGCGTCACTGTGAAGGGACTTCCTGTTTCTCTGTTGCAAGTACTGAGCAACAGTGAGGCCAAAATCCCAACCTCATGTGTCCAGTCTCAAAGAAAAATCAATAGTAACTCCAACCGTGAGATCAGACACCTTGGACAGAGTCAACTGCTGAGCAACAGGGGGTTTCAACAAGTCAAAATGGCACCAGTTGGAAACGTGATAAGTTCCCACTTTCTTCTGGATTAAACCTGGGTGAGATTGCAGGAGAGTGGGAAACTCAGCTGGAGTGGGCGGTTCATTAATTCAAATCTTTAAATCTCCAATTTCCAGGTTAGGTGGATTGGTCATCTTATTGCAGGCTATTACAGTGGTTAGCATTGCTGCCTCTCAGCGACAGAGACTCAGGTCCAATTCTGGCCTCGGGTCCCTGTGGAGTTTGCACATTCTCCTTGTGTCTGTGTGGGTTTCCTCGGGGTATTCCGGTTTCCTCCCACGGTCCAAAGATGTGTGGGTTAGGTGGATTGACAATTTTTTTTTACCATTAGGCAAGTCACAAATTTCACATCTCCTGTCAAAAAAACAGATACAAATCACAAGCAAAGGGACTCTAAGGTTCTTACGGTACCTCTCATGCCCCAAGAATGAAAAATATAATAAGTCATCAAGAAGCGTAAACAGAGCTGGTTTGAATCTTTTCGATTAGTTAAATAGGATCATTCACGATTCTCTGGAACAAACTCCACACTCTCCTTCCAGCAAAATTCAGGTCTCGATAGGACCAGAGACGATTTCCTAACCTGACTTTCTTGGCAAAAGAACAGATTCTTAACCAAAAAGAAAGCAGAGCTGCCAACAATCTGCGCACTGCAGCGTTGAGACTGGAATCATGAAAAGCCGTGAAAATGCTAGTGTGCCATCTGCCAGGGTGCTGGTGGGGGTTAGGCCCATCTGGGGATGTTCAGCTGGGTCTCGAGGGAAAAGGCAAGCTCATTTAGCATTCTCTTTTCCACCAGAGGTGAACAGAATTCAGTTGCGACGACTGAAAACTTGCTGAAATCATGACAAGTGCCTGACTCCCCTCCTTCATATTTTCACATTATCTTTTCCCTGCCACGATTGTGGGTACCAGACAGTGCAGAAGGAGGCCATTCGGCCCATCGAGTCTGCACTGACCACAATCCCACCCAGGGCCCTATCTCCGTAATCCCACGTATTCACCCTGCCAGTCCCCCTGACAATTTGGCATGGCCAATCAACCTAACCCTCACATCTTTGGATTGAGAGAGAAAAACCAGAGGCCATTTGGCCCATCGAGCCTGCATCAACAACAATCCCTCCCAGGCCCTATCCCCGTAACTTCACAGATTTATCCCCTGATGTTAAGAGGCAATTTCCCATGGCCAGTCCATCTAACCCATAAATCTTTGGACTGTGGGAGAAAACCAGAGCACCCAGAGCAAACCCACGCAGATATGGGGAGAATGTGCAAACTCCACACAGACAGTGATCCGAAGCCGGAATCGAACCCGAGTCCCTGGAGCTGTGAGGTAGTAATGTTAACCACTGTGCCACCATACCACACTGGGTGTTTTAAAATACCTCTATTACTTTAGCCCCATTAAAAATATCAGACTCTTTTATGCTCAAGATAACTAAGTGTTTCCCTCTCATAAAAACCCTACAGTGCAGGAGGAAGCCATTTAAAGTTTTTATTTATTAGTCACAAACAAGTAAGCTTATATTAGCACTGCAATGAAGTTACCACGAAAATCCCCTAGTCACCACGAAAATCCCCTAGTCACCACATTCTGATGCCTGTTCGGGTACACTGAGGGAATCAATACACCCAAACAACACGTTTTTTGAACCGTGGGAGGAAACTGGAGCACCTGGAGGAACCCCACGCAGACACAGGGAGAATGTGCAAACCCCACACAGACAGTAATCCAAGCTGGGAATTGAATCTGGATCCCAGGCGCTGCAAGGCAGCAGTGCTAACCACTGTGCCATCATTCTACAATGATACCAAAGTTTATCTCATTTAATTAATCAAAACACAGTCTTAACTAACAATTAACTATACATTTCCAAAACAAAATCAACTGCTTTTGTTCAGGGAATAGTACCTGATTCAATTAGCAGATCATAAAGTTTAAACTCCATGGGATATTTTGTTATCTCACAATATGTCTTTGTGTAAGAAATAGAATATCCCAATGGATATTTTTTTTTCTCTCTATTATAGCATTGAGACCCATTGGTAATCAGCATATCTTTAAGATTTGATATGCATTATATTTATTTACACAAATACTGCAAAAATAGAAATTTTTTTGTCTCAACAGATTACGAAGTGATGATTTGTTCTGAAAGATTACCAAATAGGGCCAGGGCTTGAAGTTCCTGCAGGATCTCATCATAACAAATATGTGTCCTTTCCTTGAGAAAACTGCACGATAGTGGGGAAAGGAATTCAACCTCAACAAGGCAACATCGCACACACAGTCCCCCAAGGGCTTACGCTAGCAAGATCTGCACTATTAGACGTGAACATGTCTGCGTGGGTTCCCTCCGGGTGCTCCAGTTTCCCCTCTCAGTCCAAAGATGTGTGAGTTAAGAGGATTGGCTATGCTAAATTGACCCTTAATGTCCCAAGATTTGCAGGTTAGGTGCAGTGGCCAGGCTAAATTGCCCCATAGCGCCTAACAGTGTGCAGGTTAGGTGGATTGGCCAGACTAAATTGCCCCTTAGTATCCCAAGATGTGCAGATTAGGTGGATTGGCCAGGCTAAATTGCCACTTAGTGTCTCAAAATGTGTAGATTAGGGGGATTAGTGGGGTGCGTACATGGGTTTACAGTGATAAGGCCTGGGTAAGATGTTTTGTCAGAGAGTTAGGGCCGACTTGTTGGGCCAAATGGCTCCCTCTGCGGTGTAGGGGTTCTATGATTCTACAGGGTTTGATTGAAAACCCAGTAATTTATTTGTTTACGCACTGATTCTCCCTCCCGTTCCAACCACACTCACAGCTGGCCAATTCTTAGCGGGCCAATAGCCAAATTCCTGTACAATAGCCAAATACCTTTTCCTGTCACCTCATTACTAACATGCCCGTGTATGGATGATCAAACATAAAACTGAACGCCTTGGTGAGCAATTTAGAGAGAAAAGAAGAGACAATTTATGACGTCTGTCTGCTCAGAAGATGCTTATCATAATCCTCAGGCATTTCTTTCTGCTATGTTATGCTCAGATCCACGCAGCTCAGTTCAACAATTTTTATAAGACTAGCTAAGCAAACGACTATGTCGGGGAGGTCAAGGTAAAGATTTTCAGAGAGTAAAATCCATAGAATCCCAACAATGTAGAGGGCCCATCGAGACTGCATCGACAACAATCCCACCCAGATCCTATCTCCATAATCCCCCCCTATTTATCTTGCTAGTCCGCCTGACACAAAGGCTCAACTTGGGATTCAATCGAACTCGCACATCTTTGGAGTGCAGGAGGAAACCCACGCAGAGACTGGGAGAATGTGCAAACTCCGCAAAGGCAGCGACCCAAGCTGGGAATCGAACCCGGGTCGCTGGTAAAGTGAGGCAGCAGTGCTAACCACTGTGCTACCCCAATTGGATTGAATTGGGGTTTGAGTTTTTTTTTTAAAAGAGCAAATGAGGAATGGGTTCAGGTTTGCCTGGTCCGCTCTGGCTTTCTGACTTTAAGAATGGAAATAAAAAAGAAGAGACACATTAATCCTGTTAATACTTCTATGTGGTCACAGCGAAAAAGCATGTCGGAGCCTCTCCAAATAGTGCGACTCAGTCCTGGATCCTAGGGCAAAACACTGATGAATGTGAAATCTCATTTGTTATTGAAAAAGGGATACATTGCAAGGTGTATTGCCCACATATACCAAAGATTTCAACCTTTTTCCTCTGTTGGTGCCAAGTGTTGAGCTGCCAGTCATTCCGAAAAGTGGCCAAACCATAAGTAACCCGACAAAAGGCCACTGTTTGTTTTTTGTAACATTTGACTCCAGTCTGTCCGTTGAAAGAAGCTTGTCTTTGTGGAAGGGAGTGCTCTAAAGGTAGCAAGGTTACTGGTGTAATCTGTTCCTGTAGAACGGCTTCAGGCATGTCTCTCAATCCATCAACTTCTTTGAAATTCATTTGTGGGGCATGGGCATTGCTGGCTGGGCCAGCATTTATTGCCCATCCCTAGTTGCCCTTAGAGGACAGTTGAGAGTCAATCATGTCGCTGTGGCTCTGGAGTCACATGTAGGCCAGACTGGGTAAGGATGGCAGATTTCCTTCCCTAAAGGTCATTAGTGAAGCAGCTGAATTTTTACAACTATTGACAATGGTTTCACTGTCATCAGTAGATTCTTAATTCCATCTGTTGTGGTGGGATTCGAACCTGGGTCCCCAGAACATTAGCTGAGTTTCTGGATTAATAGCCTAGCGATAATACCACTAGGCCATTGCCTCCCTGTCCATTGCTGTCCATTTGATGCCTTGCATCTCTGCTATTCAGAGACTCAGGATAAAAAATGTATAGCAAACTCTGATCAAGAGTCCCAGCAAGCTTTACAAAGTGACAATCATTAAAAAGAAAGTGCCACAATACTGCAGTGAGGGGTCAGGACATCATTATGTAGCTCGTTAAAGGATACTGAGGAAGTTGTCCTCTCACAGACTAACACATCCTGGGATAAACATTCTGCACCATTGAATCCTGATGCCCTAAGAGAATTTCATGAGTTTTGCTATTTTTGCCAATTGACTCCATCTTATTAAAATGGACACAGTCTGTTTTATTACCTCATGGCTCCTTTGTGAAACTATGCAGCCGTATAGAACATTGGCAAGACAGCACGAAATCCATAGAACATCTACAGTGCAGGAAGAGGCCACTGGGCCCATCGAGTCTGCACCAATTCGCCAAGAGAATATTCCACCCTGGCCCTCCGCTCCGCCCTATCCCCATTACCTCACGCATTTACCCTGGGTAATCTACTGAGCCTACACATTTTTGTGGCTGAACCAACTTCTTCCAGAATGTTCCTCTGTGGGATGCTGTTCCTGCTGTTTATCACTGGGTGGGGGGGGGGGGGGGGGAGGTCTTCCGTTACCTACTTTTAAGTTGAGGTGACTGAGCTAACTTCTCCCAGAATCCAACTCTGTCACCCATTCTCCATTTTATCTCAGCTAAGTCCTCCCACATCCCTCTCTCCCAACTTGCCACATCTCTCTCAGCACTGATTAAAATTTCTCTCCAACGCTCACAATGCAGTTCATAATAAGCCTTTAGGGAATAAGCAACATGACATCACTGGAAGGGAAGTGTGCCACGTGATCCAGTCTCAGTTTCACTTTGACCGGGGAGCTGAACACAGCACAGTCGGCTGTTGCTGCTGATGTCTTCCAGCTTCCTATTGGTGTATACATGTTCACGTATCCCTGATCTCAATAAATAAACCCACAACACATTTACATTATCCTGTATGAGTGATTGATATCATTATACAAACACAACATAGTGTAAGTCAGATTTCTGATGGACAGAGTAATCAAGTTAGACTAGTTACTTTAAAAGGTCACATTTCTGTATTTTTTATTTACAAAAGCATTTGCTTGTTTTGTCCCCGCCATAAAGGCACAATTCACTTGTGGGACATGGGTATCGCTGGCTGGCCAGCATTTATTGCCTGTCCCTAGTTGCCTTTGAAGGGCAGTTGAGATTCAACCATATTGTTGTGTCTCTGGAGTCGCATTTAAGCCAGACTGGGTAAGGATGGCAGATTTCCTTCCCTAACAACAACAGCACAAACATCAAGCGAAGTTCTCCAATCTTGTCCAGATGCCGCCAGTGAGAATGGAGAATTTGCCATCCAGCTAAAACTCCATGCATTTTCAGTATCCCAGCTGTGAAAAGGGACAGAAATTTTTCAGGCGATTGTACCTCTAAGAATTGTAAAAAATACACCGATATATTCACCCAGCGCAGGGGAGATATAGAACAACAATTTGCATTGATATAGCCTTTTTGATATGATAAAATGTCCTCAGGCAACTCACAGGAGTGCAATCTGACAAAGCTTAGTGTTCAGCTCAAGGAAGAGACAGTCAGACAGCTGGGTCAAAGATATTAAATTAAATTACAGTAAGAAGTTTCACAACACCAAGTTAAAGTCTAACAGGTTTATTTGGAATCACGAGCTTTCGGAGTGCTGCTCCTTCATCGGGTGAGTGGAGAGGTAGTTTCACAAACATGGCATATATAGACCAAGACACAATTGCAAGGTAATTACAAATTGGAACGAGAAGGATGGTTGGAATGCGAGTCTTTATACATCATAAGTTTTTATTTAGTGTCACAAGTAGGCTTACATTAACACTGCAATGAAGTTATTGTGAAAATCCTCTAGTTGCCACACTCCAGCACCGGTTTGCATACACTGAGGAGGGATAGCCAGCGTAACTAACCAGCACGTCTTTTAGACTGTGGGAGGAAACTGGAGCATCGGGGGAACCCATGCAGACACAAGGGGAGAGCATACAAACTTTGCACAGTCACCCCAAACTGGGATTCGAACCCCAGTCCCTGGTGCTGTGAGGCAGCAGTGCTAACCATTGTGCCACCTTCTGAAGAAGGGTCCTGAAGAAGGGTCATCTGGACTCAAAACGTTGGCCGCATTCTCTCCCCACAGACGTTGTCAGACCGGCTGAGATTTTCCATCATTTTCTGGTTTTGTAACAGACTCCAGCATCCGCAGTATTTTACTTTAATCTTTTGCTTCGGTCTGATGGAACATCTTGAAAGGAGAATAGAAGGGGTGATGTTAGGGATGGTGAGGGGGGAGAAGCTGTCAGCTCACTTGGCTAGGTGGCTGGTGTACGGTTCAGAATAGTAAAAGCAGAGTGTTCAATTCCTACTTGGGCTGAGGGGGACTTTGTTGACCCTTGAATAACTGAGGATGCTTCCTGGAAAAGAGATTTAAGAGGGAGGGAATTCCAAAGTTTGGGACCGAGGCAGCTTAAGATGTTTGTACACCATAAAGATCTCTTTCTTCACATACCCTGAATTGATAAACAGAAAGCTCGGGACATGGTACAGCAATACATATACCCCTGACAAAAGGCCTCGTTTATGCCAATTCTATGACAAATAGAAATTTCTAGAACACATCTGAAATACCCTGCGGAATGCAATGTTTCACTTCGGTTTTCACAAACTTGCAAAAACAAACAAATCGGAGGGTTTTGGCAGGTATGTGCTTGTTATTATAAACAGGACATTTAATTTTGTGCTCTATCCACAGTGGAAGCAAATACTGGGTTCGGGGAATTTTTTCCATTGTTTAAACAGGGCAGCTGACTTCACCAAGGCCCACGAGTGAAGAGGGAAAGACCAGCTGGTCCAGTGGACTGCCACTTTATTCAGATAATGGAAAAGCTGGAAAGCACCATTGCCCCCATCTCGCCCATCCCACACCCATCCAGCAAGGAGATAGTCTTCGACTTCTGCAAGTGGAGGACGTGTCCCGGTCTACAACCATGGCGACTAAGTGGAAATGATCAAGAGTGTCAAGTTTTTAGATGTCCAGATCACCAACATGTCTTGGTCCCTCCACACTGATGCTACAGTTAAGAAAGCCCACCGATGCCTCTACTTTCTCAGGAGGTTAAGGAAATTTGGCACATCCGCTATGACTCTCACCAATGTTTACAGATGCACCATAGAAACCATCCTTTCAAGATGTACCACAGCCTGGTAGGGCTCTTGCTCTGTCCAAGACCGCAAGAAACTATTAAGAGTTGTGAACGTAACCCTGTTTATCACACAAACCAGCCTCCCATCCACTAACTATGTCTATACTTCGCGTTGCCTCAGAAAAGCAGTCAGCATAATCAAGGACCCACACACCTTGGACATCCTCTCTTCCACCAGGAAAAAGATACAGAAGCCTGAGATCACATACCAACCGACTTGAGAACAGCTTCTTCTCTGCTGCTTTCAGGCTTTTGAATGGACCTACCTCGCATTTAGTTGATCCTTCTTTGTACTGTAGCTATGACTGTAACACTACATTCTGTGCTCTTCCTTTCCTTCTCCCCTTTGTACTCGACAAAAGATCTGTTTTGTCTGTACAGCGCACAAGAAACAACACTTTTCACTGTATCCCAATACATGTGACAATAATAAATCAAATACTGTCACATATACCCTCCAGAAAACTAGCCAATTAAAATAATAGAATTCCTACAGTGCAAAAGCAAACCATTCAGTTCATTATCCAAAGGAACATCCCACCCAGACCTTAATCTCACGTATTTATCTTAATCCCTTTTATCTACACATTATGGAACAAGGAGGAGCAAGTTAGTATGGCCAATCCACCCAACTGCCAGCGCACCCGGAGGAAACCCACGCAGACACAGGGAGAATGTGCAAACTCTGCACAAACAGTAACCCACGCTGGGAACCGAACTCTGGTCCCTGGCGCTGTGAGGCAGCAGTGCTAACCACTGTATACCCAATCCAAGGATTCAAGGTTTGTGGATTTTAAGAGGCACTATTTGAAGAAGTGGATATATCAGAAGGAGTTAAATAATGGTGCCAGAGAGGCACAATAGCAATAACCCAGTACAAAGACATGTGGGTTAGGTGCATTGGCCTTGCTGAATTGCCCTTAGTGTCCCAAGATGCGTAGATTAGAGGGATTAACTGGGTAAATATGTGGAGTTATGGGGATAGGGCCTTGGTGGAAGTATTGGTATAGTCTCGATGGGCCAAATGGCCTCCCTCTGCATTGTAGGGATTCTATATACGTCAGAATTACAGTAAGTAATGGAGTGATGAAATAAGTATCCCAACAGTATAGAAAATGTGTTTGATAAGTAATAATTTTTTTTACAATTTCGTGCATATTTTAACCAAATTGCAATACATTAATAAGTATCTTGTAGGATGGTGTGAATAACAACACTACACAAGGTGTTTTTTTTTCTAAACCCTCTTCTGAATTATCAGTCTGGTATGGACAGCGACATGTAATTAAAAGCAGAGAAATGAAGTCGCGCGGGGAAAGGTTACTCCGTGTGCATTCATCAAGAATTTCTGTTGCACCATCTGTCGCCAAGAATCTCATCGTGGCCGTGCCAGACAGAATTTAATTCAAACTGGAGGTGAACGTGTACTCCCCACCCCACTAAACACAACCCCCCTCCCCGCCCCACCAACACATCTCCCCCCCTCCGCTGCCCCGGTCTAATATTCACTGCAGACCACAATGAGCCTTATTTAGTATATCAGGTTGAAAGAAATTTGAATGGAGCACCAAAAACTGTAACAAGGCATTCTTTTCAATATTCTCTACAGGGGGAAATTAAGCCGTTCACATTAAGAACCTGTCAGAAGAAATATCTCAATACACAAGATGCTTTCAAGATCTAGACATGGATACTTTAAGTGAAGGTTACTTGGCCAGTTTTCCATGCTTCCCTCTTTGACGAGTTTATCCTGTGCATGCCCACACAAGTGCCTTTGTGCAAGCGTACCTGCATGTGTGTTTTTCACACACTCTCGCCCCAGTCCAGTTCCTGTTTAAACTTTGTTCAGTAATGTCTTCAGGCTCTGCTCAATCGCCCATGCTTCGGGCACGAACTCATCCATTCTCCTCACAGTCCGAAGACGGGCAGGTTAGATGGATTGGCCATGGTAAATTGACCCGCGCTCGCCCGCATCCCGGAAAATCGAACCCAAGGTCAACGGGACCTTTCCATGATCCACCCCTTGCCCACTCCGATTCAGATGAAAAAGAAATACTCACCCCTTAGTGTCTCAGGAAATGTAAATTAGGTGAATTGGCCATGGTAAATGTGTGGAGTTACAGGGACAGAGTGGGGGAAGGGGACCTAGGTAAGATACTCTATCAGAGAGTCAGTGCAGACTCGATGGGCTGAATAGCCTCTTCTGCACATTAGGGATTCTATAATCCTATTGTAGGCATTCTATGATTCTACTGTAGTTTAAAGATCATAAAATTGTTGAATCATGACAGTGCAGATTAGAGGCCATTTGGCCCATTGAAACTGTACCAATAACAATCCTACCCATTCCCTATCCCTGTAATCCCATGTATTTACTCTGCAAATCTCCCTAACACCAAGATGCAATTAAGTATAGCCAATCAACCTAACCCGCATATCTCTGGACTATGGGAGGATACCTGAGCACCCGGAGGAAACGCACACAGACACGGGGAGAACACACAAGCTCCACACAGTCAGTGACCTGAGATCGGAATTGAACCTGGGTCCCTGACGTTGTGAGGCAGCAGTGCTATCCACTGCGTCACTGTTTTGCCCCATGTGATATGTTAATATGCAATGTAGATGATGATGTACTACTGAGAGGGAAGTTGGAACTCCATATCTAGGAGCAACATGCCTACTCTGTGACCTGTAAGGATGTAGCATTAATGAAGTATGCAAGTATGATATATCAAAGCATGTGTAATTATATTTACACACACACAACATACATATACCAAAGACAATAATAAAGGCAGAACAATTTTGTCTTTTAAAAAGTATTTAGACAATTACATAGATAAAAGTAGGCATAGAGGGAAAGGAGCCAAGTGTAGGCAATTGGGATTAGCTTAGTGGTAAAAAATGGTAGCATGAACAAGTTGGGCTAAAAGGCCTGTTTCCATGCTGTAAACCTCTATGACTATGTCTACAGTGTGTCCATCAACCATGTTTCACGTACAAGAGTCCACAGATAGAAGGACCATTTCAGAAGCCCTATCTAATTTGATTTGTCTTTCCAACAGTTCCTGCATTAGCTATGCAGCATCCGTGGTATAATACTTAAACATTGTAAGTGATTCTATACCTGTGTTGGACATGGACAGCAGATACCTCTTCATATTGCCGCAACAAAGGCTGAATAAACTATTTCAAAGCAACACAATCCATTCCACAAGTTACTTTTAAAAAGGTAGCTTAATGACTCAATGGTAAACGGTTGGCAAATCTACAATCATATTCATCAAAACCACTGGATCATTTCTAGGGGTGGGAAAATGAGATCTACAATATTCTCAAATTTTCAAAAGAGTGAAGCAAAAATTCTAAGTGACATTTTTCTACCAGTTATTCTACAAAGCCACCGCAACAAAAGAAGGTAAAATAAACTGCTTAAAGCACTTGCTTAATGATTACCAAAGTTCTCCTGGCATTACACTACCATTGAGTGTCAAAGGCAAATCTATAGCCCACAAGATCGAAAGTAAAATTCCAGTCCCACTGGAAAATTTTCCATTGGGATATTTATTTGCTTCCGCAGGTCATACAAGAAGAGATTGGCTAGAAGACAAGGTAATTGGTGGGCCATTTTCACTGTGCTGAGTTTATTACACATACTGATTAGTTCATATTGATTTCAATATCTGTCCAACATGCAAAAAACTGAATTTGTACAACCTCCTGCAGAGTGCTTATCCGCGATTGCAAACTGATTGTACCTGAGACATGTCCCGAGGAAGCAGTACAGGCATCCAGATCAGGGTACGTGAACAGGTTGACACAGGAGCGTGTGACTTCACAGACACACTCCTTATTCAGCAGGTTACAGCCAGAGATCTCGGGACACAGGTCGTGCTGTGGTACCACATCTTCAATAAATTCTATCTCTGCAGGAGAAAGGAAAAATTGCAATTACAGATCTGCAGCACCACGCAGATGCTAAACATTAGCCATTCTTTACAGAGCTTATATTCATAAGATACATAGAATCCCGATAGCGCAAAGAACAAAGAATTACACAGCATAGGAATGGGCCCTTCAGCCCATCAAAACACAGTTTCTTTCCCTCTGTTCAACTCTCATTCATTTGTTTATCAAAATACATCCTGAACGTTGCTAATGTGAAGAGGGGGCCACTTGGCTCTTCGAATATGCACTGACTCTCGGACCGAGTATCTTACTCAGACCCTCACCCTCACCCCCACACATTTGCCATAGCTAATCCATCAAACATACACATCTTTGGATACTAAGGGACAATTTTTAGCATGGCCAATCCCCCTAACCTGCGCATCTTTGGACTGTGGGAGGAAACTGGAGGAAAGTCACGCAGACACGGGGAGAAGGTGCAAACTCTACAAAGTCACCCGAGGCTGGAGTTGAACCTGGATCCCCGATGCTGTGAGGTGGCAGTGCTAACCACTGTGCTTAGCCTTTACAAGGCTGAAATTACAAGAATGAAACAAAGTTCAAGTTCTTCAATTGTCAACTACGGCAGGGGTTCCAAAAATGTGGGTCACAATGCCATCCGGAGGGAATGGCAGAGGTCACATCTCGTACAAGAGATGGAAAGGTGATGCTCCATTCTATTGGCTCTGATCGGACAACACTGAACCAATGCTCCTGTATAGAATGGACTGGATCGCAAGGCCAAAATGATCTTTAACTTCCAGAAGCACTTCTGGCGGTGAGTTCGAGTGGGCTCAGGATGTCTGTGCGCTAACTCAGGCCACTGAATTTCTGAAAAATTGGGGTCTCCTGTGCGAGTCTGGTGGGCGAGCGGCAGGTTTGAACTGCATCCTCATTCCTTACCCCAGAGTAAGGACTCTGCTCCACGTGGAAGACAGAGTGGTGAGTGAGTGGGAAAGTGGGAAAGAGGTGTGTGTGTGTCATGCATGTGGAGATGAGAGAAAGGGAAGAGGATTTTCACTCAATCTTCTGTCAGCAGGGAATATGAAGAGCACGGCTTTTTAAAATTTATTCACTCATGGGACATGGGCGTCACAGGCTGACCAGCATTTATTGCCCACTCCTAGTTGTCCTTGGAGGGCAGTTGAGAGTCACCCACATTGCTGTGGGCTCTGGAGCCACATGTAGGCCACATGTAAGGATGGCAAATTTCCTTCTCTAAAGGGCATTAGTGAACGAGATGAGGTTTTCCAACAATGGTCATCCGTAGATTCTTTATTCCAGATTTCTCTTATTGGATTCTAATTCCATTATCTGCTGTGGCGGGATTCGAACCCGGATTCTCACAACATTAGCTTAGTATCTGGATTAAGAGTCTAGTGATTATACCACCAGGCTAGACAAGTACCTAAAGTGATAAGCATTTTTACAAGGTTTTTTAAAACAGTTTTTCATATTTATTTGATGCATTATATCTTTAACTATAATACACAAACTTTAGTAATTATATATGGAGTGTTACTATCGTGGTTTTGTTTTTGCTGGCATCCGGGTCTCCACGGTTGCCAACAATCTGTCACTTGATGCTGAAGTAAACACCCGTATTGCGAAAGTTGCAGCTGTTGTGTCTAAGCTGAGTAAGCGAGCGGAAAACACAAACAACCTGAGTGAGAACGCCAAATTGCGAGTCTACCCAGCCAATGACCTCAGCGCACCCCTCTAACTGGAGGACGTACGCCAAACTGGGGATAGTTTAGGGGGTGGCACGGTGACACAGTGGTTAGCGCTGCTGCCCTGCAGCACCAGGGACCTGGGTTCGATTCCCAGCTTGGGTCACTTTGGGCAGAGTCTGCACATTCTCCCCATGTCTGCATGGGTTTCCTCTGGATGCTCTCTGTTTCCTCCCATAGTCCGAAAGATGTGCTGGTTAGGTGCATCGGCCATGTTAACTTCTCCTTCAGTGTACCCGAACGGGCACTGAACTGGGGGATTTTCACAGTAACTTTGTTGCAGTGTTAATGTAAGCCTACTTGTATGAATGAATAAACTGAAGTATCTTTGCTGCCTCAGAAAGTCCTTCAGCATCTCTCAGCAGGATGAGGTCACCAACTCAGAGCTTCTGGGGTGTGCCTGTTCCATCACACTCACTCCTGAACCATCTGTTTCTGCACTGCCTCAGCAAAGTTAATGATGACCGTACACCCAAACAGTGTTTGTACAGTCAACTGGGTCATGACCTCGCGGGTGTCCAAGCCTCCACCACTTCCAAGCAAGATAAGTTTAAGGTTCAGTTTATTTACCAGTGTCACAAGTAGGCTCACATTAACATTGCAATGAAGTTCCTGTGAAATCCCCTCGTTGCCTCCGTTCAGTACCTAATGTGAAGGTGGCGGCCACTGCTGACAGCTGTGATCTTGAGGCTGACAATTTGGAAGAGGTGCGAAAGTTCAGCCGGTTGAGAAGAGGACCCAGGGAAAACAGGGGCCAGGGAAACGGGCACCTTCTGTCTTCCTCTCTGGTAAAGGTGGCACAGACTGCCATGCTAGAGAGGAGCCCCAGTGCCACGCAAAGCGATATTTAATCCAGGCACCACCATAGCACGAACCATCATCTTGTGTGTGGAAAGCTGCCTCCAGTGCCAAGTGGAGCTCCCAATCCTTCCTTTGAACAAGAGCAACAATATGTTTTGGGCCAGTTACCTATCTAGAGTTATAAGCTCATCGACTTCAATATTTGGAATCCGGAATACGACACTTGTAGTTATTTGGTAGATGGTGTTCCCATATTTCTGCTGCCTTTATTGTTCTGGGTGGTAGAACCACAGATTTATAAGGTGCTGTTGGAAGGCTGTGATGAATTGTTGCCATGGAACTTGCAAATGGTACACCGCTGCTACTGTGGAGGAAGTGGGATAGCACGGTGGCACAGTGGTTAGCACTGCTGCCTCACAATGCCAGGGGCCCAGGTATTGTTAAGGTCTTGAACTTAAGTTTTGCTGAAGAAAGAAAGACATCTTTTGTTGAAGCTTTTCATCTTGCACTCATCAGGAGAACCACATCGCATTTTTGTGATGAGTGCAAGATGAAAAACTTTGGCAAAAATTGTTGCTTCTTTGAAGCAATACGATAATACTTGCGCTCAGTTAATTTATAAGTTAATACTGAAACAAGTAGGAGTTATTTTGAATGTTTGTGAGAGCAGGTACATTTAAGAAGATAAATTTATGGTTACACCGCACAGAATTTAATTCTGAAGGGACTCTTTCAAGGTGACAACTGTTCTTTTCAGACCAAAATTTACCTGGTGTAAACAGAGGTTTGGCTTCCTCAGTGGTACAAAGTAGTCATTGAAAACATCAGCCTTGATGTTCAACAATCTTACCAACACTGAATCTGCCACTGACTCAATTCCGGTGGGGATTAGCATTGCACAGAACCTCTAACTAGACCACCCAAGTACTGTGACTCCTAGAGCAGTCCAGAGACCGGGAATTCTGTAATGAATATCTCATCTCAGCTTCTCAAAATCTGTCCACTGTCTTTACAAATGTGTAGGTGAGGGGAATTTACTGGGAGATTATGGGGATAGGTTGGGGATGCCTAGGTAAGTTGCTCCGTCGGAGAGACTTAATGGGCTGAATGACCTCCTTCTGCATTGTATGGATTCTATGATTTATAAGTCACAAGCGTTGAGTCTTGTGGACTGAGTGCAGCACCAGTAACGTTCGACAAACTCAACCTTCCACAACAGAATAGTCCACTCGATCAGTACCTAAGTTACCACCTAACATTTCTTCATTAGGGTCACAAGTAGGCTTACATTAACACTACACTGAAGTTACGGTGAAAATCCCCTAGTCGCCACACTCGGGTACACCGAGGCCAATGCATCTAACCAGTACATCTTTTGGAGCATGGGAAGAAACCAGAGTACCAGAGGAAACCCGAGCACCCGGAAGAAACCCACACAAACACGGGAAGATTGTGCAAACTCTGAACAGACAGTGAGCCCAGCCGGAAATCGAACCTGGCGCTGTGAGGCATAATGCGGAGATGCCGGCATTGGACTGGGGTAAACACAGTAAGAAGTCTCACAACACCGGGTTAAAGTTCAACAGGTTTATTTGGCAGCAAAAGCCACTAGTTTTTGGAGCGCTTCATCAGGTGAGCAGGATTTCAGTTCACAAGGCAGCAGTGCTAACCATTGTGCCACCGTGCTGCCCCACTCCCTCCACGGTGGCAGCGGTGTACCAGTTTGCTAGTTGCACCGCAACAATTCATCAAAATCCTCCGATGGCACTTTGCAAATCCTGTGTCTACCACCTAGAACAGTAAAGGCAGCAGAAGCATGGGAACATCATCATTGCCATCTGCCAGTGTCCCTCCAAGCCACAGACCATCCTGCCTTGGAACCACATCGCCAGTCCTTCTCTGTGGCTGCAATAAAACGCTAGAACTCTCTCCCGCTCTGCGTATATCTCTGCCAGAAGGACCGCTGAGGTTCAAGGAGATACCTCATCATCACCCTCAGGGAAATTCAAATGGTCAATAAATATTGGCCTTGTCAACAATGCTAGGGAATTCATGAAAATAACATCCCAATCAGAAGAAATGGTAAACTTGGTACACATTTTTGGTGCAAAAATATTCCAATCATAATGGGGCGGCAGAGAGGTTAGCGCTGGTGCCACGAAGTGCCAGGGATCCGGGCTCGATTTCCAGCTAGGGACACTGTGTGGAGTTTGTACATTCTCCCCATGTCTGCATGGGTTTCCTCCTAAGTCCAAAGATGTGCGAATTCGGTCGATTGTCCATGTTTAATTACCCCTTACTGTCATTGGGCCTACAAAGGTAAATGTATGCAAATAGGGCCTGGGTGAGGCTGTGGTCGGCGCAGGTATTGATGGGCCGAATGGCCTCCTCCTGCATTGTAGAGTTTCAATGGGAGAGTTCTTAACGATGTTCAAGAAGGATCCAGAATGTCTCCAGAAATTAAGGCAGGAAATGAATGCTTGCTTTCAGTAAAAAGCAAATGAAGGTCGTAATATCAGCAAACTGTCGTTTTACTGAGTGACAAAGAGATGTGGGAAGGTTTTGCTGCATATCAATTTAATCAACAAGGGTCTAAAACTTTGATTAGAGGAGAAAGTGGCATAAACACCAAGGGAATAGCTTTAATATGCACAATAGATCTTGGAATCCATTAATCATAGATAATGCAGCATTATCAATTGCTTGAAGCAAAACTTTCTCTTTTACTTTCTCATGGGACGTGGGCATCGCTGGCAAGGCCGGCATTTGTTGCCCATCCCTCATTGCCCTTGAGTAGTTTGCAATTTCAGAGGGTAGTTATGAATCAACCACATGGCTATGGGTCTGTATTCACATGTAGGCCAGGTTAAGGATAGCAGATTTGCTTCCCAAAAGACATGAGATGGGTGCTCACAATGATCCATAACGCTTTGTGGATCCATTAGTGAGACTTTACAACTCCATATTTATTAAATTTGAATTCTACCAGTTCCCCCCTCCCCCTTGGTGGCATTCGAATCTGGGGTCTCAGGATTTCCAGGCCCGTGATATTATCAGAATGCCACCATCATGCCTGATAGAAAATTGCAGCAAAAGCCAATTTTGAGCCCCAAATTGTATTGCAACATTAGCACGAACCCACAGCCCCTGAAGTTAATACACTGCAATGAAGTCACAGAAAATCCCCTAGTCACCACACTCCGATGCCTGTTTGAGCACATAGAGGGAGAATTTAGCACGGCCAGTGCACCTAACCAGCATGTCTTTCGGACTGAAAGGGAAAACAGGAGCATCCGGAGGAAATCCACACAGATACAGGGAGAACATGCAGACTCCACAAAGACAGTAATCCAAGGCAGGAATTGAACCTGGGTCCCTGGCACTGTGAAACAGCAGTGCTAACCACTGTGCCACATGCAACTTGGAGCTAAAAAGGGACCAAGATTGGGGGAATAGTGGTGGTTCCAATTGTTTTGGAATATTTCAAAAGGGTTATGGCCTAATAGACAACTGAGATGGTGCACGGTTTAGCCTTACAGTGCTAGGGACTGAGATTCCATTCCAGCCTTGGATGACGGTATGTGTGGAGTTTGCACGTTCTCCGTGTCGGCGTGAATATTGTGTGTCATTTCTGGGACACGGGCATCACTGGCCGGTCCAACATATGGCCCATCCCTAGTTGCCCGAGGGCAGTCGAGAGTCAACCATTGCTGTGGCACTGGTGCCACATGTAGGCCAGACCGGGTGAGGATGGCAGATTTCCTTCCCTGAAGGACATTAATGAACCAGATGGGGTATTTTTGACAATGGTTTCATGGTCATCAGTAGATTCTCAATTCCAGATATTACTGAATTCAAATTCCACCAAGTGCTGTGGATTTGAACCCAGGTCCCCAGAACATTAGCTGAGTTTCTGGATTAATAGTCTAACGGTAATAACACTGGACCATTGCCTTCTAAATGGTTGGGAGGGGGGTGTGCTCCAGCAGTACAGCAGGCTGGCAGAATCACCACCGCATCCCCTGCTGAGTTTTGCGGTGGTCTGACATATCAACTTAGTTTGTTTTCCTGGAGTCGTGCATTGATTTGTGTTTGACGAGTGCTTTAATAAACCAAGCACCATTTGTACATTTGTCTTTGTTATTCATATTATTTGGGCATCATATTTGAGCAAATCAAATTATTTCCTCATCCCTAATTATGCTTGAGAATGTTTGTAGTTTATTAGTGTCACAAGTAGACTTACATTAATACTGCAATATTGTGAAACTTCCCTAGTCGCCACACTCCGATGCCTGTTCAGGTACACTTAAATGGCCAATGCACCTATCCAGCATGTCTTGCGGACTGTGGGAGGACTCACATAGGCATGGAGAGAACGCGCAAACTCCACACAGACACTGACCGAAGCCGGGAATTGAACCCAGGTCCCTGGTGCTGCGAGGCAGCAATGTTAATCACGAATGGTAAGTTGCCTTCTTGAACCATTGCAATCCAGATAGTGTAGACATACTGATAATGTTGTTAGGGAGGGAGTTCCAGGATTTTGACCCAGCGACAGTAAAGGAACGGTGATATATTTCCATGTTAGGGTGGTGCGGGGCTTGGAGGGAAACTTGTAGGTGGTGATGTTCCCATGTATCTGCTGCCCTTGTTCTTCCAGATGATAGATTTCATGTCTAAGGTGCCTTGGTGAGTCCCTGCAGTGCATCTTGCAGATGGTATGCACTGATCGTTGGTGGAGGGAGTGAATGTTTATGGATGAGTTTGCAATCTAGCGGGGCTGCTTTGTCCTGAGTCCTGGTTTACTTATCCAGCGACAAACACAGTACACCATTGCTTCTCTAACTGAAATCTCTAACAAAATGGAGCTGATACTTTCTCAGAAGGCTAAGGAAATTTGGCATGTTCACTCTCGGATGCGCCGTGGAAAGCATTCTTTCTGGTTGTATCATAACTTGGTATGGCTCCTGCTCTGAAATTACAAAGTGAACGTAGCCCAATCCATCACTCAAAGCAGCCTCCCATCCATTGGCTTTGTCTACACTTCCTGATACCTCGGAAAAGTAGCCAGCATAATCAAGGACCCAACGCACCCCAGACATTCATTCTTCTGTTGGGAATAAGATATAAAAATCTGAGGTCACGTACCAGACGATTCAAGAATAGCTCCTTCCTTGCTGCCATCAGACGTTTGAATGGACCTACCTTGCATTAAGTTGATCTTTTTTCACCCCCTAACTATGATTGTAACACTACATTCTGGACTCTCTCCTTTCCTTCTCAATGAACGGTATGCTTTGTCTAGTAGACTAGAAACAATACTTTTCACTGTATATTAATAAGTAACAGTAATAAATCAAATTTAAAAAATTATCAGGATGTTGCCAGGATGGAGGATCTTAGCTATGAGGAGAGATTGGGTAAACTGGGGTTGTTCTCCCTGGAAAGATGGAGAATGAGGGGAGACCTATAGAGGTGTATAAAATTCTGAAGGGTATAGATAGGGTGAACAGTGGGAAGCTTTTTCCCAGGTCGTAGGTAGTGACCACGAGGGGTCACAGGTTCAAGGCGAGAGGCGTGAGGTTTAACTCAGATATCAGAAGGACTTTCTTTTTTACACAGAGGGTGTTGGGGGCCTGGAATGCGCTGCCAAGCAGGGTGGTGGAGGCAGACACGCTGGATAGTCGCATGAGCAGATTGGGAATGGAGGGATACAAACGAATGATCTAGTTGGACTAATGAGCGGTGCAAGCTTGGAGGGCTGAAGGGTCTGTTTCCTCTGCTGTATTGTTGTTTTTTTATAAGGGAGACTGGAAAACCTACATCAAGCAAAGATAGTGGGATTTTCCACTTCCGCGGGATGCCTGGGCTGAATATCTCCCTGCTTGCCTGCTGTGGGAATCGTAGCGGGTGAGACAGATGCTTCTGCAACCACTTAAAAGCCTGTTGAGCTTGAGTGGGAATTTCTGGTGTTGGGGTGTGCTCGGCCAGAGAACACCACCCCCGATGTCTTCTCGAACCAACTGGTAACAAAAATGGACGTATTATTCTGTTTGCAGATATATTGACAGGTTTTCTCCTCCACCCCCCAAAGAAAACTTGCCAGAAAGTGATTTTTTTTAATGAGAACAGTGCTCTTTTAAAACCTCGATCTCTCAAAAAGTTTAATCCAGTTCATGCCAAGAACTTCCAGAAGGGTCTGTGTGAAGTCTCTGTCTTTCTCTGTCGAATTTCTATGTGCCAGGAGTCCAAGTGTTTGCAATTCAAAAATTCTGCACTCGGCACATGACTGAGAGACTGTGTGGAGAAAGTACATTGTACGGCCAAGAATTCAAATGAAAATGTTATAGACAGTATGAGAAACCTCGAGTGAACTACGCAAGAGCTACTGCAGGTATGTGAAGATGTTGCAATCGGGCCTATTAAAAACTTATGGATTTCGTTTTTAAACTTAGCCCTTGTGCTCACTAACTCCCAGCATTCCCAGTCATTATCAAGTTGCAGACCGCAGTGGGTTAGCATGGCTACCTCACAGTGCATGGTTCGATTCCAGCCTCAGGTCACTGTCTGTGCAGAGTCGCGCATTAGCACTGCTGCTTCACAGCTACAGGGACACGGGTTCGATTCCCGGCTTGGGTCACTGTCTGTTGGAGTTTGCACATTCTCCTCGTGTCTGCGTGGGTTTCCTCCGACAGTCCAAAGATGTATGGATTAGGTTGATTGCCAATGCTAAAATTGCCCCTTAGTGTACTAGGATGCTTAGGTTAGAGAGATTAGCGGACAAAATATGTAGGGATATGCAGGTAGGGTGGGATTGTGGTTGGTGTAGACTCGATGGGCCGAAGGGCTTCTCTCTGCACTGTAGGGTTCACTAATTCTATGATTGAGGCTGCACATTCTCCCCATGTCTGCGCGGGTTTCCTCCAGGTGCTCCGGTTTCCTCCCACACTCCAAAGGTGTGCAGGTTTGGTTGATTAGCCATGATAAATTATCCCTTAGTGTCAGGGGGATTAGCAGGGTAATGGTGTGGGATTATGGGGATGGAGCCTGGGTTGTTATCGGTGCAGACTCGACGGGCTGAATGGCCTCCTTCTTCACTGTAGGGATTCTAATGACAATGTTTACATCAGAATTTAAGAAAAAATCCAACTGTATATATCTCAAACATAATACTAATAGACCACAAAAGTGTGTTCTGAGCTTTTTTATTTGATTTGATTTATTATTGTCACAAAGAATAAATAATGCAGCATACGAACAGGCCCTTTGACCCACCAAGCCTGGGCCAAAATACGGTTTCTCTCCATCTATTTGCCACCTCTTCATGTGTCTATCAAGATATACCTTGAATATTGCTAATGTACACTGGGATACAGTGAAAAGTATTGTTTCTTATGTGCTATATGGCCAAAGCATACCATTCATAGAGGATATACAGGAGAAGTAAAAGGAAATGATGCAGAATAAAATATTGCAGACACAGATAGGGTGAAGAGAAAGGTCAACTTAATGCAAGGTAGGTCCATTCAAAAGTCTGATAGCAGCAGGGAAGAAGCTGTTTTTGAGTGGTTTGCATATGATTTCAGATTTACATCTTTTACCTGACAGAAGAAGGCGGAAGAGAATATCTGAGGTGCATGGGATCCTCAATTATGCTGGACGAATTTCCAAGGCAGCAGAAAGCACAGAGTCAATGGATGGGAGACTGGTTTGCGTGGTGGATTAGGCTGCTTTCACAACCCATTGCAATGTCTTGAGGTCTTGGGCAGAGCAGGAGACACACCAAGCTGTGATACAATTGGAAAGAATGCTTTTTATGGTGCATCTGTAGAAATTGGAAAGAGCTGTAGCCGGATTTCCTTAGCCTCTGAGAAAGTAGAGGCTTTGATGGTGCAAACTTGATGGGCTGAATGGTCTTCTTCTTCACTGGAGGGATTTACATTTTCGTGCCCTGAATTACTTGGATGTTGCACTGAATGATTTTGGAACCTTTTTGAAATAAAAGCATTGTTAACAATTATTCATCCCTCACTTTCTCTCCCCTCCCCCCACCCCACTGTGCCCACTTTCAACATCAGAAATTTCATCAAGCGACTTTCTGTCCAAAATGTCGACACTCGAACTGCCTACGTCAACTGTGCGATACACAAAGGCAATGTGTCCTCCTTCCTGAAATAGTCCTTTCCAGCATTGGCCGTCAGCCCTGTTGCTTTAGAGAGTGCCTCATTTACATAGCAGCGCTGCTGCTACAGCAGTGTGTCTGACTTTACAACAATGGGGGTGTGTGTGTGTGTGTGTGTCAGTGCAACAGTCCAGGCTACTCAGAACACCACAAAATAGGCAGTAGCCACGGCCAGACCAAGTAATCAAATCCAGAGGTTCAGCTAACAACACAAAATACACTCTGTGCCTCGGTAATCTCAGTACCTTGGGTATAGGGCAGTGAGAAATGTGGCAAACCCATTGCATTTAGTTTTAAGTTTATCAGCATCACACGTAGGCTCACATTAACAGCGCAATGAAACTACTGCGCTGCTCCTTCATCAGATGAGTGGAGAGATAGGTCCACAAACACGGCATATATAGGCAAAGACACAATCGCAAGTTAATTAAAGATTGGAACGTGAAGAATGGTTGGAATGCGGGTCTTCACAGGTGCATCTCGATATCATAAGCTAAGACTTTATTTAGAGTCACAAGTGGGCTCACAAGTGGGATTTCCTGTCACAGCACAGCTTTCGGACTATGAGAGGAAATTGGAGGAAGCCCATGCAGACACAGGGAGAAGGTGCAAACTCTGCACAGACAGTGACCCAAGCCGGGAATCGAACTCCCATCTCTAGCACTATGAGGCAGCAATGCTAACCACTGTGCTACCAGTTACCTAACTGGATTTCCAGAGGTATTGACAGAGTATGAAGGGGTCTGTGATGTAAAGGCACAAAGAAAGCACTTTCAACTCACTCTCCCTTTGCTAGCCCTTCAGAGTGCACCCTAGGAGACAAATGCACTGGGTTGTCTGGGGAGGGATTGTGGTTGGCGCAGACTTGATGGGCCAAATGGCCTCCTCCTGCACTGTGGGGATTTTATGATTCAAGTATTTTCTGGGCATACAAAAAATATTTTGGCTTGCTCTGCTATATCTCAACGTAGGTTAAAAAAAGCCTTAACTTCTGTAGCTAGGAATAAAACTGTAGCCCTCGAATTGCATTCACAATTTGTTTGTGATGTTACAAGTGCGGTTAATATAAATATATATATATATGCTTTTTTTTCCTTCTTTAAGGAGAATGTTTAAAATTTCAGATTTATTTTGCCAAGAGCACATGTGGCTAGAAAATATTTCAGATCGAGGGGGTGAAGACAAGTTAACTCATTGTCAGCTTGAAAATTGCTACTTAGATAAAGCTAATGGACTAGTGCTTGTATAAGATGTTTCCCTGGGATTCTGATCAAAGTTGATTGACAGAGTCATGTGATAAACTGGGTCAGTAGCAGAAAGAGAGGAGCTTTAAAAGCTAAAACAACAACTCCAAAATGGCCAGAGTTTGCTGAAGAAGCTCATTTTCTGCCTCAAGACAATTGTAGCAAGTATATTTGTGGTTGCTAACTGTATTTTAAGTGGCATTTAAGTCTCTAAGAGTAATGTTGCTTATTTAAAGTTTATTTAAACAGACAATGAACCAAGCCAGGTCGCTGGCACTGTGGCATAGTAGTTAGCACTGCTGCCTCACAGCGCCGAGGAGCCAGATTCAATTCCTGGTTTGGTGTCCACACAGTCTCCCCACGTCTACATGGCCCTCCTCCAGGTGCTCCGGTTTCGTCCCGCATTCTGAAAGATATGCTGGTTCGGTGCATTGGCCATGCTAAATTCTTCCTCAGTACACCCGAACAGGTGCCTGAGTGTGGTGACAGGGAGATATTCACAGTAACTTCACTGCAGTGTTAAAATAAGTCTACATGTGACACTAATAAATACACTTAAAAAAAAACTTGATGCTGAGAGGCAGCAGTGCTAAACATTGTGCCACCGTGCCATTCCCAGGGAAGGAAGTCTTTACCTGATCTGGCCTACATGTATACACAGTAAGAAGTTTCACAACACCAGGTTAGAGTCCAACCAGTTTAATTGATAGTAATCCCACAAGCTTTTGGAAATGGTGTTCCTTCATCAGGTGTGTGGAAGCTTCTGATCAGAGAAGGGCATATAAAGGCACACACAGTTTACAGAATACTGATTAGAATATGAGTCTTTGCAGCTAATCTGCTATTCAAGTCTTAAAGATGCAGACAATGTGAGCGGAGGTAGCATTAGCATAGGTTAAAGAGATGTGTATTGTCTCCAGACAGGACAGTAAGTGAGATTTTACAAGCCCAGGCAAGTCATGGGGGTTACAGATAGTGTGACATGAACCCAAGATCTCGATTGAGGCTGTCCTTGTGTGTGCGGAACTTGGCTATCAGTCTCTGCTCAGCGACTCTGCGCTATCGTGTGTCTTGAAGGTCGCCTTGGAGAATGCTTACCCGAAGATCAGAGTGCTACCTCCGCTCACATTGCCTGCATCTTTAAGACTTGAATAGCAGGTTAGCTATAAAGACTCTCATTCTAATCAGTATTCTGTAAACTGTGCGTGCCTTTATACGCCTTTCTCTGATCAGAATCTTCCACTCACCTAATGAAAGAACACCGTTTCCGAAAGCTTGTGGGATTACTATCAAATAAACTGGTTGGACTCTAACTTGGTATTGAGAGACTTCTTACTGTGTTTACCCCAGCCCAACGCTGGTATCTCCACATCACGACTACATGCATACTCCAGAGCCACAGCAATGAGATTGATGGCTACCTACCCTCGGGCAACTGGGGAATGGGCAATCAATACTGGCCACGAACCACAAAGAGAGAAAGCTGGTAGTTATTGAAATGTACCAATCCTAAACGGCAGGGAAATTATTTCCATTTCTCCCAGGAGAAGCATATTGCCTCTTAAGAGCCTCTCTGCATCTTTTTATATTGCTACAATAAATGGGGCTGTCACTTATTGAAGGGTTACGATAGCTTAACTTGGCCACTGACCCTGAGATATTTGAAGAATACTTTGTGTCAATGAGATGTGCCGCCAGTAGCAACAAGAGTCAAAGAGGATGGGGCCCAGAATAAACGTCCCACCATTGCTTCGATAAGTTTGGCTGAAGGGAGCCGAACCTTTGTAAACCTCTGGCTCCGGCTCAGAGTCTGCACAGTACTCTATTGAAAATGGCTCCCACAGATATACAAATAGCCTTTTTAGGCAGGCAGGAGATAAAATGGCTGAGCAGCTGCCAATGTGTGGGTGGAGTGTTGGGAAAGTAAACAGCGGAGAGTCACTTGTGGCACTTTCTGCGTTCAAAAGGCACAAATATTTTCCTTGGCAGAAATTTACTTCGGAACCCGACAACTGTTGATGCAAAATTGCGATGCCGAGTTTGAAAAACACCACGGAAAGACAAAGTAGCCCCGCTCTCCAGTGTAGGAGGGTTCACTGATTTCCAAAGTCGATGCTCCAAAAAGGTCACTTTTGACACAAAGGCTTTGACAAGGCTGAGGCAAATTCTGCACTTCTAAAGATAATTAGACTTTATTTGCGATAGATGACAGTTAGATTCTGGGACTATGGTCAGTACAGACTCGATGGGCTGAATGGCCTCCTTCTGCACTGTAGGATTCTATGATTCTATAGATAGCATGCTTTCTGATTGTGTCACTTGGTGTGGCTCCTGCTCGACCCAAGGCTGCGAAGAAGGTCATGAACGAAACCGAATCCATCACGCAAATCAGCCTCCCATCCATTGACTCTGTCTACACTTCCAGCAGCCTCAAAGCAGCCAGCATAATCAAGGACCCCACGCACCCCGGACATTCTCTCTTCTGCCTTCTTCCAGGAATAAGATACAAAAATCTGAAGTCAAATACCAACTGACTCAAGAACAACTTCTTCCCTGCTGTCATCAGACTTTTGAATGGACCTACCTTTCATTAAATTGATCTTTCTCTACGCCCTAACTATGGCTGTAACTCTACTTTCTGCACTCTCTCATTTCCTTCTCTATGAACAGTATGCTTTGCCTGTATAGTGCGCAAGAAACAATACTTTTCATTGTGTGTCAACGCATGACAATAATAAATCAAATTATATCTTTGCAGTGTGGGAGGAAACTGGAACAGACAGACAGTGACCAAAGACAGGAATTGAACCTGAGTCTCTGGCGCTGTGAGACAGCAGTGCTAAGCACTGTGCGACCCCTTGAACAAAGGGGATCAATGGAAACTGTGTTAAATGATGCAAGATGCAGAGGGAGGGAACTGTGCAAAGATGTAGACATCCACTACAAATTTTAAAAAAATGGTAAAAAGGATTTGTATTTATATAGGCGGAATTCTCCGGCAGTTCACTCCCCCCCGCACCCCGCTGTCAGAGAGGATGAAGAATTTGGCTATCAGCGGGAAGGGAGGATCTCACTGGCGTAAATGGAAGAGTTCCATCCACACTGGTTAGCATTGCTGCTTCACAGAGCCAGGGACCTGGGTTCAATTCCGGCCTCGGGTCACTGACTGTGTGAAGTCTGCATATTCTCCCCATGTCTGTGTGGGTTTCCTCTGGGTGCTCTGGTTTCCTCTCATACTCCAAAAGATGTGTGGGTTAGGCTGATTGGCCATGCTAAATTGACCTCAGTGTCAGGGGGATTAGCAGGGTAAATATGTGGGGTTATGGGAATTAAGACCTGGGTGGGATTGTGATCAGTGCAGACTCGATGGGCCAAATGCACTGTAGGGAATCTAAGTTATGATTCTATGAAAATGGCCAATTATTTACTTCTGTTAAGATCAGAATAAAAAAAGACTTTAATTAGGCTTCTACTGATAAAGTAAGTTGTAAGAATTGGTTAACATACAATTGTGCTCTGGCAGTCTATTCGTCTATCTCTTAAAAATGACCCCACACCCACTTCTGTTAGATCATCTCTTCATCATCCTTGACTTGCTGTCCTTGCAAACATTCCTTCGCTCACTGTTAAAAACCTGTACGCTGTTTGAAGCAATCTGTGCTTTCCGTTCCACAATATCCTGTCCAGCCCTACTGCCCTTCTATCCTAGTGCCCCATCTGGAACACTGACACGGAGTGGGCATTTTTTGGATCAAGGAATGGGAGAATTGGGAACACTGATAGTGACAAATCTGCCGAGTGACAGGCTTCAAACCTCCACCACAATGACGCTGGTCATTGCTAAACATGCACCCACATAAACAAACAAAGAACAAACAGATAGGGTCTCTGCAGAGATAGCTTTATAAACTCAAGGATAAGGTTGGGATTGTTTTGATGCTGTCGATCTGGAATTTACTTGTGTTCTTAGTAGATGTTTGGAGGTTCTCACCATTCAGTGTGGAGGCAAATATAGCCAGGACAATCCCTCTTGCCTGAGTCTCTCAGGTTTGCAAAAATAGCTAAGTTCCACCAAATTGAGAATTCTTAGCTGGATACTGCTTTCTTTCAGGCAAGGAAAATCTTTATTGGACGTGAAAACACTTTAATAATAGTTTGCTCATGATTACTTAATTTATAGGAACATACAATGCTTCAACTTAACCTTCTATAATTTCCAAGTCACGCTCAATTGGATAGGGATAATGTCAACGTCATTTCAAGTTGAGTATAAGAAGCTTCCTTCTGTTAAAATACACATTCAAGTTTAGTCTTGAATGTACCACAGAATGAATTTATATGATCAATAAACATCTCCAATACTTTTAGCCATATCACAAACACAAGGTACCTCTCCATAATGCCATAGATGAATGGAAAAATTCTCTTCCGGTTATTTGTGGGACATGGGCATTGCTGGCTGGCCAGCATTTATTGCCCATCCCTAGTTGCCCAAGGGCAGTTGAGAGTCAATCAAATTGCTGTGACTCTGGAGTCACATGTAGGCCAAACTGGGTAAAGACGGCAGATTTCCTCCCCTAAAGGGCATTAGTGAACCAGATGGGTTTTTCCAACAATCGGCAATGATTTCATGGTCATCATTATAGAATCGTAGAATTCCTGCAGTGTAGAGGGAGCCATTCAGCCCACTGGGTCTGCATCAAACAATCCCACTCAGACTCTATTCCTGTAACTACTCAAATTTACCTTACTAGTCCCCCTGACACTAAGAAGGAATTTAACATGGCCAGTCAACCTAACGTGTACATCTTTGGACTGTGGCAGGAAACCAGAGCAAACCTACCTAGACACAGGGAGAATGTGCAAACTTCACACAGAGCCAGAACGGAACCCTGTTCCCTAACGCTGAGGCAGCGGTGTTAACCACTGTGCTGCCCAGTGGAATCATAATTCCAGATACTTCTTATTGAATTCAAATTCCACCATCTGCTGTGGTGGGATTCGAATCCGGGCCCCCAGAACATTAGCTGAGTTTCTGGATTCATAGTCTAGTAATGATGCCACTAGGCCATTTGATTTTGTAGTCTTTGTCAGGGCTATAAGTTCAGGGTTTTTCCTGGGCAGGACAAGTTGATCATGGAGAGTTGATGGATTTACTTGGGCACAGTAGAGGGAGCTTTCCCCTTCTGTTTAACTTTGGCTGTACCAGACTGGCAGAACTTCAAAAATAAATGAACTGCAGTAACTCAACAGCACCAAGTCTAACTTTTTACAAACAATAACTTCATAACAGTTATAACATTTATGGCATAGAAAATGTGGTTTGGCCACTAGGCCAGTTTTCATAGAGTCATAGAATCCTATAGTGCAGAAGGAGGCCATTCAGCCCATTGAGTCTGCACGGATCACAATCCAACTTCACGTATTTACCCTAGCTAGTTCCCCAACACTAAGAGACAATTTAGCATGGCCAATCCACCTAACCCGCACAACTTTTGGAGTGTGTGAGGAAAACCAGAGAATCTGGAGGAAACCCACATACACACTACACAGACAGTGACCCAAGGCGGGAATTGAACTCAGGTCCCTGGAGCTGGGAGGCAGCAATGCTAACCACTGTGCAGTCCGCAGTAAGTTTGCAAGGAGCCAATTAAGCCTCATTCCCCAGCGTTTTCCCCTCAAGTCTGCTAACTATTTTCCTTCAATAACATGTCCATTTCAAATTTCCAAAGGCACTTGTGGTTCCACAGATCTTTTAGGTCTTGTACATCAGATCTTACTAACCCTCAACGAAACCAATAAAAATCTCCCCACTTCCTTTCAATTCTTTTGCCAAATGTTTTAAATCTTTGGTTACTGATTCATTTGCCAGAGGAGACAGTTTCTCTCTACTTACGTTCATCAAAAAACTCCTAATAAATGTTTTTGATTTCCTAGATTTGATCTCCCGTTAAGTTTTCTCGACTCAACAGAGGACAATCCCAACTTTTTCAATCTCTCAGTAGTCCTTGGGATCATCCTGGTAAAACTCCACTGTACCTCTTCCAATGTCATCCTGAAGTGCAGAGTTCAAAATTTCACCCAACGTTCTAGCGATAACATAACCAGCGATTTACCTTTTGTATTCAGTGGCCCGAATTCTCAATGACAACCCTCCCCCCACCCCCAAGGCCCTAATGCTGTAACCCCACATATTTATCCTGCGAGTCCCTTTGACACTGAGGGACAATTTAGCATGGCCAATCTAGCTAATCAACACGTCTTTCGGACTGTGGGAGGAAATCCATGCAGACACAGAGAGAACATGCAGACTCTGCACAAACAGTGACTCGAGGCTGGAATTGAACCAGGGGTCCTGCAGCTGTGAGACACCAATGCTAACCACTGATTTGATTTATTATTGTCACATGTATTAGTATACAGCGCGAAGTAGTGTTACTTGCGTACTATACAGACAAAGCATACCATTTAAAGGAAGGAGAGGAGAGGGTGTCACCGTAAAGAGTTTAAATTTACGTATTAGTTTCAAGTATGGCTTACATTAATATGGCAATGAAGTTATTGTGAAAATCCTCTAGTTACCATACTCTGGCACCTATTTGGGTACACTGAAGGATAATTTAGCATGCCAATGCACCTGACCTACATGCCTTATAGACTGTGGGAGGAAACTGGAGCACCTGGAGGAAACCCACAGAGACATAAGGAGAATGTGCAAACTCCACAGACACAGATAACAACCAAAGCTGGGAATCGAACTTGGGTCCCTGCTGCTGTTAGGCAGCAGCGCTAACTGCTGTGCCACTCTAAACTATGGATTAGCTCCAAATGCAGCAATGGAACCAACTGTAAAATAGCAGCTTTGATTTATTAAAAGATTTTCAGCCAATTTTGTGATCAAATTGAATTTTTCTTAGTGATTGGATAAAATTTAAATGTTGACACCTAGTGTTGACAAAACCCATTCCTCAGTTTGGTGCCACAGGAGTTAAGCAGAGGGTAAAACTCCCCTTTCAATGCCCAAGAAAATATTTCTCAATTCCACATCATAAACTCCTGCACTCCCATTTCCTTATGACCTCTCTGGGAAGGCTGACTGGAGCATATTTAGCTTTGTATGGACCTGTGCCCACTATAATCTGGGCCAAACCAGGCAAGCTTTGTTTCAGTTTGACCTTTAACTCGGGAATAGATCCAAACTCGGATTCCAGAGATCAACGGTTCACAGAATCCTTACAGTGCAATGAGGGACCATTGAGCCCATCAAGCCTACACAGGCAACAATCCCACCCAGGCACTATTCCAGTAACCCCACATATTTACTTTGCTAATCCCCCTAACAATAAGGGGCAATTTAGCATGGCCAATGCACCTAACCAGCATGTCTTTCTGACTGTGGGAGGAAACCGGAGCATCTGGACGAAACACACGCAAACATAAAGAGAACGTGCAGACTCCACACAGACAGTCATCCAAGGCAGGAATTGAACCCAGGTCCCTGGTGCTGTGAGGCAAATAACTGTACTGCCCACCAAGTCTCTTGTTGTTGAATCATATTGCCTAGTCTCTTAGATATTTAAGAACCATTTCTCTATCTTGGGTCAAACAACTGCAGAAGAATGAGAGAAAACTGAAATACATTTCAAAGCTCACGCCAAACTGTAAATAATTATTTAAGCAAACTCTTTCAGAATTTGTGAAATGACAATGATATGTAATAATGAAAGTGAAGGAGATTGTATGAAGTAAGGTGTTATTGTCAAACAACGGATATTAATTAGACTATGAAGTGAAGCGGAGCCTAGTAAAGAACCCACTCTGGCAACGGGGGGATTCCAAAGAACCTTAAAATCTTATCACTGCCCTTCATATAACATAAGTTTATCGATTAGTGCCAGAAGTAGGCTAACATTAACATTGCACCGTGAAAATTCTCTAGTCGCCATACTCTGACAGAATTCAGCATTCCAATGCAACTAGCCAGCAGGTCTTTGAGACTGTGGGAGGAAACAGGAGCACTCAGTGGAAATCCTCACAAACACAGGGAGAATCGTGTGACACAAGCCAGGAATCGAACCGGGTCCACGGAGTCGTGAGACAGCAATGCTCATCACTGTGCCAGCCTAAAATGAATGGGAATAAAAATGTACAACGTATATTTCCCCCATCTCTTAGATTCATCCGGCAAGGTGGATTGGTTTAAAATTTCGTTCATGGGATATGGGTGTTGCTGGTTGGCCAGTATTTATTGCCCATCCCAAGTTGCCCGAGGACAGTCGAGAGTCAATTGCATTGCTGACAGTCTGGAGTCAGATATCGGCAAGACCAGGCAAAGGTGACAGATTTCCTCAACATTAGTGAACTAGATGGGCTTTTCCAACAATGGTTTCACGGTCATTAGGAGATCCTTAATTCCAGATTTTTTTCAAAAATCGAATTCAAATTGTACCAGCTGCTGTGACGGTATTTGAACCCAGATCCCCAGAACATTAGCTGAGTTTCTGGATTAATTCTTGGGCAAGGTAGAGAAGAGATAGACAAGACCTGCTTCTGGGTGTCTGCCAGTCATGTTGCATAATTGGCTACAGAGTAATGTCCAAAATGTCTGCCAATTTGTTTTTAATCTCCCTGCCTGCGGAGTTGACTTGGCTGCTGTCGAGAGCCTTCCCTCTCTTTGTCAGTCAGCATTAGGAACCCTTGTTCAAAATGGTAAAGGAGCGCCACTTCTGTTTCGAGATCTAAATTAAGATCCTTTGCTTGTAATTAGGTAAATGTTTGGGGGGGGGGGGGGGGGGGAGGCAAATTAAACAAAGCATTGACATGGAATGCCCGGTTCCTAAAATAGGAAGGCAATGTCACTTCAAACTTTTACATATGTAACCCCTGTACTGCCAAGAGGGACATTTGGACTATCATCTGTCAAAGACAGCGTAGATAAATGCATTCAAACTCCCTGAATCTTTATCAAAATCCAACTTTAACACTAAAAAGTTGCAATGGCAATGAAACTTGCAGCACCACAGAAAACATTCTTTCTGGTTGTATTTTGTATGGCTCCTACTCTGCCCAAAACCGCAAAAAAACTACAGAGGGTTGTGAATGTAGCCCAATCCATCATGCAAACCAGCCTCCCATCCATTGACTCTGTCTACACTTCCCGCTGCCTCGGCAAAGCAGCCAGCATAATTAAGGATCTCACGCACTCTGGTTGCTGTTCAAAGACAGCACTTCACAAACTCACCACTACTTCCACCTAGAAGGACAAGGGCAGCAGACACATCGGAACACCATCACCAGCAAGTTCCCCTATAAGCCACGCGCCATTGTGACTTCACAGTCGCTGGGTCAAAATCCTGGAATTCCCACCCCAACAGCATTCTGCGTCAACCCACGATTCAAGAAGGCAGCTCACCACCACTTTCCCAAGGGTAATTAGGGATGGACAATAAATGCTGGCCAGCCAGCGATGCTCATGATCCACAAATGAATTTAAATAAATTCTCTCTTCCTTGTTCTTCCGTCAGGAAAAAGATCCAAAGTCTGAGATCACGTACCGACTGTCTCAAGAACAGCTTCTTCCCTGCTGCCATCAGACTTTTGAATGGACCTTCCTCGCACTGAGTTGGCCTCTCTCTACACTCTGGCTATGACTGTAACACTACATTCTGCACTCTCTCCTTTCCTTCTCTGTGGATGGCGTGCTTTGTCTGTATAGCACGCAAAAAACAAGACTTCTTTCTGTATCTCAAAAATAAATCAAATCAAAAAAACATTAAGTTGAGTCGCACCATGTCAGGCAAAATATTCTTTAACATCATTACTTGCAATCTGACAAACCGCAAAGAAAAGGTCTCAGAGTATAAAGCTGAAACTACACAAGTTGGTTTCAAGCAAGCATCTCGAACCATCCAAACCAGTATTATACATGGTGTATCTGGAGTCACACAGCACCTCCAATTTCCCTCGCTTTGTCAGCATGTTTCCAAAAATAATTTAGCATATCAGCTATTTCTTGCTGCCATGAACAAAAGTCAATGATCTGTATGCATATGTGCATACATATAGAAACAAGATAGCAGCAGGAGGCAGCCATTTGAGTCTGCTCTGTCATTCATTACAATCATGCTAGTCACCCAACTCAATAGCCTGATCCCACATTCCCCCCTACAACCCCTCCCATATCCTCTGATACCCGTCACCTCAAGTGCTATATCTAACTCAGTATTATGGCCTTATCTATTTTCTGTGGCAGCAATTTCCAGCAGCTGACCATTCTCTACGTAAAGACATTTCACCACATAAATGGTCTATCCTGTGTCCTCAGACTGTCATTCCTGGTTCTGGACACTCCCATCATTGGGAGCATTCTCCCTGTCTAATCCTGTTAGAATTTTATAAGTTTCTATGAGATCCCCCGCCACACTGAACTTCAAGTTTTCAGGTGATCAAATCACGAACCTGTCCTGGTCCCTCCATGCCGCAGCTAAGGTTAAGAAACTACCCCCCCCTCCCCAAACACCTCTATTTTCTCAGAAGACTAAGGAAATTTGGCATGTCGACTGTGACTCTCACCAACTTTTACCAATGCATCATAGAAAGCATTTTTTCTGGTTCTATGACAGCTTGGTATGGCTCCTTTTCTGCCCAAGACCACAAAGAACTACAAAGAATTATGAACTAGGCCCAGACAATAATGCAAACCAATCTCCCATCCATTGACTCTGTCTACATTCCCGCTGTCTTGGGAAAGCAGCCTGTATAATTCAGAATGCTATGTACCCTGGACATCCTCTCTTCCACTGTCTTCTGCTGGGAAAGAGATATAAAAGTCTGAGGTCATGTACCAACTGATTCAAGAACAGCTTCTTCCCTGCTGCTTTCAGACTTTTGAATGGATCCATCTCGCACCAAGTTGATCTTTTTCTACACCCTAGCTATGACTGTAACACTATATTCTGCACTCTCTTCTTTCCTACTCTACGAATGGTATGCTTTTTAGCTTGCAAGAAACAACACTTTTTACTATATGCTAATACGTGACAATAATACATCAAAACAAATCAAATCATTCTTCTGAACTCCAGCGAATACAATCCCCACTGTCACAGAAGTCATTGAATCCTTATAGTGCAGAAAGAGGCCATTCAGCCCATCAAGTCTGCACTGACTATGACCCAGGTCCTATCCTCGTAACCTCATGTACTTGTTCTGCTAATCCTCCTGACTATAGGGGCAATTTAGCATGGCCAATCCACCTAAATGCACATTTTTGGAGTGTGGGAGGAAACTGGAGCACCCGGGGGAAACCCACACAGACATGGAGAGAATGTGCAGACTCGACACAGACAGTGACATGAGGCTGGAAATGAACCTGGGTGCCTGATGCTGTGAGGCCAGCAGTGCTAACCACTGTGCCATCTCTATTCTGATTCAATCTTTTTCCATACATCTTCCCAGGAGTCATACAAGATGCATATATGTGTGCATAAATCGCAAAGGCACACTCTTGTGTACTTTGAGTAACAATTGCAGTTCGGTTTCTATCTGGAAATTATTCACAAAGGATTGGTGTGGGAATATTTAATCATTTTTGGAACAGCAGGAAGAGTTACAAAGCCAGGCTTTTACTGTGCAAGGCAGCAACCAGAACATGGCTTCCACGATACCTGGTTTACTGAAGCAACATAATTGGGCTGGCCATGGAGTAGATAAAAAATGTTTAAAGAGCTTCCTAGATTCCAAAGATAGAAGCTTCAGAAATGGGAACACTTAAGCTCCATCACAGTCTTGGCTGGATAACTTCTCCTCACGCATGTCAACACTGTACTTGTTATCTTCACTCACGGATGCCAGTGGCATTGGAAAGGTCAGCGTTGTTGCCCATTAGTACGATCTTGCTTGACGGGGTACTAATTTTCAGGTCTTCAAGAGAAACTAGATTGTGCCAGCACTGGGACAAGGGGAAAGGAGCAAAGGTTAACCCACAAAGCGTAGTGGTAACCAATTACAAATTTTGTCACAGGTAATAAGGGGACAGGATTTGGAGCAAGGATTTTGTTGAAAAAAACCCCCAGAGAATGCTGGAAAATTTTGACAGGTCTGATAGCCTCTATGGAGAGAGAATAAAGCCAACGTTTCCAGTCTGGATGACTCTTTCTGTGGAGAGAGAACGGAGCTATCGTTTTGACTCTCAGCTCTGATGAAGGGTTATCCAGGAGTTAAGGGATAGACCAGTTGAGATCTAACTGAATGGTAGAATAGGTTCGAGAGGTTTCCTCCTACAGTCCATAGATGAGCAGTCAGGTGAAGTGGCCATGCTAAATTGCCCTTTAGTGTCAGGGAGCCTAGCTGGGGTAAATGCATGGGATTATGGGGATAGGCCTGGGTGGGATTGTAGTTGGTGCAGATGCGATGGGCCGAATCTTTCCACACTGTGAGATTCTATGATGGTTTTCTTCCGAATGTCCACCACAAAATATTGACTAACTTATCAACCAAGAGCAACTCATAAACATAATAATGACCCCTTATGCTCTGTATTACCTTTCCAGTTCAAAGTCTAGTTTTGCATTCAGGTTGGCGCAGTGGTTAGCACTGCTGCCTCACAGTGCCAGGGACCCGGGTGACTGTCTGTGCGGAACTTCTTCCTTGTTTCTGTGTGGATTTCTTTGTGGTGCTGTGGTTTCATCCTACAATACAGGTCAGGTAGAATGGCCATGCTAAGTTGATCCTTAGTGTCCAAAGGTATGTAAGTTAGGTAGATTGGCCATGGTAAATGCATGGGGTTACGTGGATAGGGCAGGGGGTTGAGCCTCGGTAAGAAAATTGTTGCATTCTTGACTGACCAAATGGCTCCTTTCTGCACTATAGGGGTATGAATATCATTTATACGGAAGCCTTGTCTGTGGATCTAAACATAAACCCTCTGGATCGATCCTGCACTAACATAATCTCAAGTAATGAAAGTTGCTGAGGACCATGGGCTGTTCTTCCCCTTGAAAGGGTCACTACACCTCAGGCGAGAATTAAAAAGGCTGGGCCTTCGAAAATAACCTCAGCCGGTGCGGGAATTGAACCTGCGCTGTTGGTGTTGCTCTGCATCATGAACCAGCCGCCCAGCCAGCTGAGCTAACTGACCCCAGCCAACTTTCAAGCACTGCCTCGAGGGGGGGGCGGGGGAGGCATCCGTAAATGTTTACACAGAATTTGTTCCAGATTGGTAGGAGTCATAAATAAGCTATCCAGCAGCCAATGTGAATAAATCTAGTGTGAACTGGGAGCCATAATGCACAGTGTACCATAACCCCACACAAATCAGTAATGCATTTGCCTTATCAGTAATACTTATTAAAGAAAAGATAATGAAAAGTGAGTAGGAGTATGTTTCGCGGAGATTGAATCTTAAAAAAGAAACAGTGATAACATTATATTATAATATGAGCAAATAATGGAGGTTAAAATAAGTTCAACTTGATCCATATTATAATAAATTTACCATCAGCAGAACTTTATTCATTTTCAGCCATGTCAAGTTTTAATGCAGATTGCTTTAAGAGGCAGCTGGATGTAGCACTTGGGGCGAACGGGTTCAAAGGTGATGGGGAGAAAGGAAGATTAGGCTATTGAGTTGGACGATCATCGTGACGAACGACAGAATAGGCTCGAAGGGCCGAATGACCTCCTCCTGCTCCTATCTTCCATGTTCCTATGCTTCACTCACTGAAGATTTGCAATGCGTGTGATTTATTCCACAGAATTTCCTGAGTTAGCTAAGTCTCAGGAAACAGAGGCCATTTTAAAATAGTCCACATCTGTATTTGTGGAGATTACAAATAAGGCATAGCTTTAAGCAGAAACTAATGGCAAACCTCATGCACGTTTCCAGCACTTTCTGTTTTTGTTTCAGATTCCAGTATCCGGAATATTTTGTTTTTATTTTCGCTCAAAGCAAGTCGTGGTTCTGGATTTGAAAGGGTCAACGACTTCTGTTTGGTTCAGATGCCTCTGCGGCAATGAAAATTTACCACAAGAAAGTGAGCAGAGCTCAATGGAAAACTAGGTTGTTGCTTAGCAACCAGGGGCCACCCTAGGACAGCAGATAACATTTGAGTTTAGTTTTAGGCTGAACCGGACCACGGAACGGAGAAGAAGTAAAAAGACTTCCCAAAGGCAAGTCCAAAAATCAGGAAACTGGGATAAAAGTATGTCTCTGCATGACAGTCAAGTTAAAGGAGCAACAAACAAAAGGTTGAACAAGAAACTGCTAGGTAAAGTTAAAGTAAAAAGCAGAGAAATTGCTCTGAGTTAGAGACAGCTGCAAGAACCAGATTTAAAGTCAGAGTGAGAAGTCAGACATTCAACGTAAAATCAAAAGTTCAGTGACATCTTAATACATCCTAGAAAGCAGTGATGTTCTGATGGAATGACTAGGTACCTGAGAGTTCTGTGGAAGATGGAATGCACATGATAATCCAAGGCAGAGGAATTCCAAAAGGAAAGACTGAAATCCCGGAAGTGGATCCTTGGTGAAGACATCCAAGAGAGAAAGCATTGTTTGGGAGAAGATTCCAACACATTCGAGAGCGCCATTTGGCACCACTAATGTGGAAGGGAAAGTTTCTACGAGACCAGTTGGCTCACTGTGAGACAAGTGGGAGGGCAGGGCAGGGCAGGGGATTTGATGAGAAATCCACAGTAGTTGTTTCAGGTGGTATCTGTCACTTGGTTTCAGAGTGTTGTGTGTCTAAGTTTTGCCTAATAGAACATAGAACATTACAGCGTAGAACAGGCCCTTCGGCCTTCGATGTTGCGCCGACCAATTAGGAAAAAGCAATGACCCTCTGACCTAAACCATTCCCTTTTCGTCCATAAACTTATCTACTAACCTCTTAAATGCCACCAAACTTGGTACATCTGCAACTGCAGCAGGCAGGGCATTCCATATCCTTACCACCTTCTGGGTAAAGACCTTACCTCTGACATCCATCCTATAACTACCACCCCTTAATTTAAAGCTATGCCCCCTTGTGCTAGCTTTCTCCATCCTAGGAAAAAGGCTATCACTGTCCACCTTATCTAAACCTCTAATCATCTTATGTGTTTCAATAAGGTCTCCTCTTAGCCGCCTTCTTTCTAATGAAAACAACCTCAAATCCCTCAGCCTCTCTTCATAAGACCTGCCCACCATACCAGGCAACATCCTGGTAAACCTCCTCTGTACCCTCTCCAATGCCTCCACATCTTTCTTATAATGTGGGGACCAGAACTGCACACAATACTCCAAGTGCGGCCGCACTAGAGTTTTGTACAGTTGCAACATGACGTTGCGGCTCCGAAATTCAATCCCCCTACCAATAAAAGCTAAGACTCCGTATGCCTTCTTAACAACCTTATCGACTTGATTGCCAACTTTCAGGGATCTATGCACATATACACCAAGATCCCTCTGTTCATCAACACTATTAAGAGTTCTACCATTAGCCCTATACTCTACACATTTGTTATTCCTGCCAAAGTGAATTACCTCACACTTTTCCGCATTAAACTCCATTTGCCACCTCTCGGCCCAGCTCTGCAACTTGTCCAATTCTCTCTGCAAACTATAACACCCCTCTTCACTATCTACCACTCCACCGACTTTAGTGTCATCTGCAAATTTACTAATCCATCCTTCAATACCCTCATCCAGATCATTTATAAAAATTACAAACAGCAGGGGCCCCAAAACAGACCCCTGAGGTACACCACTTGTCACCGAACTCCACGATGAATATCTCCCATCAACCACCACCCTCTGTCTTCTATCTGCTAGCCAATTCCTAATCCAATTAGCTAAATCACCCTCTATCCCATACATCTGCATTTTCTGCAGAAGCTTCCATGGGCCACCTTATCGAACGCCTTACTAAAGTCCATATATACCACATCAACTGCCTTACCCCCATCCACCTCTTTGGTCACTTTTTCAAAAAACTCAATAAGGTTAGTAAGGCACGACCTACCCTTCACAAAACCATGCTGACTATCCCCAATCAATTCATTTCTCTCTAAATAACTATAAATCCTATCCCTAATAATTCATAATAATGGTTTACATAGGCTGTGCACCTACTGAAAACATGAGAGTACAAGGTCTATTTTGTAACTTGTGTTATCCTAACAAATCTGTACATCCACAAAGATATAAATGGGATGAAGTTGTACATTGTACTTAATCTTTTGTTGTTTACTCAACGTTTTACCCTTCTGTTACAAGTTAATTGCCAATCCTGCTACTCTATTCATATAGATCTTTAAACAAAATTGAAGTTTGGATCTATTCAACCAGCATTCTGGTCTGGGGACCTGGGTTCAAATCTCACCATTGCAAGGAGTGAGAACATATAGAGCACCCCCCCCTCCACTATATTGGGTACTAAGGTGTCTATTTTATACCTATAAAACAGGCGTCAGACAATTGAACTTCTAGTCTTCAGTGTACAAGATCCAAGATAATTTGAGTTTTGAACATTAGAAACACATCTCTTCATGAGATGCTGCCTACATTGGCATGGAAAGCATTTGTTGCCCATTGCTGCTAGAGTCACCTGTAGGCCAGACCAGTAAGGACAGCAGATTTCCTTCCCTAAAGGACAATAGTGAACCAGATGGGTTTTTATGATGGTCAATGGCAGTTTCTTGGAGACTAGCTTTCAACTCAAATTGGTGGTACTGTGGCACAGCGGTCAGCACAGTTGCCTCACAGCATTGGGGACCCAGGATCAATTCAGGTCACTGTCTGTGTTGAGTTTGCACATTCTCCCCATATCTGCATGGGTTTCCTCTGGGTGCTCCGGTTTCCTCACACAGTCCAAAGGTGTGCAGGTTAGGTTGATTGGCCATGCTAAATTGACCCTGGCATAGGGGGATTAGCAGGGTAAATGTGTGGGGTTATGCGGATATGATCTGGGTGGGATTGTGGTCGATGCAGGGTCGATGGGCTGAATAGCTTCCTTCTGCACTGTAGGGTTTCTATAATGAACTGAATTTGAAATTCCACTAACTGCCGTGGTGAGATTTAAACACACGCCCCCAATAGATTACTAGTTCCGTGGCATGACCATCATGGCACCATCTTTGAAGGTTGCCTCAGAAAGATGTCATGGATGTAGACAAGGCACAAATAACTTGAAAATCGGTGCAGTGTCTCAAACTTCCAGCAGCAGACTAGCAGAATTCCTAAAATAATTTTAGGAACCCCAGAATACACCAAAATTTTGATCAGAGACCACGAGAAATCATAGAATCCTGACAGTGCAGGAGGCAGCCATTTGGCCCACTGAGCCTGCACAGACAACAATCCCACCCCAGGCCCTATCCCCATAACTCCACACGTTTACTCTCTCATCCCCCGACACTAAAGGCCAATTTATCCAGGCCAATCCGCCTAATGTGCACACCTTTGGAATGTGGAGGGAACCAGAGCACCTGGAGGAAACCCACGCAGACACGGGGAGAATGTGCAAACTCCACACAGACAGTGACCCGAGCCGGGAATCAAACTCGGGTCCCTGGACTGGTGAGGCAGCAGCGCTAACCACCGTGCCGTACCAAACACCCATCATATGTCAGAACCAAGATATTTAATTATATAGTCAGTCTGTGAGGACGACAGATGTGAAATTTTCCTCTCTTTTCCCCTGAAGGGGGAATTTGTTTTACTTTTGCTCAGTTATAATTTATAAATGTTAGACAGCCTCTGGCAAGAAAACTCCAACTCTTCTCATTTTACCAGCAAGGATAAAGCTTTGCCATTAAAATTAAACCATAATTTCCGCATCAAAGATTTTCCTTCAGACTGCGGCTCAAGGAGGTTCAGTGCTCCTCTGACAGACAGCGTGTCATCGCGATTGCTGAAGCTACAGTTTGAACGTAACAGCAGAACTCGAAACGAGAAAACTGCGCCAGATTGAGAGAACTTTCCGTTCAACGATGAGCTGAAAATCCATGGAGGCATCGTCAACTCCAGAGGATCAAATGAAATTTTGTACAACCGTTGCATTGTGAATTTAATTGGTACAGCTTATCCAACAGCAAAGAGCATTGTGTATTTGTGCTTCTCCTAAGAAACACTATTTGTTCAAAATGCTACTCGATTAATCAGAGCATTCAAACTAATTTGGGATGGTGGCATTTTTGTTACTGAGAGAAAAAAAACAGATGTTTGTAATCCTACAGATGGTGACAATCTGGACTTCAGACTGTCACACAAGCTACAGATGTTAGACGCACAGTACTGCGGTTGTGTGTAGTTAGTTTTTTCCTATTCACTCTGGTCAATGCATTGTTTTTATTTAAAAGACCATTTTTCAGTCTCTTAAATAGAGGTGGAAGCTGGCCAGCTGTCCTGGTTTACTTCAGGGAGAACACAGCTCAACAGAAACAAAGAGAAAAACAACACTAACTCGCATTTATGCGGCACCTTTCAAGGACTGAAAACGTCCCAGAGTGCTCAACAGTCGAAGGGGCACTCTAGAGTAGAATCCCTACAATGCGGAAGGAGGCCATTCAGCCCATTGAGTCCGCATCGACAACAATCCCACCCAGGTCTTAGCCTATAATCCCACATTTTTACCCTCCAATCCCCCTGATGATAAGGGGCAATTTATCTTGGCTAATCCACCTAACCCGCATATTTTTGGATTGTGGGAGAAAGTAGAAGGCCAGTATCGAACCCGGGTCCTTGGTGCTGCAAGGCAGCACTGCTCAGCACCGTGCCACTGTTGCACTTCACAAGAGGGTGGTTAGCACAGTGGTTAGCACTGCTACCTTGCAGCACCAGGAACCCAGGTTCAATTTCCAGCTTGGGTGACTGCGCAGAGTCTGCACGTTCTCTCCGTGTCTGCATGGGTTTCCTCCAGGTACTCTGTTTTCCAATTCAAAAGACGTGCTGGTTAGATGCATTGGCCATGCTAAATTCTCCCTCAGTGTAACCAAACGGGTGCCTGGGTGAGGGATTTTCACAGTAACTTCATTGCAGTGTTAATGTAGGCCTACTGACAAGTAAACTGAGAAACCTTTGCTGCCTTTGATGTCCCTTCAGCATCTCTTGGCAGGATGAGGTCACCAACTCAGAGTTTCTGGGGCATCAGCACACACTTATTCCAAAACCATCCACCTCTGCGTTACCTCGGTAATATTGGCGATAGCTGTAAAGCCTAAAGTCTTGTACAGTCAACCGGGGTCAGGACCTCATGGGTGTCCAACTTCTGAACTACCAGGAATAAATGGTTGTTACATGCAACCCAAGAGTGGCAGCTTTACCAAATTATTCACAAATACTCATTAACGATTAGTTTTACGAGGCAAACAGCGAGACAGTATTGTCCAGGCATACTCTCTTCCACCGTGAAAAAGAGAGAAAAGTCTGAGGTTACATACCAAACCGACTCAAGAACAGCTTCTTCCCTGCAGCCAGAGCTTTAAATGGACTTACCTTACATTAAGTTGATCTTTCACTACACCCTAGCTACGACCGTAACACTACATTCTGTACTCTCTCCTTCCTTCTCTGTGAACTGTCTGCTTTATCTGATAGTGTGCAAGAAATAATACTTTTTACTGTATCCCAATACGTGGCAATAAATAAATCAATTTGCCGTGAGTCAACCACATTGCTGTGGCTCTGAAGTCACACGTAGGCCAGACTGAGTAAGGATGGCAGATTTCCTTCCCCAAAGGACATTAGAGAACCAGATGGGTTTTTGCAACAGCCAATGACAATTTCATGAATGAAAAACAGAAAATGCTGGAAAATCTCAGCAAATTTGACAGCATCTGTGGAGGGAGAACACTTTAAGTATTGCTTGCGCCTACTGCACAGTCTGTTTTAATCCTTATACAGTGGGCAAAGAATTGCGAGTAGACTTCTTATTAGTGCAGTAATATTTATTCACACACACACCATTGATTTTAATCACATAATCAATACTAGGTTATTTACAGAATACTAATGCTCAAGTCTAATAGTAAACCTTGACTTAACTTTTGCGTGACTGGCAATTACCCAGGCAGATGTTGGCCTTTATCTGTGCGTTAGTCTCTGCAACCCTCTGCATAGTCTGGTCCTTTGCTCTGGTCTGATACTCTGGTCTTCCTTCCTTCGGTGTGGCGACACTCCTCGGGCTGGCCGTTGCTGGTGGTGGTCAGTGTTGTGTTTCGTTCATTGAGGGTCGAGAGAAAGAGGAATTCTTCTGCTGTGCAGGACCCTTTATACCTTGTTGTTTTCCCCATTTTTGGCTATTCCCAATGAATCGATCAGTGTTTGGATAAAGTCCAACTGCCATGTCTGGAGGTGCCAAAGGCATGTAAATCATATACCTCCCTCCCAGTTAAGGGATTAGGGTGCCCATGTATCTGGTAAACAACACCATTTGATTTGTTTGTCCATTTCCTATAATCCTGCGTAGTCCATCATCTGTAGCTGTAGTCTATCTACCTCTGTTCTTTGGGCCGCAGTCTGTCAGTTACTGTACTTGGCCAATTATCCCAGTGTGCTTTGTAAATCACCATCTTAGGTGGCTCATTTGGCCACATGAATCAGGATGTTTTGTTTCAGATTCCAGCATCTATTGCAGTTTGCTTTAATGATAGTTCCACGGACATCATCAGGCTCCTAATTCCAAATTTTTATTGAATTCAAATTTCACCATCTGCTGCGACAGGATTTGAACCCAGGTTCCCAGATCTTACGCTGGATTATTGGTCAAGTGGCAATCTCACTGCGCCACTGTCTCCCTTACTATGAATATGTCACAAGTAACACTGGGGTTTCCAAACTCAAAGGACAAAGAACAGTACAGGACAAGAATAGGCAGTTCAGCCCACCAAGTCTGTGCTGACATAGGTATCTCTCTAATCTAATATTTTTTTGCCTCTATGTGGTCCATATCCCTCTATTCCCTGCCTATTCATGTATCTATCCAGATGCCTCTTGGACAATGTTATAGAATCTGCTTCCACCACCTCCTGTGGCAGAACGCTCCAGGAATTCACTATCCTCTGGAAAAACATACTTCTCTTTTAAACTTTCCTCCTCTCACTTTCAATCTCTGCCCCTGAGTAATTGACCCTTCAATTCTGGGAAAAAGGCTCTGACTATCCATTCTATCCCAGGCCTGTCATAATCTTGTAAACATCTATCAGGTCCCCTCCCATCCTCTGATTCTCCAATAAAAAGAATCCAAGTTTATTTGGCCTTTCTTTATAGCCACCTCCTCCAAACCAGGCAACATCCTGGTAAATCTCTTCTGAGCCCTTTCTGATGCATCAACAACATCCTTCCGGTAGTGTGGAGACCAGAATTGTATACAATACTCCAAATGAGACCTAACCAAAGTCTTATACAGCTGCAGGTCAGTTCCAAAAACAAATTGTTTATGAAACGCTGCTCATAAACTCAATTTGTAAGTCACCAATCCCTTCCTGCCCAGTGGGAACAGGTCGAGGCTTATCCACATCACAGATTAAGGTTTTTCCTTGCAATTTGTCTTTTCCATTTCCCAAGATCAAGGCCTGGAGGCCTACGATTACTTCTTTTTACAATGTTTCTATAAGTGGAGGAAGGGAGAATCCAAAAATGTACACGTTAGATGGATTGGCCATGCTAAACTGCCCCTTAGTGTCCAAAAATGTTAGGTGGATTGGTTATGGTACACGCGAGGGGTTACAGGGATAGGGTAGGGGAAAGGACCTGGATAAGACAGTCCTTGAGAGAGTCGGTGCATACTCAATGGCCTCCTCATGCACTGTAGGAGGTTTTAGATGATCCCAACAGCGTTTGTATTGAATTCCTCGAGAGCACTAACAAAGGAATTTCATCACGCAGTTTTCGTTTTAAAAAAGAAGCTTCAAAACATCGCAACAGTGCTAGAATTTGCAGGGCACACGGAGCAAATTATAAAGTCACAGGAACAACATCCCTTTTGTGCATCTTGATTTGAAGAATTAAATCTACACCATGCCACAGTGAGTGGAATACAATAGTAAAGAATGTGATTTACACTTGCGTACAGCTCACATTGAGCTAAAAGGAATGATGAGGTGCGGGGAAATCCAAGACAAGCTACTAACCTCAGCTTCCGTTTCCAAAACTTTTACTCAGTCCGCAGGGAAGAGGAAAGTTAGGGAGGGCTTTACAAACTAGCTGCACTTTACTCCCCGTATTGTGTTGACGCTTCACTTTGACACAATGCTGCCCATTTGTGGTCACTTGGCAGAAAAATTAAGGCCATTAAACAGATCGCCTCATACTGCTTTGCCTAACGCCAACTGTAACTGGTGCAGAAGTGACACTTGAAAAGTTGCCAACAGATTCAACGATAGTATGAACACAGATGAATACCATTTACAAGATTGAAACATGAACGGTGGCACAGTGGTTAGCACTGCTGCCTCACAGCACCAGGGACCCGGGTTCAATTCCCGGCTTGGGTCACTGTCTGTGTGGAGTTTGCACATTCTTCCCGTGTCTGTGTGGGTTTCCTCCCACAATCTGAAAGACATGCTAGTTAGGTGCATTGACCCAAACAGGCACCGGGGTGTGGCAACTAGGGGAATTTCACAGTAACTTCATTGCAGTGTTAATGTAACCCTTACATGTGATTAATAAATAAACTTAACCAAAAAAAAAAGGGCTTTCGTAGAAACTTATAAAATTCTAACAGGGTTACACAGGGTAGATTTGGAAAGAATGTTCCAGAACTAGGGATCATAGTTTGAGGATAAGTGGTAAATCTTTTAGAACCGAGATGAGGAGAAACTTCTCCACCCAGAGGGTGGTGAATGTGTGGAATTCACTATCCCAGGAAGTAGTTGAGGCCAAAACACTGTGATTCCAAGAAGAAATTAGATATAGCTCTTGGGGCTAAAGGCATCAAGGAATACAGAGTTGGGGCGGGGGGAGAAAAGGCAGGATCAGGATATTGAATTTGATGATCAGAATGAATAGTTGGGCAAGCTTGAAGGGCCAAATGGCCCACTCCTGCTTCTAGTTTCTATATTTCAAATAAGGAATTAGGTGCCACACAAGAATTGAAGGAGCAAGATTTGTATCAGGGGTTGTGTTGTGAAACAAAATTGCAGCGATGGGGAGAAGAAATGCCAGAGTGAAATTTGAGCATTGGAATGAGAATCTTATAAAAATTGAGGGGTTACTGAATTGGGAACCAGTGCAGGTCAATGGAGGAGGTGGCAATAAGTGAATGGGGTTGGTTGTGGTGGGCAGCAGAGTCTTGGTTGAAAGCAATGAAAGGATGGCAGAGGAGTTAGGCTTAAGTTGAAGTTTATTTATTAGTGTCACAAGTTGGCTTGCATTAACACCGCAATGAAGTTACTGTGAAAATCCCCTAATCGCCACACTCCGATGCCTATTCGGAGATGCCGATATTGGACTGGACTGGGCACAGTAAGAAGTCTCACAACACCAGGTCAAAGTCCAATAGGTTGATGTGGAATCACGAGCTTTCGGAGTGCTGCTCGTTCATCAGGTGAGTGGCCACCAGCAAACTGTTGGCTCGAAGTGGAGAGAATCTCCCAAGAAGATCGCCCACATCAACACAGACACCAAGTTTCACTCAACTGATGGAGGGGCAGCGCTCTGAAAGCTCGTGATTCCAAGTAAACCTGTTGGGTTTTAACCTGGTGTTGAAAGATTGCTTACTGTGTTCGGGTACACAAAAGGGAGAATTCTTAATCAGCACGTCTTTCCGAGGAAGTGGTACACCTGGAGGAAACCCATGTAGACACAAGGAGAATTCCGCATAGACAGTGACCCAAGCCGGGAATCCGAACCCAGGTCCTTGACGCTGAGAGGCAGCAGAGCAAGCCAACTGCACCACCGAGTCATTTCCAGTCCAAATTCTGACTGGCTCAAAATATGTTAAATGCAACAGAAATGAGTTTTGGCCCAGATTAAAGCAGGCAGATGTATGAAAATTCCGTTTACATTACCAGAAAGTCAATTTTGTTCCCACACTGTTAATTGGTTGTAACAGCATCCTCTATTGTTCTGTGTAATGAATAGAATCCCACTGTATTTTTTCCAAGTTGATTATATGGAAAAGATAGACCTTTGAAGCAGTAAGTTTTTTTAAATATATAAATACAACCACGGTTATAATGGGCCATTATATTCCTCAGGAGAAATAAACTACACCATCAGTTTTTCATAATAAGCGTCTGAAGCCCTATCCATCCACAAATTGGCCTGTTAAATTCGTGGATTTGTACTGTGCTTTGTTTTAAGGCTTTGCTAAATGAGATCATACAGCAGAGCCTTAAAGCTCACTTCATTTGCTAACATACTGTATACATTAAGGCTTTTTTTTTTATCCATTCATGGGACATGGGCATTGCTGGCTGTGCCAGTATTTAGTGCCCATCTCTAGTTGCCCTAGAAACCGAGTGCCTTGCTAGAACATTTCAAAGGGTAGTTGAGAGTCAAAGAACAAGGAACAGTATAGCACAGGGTCAGGCCCTTTGGCCCATCAGGCTTGCACCAATCACATTGTCCTATCTAAACCAACTACCAGTATCTCTCTAAACTCAGCTCGTTCACGTCTTTATCCAGATAAGTCTTAAATGTCACTAACATATCTGCTTCAACCATCTCACTTGACCCATTAAGTCAGTCACATGTAGGCCAGGCCAGGTGAGGATGGCAGATTTCCGTCCCTAAAGGGCACTAGCGAACCTGATGGGTTGTTTCAAAAATCGACAATGGTTTCTTGGCATCAGTAGATTTTTAATTCCAGATATTTTTTATTGAATTCAAATACCACCATCTGCCGTGGCAGGATTCGAACCCGGGTCCCCAGAACATTAACTGAGTTTTTGGATTAATAGTCTAGTGATAACATCACTATCGCCTCCCCAATAGAAAATTGTGGCAATTGTATGTCCAGTACCCAATTCTTCTGCCTTACAAACAAGTAACCAGGGCTCACTAATAATGACATATTGTTAAAAAATCCCACTGTATTTTTTTCCAAGTTAATGATATGAAAAGGATATATCCCAATGAATTAAAGTTACAATTGAAACTGTTCAAAAGGCAGTTAAGATACTATAATAACAACAGCAAGTGCCACCTGGATATCTGACAGGCAGATACATCATAGCTCAGTCTGCTTTCCTCATTACGTTTGCAATTACATAGTTAAGTTTAAAGTTTATTTATCAGTCACAACTAGGATTAGATTAACAGTGCAATAAGTTACTGTGAAAATCCCCTAGTTGCCCCACTTCAGCACCTGTTTGGGTACACTGAGGGAGAATTTAGCATGGCCAATGTACCTAACCCACAGATCTTTCAGACTGTGGAAGGAAACTGGAGCGTCTGGAGGAAACCCACGCAGACACAAGGAGAACGAGCAGACTCCACACAGACAGTGACCCAAGTGACTCCAAAATTGGTTTGAGATGGTTGCCCGTGGCGACAGCGAAGATGGTTGTTCTACAGATGCATGGTGTTACATTGGAAGTTATTTTTCATTGGGCTCTTGTAAAGTTTTTTTATTAAATTAACATTGGACACGGGTCCCTGACGCTGTGAGGCAGTAGTGCTAATCACTGTGCCACCGTGCCATGCACAACTGAGCACAGGAAGAACAGAAAGATGAGTTGGATCTGGCAACTGCAGATTAGCCAAGTCACAATAAGGACGCGAGAAGTGATGAGGGACTCTACCTCTTGATAAGGGAAATTTGTAAATGTCGGCAAAGGTCATGTGATCCAATCTCCAGGATTAAAGCTAATTAGCAAGTGGGATCAGGAACTTGCTGTGGGAAGGACTCCTAACGTTCGAGAAAGGGCTCGACACAGATGCAGCCCCAGTCAACACCCAAGTACTGTTGCTGCTTATTTCGACATGAGATCATTTGGGAGTTTATACAACTCATATACGTGTTAGTGACCTCTAATCTTACATCACATTCAGCTGTATTACAGCCTTCTTGTTGACATTTTTGATAACTTCATACCTTATCAAATAAACCAGTAATTGCCAAGCTTAAATGTCTGATTGTTAATTCTATAGAAAAGAGAGTGTTTCAATTTTACAAGTGCCCAACTAAAAATAACTTCCAACGCAGCACCACGTGTATGTTAAACAACCATTTTCTCTATCGCCATGGGCGACCATCTCAAGTTAAACCAATTTTGGAGTTAAGAAAATATTTGGGTTGAATGCAAATTGAACTAAAAATCTCCTCTGCCCTATTTGGGATGAGGAAATCTCTATCCACTCGTGGTTCCGAAGCTCTGCAACAGTGCAGGTACCAACTACTTTTAAAACATCACATTCAATTCTGGTCGCCACATTACCAGAAGGATGTGGAAGCGTTGGAGAGGGTGCAGAAAAGGTTTATCAGGTCGTTTTCTGTCATTAGCTATGAGGAGAGGTTGAAGAAACTTAGTTTGTTCTCACTGGCATAATGGAAGTTGGGGAGGAGGCGACTTGATGGAAGTCTACAAGATTGAAGGGCATGGATTGAGCGGATAGTCAGGAGCTTTTTCCCAGGGTAGAAGAGTCAGTTACTAGGAGGCGTTGGTTTAAGGTGTGAGAGGCTAGGTTTAAAGGAGATGTATGAGGCACATTTTATTTATTTTTTTTACACAGAGGGTGGTGGGTGCCTGGGAACTCGCTGCCGGGGGAAATAGCGGAAGCAGATACGATAGTGACTTTTAAGAGACAAACACATGACTAGGATGGGAATAGAAGGGTAGGGTACCCTGAAGGGATGGGGGTTTTAGTTCTGTCGGGCAGCATGATTGGTGCAGGCTTAATAAAGGCTGGAAAAGCTCAGCCAATCTCGCAGCATCTATGGAGAAAGACCCAGAGGTACTGGTTGGGATTATCTATCAGAGAATCCCTACAGTGCAGAAGGAGACAACAGTCCTATCCAAGCCCTGTCCCTGTAACCCTGACACTAAGGGGCAGTTTAGCATGGCCAATCAACATAACCTGCACATCTTTGGACTGTGGGAGGAAACTGGAACACCCAGAGGAAACCCACGCAGACACGGGGAGGACATGCAGAGTCCAATTTAGCACGGTCAATCCACCTAACCCACATATTTTTGGACACTGAGAAAACGTGACGGAATTATCGTGGAATAAGATTTAGTTGCTGCAGAGAATTCGGCTGATGAGTTACCACCCACCAACGCAATGCCACTCCCCCGCCACCCCCTCACCCCTGCCACCTCCCACCACAACAAGCTGGTTTGACCTCCCCCGCCCCCTCCTTTTTGACACAGCCACTAAATACTCAGGCTCATTCACTTCAGGAATGCCTTGGAAAATTCACTTGACTTAAAAAAAAAATGAAGCCGGCTAGTCAGAACTTACCTGGTGAAACTAACAAATACTGGGATTAACACACAGTCAGTCAGTCAGTGTTTGGACAGAGAGAATCATGTTTTAGGTTCAGACCCACCCAAAGAAACATTTTTTGTTTCCAAGATATGGATGCAGATTTGATGACAGATTAAGTAGGTAGTGTATAGTACCCTTTTCTAGACAAACATCAGAGCGCCAAAACAATTCTCAGCAAAGTGCAAACGTTGCCAAGTTTGCTACAAAACGTTATTTGTATTCTTGTGTGTGTGTGTGCACCACTTTCTGTCTCTGTGTGTCGGTAACATAAGGAACTTGCTATCATATCCTTATGCAAACAGTCACTTTGTGGTATGGAACTTAAATATACATTGTTGAAGTTTCTCATCCTGAGCTCGTCAAGAGAAAGGCAAGAATGCCAAATTTCAGAAGTTCACAACAATTTATGTTCCCTCTCACCCTCCAAGATCCGTGCACTTCTTCAATTCTGAAAAGTCTTTTTTTTATTTTAATTACTTTGCCAGTGGCATGCCTAGGGCTCCAAGCCCTATAGTTCCTCTCTATATTCTCCCTACGTCAGCTCCTTAAAGATACCCTTAAAAATGTACTTCTTCTGTCCTAACAATGTTCAATTGTAAGCTTTGATTGGTAACTTTCAAAGAATACAGAAAAGTACAGCACAGGAACAGGCCCTTTGGCTTTCTAAGTCTGTGCCGATCACGATGGTCCAATTAAAAAAAATTCTGCCATTTACAGTATAATGCACACCTAAATTTGATCCTCCAAAATGCATCACCTCACATTTGTCCGGATTAAACTCCATCTGCTATTTCTGTGCCTAAGTCTATTTATTGTTTCCTCTGACAATGCCCGGCACTATCAGGAACTCCATCATCTTTGCGCCATCCGCAAATTTATCAGATTAGATTTTCTTCCAGATCATTTATATACACTACAAACAACAGATGTCCCAATACTGATCCCTGCAGACCACTACTTGCTAACAGATCTCCATTCTGAAAAACATTCTTCCATTGTTATTCTCTTCTTCCCTTGTGAAGTTTCTTGGCGCATACGTATATATTTATTTATTTCCAGTCATGTTGCGCGATAGAAACAAGTTTCCCCAGAAGTCCAAGGTTGCACAGTGGTTAGCAGCCAGGCTCCCGGGTTCAATTCCAGCCTTGGGGCACTGTCGGTGTGGAGTCTGCACATTCTCTCCATGTCTGCATGGATTTCCTCTAGGTGCTCCAGTCTCCTCCCATTGTCCAAAGATACATTGCTTAGGTGGATTGGCCATGCTAAATTACCCCTTAGTGTCAGGGGGATTAGCTAGGAAAGTGCATGGGGCTATGGGGATAAGGGCTAGGTGGGATTGTGGTTGGTGCAGACTCGATGGGCTGAAGGGCCTCCTTATGCACTACGATTTCTGTTCTTTGTATCACTATATTACGACATATGATTGGGTCAGTATGCGTGTGTTAGTGTGTGCGTAGGGTCCTAATTGAGTGTTGCAAAAGGATAGCAGGAAACAGAAATGGACAAAAAAAAAACAGACTCAACGCACCTTCTATTCATGAATGCTCATTTTGCTTAAAGCAGCTGGACAAGTCTTCAATTCCCTGCTCAAGACTTTACAGAATAGAATCTTACAATGGTTACAGCATAAAAGGAGGCCATTCGGCCAGTCACTTCCATGTTAGCTCTCTGCTCACCCTCTTCTCCTATAAATATTTTACCTTCAGATAATGACCCAATCCTCTAGAGAAGGGGATAACATATTGTTCAGAAGTACAACGGCCAATACACTTTGCCATCAAATGTTACTGAAAATCAAATCCTCGCAAGTCTGCAAAAGTAGTTTTGACATGAGGGTCTTTTTTTTTACACTTTTACCACAACTAAATTAAAACTTCCAAACCGGCCACTTTTTCTTGCTGCTAACCGCCAGATTTAAACAATGGTCAAACCTCTCGCACACGATAATAACTGAGTCTGGACTTTTTAAACTGGACATTCCAGAAGAAAAATTTGGCAATCTGACATGGAGATGCAACATGAGTGCTTCAAATAAATTACTTGAATGCATTTAATTTGCTGTATATTTCTTCAAGTTGTTAATTACCATCCCATTTTGGTGGGACTTTGAATAATTTCCCTTCCAGTAAACCCATAGGCCAATCGGAAGTTTTACACCAATATTACCAACAATTTTCCCTGGTTAACATTCAATTTAGTTTTTGACACCTTGATGGGAGTGGAGGGAGCAATATTGCTGTGATAATGTCATTGGACTTAATAATTCAGAAGTCCTGGCTATTGTTTTGTACATATGGGCTCAAATTCAGCTGGAATTTGAACTTGGTTAAGTTGTGAGGGCACAGTGGCATAGGGGTTAGCATTGCTACCTCACGGCACCAGGGACCCAGGTTTGATTCCTTGCTCGAATCACTGTCTGCGTGGAGTTTCATGTATTCCCTGTGTCTGCGTAGATTTCCTCCGCGGGCTCTGGTTTCCTCCCGCACTCCAAAGATTGCCCCCTAGTCAGGGGAATACATAGAGATTGGGCCCATTGTCAGCGCAGGCTAGATGGGCTGAATGGCCTCCCTCTGCATTATAGTGATTCAATGATTGTTGCAATATTTAACTATTATAGCTGTGCACATGAGAGATATCACTGCAAATTAAATCACAGAATTCCTACAGTACAGAAGGAGGCCATTCAGCCCATCGAGTTTGTATTGAACACATTCCACCCAAGCCCTATTCCCCCAACCCTATACATTTGCCCTGCTAATCCTTCTGATATGAGGGTCAATTTGGCATGGCCAATTAATATAACACACAAATCAGAGATTAACAAAGGTTAACAAGCAAAAGACCTTGTAGTGTCAGAACTTCAATTTGACCGCAAGTTAAAAGAAATGGGACTGATTGAGGTACTGCTTAGTACAGCATTGCCATAATCTAGAACCTAGTAGCCAGCAAACTGCAGGCCAGCATTTTACTGCAATGAGACTGAAAGCTTGCTATTCAATATAAACCCATACACAGAATGAATCGTCTCCAACTTGTCTGTTGTGTCAGAGAAGTTTCTAACTACGTATTTGAAGTTATTTAGTTTGATTACTTTTAGAATCAGATGATCAACAGATCTTTGGTCCCAGCAACACCACTGGGAGCAGTGGCCTCAACTGGGACAATGGGAATTCCGCAAAGTTGAGAAGCCATGAATTCGGAAATTCAATTAAGTTTGTGGTTTCACCAGAGCCAGGTTGGCAATGGGAGGTTTGAGAGGACAGAACTCGGAGGGCTTTAAGGATGGTACAGTGGGTAGTGCTGCTGCCTCACAGCACCAGGGAGCCGGGTTCAATTCAGGCCTTGGGTCACTGTCTGTGCGGAATTTGTGCAATTCTCGTGCGCGCTTCTTCTGGTTCCCTCCCACACTCCAAAACACGCTGATTAGGTGGATTGGCCAGGCTAAATTGCCCCTCAGGGACACTAGCTAGCTAGGGTAATTGGGATAGGGCTTGGGTGGCATTGTGGTCAGTGCAGACTCGATGGGTCGAATGGCCTCCTTCTGCACTATAGGGATTCTATGGTTGTGTGTGTGTGTGTCGGGTACAAGGGAGGGTTTGGGCTTAGGATATTTGAAAATGAGGTGATCTTCCCTCCACTCCCTACAATCCCTCCTCACCTTCAAGCCCGCAGAAAGTCTGTCAGGCTCCACCTCACCACATAGCGTGGACACTTCTCGGCATAGCCGCAGAGGAGGCCCGTGGGTTGCCTTCGAATGGTCAAAAGATTTGGAAACCGAGATAACCACACAATGAAATGTAACTGAATGGATTGACTTTCCCAACCAGACAAGATTCTTAGTATTAAAATCTGGAAAGAATTAGGTGATGGATAGTGATTGACACAAGCTCCTTTGGACCTCCAGAATAATCTCTGATTCAAGAACAATTCAACGTCCAATTGCTAATGAGGGGGGAAAATTATTTTGCAAACTAAGGTTAGGACAAGGGACTAAAGCCTACAAACTCCAGGGAACAATATTTCTTCCACAAAACCTTTATTTAGGTCTTCATTTAGTGCTTTTCTCTTTTTCATTGACCTCCAGAGCTACTTTGGCAGCCTCATGCCACTTCCCCCGCAAAAAAAATCCTGCTTATACAGAGGCCCCCACAGAAGCAGAGAGATTATTTCCACTTAGAAAGGAAACAAGAATTAGAGGGCACAGCCTCAAAATAAGGGGGCGTCAGTTTAGAACAGAGTTGAAGAGGAATTTCTTCTCTCAGAGGGTAGTGAATCTTTGGAATTCTCTGCCCATTGAAGCAGTGGAGGCTAACTCGTTAAATGTGGTTAAGTCACGGATAGATAGATTTCTGATCAATAAGGGAATTAAGGGTTATGGGGGGCAGGCAGGCAAGTGGAATTGAACCACTATCAGATCAGCCATGATCTTATTGAATGGCGGGGCAGGCTCGAGGAGCTAGATAGCCTGCTCCTATTTCTTGTACGAGAGAAAATAAAAATCCTCGCAATTCCAGTTATTTCAACTCATTCAGAAAATAGTTCACTGCAGTGAAAAAAAGAAATGTTTTGTGCTGTGTCTCAGAGCCAAAAGAATACTCTACTCCTCATCCCCATAAGGAAGAAAGATTTAACTAAGAGTGGCACTACAGTACGGATTCCCCCTTGAAAGGGAAGCTGGCATGTTTCATTCAGATCTAACAAACATAAACTGAATTTCGCATATAATATTTCCAGGAAAAATGTATCCAAGCTAAGAGCATTGTAAGCAGCTTGACTTTCTCTGGCCAGATCCCATACTTTGTCCCTTTCCTGTTCCAAAGATACAGATGTTGCTTATTTAACTGAACATCCATCTCTTAGGACTGGCTGCCTTGCTGTGCAAGATGTTTATTTTCTATTAAGAACACAGCATGACTCACGTCCCAGTTAATAACCTGGCTACGTGTGGGGTCACGGTGGGGAGATGGGTACACAGCAATAAGCTCCGATTCTTTCCTCTCGAACACAGCCAGGAACCTAGCCTCCAGGTCAATGGAAACTAGAATTTGTTTCAGGAGAACGTGGTGCATTGTCAACAACATCACATGACTTCTGTCACAACTTCTATGGTGTGAAAGTACGCGACAGGTGAAATTTGACACTGTTTCCCATCAGTTGCATCTAGGATTCACAAATTATATACGGATAACACGCTAAACATTTAAACCACCTCACCCCTTTAACAAGCGTGAAGCTGGTTTCGCCAGCACAACAGGATTGAAAACATCTTGAGAGGTGGTAACCTTGTTTTATTTCACCTCTCGCCCAATCTTAGCTGCTCGCTACACCAGCATGACTGGTCTGTAAGATTGCCCCCTTTAAACCACAATGCGCTGGCCACTGGCTACCTAGTTATCATTGATGACCACCAACATACCAAGGGAAGCAACCAGTAGCACAGCAACCAGCAATAGAATCATAGGATCCCGATAGTGCAGAAGGAGGCCATTCGGCCCCATCAAGTCTGCACTGATTCCAACCTGGCCCTATCCCCTTATCCCATGCATTTATTTTGCTAATCCCTCTGACTCCAAGGGGTAATATAGCATGGCCGATCCACCAAACTCACACATTTTTGCACTATGGGAGGAAACCTGTGCAGACACTGGGAGAAAGTGCACATGGATAGTCACCCAAGCTGGGAATTGAACCCTGGTCCCTGATGCTGTGAGGCAGCAGTGCTCACCATTGTGCCATCCACAATCTCATTCCTAAAGTTGGTCATTCTCCTGAACCTGAAGATGGGCGGAGTAGAGAATACAACTTGTATTGAATTGTACTGATTTTTCTATTATACCAACCCCACCTTCCCACCACAATACTCTCCATGCTCCTCACCCACGCATCCTCTGCCTCCCTTCCCACTCCCCACACCCCCATAATTCCAGCCGAGAGCATCTACCAACAACGCCTGCAGTCAGTACAGATGGAGAAAAGTACAGAGGAATCCTCTCAATACCATAACCTTCGAGATGTATAAAGTGGATGGCATGTTAAAAATACTTCAGTCACTGTACAGTAGGGCATCTAGGGTCTAGTGCAAGGGCATATATGCAAGTATCCTTTCTTAAGAAAACACTGGCATCAAAACTACACGGATGGTGCACATCCCAAATTCATATTTTGCTTCATATCAACTTCATAGAATGAATCATACAATCCCAAGGAGGCCATTCAACCCATCAAGTCTGCATCAGCCCTTCAACAGAGCATCCTACCCAGGCTCTATCCCCTTAACTCCAAGTATTTATCCTAACCTACACATCTTTGGACACTAAGGGACAATTTAGCACTGCCAATCCACCGAACCTGCACATCTTTGGACTGTGGGAGGAAACCGGGGCACCCGGAAGAAACAGGGAGAGAAAAGAGCTTTGACCAAGGGTCATCTGCGATCTTTTCTCTCCTTACAGATGCTGCCAGACCTGCTGAGATTATCCAGCATTCTCTCTTTTGGTTGCAGATTCCAGCATCCACAGTAATTTGCTTTAATCCAGACAAGGGGATAACGTGCAAACTTCACACAGACAGTGAGTCGAGACTGGAATTAAACCCAAGCCTCTGGCGCTGTGAGGCGGCAGTGCTAACCATTGTGCTACCCTAAGTGCGTCTTAATCCAGCAAGTTACTTGGTTTTACCTGCATGAGTTGGGCTACACTTTCTCTCTTAGAAAGACAAAACACAGGATTGTTTACAAGGACGTGGAACCAGTATGTCAGTGCTTTTGGAATAAACATCCAGCTCGCATACTTACAATCAGCCTATCTCATGGTAGATTAAAGCTGATGCGCAACCTTCTCTATTTATGTTGGACTTCTCCCAGCTTGTTGAGACATCTTGGAGCTACTTGAACTATTGTTTTCTGTTTGATGATAGTTTGAGCTAATACCGTTCAAACAGATAGTGGGGAAGGAGCAGGGGGTCAGGGCTAAATGGAGAACGCGTTCAAAGAAGATGTTGGCGATGGCCTCCTGTGATGTATAATTTTACTATTGCTCACAAATCCAGATGTGTTGCTTAACCTATTCTATCTTTCGAGCTGTATTAGTCCCCGCTTTAATCTCGCAACGCGGTCAGTCAATACTTTGTCTCGTACCCATCCTCTCCACCCTCTTCCTGAGCAATGAAAACAAAGCACAAAGTAAAATACAGCACAGGAACAGGCCCTTCAGCCCTCCAAGCCTGTGCTGACCATGATCATAGAATCCCTACGGTGCAGGACGAGGCTATTTGGCCCGTCGAGCCTGCACCAACAATAATCCCACCCTGGCCCTATTCCCCACATATTTACCCTGCTAATCCCCCGTCACTAACGGGCAATTTAAAACGGCCAATCAACCTAACTCGCACCTTGTTGGACTGTGGGAAGAAACTGGAGCATCTGGAGGAAACCCATGCAGAGAATGTGCAAATTCCACACAGACAGTAATTCAAGCATGGAATTGAACCTGAATCCCAAGGCAGCAAGGCTAATCACTGTGCAACTCCCTCCCGATTCATGTGCCCATCCAGATGCCTCTTGAATATCACTAATGTGCCTGCTTCCATCACCATCTCTGACAGTCCGTGTGTTCCAGGCACCCATCACACTCTGCATGAGAAACTTCCCCCTGGGAGAAGTCCTTTGACTATCCACCTTGTCTATGCCTCTCATAATTTTGCAGATCTCTATCAGGTCTTCCCTCAGCCTCTGCCTTTCCAGTGAAAACAATCCTAGTTTATTCAACCTCTCCTCATAGTCAACACTCTGGAGACCGGGCAACATCCAGGTGTATTCCCTGAACTCTCTCCAAAGCTTTCACGTCCATCTGATGGTCTTGGTGACCACAATTGTACACAATACTTCAAATACGACCGAACCAAGGTTTTATACAGCTGCAACATGATTTCCCAACTCTTACATTCAACATATGAGTGCCCTCGTGCACCAATGCAGCCAGAGACAGGTACACTAATGGGCCATTTTTTATAAGATATAGGTGAAGAATTAGGCCATTCGCCCATTCCGTCTTTCAATTATGGCTGGTATTCTCCTTATCCCTATTTTCCTGCCTTCTCCCCATAACCCTTTAACCCATTACTAATTAAAAATCTGTCTAACTCACTGTTAAATTTACTCAGTGTCCCAGCAACCACCGCATGTTGGGACAGCAAATTCTACAGATTCAAACCCTTTGGCAGAAGTAGTTTCTTTCCAACTCTTAAATTTGTTACCTCTTATCCTAAGACTATGACCTCTCGTCCTAGGATGCCTCACAAGAGGAAGCATCCGCTCCATGTTTACTTTGTCCATAACTTTTATCATCTTGTATATCTCAATCTGATCTTCCTTCATTGTTCTAAATTCCAGACAGTGACATCCTAAATTGTTCAATCTCTCTTCAAATGACAAACCCCTCATCTCTGGAATCAATCTAGATGAACCTCCTCTGAGCTGCCTCCAACACCCTTACATCTCTCTTCAAATAAGAAGACCCAAAACTGTGCATGATACTCCAGCTGTGGCCTCACCAATGCCCTGTATAGTTGCAACAATATTTCCTTACATTTATATTCTTTTTTTTAAGCTTTAAATGCAACATTCCACTCATTTTATCATCTGCTGTACCTGCATGCTAGTTTCAGATTTTTAGTTCAATTTCTATTAAATACTAGTAAAAGTTTATTAGACATAAGTAAAGCTTACATTAACACTGCAACAAAGTTACTGTGAAACTCTCCTAGTCGCCATACTCCAGCACCTGTTTGGGTCAAAGCACCTAACCAGCACATCTTTCAGACTGTGGGAGGAAACCAGAGCACCCAGAGGAAACCCAGGCAGACATGGGAAGAATGTGCAAACTCCACACAGACAGTGACCCAAGCCTGGAAATGAACTTGGATCCCTGGCACCATGAGGCAGCAGTGCTAAACACTGCGCCACTGTACTGCCTTGTAAATCAACATCAGGCATGGGATTCGAACCAGCACCTCCAGAGGAGGCTGTAAGCTGAATGCAGTGCCTTAGACCACACGGCCATCCTGATTCCCTTAACAGTGAGCCACCCGTGATCTAGACAGTGATCTCAAAAGCATAGTTCTGGATGGTGATCTCTGGATCACTTCAGACTTAGTGGTGTTTTCTTTGTCAAAGTTTGCCGTGTCGCTCTTTGCAATTTAAGTCCCTCAAAATATTTAAAGTTAGAAGCAAATAAGACAGCAAAGAAAGAGGTCATGGGTCAAATCACAAGTCACGGGCAGTCCTTCAGACATGCCTGAAAACACTTTGGAAATAGTTGAACTCCACACCTGGAAATCTTATTGACTTTCTGTAAAAAGGTGAGTAAAATACATTAAGGGATGATGTGGATGAACCGAAGAATGTCTGGCTTCAGGGAGAACCATCATGTTATACGAACATTCCTCTTGTCAAAATTCTGCTGGTATATACCCCAAAGAATGCACAACGAGATAACCAGACCTTTGCTTACATTCACAATCTTGATTTATAGCCCAATGAAAAGGCAAGACTTGTTGACCAACATGAGGAGTTTGTTCGGTTTATGGCGGTAATGTTAACTGGAAAATCTATTTAAAAAAATCTGCAATTGTACAAAGCATTGCGTGCCTAAGGATAGCCTGAAGCATCTTGCTGTCTGTAAAGTACTCTCAAAGTGTAATCGGCATTATTCAATGTAGAAACTGATTTGATTTATTATTGTCGCACGTACTAATATACAGTGAAAAGTATTGTTTCTTGCATGCCATATAGACAAAGCATACTACTCATATAGAAAGAAAGGAGATAGTGCAAAATATAGTGTTACACTCATAGCTGGGGTTTAGAGAAAGATCAACTTAGCGCAAGGTAGGTCCATTCAAAAGTCCGATGGCAGTAGGGAAGAAGCTGCTCTTGAGTCAGTTGATAAGTTACTTCAGACTTTTCTACCTTCTTCCTGACAGAAGTTGATGGAAGAAAGTACATCCAGGGTGTGTTGGATCCTAGATTATGCTGGCTGTTTTTCTGAGGCAGCAGGAAGTGTAGACAGAATCAATGGATGGGAGGCTGCTTTGTGTGATGGATTGGGCTACATTCATGACCTTCTCTAAATTCTTGCAGCAAAGCAGGAGTAATACCGTGATACATCTGGAAAGAATGCTTTTTATGGCACATTTGAAATCTGAGAGTTCCACTTTAGGAAGATCATGGTCTCTCCGTCAACAAAGTGAGAATAATCACTAATCTGTTTAGTGACATTGGTTGGTAGATGGACATTTAATAGAACACAGGGGAGAACATCCTTCCTCTTCCAGATGATCTTTTACATTCGCCTGACAATGTGAACATTAGAAATAGGAGTCAACCACATGACCCCTTGAGCCATCCCTAATACAATCATGGGTGAACCTCAATCTCACTTTTTCATGCAATCCCTATCTTAGGGAAATCTAAGTATGTCCATGCAAATTGCAGAAATGTTGCAGTACTGTAGGAAGCCATTCAGTCCATCTTCTCCATGCCAGCCTGAGGAAACCCAAATGCCCTTGTCTAATCCCACCTTTCTCCTCTGGCCCATAGCTCTGTAGCTTACTACTCTTAAAATGTAGATCCAGGTACTTTTTGAAAAGAGTTTAGAGTCTCTGCCTCCCAATTTGGGCGGCCAATTTCACACACCCATCACCCTTTGCATAAAAAAAAGCTCTTCCTCATGTATCCTCTACAACTATTGCCACTTATCTTGAATCTAAGTCTCCTGGTTTTAGAATTCTCCACCAAGCAAAACAATTTTATTCTGTCCGCTCTATCTCTTCCCCTCAATTCTGTACACCTGAATCATATCACCCCTCAGCCTAAGGAAAATAACCCTAACCTATCTAATCTCTCCTCTTAGTTACACTTTCCTAGCTCTGGCAACATTCTAGTGAACCTGCTCTGTACTCTCTCCAGAACAATTACACCCTTCTTGCAATATGGGGACCAGAACCGGAAAGGCAAATTGGCTGGAAGACTTCAGTCCCAGGTTCACTCATGATATTCAAATTATTTTTGAATCCTAATTTAAATAAATTATACAGCTCTGCACCGATTTCTGGCACAGAGTTGATGGCGTCAGAAATCCGGAGAGTCAGGAGCCCAGGTGCTCAATGGGAAGCTCACTAAACTGCCTCCGCTTGAGTCTCCCGACAAGCTGCACTGCAAAACAGTGCAATGGGAGAATCGCCCCCTTCATTTTTACACTACCACACCCATAACCTGATAATTATTCATTTATTCCTACTCTCACTTCCGGCCTTGTAACCAATTTTCTAACCTTGCTGTTATACTGGCCTCACATCCACAAGCCCTTGATTTGTTCAACAACCTTTCATATGGCATCGTACTAAATGGGTGGCACAGTGGTTAGCATGCTGCCTCACAGTGCCGTGGACCTGGATTCGATTCCCAGCTTGGGGATCATTGTCTGTATGAATTTGTACATTCTCCCCATGTCTGTGTGGGTTTCCTCCCACAGTCCAAAGTATTGCGGGTTAGGTGGAATGACCGTGCTAAGTCGCCCTTTAGTGTCAGGAGGACTAGCTACGGTAAACGCGTGGGGTTATGGGGATAGAGCCTGGGTGGGATTGTGATCAGTACAGCCTTGATGGGCTGACTGGCCTTCTTCTGCACTGTAGGAATTCTGTGCTTGCTGAAAATTCAAACCTACAACATCCACAGATTTCCCTTTCTCTTCAGAAACGTGTAATAGCTTTGTCAACCATGATTTTCCTTACATAAATGATCCAAACGCTACCACTTCCTTAATCATGGATGCTAGCGTTTCCCCCACTATCTGAAGCCAGGCTTGTGGTCCCCTGTTCTCCCTCTTCCCTGACAAGGAAGGTGTTGGCTTAACATCTCACCTGAAAATTAGCAACCCCAACAGTGTAGCACTCACTTAGTACTGCATCTGAGTATCAATTTAGAATTAGCATATTGAGGTAATGACAGAAATATCTTACTTAAATGAAATGTCAAAGTGGTAACTTATGTTATGTAATCATTGGTTACGTAATGGGTGGCACAATGGTTAGCACTGCTGCCTTACAGCGCCAGGGATCCAGGTTCAATTCCAGCTTCGGGTCATTGTCTGGAGTTTGCACATTCTCCCTGTGTCTGCATGGGTTTCTTCCCACGCTTTGAAGGTATGTGGCTTAAGTTGATTGGCCATGCAAAATTGACCCCAGAATCAGGGTAAATATGTGGGGTAATGGGGATAGGCCTTGGGTGGAATTGTGATCGGTGCAGACTTGATGGACTGAATGGCCTTCTGCACTGTGGGGATTCTATAAATATTTAATCCACCCTTAGAACCAAATTAATGCAGCACCAGAACTTGCTGTCAAAATAATGACAACTCCGATGGTCATTTACATGCAAATTGTACATCAATTTCTGACTGTTTTTAAATTTAAAGTTTATTTATTAGTCAAAAGTAGGCTTACATTCACGCTGCAATGGAGTTACTGGGAAAATTCCTTAGTTGCCATACTCCAGCATCTGTTCGGGTACACTGAGGGAAAATTTAACATGGCCAATCCACCTAACCAGCATGATGGGAGAAAACCAGTGCACCCAGAAGAAAGCCATGCAGACATGGGGAGAATGTGCAGATTTAGCACAGACAGTGACCCGAGGCCAGAATTGAACCCAGGTGCCTGGTGCAGTGAGGCAGCAAACCCTAACCACTATGCCACCGTGCTGCCCCATTACTGTACAGCAATTTCAGAGTCGATGCACAATTAAATGCCAAAATTAAAAGCGTTTCTAGGTGAGCCATGTGTTATTCTCCTTTTTCTGAAGTTCCCAGCCTGAAGGCAGGTCTGACTGACTCTCTCCGCTGCAGGTAGGCCAAGAAGGCACGTGCTAAATCTCCAACCAGAATGGGAATCGAACTCTCTACTGTTGGTGCTGATCAGATCCACACCAGCCATCCAGACAACTGAGCCAACCAGTCTCTCAAAGAATCCAGGTTTCTTTTTATATGTATGTCATAGCCTTAAGCCATGGATAGTGATGGCAAAGGCTCCAATGCTCCTTCCATCAAATAGCTGGACAGGAATCTCTCCTCTCTTACTGCCTGCCACTGGCTTGTTTTGGAAAATTTGCCAGTTGATACTTGACCTGTTATGAACGTATTTTACTTAGCCATCAAGTCCAGGGATGGAACAAGGAAGCCACCAGACCCATTAATCATTTGCTTCGCAGAAATAGCATTCTACAATTTCACCATATAAATACATTAAAGGGCATGAAGATGGTGCCTTTGAACATTGGTTATGAACAAAACCCAGCACAGAAAGTGAAATCTTGTCATTTCGACGTATGTATCTTTTTAATGAAAACGATGATTAGTTACTGCAAGTCAACCTCTCTGGCACTGAAAAAAAATTACTACTGTGGCATTTCATTCCCTTAACTAGCAGATTTTGGTTAGAGATTTTTAAAATGCAAATTTTAAACTTTTTCAAACTTCCTTTGCGCTTTTTCATTCAATATTTCTTTCCCTCTCTATTTCTCTTTCTGTGCCCGATTCGAAGTTGAATATACTCAGTCAACCTGACATTTCCTTTTGAATTCTTCAGTTTGTTTTGTATTCTTTCCATAGAAGGCAGTACGGTGGCACAGCGTTAGCACTGCTGCCTCTCGGTGCTAGAGACCTCTGTTCAATTCCGGCCTCGGGGGTGACTGTGAAGTTTGCACATTTCCCCCGTGTCTGCGTGGGTTTCCTCCCATGGTTCAAAGATGCGTGGGTTAGATGTATTGGCCATGCTACGTTGCCCCTTAATGTCAGGGGGATGAGCAGGGTAAATATGCAGAATTAAAGGGATAGGGTTTGGGTGGGTCGTTGTCGGTGTAGGCTTGATGGGCCGAATGGCCTCCTTCTGTGCTGTAGGGATTCTACGATCTGATGGTTAAGGAGATAACATTGTCTGCTCTGTGACTTCAGAAATGCCAAACAGCTAGCCTGTGTCCCTCCCAGCTCTCAGCAAATTGGCATGCAAAAATCAATGTCTGTATACCAATCTAACCAATGGCAGCTGTGGTTATATACCCGTCAACTGGATATTATAGCCCAGTATTCAAGGTTACATCAGGACTGTGCAGTTCGGGAAAGAACTGTTCCTCAGTAGTAGTGAGCATGATTGACACTTATGTACAATGCAACTCATTCTTGTGACACTTGCCAGTTCCAATTTAGAATCATACAGTGCAGGAGAAGGCTATTCAGCCCATTGAACCCACACTGACAACAGTCCCACCCAAATCTTATCCCCAAAACCCCACGCATTTACCCGGCTAGTTTCCCTGACACTTTGGGGGGCGGGGTAAATCCATCTAACTTATACATCTTGGGACACTAAAGAACAATTTAGCATTGCTAAGCCATCTAACTTGCTTTTCTTGGGCCACTAAGGAACAATTTAGCACAGCCAATCCACCCAACCAGCGCATCTTTGGACTGTGGGAGGAAACCCAAGCACCCAGACAAAACCCATGCAGACATGGGGAGAACATGCAAACCCTCACACAAACAGTTGTCCTTGAGGTGGAATTGAGACTGGGCCCCTGGTGCTGTGAGACAGCAATGCTGACCAGTGTGCTACTGTACCAGCCAGATTTATCATCACAACATTCATTCACAAAATATTGCAGAACATCCTCTTTGTTCAGATTATTCTAGAATAGCAGCAGACTTTGGTTTATAATGAATGAAATATCCAAATTCTTTCAATAGTAAGAAAAAGATGTAGAAATCATTCTTAACAAATCTAAGACTCAGACAACACAATCCCACTTGCCGAAAATAAAAGGAAGCTTTCACAGTGAGGTAGTGATCAATCCCTAAATTTTGTACCATTGTTTAAAATTCCACTCTCTCAAAAGTACTCTTCATAAAAGAATCAGCTGTGGAAACCGAGCATTTATCTCTGCAATAACAGGTTAAAAAGAAACACAGACTTCTTTTAAAGGCATTAAACATTCGCTTTAAAAAAAATACTTAACATCTGAAAATGTACTTGCTGCAGTGTGTTGTACAACAGTGGAATGTGACAAATAAACACAGCGCTACTTCATCGGGAGCACCCTTGGGGTGCATTAGGACTTGCCCTATTTATTTTGATCACCCTCTTTTGCACAGATCATTCTAGAACGGCAGAAGGCTTTGGTTTAAGATCGCTTTACCATCTGCCATCAAACACAATACGTTGTGACAAGTTGAAGCACAGAGAAAAGTCTATTAACCCCGCCAGCTTGTGTTCCGTTAATGCCCCTTCAGCAGTTAGCTTTCCAGATCCAATTTATACAAAGCGCTTGTGTGTTAACTGGCTTTTAAACCGGTTGCAAAATTGAAACTGCAGTCCGCTTCACTGGGATCCAGTGTTTGGTCCCCCGCTATCTGCAGCCCAGATAAATCTGAATCACAATCACTAGTTCACCCAACTTTGAAATGTATCTACCAAACACTTCAACCCATTTACATTGAAATGATAATTTGCTAACAAGATTCATGAGACACGCAAAAAAAATTAACTTGATATGTAAGAGATGTTTACACTTGAGTCATGACTTTTAATGTAAATATGTACATATATATTACAGTTTTACCCCATTCACATTTGCAAAGCCAATGTGCTGATTGGACAGGGTTAACAAATCTCCTTAAAGTTTATTTATCAGTGTCACAAGTATTAATGCTATAATGAAGTTACAGTGAAAATCCCCTAGTCGCCACTCTCCAACGCCTGTTCGGGTACACTATGGGAGAATTTATAGAATTGAATATCTACAGTACAGAAGACGACCATTCAGCCCCTCGAGCCTGAACCGATAACAATCCCACCTGTAACCTCGTATATTTACTCTACTAATCCCTCGACATCCCCCGATGTTGAGGAGCAATTTAGCATGGCCTATCAATGAAACCCATGCATTTTTGGACTGTGGGAAGAAACTGGAGCACCCGGAGGAAACCCACACAGACACAGGGAGAATGTGCAGACTCCACACAGATTTTGACCCAAATTGGGAATCAAATCTGGGTGCCTGGCACTGTGAGGCAGCACTGCTAACCACTGTGCCATCGTGCACTGGCCAGTTCACCTAACCAGCAGGTCGATCAGACTTGCTCCAAATAATAAGAAAAAAATCGAACTGAGACCAATTCACAGTCCCCACAAGAGAGACTGACAAGATTCAAACTGACAAGATAAGGCATGCAACTGATCTTGGGCTTGATCTGACTTTTGATCTTAGCCAAAAGGCTGATATACATTAGGAACGGACCACATTGCTACTTGCTGAGGTGTTCCACACAGCCAGCTCACTAAAACACAAGCCCACTTTTACACTGAAAAGCTGTAAGCTTTGCCTAGCTTCTTTGTACCTGAACCGTCTCATCCTTCACTAACAAGTTACCAATCATTCATCTCCATTAAAACCAGTATCACTACTTTCAACACCAGACTCCGATGGAGGTGCATCGATGCGGACAGAGACTGGAGCTCAACTGAGAAATCCGGACAAGGTTTCTTCAGCAAATTCTTTAAAAAAGGGAACGGCACAGTGGTTAGCCCTTTTGCCTCACACCGCCAGGGACCCGGGTTCAATTCCCAGCTTGGATCACTGACTGTGAGGAGTCTGCACATTCTCCCCGTGTCCGCTTGGGTTTTCTCCCAAAGTCCAAAAGACATGCTGGTTAGGTGCATTGGCCGTGCTAAATTTTCCCTCAGTGTACCCGAACAGGCGCCAGAGTGTGGCGACTAGGGGATTTTCACAGCAACTTCATTGCAGTGTTGATGTAAGCCTACTTGTGACACTAATAAAGGAACTTTAAAAATAACTTCAACCCAGTTTGGTCGCTTTTATTCCGGGCCAATACTTGTGTTCAGGCGAGGAAAGTGACAACCAGACTCAGTCACAACATTTTGGGATCAAACACAAAGCAATTCACTCAATTACATTTTACTGGAGTTTGTTGCAAAGCGGATCAAAGCACTAGAGGTGAGAGAGAAAAGCAATTGATTTTCTGTGTGTGTGTGTGTGAAATTTGTTTGCTTACCTTTACAGACCCCCAGAGAGGGTCCACGGTCAAGTCCGGAGCTGCTCTCACCGTCCTCCCCTTCCTCGAAGCCCGACTGGCTCTCGCTCCGCACGCACCACAGTCCAGTGTCGCAGCGGGGACCCGGCTCCCCGCAAGCCTCCCCCTCTCCCCGGGCACACACCGGGCAGCAGCCGCAGGCGTCCAGCAGCTGGCCGCCGGGGCAAGCCGGAGGCTCCCCGCACTTCTCCCGGCGGCAGGGCGGGCAATCCCGGCTCCTTCCCCAGCAAGTGGACCACAGCAAGCAGACAGCCAGCAGCCCGGCACCTTCACATCGCTTCTTCAGCATGACCAGCCCCAGATAGACAGACAGAGAGAAGAAAAAAACCAGACTGCTAAAATTCAACAATAAACTTCCTTTAACCTCTCTTTCTTCCCCCCAAAAAACTTCAGAACTCCAGTGACAATTCCAATTTTGAAACAATCCCTCCTCTCTTTCGCTCCCCCAAAAAGCTTCAAAACCCTAGTGACAATTACAAATAAATGTGGCAATTTCTCCTCCTAAAAACTTCAGAAATCTGGTGATAATTCCAAATAAATGGTGTAACAATCTCTCCCCCTTCTTTCTCTCCCCCCTCCCAAAAAAGACTTCAGAACCTCAGTGTCACTTCCAAATAAATATAACAATCCCAAACAAGAAATTCACAATGGATTATTTCCTCCCTGTTAAAAATATATCTTCCCCCTGACTCTACAAGCTTCTGGTTTTTGCAAGCACTGTCAAAACAGTCACAGCTTCAGACTTGTGCATTGACTGTAGCTCAAACGTGAATGTCTCCCTCTCTCTTTCTGTGTCTGATTGAGCCCAGCCAGTGACGCTCTCTGATTGACAGCTCCAGCGACCCGCCTGCACCCTGCCCACACAAGCAGCAGCAGCGGCGGCAGCAGCAGCCCCTCGCCTTTGCCCTGCCCTCCGCCTGCTGCCACTCACACGCCTCAGCAGCAAGCAAAGGATGGGGAGGGAGAAACAGACTGTCTAAAGCTCTGTTGCCAGCACAAGAGTTGCATTCAAGTGCCCTAACCGCAGGGCAACTTTGCCCACTTTTGTTCCCGTTATGTTTGTTCAAACTCTTTCCCCCTCAATCCCCCCAGCCTTCAAGGGATAAGGGAACAGTGATTAAACCAGAACAAGAGCTGGACGGGAATGAAAACCGGTCATCTTAATGAACACAAATTAAATGGCTTGCAAGCAATTGCAGTTTCCTTTCTTACATTATTGATTCGACCTCATTGCCTTCTGATCTCACGCCATTGTGGGGTATCGTGAGCCACTGTGCCAACTTCTTTGGGAAATACAACGGTGGTTAGCTGCCTCACAGCGCCAGGGTCCCTGGTTTGATTCTGGTCACTGTTTGTATGGAGTTTACACATTCTCCCTGTGTCTGCATGAGTTTCCTTGGAGTGCTCCGGTTTCCTCCTACAATCCCAAGAAATGCAGGTTAGGTGGATTGGTCATGCTAAATTGCTCCTTAGTGTTGGGGGATTAGCAGGGTAAATGCATGATGTTATGGGATAGAGGCTGGGTGGGAATGTTCTGTGTACAGACTTGATGGGCCACATGGTCTCCTTCTGCACTGTAGACATCTATGAATGCGCTTCTTCAGAGGAAGGCTTGATGGATGGTTTGTTTCCATCTGTTATGGTCCCCTGACCTCCTTACAATGGAGAAAATGCCCGTATCATGGGTTCATGAAATCCCCACAGTACAGAAGGAGGCCATTCAGCCCATCGAGCCTGCACCGACAACAGGCTCCATCCCTTTAAGCCCACACATTTACTTCAACACTAAGGGGAAATTCATCACGGCCAATCAACCTAACATCTTCGGACTATGGGAGGAAATTGGAGCACCCAGAGGAAACCCACGTAGACATGAGGAGAACATGCAGTCTCCACACACGCAGTGATACGAGATCGGAATTGAAGGTACACAAGATAATAAAAGGTGTGGATAAAGTAGACGTGGAGCAGATGCTTCCTGTTGTAGGACATCCTAGGACGAGAGGTCATACTCTTAGGATAAGGGGCAGCAAATTTAAAACAGTTGAGGACAAACTACTTTCTCCCAAAGGGTTGTGAATCTGTGGAATTTGCTATCCCAAAGTGTGGTGGATGCTGGAACAGTGAGCAAATTTAAGAGTTAGACAGATTTTTAATTGGTAATGGGTTGAAGGGTTATGGGGAGAAGGCAGGAAAATGGGGATGAGGAGCATATCAGCCATGATAGAATGCCGGAGCAGACTTGATGGGCTGAATGGCCTAATTCTGCTCCATTATCTTATAATCTTATGAAATTATAACCTGTGTCCCTATGAGGCAAAATTGTTAACCATTGTGCCACCGTGTCACCTTTTCTATTTCCAGCAAATATAGACCTGTTTAATACCCGAATGATGGACATCACAAAGTGATTACAGCCAAGCTACAGTGAACAGTGGCTGTGGGTGACTGCATGGAGTTTACACAGTGTCTCCTCGTCTCTGCATGGATTTCTTCCGGGTGATCCAGTTTCCTCCCATACTTCAAAGTGAATAGGTTATGTCAATTGGCCATGAAAAATTGCCCCTTACTATCCCATGATACACAGATTAGAGGGATTAGTGGGGTATATAGATGGGGTTATGGGGTAAGCCTGGGTAGCAGTTGGTGCATACCTGATGAATTGATGGCCTCCTTCTGCATTGAAGGGATTCTATGATTCTACATGTGACTCCAGTCCCACAGCAAAGGTCCCCTATCGTGCCCTGCAAACATCTCTCATGATTTAACCAACATATTTAGATCATGCACTGTCATGGATAAACACACCTGAAGGAAGAGGCAGTTGGATGATGAGATACTGAAGTATTCTTTCCATTTCTTTCAAAGGAAAGGCCATGAAGGAACCAACCACGGCGCATACTTTGAACGTGGTATGTGTTTGCAGCTCTCCAACTCAGGTGATGCCAATGCTAGCCTTGCAAAGCCTGAGGATGCCTCTTTTAGACGCTGTAATACCAGGATAAACTTCAGCCAGCCACTGCATCTGATACTGCAGTTGACATATCTATCCCCTCTGGCCATCAATGAGGCCCTAGATGAGACCCTACTTCGTCACTACACAATGGACCAATTCAAAAATTAATCAGGCAAAGGAATTTCCAGATAAGTTGCTGAGTTGGGATGGTATATCTGTGGTGATTTAGGCATTGATTCTCTTGGTTAGCAATGTCTCAAGGAACTTGGCCCCATTCTGCACGTTTTTGAAATCGTGTGACCATAAAACGTAAGAGGAGAAGTAGGCCACTCAGCCCATCAAATCTGCTCTGCCATTCATGGCTAATCTGAAATGAAGGGGAGGCGATGGCTAGTGGTAATTATCGTTACAGTCTTAAATCAGAAAAGCAGCTAATGGTCAGGGGACCCCACTTTGATTCCCACCACGGCAGATGTGGAATTTGAATTCAATAAAAAAAAACATCTGTAATTAAGAATCTACTGGTGACCATGAAACCATTCTCAATTATCAGGAAAACCCCATCCGGTTCATTAATGTCCTTTAGGGAAGGAAATCTGCTGTCCTTACCTGGTCTGGTCTACATGTGATTCCAGAGCCACAGTAATGTGCTTGACTTTCAACTGCCCTCCAAAGGGGCAATTAAGAATGGGTAATAAATGCTGGCCAACCAGTGACACTCAGATCCCACAAACCAACAAAAAAAATCTCTCAAATCCGCTTTCCTGCCTTATCCCCATAACCCTCGATTCCCTTACTGATTAAAAATCTGTCGATCTCAACCTTGTAAGAAGTCTGACAACACCAGGTTTACATCCAACTGATTTATTTGATAGTAAACTCGCAAGCTTTCGACTCTATGGTCTTCGTCAGGTGAATGAGGTCATTCACCTGACGAAGGCCATAGAGTTGGAAACTTGCGAGTTTACTATCAAATAAATTGGTTGGATTTAAACCTAGTGTTGTCAGACTTCTTACTGTGTTTACCCCAGTCCAACATCGGCATCTCTACATCATATCTCAACCTTGAACATACCTAATGATCCAGCCTCTGTAGCCTCTGTGGTAAAGAATTCCACAGCTTCACTCCCCTCTGAGAGAAGGAATTCTGCCTTTTCTCTGTTTTAAATGGGTGACCCCTTTATTCTGATATTATGCCGTCTGACTCAAGACTCTCCCACAAAAGGAAACAGCCTTGCAATATCTACCCTGTCAAGCCCCTTTAGAATACAATATGTCTCAATCAGGTTGCCCCTCATTCTCCTAAACGCCAGTGAATACAGACCCAATCTACTCAACCTCTCCTCATAAAATAATCCATTCATACCTGGGTGGTAAAGTGGCTAGCACAGCAGTCTTACAGCACCAGGAACCTGAATCTGATTCCTGGATCGGGTCATTGTCTGTGCGGAGTTTGCCCATTCTCCCCATGTCTGCATGGGTGTCCTCCGGGTGCACCGGTTTCCTCCCTCAGTCTGAAAGGCATGTTCATAGAATATCATATTATAGAATATCATAGAATCCCTACAGTGCAGAAGGAGGCTGTTTGACCTATCCCATCTGCACTGACTACAATCCAACCCTGGCCCTATTCCCGCAACCCCACGCATTTGATCCTGCTAATCCCCCTGACACGAGGGTCAATTTAGCACGGCCAACCAACCACGAAGGTAGATGAGGGCAGTGCAGTTGATGTTGTCTACGTGACTTTAGCAAGGTCTTTGACAAGGTACTACATGGTAGGTTGTTGCATAAAGATAAATCTCACGGGATCCAGGGTGAGGTATCTAAATGGATACAAAATTGGCTTCTTGACAGAAACCTGAGGGTGGTTGTAGAGGGTTGTTTTTCAAACTGGAGGCCTGTGACCAGCGGTGTGCCCCAGGAATCAGTGCTGGGCCTACTGTTATTTGTCATTTATGTTCATGATTTGGATGAGAATATAGGGGGCATGGTTAGTAAGTTTACAGGTGACACCAAGATTTGTGATATAGTGGACAGTGAAGAAAGTTATCTCCAATTGCAATAGGATCTTGATCAATTGGGCCAGTTGGCTGACGAATGGCAGATAGAGTTTTAGATAAATGTGAGGTAATGCATTTTGGTAGATTGAACCAGGGCAGGACTTACTCAGTTAATGGTAGGACATTGGGGAGAGTTACAGAACAAAGAGATCTAGGGGTACAGGTTCATAGCTCCTTGAAAGTAGAGACACAGGTGGACAGAATGGTGAAGAAAGCATTTGGCATGCTTGGTTTCATTGTCAGAACATTGAATACAGGAGTTGGAACATCTTGTTAAAGTTCTACAAGACATTGGAAAGGCCACACGTGGAATACTGTGTACAATTCTGGTCACCCTATTATAGAAAGGATATTATTAAACTAGAAAGGATGCAGAAAAGATTTACTTGGATGCTACCGGGATTTGATGGATATGAGTTATTAGGAGAGGCTGAATAGGCTGGGACTTTTTTCACTGGAGCGTAGGAGGCTGAGGGGTGACCTTATAGAGTCTATAAAATAATGAGGGGCATAGACAAGGTAGATAGTCAATATCTTTTCCCAAAGGTAGGGGAGTCTAAAACTAGAGGGCATAAGTTTAAGGTGAGAGGGGAGAGATATAAAAATGTCTAGAGGGGCAATTTTTTTCACACAGAAGGTGGTGAGTGTCTGGAACAAGTTGCCAGAGAAAGTAGTAGAGGTGGGTACAATTTTATTTTCTAAAAAGCATTTAGATAGTTACATGGGTACAATGGGTACAGAGGGATATGGGTCAAATGCAGACAATTGGGATTAGTTTAGAGGTTTTAAAAAAAGGGTGCCATCAACAAATTGGGCTGAAAGGCCTGTTTCCATGCTGTAAACCTCTGACTCTATAACCTAACCTATGCACCTTTGGTCTGTGGGAGGAAACTGGAGCACCCGGAGGAAACCCACGCAGACACAGTGTTGATGAGGTGCGTTGACCTGAACAGGCACCAGAGTGTGATGACTAGGGGATTTTCACAGTAACTTAATTGCAGTGTTAATGTAAGCCTTACTTGTGACGAATAAATAAATAAATCTTAATAAATAAATAAACCTGGCGAACCTTCTCAGGATTGCCTGCAATGCTAGTATATCTTTCATTCTTTCTCTCCAGCAGAGGACTTGAGAGGGCTGAACAAGCACAATCTGTGTTGGTTTGGATTCAGAGCATTCCTCGCTTACATGCAATTGATTTAAAGCACTTTCTTCCACATTATTATTCAATGCAGTTGTTTTCCTAAGAAATGCTGCCCTGTCCTCCTGCATCCCCCACTCAGAACTCACACCTCGATGCTGTTGAATTCCAGCAGAAATTTCCGACATTTTTTTGTTTGTTTACTTGTTCATTGGCTTTTGCAAACATTTTCTTTCCTCCCTACTCTTCGAACAATGGGCCGAGCCCTCCGAAGAGGGACAATCATCCGTCGGAAACTTTACCTCAGGCCCCATCCGCTTCAGATGTGTGCGCGTTGTAAGATCTTACGCCTTAGGAGCCCTCTATATTCTAGATAATATGGAAACAATGTCACAGTTGGCTTGATAATTCAACTAGTCATTTATTACTAACATTGCAGTTCAGCCGTAACCATCCCCTGCAGACTGGCATTTAAACAATGCTTCCCCTTGACGTGACTTTACCCATTGCATTGCCCAAAGAATGAGTCATACGTCTTGGGAACTTACACAATAATGCTAAGGTTAAACATCACCTATTTTGTTTTGTATCATTATCTATTATCGCCACCAGGTGCACTTTAATTTATTTGAGAGTTTATGCTGATACAGGACTTTGGTGGCGTTAGAAATTCTTCATAGGCTTTGGCACAGTGATGTCAGATTGGCTGCCTATCATGCAATGTTCTGGATCTTGACTACAAACTGCTGTGTACGACAGCTAGCTGATCCAATGTTGGCCATTTTGCACCGCTACTCATGGCAAATCTCTACCTGTTCCCCCCCACCAACCCACCCCCAGAGATTTAAGTCGCACAACATCATCCCCATTTTGAAAAACTTAAACTAAAGTAAAAAGTTTATTTATTAATCAAAAGTAGGCTTACATTAATGCTGTAATTAAGTTATTGTGAAATTCCTCTAGTTGCCACACTCCAGCACCCTAACTAGTGCATCTTTTTGACTGTGGGAGGAAACTGGAGCACCTGGTGGAAACCCACACAGACAGAGGGACAATGTGTAAACTCAGCACAGACAGTAACCCAAGCCAGGAATCGAACCCGGATCTCTGCTGCTGTGAAGCAGCAGTGCTAACCACTGTACCACCGTGCCACACTCGCATGGGGTTATCCCAGAGTGTTGAACTAACGAAAATAAATGTAGTATTCCAAGGTCAGATATTCCAAAAATGGTCCACTCCTCAAATTCTTCCACAGGCAAAAGTGGCAGCAAACTTTCACATGACAAAGTGAAGGGAAGAATATTGGCTGAGACATCTTCAAACTGTATCATGGGATGTTTTATGTCTACCTGAACAAACAGACAGGGACAATGGATTCATGTTGCTATTCAAATTCTCCCTATGCACATTCTCCCCATGACTGCGTGGGTTTCTTCCAGGTGTTCTGGTTTCCTCCCATAGTCCAAAGATGTGCAGGTTAGATAGATTGGCCATGATAAATTGTCCCTCAGTGTGAGCGGGACAAGCTAGGGTAAATGTATGGTATAAGAGGAGAGGGTTTTGGTGGGATTGTGATCAATGCAGACTTGATGGGCCAAATGACCTCCTTCTGCACTGTAGGATTCTATGAAATGCTTGCACCTTTAACCATGTAGCACTCCCTCTATACTGCACTGAGGTGTTATGTTGGATTATATGTAATGTCCTAACTATGTTTGTGGTTGTGAGTTTGAAACAAAAAGAAAAGCTTGTTGTTTGCCCACGTAGATTTTAAACAAACACAGATTTATTCTATGAGCTCTTGCCGTACAGAGAACAAACTCAATCTTTGTGGCACACTGTTCAGTGCCAAGGACCAGAGTTCAATTCTGGCCTCCGGTGACTGTCTGTGTGAAGTCTGCACATTCACCAAAGTGCTCGAGGATGTGTAGTTTAGGGAGATTAGCAGGGTAAATGTGTGGAGTTGTGGGATAGGGCCTGGGTAAGATGCTCTGTTGGAGAGTCAGTGCAGACTCGATGGGCTGAATAGCTCCTTTTGCACGGTCGGGATCCTGTGTTCTGAAAAGCAGCCTATGCAACACCCTAATGACATCAAATCATGTGACTGATTCCTGAAGCAATCATGAAACTGCTTGAATATATAACACTTAAGAGTTGGTGTGGAGTTCAAACACAGTATTTACAGATTTAGAGACATGGGCCAGAATTCTACTGTCCCACCAGCCGCGGGAATCAGAGTGGGCAAGGGCAGACAACGGGAAGGTCCATTCTGTAACCATTATCAAAATGTTCTTGGGTGGAATTTTATGCTTTCAAGACGAGTGAGGCCATGAAATCCTTTTTATAATTGTTACAGAGCATATCTGTTGATTAAGTTGCTGTGGTCTCTTGTATGTTAACAGTAAGTCCTTTATTAATTATTTATAACTATGTATATGTGGAGTTCAGATAAGGAGCTATCTCCATACATACATCTCAACACATCTCTGGCCAACACCACACTGACCCTGGCTCAGGGTCATGTGTCTTTTTAAATCACTGCGTGGGCGATACTGTACTCAGTCACACATTAACCCTATGTAAACCAGACCCTTATTCTACAAGTCTGATCAATTGGCCCATTTAATGCTCAAGGGTGAGGGAAAGCACCAGTGGGAGAAATTTTACACTAATTCCTGTTCTCATCTCTTTATCAGGAAAGAAGAAAAGACTAATTGAGTATTTTAGAATCATAGAATCCCTACGGTGCAGAAGGAGGACATTCAGTCCATTGAGTCTGCACGGACTACAATCCCATCCATGCCCCATGCCCCACGCCCCCCCCCCCGTAATCCCATGCATTTACCCAAGCTAGTCCCCCTGATGCTAAGTGGCAATTTAGCATGGCCAATCCACCTAACCCTTACATTATTGCACTGTGGGAGAAACCGGAGCACCCGGAGGAAACCCACGCAGACATGGGGAGAATGTGCAAACCCCACGCAGACAGTGACTCAAGACGGGTATTGAACCCGGGTCCCTGGCGCTGTGAGGCAGCAGTGCTAACCACTGTGCCACATTATGCAGTCTGGTCCATAAACAAACACAAATGCATCAATCGGTTGCCGATCTGCTTACTTTTTTTTAACTTATTTTTGCTTAATCATCAACGTGGAAACCTTGTACTTTTGTAAAGTCAAATAGGTACATTGGAAAAATGACGGCAAGATGTGATATTAGTGGCTGCAGGGATGAAGACAAAATATTGGCTGTGCTTCCTAGGAATCTGTAATCCATTAATTGCCCCAAAATACTATACAATAGCCCACTTGTGCGAAACATGCTGTGCTCTCAGCTGGAATATAGGTGGGACATCTTAGAAGAAATAAGCTTACTTCACAAAAGCACAGAGAATAAATAATGGAATCTTCATATTAGAAGATATGCCCATTCTCCCAGCTCAAGTTGAATTCATCTGTCAAGTAAAAAGACATATTAATGTTTTGAATATAAACCTTTTGCGGGAATTGCAGTAAACATGGCTTTGATTTAGGATTATAGAATTTACAGTGCAGCAGGAGGCCATTTGGCTTATCGAGCCTGCAGCGACAACAATTCTACCCAGGCCCTCTCCCTGTAACCCTAAGTATTTACCCCTGTTAATTCCCCACCCCCGACACTAAGGGGCAATTTAGCATGGCCAATCAACCTAACCCACACATTTTTGGTTTAACAAAAACATCCTGACATTTGTTCCAGCCTAATCATTTCAAAGTTCATTTATGAGTGTCACAGGTCGGCTTATGTTAACACTGCAATGAAGTTATTGTGAAAATCTTTTAGTCGCTACACTGTGGTGCCTGTTCAGGTACACTGAGGGAGAATTTAGCCTGGCCAATGCAGATAGCCAGCATGTCTTTCAGATTGTGAGAGGCAACCGGAGCACTCGGAGGAAACCCACGCAGACGCGGGGCAAACTCTGCACAAACAGTGACCCAAACCGGAATTCGAACCCAGGTGCTTGGCGCTGTGAGGCAGCAGTGTTAACCACTGTGCCACTATTTTAGATGTAGAGATGCTGGCGTTGGACTGGGGTAAACACAGTAAGAAGTCTCACAACACCGAGTTCTGTAAACTGTGTGTGACTTTATATGTCCTTCTCTGATCAGAACTTTCCACACACCTGACGAAGGAACACCATTTCCGAAAGCTTGTGACATTACTATTGAATAGACTGGTTGGACTCTAACCTGGTGTCTCCACTATTTTGGATGCAGTGGCTTAGACTTTCCACGTGCTCAAGATATCACCTTATCCTCCCATCCCTACCTGCCTGGTGATTGAGGTACATGTCCTGGAGGGTGAGGGAAGGAACATCCATCACATCAACCCATTTCGAACTCTGTGCAACCTTCCAGCCTGGAGATCGTTTCAAGACAAGGTGGGATCGCTGGTCTGTACCAGAGTATTCTGCTGTAATGGTGATGGGGTGAAATCACGCAGGGTTAGCTATAACAGCCTTGCTGTACTGAATGAACCAGGCAGTGAGATTTTATTGTAAAATCATTGACTCCAGCTCAGTTGTCAAAATATAAAGCTCGACCCTTCCAATCACAAGAAAAATGTTCAAATCTACAGTTGTCACAAAGTCGGCTGTTCAAATAAATCAAACCACAGGAACCACTCTGGAAATTCCCCCCATTTTGTCTCATTGGCATGTATCCACTCACATTAATGTAGGTTCACCTTCTGCCACTGAGAAACTGCTGTGGACAGGAGGATGTTGGGTTTGCGAAGAGTTAGCAGATGCTACAGCGTATTTTCATGCATTTTTGTATCCCAAATGTGTCTAAAGAGGGCATAAAGAAGGTGAGAAATCTAGGAAAATCTACCAAACATCTAGGTTATTGCTTGGTGGCCTTTTGTACCCCATCAAAGTATTCTGTGCTTGAGGGTATTATTCATTTGTGGGACATGGGCGTTAATGGCTGGTCAGTTTTTATTGCCCATTCCTAGTTGTCCTTGAGAAGGTGGTGCTGAGCTGTCTTCTTGAGTGATTGAAATAACTGAGTGGCTTGCTGGGCTATTTCTGAGGGCAATTGAGAGTCAACCACATTGCTGTGGCTCTGGAGTCACATGTAGGCCAGACTAGGTAAGGGTGACAGATTTCCTTCCCTCAAGGACATGAACCAGATGGGTTTTTCCGACAATTGGCAATGGTTTCATTCTTAATTCCAGATATTTTTTATTGAATTCAAATTCCCCCATCTGCTGCGGTGGGATTTGAACCCGAGTCTCCAGGACATTAGCTGAGTTTCTGGATCAATAGCCTAGTGAGAATATCCCTAGGCCATTGCGTCCTCAAGGTAGGCAGTAGTGTAGTGGTGTAGTCACTGGACTGGTAATGCAAAGACCCGTCATATTGCTTTGGGAAACTGGGTTCAAATTCCACCATGACAGCTAATGACGTTTTAATTAAATAAAAATTCACTAAAACCTTTGTATTACTGATGACAATGCTGAGCCTAACCATGCTAACAACAATTTGTGTTCCTTTAGTGGCATTAGTTTCTATGAACTCGATTCCTACAGTGCAGTTGAAGGCCATTCAGCCCATCAAACCTGCCCTGACAACAATCCCACCCTTAACCCTCTAACCTCATGTACACTGACCAAGGGTCAATTTAGCACGTCCAATCCCCTTAACCCACACATCTTTGGCTGTGGCAGGAAACTGAAACACTCGGAGGAAACCCACGCAGATATGGGGAGAACATGCTCTACCCCACCTGAGATGGGGAGTGAACGCAGGTTCCTGGCATTGTGAGGGAGCAGTGCTAACCACTGTGCCACCATGCCACCCATATTAATGGTAAAAGATTTTCATTGATAGATCAATCTAGGAAGACTAAAGATTATAGCACATGCATTGTGAAAATATGCATTGGGCATATTCCAAAATTGGATAATTAGCTAAATTGTACATGTGTTGGAAAATCTCAGCAGGTCTGACAGCATCTGTGGAGAGAGAATAGAGCCAATGTCTTGAGTCTGGATGACCCTTTGTCAGAGTAGTATTTTGCTTTTATCTTAATGTTTAATTCACTGCCACTTCACTTCCAGGAATGTCTTCTATCCAGACTTGAAATGTTGGTTCTATTCTGTCTCCACAGATGCTGTCAGACCTGCTGAGATTTTCCAGTAATTTTTGTTTTTGTTTCACATTCTAGCTTCCGCAGTATTTTGCTTGTATCTAAATTATACATGTTGTGGTCAAAATATTGTGAAGTTATCATCCATTTCCAATTGAATTTTCCACATCATGCAAGTCATTGTGCAGTAATTTGTTTGCCAAGTACACACAAGTGCGCCTGGTCAAAAGAATAGACATGGCTTTGCCCTATATCAAAGAATCATAGAATCTCTACAGTGCAGAAGGAGGCCATTTGGCCCATTGAGTCTATACCAACCATAATCCCACCCAGCTACTGTCCCCATAACCCCCATACATTTATCCTGTTAATCCCCCTGACACTAGGGTCAATTTAGCATGGCCGATCAACCTAACCTGCATATCTTTGGACTGTTGGAGGAAACTGGAACACTGAGAGGAAACCCAAGCAGATATGAGAAGAATGTCCACACAGATAGCGACCAAAGACAGAATCAAATGTGGGTCCCTGGCACTGTTAGGCAGCAGTGCTAATAAAGAAATACCAAGATTTTTAGATTTACAATACCCATTATTGGCATGATAAATTGCGATAACTGACATGTACGCTGTGTGCCAGACATAGAGGGATTGGTAATGGGTAGAAAAACATAGATAGAATAACAGAAAAAGAGAAAATAAATGATAATCAACCCATAATAAGACTGAACCTAGTTTTACACAACATTCCAGTGATGAGTTAGACCATTCTGTTAATCATCAAATAATTTCATTTAGCAAATTCTGCCAGTATGCCAGGAATTAAGCAGTGCCAAAAGTAATTCATTCTGCAGACCCTTTTCTAAAATATTTGTTGTATCAGAAATGTCAGAAATGCAATATTCCTAAAGGATTAGATATGGTTGTCCCATTGTGTAAAAATTAATGTAACGTGACCACTGGTAGTTTTCATGTCAATTTCCAAAGTCAAAATGTGTAGATTGCTGTACATTCCAATCATATACAAATGATTTCCACAATTACTAATAGACTTTATAAAAAATCAGAGTGCGACAGAGTTGGCTGTCTGGCCATGAATTCTATTCTGGTGCCAATTTTTGTCAGGAACTAGTAGTTCACTGCAAAATATAGGTTGTATCTTTGCCATTGACAAGACAGCTTTCTGGGCTGGCACAGTTCAGGCTCTTGCATTCAATTCTGGCTCGGGTCGCTGTCTGTGCAGAGTCTGCACGTTCACCCTGTGTCTGCATGGATTTCTTCCAGGTGCTTTGGTTTCTTCCCACAGTCCGAAAGACACGCTGGTTAGGGTGCATTAGCCATGCTAAATTGTCCCTCAGTGTACCCGAACAGGCACTGGATTGTGGCAATGAGGGGATTTTCACAGTAACTTCACTGCAGTGTTAATGTAAGCCTACCTGTGACACTAATAAATAATCTTAGCTTTCTTATTTTTGTGTACCAACCCTGATTATGTCTCTATTACTTCCAAAACCCTAGTCCGTGTTATCATAAGCTTGAGGTTCATTCTCTCAAGTGTTCGCCTTACTGTTTCAGTCAGAAGATTTATAAGATAATTTCATAAGAAATAGGAGCAGTGGCAGGCCATTCAGCCCATTCAGCCTGTAAAGCTCCCTAAGATTCTTACGTGTATTTGTATATCTTTGCACCACACATACGGCTAGACTCTTAATCAATCATTGCTACAAAATCTCACTGGGCTTCCACTGACTTGATGAAAACTGACTTGCAAATTTCTTGACTTCATATTGCTTCTGCATTAATGATCTCCTCTAGCCTTCTATCCGTCTATGCAACCTCCAGTCTTTTGTTTTAGTATTTCGTTATATTAGGGAAGCGACAGTCTAGTGGTATTGTTGCTAGATTATTAATCCAGAAACTCAGCTAATGGTCAGGGGACCTGGTTGGAATCCCTTCGTGGCAGGTAAGAATCTACTGATGACTGTGAAACCATTGTTATTGTCGGAAAAACCCATCTGGTTCATTGATGTCCTTTAGGGAAGGAAATCTGCCTTCCCTACATGGTCTGGCCTACATAAGAGCCACAGTAATGTAGTTGACTCCCAATTGCCCTTGTACAAGTAGAGATGGGTACTAAATGTTGGCCAGCCGGTGACAACCACATCTAACAAATGGATAAAAAAAATCTGATGTTAACCCCAGGAGAAAGTGGAGTGGATGGTGCTGAGGGTGTGTGGGGCAACTGGATCTCTGTTCTAACAGCAATGGGTAAAGGGCGCAGGAAGTAGGACAGCCACTAAAATATTTTAAAGAGCCCTCCACACCTGCACCGGCTGCAGCATTGATCACTGTCTCTCCCCTTGTCTTCCTCCGGGTGCTCCAGTTTCTTCCCACACTCCAAAGGTGTGTAGTTTAGGTGAATTGGCCGTGCTAAATTACCCCTTAGTGTCCAAATAGGTGTAGCTTAGCTGGGGAGTTACACATTACAGAAAGGTCCCTTCAGCATTGACAATAACTGCAAACTAAAGTCATTGCTAACCCCATTTTCCTGCACTTGTCCCATATCCAAGTGTTCATCAAAATACTTTTTTGAGGATTGTAAAGTTTCCTGCCTCTATTACCTTCCCAGGCAGTGAATTCCAGATCTCACAACCCTCTGAGTGAACGGTTTTTTTTTCTCAAATACCCTCTGAATCTTCTGCCCCTTGTTCTAAAACTATGCCCCCCCCCCCCGCCCCCCCCCAACCATGATTGACTCTCTTTTTGCGGAATTGCCTGGGGGGAGGGGGGAGAGTGCAGAGGAATCAAGGACCACTGTGGATGGTTGAAGAGATATGGGGTCCTTGCGGGGAAAGGATTGGTAGCCTTTGTTGGGGGAGGGCAGGGGGGTGACTTGACTTCTGAATGACATGAGGGAGAGATGTGAAGGGCCAGGAGGGAATCTGATTATGAGGTTTGAGCAAGAGAGTACACTAGATCCGCAGGAAGGCAAGCAGAAGGGCATGTTCTTGCTCCATCTAGGAATGGTCACTTCAATGTCAGGAAAGCTGGCAGTCAGTGTTACACTTCAAAATCTCCTACATAGTGAACATTGCATTATTAAAGTCACTCAGCAAGATTCTCCAGCCTCCCAGCTGCGTGTTTCCTGCCAGCGGGAGTTGTTTGTTAGCGGCAGGTTTCTCTGACAGTACAGGAGCACATCATTTGTCCCATCGAGTCTGCACTGACACCATCCCACCCAGGTCCTCTTCCAGCAACCCCAAATATTTACCCTGTCACCCTCCCTGATACTAGGCATTAGGGTCAATTTAGCATGGCCAATCAACCTAACCTGCACAGCTTTGAACTGTGGGAAATAACCGGAGCACCGGTGGAAACCCATGCAGACACGGGGTGAATGTGCAAGCTCCACACAGAAAGTCACCCGAGGTCAGAATCGAACATGGGTCCCTGGTGCTATCAGGCAGCAGTGCTAACTTCTGTGCCACTGTCCTGCCTGCCACTGTCAATAGGAATTCCCATTGACATCATCCCTTGCCACTATCTGGCACCTGTTAGGGTACACTGACAGGGAATTTAGCATGGCCAATACACCTAACCAGCACATCTTTCAAACTGTGGGAGGAAACCAGAGCACATGGTGTGCTGTTAAAGTTAAAGTTTATGTATTAGTCACGAGTAAGACTTACATTAGCACTTCAATGAAGTTCCTCTGAAATTCCCCTAGTCGCCATACTCCGGAGCCAGTTTGGGTCAATGCGCCATAACCAGCACGTCTTTCGAACTGTGGGAGGAAACCCATGCAGACACAGGGAGAATGTGCAGATTCCACATAGACAGTGACCCAGATACGGGGAGGGCGGGAGGTGGTGGTGGGGGGGGGGGGGGGGGGGGGGGGGGGGGGGGGGGGGGGGGGGAGAGGAACATGCCGACTTCACATGTATAATGATCCAAGCAGAGAATCGAACCTGGTCCTTGGCGCTGTGAGCAGTAGTGCTAACCAGCTGGAGAATCCCACTTGTATAAATGGCCAGAGAATTCAGGCCAGTGCCTTTTGGATGGGATATTAAATTAAAGCCCCATCTCAGGCGGATGTAAGAGATCTCACGGCACTTATTGAGGAAGAGCAGGGGAGTTATCCCAGTTTCCTTGTAATATCATTCAACCAACATCATAAAAACAGATTAACTAGTCATACCAAATGGCTGTTATTTGGAACTGGCTGCACTCAAAGTGACGGTAATGTTTTTTGCATTATAACAATGACTGCATTGCAGAAAGCACTGCTCTGGCTGCAAAGTACTTTCAGAGATCCAGAGCTTGAGAAAGCTAACATACGTGAGCAAGTTCTGTTGAGTGACAAGTTGAACATCTACTACTATAACCACTAATACACTCATTATTTTTCCATTTTCCCTCCTGGTTGCCAAGTAACGGGGTGGCACAGTAGTTAGCACTGCTGTCTCACAGAGCCAGGGAACTAGGTTCAATTCCCGGCTTGGGTCAGCATCTGTGCAGAATCTGCACGTTCTCCCCGTGTCTACGTGGGTTTCCTCACTGTGCTTCACTTTCCTCCTACCTTCTGAAAGATGTGCTGCTAAGGTGCATTGATTCGAACAGGCGCCAGAATGCGGCAACTAGGTGAATTTCACAGTAACTTCATTGTAGCATAAGCTTTACTTGTGACTAATAAATAAACTTTAATGGAATGAAGTATCTTTTGACAATTGGGTTCTTCAATTCTTCAGCAATTCCTTCAACATTTGCACAAAAGAAGATCGTTTAGTCGAGAAACTGGCATTTGCTCCGACAGTTGGAGCAGGGGTAGATTTCTGTAAAAATTATTAGTGCAGCTAAGGCTGATCTCCGATTTAACTTTAACCTCTCGATTGGGATGAGCGTGTTGAATCCCTGCCACAAACGACAAGAACAGATTTCTTTTGACAGTCGCGTCCAAACAGGTGCCAAAGTGACTTTGAAGTTGGAAGGAACTATAAACAGCAGATAGGATTTATGGTTCACAAAGAATCATCAGATGTAAAGCCAAAAAAGGCAAACGTGTGCCAGATCTCCCTGCAAAGCTTTCAGCTGTAAAAGAATCAAGATGACATTTAATTGCATGAAGATGGAAGAAAGTAGATAAAGTATTTTTTTGAAAAACTAGTGGCTGGAATTTTGCTGTCCCGCCCACCACGGGAATGGGAATGGACAAGGGGCAGTCCGTGGAAAGGTCCATTGACCTCAAGCAAGATTTTACAGTTTCGGGATGAACAAGACTGTAAAATCCCACCTAATACCTTTTTAAAGTTTATTGGTGTCACATGTAGCCTTAGATTAACATTTCAATGAAATTACTGTGAAAATCCCCTCGCTTGTTGAGGATTAACTAGACAATGCATGGTGACTACTCAAATCTTTTAAGCTTTTATTATCTGCCAGTGAGGAGAACAGTCACAGTGAATTTCACCCTGGTGTTCTGTTGATTCGTACAGAAAACGTATCTTGCTCTTTGGAACTTTGTGACCCTTTGAGGCCTTTGTTATTGAAAGTATTTTATTTTCATCCTGTGTCTAAGGCTGGGAGAATGGTATTTATGAAACTAACACAAGGTTTAGATTAGTCGCTTATTCTCAGTATGCAAGTGCTGGCCTCACTGAAGGCTTTGTTTGCGAATAAGCATTTTCCATTACTTGACAGACCTTAACTTAATTTCCACAATTATTGTAACTTAAATTTTCTATGCCAACATGAAAATCCTGCCCATCTCCCCCTCATTTTTAGTCCACAGTAATGTCTATGTGCACTCATAAAGAATGGTTTAGGAAGCATGTCTCTTACCCAGTGTGTCTACAATTGCTTGGCCCTAATCTCTGGAAATCCATTGCTTAACTTTTTGCATCCCTATCTTTCCAGATGCTCCGGTGTCCAGTGTGAAAGACGTGCTGGTTAGATGCACTGGCCATGCTAAATTCTCCCTCAGTGATTTGACTCTAATCAAATCAAAGGGAGAACTTTGACTTGATTTATTATTATCACATGCATTAGCATTCAGCGAATAGTATTGTTTCTTGCACATTATACAGACGAAGCATACTGTTCACAGAGAAGGAAAACAGAAAGTGCAGAATGTAGTGTTACAGTCATAGCTAGGGTGTAGAGAAAGATCAACTTAATACAAGATAGGTCCAGTCAAATGTCTAATGGCAGCAGGGAAGAAACTGTTCTTGAATCAACTGGTACACAACCTCAGACTTTTGTATCTTTTTCTCAATGGAAGAATGTGGAAGAGAAAATATCCAGGGTCCTTAACTACACTGGCCGCTTTTCTGAGACAGTGGGAAGAGTAGACAGGGTTGATAGATGGGAGGCTGGTTTGCATGATGAACTGGGATTCATTCATGACTCTTTGTAGTTTTTCTATGTACCTGAAGAGGCGCTCAGGGATTTTTACAGTAACTTCATTGCAGAGTTAATATAAGCCTACTTGTGACACTAATAAATAAACTTTAAAAACTCTTTTTCCCTCTTTAATGTGCTGCCTTTAACCTACTTCTTTGACCAAGATGTTAGTTTGTCTGCCATGAAATCTCTCTTTGTGGATCAGTGCACAGTTTCTTTGATAGTGTTCTTGTGAAATGCTGTTTAACTGCATTGAAGAGCTATGTAAATGTAAGCAATTGTTGTTGTCATGTGGCTGATCATAACTTTAAAATAAAAGGGCGGGATTTTTACGACTTCGTTCAGACGAGATCATAGAATCCTGCCTGAGGCCAACGGAGATTTTTATTCTGTGAGCCTCGGTAAAATCCCAGCTGAGCCCTTTAACTTTATCAAATGGTTGCTTTTAATTGACATTTGGAAAATTATAGACAAGTTCTCCTCTCCCACTCTGGTCCACTGGATAGCTTCCCAGTGTTGACAATACTTTACTTTCAAATTATCCAGAGGTAAAGCAAACAGTCTGAAGACAATAACCATGATATGGAGATGCTGGTGTTGGACTGGGGTAAACCCAGTAAGAAGTCTCACAACATCAGGTTAAAGTCCAACAGGTTGTACAAACCCTGATGTTGTGAGAAATCTTATGACAATAAGCATCCCAGGAAGAAAATGTAACAAATAAAATTACCTTTGAATCTGCAAGAGTACACAGAATATTAAAACAAAGCAGCTTTAGTATTTGATTTCCACAGTTAGAAAGAAGCACAGTAGACTCTGTCTGGCCTGCCCAATTCTTTAAATATTTCTTGCCCTAGGTATGTTATTTGATGACAATGTTTGGTTGTAAACAGTACAAATAACTTTTATTGTGTTAATGTAAACCAAATTCAAGGAAATAGAATGAGGCTGAGCAACGGGAATGTAATTAAAAAGGCATATAATTTAGTACGAGATTGTATTTTGCAATTGAAAAGTCTGTAATGAAACAGATTAAAGCCGCAATCTTATCTTCTTGCCCAGTGCATTGCCAGTAAAATAGTGAAAGAGCCGAGAAATATTGAATGAGATTCTTTGGCCTTCGTGCCACATGTTTCTTGTTGGGGAAAGGTGGCGCGTTATTTATTAATGGCAAGATTCTCCAGTCCCACTGCCGTCAATGGCAATTCTCATTGATGAAACCAATAGGTGGTCTGTGATGTTGGCGGGACTGGAGAATCCCACCAGCATGAACGGAAGGAGAGTTCCAGCCCAGGTCCCTGTGTGATTTCTCACCTCTCGCCTCATCGGGTATCTGGTGGGATCAGCAAGTGTGAGGCTGATTGTAACACTTAATTGCTGTGTAAAATAGTATTTAAATATTACAAGTGAGCCCAGATTTCTGATGGTGGGAAATCGGTTTGGCCTCATTTATTTTGATGGAGTCAGGTAAGATTTGATTTTTAACTTGCCGGAAAGAAAGGTGCAAATTTCTCCCATTTTCACGTGTATTTGTCACTTAAAATAATTTTGGTAAGATTGCCCCTAAACATTTGATCATGCTTCCTGAATTCTAAAGTGTTGATATGTAGCACTTGAGCAGATTTGATCTCCACCATTGCGGATGCGTTTTCGCAAAAAAAAATTGCTAACTTATTTTCGCTTCCTACTTTTGTCATTTTAAACAGTTTCACTCAAATCTTTCTTCCTTATTATTAATACATTTTCTTTATTATTTGCAGCTTAGTTAGGCCTCATTTAGAAAGTTGTGTACAATTCTGATAGTCACCCTACCAGAAAGATGTGGAAACTTTGGAGAGGGTACAGAGGAAGTTTACCAGCATGTTGCCTGGCTAAGAGTGTATTTCCTATGAGGAGAGGTTGGATAAACTTGGTTTGTTCTCACTAGAACAATGGAGGTTGAGGGGTGACCTGATAGAAGTCTACAAGATTATGATTGGCATGGACAGGGTGGGTAGTTAGATGCTCTTTCCTGAAGTAGAAATGTCAAGTACTAGGGGACATAGGTTTAAGGTCCATGGGGAAAAGATTAGAGGAGATGTGTGAAGCAGGTTTTTTATGATGTAGAGATGCATGCATTGGACTGGGGTAAACACAGTAGGAAGTCTCACAACACCACATTAAAGTCCAATAGGTTTATTTGGTAGCAAAATCCACTAGCTTTCGGAACACTGCTCCTTCAGTGTAAATGAGAGCTCTCATTTAGAACATAGAACATAGAACATAGAACATTACAGCACAGAACAGGCCCTTCGGCCTTCAATGTTGTGCCGACCAAAATAAAAAGCAATGCCCCTCCAAACTAAACCATTCCCTTCTCTTCCATATACTTATCAATTAACCTCTTAAACGCCACCAAACTTGGCGCATCTACAACAGCTGCAGGCAGGGCATTCCACTCCCTAATCACTCTTTGAGTAAAGAACCTACCTCTGATATCCGTCCTATAACTCATACCCATTAATTTAAAGCTGTGTCCCCTCGTGCTAGCTTTCTCCATCCTAGGAAAAAGGCTATCACTGTCCACCCTATCTAAACCTCTAATCATCTTATATGCTTCAATAAGATCCCCTCTTAGCCGCCTCCTTTCTAACGAAAACAACCTCAAATCCTTCAACCTCTCTTCATAGGACCTGCCCTCCATACCAGGCAACATCCTGGTAAACCTCCTCTGTACCCTCTCCAATGCCTCCACATCTTTCTTATAATGTGGCGACCAGAACTGCACACAATAATCCAAGTGCGGCCGCACTAGAGTTTTGTACAGCTGCAACATGATGCTGCGGCTCCTAAATTCAATCCCCCTACCAATAAAAGCTAAGACTCCATATGCCTTCTTAACAACTTTATCCACTTGACTGCCTACTTTCAGGGATCTATTGACACATACACCAAGATCCTTCTGTTCCTCAACACTATTAAGAGCCCTATCATTAGCCCTATACTCTACACATTTATTGTTCCTGCCAAAGTGCATTACCTCACACTTTTCCACATTAAACTCCATTTGCCACCTCTCGGCCCAGCTCTGCAACTTGTCCAAGTCACTCTGCAAACTATAACACCCCTCTTCACTATCTACCACTCCACCGACTTTAGTGTCATCTGCAAATTTACTAATCCATCCCTCAATACCCTCATCCAGATCATTTATAAAAATTACAAACAGCAGGGGCCCCAAAACAGACCCCTGAGGCACACCACTTGTCACCGAACTCCACGATGAATATCTCCCATCAACCACCACCCTCTGTCTTCTATCTGCCAGCCAATTCCTAATCCAATTAGCTAAATCACCCTCTATTCCACACATCTGCATTTTCTGTAGAAGTCTTCCATGGGCCACCTTATCAAACGCCTTACTAAAGTCCATATATACTACATCAACCGCCTTACCCCCATCCACCTCTCTGGTCACTTTCTCAAAAAACTCAATGAGGTTAGTAAGGCATGACCTACCCTTCACGAAACCATGCTGACTATCCCCAATCAATTCATTTCTCTCTAAATATCTATAAATCCTATCCCTAATAATTCTCTCCAATACCTTGCCCACAACAGAAGTAAGACTCACTGGCCTATAATTCCCTGGAAGGTCTCTCTTCCCCTTCTTAAACAATGGGACCACATTCGCTATCCTCCAGTCCTCCGGAACCACACCCGTAACCAACGACGACCTGAAGATCAGAGCCAGAGGCTCTGCAATCTCCTCTCTTGCCTCCCAGAGAATCCTAGGGTAAATCCCGTCCGGCCCAGGGGACTTATCCAACTTCAAACCCTCGAGAATTTCTAGCACATCCTCCCTATCTACTTCAATACTTCCCAATTTGCAACCCTGTACCTCAGTGTTCTCCATAGCTACATTTCCAGCACTCTGCGTGAATACCGAAGAGAAATATTTATTCAGTGCCTCACCAATCTCTTCAGGCTCCACGCACAACTTCCCACTGCTGTCTATGACTGGCCCTAATCTTGCCCTAACCAATCTTCTATTCTTAACATATCGAAAGAAAGCTTTAGGATTCTCCTTAATCCTATCAGCCAACATCTTCTCGTGTCCCCTCTTAGCTCTCCTCAATTCACTTTTTAGCTCCTTCCTGGCTAATCTATAGCTATCCATTGCACTACCTGAGCCTTCAAGCCTCATCCTGACATAAGCCTCCTTTTTCTTCTTAACCAGCAAATCAACTCTTTTCGTACACCAAGGCTCTCTTACTCGTCCATTTCCTCCCTGCCTGACAGGGACATACTTATCAAGGACTCGCAGCAGCTGCTCCTTGAATAAGCTCCACATTCCAGATGTTCCCAGTCCCTGTAGTTTCCTAGTCCAATCTATGCACCCTAATTCTCTCCTGATGGCCTCATAATTACCCTTCCCCAGCTATAACTACTGCCCCCAGCTTCATGCCTATCCCTGTCCATCACTAAGGTGAACGTAACCGAATTGTGGTCACTATCACCAAAATGTTCACCAACTTCCAAGCCTAACAAGGCTTGGAAGGCTTTACCTGACAAAGGAGCAACACTCCAAAAGCTAGTGGATTTTGCTCCCAAATAGGCAGGTTTTTTTTTTACACAGAGAGTGGTGAATATCTGGAAAGTGCAGCCTGGGGAGTAGATGTGATATCATCTGGAGGAAACTCACACAGACACAGGGAGAATGTACAGAGTCCACACAGACAGTGCCCCAAGCCGCGAATCGAACCCAGGTCCCCGGCGCTGTGATACAGCAGTGCTGACCACTGTGGCATCGAACCATCCAAATAGCTTTTGGCCTCAGTTGGTAGTAGTTTTTTTCAACGATTTAGCCGGTTAAGTCTGAGTAACTGAGGAATGCAGTCAGGGAGGGAGTCAATAATCTCCAATCTGTGATGCTGACAAATCTCAGGTGAAGTCTGAGATCACGCGCCAACTGATTTCATCCCTGCTGCCATCAGATTTTTGAATGGACCTACCATATATTAAGCTGATTTTTCCCTACACCCTAGCTTTGATCATAACACTATATTCTGCACCTTCTCCTTTTCTTCTCTCCTACGTACTTTATGGATGCTGTGTTTTGTCTGGATAGCATCCAAGAAACAATACTTTTCACTGTATATGTCTCACAACATCAGGTTAAGCATCATCAATATATGCAGCTTATTTTTGAAGTACAGTTGCTGTTTTTACAGAGACTGGCCTGTTCTGGTGGGTTTCTCGATGGCCATCTTGTGTTTAATTGGCATTTACCATGTTTGCCTGCCCAACACGAAGAGGGAGAATTCATCATAAAATCATGAGGACTTGCCTTTATGTAGCACTTTAACTGTTGGACAGGTAAACATGCTTAATGCCATCTGCCAATTAAACACAAGGTGGCTTCAAAGTTAACTTGCATTCCAGGATCGTGAGATGTCCTGTAATGTTCTGAGGTTGTGATAATGTGCAGGGGAAAGGAAATTATTTCCATTCCTCTCAGGGATCAGCAATGATCTGAGAATCACATAGTCCCCACAGTGCAGAAGGAGGCCATTTGGCCCATTGAGCCTGTATTGACCAATCAGGCCCTGACCACTGCCTGGGCTTCTTCCACCTTCTCCAGCACAGTGGCACCTTGATTAGCACTGCTGCCTCACGGTGCAAGGTTCAATTCCTGGGTCACTGACTGTGCAGATTTTGCACATTCTCCCCGTGTCTGTGTGGGTTTCTTCTGCGTGCTCCAGTTTCCTCCCACAATTCAAAGATGTGTGGGTTAGGTTGATTGGCCATGCTAAATTGACCCTAGTATCAGTGGGACTAGCAGGGTAAATATGTAGTGTTATGGGGATATAGGACCTGGATGAGATTGTGGTTGGTGCAGACTCGATGGGCCAAATGGCCTTCTTCTGCAGGGATTCTATGATTGTCCTCTGCACAGTCATCTGCATTGCCCCCATCCTCCTCAACTTCCTCCCCTGCCATTCCTGTGGCTGGGGAATGCGGACTCAAAATCGCTCTCCCATGTCTTCAAAAGAGTTTTTGGGCACACACCTTAATGAAGGGTTAAGAATCAATCCAGCTATTTCAAACACAACATTTAATTATTACGATCATGACACACACACAGCTAGAAATTGGATATTTCTTGTAGAATAAACCAGTGCTGAGATTTTTCGCATGGCGTGTTACAAACTATTACTCTTCCTTGTATAAATACTGTATTTCATCTGAACTATAGCTTAAAGATATGAAATTACTGTGTGAACAGTCTGCAGACAGTCAACCAACAATTAGTTTCTGAATCAATCCGGTGCAAAGTGCTGTAGGGTTTTTTTTTGTCGCTCAGCGCATTTTTCTATATATCCGAAATTTGCACTGGGCAGGGAATTCATTCTGGATGGAAACTACAAATTCCAATTCTGTCCTTTTATACACTCCCAATTTTAATTGCTAGGCTTTCAGTCACCTCAGCTCTGGAATTCCCTCTTTATAACTTATTGAAACTGCTTCTAAATATTAATTTCTCATCCAGTTTCTGCATCTGATGCTTTAGTCCCTGGTGCTGTGAGGCAGCAATGCTAATCACTGCACTCCACGCTGTCCATCCCACAGATTCACAGAATCCTAACAATGCAGAAGAAAGCCATTTGGCCCATGGAGTCTGCATTGACTCTCTGAAAGAGCATCTTATCCCAAGTCCACATTTACCCCCACTAATCCCCCTAACCTATACATCTCAGGACAGTAAGGGGTAATTTAGCATAACCAATCCACCTAACCTGCATATCTTTGGACTATGATGTGGAGTTGCTGGCATTGGACTGGAATGGGCACAGTAAGAAGTACCTCACAACACCAGGTTAAAGTTCAACAGGTTTATTTGGTAGCACGAGCCTTTGGAGCGCTGCCCCTTCATCAGGTGAGCACCTCACCTGATGAAGAAGCAATGCTCCAAAAGCTCGTGCCATAGATAAACCTATAGGACTTTAACCTGGTGTTGTGAAGTTATTCATCTTTGGACTGTGGGAGAAAACCAGAGCGCCCAGAGGAAACCCACGCAGACACTGGGAGAATGTGCAATCTCAACTATTACCCTAGGCTGGAATTGAACTCGGGTCCCTGGCGCTGTGAGGCAGCAATGCTAACTATTGTGCCACTGTGACACCCAGCTTATCATTTCCTGCATCAAGCAATTAGGAAAGCAAGTAGTATGTTGGCCTTTATGTGCGAGGCAGTGGAGTGTGAAGGAAGGCTTACTGCAACTATACAGGGTCTCGGTGAGGTTACACTGACCCTATTATCTACAGTTTTAGTTTCTTTCTTGAGGAAGGATGTATTTGTCTTTGAGAATGTTAAATTGCTATATTATTCATAAAAAGCAATGGATCAATTATTATGTGAATATTTATATCCTTGGGCACCACATTCACTGTTGAACTGTGATCACATGGTGAGTAACAATGGGTCAATCTCCTGAGGATTGACAATTACTGTCAGATTGCCAATCTGCTTTTAGTTTCTTACCCGGGGACGGAGTTCCACATCCTTGGCCCAGATTTCTGAACTGACCCCCTTCAGAAATGAGGGGCATGTGTGTCTTGAAACCCATTCAGAGGGCAGTGTCCGCACCTGCTTTAGTACGGCAAGCACTGCCATATTTTGGTGTGTATTCGTTCACAAACACAATGTAAAGCTTTGGGATATTTAAACAGGTATTTAATGTGTTAGTGAAAGAGTGTGAATGAGTGAAGTGGACAGGGTGGTAGGGTGCCAGCTGACTAGGGTAGCAAGATTGGTATGATAGTAAGGGTGATGGGTGGGCAAAGTGGTAGGCAGCAGGTGGCAGGGTGATAGGTTGCCAGCTGATTAGGGTGGCAGAGTTGGAATGGTGGCAAGGGTGATGGGTGGCAAGGTAGTAGGATGCCAACTGGCTAGGGTGATAGAGTGATGAGTAATAGGGTGCCAGTTGGCCAGAGTGATGGGTGGCAGGGTTTGTATGGTGGCAGAGGGGCAGGGTTTGTCAGCGTCATCCTTAACACACTCAGGAATGTTCAGCAAGTGCTTTCCAATCACGGAACCAAATCTAGCATTCAACATTGCCAGCAGAAACTACTTGAGTACGATCAATGGTCTTCTTCTGGCAAGGAGCTAAAGAGATGTGCCATTAAAATATGCTACAATAATTTATGATTACCAGTTGATTTCACAATATGGCTCACTTACACTCGTCAGAAGCTGCACATGCTCATACACAGAGTCTTGCCCTCTGCAAGCAAAAGGAACATGTCCAGGCACTGTGCCTCTTTTGAATGAATTGAAAGTGTAGTGACATTAATTCCTTGGTCCAGTATCCATGCCTTTACAAATCAGAGCCAACTTGCCAACCAATCAGCACTCTTTTTCATGCAATTTAAATTGTTACTCCCTTTGAAATTTAGAATTCTTGCATCTGTCCTGATAAAAGATAAATGTTTTAATACAGCATGCCTTTTTTTTAGCAATACACAGAACATTCTTGAAGTGCTGGTAAGAGGTATGGTCCTTTTAAACCCAGCTTCAAGGACATGCCAGCCAATTTGAGAAGACAATCCATTAATTTTACTTAGCCAATTCACACCCTGCCAACACTGCCAGATAGCGTGGAGACTTTGGTGCTCAGTTGAACCTTCATTCACTGCAGTGGGATGGGAGAATCCCATGGCGTGAATGGCTGGGAAATGCTGCCCAGAGTCTGGGATTCTCTGACCTTGCCCACGGCCAGGATTCTCCAGTCCCGCTGCTATGAATGGAGATACGGCTAAGGGCCAAATTCTCCTTTCTCGCTGGCAGTGGGTGTGGATAGGGAAAGGCCGGAGAATTTTGGCCAGGCTCACACAATTGTTACAGTGCAGAAGGAGGCCATTTGGCCCATCCTGACTGCACTGGCTCTCCTATAGTGCATCATGGCTTAGTACTACTTAGCTACTGTTTCCCAGTTTCTATTCAAGTAATCATCTAATGTCTTCTTGTCTGCTAAGACAACTTAGGAAAAGTAAATGTAAAACTTTATTTATTAGTCACAAGTATGTTTATATTAACACTGCACTGAAGTTACTGTGAAAATCCCCTAATCGCCATGCTCTGGTGCCTTTTCGGGTGCATTGAAGGGAAATTTAGTATGGCCAATGCTCCTAACTAGCCTGTCTTTCGGATTGTGGGAAGGAACTGGAGCACCCGGATGAAACACACACGTACATAGGGAGGAAGTGTGGATTCCGCACAGACAATGACCCAAGCCGGGAATCGAACCTGGGTCCCTGCCTCTGTGAGGCAGCAGTGCTAATCACCATCACTGTTCCACCCCTTCAGCTGCCCATGTTAAAATTTATACAGTAAAATAATTTGCCATACATTTCTTGCAATATCCATCATATGTTAATCAACCCAACCTCCAATCCATTGACTCTGTCTACACTTCCTGCTGCCTTGGCAAAGCAGCCAACATAATTAAGGACTCCATGCATCTGGAACATTTTCTCTTCCACTTTCTTCTGTCGGGAAAAAGATACAAAAGTCTGAGGTCACATACCAACTGACTCAAGAGTAGCTTCTTCCCTGCTGCTGTCAGACTTGAATGAACCTATCTTGCACTAAGTTGATCTTTCTCTACACCCTAGCTATGACTGTAACACAACATTCTGCACTCTCTTGTTTCTTTCTGTATCTATAGTGTGCTTTGTCTGTGCAAGAAACAATACTTTTCACTGTATACCAATACATATGACAATAATAAATCAAATCAAATCAAAACTCCCATAGCCCTGTAAAACTTTGATTGATAGGTGTTAAAATATGGCACAAGAAATTTTGCATATCTGAAAATACTACATTCTTGTAACTGTGAAGCTTAAACAACATACAACTGGAGGCTGATCTGATTAGGATCATATGTCTGCTTCCAGTTAAAAAAATAATTAGTCCCTATCCCATGTGTTAACACACAGTGGGATTCTGGCAAATTCTTTTCATGTTGTGAGCTTTAGGGATGCTGAGGCAGTGGGAGTCTTGCGGGGGGAAGGGAGGGGAGGTTATTCCTGCCAGAAAATGTCTGCTTCTGATTTGCAATTTAATTTTTCAGACTTGTACCTTTGACTGGAGCTGGTTCAGCTGAGGACAGAGCAGACACTGACCTCCCAAACACGCATCAGTGCAGAGATAACACTACGATGTAAGTACCTTCTTGACTAATACAGTCAGTTTGTGGTGAAGTGAAACCCTCAAGTGTTGCATTTTTGTTGTCTCTGGTGTAAGGTGGAATTTGCGGCTGTGGGGACACATTGTCCATTGGGCATAGTCACACTGAATATTGTTGGAAAACCTCAGCAGGTCGGGCGGTGTCTGCGGAGTGGAGAGACAAACAGACATTGCGTTTCAGGCTGAGGTGAGCTTTCACCAGAGTTCACCAGGTCACTACAACTTGAGTCGGATTCTCAGGTGTCCCCTTGGTGTTTGTCTTGGTGGCAGGAGGCAGTACGCTGTTCGCTGGTCTTCTGGTTCCACTGCTGGTAATGGGAATTCCCTTTGAGGTCACCCCCTAGTGCCAAACTGGCAATGCCAATACATGCCAAAGGGCAGTATCAGAGAGCATTGCCAGATAACTGCCTGGCCATGCTCCTCTCCCCTGGGTTGCTACACTTACCTTTATATCCCAGAGAGGAGGGGAGTGGGTGGGATCCCCACAGAGATTCACGACTGGGCGAACTCATTGTAAACTGCAAAGTTTTTAAAGTTTATTTATTAGTCACAAGTAAGGCTGACATTAACGCTGTGATGAAGTTCCTGTGAAATTCCCCTAGTCGCCACAGTCCGGGGCCTGCTCGGGTCGATGCACCGCACCAGCACAGCTTTCAGAACGTGGGAGGAAACCGGAGGAAACCCACACAGACACGGGGAGAATGTGCAAACTCCACACAGACCCAAGCCAGGAATCGAACCCAGATCCCTGGCGCTGTGAGCCAGCAGTGCTAACCACTATGTAATTGTGCTGCAGGAGCTTCATGTTAGTAAGGTCTGAAAGGTTGGTAAGGTTGGACTTGATATATGGTGAAGAGAGGGGTCTTTAACAATATGCTAATGTATGAAGATGTATTTGAATCAGGTTTATACTTGCTGTGGGCATGAACATGATTATGTTGCCAGCGAGGGGCTGTGAAATTTGAAGTTATAATCTTGCTGAATCTTGAGGCCTCGCTGTTATTCCAGTGGATGGTGAATGTGAGTTCATGGTCACCTTCCAGTGTCTTTAGCACAAGATTATAGAAACTTGGCGGGGGGGGGTGTACCGGAATATTGGTCATAAGACTGTTAATGTGAAGGTTGGTCTATCGATATCATGTTAGTTTTACTATGCTGTTATTATGAGGGATATCATAGAATCATAGAATGCCTACAAGTGCAGAAGTGACCATTTGGCCCATCGAGTCTGCACTGACTCTCTGACAGAGTATCTTACCCAAGCCCTCTCCCGTCACCCAATCCCACATATTTCCCATGTCTAATCCACATCTTGGGACACTAATTAGCACGGCCAATGCACGTCTTTGGTCTGTGGGAGGAAACCAGAGCGACCAGAGAAAACTCACGCAGACGCTGTTCTGCACAAACAGTGACCCAAGGCCGGAATTGAACCTGGGTTCCTGGCGCTGTGAAACAGCAGTGCCAACCACCGTGAGAAGGTTCTGAACCATCCAGATTGGTATCGTGCTAAGCCAGAGAAATGGTCAACAATGCCATTGTTTCTGTAATTTGTATGTAGATTGTCTTGTGCGACCAAAGCAAGTGTGTGATTCCGGACGAGCAAAGCTCACGAAAATATTTATGTCTACACAAGTGCCATTTTTGTCCAATCATGCTGTGCAAATTGTTATGGCTAGCTCCTTTGGAAGTGAAGAAAGAAATAACCTTCACTTAAATGCCTTCAGCAGATCGGCTGCAAAGAACACAGATTAAGAGAGAGCAAAGAAAAATACAGCACAGAAACAGGCCCTTTGGCCCATCAAGCTCATACCAATCATGATGCCCTAACCTAAACTAAAATACAAACTTTCTACCCTTACTCAGTCTGGATCCCTCAATTCCCTCTCTATTCACACACCCATCCAGACGCCTCTTAAACGTTGCTAATGTGCCTGCTTCCACCACCTCCCCTGGCAACATGTTCCACACACTCACTACTCTTTGCATGAAACACTTCCCCGCACATCTCCCTTAAATTCTAATACCTTCCCTAAACCTCATGATCTTTTCACCTCTTTCTCCTTCTTTAATCCATTTCTTATGACTTTACCTCTTTGACCAATCTTTTGGGCTGAATTGAATTGATTTATTATTGTCACATGTATTGGGATCCAGTGAAAAGTATTGTTTCTTGCATACAAAACACACCGTTCATAGAGTACATAGGGGAGAAAGAAAGGAGAGACTGTAGAATGTAATGTTACAGTCATAGCTGGACTGAGGAGAAAGATCAGCTTAATATAAGGTAGGTCCATTCAAAGGTTTGATGGCAACAGGGAAAAACATGTTCTTGAGTTAATTGGTAGGTGAATCCCTACAGTACAGAAGAAAGCCATTCGGCCCATCGAATCCACATCAACAACAAATCTATCCTATCTCATAACCCCACATATTTGCCCTGCTAATCCTGGAAAACTAGGGTCAACTTAGCGTGGCCAATCAAGATGACACTCTTTGGATTGTGGGAGGAAACTGGAGCACCCGGAGGAAACCTACATTGACTAAGCGAGGAGGTGCAAACTCCACGCAGACAGTGACCCAAGCAGGGAATCGAACCTGACTCCCTGGCACTGTGAGGCAACATGTGCTAACCACTGTGCCATCGTGCTGCCCTAAGACTTCTTTATCCTTTTACCGATGGAAGAAGATGGAAGAGAGTATGTTAGCCTGTCTGTAAAAATCTCCTTATGTTTCCTGGTGTTATATTGGGTTTGTTAATCACTTCTGTGAAAGTTTTACTGTGTTAAGGCCACAGCAAAAATGCAAGTTGTCATTATGTAGTGACTCTCATCGTTAGAAAGTCCCAAAGTGCTTTACAACACACGTTGTACTTTGAAAACCCACTAAATCCTCTGAGAATTTGGGAAATAGTCCGCTGTCTAGTTCCAATCACTTTGCTTTAATATGACTCACGAAGGACTAAAATGTTCTTTGCTTCCAAAAAATGTCTTCTTTTTAAGTAAACATACAAATACGTCTTATTTTGGGATTAAGCTTAATTACAGAGATGCTAACCAATGGATCATCCAGTCAATGTTTGACTGTAATTCTTATTACAAGCCGTACCTTGTGACCAATAAAGATTGCTCACTTTTAATTGAGGCATTACATATATTTTGCACTCCCCGCTACTGGGTTATTGAGCTTTCTGCCTCTCCTAAATAGTCATCAGTTTAGGTAGAAGGGAATTCATCAAGGATATGGCACTGTGGTTAGCACTGCTGCCTCATAGCACCAGAGACCCTGGTTCGATTCTGGCCTCAGGTCACTATCTATATGGAGTTTGCATGTTCGTCCCATGCCCACGTGGGTCTCCTCCGGGAGCTCCAGCTTTCTCTCATTGTCAAAAGATGCACAAATTAGGTGATAGGCCATGAGATATTGCCCCTTGTGATGCATTTCTAACAAGGTTAGACAAGATGCATTCAGAAAGAATTTCCCAATGGTGGGGGAGTCTAGAACTAGGGGTTATATTTTGAGGATAAGGGGTAAATCTTTTAGGACTGAGGTGAGGAGAAATTTCTTCACCCAGAGTGTGGTGAATGTGTGGAATTCACTCCTACTGAATATAGGTGAAGCCAAAGCATTGTCTGATTTCAAGAAGAAATTAGATATAGCTCTTGGGGTTAAAGGGATCAAGAGATATGGGGGGAAAAGGGGGATGAAGATATTGAATTCAATGACCAGCCATGATCAAAATGAATGGCGGAGCAAGCTTGAAGGACCAGAAGGCCTGCTCCTGCTTCTAGTTTCTATATTTCTATGTTTGCCATGGGAGTCATAGCAGGTGAGAGCGGATTTGGCCCAGCATGCAAAGGTCCATTGACCTTGGGCAGGAATCTCCATCTTGGGGCAAGCGCAGCCAAAAGATCCTGCCCTCAGAGGTCAAAAATATGTAGATCAGATGGATTACCCATGGTAAATATGTGGAGTTACAGGGATAGGTCCTAGGTAAGATACTCTTTCAGAGGGACAGTGCAGACGTGATGGGCTGAATGACCTCCTTCTGCATTGTGGAATTCTATCAATATGCTAAGCAAACTCCAAATGGAGTAAGTGCGTTTGCACTGAGACCTTGCTGAATCCGGTCAGGAAGCAACAGGATGTGAATTCCTGAAAGATGAGGATACTATCGGAAGCTCTTGTACTGCAAAGCTGAGCAGTTTTATTGATGAACACATTCTTGCTGCAAGACAGAAAATCCTCTTCCCATTTCACAAATGTAGATAATTGAGTTTTCCCTAGGAACTCAGAGACAGAAAGTGGGCATTTTATTTCGGTGTAAACAGGTGGAAGTTTCTCAGGGAGTTCAGTGGTAAAAGCAGGTGGCTAAATTAGTCATACTGCTAATTCCAATACTTGGCACTTGGTGCTGTAAGATACTTAATAACCTTTCCACATCCGGTAAGAGGAGGCAGTTTTGCTTTCCAAAAATGCACTGTGCTAAACATATCTGTCACTTCCAGCGATTTCTTTCTGATTGTGTTAAAGTGCCAGTCGAACATACCATCAATATTGATAAGATAGTGGAGTGCACTTTAAACATCCAACCTTTACATTTAAGTATCTCTTCATTCATATCGTAGGGCAGCATGGTGCCACAGTGGTCAGCACTGCTGCCTCACAGTGCCAGGGGCCTCAGTTTGATTCCTGACTTGGTTTGCTGTCTGTGCGGAGTTTGCACATTCTCCTCGTAACTGCGTGGGTTTCCCCTGGGTGCTCCGGTTTCCTCCCACAGTCCAGAGATGTGTGGGCTAGGTGGACTGGCCATGCTAAATTGCCCCTTAGTGTCAGGATGATTAGCTAGGGCAAATGCAGGGGGCTATGGGGATAGGGTCTGGGTGGGATTGTGGTTGGTGCAGCCCATTCGATGGGCTGAATGACCTCCTTCTGCACTGTAGGATTCCATGACATTAATACATGGCATTACCTTACTTTAGCCTTCACATGGAATGTGATTTTTGCACTGGTCTTTCAGTAGCCCATAAAGAATCATAGAATCCCTAGAATGCAGAAGGAGGCCATTCAGCCCATTGAGTCTGCACGGACTCTTGGATGTCCCATTCCCGCAACCCAGCACACCCCCCCGTAGCTAATCCACCTAACCTACACACTAGGATAATTTACATGGCCAATCTATTTTTTAACTCACGCATGTTTGGAATATAGGAGGAAATTGGAGTATCCAGAAAGAGCCCATGCAGGATAGGGGAAGCTTGATTGACCTCCTCTGCAATGTAGGGATTTTATTGTTCTTCCTCATCACTTTCTCGGAAGATCCAATTCAGGTCTGGTGGGTCTTCATGGAGATGGTTACCAAATTTTTGCAGTATCCTCCACCTCTTCTTCAGCCCTAGGATGTGGACGTTGCTGGTTATTACCCATCCCTGAGGTAATTTAAGAATCAACCACGTTGCTATGATTCTGGAATCACATGTGAGCCAGACCAGGTAAGGAGAACAGATTTTCTTCCCTAACGGGCATTAGTGAACCAAGTAGGTTTTTCTGACAATCGACAATAGTTTTGTGGTCATCAGTAAATTCTTAATTCCAGATTTTTTTTATTGAATTCAAGTTCCAGTGTCTACGGTGGCGGGATGGGAAGTTAGGTTCCCAGAGTTACAAGATACCTTGTGTCTTTGGATACTAACCCAATGACTACAGCACTATGCCATGGCCTTCTCTTTGATCTTCTGACTTTACTTCATGAAGAACTTTCATCTCTGCTTAGAACATAGAACATAACAGTGCAGTACAGACCCTTCGGCCCTCGATGTTGCGCTGACCAATGGAACCAATTTTATGACCCTCTAACCTAAACTATTCCAATGCTATCCATATGCCTATCCACTGACCACTTGAATGCCCTTAAACTTGGCGAGTCCACAACTGCTGCAGGCAGGGCATTCCACGCCCTTACTACCCTCTGAGTAAAGAACCCACCTCTAACATCCGTCCTGAAACTACCACCCCTTAATTTAAAGCTATGCCCCCTCGTGTTAGCCATCTCCATCCAAGGAAAAAGGTTCTCACTATCCACCCTATCTAACCCTTTGGTCATCTTATATGCCTCCATGAGGTCACCTCTTAATCTTCTTCTCTCTAATGAAAATAACCTCAAGTCCCTTAGCCTTTCCTCATAAGACCTACCCGTCATACCAGGCAACATCCTGGTAAACCTCCTCTGCACCCTTTCCAATGCCTCCACTTTTTTCTTGTAATGTGGCGATCAGAACTGTACGCAATACTCCATGTACGGCCGCACCAGAGTTTTGTATAGTTGCAACATGACGTCTCGGCTCCAAAATTCAATTCGTCTACAAATAAATGCTAACACACTATACGCCTTCTTAACAACCTTGTCAACTTGAGTACCAACATTTAGGGATCTATGCACCTGTACACCGAGATCTCTCTGCTCAGATACACTACTAAGAGTGCTTCCATTAGCCCTACATTCTGTACACATATTACTCTTATCAAAGTGAATCACCTCACACTTTTCCACATTAAACTCCATTTGCCACCTCTCGTCCCAGCTCTGCAGCTTATCCATGTCCCTCTGCAAACTGTAACATCCATCCTCACTGTCTACAACTCCTCCGACTTTGGTGTCATCAGCAAATTTACTAACCCATCCCTCTATACCTTCATCCAGGTCAATTATAAAAATCACAAACAGCAGTGGCCCCAATACAGATCCCTGAGGTACTCCACTTGTAACTGAACTCCAGGTTGAATATATGCCATCAACCACCACCGTCTGTCTTCTATCAGCTAGCCAATTCCTCATCCAAATTGCTAAATCACCCTCAATCCCATGCATCTGCATTTTCTGCAGTAGTCTTCCATGGGAACCTTATCAAACACTTGGGGATAGTTGGACGATGTCTCTGTGAAAGAAAGGAAGTTTGCAGTTGATTGGATAAACATCCTGAACTTCTGAATGCTGAATTTCCACTGCTGCTACATTGATTGAACCATAGAATCCCTACAGTGCAGAGGCCTTTCAGCCCATCAAGTCTGAACACAATCCCATCCAGGCCCTACTCCCATATCCCTACATATTTTAGCCACTAATCCCTCTAACCTACACATCTCAGGACACTAAGGGGCAATTTTGTAGCATGGCTAATCAATCTAACCCACACATCTTTGGACTGTGGGAGGAAACCCGACCAGCCGGAGGAAACCCACGCTGACATGGGGAGAATGTGCAAACTGCACACGGAGAGTTACCTGAGCCGGGAATTGAACCAGGTCCCTGGAGCTGTGAAGCAGCAGTGCTAGCCATTGTCTTACTGTGCCGCCCCTGACTATCTGAAATTGAAGGCATCTGGACCACTTACAGCAAAGAAAATGTCCTCTAGCATTACTCAAACTCCTACTTACAAGTGAGCAGGACATTCAGAGAATGGAATTCTTTCCTCTTAACATATACATCCACCAAAGAAACATAGATAGCTACTTATCTGTAATCTCTGATTCCTTTAATGATCCTTTCTCTGGATTTGCGGTGTCTTATGCTGATGATCATCTTCATCACAAATGGATGAAATGACTTTATCTGCCGTGTGTTGATTCCCTTAATATATCTACAATAAAGGTAAAATCACCATAGCCGAGATAGGCTGCTGTCCCCTTTCAAGGAGAGAGCTGATTGGTGGTGATTTAACCTGAGGGTCACCACACCTCGGACAAGGGACAAGGTTGAGGAGGAGCTTTCATGAACAACCTCATCCGGTACAGGAATTGAACCCGCGACTGTTGTCGACACTCTGCATCACGAACCAACCAGCTGAGCTAACCAACTCAGTGTAAGCAATTGGCTAACATTAGTAACAACCTGTGTTGCCACAGTAATATAAAGGCAATTTAACCTTGACAGTGCAATAGCTACGATGGAAGTGGGTGGTTCAAGTTGCCACATTGAGGTAACTCATTAGTGGTTTCTTTTATAAAGCACCGGTTCCACAAATCAAGAATAGTAGAATCCCTACTGTGCAAAAGGGACCATTGTTTCTGCACTGGATTTCTGACTGAATATCTAACCTAGGCTCTTTACCACATCCATTTCACCTACATACCTTGGGACACTAAGAGGCCAATCCACCCAACTTGCACATCTTTGGAGCGTGGGAGGAAACTGGACCACCCGGAGGAAATATGTGTAGACATAAGGAGAATGTGCAGACTCTGCACAGACAGTGACTCAAGCTGGGAATTGAACTGGGACCCCTGGCGCTGTGAGACAACACTGTGCCACCGTGCCGGCATATTTGGCACAGGGAAACAGTGGATGGTGGGGATTGAGATGGTGAAGGGATGAGGTTTAAGGAACCTCTAAATGATTTTGGGAGCTGGGCTATTGTGTTGGAAAATGAAGTGGGACTTCTAATTGACTCAAGTTTGCACAGTGAGAAGTCTCACGACATAAGGTTAAATTGGACTTTAATCTGGTGCTATGAGACTTCTTACTGTGTTTACCCCAGTCCAACGCCAGCATCTGCACATCAAATCTGCACCCACACACTTGATGCCATCTCCCAAAACATGCTCTGAACTCGCCAAACAGGTGAGCCAGGAAAGTGCACAAGTTGTATTTCCCCAGCCCACTCTATAATCCAACATGCTAATTTTCAGTGTGTTGGTTCACATTGTCCATTTGGATGTGAGGATAATATTTTCAGCCTTCGACTAGAGTTTGTCCTACAGTGTTATGATCTATTTTGTACACCAAGTACAGACAATGTTAAACAAACTATCGCTCACAGATTACTTTGTGTCTCCTGCTAGAATAATTCATGCTCAAGCACAATTAAACAAGAGAAGAGGGAATACATTCCTTGGACAATAAAGTGTAAAGCGAAACTTCCCACTATTAACGGCATTTTTTTTGGAAACGCAGTGTCTGAAGTACCCTTGAGTATTTCAAAATTCACGCAATGTGCTTGGCTTCTTGCTGAACTCTTTCTTTGAGCCCCAGATATAAGCATTACAAATCAAAATATATCTAAATATATCCAAAAGTGTAACTGAGGTAGGTAAAAACGTAACGTTATTCTTTGTCAAAATAGTACAAACATTAAGTTAAGGTACGGTCAATGCAAAAATTACAGTGGCCCCAAATTTCCATGTCACTTTATGCATACCTTCAGTATTGAGTCATGCCTTCTTAATAATGTTTGCAAAATCAGACACTTGCAAAATCATTGCCAACAATTTTTGCCTCAGGAACAACCCCACTACACTGAATTTAGCCATAAGGCCATAGAGGTTTACAGCATGGAAACAGGCCCTTTGCCCCAAGTTGTCCATGCTGCCCTTTTTTTTAAACCCCTAAGTAAGTCCCAGTTGCTTGCATTTGGCTCATATCCCCATCTTACCTATGTTACCCATGTAATTGTCTAAATGCTTTTTAAAAGACAAAATTGTACCCACCTTTACTACTACCTCTGGCAGCTAGTTCCAAACACTCACCATCCTCTGTGTGAAAGAATTGATCCTGTGAACCCATTTGTATCTATCCCCTCTCACCTTAAATCTATATCCTCCAGTTTTAGATTCCCCTACTTTTGAGAAAATATATTGACTATCTAGCTGATCTATGCCCCTCATTATTTTATAGACCTCTATAAGATCATCCCTGAGCTTCTACACTCCAGAGAAAAAGGTCCCAGTCTATCCAACCTCTCCTTATAACTCAAGCCATCAAGTCCCGGTGGCATCTGAGTAAATCTTTTCTGCACTTTATCTAGTTTAATAATATCCTTTCTATAATAAGGTGGCTAGAACTGCACACAGTATTCCAAGTGTGACCTTATCAATGTTTTCAACAAGATGTCCCAACTCCTGTATTCAATGTTCTGACCGATGAAACCAAGTATGCCGAATGCCTTCTTCATCACTCTGTCCACCTGTGACTCCACTTTCAAGGAGCTATGAACTTGTACCCCTAGATCTCTTTGCTCTGTAACTCTCCCCAACACCCTATCATTAACTGAGTAAGTCCTGCCCTGGTTCAATCTGCCAAAATGCATCACCTCGCATTTATCTAAATTAAACTCTATCTGCCATTCGTCAGCCCACTGGCCCAATTGATCAAGATCCCGTTTCAATTCAAGATAACCTTCTTCATTGTCCGCTATGCCACCAATCCTGCTGTCATCTGCAAACTTACTAACCATGTCTCCAATATTCTCATCCAGATTATTAATATAAATGACAAATAACAGTTGACCCAGCACACCGCTGAGGCACACCGCTGGTCACCATCTGCTGCAGGTGCAAACAACCCGATTGTAGCTTTGTGACTTTTCTTGTGACTTACCTGCTGCCATTTTCATTTATACATGTCAGGCACAGAAAACAAAATGAGGTGAGATTTTCCGGCTATGTTTTCCCCAAAACCGGAAAATCCTGCCTCAGATCAACAGACATTTCCATGGGCCGCCCCTGCATAACTTTTATGCACAGTTAGATTGATTGGTCATGAAATTGCCCCTTAGTGTCAATGAGATTAGCAGGGTAAGCATGGTCCTATAGTGCAATATCATAGAAGCATATGTCATATCATTGAACTCTATAGTGCAGAAAGAGGCCCTTTGGCCCATCAAGTCTGCACCGAACACAATCCCACCCAGGCCCTAACCCCATATTCGTATGAAGTTACTATGAAATTCCCCAAGTCACCACATTCTGGCCCCTGTTCAGATTCACCGAGGGAGAATTTAGCATGGCCAATGCACCTAAGCAGCACATTTTTCAGACTGTGGGAGGAAACCCACACAGATACGGGGAGAATGTGCAGACTCGAACCCGGGTCTTTGGCACTATGAGGCAGCAGTAGTAACCACTGTGCCAAAGTGCCGCCTGCTTTAGCTTCAATTTAAAATTGCTTCTTAAAGAAAGTTGGTACACATCCGCATAGCAATCAATAGTGGATAATATATTTTCATTTCTGTATTCAGGGTCAGCAGGAAGATCTCACAAGTTAGACACACAAATAAGGCAAAGGGCTTGGCAAATAGTGTTTTATTTTATCTATCCCAACCTCAGAAGTACACTCTCCACCTCCCCCTGCCACCTAGCTCTGTGAGTTTTATTATTTTTCCTTTGAATTTTGTTGCCAATGTTTGCCCAGGCTATTGTTTAATAGGAACTCCAGTGAGATTGCCCAAAAGCTGGGCTCTTCCAGCCGAAAGCTAAAGGAGATATCACCCACTCAGTTACAGCTGCATTCAGTTCAAATTCAGCTACCAGTGCAAGAAAGCACAATGGTCTAAGCCAAAGAATTTGATGGTGAGTTTATCACACTTATACTAACAAGGGCATAAAAAGATTTCCTTCCCAAGCTTCAACATGTACAAGGTGATGGAAGATAAAGTTTTCATTGCTCCTGAAATAGGGAGAAGATAACAATTTCAATGTGGAAGCAAGGAGTAGCTCAGAAACAGCAGTGTGTACTATCTACAAGATGCATTGCAGTAATTCACCAAAATCCTTAGGCAACACCTTCCAAAACCAACAACCACTTCCATTTAGAAGGACAAGGACAGCAAATACATGGGAACATCACCACATATAAGTTCCCTTCCAAACCACTCACCATCCTGATTTGGAAATATATCGTCATTCCTTCACAGTCGCTGAGTCAAAATCTTGGAATTCCTTTCCCAACGGCACTGTGGATCATGCAGTGATTCAAGAAGGCAGCTCACCACCACCTTCTCAAGGGCAACTAGGGATGGGCAATAAATGCTGGGCAACCCCAGTGATGCTCATGTCCCACAAATGAATAAAAATAAAAACCAGCAATGATATTTGTCTGCATTATATTTAGATAAGTCTCTCATATTGTGAGATTCCAGCCCATTCAGCATTGCATTTCCATTAAATCACAAAACCGACAGCTAATACAGCTTTATCGAAAAATATTCACATCCCATTTTCTGCTCCCAGCCTACTTTATGGTTCCTGATTGTCCTTTATTGATTTTTATGTCCCAGATATTTTATTGAGTTTCAAAAATATTGGAAAATCTCAGCAGGTCTGACAGCGAGAGAGAAAACAGCCAATGTTTCGAGTCAATGCTGATGAAAGATCATTGTAAAAAGTCTTCGGAGGTGGAAGTTGCTTCGCCAAAATTGCTTTATTTACACGACCAAACAACACTACACAGAATGCTGTCTGTGTGCAGTCTATATCTGGAGTGCCAGAGGAACTGACACTCCTTTTTTAAACACAGAGCATGGGACTTCCTGAGTGGACCATCAATTTGGTCCTTAATTAGGAAATTCATATTCAAACAGACCAATCTCAATTGCCTGATTAAAATTGTTACAGTCATCTAGACTCGAGACATTGGCTCTAACCTCTCTCCACAGATGGAGGGATCTGGAAGCAACCACAAGAATTTTCAAATCAAGGTCTTTTAAAAGCCCACTCAAGTTATCTTTCAGTTAAATAAGACAATCAAACTTGCATGGGAATGTATTAAATGCCACCGTACGTATCACAAATGTGAATTATGAGAACTCTGACCAGCGATGCATCCTCTTGAAGTTGAATAGTTACAGATCATAGAATCCTACAGTGCAGAAAGAGGCCGTTCAGCCCATTGCGTCATAATCATAATCTCACTCCAGATATTTACCCTGGCTAACCTACGCATCCCAGGACACTAAGGAGTAATTCAGCATGGCTAACGTATCGAATCAGCACATCATTGGACTGTGGGAGGAAACTGGAGCACCCGGAGGAAACCCGCACAGACATGGGGAGAACATGCAAACTCCACGCACGCAGTGACCCAACCAGGAATCGAACCTACATCTCTTGCGCTGTGGGGCAGCAGTGCTAACCATTGTGCCAGCGTGCTTCCACTAAAATACATAAAATGCATTTATATTCAACATTTCTGTGACATCCATCTCCACGGTTTCAAAACTTTAGACCAGTGGATAATGATTACTTGGATAAAGGAGTTACTCAGCTTGACAGTGTTTTTGCAGTAAAATTAATACCCAATCATTACCCGCCGGCTGCCTCAGTGTCAATTATATGTTAGAAATCAACTCTTTTATAGAGTTACGCTTTGAAGAGAGAGCTTGAGAGCAAAGGTCATCGGTCGTAATTCTCCACAACTATCAGATGTTTTAAAAAGGGCCGCGATCTCTTAAAAGGCGAGATCTCTTAAATAAAGTACCAAAGACAAAACAAAACACACGCTAACACACTCAAAGATAAATTCAGCAGCAGTAGTTTATCTTTAACAAATACCTCTCCAAGGAAAAATTCGTCACTGCGACGTCAAAATATTCCAAATATTCCCAAAATAGATTGCGTTGCTCATATTTTTCAATCGCAAATATGAACAATTTTAAGGAGACATCCTTGAGACCGGAATGTCCCAACGGCAAACAATGGTGAGCCGCCTTCACAAAGGATTAGGGGTAAGGTGGTGGGGGTGGGGGGAATCCATCTGGCCGGAATTTTATGGGCTCGCCCGCCCCGATTCCGGAGGTTGGGCAAGGCTCAGAGAATGGCTGTCTCCATTTTCCTTGGGTGAGGTTGTATGAAACCCGGGTGGATGCGCTGGTAAAATTCCGCCTATTGTTTCCCTTTCTAAATTCTGACTTGACTATTTCACTCTCATTCCCCATCATTCCTAGGCTTACTTTCCAATCCTTAAATTTGACCAGGAAAGGAGAAAGGTCCCGCTATCTGAACACCGCTATTCCTGACCTCATGAACATCCGTGATTGTAATTGCTCCACTACTGGGGGGCCATACCTGCATTTGACCCGCATCCCTCTAACCCTCCACTACTGGGAGCCATATCATTCGTTACCAAAGATCTAAGATGTAGAACTCTCAGCCTAAGCTTCTCTGAGTCTCCCTCTGCCTCTTCGTGACATCCCTTAAAGTCTACCTTTTTGACAAAGTTTTATATCTTTCTCATAGAATCCCTACAGTGGGATTCTAAGGTCCCCCTCACCACATCATTATCAGCTCATAAGAACAAAGAAAATTACAGCATAGGAACAGATCCTTTGGCTCTCCGAGCCTGCACCGACCATGCTACCCACTTTCAGCACTTTAGGATGGAGAACAATATTGAACTGAAGAGTTCAGACCAAAATTAAGCAAGACGCCCCACTCCAATAAAAGGTTGGCCCATTTCATTTATTCATCGAACCTACAGTATGGTGATAAGCCCTTGGGCCCAAACTGGTCCATACTGATCAAAAACTAATCCCATTCGCCTGCATTTGACCCTCTAAACCTTTCCTATCTATGTATCTGTCCAAATGCCTTTTAAATGTCAATGTCCCTGCCTCAACTACTTCCTGTGGCAGCTCATACATAGAATGACAGTAACTCAACTGGATTCACCGTATTATTACAATGGCTACAAGAGCAGTTCAGAGGCTGGGAATACTGCAGCGAGTAACTTACTTTCTGACTCTCCAAAGCCTATCCACCATCTACCAGGCACAAGTCAGATCTGTGATGGAATATTCTCCACTTGCCTGGATGGATGCAGCTCCAACAACACTCAAAAAGCTTGACACCATCCAGGACTAAGCAGCCCCGCTTGATTGGCATCACATCTACAAACAGTCCACTGCTTCACCACTGACGCTCAGTAACAGCAGTGTGTTCTATCTACAAGATGCACTGCAACAATTCATCAGCGATCCTTCGACAGCAGCTTCCAAACCTGCAACTACTTCCATCCGGAAGGACAAGGGCAGCAGATACAATGGGAACACCACCACCTCCAAGTTCCTCTCCAAGCCACTCACCATCCTGACTTGGAAATATATCACTGTTCCTTTGCAGTGGCTGGGTCAAAATCCTGGAATTCCCTCCCTAACAGCATTGTGGATCAACCCACAGCACATGGACTGCAGCGATTCAAGAAGGCAGCTCACCACCACCTTCTCAAGGGCAATTAGGGATGGGCACTGAATGTGTAAAAAAGTTGACCCTCAGGTTCCTGTTAATTCTTTCCTCTCTTAACTTACACCTCTGCCCTCTAGTTCTCAATTCCCCAACCCTGGGATAAAGGTACTCAGTGTATTCACCTTACCCGTGTCTCTCATGATCTTATACACCTCTCTAAGATCACTCCTCAGTCTCCTATGCGCCAAAGAAAAAAGCCCTATCCTGTCCAATCTTTCCCTATTTGTTGTGGAAAAGATTCACACACACACACAAACTTCAGCTGAAAATAGATCTTGTTTTGTGAACAGAGTGTCTCTGAATGTACACAGGAAGATGAAAGTACATAATCACTATTTGCTCCTCGCACCATTATCAAGAATTCAATTAAACTGTTCTTCAAACACAATTCTATTTCCATTTCTACAATTGTTTGAACAAGCTTCAATTTTTCGTCAATTGAAAGCATATTTGTATTGCCATCTGCTCTGAATAGTTGGTTCGAAAGTAAGCATTCTTAGAATGGGACCTCATGCATACATTTGTTACCCCTTGGAATCAACAATACTTTCTTACGTAATATAGAATCCCTACAGTGCAGATGGTGGCCACTCAGCCCATTGAGCCTGCAATCCCATTCAGGCCCTATCCTCATAACCCCACATATTTACCCTGCTAACTGCGTCCACCCCCCCCCCCCCCCCCCAACACTAAGAGGCAATTTACCATGGCCAATCAATTTAACCCACACATCTTTGGACCGTGGGAGGGAGCCAGAGCACCCGGAGGAATCCCACGAAGACAGGGGGAGAACGTGCACATAGACCTTCACCCAAGGCCAGAATTGAATCTGGGGATCACTGGTGCTGTGAAGCAGAAGTGCTAACCACCAGTGCTAAGGTGAATCAGAATCTAAGGACAGAAGGAATTGGAGTAGCAGTAGTGCATCTGGTCCCTCAGGTCTGCCGTGCCATTCAATAACAATAATAATAAGGATGGCACAATGGTTAACACTGCTGCCTGACAGTGCCAGGGACCCAGGTTCAATTCCCAGCTTGGGTCACCGTCTGTGTGGAGTCTGCACATTCTCCCTGTATCTGTGTGGGTTTTCTCCAGGAGTTCCAGTTTTGTCCTACAGTCCACAGATGTGCTGGTTAGGTTGATTGGCCACGTTCAATTGCCTCTTAGTGTCAGGGAAATTATCTGGATTAAGGGGATGGGACCTGGATGGGATTTTTGTCAGTCCAGGCTCAATGGGCTGAATGGCCTCTTCCTGCACTGTAAGAATTCCATGATTCTTCTATGAAAATCATGACTGACCTGATTTTCCTCCCGGCGCCTGTTCAGGTACAATGAGAGAGAATTTAGCAATGCCAGTGCAGTTAACCAGCACATCTTTCGCACTGTGGGAGGAGCACCGGAGGATACCCACGCAGACATGGGGAGAATGTGCAGACTCCACATAGATGATCTCCAAGCCTGGAATCGAACGCATGTCCTTGGTGCTGGGAGGCAGCAATGTTTGTTAAGGGGGGGATGGTGGCACAATGGTATTGTTGCTGGGCTAATAATCCAGAGTAATGCACAGGTTCAAATCCCATCACTGCAGAGCGTAACATTTAAATATCTGGACTGCATGCATGCATGTAGAAGTGCACATTCCCATGGCAACACTTGGGGAGCTGGATGGCTGGATTGGATCAGCTGACAGTGTGGGGTTCAATCCCTGTTACTGTTGGGATGTCTCTTTCCCCTATCTATACTAGTGCTGTGACTCAGAGATGCCTGAAGGTAGAGGCTTCAAGAAGAAGGTACGCCAGTTTGGCTTAGCTACTTAAATTCTGCCAGTTAAAATGACAAGAATTCAATTATTTTTTACGAACGTTGAAATTCCAGAGAAAGCAGAGAATAAGTATGGGTTCGCAGGTGTGAAAGAAGTCAGCACCACACACACGAGAGGGAGAAAACTCTCTTCCTAAACTTGCCTGAGGCATCGCAAAAGAAGCAATTCAACTCACCAACACGTCTTGGCAAAGTTACCGTCAACCTAGAACTCTCTGACATGGCTCTGCAGTCTCTACTCCCCCCATCAATCCATGAACAACCCTTCCCCCCCAAACTCTCCCCCAAAAGCATCATCCACTGCCAACCTGGCCACTGTGTAGAGTTTGCACATTCTTCTTGTGTCTGCGTGGGTTTCCTCCAGTACTCCAGTTTCCTCCCACAGTCCAAAGATGTGGGGGTTAGGTTAATTGGCCATGCTAAGAAATTGCCCCTTAGTGCCCAGGGATGCGTAGGTTAGAGGGATTAATGGGTATAATTAGTGGTGTAGGGATATGGGAGTAGGGCCTGGGTGGGATTGTGTTCGGTGCAGACTCGATGGGCCGAAGGGCCTCTTTCTGCGCTGTAGGGTTTCTATGATTCTAAAAACTGAACTGCGGAGCGCACTGCGGCAAGTTTGTGTGTGTGCTGGGAGGAGCAGGAACGAACTTCTCAAACTGAGTTACGACAAATGAAGTTGGGCCTTGTGTTCAATTTTAACTTCAGCGGCAGTCCGGGTCTGCACAACCTCTCTCCGCTGCTCTCTTCTTGAGGGTCAGGCTTGTTTGAACAATTCCAGTAATTTCCCTGCTCTCTGTCGTGAGAGCTTCTGAAAATGAAAGCGGTGGAAATGGTGTCGATTGACATGAAAATTAAAAAAGAAAATTTAAGCAAGTTTGATTGCTTTGATTTGTATCCCTTTATACAGTCCCTCTGCAGCGCGTGGTGATGTTCAACATCAGGTTGTATTCTTATAGAATCCCTACAGTGCAGAAGGAGGCTATTCTGCCCATCTAATCTGTACTGGCCACAGTCCCACCCTATCCCCATTACCCCATGCATTTACTCTAGCTAGTCCCCGTGACACGAATGGGCAATTTGGCATGCCCATTTCATCTAACCTGCACATCTTTGGTCTGTGGGAGGAAACCGGAGCACCCAGAGGAAAGCTGGGCTGATGGCAGCAAACATGGGAACCCCACCCAGACAGTGACCTAAGCCGGGAATTGAACTTGGATCGCTTAATGCTGTGAGGTAGCAGTGCCACCTTGCTGCCTGCTTATTTAAGAAGAGAACCACGGGCAAAGATCTTCTCTTCCTGCTTCTGCAATGCTACCTCTTTGACATGAGTGACACGGTGGCACAATGGTGAGCACTGCTGCCTCACTGCACTAAGGATCTAGGTCCGATTCCTGGCTTGGTTCACTGTCTGTGTGGAGTTTGTGCCTTCTCCCTGTCTGTGTGGGTTTCCTCTGGATGCTCTGGTTTCCTCTCATAGTCCAAAGATGTGCAGGTTAGGTGGATTGGCCATGACAAATTACCGCTTTGTGTCAGAGGGACTAGCTAGGATAAATGCATGGAGTTAAAGGAGTTGAGCCTGGGTGAGCCTGAGTGCAGGCTCGATGGGCTGAATGGCCCCTTTTTGCACTGTAGAGATCGTACGGCACACCGCTATTTTTCTTCTACATGCCGCATCTCAGTGACATCCTCCAAAAACATGTCCAAAAACGTACACTGATGAGGTCCAGCTCTCCTTCATCACCATCTCCCTCAGTCCCTCCTTGTATCTAGACTGTTGAAATGGTTACCTGGCTTTCGGTATTGGGTAAGCAGGAATTTCATCCAATTAATCACCGCCACAACCAAAGCCATTGTCTTCCGTCCCCTTCACAAAGTCTGTTCACGTACACCGACTTCATGCCTTTCCCTGGCTGTTTTTAACCTCAGTGCCAGGTCTGACCCTGAGAGGATCCTTTGCCCATGCCGCCGCTAAGACTGCCCATTTCCAACTCTGTAACCTGATCCTTCTCCAGTCCTGCAATGGAAGCCTGACCAAGATCTGACGAGGGGTCATCCAGACTCGAAACCTTGGCTCGATTCTCTCTCCACAGATGCTGTCAGACCTGCAGAGATTTTCCAGCATTTTCCATTTTCGTTTTGATTTCCAGCGTCCACGGTACTTTGCCTTCATCCACCTTGGGTCTTCTGGTGCCAAAACCCTGACTTCTGCCTTCCTTACCTCAAGATTTAATTATTTTAACACACTCCCATGTGTCGGGCACGATAGCACAATCATTAGCACTGCTACCTCACAGCGCTAGGGATCCAGATTCAATTCTTGGCTTTAAGTTTATTTATTAGTGTCACTAATAGGCTTACATTGACACTGCAATGAAGTTACTGTGAAAATCCCCTAGTTGCCACACTGTGTTTGGGTACACTGAGGGAGAATTTAACACAGGCAATGCACCTAAGCACCATGTCTTTCATATTGTCAGGGGGGGAGCTGGAGATGTAGGGGAAACCCACGCAGACACAGGGAGAATGTGCAGACTCCAGGCAAACAGTGGCCTAGCCTGGGAATCGAACTGGAGTCCCTGGCACTGTGAAGCAATGGTGCAAGCCACTTCACCACCTGCTGACTTGGGTCACTGTCTGTGTGCAGTTTGCACATTCTCCCTGTGTCTGTGTTGAGTTTCTTCCGTGTGCTCCAGTTTCCTCCCACAGTTCAAAAGATGCACTGGTTAGGTGCATTGGCCATGCTAAATTCTCCCTCTGTGTACCCAAACAGATGCCGGAGTGTGGCAACTAGAGGATTTTCACAGTAACTTCATTGCAGTGTTAATGTAAACATACTTGTGACACTAATAAATAAATTTTGGCTTAATATTTTTTATTATCACTTTTGGACTTGCTATTCCAATGCCTCCCATCTTCCACCCTCCATATGCCAAAATTCTGTTTCTTACCTCCTAACTTGCCCCAAACCTCAGGCGTTCATCACTCCTGTGCTCGCTGACCTACTATGGCTTCCAATTGAAAAACATTTGGACCTAAAAATTCTTGGATGACATTTTCCAGCCTCCCAGTCCCCCACTGGCGGGAGGTGGTATGTTGTTTGCCAGTGGTAGGAGTCTCTGATTCTGTCAATGGAAATTCCCACTGACACCGTCCCCACACCGACAGAAAACACATGGACAGGATTGCACTGCCAATGGGACTGGGAAACCTCGCCAGCATGAACATCCAGAGAATTCCAGCCCTTATCTTTGCAATCACAGTCTTCCGTGGCCTTCCCCCTCCCTATTTCTGCGGCCCCCTCCAACCCATCAAGCCTCCGAGATATCCTCTCATCTATTCTCTCATGCATCCTCCAATTTATTTGCACCAAAGTATCTTCAGTTGCCTAGGCCCTAATCCCTGGAATTCCCTCTCTTAACCTTACCTCCTCTTTACCTTGCTTTCTTCCTTTAAGGTGCTCCTTGAAATCTACCCCTTGGACCAGATTTTTGGCCAATTGCCCTCCACTTGGCACAGTAAGAGATTCTGCTTAATAACACATCTTTGCAAATAGATGCAAGTTGTTGCGAGAAAATCACCCTTGCACTCAGTGTTGCATTTTGCAATGATAGAGAATGTGTTAAAAGATGTACTTGTGTCATCTGCACAGTATCATGCCCGTTCATGCATGAATGCATTTCTTGACGCTTCTGGTGGGTGGTCACACTTGCCGAAGAATGAGCAAGGATCTGATCTTTATTCTATCTTCAGTTGCCAATCACACCAATTCTGCCAAGTGCCGGAGAGGCGGAAACATTACTTCCTAATCTGAGCAAGGATGTCCTTGCTATAGAGGAAGTGCAGTGAAGATTTACCAGACTAATTCCTGGGAATGACAGGACTGTTACAGGAGAGAGACTAAGTCGGTTAGGATTATGTTTAGAGTTTAGATGAGTGAGAAGGGATCTCATAGAGATTTATAAAATTCTCACAGGGTTAGACAGGGTAGATTCAGAAAGAATGTTCCCAATGGTGGGGATATCCAGAACTAAGAGTCTTACGTGTAACATTGGTGTAAAAAATTGTCCCTAAATCACTCTTCCCTCAATCTTCCCCAACAGGCATAGACAAGGGTCACAGATAGGGGTGGGCACTCACAATGTTAAGATGGCGGTGCAGGTTCGAAGGGCCTGTTTCCCGTGCTGTATTGTTTTTTTGTTCATAGCTTGAGGATAAGGGGGTAAACTTTTAGAACTGAGGCGAGGAGAAATTTCTTCACCCAGAGAGTGATGAACGTGTGGAATTCAAAAGGTAGTAGAGGCCAAAAGATTATCTGAAATCACCACTGCAGACATCAGAGCAGCTTTCTTGAAGGTCAATGGAAAGCGACTGGCTCGGATGGGGTACCTGGACATGCACTCAGGTTCTGCATGGATCAGCTGGAACGGCTATTCATAGAGATCTTCAATCTCTCTTTACAACAATCTGAGGTCTCTATGTGCTTCAAGAAGACAACCATCATCCCGGTACTAAAGAAAAGCTAAGCAGTGTGCCTTAATGACTATCATCCAGTGACTCTAACATCCATAATTGTGAAATGAAATGAATCAATTCCAGTCTCCTGGGCTACCTGGATCCACTACAGTTTGCCTACCGCTGCAACAGTCCATAGCAGACACCATCTCCCAGCCCCTGCACTCAACCCTTGCACACCTAGTTAGCAAAGATACCAATGTCAGACTCTTATTTATTGACTATAGCTCAGCCTTCAACACAATTATTGCAAGGAAGCTCATCTCCAAATTCAGTGGCCTGGTCCTTCGCACATCCCCCTGTGGCTGGATCCTGGACTTCCTAACTCACAGACCACAATCAGTAAGGATAGGCACCAACACCTCCTCCATGATCAACACTGGTGTCCCACAAAGCTGTGTTCTCAGCCCCCTACTATATTCCTTATACACCTGTGACTGTGTGGCCAAATTCCTCTCCAATTCGATTTTCAAGTTTGCTGATGACACCACCATCATGGGTCGGATCTCAAACAATGCCGAGACAGAGTACAGGAATGAAATAGAGAATCTGGTGAACTGATGAGGCAACAATAATCTCTCCTCAACGTTACTATAACGAAGGAGATTGTCATCGGCATCAGGAAGTGTAAAGGAGAACTTGCCCCTGTCTATATCAATGGGGAAGTAGAAAGGGTTGAGAACTTCAAGTTTTTAGATGTCCAGATCACCAGCAACCTGTCCTGTTCTCTCTCATGCCAACATTATGTTAAGAAAGCCCACCAATGCCTCTATTTTCTCAGAAGACTAAGGAAATTTGACATGTCAGCTATGACTCTTACCAACGTTTACAGATGCACCACAGAAAGCATTCTTTCTGTTTGTATCACAGCTTGGTATGGCTCCTGCTCTGACCAAGATGTAAGGAACTACAAAAGATTGTGAATGTAGAACAACTGATCACACAAACCAGCCTCCCATCCATTGACTCTGTCTGTACTTCCTGCTGCCTCGGAAAAGCAGCCAACACAATTAAGGACCCCATGCACCTCAGACATTCTCTCTTCCACCTTCTTCCTTTGGGGAAATGATACAAAAGTCTGAGGTCACGTACCAACCGACTCAAGAACAGCTTCTTTTTTGCTGCTGTCAGACTTTTGAATGGACCTACTTTGCAGTAAATTGATCTTTCTCTACACCTGGTTTCTACATTTCTATGTAAGTCCAAGCTATTTTGGTTGAATCAGTGACTGGGAGAGATCTTCACACTGAGACTGCAAGACAACATGATTCACATTCTCAAATTTCAAATATACCTCAATGTGGGGAGGAACAGAAAGTCTTCCAGTGCAAAAATTCTGAAATATAAACAGGGAGAGATACAAACGTACAGACCCATCAGTATCCAAAACGAAAAAGAATTGATTAAGTATCAGTATGCCAACTATTAGCAACTTTCTCGTTAATGTAGACTTTAGTACCTGTTAAATGCCAGGCCAGGGTTCAATGCTTTAACAGGGAGCTGCCAATTTCCATGACAGCATGATGGTGTCTGTTTTGGAGCGGCACGGTGGTTAACACTGCCGTGTCACAGCGCTGGGGACCCAGGTTCAATTCATGACTTGGGTCACTGACTGTTTGCACATCCTCCCCGTGTCTGTGTAGGTTTCCTCCAGGTGCCCCGGCTTCTTCCCACAATCCGAAAGATGTGCAGGTTAGATGGATTGGCCAATGTAAATTACCCGTTAGCATCAGGGAGACTAGCTAGGGTAAATACATGGCCTAATGGGGATAGAGCCTGGGTGCGATTCTAATCGATGCAGTCTTGATGGTCCAAACAGTCTCCTTCTGCACTGTAGGGATTCTGATTCTACTAAAATAAAAGCAAATTACCGTAGCTGGAATCTAAAACCAAAGGAGAAAAGCTGGAAAATCTCAGCAGGTCTGTAAGGGGAAAATCCAGACACTTTGACAAAGGGTCATCTGGACTCGAAATGTCAGCTCTTTTCTCTCCTTACAGATGCTGCCAGACCAGCTGTGATTTTCCAACATTTTCACTTTTGGTCTATGATTCTATTGAATTATATTCCTCCCTAAAGTGTTATAAAGCTGTCAGTGCGCCTCCGGCATTTTTGTTCTTATTTTTGAAGGTTTACTTGACTGTATTCAAAAATGTCTTGGAAGAATTGTTGTATAATCAATAAGATATGATGCTGTTGAATTCACTATAATTTGGGCCATGACCCTTGGTCAGAGGAGAATGGATCATTTTTACGACTAGCGCACACTTCTAGCATCAGGCACTCAAAGAATGGGCTACTCCTTGGTGTTTCAGCTCTCGGCACAGTAACAATATGACTCCTCAGCTGGAATCTCAATAGCCATTCCGTACTTGTGTGAGTCTGACATTTACATTCCACATATCTATCAGTTACCCTGACTCAAACAGCTCAATTAGTCTAAATTGGTGCTGTGTTGTTGATTGTTTGATGCAGTGCGTTCCTAACTTCTGGCGATTAAACTGAGGCTGCCTGCCTCATTAGCAGCCTTCAAAGAAAGGGAACTTTCATCTGGCCTGCTTTCAAAACCCCATCCCAGAGTTGAAAGTGCAGTTCTCAAAACTGACTAGACCCAATCAGCATCCTTTTTCATTATCCAAAGATTAGTCTTCAGGCAATTGGCTGTTTATCTCATGGAATTGTAGGATCCTGTCAGTGCAGGAGGAGGCCTTTTGGCTCATTTAGCCTGGACAATCCTGCCCAGGCCCTATCCCCGGAACCCCACTTATTCACCCTGCTAACCGCCCCTAATAGTAAGGCTGCAATTTTATTGGCACACACGCCTTAGGAATTGGAGCGGGCGATGGGCAACAGGCAGATTCTGGGAAGGTCCATGACCTAGGGCTGGATTTTACTGTTTTGGGACAAGTGAAGCCATAAAATCCCGACCTTTGGGTGAATTGAGCAATGCATAACCTGCACATCTTTGGAGTGGTGGAGGGAACTGGAGCACCCGGAGGAAAACCACGCAGAGACAGGGAGAATGTGTAAACTCACACAGACAGTCACCCAAGGCTGGAATTGAACCGGGGACCCTGGCGCTGTGAGGTAGCAGTGTTAACCACTGTGCCACTGTACACTTGGAAAAACTGTGACATAGTGTGGAGTTTGCACATTCTCTCCACGCCTGCGTGAGTTTCCTCTGCATCTCCGATTTCCTCCCGCATTCCAAATATGTACGGGTTAGGTTGATTGGCTATGCGAAATTGCCCGTTGGTATCTGGGGATTAGCAGAATAACTAAGTGGGGTTATGGACTTCTGGCCTGGGAGGGATTGTGATCGGTGCAAACTCAAAGGGCCAAATGGCTTCTTTCTGCACTGTAGGGATTCTATGATTCTATATGATTCAGAGAGTTAATTGATTCATATTATTTTATATAATTCTTTTTATAAGGGATGTGGCCTTAAAATCATAGAATCCAGTAGTGCAGAGAGAGGCCATTTGGCCCATCTAGTCTGCACCAACAATAATCCCCTCCATGCCCCATTCCCATAACCCCATGTGTTTACTCTGCTAGCTCCCCTGATACTAAGGGGCAATTTAGCAGGGCCAATCCACCTATCTTTGGAATGTGAGAGGAAACCCACACAGATATGGGGACAACATGCAGACTCCACACATTAAAGCAACATGCTACCATCTTTAAAGAAAAGCTAATTATTTTGTACTGTTGTGTCTTAATTGCCGTAACCCATGATTAAAATGCTCAATTAAACTGTTACTTTCATCGAAGCGCCCAAATATTATTAAAATGAAAGGAGAGGAAACAATCTGTCACACAAAATGTTTGCCCATATTAACCATTCGAAAGGGAAACATAAAGATACATAATGGAATCACTTAATGCGCTGCTTGTACAAGAACAGAACTATTGCCTCTTTGTTTGTCCTACATTTTGTACAGAAACTACACTTGCAAACTAGCAGGAATAAGCATGGCGACAAACTGATTAACACTGCTGCCTCACAGTGCCAGGGTCCTGGGTTCGATTCCCAGCTTGTGCCAGTCTCTGTGTGGACTCTGTACATTCTCTCTGTGTCTGCATGGTTTTCCTCTGGATGCTCCCATTTCATTCCAGAGTCCGAAAAATGTGCTGGTTAGATGGATAGGCCCTGCTAAATTATCCCTCACTGTAACCAAATAGGCGTGACGACTAGAGGATTTTTGCAATAACTTCATTGCAGTGTTAATGTAAGCTTGCTTGTAACGCTGTTAAATAAGGACTCCAGCACAGCTCACTACAGGGATGATTCACTCATTTCTCCATTAGTATCTTTGGCATTACCCAAGATGTTTAAGTTTAAATTGACTTATTACCATCACAAGTCGGCTTACATTCACACTGCAATGAAGTTACTGTGAAAATCTCCTAGATGCCACACTCTGGCGCCTGTTCAGGTACACTGAGGGAGAATTTAGATGGCCAATGCTCCTAACCAGCACGTCTTTCAGATTGTGGGAGGAAATAGGAACACCTGAAAGAAACCCACGCAGGCATGGGGAGAACACGCAAACTCCACACAGACAGTTTCCCAAGCTGGGAATTGAACTCGGATCCCTGGCACTATGAGGCGGCAGTGCCGTTGGGGGGAAACCGGAGCATCTGGAGGAAACCCATGCAGACACAGGGAGAATGTGCAGATTCCACACAGACAGTGACCTGAGCTGGGAATCGAGCCCAGATCCCTGGCGCTGTGAGGCAGCAGTGCAAACCACTCTGCCGCCCCCTAATAGTTCGGAATCCAGTTCTCAATTCCAAATTCCCCTGGCATGTTCGAACCGAGTGAGAAAATGTGCGCCGCAAAATTTCAAAGATAATTCGATATTTCAGACGGTGACTTAATTTGATTAATGTGCACCCATCCGGTTTGAAGTTCAGCCACACATCCCAGTCGAAAGCTTCAAATGAAAGACTCGGAGCTGCCTGCTCATTAAAGACACTTTGGCTCATTTCAGAGTCTTTAATGAATAATCTGGAAATAGGCAGCTGAAACTGCCAGAGTGTTAATTATAGAATCTCACTTGTTGATCTATATCATTAGCATTTTGGCATGTTACAATTCATCTGATGTTTTTCTGTTGGCACTGCTGCATTCCAGTTAGAACTCACATCACAGCAGCCGTTACCCCGTTGACAATTCCACCATTAAAATTTTTATCTCCATTAAATGACCTCAGGCTGCACACGGGGGTCAAAGGTTTATTTGCTCATTTCCAAGGTACTTTTTCCTAATGTTGCACAGATCCAAAATCCCCTGCGGAACTGTGAACCCACGTCTGGACATGATAAGGTAGTGGTCCAGGTATAAGTATGCACGCTGTTATGAAAGAATCAGATTTCAAGCACTACAAAAGATGTGCAAGTTAGGTGGATTGGCCATGCTTACTTGCCCCTTAGTGCCTAAAGATGTGCAAGTTAGATGGTTTAGTCATGATAAATTGCCTCTTAATGTCCAAACATGCACAGGTTAGATGGATTGGATTAGTCATGGTAAATTGTCCCTTAGTGTCCCAAAATGTGCATGATAGATTGATTGGCCACAATAAATTGCCCCTTATTGTCCCTAGATGTGTAGGATTAGAGGGATTGGTGGTGTAAATAAGTGGGGTTACGGATAGGGATAGGGTACAGTGGTTAGCACTGCTGCCTCAGAGCTCCAGGGATCTGCGTTCGATTCCCAGCTTGGGTCACGGTCTATGTGGAGTTTGCATGTTCTTCCTGTGTCTACATGGGTTTCTTACGGGTATTCTGGTCTCCTCCCACAGTCCAACGATATGCAGGTTAGGTGTGTTGGCCATGTTAAATTTTTCCTTAGTCTCCTGAGTAGGCTAGAGGGATTAGTGGGTTAAATTTGTGCGTGGTAAATAGATAGTGGGTGGGTAAATCCTGGGTGGGATTGTTGTCAGTGTGGGTTCAGTGGGCAGAATGACCTCGCTCTGCACTGTAGGGATTTTATGATTCTACGGCACAGGGGCACAGTGGTTAGCGCTGCTGCCTCCACAGCGCCAGGAACCAGGATTCAATTCTAGCCTCGGGTCACTGCCTGTGTGGAATCTGCACATTCTCCCTGTGTCTGTGTGGGTTTCCTCCAAATGTTCTGGTTTCCTCCCACAGTCCAAAGATGTGTGGGTTGTGCAGGTGGATTGGCCATGCTACATTGACCCTGGTGTTAGGGGATTAGCAGGGTAAATCCATGAGGTTAAGGAGATAGGACCTGGGTGAGATTGTGAGAGGGGTGTGGACTCGATGGGCCAAATGGCCTCCTTCTGCACTGTGGGGATTCAATGATTCTATAAATTTGTGGAGTTACAGGGATTGAGTATGGGTGGAATTATTGTCAGTGCAGACTCGATGGGCCAAATGGCCTCCTTCTGCACTATAAAGATTCTATGATTCTGTAAATTTGTAGGGTTACTGGGATGGGTCTTGTGTGGGATTATGGTCAGTACAGACTCGAAGAGCCGAAAGAACTTCTTCTGCATTGTAAGGATTCTATAATTCTATAAATTTGTAGGGTTACAGGGATGGGGCTTGGGTGGGATTGTGGTTAGTCCAGGCTCAATGGGCCGAACGATCTCCTCCAGCATTGTAAGGACTCCAAGATTCTGTTCTATATGGTATCGAAATCATCAAGAATTTTGCTTGCTATCAGTTACCTCTATCCCACATCAGAAATCTTATGGAATTAATGAATATGATATCCCCAGGATGCCCACTGAGAAGCCTAATAGAAGGCAGTGTTTGCTGTTGCTTGCAGATAGATTTTGCTGGCAGCCGGGTACATTAGGAGGTTTGAGGTTCGTCTGCTTGCCAGAATTGGAGCTGGTGCTAAAGATAACCAGCATCCTGTCTCCTGGTTTCTTTCATTTCAATGCACTGAATCATGCCTCTTGGCGTGAAACCTGCCGGACTCTCTCTTGCGAACACAGGATGCAGGAGCGAGCAAAGGTATAATCAGAGATTACTGTCAATACATCAATGCAGAACGTTGATGGGGTAAAGTCTCCGGTGCTGGAGAGGAATCTGACACTGAAGGGGAGAATGGAACCACTGATATGCAGGTAGAGGCTTTGACAGAATCCTTAACCACAGAGGACGCAGCCTGTTCAAAAAAAAAGGGGCCTTTGTGGAAAAGAGAGCTGGAAGCGCCTCCAGAGGGAAATGACTGTTTTCTAGGGGAGGATGTCCAAATCTGGCAGCACAATGATGTCACTGTAGTATTGAGCGAAAGGTAAATGGTGCCCAAAGTAAATTGTTCGGGTCGCTGGGGCTAAATTAAACCGACTCCTGTGAGTTCAGCCAGGATATGAGACCATAAAATGATACAACTTGTGCGGAACTTCCCAGCTTGAAGGAGCACTTCATGAAGGTAAACTTCATCAGCAAATTAAATCTTCTTTCTGTTGTTACTAGCTTCCAATAGAAACCCGTCAATGTCAGGTTGAATTCTGTGCACAGATTTATTCAGCCAGCTCACACGATGATAGATTAGCGCCAAAATTCTACCGATCCCCCCCCGCCATGGAATCGGAGCGGGCAAGGGGCGGACAATGGAAATGTCTGTTGTCCCCAATTTCTGGTCTCGCTCGAGCAAGGTTAATGTAGAAGTCCAAAACTAAAACACATTTTTGGAATATTGAACAGAAAATCTGATCAGGTATTATGTTGGTCAGTCTCAATTTCTCAATTACACTCAATTCGTTTAAGAAGTGGATTCAGGCATATTGGAGGTGATGTTCATAAGATATAGGAGCAGAATTAGGTCATTCAGCCCATTGAGTCTGCTCCACCATTCTATCATGCCTGACATGCTCTCTTCCCACTTTCTTGCCCTCTCCCCATAACTCTTTGACCCATAACCATTTAAAAATCTGTCCAACTCCTCCTTAAATTTACTCACTGTCCCAGCATCCACCGCACTTTGGGGTAGCAAATATCACAGATTCACAATCCTTTGGGAGAAGCAGTTTCTCCTCAACTCTGTTTTAAATTTGCTGCCTCTTATCCTAAGATGATGACCTCTTGTCCTGGAATGCCCCACCAGCAGAAGCAGTTGCTCCACATCTGCTTTATCCATACTTTAACATCTTATATAGCACAATTCGATTAGTGGTATTATTGCTAGTCTATTAATCCAGAAGCTCAGTTAATGTTCTGGAGACCCGGTTTCGAATTGGCAGATGGCGGAATTTGAATTCCATAAAACATATCTGGAATTAAGAATCTATTGATAACCATGAAACCATTATCAGAAAACCCATCTGATTCACTGATATTCTTTAGGAAAGGAAATGTCCCATTCTTACCCAGTCTGGCCTACATGTGACTCTAGAGTCACAGCAATGTGGTTGATTCTCAACTGCCTATGGGCAACTAGGGATGGGCAATAAATACTGGCCAGCCAGCGACACCTATATCCCATGAATAAATTTTTAAAAAGGCTGTGACGTTAGGCGAATATCCTTCGTCCAATCTTTGTTACATGTGAATGGCACGTGGAGACCTTTTGCAATCTCACCTACAGCAGGCCAACCAAAAGTCTATTGACTTGGCAAAATTGATAAATCTCACCGGCAGTTGGAACTTGAACGGCACAGATCAGCTAGATAGTCAATATCTTTTCCCAAAGGTAGGGGAGTCTAAAACTAGTGGGCATAGCTTAAAGGTGAGAGGGGAGAGATACAAAAGTGTCCAGAGGGGCAATTTTTTTGACACAAAGGGTGGTGAGTGTCTGGAACAAACTGCCAGAGGTAGTAGTAGAGGGGGAGAAAATTTTGTGTTTTAAAAAGCATTTAGTTAGTTACATGGATAAGATGGGTATTGAGGAATATGGGCCAAATGTGGGCAATTGGGACTAGCTTAGGGGTTTTATAAAAAAGGGCAGCATGGACAAGTTGGGCTGAAGGGCCTGTTTCCATGCTATAGACCATAGCCTGAGGATACATGGTAGACCATTAAGGATGGAGATAAGAAGGTATTTCTTCATCTAAAGAGTGGTGAGCCTGTGGAATTAATTACCATAGGAAGTAGTTGATGTCAAAACACTGAATGTATTCAAGAGGATATAGCGCTTGGGGTGAATGGGCAAAGGTTATGGGGAGAAAGCAGAATTAGGCTATTGAGTTGGACGATTGTGATGAATGGCAGAGCAGGTTTGAAGGGCCGAATGTCCTCCTCCTGCTCCTATCTTCCATGTTTCTCAAGGGTAATTTTGGGATGGGCAATAAATGCTGGTCTAGACAGCGAAGCCCATGCCCCACACAACAACTCTCACTTCCTCTCTGCTTTGGCCTTAAAACAGAAAGCCATTTCCTGGGCTTTAATGCTTCTGTTTCTGATCTAATAAATAAAGCTTATCTAATAAACTTCAAGCACCGAATGTTGCTGCTGGCTGGAATAATGAAACAGTCTCCCAGGTAAACACACTCCCCCACCATCCAGAGAGTCAGAAATTTACCGAGGTGAGATTTCCAAACTGGGGGCTTCTGCAGTTTAACTCCCTGGGCACTCATGTATTTTTGCAAACAGATGGTGAGCAGTTTGGGGAGACATTTGGAGACAGAGTTAGGGGTGGGGGAGAATTGGTGATTGCGTGGGGCGGGGATTTGGGTAGCATGCCGGAGGGTTTGGCTTTGATCACTGGGGAGATTTACAGGTTAGTTAGTTTGATTTGGTTTTGGAATTTAAAATCCCTACAGCGCAGAAGGAATCCATTTGTCCCATCGAGTCTGCACTGACCACAATCCCAACCAGCCCTCATTCCTGTAATCCCATTCGCTGCTAATCCCCCTGACGCTGGGATCAATTTAGCATGGCCAATCCATCCAATCTGCACATCTTTGGACTGTGGGAGGAAACCCACACAGACACGAGGAGAATGTGCAAGCTCCACACAGACAGTGACCCACATTGAACTCGGGTCCCTGGCACTGTGAGGCAGCAGAGTTAATTGCTGATTTGATTTATTATTGTTACATGTGTTAACGTATGGTGAAACGTATTGTTTCTCGTGTGCTACACAGACAAAGCATACCGTTCATAGAGAAGGAAAGGAGAAAGTGCAGAATGTAGTGTGACAGTGTGGGGGTATGGGGGTGTGTGGGGTGTGGGAGGTATGTGGGGGGGAGCAGTAGGAGGGGGAGACAGTGGCGCATGGAAGCAAGAAGAAAGCATTACTATTCCTCCCAGGCCGCAAGCACTGAGAAAGAAATAGAACCCACATCTCCCTTCAATTGTCCTGGCAACCCTGCTGAACACAGTAAGAAGTCTCACAACACCAGGTTAAAGTCCAACAGGTTTACTTGATAGTAACCGCCACAAGCTTTTGGAACGTTGTTCCTTTGTCAGGTGAGTACAGAGTGCCTGCTGGCCAGAGTTCAGCTTAAAACACAGATCAAATCTTGGATTTTTAGTGTTTAAATGAGCAGCCAAGCTCCTGGAAATGGATGGGTTCCCTGATTCCAGCCTCTCAACGCCATCAAAATCAGAGGGGGGCAGGTGTGAGACTGGCTGGATTCAGATTTGAGATTTCTTTGACATTTTATCTTTCCACCCTATCCAAAACCACTCATTATTTCGGAAGGTTGCTCAAAAACATGATCATCAATTCCAGCTTGACATTCTCTTGTAGAATTGCGGGAGTGCTGCACTGTTGGAGATGCCATGCAAACATAGAAACCAGAAGCAGGAGTAGGCTATTCAGCCTTCCAACTCTGCTCCACATTTATTATCACCATGGCTAATCATCAAATTCGATATCCTGATCTCTCCAATCCCAAGAGCTATATCTAATTTCTTCTTGAATATCTTCTTGACAACGTTTTGGCCACAACTACTTTCTGAGGCAGTGAATTCCAGTCATTACCACTCTCTGGGTGAAGAAATTTATCCTCACCTCAGCCCTCCCCACCATCAGGAACACTCTTTCTGACTCTACCCTGTCTAACCCTGTTAGAATTTTATAAGTTTCTGTGAAATCCCCTCTCACTCATCTAAACTCCCATGAATATAATCCCAACTGACTTGGTCTCTCATCACATGACAGACCTGCCATCCCAGGAATCAGCCTGGTAAATCTTTGCCGTATTTGCTTTATAGTAAGGGCATTCTTCCTCATGAAACCAAGGGTTCATTCTTTCCCCTCAGTTGGATGTAAGATTTTTTGGGATTGTGGAGTTTCCCTTTCCACCATCCAAGAAGTTGGGGTGTGACCAGATTGCCGTAGATATTGCTGGCCCTGCAGCAATTAACCCTCCAATGAGTGTCACCTGATTGAAAATGGGATTTCGGCCCATCAGTCAGGAGGAATTCTAGCCCCTGAGAGCTCCCAACCAATCAGAGTGGCTGATGGCTCTCTAGTGGACAGAGCTGGGACTGCAAGCAGTCTCCAGAGTCTTAAGTCCCAGGACTCCAGGACCAGTTGAGTGGGACGGTCTCAGTGCAGCGAAGGGAGGGGAAGCAATAGGGATTGGGCAGACTTTAGTATGGGTGCTGGAGGAGTGGCCAGCAAGATGTTTTAGAGCGGATGTTGAAAAGAAGCTGTTGATGATGCACCAATTACCAACCAACCCCCCACCTCCTTCCATCACCCCTCTCCACCTTTCCTCCCATGGCCTAAGTTTTCAGACCTACACTTCCCTCTGCCATTGATCTCCTCCTGTCAGTCTGCAAATTGAGGCTGGGTGGGAAACAGACTTTAAGTGGTCCTTATTTGGCTACCTAAAGGCCTCAGTTGGGGCAAGAGTAGTGGGGTTGGAGAGAATAGCCTTATCTTCACTTGTCAAATTGCAAAGAGGTTGGGGAGGGATGTGAGACTCCCTTGGAAAGGTCAACTAAAGAATCATGAGGCCATTCCAACCCTCTGTTTACTAACCTGACAGCAGAGAAAGGTAAAATCCTACCCCATCGCACTCTTTTGAAAAGAACTTGGCTGTTCTCCCTGGCATTTTGGACAATACCTATCCAGGCAAGACTGATTGTAATCTCATTGCCGTTGGGAGAAAAAACTTTTCAATCTTCAGAGGTGGTGCTCGGAGACTGGAGAATTGCAAATACAGAATCACAGAATCAAAGAGAGCAGAAGAGGGCCGTCAGCCCATCGAGTCCCCACTGACACATTAGAAACATGTGCACCGCCATCTAACTCCATCTGCCTGCACTTGGTCCATAGCTTTGAATGTTATGATGTGTTTTAAAGGATATGAAGCATCCCGCCTCCACCAAACTCCCAAGCAACGCATTTCAGATCATCACTGCCCTAAATCTCCCACCCCTCACCTTGAACTTATGTCTCTCTCATGATTGACCCTTCAACTGAGGAGAACTCTTATCTACTATGTCCATGTCCCTCATAATCTTCTACACCTCGATCAGGTCGCCCCTCAGTCTTCCCTGCTCCAATGAGAAGATGCTACAATCCTGTTCAGAAAAGGGTATAAAGATAAGCCCTACAAGCCAATCAGGTTAACGCTGGTGGTGGGGACGCTTTTAAAAATTACCATTCTGGACAAAATTAACAGACACATGGGCAAAAATGCCATTATCAAGGAAAGCCAGCTCATATTTGTTAAGGGCAAACTATTGCAGTAGCATAAATCCAGGGAGTGTGGGCTGCAGCAGGAGAGGAATGAATGGAAAGGGTTAAATAAACAGCCTGACGATAGTATTCACACTCACTGTGTGTATCCCACACAGCACTAACACAGTCACACTCAAGGCAAAATAACAGAATTGGTATCTTGGCAAAGTTCCACAATGTCACGAGGAGCCGTTATGCATCTGGAAAACTAATCAAGTATCAGGGAAATGGGGACAATTAACATAACATTGAAATCTGTTTGACAAACTCAAGGCTTTGATATTGCAAAGAGGTAGACAGGAGATGTCCAGAAAATGATTAAAGCTAAAGCATACAGGACAATGGATCTGTACAATGTGATCAAAAACAGAACTGTAGCCAATTTGAAGTAATAATCTGATGACCTAATTGAAACATAACACTTTGTAATACAAAAGAATATAAGATTATATAAGAACCTATAATTAGCAGAGTAGCTTGGAAACAAGCTATAGTTACAGCCACAAGTTCTGCTCTCCCTCATGCATGTTAAATAAAGCCATTTGTTGAAGTTCTACACAATCTCGGAAGACTCAGTTGGTTTTTTTTCTCCATTACCATGATGAACTGATTTCTTCAGTTTTTTTGCTAATGCAATGGGGAGGGTTGATGAGGATAATGTGGTCGATGTTGTATACCAACTCACAGAATACATTTGACAAAATGCCACACAACAGACCGGTGAGCAAAGTTCGTGGACTGAGCATTCCCCAGGGATCACTGTTCATGATAGACAACAATGCCCCAGACCTTACATACTGATCAGACTTTCAGAATTATGGATGATACAAAACCTGGAAGTATTGTGAACAATGAGGAGGACAGTGTGAAACTTCAAAAGGACATAAACAGATCTTTGGAATGAGCAGGCAAGCAGCAGATGAAATTTAATGCAGAGGAACATAGACCACTTAGCCCATTATGCCTGCTCCACTATTTAGTGCAATCATAGCTGATCATCCACTTTAATGCCTTTTTCTCCACACTATCGTCATACCCTTTTAGGTCAGTAATTTAGAAATCTGTCAATCTCTACCTTAAACATGCTAAACGACTGAGATTCCACAGCCTTTGAGGGAAAAGAATTCCAAAGATTAATAACCCTCTAAGTAAAACACTTCTCCACTTTTTTAAGTGGTTTACCCTTTATTTTGAAGTTGTGTTCCCTGGTTCTAGACTCCCCAGTAAGAAGTCTGACAACATCAGTTTTAAATCCAACCGATTTATTTGATTGATAAAAATAAATTTATTTATTTATTTGCAAGTAAGTTGGTTGGATTTAAAACTGATGTTGTCAGACTTCTTACTGTGTTTACCCCAGTCCAACGCCGGCATCTCTACATATAGACTCCCCAGCCAGGGGAAACATCTTACCCACACCTTCCCTGTCTATTAAGTATTTACTGGAGGCATGGTGGTTAGCACTGCTGCCTCACAGCGCCAAGGAGCCGAGTTTAATTCCCAGCATGGGTCATCGTCTGTGTGGAGTTTGCACAGTATTCCTGTATCTGCATGGATTTCCTTCAGGTATTCCAGTTTCCTCTCAAAGATGTGCAGGTTAGGAGGATTGGCCATGCCAAGTTGCCCCTTAGTGTCGGGGGACCAGCTAGGGTAAATGCATGGGGGTTATGGGGATTTTGCCTGGGTGGGGTTGTATTTGGTGCTGACTTGATGAGCTGAATGGCCTCCTTCTGCACTGTAGGGATTCTACGATAATCATTTCAGTCCCTGAGGTGTAGGTACACCCACAGTGCTGTAAGGAAGGGAAATCCAGGATGAGACCCAGTGACAATGAAAGAATACTGATATATTTCCAAGTCAAGATGTGAGTGACTTTCAGGGCAACCTCCAAGTGGTTGTGTTCCCATGTACCTGCTGTTCTTGTTCTTTGAGTTGCTAGCAGTCGTGGAATTAGGTGGTGATATCTAAGGAACCTTGTTGAGTACCTGCAGTGCAGCTTGTAGATGGTACATACGGTTGCCATAGTGTACTTGGTGGAGGGAGTGAATATTTATGGAAGGGGTGCCAATCAAACGGGGCTGCTTTGTCCTGAATGGTGTTGACCTTCTTGACCGTTGTTGGAGCCGCACTCATCCAGACAAGTAGAGAATATTCCATCACACTCCCGATTTGTACCTTGTGGATGGTGGATAGTCTTTGCGGGAGATCAGGAGATGAGTTACTCACCACAGGATTCCTGGCCTTTGATTTGTTAGACCGGCTCACTTTCTGGTTAATCGTAACCCCCAAGATGTTAACAGTGGGGGATTCAGCAAAGGCAATGCCATTGAATGTCATTCATTTTGGTAGGAAGAATGCAGAGAGACAACACAAAATAAAGGATAACATTCTAAAGGGGGTGCAGGGGCAGAGGGAGCTGGCTGCAAAGATATGCGGAAATTATTGAAGATGGTAGGATGGGTTGAGAGAGTGATTAATAAAGCATACAGCATCCTGATGTTTTATTAATAGGCATGATGTGGAGATGCCGGTTTTGGACTGGGGTAAACACAGTAAGAAGTCTCACAACACCAGGTTAAAGTCCAATGGGTTTATTTGGTAGTAGACACCACTAGCTTTCGGAACGCTGTTCCTTTGTCAGGTGAGTAGGGAGAACCAGGGACTTGGGTTGATTCCTGGCTTGGGTTACTGTCAACACAGAACACAGAATCCCTACAGTGCAGAAGGAGGCTCCTTAGCCCATTGAGTCTGCACCAAACCACAATCCCACCCAACCACCAACCCCGTAGGCCCAATTATTTACCCTAACTTGGTGCCCCTGACACTAAGGATCAATTTAGCATGGCCAGTCAACCTAACCTGCACATCTTTGGACAGTGCGGAGGTTCCACGTACTACCCATGTCTGTGTGGGTTTCCTTCGAGTGTTCCGGTTTCCTCCCATAGCCCGAAAGATAGGCTGGTTTGGTGCATTGGCTGCACTAAATTCACCCTCAGTGTACCCGAACAGGCGCCGGAGTGTGACAACTGGTGAATTTTCACAGTAACTTCACTGCAGTGTTAATGTAAGCTTACTTGTGACGCTAATAAATAAACTTGCAACTTAATCTTAAACTTAGGTCACACACTGACAGCAGCAGCAACAATACCTGTTAATTAGAACCAGGACGTGATTTTCCTGGGTTTCTATGCTCCATCCGTCCTCCAACTCTACAAACCTCCATTCCCACATCCCGTTTCCCCCCACACCACATCCATTCCCACATCTTCCTGCCCCCCCCTCCAAGGGCACTAATCGGGTGGCAGGCCTGATTAAATCCTAATTCCATGGAATTCCCACTTTGTAGGCAACAAAGGTGGGAATGCCTGCTGGGATAGGTCCCAACTCCTGATTCTCCCGAATTCTTGGACAATGCAGCAACGATGAATGAGACTAGCCCCTGGGATGAGGAACTTCAGTGCCGGAAGTGAATTGGAGAAGCTGGGCTTTTTCTGTTTGGAGATGAGATGGTTGAAAGGGGATTTGATAGCGATGTTCTAGATCCTAAGGGAACTGGGGATCGGGAGAAACTGTTTCCGTGAGAGCAAGAATCAGATGATTCAAATTAATAGGCCAAAAAATAATAGCAATATGTGGAAAAACCTTTTAACGCAGCGTATGGTTAGGATCTAGAATGCGCTGCCTGAGGAGAAAGGTTTAATCGAGCATTGAAGAGCAAATTCGATCATTATCTGGAAATGGAAAGTGTGCAGGGCTTTGGGGTAAAGATGATGGTGAGTTGCTCCTGCAGAGAGCCAGTACAGACATAAAGGAAGCAAACAGCTTTGCTCTGCACCGTAACGATTTTTTGATTCAATCATTCCGAAATGTATTGAGAACTGTTTCACGTTTGGACGGATTAATGTCCTGAAACTGTCTGACTACCGTGAACTCATTCATCAATTAAAACTAACTGAAAGCAAATTAAATCCAAGTTCAAAAGAATTAAATTAATTCAAAAAAAATCATTCGTACGACTTCAAAGAGCAAAGCAATAAGAGATATAGATGGCGATAATAATTAGAATTCCCCCGCAATGCTGCCTCAAGTCAAAGTGGGAAGTACGTCTGGAGTCCTCTCAAAGGAAGCAAGCTCCACCTTAGAGGGCAATGGCTTTGAAATTATTTAAGAACAAGCAGAGTATTTTGTTTCTGAAGTTGAGCCTTGGCCCTGTTTTAGATTGTCATAGCTTGACAAAAAGCTGTCGGCATTGTGATCAGTACTTCCATTTTGTTAGACATTGCTATCCATGAGATTGGATATTCCATGCATAAAAACGTACAAGAAAGGAGCAGGAGAGGCCATTCGGCCCTTTGAGCCTGTTCTGTCATTCATTATGATCATGGCTGATCATCCAATTCAACAGCCTAATCCTGCTTTCTCCCCATAATCTTTGATCCCATTCGCCCCATGTGCTATATCCAGCTGCCTCTCGAATAAATTCAATGTTTTGGCATCAACTACGTCCTGTAATGAATTCCACAGGCTCACTGCTCTTTGGGTGAAAAAATGTCTCCTCGTCTCCATCCTAAATGGTCTACCCCGAATCCTCACACAGTGACCCCTGGTTCTGGACTCCCCCCACCATCGGGAACATCCTCCCTGCATCTACCCTGTCTAGTCCTGTTAGAATTTTCTCAGTCTCTATGAAATCCCCTCCTCATTCATCTGAAATCCAGTGAAAATAATCCTAACCTAGGCAATCTCTCTTCGTATATCAATCCCGCCATCCCTGGAATCAGCCTGGTTAACCTTCGTTGCGTTCCCTCGAGAGCAAGAACTTTCTTCCTCAGAAAAGGAGACCAAAACTGCATGTAATATTCTAGATGTGGTTTCATGGTCATCAGTAGATTCCTAATTCCAGCATATTTTTATTGCATTCAAACTCCACCCTCTGCTGTGGCGGGATTTGAATGCGGGTCCCCAGAACATTAGCTGAGTTTCTAGATTTATATTCTGGCAATAATACCATTAGGCCACTGCCTCCCCTTTGGTGCTGAGGCTACAACTGTGAGGGAAGGACAGATGACTCAATGACTTAAGACACCTTTGGAGAGATGTAAGAAGGCATTGCTGGGGCCAGGTAGCTCCAGTGATTGTGATATGGAGGGGAGTAAAAGGTGGAGAGATTCATAATGAATAAACGGAAGCAGCCATTTTCACCAGAGGGCAATTCTGTGGACTATGGAACACCCTAAAATGGATTTTCCACCCTTGTTCCCATTGGGCCCTGCTGGGAGCCAGGGGGTTTGGCTCAACAGTCTCCCGACAAGGCGGTAATCCTACGTGTTTTCATCTTTTAAGGTGTTCAGAACATGGGTTCCTGTAGCTCTTCAATTCTCTCTTTACAGGTTTATAGCATAGAAATAGGTCCTTCAGTCCAACTCGTTCCTGCCACCTTTTTTTTAAAACCCATAAGCTAATCCCAATTGCCTGCATTTGGCCCACATCCCTCTATACCCATCTTACCCATGTAACTGTCTATACACTTCTTAAAAGACACAATTGTACCCACCTCTACTTCTACCTCTGGCAGCTTGTTCCAGACACTCACCACCCTCTGCATGAAAAATATTACCCCTCTGGATCCTTTTGTACCTCTCTCCTCACATCTTAAACCTAAGCCCTCTAGTTTTAGACTCCTCCACCTTTGAGAAAAGATATTGACTATCTAGATGATCTGTGCCTCTCATTATTTTATAGATCTCTTTAAGATCACCCCTCATCCTTGTATGATCTAAAGAAAAATGTCCCAGTCTATCCAGCTTCTCCTTATAACTCAAACCATCAAGTCCTGGTAGCATCTTAGTAAATCTTTTCTACACCCTTTCTAATTTAATAATATCCTTTCTATAATAGGGTATAGAACGCTTTACCGTTAACCGAATAAGTCCTACCCTGGTTTGATCTACCAAAATGTATCACCTCGCATTTGTCTAAATTAAACTCCATCTGCCATTCATCAACTCACTGGCCCAATTGATCAAGAACCCAGCGCAACCTGAGATAACCTTCTTCATTGTACACTATTAAGGAAACAGGTGGAGCTCAGGTACCGAGCCCCGTATAAAGCAGGCCCACGAGTGGGTCCATTATTCCACTGACCCATTTGGGGCTTTCATGTGTTCACCACATGCTTGTGGTTTTGTTCTATTTTGTTTTGTGCAATAAAGTCCTGCTCCTTTATAGCCTACTCCTGGAGTTATTACACATTGAAACCCCACCTCACTATGAGATAGAGTATATTTTCACTCACGCCTGCTGCTCGCTAATTTTTCTCTTCAGCTACGGCCTCTATTCTCTGCTTTCCCAAAGCAGTAGCATTCTCCAGGTGTTAATGCTGCTATTTGTGAGTCTCACCTTGTAACATTTTCAGGGAATGTTTCTTCTGCTTGTTTGCTCGCTCACTGGCAGGTATGTGGCTTTGCATGTACTTTATCGACATTATATGACTAGACTGAGGCTTGCCTTGGTTTAAAAGTTGATCCTTTTTCCCTAGAGAAGATACTGCCAGCATTTGACTTGGTTCTTACTCCAACAGCTAACAAAGCCAACATGTCCAAACTTGATTTCAGGAGAGTCAGCAATGATTATTTATATATCATCTTTAAAAATAGATCTTCAAATTCTTTCATGGGATGCGTGCATTGCTGGCAAGGTCAATACTTTTTACCCATCCCTAATTGCCCCTGAACTGAGTGGCTCGCTCAGGGGACACTTAAGAATCAATCGCATTGCTGTGGCTCTGAAGTCACATGGAGGTCAGACAGGGTAAGGATGGCAGATTTCCTTCCCTGAAGGGCATTAAGTTTTAAAGTTTATTTATTAGTGTCACAAGTAGGCTTACATTAACACTGCAATGAAGTTACTGTGAAAATCCCCCAGTTGCTACACTCTGGTGCTTGTTCGGGTACACTGAAGGAGAATTTAGCATGGCCAATGCATCTTTCGGACTGTGGGAGGAAACCCACTCAGACACAGGGAGAATGTGCAAACTCCACACAGTTACCTCAAGCCGGAATTGAACCCAAGTCCCTGGTGCTGTGAGGCAACAGCCCGAATCACTGTGTCCTCCTCCAAAGATGTGCGGGTTGGTGGATTGGCCATGCTAAATTGCCCCTAGTGTCAGGGGGATTAGCAGAAGGAGGCCATTCAGCCCATCGAACCTGCACTGACAACACTCCCACTCAGACCCTATCCCCATAATCCTATGTATTTACCCTATTAGTTCCCTTGACACAAAGGCCGAATTTAGCATGACCAATCCACATAACCCGCACATTGTTCATCCATGGGAGAAAACAGGAGCACCCAAAGGAAACCCACATAGACATGGGGAGAATGTTCAAATTCCACACAGACAGCCGGGAATCGAACTGGGTCCCTGGCACTGTGAGGCAGCAGTGCTAACCACTGTGCTGCCATGAACTCAGATAGGTTTTTACATCAATAACAGTTTCATTGTCACCATAGGTTGGATTTTATGTTCTCCCACCGGGCATCTTTTTGATGGGAGACCCTAGGCCACCAACCTCCCAGCCACCCATTCCAAGGCTCACTGTCATAATAGATGAGCAGACATTGCTGTTGACTGCTCACCATTTAATAACAATAGTTAAGGGTTAATTGTGCTTAACACTCAGTTGACCCTGGTAATATTTTGCCCACGTTATAATACGGTTGGTGTGGGAAGAGAGTGGGCAGGCCATTTAAAAAGGAATGTTTATAAAAGGGAGGAAGGAAAGGATATTATCATCAAGGGATACCCTTTATGCATCGAGTAACTTCTTTAGCCTATGCTTAACCCTCTCTCCGTTCGCATTATCTGTACCTGTAAAGACTTGATTATCTGTGAAGACTCGCATTCCAACAATTATCCGTGCCTATATATCCCCTGCTTGTGAACTCAACTTTCCACTCACCTGACAAAGGAGCAGTGCTCTGAAAGCTCGTGATACCAAATAAATGTGCTGGTGTTAAAAGCAACTCATAACACAGGGGCTAGAGAGAAAATTACCTGAAATTTTATTCATTACGATTGCTTTTAAGTGTATGAAGAGGTAAAGGGTCACAAGGAATTTGTTGCAGAGAGCAAGTTGAGCTGGTTAACTTGATTTTAATTTGATTTTGATTTATTATTATTGTCACATGTATTAACGTACAGTGAAAAGTATTGTTTCTGGCATGCTATATAGCCAAAACACACTATTCATAGAGGATGAAAGGAGAGTGCAGAATTTAGTGTTACAGTCATAACTGAGATATAGAGAAAGATCAACTTAGTGCAAGGTAGGTTCATTCAAAAGTCTGACAGCAGTAGGGAAGAAACTGTTCTTGAGTTGGTTGGTATGTGACCTCAGATTTTTGAATCTTTCTCCCACCAGAAGAAGATTGAAGGGAGAATTTCCAAGATGCATGGGGTCCTTAATTATGTTGGCTGCTTTGCCGAGGCAGTAGGAAGTGTAGACAGAGCCAATAAATGGGAGGTTAGTTTGCATGATGGATTGGGCTACATTCATGACCCTTTGTGGGTTGAAGACCTTGCCACAAGTGCTAGGAAGAACAGAATAAAGATACTCAGAAGATGAACATCAGTAAAACTGTGGACAGAGATGTAACGTTGAAGGAACTTGTTGAGTGTGGTGAGACATGTATTGATGTGAAGATACAAAACGAGGCTGGTCTGTTACAGCCTTTCACACTGGCAGGATTTTGGCTGGTGCCAAATTCTCTGACTTCACTGTAGCAGGAGTGTGGCATGAATAGCTGGTAAAATCACCCATTCAAGACATTGAGGGCAATGTGGATCAACAAGATGGCTGATGTCCGAGGTATGGGGTGCTGAGGGCAGGGGAGGATATACTAGCTGCATTGTCAATAAGTTGGTGTTTATGGAAAATGGATGATAAGAGGCAGGGAGGACATCAGTGAAACACCATCTACCAGTGACTACATTCATTGAGAAGCAGTTTGGCAACTAACAAGAACTGTGTTCTTAGCTAGTTATCCCCATAAGCTCAATTTCTCATAATCCCAACACTGGACTTCTCATTTTAGCTTTTGATGTTTTTGGCATTCATCCTGGTCAAACTGTAAATGTTTAGAGTGGGAATGGTGCTATATATTTTACATATCTCAGAATTTTAAGTGTGCAATGAGTTTATTTGCAAGAGTTTTAAAATATCTCTGCAATCACAAAGTGTCTGCATCCATATTTACAGCTCAGCTTCTAGTGGCTTCTGTGGTGTCTGTTTACTTTGCTCTGAGTCCACACCCAGACTTAACCAATCACAACGAACGTAGGTCAGTGACCAGACTAACATAATCAAACAAAAAATGAAATGTTGCCACAGTCTGGTCTCCCCTCTTGAGAGAGATTGCTGGTGATTTAACCTGATGATCACCACACCTCAGGCAAGGTTAAGAATGCAGAGCTTCACGAATAACCTCAGCCGCTGTAAGAATTGAACACATGCTATTGAGTCACTCCGCATCACTAACCAGCCATCCACCCAATCACACCCTTGCACGTTGTTTCTATTCAAATAGTCATCTAATATCCTCGGGTTTTAAAGTTCATTTTATTAGTGTCACAAGTAGGCTTACATTAACACTGCAATGAAATTACTGTAAAAATCCTTTAATTGTCACACTCAGGCACCTGTTCGGGAACCCTGAGGGAGAATTTAGCAAAAGTTAAAGTTAATTTGTTAGTCATAACCAAGGTTTACGTTAACACTGCAATGAAGTTACTGTGACATTCCCTTAGTCACCACAGTCTGGCGCACGTTGGGGTCAATGCATCTAAGCAGCATATCTTTCAGTCCATGGGAGGAAATCGGAGCACCCGAAGGAAACCCACATGAACATGGGGAGAACGCGCAGACAGTAACCCAAGCTGGGAATTGATCCTGGATCTCTGGTGCGATGAGGCAGCAGTACTAACTACTGTGCCACCGTGCTGCTCCTGAATTGAACCTCCCTCTCGCATCGCGTTTGCTTCTTTCGCAAATCACTTCAAATCTGTGCTCCCTTACTCTAGATCCTTTTAAGAGTGGGAACAGCTTTGCACAACTTTGGATCATTTGCCCTTTTATTTCACAAAAAAAAATGACACAAGTATGATATGGATTACATGACGGGAATGATCGGCTTCCTTATGTTCCTTGTTTGTGTTCACCAGTAAAGGCAGAACTTCTTGTCTTCTTAAGCATGTGTTTGACTTCTCTGGTAAGGCTAGTTCAGACAAAAACAAAGGCAGCTCCTTGTCTGTGAAGGCAAGAATGAGGAGAGACGCACACAGAGTGAGCTAGAAATAAGCAGAGACAAAGAGGGAGACGGAGAGACAGAGGCCAGCAGACAGGTCTCTTTGAATTATTCTTCCTTCTTAATAAAGTTAGGGATCAGATCACTAAACTGTCGCTCACACAATCTGCTACAACTGTTTACCATTTAAAGTGTGAATAAGAGACTCCCCGGCACCTGGTTTGGACAAAGCTTCTTTACTGTGTGAATAAAATGGATTGATTCCTGAAACTTTAGCTTTGGCAGGGAGCAAAAGTCTCATAAAAGCCAAAAATGTTTGCAATTGTACACAATGATCCTCCTCCTGACTAGGTATTTAACACTTCTAATTACCATTGTTGGGACTAATCCCAACCTGCTGATTCTGTCAGAAAAAAATGTTGAATCCGGCATTACAAAAAATATTACAGGTTTAGATAATCCAGGTGGAATCTACCGCTGCCGCAATAGTTCACAAACTGAGCCGGTGATCCATTACGTTCAAAAAAGTTGATGCCGACCAGGACAAAGCAGCCCCACTTGATAGACAGCCCAACCCCACATATCCACTCCATCCACCACCAACACACAGTGCCGATCACTTCTACCATCTACAAGATGTGTTACCCACGTTAAGCAGCACCTTCCAAACCACAGCCGCAACCATCTAACAACACAAGAACAGCCATCAGACTTCTGAATGGACCTACCTTGCATTAAGTTGATCTTTCTCTACACCCCAGCTATGACTGTAACACTACATTCTGCACTCTCTTGTTTCCTCTCTATGAACGGCATGATCCAGGCTGCTCTTGGATGTTGCTTCACGTCGTTAGTGTATGCTTAAACTGGACCAGCTGACGAGCAACATGACAGCTCAGTGACTTATCATTGTTTGCTGTGCAGATACATGGATTTGGGCCTCTGTGTGTGGGAGTTTGCACATTCTCCCTGTGCTTGCGTGGGTTTTCTCCAGGTGCTCTGCTTTCTTCCCACACCCAAAAACGTGCTCTTAGGCTGATTGGTGTTAACAAATTGTCCCTAAATTAGTCATCTCTCAATCTGGTAATGGTTCCTTTATTGTGGAGTCCAATAGGTGTAAACAAAGGTCATAGGTAGAAGAAGATACTCACAATGTTAAAATACTCACATACCATCCTGGCTTGGAAATGTATGGCCGTTCCTTCACAGTCGCTGAGTCAACATCTTGTAACTCCCTTCCTAATGGGTGTACTTATACCACATTGTCTGCAGCGATTCAAGAAGGCTGCTCATTACTATCTCCCCAAGGGCAATTTGGAATGGTCAATAAATGCGGGCCTAGCCAATGACACCCACATCCCGTAAATTAACTTCTAAGCACGTTTGGAATTCTTCTGGCACTCCCGGCATTTGACTTTTGCTCTTACAGAATGTTTGGTTAACACTGTTCCTGTGCTATCATTTTCTTTATTCTTTCATGAATAGAGGGATATGTGCCCAGAAGGGTAGGGGGCTTTAGTTCATTTGGGTAGCGATGGTTGATGCAGGCTTGAAAGGCTGAAAGGCCTGTTCCTGTCCTGTAATTTTCCTTGTTCTTTGTTCATGGTGCCTCACAGTGTCAGGGACCTGGTTCGATTCCTGGCTTGGGTCACTGCTCGGAGTTTGCACGTTCTCCCCATGTCTGCATGGGTTTCTTCTGGGTGCTCTCGTTTCCTCTCACAGTCTGAAAGACATGCTGGTTAGGGTGCATTGGTCATGTTAAATTCTCCCTCAGTGTACCCGAACAGGCGCCGGAGTGTGGCAACTCGGGGATTCTCACAGAAACTTCACTGTGGTGTTAAAACTTAATTTATCCAACTGCTTGAGTAAGCAAACATTTTAGCCTCATCGCAGTCCATCTCTGACTCATGGTTGTATGTAGTTCCACTGGATCCAGCCACAATAGAGATAGTTCGGTAAGCTCTATGTCAATCACACCTGGAGGCTTCGCTGCGCAATGTGGCTACAATTGATTTCAGTCACTTCATTTGCTCATAACTAAAATCCTCTCACTAATTTTTATTCAAGGAATTATTTTAGTTTCAACAGTGTAGGTCATTGGTTCGGTGTTCTGCTTTGCTGCAGTTCAGTGAGACTTACTTTTGATAGACTCTCTAGGCTGCTTGTCCATTATTAATTCAACAGACTCTGTTTGCTGTAAATTACCCTATTGTACAAGTTTGGCTGTAAAACCTTCCCTGCCTCTGATTCACTGATCAACTATGGTGGGCGGTGGCACAGTGGTTACCACTGCTGCCTCACAGAGCCAGGGACACGAGTTCAATTCCGGCCTCAGGTCACTGTCTGTATGGACTCTGCAAGTTCTCCCCATGTCTGAGTGGGTTTCCTCCGGGTGCTCTGGTTTCCCTCCTCCTCCGGTTAAATTGAGGTCAGGGGGATTAGCAGGGTAAATATGTAGGGTTACAGGGATTGGGCATGGGTGGGATTGTGGTTGGTGCATACTTGATGGGCTGAATGGCCTCCTTCTGCATTGTAGGGATTCTATGAACTCCAGATCCTTAAAAATGAGATCCAGGGGAAAAACTCTGACTGAGGAGGTGGTTTGGATGATTCAGTCTGCCAAGGACCCATCTGCTCTCTGAGGTAAAATATCTCATGGCATTTTCTTAAAGGAGAGCTGAGGAATTCTTTCTCTCAATCGCTCAATCAACAGCACAAAAATATTCATCATCCATCCATCCATTATCAATTAGATTGCTTTTTGGAATCTTATTGTCTAAACTGGTCAATTTATTTGTGACCAGAACTACATTTCGAAGCTTTCTCATCAGCTCCAAATGTTTTAGGATATTTTCATTTAATGTGATTTGATTTATTATTGTCACAAGTATTGGGATACAATGCAAAGTATTGTTTCTTGCACACTATACAGAGAAAGCATACTGTACATCGGGAAGAAGGAAAAGAGAGGGTGCAGAATGTAATGTTAATCATAGCTAGGGTATAGAGAAAAATCAGCTTAATATAAGGTTTTAAAAGTCTGGTGGCAGGAAAGAAGAAGCTGTTCTTGAGTTGGTTGATACATGACCTCAGACTTTTGTATCTTTTTCCCTGACGGAAGAAAGTGGAAGGGAGAACATTCTTGATTTTGCTGGCTGCTTTTCTGAAGCAGTGGGAAGTGTACACTGAGTCAGTGGATGGGAGGCTGGTTTATGTGAAGGACTAGGCTACATTCACAAGCCTTTATGGTTTCTTGTGGTCTTGGTCGGAATAGGAGCCACACCAAGCTGTGATACATCTGGAAAAAATGTTTTCTACTGGCATCTGTAAAGATTGGTGAGAGTCGTAGCGGAGATGCCAAATTTCTAAATCCTTCTGAGGAAGGAGAGGCATTGGTGGACTTTCTTAACTATAGTGTCAGGGTGGAGAGGCCAGGACAGAGTGTTGGAAGTACTGCCAACAATCCCAATAGGAATGCCCTTCTCGGTATCCATAAACAGATTATTTTTTTCCAAACTGGAAAATAATAGTTCATGTCATCTGTTCCGTTCTTTTCCTTGATGGAATTATTCTATCACTCACACATCACTGTGGCCTTTAGTCTGAGTTTCTACACACGAAGGAATGGTTTTTAAACTGTGAAGTTGTGCTGCTTTGCTAGCAGAAGAGATTAAGTTAGGTTTGGCAGTGAAAATGGCTCCAGATCAAGTAAGATGAACAAATAAAAAATATTAGCACTCTCTGAGGAAATGCATCTTGTTACCACGTCAATACACAGTGGAGCAAATGCTCCTTTAGCCAGATATGTAATGTCTACATTTAATAATACGTCTGATACATTCCATTCCCCAACACTGAGCTTGATTATGATAGCAAGTACTGGGGAATACTGTACACAATGAAAAACTGGAGGATACCTTTCTCTTGTTCATAATTAACAATATCATCGTCGCAAAATTCAAAGCTATGCGTTTCATTGATGGGAGCAGGGATCATCCAGCAGTTCAATAGCTGGCTCAGACTTTCTATATTATGTGTTGAGTTTAAAAAGATAAAGTTTTTTTTTATTAGTGTCATCACAAGGAGGCTTACATTAACAAAAAAAAACCCCCAGAAAATGCTGGAAAATCTCAGCAGGTTTGGCAGCATGTGTGGAGAGAGAGTAGAGCCAATCTTTCAAGTCTGGATGGCCCTTTGTGAGAACTAGGCTTACATTAACACCTTGGCTCCTTCAGAGGGGTTAGTAGGATAAATAAGCAGGGTTATGATGATAGGGCCTGGGTGGGATTGTGGTTGGTGCAGACTCGATGGGTTCAATAACCTCCTCCTGCACTGAAGGGATTATATTCTGTGATTGCACTGGCAGGAAGGGCCAGAATATCCTGCCCAAAGTATCTAGTTAGCTGAGAGTGGTGTTTCATTGATCAGTAACTTTGTTCGGGTGCACTGAGGGGAAAATGTAGCTTGGCCAGTACACATAATGAGCACGTCTTTCAGAGGGAAACTGGAGCAATCGGAGGAAACCGACGCAGACACGGGAAGAACGTGCAAACTCCACACAGATGGTGACCCAAGCCCGGAATCGAATCTGGTGCTATGTGGCAGCAGTGCTAATCACTGTGCTACCATGACATGTTTAAAGAGCCCCTGGAAACACACATGCACGGTCTCACACGCATGCACACACACACACAATAATGGAAACAAGATGAAGCAGTTGAGTGAACTGTCTTGCACGCCACGCTCTTAGCGGACAGAACCCACAATCTCAACCTCAATCCAGCCCAAACATATAGAAATTTTAAGACCATCTTTAGGCCTGCGATTGTTAGGATTTCTTAGACTGTGCATTTCTTCTGGGTGCTCTGGTTTCTTTCCACAGTCCAAAGATGTGCAGGTTAGATAGATTGGCCAAGATAAATTGCCCCTCAATGTCAGGGAATTAACAGGGTAAATAAATGGGGTTATGGGATAGGGCCTGGGTGGGATTGTTGTAGGTACAGGCTTGATGGGCCAAATGGCCTCCTCCTGCACTGTAGGGATTCTATGATTCTATTCTATGATTGCATTGGCAGAAAAGGCCAGAATATCCCACTTGAAATTGCTAATTAGCCAAGGATGGTGTTTAATTGATCTGTGATTATGTGAATCTGATAACTGTTTGATGCTCACTGTGCTTGTTTGGTTAAGCCTGGGTGTTGATGCAGAGCAAAGTCAACAGATGCCACCTAACTGGAACTGGTCTGATGATGTAGACATTTCAAAGCATTGACTAAACTCTATAAATAAAGTTTCTGTATTTAGAAACTAGCGTCATCTTAGCGTTGCAAAGGGGAAAAGTCAGTTACTTAAAATATGTCACACCAAGCCAAAATCATGCTACTCTGGGCAAACACCTCACCCAAGTCCTTGCTCTCAAGGGAGTGCAGCGAAGATTTAACGAGGCTGATTCCTGGGACGGCAGATCTGTCACATGAGGAGAGACTAAGTCGGTTAGGGTTATATTCACCGGTATTTAGAAGAGTGAGAGAGAGAATCTCATAGAAACTTATAAAATTCTAACAGGGTAGATTCAGAAAGTATGTTCTCAATGGTGTTGGAGTTCAGAACCAGGGTTCACAGTTTGAGGATAAGGAGTAAACCTTTTGGAACTGAGGTAAGGAGTAAGTTCTTCACCCAGAAGCTGGTCAATGAGTGGAATTCACTGCCACAAAAAGTAGTTGGAGTCAGAACATTTTTCTGATTTCAAGAAGAAACTATATATAGTTCTTGGGGCTAAAGAGTAATGGGGAGGAAGGAGGGAATCAGGATACTGAATTTGATGATCAGCCATGATCAAAATGAATGGTGGAGCAATCTCGAAGGGCCGAATGGTCTCTTTCTGCTTCTAGTTTCTATAAGTCCTTATCTGTCCTTCTGTAGTGTCTGATAATGTGATAAATGAAATGTAGCAACTATGCACTCCTCCCCCTCTACCAGTGCCCTCCCCATCCCACCCCCTCCCCACCCCATCTTGCTCCCCACTCTTGTAATAGCTGAATTCCAAATCACGGTCTAGAAATGCCAATTGAAAAACCTAATGGATTTGGATAAAACTATTTTATTAGTTGTTTGCAAATTGCTGATATAAGAATATGATATGATATATCATATTCCTGTGATATATGGTTGGGGTTTGGGGTGCGGACTGCCTCTTTATGAGGATGGATCAAGTGACACCACGACTATTAACTCCGGCCAGTGTGGAACCCTATTGGTCAGTCTTTGACCTGACAGTGAATGAGTGCACGCATTCAATGAACTGCTCCCAGTGTTGGAGTGTTCAAATTCATCTCATGATTCTCTGTCCCTTAGTCACAGGAGCAAACATAATAATCCAATTTGATTTGATTTATTATTGTTGCATGTATTAGTATACAGTGAAAAGTATTGTTTCATGCACATTACACAGACAAAGCATGCCGTTCATAGAGAAGGAAACGAGAGACTGCAGAATGTAGTGTTACAGTCATAGCTAGGATGTAGAGAAAGATCAGCTTAATACGAGGCAAGTCCATTCAGGAGTCTGATGGCAGTAAGGAAGAAGCTGTTCTTGAGTTGTCGGTACATAACCTCAGACTTTTGTATCTTTTTCCCAAAGGTGGAAGAGAGAATGTCTAGGATGCCTGGGGTCCTTAATTAAGCTGGCTGCTTTTCTGAGGCAGCAGTAAGTGTAGACAGAGTCAATGGATGGGAGGCTGGTTTGCATGATAGTTTGGGCTACATTCACAACATTTTTTAGTTTTTTGTGGCCTTGGACAGAGCAGGAACCATACCAAACTGTGGTACAACCAAAAAGAATGCTTTCTATGGTGCATCTGTAAAAGTTGGTGAGTGTTGTAGCTCACACGCCAAATTTCCTTAGTCTTCTGAGAAAGTAGAGGCATTGGTGGGCTTTCTTAACAATAACGTCAGCATGGAGGGACCAGGACAGGTTGTTGATGATCTGGACAGCTTTTCATTAACGAAAGAAATTAAACTTTCCAAAAATCTTTGAAAAGGAAATGATTGCTCACATGCACTGAATTAGTTCCTTCTAGTAGCCTAATCTCAATTTCTGTTTACTGGGACGGTCCATTTGATTAAACTGCTGAGAGACTGAGAACCAAACTTCAAGTTGAAGGATCGGAGATGCCTTCTTCCTGAGTGATCCTCCCCGGCGTAACTTCAGACCATGAAAGAAATCTAGCGTGGTTTGATAATAACCATCCTTGTTAATTACAACTCAAAACTATGTTCCTATAAACTTCACCCAGAGCCTTGCAAGGTAAGTATGGTGCAGATGGAGTTGCAGGAAAAGCACTTCAAAGGGTCACTTAGAGTTAAAAGAGACAGCTAAAGCTAAACATGGTACTGCATCATAGGGTAGGAATGATAGCACTGCAATTTCTTCTGCAATGAGATAGCAGGTTGTACAGCAACAGTCAATCTCACCTGTTAATCAATGCTAATTGTACACAGCGGTTCTCGGATCTCATGGAGACATTGGGCTGGATTGTTTTTTGCTTTGCAATTAATCAGGGGTTTGGATTGTGTCCAGGTACCAATCTTGCAATTGCTGGTGGGTGCAACCCCTGGTGCAGTGTTGTGGGAGGTTACCCCCACCCACCCACCCACCCAATTGGCCACCTCCACATCTGAATAAGGCAGATTTTCAAGTTCAGGGAGTAGGGATGGGCGTACCAGAGATGGTTCCTGTCATGCTGCCATCATGGGATCATAGAATCCTGCAGTGCAGAAGGAGGCCATTCAGCCCATTGAGTCTGCACCAACCACAATCCCATCCTATCCCCGTAACCCTGAGTATTTTCCTTGCTAATCCCCTGACACTAAAGTGTGGCCAATCAACTTAACTTGCACATCTTTGGACTGAAAGATCAATTTAATATACGGTAGGCCCATTTCAAAAGTCTGATGGCAGCAGCAGGGAAGAAGCAAGTTTCCCTGGACTGTTGCAGGAAACCAGAGAGCCCAGAGGAAACCCACGCAGAGACAGGGAGAATGTGCAAACTCCACATAGACAGTGACCCAAGGCTGCAATAGAACTCGGGTCACTGGTGCTAAGCACTCTGTAATTGTGCCGAGGGGGCTGATGAAGTTGCTTCCATCTCGTGATGCCTTCTGAAGGTATCTCATTTCAAAACAAACTCTCCGCGGGGGGAACTGCAGCAACAGAGATGTGGCCCACTGATTCCGCTGACTGTGGAGGAACAGGAGGAGGGGGTGGGGTGGGGGTGGGTGGGGGTGGGGTGGGGGTGGGGCGGATGGTGGTGATGGAGTGAGACGGGGAGGTGACAGGCGAGGCATGAAGGATAAGGTGCCTAACGTTCATCTAGAGAACTATGCTGAAGTGCTGGCAAACAGGGGAACGCCCGTCTTGCTATCCACCTGCCTCCATTATTCCCCCCCAACTCGGGCCTTTTCCAGGAGCTGTCTCCAGCCCAGCCGGACGGACCTAGTGAAGAGAGTTTGGGCAGGCACCGCTGGGCAGGAGACGGGATTGCAAAGTTGGGAAACCTCCCTATTCCTGCCCGGGAAATCAGACCCACACAGTGAGGATTCCATCACATTATCCATATCAAAATTGTAGTAAAAGTGGGGACATTTACGAAGTGAGCCCCTCTTTACACGTTATTGACCCTCCATCTTGCTTTTGCAGCCAGTTTGTTGGTCTGGTTGGTTCAGTTGAATTTCTGGTCAATTGTCATATCCAGGATATTCATGGTGGAGAGTCTGCCCACACTTCTTGCTGCCTTGGGAAAGCCGCCAGCATAATTAAGCACCCCATGCATTGAACATTCTCTCTTCCACCTTCTTCCATTGGGAAAAAGACACAAAAATTTGAGGTCACATGCCAACCCACTCAAGAACAGCTTCTTCCTTGCTGCCGGCAGACTCTTGAATTTATATTGGGCTGATCTTTCTCCACATCCTGCTATGACTGTAACACCAGGTTCTACACACTCTGCTTTCCTTCTCCCCTATGTGCTCCATGAACAGTATGTTTTGTCTGTACAGTACGCAAGAAACAATACCTTTCACTGTATTCCAATATATGTGACAACAATAAATCAAATCAAAAATTCTATGGCTATAACATTACATTCTGCACCCTCTCCTTTCCTTCTCCTCTATGTACTGTATGGATGGTATGTTTTGCCTGGATAGCTCATAAGAAATAATACTGTTCACTGTATCCTAACACATGTGACAATAATAAATCAAATCAAGTCACATCAGAGACTTGGAACTGAGCCTTTTCTTGTTGAAAGCAGTCATTAGCTTGCACTTGCATGATGTGGCACTACCTATCATTTGCCCAGATCCTGATATGAGCTGGCATGAGTTGTTTCATTATCGGAGGAATTCCTTAACGCTGCAAACTGCCCCACACCTTATGACAAACAGAAGCTCATTGTTGAAGCAATGATGATTGAGATAAGGTTGAGGAAGGTGGACTGCATTGTATGAGTCAATGATCCCCAACAACCATAAAGAAGCTGAACGTTTCCCACAACCCATTCCGGATCTCCTTTAAAGTCTAAAAGCATTTGCCTTTTGTTTTAGTTGAAGAGAAGCAAATAATCTAAAATAAAGGACTGAGATTACTGTGTTACTTATAGAATGCTGGGACCTGCCCCCACTGATTGTAAGCTACAATATGGAACTAATAAAAATGTTTCAGTGTTTGGAATTAATTCTCCTCAGTTGGCAATGAAGTCTTGACAACAGCACTATTGGTAAGTTTTACAGCTGTTGTTTCTCATTGGTAGTTGGTAATGCCCGCATTTCAGACATGAGTTTGGACCTACGGTGCAATCTTTCAGGTGGGCATTCTTCCAAAACTATGGTCAGGAATCCCTGACCTTGCCTGTGCCTGGGATTTTCCAGTCCTGCTGCAGTGAATGGAATTTTGGCTGAGCACCAAATTCTCCAGTCCCGCTGGAGGCAATGGCAGGGCGAATGAGATCTGAGAATCCTGCCCTATATTTCTCAGCGTTCAGCCCTGCGAGGTAATCTTCTTTAAGCAATGGTTAAAGAGTGGTTAACACTGCTGCCTCACAGCACAGGGTTCGATTCCTGGCTTGGGTCACAGACCATGTGAAGTCTGCACATTCTCCCCATATCTGCATAGATTTCCTCTGGGTGCTCCAGTTTCCTCCCACAATCCAAAAGATAGTCAGAGACTTACAGCATGGAAACAGGCCCTTCGGCCCAACTTATCCATGCTGTCCTTTTTTTTTAAATCCCTAAGCTAATTCCAATTGGCTGCATTTGGCCCATATCCCTCTATACCCCATCTTACCAACGTGACTGTCTAAATGCTTTTCAAAAGACAAAATTGTATCCGTCTCTACTACTATCTCTGGCAACTTGTTCCAGATACTCATCACCCTGTGTGAAAACAAATTGCCCCTCTGGACAGTTTTAGACAGAGGTACAGTTGGGTACATTGGCCATGCTAAAATGTAAAGTTTTTTTTTTATTAGTTCAGGTACACCAAGGGAGAATTTAGCATGGTCAATACACCTAATCAGCACATCTTTTGGACTGTGGGAGGAAACTGGAGCACCCGGAGGAAAGCCAATGCAGAGAACATGCAAAGTCCGCATAGACAGTGACCCAAGCCGGGAATCAAATGCAAGTCTCTGGCGCAATGAGGCCCCTATAGTTCGGTATTCATATTTAATGTTAGGTATAGAACCAGAGCAGATGACAGCTAGATAAATGTGCAGACCTGAAACATTTGAACCAGAATTATACTCACATCTGAACTGTAACCTTGGTGTTTGTTTTGGTAAGTTGATCAGATGCTTCAGAATTAGTCATACTTTCAATTATAGAAACAGGTGCAATGGAATTATTACAGAGTCATCTGCAGACTCATGGGTTGGGAAATGCGTTAGTAAGAATGGTAGCTGTAGGCTAATACCTACTTTAAATCTTCTAATCTGCCGCTGTGTATATCATATATCCTTAGGTTGAGATTTTTTTTGGAAAAACATAATATACCGTCAGCATGCTTTGGGGTAAGAAAATATTGTGGCCTTGTATCCTTATCAGACATCACGTCAAATAAGTGATAAGCAAAAACGAAGGGATGTACCTCTTTGTCATAGAGATCTGAATAGCAAAATGGTTAGCACTGCTGCCTCACAGCGCCCAGGGTTAGTTTCCTGGCTTGGATCACTGTGCAGAGTCTCTCAGTATCTGAGTGGATTTCCTCCGGGTGCTCTGGTTTCCTCCCATACTCTGAAAGATGTGCCGGTTGGATGCATTGGCTAAATTCTCCCTCCCGGATAGGCGCCGCAGGGTGGCGCTTAGGGGATTTTCACAGTAATTTTGTCGCAGTGTTAATGCAAGCCTACCTGTGACCCTAATAAATAAACTTGAACTTTAAGCTGCTTTCCCACGCCTTCCTTTTCTTGAAGTCTGCAGACCTTCTTGAAATTACTCATGAACATACATGTTTACCAGAGAGGAAGTATCATGTTTAGTAGTCTAATCACATGATAAGCTAAAAGGAGACTTGTCCAGCATGTGGGAATACACTTAATAGTTTGCAAGCAAATCAGATACCTGGGCGGAAACTAATTGTTTTCTCTACACAAATGACACCATTTCTAACGACAAGCTACATGCCTTGTGCAAGATATTTTTTCCTTCTTTTTCTCCGATAGGATATTCATGTTACTTCTCCACTTGTGGACAAAGACAATATTGCGATATCTAGGTCATCTAGTTATGGAGTAAAGAATCACTTTGACACAGCCTGCTTTGACCATGTCGAGTTGGACTAACTCCAACCTACCAACTGTTTACATTTTCACCTTCTCTATCGACTAGGATGCCTCCCAAGGAATATCAAATGACAAGTCATATAAACACACGGGCATGTTAGAAAAGTGAGCAAGCATTTTAATGGCTGCAAGCAGTTCCATTTCCATGTACCGGGATTTAAGGTCAATTCAAGCTGGATGCAAGAGGATTTATTTTCTGTTCATTAATTTGTACTCTTCGACTTTGGAGGCTAGCTGGTAAAACAAACTAATCCAATTTTAAGTTTGTACAGCAAGTAAGTGATAGTTTCAAACCCTTACTAAGAAAGCCAGAAATAACTAGCAAATGCAGTAATTTACCAAAAATAGCCATTTACGTTGAAAACTATTTTTTAAATGTTGGCTAGCCTGCTGCCTCTCAGTACCAGGGACACGGATTCGATTCCAGCCTTGATTGACTGGATGTATGGAGTTTGCACGTTCTTCCTGTGTCTGTGTGGGTTCCCGCCATATGCTCCGGTTTCCAAAGATGTGCGGGATAATTGGATTGGCCATATTAAATTGACCATTGGTGTCAAGACGATACGCAGGTGAAAAATGCTCGAGTGTTGTTATAGCTGCAAGGAGTCCGCACCAACAATAATCCCAAACAGGCCATATATACTTACCATAGCTAACCCCTCTGACACTAAGGGGCAATATAACATGGCCAATCCACCTAACCCACACATCTTTGGAGTGTGGGAGGAAACCAGAGTACTCAGAGAAAAGTTATGCAGACACAGGGAGAATGTGCAAACTCTACACATACAGTGAGCTAAGCCAGGAATTGAACCAGGGTCCTGTGAGACAGCAGTATTAACCACTGTGCCACTTCAACTACTTTGTGATAGTGAATTCCATACTCTTTGGGTGAAGAAGTTTCTCTGTCATACCTAAAAGGTTACCTCTTATCCTCAAGCCACGACCCACAGTTATAGACTCCCCCATCATTGGGAACATTCTTTCTGAATCTACTATGTTTAACCCTGCTCAAATTTTACCAGTTCTTATAAGATCCCCTCTCTTCTAAATTCCAATGAATACGATCCTAACCCACTTGGTCTCTCCTGATATGACAGACTTGCCATTCCAGAAATTAGCCTGGTAAACCTTTGCTGCACTCCCTCCATAGCAAGGATATCCTTCCTCAGATAAGGACACCAAAGATGCACACAATATCCCAGGTATGGCCTCACCAAATACCTTGTAAAATTGCAGTGAAACATCCCTATTCCTATACTCAAATGCTCTTGCTATGAAGGCCAACATACAATTTGCCTTCTTTACTACCAGCACACAGCGTAATTCTATTTATTGGCACATTTGCTATGGGATGATGCAATATCTACTCTAGTCTCCTCACTATCTGTAGTCAGCATTACTCCTATAAGATATACTGCAGCAACTCACCAAGTTTGGTTTTGCTGCCATTCCTCATTTCAAGACGTCTACAGTAATCAAGATCATAGCAACACCATCTTCTCCAAGTCTCTCACCATCCTGCCTTTTACCTTCAAAACACTCATCTTCTTGCCTTCCTTCACTATGCCTAGGGTATCATGGTGGCACAGTGGTTAGCACTACTGTCTCACATTGCCAAGGACCTGGGTTCAATTCTGGCCTTGGATGACTGTCTGTTTATACATTCTCCCTGTGTCTGTGTGGGTTTCTTCTTGCATTCCAAAGATGTACAGGTTAGATGGATTGGTCATGTTAAATGTCCCTTAGGGCACTATTTTATCATTTTTTTTTTTTAAGTGCTGGGTGGAATTGGAACAGGGGGGTTTTTCAGAACCGACTTTTAGACCCACACTCTGCTTGAAAAAAATATCAGCAATTCCGAATTACGCTGCAGAAACCTGTGGGTGGGGCTGAATGTACCCAAAATCCTGCAGTTCCCATCGGTGCTTCCGACTGTGCACGCACGGGAAAAAAGACAGAATGCCACTCCACTGCCACATCTCTCCAGGGCCAGATAATGCCTTCCCCTCACCCCCACAGACATTGCCCCATCCCCACAACATTGCTGACTCTCTTATTTCCCACCCCCTCACCATCCCATTGATTTCAGGCAACGTGGCAGCAGATTCCCCCACAATCCTCCCCTTCGCTAATCTCAGACAGAATGGCAACGGACTCCTTCTTCTCCCTCACTGATCTCAGGCAGGGTGCCAGCGGACACCCCCACTTCCCCCTCACTGATCTCAGGTAGAGTGGCAATGGACACCCAGCACTTATCTCTTCGCTAATCGGAGCGCCTGAATCGGACTTTTCTGGAACATATCTGTTTTGTGCCGATTCTGAATAGGCAAATGCGGTGGTAAAGGGGCAAGTGCTGGTAAGGTTGGGTGCGCAGCCCATTAAATCAATTTGAAAAGGAGCCGACAGGAACTCACAATTTAAAAATTTATTTAAATTGCCATCATGTCCGTTTCAGACGCAGCTCTGATCGAGGCCATTTTCAGACCTCGGTAAAGAAGGAACTGGTGCAGAGGTGGGTGTGGATTATGCTACTCACCTCACGCCCGACTTTACCAAGTTTTCACACCTGAATACAGTGTAATGTAAAGGTAAAGCCAGGCCCTTATTGTCCAAAGATATGTAGGTTAGGGTGGATTAGCCATGCTAATTTATCCCTTAGGGTTGAAAGATGTGTTGTTTAGGGTGGATTGCCCATGCTAAATTGTCCCTTAGTGTCCAAAGATATGCAGGTTAGGCAGATTGGCCACGCTAAATTGCTCCTTAGCATCCAAAGATGTGCAGGTTAGGTGGATTGGCCATGCTAAGTTGCCCCCTTAGTTGGAGAAGTTAGAAAGATAAATGTGGGGTTACAGGATAGGGCCTGAGGGGGTGAGGTTGTTATTGGTGCAGGATCGATAGACCGAATGGCCTCTTTCTGCACGATAGGGATTTGATGATTCTATGATTCTTATGGTTGAACAAGAATTTCACCTGCCTACTGCAAAGAGGGACAGTCTATAAAAGCAGTGACTTTATCAATTGCTACCCAAAATCCTGAGAACAGATTTTGAAAGTTGACTAATTCTTTCCGAGAAATAAATGGTTGCTACCGTCCAAAGGAATAGTAACATTTTTCCAGCTGTCCATCCCAAAAAAGCAATTATCTCCACAATTCATATCCCAAATAAACAAAGAAATCCGGAAATGTCACTTTGGAATGAAAAAGCTTTTGTAAGAAATTCTCTATTTCACTTTTCCAGTTGGAATCTCTGAGGAATTTATCTTCACCCTTTATCTCCACGCCAAGTTAACATAAGAACTAGGAGCAGGAGGAGCCATCTGGCCCCTCGCCGCCTGCTCTGCCATTCAATAAGATCATGGCTAATCTTTTTGTGGACTCAGCTCTACTTATCCGCCCGCTTACATAGCCCTTAATTCCTTTACTGTTCAAAAATGTATCTATCCTTGCCTTAAAAACATTCAATGAGGTAGCCTCAACTGCTTCACTGGGCGCAGATAGATTCACAATCCTTTGGGTGAAGAAGTTCCTCCTCAACTCAGTCCTAAATCTTATTTTGAGGCTATATCTCCTTGTTCTAATTTCACCTGCCAGTGGAAACAACTTCCCTGCTTCTCTCTTATCTATTCCCTTCGTAATCTTATACGTTTCTATAAAATCTCCCCTCATTCTACTGAATTCCAATGAGCATAGCCCCAGTCTACTCAATCTCTTTTTGTAAGTCAACTCTCTCAACTCAGGAATCAACCCGTTTCCTCTCAAGCTTTTCACTGAAATAGTTTGATGATAACTTGGACTCAACACATTTACTTCCCTCCTTTTTCAAATTGTCTGAGGTGTGCAGGTCCACAGTTCCCCAAAAGTGGTAACACATGTGACCAAGGTCACATGGAGAAGATATATGTCATGCTTGCCTCCATCAGTCAGGGCATTGAGTACAAGAGTTGGGAAATCATGTTGCAGCTGTATAAAACCTCCAGTTGTGTGCAGATCTGGTCACCACACTAACTGAAGGACATGGAAGTATTAGAGAAAGTGCAAAGGTGGTACATCAGGATGTTGCCTGGTTTGGAGGATGTTGAGCACAAGGAGAGGTTGAATAAACTAGGGTTGTTTTCACTGGAAAGACAGAGGCTGAGGGGAAGATCCAAGTCTACAAGATTAAGAGATGCCTAGACAGGATGGATGGTCAGAGGCTTTTATCCCCCAAGATGGAAGTGTCAATTACGAGCGGGCACAAGTTCAAGGTGAGATGGGGGAAAGTTTAAGGGAGACACACAAGGGAAGTTTTTCATGCAGAGAGTGATGGGTGCCTGAAACGCACTGCCAGGGAGGTAGTGGAATCAGGCCTATCAGAAATATTTAAGAGGCTTCTGGATGGGTACTTGAAGAGGGAGAGATTAAAGGGATCTGGATCGAGTAAGGGCAGTAGGTTTTCGTTAGTTTAGTTAAGTCATCATGATCAGCATGGGCTTGGAAGGCTGAAGAACCCAGTTCTTGTGATATACTTTTCTTTGTTCCTTAATGTGGGATCTTTCTGATACCATTTCTTTAGAGATTTCTACTGTTTCCAACAAACTATTTTGATCGTGGGTGGCACAGTGGCATTGCGGCTTCACAGCACCAGGGTCCCGGATTCGATATAGGCCTTGGATGACTACATAGAGTTTGCATATTCTCCCATGCCTGTAGGGGTTTCCTCCCACAGTCCCAAGCTGTGTTGGTTATGCGGATTAGCCACGGTAAATGTGAAGGATTACGTCAATGAATAGGACGGGGAGTGGGGTTGGTGGGCCTGGGTAAGATGTGCTTTTGGTAAATTGCTGCAGACTCAATGAACTGAATGGCCTCCTTCTGCACTGTGGGGATTCTATGGTAGTGATGTCCCGACTTGTGGGTCCTCCCCCAGCATGCAAAAATGAAATATCACTTTGCAGAATATGAAATCTTAAAACTTAACCAAGTAACAAACGAAAGAAAACATAGTCACAGAGTGCGCAGATGTTTGTTTACAGCTGGAAGTGCTGGCATTGTGGTTTCTCATTGGAGAAGTCACGGTTGGGTAATACTCCTTCCCTTTGAATATAGCAATGCTGATTCAGCATCCTCCTTTACAGCAATGAGGTCTTCTGATGGGTTTGCCAATATGAGCAGTTCAGTTTGTCTCGAGAAATTTTGGAGAAAGAGAGCAATGAGAACAAGGTGGTTACCCCCCCGGCAGTTAGTTCAAATCCAGCGTACTTTACACCCAAGTCACATAACCTCTCTGGTTTAAATTTGGGTTCATCTAAGCCTCCACAGTCGCTGTGTCTACAGAGAGCAGCTTGTGTTGTTTGTAAACGTAACTTAGCAAGAGGTTTCCACTGACGTCACCCCATGACGGCAGGAATTCTGTGGGCAGGGCTACACTGCTAGCGAGACTGGAGAATCCGGCTGGCATGAACAGGAGGAGAAATCATCATAGAGTTCCTACATTGCAGAAAGAGACCATTCATCCCATAACAATCCAACCTAGGCCCTGTCTCTATAATCCCATATATTCGCATTGCTGATCTCCCAGATACTAAGTGACAATTTAGCCTGGCCAAACAGCCTAACCCACAAATCTTGGGCTGTGGAAGGAAGTCGAAGGACCCGGAGAATTCTATGATACGATAATGGTTCTTCCAATTGGATAGAATGGTCTTTAAGCATTGCAACATTATGGTAAGAGTAACATAGTTATCGGCTGGAACTTTTCAGCCGTTCGTGCCCTGCTATCACTGCAAGCAAGGACGGAGACTTTGGCGCTCAGCCAAATCTTCATTCACTCCAGCAGAACTGGAGAATCTTGCTGGCGAGAATGGCTGGAAAATTATGGCTCTGGATTTGTGCTAAAATACAGTAACTAATGCTATAAATCTTATCCTTGGTAAATTAGAACAGATACATTCATCAAATGACTTAGGTTAATGGTGGGAGGTTGGCAAGTGGTGTTGTGATAATATGACCAGACTCTCATTACCCTTAAGGTAAAGTCATGCTAAATTGCCCCTTAGTGTCCAAAGATGTGCAGGTTAGGTGGATTGGTCATGTTGAATTGGGGGTATAGGTTTAAATCCTGCTAGCTAATGAAATTTAAACTCAAACAAATCTCTCAGCTCCAGGGACCTGGAATTGATTCTGGCCTTGGGTCACTGTCTTTGTGGAGTTTGCATGTTCTCCTCGTGTCTACATGGGTTTCCTGTGGGTGCTCCGGTTTCCTCCCATGCTCCAAAGATGTGGGGGGGTTCAGCTGATTGGCCATGCTAAATTGTTGCTGTGTGTCTGGGAGATTAGCAGGGTAAATACATGGGGTTATGGGAATAGAACCTGGGTTGGACTGTTATCAGTACAGGCTTGCTGCCCTAAATGGTCTGTCTTTGCATTATAGGGATTCTATGGTAAAGCTATTCTCAATAACGTTGACCATGACAACTATTGACAACTGATACAAAGACCCATCTGGTTCACTGATATCCTCTAAGGAAGGAAAGTCACTGTGCTTATCCTGGTATGGTCTACATGTGACTCTAAAGCTCCTCTTGGCTGGGGTTCACTCTGGACTGCCCTCTGATTAGGTCACTCAGTTTAGGGGTAATTAAGTATGGGCAGCAAATACTGGTCTTGCCAGCAATGCCCAAATCCCATTGAAGAATTTTAAAGAATGAGACCAGAAGTAGTATCATACAGTGCAGGAGGAGGCCATTCAGTCCATCCAGTCTGCACCCATCACAATCCCCATAACCCATGCATTTACCCTATCTAGTCCCCCTGACACTAAGGGGCAATTTAGCATGGCTAATCTACCTAATCTGTACGTCTTTCGGACTGTGGGAGGAAACTGGAGCACCCGGAGGAAACCTGTGCAGACACGGGGAGAACCCGTCCAGACAGTGACCCAAGCCGGGAATTGAACCCGGGTCCCCGGTGCAGTGAGACAGCAGTGCTAACCACTGTGCCACTGCATTGCCGCTGATTGAGCAGGCCATTTGGCCCATTGAGCTTGCTTGGCCATTCAGTAAGATCGTGCGGCCTGAACATCACTTTCCTGCCTTTTCGCCATGCTCCCTGAACCCCTCGACAATCAAAATCCGTTCAGCTCATAACCCTGGCAACTGTTAAATTGCCATGGGTAATCCTAAGCCTCAAAATATATCAATACTTGTGCCTTGGAGAGGTTTCAGTTTTGTTAGATTAGCGTGAAGGTGTGGCAGCTCCAATTTCCTGTTTGAAGTCGTCATTTGCCATCGCAGTACAGAGCACACAGAGTTTACTATGAACTTATGAATGAGTAAACTGTTTTCCGTCATAGAGGAGGGTGAGTCATCGTTTGCTACCTCCTGCTTCCGGTCTGCCTCCGTTCGCTAGTCTTCCCCTTTCCTATATTTAGCCGTCAAGTTTCTATATTTTGTGTTTTATTTTTGGCTAAACTTTGTCTAATATTTCCACCCTGTTTCCTCTTCATCTTTAAAAAGAAAAATGGTCAGAGAAAGGAAGGATCCCCAGCCAGTATTCAGATAAGGCATCAGCCATGATCATATTGAATGGTGGAGCAGATGGGGGGTGGAGGAGGTGGTGTGGGGGATAGTTGGGGGAAGGTACTAATGTCCTTCTCCTTTTCCTACTTGTTTTTAATGTCTCTACAAAAGAAAAGTCAAATTGTCTCAAGCAATGATTCAGAGCATCTGCATCAAGTAGGCCTTGGATTTTTTGGTAAAAGATTCAGTCCTTGCCTGAAGGATGGTCTTGCTCCCATTCACATTTTTATCATATTTATTCTAGGGTTCTGTTTTCAACCAAAGCTAGCAAATGCGAGACTAAATATCTGGGACTGAGACAGTGGGCACAGTAAGAAGTCTCACAACACCAGGTTTAAGTCCAACCAGTTTATTTGATATAACCTCAAGCTTTCCGAAATGGTGTTTCTTTTCCAGGTGTGTGGAAGATGCAATACTGACTGGGAACCTTCCACACACCTGACAAAGAAACACCGTTTCCGAAAGCTTGTGGATTTACTATCAAATAAACTGGTTGGACTTAAACCTGGTGTTGTGTGACTTCTTACTGTGTTTAACCCAGTCCAACGCCAGCATCTCTACATCACTGAGATGGTGGCACAGTGGTTAGCACTGCTGCCGCACAAGCCAGGAACCCGGGTTCGATTCCCAGCTTGGGTCTGTGTGGAGTTTGCACATTCTCCCCACATCTGGGTAGTTTTCCTCCCACAGTCCAAAGATTTGCAGGGGGTGGATTGGCTATGCTAAATTGAGGCCTCCTAGTGTCATGGGGATTTGCAGGGTAAATACGTGGGGTTACAGGGATAGGGACAGGTGGGATTGTCAGTGTAGGTTCGATGGGCTGAATGGCCTGTTTTATAGAGTGAGGAGTTTGCACTTTCATCTCACATCTGCAAGAGTTTCCTTTGGGTGCTCCAGTTTCCTCTCATTGTCTGAAAGATGTTCTGGTTAGATGGATTGGTCATGCTAAATTCTGCCTCAGTGTCGCAAGATTAGCGGGGTAAAATATATCGGGTTATGGGCAAGCCTGGCTAAGAGTTGTGGCAGACTTGATGGACTGAGTGTCCTCCTTCTGCACTGCAAGCATCCTATGAAGCCAGACCAATTTTAGACAGATCATGCACCTAGGGTCAATTATCCCAATATTCCAATTATCCCAGACTCCAATCATCTTAATATAGACTGGGATTCTTTTAGTGCCACAGGGGCCTGTATAGGGCAGAGTTTGTTTAGTGTGTCCATGAGTGCTTCTTGAGGTAGTTAAGTATCTTATTGAGGTAGAATATGTAGTTAGCTCAAGGTAAGAGGTATCATAGACCTGGTTCCAGAAAGCGAGCCTGGACAGGTGACTGATCTCAGTGGGGAACCATTTTGGGAATAGTGATCACAATTCTAAAAGTTTCAAAGTGCTTATAAAAAGTGATATACATAGTCCCAGAGTGCAAGTACTAAACTGAGGGAAGGCTAACTACGACAATATTAGGCAGGATCTAGGGAATGTGGACTGGGGGCTGCTGTTAAATCGACATCCAACATGTGTGAATCTTTGTTAACAAGTCAGGACAAGTATGTCCCTGTGAAAATGAAGGATAAAGATTCAGGAATCCTGGATGACAAGAGAGATTGTGAATTTAGTGAAAAAGGAGGTATTCACAAATTTCAGGAAATTGAAAATGGATTAGGTTCTTGAAGAATGCAAAAATAGGAGGAAAGACCTTAATCAGAGGCTTAGGAGTGTTAAAAGGGGCCATGTAATATCCATAGTAGGCTGGATTAAGAATTCCCAGGCTTTTTATGCATATACGAGGAGGAAGAGGATAGTTAAGGAAAGGGTAGGTCCACTCGAAGACAGTAGGGGGGAGTGTGTGTGGAGCCAGATGAGGACCTTACCGAGTTCTTTGCCTCAGTATTTACAGAGGAGAAGGATGTGGTGGATGGTGAGTGTAAAAAGGAGGATGTTGACATTCTTGGACATGTTGAGATAAAAAGGGAGGAGGTATTGGAGGTTTTGAAAAACATTAAGGTGGACAAGTCCTCAAGCTCAGATAAGGCCTATCCCAGAATACTGAGAGAGGCAAGGGAAGAAATGACTGAGGTCTTGACCAAAATCTTTTATCCTCTCTAGTCACAGGCAAAGTACCAGAGGATTGGAGAGTAACTAACATTGTTCCTCTGTTTAAGAAGGGTAGAAGAGACAATCCAGGAAATTATAGCCTGTGAGCCTTATATCAGTGGTGGGGAAATTATTGAAGATTCTTAGGGACAGGATGTACTCGCAGAGGATAGGCTTCTTAGTGATATCCAGCATAGTTTTGTGAAGGGGAAGTTGTGTCTCACAACTTGATTGAGTTTTTTTGAGAAAGTGAGAAGAAAAATTGACCAGGGCAGGGCAGTGGATGTCGTACACATGGACTTTAGTAAAGCCTTCAATAAGGTTCCTCATGGCAGGCTGATACAGAAGGGAAAATTATATGGGATCCGAGATGAGCTGGTAAGGTGGATACAAAACTGACTTGGCCATAGAAAGCAGAGAGGAGCAGTGGAAGGGTACTTTTCTAACTGGAAATCTGTGACAAGCGATGTTCCACAAAGATCAGTGCTGAGGCTTCTGTTGTTTGTAATTATATATAAATTATTAGGAGGAAAATGTAGGTAGTCTGATAAGTAAATTTGCAGATGATACAAAACTTGGAAGAGTAGGGGTTAGTGAGGAGGATTGTCAGAGGATACTGCAGTATAGAAATTGGCTGGAGACCTGGGGCAAATGATGGCAGATGAAATTTAACCCAGACAAATACAAGGTGATGCAATTTGAAAGGTCTTTTGCAGAAGAAAAGTATACATTTAATAGTAAGGGCCTTTAGAAATATTAGCATAAAGGGGGATCTAGGCATGCAGATCCACAGTTCCCTGAGGGCAACTCAGGCAGACAAGGTGGTCAAGAAGGCATATGTCAAGCTGGTCTTCATCAGTTGGGGCATTGAACAGAGGAATTGGAAAATCACATATTTGGAGTATTGTGTACAATTCTGGTCACCACACTACCAGAAGGGTATTGATGCATTAGAAGAGATTTCCCAAGATGTTGCCTTGCTTGGAGGATCTGAACTATGAAGAAAGGTTGAACAAACTTGGGTCGTTCTCATTGGAGAGTCGAAGGATTAGGGAGGACCTGATAGAAGTTTACAAGATTATGATAGGCTTGGATAGAGCGGATAGTCAGAGTCTTTTTCCAAGGGTAAATTACTTGGGAACATAGGTTGAAAGTGAGAAGGGGAAGTTTAAAAAAAGATGTAAGGGGCAAGTTTTTCACACTGAGGATAGTGATTGCTTGAAATGTGCTGTTGGAGTAGGTGATGGAAGCAGATTCTATAATTACATTCAAGAGGAATCTGGATAGATACAAGAATAGGCAGAGAATAGAGGGATATGGACCCACTAGAGGCAAGAAAATATTAGATTAGAGAGACATCTGTCAGCACAGATTTGATGGGCTGTTCTTGTGCTGTACTGTTCTTTGTTCTATGGGACTGTAAGGATCATACAAGGAAATCTTGGCAACTAAAGCTGCAAAAAGAACATAAAAGCACCAGAAGGTTCAGTAGAAAAGGAGAGAAGGCAGTGCTTGACAGGAAGCAAGATACACTGGAACTCAGCTTGTGTGCTGCAGGAAGCAAAGCCTGCGTTAACGTGTTAATTGATGCCTAAGTTTGCTGGGTTTAATAAACTCATTGAATTGCTATAGAAATCATTGTCTGGTTTCCAGGGCACAAGGAAGAAAATCTCCTTACAGGGGTTTTGTACGCCATGATCCCCACATTTGCTTTGGGGTAATATCGATGGCCAGCATTTCTTTGGGGAGCAGCACACAGAGAGCTTGAACATGTTTCAATTAGCGCAACACAAAATGTTTACATACTTGCAGTCTCTTTTGGGTATACCATCAAATTAATATTGGCAGCTCATCAGTTAAGGATGCCACGTAGCACTGCTGAGTGTGGTGGAGGGGGGAAAGAAAGTTGTCAGTTACTTTAGCAACACCCTTGATGCAGATCCTATCATGTTAAGATCAACACAACTCTGTACAACCACGTTCGACATGTTAATCCACACGCTGGAAAATAGTTTTTGTTCTCTGACTAACGTTGGCCTTTGTCACAAATTAATACATCATTTCTACCATATCTGAATTAATCCATAAAGTTTTCCAACATCATTGTGCCATGAAGTAAGCTTTTAAGTTAAGCTGATTTATTAGCGTCAGAAATAGGCTTATATTAACACTGCATTGAAGTTACTGTGAAAATCCTCTTTTTGGCCACATTTCGATGCCTGTCTGGGTACACCGAGGGGGAATTTAGCACGGCCAATGCACCTAACCAGCACGTCTTTCGGACTGGGGGAGGAAAACAGAGCACCCGGACGAAACCCACGAGGTCACGGAGAGAACGTGCAGACTCCACATAGACAGTGACCCAAGTCAGTAATCAAACCCAGATCCCTGAAGCTGTGAAGCAGCCGTGCTAACCACTGTGCCATATGTCGGATGATTTGTACATTAATAACAGTAGGCAGCGTTCAACACATCATTACTTTGGTAGCATATTCTGGGCCGCAGGGCGGGATGTCAACTCCTAAAAATGGATGGGTTGGGATTGAGTGAAGAGTTATAATTTATAAAATCTGGTGTAGGAATCTAACTCACCTCAAATCCACACACTGAGATTCAAATGAAATGGAATGAGAGACATGGAACTTGGAGGATGTACTTGGTCATGTGCCTGTTGCAATAAACCTGCTTTTGAACAGAGCTAATCTCAAGTTAGCTGAGCTTCCCATAGCTTGGAAAACATTGCTTTCAAAAGCAGATAATTAAGAAGGGATCAGTCCTTGAGATAAGCCTGTTTATAATATTGCTTCGTGAGCTTGGAGGAGTAGGGCTGCTTCATCCAGATCCATCAGGTTACCCAGTAAACCCTGCTCCCACTCTCACTATCAACAGTGCATCCCCACTCCCCAATCACCATTGATGACTGGGTGGCACAGTGGTTAGCACTGCTGCCTCACAGCGCCAGGGATCCGGGTTCAATTCCACTCTCAGGTCACCGCCTGTGTGGAGTTTGTACATTCTCCTTGTGTCTGTATGGGTTTCCTCTGGTGCTGCAGTTTCCTCCCACAGTCCAAAGATGAGTGGGTTAGGCTGATTGGCTGTGCTAAGTTGCCCCTTAGCATCAGAGGGATCAGCAGGGTAAATGTGTCAGGTTTTGGGGACAGGGTGGGATTGCTTTTGCTATATACTCAATGGGCCAAATAACCTCTCTTTGCATTGTTGGGATTCTATGTTTCTAAGATTCTCTGGTCAGACCCCACTTGGAATATTGTGAGCAGGTTTGGGCTCCATATCTAAGGAAGGGTATGCTGATCTTGGAAAGGTACAAGAGGAGGTTCACAACAATGATCCGTGGAATGAAGAACTTGTCGTATAAGGAACAGTCTGGATTTGTACTTGGAGTTTAGAAGGATGAGGGGGAACCTTATTGAAACTTACAGGATACTGCAAGGCCTGGATTGAGTGAATGTGAAGAGGATGTTTCCACTAGTAGGAAAAAATTAGAGCCAGAGGGCACAACCTCAGATTAAAACAGAAATGAGGAGGAATTTCTTCAGCCAGAGTGTGGTGAATCTGTGGAACTTTTGACTGCAGAAGGCTGTGGAGGCCAGGTCATTGAGTGTCTTTAAGACAGAGATAGATAAATTCTTGATTAATAAGGGGATCAAGAGTTATGGGGAAAGGGGTGGAGAATGGGGACAAGAAAAATATCAGTTATGTTTGAATGGCGGAGCAGATTCGATGGGTCAAGCAGCCTAATTCTAATTCAAGCAGCCTATGTCTTATGATTCTAACCCCCATGATCCAAAACCACCCCCCCACCTCATGAATGGAACCCCTGTTCCACATCAGAACCAGAAGCCCCCACCCTGCATTATCCCGATCAGAAACCTCCCACACATCACTCCTCTGCAATATGACTCCCACGTCCCACTGAACCCACCTCCTCTCAGGCCAGCTTGCGTACAGCCTTGTGACACAAAGTTTCTGTCCAGGAGGGTCACTTAATGAGCAATCAGGCCAACTCTCCACAAAGAATAATTGTAAAATCTGTTGGACTTCTTCCCAGGAAGCTTACTTAGAACCATGTAGAATCCTGACAGTGCAGAAGGAGGCCATTCAGTCCATCAAGCCTGCACTACAATCCCATTTAGGCTCTATCCCCATGACCCCACATATTTACCCCACTAATCCCCCTAATGCTAGGGGCAATTTAGCATGGCTAATCAACCCAACCTGCACATCTTTGAACACTAAGGGACAATTTAACATGGCCAATCCACCTCATGTATACATCTTTGGACAAAAAAAAAAAAGGGATAATTTAGCATGGTCAATCAACCTAACCCACACATCTTTGGATAGGAGGAGGAAACTGGAGCACCTGGAGGAAACCCATGCAGACATGGGGAGAACAAACAGTAACCCAAGGCCGGAATTGAACCAAGGTCTCTGGTGCTCTGAGGCATCAGTGCTAACCACTGTGCCACCAGTTACCCTGATAAGAAAAAATGTTCAAATGAAGTCAAAAAAGGTTTATTGCAACAGGCAGATGATGCGACCACCTCCTACAAGTAGATTTGTTAGACGTTGAAGAAACCCAAACTTCTAGAATTCTCGATTTCAAAACAGCCCACCCGCACAGAACGAGCCTCTAGCTAAAATCCAGACCTTAATGTTTGTCAATGGGAAAAACTATATTTATATAAATATCATAGCTGCTGGCTTTTGTAGATAAAACAGAATCTAAACTTATATTAAACTGTGTCTATACAGATAATAAATCAAAAAACCTGGATAAGTGATTTCACAAAGAAATGTTTTGTGTGGCCAAACACTGCACATGAGAAGAATCAGTTGACAAAATAAAATTGCACCTTACATGGTTAGTTTGCTAGCCAAAAAATCTTTAATACCAAAAGAGAAAATGCTGGAAAATCTCAGCAGGTTCTGGCAGCACGTGTAAGGAGAAAAAAAAAAGCTGATGTTTCGAGTCCAGGTGACCCTTCTGTCAAAGCCAAAAAGGCACAGAAAGTGGGAGATATTTATCCTGTAGAGCGAGGGAAGGAGCCATAGTCACAAAACCAAGGGGAAAAGGCTGTTAATGGCAGTCCATAGAGAATAGAAAGTGTGAATGGCCAGATTTCAGAGAAATCAGAAAGTAAGCTGTGACGGGTGAAGATGTGGGGGGAGTGGGAGAGATGAGTGGGAGAGAAAGGTAAAATGGAGAAAAAAAAAGCAGAAAAAAGAAAGCAGAGGGGGAGGAAAAGGTAAGAAGATGTGGGACAACGTAGGGGAAAGTGTGTGGGAGGGAATAATGAAAGATAATAAAGAACCAAAAAGGTAGAAGATTAAATGAAATGACTGATTTCAGCATCGGCAGTAAATTGCTTTCATTAACAACTCTTTGACACATTACTGTTTAACTTGTGATAGAGTGTTGAAAGGAACAGATGCAGTCTATTGTGCTCTGATAATTACACATTAAACTTATGCCAGACACTGGTAGCATAAAAAAAATGCTGAATTGCAGAGAATATATTTGGATCAAAATGGAAAATGCTGGAAAATCTCAGCAGGGGAATAGAGCTCCCTTTTGAGTCTGGATGACCCTTCGTTAGAGCTCTGATGGAGGATAATCCAGACTCGAAACATTGACTCTATTCTTTCTCCACGGGTGCTGTCCTACCTGCTGTGTTCCTCCAGCATTTTCTGTTTTTGTTTCAGATTCCAATACCTGCAGCATTTTGCCCTCATCTTGGAATATAAGTGGGCATTGGTCAGAGAAGTCTCAGTAAGTCAGGTAATATCAGAGGAGAGAGAAACATATCTTGGTATGGCATAGCAGATGATAATTGCTGCCCAAATCCTCAAGGTAAACTTGAAACAAGCTGCCACAACGGTTTACGATTTGCATATTATGAGGAGATATCTGAAGTCAAGATAAGCTGCAGGCTACTTGTGCTGATTACAAATATTAAATTTAAACATCATCAAAGAAGAAATAACATAGTTAAAAACACAAGATTACCTTTATATAGTTAACAGTTCTTCAGGGCAGGGCAGTAGTTAGCACTGCTGTCTCAGCGCCAGGGACCCAGGTTCGATTCCCAGCTTGGGTCACTGTGTGGGATTTGCACATTCTCCCCATGTCAGTGTGGGTTTCTTCCAGGTGCTCTGGTTTCCTCCCACACTCCAAAGATGGGTGGGATAGGTGGATTGGTCATGTTAAATTGCTCCTTAGTGTCAGGAGGACTAACTAGGGTAGAAGCATGGGGTTGTGGGATGGGGGCCTGGGTGGGATTGTGGTCAGTGCAGACTTCATGGGCTAAATGGCCTCCTTCTGTGCTTTAGGATTTTACCCAACATTTTCCACAAAACATTGGTTTAAATAAACTCAGAGCTATAACTCACTTTTAAGGCAGCAGTTCTTCTAGATTTTCTCATATATAAAAGTTCTGCTAACACTAAAACACAATGTACCACTACTCTTACACAAGGGAAATCTCTCACAGACTCTCCTCTAAAAGGTAGTGGCAAACTGATATCCACAGGTCTGGCTTCAGAATATCCTTTTGCTCAAGATCTCACAGCCACACCCATGTCCATCAGTCCTATCTTCTTCTTTGATTTTTTTTAAAATTTAGTGGCAGGACATGGACATTTCCAGTTGGCCAGCATTTATTGCCCACTCCTAATTGAGAGCCATTGCTGTGGCTCTGGAGTCACATGTAGGCCAGCCTAGGTACGGATGGCAGATTTCCTTCCCTAAAGGGCATTAGTGAACCAGATGGGTTTTTCCGACAATCATTTCAAGGCCATTATTTTATTTTTATTGAATTCAAATCTGCCGTGATGGGATTTGAACCCAGGTCCCCTCAACATTAGCTGAGTTTCTGGATTAGTAGCCCAGCAATAATACCACTAGGCCATTGCCTCCTTTGATTTTCCCCTCTAATGTTTCTATAATCCTTTAGAATTTCCCCTTTCTAGAATGTATCAACCTTTCCTGTATTATTTTAATGTTACAATGTTTAGACAGCACGTTTATTTATTTGCCTTGCACATTTACGATCTCCCATTTGTATATATTTCACGTCCTTCAAAAAATGGAAAATGCTGGTCTGAGAGAATCTCTGGAGAGAGAATAGACCAATGTTTAAGTTTAGAGAACAGACAAAGTCTGGACGACTCTTTGTCAGAGCTGAAGACAATGGACGTTAATGAACTCGATGGGTTTTTAGAAAAATTGATTCATAGTCATCATCAGACTTTTAACTCCACATGTTTTTAAAAATTGAATTCAAATTTCACCATCTGCCATGGCAGGATTTGAACCTGGGTCACTGAATCTGCTCTGACGAGAGGTTATCTACACTCGTTGTTCCCTCACAGATGGTTGCAGGGTGGCATGGTGGCACAGCGAGTAGCACTCCTGTCTCACAGCACCAGAGACCTGATTCCTGGGTCACTGTATGTGGAGTTTGCGCCTTCTCCCCACGTCTGCATGGGTTTTCTCCAGCTTCCTCCCACAGTCCAAAGATGTGCGGGTTAGATTGACTGGCTGTGCTGAATTGATCGTAGTGTGAGGGGGTTAGCGGGATAAATACGTGGGGTTATGGGAGTAGAGCCTAGGTGAGATTATGCTCAGGGCACACTCGATGGACCGAAAGACCTCCTTCTGCACTGAAGGGATTCTACTGAGATTTTCCAGCATTGTTTGTTTTGGTTTCTGAATTATTCGCCCAGTGGATTTTCCAGTCTTGGGAGCAAGCGTGACCAGAGAAATCTGCCCATTTCCATATCTGGTCACCCTATTATAGAAAGGATATTATTAAACTAGAAAGAGTGCAGAAAAGGATGCTACTGGGACTTGATCGTTTGAGTTATAAGGAAAGGGTGAATAGACTGGGACTTTTTTCCTGGAGGCTGAAGGGTGATTTTACAGAGGTCTATAAAATAATGAGGGTCCACTGCCTCCTCACAATTTGCTATTGTGGGAAAGAAACAAAACAAATTCAATTGTTTCCTTTCCCATCAATATGTGGTGATTTGCAAGGTCAGCAGTATCTGTTCTCAGCCACAAATTGCTGGGCTGTTTACACATTGGAATTGGCTACTGCAAAAAATGTCCATTTGGGACACATATTCCATAGCTTACGGGTGAACAATTAGTAAACATTTAAAGAACTAAAATAACTCTCCACTCATCCTCAACAACTATCGTCTGATACCCAACATACAATTAAAGCTCGCTTTAAAATGTGTTCCTATCAGCAGATTCTTATCATAGAGTCATAGAAGTTTACAGCATGAAAACAAGCGCTTTGGACCAACTTGTCCATGCCACCCAGTTTTTGCCACTAAGCTAGTCCCAGTTGTTCCCATTTGGCCCATATTCTTCTATACCCATTTTACCCATGTGATTGTCTAAATGCTTTTCAAAAGACAAAATTGTACACATCTCTATCACTACCTCTGGCAGTTTGTTTTAGACACTCACCACCCTCAGTGAAAAAACTGTCCTTCTTTTGTATCTCTCCCCTCTCACCTTAAACCTATGCTCTCTAGTTTTAGACTCCCCTACCTTTGGGAAAAGATATTGACTATCTAGCTGATCTATGCTCCTCATTATTTTATAGACCTCTATAAGATCACCCCTCAGCCTCCTGCACTCGAGGAAAAATAATTCAGCTTTTCCAACCTCTCCTCATAACTCAAACCATCAAGTCCCAGTAACATCCTTGTAAGTCTTTTCTGCACTCTTTCTAGTTTAATAATATCCTATGAAAAGGTGACCAGATATGGCAATGGGCAGGATTTTTCTGCCCACGCTTGCCCCCAAGGCTAGAAAATCCAGCTTGAGATTAACGGAGTTTTGCATGGCCTAATCCTGCCCGCTACCATTCCTAAGGCAGATGGGTCAGGAAAATTCCACCCTACAGAGAAACAGGCTGGTTTTCTTGCCAGATCTTGCAGCAGTTGTCCCAGGGACGGCATGATCCACCCCATCATGTTGCAACATGGAGCCTAAACGTGGTGGTAAAGCTCTGAGATAGGGGTGCTGTTTTTAGAAGGCGATATGATCTGGGGAAAATATAACAACTTATTGCCCCCATCACAGAGGTCTCATGACTCCCCCAGTCCCCAACGCAATCAAAGCTGGCATCACTTGCCTCACTCCCACTATCATAGCTGGCATATCTCCCAGCTCCTTCCCTCCACCCACACATTTAAAGCTGGAATAACTCCTGTCCCCACAATTCCATTTGCAATCAAAACCATTATCACCCTCTCTCCCTTCTCCTCTCTCCCCCCCACAATAGTCATCACCAGCATTGGATCTCCCACATCTGCCCCGCCCCCCCCCCGAATCACCACAAATAAATATATCCTCCCCCCCCCCAGCCCCCACCCCATGAGGTTACCACTAAGGTCTACACAGGGACTAGGAATGAGATAGAAAATCCAGTGAATTGGTGCGGCAACAATAATGTCTCCCTCAATAAAACGAAAGACATTGTCAGTGACATCAAATCTTAAATTAGAATATGCCCGTCTACAGGGATGAGGTAGAAAGGGTCGAGAGCTTCATGTTTTTAGGTGTCCAGATCACCAACAATCTGTCCATGTCGTCCCAATGCCAACACTACAGCTAAGGAAGCCTACCAACGCCTCTACTTTCTCAGAAGACTAAGGAAATTTGGCATGTCAGCTACGATTCTCACCAACTGTTACAGATGCACCATAGAAAGTGTTCTTTCTGGTTGTACCACAGTTTGGTACGGCTTCTGCTCTGCCCAAGACTGCAAGAAACTACAAAAGGTGGTGAATGTAGCTCAAACTATCATGCAAACCAGCCTCCCATCCTGTCTATACTTTCTGCTGCCTCGGCAAAGCAGCCAGCATAATTAAGGGCCCCACCCATGCAGGGCATCCTCTTTTCCACTTCCTCCTTTGGTAAATAGATACAAAAGTCTGAGGTCATGCACCAACCAACTCAAGAACAGCTTTTTTCCTGCTGCAATCAGAGTTTTTAATGGACTTACCTCCATGATGGGGCGGTTTTTTTACTCTACACCCTGGCTACGACTGTAACACTACATTCTGCACTCCTTTCTTTCTCTATGAACAGTATGTTTTATCTGTATAACACGCAAGAAGCAACACTTTTCAATATCTTTTAATACACGTAACAATAATAAATCAAATCAAATAAAAAGAACCTGGCACTGCCCTGCTTCAGGTTGGTACTGGCGTAGAGATGCTGGTGTTGGACTGGGGTAAACACAGTAAGAAGTCTGACAACACCAGGTTCAAGTCCAACCCATTTATTTGATAGTAAATTCACAAGCTTTTGGGGTTTGCCCCTTCATCAAGTGAATGGAGAGTTCTGGCCTCAGACAGAACATATAATAGCACAGACTGTTTATAGAATACTGATTAGAATGCAAATCTTTACATCTAACCTGCTATTCAAGTCTTAAAGATGCTGACAATGTGAGTGGAGATAGCATTATGCATTGGTTAAAGAGATGTGTATTGTCTCTAAACAGTACAGTAAGTGAGGTTTTGCAAACCCAGGCAAGTCACGAGGGTTACAGATAATGTGACATGAATTCAAGATCCCTGTTGAGACCATGTGGAACTTGGCTATCAGTCTCTGCTCAGTGACTCTGCGCTGTCGTGTGTTGTGAAGGCCACCTTGGAGAAACGCTTACGCAAAGGTCAGAGCCGAATGCCCATGACTGCTGAAGTGTTTGCCAACCAGGTTGGCAAGTGCCAACAAGACAGTGCCAGGGCACTGTCTGACCTTATCCATCACCTCCTGCAGCTATCCTCACCTTTATGCCCTCTGACACTAAGGGGCAATTGAGCATGGCCAATCCAGATGGCACATCTGTTGGACTGTGGGACAAAACCAGAGCATCTGGAGGAAACCCACGCAGACACGGGGAGAATGTACAAACTCCACAGACAGTAACCCAAGGCTGGAATTGAACCCGGGTCCGTGACACTGTGAAGCAGCAGCGCTAACCACTGTGGTACGTGTTGCCCTAAATGTGGTTTCACCTAGCGTTGAGGCTCGTAAGAGTTAGTCAATTCGATGATATACAAAGAGCACCTGGTTAAGAACTCAATGCTTGGAGAGAGGGGACAAAGCAGTTTTTAGATGAACATTATAGATGGATATGATGGCAATAGGAGGGTTGAAACTTCTGAATTTAACCCATGTTAAAATCAGATTGTATTATAAATCAGAAGGGTTTGTCCCTGGTTTTGAACAGGGGATCTTTCACATGCGAGTTAAACATGATAACCACAGTAAAAGGAGTCAGATCTTCATTGAATGCAATATAGGCCAGGACTGCACAGGAATAGACAATTAGCGTTTAGCCAGCACAGGGATCGAACCTATGTCGTTGGCATTACTAGCACCAGACTCGAAACATCTGAGCTAACACTTACACGTGAGGAAGAGTTTGTTTCATCATGCAGCACATTCTTGTGGATTGACTTTTTCTTCCTCTACAGACCCGGAATCCCTCTGGAAAGCATCACCATTCCTCTGAACTATCCAAGTGGGATTCTTCTCCACATGAAAATAATGAAGAACTGACTTCAAGAGCGCAAAACAAATCTGCAAATCATTTGAGGGCAGACCTCAGCAAACTCACCACCTTGGCTGAGAATTCAAAGCTCAATGATTAGAGTAATCTCAGGCTGCCTTTTTTTCCCACCATGTCCCACACTCTTAAAAATATTTTTTTTGGAAAAATGTTTGGATACATCTTCTTCCCATTATTACAAGTAAAAATTGACATAAAAATGCTGGATAAACTCAGTAGATCTGTGGAGAGAGAAACAGTTAACAAGGAAACATAGGAGATTGGCCCTTCGAGCCTGCTCCACCATTCATTACGATCATGGCTGATTGTCCAACTCAATAGCCTAATCCTGCTTTCTCCCCCATGACCTTTGATCCTATGCGCCCCAAATGTTATATTTAGCCACCTCTTGAATACATTCAATATTTTGGCTTTGGCAGCAACTACTTTGTGGTAATGAATTTCGTAGCCCCACAACCCTTTGGGTGAAGAAATGTCTCCTCACCTCCATCTTAAAATGGTCTACCCCGAATCCTCAGACTGAGATCCCTGGTTCTGGACTTCCCTCACCATCAGGAACATCCTTCCTGCATCTACCCTGTCTAATCCTGTTAGAATTTTATAACATTGACCCTTCTACAGAACAGTTTTATTCATAAAAGCTATTGTTATATAAAAACATTGGTTTGGCCACATTTGGAATACGGTGTTCAATTCTGGTTGCCACAGATGGATGTGGTGGCTTTGAAGGGAGTACAGAAAAGGTTTACTGGGATGTTGCCTAGTTTGGAGGGTATTAGCTATGAGGAGAGATTGAATAAATTGGGATTGTTCTTCCTGGAAAGATGGAGGGGCGACCTGATAGAAGTTTATAAAATTATGAGGAGCATAGATAAGGAGAACAATTGGAAACTTTATCCCCAAGGCAGAAATGACAATCACAAGGGGGCACAAGTTCAAGGTAAGGTGGGAAGGTTCAGCAGAGATGTACGGAGGGGAGTTTTTTTTAAAAAAAACAGAGAGTTGTGGGTGCCTTGAATGCACTGCCAAGTGAGGTGGTTGAGGCAGTTACATTAGTGACATTTAAGACTTATCTGGATAGACACATGAACAGGCAGGGAATATAGTGATACAGGTGATTGGTCTCGGTAGGACAACATGAACGGTGCAGGCTTGGTGGGCCAAAAGGCTTGTTCCTGCGCTGCACTGTTCTTTGTTAGTTTAAGGCTGAGTTGAAACACTGTTTAACATTGCCGCAACAGAATTTAAGTGGTAGAGCAGATATAATATGGCACCATTGCACCTGTGTATATAGCTACACACCTGAACAAAAACTTCTCTCAAACTACGGCCTGAATTTTCCCATCCTGCCCACCACAGGAATCCGAGCAGGTGAGGGGTGGAAAACGGAAAGGTCCATTGACCTTGAGTGGGGTTTTACGGTTTTGGGACAAAAATTCCATTATCTGTGCGCTGTTCATGTGCCGAGGAGTTCACCACAATCTTTAGCCGTTTTGTTTCAAGTGAAGCTCATCCCAGCTAATTGAAACTTATTGAGATGGAGAGTGTTCAAGTAATTATTCAAAATCTACGTTAATTGCAAGATATTGAAACTCAAGTCCACATGGGCAAACTAGTTATGTGGAGTGTGCGTTGGTCTTTTTAAGTGAGGTAGCTAGTAATTATTTCCTTTTAACCTCTAGTCCAAATGCCCTAATAATGAATGCACCAGAGTGGTATTTCTATCCATCCGAATGAGGATATTGGATTAATATAGCTGTTGGTATAAATGGCTACGTTATTACATAGAACATATAGCAAGAAGTACAGGAACAGGTCCTTTGGCCCACGTGCTGAACCTGAAGCCAAATTAAACAATTCCTTCTGCTTGTCCTTGGTCCAAACCCCTCTATTCTTTGCTCTTGATCCATATCCTTATATTCATGTGTTTATCTAAATGCCCCTATCATACCCGCCTCCACCCCCACCTCTTTCTGGAGCACTTTCCAGACAGCTACCCCTCTCTGTGCAAAAAATCTTGCCCCTCATCTCCTTTGAACTTTCCCCCACTCACCTAAAGTGCGTACTCCTGGTATTAGACATTTCAACTCTGGGGAAAAAGGTTCTTATTGTCAACCCTATCTGTGCCTCTCATACTTTTATAGACTTCTGTCAGGTCTCCCCTCAGCCTCTGCTGCTCCAGAGAAAACCACCCTATTTTGTCCAGCCTCTCCTTATAGCCCATACCCTCTAATCCAGGCAGCATCCTGGTAAACCTCGTCTGCACCCTTTCCGAAGTCTCCTTCCTGTAATGGGGCAATCAAAATTGAGTGCAATATTCTAAATGCAATGTAACCAATGTTTTATAAAGCTGCAACATGACTTTTGTAATTGGTGCCCCGACCAAAAAAAGGTAAGCATGCCATACAACTTCTTTATCATCTTATTTACTTGCATTTTTCTTATTCATTTGTAAGATATGGGCATTGCTGGCTGGCCAGCATTTGTTACCATTTCTAGTTGCTCTTGGAGGGCAGTTGAGAGTCAATCACATTGCTGTGGCTCTGGAGTCACGTGTAGGCCAGACCAGGTAAAGATGGCAGATTTCCTTCCCTAGAGGACATTAGTGAACCAGATGGGTTTTTTCGACAATGGTTTCATTCTTAATTACTGATTTTTTTTAATTGAATTCAAATTCCACCATCTGTCATGGGGGGGATTCGAACCTGGATCCCTAGAACATTAGCCGAGTTTCTGGATTAATATCTCGTAATAATGCCACCTGACCATCACCTCTCTCATACATGGCGCTATGGGCTTGAACCCTAAGATCCCTCTGTACATCATTGCTGTTCAGGATCCTGCCTTTCACTCTGTACTCATCCTTAACATCTGATCTCCTGAAGTATTATTTTAATATATGTTACCATAGCAACATCATGGTTTCCTTTCAACAAATCTTGTTCAATTTAGTCTTACTAACTTCCTTAAGGAACACAAGATAATAGCTATTATTTTTCTGGAGGGATACCACATCACCATAACAATCTACCATCATACAGATTGTTGGACTCAATCGAGCGATGGTTATAAATGAGATGGTGCAGATCCATTTATATTGTTCTTAAAATAATTAATATTCTTAAGAACAATTGATTGATGTGTGAATGTGCGAAATCAGATATTCTGATGTTAGTGGCATCAAATATTGAAATCAATTATGTAATCCATAACTTTATTTTTTCCTCTTGCACTGCATATTGCCATTCTCATAATACTTCTCTAAGGGATTGTGCCATGATGTCACTAGAAAGGAAGTGTGTCATGCAATCCTGTTTTGGTTTCACTTTTGCTCTCAAGCAGAGTACCCAGCAGTCAGCTCTGCTGCTGGTGTCTTCAAGCTTTATGTATCTGTAGAAATGGTTGCCACACACCTCGTCTCAATAAATCAATCCCCAATATGTTTGCACAATCCCTTCTGAGTGATTGGTACCTCTATACTCACAACAGCTATCCTCACTGAAAGTGCGTGCATGACATACCATAAAGTCTCAGTTTAGAAAATTCTTCTGGCCCAATAATTCCCTGATCAATTTTCTGATCTTCTGCTTTTATTAAAATATACAAAATATCATTGAACAAATTCCACATCCCGAATTAAAGGAGAAGAAATAGGTGATATTGTACTGATGGTTTCCCAGAACTCAATCTTTGAAGTTTAAAGTTGATTTATTCATGCCACAAATAAGCATACATTAATATTGCTACCTTGCAGCACCAGGGAGCCAGGTTCAATTTGTAGCTTGAGTTGCTGTCTGTGTGGGGTCTACATGTTCTCCCCGTGTCTGCATGGGTTTCCTCCCACAGTCTGAAAGACGTGCTGGTTAGGTGCATTGGCTGTGCTAAATTTTCCCTTGGTATGCCAGAATAGGTACCGGAGTGTGAAGACTGGGGGATTTTCACAGCAATACGTCATTGCAGTATTAATGTAAGTCTACATGTAACACTAAAATATAAACGTTAAACTTAGTGGGATTGTGGCGTGAACTGGAGGCAGGATTGCACCCACAGAATCCATACAGTACGTAAGGAGGCCATTCAACCCATCAAGCCTGCAATCAAAACTGGATCACATGACACTGTGATATCATGGTGCAATCCCTTAAAGACATAACAACAATTGATTCTCATTTGTTATACAGCTGTACACATTAAAACAAATGTTGCTTTAGTTTTTGATCAAGTTTTGAGATTTCTCACTAATCAATAGATGATCTCAACACAATACCCATCTGGATGCTGCAAAAATTTTGAACTTGCCACAGTGGCACGGTGGCACAGTGGTTAGCACTGCTGCCTCACAATGCCAGAGACCCGGCTTGGGTCACTGTCAGTGTGGAGTTTGCACCTTCTCCCTGTGTCTGTGGGGGTTTCCTCCCATAATCCAAAAATGGGTGGGTTAGATGGATTGGCCGTGATAAATTTGCTCCTTAGCGTTAGGTGGATATCAGGAGAATTAGCAAGGTAAACACGTAGGGTTATGGAGATAGGGTGGAACTGTTGTCGGTGCAGGCTTGATAGAATCGTAGAAAGAGGCTATTTGACCTATTTGGCAGAGAGCTACAATGAAGAATTGTACATTAAATCAAATGTACAAAAAAAAGGAAAATTGCAATGCAAGCTCCAAACGTTAGAAGCCTGCATTGCAATTTTCCTTTTTCTGCTGTGGAGATTTTCTATAAACAGTAGGTTCACACCAGTTTTAAACGAACGACAGAATTTCACCTTCACGTTGGCCAGTGTAGAAGTTGAATTAAGGACTGTGTCTGTTGCAGATGGCAGACACTATGAAGAACCTGGATATTTGCCACACCACACTGCTGAAGCTGTGATCTCAGCTATGCCAAGGGCAAAATGCCAACCAGAGGTCATGTGTTTCCACTTTAGTAGAAGGGGAATGAGAAATTGAAGCAAGTGAGAGAGGCATCGCTGGGCAAATTACTCAACCGCCTGAGAGAACAGTTGTGAAGCAACACAGGCAGGGAATTGAGAGCTCTCTCTTCATTTGCTCTTATCCTCCTAGATAGCAAACAACTCAACTGTAGCCAGGAGGGATACAATTTCTTAAAACAATGTGTTATATAAAAATATTTCTTGGAATAAATGTAAGGGAAGGCAAAGATGGTGATTAATGAATCCAATTGTCCTATTGGCAGAAGTGATGCATTATCAAGCACACTGAATACGTTTGTGCTTCGTTGCATTGGTGACAGAGTGGTTAGCACTGCTGTCTCATGGTGCCAGGGACCTGGGTTCGATTCCCGGTTTAGGTCATTGATTGTACAGACTCCGCACATTCTCCCCTGCTGGAATTCTACCTCCCTGCCTGCCACAGAGTGAGCGAGGGTCCGTTGACCTCGGAAGAAAATTTCTAGTCTCGTTCGAGCGAGGCTGTAAAATCCCAGCCACCCCAACCCCAATGTCTTTGTGGGTTTCCTCTGGGTGCTCTGGTTTTCTCCCACAGTCCGAAGGATGTGCTGGTTAGCTACGTTAGCCATGCTAAGTACCCCCTCGGTGTACATGGGCAGCTACCGAAGTGTGACAACTGGGAGATTTTCACAGTAACTTCATTGCAGTGTTATTGTAAGTCTACTTGTGACAGCAATAAATAAACTTTAAAAGGGACATTGGTCGTACTAAATTCTCCCTCAGTGTACCAGTACAGGTGCCAGAGTGTGGCGACTAGAGGATTTTTCAGAATAACTTAATTGCAGTGTTAACGTAAGCCTGCTTGTGACAGTAGTAAATAAACTTCAAACTACTTAATCGTGTTATGGACAGAGATTGGAGAGAACTGAAATTCTCGTATCCTTTCCTTTATTGTCCACGTTCTGTGTTTTTTGGAAAGGGATCTTAGCCCCCTCCCACTGTCCCTGTGTGCAGCCAATTCAAATAAGAGAAAGCTTGTGGGTTTTCTTGGCATTCACCCAGAACATCTAAACATTACATCACTTGCACACACATACAGACACACAGGAGCAATATACAGTTCAAAAGAATAGTGCACTTTTTTCAAATTATAAACAATAGTTCATAGCTTATGTTTTTGGCTCACCAAGGGAAAGTCCTCTGTTTCATACCTGTCAAAAGTACTCTGAAAAGGTCGCTTCGAGGTTTAAAAAACTGCAGCTGCAGATTATTGTGGGAGTTCCTTGAAGAGATGGATATTCAGCTGATCACGAGGTTAGTCACTTGTAGCTTCTTGGTACCAGGAGATCAAATATCTTTACAGGTGAACCTGGAATCAGAAGCATTTTGGGCAATTTTTATTTAGATGCAAAGCTCCAGAATTATCAAGGCTTGTGCGTACTTGTCTTTCTCTGGACGGGGTGCAGAGGAGATTCACCAGAATGCCACCGGGGATGGAAAATTTAAGTTATGAAGCAAGGTTGGATAGGCTTACATTAACACTGCAATGAAGTTACTGTGAAAATTCCCTAGTCGTCACAATCCGGCTCCTGTTCGGTACACTGAGGGAGAACTTAGCACGGCCAATGGACCTAACCAGCGCATCTTTCAGATGGTGGGAGGAAACTGGGTGGGGGAACTCATGCAGACACAGGGAGAACATGCGGACTCTGCACAGAGAGTGACCCAAGCTGGGAATCGAACCTGGATCCCTAGCGCTGTGAGGCAGCAGTGCAAATCACTGTGCCTCTCCAGTCATCTGATTCGGAATGAAATAAAACTCGCTTCACCATCGAATAACCAAATTCTCAATCATTTGAACCCCTGACCGAGATCTGTGTTCATCTCTGCTAATGCAATTTGACTTATGGAATCAGTGCTTAAGCCCTTAGGAATACAAACATCTGTTTTGTCTAGTCATCTTAACTTTTAATCAATATTTGTCTGCACATGACACAGCAACCACATCCCAGATAGCAAAGCACGGCATTGCGTTAAAACAGTCTCAAGAGTTAAAGGTGTTTAAATAATTGATCTCAAGTGTCAAAAAACAAAGGACTTGTTTTAAAGCCACTGAGAATGATTTCCAATGGCTCTGCCTGTTAGACACCAAGAGAAAATCCTTGAGATTTTAACTGGTATATGGAGGCCTCATTATCTCAATCCAGATGTGCGTAAACACGCACAGATTTACAGATGCCTCGAGGCACAGTAAGACGTCTCACAACACCAGGTTAAAGTCCAACAGATTTATTTGGCATCACAAACTTTGAGCACTGCTCCTTCATCAGGTGAGTGGAATCTGTTCATTTCATTCACCTAGGGAAAGCTCAGAGCATCCAAAGGAAACCCACTCAGACACAGGGAGAACGTGAAGGCTCTGCATAGACAGTGACCCAAGCCAGGTCCCTGGTGCTGTGAGGCAGCAATGCCACCTTACCATTCCACAGTATGGAGTTTGCAGATTCTCCCCATGTCTGCGTGGGTTTCCTCCTGATGCTCCAGTTCCCTCCCACAGACAAAAGACGTGCTGTTTAGGTGCATTGCCCATGCTCAATTCTCCCTCAGTGTACTCGAACAGGCGCCAGGTTTTCACAGTATTTTAATTATAATGTTAATATAAGCCTGCTTGTGACACGAATAAATAAACTAAAACTGAAGTGGTAGTAAAGTATTAACACAAATTAAAGGACAAAATCCTCTCTTAATTGTTGGGTGGCAAATCAAAAGTCATTCAGAAATATAATCTAAGTGCCAAATAAACAGTATTTTAACTACCTGAGTGCACTTCTTAAAAAAAAACAGTCAGGTTACTTTGAAGCGATATGGAAACAATAGATTCGATTCTAGCTATACTGTTAGTCCTGCACTGTACTTCACTCAGACGGATCAGAGTTCTATATACAAACTCTGTATTGTGTTCAATACTACAAAGGCTTGTAAACATAGCCTAGTCCATCATACAATCCAGCCTCCCATCCATCGACTGTCTACACTTCCTGCTGCCTCAGAAAAACAGCCAGCATAATCAAGGACCCCACACACCTCAAATGTTCTCTCTTCCACCTACTTCAATTGGAAAAAGATACAAAAGTCTGAGGTCACATTTCAACTGACTCAAGAACAGCTTCTTCCCTGCTACCATCAGATTTTTGAATGGACCTACCTTGCATTAAGCTGATCTGTCTCTACGCCCTAGCAATGACTGTAACATTACATTATACATTCTCTCTTTTCCCTTATGTACTCTATGAAGGGTATGCTTTTGTTTAGCATGCAGGAAACAATACTTTTCACATATCCCAATACATGTGACAATAATAAATCTCAAATCAAATCACATGAATCTAACTATTAGTTACACTTGAGATCATCTAAAATTCAACTGGAGCACACTACTGCCTCAGCGCCAGGGACCTGGGTTCAATTCCAGCCTCAGGTCATTGTGCAAACTTCACACAGACATTCTCCCCATGCCTGTGTGGGTTTCCTCCAGGCACTCTGAAAGTTGTGCAGGTTGGGTGCATCGACCATGGCAAATTGTCCCTTAATGTTAGGAGATGTGTAGGTTTGAATTAGCCATGGTAAATATGTGGCGTTAAGAAGCTAGGATGCGAGAGAGGGTGTGGGATAAAATCATCTGACAGTGAGTCAATGCAGACTCGATGGGCTGAATGACCTCCTTCTGCATTGCTGGGATTCTATGATTCTAACATTTGAAAGGCTAAAATGTTTAAGTTCTGTACAGATTTTTGTGTGTCACCATTTGTGTTATATTTCTTGAGTTGCAGAAATGCTAAGAGAGTGTGGTGCAGTTGGATTTTGATGATAAAACTGGAGCTAGTTTTTTTATTTTACCTGTTTCACAGAGGTACAACTAAACTGCTTTCACATCAATCTAAACATATCAATACTCTTTCTTGAGTCTATAAAAGATAGTAAAGACAGATGAAACTATTAGTAAACGTAAACCCTGAATTACATTTGCCTGATTATCACAGACAGTATGGCTGCAGTACTCAGCTTTTTAAAGTAGTTACTCATGAGTCTTCCTTGGCCAACATTTTAAAAGTTTATTTATTAGTGTCAGAAGTAGGGCTCACATTAACACTGCTATGAAGTTGCTGTGAAAATCCCCTAGTCACCACATTCTGGCACCTGTTCGGGAACACTGAGGGAGAATTTAGCATGGCCAACGTGACTAGCCAACACATCTTTCAGACTGTGGGAGGAAACCCCGGCAGATACGGGGAGAACGTGCAAACTCCACATAGACAGTAACTCAAACCAGGAATCAAATCCAGGTCCCTGGTGCTGTGAAGCAGCAGTTCTAACCACTGTGCCACATCACTAATTGCGCTTGAAAAAGTGCTGAACTGCCTTCTTCAAATGCTGCAGTTCATGTGTAGGTGCAGAGTGCTGTTAAGAGGGAGTTGCTGAATTTTCACTCAGTGGCTGCGAAGGAATGGCGATATATTTCCAAGTCAGAATGGTGAGTGGTTTGGATAGGAACTTCCAAGTAGTGGTGTTCCCATGTATCTGCTGCCCATTTCTGTCCAGGTGGTAGCAGCCATAGGTTTCAAAGGTGCTGTCTAAGGAGACTTGAAGGTTCTTGCAGTGCACCTTGTAGATGGTGCACAATGCTGCTACTACACATTGGTGGTGGAGAGAATGAATGTTTGGAGATGTGATGCCAACTAAATGGGCTTCTTGGATTGTGTCAAGCTTCTTGAGTGCTGTTGGAGCTGCACCCATCCAGGCAAAGGGAGAGTACTCCATCACACTCCTGACTTGTGTCCTACAGCTGGTGGATAGACTTTGAGGAATCAGAGTTACCTGCTACAGAATTCCCAGCTAAATACTCTTGGAGCCACAGTATTTAAATAGCCAGTCCAGTTTAGTTTCCAGTCAATGGTAACTCCAGGACGTTGATGTTGGGCTGTAGGATGGACAGGACTGTGTGCCTGCGATTTTATGAATCTTATCTCACCAGGAGAAAGAAGTCTGAGCACATCGCCACAAGGCGCGATAGCCACAACCCCTCAGCAATGGTGGTTGCATCCAATTCTATTGGAAGTTTCTGACCTTTTTCTTCATCCTGTCAGCTACAGATAACAAGTAGCAGACAGGCATTCCAAACATATGTAAAACAATGCAATGAAAGTAGACTGATCCTAAAGAAAAATGACATTTGGAATTAGCTAACCGCCTATCTAAAATTGGATCTATTTAAGGAACTTCTTTAATGTGAGTCAGCTTTGGACATTTGTATTGTAGGTAACGTAACAATGAATCCATGAGAAGGGTTATTCAGAAAGGCCAGCATTGTCTAGTAAAACATCTGCAAATTAGGCCCAATTAGCATTATTCACTCGCACATCACCCCTTACTCAAATTAAAAATTGCATACTTAAAACTTTCAGAACGGTAGAACTTAGAAATTTATGATGATTAACTCTTGGAAGCATGAATCATTATTTCAATCTTCATAGAATCCTTACAATGCAGAAGAGACCATTTGGCCCGTCATTTGCACCCACTCTGACTGTGCATCCCACACAGATCACGTCCTCCAACTTGTCTCCGTAACCCCATACATATACCATAGCCAATCCATCTAACCTGCACAACTTGAGACACTAAGGGGCAATTTTGTATGGCCAATCCACTTGGCCTGCACATCTTTGGACTGTGGGAGGAAACTAGAGCACCTGGAGGAAATCCACACAGATACAGGGAGAACGCGCTAACTCTACACAGACTGCGACCCAAGCCGAGAATCCAACCCGACTCCCTAGTGCTGTGAAGCTGCAGTGCTACCACTGTGCCACCAATAATAGCCAAGGATGGAAGGGTTTAGGACAGAGGGCATAAACTTAGAGTACCCTATCACCCATTTAAGACAGATGAAGAGGAATTTCTTCTGAGGATAGCAAAGCTATGGAATTCTTTACAGCAGAGGGCTGTGGAGGCAGAGATATTAAGTACGTACAAGGCAGAGATATTAAGTACGTACAAGGCAGAGATATTAAGTACGTACAAGGCAGAGATAGATAGATTTTTAAAAATCTGTAAGGGAATCAAAGGTTATGGAGATAAGATGGGAAAGTGAAGTGGAGGATCAGATCAGTCATATACTAATACATGTACCAACAGACTCAAGAACAGCTTCTTCCCTGCTGCCATCAGACTTTTGAATGGACCTACCATATATGAAATTGATCATCCTAGCTGTGACTGTAACATTACATTCTGCACCCTTTTCTTTCCTTCTACCCTATGTGTACTATAAATGGTATGATTTGTCTGTACAGCACGCAAGAAACAATGCTTTTCACTGAATACCAATTCATGTGACAGGAATAAATCAAAATCAAAAACACAGAGCTGGATTTTAGTCTTTTGCTTGCACACTTTATTCAGTCTATTCTCACACTGGGTGGCAAAGTGGTTAGCATTGCTGCCTCACAGGTCTAGGGACGTGTATGATTCTTGGTCTCGGGTCACCGTCAATGTGGACTTTGCACATTCTCCCCATGTCTGTGCGAGTTTCCTCCAGGTGCTCCAGTTTCCTCCCACAGTCCAAAGGTGGGTGGGTTAGGTTGATTGGCCATGCTTCTTAGTGTCTGAGATGGGTAGGTTAGAGGAATTAATGGGGTAAATATGTACTGTTATGAGGGTTACACTAGGGTAGGATTGTTGTTAGTGTAGGCTTGATGGGCCAAATGGCCTCCTTCTGCACTACAGAGATTCTATGCAGCCCACATTTGTTGCGTATATCATCTGTTTAGAGTAACGGGTGTTCTTTGTCTGATTCAGGAAGGAATGTTGCCTGCAGATTGAAGATTTTCAGCTACTCAAGATGATAAAGTTTGATTGTCACGAAGATTTTGTATATTACAGTGCTCAAACAAATCACAATGGAATGGCTTACTTTGCATTTCCACTGGTTGCTGCATCATATCTGTAACAGTGCCTCTAATTTGCACTGTCGTATCTGCTTCTCATTACCTTGGGTTGAATGAGTGTGTTATGCTGCTTGGGTCCACCCTAATTAGGAATAGCATAGTTACGCAGCATTTGGTCCTGTTGATGATGGAATCCCAGTGCAGAAAGAGGCCATTCAGTCCATCTAATTTGCACTGACTCTCCAAAACAGCATCCCATCCAGACCCTCTCTTCCACCCTTTCCCCAGAACCACATGCAGTCATCATGGGTAATTCACTATTGAACACCGAGGGACAATTTAGCATGACAATCCATCTAACCTGCACACCTTGGGACACTAAGGGGCAATTTGGATTGGCCAATTCACGTAAATTACATCTTGAGACACTAAGAGGAAATTTAGCATGGCCAGTCCACTTGACCTGCATGTTTTGGAGACTATAGGGCAATTTAGCATGGTCAAACCACCTAACTTGCACATGTAGGTACTATGGGAGGAAACCAGAGCACCCAGAGGAAACCCATGCAGGCATGGGGAGAATGTATATTTTTTTTGCACAATCTGTCTGACATATCAATTCAGAGATCATTTTATTCTGCACATATTATATCTAGAAAAAATCTGTGGTCGTTTAATGATAGAGAATAAAGAGCAATGTTTGTAACACTGCACTTTGACTTACATGCATTATATATTACATATAAAACTGATATATATATTGTAGCTATGATACAATAGTAATCCAAGGGACTGCATAGATCAGTTACTAGAATGTTTTGCAGCAGGCTAGTCTCAAACAATAAGTGATGGTTTGCAGGTTTGGAATGCTATTGGTGTGAAAATTGTTTGCATAAATAAAATCAAATTTCAATGAACATTCTGCAGCAGTAATGTTGAAAGAGAAATCACATCAGCAGCAATTGTGAACTGAAATGATGATTTTACAGCTTCTCCAAAGAAATGGTATCAAAGCAGCGAGAGTCTGCCCACAGCTCACATATGAGAGCAGGAGATATGGGAGCAGAAACTATTGCCAGCGCTTGGGAGAAGTGCAAATTCAAAACTAAATAAAAATGCCCAAAGCAAATTACTGTGGGTGCTGGAATGTGAAGCAAAAACAACGTGTTGGAAAATCTCAGCAGGTCTGGCAGCATCTGTGAAGACAGAAGAGAGCCAACATTGAGTCTGGATGACCCATTTTATAAAAAGGATGCTTCAGTGGGTAAATTAAATCAGTTTATGGAACAAGCACTAACGCATCATAGAACCCCGACAGTGCAGAAGGACCATTCGGCCCATCCAGTCTGCACTGATTCTCTGACAGCATGTTACCCAGTCCCTCCCCCCCCCACCCCCCAACCCAACTCCTATAACCCCATTTACATGGCTAATCCCCCAAACGTACATATCTTTGGGTGCTAGTGGGCAATTTAGCACTGCCAATTCACCTAACCTGCACATCTCTGGACACTAAAGACATTTTAGCATGGTTAATGCACCTAACCTGCAGATCTTTGGATACTAAGGAGCCATTTAGCATGGTCAATCCACCTAACCTGCACATCTTTGGATACTAAAGGTCAATGTAGCACAGTAAATCACCTTGACCTGCACATCTGTGGACTGTGGGAGGAAACCAGAGCACGAGGGAAAACCCACACAGACAATGGGGAGGACATGCAAACTCCACACAAAACAGTCACCAAGGCTGGAAATGAACCTGGGTCCTGGCACTGTGAAGTGTTGGTGTTAACCACTGTGCTGCCCAGATGGTGTTAATTCATTCAAATGCAAATTAGATTTCTTTTAGACATTTTTTGATATTGGGATATATTGCTCCATGAGATGCTGGGTGGTAAGTCCGCATATTTTTGAAGATCAGATTACTCTTTACGTATGGGGTTTTCCCATGCCATGTTGGAGATTTTAGTAGGCTGATAGATTAATTGCTATGATTAATAACAACTTGATTAAATCACTTAATCATACATAATTTAAATATAGCTAAAAAAGAGACATGCTGTAGAAGATTTTCACATTGCACCTATCAGGACAAAGGGGAGGTGATAGCCTAGTGGTTTTATTGTTAGACTATTAATACAGAAACTCAGCTACTGTTCTGGGGACTAGGGCTCAAATCCTGTCATGGCAAGTGGTGGAATTCAATTAAAAAAATCTGGAATTAAGAATCTACTGATGACCAAGAAACAATTGTCAGAAAGAACATCTGGTTCACTAATGTCCCTTTTGGGAAGGAAATCTGCCATTCTTACCTGGTCTGGCCTACCTGTGATTCCAGAACCATGGCAATGTGGTTGACTGTCAAGGGCAACTGGGATGGGCAATAAATGCTGGCCAGCCAGCGATGCCCATGTTCCACTCAAATTAAAAAAAAAATCCAAACAACCACAACAAGTTGCAGTGCAGAAGAGAAAAGTTTGTTTGATGAGTCAACTGATTATATGCAGTGCCACAATCAGAAAGCAACTAGAACTATAATGTCCCCAAGCCACCAAGCCTTATAAAGTCAAAGGTCATGTTCCTTTTACTTGCAGACATTAGGTATCTGCATATTAAGATATGTTGATTCTGGCACATGTAAATAAGACACATCCTGAGTCAGACTGATTGTCTTAAATTGGTTGTTAGTTTAGCTATTAGCGCACACAGGATTGTTCAGCAAGTGCTGCCCAATCGCAGAATCACTTCTAACAGTGGATGAAAAGTTTTAGCAACATATGGGCAGTATGGTGACACAATGGTTAGCACTGCTGCCCCACAGTGCCAGCGAACCGGGTTCAATTCAGGCCTTGGGTGACTGTCTGTGTGGAGGTTGCATATTCTCCCTGTGTCTGTGTGGGTTTCCTCCCACGGTGCAAAAGATATGCTGGTTAAGTAGATTGATCATGCTAAATTATCCTTTAGTGTCCCAAGATAGGTTAGATGGATTAGCCATGGTAATTGTGTGGCATTACAGGGACAGTGCAGGGGGCTAGGACCTGGGTAAGATTCTGTCAGAGAATTTGTGCAGACTCAATGGATTGAATGGCTCTTCCGCACTATAGGGATTGTATAATTCTATGATCTCTTCCCTCCTGCACTCAACTGCCTACTTATGCCAACATGAATCATGAGGTTCCCAGATGGCATGCACCTGGTGAGTGGAACCTCTTGAAAGCAAGTGCACCCTCTGGGGTCATGCCCAGGCAGTACCCTGGCACTGCCCCCAGTCAGCAATGGCCTGTGGTCTTCCATTAAATGTAGGGAGGGGGGGGGGGGCTTCCATTTTTAATTTCTTTTCCATTGAGGCGTCCACTAAAAAGGAGACATAATTGGTATAAAACTAAATACTGGCAAGGTGGGCTCGATCAGATGCCAGTGTGGCATTCTGAGATCAGCCCTTCGTTATTTTCTGGCTACGTGCTGAATAATACAGGGGGGTGTGGGGCGGGGAAAGGTGGAGAAGCCATCTTTGGGCCTGGTGGCTTCTACACCACTCTCCCCGCCCCCTTGTGCCATTCTGTCAATTTGAGAACATTCTGCTTTATTGTTCATCCAATTCCACTTTGACATAAACAGGCATTTGAGAGTTTGGCCTGTTTAGCTTTGATGGATGATAATATTCCATTAATTTTTAAACTAGTCATCTTGTAGGTTTGGACGGCCTGTAAATTGAGCATGTTAATAAGTTCTATTGCTGACAAGTGACACAAATCTATTAAAAAAGTTTCTTTTACGCATCCACCCCATAAACAACTGGGAAAGATGCTAACACAGCTTGGTATGGCTTCTGCTCTGACCAAGACTGCAAGAAACTACAAAGGGTTGTGAACGTAGCCCAGTCCATCACTCAAACCAGCCTCCCATCCATTGGCTCTGTCTACACTTCCCGCTGCTTTGGAAAAGCAGCCAGCATAATCAAGGACCCTCTGCACCCTGGACATTCTCTCTTCCACCTTCTTTGGTGGTGAAAAAGATGCAAAAGTCTAAGGTCATGTACCAATTGACTCAAGAACAGCTTCTTCCCTGCTGCCATCAGATTTTTGAATGGGTCCATCTTATATTAAGATTTTTTTTTTCTACACTCCAGCTATGACTGTAACACCCATTCTGCACCTTCTGCTTTTCTTCTACCCTATGAACTCTTTGAACAGTATGTTTTGTCTATATACTGCGCAAGAAGCAATGTTTCACCATCTCAATACACATGACAATAATAAATCAAAAAGTTCAATATTCAATTCCCCATCCTTCCAGTTTTCTTCCATTCTTTCTAAAATGGTGAAAAGAATGAGAAAAGATCTTATAGAAACATACAAGATTAGTGAAGGGAATAAATAAGAGAAACAGGGAAGTTGTTTCCACTGGTAGGTGAAACTAGAACTAGTGGCCATAGCCTCAAAATAAGAGCAGAGCAGATTTAGGATTGAGTTGAGGAGTAACTTCTTCACACAAAGGATTGTGAATCTGTGGAATTCCCTGTCCAGTGAAGCAGTTGAGGCTATCCCATTGAACGGTTTTAAGGCAAGGATAGATAAATCTTTGAACAGTAAAGGAATTAAGGGTTATGGTGAGCGGGCGGGTAAGTGGAGCTGATTCCATGAAGAGATCAGCCATGATCTATTTGAATGGTGGAGCAGGTTCGAGAGGCCAGACAACCTATTCCTGCTCCTAATTCTTATGTTCTAATATCTTATCCAGATTTAGTGATTATCAGCAGCTCTTGCACTCAGCAGAACTCATACAGATCCCAGACACAAGCCTCCTACTGCTCTCCTGCATTGAGACTTAACTCAGTGCATGCTTTGGTCAGATAATTTGATACTTCCTGGAATATGAACTGGTGTGGTGGCAAACCTCGTTATAAACTGTGACCTGCACTGAATGCAATCTCATCCTGAGCCAAGTTGAGCACGGACACCAGCAAGATGCACACAAGAACAGAGGTGTTATTCTGAAACATATTGCAAAGGTTGCTAAAGTAACAGCACTGAGATTGCAACAGGAGCAAAACTGCTGTTCACAAAGTAAGCTTGCTACAAGCAGATCATAATTTTAGTGTGATCATCCATTGAGTATATTTGAGAGTTGTTAACTTTGTTTTAAGCATACAATTCACTGAATATATATTCACTGGTTATTTTAAATTTTGATTTGTCTGCCTGTTTCTCTCGGCATATTTGGTTCTGAGAAGTTACATCAAGGAGCCTAAGAAAGTGGCTAAAGAATCAAACCAAAATATATTCACAAAATAATGTGTTAAAGTTTCACTTTCTCAATTATAAACTCAATAATGCACCATTTTAAAAGCAATTATGTTTTCCATTACTAGAATCGTAGAATCCCTGTGGTGCAGAGAGAGACCTTTCAGCCCATCATGTCTGCACCGACAACAATCCCATGCATAACCACGTGTATTCACCCTGCTAATCTCCATGATACTAGGGCTGGAATTTTACTGGCTTGCCCACTGTGATTCCAGATGTGAGCAAGACTCAATGTACAGCGGCATAGTGGTTAGCATTGCTGCTTCACAGCGCTAGGGACCCGGATTCGATTTTTGGCTTGGGTCATTCCTCTATGTGGAGTCTGCACGTTCTCCCTGTGTTTGAGTGGGCTTCCTCCCACAGTCCAAAGATGTGCAGGTTAGTTGAATTGGTCATGCTAAATTGCCCCCCGAGTGTCAACGGGTCTAGCTAAGATAAATAAGTGGGGTCGTGGGGATACGGCCTAAGTGGGATTGTTGTCAGTGCAGGCTCGATGGGCCGAATGACATCTTTCTGCACTGTAGGGATTCTAAAATGGCATTCTTGGGCAGGATCACAGAACATTGAGAGGACAAACCTTGGACAGGTGTGCCAGTAAAATTCCGCACAGTCAATTTAACACAACCAATCAACCTAACCTGCACGTCCTTGGAATGTGGGAGGAAGCTGGAGCACTGGAGGAAACCCATGCAGACATGGTGAGAATGTGCAAACTCTACACAGAAAAATCACCCAAGGCTGGAATCGAACTCAGGTCCCTGGCACTGAGGGAGCAGTGCTAACCACTGTACCATGATAACTAGAACTCTTGTTCAAAACATTAAAGCTATATTTTTAAAAAGGTATTACATCTCTTCCTTGATTATGTATTGTGCTGCACTAAACAGATAAATACAACACTCATTTTGTGTTTAGACCCTCGACAGTACTGGTGGACAAACCTCTTGACAGCAGGGGAACAATCTAAATTTGTTGATCAAGTTGTGCGTGCCTCCCAGATATATTATGAATGCTGCAAGCTTTGAGCCTGCTTTGAATGGTTTCCAAACTCCCATACCAAGTTATTTCTATTCTCCAAACTGCAAACTCAAGGCCTGAAGAACTAAAAATGGAAATGATCCATAGCAACATTAGCACCATAACCCAGGAGCCCCCGCATCTAGGCACGCATAGCAACTGGCAGCCAATCAGATGTCATGTGTGAGGGAAAGGAGGCAGTGTTGATCCATCATGGCTTCAGTCTAGACTATACTTAACTTGAGGACGGAAATAACATTGCGTTTTAATGCTTACTAAAATTAGAATACGCAGAAGTAGGAAATAAACGAGGCAGATCGAAAATGTTAACACGCTCTGCTGGCTTTCTAGAACTGAAGGGAGATCAACATCAGTAAAATTGCAACTTCTGCAAATTTTCTTAGAATCCCTACAGCGCAGAAGAAAGGCCATTCGGCCCATCGAACCTGCACTGACAACAATCCCACTCAGCCGCTATCTCCAAAACTTCACGTACTTATCCTACTAATCCTTCTGACACTAAGGGGCAATTGAGCATGGTCAATCAACCCGACCTGCACATCTTTGGACTGTGGGAGGGATCCGGAGCACCTGAAAGAAACCCATGCAGACATGAGGAGAATGTGCAAATCTGCACAGTGACCCAAACTGGGAATCAAACCTGGGTTTCTGGGGCAACAGTGCTTAACTATTATGTCACCACACTGCCCCTTTTCTCCCACATTAGTTCTCCCTTATGTACTTGCAGGTGCAGAGGTGCTGGGGTCACTCTTGTGAGTGGTCCTAGTCTATTTGATTAGGGCACACCTGTACCGCCCATTACCTGGCTGTACAATAATGTGCCGAATAGCATAAGGGCTTTCTTAATCTGAGCATGGTGCTGTGTCTCCCACACTTTCCTTCTCATGCACTCATCCAACTTCTTCCAAAGAAGAATTTCAGTGGGCGAAAATTAAGCCAGCTTTGATCTACTAAAAGACAACAAGTAAACATGCCAAGGAGAGTCAAAGCAAATTCCAAAACCAATGCTGTCTCGAAAAACAGGGGGCAGAAAATAACATGCTGTAGGCTGACCTATTTGTATTTGGCAAGCTCCTCTCTTTATATAACCTCTGATTGAAGAGTCTGACCTCCTTTATTTTTAGAACTTCTGTTCTGTGTCAAGAGCCACTGGGCAGAATTTAATGCCTACCTCCATGTGAATAGAGTTTGGGGGGGGGGGTGGGTTTGGGAGGGGGGGGCGGTGTTTAATGAGGTGGGGAGGTAGCAAAGAGGGTCTCTTTCACCTTTTTTCTGATTGTATCACAGCTTGATATGGCTGGTGTTCTGCCCAAGAAGCTTCAAAAGGTCATGCACGTAGCCCAGTCCATAACAAAACCAGCCTCTCGTCCATTGACTCTGTCTATACCTCCCGCTGCCTCAGCAAAGCGGCCAGCATAATTATCTTATTGAATGGCGGGGCAGGCTCAAAAGGCTAGATGGCCTACTCCTGCTCTTATTTCTTACGTTCTTAAGAACCCCACGCAACCTCTCTTCCATCCTCTTCTGTCGAGAAAAAGATACAAAAGTCTGAGGTCACGTACCAACTGACTCAAGAACAGCTTCTTCCCTGCTGCTGCCAGGCTTTTGAACGGTCTTACCTCACAATAAGTCGATCTTTCTCTTTACCCAGGCCATGACTGTAACAATACATTCTGCATGCTTCCTTCTTTCTCTATGAACAGTATACTTTGCCTGTATAGCATTCAAGAAACAATATTTTTCACTGTATACTAATACATGTAAAAATGATAAATCAAATCAAAATCAAATTCCCAAAGCTACGCAGACAATGGTCTCACTGTCCAAATGATGTGGACAGTCAATGCCCATATAGACATCTAATTTTGCCAGTATTCATCTTGCAGTGTGGGTTGGCAATTTACAAAAAAACCTAAAAGGGAAGTTTGCTTTTGGCTTTCCAGAGCAGACCCCACCTCAGCCTAGATATGATTTTCTAGCCTCATTTGCCCCAAAACTGGAAAATCCCATCTGAGGTCAACTGACTTTTCTATGGTCTGCTCCTCACCCACTCCAATTCCCATGGCAGGTAGGATAGTAAAATTTGCCCCCTTGTCTAGTTGAGGGACCCAGCATCAGGAACTCCCACTGGGTGAGAGCCAGACCCCTGCCTTTGATGTCAACCTCCACCCTTCTCTCTTCCCCCTACCTTGCAAACCCCTTTCAACCATCACTCACCTGCATCTGGGGCCAGGAGCCAGTGGATGCAGTACTGGCAGCATACATCTGCCTCCTGGGTGGCACTGCCAAGAAAAGAAGAGTTGCCAACACAGCTCCTTTTGTAGAATCCAGCACTGCTTGGGTAATTGGCCATCTTGAGTTAAAGGCCTCAAGGACACCATGATTAGAATGACTGAGATCAGAGAGAGCAGAGATTTAAGATAAGGGGCAGGAGATTGGAGGGGAAAATCTTTTTCATCCAGAGGGTGATGGGGATCTGGAACTCACTGCTGGTAGACACAGGATCCTCCAGAAGGTACTCTTCAGTTGTAAGCAATAAAATAAAAAAGACTTACTCCAACTTATAAAGAAAAATGTTTAATGAAAAAACTTGAATACCCCAATACTAGAAGCCCCACCTCCCACAAACCCCAGCAGCTTCTTATTTATACTGAGTCAACTGACCACCACATCATTTTGTCATTGGTCACATAGTTTACTGGGTCAGCTGACCCTTACAATATGTTACCATTGGTCACACTATGACAAATCCAATCTCATCATTGGTTACATTCTATAAGAGACCCTTGCAGAATTGAAGAAGTATTTAGATGCTCATTTGAAACCCCATAGCGCACAAAGCTATGTAACAAGTGCTGGAAAATTGGAATAGAATAGATAGACGCTTGAGACCAGCATAGACATGATGGGCCGAAGGGCAGCTTTTTGTGCTATAAAACTTGACTCGGTGAATAAACAACTTCAAGAGAGCAAAGCAAGGCATCTGATCACATAACTGAAACATGGGTGGCAGCATGGTTAGCATTGCTGTCTCACAGTGCCAGGGACCCAGGTTCAATTCCGGCCTCGGGTCACTGTCTATGTGGAGTTTGAACGTTCTCCTCGTGTCTGTGTGGGTTTCCTTCAGGCGCTCCAGTTTCCTTCCGCAATCTAAAATGAGTGGGTTTCGTCGATTGGCCACACTAAATTGACCCTAGTGTTAAGAAGTGGGCAAGATAAATATGTGGAGTTACAGAAATAGGGCCTGGATGGAATTGTGGTCAGTGCAGATTCGATGGGCCAAGTGACCTCCTTCTGCACTGTAGGGACTCTATGGCCAGAAGTTTACTGGCATGCCCACCCCAATTCTGGAAATGGATGAAGCTTGGAGAACAGCATTCTCGCTTGGTCTAGGGCGGGATTGTATGGACCTAGGGCGGACATACTGGTAAAATTCTATCCGATGATTCTAACTCATCGCAGAAACTGATACTTTCATTTTCTTTTCAAATAAATAGCCACAGAGCTGAATCCTAAACAAAAAGGATAGCAAAATGTATACAAATGGGTTGTCACATTAACAGGAATCACCTTACCCGCTGAAGGCAAGTCTTTTGATTTGCCAAAAGTTATGCATTTCTTGAAGGGCCTGGATGGCTTTGAGAAAAGCTGCATAAATCAACCAATCCATCACAGGAAACACATGTTTCAGAGCAGCAAAGGGATAATGATAAGGAACAGGTGTACGTCCAGAGAAAAGGTGAAAAATGTCTCCCGAATAAAATTGCAGGTGTAGAATGTTAATGAATAAAGATGCCGTATTGTAGAAGAAGGTTGTTGATTGTTGACACGATGCTATTGCTCTTTTGGGAAGAACCGTTATGATGAAGGAGAAAATCCTTCCACAATGTTCAAACAGCTGTATCTTGGAAAAGTAAAGCTCACTGCTGCAAATTTACAGGTGGTCAGAGTAGCGAGCTGTCTCCAAATGATTGTGGGGAGTCAGTTGCAGTTGGAAATAGGAGGTTTATCTAACAATGCACAAGGACAACGGGGACTTGCTAATGTGAGAGTAATGCCAATAGACCTTCAACAGAGCACCTCCCGTTATATATCCGCTGTGTGTTCAGGGGACAAAACATAGTAGCTTCAGCCATCTGGATTGAATAATCATTGGCTGGAATACCCAATCCACAAGAGATTTGTGCAGGCTTTAGCAAATTTTATTGAGGGGTCAGATTTGATCAACTGCTAACAGGGGTTTGTTCAAATCACAACTCTTCTGATTGGTTATAATTTCTTGATATTATAACTAAATTTCTCTGCCTTTGAAAAAATTCCATCACTCAATCCAATCTCCCATCCATTGACTCCATCTACACTTCTTGGAAAAGCAGCCAGCATAATCAAGAACTCCATGTACCCCAGACATATTCTCTTCCATAGAATCCTACAGTGCAGAAGGAGGTCATTCAGCCCATTGAGTTTGTACCAACCACAATCCCACACAGACCTCATCCTATAATCTCATGCACTTATCCTAGCTAGTCCCCCTGACACTAAGGGGCAATTTGGCATGGCCAATCCACCTAGTCCACAATATCTTTAGACTGAGGGAGGAAACTAGGGCACCCTTAGGAAACCCACGCAGACAAGGGGAGAATGTGCAAACTACTTACAGATAGTCATCTAAGCCAGGAATCGAACCCAGGTCCCTCGTGTTGTGAGGCAGCAGTGCTAACCACTGTGCCACCATGCTGCCCCTTATCCCACCGTGCCAGTCTCTTCTTCTACCTTCTTCCATTGGAAAAAGACAGAAAAGTCGGTACCAACTGATTCAAGAATAGTTTCTTGCCTGCTGCCATTCAGACTTTTGAATGGACTTAACTCGCACTAAGTTGATCTTTCTCTACACCCTAGCTGTGACTGTAACACTACATTCTGCACCCTCTCCTTTCCTTCTCTATGAACAGTATGCTTTGTATAGTGCACAAGAAACAATACTTTTCACTGTGACATGTGACACTAATAACTCAAATCAAATCAAAAATCAAATCACTGAAGTTTATCATGTTGCCATTAGTTTAAAGATCGTAGTGCTTGAATGGGTTTGAGCTGAGATGAATATGCAGAGAGATTTATTAATTTGAGGCAAATCAGCTTGTCACAGAGATCAAAGCAAGAACAATTCTCACTTACTATCTATATATATGTACAAATGTAACGTTGAAAAACCTGTGCATTCCACCCAACCTGAAGACAATAGTTAAGAAACTCAGCGAATGTTCCTGGGGAACCCGGGTTTGAATCCCGCCATGCCACATGGTGGAATTTGACTTCAATAAAAGATATTTGGTGATAAGAATCTTCTGATGATGGTGAAACCATTGTTGGAAAAACCCGAACTGGTTCACTAATGTCCTTTAGGGAAGGAAATCTGCAGTCCTTACCTGGCCTGGCCTACGTGTGACTCCAGAGCCACAGCAACGTGGTTAACTCTTAACTGCCTTCCAAGGGCAACTAGGAATGGGCGATAAGTACTGGCCCAGCCAGCGACACCCACGCCCCACAAATGAATAATAAAAAATCATAAACGGTTACATCCCCAGCACTAATCTTTGCAATAATTCATAATTTACAGTCACCAGCCATGCCCCACGAATGATCAAAAAAAATCTATGTTGGCATAGCGGCACAATAGCACAGTGGTTAGCACTGCTGCTTCACAGCTCCAGGGACCTGGGTTCGAATCCTGACTCGGGTCACTGTCTGTGTGGATTTGCACATTCTCCTCGTGTCTGCGTGGGTTTCTTCTGAGTGCACCAGATTCCTCCCACAGTCCAAAGATGTGCGGGTTAGGTTGATGCTAAGAAATTGCCCCTTAGTGTCCTGGGATGTGTAGGTTAGTGGGATTGGCAGGTAAATGTGTAGGGATACAGAGATAGGGACTGGGTGGGATTGTGGTCGGTGCAGACTCGATGGGCTGAAGGACCTGTTTCTGCACTGTAGGGATTCTCTGAATTCTCAGTCTAAAATATCACGCGGGCGTATTGAACTCTTCTTGGAAAATTGCTGATCATCACGCTTCCAGTCAATATAGGTCTTTCCAAAAGACATCAAGGATGGGACTTTATGGCTTCGCTCGTCCCAAAAGCGTAAAATTCCACCCCAGGGTCAACAGACCTTCCCATTGTCCATCTCTCGCTCCGTTCCGATCCCCCGGTGCGGGCGGGGTGGTAAAATTCTGGGCCCCGGGGGCTATTGAACGTTGAATTCCATTGCGCGAATAGTTAGAATGGTGTTGATGTCTGAACATGACCTCTGGATAGCAGCAGTGACATTGAAACCATCCAACATTTCAACATTCTTCACACGATGCAGAACAAACGATTGCTGGTTTTCGAAAACCAGCGCAAAAGGCACTAAGCCCTGCTGTCATCGAGGATATTCATCAAGAAAGAAATACATTTGCTGACACCGAGCATTTTAAACAAACAGCAGAAAGGTGTAAATGTTTAAAAAAAAAACCCCCGCTGATTTAAGAAAAACACAAATGCGTTATGTCATCATGGCAGCTATGGTTGATGTATTCAGCTAGAGGCTACAGTCTAGCAGGTGTAGTCTGGTTATTTTGAAGTTTATAGATATAAAATGGTGTAGCCCGGAGTCACAACATCTGGCATGGAAAACATTCTTCTGCCAGAGCTTTGCAAAAAGAGAAAGAAACTATTAACAGCTTAATTGGCCCTCGACATGTCACAGAAATACCTCTGACAGGGCTGTCTGATAAATGGGGAGCTCCCTCTCCAAGGATTTGATGGTACACGCACCAACACGGCTGCAAACAAAAAAGTTACCAGACGTTGAAGGCAATTTAAAACAAAGTTGATCTTCGGTGCTGAGAACTCAGTGCGAGCGGATACACCGCGTTGAGGTGAACAAAACATCCCCGTAGGAATTCCTGCGATGCAGAAGGAGGTCATTCGGCCCCTCAGCCCTGCACCGATCACAATCCCAGCCAGGCCCCCATGCCCATAACCCCATGCATTTACCCTAGCTAATCCCCCTGACACGAAGGGCTAATATAGCATGGCCAATCCACCCAACCAGCGCGACTTTCGGATGGTAGGAGGAAACCGGAGCCCCCCCCCCGGAAGAAACCTACGGGGAGACCCGTGCAGACTCTGCAAGGCGGTGACCCAAGCCGGGAATCGAACCCATCTCCCTGGCGCTGTAAGGCAGCAGTGCCAACCACTGGGCTACTGTGCCGCCTGTAGGATCTTAATTTGTTATTAAAATGGCTACATCCTCAAAGTCTGATTTCTTGGCCCAGAACTATACGAAAATTATATGGGGGGGTGTGCGGTTGGTGAACAATGTACACCTGAAATCCTTAAGCTTTTTGGCTGTAGTTTGTGTATAGCCGCTTTCAAAAAAAATCACTAACCAGAAACTGACACTGTGCACAATGGCACAACGGTTAACATTGCTGCCCCACTGCGATTCCTGAATTGGGTCACTGTCTGTGTGGAGTCTGCAAGTTCTTCCCATGTCTGCGTGGGTTTCCTCCAGGTGCTCTGGTTTTCTCCCACAGTCCAAAAGACGTAATTAAGTGCATTGGGCACACTAAATTCTCCCTCAGTGTACCCGAACAGGCACTGGAATTCTCCCTCAGTATATCCGAACAGGCACTGAAATTCTCCCTCAGTGTATCCGAACAAGCATTGGGATTCTCCCTCAGTGTACCCGAACAGGCAGTGGAATTCTCCCTCAGTATACCCGAACAGGCACTGGAATTCTCCCTCAGTGTATCTGAACAAGCACTGGAATTCTCCCTCAGTGTACCCGAACAGGCATTGGAATTCTCCCTCAGTGTATCCGAACAAGCACTGGAATTCTCCCTCAGTGTATCTGAACAGGCACTGGAATTCTCTCTCAGTGTGTCTGAAGAGGCACTGGAATTCTCCCTCAGTGTATCTGAACGGGCACTGGAATTCTCCCTCAGTGTATCTGAAGAGGCACTGGAATTCTCTCTCAGTGTATCTGAACGGGCACTGGAATTCTCTCTCAGTGTATCCGAACAGGCACCGGAATTCTCCCTCAGTGTATCCGAACAGGCACTGGAATTCTCCCTCAATGTATCTGAACAGGCAATGCAATGTAACTTCATTTCAGCCTATTTGTGACATACATAACTAAGCTCCAGGCTTGTAACAACCTCTGCCAGACCTTGTACCTTTCTGAATTAAGCAGAAGCATGGGGAATGGGAGTGAGGCATTAAACAGAGGCAATGGCGGGGGCATTGGTGGAGATGGGACAATTATTCCCCAGTACGTTCTCCATGACAATGCCTCAACCAATGAGCTCTCTTTTCTCATGCAGTACAAATTGCTGCTCCCTTTGAAATTTGGTATTCTTGCATTTGTCCAGATGAGTGCAAGATGCAGATTTTCGACAGCATGTCTCTTTCTTCCCCTCCCCTGTCCTTCCCAATCCTCTGCCCGCAAGAAGCCTAAAGCATTGCAATGTCTTTTCATTTCAATGTGGTGAGGCCGGGCAGTTAACTTCCAGAAAGGGGAAGCCGGGGACGGGGGAGCAGAAGTTTTAGAGGAATATTGATCTCTGGTTCATTGCTTCATCCAGTTGGGCTATCTCAACCTCGCATTTGGGAATTGAGCCCCTCATCTACACGGCCAATCCACCTAACCCATACATCTTTTCAGAGAACCCGGAGAAACCCCACACAGACACGAGGAGAACATGCAAATTCCAGCTACACAGTCGTCCATGGCCAGAATTGAACCCAGATCGCTGGTGCTGTGAGGCAGCAGTGCTAACCACTGTGCCACCATGCCACCCTTTATATTTACGTACATTTATATACATTATATTTGACTCCAGGATGAATTTTCCATGCTGCTACACAGTATCACTAATTGTTTGTGTAAATCCGAGATATCATTTGTTGCTGTGATAAGGGCCGTTTCAGTATTGTGACTGGGGCAGGAACCTGGATTGGAGGGATTTTAACTCAGAGTTACTGGGAAAGGTGGGCAAAATCTGGCCGTTGGCGTTCTGGCGAGGAGGGGTTTGGACAGTGGGATCGAGATATGTTTTGGTTGGAGGGAAGGGGTGAAAGTGGCAGGATTCAATTGGTGGAGAGGGGGAACTGCAAACCACATTGGTCAACATGGGAGTGTGATGGGAAGAGATTGTGGGAAGTGGATCTTGTGGGTGTGATGGGTGAGGAGAGGAGAAAGAATAGGCTATTCAGTCCCTTGAACCTGCTCCTCCATTCAACTGAAATAGTGACTGATTTTCTACATCAAACAGCTCCCCAAATCCCTTGTTATGTTCAATATCTGGATTTCTATTGATAAACACAAAATACTATGGATGCTGGAATCTGAAACTCGGGTTTCCTCCCAGACTCCAAAGATGTGCAGGTTAGGTTGATTGGCCATGGCAATTTGCCTCTTAGTGTTGGGGGAATTAGCAGGGTAAATATGTGGAGTTACGGGGATAGAGCCTAGATGGGATTATTGCCAGTGCTCAGACTCGATGGGCTGAATGGCTCCTCCTGCACAGTAGAGATTCTGCTCCGGATGTTCCAGTTTCCTCCCACAGTCTGCAAGATGTGCTGGTTGGGGTGCAACGGCAGTGCCAAATTCTCCCTCAGTGTACTCAAACAGGTGCCGGAGTGTGGCAACAAGGGGAATTTCACAGTAACTTCATTACAGTGTTACTGTAAGCCTACCTGTGACATGAATAAATAAACTTTAAAAAACTATAATTTTGCAATTTTATAAATTGCTGGCATCCAGCGATGTCCCTCTCCCACAAATGAATCAAAAAGACATGGTCTGCAGCCATCTGTCCCAATCCACACCCCCACCCCGCACCCCTCCACACACAAACACACACACACACACACACACACTGTTCCTCCGGTTCCTGAGAGCGAGTGAGCCTTCCATCACTGAGCCTTGTTCTTTGGGGTTCTCTCTCAAGCTGCTGTTTGTGACCTCTCCCTCAAATATTCTCATTTCCCTGCTCCGTATCCAACACCTCCCATCTTTCAAAATACTCCAAGAGATGGATGTGGCGAGTTGGGGTTGGGGGGGGTGTCAGAAGTGGGGGGGGGGGGGGGGGGTGCAGGCTGAATGAACACAAGCAATCGCTGAGGGGGTTTAAATGCGCATGAGGTATCGTAGGTCTGTCCTTGCATAGAAACCAGAAGCAAAAGTAGGCCATTCGGCCCTTCGAGCCTGCCCCTGCCGTTCATTCTGATCATGGCTGATCATCGAATTCAATATTCGGATCCCGCAGATTTGAATTGCAGCCTATGCTGCCACCTACGGGTCATTTCTCTAACTTACCGAACATGGTGGCAGTACATTATTGTTGTCAAGGCTTTTTCCAATGCCTGTACACTTCCTCAGGTCATCCCTGCATCTGCGAAATCTTCCTTTCCTGCGCTTTTTCCTCATGAAGTTCTGTCTTCCATCATGCCTTGCAAGCTTTGCTCCATTAGTCTGGAATTGCGTGGCAGCTGTCTGCCTTAAAATCCTGAGTTAAAGCTGCATTTAGCTAGCTCCACATGCATACTTGATGCAAGTTTGCTTTTGTCCAAATTGATGGCCTAATGAAGGATATTCTTCCAACTGGACAGGCTGATGCTAAAAGTAAATCTTTCACTGTGTCAATTTAAGATTATTTGTCAATCCTTGGTACTAGTGGCAACATTAACTTTCAAATCGCTGCCTTGTTTTACTAACTGTTCATCTGCCTCCTTTGAAAATATTGCCAGCGGCTGTTGGGAGAGATGGTGGCACAGTGGTAATGTTGCTGGGCTTGTAATCCAGGCAGATGCTCTGAGGGTGTGGGTTCAAATCCAACAGCTGGTTGGAATTTGAATTAAATTAATAAATCCGGAATGAAAAGCAATGGCAATCATTGATGATTATAAATTCCATCAGGTGTGCTGTGGTTACCACTGTTGCCTCACAGTTCCAGGAATCCGGATTTGATTCCGAGCTTGGGTCACTGTTTGTACAGAGTCTACATGTTCTCCCCATGTCTGCATGAGTTTCCTCCGGGTGCTCCAATTTCATCCCATAGTTTCAAAGACATGCTGGTTAAGTGCTTTGACCGTGTTAGATTCCCCTTCAGTGTACAGGAGTGTGGCGACTAGTGGATTTTCACAGTAACTTCATTGCAGTGCTAATGTCAGCATACTTTTAAACTTAAACTTTTATAGTTCACTGATGTCCTTTAGGGAAGGAAATCTGCCATCCTTACCTGGTCTGGCTCCACTCCAGATTGCAGCGAACCCAGAGCTAGGTCCCTTGCTGTTTGTAGTGTATGTTCATGATCTAGACAGTAATGTGCGGGGTGGTGATCAGCAAGTTTGTAGATGACACGAAAACTGGCGGTGTCGCAAATAACAAGGAGGAAGGTCTTAGATTACAGGACGATATAGATGGATGGCAAATGGAATTTAACCCTGACAAGTGTGAGGTGATGCATTTTCAGAGGAATAGCAAGACAAGAAAATATACAATGAATGGTAGGACACTAGATATTACAGAGGATCAAAGGGATCTTGGGTGCATATTCAGTGATCCCTGGAGGCAACAAGGAAAGTAGCTAAGGTGGTTAAGAAGGCTTGTGGGATACTTGTCTTCATTAGCTGAAGCACAGAACACAGAATATAAGAGCACCCCTCCCCCGGTTCTTTTGCCATCCCCCCCATATCTCCTGGTTTTTTTGCCCCTCTCCCATTACTGCGGGCACTGTACAAAATGCTACTTAGGCCACAGCTAGGGTGCTGTGTATAGTTCTGGTCACTATGCTATAGGAAGGATGTGATTGCACTAGAGGGGGTGCAGAGGAGATTCACCTATTGCCTGTGATGGAGCATTTCAGTGATGGAGAGAGGCTGGTTAGGCTGGCAGTGTTTCCCTTAGAGCAGAGAAGGCGGAGGGGAGGCCTGATTGAGGTGTACAAAATTATTAGGGACAAAGGGTAGACAGGAAAGAACCTTTCCCCTTAGTAGAAGGATCAATAGTCAGGAGCATAGATTTAAGCTAAGGGGCAGAAGATTTTAAGCGGATTTGAGAGAAATCTTTTCACCCAGAGTGTGGTGAGAATCTGGGACTCGGTGCCTGAAAGGGTGGTAGAGGTGAGACCCCTCACAACATTTAAGACATATTTTAGATGTGCACTTGGAACAGCATAACATACAAGGCGATAGACCAAGTGATGGAAAACGGGATTAGAATAGATAGACGCTTGATGGTCGGAGCAGACACTGTGGGTCAAAGGACCTCTTCCTATGCTGGATGATTCTATGGGCACAATCTTATCAAAAAACGGCGGACTGTTGGTTCCAGAGTGAAAAATTGCTTGGTCATGTCCCCCTCCCCTGGGGGTGACACCTTGGGGGGAGGAATTCCCATGACAGGGACAGGTCTGGGTAAACCTGTTGCAAACCGTGCCAGCGAGACAATTTGAATAGATGGTGGGAGGGCAATATCTGTCTTTCATTTGTCATCTTAAAGGGTAACAAATGCTTGCTAGTGGCACCAATATACCAAGAAAGAATAATTAAGTGTGGGATTTTCCAGTCGCGCTGCCCCCCCCCCCCCCCCCCCCCCAAAGGCTGGAAAATCTTGTCCGAAGTCAACAAACCTTTGCATGGCCTTGTCTTGCCCGCTACGATTCCTGTGGCAAGTGAGAAGGGGAAAATCATGCCCAATGTCTGTTCACGTACAAACAGAAGATCTAACACTGCAAAACCTACTGATGATATTAAATCGGGACTGAAAAAACCCGAAGCAGAATGCTGATGTGCGTGTATTATTTATAATCTCATGGAACATATCCAATGGCTTGGCACCAGGTAGAACTGGCAAGTTGAGAGATGCAGTACCTCCCCTCCATATGTGGCTGTCAATCAGCTCTCTGCCACACAAGAGCACAACCCTGCCACTGGAAGTAGCAATTGTTAGATCTCAAATCTAATAATTTGATGTAATGTGTGGGTGGGAGATGGTGATGGGGATGAGGGTGGTGACGGAGGTGGGGAGTGGTGATGGGCGTGGGCAGCAGTTAACCTTACATTTAAGTTCCTGAAATATGCAGGCCCCTACAATTGCAATCATGGCCTTGCTCAAGGAAGATGATATTCGAGGGGTAATATTTCTACCGTCAATGTGATTGGGACTTTTCTTCATAAAACATGCAATCTCCACGCAGACAGCGACCCAAGAATTGAATCTGGGTCTCTGGTGCTGTGAGGCAGCAGTGCTAACCACTGTGCCACCTTCTAAACTAATAACTATAGAGAAGTTATCAGGAAATGGCTACTGGGTCCAACACAAGGCTGTGAGCCTTCATTTTTGATTTTACAACTTTGAACTGACTGGAATTTTTGCAATGGAAAGGGAACAGAGAAAACTGCAATGCCACATTCCTCGGTGAAAACTCACCCTCAGGGGAGTTTGAAGATAGTAACATTTCCTATAATCCAGGCAATTATTGGAACTGTCTAAGGAAGGGACATGAAAAATATAACATATTGAAAGTTGAAACAATAACAACAGACAGACCCCCCCCAACAAAACGTATTGGTGTTACACAATGGGTGAAGTATTTCAAGGCAACGCTGTCCAGTCACTAGTGAGAGATTGCAAGTGACACACAGGTGATGTCAAGGATATCTTCAGAAGAGGAAATGTGCTCCTCTCTCTTCCTTCCTCTCTCTTGAAACACACGTGTGTCGCCCAATTCGAGAAGCCAAATCTAATAGAAACCCATCAACAAACTGAGGTTCTGTAATAATTGCAACATCTTCTATATCTCATTGCATCCAAGAAACTAGCTAACTCAATTTGTTTGTAGCGTTTAAAATCTAGGCCAGAAGGGCAAACAACCATTGGATGCTTAACTAGACATTCTTATCTTTTTAACCCTTGTGTCAGGGGTATCTCACCTGGGCTAGAATGAAAGGGTAAAGATCCAGTTGTCTAGGCACCAACAACATAGTTAAAACAAGGATAAAAGTTCTACTGAGGAAATAGAGCAGCTAGGGATTAAATTGAAAAACAGAACCAAAAAGGTAAGAATTGTAGAATCCTACGGTACAGAGGGAGACCATTCGCTATTCGAGTCTGCACCAAATAGAATCCCACCCAGCTCTATCCCCATAACCCTGTGCATTTACCCTAGCTGGTCCCCCTAACACCAGCGGGCAATTTAGCATGGCCAATCCGCCCAATCTGCACATCTTTGGAGGAAGCCAGAGTATCTGGAGGAAAGCCACGCAGACACTGGGAGAACATGCAAACCTTACACAGACAATGCCTCGAGGCCAGAATTGAACCTTGGCACTGCGAGACAGCTGTGATAGCCACCGTGCCACAATTAGAGGAGAAGGTAGTAGTGCGATTTAGTGATAAGGTGGAATATTATCAGAAAATAAAAGGAAGGGACAGAACATTTGAATGTCGTTTTGCAACAAGGAAATATACAAGAGTCGGGAAATTTAATAGAACTTAGAGGCTTTATCTAGCCTCATGAAACTTAAACCTTTGTTATGACCAACTCAAGGGGTTGAATAGAGGGGAGCCAATTCATCTTGTCTCACCTGGTCACAACAATGTGATCAATGCCAAAAGCTGTGCAATTAAAATATAATAACACAAGTTCATTCTCGCTGTTGGCATTTCACAGTTGATACATTGACTGATGGAGGTAAATTCCAACTCAAACATAGAAGGATACATATTCTACCCAGTACAACCATGGATCCTCCAAAATAGGTTTAACATGACCATCACCTTCTCAGGAGTAGATATTAATAATAGTTAGATAGTGGCTTAGTGGTAATGTCACTGCACTAGCAATCCAGAGACCCAGGTTAGTGATCTTGGGACATGGGTTCAAATCCCCACCACGGTAGCTGGTGCAATTAAAATTCATTTCATAAATCTGGCCTCAGTAATGGGGACCATGAAACAAAGGGGCAGTTTAGCACGCCCAATCAACCTTAGCCATATATCTTTGGAGTGTGGGAGGAAACCCACATAGACATGGGGAGAATGTGCAGACTCCATACAAATTGAACTCGGGTCCCTGGCACTGTGCCACCCCACTGTCCATTTTTTTCTTTCAATCACTAAACCTTGCACTTGGCAGTTTTGAATTATTTTTAATTAATTATTTTTTAATTCATTGGTGGGACATGGGCATCAATGGCTGGCCTGCATTTATTGCTCATCCCTAGTTGCCCGAGGGCAGTTGAGGCTCAACCACATTGCTGTGGCTCTGGAGTCACATGTAGGCCAGACCAGGCAGATTTCTTTCCCTGAACCAGATGGGTTTTTCCCACAACTGATAATGGTTTCACGTCATTGGTAGATTCCTAACTCCAGATATTTTTTGTTGAATTCAAATTCCACCATCTGCCGTAGTGGGATTCGAACCTGAACACTAAGTGAGTTCCTGGATTAATAGGCTAGCAATAATACCACAAGGCCATCACCTTCCTTTCATACTGTTCACCTCTCCGGGCCCTTCTGTAGTTACTTGACTGTTTCAAATTAATTTGCAATCGTTCATCATCTGCAGTCCATTTCTGAGTTATTAGCTTGTATAATTGAATGGCTTTTAAAACCTCACTTCAACAGAGAGACTTCACTGTAGCTGTGCACATAAAGCACCTACGGTTAAATGGACTGCTTCATTAATAGATTAGGTTTTTAAATATTTTGCAGTCTCCGGGTTGCTGTAACTGGGAGCTCGTAATTCCACTCATAATTTCGTGAAGCGAACAAGTAACCTGCCTATCACTTTAAGCAATTAGATGGAAGAATTATGAAGTTAACAGTGTAAGAATTGAGAAGGAAATATAAGTTAGAGAGGGAGAATTGGGTGTCAATTAGATTTGATTTGATTTATTATTGTCACATGTATACAGTGAAAAGTATTGTTTCTTACATGCCAAGCAGAAAAAGCATACCATTCGTAGAATATGTAGGGGAGAAGAGGGGAGGGTGCAGAATGTAGTCTTATAGTTACTGATGAGCGAAGAGAAAGGTCAACTCAATATATGATAGGACCATTCAAAAGTCTGATGAAAGTAAGGAAGAAGCTGTTCTTGAGTCTGTTGGTAAGTGTTTTCAGACTCTTGTGGGCAGGATTTTCCAGCTGCACTCGCCCCAATAAACTTAATCTTAAATAACCTTAAACCAAGACTAGGAAATCCCACCCGAGATCAACAGACCTTTACGTGGTCCTTTCCCACCCATAATTAGGTCACTCGGCCCATCTAGTCTATTCTGCCATTCAACCACGGCTGATATTTTTCTCATCCCCATTCTCCTGCCTTTTCCCCATAAACCCTGATCCCCTTGTTAATCAAGAATCTATCTATCTCGGACTTAAAGATACTCAATGACCCGGCCTCCATAGCCTTCTGTGGCAAAGAGTTCCACACATTCCCCACTCTCTGGCTGAAGAAATTCCTCCTTATCTCTGTTTCAAAGGATTGTTCCTTTAGCTTGAGGTTGTGTCTCTGGTTCTGGTTTATCCTACTAGTGAAAACATCCTCTCTATGGCCACTCTATCTAGACATTGCAGCATCCTATAAGTTTCAGTAAGATATCCCCTTATCCTTCTAAACTCCACAGTACAGATCCAGAGTCCTCAACTGTTCCTCATACAACAAGCTCTCCATTCCAGGGATCATTCTTGTGAACTTCTTCAGGACCCTTCCCAAGGGCAGCACATCCTTCCTGAGATGCAGGACCCAAAACTGCTCACAATACTCCAAATGGGGTTTGACCAAAGTCTTATACAGACTCAGAAATACATCTCTGTTCTCGTGTTCTCACACTCTTGACATGAATACTAACATTGCATTTGCCTTCCTAAGTGCCGACTGAACCTGCACGTTAACCTTAAGAGAATCTTGAACAATGACTCCCAAGTGACTTTAAGTTTCTGATCACTTAAGCATCTTCCCATTTAGAAAATAATCTTTTCCTCCACTCCTCCTTCCAAAATGAGTAACCTCACACTTTTCCACATTGTATTCTATCTGCCACTTCTTTGCCCACTCTTCTAACGTGTTCAAGTCCTCCTGCAGCCTCCCTGCTTCCTCAATACTACCTGTCCCTGTACACATCTTTGTATCATCTGCAAACTTAGCAATAGTGCCTTCAGTTCCTTCCTCCAAATTGTTAATGTGTAGTGTGAAAAGTTGTGCTCCCAGCATTGACCCCTGAGGCACATCACTAGTCAGTGGCTGCCATCCTGAAAAAGACCCCTTTATCCTCACTCTCTGCCTTCTGCCAGTCAGTCAACCCTCTATCTGTGCCAGGATCTTAACACCATGGGCACTTATTTAACAGCCTCCTATGTGACACCTTGTTAAAGGCACTACGACTCCCGTGGTGGCTGGGATAGGAAAATTCTGCCCTTGTATCTTTTCCCTGATGGAAGAAGATGGAAGAGGTAGGTCTGGTCACTTGGGATCATTGATTATGCTGGCTGCTTTTCCAAGGCAGTGGGAAGTGTAAACCGAGTCACTGGGATGGGAGGCTGGTTTGCATGATGGATTAGCCTACGTTCACGATCTTCATAGTTTCCAATGTCCGTGCAGAAAGAAAAAATAAGAGGGAAAGAAAAATTGGACTAATGAGGGGAATAAAAGAGGCAAAGGAAAAATATACATCACAAAATTGGCATTTCTAAAATCTCCACTAGGCCAAATCCCTGAGGGAATAACATTCCATATCGGTAATTGTTAGTTTTCAGTGCCAGAGAGGTTGATTTGAAGTAATTAAGTAAAGAATTTGAAGTAACTAATTTATAAAGGGAGGTGGTTGCCATCTGGTATTGTTACAGGATTACTGAATCAGAACTGGGTTCGAATCCCACCATGTTAGATAGTGAAATTGAGATTTAAGAAAAATCTGGAATTAAAAGTGACCATCAAAACCCATCCAGTTCACTAATGCTTTTTAGGGAAGGAACTGTGCCATTCTTACCTGGCCTGATTTATATCTATATATGACTCCAGGCCCACAGCAATGTGGTTGACTCCCAAATGTCCTCGGAGATAATCAATAAATGATGGACCACATCTCATGAACAAATAAAAAAAACAATTGTTACTAAATATTACCCTTCTTTTGATTTTGATTTGATCTATTGTTGTCAAATGTATTAACGTACAGTGAGAAGTATTGTTTCTTGCATACTATACAGATAAAGCATACTATTCATAGAGAAGGAAATTAACGAGTGTTACAGTCTCAGCTATGGTGTAGAGAAAGATCAACTTAATGTGAGGTAGGTTAATTCTTAAGTCTAATGGCAGCAGACTTAAGGCATTCTTAAGTTTAATGGCAGCTGTTTTAGAGTCAATGGTTTGTGATCTCAGATCTTTATATCGTAGAATCATAGAAACCCTACATGCAGAAAGAGGTCATTTGGTCCATCTAGTCTGCACTAACCACAATCTCACCCAGGCCCTATCCCCATATCCCTACATATTTACCTGCTAATCCCGCTAACCTATGCATCTTAGGACACTGAGAGGCAATTTTTAACATAGCCAATCAACCTAACCCACACATCTTTGGACTTTTTCCCGATGTATCTTTTTCCCAATGGAAGAAAGTGGAAGAGAGAATGTCCGTAGGGTCCTTAATTATGCTGGTTGCTTTGCCGAGGCAGTGGGAAGTATGGACAGAGTCAATGGATGGGAGGCTGGTTTGCGTAATGGATTGGGCTGCATTCACAATCCTTTGCAGTTTCTTGCAGTCTTGGACAGAGCAGGAGCCATATCAAGCTGTGATACAACCAGAAGGGATGTTTTCTATTATGCATCTGTCAAAATTGGTGAGATGCCAAATTTCCTTAATCTCCTAAAATAGGGGCTTCATTTATGGACAGTTTAGTCCATACACATATGAAAACTTCACAAAATACAATGCACAGCAGAGAGATGTTGGTCTCACAGAGCTAACCCAGAACTGGAGGGGGTTGGTGCCAGAGGTTAACCTTGATAGCAACTTTTGGATATCTATGTTTAACTGCGCGATGGTCCCTGGTGTGAAATTGTGGGGACATTTGCCCATAAATAATGATGAGCGCCATTAACCCCACCAACATTTTGGCAGTAAATCTTGGCGCGAATCTCATGAAGCTTAATGGGCAAGTTTTGCACCACTAACATTGAATGCAAACCAGCTGTTAGCAGTGATACTCATTTAACAAGACCCATTATTGCCAATTAAAAGCATATTTTTTTCAGTGGTGTTTGCTTTGAAATGTTCCGATATAGTGAGCATTGTGTTTACCACAGGTCTACTTACATTGTGTGTCTTCCAAACATAATGTTAGAGCAGTGTGTCATTTTGGCATCCAAATCTAAGATTTGTGTTATATTTTACCCAAGAGACTAGAAGACTAAGAATCTATGTAGGGTTCAAAGTAACATTTTTACAAAAGATTCAGTAGATCAATGGTTCAGAAAGGAGGTTTTAAGAGCAACATCTGTGAAACTCTTCAAAGATCAGTACCAAGGTACAGATCACAGTTGACTAAAGTTCTGGCTCTTATCATTGTTATGAAAGACTGTTATAAATCACTCAGATTAATCAGAGTTCCCTGTTTGCCCATTCCATGAGAAAGGCTAGCTTTAAAATGAAGTTTAAAGTTTATTTATTAGTCACAAATAGGCTTACATTAACACTGCAATGAAATTACTGTGAAAATCCACTGTTCGAGTACACTGAGGGAGAATTTAGCATGGCCAATGCACCTATCCAGCATGTCTTTCAGGCTGTGGGAGGAAACCAGAGGAAACCCATGCAGATACGGGGAAAATATGCGGACCCTGCACAGACAGCGACCCAAGCTAGGAACAAAAACCGGGTCCCTGTTGCTCTGAAGCAGATTGTCACCTCATTCAAAATGTATGATTCCAAATAAACTTGTTGGACTTCTTACTCTGCCCACCCTTGTCCAATGCTGGCATCTTTACATCTTGTTTAAAGTTTATTTATTAGTGTCACAAGTAGGTTTATATTAACACTGCAATGAAGATACTGTGAAAATCCCCTAGGCGCCACACTCCAGCACGTGTTCGCATACACTGAGGGAGAATTTAGCATGGCATTGGACTGGGATGGGCACATCTAAGAAATCTCACAACACCACATTACAGTGCAACAGGTTTATTTGGTAGCACGAGCTTTTGGAGTGCTGCTCCTTCATCAGGTAGTCACCTGAGGAAGAAGCAATGCTCTTAAAGTTCCAAATAAACCTGTTGGGCTTTAACCTGGTGTTGTGAGACGTCTTACAAATACTCCAATAGGAATGAATACCGATTACTGATAATTCATCAATCCATCCACAAACTTTCATCCAACTGCTTGCTGGCGAAGGGTGAGATTTTGATTGCAACATGGGAAAAGAATTTATGAATTTGACTCCTTTCCAAACATCGACTGAACAATTCTCCCCAAAAACAACGCGGGTCTGAAGCTTGATGAGATGTCGCTGGATTATTTTAATACACTTTAACAATAGCGCGTGTTCTTTTGATCAGAAAGTTGTTACTGGCGGCTAGCGAGAAGCAGACGCAAACCTGAAATAACTTCTCCCACACGACAGGACAACAGGAATGAGCAATCATTAAGAGTGGCTGAGATGCAAGACTTAGACATCGAAATGCAGTTAAGCTGCCACACTTGGCTAATCAGAGCGATAAACTCTGCTGGAATGGATACAATTTGTATAATAATCTTAAAAATACGTCACTACAAGTAACGCCGCAGATTAACAACATTGGGTGACTCAGGGAATTGCATCATTGAATAAGCAACTGTATGATCTAGTTTTACACTCATGGACTGATGTCAACTAATCTTTTAATCTTTTAGTATCATGTGCAATCTACCTTGTGACACCACAATGTCAGTGTTAGTGAAAAGTAGAATGTTCAGCAGAAGCATAAATGTCCTATTAAATTCCTGCAAGTGTGGTCAATGAGCATTTCATACACTTCATAGAAACTATTCGCAGGAGTAGGCCATTCGGCCCTCTATCATTCATTTTGATCATGGCTGATCATCAAGTTCAATACTCTGATTCCACCCCCCTCCCCCGTCCTCCCATATCCCTTGATCCCTTTAGCCCCGAGATTTCTTCTTGAAATCACACAACGTTTTGGCCTCAGCTGCATTCTGTGGTAGTGAATTCCACACATTCACCAGCCTCTGGGTGAAGAAATTTCTCCTCACCTCAGTTCTAAAAAGTTTACCCCTTATCCTGAGGATGGTGAGTGCCTGGAACAAGATGCCAGAGGCAGTAGTAGAGGCGGGTACAATTTTGTCTTTTAAGAAGCATTTAGACAGTTACATGGGTAAGATGGGTATAGAGGGGTATGGGCCGAATGCAGACAGTTGGGACTAACTTGGGGGCAAATATCGAACAGTATGGTCAAGTTGGACTGAAGGGCCTGTTTCCATGCTATAAATCTCACTGACTCAATGACCTCTAATTCTGGTCTCCCTCACTGTCAGAAACATTCTTTCCGAATCTACCCTGCCTAGTCCTGTTTGAACCTTATAAATTTCTATGAGATCCCCTCTCACTCAGTTACAATTATATTCACTGGAGTTTAGAAACTCTAGTGAATATAATTGTAACTGACACAGTATCTCCTCATATGACAGACTTGCCACCCCAAGAATCAGCCTGGTAAATCTTGGCTGCAGCCCTCTATAACAAGGACATCCTTCCTCAGATAAGGACAGCAAAACTGCACACAAATACACCAAGTGTGGCCTCACTAATTCCCTACACAATAAGTCATCCCTATTCCAATACTCAAACCCTTTCGCTCTGAAGGCCAAAGCCCTATTCTTAGCATTATTTACAGTTTTACTGATAACTATTAAGGTTTCAATGCACCTTCGGTTACTGCCTGTTAAATGCATATGGAAATGCTCATTTTTACACAGAAGACATGTTTCTCGAATCACCACTCGCTTTAAGATGAGTTAGAAATAAAAGTGTGTTTTTGGTAATCAGTGTCGTGAGCTGTTGGCTAAACAGCTGTCAATACAGGAACTACCTTTATAAAGATGAAAAATTGATCAAGTGACCTTGATTACTTTGAACCCTTTTCAACTTTTTCAGAAGTGCCATAGAAAGCATCCTTTCCAGTTCTTTCACAACAAGAAAACACATAGGGTCATGAACAAAGTCCAGTCCATCATGTAAACCCATTCATTGACTCCATCCACACTTCCCGCTGCCTCGGAAAAGCAGCCAGCATAACCAAAGACCCCATGCACACCGGACATTCTGTCTTCCAACTTCTTCCGTCGGGAAAAAGATTCAAAAAGTCTGAGATTATGCACCAACCAACTCAAGGACAGCTTCTTCCCTGCTGCTGTCAGACTTTTAAATGGATCTATCTTATATTAAATGGATCTTTCTCTACACCCTAGCTATGAATGTATACTATATTCTACACCCTCTTCTTTCCTTTTCCCCTATGTATTCTATGAATGGTATGCTTTGTCCATATAGTGCGCGAGAAATAATAGTTTCGATCGTATCCCAATACATGTGACAATAATAAATCAAATCAAGTCAAAGAGATGTACAGTACAGGAACAGGCCCTTCGGCCCATCAAGCCCATGCCGATCATGATGCCTGAACTAAACTAAAAACCTTCTGCCCTTACTTGGGCCCTTTCCCTCTATTCCCTCCCTATTCATGTACCCATCCAGATGCCTCTGAAGTGTTGTTCATGTGCCTGCTTCCACCACCTCCCCTGGCAGCATGTTCCAGGCACCCGCCACCTCTCTGCATGAAAAACTCTTCCCGCACATCTCCCTTAAACTCTCGAATTAAACCAAAAGATCCTGCTCATTATTACCTGTGCAGGGAAATTTGTGTAGGATTTCACCAATTGAAAATTAACATGGCAACTCAAAAACACAGAGCTGAAAGGGATTTTAATCTTGACCCAGGTTCTACTTTAAGCAATAATTGGGTCACGTAGAAATGAAAGCAGAACTGAAATGTGGCAATCATAGCATCCCTACAGTGCAGAAAGAGGACATTCGGCCCATCAAGTCTGCACTGACAATCATCCCACACAATCCTATCACCATTACCCCATGTATTTACCTTGCTAATCCCCCAACACTATGGGTCAATTTAACATGGCCAAGCCACCGAAGCTGTGCATCTTTGGAGTATGGAAGGAAAGCGGAGGACCCGGAAGAAACCCATGCAGGCATGGGGAGAATGTGCAGGCTCCACACAGTCACCCGAGACAAGAATTGCCTCTAGCAACTGTGAGGCAATAGTGCTAACCACTGTGCCACCCCTCCAATGGAAATGGGCTGCTTGTAAATTTTTGTAGGTACAATTGTTACAAAGCGCATGGGAATAATTGTTTGGAGACAGGCTTTAGAAACACAAGCTTCGGGTAGGGCCGGCATCGTGAAATCTGAGCATTTTGAGTTTATTATTGGTAAATTGTCCCAATTGCTGACATGAGGTCATGATACAGTTGTGCTTCCCTCCTCCCATTTTCAACTCAATACTTCCATGTTTTTTTACACTCTTGTTTAATTATTCATTTTCTCTTTAACGATGACACAATAAACTTCAGTAAAAGAGACTATTTCAGCTTCTGAAGTGCTCACAGTCCGGCACTTGTAACTTTTTTCCTCGCCTCTCACTGAATAGCACTCCTGAGTAAATAGAGGACGGCACAGTGGCACAGTAGTTGGCACTGCTGCTTTACAGTGCCAGAGAACCGGGTTCGATTCCCGGCAGTGCAGAGTTTGCACATTCTCCCCGTGCCTGTGCGGGTTTCCTCTGGGTGCTCTGGTTTCCTCCCACAGTCCGAAAGATGTGCTGGTTAGATGCATTGGCCGTGCTAAATTCTCCCTTAATGTACCCAAACAGATGCTAGAATGTGGCGACCAGGGGATTTTCACAGTAACTTCATTGTAGTGTTAATGTAAGCCGACTTGTGACACTAATAAATAAACATTAATGACTCTCGTTTTACTAAGGCTTCACATCAAATAATTTGTGTGACGCTGAAAATTAAAAAAAAGAAAATCCCACAGTGGTTAAGTGGCATTGAGACTGGAATTCTAGATTTTTTTACACATGAATTTTAATTAATATCGTTGCGATATCTGAAACTGTCATTAAAGTGTGATGCATGTAAAATCAATGGTGACCATAAAACTGTAAGATATCAATCGGGTCGTGTAATAAAGCAGCAGCAAATCCAATCTTAGCGACATGCAAGACACATGAGGCAGAATTTCCCCAAAAATTCCAAGTGTCACAAAAGTCTGAAAACTGGAAGCTTCACTCCATTTATTCCAGCGAGTTATCCGGTGCAATTTTCCCACGCTCTGGCAATTTGTTTGGCAGTTGGGTGTTTCATGGCAGTGGAATGGTGGGGGGGAGGTGGTGTTGGTGGGGGTGGAGAGTGACATGCGTCGAGATTCCCAAACACCAATCTACACAATCCAGAAGATGTGTCCAGACAAATGTGAGGTAATGCATTTTGGAAGGTCTAATACAGATAGGAAATATACAACAAATGGCAGAACCCTTAAGAGTATTGATAGGCAGAGGGATCTGGGTGTGCAGGCCCACAGGTCACTGAAAGTAGCAAAGCAGGTGGAGAAGGTAGTCAAGGAGGCATTATTGCCTTCATTGGCTGGGGCACTGAGTTTAAACATTGACAAGTCATGTTGCAGCTTTATAGAACCTTAGTGAGGCCTGACTTCGAATATAGTGTTCAATTCTGGTCGCCACACTACCAGAAGGATACGGAGGCTTTGGAGAAGGTATAGAAAAGATTTACCAGGGTGTTGCCTGGTACGGAGGGTATCAGCTATGAGAAATTTGGTTTGTTTTCACTGGAATAACGGAGGTTGGGGGGCAACCTGATAGAAGTCTACAAGATTATGAGAGGCAGACTGGACAGTCAGGAGATTTTTTTCCAGGGTGGAAGAGTCAATAACTAGGGGGCACAGGTTTAAGGTGTGAGGGACAAGGTTTAAAGGAGATATAGGAGGCAAGTTTTTTACACAGTGGGTGCCTCGAACTCACTGTCGGGGTATCCGAAAGCAAATACAATGGTGACTTTTAAAGGGCATCTTGACAAATACATGAATAGGATGAGAGAAAAGGGTTACAGTCTCCAGAACGATAAGAGGTTTTAGTTCAGTCGAGCGGCATGGTCAGTGCAGGCTTGATGGGCTGAAAGGCCTGTTCCTCTTTCTTTGTTCTTTGTAGTACATGGGATATCTGTAAAGCATCCCCCCCCCAGCTTCATGCACCTCCTCCACTGAACCTCCCACAGACCATCCCACTCAAACCCCCCTGATTTCTACACCCCATTGACCCCTTTGATCATCATCCCCCTCCCACAACCCCCCTCCCCCACTGGTCGCTGACTCCTCCAATGGACTGCCCTGGTCAATGTCCTGAATGCCGCCCCGAACACCGATTGCCAGCCCCGCCACCAGCAACCCCCCCAAACCCTGATGCAGAGTTCTCCCTTCCTATCAATCTTCCCCCATTTGGCTTGTTTATCCATGAGGTCCCACACCTTCAGGTTCCATTCCCTTGGTATTGCCTGGTCTCAGGCAGGCACTGTCCCATCTCCCACCTGCCTCCGATCACCCAGGGATCTTCATTGACCTCTGGTTCCACCAGCGAGCCCATCACATTTGGTCCCTGTTGCTGGGGACCAGCTGTGAGCCTCGCCGGTGAGGATCCCAACTGGCAAGGCTGGAAGTCCAAGTCGGCTCAGATAATACGGTGGCACAATGGTTGGCCCTGCTGCCTCACAGTGCCAGGGACCGGGTTCAATTCCGGCCTCGGGTCGTTGTCTGTGTGGAGTCTGCATGTTCTCCCCGTGTCTGCATGGGTTTCCTCCCACAGTCCAAAGATATACAGGTTAGATTGATTGGCCATGGTAAATTGTCCTTTAATGTTTAGGGGAGTTAGCAGGGTAAATATGTGGGATTACAGGAAAAAGGGCCTGGGTGGGATTATAGTCAGTGCAGACTTGATGGGCTGAAAGGCCTCCTTCTGCACTGTTGGGATTCTATGATAGCATCTGAAGCTCACTGGACACATTTAAGGGTATGAATATAAGGGCATGAGGCTGATTATGTCACAAGAAGTGGCTTGGGATGTTCGCGATAGCTCTGACACGATTTGGGTTTTTTGACTCCCATTCAAATTCCCTGTCATGCTTCGCTACTCAACCAGCTAGAGGCGGGGTGGGAAAATCACACTCATGGTGTGTGAGAAATCTAAAATAAACTTCAAAACTCTGAAGAAAGCAATCTTCATTCAGGAGTCCCAATAACATTCGGTCTGCCTTGTTATCCAACAAGGGGCATACACGCGGTGGGTCGTGCGAGGGCTGCTCTTGGATGTTGCTTCAAGAGTTGCCTAGTGCTTCACGTCGTTAGTATACACTTAAACTGGACCAGTTAATGGGCAACATGACAGCTCAGTGACTATTGCTGGGCTGTACAGGCACATGGATTTGGGCCGGTGTTTGTGGGAGTTTGCACATTCTCCCCGTGCTTGCGTGCGTTTTCTCCGCGTACTCCGGTTTTCTCCCACATCCCAAAAACGTGCTCTTAGGCTGACTGGGCTAACAAATTGTCCCTAAATTGGTCTTCCCTCAATATTCCCCAATAGGCGTAGACAAAGGTCATAGATAGAAGAGGGCACTCACAAAGTTAAAATGGCGACGCGGGCTTGTTGGGCCGATGGGCCTGTTTCCCTTGCTTGCGTTGTTCTTTGCTCTTTGACGATAGAAATATTGCCTCATGAAAGCCTCTTCCTTGAGTAAGGCTGTGGCTACAATTGGAGAAGCCTGCACTTTTCAGGAACTTAAGCATGAGGTTAACTTCTGCTACGAACTCCACTTTCCACTCAGATTATTCATTAACATAGAAGATAGGATGCGGAGGAGGCCGTTTGGCCCTTCGAACCTGCCCTGCTATTCATCACGATCATGGCTGACAGTCCAACTCGATCTGTTCATTACAGAATCAGTGTGAAGTTTGGAAACATCTGCTTTCGATTAAATCGAGTGCCCGACACATTTAACTTGAAATCATTCTCCACTTTCGCATTAAGGGGAGGGAGGCGTCACCCAAAACCAAGAAACAGATGCATGAGGAGTCGCTGCTTTTTGCAAGGTAACATTTACAACCAAGTGCCAATTATCTGTCGGCACCCGGGAATGGTCCGTGAACAGATGCGACACCAAAATAAAACCGTTTGAGCGTGTTCACCTTCACGCAAAAAAGCAAAATTTTTAAAAAAACGAAGTGAAACAAAGGAATAAGTTGAGAGATGACTCGAGAATGCAGTAGTAAAATATATCAGATTTTTCTTTATTCCGTGAAGAAACTGCCACCCAAATCTACACCACAGTCAAGAAAATCGATTTACAGCTTGTGTCTAAAAGAAAAGAAAGAAATCCTTCCAAGGTCTACTGACGTTTTTTAAAAAATACAGCTGTGCAATATTTAAGATTGGATCACAATGGCATTTTGGAAATATAAATGGTGTGAGGGTTTATCTTCAAGGCGTGCAACAAATACAAATGTACAACACTACGTCATTCCAGTTAGAGTGAATATATGGCTGGGGCGCAGCTGATTAATTTATAAAGATATCAATTAATCTATTTTAGCATTTGACACATTTTCCCACTTAATTCTCGACTTTTTGCTGAAATTGCAATTATGTTCTATGGTGGCACAGTGGTTAGCGCTGCTGCCTCACAGCGCCAGGGACCCGGGTTCAATTCCTGACTTGGATCACTGTCAGTGTGGAGTCTCCACGTTTTCCCCCATGTCTGAAACCAAAAGAGAAAATGCTGGAAAATCTCAGCAGGTCTGGCAGCATCTGTAAGGAGGAAAAAAGAGCTGACGTTTCGAGTCCAGATGACCCTTTGTGCAAGCCCCCCATTGTCTGTATGCGTTTCCTCCCACATTCCGAAAGACCTGCTGGTTAGACACATTGACCGTGCTAAATTTTCCCTCGGTGTCCCCGATCAGGCGCTGAAGTGTGGCAAATAGGTGATTTTCACAGTCACTTCACTGCAGTGTTAACGTAAGCCTACTTGTGACACCAATTAAATAATGAACTTGTCCAGATCTATTTCTGATCCAGGATTCTGGGACTGTCTGATGGCAGTGGTCGGAATCGGAGCAGGCGAGGGACAGACAATGGGAAGGTCATTGACCTTGGGTGGGATCTTACGGTTTCGAGATGAGCGAGGCTGTAAAATCCCACCTTCTATATCTTAGTATAAACGGAATCTAGCCCATATTTTCAGGTACATATTTAAGTATTTAGCGTACAGTGGGCGCTGTGGTAAAAGCGATCCCTTAAACATGCTTCGTTAATGGACTATTCAACCCAACTACTTCTCTGTTTGATTCAAAGGTGCAAGTCGATGCCACAGATGTCTGAGTGCTAATGAAGCAATTATACATTACACAGGGTTGCCAAGTTCTTTGAAATTCTCTGGCAAGAGGTTACAGGAGAAACATTGGTGCTAAACCACTAGAATGTTCTTACATTCTATATTTGGCAATGTGGAAAGTCTTGAAGGATTTTTTTTTCAGTTGACTGTGTTGTTTGTGTGGTTAAATCCAAATCCTTCTGATTGTCACAAGCCAAAACTTTGTCTTGCAATCTAATTCAGCAAGTTCGGATGCCATTTTAGTCCCAGAACACCAGAGTGATAACCAAAATTGATATTCGGGGGGGAGTGGCACGATGGCACAATGGTTAGCACTGCTGTCTCACAGCGCCAGGAACCAGGGTTCAATTCCCAGCTTGGGTCACTGTCTGCATGGAGTCTGCACATTCTCCCCATGTGTGCGTGGGTTTTCTCCGGGTGCTCCGGTTTCCTCCTACAAAGATGTACCAGTTAGGTGGACTGATCATGCTAAATTCTCCGTTGGTGTTCCAAGATGTCTAGATTAGAAAGACTGGCCATGTGTGGGTTATGGGGATAGAGCGGAAAGAAAGCATGTGTAAGGTACTCTATCAGAGAGTCCATTGCAAAAATTGGATGGGCCAAATGGCCTCTTTTGCATTGTAAGGATTCTATGTTCATCGCGGATCGAGTACATATCTCAGCTTCATTCAAAGGTTCCTGCCACAAATATTGCCTTTTTTGGTATTCAATCCAGCAGAGATCTTGGGAATAAACCATGTATCATCTGCTGGTAATTGTTTGGGCATTTACTACCCAGCTCTGAGTTGGAGCTGCTTCGCAGTGCAAATCAATTTGGCACTAAATTGGTATGAGCACCTGAAATGGGGAGAAAGCGAAGGAGTAGTTCGTGTAATAAGGCACCTTTTTCCTTTTCCGCCTCTGGCACCTGGGTTCGAATCTAACCATGGTCGGCGAATGGAAGCCTCTGTTTACCACCAGCACCATTCACCAAATTAGGCAATCTCAAAGTATAAGACTCTCCACAATCCGGCACAAAACAGGACGCCTTACTGAAAAGCAGTCATGATGTTTACCATGTCACAGGGGCCAAAAGAACGCTTCCACCAGGAAGGCAGTTTGACCAGAAAAAGGTTTCTACAAATTTGATAAAGCTCTTAATTCGTTAACATGGCAATTCCCATGTACAAAATGTACAGAATATAATATGCCTTCAACCCCTGATATTCAGTACACACTTGTGGAACAAAAAGACATTCTAGCATCTCATCGGATCCCTTTGTGAGGTTGGCTTAAGGACGTTCTTTGGGCAGTGCGGAGGCAAATGTCGATTTTGACAGTGGTGAAGCTGACTTCAAGTGGCCTCATACTGACATTCACACGAGCAAATGAAGCGCTGTCCTCTTCCCCAGCTCCGACCTCTGCTATTTTGGCTTTCACACACCAGTGTGTCACCACATGCGGATTCTTGCTTTCCTTTGCTTTTTCTCAGTTTTACCTTTTACAGAGGATGTACATTAATGTTGGCCGGAATTCTCTGACCTTTCCCAGGGCCGGAATTATCCGGTCCTGCTGCTGTGATTTGGCGGAGCGCCAGATTCTCCATTCTCACGGGAATTGCGAGATCGGAGAATTGTCACCATGGTTCAAACTGGGCAGAATTATCTGCAGCCCCTTGCTGCTACGTAGTTGCATTGCTCAAATGCAAACCCGTCCTATAGCAATCCTGCACCCCACGGTGAGATTCACTTATTGTATTTCCTTGATACATCATCTGTCTATCAAATTCTTTGGATGGAAGCACTGTGATTATATAGCCTGGTATCAACATCGAGACTCTCCAAGTTATGTGAGGAAGTGTGAGATGCGGTTAGACATTAAGACTATAAGATATAGAAGCAGAACAAGGTCACTCAGCCCGTCGATTCTGCTCCATCATTCAATCATGGCTGATATTTTTCTCATCCCCATTCTCCTGTGTTTTCCCCATAACCCCAATCCCCTTATTAATCAGGAATCTATCTATCTCTGACTTAAAGACACTCAATGACCTGGCCTCCACAGCCTTCTGCGGGAAACAATTCCACAGGTTAATACTTAGTGAGTCTTGGACATTAGTGGTAATGGGTTCTTTACTATGGTGATATCTCAAAGGTGATCAGGAGGGTGTTGGTGAGCTACTATTCAGCGTTTGGGAAAGGCTAAAAATATACTTACCACTTCAGAATTAAATCAATTCAGTTGGGTTCGTGGCTCAAGTCATTTTCTGTTAAAGTTCATTTATTAGTGTTGCAAATAGGCCGACATTAACACAGCAATGAAGTTACCGCGAAAATTCTCCAGTCGTCACACTCCGGCATCTGTTAGGGTATACTGACGGAAAATTTAGCATGGCCAATGCGCCTAACCAACATGCCTTTGGGATGAAACTGGTGCATCCGGAGGAAATCCACACAGACATGGAGAGAATGTGCAGACTCCACCCAAGCCAGGATTCGAACCCTGGCCCCTGGCGCTGTCAGGCAGCAGTGCTAACCACGAGGCCACCATGCCTTACTCTATCTATACACAGGTAAAACAGACTGCAGCAAGCAAATTGCTGTTGTTGCATCGCTGACGGTCAAAGTGACTGACCAACGAGATCCCATCACGCCTCATTGTATCAAATCCGCGCTCTATGATTCTCTCCACCATAATACACTTATTCTTTCGACGTGACTGAAGTTGTGCCTTTGTGGTCACTTGATGACAGTCCAGTAATATAACGGTGATTCACATTTGATCTTACTTTCAGGGGCCAGCTGTTTTACAAAATGCCTGGAGTTAGTACGGAGGCTTGCATTCAAGGCAACACTAGTCACTGAGAATCTCTTAACAATGGGATATGAGGAAAAGATCTCAAAGTGTTGAGCCTGTATTTTCAACGTAAAAAATAGATTATTGCCTCGACAAATCCCCATTGAGATTCACTGGGGTAATGCACGGATTGTATTTGATCTGTTGGAACTGGATGCTGTGTCAACACAAAAAAAAATTACAAAGGTAAACCTAAATCACTTGTCACATTTTCCCAAGACTGGCAAATAATTTTAAAAAATCAACCAAGTAAAAGATAAAACAGAAAGGAGAGCGCGTCTGAAATAAAAATGAAAAAGCAAGCACCTTTTATGTGGACACATTGGCCCTAGTTTTACCGGCATGCCTGCCCCAAAATTGAGGCTCGCAGAATGGCATTCTCCCTTGACCTCACGATTGACCTTACGAGCCTCGGGCGGGCGTGCCGGGAAAATTCCGGTAATTGGTTTCTTTTCTCCAACTTCCATTTATGTGTCCCGCAAAACTCAAGTCAAACACTGTAAGGGCTTCTACAGCAGTTAATCAAAAAACACCAGGTCAGAAATGTTTAACATCTTGAAGACAAATAGGCAAGTGTGATGTTTAATGCAGTCAAAATAAGTATGAAAGCAACTTGAACAGACAGTCCTTTGTTTGCAAGCAACCAATAACTTTTTAAAAAATATATATCTATATATATATGTATGAAGGCAGTGATTTTTCTGAACACTGTGTTTGCGTGTTAGCATTGTACAAGTTGATAAAAGTTCTCTAAAAGAACACACTTGATCTCACTCAGAATTCCGAACAGATAGAATCATTCTAAACGCAGTGGACAGTATAATGCTCACATCGTGTTTGACCAGGAAAAAGCTTCTACAAATTTGACAAAACTCTTAATTTGCTAAAACTACACAGCACCCGAAAATGTACAGACTACAGATGCCTTGAACCGGTGATGTTTATAGTACACGCTTGGCATTTTTAACCATTTTCAAGATGAACCAAGATTTTTAACCAATTTCCAAGATTGGAAAAGGCATGCGGCACACTCACCTTTATCAATCAGGGAGTACAGATTACAAAAGCAAAGGGGTCATGATGGAGTTGTACAGAATGTTGGTGAGGCCACAAATGGAGTACTGTGTGCAGTTCTGGTCACCACATTATAGGAAGGATGTGAATACACTGGAGGAGGTGCAGAGGAGATTCCCAAGGGTGCTGCCTGGGATGGAGCGTTTAAGTTATGAAGAGCGGATGGATAGGCTTGGGTTGTTTTCTTTGGAGCAGAGAAGGCTGATGGGCAACGTGATTGAAGAGCTCAAGATTATGAAGAGGCACGGACAGGATGGATGGGGAGCAGCTGTTCCCCTTAGTTGAAGGGGACAGAAGTTAAAAGTGAGGGGAGGAGGACGTTTAGGGGGGATTTGAAGAAAAACTTTTTTAACCCAGAGGGTGGTGGAGGCAGGATGCCTCACATCCTTCATAAAATACGAGATAAGTACTTGGCACGCCATAACATTCGAGGCTGTGGGCCAAGTGCTGGCAAGTGGGATTAGGTGGACAGATCAGAGCATTTCGTGCATCGGTGCAGACTCAATGGGCCTCTTCTGCGCTGTAGTAATCTGTGATTCTGTAAAACACTCACATTTATCAATCTTCCGTGCTTTCTTGCCCATTAATAACATCTTTGATCCCAGCTTTGGAAAACAAAAAGTGAAACTGTTAAATGCTCTTCTTCGAAAATATTCTTTGGTAGCGGCGATTTTAATCCAATGACGAATACTGGAGTCCCATCGTTGCTTTACAAAATGTTTAAGCGACTAGCCTAACATGAGGACAGTGACGGCTCAACAAGCAAGGGTGCGTCTGGGTAACTTGCTGTGGTCTTAAAAGCTCTACTTAATCTTTAATTTACATATTTCGGCCATTAGCAAAGAGGGTAAGAATTTACTCCGGGGGGGTGGGGGTGGGGGGGACAGAGGGAGGGAAAAGAAGCGTCACAATTTCACAAAAATACCATGGAAAACTGTAACTCATTTCAAAAATAATTCTCGGCATTTTTCCCTCTCTTGTTTGGGATGAAGCGCATCGTTTTGGTAAACTAAGAAAAAGAAATTGCTCTCTTGTCGTCCTCTACAAAGGTGAAGTGTGTATTTACATTTGCAGAAACTTAATTCCCCACCCCCCCCTCCCCCATCCCCACCTCCCCCCACACCGGTGCAGTCTCAGCGCTGCCACCATGTTATAACTTAGGCACTAGACATTTTTACTTCCTTCTTTTAATGGTGATCACTTCTTTTTTGCAAAGAGGCTAAATCTTTTCTCCTTGTCCTTCTTGCCGGGGCTTGTCTCTGGAGCATGCACAGATGGGAGAGGTAAGGTGTGTGCCCTGCCCTCACCGTGCTTCCCAAGCTCTGTTATTGCTGTTTTGAGATTGTGGATCCAGTTCTGCATCTCTTCCTGCAAAAGCACAAAAAAGCGAGAAAAAAAAAGCATTTCATTTCATCTATACCATTCTGTCTTTGTGTACAATAACAGGGTGCCACAGTGGTTAACACTGTTGCCTCACAGCGCCAGGGACCCGGGTTCGATTCCCAGCTTGGGCTGATATGGAATCTACACGTTCTCCCCGTGCCTGCATGGGTTTCCTCTGGGTGACCCCGTTTCCTCCCCCAGCCCAAAAGATGTGCTGGTTAGGGTGCACTGACCATGCTAAATTCTCCCTCAGTGTACCCGAACAGGCGCCGGAGTGTGGGGAATTTTCACTTCATTGCAGTGTTAATGTAAGCCTACTTGTGACACTAATAAATAAACTTAAATTCTCCTTCAGTGTACCCAACAGATGGCAAAGTGTGGCAACTGGTGGATTTTCACAGTAACTTCATTGCAGTGTTAATGTAAGCCTACTGTGACACTAATAAATAATCTTTAAACTTCAATTGGAATCTTGTACACCTACATGTTAGGAACAGGTTAACTGCAACCATCCATTTATAGCTGATTTGTATGTTAACTGTTTAATTGCACTCACTGGGATATATAAAGGGATTACAGGTGGCACTGAGTGTTGAGTGTGTGTGTGTGGAGTAGTAAAAGAGAGTAAAGTGACCTCGTGCAGATGTTGGACTTGCATCATCTTTTATTACTGGACCACAACTGAGAGGCTTATCATGAAAACAGTTTTTTCCTACCCATGTTATGACCAATGAGAATGAGTGATGGCTTGCTTTGATCTGTGGTCTTTTGTAAAACCAAGTTTTCACACTTTTCAATTCAAATTATACTGCAGAGTTGAGCAATTGCAGAATTATTACAGCGCAGCAGGAGGCAGTTTGACCCATTCTGTTTGTACTATCTCTCCGAATGAGCCATCCATTTAGTTTCAACCTCTCGCTTTCTCCCCGCAACCTTTGTTTTCAGATAACAATGTACTTCCCTTTTCACTATATGTGACCCCAGGACCAAAGCAAATGTGGTGGATTCTCAATTGCCCAAGGGTAAGTAGGGATGGGCAATAAATGCTGGGCTAGCCAATAATGCCCATGTTCGAAGAATGAATAAAAAAAGCTTAGAAGTGAATCCACATCGATGTCCCTGTTACCACACTAATATTAGTTTTGAACACAACACATAAGTATCTCAATGACTTACCTCATCCTTGCCATGGAAAAGGTATTCACACCCATTGCTCAATCTGAAATGAAAGGCCAAACATAACACATTTAAACTGAATGCTTCCAAATGGAACAGTGTCAGTCATAATTGAACAATATTATTTGGTATTTCTATATTTAGACTTGTAGCTACTGCAGATAATGATAGCAATAGAGTCTGGAGTCATACAATGTTCATTAATAACACAGGATTTGCAGTCACAGTTCATTCTGTCATCTGAATTCCTCGACTGCTTTCAAGCTTTGCAAGTCTATCTTACAAAGATGTCACTCGATCTATGAATACTGGAACCAGTATTTTTCCACTGAAAAAATAAATAGCTACTGTTGGTCCTTTCAGCAGGAAAAGGGGAGACAGATCAACAAACTCACACTAGGTAAACACGGGGAGGCAACGATTGAGTGGTATTATCGCTATTAATCCAGAAACTCAGCGGTTGCTCTGGGAACCCTGGTTCAAATCCCGTCACAGCAAACGGTGGACTTTGAAATCAATAAAAAAAAATCCAGAATTAAGAATCTACTGTGAAACCATTACCAGAAAAACCCGTCTGGTTCACTAATGTCCTTTAGGGAAGGAAGTCTGCCATCCTTACCTGGTCTGGCCTACATGTGACTCCAGAGCCACTATAGCTGTGGTAGTGTCATAGACATTGTTGCCAGGAATTCATCTGATTTACATATTCCTATCTGTTTCTTATGGAATTAAGCCAATAGATCAGAATTTATTATAAGCACTCACTATTAAGTGAATATATTTGATTTGATTTGCTTTATTATTGTCACATGTATCAGTGTACAGTGAAAAGTATTGTTTCTTGCATGCTATACAGACAAAGCAACCTGTTCATAGAGGGGGAAAGGAGAGAGTGCAGAATGTAGTGTTACAGTCATAGCTAGGGTGCAGAGAAAGAGCAACTTAATGCAAGGTAGGTCCATTCAAAGGTCTGACAGCAACAGGGAAAAAGGTGTTCTTGGGATGTGTCCTCAGGCTTTTGTATCTTTTTCCCAACGGAAGAAAGTGGAAGAGAGATTGTCCAGAGTGTGTGGGGTCCTTAAATATTCTGGGTTAATAGTTGAGGGACAATACCACTAGGTCATCGCCTCCCTCTGTGATATGTCATTCCCTGCAGATATAAGTGTTTGCTCTCCTTGTTGAATGCTCTCTGCAAGTTTCTACAATCCTATTCATGCCTGCCTGCACATTTTCTTTCCCGCGATGGAACCAGGTCTTTACAGAATTATCCGCCTGTGAGTGGGTTCCCGCCCTGAGCACGAGAATTCCAATTATCCCGGCTTGGGAAAAGATTGGGCTCCAATATAATTGATGATCAAACCTGCCACACTGTCCTCTCATGCAGCACAATACTCCCAAAGAAGTAATCCTGGATTAACAAAAAAAAAATAGACACCACAAAAAATTCCAAATACTTGCTGTGAAAACAACAGTGAGGTCAGGTTTGGACTCGGTATCAGTCATTAGCTGGAGTTTTGCGTAGCTCATTTATAGAGATATATCACTGAAAAAGCCACCATGGGTAGCACTGTGGCACAATGGTTAACATTGCTACCTCACAGCACCAGGGACCCGTGTTCCATTCCCATCTTTGGTCACTGTGTAGAGCCTGCACATTTTCCCCATGTTTGAGTGGGTTTCCTTCCACACTCCAAAGATGTGCGGGTTAGGTGGATTGGCCATGCTAAATTGCCCCTTAGTTTCAGGGGGACTAGCGAGGTTAAATGCATAGGGTTACAGGGAAAGGACCTGGGTGGGGTTTGTTCAGTGCAGTCTTGTTGGGCCGAATGGCCTCCTTCTGCACTGTAATATTCTCTGATTCTACTGTTATGATTCACATATCAAAGACAGATAGCAGTGGAAGAGATAAGGCAGTGGCATAGTGGGATTGTTACTGGATTAGTGACACAGGGTAATGCTCTGGGTCAAATCCAGCAACAATCCCCAGTTTGAATCCTGCCATTGAAATTTGAATTCAAATTTTTTAAAACCTGGAATTAAAGTCTCATAATGAACCATGAAACCATTGTCGATTGTCGGAAAATCCATCGGTTCAATAATGTCCTTTAGGGAAGAAAATCTGCCATCCTTACCTCATCTGACATGTGACTCCAGAGCAATGTGGTTGATTCTTAAATGCCCTCAGAAATGGGCAATAAATGCTGGCCCAGCCAGTGACACCCACATCCCAGGAACAAATCAAATAAAACATACAAACAGGAGTAAGCCATTCAGCCCATCAAATCACTTCCACCATTCAAACAGGTCCTGGGTGATCATCTATCTGTACATCATTTTCCCCCACTGTCATTAGTTTGTACAAATCTATCCACTTGTATCTGGAACATACTCATTGCTCCCACAACTCTTTGGGATAGAGAATTCCAAACATTCACCACTAGCAGCATGGTGGCATACTGGTTAGCACTGCTGCCTCACAGCGCTGGGGTTCAATTCTCGGCTTGAGTCACTGTGTGGAGTCTGCACCTTCTCCCTGTGCCTGCGTGGGTTTCCTTCAGGGACTCTGGCTTCCTCCCACAGTCTGAAAATCATGCTGGTTAGGGTGCATTGGCCATGCTATATTCTCCCTCAGTGTACCCAAACAGGTGCTGGAGTGTGGTGATTAGGGGATTTTCACAGTAACTTCATTGCAGTGTTCACCTAAACTTGTGACACTAATAAATAAACTTAAAATCTGAGTGAAGAAATTTCTCCTCAGCTCACTACTAAATAGCCTTCCCTTTAAGTCTGTGTGCCTCCTGGTTTTAAACTCATCAGCCAAGGGAAACATCTCATAGGATCCCGACCGTGGAGAACAGACCATTCAGCCCATCAAGTCTGCACCGATTGCAATCCAACCCAAGTCTTATTCCTGTAACATCAGATATTTACTCTGCTAATCTCCCTGATACTAGGATGCATGACCAATCCATCTAATTCACATTTCTTTAGACTGTGGGACAAAACTGGAGCACCTGGGGGAAACCCACACAGATATGGGGAGAATGTCTAAGACGTTATAGGTTATTGTCACTGGACGAATAATCCAGAGACCCAGCGTTCAAATCAACAGATGCAATTCAATAAAAACACCTGGATTGTTGTAAAAACCATCAGGCTCACTAATGTTGGAAAATCTCAGCAGGTCTGACAGCCTCCGTGAAGAGAGAATGGAGCCAACGTTTCAGGTCTTGATGATCCTTTGTCAAAGCTAACTTGAAACATTGGCTCCATTTCTCTCCTCAGAAGCTCAGTAAGAAGCCTCACAACACCAGGTTAAAATCTAACAAGTTTATTAGGTAGCACGAGCTTTCAGAACCCTACCCTTTCATCTAGATAGCCACTCACTTGATGAAGGAGGAGCACTCCAAAACTCGTGTTACCAAATAAACCTGCTGGATTTTAACCTGGTGCTGTGAGACTTCTTACTGTGCCCACCCCAGTACAAAGGCGGCATCTCCATATCATGACTTCTACAGAGACTGTCAGAACTGCTGAGTTTCTCTACCTTTTTCTGTTTTTGTTCCAGATTCCAACATCTACAATATTTTGTCGTTATTTAGGGAAGAAAATCTGCCTTCTTTAACCTGGTCTGGTCTATAAGTGATTCCAGCTCTCCCCTCCGTAGCAACACGTTTGACTTTTAAAAGCCCCTTGAAATTGCCCAGCGAGCCGATCCATTCAAGGACAATGAGTGAGGCAATAAATGAAGGGCCAGTTTCTGGGATCCTATTTCAGAATAGGTTTGTTTCTGAATCGTATTTGAGCTAGGTGTTGTAATTACAGCTTTGGTCTTGATTTGAGAAATTGCAGCTCCCTTTACTGTACCTGCTTCCAGTTTTCACTGTAATTCTAAACCAATCCTTATAGCTACTGCTTCTACACTGTGTCTGCAACCCCAACACCTTCCCCCGACTCACCGCAGTTTAAACACGTGTTTTTTCTTCTTGTATTCAGCAGCCACTTCACACAAAGCACCTTTCAGGTTCAGGGGGTCTTCTCCGTGGTAAGTTACGCCTGCGCTGCAGTTCTTGGTATCCTTATAGAAGTAAAGTTCGCCATTCCTCAGGGCACAGTATAACGTCGTCCAGGACCTAGGTTTGGATACAACACATCAATGTGCACAAATATACAGGCATTCACATTTAATAAGGTGCACTTCCTAGTCTGTACAGCTTAACTTTGCAGGACAACAACTAGTGTCAACACACCATCCCTAAGGTAAAGAATATCCGAAGCTACTGACAAATAGGCACAATGAACATGGACATCAATTCAAGATGGGATGGAACTGCGAGTGAAAGTTTGATCAAAAAGATCACTCTGACAGTGCGGCACTCTCTCAGTACTGACCCTCTGACAGTGCGGCACTCTCTCAGTACTGATCCTCTGACAGTGCGGCACTCCCTCAGTACTGACCCTCTGATAATGCGGCACTCCCTCAGTACTGACACTCTGACAGTGCGGCACTCTCTCAGTACTGACCCTCTGACAGTGCGGCACTCTCTCAGTACTGATCCTCTGACAGTGCGGCACTCCCTCAGTACTGACCCTCTGACAGTGCAACACTCCCTCAGTACTGACCCTCTGATAATGCGGCACTCCCTCAGTACTGACCCTCTGACAGTGCAGCAATCCCTCAGTACTGACCCTCTGACAGTGCAGCAATCCCTCAGTACTGACCCTTTGACAGTGCAAAATCCCTCAGTACTGACCCTCTGACAGTGTGGCACTCTCTCAGTACTGACCCTCTGACAGTGTGGCACTCCCTCAGCACTGACCCTCTGACAGTGCGGCACTCCCTCAGTACTGACCCTCTGACAGTGCGGCACTCCCTCAGTACTGACCCTCTGACAGTGTGGCACTCCCTCAGCACTGACTCTCTGACAGTGCAGCACTCCCTCAGTACTGATCCTCTGACAGTGCGGCACTCCCTCAGTACTGACCCTCTGACAGCGCGGCACTCCCTCAGTACTGACACTCTGACAGTGCGACACTCCCTCAGTACTGACCCTCTGACAGTGCGACACCCTCAGTACTGACCCTCTGACAGTGCGGACACTCCCTCAGTACTGACCCTCTGACAGTGCGGCACTCCCTCAGTACTGACCCTCTGACAGTGTGGCACTCCCTCAGTACTGACCCTCTGACAGTGCAACACTCCCTCAGTACTGACCCTCTGACAGTGCGGCACTCCCTCAGTACTGACCCTCTGACAGTGCGACACTGCCTTAATGCTGCATAGAGTGTCATTGTGATTTGTGGCATTTGAACCCACAAGCCAGTGACTTGGGAGACAGGACCAGTGTGAACTGAGATACAGTTTAAGAAACAAATTACATTTTCACTCAGGTTCCACAAATTGAAAAACATTGCCAAGACTGAAGGACTCACCTATTTGATGCTTTCCTGGTAGGTCCTTCCAGCTCGTGCTTCCGGGTGAGGTAACCTTCCAATTGTGCAGCCTCTTCTCTCGAAGTCCAAATGGGGAGTGTGGATGAAGTTCTCCGCTTCTCAATGTCCAACTCTGGCAATATCAGGGGTGGTGGTTTGGAAGCTTTCTCACGGGGCCTCTCTTCAAACTCTGACCTTTCCTCACTCTCCAACGTCTTTTCCTCGGGACTCTCAGTACCATTTACCAAGGCAGACAAATCTTCCGATGTGGTCATCTATTGGAGATAATTGTGAAAGACTCAACTCGTGAGCATTAATAAAGAAATCACCTGCAATTTAGATAATTTCCAAAGCCATGCATTGTAGCTGTGAACTACTTTGGCTGTTAGTGGTTACAGATGATCAACAAATATTACATCATCAGTTATCCCAGGAATCGTAGAATTCCTACAGTATAGAAGGAGACTATTCAGCCTGTGAGTCTGGGCTAAATCAATGTGGATTCCTCCCACAATCTCACTCGGGCCCTATACCCGTAGCCCCACACATTTACCCCATTAATCCCCCCGACACGTAAGGTCAATTTAGCGTGACAATCAACCTAATCTGCACAGCTTTCGACTGTGGGAGAAAACCGGAGCAGTTGGAGGAAACCCATGCAAGTATGGGGAGAATGTGCAGACTCCACACAGACAGTGACCCGAGGCTGGAATTGAACCTAACTCCTGGCGCTGTGAGGCAGTTGTGCCAACCACCATGGCACTGTGGAAAATCTGTAACTGATTTTGTAAGCAAATATCAATGATAACCCACTACCATCGGTCTGGCCAAAATTCAGTCAAACTGTGCCACTGTTGAAGAATAGCTAATTTCCAAAGTATTGTTAGCTTTAAATTAGTCAAGCAGCAAGTTTTTTTTAATTCATTCTTGGGACATGGGGTATTGCTGGCTGGTCAGCATTTATTGCCTGTCCCTAATCATCCTTGGAGGGCAGTTGGGAGTCAATCACATTGCTGCGACTCTGGAATCACATGTAGGCCAGACAGGGTAAGGACGGCAGATTTCCTTCCCTAAAGGACATTAGTGAACCAGATGGATTTTTCCGACAATCGACAATGGATTTTTGACCATCAGTAGATTCTTAATCACAGATTTTTAAAATTGAATTCAAATTCCACCAGCTGCCGTGACAGGATTCGAACCCGGGTCTCCGGAACATTAGCTGAGTTTCTGGATGAAGAGTCTCGCGATTATACCATCTGACCATCACTGCTCCACAAGCAACTAATCGAGAGAGTACAATCAGGTAGGATTTACAGTAAATTATGTCTAATTCATATTAATATGTTTGTATGTATCACCTTTGTCTGCAATTTTAACAGAATCCATTTATTTTGAATGGGTTAATTTGAGTTTCGAACAGGGATCTACCAATCAAATACAGCAATGCGTTCATATGATCTCACCAAAATGTCATTTTATCTCACAAGGTCCCTGAAAGTTGTAATTATCAAATAAAATATCAGAACCAAGTAGCTTCTTGATTTTTATAAAGCTCTCCCTTGCTATTAAATCCCTTCACAGCCCTCTCTAACTCTGTGTCTTTTCCAGCGCTACGCTGTTCGAACATATCAACTATCTGTTTCTGGTCTCAATGTTAATTGTCCCACCATTGGTGGCTGGGCCTTCAGTTGCTAAGGTTTGAAAGCTCTGAACTTCTCTGTGACAATCACTCTTGCCTCGCTTTTTCCCTGAAGATACTCCTTTGGCTGTGCTTATAGTCACCTCGGGAGACGATGGTGTTCGTGGTTATGTCGGTGAGCTAGTACTCCAGAGGCTCAGGTTACTGCTCTGGAGGCCCAAGTTCAAATCCCACCACTGCAGCTGATGGACTTGGAATTCAGTTAATAAAATCTGGAAGCTAGTCCCAGGAATAGTGGCCAAAATCTTAATTTACTGGTCCTGCCCAAGCTGGGGATCACTGCCGCTGGGACAGAAAACTGGACAGGGAATTTCCAATCCTATGGTGGGTGGGAACTGAAAGTCCCACCCTTGGGTGGCACAGTGGCACACTGGTTAGCACTGCTACCTCACAGTGCCAGGGACGCAGGTTCGATTCCTGGCTTGGGTCACTATCTGTGTGGAGTTTGCATGTTCTCCCCATGTCTGCCTGGGTTTCTTCCCACAGTCTAAAGATGTACGGGTCAAGTTGATTGGCTGTGCTAAATTGCCCCCTCCTGTCAGCAGGACTAGCAGGGTAAATACGTGGAGTTATGGATATTGGGCCTGGGTGGAATTGTGGTCGATGCAGATGTGATGGGCCGAATGGCCTCCTTCTGCATGGCCTCCTTCTGCATGGTGGAGTTCTATAATTCTATGAATTGCATCGCCGGTTCAATTACAATGTCTGCTGCTATTGTAAAGAGCCAGTCATTGAACAATTAGCTTGACCTGTACATCTTTGGACTGTGGGAGGAAACCCATGCGGACACAGGGAGAACATACAAACTCCACACAGATACTGACCCAAGCCGGAAATTGAACCCGTGTCCCTGACACTGCATCTGTACAGGCATGCAAAATATTAACATGCCAACACCTGGATTAAAAATAACGGACAATGGAATGTTCCACAAGCATGGTCAGGGTTCATGTATTAATATCATCGAGAGTAATCTCGAGGTTATATAATGGAGACATTTACATGCTGTGAAGGCCACAAATGCTTCAGCTGATGGAAAATATGATGTCGCCAACTGTTTCACTCTGACAAGTATCAGTGAGAGATTTGGGTCAGTGGGGATAACTATGTTGTGTTTGTAAACATAGCGAGTGGAAGGAAGTTTTTGAATCATTTACAGATTGCATAATAAAGCTCTTTAGTTGTTGGGCTGGCACGGTAGCACAGTGGTTAGCACAGCTGCCTTACAGCGCCAGGGACCCGGGCTCGATTCCCGGCTTTGGGTCACTGTCTGTGTGGAGCTTCCACGTTCTCCCTGTGCCCTCCGATTGCTCCAGTTTCCTCCCACAGTTCAAAGATCTGCAGGTTAGGTGGATTGGCCCTCAGTGTCCCAACACATGTAGGTAGGGAATTAGTAGATAAATATATATAAATTGCCCCTTAGTGCCAGGGACAGCAGGGTAAATGCATGGTGCTATGGGGATCGGGCCTGGGTGGGATCGTTATCCGTGTAGGCTGACTGGCCTCCTTCTGCATTCTATGGTGCATTGATTTTCAAGTATTTTTGTGAAGTTTTCTTGAGTATTCTGCAGTAAAGGCAGATATAAAATGCCTGCTCATGACCTCTGCCATTTCTTTGAGGGGTGGCATAATGGTTAGCACTGCTACCTCTCAGCGCCAGAGACCAGGCTTTAATTCCCGGCTTGTCTGTGTGTAGTCTGCACATTCTCCCCATGTCCGCATATGTTTCCCTTGGGTGCTCCGGTTTCCTCCCATAGTTGGAAAGATGTGCTGGTTAAGTGCATTGGCCGTGCTAAGTTCTCCCTCAGTGTACCCGAACCGGCACCAGAGTATGGCAACTAGAAGAGTTTCAAGTAACTTCATTGCAGTGTTAATGTAAGATACTAATAAATAAACTTTGTTTTGTTGCAATACTGAGTGTCTGCTGAGCCTCACTCACTTACTGGAGTACATGTTGTCAGAATTAGCTATAAGACTGACCACTCATATTAAATAATGAAACTGGAAGCTGGACCATGTGGTCCAAATCTTCTTTAGGCTGAACACTCGTTAAGATTCATGTTTGTGCTTTGCAACCTTTTTAAATTCTTTACACAGGATGTTGGCATCATGGGCTGAGCTACTGGAGTCACATTAGGCCAGGTAAGGACAGCAGATTTCCTTCCCTGAAGGACGTTAGTGAACCAGATGGGTTTTTCAGACAATTGTTCAGCCATCAACGTTAGCCTTTTAATTTCATCAGCTTCTGCGGTGGAATTCAAACCCACATCCCCAGAGAATTAACCTGCGTCCCTGACAACAACACTAACCCACTGACTGCTCTGTTGTGCCTGTTGCCATTCAGAGAGGCTGCAGACAAACTTGCCTTCCCATTTAGCTGAGAGCTCCAAGTACATTGTGTGCTGCTGGCTATCTGAATACTGTAAGAAGTCTCACAACCTCAGGTTTAAGTCCAACCAGTATATTTGATAGTAATCCCACAAATAATTCCAAGTAAACTGGTTGGACTTAAACCTGGTGTTGTGAGACTTCTTACTGTGTTTACCCCAGTCCAACACCAGCATCTCTACATCATATCTGAGCAGAGAGCTGCATTTTGTGCGCTGACAGTATATACTGTTCCTCTTAAAGAGACCTCTTGCTTTCCAACTGATTCCTCCTGTCTCTCATCCCAACATTGTCCTATTTGAATGGGTTTAAGTTGAGGGAGGTGGATTCTCAGTGAGACCTTAAAATCCTTGTGCATCAGTTGCTGAAGGTAAGTGTGCAGGTACAGCACGTTGTAAAAATGGTTTGTTGGCCTTCATAGCAAGAGGATTTGAGCATAGGAATAGGGATAAAAGTAAATTTTCCGGATGCTGGAATTTGAAACCAAAAGAGAAAATGCTGGAAAATCTCAGCAGGTCTGGCAGCATCTATCGGGAGGGAAAAGAGCTGATGTTTCAAGTCCAGGTGACCCTTTGTCAAAGGTTTCCAAAGGTTGTCAAAAGTTTCCAGAAGTTGTAAAAGGAACAGGGATGTTTTAGTGCAATTGTACAGAGCATTGATGAGGCCACAGTTGGAATATTGTGTGCCATTTTAGTATCCTTATCTGAGGAAGGATGTCCTTGCTATACAGGGAGTTCAACGAAGGTTTATCAGGCTGATTTCTGGACTAGCAGGTCTGTTGTATGAGGAGAGATTAAGTCTGTTATGGTTATATTTTTTGGAGCTTAGAAGAGTGGAAGGGGATCTCAGAGAAACTTATAAAATTCTAACAGGATTAGACAGGGTAGATTCAGTAAGAATGTTTCCAATGGTGCGGGAGTCCAGAACTAGGGGTAATATTTTGAGAATAAGGGGTAAATCTTTTAGGACTGAGGTGAGGAGAGATTTCTTCACCTAGAGGGTGGTGAATGTGTGGAATTCACTTCCACAGAAAGTAGTTGAGGCCAAAATGTTGTGTGATTTCAAGAAGAAATTACATATAGCTCTTGGAACAAATGGGATGAAGGGAAATGGAGGGGAGGGGGGAATATTCAATTCAATGATCAGTCATGATCAAAATGAATGGCAGAGCAGGCTTGAAGGGCCGAATGACCTACTCCTGCTCCTAGTTTCTATGTATAAATGGGGGAATGGTGCAGAGGGCCAGGGAACATGCAGATGTTAGGGGGATAAATCAGTAACTACAGGCCAATCAGTGTAACATTAGTGGTGGGAAAACTGCTTGAGATTGTCATTTAGGAGAATAGTTCATTCTCACTTGGAGAACAATGCATTAATACGAGATGCCCTGCATGGATTTGTTCAAAGCAAATCAATTCTGGCTACCCTGGTTCATCTTTCTGAAGAAGCAGGAGAGAGGATTGAGTGCAGTCAATGTGGTGTACTTTTGGACTTCCAAAAAGCATTTGATAAAGTATCACACAACAGACTTTTTGGAAAATAGAAGTGGAAGGAATTAGAGACAGATGATTAACTTGGCTATGAAACTGCCAAGGGAATTCTTAACGGACTTGGGAATTTATGGGTATTTCGTCATTCCCAAAGATCCAATTGTGAGATCTGAATGTGGGGAACTGCACCACATTAACCTGGAATTCTTCTGATCGCTGCTTCACCAAACATTTGGCATGACTGCAAGATTATCACCAACTTTTACAGATGCACCATAGAAAGCATTCTTTCTGGTTGCGTCACAGCTTGGTACGGGCTCCTGTTCTGTACAAGACAGCAAGGAAATACAACAGATTGTGAACGTAGCTCAATTCATCAGGCAAACCAGCCTCCCAACCACTGACCCCATTTACACTTCCAGCTGCCTCAGCAAAGCAGTCAGCATAATTAAGGACCTCACACACCCGAACATACTCTCTTCTACCTTCTTCCTTTGGAGAAAGATACCAAAATCTGAGGTCACGCATCAACTGACTCAAGAACAGCTTCTTCCCTCTGCCGTCAGACTTTTGAATGGGCCTACCTCGCACTAACTTGACCTCTCTCTACATTTTAACTATGACTGTAACACTACATGCTGCACTCTCTCCTTTCCTTCTCTATGAACAGTATGCTTTGTGTGGCGCACAAGAAACTATACTTTTCACTGTATACTAATACATGTGACAATAATAAATCAAATCAAATCAAATCAAGGAATATAAAGCAGAGATTAGTGACGTACTAATGATTACGGAGAAAATGCAGGAGAGGTTCCCTGGTGGGTTGATGTTAAGGACATAGAATCATAGAATCCCTACAGTGCAGAAGGAGGCCATTTGGGCCATTTTGTCCCATTTGTTGGTTCTAGTGGTTCGGTTGGATGTAAAAAATCCCATGCTGCTATAATAAGCCCTCGACAATTGAAGTTTGTTTTATTATTGTCACATGTATTAGCGTATAGTGAAAAATATTGTTTCTTGCACATTACACTGACAAAGCATACTATTCATAGAGAAGGAAAGGAGAGAGTGCAGCATGTAGTCTTACAGTCATAATTAGGGTATAGAGAAAGAGCGAGGTAGGTCCATTCAGAAGTCTGATGGCAGCAGGGAAGAAGCTGTTCTTGAGTTGGTTGGTACGTGCCTTCAAAATTTTGTACCTTTTTCCCGATGGAAGAAGGTGGAAGAGAGAATGTCCGGGGTGCATGGGGGTCCTTAATTATGCTGGCTGCTTTTCTGAGGCTGTGGGAAGTGTAGACAGAGTCAATAGATGGGAGGCTGATTTGCGTGATGAATTGGGCTATATTTATGACCCCTTGTAGTTTCTTGCCGTTTTGGGTAGAGCAGGGACCATACCAAGATGTGATACAACCAGAAAGAATGCTTTCTATGGTGCATCTGTAGAAGTTGGTGAGAGTCAGGATGGACATACCAAATGTCGTTAATTTTTTATTAAGTGGCTGTTTGTTTTAAGTTCTGTTTGTCTGGTACTCAGCCTGGTTTCATGTAGAAAGCTTGCCCTTTTACCATCACATTTTGTATGTCATCACGCAATGTGCATCATTGCCCTCTGTGATATCATTGAGTTTTGCATGTCCATAAAAGAGAAATCCCTGTCCGCAGAATCCCTGCAATGCAGAAGGAGGCCATTTGGCCCATCGAATCTGCACCAGCCACAATCCCACGCAAGCCTTATCCCCGCAAACCTACCCATTCACCCTGCCAATCCTTCTGACTCTAAGAGTCAATTTATCACGGCCAATCAACTTAACCCACACATCTTTGGAGTGTAGGAGGAAACTGGAGCACCCACACGAAACCCATGCAGACATAGGGAGAATGTGTGAACTCCACATAGTCACCCCGAGGCCGAAATTGAACCCGGATCCTTGGCACTGTGAGGCAGCAGTGCTAACCACTATGCCTTCATGCCACCCATGTCTTCGTACAGCTCATGTCAGCTGCCTTCAGGACCTGTCGAATTAGCACCATTATTAGCAGCATGCTACCTGAGGCAACATCACTCTGCAAAAAAAGTCACGACCCCCAAAACCAGCATTTATTGAGTAAATCTGTGGCTACGGGTGGTCACTTTCAAAGTTGTTTTCTTCAAATAAAAAGTTAGAAGGTTTAAACTTGATTTAAATTTTCTGGTGGGTGAGAGTTTTTAATAATTTTTTTGATCCAATTCAATCCAATCAAGTCCAATTCAGAGTCTCGATGAGTTGAGACATTCCTGATCCAAGCTGATTGGAGCAGGCATAATCCCTCACAGGGCCTATCCTCATAACCCCATGTATTTACCTTAGCTAGTGCCTCTGACACTAGGGGCCAATTTAAGCATGGCCAATCAATCTAACCCGCACATCTTTGGACTGTGGGAGGAAACCGGAGCACCCGGAAGAAACCCACGCAGACACAGGAAGAATGTGCAAATTCCACACAGGCAGTGACCCAAAGCCGGAAATCGAACCTGGATGCCTGGCGCTGGGAGGCAGCAGTGCTAACCACTGTGCCACCATGCCGCCCCAAATGGAGTTAGTATGGATGACTATCTCACGTTCTGTCATTGTCACAGGCCACTCTGTACTTGTCACTGTCAATTCCCACCAGCCCATTACAAATTTTATTGAGGTGATCAGTCTGATAGGTCATCAGGAGTGTTCATCTCCAGGGCCAACAAGTTTACCTGCCCTCAATCGGACCCTCATGATGTCCATTTGACCTCCAATCATCCATAATGTCCAAGCTCTCTGTAATGACTAACTGGCCATCGCAGTTCCCCACCCCACCTGCCTCGCAATGTGACAATAATAAATCAAACCAAATCAAATCTCTCCTCCTCATTGAAGATTTCTCTCTGTCTAGCTGATATTGAAAAATTCTTATAACGTTAGTCAGCTTAACCTTAGATACCTCCAGGGAATGTAGGATTAGTTAATGTAATCTATTCTTATCTCCGACAGCGCTGGTGACATTCTGGTGAATGTATGATTTATAGAATCATAGAGTCCGTACAGTGCAGGAGGAGGACATTCAGCCCATCGAGTCTGCACTGACCACAATCCCACCCAGGCCCCATTCCCGTAACATCACATATTTACCTTGCTAATCCCTCTGATACTAGGGTCAATTTAGCACGGTCAATCAATCTAACCTGCACATCTTTGGATTCACTGCTTCGAAGATGTGATACTCCCCATGACACCTCAGTGATCTGCATGCCCGGGCCCATAAATCCCTTCAGACCTTCATTGTTTTGAATTTTTCAACATTTAAAGAAAGGAAGGATCTGTCCTTTATTTTTGGCCGAAAAGAGATGGTTTTCATACTTAATTGCATTGAAATCCATCTCTCACAATGTGCACACTTGTGTAGTCTACCAACATTGCAATAAGATTTTATCCTCCTCATCAACTTTGTCTTGTCAGCAAAGTTGGGTATATGATTCTCTACTGCGTTACCTACATCATTAATACTTATATTAACTAGTTAAAGCCCCATGGGAGAAACTCTGGGGGTGGGGGTCAACACTCTTGCCTTCCTTTCTATGTGAGTATCTTCCTTTATGGGCGGTATGGTGGCACAGTGGTTAGAACTGCTGCCTCACAGTACTAAGGTTCTGGGTTCAATCCCCGCTTCGGGACACTGTGAGAAGTCTGCACATTCTCCTTGCGTTTGCACATTTGCATGTTCTCCTTGTGTCTGCGTGGGTTTCCTCCAGGTGCTCTGGTTTCCTCCCACACTCCAAAGATGTGCAGATTAGGTTGATTGGCCATGATAAATTGCCCCTTAGTGTCAGGGAATTAGTAGGGTAAATAACTGGGATTGTGGAGATAGGACCTTGGTGGGATTGTGGTGAGTTCAGACTCAATGGATCAAATGGCCTCCTTCTGCATTGTTAAGATTCTACAGTTCTATCCCTAATCTGTCTTCTATCATGTAACGCATTTACTAAGCAGGTCAATAATTTGTCTTCCGTTCTATGGGTTCTAATTTTAGCTGACAGTTTCTAAGGTGGAGTTTTATTGATTGTTTTCTGGAAGTGTGGATAAATACATCCCTTGACATTCTCCTTAGTTCTTTGCTTACTTCCTCGAGGAGCTCAGTTAGGTTTGTCACACATGATCTATGCTTAAACATTCCATGTTGGCTTTGTCTCATCAGCTGTCACATTGCCATTAAGTATAGATTTCAGTCATTTCCCCACAATTATGTGAGAATAGGTCTATAATTTCCACATTTCTCCCCCCATTCTTGAATAATGGAGTTACGTTTGCAATTCCCCAACCTAAAGGGACAATTTGGAAGATTGTGGCTAAAACACCTGTAATTTCCACACCTGCTTTCAATAAATCCTGGCGGGTGGAAACTATCTTGCCCCAGGGATTTGTCAGACTTTAAGCCATTATTTTTTCCTCATAATAGTTCCTTTCTTATAAGAACATAAGAAATAGGAGCAGGAGTAGGCCATCTAGCCCTTCGAGCCTGCTCCGCCATTCAACAAGATCATGGCTGGTCTGAAGTGGCTCAGTTCCACTTACCCACTTGCTCTCCATAATCCTTAATTCCATTATCTATCAGAAATCTATCTACCTGTGACTTAAACATATTCAATGAGGTAGCCTCCACCACTTCAATGGGCAGAGAATTCCAGAGGTTCACCATCCTCTGAGAGACGAAGTTCCTCCTCAATTCTGTTCTAACATTTTATCTTTTGTAAGGACAATATAGTGGTGTAGTGGTTAGGGACCTGGGTTCAATTCCAGCCTTGGGTCACTGTCTGTGTGGAGTTTGCACATTCTCCCAGTGTCTGCATGGGCTTCCTCTGGGGGCTCTGGTTTCCTCTAGGAAAGATGCGCTGATTAGATGCATTGGCCATGCTAAATTCTCCCTTACAGTACCCAAACAGGCACCAGAATGTGGTGACTACGGGATTTAACTTCATTGCAATGTTAATGTAAGTTTCCTTGTGACACTAATAAATAAACTTTGGACAAAAATTTTATACGTGAGTTTCCATCTTATTCCTTGGCTTTAGAATATCAACTTAAGTATCAACACTAGAATAATATTTTACCCAGCAAATCAGACTCATAATGAATAATCAATTGCCAACTTTTTTTTATTCATTTATGAGATGTGGGCCAGTGGCTAGGTCATCATTTATTGCCCATCCCTAATTGCCCTTGTGAAGATGATGATGAGCTGCCTTATATAGTATGGGTACACCCCACAGTGCTGTTAGGGAGAGAGTTCCAGGATTTTGATTCAGCAACAGTGAAGGAGCGATGATTCAACTCAAAATCAGGATGGTGAGTGACTTGGAGGGCAACTTCCAGGCGGTAGTGTTTCCATGTAACCACTGCCCTTGTTCTTCTAGATGGTAGAAGTCATGAGTTTGGAAGGTGCTGTTGAAGAAATCTTGGAGAGTCCTACCTGCTCTTGTAGCCAGAGTATTTGTTTTTTTTTATTTGGTTTTGATTTAATATATTATTGTCACTTGTATTGATATACAGTGAAAAATGTTGTTTCTTGCACACTGTATAGACAAAGCATACTATTCATAGAGAAGGAAAGGTCAGAGTGCAGAATATAGTGTTATGGTCATAGCTAGGGTGTGGAGAAAGATCAACTTAATGCAAGGTAGGTCCATTCAAATGTATGATGGCAGCAGGAAAGAAGCTGATCTTGAGTCAGTTGGTACATGTCCTCAAACTTTTGTATTTTTTCCCCAACAGATTAAGATGGAAGAGAGAATGTCCGGGAGGGGGGGTGGGGGGTGGGTGGGGGCCTTAGTTATGTTGGCTGCTTTTCCAAGGTGGCAGGAAGTGCAGATAGTGCCAATGAGTGGGAGGCTGGTTTGCATGATGGACTGGGCTTCATTCATAACCCATTGTAGTTTCTTGCAGTCTCGGGCAGAGCAAGAGCCATACCAAGCTGTGATATAACCAGAAAGAATGTTTTCTATGGTGAATCTGTAAAAGTTGGTGAGAGTTGTAGCTGGCATACCAAATTTCCTTAGTTTTCTGAGAAAGTAGGGGCGTATAAATGGTTCAGTTTTGTCTGATCAATGGTAATCCCCAGGATGTTGATACTGGGGAATTTAACAATGACAATGCCATTGAAAGTCAAGGTGAGATGGTTAGATTCTATCTTATTGGAGGTGGTCATTGCCTGGCACTTGCGTGGCACGCATGTTAATTGCTACTTAATACCCAAACCTGGATATTTTCCAGGTCTTGCTGCCGATGGACACAGACTGCTTTAATATCTGAGGAGTCACGGATGGTGCTGAACATTGTGTCACCATCAGTGAACACCCCTAGTTCTGACCTTATTACTGAGGGAAAGATATTGATTGAACACCAAAGATGGTTGGGTTGAGGACATCACTCTGAATTATCTAATTATTCGGAAGTTCCTTCCCATGTTTTCTAAGATGAACAAACATATGACAATCACCATCCAAGGTCACATGTAAGTGTCAGAGTTTCCTAGTCCTATAAGACCATAAGACATAGGAGCAGAATTAGGCCACTCAGCCCATTGAGTCTGCTCCTCCATTCAATCATGGCTGATATTTTTCTCATCCCCATTCTCCTGCCATTTCCCTGTAACCTCTGATCCCCTCATTAATCAAGAACCTATCTATCTCTATCTTAAAGCCACTCAATGACCTGGCCTCCACAGCCTTCTGCGGCAAAGAGATCCACAGATTCCCCGCTCTCTGGCTGAAGAAATTCCTCCTTGTCTCTGTTTTAAAGGACTATCCCTTTAGCCTGAGGTTGTGTCCTCTGGTTCTAGTTTTTCCTACTAACGCAAACATCCTCTCCACATTCACTCTATCCAAGCCTCGCAGTATCCTGTTAAGTTTCATAGTGGGAAGGTTGGTGGGTAGGGGAACTTAACTTGATTATTATTTCACTAATTTAACAATTTATTGTTTAATTAATTTAATTTTGATTTGTTAAATCACTCTTTTGAGTTTTTTTATTTAAGTTTATTTATTAATGTCACAAGTAGGCTTACATTTACACTACGATAAAGTTACTGTGAAAGTCCCCTGGTCGCCACATTCCAGCGCCTTTTCGGGTACACTGAGGGAGAATTTAGCACAACCAATGCATTTAATTCATACATCTTTCAGACTGTGGAAGGAAACTGGATCGCCCAGAGGAAACCCACGCAGACACGGGGAGAAAGTGCAGACTCTGCACAGACAATGACCCAAGCTGAGAATTGAACCCAGATCCCTGGCACTGTGAGGCAGCAGTGCCAACCACTGTGCCAAGGCTAATTAAGTAAAATGTGAATCATTAAAATGAAATGCATCAAGATTAAATAATGAATTGATGACAAATTAATGAACGAGTTAAGTAAAATTAAGAATAAAAGTCGAAGAGTGATTTAATAAGAGTGAAAGGGTAACTCAGTGAGGAAGGTTCCAAAGATGAGTCATGTATGACTCCAAATGTTAAGTCTGTTTCTCTCTCCATAGATGCTGCCAGCATTTTGTATTTCCAGCATTTCGTTGGATAGAGGTCACTGTTTCACTGAACGAGTAAGATATCAGAGCCCCTGTATTTGATTCTCTGTTTTCGGCTCAGTAACATCCAGCAGTTTCACCACACAGAACAAAGCTGGCAGACCTTCTCACGATAGACAGCGAGGGGCTGAGGATGAGGTTCAGCCACGTCAGAATGCATTAGGCAAAACCTGATGTTCCAACACCCACTGAAAGATGCAAATCACTACCACCTTTCTCCTACTGTGCTTCTGACACTGCGCAACCTTGCAAATTTCACATTCTGCAAAGCAAGTTTCAAAAGTGACACACAGTACACCAATACAAATCGCTTTCGATTCAGAACAAAAATTCACATGAGCAGATCGGAATAACGTCTGGGCGTTTAAACAGGGTCTGACTAAAGCATTAATGGAAAGCATCTGCTGAAAACAGGAAGCATTAAGAATGAGAGTGTGTATGTAGCCAAATGGCTAACATCCCAAGCAAATAAATAAATGGGGGGGGTGCAGAGCAGAACTCTATGCGAAAGGTATACATGCCAAACAAAAGTCAGGAACGCAAAACTCATTGTGTGTGTCACATTCTCACTCCTGCTTTTATGTGCGAGGGAAGTGATTTATATCCCACTGTAGCAGTTGCATAACACAGGCAAAATAGCTCACAATTATCTCAATCAAACATCTGCTTCTTCCCCTATCCTGATAATTGTGTAGTTCCAAAAGGGTTTGCCAACGCCGTTACTTCTCTACACCAGGGTGCCTTGTTCTTTTAACTCCTAACAGCATCATAGAATAGAATATCATAGAAAACCTTCAATGCATAAGAGGCTATTCGGCCTATTGAGCCTGGACCAGCTCTCTGACCATCTCACTTAGACACTCTACCCTGCCTTGTAACACGTGTAGCCAATTATCCCCGTAGCCATTTATCATGACCAAGTCATCTATCCTGCACACATTTGGATGCTAAGGGGCAACTTAGCATGGCCAATGCACCTAACCTGCACATATTTAGGTTGATTGGCCATGCTAAATTGCCCCTTAGTATCAAGGGGATGAGCTAGGATAAATACATAGGGTTATGGGATAGGATTTGGATGGGATTGTGGTCAATTCAGACTCGATGGGCCAAATGGACTCCTTCTGCACTGTAGGATTCTATGATTTTTCAGACTGTGGGAAGAAACTAGAGTACCCAGAGGAAACCCAGGCAGACATGGGGACAACATGCAAACTCAACTCAGAGAGTGACCCGAGGTTGGAACTGAACCTGGGATCCTGGCACTGTAAAGCAGCAATGCTAACCACTGTGCCACCATGCTGTCTTACTATGCCAGCTACTTTTTTCTTTTCTTTATCTGTCCCTGAAAGATTCACGGAATACAGTGTTCAATTCTGGTTGCCACACTACCAGAAAGATGTGGAGGCTTTGGAGAGGGTACAGAGATTTATCAGGATGCTGCCTGGTATGGAGGCCATTAGCTATGAAGAGAGGTTGGAGAAGCTTGGTTTGTTCTCACTGGAATGACAGAGGTTGAGGGGCGACCTGATAAAAGCCTACAAGATTATGAAGTGCATGGACAGAGAGGATAATCATAAACTTTTCCCCAGGGTAGAAGAGTCAATTGCTATGGGACCATAGGTTTAAGGTGCAGGGGACAACGTTTAAAGGAGAAGCACGAGGCAAGTTTTTTTACACAGAGGGTGGTGAGTACCTAGAATTCACTGCCGGGGGAGATAGTGGAAGCAGATATGATAGTGAGTTTTAAGTGGCATCTTGACAAATACATGAATAGGATGGGAATAGTCGGAAGGGTAGGGGTTTTAGTTAAGTTGAGCAGCATGGTTGGTGCAGGCTTGGAGGGCCAAAGGGCCTGTTCGTGTGCTGTAATTTTCTTTGCTCTTTGATTCGGGTACCGCCATCTGTTAGTTCACCTGAACCACCAACTCAAACTCAAAAAGACAGAATTGCAAGAGAGGAGAGAATGATAATGTCAACGTTGGTGATACAAGTAGTGTGGAGATATGTGGGGAAATTGGCACTTAGAGCAAAAACGCGCCCTCTTGGCAACAGAAGTGTTGGATGCTCCAACTGCAGTAGCAAGTTCACAGAATCATAGAACCCCTACAGTTCAGAAGAAGGCCATTTGGCCCATTGAGTCTGCACCAACTCTCTGACAGAATATCCCACCCAGCCCCTATTCCCGTCATCCCACTTATTTACCCCACTAATCCCCCTAAGCTACAAATCTTTGGACACTAAAGGGCAATTTAGCATGGCCAATCCACCCCACCTACACATCTTTGGACTGTGGGAGGAAACCGGAGCACGCGGAGGAAACCCACACAGACACGGAGAGAACATGCAAAGTCACCCAAGGCCGGAATTGAACATGGGATCCCGACACTGTGCGGCAGCATTGCAAACACTGTTCCACCTGATCTTACATACCGATTTATCTATAGAATCAGTGTACACTACAGTAACAGGAAGATGAGTGTGAGAAAGCTCCCAAAGTCAGTCACCCAAGGCCGGAATTGAACCCGGGTTCCTCACACTGTGGGACAGCAGTGCTAACCATTGTGCCACCATGCCGCCCTTTGCAAGCTTATACACCATTGGAATGTATAATTGGATCAAAGTGGGCTGTTAAAACGTGGTGTAGAATTTAAATGTATTCTGTCCTGCTTCCCAAATCAAGAGAGGGAAGTAAAATACTTTACCAAAAGGTCAGTGTTTGGTTTGGAGAAAATATCTGTTACTGGCAGCAGAAGATTTCATACCTAAATGTCAGGAATTTGCGGATCTGCTGGGGCTTGTAAAGTGAAAGGCAATGGACATGCAGATGAAAAAATGCATCTGCTCATTAACGTGCATCTTTTAAAGCTCCCAGATTGAACTTGTTTCTCCACAAAACAAACCGGCAGGAGAGATTTCTCTTTAGTATTCTTGCTGTTGTGTGAAGATGGGAAGCAGGAGCCTGTGAAGGATTATTGACCATTATTCACCAGCTGCAAATGTTCAAGAGGATTTTTGCTGCTGGAGTTCTTCACGCTTTAGTTTCCGTTAACATTGTCCTTTCAGCACTGACAGTTAAAAGCAAGCACATCGGGTGATGGAGATAGTATAGCCAGTGCTGAACATGTTCCCGTATAATCAGCTGCTCTGGGGCTAGCAAATCCGAAACTCATAGGGCAGGATTTTCCTGCCTCGCTCATCCCGAATCCGTAAAATCCAGCCTAAGGTCAACCCATGCTCTGCTCTACGCCTGCTCCGATTCCAGTCATAGAATCCTCACAGTGCAGAAGGAGGCCATTCAGCCCATTGAGTCCTCACCGACTCCTACCCATGTTTATCCCATAACCCCAAATATTTACTCTGTTAACCCACGTGTCTGGGAACACTAAGGGGGAATTTAGCATGGCCAGTCCACCTAACCTGCACATTTTTGGACACTAAAGAGAAATTTAGCATGGTCAAATGAATACTACTCCCATTCATTAACAAAACTGAATTTAGCCATTCTCTAAATTACAACCAGGTTTTATGCCTTCTGGAATATTCTGGGCTTGCTCTGTTGATTCTTCCAAAAGAATCTTGTTTTTCATGAGTAGTTAATGGTTAGAAGGGATTTATTCAGTTTGTTAATTAGTTACTTTGCTGTTAATTAGATAAGTAAATTGTTACGTATTGATTTTAAAAAGAGTGTCAGGGGTTTATTTTGTATTTAACCACGAGGGGTTGCTGAAGAGCAGGTCACACCACTTCACACACACTTCTTACAGATTATAAAAGGTGAGGTAGTTTCCTTTTGGTGTTAGTTCCCAGAGGGAGGATCAACCTCCACTTTATAACAAAGAATTAACAAGTGGATGAGGCTGGTATTGAATGGTGTCACCTATCCTGACCAGTGCCTCGTCAAAGTTAATAGCACAGCAAACACAACAAAGGAAAGACTTGGTGCAGATCCAAATTTTTAACCAGAATACTTACATTTGTGAAGAGTTTTCCCATTGCAATAGATCATAACAAACTAAATAGGCAATAGCTAAGCTTAAAATGAGAACAACTTCATTGGGAATGAAATGTTTTCACTCCTAAAAGGCTGGGAAAAGTTTGGAATTCTCCGCCCCGCCAAATGGACGTTGGGTCAATTGCAATGTTCCAGATTGGGATTGATAGTTATGGAATGTGGGACAGTATGGAGCAAAGGTGGGTGCACAGAGTGGAGGTACAGATCAGCCACGATGTAGCTGAATGAGAGTACAGGAGACTGAGGCCCTCACATTCATCCTCGGGGTCAGGTTCACAGGTTCAGGGGAGTTCCCAGTTCGGTCAACCGGACCTTCAAAAACCCACAGGATAGATACTCAGTTGTAGTGGCAGTGGTGAGGGAAGGGGGGAGAATGGTTACTGGAAAGAGTTCAGATGCTATAGAGTGCAGAGATGGGCTGGGTGCAAGACCTATGCTCCGCCACTGTGTTTTCATAAATAAAACAGAAAACAACTCTCTTGTCCTCACCCTTCCTCGTTCCCACACAGTCCATGCACTATCGATACCCACTTGTGCCATCACATGCTCTCCCCCTCCACCCACCCCTATTTTCCTTCACATCCCTGATGCCAACCCAAGCCCACCCACCCCCATGGCCTCTCACATCCAGACCACTCCACCTGCCCCAATTGCCCCCATAAATCCTGCCAATTAGTTACGCTCTACCAACCCGCATTGCCTATCACCCTATGATAATTTAGTCTAATCTCAAGCCAACCCATGGCCCCACCCAAAACCATTGGCCTTTAACTGCTCTCTATACTAACTCACCTAGTACCTTGGACAGTTCCTTGACAGCTTTGACATTTCCAATGCAGGTTTGAAAATTGGACAGATCTTTAAAAGTTTCTTGGTAGCCAATCACTTCCTTGACAGTGCTTAATTGTTCTTTGATTGCTGGACGGTTCATTGAAAGTTGAACAGCTCCTTAACAATCTCTTTACAACTGGAGACATCTTCACCAGTTCTTTTACAGCTTGGCAGTACTTTAACCGTTCTTTGATAGATGGATAGTTCTTTGACAATTGGACAGCTCTTTAATATTCTTCGACAGTTAGAGACATCTTTGCCAGTTCCTTGACAGCTGGACAGTTCTTTGACAGGTCCAAAGAGTTTTTGCAGGAAAAATGTGTATTCATCGTCACTTTTAATCATCCAAAAAATGTCTTACCTCTCTCTGGACCCTATCCAAAGGAGTCATTACCTCTCCAAAGGGGTAACCATGCTATTCAAGGAATTCCGCCTCCTCTTATCTAATCTGCACACTTCTGGCCTCCTAAAATCCCACTTCAGTTGGTAATTTGAATGGCCCCAGCACATTGTGCAGATGTGAACCGCAGGGTCTACCCTCTAGCCCCACTCCTGCAATTATGTGAGATGCCAGGTTTAGGAAGGCCAGGCTTTGCCACGTGGATGGTTTTCCTGGATTTGCTCCATGGTGGAAATCTGGGCCGGAACAGTCGAGTTCCTGCTCTGATTCCTGAGTGTGTGGTTTCACTTCAGGAATCACAGGCAAGCTTAAAAGGACACCTATTCTTTCTCGGGAATCACCAACATTCCCTCTTCTTGGAACACGTCTTCCGAAAAGAAAAAAAATATGTAATGCTTGAAAGCAAAGCTCACCTTGAAATGGATCGGATTTATGCGTATCTGGGTAAAATCTAATTGATTCATGGAATCCTTACAGAAAAAGACCATTTGGCCCATCGGATCTGCACTGACAGCAATCCCACCTAGACCATATCCCTGAAATGTATTTACCCTGCCAGTCCCCTGTCACTAAAGGTCAATTTAGCCTGGCCAATCCACTTAACTTTGATTTGATTGATTATTGTCACAATAATTAGTATACAGTGAAAAGTATTGTTTCTCACACACTATACAGACAAAGCATTCTGTTCACAGAGAAGGAAGGGAGAGAGTGCAAAATGTAGTGTTACAGTCATAGCTAGGGTGTAGAGAAATATTGACTCAGTGTGAGGTAAGTCCTTTCAAAAGTCTGCTGGCAGCGGGGAAGAAGCTGTTCTTGAGTCGTTTGGTACATCATTTCAGACTTGTATATCTTTTTCCCGATGGAAGAAGGTGGAAGAGAGAATGTCTGGGCTGCGTGGGGTCCTTAATTATGCTGGCTGCTTTTCTCGAGGCAGCAGGAAGTACCAACAGTGTTAATGAAGGCTGGTTTGTGTGATGTACTGGACTTCATTCACAACGCGTTGTAGTTTCTTGCGGTCTTGGGCAGGGCAGAAGCCATACCAAGCTGTGATACAACCTGCACATCGTTGGAGAGTGGGAGGAAACTGGAGCGCCCAGAGGAAACCCATGCAGACACAAGGAGAATGTGCAAACTCCATCCAAACAGTGACAGTGGCATTGAACCCGGTCCCTCATGCAGTGAGGCAGCAGGGCTAACTACTGTACCACCCTGTTATAACACAGAATGGTGGGCATTTTTGCTTCCTTTTCCAGATTTTCGTGCCAGCAGGATTTTCCGGTCCTGCTGCAGTGAACAGAGATCTGGCTGAGCACCAAGTTCTCCGTCCTCGCTGGCAGTGACAATGAGGCAGGAACGGCCAGAAAATTCCTGCTCAAATGTTTGCAATATTCAGCGAGAGCAGAACTGCTATCTTTGAGTGTCTGAAACGAAGTTGTGTGTGTCATTTAGACTGTTTTGATGCTTGCCTTTCACTTAGCAACTTAAAAAAAACTGCAGTGCGTTGTCATTCTGAAGTGACACGCGATGTATAATCTCAACTGTAGCTTTACACAAACCCAGAATCACATAGTAACAAGATGCAAATAAAGAGTGTGATTCCAGTTGTTTAATCAGGCCCTCCCTTTGCCAGCTCTCTACAGGGTCCACAGCTGCAGTGACACTGGATGGCACAGTGGTTAGCACTGTAGCCTCACTGCGCCAGGGACCTGGGTTCGATTCCCGGCTTGGGTCACTGTGCAGAGTTCTGCACATTCTCCCTGTCTACGTGGGTTCCCTCCAGATGCTCCGTTTTCCTTCTACAGTCTGAAAGACATACTGGTTTGGTGCATTGGCCATGCTAAGTTCGCTCTCAGTGTACCCAAACAGGCGCGGGAGTGTGGCGACTCGGGGATTTTCACAGTAACTTCATTGCAGTGTTACTATAAGCTGACTGGTGACCCTAATAAATAAATTTTACAGAGCACAGTGACGGATACAGGATGATGAGCTAACAGTGACATTGGGTGGCACAGTGGTTAGCACTGCTACCTCACAGTGCCAGTACATGGGTTCGATCTGCGGCACCGTGTGAAGTTTGCACATTCTCCCCATGTCGGCGTGGGTTTCCTCCGGGTGCACTGGTTTCCTCCCACAATCCGAAAGACGTGCATTGACCTGAACAGGCGCCAGGGTGTGGTGACTCAAGATTTTCACAGTGACTTCATTGCTGTGTTAAATGTAAGCCATACTCGTGACTAATAGTAAACTTTAAAGTACTGCAGACTTAAACTTTCAAATTTCATGTTAAAGCTTGCTAAAAAAAAAAAATTTCACATTCAGAGCATTGATGGCGCTTGCTTGATTGGCAGGATTTTCAGAACTCATTTACCATCTTTTGCCTCAGCTTTTGGAAGAATTGCGTGGACCGGACATTGCACAGCAGCCGAAGGAACGTGCAAACCATGCCAAAGTAAATCCAAGCAAGTTCTCAAAATTCGGTTCTCTGCAGCGCAGCAGCGGGAGAAAATAAATAAATAGGCCAGCAACATAAACGCAATGAAAATTAATCATGGACAAAGACTTGTTTTATTCAAAAGCTTTGAGGGGGGGGAAAACAAAAGGATCTGGAAAATCACTTGCGAGAACATAAACAACTGAATTTGCAAATACATATATCAGGACGTGAGCAAAAAAGGCCTCTTGTTGAGGTGGGGGGGGGGATAAAATTAAAGTAAATGACACAACAGAAAGAATAACAAACTCGTAAGTGGTGCAAGGGAGATGATTGAATATATAGGTGTCTGTGCAACTAACAAAAAAAAAGGCTACAAAGCCTATACACCCGGGAACAAGTTAAAAAGACAATGCAATTACTATCGGGACACGTCTATACCCTCAGTTCCCAGACTTTGCCACAGTCTGCGATGCATTCAGCAAGGATATTTTTTGTGCTGTGTCAGCATCTTGTGTTAAATAAAGCTTTGCCATTGAAGCTTTTGTTAGTGTTGCGTCTGAAGAATTCTTTCCCTCCGCCCCCTCGCGTCCGCAGGGCGAAAAGGAAACTCCAACCCGCCTCGTTAATAAAGTCCGCACTCTTTCAGAAACCCGGGTCAAACGTCAAGTGCAGATTAGACGCAGTAAGTTGGCAAGAGAGCAAACTGGTTAAATCAAACACTTGTGATCCTGCTGGCCGCAATCACCAGCTTGCGTTCCTTCAAGTGCAAGATGGTCTAGTGGTATTATCGGGAAACTATTATAAGCCAGAAACTCAGCTAATGTTCTGGAGACCTGGGTTCAAATCCTGCCAAGGCTGATAGAGGAATCTGAATACAATAAGCAAAATATCTGGAATTAAGAATCCACCACTGCTTGGGCGAGGCTTGTAAAATCCCACCTGAGACTAATGGAAAATTCCACTCTGCGGTCCATGAAACTATTGTCAGAAAATCCCATTTGGTTCACTAACGTCCCTCAAGAGAAGGAAATCTGCCATCCTTACCCAGTCTGGCCTACATGTGACTCCAGAGCATGGTTGACTCTCAACTGCCTTCCAAAGGTAACTAGGGATGGGCAATAAATGCTGGTCTGCCAGCGACTCTCATATCCACCAATAAATTTATAAAAAACTTCTAGTGAAAGCTGATTCTTTTCATTACACCTGCAGGGTAGCACACTGGCATAGTGATTAGCACCGCTGCCTCACAACGTCAGGGATCCGGGTTCAATTCTGGCCTTGGGTCACTGTTGTGTGGAGTCTACATGTTCTCCCCATGTCTGTGTGGGTTTCCTCCCACAATGCTGGTTAGGTGCATTGGCCATCCTAAATTCTCCCTCCGTGTACCCAAACAGGCGCCGGAGTGTGGTGACTAGGGGATTTCCACAGTAACTTCATCGCGGTGTTAATGTAAGCCTACTGTGGCAATAATAGGTACATTTCTGGGTTAGAGATGCCGGTTAACAAAATCCCACTGTGTCATATCACACTCCGAGAGATACTGATGATGACAAAAGTGACGGGATCCTTATTTTTACCAAAGTAATGCTCACGAATAGATCTCTTTCTAAAGCCTGTCGACCGTGGATTGGGATTGAATAAAAGGAGCACCACAGTTTCCTCACAAATAATCTAATCCTCGGAATGCTACAGTCAATGCTACAGTAAAATATAAATTAATCTCCTCCAGGATAGGAATCCTCCAGGTAGGTATCACACTACCATCTAGTGGCTGAGAAGAACAGTTGCAGATTTTTATTCTGAGAAACGCTCTGGCTTTTTATAATCATAATATCCGACTGTGCAGGAGGAGTCTATTCAGCCCATCAGTCCTAACCCCTTATCCTCAAACAATGACCCCTCATTCTGGACTCCCCACCATCACGAACATTCTGAATCTACTCTGCCTAATCCTGTTACAATGTGGTGCCACCGGTGTTGGATTGGGGTGGGCACAGTAAGTAGTCTCAGGTTTAAGTCCAACAGGTTTATTTGGAGCTTTTGGAGCATTGCCCCTTCATCAGGTGAGATCTAGGGGCAATACTCCGAAAGCTTGTGCTACCAAATAAACCTGGTAATCTGGTGTTGTGAGGCTACTTACTAATTCTGTTACAATTTTATACATTTCAGTGAGATCCCCTCTCACTCTGCTAAACTCCAGTGAATATAATTCTAACTGACTTAGTCTCTCCTCGTATGACAGATCTGCCATCCTGGGAATCAGCCTGGTAAACCTTCGCTGCACTCGCTCTATAGCAAGGACATCCTTCCTCAGATAAGTTAAAACTTCACACAATACCAATGGCGCGTACAATTCCAGCAAAATATCCCTTTCTCTATACTCCAATCCTCTTGCTATGAAGGCCAACATATCATTTGCCTTCTTTACTGCCTGCTGTACCTGCGCGCTTACTTTCAGTGACTGGTGCACAAGGACTCCAAGATCTTGCTGAGTATGCACCTCTTTCAATTTACACTCATTCAAATAATAACCTGTCCTCCTATTATTACTGCCAAAGTGGATAAAGCAACGTCATCCAACTTGTATAAAATTGGTTCATGGAAGGGTGGATAATCTCAAGTCACCTCCTTTTCGGCATGCTGCAGATTCTGCCTATGGTCTGGCACCGATCAGCGCCAAGCTGAGGTTGCACCCTGCGAGAAAGACACCACAGCCTCAATCGCTAAATATTCCTTTAGCAGTAGGGACCTTAACTCTATAATCACTGTGCAAAGGCAGTCCCAGGAGACAATTGAGGTCAATTGGATGACTTACCTGCACAGTTATTGTCTCAACACTTTGCTCTTGAATTCTAATCTGCTCGGCTGGGCAGGTGCCAACGTCAATGGCATCCTTCTTTACGATAGGCAGCTCAAAGTCCCAGATTAAGAATGTGTTCCAACTGCAGTTGGCCTGAGTATGGAAGGATCTGTAGCTTTCTGACCAGGTAGGGAATAGTAGAGGCTAGTGAAGATATTTTTTGAGTTACTCCCCTGGTGGGGCACAGGAGAAGTAGAAGTATCCCTGTGGGTCACGCAGGGAAAGGTTCACTTCTCTTGTTCCAGATGCAACCCCAAGGTGCCACGGGAGCCTTCTCCCCAGTGCTCCTGTTGGTGGGCTTTGCTTTAACGCCTGTCTACAGGTTTTATCACCATCTGTATTTAGGCTTCTCCTCACCAACCAGACTCACCCAATTCGAACAGGGAGCTGATCTCGGAAATGGAGATGAGGCTCAGCAATTAAAGTAACCCTCAGCTCATCTTATCAGCATCAGCCAGATTTTGTATTCTGCCCCTCTCCCTCCACTTGAATCTCACCACCAGCTCCGACTCCCCCTTGTGCCATATAAAAATCCCCCTCTGACTCAGACATACAAGGTTATACAATCGAAAACAGATGAACTCAGAAGCACTAAAAACGAACAACGTTGTATCATGACATCATTGGCATTCATAGAATTCTACAAGTGCAGGAGGCCATTCTGCCCATCAAGCCTGCACCAACTACAAGCCCATCCAGGCCCTATCCTCACAATCCCATGCATTTACCCTAGCTATTCACCCTCTTGCTAAGGGTCAATTTAGCACAGCTAATCCACCTAACTCACGCATCTTAGGACTGTGGGAGCAAACCGCAACGCCTAATTGGAGTGACCGGTGCTTTCGGCAAATGTAAAATCCAGTCCCACATCTCTTAACAAAGGCAGGTTGGTGGGCGCAATATCAAAGCAGTGACCAAGCTTCCCAAATAATTCTTCCTTCTGCAACTCAAGGTGAATGGAGAAAGAGGAATGGAAAGGGATATCAATGTTGTACAACCTCGCTGTCGATCCATGCCATCAAAATTCAAGCAGATGCAGCAAGATTTATGTTATCGTTGGTTAGGTTGGAGCAAGAAGCCATCTCAGGACAACAGAGGGTTATGCAGGACACATAGCAAGGCAGACTGAGAGCAGTAATCCATTGGGTATTGATCCAACAGTGATGTCTGTTTCTCTAATCTAATTACCAAGTACAATGACATTTCCGCCGTGGTGAACGGAAGATTTCGGTAAACTGCTTGACAACCATTGTATGGCACACACCTGTTTGCCAAATAATCTGCTACCAAAAGTAAGTTACTTTCATTAGGTACATTGGTCAACATTACTTTAGGAATGGCACAGGGAATCTCGCGGGGAATACTAATCAGCAATACTTGGACTATGAACCACTAAGTTTCTCTCGAGTTGCCGTATAAATGAACCCAAACGGCCTTCAAATTTAAGGTTGCAGTATCATTTCCCCCTTTCCCCGAATTGCTAAACAAAGGTAAAACAAAAGATGGATAAAAGCAAATTCCTGCGGATGCTGGAATCTGGAATCAAAAGAGAAAATGCTGGAAACTCTCAGCAGGTCTGGCAGCATCTGTGAAGAGAGAAAAGAGCTGGCGTTTCAAGTCCAGATGACCCTTTGACAGAGCACCGTTAGTACTCTTGCATTAGCACCAGGGCAAATCTTTGACAAAGGGTCACCTAGACTCGAAATGTCAGCTCTTTTCTCTCCTCACAGATGCTGCCAGACCTGCTGAGATTTTCCAGCATTTTCTCTCTTGTGGAGGTTATGGAAATTCCTTCAGGCCGCTCTGAATTAGAGATATTAACAGGGTCCGACAATTTATTTGGACCACAATATCTAGCACAAGAACATTGATTGGGTTGACAAACATGTGAGACCTCACTGTTTTATCCACGTTGTCACATTAGCCAGACAAAAACCTCCCTCCCCCCTCCCCGCAGTTATCAATTTGTGATGCGTTTGGAATGACCTGGTATCAACTTCAACGTATTTGGCCCAATTTCAACGTAAAGCCTCAAACTCAGATGACTTGACCTCAACAGCGTAACTGTGACAAAGAGACAGGGCAAACTGTACTCCATATGCTTCATGTAGCAATGGGAAGGAAGGATTCAGGAAATGCATGCTGCAACCTTAGTCAAGTACAATTACTTTATATTGGCACCCTCTGACATTAACAATTCTTTAATTCCATCTCCAGTTTGTAAACGTTCACAAAATTATGGACAGAAATTGGATGAAAATTGCAGACACAATTGTTAAAATCGGCATTATAAATTGTAACTTAAAATGAGGGTCTGGTTTTCGATCGATACTCTGCATTATAACCAAATATGTCTCTGTTATATTCACGTTACACCTTCAGGTACAAGATAAGTTGTAGAATCGTACAGTGCAGAAGGAGGATATTTGGCTCATGAAATCTGCACCAACTTTCGATTCTCATAACCCCATGCATTTACCATAGCTACTAGTCCCCCTGACACTAAGGGGTAATTTAGCATGATCAATCCATCTAATCCGCACATCTTTGGAGCGTGGGAGGAAATGGGAGGAAACCCACGCAGACACGGGAGAATGTGCGAACTCCGCACGGACAGTGACCCAAGCTGGGAATCGGTCCTGTGAGGCAGCAGTACTAACCACAGTGCCACGTGCTGTACTAAAGGCATTATTTTATCATGCCTTTACATGGAACTTGGCTACATAATCAATATATTATGTGACAATCATCTTTTATAGAAGATGGTAGCCAAGATGGAATCAATATCTTGTTTTTTTCTCCCTCTGAAATGGAAAATCACCTTCTCCCAAGGAAAGATGTTTGTACGGTCTTATGTACTGTCACTGTAGCTTCAGGTGTGAACATCTCAGAAACATTTTCAAGAATGTAGCGTAAAGATATTATTGGAGGTCTAATGCAGGTAGTGACATGACCAAAACACCCACACACATCGCAAATGAAGATGAGGATAGAAATGGAGTAAATAACAAGGGTAAAGAAACAGTGATTCGATTTCCTGAACTGGATGCAGATACAGCTCAGGTAGAGATTTGCAATGCAAAGTGCCACAGAGTCTCAAAGTGTAGGGCCATGCCAGTGACTCCCCGCACACACAGTCTGCACTGATAAGGGTGAGCATTAAGCAAAGGCACGTGCTTCCTTGTGGGGAAAAGGGGGCAATAATGAAATAGGATTCGCAACTGGCTACTCTCCTGGCTTGCAGCCGGGCTGATGAACAAGTGGCCTGGAGAGAGACCACACGCTCACCTCTATTATCACAAACCATTTTTGCTATGAGATCAATGAGGGGGAAGGTGGGGGTCTGTCACCCTACCATCTCCCCGCCTCGTTGGAATGGAGCGAAACATTGGGTGGGGCACATAACAAGTGGCTGGCGCAATGCCATGCATTCTGTATTAGCACCAGGACAAACCTCTACCTGAGCTGTGTTTGCATCCAATTCAGAAAATCGACACACTTTGGGCCCGATTTTACCATCGCATTGCACACGTTTTCAGGCGTGAAAACTTGGTAAAGGCAGGCGTGAGGCGGGTAACGTGATCCTCGCCCATCTCCGTGCCAGTCCCCCCTTCACCAGGGTCTGAAAATAGCCGCAATCAGGATCGCGAAGGGGGAGGGGGTCTGCGAAGTGGGCTGTGTCTGCTGCCACTCTGCCTGAGATCGTTGACGGGGGAGGAAAGAGGGGGAGGGGGGTAAAGGTCTGCCTGGGTAGCGGGGGGATAAGGAGGTCAGTAATGTTGTGGGGATGGGGGGACCAGGGGGTGGCATTATCTGGCCCGGGAGATATGTGACCGGGGAGCCACATTCCATCTTTTTTTTCTGCACATGCGCAGTTGGAGACTCCAATTGGAGCTGCAGGATTTTGGGCGTGTTAAGCCCTGTCCACGAGCTTCCATGGTGCAATTCGGAATCGCTGATATTTTTGCAGGGTGATTGCTTACTCCTGAGAATGGGTCTAAGAATCAGATCTGAAACATTCCCAGTTTCAAGTCTGCCCAACACTTGGAATCAAAATGGTAAAATAGGACCTTTCTCTTTCCCCTCATTAATTTGCCTCACTTCACTTGCCACGCGTGTGCGTCTTTCGGCTACGTCACTACCTGCATTCTTGTAGCCGCGGAAATATTCTTTTTCCCAGTGCTGCCTGTTTAATGTTTTTGTTTTGGTTTGGACTTGGCCTGGTTGTCCATGAGTCATACAAAAGCAAACAAGAGATGGATTAGAGAAAGATCGAGCCAATGAGAGAAGAGGATGATGGGCTGACGTTTGGCATTCTACGGCGTCTTGAAACGTTGCGAACTATGACAGAATTTAGATTGGTAACTGACCAGTGATGGATCTTCTGTTACATGAGGAGTTATTTCTGTTTGCTCCTGGGTTTCGACCTTCCATCCCTCTTCCAGCGGTCTAGGGTAAAGAAAAGACATCTTTTCAAATGACGTGCTCTGTTCCTAGTGCCTCTGATGCTGCCAAGAAAATAAGTCATTTTCATTTTGACTTATTTTTGGCTAACTTGAGTAACGTTAGTATCCTACCATCTATAGATGTCACACTTCCATTTCCCACAAACTTGCTAGTTCTCACAACTGGCAGGATTCTCAGATAATCAGAATCCTTACATTTGGCCCATCGAGTCTGTACTGACTCTTACCCAAGCTTATCTTGTAACCCCATGTATTTACCCCGCTAATCCCCCTAAGCATATAATATCTTGAGGAATTAAGAGACAATTTAGTATGACTTATCATACAACCCTATGTATTTACTGCGCTAATCTCCCTGAATGTATGTATCTTGGGGCATTAAGGGGCAATTTAGCATGACTTATCCTGTAACCCCATATATCTACCCCGCTAATCCCCCCAAACCTATATATCTTCGGGAATTAGGAGGCAATTTTGTACGACTTATCATGCAATCCCACATTTTTACTGCACTAATCCCCCCAAACGTATATATCTTGAGACATTAGGGGGCAATTTAGCACGGCCAATCCAGCTACCCAGGGGGGTGCACAGATGCTGAAATCATATTTCAATGAATAACCAAGGGTTAATTTGGCTTCTTACCGAGCCAAGATAATACATTACCCACATTTTAAAAATTTGGCATGGACAGTTGGGCAAGAGTGGGCAACCTGGTTTTTAAAAGAATATTTTTCAAAGGATTGGAAGGAAGAGGTACGGGATTCTCGCCATTGGGGCAGCCCGTTGCCATTTCTGAGGGGAGGAGTTCACCCCTCCCCCTGCCCCGGGGTCCATCCCCCTATCCCACCACAAGGTAGAATTCTCACCCTCTTTCTACCCATCCACAAGTCTTAAATCCGCTCCCTCTCCCCACCCCCTCGCAACCTGCCCAAACTTTCCCTGCTCACACCCCGAGACTTACCTGCCTCAGGGAGCCCATGGGCCTTTACCTTCCTCCTCTTGCAGTCCACCTGTTATGATCTTTTCAAAGATTTGTGGCAGTTTTTCTATCCGCTTTAAGTTTTGTCCTGCCCATTCACAGTCTTGTAGTAGGGATCAAACAAAGAACAAAGAACAATGCAGCACAGGACCAGGCCCTTCGGCCCATTAAACCTGTGCCAACGCATGAGCCTTCTGAATGAAAGATCTTTTGACACTTTGTGGTCTGGATCCCTCTATTCCCTGTCTATTCATGTATCTCTCAAGATGCTTCTTAAACATTGTTGTCCTATCTACTTCTAGCCACCTCCTCTGCCAGCGCATTCCAGGCACTTACCAACCTCTGTATAAAAAATCTGCCTCTCTCACTGCCTTTAAACGTTCCCGTTATCTTATTCCTATGTCCCCTATGATGTGGAGACGCTGGCGTTGGACTGGGGTGGGCACAGTAAAAAGTCTCACAACACCAGGTTAAAGTCCAACAGGTGTATTTGGTATCACGAGCTTTCAGAGTGCTGCTCCTTCATCAGTGAGTGGAGTGTTGTGAGACTTCTTATTACGTCCCCTAGTAAATGACACTTCTACCCCGGGAAAAAGATTCTGACTGTCCATTCTTTCCAAGCCTCTTATCATTTTGTAAACTCCGATAGGGTCGCCTCTCAGCTGTTGATGTTCAAGTGAAAACAAACCAAGTTTCTTCAATCTTGCCTCCTGATGATTACCCTCTCAGCATCAGAGCCTGTTTATCCCCACTCTTTCTGAAGAGGGGGGTTAGTGCTGTAATCCAACCACGTACATGCAATTAGACCTACCCAGGAAAATGGGATGGGCGCAAGGCAGCTGGAAGGCAGAAGCACCCCCCAGCTCCCCCATACCCACAGCAGACAGGAGGACTCATGCTTAGCCTTTGACCTGGTTTGCAGATCTCAGTCTTAGAATGATTTACTGCAACTGTTTTAGAATCCTTTCACTGCTTGGGTCTGGTATTAGAACAAAGAACAATACAGCACAGGAATAGGCCCTTTGGTTCTCCAAGCCTGCAGGAGGACCTAACTAGATTATTCATTTGTAGCCCTCTATTCTCAGTCTGTTCATGTGGTTATCTAAATAAGTCGTAAATGATTCTAGCGTGTCTACTTCAACCACCTTGCTTGGTAGTGCATTCCAGCTACCCCTCCTCCACCCTCTGTGTAAAATACATCCCCTCCATATCAGTATTGAACCTTGGCCCCCCTTACCTTGAACTTGCGACCCCTTGTGTTTGTCGTTTCCGACCTGGGAAAAAGTTTCCAACTGTTCACCCTATCTGTGCCCTTCATAATTTTATAAACTTCTCTGAAGTCGCCCCTCAATCTCCATCTTTCCAGGGAGAACAACCCTAGTTTACTCAATCTCACCTCATAGCTAAGACCTTCCATACCAGGCAACATCCTGGTAAACCTTTTCTGCACTCTCTCCAAAGCCTCCATGTCCTCCTGGTAGTGTGGCGACCAGAACTGGACGCAGTATTCCAGATGTGGCATCACCAAAATTCTATTTAACTGCAACATCACATGCCAATTTTTATATTCTGCGTCCCGTCCAATAAAAGCAAACATGTGCCTTCTTCACGACCTTTTCCATCTGCGCTGCCATCTTTAAGGATCTGTGGATTTGCACACCCAGATCCCTCTGTGTGTCTATGCTCCTGATAGTTCTGCAATTTGTTGTATAGCTCCTCCCTCCCCCCCCCCCCCCCCCCCCCCGCCCAACCCTGCATTAGATCTACCAAAATGCATCACTTTGCTTTTATCTGGATTAAATTCCATCTCAACAGGGTCAGCCTGCTTTCTGGTGAAACTGGGCGTGCTTGCCAGCTTTCTCCAGTAGTATTTACCATTCAATTACGGCCAATTTAAAACATTAACACTCACTTCTCCTCATGTGCCTGATTGGTTGGTGTTAGATCATGATCTGCTTGGGTTTCTGGATGCAGTTTCCCCTCCGTGCTCTGTCTGAGGGCCTCTTGTTTTTTTCGGATCTCCAGTAACTCCAACTGCAAGGCAGTAATAACAGTTATACGTCACAGTCAATATACTAGGAAAAATAGACATAGACTATCATTTGTACAAAGCGCTTCCTAAGCACCAGACATCCAATAGTGCTTTGTGGCCAATGAAGGATTTGTTGAGGTCTTGCCATAGAATTCCTACAGTGTAGAAGGAGGCCATTTAGCCCAGTAAGTCTGCACAGTGGTTAGCACTGCATCCTCACACTGCCAGGGACCCGGGTTCAATTCCCGGCTTGGGGTCACTGTTTATGTAGAGTCTGCACATCCTCCCTGTGTCTGCAAGGGTTTCCTCTGGGTGCTCCGGTTTCCTCCCGCAGTCCAGAAGACTGGTTAGGGTGCATTGGCCGTGCTAAATTCTCCCTCAGTGTACCCGAACAGGTCTCGCAGTGGGGCGGCTAGGGGATTTTCACAGTAACTTCATTGCAGTCTTCACGTAAGATTACTTGTGGTACTAATAAAAAAAAATAAAAACTTGCAAAAGAGCACCCTCACGATCCATGTAACCCCACGCATTTACCCCAGTAATCCTCCTTAACTTCACATCTTGGGATCCTAAGGGGCAATTTAGCATGGCCAAGCCAGCTAACCCGCACAACTAACAGCAGCTGCATTGTGGCCACATTTTCCAGCTGTTCACGCCACTGGGATCTTCTGGTCCCCGTCGCGGGTTTTTCAGCAGCATAGGATACAGTCAATGGAAACACCATTGATAGTGGTAGGGCCAGAAGACCTTGTCATCAGCAAACTGTGCGTCACCTCCTGTGGCGAGAAACACGTCGCGGGGAGGGCCACAGATCTCCCCCCCCTCACTAAAAGTCACTCACACCCGGGTGATATATTTTAAACAACACTAAATGACAATACTGGGGTGGCACGGTGGCACAGTGGTTAGCACTGCTGCCTCACAGCGCCAGGGACTTGTGTTCAATTCTGGCCTTGGGTCACTCCCTGTGTGGATTCTCCCCGTGTCTGCGTGGGTTTCCTCCGGGTGCTCCAGTTTCCTTCCACACTCTAAAAGATGTACGGGTTAGGTGGATTGACCATGCTAAATTGGCCTCTAGTATCAGGAGGATTAGCCGGGATAAATGCCTGAGATTATGGGGGTAGGGTCTGGGATGGGATTGTGGTCGGTGCAGACTCGATGGGCTGAATGGCCTCTTTCTGCACTGTAGGGTTCTATGACAAGCAGAGAACTAAGCCTTTAATCAACCAGCAAAAAGCAAAGCACAAACAATTTGAACTTCATTCCTGCAGTTTATCCGACAGTTTGCCACATGGAGGTGAGGTCCGCAGTTTGTGCATTTCAAAGACTGAAGGAAAGAAGTGATTTGGTGATTAGTTTATGTCTGCGGTTTTTAAAGTTTGGTTTTATGAACAAACATAAGCTGTAAAATAAATTGAAAGGTGCGGTTTGCTGCGTTGCAGCCCAAACAATGACTCGCAGCGCTGTCAAAGGCTTGTGTCAAAAGTGTACACAAGCACTAAGGGCAGGATTTCATGGCTTCACTCATCCTGAAACTGTAAAATCCCGCCTGAGGTTTCAACGGACCTTCCCATGCTCCACCTCTCGCACGCTCCAATTCCCCTGGCAGGGAGGACGGTAAAATAAGAGTTTCTGATGAACTATGCAGCTTGATTTTTTTTTTAATTAATTCGTGGGACAGTGGCTGGCCAGCACTTATTGCCCATGTTCAGAGGACGGTTGAGAGTTCCCAGGGCTCTGGAACGACATGCAGGCCAGATTTGATTTTGATTTATTACTGTCACGTGTGTTAGCATACAGTGAAAATACGCTATACAGCCAAAACATACCGTTCATAGAGAAGGAAACAACAGTGCAGAATGTAATTTACAGTCATAGATAGGGAAAAGGTCAACTTAATGCAAGATAGGTCCATTCTGATGGCAGCAGGGAAGAAGCTGTTCTTGAGTCAGTTGGTACGTGACTTTTGTATCTTTTTCCCAATACAAGAAGGTGGAAAAGAGAATGCCCGGGGTGCATGGGGTCCTGGCTGCTTTTCTGAGGCAGCGGGAAGTGTGGACAGAGTCAATGAGCGGGAGTTTGGTTTGTGTGATGGACTGGGCTACATTCACGACCTTTTGCAGTCAGACCAGGTAAGGTTGGCAGATTTCCTTCCCTAAAGGGACATTAGTGAACCAGATGGGGTTTCTTTGATAATGGTCATCAGTAAATTCTTAATTCCAGATTTTTTAAAAAATATTGAATTCAAATTTCGTGGCGGGATTCGAACGCGGGTCCCCAGAGCATTAGCTGAGTTTCCGGATTAACATTCTAATGATCATACCACTAGGGCATCGCCTCCCATATTAATGATTCTTTGGCCCAACCAAGATGGATACATGCTCCTAGGTGAAAAGGCGCTTTGTTTTCACTTACAGTAGTGAGTCGCTCCAACGCAGCAAACCTCTCATCCCACGTGGCTGTTGATTTTTCGAATGCCTCATGTCTCTTGATTAGTTTTTCCACCTCTCCCACATTGTTGCCCACGTCGCGACTGTTGAGGTAAGGCTCCTGGCTGATGAGCCACGCTTCAGCAACGGAAGCGTCCCTTGCAAACTGGCACACCTCGAGCACTGGAAAAGCAGAACAAATACAATGGCGCCAGTTATCATGGGCAATAAAAAGGCACCTTCTGATTTTATTGGAAAAATGTAGATGTCAGCACATTACTCATACATCTAAAATGATTTTGACTGCCACAATGTGCATTTAATTCACAGAATCGACAGTACAGATAGCAGCCATTTGGCCCATCGAGTCTGTCATGATCCCATCCAAGCCCCATTCCTATAACCCCACACACTCACCCAATCCTCCTGACACTAGGGTCAATTTAGCATGGCCAATCAACCTAACCCACACATCTTTGGACTGTGAGAGAAAACTGGAGCACCCGGAAGAAATCCACGCAGATATGGGGAGAACATGCAAACTCCAAACAGATAATGACCCGAGGCCAGAATTGAACCCAGGTCCCTAGTGCTGTGAGGCAGCAGTGTTAACCACTGTGCCAATGTGCCACCTGTGAGTTCATGGTGTGAGAATCAACACTAAAAAGTTAAAATTAAATCCGTTTTCAAACCAGTGACTTTCTTCACTTCAATTCCATTATTTGCAAAGCATGTTTTTCTCAGTAATTTTCGGTGGTTTAAACTGAAGTCTCTGTGCTACATCTAAGACAGGTTCAAATACAAATTTATCACATGTCTGTCAGCACATCTTTAGTCATGAAACTTAGTCATAGTCATCATTCCAAAATTTTTTTTTACTGAATTCAAGTTTCACCACTTGCTATAACAAGTCAGAGTCATAGAGGTTTAAAGCATAGAAACAGGCCTTTCTGCCCAACTTGTCCATGCTGCCCCTTTTTATTAACCACTAAGCTAATCCCAATTGCCCACATTTGGCCCATGTCCCTCTATAACCATCTTACCCACGCAATTTCTACATGCTTTTTAAAAGACAAAATTGGACCCACTTCTACTACTATTGCTGGCAGCTAGTTTCAGACACTCACCACCCTTTTTTAAAAAATTGCCCTCCTGGACACTTTCGTAACTTCCCCCTCTCATTTTAAATCTATGCCCTCTAGTTTTAGACTCCCCTACCTTTGGGAAAAGATATTGACTCATCTAGCTGGTCTATGCCCCTCATTATTTTAGAAACTTCTATAAGACCAGTTTCCTACGCTCCAGAGAAATAAGTCCCAATCTACCCAGCCTTTCCTCATAACTCAAACCATCAAATCCAGGTAGCATCTGAATAAATCTTTTCCACACTTTTTCGTATTTAATAATATCTTTTCTACAATAGAGTAAACAGAAATGCACATAGGATTCCAAGTGTGGCCTTACCAATGTCTTGCACAACTTCAACAAAATGTTCCAACTCCTATATTCAATGTTCTGACCGATGAAACCAAGCATGCCGAATGCCTTCTTCACCACCCTGTCCACCTGTGACTTTCAATGAGCTATGAACCTGTACTCCTAGATCTCTTTGTTCTCCAAGTTTTCTTAATGCCTTACCCTTAAATGAGTAAATCCTGCCCTGGTTCAATCTACCAAAATGCATCACCTCACATTTATCTAAATTAAGTTCCACTTGCTATTCATCAACCCACTGGCCCAATTGATCAAGATCCCTTTGCAATCTTAAATAACGTTCTTTGCTGCAACGCTATGCCACCAATCTTGGTATCATCTGCAAACCTACTAACCATGCCCCTTGAGTCTCTGGATTACAAGTCCAGTGACAATGCCACTAAGGCACATTCTCCCCGCTACAGTGTTTGCTGGCTTATACGCACAATACACATTGGGGAAAAGTTAAAGTAGACTTTAGATTTTGCTGTCTTGTGCAGTTAAATGGGGCCTTGTGTTTCACGGGGCCCTCTCCCTAGAGGTCTCACTCATTTTCCCCTCCTCTATCATTCACTTTAGCATGCTGTCTTTCTCGTGTTTATACCATCACTTTGACACCATATCACATCTGGCTGACAGGTGTTGCAGTTTTGCACAGTTCAATATGAGTTGCCCCAGTAACAGGTCATTGTTCCTCAGAAGGGATGCTTCTAAATTTACCTAGACGATGGATTTGTCCATTTGCCATTTGCTATTTTGCTGCAATGAGAATGGGTTTGTCTGTGATAGCTGACAGGAATTGGTAAAAACAATTCTGTTTGTTTCAAATGAGGCCGTGCCAATTCACTCCCTTCTGTTCAAAGTACTTTGTAAATGTGACTGTACTTAATGTAGGAAAACACCATAGAGAATTTCCACCAAGAGAAAGTTAATCCTTTAGTCACTTTGTTTAGGGGTTAAATATTGGATATTCAGTGAGGCCTTGGAGTTCTCATGCATCAGTCACTGAAAATAAAGTACAGCAGACAGTGAAGAAGGTAAATGGTATATTGGCTTTCATAGCGAGAGGATTTGACTATAGGAATAAAGATGTTTTGTTGCAATTGTATAGGGTATTGGTGAGGCCACACCTGGAATATTGTGTGCAGTTTTGGTGACCTTATTTGAGAAGGGATGTCCTTGCTATTGAGGGAGTACAGTAAAGGTTTATCAGGCTGATTTCTGGGGTGGCAGACATGCCGTATAAGGAGAGACTAAATCCGTTTGAGTTATATTCACTGGAGCGAGAGGGGATCTCATAGAAACTTATAAAATTAAACAGGTTTAGACAGGTTAGATTCAGAAAGAATGTTCCCAATGATGGGGGGGGGGGAGCACGCGGGGGGCAGAGCTAGGGTTCATAGTTTGAGGATAAGGGGTAAACCTTTTAGAACTGAGGTGAGGGGAAATTTCTTCTCACAGAGGGTGGTGAATGTGTGGAATTCACTCCCACAGTGAGTAGTTGAGGCCAAAACATTGTCTGATTTCAAGAAGAAATTAGCTATCGCTACTGGGGCTAAAGGGATTGAGGAAAAGGAGGGGATATTGAATTTAATAATCAGTCACGATAAGGTGAATGGCAGAGCAGTCTCGAAGGGCCGAATGGCCTACTTCTGGTTTCTGTTGTGTGGGGCACCGGGGAGAACCTGCCTGCAGTTTTTCAAAATAGTAACATAAGATCCATTATGTCCACCTGAGAGAACAGATAGAAGTTTAATGTTACATCTGATCCAAAAGCGAATCTGACATTCCAATATTCTCTCCATGCTGCACTCGAGAGTATAGAAAAGACCAACATGTGGATAGTATTTAACTTACAAAGACATAACCAGTGTCGGCGATTGTTCCATTTCTCCATCATTGATTTCCGCTTCTCTGTGAGTTGTACCAGCGCTTCCTTAATCTAAAACAGGTAACAATTTGTAAACATCCACAGCACATTCTGGCATTTTTCAGTTTACACAGAGAATTTTAAAGGTCTTTATTAAGGACTTGATACTAGGTATAGAATGGGAATTAAAGCAAATTACTGTGGATGCTGGAATCTGAAACCAAAAGAGAAAATGCTGGAAAATCTCAGCAGGTCTGGCAGCACCTGTAAGGAGAGAAAAGAGCTGGCGTTTCGAGTCCAGATGTCCCTTTGTCAAAGCTAAAAGGTACAGAAAGTGGGAGGGAATGAAAGATGAGTCGTGGCCACAAAAACAAGGGAAAAGCCCACAAATGGCAGTCCATAGGAAGGTGTGAATTCCCAGAGAGAAGCTGAAATCAGAGGCTACTGTGACAGGTGAAGATGGGGAGGGAGGGCGGAGATGGGAAATGGGAGAGAGGTAAAATTGAAAAAGGAGGAAAGGGAAACGAAGGGGAGAAAAGATAAGAAGAGAAGAAAAATAGGGAGAAAGAGTTGGGGGGGGTAAATTTTTTAACTGTTCAGAATTAGACTGGAGTGTGGTATGAAACGTTGATATATGAAGTTATGCTGACTAATGTGCCTACTGTTTGTGACACTTGAACAGTTCAGTGTATATTACAATGCACATTACACTGTATATTACAGTATATAGTCCAGTGAATATTATAATGTATAGTCCAGTGTACATTATAATGTATAGTCCAGTGTATATTACAGTTGAAAAGCACACATTCACCAGTTTCAGATGGTAAAATACACACAGAAAAGTCATGCCAGCATTTCCTTCAAACAAACCAGAAAATAAACAATGAATTCTGTGACTCAACCACTTATTAATGGGGTGCGGGCACCAGGTAGGTGAGGGGCAGTGAGGAAGAGCCACTTAGGCAGTGATGGGCAACCTGTGGCTTAGAGGCCCATCTAAGCGCAGAACCACCAGACCTCCATTCCGTTGACTGGTGCCCACACGCAGGATTGCTGTATTCTGCTGATTTCCATCAGTAAAGCTTCTCCCTCACGGTGTGACTGAAGTGATTCACACGTAAAGCTAGGGCAGATGAAGTGCGTGCTGATTGCTCACAACATTGACTGTGAGACAGAGAGACTGTGTGCTCCCTCCCTGTCCAAACTGTAAATATTTCTTTTGTCTTTGCCATTTGAAGTTGATGAGAGTTCTATTAATAAATGAATGATGAAGCATTTTCCATAACTCATTCTGAAATATTCAGCGTGTGTTAAATGTATCTAACCTCATTCATTGGGTCACAGCTAGTGAACAAGCTTGATTTCAATCGTGTGACCTACTAAGATAAAGGAGGGCCACTCATGCAGCCCACTCTCTAGCCTGGGTTGTCTATCCACCTAGTATCAAACCAGCCTCCAATCCATTGACTCTGTCTACACTTTCCGCTACATCAGCAAAGCAGCCAGCATAATTAAGGATCCGGCGTTCCCCGGACACTCTCTCTTCAATCTCCTTCCGTCGGGAAAAAGATACATAAGTCTGAGGTCACATACCAACCGACTCAAAAACAATTTCCTCCCTGCTGCTGTCAGACTTCTGAATGGACTTACCTCGCATTAAGTTGATCTTTCTCTACACCCTAGCTGTGACTGTAACACTACTGCAGAAGGAGGCCATTCGGCCCATCAAGTCTGCAATGACTACAATCCCACCAGGCCCTATCCTCATAATCCATCATATCCCCTGACACAAGGGTCAATTTAGCCTGGTCAATCAACCTAACCCGCACATCTTTGGATTGGAAACCCAAGCACCTGGAGGAAACGCACGCAGACAAGGGGAGAACGTGCAAACTCCCCAGAGACAGTGACCCAAGCCAAGAATCGAACCTATGTGCCTGGCGTGGTGAGGCAGTAGTGCTAACACAATGCAACTGGATTCAGTTTGGGAGCTCAAACACTCTATAGTGTGATGGGCTGTTATTGTCAATGGTACATTGTGTGATTTGAAGATGAAATTAGACATAGTTCTTGGGGCTAAAGACATTAAAGGATATGGGGGGGGAAGAAGGGAACTTGATATTGAATTTGGTGATTAGCCATAATCAAAACAAATGGTGGAGCAAGCTTGAAGGGCTGAATGGCTTACTCCTGCTTCTTTGTTTCTACGATGTGGAGATGCTGGTATGGGACTGGGGTGGGCACAGTAAGAAGTCTCACAACACCAGGTTAAAGTCCAGCAGATTTATTTGGAATCACAAGCTTTCGCATGAAGGAGCAGCCCTCTGAAAGCTCATGATTCCAAATAAACTTCTTGGCCACTCTGTTTCTATTATACTGCAGAACATATAATCACTGTATCGTTTGCAGCAGACTACAATCTCATTGTGCATGAGGACGGAGGTACCAAACCAACCATCAGTGCCCACTGGGAAGTTACAGACCTTGCAGCAAATCTATTCCTTGATTTTCTGATCTGCATGTTACAAGGTTGAGAGGCAGAGTCAGAAAATGTATCACCGCGTGGAAACTTACATAAATGCGCCTTTCAGGCTGCATTATCCGACATGCAATTTATTTTTCGATTTGGCTGCAAGCAAAGATCTATTATCATTGCATGTAAGTCCTTCACAGGACAGCTGAGGTGAAAATTTCCACTGAGTGTAAATGGTGATATGGGTTTTATTCAGTTCCAACAAACCTAAACTCAAAGCAAACTACCAGGCGCCAGAACCGGAGAAACACGCTGATGATCCAGAGGAACATCCTTCTAATTCTCACCTCCTCTGAAGCGTGATGTCTGCGGGCGAGCATTGCATTGCCCAGCTCGATGCAGGAAGCGAAATTTTGGTTCTTGGTATTGATATCTGTTAGGATTTCTTCATGGTACTTCTTCAATAGTTCCACAGAAGAGACATCCCTATCAATAAACACAACAATTGAACCCGGTGGTTAATTTCAGAAGGAGATATAACACACTCAGTTGGTGGAAACACTTGTTTCTTGGTACCTCAGAGAAAACAAATTCTAATTTTTCTGAAAAGGGGAGGTATTGCTATGTTTGTTTATAGACTATTATTTCACAAAAACCTGAAGCGATTCTCAATGGTGAATCGGCAGCACACATCCTTACTTAGGGTCGCTGGAATGCCAGTATGATAATTTAAAAACCACCTCAAAACCTTTGTATATCATGAAGGGTCATAGCCAAAAGGAAGTTATTTCAAGGCTGGTGTTGTATGACATCTCAATCACCAGTGGTAATTCGTATGAGGCATGCCGCATATTCAAACACAATTAATCTATTGACAATTAATCCCGCTGCCTCGGAGGCATAATTAAGGATTCACTCCACACATTCTCTCTTCCACCTTCTTCTGTCAGGAAAAAGTTTACAGAAGTCTTAGGTCCTGTACCAACCAACTCAAGAACAGCTTCTTCCCTGCTGCTGTCAGATTTTTGAACGGACCTACCTTATGTTAAGTTGACCTTTCTTTACACCCTATGACTGTAACACTACATTCTGCATCCTCTCCTTTCCTTCTCTGTGAATGGTCTGTGTAGAGCTCAAGAAACAATACTTTTCATGTATTGGCATGCCAATACATGTGACAATAATAAATCAAATCAATTGTCACCTTATAAACCAAGGTCTTTATAATTAAGAAGGAAATAAGCTTGGAAAATGTAATTATTGGATGTTTAGTTGTAACTTCTGTTTTTGTTTACAGCTTTGCCCTTTACCAGCTTTGGACAAGGTGCAGAAGAGGTTTACCAGGATGCTGCCTGTATCAGAAGGTATGAGCTATAAGGAGAGGCTGGATAAACTGGAATTGTTAAAATAAAGTTTATTTATTGTCACAAATAGGCCTACATTAACACTACAATGAAGTTACTATGAAAATCCCCCAGTTGCCATACTCCACTGCCTGTTCACTGGGGGAGAACGTAGCATGGCCAATGCACCTAACCAGCACATCTTTTGGACTGTGGGAGGAAACTGGAGCACCTGGGGGGTAAACCCACGCAGACATGGGGAAAACATGCAGACTCTGCACTGATAGTGACCCAAGCCAAAACCCAGGTCCCTAGCACTGTGAGGCAGCAGTGTTAACCACTGTGCCACTATGGCAGTCACAGCAGTTTTCCCTGGAGTGGCGGACGCTGAGGGGAGACCTGATGGAAGTCTATAAAATTATGGGAGGCACAGATAGGGTTATCAGCTGGAATCTTTTTCCCAGAGTTGGAATGACTAATGCTTAGGGGTACGCACTTAAGGTGAAAGGGGGAAAGTTCAAAGGAGATGTGAGTGGAAAATGTTTTTTGTACAGAGAAGGGTAAGTGTCTGGAACGCGATGCTTTAGGTGGTGGTGGAGGCAGATACAATAAGGGCATTTAAGGGGCTTTTAGACAAGTATATGAATTTGCAAGGAATAGAGGAATATGGACCAAGGGCAGGCAGAAGGGATTAGTTTAATTTGGCATGATGTGAAGCTCAATATCATGGACCAAAGGGCCTGTTTCTCTGCTGTACTCTTCTATGTATCTAACGGAAAGCCTTCAGCAATGTTTCGGAACAATTCCTGTGCTCCTAGGAAGGACAAATTGTACATTACCGTGGCTTCTCCTCTGTTTCGATCTGCCGAATCTTGCTCTCCATCCAGGACATCAAATCCCGCACCATACTGAAGAAGTGGAATTTCTCAGCGGTGTCGACTAGCTGGGCACGCCGGCCATCGCAAGCGTCCAGGAGTGCCTTCCAGGCCTCAACCACCTCCTGTTCCTGTCCCTGGATGGCGGCAGCTTTATCCCCCGCGTAGGCCGTCTGCAAACGGCCGGCGTCGTCCTGGAACTGCTGCACCTGTCAACGGGAAGACTGACGTCCTTATCCGGGAAGGAAAACCAGGAATGAGCTTTGACTCTTGGGGGTGGGATTCCCCGGTTTTGTCTGTGGCGGGGTCCGTTGGCGAGCTTGAATGGACTCTTTGATGTTGCGTCCAAAACGCCATTCTCTCTCTCGGAAGCACCAGAAAATCCCAGCCGCAAAAGAGGGTGGAGGATTTGGGCCCATGTATCATTTACCCTGCGTCTTCTGCACTTACAACTGCCGGAATTCTAGGCAATGTTGTTCGATTCCATTCACTTCATAGAATCTCTACAATGCAGAAAGAAGCCATTCGGCCCACCGGCTCAGCACTGACTCTCTGAAAAGGGTTCTACCTGGGCCTTAGCCCCACGTATACGGCATGGCCAATCCACCTAACCTACACAACCTTAGACACTAAGGGGCAATTTAGCATAGCCAATCCACCCAAACCTACACATCCATAGACACTAAGGGGCAATTTAGCATGGCCAATCCACCTAACCTATACATCCTTCAACACTAAGGGGCAATTTAGCATGGCCAATCTGCCTAACCTACACATCCTTAGACGCTAAGAGGCAATTTAGCATGGCCAATCTGCCAAACCTACACATCCTTAGACACTAAGGGGCAATTTAGCATGGCCAATCCATCCTAACCTACATATCCTTAGATTCTAAGAGGCAATTTAGCATGGCCAATCCACCTAACTTATACATCTTTAGATACTAAAGGCATTTTAGCATGGCCAATCCACCTAAGCTGCACATCTTTAGACACTAAGGGACGATTTAATGTGGTCAATCCACCTAACCTACACATCTTCAGTGTATGGAAGGAAACCAGAGCACCCAGAGGAAACCCATGCAGACATGAGGAGAATGTGCAAACACCATACAGACAGCAGTCGAGCTAGAATCAAACCCAGATCCCTGGCACTGTCAGACAGCCGTGCCAACCATTGTGCCACCGTGCCAACAAAATGCAAGAATAAATTGCATCACAATTAACAGTAATTAAAATGATGCTGAGTGTGAACTTTGTTGGTGAGACGTAACACAATTTGCAAGAGGGTTTAATAAAAGCTCATTTTGCAGATGTATAATTGGTTTGTAAGTTACAGATGAACAGATCTCAGGAATGAATGAAAACAAAGAGTAAAAATTCTGGCCATGAGTATTAATGGACAATATTTTGCCAGATTTAAAATCAACAAGGAGGAGGCATCAGAACAAAACAAAGTTAATTAACAGAGGAACAAAATTTACCGTAACGTGTGATTTTCCAACCACCTGCTATACAAGGCTGTAGCATAATGTCAAAACACACAGCAAAATAGGGATTGCTAAATGAAAAAAAAGTCAAATTCTGCCAAGTTTGTCTTCCACAATCCCAGTAGTTGCATAATTAAAAAATGTGGATATTGATAAGTCAAATAACTGACATATTAAAAGCCAGAGAGTCACCTTTTAACCACACATCCTTTTTTTAAATTTTATTTATTAGTGTCACAAGTAATTCAATGAGATTACTGTGAAAATCCTCTCGTGGCCACACTCCGGCGCCTGTTTGGGTTCACTGAGGGAGAATTCAGCTCGGCCAATGCACCCTAACCAGCACGTCTTTCAGACTGTGGGAGGAAACTGGAGCACCCGGAGGAAACCCACGCAGAGGAACTCCGCACGGAGAGTCATCCAAGCTGGGGATCAAACCCGAGTCCCTGGTGCTGTGAGGGCAGCAGTGCCAACCACTGTGCCATTATGCTGCCCCCGTTCCCCCCACCCCCGCCACCCCCTGCACCATCAATCACTATCAATTTGTCTACAACAGAGTTTGACAAGAGTTGGGCAGATTTTCAAATTCTAAAAGTCTTTGGAATCATAATGACGTCTTCCTCCCTTTGAGGTCACGCCCTTCAAATCACTCCCGTACTTCATCCCAGAGCAATTTGCATCTGTTTGTTGTTACCATTTTCCTGAGCTCAAGTTTCTAGCCTACCTGTATGCCAAGGGAATGAATATTCCGTTCGAACGCGTCGTGCATCCTGTGGAAGGCGTCCGCCTTAACTGCGTCGCGCCCCAAGTCCTCTGGCAGCTCCTTGTGCTTTTCCTGGATCAGGCTCAGGAGCGCTTTGCCATCGTAGAAGTATTTGTGGAGCTCGAAGGAAGCGGCCAGCAGCTGCGTGCGGGTGTCGATCAGCTCCAGCAGGTCGGCCCAGGCCTCGTTCAGGCTGTCCTTCCACTCTGCAATCTCAGCCACCTCTGAGTGGCCCGCGTCAATGAGGTCATCGATCAGCGCATTCACGCTGTCCATTCTCTTCTGGCCAATCGTCCCCGTCTCCCGGGCAAACTCGCGGAACTTCTCCCTCAGCAACTGCAACAGTTGAAGCAAAAAAAAAATCCTGGTGATTGATGTCTTATTGCAGGTAACCGCTGCAGAAGCAATTCAGAGAAGGTTCGCTCATTCCTGGGATTGAGGGCTATCATAGGACGGAATCACAGAATCTTTACAGTGCAGGAGGAGGCCATTCAGCCCACCGGGTCTGCAACAACTACAATCCCAGCCAGGTCCTATTCCCATAACCTCATGCATTTACCCTAGCTAATCCCCTGGCACTAAAGGGCAATTTAGCATGGCCAATCCACCTAACCCGCACATCTCTGGAGTGTGGGAGGAAACTGGAACACCGAGAAGAAACCCATGCAGACATGGGGAGAACATACAGACTCCGCACAGACAGTGACCTAAGTCAGGAATCGAACCCGTGTCCCTGGTGCTGTGAGGCAACAGTGCGAACCCACTGTGCCACCATGCTGCTCCCTAACCATTCACAGAATCCCTATAATGCAGAAGGAGGCTATTTGACTCATTGAGTCTGCACCAACAATGATCTGACCCAGACCCTACCTCCGTAACCCCATATATTTACCTTGCTAATTCCCCTGACACCAAGGGGCAATTTAGCATCGCCAATCCACCTAACACACGTCTTTGGACTATAGGAGGAAACCAGAGACTGCGTGGAGAAACCCACGCAGACTCGGGGAGAATGTGCAAACTCCACACAACCAGTGACCCAAGCTAGGAATTGAACCTGGGTCCCTGGTGCTGTGAGGCAGCAGCGCTAACCACTGTGAGAAAAGTTTGGGCTCATACAATCAGAGTTTAAAAGAATGAGAACACAGTGGCCCAGTGGTTAGCACTACTGCTTCACAGCTCCAGGGTCCTAGGTTCAATTCCTGGCTCAGGAATTGAGTGAAGTTTGCACATTCTCTTCATGTCTGTGTGGGTTTCCTCCAAGAACTCTGGTTTCTTCCCACAGTGCAAAGATGTGCAGGTTAGGTTGACTGGCCATGCTAAGAAATTGACCCTTGGTGTCCAGCGATGTGTAGGTTAGAGGGATTAGTGGATATAATGTATGGGGATAGGGCCTGGATGGGATAGTGCTCGGTGGCGATTCGATGGACCGAAGAGCCTCTTTCTGCATTGTAGGGTTGATGATTTGACTCTATGAGCGGTAATCTTGTTCAAACACAGATGTTGCAAATTGAAAAGGCTGCAAGGGACTAAATTTTTAGAAAACATTTTTTAAATTCTCTCAAGGGGTTTGAGCTTATGTTGCCCACCTCTTAATCCCCTCGAACTGAGGAAGTTAAGAGTCAACTGTATTGCTGTGGGTCTCAAATCAAATGTAAAACCAGGTAAGATGTCCTTTCCTCAAGGACATTAATGAATCAGATGGGTTTTTACAACAATCAGCGATGAGTTAGGCTTCTAAAAATTTCTAGGGGCCGAGAAAAATTTCCACCCGAGGTCAACGGACCTTTGCATGGTCCGTTCCACACCCGTTATGATTCCCGTGGCGGATGGGACAGAAATTTCCACCCTAGACACTGAGAAGGAGGATGTTTCCTCTTGTAGGAGAGATTAGAACCAGAGGGCACAGTTTAAGAATCAGACATCTCCCTTTTGAGACAGGGTTCCTTGAATTTATTCCAGGTTGAATTAGATAAGTTTTTTGACTGACTGAGCAAGTCGAGGATTGTGTTGGGGTGACAGGAAAATGGAGGGGGGGGTACACTCAGGTTGGCCCTGCAAGATCTAACTGAATGGTGGAGCAACCTTGATGGGCCAAATGGCCTCCTCCCACTCCCTCAGGTCCAGCCAAACCGTGCATCTACAAACTAAAATCTAGAAGATCAAGTAAAATAAAACCAAACAGGTCTTAAAAACTCCACTTGGGAAAACTACACCGAGGAAATCATTAAGCAAGATGTTGCCTGAATGGTTTTACGAGAACAGTTCTTTTAAATATTAGAATCAGAGAATTCTCCAGGGCAGAAGGAGGCCATTCGGCCCATCAAGTCTGCACTGACCACAATCCCACCCAGGCCTATCCCCATACATTTACTCTAGCTAGTTCCCCCGACACTAACGGCAATTTAGCATGGCCATTCCACCTAACCCTCACATCTTTGGACTGTGGGAGGAAACCCACGCAGACCTGGGGAGAACATGCAGGCTCGGCACAGATAGTGGCTCAAGCTGGGGGTCGAACCTGGTTCCCCAGCACCATAAGATAGCAGTGCTAGCAACTGTGCCACCATGCCACCCTCCAATTACTCAGCTGACTAGTACTCACTGTGACTTGGTCATAGTCTTGGCCTAGTTCCTGTGAAGATGCTGCAAGGTCCCGTTCTGCAATCCACTGCTCCAGGTCTGTGACCTCACGGCTCAGCTGGAAGAGATGGTACACGTTCTCCAACTTCTTACTCCGCTCGTTTGCGAGGTCTTTGAGTCTTGCATAAAGCTTGTCCACTTGCCCCTGGCGTCGAATGATCTGCTCGCTGTAAACAATCACTCTGTTACCCTGGTTAGTTCTGACACCATTTTGCGACTTACATCCTAACCAGTTAGATGCCTCACATTGGCAGATAAACACTCTACACTCAAGGCTGGGGGAACACAAAGGAAGAAAGCTTGCTGGGTGCAGAACAAGCTAGTGCAGGTGAGGCAGAGAAGAAGCTTAGGGGAAGATCTTATTGGCTCATCCTGCCAGTTGGTTGGCGAGATGAGTGAGTAAGATTGGACGAGAGGCAAAAAATTGGGTTTGTGCTCGGTTTTCTGCCTTTCACGAGGCTAATCATGATGTGGAGATGCCAGTGTTGGACTGGGGTAAACACAGTAAGAAGTCTCACAACACCAGGTTAAAGTCCAACAGGTTTATTTTGTAGTAAATGCCACTTGCTTTCAGGGCACAAAACATCCCTATCCCTGTTCTATTCAGCGCAATTCTCTCCCATTTTCACGCTTGTTCTGCACTTCAAACTTTTTTGGTAAGATAGACCTCTGAATCTTTTTCAAACCTAAGGAATGGAGTGAGAATTGGATGCAGCAGATCACATTTTTAAAAAAATCATCTATCAAATCTTGTTTTTTTTTTAATTCTTTTATGGGACGAGGGCTTCTCTTGTCCATCTCTAAGTCCCCTTGAACCGAGGGCTGTTAAGAGTTAACCGCATTGTTGTGAATCTCAAGCCAAATGTAAGCTAGGCCAGGTAAAATATCCTTTCCTCAAGGACATTAGTGAATCAGGTGGTTTTTAACAACAATTGACAATGATTTCATGGTCATCATTCGACTTCTAAAAAAATTGAATTCAAATTTCACCATCGGCCATGGTGGGATTCAAATCTATGCCCTCCAGGGCACTACCCTGGGTCTCTGGATCACTAGTGTAGTGACAACACCACCATGCCCTTTTTACTAGTATGACAGCACATGCACCAGTGGAAGTCAGTTGATACGGGCGCTTTTGGAAGTTGAGAAGGTTTATGATGACCACAAGTGGGGAGAAATGTTTCTAGGTGACCGACAACTTACAGGAAGAGAAAGACTTGAGCTACAACCCCATGAGAAAATAGATTTCCAGCTAAAACCTGAGATAACTTTGTGACATGGACAGATAGGCGGAAGACAGAAAGTGAGACTGTTAATGCCAAGTCAATTTTATGCTTAAAAGAGATGTAGAGGTAGGAGAAGGGTGAGGTGGGGGGGGGGGGGGGGTATTGCCGGCAAATCCAACAATTTTCTTGTTAACCTGCTCCTAGGCCTAGCCGAGGCAGCACTTGGCAGCTCCATGCAGCGATCATTGAAGGTTTTTTTTATTACATTGCTCCTTTAAAGGCTGGTTCATTAAATAATCAGTTTATTTCCTTATTTATTCATTTCTGTTTCAATGTTTCCAGAGGATATGAGGGGCGTTGGTGGGATTAGGCTATTGAGTTGGATGATCAGCTATGATCATAATCAATGGTGGGAGAGGCTCGAAGGGCCGAACAGCCTCTTCCTGCTCCTATTTCCTATCTTAGTTTTACTCAGAAGAGTAAAGAGTATACTTCGCATTTAGCTTTTAATGTCACAAGTAGGCTTACATCAACACTGCAATGAAGTTACTGCAAAAATCCCCTACAATATAAAGAGGAACCTTTATATCTCTGTTGGAAAGAGAGTACAGGTTACTGGGGTGACTGGAGGGGGAATGTTGGAGGACAAAGCTCAATGACACAGCATTCTGTAAAGAAACATACTTCACCATCACCGTTAGATAAGACTAATTCAAAAACCAGGAATACAAAATATATCAGGAAATTTCAGGAAAACCTTCTTCAAATGATGGTAAGAATTAATGCAGAATATGCAATCACAAGGAGTAATTGAAACTTAATAATGTAGATTGTAAGTGTAAGCAAGGATTTAGTATGTGAGGGAAGTAAAGAATTACTAGGGTATGCTGATGGGGTTATCTGGAAAGAGATGGGACTGATTGGGTTGGATGGTGATCAAGAGTAAATAGATGGGTTTGTATTCCTTGGAGTTTAGCAGAGCGAGGGGTGACCTTATTCAATATATGAGGGCTTGACAGGGTAGATGATGAGATGTTTTCACTATGCCCTGAACGAGAAGACATTAGCTACAAGCCAGTCATTTAAAACTAAGGTGTGTAGAAATTGTTTCTTACAGAGGATGGTGAGTCTCTGGAATTCTCTGCCCCAAAGGGTGGTGGAGGCTGGATCATTGTACGTATTTAAAGTGGGAGGTGGATAACATTTGATAGACTGAGGGAAAAAGGAGTACAGGGAAATGGCACAGAAAAGGACATAGATCCACCATAATTGTATTGAATGTGGGGCAGGGTTGTAGGGCAGCTTTGTATTGGGTGTAATGTGACCAATGATAACAAGCTCTAAGAGTCAGCTGACCTAGTAAACCAATGATGCAATGATCAGCTGACCAACTGACTCACTATAAATAAGAACCCATTGGGAATTGAGATTGGTACGGCCAAGGGTGAGACCCCAAACTTTGGAGTAATGAAGTTTCTTTATTAACCCCTTTCTTTGATTTATAAGTTGGAGTAAAAGTTTTGTTCTATTTTTATCGCCTGGATTTGAAGAGTTCCTTCCGAAGAAACACTGGTGGCCACTCTGGTTTCTATTTCTTGTGAGAGGGTTGGGAGTGATTGAGTTACTTTCCCACAGAGGGAAAGGAAAAGGTTCTGAGGTAGACAAACATTAAGCGTACAACAGTAGAACCAAATGATTTGAGTCTGTGCTGTTGAGTCAATGATGCCTTCACGATGAGTTGTGGGATTGGAGAATATAACACCCTCCAGGGCCACAGCTGCAAAGTCATGCGAAGGACATTGCAAAGGGAATAGATACTTGGGTATTACAAAGATATTCAATAAAACACAGGTCTGAGCTTTCACGGCTTCTAAAAATAGTGGGACTGCCTCAACATGCCAAAGGGACGACTCCTGTTTCTATGCTTATCCTTTTGTCACCAATTGTCTATGTGGTAAATTCAGATGTCTCTTGCATGCAATCAAGAGCAGTCATAGCAATTCTGTGGAGGGAAGTGTGGAAAAACGAACAGGGTGAGTCACTTTCTGACTGCACCTCAGATCTCAACTCAAGGTCAAGGGCATTAATATCCATCTGATTGACCAGAATGTAACTACAGCACAAGAAAGAGTCTGGCAGAAAGTGGAGCAGCTTTAACACGGTGCATTTTGCTGATATTACAATGGACATTCATACATCATAGAATGCAGAAGGAGGCCATTCAGCTCATCAAGTCTTCACCAGCAACAACGCCACAATCCTATGCATTTACCCCAGCTAATCCCTTGACACCAAGAGGCAATTTAGCATCGCCTATCTACCTAATCTGCATATCTTTGGACTGCAGGAGGAAATCGGAGCACCCGGAGAAAACCCATGCAGACATGGGGAGAATGTGCAGGCTCCACACAGACAGTGACCCCAGGGGCAGAATCGGACCCGAGTCCCCGGCACTGTGAGGCAGCAGTGCTAACCACTGTGCCATTGTGCCGTCCATTCAGATTTTGAAGGTGAGCAGACTTTGACTGGATTAAACATACGCCCAGCAATTATAGTTAGAGGGGGTGGGATTTCACACAGGATGATTCCCGTAACAGACAAGGCCAGTGAATTTAGGCCATGGTACTTTTTCATGTCCTTTACTGGCGCACAATACATTGAATTTACTGTAAAATACTCCGACAGATATTAAATAAACTTTCATCATGCTACACATTGGGGCAGCACGGTCACACAGTTAACACTGCTGCCTCACAGATCCAGTGACTCGGGTTCGATTCCCGGTTTGAGTCGCTGTCTGTGTGGAGTTTGCATATTCTCCCCTGGGGAGTTAAATTGCCCCTTTGTGTCCCAGGATGTGTAGGTTTGAGGGATTAGCGAGGCAAATATGTGGAGTTGTAGGGATAGGACTGTGATGGGACTGGTGTTGGTGCAGACTCAATGGGCTGAATGGCCTCCTCCTGCACTGTAAGGATTCTATGATATCATTTCAAATATTAGATCTAACATATCTCTGTCATAACTCACTTTGCTTGTTAATTTTTATTCATTCATGGGACATGGGCATCGCTGGCTGGCCAGCATTTATCAGAGGACAGCTGAGAGTCAACCACATTGCTGTGGCTCTGGAGTCACGTATAGGCCAGATCAGGTGAAGACAGCAGACTTCCTTCCCTTATCTCCAACCTAGGTATGTTTTTCTGACAATCGACAACAGTTTCATGATTATCAATAGATTCTTAATTACAGTTATTTTTTATTGAATTCAAATTCCACCATCCGCTATGACGGGATTCGAACCCACAACATTATTTCAGATCCTGAATTAATAGGCTACCGATACTACCATTAGGCTATCGCTTTGTGCTATTTTGCTATAAAGCTGCCTTGAATTAGTATTGTTGGTTGATGGCTCTGATGAACATAGAAATTAGAAGCAGGAGTAGTCCATTCAGCCCATGAGCCTGCTCCGCCATTCATTCTAATCATGGCTGATCATCGAATTCAGTACCTCCTTCCTCCCATATTCCTTGATCCCTTTAACCTTAGGAGACATCCTAATTTCTTCTTGAAATGAGATGTTTTGGCCTCAAATACTTACCGTGGTAGTGAATTCCACACATTCAGCACCCTCTGGATGAAGAAATTTCTCCTCACCTCAGTTCTAAAAGGTTTATCCTCAAACTATGACCCCTGGATCTGGACTCCCCATCTCTGAATGTTCGGGATGAGCACAGTGTTGCTACTCACCCTTCAGGATGCTCCTCAGTAAGTTGTTTCTGCGCTCTGTCTGCCAACTCCTGGATAATTTTCCCATAATCCAGGACAGCCTGCTGCAGGATCAGATGTTTCTTCAACATTGCTGTTGCACCAGCTTCATCCTAAAGCACCAAGAGGGAAGTTGTTGAGTGCACATACCCAGGAACAGTGTGGTTCATTACAGGACTTGCAACACTGGAGTAACAATCCAGCGAATTCGACCACAGAAACTTAAAATAAAACTCATTAAATAAATAATCATTTGGGAGGACGGAACTGGAGTATTGCTTGAACGAATAAAAAGAGACATGCTTTGTCGAAGTTTTTCTTCTTGCACTCATCAGGACAATCTGCAAGAATATCAAATCTAAAGGCAACAATAAATCATGCTGCACGTGAAGGGAGCGCTGATTGACTCAGCTGCCAATTAACTTCCTTTTTTCTCTGTGAACTGCTAAGGCATACTTCAAATTAGCATAAGATACTCAATGAGTGGAATATATGAAGCCTTCTTTATTGAATCTAATGTCAGGATTGCCCGAACTATGCAAGAATGGCTATCAATTTCTAGATCTACATTTCGATGCCTCTGAAGATCCATCGTAAATCGCATACTTCTATAAAAAATTTGTTTGTGGAATGTGGGTGTCACTGGCTGGGATACTGTAGCAATGAATCCCTCCATCTTCCTTTAATGGAAGAATCAACTATAATTGACATAATTACTATCGCTTATTACCTTGCACACAAATTTCTTATACACAACACCCACTCAGTGCCTAAAATCAGATAACAAGCTATGCTTTCTGAAAGCCATCCTAATTATGTCAAAAAGCACATTGTTCCAGGATACAAGGGAATTAGTGGCATTCATTGCCCATTCCCAAAGGCAATTAAGAGTCAACCATATTGCTGTGAGTCTGTAGTCACATGTAGGCCAGACCAGGCAAATACGACAGATTTCCTTCCCAAAAGGACATTAGAGATCCAGATGGGTTTTGGTAGATAGTCATCAATAGATTTTTTAAATTCCAGATTTTTATTAAATTCAAATTTCACTATCTGCCGTGATGAGATTCGAACCCAGGATCCTAGAGCATTACACTGCATCGCTGAATTACAAGTCCAGTGACAATACCACTTCACTACTGCCTCCTCTCTATGCACCATAGTTTGTCTACTTCAGAAGGTACACAAGAAGGTACATGACACAGATAAGGCTTCATGACATCTCCATCCCTGACTCCCTTCAAAATAGTTTACCTATTTAATGAGTAGCACCTAAGCTACCTTCCTCAAACAAGATTGCCTAGTTTAACTATCCTTAAATCCTTTGAAGAGTAGTCCTGGTGAACTATTATTTTTTAATACGATAGCTAATGAATCTCTTTACCTCTCTTCAATTGATGAATCACCCATAGTTGACAAAGTTACTGTCGCTTATTACTTTGCACACAAATTTCTCATATACAACACCCACTCAGTCACTAAAAACAGATAACAAGCTTTCCATTCTCTTTAGGATATCTCAAAGCCATCCTCGTTATGTTAGAAGGCACACTGTTCCAAGATACAAGGAAATTAGTGGCAGTCCTCAGAGTTACAACATAATTGGTTCCAGAAATAAACGCATTGTAAATCGGGACTGATTTTCCTGCAGAGACAATGATATAAATGGGGCGGGGGTGATGAGGGGTGAGTAAGTTCCTGAACGAAGGCTAGAAATCATTCGTTAAATGCTGGGCAGTATAAAACGCTCTCATCTCTTGCCCTGTCAGGTCGCTGAGGTGGTTGTTAATAACTGCACACCTCTGCATAAGTTCCTCGGTTAGCATGGGGGAACTTAGTGAAGCTTTTCGGCCACTGACAGTTGCCTATTTAACCCTGAACATCCGTGAGTCTGAGCACATATTAAATATAATATCATCATACAAATTGCAATGGCTGTGCCAAAAAAATTAACAGAATAAAATGCTCATTCTGAACCCAATAACGACAGTTCAGCCTATCCAGCCATACAGATGTTCCTCGCAGACAGACAAGGCGTTATAAAGTCAAAACCAACATTGTTAAGTAGGGTGTTGATTTATAAACGTAACTTCATTGTAACTTGAATGTCAAAAAATTGAGGACTGATTGTACTAAACCCATTAACTCACCAACATATTGTTGTGAAATTGAATTTGTAAAGATGTAAAGAATGTAAAATACCAGAAGGAGGATAACAGCACGTGGCTACTTTAAAAAGTTGGTGGGTGCCTCAGTGCTGTCGGGTTTAAAATGCAGGCATACAGAATCCACAACATTTGTTGCAGAGATCAAAACATCAGGGTTGCCTTGGTAACAGGCTCTGCAGGTTTTTGCATTTTGTTAGCTTATGAGTTTCAAAGAAACACTCAGCTAAAGGAAGCCTATCAAATTTGAATTTGCTGTTGCTGTCAGCCTCAAACTAGTCCTGATATAGAAAAGGCAAAGGTCATCAGGAATAGAAATATAGGATTTCAGTTGCCTGTCTTCAGTGACCCCAGTTCAGTTAGTGAGTTCAGTTGAGTTTGATTGAGAAGGCCAATCTGGAGCGCTTCTCCATCCTGCCAGCTAAAAGAACTCTCTTTGAAGAGAATTCTCCATCTATCTAACAACCGGATATCAAGTCAGAAACACCTTACAGACAAAAGAACAAAACTCCAACTCTTTTCCAAGCCACCAGACCTGGTTGTATATAAGTTTTAAGAGTGACTAAGATTCTGTTATTACTGTTTTGGTACTGAATGCTCCTTGTCTTTATTTGAACAGCATTTCAAACGAACCATCCTTTAATGAAAATGTTACTGGGTTTAGTTGAAGTTCCTGGTTGGTGGAATAAAATAACTTGTTATTTATTCGCTTAAAGCGAGTGTCAGGTCTTTAGACTAATGAACCTTTAAGCATTACTATCAAACAGTTAACACCTTCCCAAACATTTTGTCTAGTTTACGAAGCGAGGTAAAGGGAATTAAGCCGTGTCATATCAATATATTCTTCAGGGTATCCAATATTGAACAGTAAAATGATAACATGGCTAAAATTGAATCAGTACCTTGGCTTTTTCATCAGCAATCATGTACAGCTCCTGTTCACTCATCCAAATTTCAGCCTCTGCAGCATCCAGGTAATATTGCTGGACTTCGTTCTCGGCTTCCAGGCGCCTCTGCCTCTTCTCCGTTTCGTCCTGCAGTTTGCCCCACAACTCCTTCAACTCTTTCAGCTGCTCCTCGATAGCTCCCGAATCAGGTCTCTCCTCCACGATCATCGCTGTCCCTCTCTGCAGCACGTCATCAATGCGTGGCTGGTGGCCTTCGATTTCCTTCTGAAAAGTCTGCACATTTTTTTTAGTTTTATTTATTAGTATCATAAGTGAGGCTTACATTAACACTGCAATGAAGTTACTGTGAAAATCCCCTAGTCACTAGATGCCGGCAGCTGTTTGGGTACAATGAGGGAGAATTTAGCACAGCCAATGTATCTAACCTGCACGTTTTTCGCAATGTGGAAAGAAATCGGAGCATCCGGAGGAAACCCATGCACACACGGGGAGAACGTGCAAACTCCACAGAGATAGTGACCCAAGCTAGGAAACAAACCCGGGTCTCTGGTACTGTGAGGCAGCAGTGCTGATCACTGTGCCACCGTGCATTGACCATTTAGCACGGCCAGTGCACCTAACCAACAGGTCTATTGGACTTGTTCCAAAAACCAAATTCAAACTGAATCCAATTCACAGCCCCACAAAAGAGACCAACAAGATCCAAAATGACAAGTAAGGTACTGCACCTGATCTTGATCTGACATTTGATCTTAGCCAAAAGGCACATGACCACAGTGTTAGTTGATGAGGTATTTCACGCAGCCAGCTCACTAAAACACAAGCCCACTTTTACACTAAAAAATGTAAGCTTTGGCTGGGTGGGTACATGGAAGGAGAATTTAGCACCAAACCAGCACGTCTATGGAAGGAAATTGGAGCATCTGGAGGAAACCCATGCAAACACAGGGAGAATGTGCAGACTCTACACAGACAGTGACCCAAGCCTGGAATCAAACCTGGGTCCGTAGTGCTGTGAAACAGCAGCACTAAGGTTTAATCAGGAGACCTTCTGGTTTGGCTTGCACTGGATAACCAAATTTCACTAATCATCTTCCAGCAGCGAGAAAGGGCTGCTTTCCAGTCCATGCTGAACATGCTGTCCAGTGTCGTGCTGAAGTGAAGAATAATCTTAATCATTCACCAGCCACAAGCTTTCCAAATATAAATTATTTTGTCAGCTGTCAAAGCAAATTCAGCCAAAACCTACAAGAATAAGAAATACAAGACAAATGTTGCTTGCTTTACCACGCACTTTGAGCAGTATGGTGGCACAGTGGTTAGCACTACTGTCTCACAACGCCAGGGACCCAGGTTCAATTCCTGGCTTGGGCAACTGTGTGAAGTTTGCACATTCTCCCCATGTCTGGGTGGGTTTCCTCCGAGTCCTCTTGTTTCCTCCCACAGCGGATTAGGTTGACTGGTCATGCTAAATTGCCCCTTAGTGTCAGAGGGATTAGCAGGATAAATATGTGGAGTATGGGGATAAGGCCTGGTGGGATTTTGTCAGTGCAGGTTCAATGGGCTGAATGGCCTCCTTCTGTACGGTATGGACTCAATGATTCTATGACTTAAGATTCCTTATTGATTTTATTTGGACTGGGAGGCTAGCAATGGAATGAATGGATAATAGAATAAATAAAGTTCACTGGATGTTGATCCCATGAGCTGGGTCTTGATATTTATCCTAAGATAATGCACTATGTAACATTCAGTGATAAGTTACATACAAATTAGGAGTAGGCCACTCCTCAAGCCCTGCTCCACCAATCATGAAGATCAAGGCTGACCTGATTGTAGCCTCAATTCCACATTCCTGCCGATCTCCCGATAACCTTTCACTCCCTTGTTAATCAAGAGTTGATCTAACTCCATCTTTAAAATATTCAAAGACTCTGCTTCCACTGTCTTTTCAGGAACAGAGTTCTGAGAAAACAAAAATTCCTCCTCACTTCTGCCTTATTTTTAAACAGTGACCCTAGTTCGAGAATCTCCTAACAAGAGGAAACATTCTCTCCATATCCACCCTGTCAATGCTCCTCGGGATCTTCAAGGTTTCGATCAAGTTGCCTCCTATCCTTTTAAACTCCAGCGGATGGAAACCTAACCTCTCTCACCTTTCCTCATAAGATGACTCATCTGCTCCTGGAATTAGTCTTGTAAACCTTCTCTGAATTGCTTACAACAGGGTAAGACACAGACCTGCAAACCCCATTATTTGGGTTTCTCATAGAATCCCAACAGTGCAGAAGAAGGCCATTTGGCCCATCAAGCCTGCACTAATAACAATCCCACCCATGGCCTATCCCTGTAACCCCACATACTTACCTTGCTAATCTTCCTGACACTAAGAGGCATTTATCTTGGCCAACCAACCTAACCCGTACATCTTTGAAGTGTGGGCGGGAACTGGAGCACCCAGAGGAAATCCACGCAGACGCAGGGAGAATGTGAAGACTCCACACAAACACTGATTTGGAATTGAACTTGGATCCTTGGCATTGTGAGGCAACAGTGCTAATCAATGTGCTGCCTCATATAAATATCAACAGGTCAAAAACCAGTGATAGAAGAAGATATTTATTGTGTTTAAAATTTCATAAGTTGGTAAATGCACTGAAACACTCAATAGAAAGTTCCTACTAATACCACTGACCTTGTTCCTCTTCATTAAGAGCTGTACTGTTTGGAGATTGTGGCCATGGTCTGTGCTCGTTGCTATGGGCATTCGTTCCTGGACCCAAAGCTAAAAGGACAACGTGGAAAAGCATGAGATCTCACAAAACAAGGCCATTGGTCACTCTGCACGATTTGCTACTTTGATCAGGACCTATCACCACTTACAATCTCATCCTCCAGGTCCCGGTACAACTGGTAAGTCATCTTCGATTGAAGGAGCTTTTGGCGCCGTTCCTGCATTGGGCTCATCAGGCTCAAGAACCTGCTCTCAATATCCTTCTCTTTCTCATCTGTTTCCTTCTGTCCATCTTGGGAGGGAATCTTGGGCTGAGAGAGAAGCTCCTCCACCTCTTTCTGACGCACATCCACTTGATTTTCCAACACCTGTCCGCAACAAGAAACATTTAATCTTCATGTGTCTCTGGTTCTCCATTGAAACTTTTGAGTAAAAGCCCACTGCGACAAACTGACTGATCAAGAAACCAACCCCTGTACCACGTCCCGGGACACTGGCAGCTTTACTCAGGGTCTTTCTCTGAAAGTCCTTCACTCTATAATGTGGAAATGCTGGCATTGGACGGGTGGGCACAGTAAGAAGACTCACAACAGCAGGTTGAAGTTCAACAGGTTGATTTGGAATCATGAGCTTTTGGAGTTCCTTCCTCAGGTGAGTGGAGAGTTGGGTTCGTAAACATGGCACATATATACAGAGATACAATTGCAAGGAATAAAATCCAAGCCTGGCTAACCTTTCCCTATAACTCAGGCATCTTGCAATTGCATCTCTGTCTATATATGCAGTGTTTGTGAACCAACTCTCCCCTCACCTGATGAGCTCCGAAAGCTCGTGATTCCAAATAAACCTGTTGGACTTTAAGTTGGTATTGTGAGACTTTTTATTGGTACAATAAGAGTTAAGTGTTGCATTTTGTTGGTTTTAGGCATTGAGTATAGGAGTTGGGACATTATGCTGTAGTTGTATAAGTCATTGGTGAGGCCATACTTGGGAGTATTGTGCACAGTTTTGGTCACCTTGTTTTAGGAAAGACATTGATAAACTGGGAAGAGTGCAAACCAAGTGGGCCTGACTTACAGGGAGAGGTTGGCCAGATTGGAACTTTATTCCTCGGAATGCAGGAGAATGAGGGGCAACCTTATTGAGGTATATAAAATCATGAGGGGCATTGATAGGATGAACAGATAGTCTTCTTTCCAGGGAGTGGAATTGAAAACTAGAAGGCATTGGTTTGAGGTGAGAGGGGAAAGATTTATAAGGGATCTGTGGGCAATCTCTTGACGCATGGGATTGTGCGTGTATGGAATGAGCTGCCAGAGGAAGTAGTTGAGGCAGGTACAAAAGCAACATCCCTAGATGTGTAGGTTAGGTTGACTGGCCATGCTGAATTGCCCCTTAGTGTTCAAACATGAGTAGGCTAGATGGATTAGTCATGGTAAGTGTGTGGAGTTATAGGAATAGAATGGAGGTGAGATGCTCTTTTGGAAGATGTTGCAGACTCGATGAGCAGACTGGCCTTTTTCAGCACTGTAGGGATTCTATGGATTTACAGACCATCTTGCTGAACCCTTTCATGAATTCACATTAGGGTTAAATCACTGTGGAAGCGCTCAGCAGGCCAGGCAGTATCTCTGGGGGAAGAAGAAACATCATCACCTGTAGTTTCTTCAGCAGGATATTGACGCTGGTCAGGTCCTTGCCAAAGTCTTCAGAACGTAGTTGCAACTCCAACTCTGTCATCCACTTGTTTAAGTCATCGTAGGTCTGTGCAAACAACTCCGACCGGTTTGCGTGGAACAGGCGCTCTGCTTTCTGATTGGCGGTCATGTCCAAAGCGTTCCACAAATCGTTCAGTTCTTTCAGTTTCTCCAGGACAACTGGTTTAAACTCAGGCTTTTCCTCCATTAGCTGCTTCCCCTCCTGAAATAAAGGGGGAAAAGACAGAGTTAACACACCACAACACTAGCAGCGACCACTTGTTACTGCACAACTGAAATACGAAGTTCAAATACCAAGTAATTAAAATGGGTCTAACAAATACATTCAGACAGTAAACTGTGTGTACACCATCAAGTTTGCTGGTTTTCAGATTCTCCGCACAAAGCTGGGGATGGCATGGTAGCACAGTGTTTAGCACTGATGCCTCACAGCGCCAGGGACCTGCGTTCAATTCCGGCCTCAGGTCACTGTCTATGGCGAGCTTACATATTCTCCCCGTGTCTGTGTGGATTTCCTCCGGGTGCTCCAGTTTCCTCCCACACTCCAAAGATGAGTGAGCTAGGTGGATTGGCCGGGGTAAATTGACCCTAGTGTCAGGGAATTCACAGGGTAAAAATGTGGGGTTACAGAAATAGACCTGGGTGGGATTGTGGTCAGTGCACTTTGATGGGCCGAGTGACCTCCTTCTACATTGTAAGGATTCTATAAAAGCTACCTTGCTTCTAGTGATGAAATGGATTTGCAATGAAGTACTGGACAAAACTTAAAACATCACTTGCAATAGATTCTTTTCTTGCTTCATTATCTCTGGTGTCCTCCAAGTATCTATTTCCCAACAATATGCTGCCCTCAGTGACATCATTAACTATTGTTTTCCATGCCCGTTCCTATAATAACTCCAGGAGTCGGCTGGAAAGGAACAGTGCTTTATTGCACAAAATAAAGTCAAGCAAAAACTACAAGCCTGTGGTGAACATAAACAGGTCCCAGATAGGACAATACAATAATGGACCTGCTCAGGGGCTTGCTCTATAAAGAGCTCAGTATACAAATCCTACAGGGAGGTCAATCAGTGATTCGCCATGCAAGTCCTGGGATTTTCACAGCTCCAAACTCTGTTCCCTGACTCTGGCCCCACTAATATTTGGGATTAAAATAACTTTCTTTTGATGTCCCATCTCAGCCTGAACTGAACTCCCAATCTCATATTCGCACCTGATCTGGCTACAAGGGCAGCATGGTAGCACACTGGTCAGCACTGCTGTCTCACAGCACCAAGGAGCTGAGTTCAATTCCAGCCTCAGGTCACTATCAATGTCTGCGTGGGCTTCCTCCAAGTGCTCTGGTTTCCTCCTACACTCCAAAAATGTGCTGGTTAGGTGCATGGTAAATTGATCCTTAGTGTCAGGGGGATTAGCAGGATAAATACATGGGGTCATGGGGATAGAGCCTGAGTGGGACTGTTATTGGTGTAGGCACAATAGGCCGAATGGCCTCCTTTTGCATTGAAGGGATTCTATGATTCTACTTCCGTCTCCATAACTTTGCCCCAACTTCGCCCATTGGTAGAAGTAGGGAACCTTGGATGACTTGGGATATTGAAATCAAGAAGAAGAAAGAAGCACATGACATGCATTGGCAGTTGGGATCAAGTGGATTCCTTGAAAGGTATAGAGGGTTTTGGAGTAGAATTAAGAGAGAAATCAGAACGACAAAAAAGGGAGAGGAGATTGGTTTAGCAGATAAGGCAAAGTAGAATCCAAACACCTTTTACAAATACATAAAAGGAATAGAGTAACTAGGGAGAGAGTAGGGCCTCTTAAGGATTAACAAGGTCATCTATGTCTGGATCCACAAATGATGGATAAGATCCTAAATGAATATTTCTCAATATAGAACATAGAACATAGAACATTACAGCACAGTACAGGCCCTTCGGCCCTCTATGTTGCGCCGGCCAGTGGACCCTTTAACCTAAACTATACCAATATCATCCATATGCCTATCCACCGAACATTTGAATGCCCCCAAAGTAGGCGAGTCCACAACTGCTACAGGCAGGGCATTCCACGCTCTCACCACCCTCTGTGTAAAGAACCTGCCTCTGACATCCGTCCTATAACTACCACTCTTAATTTAAAGTTATGTCCCCTCGTGTTGGTCATCACCATCCGAGGAAAAAGGCTCTCACTATCCACCCTATCCAATCCCTTGATCATCTATACGCCTCAATTAGGTCACTGCGTAACCTTCTTCTCTCTAATGAAAATAACCTCAGGTCCCTCAGCCTTTCCTCATAAGGCCTTCCCACCATACCAGGCAACATCCTGGTAAACCTCATCTGCACCCTTTCCAATGCTTCCACATCTTTCTTATAATGCGGCGACCAGAACTGTACGCAATACTCCAAGTGCGGCCGCACCAGAGTTTTGTACAGTTGTAAAATAACCTCACGGCTCCTAAGTTCAATCCCTCTACCAATAAAAGCTAACACACCGTACGCCTTCTTAACAACTTTATCAACCTGGGTGCCAACTTTCAAAGAGCTATGTACTTGTACCCCAAGACCCCTCTGCTCGACAACACTATTAAGGGTCCTTCCATTAGCCCTATATTTCATATGCCTGTTATTCCTACCAAAGTGAATCACCTCACACTTATCCGTATTGAATTCCATTTGCCACCTCACGGCCCAGCTCTGCAACCTATCTATGGCCCTCTGCAAACTGTAACATCCATCCTCGCTGTCTACAACTCCCCCCACTTTGGTATCGTCAGCAAATTTACTAATCCAACCCTCTACACCCTAATCTAGGTCATTTATAAAAATGACAAACAGCAGTGGCCCCAAAACAGATCCTTGAGGTACACCACTTGTAACTGCACTCCAGGTTGAATATTTCCCATCAACCACCACCCTCTGTCTTATATCAGCTAGCCAATTCCTAATCCAAACTGCTAAATCACCTTCAATCCCATGCATCTGCACTTTCTGCAGTAGCCTACCATGGGGAACCTTATCAAACACTTTGCTAAAATCCATACACACTACATCAACTGCCTTACCCTTATCTACCTCTTTGGTCACCTCCTCAAAAAACTCAATAAGGTTTGTGAGGCATGACCTACCCTTCACAAAACCGTGCTGACTATCCCTAATCAATATATTCCTCTCTAGATGCTTATAAATCCTATCCCTTATAATTCTTTCCAAGACCTTGCCCACAACAGAAGTCAGGCTCACCGGTCTATAATTTCCAGGATGTCCCTACTCCCCTTTTTGAACAAAGGGACAACATTTGCCATCCTCCAGTCTTCCGGCACTATACTTGTAGCCAATGACGACATGAAGATCAAAGCCAAAGGCTCTGCAATCTCCTCTCTAGCCTCCCAGAGAATCCTAGGGTAAATCCCATCTGGCCCAGGGGACTTATCAATTTTCATACCCTCAAGATTCGCTAACACCTCCTCCTTATGAACTTCAATCCTACCCAGTCTACAACCTGGTATCGCAGTATTCTCCCCGACAACACTGTCTTTCTCCTGCGTGAATACTGACGAAAAATACTTATTCAGTGTCTCTCCTATCTCCTCAGGCTCCACGCATAACTTCCCACTGCTATCTCTGACTGGCCCTAATCTTGCCCTAACCAATCTTTTATTATTTATATACCTGTAAAAAGCTTTAGGATTCTCCTTAATCCTATCCGCCAAAGTCTTCTCGTGTCATCTTCTAGCTCTTCTCAACTCCCTCTTTAGCTCCTTCCTGGCTGATTTATAGCTCTCTATTGCCCTAACTGAGCCTTCACGTCTCATCATTATATAAGCCTCCTTCTTCTTCTTCACCAGAGATTCAACTTCCCTAGTACACCATGGTTCCCTCTCTCGACCACTTCCTCCCTGCCTGGCAGGTACATATTCATTAAGGACATGCAGAAGCTGTTCCTTAAATATGCTCCACATTTCAGATGTCCCAGCCCCTGCAATTTCCTGCTCCACCCTATGCATCCTAAATCTCTCCTAATAGCCTCATAATTACCTTTCCCCCAGCTATAACTACTGTTATTCGGTACGTGCCCATCCCTTTCCATCACTTAGGCAAACGTAACCGAACTGTGGTCACTATCACCAAAGTGCTCACCCACCTCCAAGTCTAACACCTGGTCTGGTTCATTACCCAATACCAAATCCAATATAGCCTCGCCTCTTGTTGGCCTATCTACATACTGAGTCATGAAACCTTCCTGCACACATTGAACAAAAACTGACCCCTCTAATGTACTTGAACTATAGCTTTTCCAATCGATATTAGAAAAGTTAAAGTCCCCCATTACAACTACCCCGTTACTTTCACACCTATCCAGGATCAATTATGAAAGGCAAGCATGTTAGGGAACTTGGGGCATAAATAGTGATGTCTTACGTAATGTACATATTGCAGAGAAGGAGATGCTGGATGTCTTAAAGTGCATAAAGGTAGATAAATCCCCATGATCTAGCTCAGTGGTTTAAAAACAAAGGACGGCATGGACAACTTGGACCAAAGAACCTGTTTCCATGCTGTAAACCACAATTGCTGAACCCGCACTCTATTACCGAACCCGCACTCATACCTTCATTTCTGCTGGATATGTCTGTGCCAGTGTGTTCCTGGCTAATCACCCACATTCTACCCTCCACAGGCTAGAGGTCATCCAAGCCTCCACTGCTCATGTCTTTGCACTGATCAGTCACCTATCACTCTGTGCTTGCAGACCTACACTGGCTCCCAGTCAAGCAACACCATGACCTTAAACTTCAAATCGTGGCTTTCAAATCCCTTCCCTGGTCTCTTCCCTCCCTATCTCCCTCACTCAGCTCCCAACCTCATTACAGCCTTGGTCCAAACATGGACAAAAGCACTGAACTCCAGAGATGAGGTGGGAGTGATCGTCCTTGACATTAAGAGAGCATATGACAGAGTGCGGCATCATGGAACCATAACAAAATGGCAATCGGGGACAACTCTCCATTGCAACAACAGAAAATGCTGGAAAATCTCAGCAGCTCTGATAGCATCTGTGGAGAGAGAATTGAGCCAACATTTCAAGGTTTGGATGACCTTTCCTCAGAGCTGAACGAAGCTCATCCAGACTCAAAGTGTTGACTCTATTCTTTCTACACAGATGCTATCAGACCTGCTGACATTTTCCAGCATTTCCTGTTTTTATTTCAGATTCTAGCATCTTTTGCTTTTATCTTAGATAACGCTCCATTGGTTGGTCAAACCTAGCACAAAGGAAGGTGATGAGGTTGTTGAAAGTCAATCATCTCAGTGCCAGGACCTCGCTTCAGGAGTTCCTCAGGGTAGTGTTCTAGGCCCAACCATTTACAGCTTCTTCATCAATGACCTTCCCTCCATTATAAGCTCAGAAATATTTGCTGATAATAGCACAATGTTCAGCACCATTTGCAATTAGACATTTAAACTACCCAAATGCATCAAGGCAATATTCTGGTTTAGGCTGATAAGTGCCAAGTAACATTTGCGCCTCACAAATGCCAGTCAATGAACACCTCCAACTAGAGAAACCCCAACCACCTTCTCTTAACATTTAATGGTATTACTATCTCTGAATCCCCCACTATCATTATCCTGGGGGTTAAAATTGACCAGATAATGATATAGATCAGTTATATAACTTATATGGCTCCAAAAGCAGGTCAGAGGCTGGGAATTTCATCACCTGACTCTCCAAAGCCTGTCCTCCATCTACAAGGGCCAGATCAGGAATGTGATGAGATACTCTCCACTCGCCTGGCTGAGTGCAGCTCCAACAAAGTTCGACACCATCCAAAAAGTCAGTCCGTACGACTGGCACCCCTCCATAAACATTCACTCTCCACCACCGACGTACAGTGGTAGCTGTGTGTAGCATTGATAAGATGCACTGCGCTAACTCACCAAGGCTCCTTCAACAACATCTTCCAAATCCGTGACTTTAACCAGCCAGAAGCACAAGGGCAGCAGATGCAAAGAAAGGAACACCATCACCTTACACACTATCCTATCTTGGGAAATATCTCGCCATTCCTTCACTATCACTAGGTCAAATTCTTGAAACTCCTCCCCCATCCCTACCTGCAGTGTGGCTGGGCCTACACCAAAAGGACTGCTATGGTCGAAGAAGACAGTTCACCACCAATGATTGTCCAGCCAGCAACACCCACATCCGTGAATGACAAAAATAATTCAATCCCACAACCCTCAGAGGTGTCTACCTTTCTCTCTAATGCTGGTCTATTGACCATGTATGATTGAATCGCTTGACCATTGGTGGTCACGCTTTCATTTGTCAGGGTTCTGAGCTCTGGAATACCCCTCCTATCCCCTTTAAGGCACTCCTTAAAACCTAATCCAAGACCAAGATTTTGGTTGTTGGACTTCTTTTGCGCATTTTGTTTTATGATGCTCCTGTAGTGCGTCTTGGGACATCTTACTACAACAAACAAGCTGCATAAATATGATCAAATGTCTGATAAAATTGTTGGTAACATTATCTGCAATGACTGGAACATCCATGCTCATAGCACCAGTCAATAATATTGAACTGAAGAACAAGATTAAATTGGATGGTCGCTATTAGCACAAAATATTTAATCCATTGAAATCTAGGCTCATTTATGATATCAGAAGAGCCCCAGGCATCAGACTGGGGATCGATTTCCTGGTAGAGTCACAGAATCCTGATAGTGTAGAGTGAAGCCATTTCGTCCAATAGGTCTACACATTCTCACCCAGCCCCTATCCCCATAACCGCACATATTTACCCTGTTAATCCCTCTGACACCAAAGGGTAATTTAGCATGGTCAATCAACCTAACCTGCACATCTTTGGAGTGTGGGGGAAACCAGAGCACCCGGAAGAAACCCACACAGACATGGGGAGAAGGTGCAAACTCCATTCAGACCTAAGCCGGGAATTGACTTGGGTCCCTGGCTCCGTGAGACAGCAATGCTAATCACTGTGTTTTATTATAAACTTTTTTTTGTTGATTTTTAATACAAACGAAATATATATTTATTAGTGTCACAAATAGGCTTACACAAATAGGCAATGAAGTTACTGTGAAAATTCCCTAGTCGCCACACTCCAGTGCCTGTTCGGATACACTGAAGGAGAATTTAGCACAGTCAATGCACCTAACCAGCAAGTCTTTCAGACTGTGGGAGGAAACTGGAGCATCCAGAGGAAAGACATATAGACACAGGGAGAACATGCAAACAGTGATCCAAGCTGGGAATCGAACCTTGTCCCTGGCGCTGTGAGGCAGCAATGCTAACCACTGTACCACCCAAGGCTACAGGATTCAAAATAGATTACTGCAATCATTTGCTCCTAATCCGTCGTATCATTGCAAATGTCAGATACTTTTCATCAAATAAGCAAGAAGACAAATTAATTCCAGTTAATTACCAGGCACTTCTACGAAGGTGTAACAAATTAATAATTCATAGTGACAGGATATGACTTGGAATCATTACTGAATGTCAATGTTGCAACTGAGATGAGGCCAAGTTTCTTTTCAATACATTCTCTGTTCAAATCACACAAGGTGAGTTATTAAAAGCAAGATGCTCAGCATTTTGCATGTCAATTTCTACTTTAAATGTCAGCCAATTTGAGGAGGTGTGGTTCCTGTGCAGTGTGTCAAGAATTTAATTTAATTTTGACAATAAGGGAAGGTTTTCTCTCTGAATTTGCGTACAATCAACATGTGACGAATCCAGCACATAGGCAGAAAGACACAGCTACCTTTGTGGATCTCTATACATTGTCCTGGGTAAACCTAAAGACAAGGCCTTGTACATTATTTATTATTAGTCACAAGCAGGCTTACATTAACACTTCAATGAAGTTATTGTGAAAATCCCCTAGTTGCCACATTTCGGCGCTTGTTCGGATACCCCAATGTGATGGGATGCACCATAGAAAACATTCTTTCTGGAAGTATCACAGCTTGGAATGGCTCCTGCTCTGCCAAGATTGCAAGAAACTACATAAGGTTGTGAATGTAACCCAACCCTAATGCAAACCAGCTTCCCATCCAGTGATTCTGTCTACACTTCCTGCTGCCTCAGACAAAAATCCAGCATAATTAAGGACCCCACCCACCCCGGACATTCCCTTTTCCACCTTCTTCTGTCTGAAAAAATTGCAAAAATCTGAAGTCATGTACAACCGATTCAAGAACAGCTTCCTCCCCGCTGCCATTAGGCTTTTGAATGCACCTACCTCACACTAAGTTGATCTTTCTCTATATCCCAGCTATAGATGCAACACTACATTCTGCACACTCTCTGTTCTTTCTCTGTGAACGGTATGCTTTGTATTGTGTGCAAGAAAAAATAATTTTCACTGTATGTTAATACATGTGACAATAATAAATCAAATCAAACTGATGGAGAATTTCGCCAATGCACCTAACCTGCATATCTTTGGACTATTGGAGGAAACCCATACAGACACGGGGAGAATGTGCAAACTCCACACAGACAGTGACCTGAGGCAGGAATAGAACCTGGATCCCTGGCACTGTGAGGCAGCAGTGTTAACCACTGTGCCACTGGTTAGCTTCGGTTAATTGACTGTGCTAAGTTGCCCCTTAGTGTCAGATGAATTAGTAGGGTAAATGTATGGGGTTATGGGGATAGGACCTGGATGGGACTTTTTTTTAAATTTATATCCAAGCAAAATTGGTCCAAATTTCCTACAAAAGAGACATTACAGATCCAAGCTGACAGAACAGGCCTCACTTTTCCTGCCTTCGGCTCGATCAAGAAGATCCAAGCTGATAAGAGAAGGCATTGTACTTCCTCCAGGGCTTGATCTGGGCCAAAAGGCCTGAATGGTGTTTTAGAAAATTGCTTCAGATGAAGCCTCAGTGTAATCTCATTGATTTCTATCAAGCGTAGGATCAGATACTACTCTTGTACGGGATCAATGGGCTGAATGGCCTCCATCTGCACTGTAGGATTCCATGATTTATTGAAATCAAACCCTCTTTAATGAAGTGTTTCTTAATTTCATTTCAAGGAACCTCCCTCAGTAACAAAAAATCCTTTCTGGTTTACAGAATAAACAGACAATGGCTTGTGATTCAGTCTGTAAATATTCAAATATTTTTGACAGCACAGCCCTTCAATAAATGTAAATAATTAATCTCCAGCCAAAGTATATCGTTACAAAACCTCCACAAACATATCCTGTTGTTTCTTTACAAAGGCTTAATAAATTTATCACAAATACCAAGTTAATTATGAAATTAATTGATACAAATCACTCATTAATTCAGGATTTAAACTATTGATTTATTGATAGTCACCACCTTGCCCTCTCAAACTGCAGTTTAAGTTTTTCATACATCGAATCCTACAGTGCAGGAGATGGCCAGTCTGTCAAGTCTGTACCAACCCACCCAGACCCTATCCCCATGCATTTATCCTAGCTGCTGTACTTGACACTGAAGGGAAATTTAGCATGACCAATCCACCTAACCTGCAGATCTTTTGGACTGTGGGAAGAAATCCTTGCAGACACGGGGAGAATGTGCAAAATCCACACAGTGACCCCAAGTTGAAAATCAAACCCAGGTCCTCGGCGCTATGAGGCAGCAGTGCCACCCCCACATGAATCTCATGCAGAGTTTATGCTATATTCATTACCCAAATCATCAGTAGAATCTAGATTTTGCTATTTTTAAGTATGTTGTTTTAAACTACTGTGCGTATTTTATACATGGGGATTTGGAGTTTCCATTACTTTGCGCCGTTAGCCAACCAGTACAAAGGATTGAGGAATCTTGCAATCAAACTGTCCCCAATATTGGGTGGGATTTAATCAGCCCAGTCGGAGAAACAGCATGAAGTCTGATAGGAATAAATGTCCTTCAGATACTTGAGTGACAACCATCCAGCCTTACTTGTGAAAGTAAGGAATCTCACAACACCAGATTAAAGTCCAACGGGTTTATTTGGGAGCGTGAGCTTTCAGGGCACTGTACCTTCATCAGCTGAATCGGACATACTGGCACTGGAGGGGGTGCAGAGGAGATTCACTAGGTTGATTCCAAAGTTGAGACAGCTGGCTTATGAGGTGAGACTGAGTAGAAAGGGGCTATACTCATTGGAATTCAGAAGAATGAGGGAGGATCTAAGGGGATAGATAAGAGGGGATAAATAAGATAGAAGCAGGGAAGTTGTTCCCGCTGGTGGGTGAAACTAAAACTAGGCATGGCCTCAAAATAAGGGGGAGCAGGTTTAGGATTGAGTTGAGGAGGAACTTCTTCATCCAAAGGTTGTGAATCTGTGGAATTCCCTGCCCAGTGAAGCAGTTGAGGCTACCTCATTGAATGTTGTTAAGACAACGATAGATACATTTTTGAACAGTGAAGGAATTAAGGATTATCGTGAGTGGGCGGGATAATGGGGCTGAGTCTATAAAAAGATCAGCCAGGATCTTATTGAATGGTGGAGTAGGCTCGAGGGGCCAAATGGCCTCTTCCTGCTCCTAGTTCTTCTCTGTGATTGAGAGTCCCAGAGGACAAATCCCATCCACCGAAAACCAATGGCCAATGAGAGACTGGTAACTCCTCATTGCCATCAGTGCCTCCAAGAGCAGTGGCAGCTTCTGGTATTGCACCCACTCGAGGCCCAGCAATGTTGCAATGTTTTATAGACTATGCAATTATTTAAAATACCCCTCCTTCCGCATTCCAAAGGCAATGATACTCACACTCCAATTCATTGATAATCAGATGTTGACATGATGTTTTATTTGTACTTCCCGTCTCCAAATCCTCGACAAGGGACCCTCGAGGCCAAAGATGAGTAAAGATGGGATAAGGATCACGGGGAGATAGGGGGTAGTTGTCAGGGGGGTGGGCTGACGGCAATAAGCTGTGGCCAGTTGGAGGGACTGAAAGACATCCCACCCTATATATGTGTATGAATCCCTGAGTTAACAACATGCACAATGGTTTAAAAACAGAATAGCTAAAATAGTTCTACCATCCCCCCGTTCCCTTTGGCTCACTCCTGACAGTTCTGGGTCTGAACTGTACTCCCCAATCAGCAGAAATAGTTTCTCCATATCTACTCCCTCTTAAATGGCCCCTTAACCATCTAAATTCCAGGGATACAATTTGTGTAATCTTTCCTTGTAACTTAACCCTTTCAGTCTGTCACTCAGCTGAATCTATGTTGCATTTTCGCCAAGGCCAATATATCCCTCCCAAGGTGCATTGTCCAGAACTATCTGCAGTACACCACGCATGGCCGAAACAGGGCTTTGTACAGCTGAAGAAGGATTTCTATATTCTGATATTCTATAGAATTGCTCTACAGTGCAGAAAGTGGCCATTCAGCCCATCATGTCTACACTGACTGTCCGAATGTGCATCCCACCAGGCCCTTCTCTCTGCCCTGTCCTCCATAACCTCGCACATTTACCATGGCCAATCCACCTAACTTGTACATCTTTGCATTCTAAGGGACAATTTAGCATGGCCAATCCACCTAATTTACACATCTTTGACTACTAAGGGAGAATTTAGCACGGCAAACTTTCATATCTTTGGGCTATGGGAGGAAACCCATGCAGATACAGAGAGAATGTGCAAACTCCACACAGGCTCGAGGCTGGAATTGAACCCAAGTCCCTGGCCGTGTGAGGCAACTGCTCTAATCACTGTGCCACCATGCTGCTTTCTAGATACAAAGGCCAGAGTTCCATTAGCCTGCTGATTATGTTCCATTCCTGTCTGTGATATTTTAACAGGTTATGTACCTAAACCTCAGTCTCTTTGGGCTTCCACTGTTATACGAAAATTTTGCCTTCAGTGATATATAGTGATGAACAGAACCTTCAACAAAATAATCTGCTTTCAAAACTACTGAAGTTTTGAATGGAGATTGCTGAATGCATCCAAAACAAAAACTCCAAGGGTGGATGGGTGATGATCTTATGCAAACAATTCTAAATACAGAGAGCGCTTGGAAATGGGAGATTTTGGGTGAGTCCAAATCTTTTATTTTTGCACTTAAAGCAGAATAAAACCTTAAAATCTGTTTCTCACTCGTTGGGAGAGGGGGCAGAGCTTAAATCACTAGAAAGCCGGCTGAAAGCTTCAGAGGGTGCCATTGCACATGTGTAGATCTCACTCTTTTGAACAGTAGAGAGACCTGACACACAGTCTCTGCTATATAGATAAGTATTCTGTGGCAAATCCCGACCCCCTTCCCAAGTCCCACAGTCTATCACAAGCCACTCCGCCCAGACAGATCAACCAATGAGATCCCCCCGTACCCAGAAAAATTGACCCCCCAAGACCCCCTTCCACCTGGATTCTACAAATTGGCTATTTGTTGTATGCACTGGTCCCCGCCCTTTACAAAAATAATGTTTTACACCCTGGGAAACTTTTCCAAAAAAGCGTCAGAAATATGCTTAGACAGGTTTTTAAATATACAATCCCTACAATGCAGAAGGCGGCCATTCTACCCATCAGGTCTGCACCGACCATAATCCCACCCGTGCCCTATCACCATAACTCCATGCATTTAGTCTAGCTGATCCTCCTGATACTAAGGGACAATTTAGCATGGCCAATCCATCGAACCAGAACATCTTTCAGACTGTGGAAGGAAACTAGAGCACCTGGAGGAAACCCACGCACAGACGGAGAGAGCGTGTAAACTCCACACAGACAATGACGCAAGCCGGGAACTGAACCTGGGTCTCTGATGCTGTGAGGCAGCAGTGCTAACCACTGTGCCATCATGCTCCTCCTCAAGACGCATTAGGTGACAACAGATTCAAAATGGGGAATTGTGATTAAGGGAGATGTGTTAGACAGAGTTAGACGGAGGAGCTTTTATGAATCATTCCTTAGCTGTGTTTCACCTTATCAACGTTGTCCAGTCTTTCTTTATTCGATGCCAGTTCTGCCATAAACGCCTGGTGCTTCTGCCATTTTGTGTGTAGGTTGCGAGCCTCATCATAAGACGTGTCCTGGGCGGTTAACATCTTCTCGTTGATCCAAAAGATAAGCTGGAAGCAGAAAGAGGCAGAAAACAATGTCCAGAGGCTGTGCAAGTATGCGAGAGACCTCAGTCCCAAAGGCGACAGGATTTGCAACGCAATCCCAATACTGTAAGTATCACAACACCAGGATAAAGTCCAACAGGTTTATTTGGAATCAAGCTTTCAGAGCGCTGGTCCTTCATCAGGTGAAGCGAGAGGTAGGTTTCACAAACACGGCATATATAGACAGGCTCAATTACAAGATAATGGTTGGAATCTTACAATTGTGTCTCTATATGCCGCATTTGTGAACCCACCTCTCAACTCACCTGAGGGAGTAACAGTGCTCCAAAAGCTCGTGATTCCAAATAAACCTGTTGGACTTTAACTTGGTGTTGTGAGACTTCTTACTGTGCCTACTCCAATCCAATGCTGGCATCTCCACATCATGAATCCCACCACCAGAGGAAATTGCGGTTTTTATTTTCAGGATCATACCGTGGTTTGAGACACAGGAGGTGAACAGAACAGCGAGGCGGGCAGGCTGTTTAACTTAACTTGTGGTCGCAAGTTTCAAGGTCAAAAACCTTTCTCAGAGAAGGCAAAGGATAACAATATTCTTCCTCCTCTTCCTCGCAACACACAGCATGAATCCTGAGTAAGAATATTTAAAGGCATCTTAATCCATTAAGCAAAAAAACTGGTGCAATATCTGCTGAATGCAAGGCTGCTTAAGAACAAGTAGTTACAGATGATTGAATTGTCTAGGACAGTGGTCCTTTTAAGTGTCACAGCACACCTCTATAGTATAAAAATAGACACATCTTTTATCTTCTTTCCCTACTGGGAACCATATTTTTAACTTCTCCCTGTCGTCTCATCTGTTTTTTCTAACCTTCCCCTTCTCTTTTACTTCTTCTGGGTTTTTTTCTTAATTTATAAGTTTATTTATTAGAGTTACAAGTAAGTTTACGTTAACACTGCGACAAAGTTATTGTGAAAATCCCTTTGGCCCAACTTGTCCATGCCACTTTTTTTTTAAAAGACTCCTAAACTAATCCCAATTGCCCACATTTGGCCAATATCCCTCTACACCCATTGTACCTATGTAACTGGGAATTACTTTTTAAAAGACAAAATTGTACTCGCCTCTACTACTATCTCTGGCAGCTTGCTCCAGACACTGACCACTCTCTGTGTGAAAAAATTGCCCCTCTCAACACTTTTGTATCTCTCCCCTCTCAGCTTAAACCTATGTTCTCTAGTTTTAGGCTCCCATACCTTCGGGAAAAGATATTGACTATTTAGCTGATCTATGCCACTTATTATTTTATAGACCTTTATAAGATCACCCCTTAGCCTCCTACACTCCAGAGAAAAAAGTCCCAGTCTATCCAGCCTCTCCTTATAACTCAATCCAACAAGTCCTTGTAGCATTCTAGTAAATCTTTTCTGCACTCTTTCTAGTGACCAGAATTGTAAACAGTATTCCAAGTGTGGCCTTACCAATGTCTTGTACAACTTCAACAAGACATCCCAACTCCTATATTCAATGTTCTGACCAATGAAACCAAGCATGCTGAACGCCTTCTTCCCCACTCTGTACACCTGTGACTCCACTTTCAAGGAGCTATGAACCTGTATCCCTAGATCTCTTCATTCTGTAACTCTCCCCAATGTCCTATCATTAATTGAATAAATCATGCCCTGGTTCAATCTGCCAAAATGCATCACCACGCATTTATTTAAATTAAACTCCATCTGCCACTTGTCAGCTCACTGGCCCATTGATCAAGATCCCATTGCAATTGGAGATAACTTTCTTCACTGTCCACTATGCCACCAATCATAGTGTCTTACTAACTATGCCTCCTATATTCTCATCCAAATCATTAACATAAATGATTAATAACAAAGGACCCTGAGACACACTGCTGATCACAAGCCTTGAGTTTCAAAAGCAACTCTCTACAACTACCCTCTAGTCTCTGTCAAGAAGCTAATTTTGAATCCATTTAGATACCTCACCCTGGATCCCATGAAATTTAACCTTATGCAACAACCTATCATGTGGCATCTTGTCAAAGTCCACGATTTTAAAGACATGATTTTTCCACTCACAAAGCCATGCTGACTGTCCCTAATCAGGCCTCTCTAAATGTCTGTAGATCCTGTCTCTCAAAATACCTCCTAACAATTTACCCACTACAGATGTGAGGCTCACTGGCATGTAGTTCCCAGGCTTTTCCCTGTATCCCTTTTTAAACAAAGGCACAACATTTGCCACCCTCCAATCTTCAGCACCTCATCTGCGACTATCAATGATTCAAATATCTCGGCTTGAGGACCTGCAATTTCCTCCCTACTCTCCCACAATGTCCTGGGATACACTTCATCAGGTTCCAGGGATTTATCTACCTTGATGCACTTTAACATTTGAGAAACACTTCTTCATTCAAAGAGTGGTGAGCCTGTGGAATACATTACCTCAGGAAATAGCTGATGCCAAAACATTGAATGTATTCAAGAGGCAGCTGGATATAGAACTTGGGGCAAATGGAATCAAAGGTTATGGGGAGAAAGCAAGATTAGGCCATTGAGTTGGATGATCAGCCATGATCATGATGAATGTCAGGCTCGAAGGGCCGAATGGCCTCCTCTTGCTCCTATCTTCTATGTAAGCCAGGAATTGAACCCGGGTCCCCGACGCTGTGAGACAGCAATGCTAAACACTGTGCCGCTCATTGTGGTTGACTCCCAAATACCCCCTCAAGGACAATTAGGGACGGGGCAATAAATGCTGGTTCAGTTGGTGATGCCCTGTTGCCATAAAGAAAATATTTTTTTAAAAAATGAGGATATGGAATTTATAAATACGATTGCAGTCATCATGGCTTAAATGATTAAATGTGTGAATGTTACACAAAAATGTACCAGATTAATTACATTTCAGTCAACTAACCTCTTGGCAGTTCTGTAGGAAATGCTGAAGGTCACGGTTATCTTTGAGTTGTGCTGCCACTTCTTTCGCCTGTTTGCTGTTCTTTTTGTACCTGGATCAACGGCACAATCATATTAGAACTGGAATACTAAAAACCAAAGGCACCATCCAAACATACATCGTTTTTTAAAGTTTATTTATTAGTCAGAGGTAGGCTTATGTTAACACTGCGGTGAAGTTACTGTGAAATTCCCCTAGTCGCCACACTCTGGCGCCTGTTCGGATACACAAAGCAAAAATTTAGCATGGCCAATGCATCTAACCAGCACATCTTTCGGACTGTGGGTGGAAACCGGAGCACCCATAGGAAACGGGGAACGTGGAGACTCCACACAGACAGTGACCCAAGCTGGGAACTGAACTGGGGTCCCCGGTGCCATGAGGCAGCGGTGCTAACCACTGTGCCAGCCATTGGAACTAGCATCATGAGAGCTTATACACTCACCTGCACAGGTAGATGGGGAGGGGGGGTGGGTGGGGGGGCTCAGTTTTCCATCTCCTCCCAAAGACTGCACTTGTGGTAGTGCAGCACACTCCGCACAGGAGTGTCAGCCTTATATTTTTGTGCTTGGGCCCCGGGATGGGACTTGAACTTAGAATTATTCTGATTCACGGTGTGAGGGCTTTGTAAATTCATATTTTGGGCACGATCTCACCAGCCATTTGCGCCACGCTCCCGCTGCAAGCAGGAACGGAAAATCTGGCATGCGGCCAAATGTCCGTTCACTGAAGCAGGATGGGAAAACCCCACCGGCAAGAACGGCCAAAACACCGCAGCCTTTGAAATTTGTTCTCCTGATCCCAAGACCGGGCAAAAAGAGCAACGTTGGAATCACCGATTGGGATTTTCCAGCACCCGCCTCCCCCCACCATGGTCTGCTCGCCAGCATCAGAGGTGGCTTGCCATTGACCACTGGTGGGATCTTTCAGTCCTGCTGAAGAGTTTTGTATGGCTTGCCCCCACGCTGCTGACAGGGAATCCGACCCCTTGCCCTGGAGATCACATTATACCTTTCATCGATCGATGCGACCTTGCTGAGGACCTTGTCCTTAAAAATGTTGCCATCTTGAATGAGCTTTTCTCCTGCGACTACGGTGCCAGAGATCTTCTCCTTATTGGCTTCCATGGTGGTCACAAAATCCTCGTGTTTCTTGATGGCACCTTCTGCTGCCTCCAGCGTGTTTGGCATTTCCACGTGCGCTAAATTGTATTCCTGTAGACAGTGTCAAAGTTCATCCAGAAAATTATTTTGTAATATCTGTGAATATTTAGCATTTGCATTTAAACATCATCTTCGATTTGAAAAGTTTAATGGAATTCGGCCTTCTCTTTCCTTCAATTTAAACTTTTTGGTCCTCCGCGCAATGTACAATTATGTGGACGATGCATTACACACTCTCAGGTCTTTCTCATTGCTACTAAGAGAAGACCATGTGAAATGAGAAGAGGGGTGGGTCATTCGGCCCCTCAAACCTGCTCTGCCACTCAGTAGGATCATGGCTGACCCCACATTCCTCGTGTCCACTTTCCTGCCCTTTCCCCTTGATTCCCTCACTGATCAAAAATCCATCCATCTCAGCCTTCGATACACACACTGGGAGGTCACATGATGAGGGAGTAGTGCTCAGAAAGCTCATGGGTTTTAAATAAACCTGTTGAAATATAACCTGGTGTCATGAGATCTCTCATCTTGTCCACCTCAGTCCAACACCACTTCCACATCCTGGCCACCTTCAACAGACACAAGGACTCTACCCTCCCCCCACCTCTCCGTGAAGTTCCAATGACTCACAACACTCTCAGTCTTGGATCATCCTCAGTACTGGTACATCACAAGGCTGTGTTCTCAGCCCCCTTCTATACTCCTTGTACACCTATGACGCTGTGTGGCCAAATCCCCCTCCAACTCGATTTTCAAGTTTGCTGATGACATCACCGTAGTGGGTAGGATCTCAAACAACGACGAGCCAGAGAACAGGAATAGGATAGAGAAGCTGGTGAACTGTTGCGGTGACAATATTCTCTCCCTCAGTGTTAACAAAATGAAGGAGGTAGTCATCAGCTTCAGGAAGTAGAGTGGAGAACATGCTGCTGTCTACATCAATGGGAATAGAGTAGAAATGATCGAGAGCTTCAAGTTTCTAGGTGTCCAGATCACCAACAATTTGTCCTGGTCCCCCCATGCTGAAACCATAGTTAAGAAAGCCCCACAACGTTTCTACTTTCTTCAGAAAGTTAGGAAATTTGGCATGTCAGCTATGACTCTCATCAAGTTTTACAAATGCACCATAGAAAGCATTCATTCCATATGCATCACAGCTTGGTATGGGTCCTGCTCTGCCCAAGGCTACAAGAAATTATAAAGGGTTGTGAATGAATCCCAACTGATCATGCAAACCAGCCTCTCATCTATTGACTCTGTCTACACTTCCCACTGCCTCGGAAAAGCAGCCAGCATAATCAAGGACCCCACACAACGCTGGACATATACTCTTCCATCTTCCTCCAATGGGAAAAAGATATAAAATCCTGAGATCATGTATCAGTTGACTCAAGAACAGCTTCTTCCCTACTGCATCAGACTTTTGAATGGATCTATGGTATATTAACACTCAAGAGGTTTGACACTATCCAGGACAAAGCTACTCATTTAACTGGCACCACTTCCTCAAACCCACAGCCATTTCTGTCTAGAAGGACAAGGGGACTTTGTCACTTTTTCATGGACCTGTGACATATTAACACTCAAGAAGCTTGACACCATCCAGGACATGGTAACACCACTATCTGCAAGTTCCCCTCCAAGCCACTCACCATACTGAACTGGAAATATACTGGCCGTTCCTTCGCAGTCACTGGGTCAAAGTCCTGGAATACCCTCTCTAATGGCATTGTAGGTCAACCCACAGCACGTGGCCTACAGCGATTTAAGAAGGCAGCTCACCACCACCTTGACAAGGGCAACTAGGGATGGGCAATAAATGCTGGCCAGCCAGCGACACCCACGTCCCATAAATGAATAAAAAAAATCAAGCTGATCTTCCTTTACACTCTGTCTTTAATTATAACACTACATTCTGCACCCTCTCCTTTCCTTCTCTAATGAACAGTATGTTTTGGTTGAAGCAATACTTTTCACTATATCTCAATATGTGGCAAAAATAAATCAAATCACTGGGCAGCAGAAAGCATCTCACAGCGATGCTAAGGCTTATCGCGCATCCTGATAATAACAAAGTACCTGATTGCTGAGGATGCCATCTGCTTGTTTGCTGTCCCTGAGGAACTGCTGGTATCCATGAGACTGAGAGAGAAGACCCTTTCTGTTCTCCCACATCTGCTGGAGCTCATTCCAGCCCGTGTCCAGTCCTTTCAAACGCTCCTCTAATATTTGCACCTGTGGGTCTGTTTCTTCCTGCGTTATTATTTTCCCAGTGTCCCTAATCTTCTGGTAATCCTCCTCGTTACGATCAATCTCATTTTTGATGGCGTTGTGCTGGCCGAGAAGGGTCTCTGCCTCGGGCAAGGAGTTCGGCATGTCTTCGGAAGCGATAGCTTTTTGGGATTTGGACAGCCACAGCTGAAAGTTGTCCAACTCCTGCAGGAATTTCTGCAGCTTGCTGGCCTCCCCAAGTGATTCCTCGCAGCCTTGAAGTGTACGTTTGAGTTCATCCCAAACATCATTGATCTCCTTAAGCCGGTTCAGGATATCCACGGCATGCGCAGGGTGCTGCTCCGCTAGCAAGTGGGCCTCCTTTTGCAACTCTGGAAGCCTCGATTCAATGGCAGCCAGATCCCTCTCTATGCCGCTCAGCTTGCGCTGAATGGCCAGCACACCGACTAAATCCTTTTCCAAATCCTGAGTGGATTCAATGAGTTTGGTCTTCTCGCGGATCCAGACTTTGGTCTCATTGCAGTCAAGGTAATAATTCTGAAGGCTCAGTGCCGAGTGCACATTGTCCTTCTTCATCCCTGCCAACTCCTGGAACCGCAGCCATCTGCAAATGGCATCAAGATTATTATTGTACACAAACATGTATCTCAAACCCCAATCCAGATCTAGCCATTAGTTAGCCAATGTCACAAAAATAAGGGAAATTTTGTTAGAATGTAACCGGTGATAACTTTATCTTGGATGTAATGTGACCAACAGTCAGCTGACCCAATAAACCATGGAACCAATTACAGAATGATCTGATGGTCAGCTGACTCACTATTAATAAGAACATGTTGGGATTTGTGGGGAGCTTGGAGTGGCCCAGGATGAGGTCCGAAGTTTGGAGCAGTGAAGTATCTTTATTAAACCCTTTCTTTAATTTACAAGTTGGTGTAAGTTTTGTTAGATTTTTATTGTCTGCATTTGAAGAGCTCCTTCTGAAGAAATAAATTTTGTGAGAGATAATTTTGTTTAAAACAATAAAATCAAAATTTTCAAAACCTTCTTTTGATTTATATTTTCGTTTCAGTTTTAGGTTGGGGATTATTATTTATCAAGACAATATAGACATTGTGGAAGGGGATTTTTACCTAGCCAAATAAGGTTTATAGGCAGAATACAGTCATTCAGAGGACATAGAATGAATAAGGAGTTAAATGATTATTGGGCAAGATAACACAGACCGCTTACACATATGTGGATGCAGTAAAGAGTTGTGATTTTCAAACATATATGTTGATATTTTAAATGTATTTTTAATGTATTGTACACTTTAAAAATTACCAAAAGATAAAGTGGTAAAAGGGAATAACTTAAAGGCAAAGATCTGCAAACCAGTTAATCAGCAAGACTTATCGTGTGGAATTCCAAAGAGGGGAAATATTATGCAATATGAATGAATAGGTGCATTCGTTGCCCAAACTCAAAGATAGATATGACTCTGGACCCAGGAGCACATGTCTATTCAATTTGGGAATGACCATTGCGGTAGCATCTGCTGTTACCAGGCAACAGGGATGTAGTTATTGTCAAGGGGGAGACTACATCTGGAATCAGTTGGACGAATAAGATATCACTAAGCTATTAGGCATCTTATGATCGGCTGAGGTTCTTGACAGACATTTGTATTGACATATGATTACTAAATAGAATTTAAGCTAATGAAAGGTAAAATTATTGATCAGAAAAAAGTACAATTGAACAGAACTTTAGATCTTTTCAGTTGTCCAATAGCATGGTGATATCTTATTCGTCCAACTAATTCTGGATGTATTGTTCCCTCTTGGCATTAACTACATTCATGTTACCTGGTAACGGCAGATGCTACCACAATGGACACTCCCACCAGCTCACTGCCAAGTTGAATAGACATGTGTTCCTGTGTCCAGGGTTATATCTATCCTTGTATCTAGGCAGTGAATGCATCTATTCATTAATATTGCTTAATGCATCCCCTCTTTGGAATTCCACCAGACAAGACTTGCTGACTAGATCTTTGGCCTTAAACTCTGCACTTCAGATCTTTCGGTGAGGTTCTGTCACTCTGTTTTAGAACTATTTAACCCTTATGAGCCTCCGTTCAGCTGTATTTGTATTATTTTGTTCTGTGTTTTATGAAATAGATTTTGTACATCTTTGCACAGAGATATTTGCCTTATGAGTTTCAAATTGTCTTAGTTTAAGACACAATTTGAAATTTCCCCATAACAATCACTTTACACTCGGGCAAGCATTCCCTGTGCCAATTTTGCACAGAGTTATATCGAAGCTCTGGATATCCAGTTCTTTCACCTGCATAAAAATTCCCGAAGAAAATAAAGAGAGCAACATTTAGAGAGTGACATGGTGCCATATGTTTAAATGATGTATTGCTGTATCAGTGAGATACAAAAGATAGGATCTCGCCCTTTGTCCATTATTAAATTTGTAATTTTGATTAGGGACTGATAAGCAAAGGATTGAACAGAAAACAACGGACCTGAGGCCAATGAACTTTTGCGTGATCTAGCCCCCCCACCAACCTTCACTACAATTCCTATGGTGGGTGGGATGAGAGAATTCTCTCCAGTATATGGCAGGAAACTGCTTGACTAAAGTCAGTAACCCTGCTTGACTGAAGTATACAATACATTAAAAATTTGGATTCAACTTTTCCAGGTGGCTTGGTAATTCTTTTTCTTGGGTCAATTTGTACTTTTTATGTAGACCTTTCTTTTCCATTCCAACCTTTTAGCAACATAACTGCTCTGTACTCGAACAATACGCAAAAAACTAATGAAACAGCCCTGTAAAACAGAAATATTGAGTGCTTTGAAACTTGATTCTCTCTCCACAGATGTTGTCGGACCTGCTGATATTTTCCAGCATTTTTTGAGGTTTTTGTGGGATAGAAATTAGTCTTTCTTCAATGAGGAGAGATATTGGCGATGAAATTATTATTTGTCACTAGTTACATTAGATAGCTCCAAAGACGTCTGTGCTTGTGCTCTGTAATGAGGCCTCCTGATTAACAAGGGGTGAAAGGTGATTGGGGGGTAGGTGGGGATGTGGGGTTGAAGTTATAGGTAGATCAGCCAATAGCGGAGCAAGCTCAAGGGGCTATGTGGCCTATTCGTGCTCTGTATGTTCATAGAATCCCTACAGTAGAGAAAGAGGCTCCTCAGTCCATCAAATCTGCACTGACTACCCAGAGCCTACCCCCCTACATATTTTACCTGCTAATCCCTCTAACCTACGCATCTCAGAACACTAAGGGGCAATTTTAGCATGGCCAATTAACCTAACCTGCACACTTTTGGACTGTGGGAGGAAACCCAAGCTTCTAAAAGAAACCCACGCAGATATGAGGAGAATGTGCAAACTCCACACAGACAGTGACCCAATCAAACCCCGGTCCCTGGAGCTGTGAAGCAGCCATGCCGCCCTATGTTCATAAGTATGTTTGTATATATGTTTGTATGTATGTTCATATGTATGTTTGTACGTTTGCCGGAAGCAAAAGCAAAATACAGGCCCAGGGATAAGAACTTAAAAAGGCCGTTTGCTTCACAAAAAAATTGAGGATTAGTTAAGGAATGTAGAGAGGAAATGCATCCAGTGAGGGGATCTGACTGGGAACCAGAAAACGAAATAGTCTCTCACTGGATTCTTTACATAAATGGAACGACCAGCTTATTTCTCTCATCTTGCTTCCGAATACAGGTCAAAACATCACCGCTGAATCCTGTCCTCATGTCTGTGATGAATGGGAACAGATTATGATGTACCTGATGTTCACATGATCCTGACACGCTTTAACTTCCTGCGTGCTGGGATGTCCACTCTCCACCAGGTGGTTAGCTGCCTGGTTTACATGAATAATCCGAGATTCCAAGTTGTTCATTTCCTGTCCCAGCGTTTCAAACCTAAGCAACCAAAAATATACGTGAGGTGTCAAGGTGAAAAGGTCAAGAGCTTCAAGTTTTCAGGTGTCCAGATCACCAACAACCTGCCCTGGTCCCCCCCACTATAGTTAAGAAAGCCCAACAATCCCTCTACTTCCTCAGAAGACTAAGGAAATTTGGCACGTCAGCTACGAGTTTCACCAACTTTTATAAATGCACCATAGAGAGCATTCTTTCTGGTTCTGTCACAGCTTGGTATGGCTCCTGCTCTCACCAAGACCGCAAGAAACTACAAAAGATGGTGAATATAACCCAATCCGTCACCAAATCTTCCATCTATTAACTCTGTCTACTCTTCCCACTGCCTCAGCAAAGTGAGCAGCCTAATCAAGGAACTCATGCACCCCAGACATTCCCTCTTCCACCTTCTTCCGATGGGAAAAAGATACAAAAGTCTGAGTTTGCGTACCAACTGACTCAAGAATAGCTTCTTTCCTGCTGCCATCAGACTTTTGAATGGACTTATCTTGTATTAAATTGATTTTTCTCTACATCCTAGCTATGACTATAACACTACATTCTGCACCCTCTCCTTTCCCTCTCTGTCAATGGTATGCTTTGCCTGTATAGCGCTCAAGAAACAATGTTTTTCCACTGTATGCTAATACATATGACAATAAATCAAATCAAAAGTTCAATATAACAGATTATAATGCCTATTCGCTACGTGTTATTGCTCGCATGCTGACGATCACTATTCAATTAACTTGCTGATTAATTGCCTAATATCATGCGGCAACGATCACAGAATCCTTAAGTGCTGAAGAAGGTCATTTTAATCTAACTCATTTACAAGGAAACTGTCAGAATGGGTGGAATGCAATGTTGATTGGAGTGAGTAGGGAGTAATATCGGACAAGATTGTAGATGTCCTGCTTTGACCTGAACAATACAAATGAATACGCAGGGCAGTCAAATCAACCCACTGCGGGTTCGGATTGTACCTGTGTTCCACCACTTCCAGATCCTCCAGTTTCTTGGGAATCTCTATCCCCTCCAGCCACTTCTCCTTCTCACTCATCCACAGTTCACAAGCATCGGCCTCGCTAAACATGGTGTAGAGAGCCAGGGCGTCCTGCAAGCGCTGTCTCCGTAGGTCCGACAGAGCCACGAGATCCGCGTACAGCTCCGTGATCTCCTGGTGTCGCTCCCTTATTTCCGGCAATTTCTGGAACTCCTCGGGCAGGCTCTGGAGTTGCTTATTCAGCGCGTCGATGGCTGTCCCCGACTTCATGACCTCGTCCGTGAGGTCCCGGTGCTTCTTCACCAGCGTCTGCGTCGAGAACTCGTCGTGGCCCACGTCGTCCGAAGACATGATGCGGTAAGTGTCCTGCATCCAGGTCTTGATGTCGTCCGCGTCCACCTGGAACTGGAAGAAGTTCTGGGCGTCCTGAAGATTTTGCTTGCGGAAGGCTGCCATCTCTGCCAAGTCCTCCCACATGGCGAGGACCTCGTTGATCCGTTTCTGGATCTCCGGCGCGGCAAAGTGCTTCTCCGCGATCATGCCTTTGCCTTCCTTGACGGTCTGCTGCAGGTGCGAGCCGAGGCCTCCCAGCTCATCCTCCAGCGCCTTGTGTTTGCTCTGCAGGATCAGGATGCTGGTGATGTCTCTGCCGTAGTCTTGAGAGGAGAAGATCTGTTCCCTCTCCCGGATCCAGCCCTCGGTTTCCGCCATCTCCCAGAAGAACCGCCAAAGGCGGCGGGACTGCTCCAGGCGGGCTTTGCGCTCGCCGGCCAGCACGCACAGCTCCTGGTAACACAGCTCCAGGTGGTTGACCCTGTCCTTGATCACGTTGGGGTCGCAGGGCGTGTAACCTGGAAGAGAGATTGACAGTCGATCAGTCTTCTTGAGGAATGTTGCGACTACGTTTGGTCTCAAAATCGTACCTCGTGAGGGGAGGAAAAGTAAAATCTTGTCATGGAAAGTCTTTTAAAAAAAATCTTTAACATGAATTAAACCACAAGAAATAGGCCTGATCACGGCTAGTCTAACACTGAGGGCGGCACAGTGGTTACTGTAATAAGTCTTCAGAGGCAGAAGTCCCTTCACCAAAGTGTCTTTATTTAAGAACTCTAACAGCAGTACACAGGGGGCCGGCAGTTAGCAGTTACCTCCAGGGGATGCCAAAGGAACTGACACTCTCGGTTAAGTACATTGCAAAGACCCCCTGATTAGCCCATCACTTGATCCTTAATCAGGGAGTTCATATTCCAAACAGCCAACCTCAATGGCCTGATTGAACTCATTACAGTTAGCACTGCTGCCTCATAGCGCCGGGGACCCAGGTTCGATTCCCTGCTTGGGTCACTGTATAGAGTCTGCATTTGTAGGTTTCCTCCGGATGCTCCGATTTCCTCTTACAGTCCAAAAGCCGTGTTAGTTAGGCATATTGGCCATGCTACATTCTCCCTGATGGGCTGAGTGGCCTAATTCTGCACCTACGTCTTATGGTCTTATGATCTGAGCCTTGAAAATGTTTAAGAGCTTGGTCTTTGCAGCTTTCTGGGATAAAGAATTCCAAAGAGAAGAAATTCTTTCTCAAATTGGTGTTAAATGAGCATCCACTATTCTGCAACTGTGCCCTATGGTCCCACACTCTCTTATGAATGGAAATATCCTCCCAGCATTTCCTCTGTCTAACACCCAAAGAATCTTCTATGTTTTAGTCATATCATCTCTTATTCTTCTGAACTCGAAGGAGTACAGACCCAATCTGTTTAATCTTTCCTCAAAAGACAGTCCCTCCGTATTTGGGATTATCCTAGTCAGCCTCCTCTCTGCTGACTGCCTCACAGCGCCAGGGACTCAGGTTCAATTCCAGCCTCAGGTCACTGTGTGGAGTTTGTACATTCTTCCCGTGTTTGTGTGGTTTCCTCCGGGTCCTTCGGTTTCCTCCCATGGTCCAAAGATGTGCAGGTTAGGTTGATTGGCCAGGCTAAATTGACCTTAGTGTTAGGGGGATTAGCAGGATAACTGTGTGGGGTCAATGGGATAGGGCCTGGATGGGATTGTGGTCGGTGCAGATTCAATGGGCCAAATGACCTCCTTCTGCACTGTCAGGATTCTATGACTCCAAGGATAACATCCTACTGTAATTAAGGGGACAAAAACTGCACACAATGTTGTAAATGTAGTCTCACTCGTATCTTGTAGGGTTGCAGCAATACGTTTTCATTTTAATAATTTTGCCCCCTTCTCCAAATCATTATTATTGGACAACAAAATGCTGGACTATAATGTAATGTAATTTACATATGGAGGAAGAGGAAGTTCTGAAGGTTTTATAACTAAGATAGCGCAGAGGTCAAAAAGTCAAGCACTTACTGAGAAACTCAAAAGGTATCCCAAACTGAACAAGTGAGCTCCATATCATTGATCAGTGGCACAATAACAATAATAAGAAGGCAGATTTGACTGGGTGTAATTGTATGCATTCACCATGATTCATCCATCTAACCTACACATCTTGGGACACCAAGGGTGGGATTTTCCAGCCACAGTCACCTCAAGATTGGAAATTCCTGCCAAGGGCAACACACTTTTGCACTGTCCGCCAAATTTTCTGTCCTGCCTGCTGCGATTTCCATGGCGGGCAGGTCGGAAAAATTCTGCCTTAAGAGAGAATATAGCATTGCCAATCTACCTCACCCGCACATCACTGGGGAGGAAAATCAGGGCACCGAGAGGAACCCCACACAGACAACATGCAAACCCTACACAGATAGTGACCCAAGCCAGGAATTGAACCCAGGGCTAACCACTGTACCATTGTGACAGAGAGCAGTTTTCACAGAAGAATATATCCTCAAAACAGCAAAACTTCAAAGAAGTAAATCTAGTCTCTGGCAGCTCTCAGTCACAACTGAGCCCTCTCCCTTACAGTTAGAGGGTTCTTGCGCCTGATCACCTATTTATTTATTAGTGTCACAAACAGGCTTACGTTAACACTGCAATGAAGTTACTGCAAAAATCCCCAAGGCACCACACTCTGGAGCCTGTTTGGGTACACTGAGGGAGAATTTAACATGGCAATGGACTGGGGGAGGAAACTGGAGCATCCGGAAGAAACCCAGACAAACATGGGGAGAATGTGCAAACTCCACACAGTCATCCAAGGCCGAAATGGAACCCAGTCCCTAGTGCTATGAAGCAGCTAACCACTGTGCCACCCAACAAAACTTTAAATTATGTTCCACTGCATTGTTGGAGATTAGAAATAAAAAGAATACTGTTCTTTGCTTCCTGAGTATTTGCATATTAGTTCATGCTAAAAGTATTGTATTGTAGGTTAACAGAATTTAACTGGCATTTTTCATTAAATGGCACCACCTAATCCCCATACATGCTGGAATGTGGAGATTGCACAGTGTGTATTCATATATACTGCTGCAAAGAATAATTATAGATTGAGAAGTAGAAATTTAGAATTTGGGGTTTGTAAGATTGTAAAATGCTAGGGGAGAAAGCATTGCATGGTCCTGTTATAAAGTGGTGTTTTTTCTGTGGTTAGAGAGTTAAGAATGCAAGTACACAGAGATCCCAGACTGAAACATTACTATCAAAAGACCAAGCAGCAGTTTTTATCAAGACAATGGACTTCTGCATTCAGCCAATCAAGCTGAACCAGGCAGCTAGTTACCAAGAACCTATTAAATTTAAATCTGATGCGTTTGACAACCTAGGACCAATCCTAATGTGGGAAATATTGATATGACATCAGGAATATAAAAAAACGGGCAGTGGGACAAAGAGGAGAGAGCAATTGCCACCTGCTAGAGATAACAACTCTACAGCAAAAGACTTGCTGCTGTCATAGCTTTATATATGTCTTAATAGAAATCATCATCGAGATAGCAAAGGTACCAAAGAAGAAAGAAATTCCAGACATAGGAATCAACAGAGAAGGCCCAGAATATTCCGGAAGACAGGAAACCTGGTTGTAATTTTAAGAGTGACTAAATCCTATTCTTTTAATAAGTGGGAATTGTATATGTCTGAATAGTATTCCATTAGAATCATGTTCTATATGATGTGTTAAGAATTTAGATAATTTGATCACTATTAGTTAGATAAATAAGTAGTTATGTGTTGATTTTATAGTGATTGTTTGGAATTTTCTTTTGTATTTAACCGCTAAAAGTTGCTGAAGAGTCAGTCACACCACTTCACACACAGCTTTTACAGATTATAGGGTGAGATTCTCCTCTTTTGGGGATTTTGGTATCAGTTCTCAGAGGAGAGGGGGATCAACCTCTGCTTTATAACATTATATCTGTACACACAAGAATCAAGGTGATGCATGAGCAGGACAGGGCAGTTAAAATTGAAGATTAAAGTCTGGCAGTTGCTACTGGGGATTTACTGATGGTCCTTTTCATCCAACTTGATGACAAGAGGTTTAGCCAACAGGTGAAGTGAAGGACTTTCTACAAAGGTACCTTCTCCTTCAGTGAACTTGAGCGCCCCAGCGTTGACCAGCTTCAGTCTATCTGCCTGAATGGCAATATCCGCTTCCACCATCGCGTGTTTCTGAAGGAGATCCTCCACTCCCATTAAATGTTTACCGAAATCCTGTGACAGCAGGTGTACCTAAAAGGAAGGTTCAGCTGTTAGCTTTCTAAAATAGTTAAACATGAGTAAAAAGAGACACACAGACACACACACACACACCACACACACACACACACACACACACACACACACACACACACACACACACACACACACACACACACACACACACACTCAGATAGGGTGCTCTTTATTCCCAAGCTTTGTATGCTAAAACACTCGATTCCAGCCTTGGATGACTGACTGCATAGTCTGCGCGTTCTTCTTGTGTCTGCATGGGTTTCCTCCAATTTCCTTGCACAGTTCAAAAATGTGCAGGTTAGGTTTATTGGCCATGCTCAATTACCCCTTAATATCCCATGTAGAACGTAGAAAATCACATTCTTTATATTATTAATATTGTTAACTAATCCTGCGGTTAGTTCATTGGAAATTACTTCATTTTATGAACTACACTGAGGTTAGCACTGCCGCCTCGCAGCGCTTGAGATCTGGGTTCCATTCCCGGCTTGGGTTACTCTCTGTGTGGAGTTTACACATTCTCTCCACGTCTGCATAGGTTTCCTCCCAAGTCCAAAGATGCCCAGCTAAATGGCCCCTCAGAGTACCCGAACAGGCAACGGAGTGTGGCAACTGGGGGCTTTTCACAGTAACTTCATTGCAGTGTTAATATAAGCTGACTTGTGACTAATAAATAAGCTTTAATCTTTCCCCGACAGTACCAATGTGTGTTTATATAAACAAGAATCCTTCACTTGAAGCGTACTTTCATTTCATCCATCCAGTCGATGATGTGAAGCATCTCCTGGAAGATCTTCTGGAGGGACAAGTTCATCTCCAGCCTTGCCCGCCGAGCATTGAGCAGCTCCAACAGATACTCCCACAGCCGCATGATGTTGTCCTTCCTGGCGATGATCCGCTTAACGTCGTGATAATTTTCCGCGTCCAGTTCCTTTGACACGTCTACCAGGGTCTGCACGCGCTCCTCGTAGGCGGCGATGTCTGCCTCAATTGCCTCGTGCTTCTTCATGGCCGCCTCCACGGCTGGTAGGTCGTAGCCAAAGTTGTCCTGTGGTCAAACGAGACAACAAACACGTAAGACACTGGAACCGTTCAGGGTCGAGACGCGTCCCCACGATTCTACAGCTGAATCCTTGCACGGCAAACAGCAAACTTGTGCAACAACACGTTACGGCCCAAATCATTCCAAACATGCTTGGCGTGACCGTCCCATGACAAGGTTCAGCAGCATTCATACGTTACATGTTACAGCAACATGCAACAGCCACAAGCACACAGAGACAGCCAATAAGAGTACTAAAGGGATCAGCAACTAACTCAAAGCGTTGGCCACAACGGAACAAGCTGACCGATACAATGCCCTGCAACGTTACTTGAGTGTGCTGGGATTCTCCGCAACCTGCCCACCACTGGAATTTGAGCAGGCAATTTGCGGAGAAATTGAACGTCTGGCATGAATTTCCGGCTTTTAGACCAGCACGGCTGGAGAATTCCGCCCCTTGCTTTTAGGTGTGAATTACTGGCTTAATCCAATGCAACACAAATAAAACACCAAGCACTTTTATCCTGGCTATAGGGTTTGAATAATTCGGATTCTGTTCTGGGAAGGGGAGAGGGAGCACACTGACGCGTGGTTCAACACTTTAAGTGTTACCAGCTCCTCCAATTCCCAAGATATAGTACAGAGCCCGTGTATCCAGGCCATATAACCACAAGTAGATAGTTGCAATAGAATGTGGGCAGTAGGGTTTGCGATCTGACATGGTTCCTGGACTTCAGAGTTTTAAAAGCACAATGTTCTGGATCTTGCTGGAAAAAATAAGTGCAATTTAACAAAGCATGGAGCTCTCAGTGTGAGTTAAGTGGCATGGCATTAGCCCCAGTGGTTAGCACCGCTGCCTCACAGTGCCAGGGATGCAGGTTCGAATCTTAGGTCACTGTCTGTGCAGAGTCCGCATGTTCTCTCCGTGTCTACGTGGGTTTCTTCTGGGTGTTCCAGTTTCCTCCCACAGTCCAAGAGATGTGCAGATGAGGTGGATTGACTGTGCTAAATTGACCCTTACTGTCAGAGGGTTAGCTAGGGTTAAATGCATGGGGTTACGGGGATAGGCCTGGGTGGGCTTGTGGTTGGTGCAGACTCGATGGCTCAAATGGCCTCCTTCTGCACTGTAGGGATTCTATGAAAACTGACCAACAGCATCAGGAGATTAACAGATAAGGCGAAACTCCAAGTTTGCAACATTGCATTGTTGTTTTCTTTGCACAAACAATACCTGATCCTCAACACTTATCTTTTTAGAAACTTGCTGGATTTGTGCAACATTTGCGCATTTAACTCACTGCAGAAAATTAGGCCTGGAACTTAAAGTAAGAACTTTAATGCAATGCAATTCAACTGTCCTTGCTCAGAGAGGGAACGGTTTAAACTGTCACTTCTTGCAAGTAGCCAATTGTTGTTGGAGGTTTTAAAAATACCAGATGTTAGGTGTTTCTTGGGATGCAATTTTTCCCCAAAGGGCGTTGGATCAGGTGGGGAAAGCTGTGTGAAACCTGTGGCTTCACAGCTGCTTTATCTCGCCTGGTTTAATAAGTGAGAGTGAGAATCATGCAGCCAGCTGGAGGGGCAGGGCCTAAACACATCGGCAACGCAGGAATCTGAGATCAGGGAGCCTTTCTTTAAATGCCTCTCCGAGCTCAAAGTTAAATTTAAGACCTCCCATTGCTACCCTTCCAACTGTCCCCCCTCCAGCCACAGTCTATGGGCATGGATTCCCTACAGGTAGGAGAAACCCCCTTCCCCCAACTCCCACATGCAAAAAGAGGTGATACCATCTGCAATGACTTCAATCAGGACATTGAGGTTTGCCTATTGGAGTATTAACTCCCGATTAAGGATCCAATTGATGGGCCAATCGGAGTCTTTAACTGGGAGTGTCAGTTCCTCTGGCACTCCCAAAGGTCGACTGCTGACTACCAGCACTCTGTGTATTGCACTTAGAGTTTGTTAATAAAGTTTGGTGAAGGGAATTCTGCCTCCGCAGACTTATTACACCTACCCCACCCCATGGATAAGGGGAGCCCTCACGCCTTTGCAAAAGGGGAACATCCCCTCAGTAGTAAATGGTAACTCACCCTGCTAGTGCCACCTGGCAGTGCCCATTGGCAGTGTGGAGGAGGGGGGCAGTATCCAGGCATGTTCCTCAGCCTCGGGGGGGGGGGGGGGGGGGGGGGGGGGCTCCAGGCAGTTCTGCCCACCTAGCCTGGTCATGAGTAGCTTTCATTTTTGAGATGGTGCTACCACCCCACCGTGAGGGGGTGTGGAGTGGGTGGGAAGGAAACATGGTGGGCAGATGTAACGGCGTCAAGTCCTTTTATAATATGTTAATTTATTTTTAAAAGGGCTTGAATCAAATTGGGTCAGAGAGAGAGAGAGACGAGAGAAGGTCTCAAACTCAGAGTTTCTTGGCGCTATTCCTGTTTTTGGCCGCTCGCGAGGTTTAGCGGCCATTCGGGGATTTGTGCCCCCAGATAAGGGAGCTGTGAGATTGTGGCCATCATTTTCCTGCCAGCCTTTTTCCTCTCTCTTAATCCAATCATCTTTTTCTTTCTCTTTATTTCTCACTCTGTGGTCAACTTCACTCAAATTCATCTTCATTCTCAGTCATCCCTGCATTTCTTCCTAAATCTTTAAATCTCACCAGTTAGAGAGATATACCGTAGTCCCCAAGTTCACTAAGGTCCCAGATGAAACCACCACCCTTCCCACAGGTAGGATAACCACCTTGTACTTCCAACAAGCCAAGATCTGGGGACGCGGGTTCAAATCCTACCAAGGCACAAAAATATTCAGATTGAAAGGATGGAGGTAAGAGCCTCACTAAGGGCAGACACTACAAGCTGGATTTTCGTAGAATCCCACAATGCAGAAGGAGGCCATTCAGCCCATCGAGTCTGCACCGACCCAGAACCCATCCTATTCCCATACATTTAACTTAGCCAGTCCGCTGACACCAAGGGGGGAATTTTGCATCCCAATCCATCTAACCACTATATCTCTGGATTCTGGGAGGAAACCAGAGCATTCGGATAAAACCTACACAGGCACGGGGAGAAACATGCAAATCCACACAGGCTTGGTGACCCAAGCCAGGAATCGAAACTGGGTCCCTGGCGCTGTGAGGCAGCAGTGCTAATCACCGTGCCATCTTTCCCCCCTCAAAACCAGAAAATCCCATCCGAGATCAACAGACCTTTGTTTGATCCGTGCCTGGGAACGGGATGGGAAAACTCCCCCCTACAAATCCAGCAAGATCCGGCCCTCTAAGTTACAATATAGGGCTCGAGCAAGGAGCGTGTAGAACCAGCCAGATTCGTGAATTCTAATTAACTATCTACTGACGTGAAGCAAAGCACTGCTCAAGTAAAACTAACAAAGAACTTTATTAATACTTTGCCTTCACCATCCTGAATTGCTGCTACACAAAATAATATGTTTTAGTTTCAGTAGAGGGCTAAGGCAGAGTTAAAGACATGACAGTTTTACATTCTTTGAATAAAAACAATACCAAAGACATTCACTTATATCCAAACCAATGCAGCAAATTAATGATTCTAAGTTCATGTTTAACAGGACTGATTCGGGTCACTGCATAATCCTTCCAAAAACCTTCTCTTGACACTTTTTAGATTACAGTGAGATAATGGGGACAAACGTATGTGGGATCTTAAAATTGAACTTTTCAAAAAGCTTCACTGCTAAATAGTAAGTTTTTGGTGATAACATTATAATGAATTGTTGTGACACTCCCGTCTTGCTGTACAGTCACAGGCTGAACAGACCAGAGCTGCACATTTTATTGGGTGCCGTTTCCACAGGCGCATGTTCACTGTGGTATCTGTCATTTCAGCAATCTCAGACACAGGGAGAGAGGACTGGCTGGTTTTGGGAAGTGATTAGAACAGAAAGAAATGGAGACATTGATAATACAGTTCCCTCAAACAACCAATGTTAGAAATCCCTTTCCAAAATACCATCATCTGCACTCAAAAACTTAACCAGCTATGGGCTTTATTCAATCAGTTTTTGCATGTCTACTCCATAGTAAAATAGAGTGTGTGTGTGTTGTGTGTGTGTGTGTCTGCGCACATGTTCTGTGTGTATGTACACGTGTTCTGTCTGTGTACGCACATGTTCTGTGTGTACATGCCTGTGTTTGTACATGTTCTGTCTGTCTGTGTGTCCCCGTATGTATTTGTGTGCACACATATTCATTGTGGCTGTGTGCGTGAATATTGTGCTCATGCATATTCAGTGTGTCGGTGTGTGCACATGTTCTGTGTGTGCACGTGTCTGTATGTATACGGGTTCTGTATGTCTGTGTGCATGCTTGTTTGTGTGCACACATGTTCTTTATGTCCGTGTGCGTGTGTGTTGTGCGCATGTGTATTCGGTGTGTGTGCATGCATACGTTTGTATCTATGTGCACACATGTTCTGTGCATGTGCATATGTTGTGTGTGTGCCCATTTGTGTGTGTCTGTGCATGTGTATGTGTGTTCATGACATGTATATGTGTATCTAACATTATATGACAAATTATACACAATTTTGCAATTTGCTACCCCAAGTAAGTCACTTGTCTGGCAGCTGGTAACCACACAGAATTTTACATCTTTAACGCCAGCTTTTAAAGTCCAGAATATCACTCATGTGTCAAAATAAAAGGAAGCTATCAATTATGAATGAGGTAGCATGCTGAGTTCAACCCAGCTACCCTGTCCTGGGAGCTCTGTTGTGAAGAAGCAGCCAATTCATGTTATAAGGCCATCTTAAGGTCACTTGCAAAGCCAGTTGGGGGTGGCATGAAGTCACAACAATCTCAGACTTCACCTGATTACACACAGCATTTGCAGAAGTACGAGAACAGTTAGTTTGCCTGCGACAAATGGTGTGTGCCCTGAGAAGTCTGGATCTGAAACTTGGGACAGAGTAACACTGATCTATTCTTGCAGGTCCTCTAGTTCAGCGTAAATCATTTTTACACGATCTTTCTCAACTATCTGCCAAGGGCATGGACAGAATTTTTTTTTATTCATTTGTGGGGCATGGGCATCGCTGGCTGGCCCATTGCATTTATTGCCCATCCCTAGTTGCCCTTGAGAAGGTAATGGTGAGCTGCCTTCTTGGATCGCTGCAGTCCATGTGTTGTGGGTTGACCCACAATGCCGTTATGGAGGGTATTCCAGGATTTTGGCCCAGTGACTGCGAAGGGATGGCGATGTATTTCCAAGTCAGGATGGTGAGCGGCTTGGAGGGGAACTTGCAGGTGGTGGTATTCTGCTGTCCTTGTCCTTCCCAGGTGGAAGTGATTGTGGGTTTGGATGAATTGCTGCAGTGCATCTTGTATCTTTACGCCAACCCTCCCTTCAGCAAGTTCTGGGGGGGATGGTGCAGGGAAATTGCATGGAGAGGATTCTCTCTGGGTCAGGAATGGGACACATTCATCAAAAGTTCCCTTGTAACAGAGAGCACCCTCCACTTTAAGTCCCGTGACTGGATTAGTATCCAAAGACCCAAGGCAAGACCCTGAGGATCTGGGTTCAAATCTCACCACGGCAGATGGTGAAATTCTAAAACAAAGAAAATATGGAATTAAAAAGTCCAATGATGACCATGAAACCACTACTGATGGTCAGAAAAACCTACCTGGCTCACTATAGTCCTTCAGAGAAGGAAATATTCCATCCTTACCTGCTCTGACCTACAGGTGATTCCAGACCAACAATGATATGGTTGACTCTATCATAGATGAGCAATAAATGCTGGCTCAGCTAGGGATATCCACACCCTGTGAATGAATAATAGGCCCAGTGCCTTTGGACCTGCATTCCCAATTTCCCCCCAGCCTAACCCCCTGAGACGCCAATTAAACCCCCTCTTCTTTGTAGTCCCCCCACCCTAAGCATTCCCTAATGTCCCCACTTTGGCACTCCTGCCACTTAAATTTGTCCTCTGGTTCCTGGGACTTGGTGAGAGGCAGTTCCCTGCAGAGCTGCTCCCAGCCACCGCAGCGCTGTGCATGGAGATCTGCCAGACATTCCGATTGACCGACAATCTCCAAGATGGGACATCCTCCTGAGTGAGGGGCCGAAGTCCCACCTTAAAGCAATCAATGCCCATTAAAGTATTAAGTGGCAGCAGGGCTGCTGAAATCAGACATGTTCTCCACCGATTCTTTGGATGGTGGGGGCTCTCGCTCATGTCTCAAGTTTGGGTTTTTATTGGGCATGGCAAGATTTTGAAAATTTCCATTGATGAACGGGCTCTATGGTTGTGCGAAGTGAAAATTGAAAAGATCTTTCAATACCTGAGTGACAACACTGCGTTAGTATCTGTGTGCGAGTTTTCCCACGATAAAACAAAATGGTTCTTTACCTGTGACACCAGCCGCTGATTCTCACACAACCACGTCTCTCTCATCAAGGCCTTGCGGTCAAACCGGCGCGCTAACTGCTCCAGTTTCTCCTGTCTGATCAGTTCGTTTCTGAGGACTAGCTCACGTTCGTGCTCTGCCTTCTCCAGCCGTTCCCAACCCTGTTCCGAACCACCAGGTACAAAAAGTCACAAAGAAATATTGAGGTAATCGGCCTAAAAGAACAAGAATGCTTCTCTCACACAAAAACAGAAAATCTCAGCAGGTCTGACAGCATCCGTAGAGAGGGAGAAGAGCCAACAGTTCCAGTCCAGGTGACCCAAGTAAGTAAGATTATTTATTAGTCACAAGTAGGTTTACATTCACACTGCAATGAAGTTGCTGTGAAAATCCCCTAACTGCCACACTCTGGCACCTGTTCAGGTACACTGAGGGAGAATTTAGCACGGCCAATGCACCTAAACCTTCACATCTTTGGACTGTGGGAAGAAATCAGAGCACCCACAATTGATAAGCAATCAAATCAGAAACCCACGCAGACATGGGGTGAATGTACAAACTCCACACAGACAGTGACCCAAGCCGGGAATTGAACCCTGGTCCCTGGCACTGTGAGGCAGCGGTGCTGACCACTGTGCTGACCCTTCATTCAATTCTGAGGAAGGGTCTTCTAGATTTGAAATGTTGGCTTTATTCTCTCTCCACAGATACTATCAGATCTGCTGAGATTTTCCAGCGTTTTCTTGTCTTTGTTTCAGATTCCAGCATCCACAGTATTTTGCATTTAAGAACATTTCCTTAGCTGAAGCGACGCAGATAGAATTTAGTCTAGCGATTACAGTTAGAACTCTCCAGACAATTACACGATTTCTAAAATTCCAAAGTGCATGCTATGGGCATGAACCTGATGATATTCCCAACAAGTGGTGGGTAAGATCGATTGTGTTCTTAGAACATAGAAAAACTACAGCACAAACAGGCCCTTCGACCCACAAGTTGCGCTGATCATATCTCTACTAGGCTTACTTATAACCCTCAAGTCCCATGTACTCATCCAGAAGTCTCTTAATAGATCCTATTGAATTTGCCTCCACCATCACCGACGGCAGCCAATTTCACTCACCAACACCTTCTGAGTGAAAAACTTACCCCTGACATCTCCTCTGTACCTGCTCCCCAGCACCTTAAACCCGTGTCCTCTTGTGGCAGCCATTTCAGCCCTGGGAAAAATCCTCTGAGAATCCACCCGATCTATACCTCTATCAGGTCCCCTCTCATCCTTCATCTCTCCAAGGAGAAAAGACCAAGCTCTCTCAACCTATCCTCATAAGACATGCCACCCAATCCAGGCAACATCCTTGTAAATCTCCTTTGCATCCTTTCAATGGCTTTCATATCTTTCCTGCAATGAGATGACCAGAACTGAGCACAGCACTCCAAGTGGGGTCTAACCAGGGTCTTATAAAGCTGCAGGATTATCTCCCAATGGGAACACAACTTCGAGATCTTGAACTCCACTAGTAACCTCAGAGTGAAGGTGGGCTTATGATTTTGTCTTATAAATGGGTAGGGATAGACAATAAACACTGGCCTTGTCATTGACAATCACATCCCAAGAGCAAATTTAAAAATAACTTATGCTATTATCAAAGGACTACCCAGTGTATGGGTGGCACAATGGTCTTTGACTGGGTCCAAAGACTCAAGGAAAGATCTGGGGACCCGGATTCAAATCCCACCATGGCAGATGATGAAATTCTTAAACAAAATCTGGAATTAAGAAGTCTAATGATGACCATTATTGATAATCAATAAAAATCCATCAGGTTCGCTGATGTCTCTTAGGGAAGGAAATATCTCATCCTTCCCAGGCCTGGCCTACATGTGACTCCAGACACACAGTAACATGATTGACTCTTAAATGTCCTCTGGAAGGCAATTAGGGATGGACAATAAATGCTGGCCCACATCCTGTGAGTGAATAAAAGGCCGAGGGGCCATTGGACCTGCATCCTTGCCCTCCCCCAGGCCTAACCTCCTGGGTCGATGTAAACCGTTGCTCCATAGCACAGGTGACTACACATTTCAGTGCAGGTGATACACTTTGAGACATCTGCAAAGATGCCACATAAACATCAACTATGATTCAACAGGAACTAAGCAAATAAAATTGGAGGAAAATGGACAAAGTCCATGATTGAAAAGTTAAGAACATTTTCAGAATAAATTTTAAAATGAATTCATCCTACACAATGCACTTTCTCCTCTGACTGAAATAATACCTAAGTTCATAAGATATAGGAGCAGAATTAGGCCATTCGGCCCATCGAGTCCGCTTCGCCATTCGATCATGGCTGATATGCTCCTTGTCCCCATTTTCCTGTCTTCTCCCCAGAACCATTCAACCCATTACCAATTAAAAATCTGTCTAACTCTCCTTAAATTTACCCACTGTCCCAGCATCCACCGCACTTTGGGGTAGCGAATTCCACAGATTCACAACCCTTTGGGAAAAGTAGTTTCTCCTCAACTCTGTTTTAAATTTGCTGCCCTTCATCCTAAGACTATGACCTCTCGTCCTAGAATGCCCTACAAGAGGAAGCATCTGCTCCGTGTCTATTTTATCCACACCTTTTATTATCTTGTATTCCTCAATTTAATCTCTTCTCATTCTTCTAAATTCCAGGGAGTTTCGACCTAAACTGTTCAATCCCTCTTCATACGACAAACCCCTCATCTTTAGAATCAGTCTAGTGAACCCCCTCTAAACTGCCTCCAATGTCACTACATCTTTCCTCAAATAAGGGAATCAAAACTGTGCACAGTGCTTCTGGTATGGCCTCACCAATGCATTATATAGTTGCAACAATACTTCCTCACCTTTATATTCCATTCCTTTCGCTATAAATTTCAACATTCCATTCGCTACATTGAAAAAGAAAACTTTTCAAGAGCATTGCAATCAAAAGTTGCTTTCCAACATATTGAACCTAAAACTGAATTTTTGAATGGAACATTGATATCCCCAGTTCATGCATCAGCAAACTACAGATAGTAAGCAATATTAAGATACTCCTCATTTCTATAATCGCTTCCCAAATGTCTGTTTAAATGAATGCCAAGTCTTGGTTGCTCTTCTATACTGCTGTATCAGAGAGTTTGCATAACTGCAGAGTCACATCACTCCGGTGAATAGCACAGGGATTAAATTTTTCTTTACTCTATCAGGACATCACAGGCTGGGCCGCCTTATGTTGCCCATCCCTAACTGTCCTTGAACTAAGTGGCAATTAAGAGTCAACAAATTGCTGTGGGTTTGAAGTAGGCCAGACCAGATAAGGAAGGCAAATTTCCTTCCCCAAAGGACATTTTTTTTAAATTAATCACAAGTAGGCTTACATTCACACTGCAATGAAGTTAGTGTGAAAATCGTCGAGTCGCCACACTCCAGCGCCTGTTCGAGCACTGAGGCAGAATTCAGCATTCAATAAGTCTGCACATCTTTGGACTGTGAGAAGAAATCCGGAGCACCCGGAGGAAACCCGTGCAGACATGGGGAGAACGTGTAAACACAGACAGTGAACCAAGCCAAGAATTGAACCTGAGTCCCAGGCGCTGTGAGGCAGCAGTGCTAACTACTCTACCGCTGTGCCACCTTTAGTGAACGAGGTGGGTTTTTTCGACAATCGGGAATGGCTTTATGGTCATCAGTAGATTCTTAATTCTAGATATTTTTTATATTGAATTCAAATTCCACAAAGTGCTGTGGTGGGATTCAAACCTGGGTCCTCAGAATATTAGCTGAGTTTCTGGATTAATAATCTAACAATAATACACCTAGACTATTGCCTCCTCAAAGGATTTTACAACAACGGTCATCATTAGACTTTTAAATTCCAGATTATTTACTGAATTTAAATTATACCCTGCAGCTACAGTGGGATTTGAACCCAGGAGAAGCATTCCTGGTCTTTGGATACTAGTCAGTGACAGTTCCACTGTGCCATCAGCTCCCCTGAATCCGACCAACAGTTAAAATGGTTAAAGACGCCTGGGTGTAGCTGCTTTCTCAAACAGTTTGCAGGATTGTGAAGCAAGGAGAACTCTTACCCTGTTGATGTCGGAGATGAGCTTGCCCTCATGCGGGGTATACACCTTTTGGTTGTTAGCTCTCATCCTGCTCTGGATGGAGAACAGCAGCACCTCGAGGTTACCTTTCTCCTGGAACCTGTCAGAGGGAGGGGGTTAGACGTTCCGCTTAGTTTTGATGCAGTTCAACAAACACCGTGGCACAGACAAACAAAACAGCCACAAATCAATATCCTGAAACTGGTGCAGCACGCTGGAAAAGAAACATTAATCACACAACAGAGAAGGGAATGTACAACACTTTGGAAAAGCTTTTTCATCCATTGTTTCAGTGAGATGCCAAAGCAAAGCTGCCTAGCTCGGCTGGTTACAATTTGTTATTGTTCAAGTCTATTTTTAGGCACCCGTGTGATTTAGTATTTCAACAGTTATGCAGTGCAGACTTTTACGGTTCAAATCTTGGAATTTCCACTGAACCAGACTTGCCTTTTAACAGTGTACAGGGTAAAAGTGCTGTTTTAAAATAGGCAGCACTGATTATTGAATCGCTACAGTGCAGAAGGAGGCCATTCAGCCCATTGAGTCTGCACCGATAACAATCCCGCCCGAGCCCTATCCCCTTGGCCTCATGTATTTACCCTGCTAATCCCTCTAACTTACGCATCCATTTAGCGTGGCCAATGCACCAAAGATCTTTGGACTTTGGGAGGAAACTGGAGCACCCAGAGGAAGCTCATACAGTCATGGGGGGAACATTGGTCCCTAACGTCGTAATATGGCAGTGCGAAACACTGTGTCACCATGCTGCCTTTAAGAATCCACTGCCTAGGGCTAGAACCACAGGAAAATTGAATCCCTACATTGCAGAAGGAGGCCATTCGGCCCACTGGATCTGTATTGACTCTGCAAAAGAGCATCTTACCCAGGCTTATCTCATGGCTCGATCCCCCTGATCCCACACATTTACTGTGGTTAATTCATTGGAATTGAACCCGAGGCCTTGGCGCTATAAGGCAGCAGTGCCAACCATTGTGTCACCTGGTTGACGAGTGACTCACCGACCAGCAATCTCTATCAATCACCACTCATACATAACATTGAAGTGCTTCACCTTATCCTCACAGTGGAAACTTCGCACTCAAAGCTCAGAGAATGCCAGCTATTCAGGTACGACAACCACATCACCCAAAAGAAACTGCGCAACATTTGCTGTTTGACTTTGGACTGGGACGCTTTGGAGATCCAGCCCAGAGACGATGCATTCCTACCTTACCTTCCTACACTGTTCCTGCCCCTGCAACTGTGGGGCGTGACTCAGTTGGCGGGATCTTTTTATTGCCAAGATCTCCAAGAAGATAATCCGCAACTCGCACATCCCTGAGAATCGGAGTAGACCAATTGACCACTGGGGCTCCAGCAGAACAGCCTTGACATTTCAGCTGGAATTTTAACTCTCTGCCCACCACAGAGTTGGAGCAAACAGGAGATTGGAAATGTCTGTTGATCTTGGGCAGGGTTTTAAGGTTTCGGGATGAGTGAGGTCGTAAAATCCCACCCCTTGTTTTGCACAAGAATTGTCTACCTGACAATACCCCTACGCAGGTCTGGGAGTTGCTTAACTTGTCATCACCTCTGCCCATCCCTAGTTGCATTTATTCAAAGGATAGTTGCGAGTCAAGCACATTGCTGTGTCTCTGGAGTTACATATAGGCCAAACCGGGTAAGGATGGTAGATTTCCTTCCCTAAAGAACATTAGTGAACCAGATGGGTTTTTTCAACAGTGGTCATTGGTCAATTCTTAATTCCAGATATTTTTTATTGAATTTCTACCATCTGCTATGGCGGGATTCGAACCCGGATCCCCAGAGCATCAGCTGAGTTTCTGGATTAATAGTCTAGTGATAATACATTAGGCCATCACCACCTCACCCCAACTTCAGTAACTAATTAAGAGAATACTAACAAGTAAGAGTTCATTAAATTATGTCTGATATTCATATCAATTTGTTCATGTGTAATTTCTTTGCCTGCAATGTTAACAGAGCCCATTTATTTTGAATGGGTTAATTTAATTTAAATTTTGAACAGAGAAATGTCAGTCAAATACATCAACGTGTTTATATGGGGTCACAGCAAAGTAAGTCACTTAATAGTCTAGTGATAATACCACCGAGCTATCATTCTCAAACAAGACATACTTAATCATTCCACAGCACAATGGCAGGGCTAGAAACATCAAAGGTAGTCAGAGAACAGAAATCATTGAAAGATTTAAAAGTTTGCAGCAAGTCCCCTCCTGCAACTTACTTGGAAGGTTTTTCCACAGTGCGGTACGTGTTGAAGACTTGCAGTTGTTGTTGTACTCCAGTCAACGAGTTGGCAAACTTCCGATTGTTGAGGATAATGATGGTCTGCTCGATCCAGGTCAGCAAGTCCGAAGCCAATTCTTCGTACTTGTCGATCATCTTCTGGGTTTCGATTGCATTGTCCAGCACCTGGATAAAGAGGAAGCATAATGATGGATGCCTTGAGTCCTTAAATCCCTTCCGATATGCTGGAACTGAACATAATATGCTCTTCTGGGGTTGAGGTAGCAATTTGTCCCACTCTTTCTTAATCATGGGAAAAGGCTGGTTTCCAAAATAAGGACACGTGACAAACAAGAGCGAGCAGCCTTTGAACATGGAGTAAGAAATCGCAGATGCCACACAATAACTTGGTTGCGTATTCCGAGTAACACTTGGCTTAACCGTAAATGAAAGAATTTGGGGGGATATTTTCCCAATTCCTGTGGCAGGGGAAGGGGTGGAACATACAGAGGTTCCATCACATTGGGCAGGATTTTCCGGTTTTGGGGCGAGCGTGGATGAAAAATTGAAGTCAAAGAAGTTACATTCTCGAAATCCCAGAATGTTGCAAAACTACTTATTTCCTTGCTGCGATTTGATTGAACGAGATGGGGAGGGGGGAGAAGAGGTGTGGTGGGAGCATAATTGATGTAGAGGGCTTCACTCGACATTATTTCTGTACGAGTGTGTTCTCAGAATACTTATTGTATCGCTACCCTTACTGGAGAAGTGCGAGGTGATCTTTGGGAGAGATTGAGATCAGGCTTTGAACTCTGAAGATATTGGGCAGGGTTTTACGACCTCGTTCAGGCAAGGTTGGAAATTCCCACCCAAGGACAACAGAGATTCTCATTGTCGGAACCTCGCCCACTCCAATTCCATGGCGGACGAGGGGTAGAGTTCCACCCATTGTCTATTTATAATTAAATCTGGAACTGTTTGGACAAAAACTGCAATAGATTAATCAATTATTATAATGACTGTTCAACGAACTAAAATTAATCAAAGAACCTTTCAGCACAAAAGGTGGCCATTCAGCCCATTGTTCCCATGCTGGTTCCTTGAAACAGCAATCCAATTAATCCCACAGCCTGACTCTATCTCAATTTTTTGCTTGACAAGTAAATATCCGATCCTTTTCTGAAAATTGAGTGGTTGAGGGGAAGCCAGTGGATGTGGTTTATTTGGATTTTACGAAGGCTTTCGACAAGCGATTAGTGTGTAAATCTAATTTTAGTGTGGGATTGGAGGTAGTGCATTGAGATGGATAGAAAATTGGTTGGCAGACGGGAAACAAAGAGTAGGAATAAATAGATTGTTTTCTGAATTGCAGGGATCAATGCTGGGACCCCAACTATTAACAATGTGAATGAGATGAGAATAGAATCATAGAAACTCTACAGTGCAGAAGGAGGCCATTTAGCCCATCAAGTCTGCGCCAGCAAAATTCCCACCACAGGCCCTATCCCCTGAACCCCACACATTTACTCTAATTAATGCCTCTAATCTTTACATTCCGGGACACTAAAGAGCAATTTAGCACGGCCAATCAACCTAACCCACACATCTTTGGAGGAAACCAAAGCGCCCAGAGGAAATCCATGCAGTCACAGGGAGAATGTACAAACTCCACATAAGCAGTGAGCCAAGCCAGGAATCGAACGTGGGTCTCTGGAGCTATGAGACAGTAATGTTAACCACTATGCCATCCCAAGGATACTAAATGTAATATTTCCAAATTTATAGATGACACAAAGCTAGGTGGGAGAGTGAACTGTGAGGAGGATGCAGCGAGGCTGAAGAAGGCAAATTTCTTGTTAACATTCTGAAAAATGATTAGATTGTACCTGCTCCGAAGGAATTGGCTATTTAAACAAACAATTCTATTTAACACCGACCTTTCCGATCCTTTTCCCTTCCACTGCCAGTGCTTTCATCTTTGAGAAGTAATGATAAAATGCCACCACGTAGGTGATGATTGATTTCTCGTCTGGATTCTCTGTAAATACATCTGTGAAGAGGAGAAACGTGAGAATTCTTTCTTAATTGGGCATCACTCTGTGCCAAAGAAAGGAGAACATTTTTATCACGGCATCAGGCACCATATGCACAATTTCATTTTGGAAATCCAAAGTGCATTTTACTCCAAAGCTGGCCAAACAATGTTTGCCTGGCAAAAAAAAACTTCACCTTCGAAATATATTAAATAAATCCTGTTATTGCTGTGGTTTGTTGCAAAATAACATCAATTACAAAGGACAGAACTATTAATGCTATATTGATTAATTAAAATACACAGGTGAAGTGCTATGTTTAATTAAATCATGATTTAATCTCATTTCAAATCTTTTTAGTTTATAACCAATTGTTCATTTCCCTCATGTTGGTTATGTGTCTCTCTCTATCTCCTATCTGTCAGCTGCCCCTTCTACAAATCCCCTCTTCTGGCTGATTGATTAAAGCAATATAAGGCCAAAAAAAAACAATTAAGTAAACTGTGTTAGTTTAATTTTCTCTCTTCCCCTCAATTGTTTGGGCTGCGCAGTGGCACAGTGGTTAGCACTGCTGGTTCACAGTGTCTGGGACCTCGGTTTGATTCCCAGCTTAGGTCACTGCCTTTGCAGAGTTTGTGCATTCTCCCCATGTCTGCATGGGTTTCCTCCAGGTGCTCCAGTTTCCCCTCACAGTCTGAAAGATGTGCTGGTTAGGTGCATTGATCCCAGTAAGTGCTGGACTGTGGTGAATAGGGGATTTTCACAGTAATTTCATTGCAATGTTAATGTAAGCCTTACTTGTGACTAATAAATAAACTTTAAATTAATATGTTATTGTATCTCAATTGATTCTTATTGATGCCAAAACAACGCAAGATATTAGTAATTCAATTATTATTGCACCTAGAGAACAAGATTGCCGGGACACGGGGTTAGGAAGCAGACATGTATAATGCTGCAGCTACAAAGAAACTCTACATTGCAGAAGGAGGCCAATCACCCTATTGAATCTGCACCAACAACAATCCCACCCAGGCTCGACTCCCCCACTATGTTACCCTAATAATCCCTCTAGTTTAGCACATCCCGAGATACTAACTGGCAATTTAGCATGGCCAACCAACCTAATCCACACATCTTTTGGATTGTGGGAGGAAACCGGAGCACCCGGAGGAAATCCACGCAGACACGGAGAGCACATGCAGACTCCACACAGACTGTCATTCCATGCTGGAATTAAACCGAGGTCGCTGGAGCTGTGAGGCAGCAGTGCCAATCACTCTGCCACCGTGCTGCCTGCGATGCAGTTCAAAGAATGAGGAACACAATGTCAGTCCTACATCTGAATTCACTTGTGCATGCTTGACATTTCAGCACGGTGGTTAGCACTGCTGCTTCACAGCGCCAGGGACCCGGGTTCGATTCCCAGCTTTGGGTCACTGTCTGTGTGGAGTTTACACATTCTCCCCATGTCTGTGTGGGGGTGCTCTGGTCTCCCCCCATATTCTGAAAGATGTGCCGGTTAGGTACGGTGACCTGAACAGGTGCTGGACTGTGACAACTTGGGGAATTTCACAATAACTTCATTGCAGTGTTAATGTAAGAATACTAATAAATAAATTCTAATGTTAGGGACATGGGACTGGGAAATGGATCTTTTTAATCCATTAAGCACCCTCTTTTTAGTAACACACTTATTTCATATCTCTGAAGTTTATTTGGCTACACATACACAATTAATTATTCAGAACCACCTGCTTACCCTCAGGATCCAGTAGCTTGGTCACACCCAGCTGTTGTTCAGCAATGTTAAAGGCCTGCTGTAAATTGTACGTAGCATTGGACTGTTTCAGTTTATTAAAGTCAACCAGATCGGGCCTGAAGAAAGAGAGATACATTTAAAATATGTCCACTTAGTCACGGATCATTCATATGATGAATATTTGAATGTGATGAATATATTGAATACTGAATATTTGAGATATCAAACCACACGAGAATGTTGACAAGAACTCCAAAATTCAGATGCAGCCATTCTCATTTTAAACCTTTATGGTTTTTTTACAATCTTATCACAGAATCCCTGCAGTGAGGAAGGAGGCCATTCAGCCCATCAAGGCTGCAGGGACAACAATCTCACCCATAACCCCATGAATTAGAACAGAATTGAATCCCTATAGTACAGAAGGAAGCCATTCGGTCTGTTGAGTTTGTACCAACCACCATCCCACCCATATCTGCCATAATCCCACACAATTACGCTGCTAATCCCCCTGACATTAAGAGCCAATTTAGCATGGCCAATCAACCTAACCTGCACATCTTTGGACAGTGGGAGGGAACTGGAGCATTTCAGAGGAAACCCACGCAGACACGGGGAGAACATGCAGACTCTGCACAGACAATGACCCAAGGCCAGAATTGAGCCCTGGTCCCTAGCGCTGTGAGGCGACAGTGCTAACCACTGTGCCACCATGGTGTACCAGACTTCCCTTGCCTTCTCCTGCAGTCTTTCTCTAACTAATACACTTTACAGGACTCTGGCAGGCTTCTTTATCCCATACAATCACAGCAGCGAGCTCCTTGAATCAACAATCATTCACCTTACTGGCAACAGTAACTAACTGAAGTACCCACTTGCAAATATGTTTACATCCCAAACTAGCACTGACAAAACATGAAAAACAGATGAGATTAGATTATGTTGAGGCATGAGAAAGGAGCAGGTTTGAAAAGAAAGAAACAAAAATCTAGCGAGAGAAAAACAGTTTGCAAATTAACGGTGACTTTGTCCCTGACCGTGCACAGAATGGTGAACATTTGTGGTGTAGAATGAGTTTGTTTGGCCCATTATTTCTGTGTTAGCTGTGGCAAAACAGCATTATTCAGTGCAGAGACATAAATTTTATTGAATTCTTATAGCGTAGAAGGAGGCCATTCAGCCCATCAAGTCTGCACCGACCACAATCCCACCCAGGCCCTATTCCCGTAACCCCTCATATTTACCCTGCTAATTCTCTGACACTAAGGCCAATCAACCTAACCCACACATCTTTGGAGCATCGGAGAAAACCAGAACACCCAGAGGGTACCCTTGCAGACATGGGGACGATGTGCAAACTCTATACAGACAGTCACCCAAGCCAGGAATCGAACCTGGGTCCCTGTTGCTGTGAGGCAGCAGTGCTAACCACTTGCTGTCCATAAAGCCATATAAAAAAGCAGAACAGCAGTTTTGGTTTTATAAACAAGGGGGGGGTGGTCATTATATGAATAAATGAGTTTATGATAAATTTGTACCAGGCACTGGCTGGGCCAATGCCAGAAAAACTGAGCGCAGAAGAAACAAAGTGGGCATACAACACAGATTCATCAAGCAAAAACTGTATTTGTCAGGAGATTTGAGACACTGGGATTATTTACTCTGGAGCAGAGAAGAATGATAGTGATTTCACTGAGGTTTTCTGCTGAATTATGAATCGCAATGATAAGGGAAGACTACGTCCTCTGTCTGTATTGATTTGTGGCATGTTTTCATCAAAATCATAGAACCCCTACAGTGCCGAAGGAGGCCATTCAGCCCATCGAGTCTGCACCGACCACAATCCCACCCAGGCCCCATCCCCATAATCTCATGCATTTACTGTAGCTAGTCCCCTGACAGTGCAGAAGGAGGCCAATCAGCCCACTGAGTTTGCACCTACAACAATCGTATCCCAGACCCTATCCCCACAAATTTTCCCCACTAATCCCTCTAATCTATACAATCCAGGATGCCAACGGTCAATTTAGCATGGTCAAGCCACCTAACCAGTCTTTTGGACTGTGGGAGGAAACCAGAGCATCTGGAGGGAACCCATGTAGGCACGGAGAGAATATGCAAGTTCCACCCATTCAGTGACCCAAGCCGGGAATCAAACCCAGGTTCCTGGTGCTGACAGGCAGCAGGGCCAGTCATTGCAAGACATGTTGGAAAGCCTCCTCCGAAAAATCTAAGCGTATTATGGATGGGACTTACGGGCCACGCTCGTCCAAATCTGGAAAATCCCACCTGAGGTCAACAGACCTCTGTACAGACCATCCCCTTGCCCATTCCAATTACCATGGTGGGCAGGATGTGAAAGTTCCGTCCAACACTTGCTATATCTACAGAATTCATCTTATTGTTAGATGCCCTTAGGTTGGGTGGGCATTAATCTTTGTAAACTGTCCTCCACCACCCCATTCTGCATTCTCTCCTTTCCTTCTCCCCTATGTAATCTATGAAGGGTATGTTATGTCTGTATAGTGCAAAAGAAACAATATTTTTCATTGTATACTAATACATGTCACAATAATAAATCAAATCAAAAATCCTATGACTGTAACTCAACATTCCGCACATAATCCTGCTCCCATGCCCACTTGTCTGTCTGCTACAATGTACAGTAAGAAGTCTCACAACGCCAGGTTAAAGTCCAACAAGTTTATTTGGCACAAGCTTTCGGAGTCTCACTCCTTCTTCGGGTGAGTAAAAAGCTGTGTTCATAGACAGGGCATATACAGACACAACTCAACGTATAAGATTATGGTTAGAATGTGAGTCTTCCAATGTATTCCAAACATTATCTTGTAAGTTGAGTTTGTGTCTGTATACGCCCTGTTTGTGAACACAGCTCCTCACTCACCTGAAGAAGCAGCAATGCTCCGAAAGCTTGTGGTACCAAATAAACCTGTTGGATTTTAACCTGGTGCTGTTAGACTTTCCTCTGTGCTTACCCCAGTCTAACACCAGCATCTCCACATCACTGCTGCAATATTCCAGTGAAGCTCAATGTAAACTGGAGGAACAGAATCTCATCTCCTGGTTAGGCACTTTACATCCTCCCGGTCTCAATATCAAATTTGACAACTTCAATGATTCACTCCACTCCACCCTGACCCCTTTTGTTTTCACTTTATTTAATTTTTTATTGTTGTCTATCTTTTATTTCTTTATTGTCTTTCTTCATTTTTCTTTCCCCCTACTTTATCCCCCCTTTCCTTACCTTTTCTCTCCTTTGCCCTTTTTTTTCAAATTTTATCTCACTTCCACCCATTCTCTGCACCCCCCCTCCCTCCCAGCCTTTATCTGTCTCAGTTTACCTTCTAATTTCAGCTTCTCTGCTGTTTGGCTGTTCACAGCCTTTATTCTCTCTATTCTCACCATTAGCACCTCTTAGCCTTTCCCCTGGTTTCTGTGGCTATGACTCATCTTTCATTCCCTCACCCTGCAGTATAAATATCTCCCACTTTCTCTGCCTTTTAACTTTGACAAAGGGTCATCTGGACTCGAAATATCAGCTTTTTTCTCTCTTTACAGATGCTGCCAGACCTGCTGAGATTTTCCAGCATCTTATTTTTTGGATTCTGCACCCTTTCCTTTCCTTCTCCCCCTTGTACTCTATGTATGGTATGCTTTGTCTGCATAGCGCACAAGAAACAATATTTTTCACTGTATCCTAATGCGTACAATAATAATAAATCAAATCAAAATGTACAATGTCCTCTTCCAGTGAGTTGTCTTGAGCTCTGCTAACAGTTTCTGAATTAATTTCTCATTAGAGGCACTTTCTAACAATTGGACCATATCTACAGACCCACGCTGAATGCTCCCAGGTCCTGCTGATGACCTTTGTCTCACTTTACCTGTGTTTGTGAATAAGAGCATTAAATGCCATTCCATCCTTCCAGCTCGATGTAAAGTTCCGAATGTTGACGTTGGGGTAACTAGGCAAAAAGAAAATTGAATCATAGAATCCCTACAGTGCAGAAGGAGACCATTCAGCCCATCGGCTCCACATCAATCACAATCGCATGCAGGCCCTATCCCCATAACTATAGTTGAAGGGGATTAAAAAATGCTTCTGTTTTTAAAAGAAACTTTGTAACTTTGATAAAAGTTCAGAGTAATGCTTCAAAATTATTGTCTAACAGGATAAAAGTTTAAAGTTCCAAAGTTTTAAAGTTTATTTATGAGCCACAAGTTGGCTTACATTAACACTGGAATAAAGTTACTATGAAAATTCCCAGCGCCACATTCCGGTGCCTGTTCGGGTACACTGAGGGAGAATTTCGCATGGTCAATGCACCTAACCAGCATCTCTTTGGACATTAAGGGGAACTTAGCACAGCCAATGTCCCTAACCAACACGTCTTTGGATATTAAGGGAGAATTTACATGGCATTGCACCTAACCAGCACATCTTTGGACGTTAAGGGAGAATTTAGTACAGCCAATATCCTTAACCAGTATGTCTTTGGACATTAAGGGAGAATTTAGCATGGCCAATCCAATCTAACCAGGACATTTTTCAGACTGTGGGAGGAAATGGGAGTACCCAGAGGAAACCCACGCAGGCATGGGGGAGAGTGGGGCAGACTCCAAGCGGACAGTGAACACTGCTGCCTCACAGCGCCAGGGACACGGGTTCGATTCCCGACTTGGGTCACTGTCTGAAAAGTGCGAGGTGACGCACTTTGGAAGAAATAATTTGACAAGAAAGTACTCAAGCAATGGTAGAGCACTAGTGATCCAAATTGGGAATCAAATCCAGGCTCCTGGCGCTGTGAGGCAGCAGTGCTAACCGCTGTGCCAGCCAAAAGGAGAAGGGAGGGGTCAGAGAAACTCACCCCGCTGTTTTCATCTGGCACCAGAGGAGGAGGGCATCCTTCGCTGAGCGGGTCTCACGGCTATCCTGTGTCTCCATGGTGATGTCCTGGATCTGAGAGAACAGATTGATGGGATGTCCTTTTTAAAGCATTCAAAATAACTCAACAGCAAGCTCCAATGAAGAGCTTCATCATAGCGACAATGGAAAAGGAGTTTTTGCGCCAATCCACACTTCAAGTTCTAAAAAATTCAATTAGAAAATGCAATTTCTTCTATTTTGGTTGAAGTCATTCAAAGAGTTCATAACTTAAGTAACTAAAGGGGTACAGAGAGGGGAAAGAGTTACCATGGGGCAGGGAAGGAGAGAGAGAGAGATGGGGGGACCGAAGATGAAGGAGGGACTGATGAGGATACCAAGGGGTGAGGAGGTGAAGGGAGTCCGATGTTGAGGGAGGTGGGAGAATTGAGGGTGGGGAATGGAGGAGTCCAATGGTGGAGGAATGGGGGAGACTGAGGCTGAGGAATGGAGAGAAGAAATGAAGGAAGAATGGGCGGAACCAAAGATAGGGGGGAATGGGGGCTTACTGGCAGCGGAGCACAGGAAATAAATCACCAACACAAGCTGACACACCCCCACCCCTCAAATCCCAGAAGATTGGAATTCCTGCTGTGCGGATGGACTGAGCAATGGTTGGGATTTTCCAGCCCCGCTGCAGGAAATTCAGCGGCCCAGCCAAAAGACCACTGGTTTTCAGCAGGACTGGATGAATCGGGTGGCGGGCGGGGCTGGAACATCCCAGCCTCTTCTGGATTGCCACTGACCTGGAAGCGGAGGATTATTGTCCAGATGAGACCGAGTGTAAGCCTGTGACTCCCGTCAACAATGTCGTGAGAGCCCATATTCTCCAGGTGGACTTTCTGTTCCTTCAGAAACTGAAGGGCCTTGTCTACATTTTCCAAACAATGTATCCGCATCCGACCTTTGGTTGGTTTCGGCTGATTTGGAGAGAAAATGATATTGTGGTTTCAGTGAAAAGAAAGGAACAAAATGACCAGAGGATGTATGACTTTGCAGAGGTTAATGAAACACAAACAGTTAATGTTGGGAAACTATGCTGATCTTTCACCTCTGGAAATGGATGGGCACGATGGCACTGTGATTAACACTGCTGCCCCACAGTGCCAGGGATCCAGGTTCGATTCCAGCCTTGGGTGATTGTCTGTGTGGAGTTTACACTTTCTTCCCATGTCTGCGTGGGTTTCCTCTGAGTGCTCTGGTTTCCTCCCACAGTCGAAAGATGAGCTAGTTAAGTGCATTGCCTGTGGTAAATTGCCCCTTCCTGTCCAAATACGTGTAGGTTAGGGGGATTGACCATGCTAAATTGTCCTTTTAGTGTCCATTTAGTTCAGAAGTGAGGAGACATTTGTTCACCCAAAGAGTGGTGAGCCTTGGAATTCATTACCACAGGAAGTAGCTGATGTCGAAACGTTGAATGTATTTAAGAGGTGGCTGGATATAGTTCTTGGGGTGAATGGAATCAGAGGTTATGGGGAGAAAGCAGGATTAGGCTGTTGAGTTGGACAATCAGCCTTGATCGTAACGAATGGTGGAGCAGGCTCGAAGGGCTAAGTGGCCTCCTCCTGCTTCTATCTTCCATGTTTCTATATCCCACGATAGGTGGATTAGCCATGGTAAATATGTGGGGTTACAGGAATAGTGTGGGGGAAAGAGTCTTAGTAGGATGCTCTTTCAGAGAGTCACTGCAGACTCGATGGGCTGAATGGCCTCTTCTGCACTCTAGGGGTTCCAAACAAAAAATAGATATAAAGTCCACTTTTCTTCTCTTGAGCTGAGGCTCCTACATCAAGCAACCACTCTCAGCCAAGATCCGAATAGACACGTGTTCATGGTCTAAAACTGGCAATAATCAACACAGCTTGGAACTGCGTTGACAAACTCATTTAGAAAAACTGGTATGAGAAATATTACAAGTTTACAATGGATGTTTTGGGGTGTCGGGAAAGTATATTTATGGAAGTGGAAGAATAGTTTATACACGCCTGATCCCGTACCATTTTAGACTGACACTGGGTACCCTAGATGCCCTCAAGATTACCCTCTCCCACCCTCCCATCATGGGAGAAAGGCTCAAGAGGTGAAATCCTTAAAAGTAGGAAATATTTCCTCAACGTGCCATGCATGTACTCATTGCCATTTCCAAGGTATGTAATTGCTGTGGACACTTCAGGCTGCCTCAGTCCATTTAGGAGGCCCTAATTGAATTTGACCATCTCAGGCTTGGTTTTCCATGTTTCTGGAATGTTAGCAATGAAAGGCCAGCTCAAAAAGGTCAAGTGTATTTTTGCAGCACTCCTTGTGGGCCAAGAGGAAGCATGAGTGTTTCAAGCCTCCTTGGCCCCCGTCTGATTGTGACTTGGAATCATAGAATCCCTACAGTGCAAAAGGAGGCCATTTGGCCCATCAAGTCTGCACTGACAACAATCCCACACTGGCCCCATCCTTGTAACCCCAGTAATCCCCCTGAACTAAGGGGCAATCCCACCTAAACCTATTCTCTGCAACCCCGAATATTTACCCCGCTAATAACCCTAACCTACACATTTTGGGACACTCAAGGACAATTTAGCATGGCCAATCCACCTAACCCTGCTCATCTTTGAACACTAAGGGACAATTAAGGATGGCCAATCCACCTAATCTGAGCATCTGGAGGAAACCCACGCAGTCATGGGGAAAATGTGCAAACTCTACACAGACAGTGACCCGAGGCCAGAATTGAACCTGGATCCCTGGCGCTATGAGGTAGCAGTGCTAACCACTGTGCCGCCACGCCAACCCTTGTCTCAAGCACCTAAATGTCAACCCCCCTCCTCCCCAATCCTCATTTTTTTTTTAAATCTCTCCTCACAAGGCTTACTTCTCCACACGCTGGTTTGTTAATATGGCCAGTTGCTGGGATCTCTGGATGTCTGACCTAGTCAGATTTATCGCCTCGCATCCTTCCATACTCCCTACCTCCCTTTAAGCAACTAGATCAAGCCTTTCAGTCAGGGGGTATTAGTTGTTATCCATAAAAATGATGTGAAACGTCAGTGAGCACGTGCAGAATAATCTTAGTGTAGGACCTCATAAAATTCCTCCCGAGAATTAAATAGGAAATTTTGAAAGAGCACAGCATTCATGTTAAGTTTATTTATGAATCACAAGTAAGGCTTACATTAACACTGCAATGAAGTTACTGTGAAAATGCCCGAGCCGTCATACTCCGGCGCCTTCTCAGGGACACTGAGGGAGAATTCAACATGGACAATGCACCTAACCAGCACGTCTTTTAGACTGTCGGAGGAAACTGAAGACCCCGGAGGAAACCCACACAGACACGGGGAGAATGTGCAAACTCCACACAGCCGATGACCCAAGCCGGGAATCGAACCCGAGTCCCTGGCACTGTGAGGCAGCGGTGCTAACCGCTGTGCCACTGTTATGAAATAAGTATCCTCCACAGATTAATTTCACACCGGATTTGTGCACTTTTTAAAGCAGTGCTGTACATCTGCGTTTTCAGAAAGGTTCAGGGGAAGCAAGGGGGTTATGGACGCTCGGCAGACACTCTGGAGCTGATTCGTTCGGATGTTAAAACCAACCGCCAGCGCCCGGGACAGCTAAAAACCCACCCCTCCCCACCGCAAATTCCAGCAGATTATGCAACGTACCAGGTGCTCCCCCGAGAGGATCTCCAGCAGTTTAATCAGCATTCGACCATCGCGGAGGTCAGTGTACAGGTCGGTGATGCGGCAGGTCACGCGGGCCAGGTGAGAGTTCACCCATTTCGTAAAGGTCTTCTTCTGCACGACTTCCCGTTCATCTGTAAAACAATCCATTCATTAATTCACGTTCCGCTGCCTGCAGGCATGGCCCGAAGCCTTCAACTGGTACCGGCTTGCTCGACTAAACACTGACAGCACAAACAAAAAACGTTTCAGATTCAACTCATGCTCCTGTGTGGAAAGATGCTGGAAATATCTGCATCGCCTTTCTGCCGTGCCCTTGATCAGTCGGGATAATCAAGTGGGAGGTCATCAGGAAGACTATCCATTAACTCAGCGACTGCAACTTAATCTCCGCTTTGGTAACAGGATAGGTGTGAGGACGGGCTACATCTGAAGATGTAGGAATGGTGCAACAAGTAATACAGGGGGCAATTCTCCCATCTCAACCCGCAACTCTTCTGGCGGGTCCAGTTGGGAGAACAGCATTGTCGGCCTTTTGTTTTCCCCGGGATTTGTGCTCGCGCCAAGAACGCGTGCACATCTCCCAGAGAACAGTCCGAGTCCAGACCACGCTGGAAACTGGCAGGAAGAGAGGTAAACCATTTGAATCTTTTTTTTAAACATAGTTTAAATATGTTTCCGATGCGATTATTGGGAACTTGCCAAGAATCTCCCACCCTGTCGTTCCGGCGGGGTTTACAGTAGTCCCCGATATTTGGGGAGCTAGTGGGAGGCCCTGACAGAGTGAAAGATGGGCAATTGGGGCCCACCAGGGGTCGGGCAGGGTAGCGCCCCTGGGCATGGGCACCTTGGGGTGCCAGCCTGAGCCCCCAGCACTGCGCAAGGAGCAAAGTGCCCATCTCAAGGGCACCTTCGCACCGTGCACTGGGCAGTGCCAAGGGGGCAGGGCCTATGTACAATCAGTGGGGGAGGTCCCATTGCCACTCTGCATTGGGATCCGTCTGGGCTGGAGGGTGGGTAGCAAGTGAGGTGATCTGCAGGGGATTGGGGTGGGGGGGGGGGTTGGGGGGGGGGTTCTCTGCCAAGGGAAAGGTCTGCCTGCCCTGATAAACCTGTTGACTTTAACTTGGTGTTGTGAGACTTCTTACAGTTCAAACTGTGCCAGTTTGTGTTTTTCAAACATTCATGGGACATGGGCATCACTGGCTTGCCAGCATTTATTGCCTATTCCTAGTTGCCTGAGGCTAGCTGAGAGTCAACCACATTGCTGTGGCTCTGGAACCACGTGTAGGCCAGACCAGGTAAAGATGGCAGATTTCCTTCCCTATAAGACATTAATGAACCAGTTGGGTTTTTATAACAATCAGCAATGGTTGCATGGTCATCAGTAGATTCATATCTCCAAATTTTATTGAGTTTAGATTTCCACCATCTGCTGCGGTGGGATTTGAAGCCAGGTCCCAGAATATTCACTCAATTTCTGGATTAATAGTCTAGCAATAATACCACTAGGCCATTACCTCCCCAAATGGCAATGATTCTTTAAATACTTGAGTTCCTGATCACAGCCTGTCACCCATGGAATAAATATTCCCCACAGAGAAGGAGGGAGAACAAAATTAGATGCTAAATGAGGCACTAGGCAAGCTCAAAAACCAGTCTCTTCATCAGATTAACCAGGGAAGCAATGGATATCTGTATTGATATTGTTAAGAATTTAGGAGCTTACAAGATGGCTATGTTTGAAAATGCCTCCTTTAATTCGAGGTTAAAGCTTTCTGGATAGCATGGGTGGTAGTCATAGAACATAGAACATTACAGCGCAGTACAGGCCCTTCGGCCCTCGATGTTGCGCTGACCAATGGAGAAAAAGCAATGACCCTCTAACCTAAACCATTCCCTTTTCATCCATAAACCTATCCACTGACCACTTAAATGCCCCCAAACTTGGCGCATCAACAACTGCTGCAGGCAGGGCATTCCATACCCTTACCACCCTCTGGGTAAAGAACCTACCTCTGACATTCGTCCTATAACTACCACCCCTTAAACAATGTATGATAAACCTCTGCCTGGGAGACAGGCCCATGTGATCTGGTCGCCATAGGAAAATAAGAAAAATCGAGTGACAGCCGCAACACCTTGACACACTAAGAGATCAGCTGCTTTTGTCAGACAGAGACCGAGAGGAGGAAACGAGGAAATTATCACTGTGTGGAAGCATCGGTAAGAATCGGTTCTTCTGTGTGAAGGAAGGCAACAAAAGAGATGGAATTTCTGAAGATTTAAGACACTGAGACGGGTCTTGCTGGTGGACATCAGGTCTGCAAGTCTCACGCTGAGTGGACCAACTTTTGAAGGACACTGGAAGTTACAACTTGGCTATCAGGGAGAAATGGAATGCTGGGAAGACGGGTGGGACAGTGGTTAGCACTGCTGCCTCAACAGCGCCAGGGACCCCGGTTCAATTCCCGGCTTGGGTCACTGTCTGCAGTTTGTACGTTCTCCGCGTGTCTGCGTGGGTTTCCTCTGGGTGCTCCAGTTTCCTCCCATACTCCAAAGATGGGCGGGTTAGGTGGATTGGCCGTGCTAACTTAATCCTAGTGTTGGGGGATTAGCAGGGTAAATACATGGAGTAATGGAATAGGGGATGGGTGGGATTGTGGTCACTGCAGACTCGATGGGCTGTGATTCTATAAAGGTGAGACTCCTCCTTGTAATGCTATACCTGCCGTAGATGTAGTGTACAATGAAAGTTATTGTGAGACATATGTCAATTCAGTTAGTTAGATATTGTGAAAGTGCCTTTACTTTAGTTGGATATATTAGTTGCCTATTAAGCAATGCGTGTTTCACACAAACACAGCAATTAGGAGCGAGAATATGTCACATGAGCTCTGAGTTTGTTCTACCATTCAATACGATCATGGTTGATTTGACTGGGGAGTTCCCAGTTTACACCCAATCACCTTTCATCCCCTTGCTTATCAAGAATCCATCTTCCTCAACCTTAAAGATGTCTAAAGATTCACTGCGTCTTGAGAGACAATTCCAAAGACTCGATCCTCAAGGGGAAATAAAATCTCCTCATCTTTGTCTTAAATGGGCGACCCTTTACTTTTAAACAGTGACACTTTATTTTAGATTTTCCCACATGGGACGGCACAGTAGCAAGCACTGCAACCTCACAGTGCCAGGGACCCGGGTTCAATTCCCGGCTTGGGTCACTATCTGAGTGTAGTTCCCCCTGTGTCTGTGTGGGTTTCCTCTGGGTGTTCCCGTTTCCTCCCACACTCCAAAGACATGCTGGTTAGGTGGTTTGGCCACGCTAAGCTGTCCCTTAGTATCAGGGGGACTAGCGAGGTAAATACTTGGATTTACTGAGATAGGGCATGGGTGGGATCATTGTTGACGTGGACTCAATGGGCCAAATGACCTTGTGCATTGTATGCTGCATTGTATTTTGAATGGACCCTACCTTATGTTAAGTTGATCTTCCTCTATACCCTAGCTATGATTGTAAAATTACATTCTGTACCCTATCCTTTTTGACTTCCCGATATACCCTATGAATGGTATGCTTTGACTGTAGCGTGCCCAAGTAACAATAGTTACCCATAGTTTCAGAATAAATTGCCTTTTTGTTTCAGGGGGATTAGCAGGGTAAATATGCGTCTAGGTGGAATTGTGATTGGTGCAGACTCAATGGGCCAAATGGCCTCCTTCTGCATTATACAGATTCTATGTGTGTTAATTTTAGTTTATCTAGTAAAAGTTTTAAAACATAAAACATTATCTATTGGCAGACTTCTGGCAGTCACTGGGAAATCCTTTTTTCAAAAGTTACGGGTCTCTACGGGGATTGGGACAATACTTACGTCGAACAGGAAAGAAATCTACAAAGAAGAATGGATTGCCAGTAAACTGTAATCCAAATAAACTTATATTGGTTACATAATACTGCACTTTAGCTACAGCTCAACATCAGAGTCAGGTTTATTACCAATTTACCATTGAACACCGTGCCTGCCGGAAAGTGCTTCTAAAAATAAATAATTCAGTATATATTTCATCAATTATACATAGGAAGTGATAGCCCACGAGGCTGTGATGATTGTAGATAAGTCAAACCTCATAATAATTACTGCTTATTGTGATAGAGGCTGATGACTACTGCACCATCACATCTTACATTTATTTAAGTTTCAAAATGTTTTCAAAGAACCTTTCTTGACATCTATTGAGGTTATTCAATGGTCATTCCTTGCCAGTTTTCTGGCCAATTTATTGATAATGTTTTATATTTATGGGGTGGCACAGTGGTTGGCACTGCTACTTCACAGCGCCAAAAACCTGGGTTCGATTTTGGCCTCAGTCACTGTCTGTGTGGAGTTTGCACATTCTCCCTGTGTCTACATGGGTTTCTTCCGGGTGCTCCACTTTCTTCCCACAGCCCAAAGATGTGCACATTAGGTGGACTGGCCATGCTAAATTGTCCCTTAGTGTCAGAGCAGGGTAAATGTATGGAGTTGTGATTGGTGCAGACTCAATGGGCCAAATGGCCTCCTTCTGCATTATACAGATTCTATGTGCGTTAATTTTAGTTTATCTAGTAAAAGTTTTAAAACGTTTAAACAGATAAAGGGATAGGGCCTGGGTGGGATTGTGGTTGGTGCAGGATCAAATGGTCTCCTGTGTTCTATGATTCTAAGAACTAACCATTCCCTGATACAGAAAGAAAAGCACCAATAAATCATCTTTGTTATTGTTTATTTGACACTCTCTGGGCAGGATTTTACAGTTTCGCTTGGGCAAGACCAAAAGTTTCCACCTGAGGTCTGTTGTCGAACCCTCGCCTGCTCTGATTCCAAGGTGGGCAAGGTGGTAGAGTTCCAGTCTCTATATCCAGAGTATTGTCCCTTGTGCTTGAGTATTGGTATGCCTTGTGCTCTGCCCAAGCCTGCAAGGAACTACAAAAGGTTGTGAATGTAGCCCAGTCCATCTCGCAAACCAGCCTCCCAGCCATTGACTCTGTCTACATTTGCCTTAGCAAAGCAGCCAGCACAATCAACGACCCCACACACCCTGGACATGCTCTCTTCCACCTTCTTCTGTCGGGAAAATTACAAATAAGTCTAAGGTCATGTATCAACCGATACAAGAACAGCTTCTTCCCAGCTGCCATCAGGCTTTTGAATGGACTTATCTCACATTAAGTTAATCTTTCTTTTCACCCTAGCTATGACTGTAACATTACATTCTGCACTCTCTTGTTTTCTTCTCTATGAATGGTATGCTTTGTCTCTATAGCACGCAAGAAACAATACTTTTCATTGTATGTTAATAAATCAAATCTAAATTAAAACTGATGAAGGAGCAGTGCTCCAAAAGCTTGTGATTCCAAATAAACCTGTTGAACTTTAACCTGGTGTGCTGAGTCCCTGGTGTTGTGAGACTTCTTACTGTAGGAATATAAGAGCTAGCTTGCTAGCAATTGTGGGGCTGATTGCTCCTCAGATGTCTGCAATTGCCTGACTATTTGATAATTCTATGTGTTTCCTACTTCACTGTTTCTCTTCTGAAAATAATCAAAATAGTGTTGACTGTGGCACAATGGCAGCGTGCTCACCTTCGAGTTCTGGGTTCCTGGTTCCACTGCAGGAACTTGAAGACAAAATCAGAGCCCACATACCACTGCCAAGGGGATGCTGCACTGTCAACTGTGCCATCTTTTGGATGAATTGTTAAAACGTGGCCTCACCTGCTCTATGTGCTTGTTATGAATGGTTTCACAGACCTTCCAATTAACGTCCTAATTTGATGTCAATTATTTAATAGAAGTCACTGATATATAAAGAGGCCACAAATGGCATTATCTGTTGGTGGAGAATTGTGTATGGAGTTGGATTAAAGAAATGAAAGTATTCTATGAAGTAGCAGAATTAGTATCTCCTTTACAGCAACCCAGAGGCTCAGACAAGCATCATAAAATCCCACCGTGCAGAAGGAGGCCATTCGGCCCGTCAAGTCTGCACTGATCACAATCCCACCCAGGCCATATCCCTATAACCCCATGCATTTACCCTCCTAACCCCGCTGACACTCGTAGGCAATTCATCACGGCCAATTCACTTAACCCACACGTCTTTGGATTGTGGGAGGAAACCGGAGCACCCGGAGGAAACCCAAACAGACACAGAGAGAATGTGCAAACTCCGCACAGATGGTGACCCAAGCCAGGAGTCGAACCTGGGTCGCTGACGCTGTGAGGCAGCAGTGTTAACCATTGTGCCACCCTAATGTCAATGTTAAAGGTTGTATGGCTCCATTTGAGAAAGAGTTCTCCTCCTGCTATCCTGGCAGGAAATGCATTCATGTTGGAGGATTCTCCAGTCCCCCTGGTACACCCCAGTCCGCCAGCGTGGTGTGACATCAATGGGAATTCCCACTGACTGCAGCAGGACTGGAGAATCTCTCCACTAACAAACAACACGCCACATCCCATCGGCAGGAAACACGCAGCTTGGAGGCTGGAGAATCTCGCCCCCCAGATTTTTGACCATATAGTATTAACTCCGTACCTAAGAGAGAGGAGAATGTGTCACCTAAGGAAGGAATTAAAGATAGCCATTATCCAATCCAAACACATTACAAAATAACACATCAATGTGACGTGCACATTGCCAAATATTTATCCTTTAACCAATATCTGAAAAGCAGATGATCTGGTCATTTATTTCACTGCTGTTTGTGGGACTTTCCAAGTTGATAGATTATTTTTCCAACATCACAACAAATACTAAGCTCAGGATTTTCTGCTCATTCAGGCCAGTGGGATTTTCCCGCTGCAGTGAATGGAGAATTGTTACCAGGAGTCTCCACCTTCGCTGCAGTGGGAGCGTGACACGGCTGGACGACAAGATCACACCGAGGCCTGGGTTTTCCAGTCATTCACTCCCCGGCGATGCTGCAAGCGAGGACAGAGAATTTGGCACTCAACCAAACCTCCATTCACTGCAGCAGGTCTGGAAAATCCCACTGGCACAAATGGTGGAAAAGTTTAGCCAACAGTTCGCAAAACATATTAGCAGTGGAGCGTTTTGGAATATGTTAATGTCATGAAGGAAATTATGTGAAATGTTTTTCTTTTTTTAATTTACTTAAATCTTGTTCATGACACTGCACTTTATAGCCCTTATGTGGAGAAAGCATGAAAGGATACTAGAAATGGTTTAATCCCCAGAGCGGGGTAATTGGTATTTTAATCGTCTATCTATTTGCAAATCATTAGCTGATTGTATGAAAACAAATTGGGCAGCACGGTGGCACAGTGGTTAGCACTATTGCCTCACAACGCCAGGGACCCAGGTTCAATTCTCGGATTGGGTCACTGTCTGTGCGGAGTTTGCATGTTCTCCCCATGTCTGTGTGGGTTTCCTCCGGCTGCTCTGGTTTTCTCCCACTGTACACAAATGCTGGTTAGGTGCATTGGCCGTGCTAAATTCTCCCTCAGTGTACCCAATCAGGCACTGGAGTGTGACAACTAGGTGATTTTTCACAATAACTTCATTGCAGTGTTACTGTAAACATACTTGTGACACTAGTAAATAAATTATAAACCAAGGTTTTGCCGCTGCTAATGCCTCCTGAGAGATCTAGTGGCCGTGACAGGATTTGGTGAATAGGCCCATATAATCATATCCAGTCCTTCAGGAGAAGAATGATGCCCCATTTAAGAAACAGCTGAACACTTTTCCACTCCCTGGAGAAACAGGGAATCTAAATTTCGAATGAACGTAAATGTAAGCCAGGCTGTTCTTTTTGCCCTGCTTTTACTTCAGACAGCGAAACCCTTGTGAACCTCTATCTCTGACTGAGTAATTGGACAGCATCCACAGTCATTTCCTAAGATAACAACGCGTGATGAACGCCTCTTTGTTTTGTATCTAGCAATAAAATTATTTCCTTGAGGGAAGGAGGGACGTATTAATCCTTGCAAACAGCGCGTATCATCACAATATGTCATGACTGCTTTGTGCTCGGATAAACTTGGTATCCATTGGCAACAGAACTTCTTCCGTAGACGTAACCATCATTTTTTAATCAGCAGTGGGGTGATTTGTCCTATTCAGCTGGAGGGATTTGTGGTCTTTCGCAACCCATGTCACCAGGGCAGCAAGAGGGGGCCACACCCACTTACACCTCCTCCTCCCCTTCCACGCCCCCCCCCCCAATCAGGCAGGAGTCACCCACTGGATGTCAACATCAAATTTGGAGCTTGGACCACCACGTCCGAAAGGTCAGGGCTCACACCATTCATGCTCAGACTCAGAAACAGAAACTTTACCAGAAAGCTGGACACTCGCAGCTCTGACTCATTAGGGATTTTTAGTTCCTTTAAAAGTGGGCAGAAGCAACAGGTGACTGGCTGTCTGTGTGGAGTTTGCATGTTTGTCCCGTGTTTGCATGGGTTTCCTCTGGGTGCTCCGGTTTCGTCCCATAGCCCAAAGATGTGAGGGTTAGGTAGATTGGCCGTGCTAAATTGCCATTTAGTGTTCAAAGACGTGCAACTTAGACGGATTCGCCGTGGTAAATTGCCCATTAGTGCCCATAGATGTGTAGGTTAGATTGATTAGCCAGGGTAAATTGCCCCTTATTGTTCAAAAGAGTGTAGGTTAGTGGATTGGCCATGCTAAATTGTCCCTTAGTGTGTCAAGGATGTGTATGTTAGATGGATTAGTCATGCTAAATTGCCTCTTAATGTCCAAAGGCGTGTAGGTTAGGTGGATTGGCCACGTGGGAAAGGGCCTGGTTGGGATGCTCTGTCGGAGAATCAATGTAGATTTGATGGGCCAAATGGCCTCCTTCTGCACTGTAGGGATTCTGCAACAATTCGGGGGATCTGCAGTGTTGTAGCTGAAGACTGGCCTCGTTACAGCAAGCAATGCTGGCCAATTCCCTGTTAACAGGTTATTATGTTACTTATTTATTAGTCACAAGTAGGCTTACATTAACTGCGAAAATACAGGATGCCAATTGAGTGACTTCCTCTGATGTATGAAGTTGGACAGTATTCTGTCCCCTGTTTCAGATCGCGTCTCAAACACACTGCAGTTTGAACAAGGTGGGAACGTGACAGAGACACAATAAAGTTGCACACTGGAGATGCAGCGGCCGAGAGTGGTCGAGGTACATGGAAAAACACTTACGGGGAAACCCATCCGACATCAAAATGTCTAAATAATCACCCTAGTCACAAACAGGCCAGCGATGGATGAGTTGAGAGAGCCTCGTTAGAGTCTGAATATTATTTTTCAGCCAATAGCCTTTCTGGAACAGGCCTGCAATGATGGATTACTGTGTTCAAACATGCTGAGTGAATTGAAGCACTATTATGTTACCCAAAGGACATGCAGAGAACTAACAAAAAAAATGAAAGTGGCACTGACACAAAAATACTCACATAATCTCGGCCGTTCTGAACATAGTGAACTATTATTCTGCTTGATAAATAAGAGTGTGTGTGTGTGTGTGTGCACATCTCCCAGTAGCTGCTCCACAATTTACAAGTGCTGCAACATTTTGGTTCACCGGTCAGCATTGCTTCATTCTGCCAGTGCTGTGGGGCTGAGTATGTGATAAGAAGCCTGGCTTAAATAAAAAGGTACATCCCTGCCCTCTGAAACACATATTAAAGTTTCATTACTCCCTCAGCTCGATCGTACAGTTGACTAAAATGCTCCAGAGGTGACAGTCCAGCCCCTAACTATCATTTCAAATACAGCTTTCTAAAGATAAACATTCATTTCACTAATGCTTTCTGATTTCTCTTATAATTAACTCGTGAAAGGTCTTTCCCACCCATACATCGACATAGACCTACAAGAAGTGTAACCGCTCAAGAAGGAGGCTCACCGCCACCTTCTCACGGGCATTTCAGGATGGGTAACAAATGTTGGCATTGCCAGTGACCCTCACTGGCAAGAGGGTTGCTGGTGTAAGAGGTGATGGAGGTACTGATATAGCTGTCTGATTTGATTTGATTTATCATTGTCACATGTTTTAGTATATATAGTGAAAGTATTGTTTCTTGCACACTATACAGACAAAGCATTCTATTCATAGAGAAGGAAAGGAGAGAATATAGTATTACAGTCAGGGTGTAGAGAGATCAACTTAGTGCGAGATAGGTCCATTCAAAAATCTGATGGCAGCAGGGAAGAAGCTGTTCTTGAGTCAGTTGATGCATGACCTCAGACTTTTGTATCTTTTCCCCAACAGAAGAAGATGGAAGTTTATTTATTTATCAGGCACAGGTTAGCTTATATTAACAGTGCAATGAAATTACTGTGAAAATCCCCTAGTCGCCACACTCCAGCGCCTGTTCTGGTAGACCGAGGGAGAATTTAGCGTGGCCATTACACCTAACCACTGTGGGCAGAAACCGGAGCAGACATGGGGAGGACGTGCAGACTCCACACAGACAGTGACCCAAGCTGAGAATCGAACCTGGGTCCCTGGCGCTGTGAGGCAGCACTGCTAACCACTGTGCCATGACAGTATGTCTGGAGTGTGTGGGGTCTCTTTCCTGAGGCAGCTCAACCTTGTCACTTTTAACTTTTGCCATTGTCCCAAGGACAGACTTTAATTTGAAATATTGTTCTGGGATCGATCATTTTAATGCATCATTTCCTATTTTACACAACTTTTGGGAGGATTTCTGTTGATGATTGCGGATAATGAATCATAGAATCCCTGAAAAAAAACATTTTTCTCATCAAGTCTGCACCCGATAGAGCAACATCCCTCTACCTCCCTTCTATGCCCATTATCCCACACGTTTACCATAGATAGCCCATCTAATGTTCACATCTTGGGACACTAATGCTGGAATTTTCCCATACTGCTCACCACAGGAATCTGTGAAGTTGGGGGGGGGGTGAAGGGGTGGACCACGGAAAGATCTGTTGACATTGGATGGGATTTTTCAAATATTGGGGTGGGTGCAGCTGGAAAATCCCACCCTAAGGGGCAATTTATCAATCAACTTAACCTGCACATCTTTGGATTGTGGGAGGAAACCAGAGGAAACCCATGCTGACATATGGAGAATGTGCAAATTCCATACAGTCAGTGACCCAAGCCAGGAATTGAACCCGGGACCCTGGCATTGCAAGGCAGCAATACTAATCGCTGTGCCGCTCTTGTGAAACTATGAGGAACTCTCCCAGAAATATTTTATATTTTATCATTCTCACAAATAACCAACAGTGACAATCTTCCTCACGGAAACAATTTCAATATTCAGTTCACAGGATCAGTATCATTGTTCCTGCCTCTATATGACCAAAATTAATGGTCATGGTATAACTTTATAGGACATTGTATAAAATTGGGATTAGTTCACCTCACTAAGGTGGTTGCACAGTAGTTGGCATTGCAGCCTCACAGTGCCAGGGACCTAGTTCTGGCCTCGGGTGATTGTGTGTGTGGAGTTTGCACATTCTCTGCATGTCGGTTCCCCTCGGGTGCTCCAGTTTCCTCCCACAGTTCAAACATATGCAGATTAGGTGGATTGGCCATGTTAAATTGCCCCTTAGCATCCAAAGATATGCAGATTAGGTGGATTGGCTATGCTAAATGTGCGGAGATAGGGCAGGACTCGATGGGCCAAGTGGCTTCTTATGGCACTGTGGACGTTCTATGCCACAGTGCAAAATGATTGCAGTTTTCTCACTGACAAAAAAAAAGAGCAATGAGAATCACAAACTTTAGTCAATAATTAAAAATTGCTGCGATTCAATTCCCCTTCTCCAGGGATTGTGCTCCAAGAGGAGATTGGCAACTATAGATTGCACCACAATTGTGTTTGGTAAAGTGTTGCAGCTTCCTGTAGGATGACTAACCAGGAAACTCTCCCCCGCTCTTTACCACCTGTCAATAGGAAGGATTTACAGGCAGATAAACCAACCTTATTACCGCATTCCATGGTCATCAATGGACTTAAACCCAAAGATAGGGACAATAACACTGCACCACAAGACTTCCACAAACTATGATTCAATGTAATAATTAAATCTAAAGATGACCTGTTATTGTAAAAGATGTTTGGTAATCATATCTTGCTAATAGCTTTTATTTATTTATTCATTTTTATGGGATGCGGATGTCGTATTTATTGCCCATCCCTAACTTCCCTCCATTTCAGAGGGCATTTGAGAGTCAACCACATTGCTGTAGGCCTGGAGTCACATGTAGGCCAGACCAGGTAAGGACGGCAGATTTCCTTCCCTCAATCAGATGGGTTTTTAACGACAATCAATGGTTTTATGGTCATCAGTAGACTCTTAATTCCAGATTTTTATTGAATTCAAGTTTCATCATCTGCCACGATGGGATTTGAACCTGGGTCCCTAGAGCATTACCCTGAATCTCCAGATTGCTAGTCCAATGATAATTCCACTGTCTCCCTTATTTTAGTTTGTAATGGCAAGGTGGCACAGTGGTTAGCACTGCTGCCTCACAGCGCCAGGGGCCTGGGTTTGATTCTGGACTTGGCTGAATTTTCCTCTGAAGTTTCCTTCCACAGCCCAAATACATATGGGTTAGATTGACTGACGTGCTAGTTTCAAGGAGATATAGTGGTATAAATGCCTGGTGTTATGGGGATTGTTTTCACTGCAGGCTCAATGGGACGAATGGCCTCCTTCTGCACTGTCATAATTCTATAAACATATCTGTGCATCTGGGAATCGTCATTGTGCATCTCTCTACAATGATGATAAAAAGCCACAGTTATATCCCTTTGACAGGGTACATCTCAGCATCAGGAAAAGTACATTGGCTTGATTGTGATCACACAGACGTTTATTTCTGTCTTAAAAAATGGAGAGGAAAATTAAGATCCTGAGCAGGTGTTTTTAAGATGTATCGTGCAGAGGACTGGTCATTCAGTATAACTGATTCCACTATCAAACACACAGGACTGACAGATTTGAGTCACACTCAATGAACAGTGACTGAAGATGGAGACAGACAGACAGAGAGAGACAGTTCTATTCAATGAGACTCATACGGTGAGAGAACTGGGAATGCAATGGACATGGGGGATTCTGCAACTGGATTCCAGAAGCAAATATATTCAGGAATAAGTTCTCACCAACTCCCTACTGAACTGGCAGTCAGCGATCAGCAACATACACAATGCTCAGTCCAATGTACTTACAATACAGACAATCCCAGAACACAACTTTTCATTCATTTATTCCTGAAACTCTCGCTCTTGTTTCAGAGTGTAACATCTTGCTTAGACTCCACCATTAGAAAGAAAAGTCTCAAAGAGTTGTTTCCAGTTTCTGAACAACTTTTTACTCTAGATCATTAATTTGTAACACCTTTCACTGTTTTAGCTTCTCAGTAAAAGTACCCGTTTGCCATACACACACGTCTGCAGCACATTACATTGCAGACATATAGCACAATGTGCTGTATATCTAAAGCACATTATTCTATGTGTCTAAGGCATATTGTACTATATGTCTCAGGTATATTGTGCTAAATGTTTAAGGTACATTATTCTATATGTCTAAGGCATATTGTGCTATATGTCTCAGGCATTTTGTGCTAAATGTTTAAGGTACATTATTCTATATGTCTAAGGCATATTGTGCTATATGTCTCAAGCATTTTGTGCTAAATGTTTAAGGTACATTATTCTGTATGTTTAAGATACATTATTCTACATGTCTAAGGCGTATTGTGCTAAATGTCTAAGGCATATTCACCTCGTGTTTTATACCTGGGGATAAACACGCTGAACTGCTATATTGCAGAAGGAGACCATCAGGCCCACAGTGGGTGTACCAACTCTCCTGGCAACACTGTGGCTGAATGTCATTGCCCCCCCCCCCTCCCGCCCCTGCCCAGTGTTTCTATTCAAGGTGATCATGCCCTTTGAATACCTGAATAGAATATTTCTTTACTTTTTCAAAACAATCCTTCCAAAGTGACATTAAAGAAAGCCTTCACGTTGCAAGCAATGATGTAGAGGTGCCGTGTTGGACAGTAAGTAGCTTCACAACAATAGGGTTAAAGTCCAACAGGTTTATTTGGTAGCATGAGCTTTCGGAGCACTGCCCCTTCATCAGGGATGCGAAATAAACCTGTTACTTTAACCTGCTTACTGTTGGGAACAACTGAACATTTCTGCATAACTTTTTAAACAATCCAAATTGACAGGAAAGTCTTTACGTTGCAGGCACTGCTCCCCCTCCCACTCTCCTCACTGGCAAAAACCATTCATTAAAGCAGACAAATTCATTTACCCCAGTCAAGCTTCTTATGCCGTTGCCTCTATCTTTCATTTCACAACGGGAGGCGTGCTTGCAGCCAGGCAAGAAGTAACAGCACGGGAATGTACCTTGTAGCTGTTTAAAGCGCCCATCCGTGGTATGGTAAAACGCCTGGTGAGGTGGATTGAAACCAGGGGGCAGCCCGGCCAATGTGGACATGAGTCGAATAATTCAGACGCAAAGTGTTGAGGAGGTAATGATTCCCAGTGGGGGCTGGCAGAGAGAGAGAGAGAATGGACCGCAGAGCCAAGCTGCTTCCCCACAGGAAGGTAACTCAGGCACTGCAGGGGCGCACACACTGCTGGGCTGGAGCCTTCGGTTGATTGTTAATTTCCCAGCTTAGTAAATATCCCAGATCCGCTTGACTGAGTTCAGTGGAGACTCCACCCGCAGCACCGTTCCACCTCGGACGAGTTGCAAATAAACGGGGCATTTATTCAGCCCTGTGGTAATAATCGGGTAAGTGATATCACGTATTGTTTGCTCACAAGAGGGTGGGTGGAAATAAAGTCTCCAACAGTCAGGATTCAGCAGATGGAGTGCTACAGGGTCAATATTACAGCTTGCACCAGCCTATCCTTGTTTTAGATGAATGCATACGAATGAGGTTTTCCATGTAGCCACATTCACTTCTGTAGCAAAAATTGTTCAAAGGACAGCATGACAACTGCAAGTGAGTCTTTAACCAATATCACTTGCGGTGATAAGCAAATAATTAATAGAACCAGTTAGGGAAGATATATTTTAGAAAGTCATCCACTCCAAATGAAAGGGGAATTAAATTAATAAGAGGAGGGTAAATAAATGGTTCAGCAAAGGTTTTTAAATTGTGAGTTTGAATGTGATTCTAATATACAAATAGCCACAAACTCATCACAATTCCCCTCTTAATGTAAATGTGTTCACACATTTATTTGAAAATGGTTAAGGTTTCATACACCGTGTTTGCATGGGTTTCCTCTGGGTACTCCGGTTTCCTCCCACTGTCCAAAAGACATGCTAAATTCTCGCTTTGACAAAGGGTCATCTGGACTCCAGTTTCCTCCCACAATCCAAAGATGTGCAGGTTAGGTTGATTGGCCATGCTAAGAAATTGCCCCTTAGTGTCCAGGGATGCGTAGGTTAGAGGGATTAGTGGGTATAATATGTATGCAGTATGGGGATAGGGCCTGGGTGGGATTGTAGATTTGATGGGCTGAAGGGCCTCTTTCTGCACTGTAAGGTTCACTGATTCTATGATTCTATGACTCCAAATGGCAGCTCTTTTCTCTCCTTGGAGATGCTGCCAGATCTCTAAGATTTTCCAGCATTTTCTCTTTTGGATGCTAAATTCTCCCGTCAGCAGGCGCTGGACTGTGGCGACTGGGAGATTTTCATAGTAACCTGATTGCAGTGTTAACGTAAGCCTACTTGTGACACTGATAAATAAAGTTAAAAAAGTTAAAAGTAAAATGTTATTTTCAGAGGGAGTGTATGCATGAGAAGCAGTTATTCTCATTCTTTAATGGGATGTGGGCATCGCTAGCTGGGCCAGCATTTGTTGCCCATCTCTAATTGCCCCTTTGATTTATTATTGTCATATGCATTGGGAGGCAGTGAAAAATATTGTTTTTTTTTTTTAGACAGACAAAGCATACTGTTCATAGAGAAGGAAAGGAGAGTGCAGAATGTGGTGTTACAGTCATAGCTAGGATGTAGAGAAAGATCAACTTAGTGCAAGGTAGTCCATTAAAAAGTCTGACAGCAGCAGGAAAGAAGCTGTTCTTGAGTCGGCTGGAACATGACCTCAGACTTTTGCATCTTTTCCCTGATGGAAGAGAGAACGTCCAAAGTGCGTGGGGTTCTTAATTATGCTGGCTGCTTGTGCAAATGATGTAGAGATGCCGGCGTTGGACTGGGGTAAACTCAGTAAAGTTTTGCAACACCAATTTAAAATCCAACCAATTTATTTGATAGTAAATCCATGTGCAAAGCCATAGGAATTATACATTTGGATCCATAGAAGAATCCCTACAATACTAAAGGAGGCCATTCGAGCCCGCATCAATGACAATCACACCCTCTCCCCATAACCTCACATATTTACCTTGTTAGTCCCCCTGAAACAAGGGTCCATTCAGCACAGCCAATCAACCTAACCAGCACATCTTTGGACTGTTGGAGGAACCTGGAGGGAAACCCTCTCAGACACGGGGAGAATGTGCAAACTCCACACAGACAATGAACTGAGCCAGGAATTGAACCCAGGTCCCTGCCACATTGAGGCAGCAATGCTAACCATTCTGCCACTGTGCCGCCTGAGAGGTATTTTTTTAAAAAAGCAAATTCAGGTGGAAGTAATAAAAGGAGTAAACTGTGTGGCTAGTGGTGCTTTTCCACAATTCTTTTAGTGGTGCTGACAGCCGTGAGCAATGATGAATTTATTCCCAATGGTTATAATGTATGGACTTTTTATTCTATGGCTCAGGATTTTACATCTTCCCTGGAATGCACTGCATAGTGTGAACTTGAATAATAATTAAAGGCATTCGCTCACAGTGCCCCTTACCATTGCAGGTATTTGCTACATTCCTGAGCTGTGGAGTGATCGCTAATGCAGAATAGCTGACAAAGAGCCTCAGACATCCTGCAGCCCTTGCATATTGCCCTTGATCATTATTCCCCAGCTTTCAAACCGAGACTGGCAAGTGTATGAATGTGGTGCCTACCTAGTGCACACTGGTTCTCAAGCTGGGGTCATAGAGTTATCATAGAATCCATACAGTGCAGAAGGAGACCATTCAGCCCATCAGGTCTGAACCGACAACAATCCCATCCAGAACCTATCCCCATAATCACATGGATTTGCCCCGCCAGTCCTCCTGAGACCAAGGGGCAAGTTAGTACAGCCCAACAACCTAACCACACATCTTTCCAACTGTGGGAGGAGACTGGAGCACCCGGAGGAAACCCACATAGATACAGGAAGAACGTGCAGACTCTGCACAGACAACGACCCAAGCTGGGAATTGAACTTGAGTCCTTGAAGACAGTAGTGCTAACCACTGTGTCACTGTATCACCCCGTGGCCTCCTTCTGCACTCTATGATTCTACTTTTTTGGACCCTGAAGTGAGTTTCTCAATTATTCTCTTTCTCTTAAGTTTCACGAAACCGCAAAAGACATTTGAGATAAACTGCATGTCAGAATCTGCAGAAATGCAGAATTGCTGGAAACTTTTACCTGAGATGGCAAATTTCACACCTCAACTCCATCTTAATTTTCAGGGTTTTTGCTTTATCTTTACTTACATTGCAGACTGAGAAATTTATCACTCTAATGAAGATCAACTAGGGACTTGATATCTCATAAGCACTAGCATCAGAAATTTAGAGAAAGGAACAAAGATTGAATGGTAATTTGTCATAGCAGACAAGACATGTAAATTTAAATAGACATGATGCTGTGGTGACAGAGTGACCTCTTTTTGAGTCATGTGGACACATAGATTTTCTGATTGTTGTTTTGTACTTTAATGAGTTGCTCCTGCTCACTACAAATGGAGGCGATGCTCTAGTGGTATTATTGCTAGACTATTAGTCCAGAAACTCAGCTAATGTTCTGTGGACCTGGGTTCGAATCCTGCCATGACAGATGGTGGAATTTGAATTCAGTAAAAAATATCTGGAATTAAGGATGTCCATGAAACCATTGCCAGAAATACCAATCTGGTTTTTTAGGGAAGGAAATCTGCCATCCTTACCAATTCTGTACTGGACGTTGATGAGACTACGTTTGGAATATTGTGTTCAGTTCTGGTCACCTCATTATAAGAAGGATGTAGAAGCATTGGAGAGAGTGCAGAGGAGATTTACCAGGATGTTGCCTAGTTTGGAGGGTAGGTCTTATGAGGAAAGGTTGAGGGAGCTGGGACTTTTTTGCTTTGGAGCAGAGGAGGATGAAAGGTGACTTAATAGAGGCTTATAAGATGATGAGAGGGATTGATAGAGTGGATGTGCAGAGACTGTTTCCTCAGATGGATGTAGCTGTTACTAGGGGGCATAACTATAAGGTTCATGGTGGGAATATAGGAGGGATGTCCGAGGTAGATTCTTCACCCAGAGAGTGGTTGGAGTATGGAATAGACTGGCTGCTGTGATAATGGAGTCAGACACTTTAGGAACTTTCAATCTGTTATTGGATAGGCACATGGAGCACTCCAGAATTATAGGGAGGGGCTAGTTTGATCTTGGGATTGGGATTGGGATCTCGGCACAACATTGAGGACGGAAAGGCCTGTACTGTGCTGTAATGTTCTATGTCCGGCCTACATGTGACTGCAGAGCCAAATCATAAATGTCCTCTGAAATGGCCTAGCTAGCCACTCACTTCAAGGGCAACCACAGATGGGCAATAAATGTCCCACAAGTGAATCAAGAGACTAGGATCTGAGGGCACAGTCTCAGAATAAAGAAACGATCTTTTAGAACCAAGATGAGGAGAAATTTCTTCAGCAAGAGATAAAACACACTGTTCACAGAGAAGGAAACAAGAGAGTGCAGAATGTAGTGTTACCGTCATAGCTAGGGTGTAGAGAAAGATCAACTCAATGCAAGGTAGATCCATTCAAAAGTCTGACAGCAGTAGGGAAGAAGCTGTTCTTAAGTCGGTTGGTACGCGACCTCACACTTTTGTATCTTTTTCCCAATGGAAGAAAGTGGAAGAGAGAATATCTGGAGTGTGTGGGGTCTTTAATTAAGCTAGCTGCTTTGCCAAGGCAGCGGGAAGTATAGACAGAGTCAATGGATGAGAGGCTGGTTTGTGTGATGGATTGAGCTGCATTCATGACTTTTTGTAGTTCCTTGTGGCCTTGGGCAGAGCAGGAGCCAGATCAAGCTGTGATACAACCAGAAAGAATGCTTTCTATGATGCATCTGTAAAAGTTGATGAGAGTTGTAGCTGACATGCCAAATTTCCTTTGTCTTCTGAGAAAGTAGAGGCATCAGTGGACTTTCTTAACTATAGTATCGGCATGGAAAGACCTGGACAGGTTGTTGGTAATCTGGACACCTAAAAACCTGAAACTCTCGACCCTTTCTATTTTGTCCCCATTGATGCAGACTTGCTTGATGCCCCAGGATCTTGTGAAGTGGAGTAGTGTTTTTGTCACTGCACTAGTAATCCAGAGACCCAGGCTAAAGTTCGAGGTCCTGGGTTCAAATCCCACCACAGTAGATGGGGAAACTTGAATCCAATAAAAACCTGGAATAAAAAGTGATGACTGTGAAACTATTGTCGATTGTTGGAAAAACCCATCTCATTCACTAACGTCCTTTCAGGAAGGAAATCTGCCACCCTTACTTGGCCTGGCCTATGTCTAAGCCACAGCAATGTGGTTGACCCCTAATTGCCCTTAGCGATGAGTGATCAATGCTGGCCCTATCCATATCCTGTGAACAAATAAATAAAATAGAAGCTTGATTAAGTTTTAACCAGCTTATGCTCTTCATGCTTTCTGCCCACATGCTCCACCTCTCACTCTGATTTCCTTATTGTGCCAACAACTCTGGAAACTTTAGGGTAGGTTAATTATAGAATCCTACAGCACAGAAGGAGGGCACTCAACCCATTGAATCTGCATCGACCACAATCCCACTCAGGCCCTATCCCTGTAACCCCATGTAATTACCTTAACTTGTCCCTTTAACATTAAGGGGCAATTTAGCATGGTCAATCACTATAATCTGTATATCTCTGGAGTGTGGGAGGAAACCGGAGCACTTGGAAGAAACCCACGCAGACACGGGGTGAACACAGAAGCTCCACACTGACAGTCACCCAAACTGGGAATCGAACCTGGGTCTCTGGAGCTATAGGCAGCAGTGCCAACCACTGTGCCACCTTGCCGCCCCAAAGCACACACATTATGGGACTTGAACCCCTTAGGTTTAGGAGGCCTCTTATCCATTAGGCCTCTGAGGTATACCCATCTTCACCAGTAATGCTGCAAAGTTGAGTAGAGTAAGTATAAATCGGTGTTTGTCAAATGATAAAGTGCTCAAGGGAAAGCATCACATGTTTAAAAAGGTGGTGCTTCTTCTGTGCTTAGAAAGTTAAAAAAAGCAAGTACAGGCAGAGTGTCTAAAAACATCTAAAATGAAACATTTTTATTAGAAGGCCAAGCAGCAATGTTACCAAGGCAACAGGCGTTCAGGCTTTTTGATTTTTTTTTAATTCAGCCAATCAACTTGAACTAGACACTTAGGCACCAAAAACCTATTAAATTTAAATCTGATGGTCTTGGCAACCTAGAATCAATCATATTGTGGGAAATATTGATGTATCATCACAGGTATAAAAGGGGGGGGAAGTGGGACAAAAGCAGACAGCAACTGCCATCTGTCAGAGTAACAGCTCTTAGTTCAGCTCTCAGCGCCAAAGAGAGAGAGCACTGCTGGCTCTCATAGCTTCATTTATGGCTTAAGAGAAAGCACCACCTCAATTGTGAATATATCAACGAAGAAAGAAGAAAAAATGAAGTAGAATCAACAGAAAAGACCCAGAATATTCCGGAAGACACAAAACCTGGTTGTAATCTAGAAAGTGACTAAAATTTTGTTGTTTTGTTAGTGAGTGGGAATTGTATTTATCTAACTAGCATTCCGTCAGAATTGTGTTTGATTCGTTTTGTTAACAGTTTAGTTAACCTGTTCACTGTTAGTTAGATTAATAAATTGTTACTGGTTGATTTTAGAGAGAGAGTCAAGGGGTTATTTTGATCTAAGCACCAAAGGTTGCTGAAGAGCAGATCGTACCACTTCACACACACTCTAACAGGTTATGAGATGAGGTATTCCTCTTTGAGTGGTTAGGCGTTGGTTCTCGGAGGGGGAATCAACCTCTGCTTTATAACAGTAATAATAAAATAATAATGCAAAGTATTAATACAATGGATATATCCTCCATTGGCCTCAACCAATTAGAGTCTGCTTGCCAACTGATCTGCATGCTCTCTTCTCACAAAGTCTAAACTGTTGTTCCCTTCACATGTGGTCTTGTAAATTTTCCTGATGGGTGCAGAATGAAAAGCTTCGACAACATGTCTGCTGAAACTTTGCTGCAGTTCACGCCAACGGGATCTTGCAGTCCCGCTGTGACACAATCCTGTTGCAGGTTTTCCTAACAACGAGAGGTGCGTGCAACAGGATTCCCTGTTAACTGTAAGATTCCATCGCCAGCAAGCGGAGGGAGAGGAAAATCTCCCCATGTTTTTCAGCGATATTCAGCTCCAAAGGACTATTAACATTGAAGGTGTCCCTAATTATGTATACACAGCACGGTTTGGTATTTAGAAAGATTCCATTTTACTTGCAAGACCAAATTCTAAAGAGCTGTCATTGCAAAATGGCAGAAGGGACTGTTATTTTTCCGACTGCACTTATTGGTCTTTGCAAATCAGCACATCGGCTGGAAGTGAGCCCTACAATGATCTCCACAAGTTTGCCTGAAAGTCACACAGGTCACTAAAATGTTGGCAACTGACAGCAAAGTGAACAGAGAGAAAGTAAGCTTTGCCAAGCTGATTGGACTTTGAACATAGCAACCCAGTGCGGAGGAGTGCTCGCACACTATGGCAACAAGGTCTGAAGAGAGACAGCCAAATTAGTTGGCGAGATGGAGCAATTGTCGGATGGCGAGATGGAGCAATTACCCGCCAGAATGCTGTGTTGTACTGTGGGCAAAACTAAAATTCGATTCTGTTCTTTAATTTGAAGGAAGTTTAGTGCAATTTGCACAGGGGGGATTTGAAATTGTGTTTATCAGCAAACTCTTTCTTAATTTCCACACTTAATTGACGCTGCTGCCTCCGAGCGTCAGGAACCCGAGTTTAATTCCTGGTTTGGGTGACTTTCTGTTTGCACATTCTCCCCATGTCTGCATGGGTTTCCTCCAGGTGCTCCAGTTTCCTCCCACAGTCTGAATGATGTGCTGATTGGGTGCATTGGGCCATGCTAAATTCTCCCTCAGTGCACCAGAGTGTGGTAATGAGGGGATTTTCACAGTAACTTCATTATGGTGGCACAGTGGTTAACACTGCTGCCTCGCAGCACCAGGGACCCAGGTTCAATTCCCAGCTTGGGTCACAGATTGTGGTGGACTCTGCGCATTCTCCCAGTGTCTGCATGGGTTTCCTCCAGGTGCTCTGATTTGTTCCCACAGTCTGAATTATATGGATAGGTGGATTGGCCATGATAAAATTATTCATTAATATCAGGGCAATTAGCAGGGGAAATATATGGGCTTACAGGGATAGTGTCTGGGTGGGATCATTATCGGTACAGACTCAATGGGCCGAATGGCCTCCTTCTGCAATGTCGGGATTCTATGATTGCAGTGTTAATGTAAGCCTACTCATGTCACTAATAAATAAACTTTCATTATTGGGCAAAGCGACAGTCACAGAATTTAGCTTGAAACCCTGGCAACAAGACATTGATGAGCTGCTGATGTTCTCCAGTCCAAGCACTGGCAAAGTGACACTGGGTCACCGTAAACTTTGTGCTCACAGCTGGCTGCCACTGGAATCAGCCTCGATGAGCCCGCAAGCAGAATTAGCCTTCAAACAAAAGCACAGGGCAGGGGAATGCTGTACAGTATTAATGTCACAAGTACGGCTTACATTAACACTGCAATGAAGTTAGTGTGAAATTTGCCATAGTCCTGCATTTGTTCAGGTCAATGCGCCTAACTAGCATGTCTTTCGGAATGTGGGTGGAAACCCACACAGACATGGGGAGAATGTGCAGACTCTGCATCGAAGTCAACCCGAGGCCGGGAATCGAACCAGGCTCCCTGGCTCTGTGAGCAACAGTGCTAGTCACCGTGCCACTGCCCAGCTTCATTCACTTGGGACCAGAAGCAGTGTGTTAATGTGGAATACTGCCTAATGTAGAAGGAGGGATGTTGTAAAACTGCTAAAGGCACCCCACAAAGTCCCTAAGTTCTCTGATACAACCCGGCAGCTGTTGCTACAATAAGTGGGTGAAAAGGAACACTTCTTCCCACAGGGCAAACAGCTGGAATTAATAGGAGATGCCAGAGCAGACTTCATGCAGGCATCCAACATTCCAAAGAGGTTGGGGAGCGAAGAGGAAGTTTAACAGAATCAGAAAATCTGCCCAAACCAGAAGTTACTCAGCATTGATCTAACGAATAGACAGAATAGGAATGAACGTTATCTATTATGAATGGCATGGTGGCACAGTGGTTAGCACTGCTGCCTCACAGGTTCAAATCCCAGCTTGGGTCACTGTCTGTGTGGAGTTTGCATGTTCTCCCCATGTCTGCGTGGGTTTCCTCCAGGCGCTCCAGTTTCCTCCCACAGTCCAAAAGATGCACTGGTTAGGTGCACTGGCCATGCTAAATTCCCCCTTAGTGTACCCGAACAGGGGCTGGAGAGTAGCAACTAGGGGATTTTCACAGTAACTTCATTGCAGTGTTAATGTAAGCCTACTTGAGATGCTAATGAATAAACTTTATGAAAAAAGTTCACACAACCTCTTTTTACCTCAACTGAGGACGTACATAAAGCATCCATAAAGATACAGTAAGAAGTCTCACAACAGCAGGTTAAAGTCCAACAGGTTTATTTGGAATCATAAGCTTTTGGAGCACTGCTCCTTCATCAGGTGAGTGAATCTCCACTTCATAAAACAGACAGTAATAGAAAGTTGCAACGAAGTCTATACAATACATACTCCGCACGCCAAAGGCAAGAATATAGGTGTGTCACTTTCATTTCTAACTTTAACATCTCAACTCTTCCTCCAATGTAAAGAAATGGAGAACAGGAGCAGATAAACCTATGCAATGATAATGTGTACAAAACACAATCACACAATGGTTAGCATTGCTGCCTCATAATTCAGGTTCAATTCCGACCTCAGGTCTGTGCGGAGTTTGGACGTTCTCCCTGTGTCTGCGTGGGTTTCCTCTAAGTGCTCCAGTTTCTTCCCACAGTCCAAAGATGTGCGGGTTAGGTTGATTGGCTGTGCTAAATCACCCCTTAATGTTAGGGGGATTAGCAGGGTCAAATACGTGGGTTTACGGAGATAAGGCCTGAGCGAGATTGTTGTCAGTGAAGGCTCAATGACCTCCTTTTGTAGTGTAGGGGTTCTATGATTCTATGCGTCTTTACAGTGCAGAAGAGGCCTTTCTCTCATCAATTCTGCATTGGAAAGTCCAAAGTTCAAAACTTCTGTCAGCCAAACATACTCAGGTCACCCGATCCTTATTCAAACAGGAAACCAACAAGGCACTACCTGCAGCTAAAACACCGGCTCTTTAATCTCAATTTCATATCGTATATTCCTTCATCATATTTCAATGAGGAAAGATTCAAGACTCAGAGCTGAAAGATAAGTATGAAGCTGCTACGCTTTGCCAAGACTGGGAAGGAAAAACTAGCACATTGGAAACCTGGTAGCAGGTACTGGGCGGGATTTTCTCCCTCCCCGCCACGGTATGTTTACCAGCGGCAGAGGTGGTTCACCAGCAGGATCTTCCAGTTCTGCCCATGTCTATGGCATTTTTTTGTGGCTCACCTGTCCTATTGTCAGGAATCCAAAATATCCCACCGACAAAAAGGGTTCAAAAATCCCACCCTCTCCCCCCCATCCGATCCCCACTTTGTGCAAATTAGACTGTTCTTAAAGTTTATTTATTAGTGTCACAAGTAGGCTTACATTGCAATGAAGTTACTGTGAAAATCTCCTAGTCACCACAGTCTGGCGCCTGTTCGGGTACAGTGAGGGAGAATTTAGCATGGCCAAAGCACCTAACCAGCACATCTTTCGAACTGTGAGTGGGAGGAAACCAGATGAATCCCAAGCAGACATGAGGAGAATGTGCAGACTCCACATAGATAGTGACCCAAACCAGGAATCGAAGCCAGGTTCCTGTCACTGGGAGGCAGCAGCTAACCATCGCCCCATATTCGGCTACAATTCTCCCAAATCAAATGGAATTTCTATCCTCTATCCGAAATCTTCAGCTAAAATCTAGTGCTGCGAATCAAAGTTTTCAAATGCAAATTGCCCCATCGAGTTGGCAAATAGCTGACAGAGTTTAGTTAATATTTAAACATAAACTCTTCGCTTGATCTGACCTTTTGCATTCCATTTGTCGTTGGCTGGATCTGACCCAACAGGAATGTCACAGGTCGTGGAGGGTTTGTGTGCATTGTTGGGTGGAGACTTTTATCTATGAAACACAGGTGTTTGCCACAAAACAAAACTCTTTATCACCTGGGTTCCGATACAAGCTTCCCCAGTAACACACAATGAACATTAATAGGAATGTTGGTGTAGAGAGCAATGGAGATCCGTTACAAAATGAATGCTTTCTGGGGTGAGTTATTTAAGCAGTTAGTTGATTTATTAGATGGGTGTCGCTGGCTTATAGTCCAGGATGGGAGAGAGGGAAACACACGCAAACATCATCACTGCATGTCACATGACTAATCAAACAACGACACATTGATTTACAATACATAGCACTCTCTCCCTTAAATTATTCATTCACCAGGCCAGCATTTATTGCCCATTTCTCACGATTGCTCGTGAGAAAATGGTGTGAGCTGCCTTCTCTGCAGTCCACCTGGTGTAGGCACACCTACGGTGCTGTTAGGGAGGGAGTTCCAGGATGTTGACCCAGCGACACTGCAGGAACGGCCAATACATTTCCAAGTAAGGATAGTTATGCTAAATTCCCCTTCAGTATGCCTGAACAGTCGCCAAAGTGTAGCGACTGGGGAAATTTCACTGTAACTTCATCGCAGTGTTCGTGTCAGCCAACTTGTGATAATAAATTAATTTTAAACTGGTCCAGTATGTTTTTCTTTTACAGGGAAGACTTAATAACCTCTTATTCTGTAACGTAATGGTACATTTTACAATTAAACACCAGCATTGCACTAAAATAAGAGAGAAATGGTGTGATTTCTAGCAAGGAGATCATCTTAGATTTCAGCACAGAGGAACGCAAGAGGTCAATGGTGAGTTGGCACTTGTGCAGGCATAGTGAGCGGGAATTCTGAAGGTTATTTACCTTTGCTTACAATCAATCCACAGATTCAATTGAAAGTGATACCCTTTTCTGCTTAAAGGGGCGTTATCCCTTCAATGTCCGTCAATCACTCTTCCCTCTCATACATTTCTGAATGAGTGCCAAATCATTGCCAGTTTTCTCCCACAGACCCTTGTCCACTTCAAACCCACTTAAACTATTCCAAATTCATTGCATTCAAGAGCCTATTAATAAACGTGGGAATAACCAGTTTATCAATTAGCTAACTGGAAATGTATTCCGTTGATTCGCAGAATCCCTACAGTTCAGAAGAAAGCCATGCTGCCCATTGAGCCTACCCCCACCACAATCCTAGCCAGGCCCCATCGCTGTAACCCCCATGTATTTATCCCCTATCAAACCCTCTGACACTAAGGGGCAATTTAGCATGGCCAGTCCCCCTAACCTGCAGTGTGGGAGAAAACCAGAGCACCCAGAGGAAACCCACGCAGGCACGGGGAGAATACGCAAACTCAACACAGATAATAACCCGAGGATGGTATTGAATCCGGGTCGCTGGCACTGTGGAACAGCAGTGCTAACTACTGTGCCACCATGCTGTCTATTTGCGGCACACTAGCACAGTGGTTAGCACTGCTGCTTCACAGCTCCAGGGTCCTGGGTTCCATTCCCGGCTCGGACCACTGTCTGTGTGGAGTTTGCACATTCTCCTCATGTCTGCGTGGGTTTCTTCCGGGTGCTCCAATTTCCTCCCACAGTCCAAAGATTTGCGGCTTATGTTGATGGGCCGTGCTAAGAAATTGGTCCTTAGTGTCCAGGGATGTAGGTTAGAGGGATTAGTGGGTAAAATATGTAGGGATATGGGCGTAGAGCCCAGGTGGGATTGTGTTCGGTGCAGACTTGATGGGCTGAAGGGCCTCTTTCTGCACTGTAGGGTTCTATGATATCTGTGATATTCGTGTTCAGGTTTCAACAAATGGAGTCTTGTGGTCTAAATATTGCTACGTGATCAGCCAATGTGATTCACTTCACATGGTGTTAATAAGTAACGAAAGAAGCTGAATACAGAATCACAGAATTGGTAGAGCACAGAACGAGGCCATTCGGCCTATCCCATCTGCACCAGCTCTCCAACTGAGCATTTTGACTTAGTGCCGTTCTCTAATGCCCTTTTGAATGCCTCAATTGAACCCACAGCAATGACTGTTAGCCCCAAAAACATCCCAAAAATAGTAGTAAAGAATTGTACTCCACTATGAGCTGTATCTCCAGCCCAGCTACTCCAATACAGCCACAACACTGGCATTTACCCAATAATGTGGAAAATTGCCAGGATATGCTCACTTTACACAAACTAGGACAAATCAAAGCCAACCAATTAATGCCCCATCAGTCCACTCTCAATCATCAGCAAGGTGATGGAAAAGTGTGGATGACAGTGCACTCGCTCACCAATAACCTGCTCAGCATGCTCACTTAGCTTCTGCTGGAGGCCCTCAGCTCTTTCATCTGGTCCATGGACAAAAGATGGGGTGAGAACAATTGCTCCGACACCAAGATAATAGTTGACTGAGTCAAGGAGCTCCAGAGAAACTAAAGGAAACAGGAAACTGGGGGAAGACTCTTCATTGGTTAGAGACATGACTGGCATTTAAGAAGATGGTTATATGGTTGTTGGAGGTCAAATTCCTGTCCCGTGATCTGTTTACTTTGGTGAAAATTGCTGCCTTGGAACTGGCACACCATCCAGTGCTAGTATTTATGTGTGGCACAGTGGTGCAGTACTTCACAGTACCAAGGACTCAGGTTCAATTCTGACCTTGGGTGATAGTGTGGGGATTGTACATCCTTCCCGTGTCTGCGTGGGTTTCCTCCAGGTGCTCCGGTTTCCTCCCGCAGTCCACAAAGACGTGCAGTTTAGGTGGATTAGCCACAGTGAAGTGTTTAGGACAATTAGTAGAGCAAATATGTAGGCTTATGGTGATATGGCCTGGATAAGATGTCCTGTTGGAAAATGGTCTCCTTCTGCACTGTAGGGATTCTGTTATTAGGAATGGTTGGATAGATTGGGACTTTTTGCCCTGGAGCGTAGGAGGCTGAGGGATGATTTTATAGAGGCCTATAAAATAATGAGGGGCATAGGTAAGATAGATAGTCAAAATCATTTCCCAAAATGGGGAGCGTAAAAGTAGAGGGCGTAGGTTTAAGGTGAGAGGGGAGAGGTACAAGGAGTCCTAAGGAGCAATCCTTTCACACAGAGGGTGGTGAGTGTCTGGAATGAGTTGCCAGAGGTAGTAGTAGAGGCGGATACAATTTTATCCTTTAAAAAACAATAAGACAGTTGCATGGGTGAATAGATATGGAGGGGTATGGGCTAAACACAGGCCATGGGATGAGGTTAAAGGATGGGTGGCGTGGGCAAGTTAGGCCGAAGAGTCTGTTTCCACACTGTAAAACTCCACTCTACTCTGCGATTGTAGTATTTCCGGAGCCACTTTGCCTCCACCCCTGAGATTGTTGGGCCCTGAGGATTGAAGCCCCTATTTTTGACCTTTCGCCATCATAAACCAGCACTTCTAGCAACTTTGAAAAAAAAAATGTGGATTTGAAAGGTAGCAGGGACAAGTCTACTTCACGGCAGATGTCCTGCCTCAGGAAATCCTGGCCCACAATGATCCTGCATCTGACACCTGTTGTTAAAACACAAATAATGTCGTTCCATGTGCTGAGGCATTATCTGTAAATGCAGCAGGAATTTAACAAAGGATTCTATCGTCAGCCAATTACATTGGAGCATTGTTAGGTTTAAATCACCAAGGGATTTCTAAAAGTCCTTGAACATCTCCTCCAACAATAGTGAATTTAAGTATTAGGCACCAAATTCTCTCAAGACCAGAATTCGCTCACTTCTTCTGTTGCTTGCATGGATTCTCTTTGGTTCATTACAGGAACCAGTCCCAAACTCACATCATGAAAACATACAATTCATCTAATTAGGATGGCACAGTGGTTAGCACTGCTGCCTCACAGCACTAGAGACTCAGGTCCAATTCCCATCTTGGGTCATAGTCTGTGTGCAGTTTGTACATTCTCCCCATATCTGTGTGGGTTTCCTCTGGGTACTCCGGTTTATTCCCACAGTCTAAAGATGTGTGGGTTAAGTGCATTGGCCATGTGAAATTGACCCTTAACAGTACCGGGATGCATAGGTTAGAGGGATTCATGGGATAAATATGTGGGGTTACGAGAATAGGGTTGTGTGAGGTTGTTGTCGGTGCAGACTCGGTGGATAGAATGGCCTCCTTCTGCACTGTAGGGATTCTATGATGTCCTCCAGGTGCTCCGATTTCCTCCCAGACTTCAACCATGTGTAGGTTGATTAGCCATACTAAATTAACCTTACTGGATTAGCAGAGTAAATGTGTGAAGTTATGGAGACAGTGCCTGGATAGGATTGTGTTCGGTGCAGACTCGATGGGCCAAATAGCCTTTTTCTGTACTGTAGGGATTCTATGATTCTAATAACAGGAGCTACAATTCTGAATTTGTGAACAGATTATATTATTGCCATCTATTAGCACAGCAATTAGGAGGCATATATTCTGAAAAATCAATGACTGTCACAATGAGCTGGAAGACATTCAGATTATAGCACTCTTGAAGAATCTACATCAACATGGAGCAGGAAAGAAATAACAAAAAGGAACATCTGTGATTTCAGATCTTAACCCTGCTCCCATCTCTATGGACAGTACATGCTGTTAATAGGCCTATTTGTCAATGTCCTATCAATTATATTGCTAAGGGATACATTTGATGTGTACCTAAGAAAGGATGAGTTGGCCTTGGAAAGGGTCCAGAGGAGGTTTACAAGAATGATCCCTGGAATGAAGAGCTTGTTGTATGAAGAATGGTTCAGGACTTTGAGTCTGTACTTGTTGGAGTTCAGAAGGATGAGAGGAGAATCTTATTGAAACTTACAGGATACTGCAAGGCTTGGATAGAGTGGACGTGGAGAAGGTGTTTCCACTGGTAGGAAAAACTAGAACCAGAGGGCACAACCTCAGGATAAAGGGACGATCCTTTAGCAGAGAGATGAGGAGGCATTTCTTTAACCAGAGAGTGGTGAATCTGTGGAACTCTTTGGCGCAGAAGTTTGTGGAGACCAGGTCATTGAGTCTCTTTAAGACAGATATAGATAGGTTCTTAATTAATAAGGGGATCAGGGGTTATGGGGAAAGTGTAGGAGAATGGGGATGAGAAAAATATCAGCCATGATTGAATGATAGAGCAGACACGATGGGCTGAGTGGCCTAATTCTGTCTTATGGTCATATGGTGTATTTGAAAACCTATAAGTAGGTGATGGGCAGCACGATGGCGCAGTAATTAGCACTGCTGCCTCACAGTGCCATGAACCCAGGTTTGTTCCCTGACTTGGATCACTGCCTGAATGGAGTTTGCATTCTCTCCGTGTGCCTGCGTAGGTTTCCTCTGGGTGCTCCGCTTTCCTCCTACACTCCAAAAATGTGTGGGTTAGGTGGATTGGCCATGGTAAATTATCCCTTGGTGTCAGTGGGATTTACAGGGTACATATTTTTTTTAGAGCAACACAGCACGGGAAACAGGCCCTTCGGCCCAACAATATATGGTGTTATGGAGTTGGGCCTACCTGGGATTATGGTTTGTGCAGACCCAATGGGCCGAATGGCCTCTTTTTGCAGTGTAGGATTTTACGATTAGCTGAGTTTCTGGGTTAATGGCCTCAAAGGGATTGGCCTCATTGTGACCATCAAATTCATCCTTAGCCACAGTTAGAATTTACCACTTACTGTACCTTGTTCCTCTTACCTGGGTATAATTACATACGCTGGCAAGAATTTTCCCATCCTGCCCACCACAGGAGTTGCAGCAGAGCTGGGGGCAGGATGGTAGGGGGAGGGGGGTTTGCAGTTGTTACATGTATTGGTATACAGTGAAAAGTGTTGTTTCTTATACACTTTACAAACAATGCATACTGTTCAAAGAGAAGGAGAGAGTGCAGAATGTAGTATTACAGTCATAGCTAGGGTGTAGAGAAAGATTAACTGAGTGCAAGATAGGTTCATTCAAAAGTCTGACAGCAGCAGGAAAGAAGCTGTTCGTGAATCAGTTGGTACGTGACCTCAGACGTTTGTATCTTTCTCCCGACAGAAGAAGGTGGAAGAGAGTATGTCTGGGGTGTGTGTAGTCCTTAATTAAGCTGGCTGATTTTCCTAGGCAGTGGGAAGTGTAGACAGAGTCAATGGATGGACTGGGCTTCGTTCACAATCTTTTACTACAACTTCACTGGAATCCACTGTGCTGCAATGTCGAAACTGCAATTTGAGCTTACCCTAAAAAGTAGTACCCTAAAAGCTCACCCCTGTAGGAATGATTAATGCATGTTTAAATTAAACCAAGGATATATTTAGCTCTCTTAAATTAAATTAGTCTGAACAATATGAATGAAAATAAAGTGATTCTGCCAAAAGCCTGACTAAAGTCTGAGTTAACTGCTGAGCCGCAGTTAACTCACGGCTTATCAACATTAGGATGAAATGAATTCTAATCCAGTGTTGTTTTCCGAACAGTACTTTAAACATATAAAGATAATCTGCCTCTCAGCGTTACTATTATCCTTGTTTGTTGTACCATTAACCTCATTCACAAAATGGTGTGATTGATTCCAGCTTTATTGTAATGTAACCTTAACTGAATTCAATTTCTATGAACCCTCTCAATTGGTGCTGGCTACATTACATAGCTAGTTTTTGAATACACTCTTCTAGCCACACCAAGACGTGGTGGATAATGCTTGTTTTGCTCATTGCGGATGAGAAATTGTGTCCAATGTTTCAGCTAATGTACATGCCTAGTGGGCAAATGTTCACGCGTTACTTGATGAGTCAGAAAGGAAGGGTGATTGTGAAAGATTCATAGAGTGGATACATTGGGTGGCACAACGGCTCAGCGATTAACACTGCTGCCTCACAGTGCCAGAGTCTTGTGTTAATTCCCAGCTTGGGTCACTGTCTGCGTGGAGTTTGATTCAAGCCTTGGGTTTCTTGCTCAGGTTTCCTCCCACAGTCCGAAAGCTATGATGATTGGGCATATTAGTCTTGCTAAATTCTCCCTCGGTGGAGCCGAACAGGCGCCGGAGTGTGGCAACCAGGGGATTTTCACAGTAACTTCAATGCAGTGTTAATGTAAGCTCACTAATGACACAAATCAATAAACTCAAAATAACTTCAAAGATTCTGTCTGAGAGCTTTGATGTGTTGCAGTAATGCAAATGGTACAGATTGCTGCCACTGTGGAGGAAGTGGGATGGCATGGTGGCACAGTGGTTAGCACTGATGCATCAGTGCCAGGGATCCGGGTTCAATTCCTGGCTTGGGTGACTGTCTGGGCGGAGTCTGCACGTTTTCCCTATGTCTGTGTGGGTTTCCTCCCACACTCTAAAAGACATGCTGGTTAGGTGCTAAATTCTCCCTCAGTGTACCCGAACAGGCGCCGCAGTGTGGCGACTAGGGGATTTTCACAGTAACTGCATTGAAGTATTAATGTAAGCCTACTTGTGACACTAACAAAAAAACTAAAACTTGATGCCATGATCAACACATCCCAAAAGGCAGAGGAGGTTTCAGTTCTGTCTTATTGTTGATTGGAACCGGAATGAAGATGCTGAAACATGCTCGATTGGAACACCAGCCACTCTGAATGGCTAACTGCTCTCTCGTCCCTGCAGTGACAGGAACTGCAGTGGAAGGAAGAGAAAGTTCAGCAAGATGCTTGAGCCAAGTCCCAGGACTGAATGGCAATGTAAGTTTTCAGGATCGCAGACCAGGAAGAGATGGGATGGCCTATGAGGGGTGTGGGTGGACGTGGTGCGGGTGGAGCATGCTGGGTGGGGGAAAGAATGGAAAGTGGTTGTTTGCGGGGGAGGAGGTGGGAAGAGAGAGGTTGGACCTACTGGGTAAAGAGGTCAGCAGATGGCAAAATTATAGGGGGTTTCTGATGGAGGCAACTCCTCTCCCACCTCCCCGTCTGAGGCCCACGTTCAATTATTTTCAGTCTTCCCCCATACCCAGTCTATTTGAAGCCTCAACTGGGGCAAGGATTTGTGGTCCGTCTGAGGCCTTACCCGCTCCAGTGTAAAACCCCTGCAGGCTCAGGGCAGGTGGGAACTCGGAGTGAATCCCATTCAAGCTAAGAGTCAAAAGGATCAGAGGGCACATGAGGAAAATCTTTTTTTTTGCAGAGGATGGTGGGTGTCTGGAATTTGCTGGCTGAGTTGGTCGCAGAGGCAGAGATCCTAAACTTGTTTAAAAAGTACCTTAAGGTTGGTAACTATAGGGCTAGGAAGATGACATTACCTTTTCTATAATAGGTGGTCACCCCATTATAGAAAGGATATTATTAAACAAAAAGAGTGCAGAAAAGATTTACTAGAATGCTACCGGAACTTGATGGTTTGAGTCATAAGGAGAGGCTGGATAGACTGGGACTTTTTTCTCCGGAGCGTAGGAGGCTGAGGGGTGATCTTGTAGAGGTCTATAAAATAATGAGGGGCACAGATTAGTTAGAAAGTCAATATCTTTTCTTAAATATAGGGGAGTCTAAAACTAGAGGGCATATGTTTAAGGTGAGAGAGAAGTGATACAAAAGTGTCCAGAGGGGCAATTTTTTCACACAGAGGGTGGTGAGTGTCTGGAACAAGCTGCTAGGGATAGTAGTACAGGCAGGTACAATTTTGTCTTTTAAGAAGTGTTTTGATAGTTACATGGGTAAGACGGGTATAGAGGGATTTGGGCCAAATGCAGGCAATTGGGATTAGTTTAGGAGTTTAAAAAATGGGCAGCATGGACAAGTTGGGCCAAAGAGCCTGTTTCTATGCTGTAAACCTCTATGACCTGGGTGTCCTTGGTCTACCATTAAGAAATAGCCTCCTTCTATGTATTATTCCTATGCTTCAATTTACACCACTTAGCGCAAGGACCAAGAAAATGTGTACATTTTTACAATACGGGCTCGTAGTGATAAAAATCTAATTAATAAAATTCCACTTTTGTGAATTAATCGTCAATAAAATTACTACATTCTTCACCCTACATTCCTTTCTCATTCCCATTTCTGTCAATAATATTGGATAAGGAGCAACTATCCCCTATAGCTGAAAGGTCAGTCACGAGGGGACATAAGTTCAAAGTGAGGGGAAGGAGGTTTAGGGGGGCTGTGAGGAAAAACTCAGAGGGTGGTGAGGGTCTGGAATGTGCTGCCTGGGAGGGTGGCGGAGGTGGGATGTCTCACATCCTTTAAAAAGTACCTGGATGAGCACTTGACACACTATAACATTCAGGGTAACAGGCTAACTGCTGGCAGATGGGATTAGGTGGGACTTCAACTGTTTCTAGTACGGCTCAATGGGCCGAAGGGCCTTTTCTGCACTGTACGATTTTATGATTCTTGATGATTCCACAATATTCTGACTTAAATTAAAGGAAAAGAAGCTACAAATGTTAGTAATCTCAAATAAAATCAGAAAATGTTGAAAGAAATGGGTCACTCAGCGTGTGTGAAGAGAAACACCAGGCAATGGCTTTTTGGTCATACATCCTTCGTTGATGATTTGGTAGGCTTGCTTACAAGGGAGAATACATACTCAAAACTTGGTGATTAGAATCCTAGAACCACTAAAGTTCAGAAGGAGGCCATTCGGCCCATTGGGTCTGCACTGACCACAATCCCACCTAAGCCCAATAAAGCCACGCATCTACTGTGCTAATCCCCCTGACACTTAGGATCAATTCAGCATGACCAATCCACCTAACCTGCGCATCTTTGGAGCATAGGAGGAAAAGCGGGCTATTGACACTCCGCATTCTGACTTTGTACTTGAAGCACACTTAGGGGTGGGATTGAGTTTGTAAATAAAGGGAACGTGGTAACACCGCCTCTGAGGGGTTACTTCACATCTTTATGTTCAATTCAAGGTTCCTTCCAGAACTCATCCCACCATATCTCTCACTGCCCCAGTAGGCTCCTCCTTCTCACCTTCCCACATCAGCCTTTCTCTGAACCAGATTTCCAATAATACTACATTACAGAGAGTTTTGTACTGCAGTCCCATGTACAGAAAGTAACTACCTGAACCCATTTTACATTGCACTTACAGGGTAGAGTTTTAGTGATTTTTTATAAAGTTTATTTATTACTGTCACAAGTAGGCTTACATTAACACTGCAATGAAGTTACTATGAAAATCCCTTAATCGCTACACTCCAGCACCTGTTCGGATACACTGGGAGAGAATTTAGCACGGCCAGTGCTTCTAAGCCGGGCATCTTTCAGACTGTGGGAGGAAACAGGAGCACCTGGGGAAAATGTGCAAGCTCCATTCAGACAGTGACCCAAGCCAGAATTAAACCCAAGTCTTTGGAGCTGTGAGGCAGCAGTGCTAACCACTGTGCCACCATGCTACCTTATCAATTTGAGACAGTATTTAACTTAAATCCTATTTCTGCACCCTGGTTCTCCAATCCTTAAGATGAAAGGGAAATCAATATTGCTTGTCGTTACCGTGCTGTCATTTACACAATGGTCTATTTGGAGTCATTTATTGCAAATGACAGTTCTGGAAATGGAGCTAAATGGACAAAATTGGATAATAATTTCTGGCGATAAGAATTTAGATTTGCTCAAAGGAAGGAAAAGCTTTCATTGATGTTTGCTACAGAGTTCTGAAACAGTAAGGCCTGCATTGTGGCACTGCTGCCTCATGCACCAGAGACCCAGGTTCGATTCTGGCCTCGAGTCACTGTCTGTGTGGAGTTTGAATGTTCTCTCTGTGTCTACGTGCATTTCCTCCTGGCGCTCCGGTTTCCTCCCACACTCCAAAGATGTGGAGGTTGGGTGAATTGGCCATAGTAAAAGTGCCCCATAGTGTCCCAAGAGATGTAGGTTAGATGGGATTAGCCATGGTAAATGTGAGGTTAATGGGGATAGGGCAGGAGAGAGGGCCTGGGTGAGATAGTCTGTCAGAGAATTGGTGCAGACTTGATGGGTTGAATAGCCTCTTTCGCACTATAGGGATTCTATGAATTGGAATGTATATGTGAAAAAGCCCCCACAACCATCCTGAGTTGGAAATATACCGCCGGTTAGATGTGTGGGGATAGGTTGATTGGATAAGCTAAATTGCCCCTTGGCATCAGGGGGACCAGCAAGTAAAAATGGGGGGGGGGGATTACACGATCAAGGTGTGGGTGGGATTGTTGTCGGTGCAGCCTCGATGGGTAGAATGGCCTCCTTCTGCTCTGTATGGATTCTATGGTTCTAGAGGCAGTTGAGTCTCGCACCACTCTGGTTGAAGTGTCACAAGGTTCGAGCAATTCTGCATCAACATGTTATTGATATAATTGGACAGAACCGATATTGAGATTAAACAGCTGCCACTGTGAAGGAGCACTTCAATTCCACTCAGACGTCAACAGCTAAATTGTTGTGCAGAGAAGGTCAAGTTTTAAGTCAATCCTTGGTCAAAGCAATTGGAAAGAAACGTGTCAGTGCAAACAATCTGATTTCATTTAGCAATAAGACCATAAGATCTAGGTGCAGAATTAGGCCACTCAGCCCATTGTGTCTGCTCCGCCATTCATGGCTAATATTTTTCTCATCCACATTCTCCTGTCTTTTCCCCAGAACCTCTGATCTCCTTATTAATCAAGAATCTATCCATCTCTGCCTTAAAGACACTCAATGATCCGACTTCCACAGCCTTCTGTGGCAAAGAGTTCAGCAGATTCACCACCTCTGGCTGAAGAAATTCCTCCTCGTCTCTGTTCTAAAGAATCCTCCCTTTAACCTGAGGGTGTACCTGGTTCTAATTTTTCCTACTAGTGGAAACATCCTCTCCACATCCACTCTATCCAGGACGTGCAGCATCCTGTAAGTTTCAATAAGATCCTTGCCCTCATCCTTCTTAACTCCAATGAATGCAGAACTAGAGTCCTCAACCTTTGCTCATACTTCCTTTGGACTTTTTCCAAAGCCAGTACATCTTCCTTAGATATGGGGCCCAAAACTGTTCACAATACTCCAGATGGACTCTGACCAGAGCCTTATCCAAATGCGGAAGTACATCCCTACTCTTGTATTCTAGCCCTCTTGACATGAATGCTAACATTGCATTTGCCTTCCTAATTGCCGACTGAATTCCGTATCTAAGGAAGACGTGCTGGCCTTGGAAAAGGTCCAAAGGAGATTCACAAGAATGATCCCTGGAATGAAGAACGTATGAGGAACGGTTGAGGACTCTAGATTTTCATAGTTAGCCTTAAAAGAATCTTGAATAAGGACTCCCAAGTCCTTTCATGTTTCTGATTTCCTAAGCATTTTTCCATTTACAAAATAGTCTCCAATCTTCCTTCCATTGCTGTGTTTTTTTTAAAAAGTTTTGCTCCTTCAAAACACTTTTTGGCAAACAGTTGCACTTTCAAAGTACACAGGAAAGTGCTACTTTGCAAAAAGGGCGTTAATTCCAAATAAAGTGCCTTGAAGTTACTAAAGTTTGGAAGTTTGAAGATTGGATGGGGCAAATCCAAATCCATTCCTTACCTGCTTCAGAAACCAAGTTCAAATTGAATCCAATTCAAGGTGCCCACAAGACAGACAAGAAGGAATAGCTTCTTCCCTGCTACCATCAGACTTCTCAATGGACCAACCTTATACTATATCGTCAGGTTTGTGTAGTGTAGTGGCTGTCATATTCGCTTCACACTCAAAAAGCCCCCAGTTCGAAACCAGGCTGAAACATTTCCAAATGCTTTATGGACAGTACAGTGGCACAGTGGTTAGCACTGCTGTCTCACAGTGCCAGGGATCCGGGTTCGATTCCCGGCCTCTCTGTATGGAGTTTGCACATTCTCCTCATGTCTGTGTAGGTTTCCTCTGAGCGACTGGTTTCCTCCCACAGTCCAAAGATATGCGGGTTAGATTGATGGGCCATGCTAAATTGCCCCTTAGTGACAGGGGAATTAGCAGGGTAAATATGAAGGGTTATGAGACTGCGTGGGATTGTGGTCGGTGCAGACTCAATGGGCCAAATGGCCTCCTTCTGCACTGTAGAGATCCTGTGACTAGGTTGCTCCTTCTTTACGTCCTAGCTATTACAACCCTCTCTTTTCCTTCTCTCTTATGTACTCTATGAACAGTATGCTTTGCCTGTATAGCACGTAAGAAACAATACTTTTCACTGTATCCCAAATATGTGACAATAATAAATCAAATCGAATCAACTCAAAAAGCTGACAAAATAAAGCATTGCACCCATCTTGGGTTTGATCTGACATCTGATCTTAGCCAAAAGACTCGTGAAATTCAAATAACTCTCTTATCTTTGGATCAATTTCACCATTTCTTGATTGGCTGAGCGGAGCCTTTCAACACAGATGGACAGAGGGGAGGTAACACAGTGGTTGCTGGACCGATAATCTGGAGTCTAATGCTGAGAGAATGAATTCAAGGACAGCGAGTAGGGAGAAATTTAACATCCAATGAATTAATAAATCTGGAATGTCAATAATAATCATGATGTGGAAATGCCAGCATTGGATTGGGGTGGGCACAGTAAGAAGTCACCAGGTTAAAGTCCAACAGGTTTATCTGGTGGCATGAGCTTTTGCAGCACTGCTCCTCAAAATAATAATAATCATGTAATTACTGGATGTTGTAAAAATCCATCAGAAGCCAGTCTGAAGGCAGTGCTTGGGCTTTAGATTAAAAAAAAATCTCAAAGTGGCATTGACAAGAATGTAAAACGCTTTGGAATGTCATGACAGGCAATACATAATTGCACGTTTTTCTTTCCTTATGGATGATGTGCTATGATCCTGCAACCGTGCGCAATTCAATTAGTGCTTCACTGCAGAGTTAACTAACTTGCTAAAGGAAGTAAGGGTTTCCCTGTTTATTCCAAGGCAATGTCTCGACAAGAGTCAATTACTAACCAATCAGCACCCTTTATTAATGCAGCGTAAATCACCGCTCCCTTTTAGATTTGATGTCTTCGCACCTGTCCTGATGGGTCCACGAGGAAATACTTTGACAGCGTGTTCCCTTTTTCAATGATACTCAGGATCAGTAGAGATTGAATAAACTGGGATTGTTCTCCTTGGAAAGACAGAGGCTGAGGGACAACCTGCTAGAAGTTTATAAAATTATAAGAGGTAGAGATAAACAGGTGGAAGCTTTTTCCCACGGGCAGAAATGACAAGTGGGTTCAAGTTCAAGGTAAGGGGAGAAAGGTTCAGTGGAGATGTGGAGGAAGAGTTTTTTTTACACAGAAGACGACGGGGGCTTGGAATGCGCTGCCAAGTGAGGAAGTTGAGGCAGTTACGATAGCGACATTTAAGACTTATTTGGATAGACAAATTGGGAATAGAGAGATACAGATGGTTGGCCTAGATAGTATCCGTGCAGGCTTGGTGGGCTGAAGGGCCTGTTCCTCTGCTGTATTGTTCTTTATTCAATATGACCAAGAAACTATTAATAATTGAAGATTTGTTCCAGTGTTGTATTTTGTGCAGGAATACCACTGACTCTTTAACTTGATTATACTGTCCTGAACTACAATGTGATTCTATAAAGGATGGTGACATCCTTTATAGACATCCATGGTACATCTCCAGCCCTTACCTGTGCTTTTCTCTCATTCCTATCATTACTTTAAAAGCAAAACAGAACAGCTAGCTCTTCCCTCCACAAAAACCTGATTTATCATGAGTTGTCTTAAGTTGCTCAAGACTTGTCCCAGTTAGAACTCACAGGTACACCACACACATTCCATCCATTTGCACAAACAAAGCAAATTAGGGTCAAATTACCCCTGCCTTTAGGAGAATGTGCAAAAGAAAGTGTGAAAAAATGCACCAAGTGGATGTGAAAAGATATGGAAGAAATTCAGCTTGGATATATATTTTGCTGTTTTCCCAATGGTTACCAGGTTAAGTCAGAGGATAGAACAGAGAGATACGGCCGGATTCTCTGACCTCACCCATGGCTGGGATTCTCCGAACCCGCTGCAGTGAATGGAGATTTGGCTGAGCACTAGATTCTCCGTTTTTGCTGGCAGTGGGCTGGCAAATCTGGCTATAGACTAAGAAGCAGCCAGGTTCAATCACTGTTTTGCACTGCTACTTATCATCAGCTAGGACAATAATTGAGATGTGACAATCAGCCTCAGTGGCTCTGGGGAGTAAGCGGTGGAGGGAAACTGGTCATAGCATTCAATAAGCACCACTGCTTCAAGTGTCCACCTCAAGCATTGGACAGAGCTATGATATGATGACCGGGATTCTCCAATCTTGTTCATCCTTGTTGCCAACAAGAGCGGGGAATTTGGCGCTCAGCCAAAGCTCCATTCATTGCAGAGGGACTGGAGAATCCCAGTTGCGGGCAAGGGTCAGAGATTTTTAGTGCAGTTCAGAGATTGGAGAGTCCTGATCAATGTCTCCTGCTCTTAAATAATGACCTTAACAATCCACTGCTGAGATTCGTGCATACAGCGATCACCTGAGTGGGCACTTGCATCAAAGAGAAGATGCAACTTCTTTGGGAGAAGAGACAACTTGTGAAAAATAACCTTGCCGAGGATGAAGACTTTGCCAGATGCCTATGTCACACAATAAAGTACCCAAGTCCATAACAAGACTTGACAACTGAATTTAGTGTGAAAATAAATCTTCCAAGCTTTGCTTTGATGATAACCTTGAAGATACATCATCACTATACTGGACAGCATTGGAGAGAGTTCAAATGAAATTCAGTTTCTGGAACGAGTTATTACAAAAATTCAATTTTGGAGCTCGCACACTGACTGTCAGAGAGGTTTAAGTATTTGAAATGCTATTTTTTTGCTGGGTGACACAATACAGGAATGAGATAGAGAATCTGGTAAACTGGTGCAACAACAATAATCTCTCCCTCAATGTCAACAAAACACAAGGAGATTGTCATCAACTTTACGAAGCATGGAGGACATGGCCCCGTCTACATCAATGGGGCAAAGTAGAATTGGCTGAGAGCTTCAAGTTTTTAGGTGTCCAGATCACCAACAATCTACGCTGGTCACTCCATGCCAATATAGTTGAGAAAGTCCACCAGCGTCTCTATTTTCTCAGAAAATTAAAGAAATTTGGCATGTCTGCTACAATTCTCACCAACTCCTATAGGTGCACTGTAGAAGGTGTTCTTTCTGGCTGTATCACAGCTTGGTATGGCTCCTGGTCTGTCCAAGACTGCAAGGTGTTACAAAAGGTCGTGAACGAAGCCCTGTCCATCATTCAAACCAGCCTCTCATCCTTCGACACTGTCTTCATTTCCTGCTGCCTCGGAAAAGCAGCTAGCATTTTTAAGGATCCCCAAGCATCCTGAACATGCTCCTTTCCACCCTCTTCCTTTGGGAAAAAGATGCAAAAGTCTGAGGTCACATACCAACCAACTTAAGAACAGCTTCTTCCCTGCTGTCATCAGACTTTTGAATGGACCTACTTCACACGAAGCTGATCTTTCTCTGCACCCTAACTAGGAATGTAACACTACATTCTGCACTCTCTCCTTTCCTTCTCTATGAATGGTATGCTTTATTTGCGTAGTGCCCAAGAAACCATATAGGACTGTACACCAATACACGTGACAATAATAAATCAAATCAAATAAAAATCAAAACCATTTGCTTCACCTGATGTTTAAAACAATAAGCTGATGACCCAAGGGTTTATCTGGCATCTGGATATAGAATCCCTACAGTGCAGAAAGAGGCTATTTTGCCCATTGAGTCTGCACCAACCACAATCCCATCCAGGCCCTGTCTCCTCCATAAGCCCATGTATTTACCCTGCTAACCTCTCTGAATGTAAGGGGCAATTTATCATGGCCAATCAACCTAACCAGCACATCTTTTGGACTGTGGGAGGAATTTTTTTTTAATTTGATTTATTATTGTCACATATATTAAAGTCAGTGAAAAGTATTGTTTCTTGCACACCATACAGACAGAGCATACCATTTATAGAGAAGGAGAGGAGAGAGTGCAGAATGTAGTGTTACAGTCATAGCGAGGGTGTAGAGAAAGAGCAACTTATTATGAGGTAGGTCCATTCAAAAGTCTGACAGCAGTAGGGAAGAAGCTGTTCCTGCATTGGTTGGTACGTGGTGTCAGATCTTTGTATCTTTTTCCTCGACGGAAGAAGATGGAAGAGAGAATGTCCGAAGTGCGTGGGGTCCTTGATTATGCTGGCTGCTTTTCCGAGGCAGCAGGAAGTGTAGACGGAGTCAATGGATGGGAGGCTGGTTTGTGTAATGGATTGGGCATGGATTTGCTGATTTGAGAGATGGATTGAATCGGGGCATCCAGAGGAAACCCATGGAGACACGGGGAGAACATGCAAACTCCACACAGACAATGGCGCAAGCCAGGAATCGAAACCGACTGCTTACCCAGTCTTTCCCTTCAAAGCGAATCGTCAGATAAACCCTGTGGAAAGTGACATTAATGGCAGATCCCGGGGTCCATTAGAAACTAACTATTGTTGGGCATTTTTCTATATTGACAACTGCTTGGCCGCGGTGCTTGGGAAGAAGCCAGGCTGTCTCAGGTCAGAAACGCGGCAGGGAATCAATGGTTTGCTTTCCTGCTTTTCCTTTAAGTGACAGATGGACACATCGACAAAGTGATCTCCCAGCACTGGAACTTTTAAATACTTTGGCTGCATGTTTGTCGTTCTGGTGCAAACGTGAACACCACTGAGCTTTGCCAAGCAGTTTGGCGTTGCAGGGAGGTGGTGGTGGGGTGGTGGGTGGGGGGGATTGCCTTTTAAAAAATCCATTTACACGGTGCAACGTGAGGAAACAGGTTACATAAATGTTCAGCCATACTGCTGCTGTACATAGATTTACACCCCCTCCAAACCACATTATCCGCCTGTCTGATTAAATCTATCTTTTGAGAGGAGAGCACTTACTTCAAGACATTGGGACACAAGAATTCGGAGCAGGAGTAGGCCGTTTAGCTCCTCGATTCTTCTCTGCCATTCAATGTGATTGTGGCTCTTCCCACCTTGGCCCCACTCCACTTTCCTGCCCATTCTCCATAACCCTTCAGCCTGTTACTAATTAAAAATCTGTCCCCCTCCTGCTTACATTTACTCTCTGTCCTGCCGTCCACCGCAGGGCTGTTCAGCCCTTTGGCCCTCCAAGTCTGCTACCCCTTATCCTAAAACGATGGCCCCTCTGTTCTAGATTGCCCCACAAGAGGAAGTGTCCTCTCTGTGTCTACCCTGTCAATCCTCTTTAGCATCTTGTAAGCCTTTTAAGTCGTCGACTTCAGGAAGCGTAAAGGAGAACATGCCCCTGTATACATCAATGGGGATGAAGTAGAAATGATTGAGAGCTTCAAGTTTTTATATGTCCAGATCACCAACAATCTATCCTAGTCCCAGCATGCCAAGAGAAAGTCCACCAGCACCTCTACTTTCTCAGAAGATTAAAGAAATTTGGCGTGTCCGCTATGACTCTCACCAACTTTTATAGATGCACCATAGAAAGCATTCTTTCTGGTTGTATCACAGCTTGGTATGACTCCTGCTCTGCTCAAGATCGCAAGGAACTACAAAAGGTCGTGAACGAAGCCCACTCCATCACTCAAACCAACCCCTCATCCATTGACTCTGTCTACACTTCCCGTTGCCTTGGAAAAGCAGCCAGTATATTTAAGGAATCCATGCACCCTCTCTTCCACCTTTTTCCGGGAAAAAGTCTAAGGTCACGTACCAACCAACTCAAGAACAGCTTCTTCCCTGCTCCTGTCAGACTTTTGAATGGACCTACCTTGCATTAAGTTGATCTTTCTCTGCACCCCTAGCTATGATTGTAACACTACATTCTGCACCCTCTCTTTTCCTTCTCTATGGACAGTATGCTTTGTCTGCATAGCGTGCAAGAAACAATACTTTTCACTGCATGTTAATACAGGTGACAACAATAAATCAATTCAAAAACCAAATCAAATCAATTAGACCTCCCTCATTCCTCTAAACTCGAGCGAGTATCGATCCAAACTGCTCAGTCTCTCTTCGTAAGACAAACCCCTCAGGTGGGATTTCCCGGCCTCGCTTGCCCCAAGACTGGAAAATCCTGTCCAAGGTCAACGCATCTTTGCATGTTCCTGTCCTGCCCAGTACAATTTCTGTGGGGGTGGGGGAGGGCAAAAAATGTCACCCCTCATCGCTGGGAAACATTTTAAATATGCTGATATTTTTCAAAGAGTGTAAAGTTTACATATCAGCGTTCTTTTGATGATAACTAGGGAGCCATATTCCAGTAGGTGAGATAATGAGGCTATCTTTATTCACAATTACAGAAACAGACAGAAAGAAAAAACATGTTAGAAAATTAATAGCTTCAAAATCCTAGTGCAGAAGGAGGCTATTTTGCCCATTGAGTCTGCACCAACCACAGTCCCACCCAGGCCCACTCCCCATAACAACTTGCATTTATTCTAACTAGTCCTTCTAATATTAAGGGGCAATTTAGCATGGTCAGTGCACCTAACCCACATGTCTTTGGACTACGGAAAGAATCCACAGCTCCCAGAGGAAATCCAGGCGGATACAGCAGAACTTGCAAACTCCAGCCAGACAGACAGTAACCCGAGCCGGGAATCGAACCCAGATCCCTGGCGCTGTGAGACAGCAGTGCTAACCACTGTGCCACCGTGCCGCCCCTAAATGACAGGTTCATTTGCAGTTTGTTACCTGCAGAAACTTCCTGTCAGAAACAAACCACAGATGTTTTTGCCAACCTTCAAATGTGATCTCCGCCACTGCAAGGAATTCTTTTCCTTTCTCTTCCCCAGAGAGAGAGAAAAAAAAATCACCCTGTTTGAATTTAATGAAAGAACTTCACTTCTTAAAGGATTGAAGGCACATTATTCTATACGCTGGCTGGAAATGGGGATTGATTTCTTCTTACTTGGGAAGGAGTAGCTGGAAGCGTGAGCATTAATAGCCTGGCAATTACACGCAAAAAGAGTTCGGCTGCTTTACCTGCGAGAGCTTTGATTCTCGAACGCTCAAACAACCTCGCAGAGCTGTTGTCATTGTCGAGTTCACTTTCATCCGAGAGTTCCCAGCGGGCGTTGATGTGGCTGTACTGCTGCTGAATCTCCACATTGTCAAAATCCGTGGCCGATGTCATGGTTCTGGTGCTGTCACTGTCTCTCTGTCTCCCCTCTTCTCATAAGGGCCTGTCTGGGGGGGGGAGGAAGAGGAACAGCACTTTCAAACACACTCTTGGAGAGAGAAAGAAAACGTGGGGCAGAAGCCCCCCCCGCACCCACCCACCCCCGGCGCTTTACCAGCTACACTTCAACAGCTACCACTTTAGGGGGACAGGGGAAAACAGATGATACATTTCTACTCACTGGGGGCATTCAGCTGATAACATTGCAGCAAGAATGGTGCAAGCACCTCTTGAAAATTTCACAGCGCGCTTTGTCCAGCAGATGGAGGTCTTGTATGCACAAAACCTGCCAGAAAGAAGTAACATCTGAGCCGCTGTACACAGTGCTCAGCGCCCCGACATCACTGGCAGGCTGTTACCCAACACATGAGGCAGGTCAGGCGCTGAAGCAAGCCACCAGCTTTCTGCATCGTTCGGTACGGGTCGGAGCTGGAAGTGTATTTTCTTGGAGTGAGATTGCTTCGCGCCTGTGAATGATACATTGGACTGTGCTGGCTGGGGGTGACTCACAGTTCTGCATCAAACTAGACACAGCACACACACACATGCACTCCCATTGTCTGCAGCACCAGCTGTGCATTCAAAGGTCCTGTTGTACTGGTTACACATGATCATTCTCCCCCTCCTCCCAATCAGCCCCCCCCCCCCCCCCCCCACATTTAGACACATCACTGCGTGGTGCACTTGAGAGGGTTGGAAATGCCTTTCAAGAGGGAAGTGACACTGGCTGGCATGTCATCAATCAAGCCCCAGCTTGCACCAGAAATCGCAGCAATTATAGACAGGACACCTTTCTCCCCCCCCCACCCCCGCCCCAAGCACCTTCCCATGCCACTGCAGAAGGTGCTGCACCCTTCGCCTCCTCCCTGCTCACCGTCCCAGGGCCCAAACACTGCTCTCAGTGCTACACGTGCACCTCCTTCAATCTGATCTATTGCATTGTCAGCTCCCACTGCAGTCTACTCTACATCGGAGGGACCAAACGCAGACTGGGGTGACCACTTCGCCGGTCACCTCCGGTCTGCCCGCAAGCAGAACACTAGGCCATTCTGTCGCTCGCCAATTCAACACCCCACCGTGCTCTCCTGTCCACATGTCCCCATCCCTGGCCTTTTGCAATGTTCCAGTGAAGTCCAAAGTAACTCAAAGAACAAAGAACAAAACAGCACGGGAAACAGGCCTTTTGGCCCAACGAGCCTGCGCCGACACCTCGATGTTCCCACTTCTACACGTGATCCCTGTCCATGTTCATAGATCTATGGATTAAAAACCAAATTTGAGACAATTCAGGGAGAATTTGTTTTGCCAATTAGCCTAAGAGCACATCTTTGGGATGTGGGAGGAAACCGGAGCACCCGGAGAAAACCCACGCAAGCACGGGGAGAATGCGCAAACTGCCACAGACACAGGCCCAAATCCATGTATCTGCACAGCACAGCTATAGTCACTGCGCTGTCGTGTTGCCCATCAGATGGTCCAGGTCAAGCATACACTAACGATGTGAAGCAGTAGGATACTCTCGCAAAAGGTCCAAGAGCAGCCCTCTCACGACACATCGCGTGTGTGCCCCTCATTAGCCAACAAGGTGGACCAAAGCACCTGTAGGATAAAAACAAGTACATCAATATCATCATCTATTTACACATTTCCCAGGGACTCCCAAGGCTCATGATCTCTATTTTAAATCAGTTTTCTATACCCCTCCATTCCCATTCTGTTCATGTGCCCATCTAAGTATTTCTTAAATATCTCCAGAGTGCCTGCCTCCACCACTTTACTTGGTAGCGCATTCCATACCCCCACCACCCTCTGTGTGAAAAAACTCCCTCTAGCACCCAAAACTCATCTTCCAACTGGGCACTTTACAGCCTTCCATTCTGAACATTGAGTTCAACAACTTCAGAGCACAAACTCTCTCCTTCCCCTTCGCCCCATTCCCATTTATTTTAATTTATTTCATTTCTTTTGATTGCTCTCATCATTATTCTTCATTTCCATTTCTCCCATCTTTTTATTTGCCCACTTCTTAAAAGTCTCGCTTTCCATTTTGTCCCACCCTCCCCCAATCCCCAACTCGGGTCATCTGTCACATGTTTCAGTTTGACCTTTGACACTCTGCACCTTTGTTCTGCCATTTGCACAGTCCCATCTCCTAAGGGACTCTATTAGCACCATTTTCGGCCTTTACTACCACACCGCCTTAGTCTTTTTGTCTGTGGCATTTTTGTCAATCACACACCCCCTCACCCTCACAATATAAATCTCATCCTATCCTCTGTGCCTTTAGTTCTAATGAAAGGTTATCCAGACTTGAAATGGTAGCCCCGAAAGCAGAAAATCCCAGCCGACGTCAACAGACTTTTACAAGGTGTTGTTCCCCCTTCCTCCCCACCGCCCACTATGATTCTCATGGCAGCTGGGACAGGAAAATTCCCCTCGTTGGCTCTATTCTCTCTCTCCGTACATGCTGTCAGACCTGCAGGGATTTTCCAGCATTTTCTGGTTTTGATGTTGAATTGAAGACAAGTGCTGCTAGCGTTAAGGGTCCAGCCACATAATGTAGGTCCACTGCGTGATCTTTGAGTTTAGTAGCTCACATCTACTGTCATTCTGTCACCCAAATGTTAGTTGTTGAAATTGACGTGTATAAGGTCACATTTATCTTTGCCGTAATAAGAAAGTTACTGTTTAAAAGGGTCGTGGTAAAAGAGAAGGTCACTGAGCAAACAGTACACCCTCATCTACCTTTCAGTGACAAATTTAGAACATCACCTTCTTCCTGCCATCTACAGAAGGCAGAGGAACTATGGATGAGGAAGAGGAAATCATGAAATAGAAATGAAATTAAATTATACCCAACCCAAAAATGTAACACTCATGCTGTGTCTATTGGCAGTGTTTCTCATAGAATCCTACAGCACAGAAGGAGGCCATTCAGCCTATTGAGTCTGCACCAACCACAATCCCAGCCAGGCCCTATTCCCATAATCCTATGCATTTACCCAAGTGAGTCCCCCTGACACTAAGGGGCAATTTAGCATGACCAATCCACCCAACCAGCATATCTTTCGGATTATGGGGTGAAACTGGAGCATCCGGAGGAAACCCACGCAGACACAGGGGAGAACTCACAGGCTCTGCACAGACAGTGACCCAGGTGAAAATAGAATCCGGCTAACCGCAGTGCCACTGTGTTAACCGCAGTGCCACTGTGTGCTAACCATTGTGCCACTTGTTAACCACTGTGCCACCATTCTAACCACTGTGCCACTGTGCTAACCAATGTGCAACCATGCTAACCAATATGCCACTGTGCTAACTACTTTGCCATCATGCTAACCACTCTGCCATCTAAACAACGATTCCTATCTTTTTTTCTAGGACCAAGCAGCAGTTTCCCTGAATCCTTACTTGGAAGTTTGGAAGAACTGAGGTAGTATTTCTATGGAAATTGGAATGATACTAGTCTAGAATTGACCCTAGTGTTAGGGGAATTAACAGGGTAAATGAGGATTATGGGGATAGGGTCTAGGTGGGATTGTGGTTGGTACAGACTCGATGGGCCAATTGGCTTCCTTCTGCAGTGTAGGGATCCTACGATTCTATGAATTGATATGCAGATAGCTTAGTGCCAGATCTTTGAACGTTTGCTCGAGAATGATTTATACTTTGAGATTCCAAAAAAGTTTCTCTCATAGAATCCCTACAGTACAGGTGGGGACCATTCAGCCCATTGACTCTGTACAAATCACAATCCCACCTAGGCTCTATTCCCATAGCTTCACACATTTACCTTGCTAATCCCCTGATACTGGGATCAATTTATTGTAGCCAATCAATCTAACCCACACATCTTTGAATTGTGGAAGCACGACAAGGAAACCCAAGCAGACATGGGGAGAACATGTAAATTCCACAGAGGATAACCCGAGGCAGTAATTGAACCCCTACCCCTGACACTGTGAGGCAGCTGTACTAACCACTGTGCCACTATATTGCCCCTGTCACTCACAGAATTTTTGAAACTCCTTTATTTCAGCTGACTGCATCAGGAGAAGCAGCTTAGTTCATTGCCATCCTGCTACGCAGGTCATTCAGAGGGAATTTTAACTCCACCTTTGCATCGTTGGCAGGGGTGGGTCACCTAACATGACCCCCAAACTGCCTTCGCATCCGAGCCGGCCCCCGGTTGCTTTTCCATTTGTTCCGAGTCACTCCCAAAGGAGTGAGACTCAAGAACAGCTCCTTCCCTGCTGCCATCAGACTTTTGAATGGACCTACCTCGCACTAAGTTGATCTTCCTCTACACCCTAGCTGTGACTGTAACACTACATTCTGCACCCTCTCCTTTCCTTCTCCCCATGTACTCTAAGAATAGTATGTTTTGTCTGCATAGCATACAAGAAAAATACTTCTCACTGCATACCAGTGCATCTGACAATAATAAATCAAATCAAAAATCCTTTGACTGTAACACAACATTCTGCAAACGATCCTGCTCCCATGCCCACATGTCTGTCTTTGGCCTGCTGCAATGTTCGAGTGAAGCTCAACACAAACTGGAGGAACAGCATCTCATCTTCCGCTCAGCACTTTACAACCTTCCGGTCTCAACATTAAATTCAACAATTTCAGACTTTTGAATGAACCTATCTTGCATTAAGTTGATCTTTCTCCACACCCTACCTATGACTGTTATCCCACATTCTGCACCCTCTCATTTCCTTCTCTATGAAGAGTATGCTTTGTCTGTATAGCATGCAAGAAACAATACTTTTCACTGCGTACTAGTCAAATCAAATCAAAAAAATTGCAAACAAATTTCACAGCAGTGAGTTGCAGGATGTGCCTATGACCCTTCACGGAGGCAGGGCGCTGATTTAAATCAGGCTCCCAGAACGCAAATGGGGGCCTGATTTTAATGCAGTGCTAGCATTCCCAAAGATCGGCAGCTCAGTAGCGATAGGGAGTAGCCAGTTTGGATCATCAGGTGCATTTTACAGCACTGCTTGAGAGCCGGGAGCAGCAGGAGTACTTTCCCGAACCTATCGAGCAAACCTTTGCCCCCGTCACATCCTCCATTCACTGCTGCAATACGTCAACTCCCTTCTCCATCATCTGATCTCAGCTGCACATCCCTATACATTCTCATGCTTCACCATCCCGTTGCACCCCCCCCCCCCAAATCCATACCCCCAAAACCAACTCCTCCTCCCCCCACCAACTCCCCAAGTCTCTCACCCCACATCACGCTCAGATCTCTTCCGATCACAGGAGATATTTTCCCACAACCCCTGACTGACCATTATAGACCTCGATTATAGATCTCCATTCAGACTTTTTGGAGCTGAACTCAACAGCTATCTCATCAATCCATTTGCTTTGCCTACTGTTGTTTTTATTTGTTGATGGGTTGGGCCAACATTTATTGTCCGCCTATAAGGACTATGGAGAGTCAACCACATTGCCGTGAATCTGGATCACATGTGAGCCAAACCAGGCAAGGACAGCAGATTTCCTTCCCTAAAGGACATTATTGAATCAGATGGGTTTTTACAAAAATCGACAGTGGTTCCATGGACATCAGTAGACTTTCAATTCGAGATTGTTATTGACTTCAAATTCCACCATCTGCCATGGTGCGTCCCCAGAGCATCAGCCTGGGTCTCTGGATTACTAATCCAATAATAATACCACTACGCCACTGCCTGCCTTGCCTCATACAGTTTGAGTTAATTAATAACTTTTGGTAAATTCTATCCCAGAACAGTATTTACTTCCAAAAAGCAGCATCTTGCAACATCTGTTTCCAACCTCATCTGTCACTGTGCAATGAAAGAATTCTTTAGGGTTTGGAGCTCCTCAATCTGAACGAATGGATGTGATAAGTTTACATCTTCGAGAATAAGGAGTAAACCTTTTAGAACTGAGGTGGTGATCTGTTGGAAAAAAGTCTGAGGTCACGTACCAGCTCACTCAAGAATAGCTTCTTCCCTGCTGCTGTCAGACTTTTGGATGGACCTACATTGCATTAAGTTGATCTTCCCCTACATCCTAGCTATGACTGTAATACTTTGGGGTGGCACAGTGGCACAATGGTTAGCACTGCTTCCTCACAACACCAGAATTCGATTTCTGGCTTGAGTCACTGTCTGTGTGGAGTTTGCACATTCTCCCTGTGTTTGCATGGGTTTCCTCAGGGTACTCCAATTTCCTCTCACAGTTCAGAGATGTGCAGGTTCGGTGCATTGTGAGTCAATGACTCGGTCTGCTATTCAGTAGCAAAACAGAATCATCTGAAGGACATTGGCTGTCAGGAATGGGTTAACTGCAACCTTCCATTTTAGACCTAACTTGTATGTGAATTGTTTAATAGTACTCACTGGGATATATACAGATGACACTGGGTGTTGGATCTGTGTATGTGGAGTTGTAAAAGAAGAATAAAGTAGGTTTGTACAGAAGCTGTTCTTGCATCATCTTTTATTACTGGACTGCAACTGGGAGACTCAGCATTGGTAGAGTATTACAGTTGTAAAAAGGATCCCCACCATGGGTGGCACATTGGTGCCTCACAGTGCCGGGCAGCTGGATTCGACTCTCGGCTCGGGTCGCTGTCTGTGCGAAGTGTGCCCATTTTCCCTGTGTCTGCGTGGGTTTTCTCACAGTGCTCCGGTTTGCTCCCACAGTCTGAAAGATGTGCTAGTTAGGTGCATTGACCATGCTAAATTCTCCCTCAGTGTACCCGGACAGACGCAGGAGTGTGGCGAATGGGGGATTTTCACACTAACTTCATTGCAGTGTTAATGTAAGCCTACCTATGATACTAATAAGTAAACTTAAAACTCTGAAGAAGCAAATATTTGTTAATCCAATGTACAGTTGATGAGCCAGAGATCAAAAATGAGTAGGCATAAGATATATTTTTGTTTTAAAAGAATGCAAACTTGTGGAACTACTCCCATGACCAACAGCTGGTGTGAGTATGCACATCAGTTCATGACTATGCACCCAGCAACTGTCATGAGTAGGAGTAAAGTGGTTTAGAATTTCCCAGAAAGTGCGTAAAGGTGTGGCTTTTTGATAATGGTATCACTGGCTTCACTGACATTGCACAATATCTCAAGTCACCAGCCGCAGATGGACAGCTACATCCCAGATGCATTTGTCACTGCACAGGAACGGCCGACTGTTTTCTGTTTTCAAGAAAGCCTCCAGTCCTGGAATGGAAGGGAGGTGGTTAGACTACTTGTGTCACCTCAGCTGCTGAATTCCTGCCTCCTTTTCTTTAAATATCTCGGTTACTGCTACCTCAGCGACAGCTGGGAAGCAGCTCGGTCCCTTGCATGTCAAACTAGTCAATGCGGCAGCAATCATTCGCTTGGCTCATGTGTAAAGTATGCAACCCCATTCAATCCTCATTAATCTGTTGTCGCGCTGGAGCAGACTGTGCCTCCAGCACCCTACCAGGCTTGAAACAGTAGACATCTCCACTATAGTAATACACAATGGTTAGCACTGCTGCCTCACAGTGCCAGAGATCCGGGTTTGATTCCTGGCTTGGCTCACTGTCTGTGCAGAGTCTGTATATTCTCCCCTGTTTGGGTTTCCTCCGGGTGCTCCAGTTTCCTCCCACAGTCCGAAAGATGTGCTGGTTAGATGTATTGGCCGTGCTAAATTCTCCCTCAGTGTATCAGAACAGGCGCCAGAGTGTGGCGACTAGGGGATTTTCATAGTAACTTCATTGCAATGTTAATGTCAACCTTTTTGTAACATTAATAAATAAACTTAAAAACTCGAACTCCAAACTCAATGTTCACCGAGAGTAAGTCTTTCATTATCTGATGCTGCGCGTAGTTCTTTGGACTCTGGGAGAAAACCAGAGTACCCAGAGGACACCCATGCAGACACGGAGAGAATGTGCAAACTCCACACAAATAGTGACCCAAACGGGAATCGTACTCAGCTCCCTGGCCCTACGATGCAGCAGTGCTAATCACTGTGCACCCGCTAATGAATGAAGCGGGCTATTTACACACCAAACTTCACCCATTCTGAACAATAGCATTTTGCATGTGTTCTTCTTAATTATTCCATCACTTTCTCAGGTTAATTTCAAGCTTTATCCGTTCAGTGTATAAAGAACGACCTCCCTATATTAGTCTAAAAGTTACCTTTTACTAGTTCAATCCACATTTTCTCCAGCCATCGAATCCCTACATAGAATTATGGAGGTTTACAGCATGGAAACAGGCCCTTCAGCCCAACTTGTCTATACCACCCCTTTTTTTGAAACCCCAAAACTAATCCCAATTGCTGACATTTGGTCCATATCCCCCTATATCCATCTTACCAATGTAACTGTCTAAATGCTTTTTAAAAGATAAAATTGTACCTTCCTCTATGACTACTTCTGACAGCTTGTTCCAAACATCCATCACCCTCTGTGTGAAAAAAAGTACCTCTCTGGACACTTTTGTATCTCTCCTCTCTCACCATAAACCTCTGCCCTCTAATTTTAGACCCTCCCACTTTGGGAAAAGATATTGACTAGCTAGCTGTTCTATGCCCCTCATTATTTTATAGACCTCTATAACATCACAGTACAAAAGGAGCTCATTCATTCCATTGAGTCTGAACCGACTCTCTAAAAGAGCATCTTATCTAGGCCCTCTCCCTATTCCTCTAATCCCACACATTTATGGCCAATCCACCTAACCTGCACATCTTTGGACACTAAGAGGCAAATTAGCATGGCCAATCTATCTAACCCGCACATCTTTGGACACTAAGGGACAATTTAGCATGGCCAATCCACCTAACCCGCACATCTTTGGACACTAAGGGACAATTTAGCATGGCCAATCCATCTAACCTGCATATCTTTGGACACTAAGAAGCAAATTAGCATGGCCAATCCACCTAACCTGCACATCTTTGGACACTAAGGGACAACTTAGCATGGCCAATCCATCTAACCCACACATCTTTGGACACTAAGGGAATATTTAGCATGGCCAATCCACATAATTCGCACATCTTTGGACACTAAAGAAACAATTTAGCATGGCCAATCCACCTAACCCACACATCTTGGGACACTAAGGGACAATTAAGCAATGGCCAATCCACCTACCCTACGTTTCTTTGGTTGCTAAGCAGCAGTTTATCATGGCCAATCCATCTAACCTATTCATCTTTGGACACTAAGGAGCAATTCGGCATGGCAAATCCACCTAACCTGCACATCTTTGAATTGTGTGAGAAAACTGGAACACCCATGCAGATTGGGGGAGAATGTGCAGATTCCATCCTAGGCTAGAATCGAACCCAGGTCCCTGGCGCTGTTAGCAGTGTTAACCACTGTGTCACTGTACTGTAAACCAGGAAGGTGTACAGGTTGTGTAGCTACGTAATGGAAAAGTGATGCAGAAAGGGATCTTGAAGATGAAAGCCCATGAGATGAAGTGTCAGCTCCAATCACATCAACCACTAAATTAATTAGAGCAGTCACGCGCTAGGTGGATAAAGCCATCCCTGCCTGTGCAGATACAAAATGTTCAAAGCCTTTCTGCATTTTCTCCTTTTTCTCATGGAATTTCTCCTGATTAAATTTCTCTCTGAAATGCAGTATATCCTGTCTTAACGAAATGAGCTGGCAGCTTTATTCCCAATCTCCTAACTGAGAAAAACAATTTGGATCAGTATTCCTAGTTTTTGCTGGTTTTTTTTGCGATGTTGGTCTGGAACTGCTGAAACAGACAAAGAAACAGGTTGAGGGACGTAGATAGGGTGGCTCGGAAGAAACCTTCCCCCCTTTAAGCAGAGGGAGTGATAAACAGAGAGAATAGATTTAAAGTGAGGGGCAGAAGATTTAAAGGTGATTTAAGGAAAAGGGTTTTCACCCACAGGGTGGTGGGGAATCTGGAACTCACTCCCTGAAAGGGTGGGAGAGCTGAAATTGTCGCAACATTTAAGAAGCATTTAGATCAGTCCCTGGTATACCATAGCACACTAGGCTACAGGGCAAGAGCTGTAAACTCAGACTTCTATATGAAAGCAAATTACTGTGGATGCTGGAATCTGAAACCAAAAGAGAAAATACAGCAGCATCTATAAGGAGAGAAAAGAGCTGACGTTTCGAGTCCAGATGACCAGCTTTGACAAGGCTCTGACAAAGCTTTGACAAAGCTGACAGATGCTGCCAGACCTGCTGAGATTTTCCAGCATTTTCTCTTTTGGTTTCAGGCTTCTGTATGTTTTTGATGAGTCGGGGTTCGGCTAAATTGGTTTTTGTTACGCCGCACCAGTTCAATGAACTTGCACTGAGCGTGTGCTGTTTAAAGGAAATTTTATTTATTATTAGTCACAAGTAAGGCTTACAGTAACATTGCAGTGTAGTTACTGTGAAATTCCTCTAGTCCCCACAGACCGGCACCTGCTCAGGTCTTTCAGACTGTGGGAGGAAACCCACGCAGAGAACATGCAAACTCCACACAGACAGTGACCCAAGCCGGGAATCGAACCTAATCCCTGGAGCCGTGAGACAGCAGTGCTAACCACTGTGCCACCCCGTGCCATGCTGAAAGAACAAACTAAACTCCCTGAATGTTTCATAGAATCAAGAATCCCTACAGTGCAGAAGGAGGCCATTTGACCCATTGAGTCCGCACCGACTCTCTGATTGACGTCTTAATCCAGCCTTATCCCCATCACTCCAGCTATTTATCCAGTTAACTGACACATCCTAGGACACTAAGGGGCAACTTAGCATGGCCAATCCACCTAACCTGCACATCTTTGGTCTGCAGGAGGAAACCAGAACACCCAGAGGAAACCTACGCAGACACAGGGAGAATGTGCAAACTCCACACAAACAGTGACCCAAGGCCGGGAATTGAACCCAAGTCTCTGGCGCTGTGAGGCAGCAGTGTTAACCACTGTGCCACCCTAACACAGCGCCAGCATGCTGTTTCTTTGCATAAATCCCAAAAATAGCCAAACTGAACTAGCTGGGAAAATAAGTTACATTTTTTTTTTCTCTCCGTTAAAATTAATGCATCAGTACTTCAAATAAGTGCTGGTTCTCAGCTTTAGCATTCATCATTGGCTGCTTTCATCATTCTGCTGACTACAGTCACCCAGTGGTGCCAATGTGTCCAGACACCAGATGCTGCCTTCCAAGCAGAAATTCAGTAAACACAAGGGCATCTTTCTTATCACATGCTTTCTTGAAGGTGCTGTGAACAGATGCTGGCGTCAGGTGAAGAGTGCCAGCTTTCGAATTTGATTTAAAATAACCTGCATCAAATCTAAACAACCGAGAGCAACAGAATCTGAGCACCAGCGTCTCCATCTCTCTTCCCCCCTCTCTCTCTCTCCCCACCGCTGACGGACTGAGACAGGTGTTTTATTTATAGCCTTCCGTTTTGCTCCCAGGATGGTTTTCCATGCGTATGTGCCAGTGAAATTTTGACTGTGAGCTGATTCCTTATATATTGAAGCACTTGTCTTGATCTTAATAAATGCTTGTTCTTAATAAGGGCGGCACAGTGGCACAGTGCTTAGTATTGCTGCCACACAGGACCCGGGTTCGATTCCCAGCTTGGGTCACTGTCGGTGTAGAGTTTGCACATTCTCCCCACGTCTACATGGGTTTCCTCCAGGTACTCCAGTTTCCTCCCACACTCTAAAGAAGTGCGGGTTAGGTAGATTGGCCACGCAAAATTGCCCCTTAGGGGACAAGTTATAGTAAATGCATGAAGTTATGGAGATATGGCCTGGCTGGGATTGTGATCAGTGCAGACTTGATGGGCCAAATGGCCTCCTTCTGCATTGTAGGATTCTATGATTCTATCAGTTCAATATCAAACTGCTGTTGGGACCCAATTTGTCAGATATGTTCAAGAGAGAGCCGGACGTGGGCCTTGTGGCTAAAGGGATCATGGAGAGAAAGAGGGAGTGAGGTACGAAAAGTGTCAATCATGATCATATTGAATGGTGGTGAAGGGCTGAGTGGCCTACTATAGCACCCATATTTTCTCTTCAGACAGTATGAAGACTAACTCTGAAGGGTCATCCAGACTCAAAACATTGGCTCTATTCTCTTTCCACAGATGCTGTCAGACCTGCTGAGATTTTCCAGCATCTTGTTTGCGTTTCAGATTCCAGCATCTGCAGCATCTGCTTTTAACTATACATTCGCTCCTTCTGAAGAAGAGTCACATTCGACTCCGAATACTAACTCTGTTCCCCTCTCCACAGATACTGCCACGCCTGCTGAGTAACTCCAGAACTTTCTGCTTTAGTACATTATAAATTCTCACACCATTACATCATGCCTACATTTAAGCAGTGAGGTAAGAGGACAGTCAAAAGTCAGCCATAATAATGATCAGAAATAGTTACAAAAGCAAATTTAAAATTGCCAATTCCTCATCATAATATAGGATCCAATTTCATTATGCATCTCTTCAATTCATAGATTCATAGAATCCCTGCAGTGCAGAAGGAGGCCATTTGACCCATCGAGTCCACACTGACCACAATCCCATCCAGGCCTTTTTCCCATAACCCTACATATTTACCCTGCTAATCCCCCTAATACTAGGATCAATTTAGCATGGCCAATCCACACTGTTTACCCCGCTAACAACACCCCCCCCCCCCAACCTACTCATCTTGGGCGCTAAGGATCAATTTAGCATGGCCAATCCAGTTTCCTCCCACACTGCAAGGATGTGTCAATTCCTCATCATAATGTCGGATCCAATTTAATCATTGCATCTTTTCAGTTCATAAATTCATAGAATCCCTGCAGTGTAGAAGGAATAAGAAGTCTCACAACACCAGGTTAAAGTCCAACCAATTTATTTGATAGTAAACCCACAAACTTTCGGAACCTTGTTCCTTCGTCAGGTGAATGGAAAGTTGTGATCAGAGAAAGGCATATAAAGACACACACAGTTTACAGAATACTGATTAGAATGTGAGTCTTTACAGCTAATCTGCTATTCAAGTCTTAAAGATTCAGACAATGTGAGTGGAGATAGCATTAAACACGGGTTAAAGAGATGTGTATTGTCTCCAGAAAAGACAGTAAGTGAGATATTGCAAGTTCAGGCAAGTCACGGAGGTTACAGCTAGTGTGATATGAGGTTGAGACAGTCCTCGTGTGTGTGGAACTTGGCTATCAGTCTCGACTCAGTGACTCTGCGCTGTCATGTGTCGTGAAGGCTGCTTACCCAAGGATCAGAGGCCGAATGCCCGTGACCGCTGAAGTGTTGGCCAACAGGAAGGGAATAGTCTTGCCTGGTGATTGTCGAGTGATGTTCATTATCTGTTGTCATAGCGTCTGCGTGGTCAACAGATGAATGAACATCGCTCGACAATGACCAGGCAAGACTGTTCCCTTCCTGTTGGCGAACATTTCAGCAGTCATGGGCATTCGGCCTCTGATCAAGTTGTATACTATGGGCCAACAACTCTGTGTTCCATTGCAAGTATGCAGATACATTACGTAATTAGGAAAGCTATTATGGTTAATTGTGAGGAGATTGAATACAAAAGTAGGGAGGTTATACTCCAGTTGTACAGAGCATTGGTGAGATCACACCTGGAGTAGTGTGTACACTATTGGTCTCAAAGAATAAGAGCAAAGAAAATTACAGCACAGGAACAGGCCCTTTGGCCATCCAGATCTGCACTGACCATGCTGCCTGGCTGAACTAAAACCCTCACCCTTCCAGGGACCGTATCTAGTCACATCCTATTTATGTATTTGTCATGATGCTCCTTAAAAGTCACTATCGTATCTGTTTCCTCTACCTCCCTTGACAAATTTGCAGACCCACCATCATCTGCGCAAAAAACATATCTTGTACATCTATTTTAAACCTTGCCCCTCGCAAATCAAACTTGTGCCCTTCCTAGTAATTGACTCTTCCACCCTGGAAAATGTTTCTGATTCTCCACTCTGTCCATGCCCTTCATAGTCATGTAAACTTCTATTCAGTTGCCCCCTCAACCTCCATTGTTCCAATCTTTCCGTATTTAAGGAAAGCTGTAATTGCATTAGAAGTAGCTGAGGGAACGTTTACTACACTCATACCAGGAATGGGCAGGTTGTCTTCTGAGGAAAGGTTGTACAGACTGGACTTGTATCCACTGGAGTTCAGAAGGGTAAGAGGTGACTTGTTTGTACAAGACCTCGAAGGACCTTGCCAGGATGGATGTGGAGAGGATATTTCTCCTTGTGGGAGAATCTAGCACTAGAGATCACAGTTTAAAAATTAGTTGCCTATTTAAGTCAGAGATGAGGAGAATCTTTCTTCTCTCAGAGGATCATGAGTCTTTCAAATTTCCTCCAAAGACTGAGGAAGCAGAGTCTTTGAATATTTTTAAGGCAGAGGTAGGTAAGAACAAAAGAATGAATGAAGTACAGCAAAGGATCAGGCCCTTCAGCCCTCCAACTTGTGCCGATCATGATGCCTGCCTAGACTAAAACCGTTTGTGCTTACGGAGTCCATATCTTTTCATTCCCATCGTATTCATGTATTCATCTAGCTGTTCTTTAAATGCCACTATCGTACCTGCTCCCACCACCTTCCTGGGCAGTGCATTCCAGACATTCACTGCCCTCTCTGTAAAAAAACTTATCTCTCACATCTCTAAACATTTCCCCACGTGCCTTAAAGTGATGTCCCTTAGTACTGACTTTCTCCCCTAGGAAAATGTATCCGACTGTCCATTCTGTCCATGTCACTCATAACATAGATTCTTGATAAATGAGGGGGTAAAAAGGTACTCAGGGTAGGCAGGAATGAGGTTACAATTAGATCAGCCTTGACCTTGTTGAACAGTGGAGCAAGTTCGAGGGATTGAATGGTCTATTCTTAATTCATATGTCCATATTGTCTGAATTTTGTCTCTGCCCACGCAAGCTGAGACATTAACTGTTCAAAAGAATTATGTTGATATCTTTGCTAAAAGATCAGAAAAGGGAATTGCATATTTTAAGAGTCTGAACCCCAGAATTCTATAGAATAGAATAGAACAGAATGTTCATAGAATCCCTCCAGTACAGAAGGAGGCCATTTGGCCCATTGAGTCTGTACTGACCACAATCACACCCAGGTCTTATTCCCGTAACTCCATATGTTAACCCTGTTAATTCCCCGACATTCACATCAATTATGCAAGGCCATTCCATCTGACCAACATTTTTGGAGTGTGGGAGGAAGCTGGAGCACCTAGAGGAAACCCACGCAGACACAGGGAGAATGTACAGAATCCACACAGAAAGTGACCCGACGCTGGAATTGAACCTGTGTCCCTGGCGCTGTGAGGCAGCAGTGCTAACCACTGTGCTGCCACCGTAATTCTTTGAAGATGTTCTGATTTTCTCATCCGTGCAACGAGTTTTGTTCTGGGAGAAACACACAGCCCTGTTTATGAACGGATATTCAGATTGTTGTTGGCGGATTGGCAGGAATATTGGAAATTCAGGACAGACGAGATAGCTTTGGAATCTCAGATATGCATAATTCTTCGTAGAACTACAGATGTACAGAAATTTTGTTAGGCCACATTTGGAATATTGTGTACAGTTCTGGTTGCTACACTATCAGAGGATGTGGAAGCTTTTTGGAGAGTGTGCAGAAAAGACTTACCAGGATGTTGTCTGGTTTGAAGAGTATTAGCTATGAGGAGAGATTGGACAATATTGGTATTGTCATTTGGAGGCTGAGGGACGATCTGATAGGTTACAAAATTCTGAGAAGCATGGGTAGAAAGTCTTTTTTCCCAGGGGAGAAATGTCAATTACTAGGGGACATAGGATTAAGATAAAAAGGGAGAAAGTTTAAAGGAGATGTGAGGGGTAAGTTAACACAAAGGGTGGTAGGTGCCTGGAATGCGTTGCCAGAGGAGGTGACAGCAGTGTTTAAGAGGCACCTTGACAGATACATGAATAGGCAGGGATATAGACCATGTAGATGGAAAAGGTCTTTACTTTGGTGGCACAATAGTCAGCACCGCTGCCTCACAGTGCCAGGGACCTGGGTTCAAATCCCAGTTTGGGTCACTGTCTGTGCAGAGTTCGTACGTTCTTTTCATGTCTGCGTGGGTTTCGTCCGGGTACTCTGGTTTTCTCCCAGAGAAAGATGTGCGGATTATGTTGATTGGCTGTGCTAAATTACTCATTAGTGTCAGGGGGATTAGCAGGGTTAATCGAATCATAGAATCAAATTATAGAGTACCTGGGGGATAGGCCCTGGTTGGGATTGTTGGCTTGTGAAGGCTCATTGGACCAAATGACCTCCTTCTGTAGGTATTCTGTGAATTTGGAAAGACATGTGTTGGTGCACGTTTAGTGGGCCGAAGGGCCTGTCCCTGTGCTGTACTGTTCTTCACTTTGACTTGCATAGTTTGTCCACAAAATGTCCAGCTACAAGCAAGGTGCCATCAGCCACCCTGAACTGTTCATGAGATCCTGAGTGGTCACCAGAAAACGCTGAGATGACCTAACGGAAGTACTGCAAACCATGCAGGAGGACTGACCAAGCGAGCTCAGGCAAGCTGGATTATCACATAGAGCAGAGTGACACAGACTTGGCATGGTAACTGGGTCACTAAGTACGAAGGGTGAGGAGAAGTCAGGTGAGACTATTTCTAAATCACAAGGATAACGCACTGGCAGAATAAGTCATTTGGAAGGGGCAATTAAATAAATAGTTTGAAGAAGCAGCCAGATGTGTTTCTGCAGATGTCAAGCATACAACGTGAAGTAGGTGGTTTGGCATTGAGATTAATCCAGGAAAAGGGTTTGTGCAGCTCACAGTCCCTTTCAACACTGCGGCAGTGGGGATCAGACCATGTGTTTTATTTTTAGCACGATCCGATATATTTCCACCGACTTTATTAAAAGGAGGTTAATGTATTCAATTCCAACTGACTAAAATCATGAATTTACATTAATGCATTAACTTGCAGCAAAGTAGCACAAAACAAGATTAACCCATTTACATTGGCTCAACGCATTTGGAGGTAGAATCTGGGCCTGGTTGGAAGAAGGCATGGGGATTATAATCATATAATCCCTACAGTGCGAAGGAGGCCATTCGACCCATTGAATCTGTGCCAACAACAATCCCTCCCCAGCTCCTATCCCCACAACCTCACACTATCTCACTTGATGAAGGGGAAGCACTCTGAAAGCTTGTGCTACCAAATAAACTTGTTGGACTTTAGCTGGCGTTGTGAGAATTCTTACTGTGCCCACCCCAGTCCAATGTCAGCATCTCCACTTCACATTTACCTCACTAATCCCTCTAAGCTACACATCCTGGGACACTAAGGGACAATTTACCATGGCCAATCAATCTAACCCACACATCTTTGGACTGTGGGAGGAAACCAGAACACTCAGAGGAAACCCACGCAGACACGGAGAGAGTGCAGACTTTGCACAGACATTGACCCAAGGACCAAAGCATCCCTGCCACTGTGAGGCGGTAGTGCTAACCATTGTGCCCCCGTGCCAAATCAAGGTTAATCTTGTGATTAACCCAAGGTCATTGCTTGCAGCCAGAGCTAAGTTGCTGATTGTCTGCACTCCTGACACAAAATCGTAAGAAGTCAACAACACTTGACATTGCACAAACACTATTTAAAGATAGCCTGCACTATGTAAAGAGGAGGTGCACTACAGATTTTATCATCCTGCCTGCCACAGGAATTGGGGCAGGTGAGGGCTGGAGCATGAAAAGATCTGTTGACCTTGGGTGAAATTTTCCAGTTTTGGGGGAAGCAAGGCTGGAAAATCATAGAATCGTACAGCACAAAAGAGGCCCTTCGGCCCCATTGAGTCCACACTGACACATTAAGAACTCCGGAACTCCCACCTAATCCCAGCACTTGGCCCATAGCCCTGAATGTTATGATGCGCCAAATACTCATGCAAATACTTTTCAAAGGATGGGAGTGTGATGACTTCAGCCAGGCTAATGAGATGGGCTTGCTAGAATATGAACTACCTGGTATTTGATGGTTAAATCAGAGTGCCTGAAACTACCTATTTAAAGTAGGCGTTCAGCAGGGAGCAACTGGAGATCTGGCTGTATACAGATGTGTGGTGTAAATAAAGTAACTTGGTGATGGGACTTTCACCTTTGTGGAGTTATTACAATGAGGCAACTCGCCTCCACCACCCACCCAGGCAACACACTCCAAACCATCACCATTCTCTGAGTAAAAATGTTTTTTCTCACATCACCGCTAAACCTCCTGCCCCTTACCTTGAACCAATTAGTACCTTACCATTTATTGAGTTCTTTCTTGTCAAACTACTCTTTCCAAAGTGTATCACCTCACACGTTTTGGACAGTGGCCAAAGCCGGGAATTGAACCCGGCTCCCTGGCACTTTGAGGTGGCAGCACTATCCACTGTGCCACCGTGCCACCCATAAGAAGAGGAATTGTCTCTCTTTAGTAAGCTAGTGTTGAAGGACCAGGAACTATTAGTTCAGAAAGGAAGCAAAATAGTCCCTCTCCTACCATCATTCTCAGTGACTGATCTGCTCCTACATTCTGCTGAGCGAAACTGGTCTGGGCTTTCCCAATGAGATGAGTTGCTCGGCCTGTAAGGACAATATTTCATAGTGCATTGGGTCAGCTGACTCTTACAGCTTGTTACCACTGGTCACATTACACCCAACACAATGTTGTCACATTCTAGCACTCAATGCCCTCTCTGTAATTGGAGACACTCAGTTAAAGGATCCACTTCTGATCGTACCAGAAAAGGTATCCAAGTGGTAGGAACAAAGGTTACCCAAACTGGAGCAAGTCAGGGTGGTGTTTTTCACATGTTCCCATGGCATGTTTCGCCAAGGTGGAGATGGATAGCCATTAGCCAGAGGCAGGATCTTCTGGTCCCACCATACTCAATGGGGCTTCCTGTTGTGTGGAGTCCCTGCTGCAGGTTTGGTTATGATGTGGAGATGCCAACATTAGACTGGGGTAAACACAGTAAGAAGTCTCACAATGCCAGGTTAAAGTCCAACAGGTTTACTTGATAACAAATGCCACTAGCTTTCAGAGTGCTGCTCCTTCATCAGGTGAGTGGGGAGTTCTGATTACAAACAGGGCATATCACACACTCAGTTTACAGAATACTGATTAGAATGCAAGTCTGTACAGCTAGTCAAGTCTTAAAGGTGCGGACCATGTGAGTGGAGATAGCATTAAGTGGAGTGGAGATAGCATAGAGAAGTATATTGTCTCCTGACAGGACAGTAGGTGAGATGTTGCAAGCCCAGGCAAGTCACGGGGGTTACAGATAGTGTGACATGAGCCCAAGATCCTGGTTGAGGCCATCCTCATGTGTGCGGAACTTGGCTCTCAGTCTCTGCTCAGCAACTCTGCGCTGTCATCCCATCAATGTGATTGGAAGATCCCACCGCTGGGAACAGCCAGAAAATCCCAGCTCTAGAATACATTAAATTCTAATACAGATCTTAGATTATAAGATCATAGATCATAAGACATAAGAGCGGAATTAGGCCAATCAAGTCTGCTCCGCCATTTAATCAAGGCTGATTTTTTTTCTCTCTCCCATTTTCCTGCCTTTTCCCCATAACCCCGAATCCTTTATTAATCAAGAATCTATCTATCTCTGTCATAAAGACTCTCAATGACCTGGCCTCCACAGCCTTCTGTGGCAAAGAGTTCCACAGATTCCCCACTCTCTGGCTGAAGAAATTCCTCCTCATCTCTGTTTTAAAGGATCCTACCTTACAATCTTTTCTGAATCATGCTCCTGCCCATTTATAACCTTTCTTTTGTGTTCAAAGCCATCCGTATGAAATGTACTTTTACCTCAGGCCATCACCTACCAATTTCGTCTCGTTGTAGAACCAACAAATCCCTCTTGTAGAATTTAATGGTCCATAGCTGCAATGTTAATTTCATCCTTTTTACAACATAAGTATCTTTCAGGTTATTTCATTATGCAACTTTCCATGTAACCTCCACATGCTCTGGCATATCGGGTTACCTCGCCTCTCCTGTCTATTCTATTTCTTTGTAGTTTGCATTCATTAAAATATTAGCAAAGCTTGACTGAATTCACCAAAAATGTGAAATCAGCCTCCCATCCATTGACTCTGTTTACACTTCCCACTGCCTCGGAAAAGCAGCCAGCACAATCAAGGACCCCATGCATCCCACTCTTCCACCTTCATCCTTCGGGAAAAAGTCTGAGATCATCTACCAACGGACTCAAGAATAGCTTCTTTCCTGCTGCCATCAGACTTTTAAGTGCTCTTTATCATATATTAAGCTGATTTTTTTTCTCTTCATCCTATCTGCTTGGTATGACTCCTGCTCTGACCAAGACCACAGAAACTACAAAGGGTTGTGAATGTAGCCCAGTCCATCACGTAAAGTAGCCTCCCATCCATTGGCTTTGTCTATATTTCCTGCTGCCTCGAAAAAGTAGCCAACACAATCAAGGGCCCCCACGCACTTTGGACATTCACCCTTCCACTTCTTCTGTTGGGAGAAAGATATAAAAGTTTGAGGTCATGTACCAACTGACTCAAGAATATCTTCTTCCCTGCTGCCAAGAGACTGCTGAATGGACCTACCTTTTATTAAGTTGATCTTTCCCTACACCCTAGCTATAACTGTAACACTATGTTCTGCACTCTCTCTTTTCCTACTCCCTATGTACTCTATGAACAGTACACTTTGCCTATATAGTGCACAAAAAGCAATACCTTTCACAGTATCCCAATACAAGTGACAACAATAAATCAAATCAAGTTAATAATTAGCTATAGTAAATGTGTGAAGTTATGTCTATGGTACCAATGTCTTCACAGTTGCCCTAATGTTAATGGTGTTTGGTGGCATAGTGGTTAGCACTGCTTCCTCACAGCGCCAGGGACCCGGTTCAATTCTCAGCTTGCGTCACTGTCTGTGCATATTCTCCCAGTATCTGCATAGTTTCTTCCAAGTGCTCTGGTTTCCTCCCACAACCCAAAAGATGTGCTGGGTAGGTTCATTGGCCATGCAAAATTCTCCCTCCGTGTATCCGAAAGGTGCCGGAGTGTGCGACAAGAGGACTTTCACAGCAATGTCATTGCTGTGCTAACGTAAACCTACTTGTGACAAATAAATAAGACTTTCCCCCTCCATCATGTGTTGCATATTCAAGGGCAATGCAACAAAACTAATTCAGTTTTAATATTTCTTGCACTTATTTCAGAAGGTTTCCAGCAGGATCTGTCCATCAGAGAGCACAGGATGTTAGTGTACAAACCATCATGCATGTAATAGTTCCTTGAAAGAGCTCCCAATTAGTCTCACTCTTCTGCACTTCCCATATAGCCAACCATTATTTGATTGCTCCTTAAGTGAAAATCCTTGGGAAATACAAACAAATCTCCTTCCTCCACCCTTTTAGGCAATGAATTTTACATCATTACAAGCAGGTGAGTATGAAAAAACTCTCATGTCTTCCCTGACACCCCGCAATCCCTGGTTTTTGCATCTCCATCGCGACAAAGCAAGCTGGATTCTATTTTCACAAACCATTAATCAATGGTCCACAAAAAAGAATCGCCTGGTTTTCCGCAAATTTGAAAAATGTAACAGAAACACCACACGTGAACATCTTCAAGGAGGAAACATTCGAAGCATTTTAATAATGAACATCCTTTGATGAATAATTAATCCTGAAAGTGCCGTGCCAGCAGTTATCTATAAATAGATGGTGATAACTTGATTCCCCCCGACAGTAGCCGTTAACTAACTGCCTCATTATTATTTTAGTGGTTATTAGTGGAGATCTACCATTTTGCAAAGGGTTCATTTTCTTTTTACATCTTTCCATGCAAGCTTTTGGAACTACTCAGAATTCACTGCACTTTGTGGGTCACCAACTTCGAAAGACTCCCAGATTAGACGCTGATTTGCATTGATCTACACCACCAACTTGTGGGGCCACAATTCGATATGATTGGCAGCACGGTAGCATAGTAGAACATAGAACAGTTCAGCACGGTACAGGCCCTTCAGCCCATCATGTGTGTGCCGAGCTTTGTCCGAATCCAAAATCAAGCTATCCCACTACCTATCATTCTGGTCTGCTCCATGTGCCTATCCAATAACCGCTTGAAAGTTCCTAAAGTATCCAACTCGACTATCACAACAGGCAGTGCATTCCACACCCCAACCACTCTCTGAGTAAAAGTTAGCTCTACTGCCCCACAGCGCCAGGGACCCGGGTTCAATTCACGTCTTGGGTCACTGTCTGTGCGGAGTCTGCATGTTCTCCTTGTGTCAGCATGGGTTTTCCCCTAGGTGCTCCAATTTCCTCCCACACTCCAAAGGTGGATTGAACAAAGAACAAAGAAAATTACAGCACAGGAACAGGCCCTTCGGCCCTCCAAGCCTGCACCGAACATGCTGCCCATCTGAACTAAAACCCACTACCCTTCCAGGCACCATATCCTTCCATTCCCACCCGAATCATTTGCTAAATTGACCCTAGTGACAGGAGGACTGGCTAGATGGAGGGGAGGACCTGGGTGGGATGCTCTTTTGGAGAGTTGATGCAGTCTCAATGGGCTGACGGGCCATTCTGTAGGGATTCCATGGGTAGGATGAGATAATCAGATTTTCTTTGGGTCTGAGTTAGTTCAAGAAGATGGGGATGGTGTGAGTGAGCCCATTTATATCACCTTTCTAAGGTTTACCCCAATCTTTCAGTAGAAATGCGACTCCATCACGTTCTGCTCAACGGCCAGGATGGTTTTGGGCTCCCTCTTGTTGAGAGTTAAGCAGTGATTCATGTTAAAATTGGTGTTGCCTTTCAGCCGATAATGGGGTTTCCACTGGGAAGAAGCAAGTAGGGATTTTCCTAGAAGTTCTTTTCCCCTACACGTGGCATCAGCACGACCAATTCTGTAGGTTTTGCAATTCAAAAACACCTCACATTCATCTAATTAATGGGCACTTCTCTCCGCAGACAAGTATCTGGTTCATTTGACAAGTAGTGTCAAGCTAAATTAGTGGAACAATATACGAGGGTAGCAACATGAAGGTGTAACACTGAGAAACTATTAAAAGCTAATTACCACAGGGCAATGTTGTGAATTGAGAACATTGTATCATAGAATCACTGCAGTGCAGAAGAGACTATTTGGTCCATTGAGTTTGCACTGAATTTCTGAGACAGTATCTTACCCAGGCCTCTTCCCCCATCCTATTCCTGCAACGCCACACATTTAGCATGGCTAATCCACCTAACCTGCACAACTTTGGACACCAAGGCGCAATTTAGCGTGGCCAGTCAGCCACACACATGTCCTATGAATAAATAAAAAAAAAATTATCAATTATCTCCCCCTCTCATATCTTAATATACCTTTTCTTCATTTTTGATCTGAGTTCTTATCCACCATATTAGCTTCCCTGGTAAAGTCTGAAGCAAAGTAATTACTTAATACTTCTGTCATTTTGTCATCATTGCTTGTTATGTATATGTCTTTATGGCCCTATCCTTCTGATTATTTATTATTCAATTGTCTGTAGAATTCTTTTCTTTTTTTTGTTCCTTTTCTGTATCTAATTGATTTTTAAACCTTCTTTCCTAACATTTTCTTATCCCTTTGTGTGAGGATTCTCTTCTGTTGCACTGAATCATGTCCTTGTTTCTTTATTTGTGCCATCATTGACTAGTTTGCCCTTGGTATTTTAGGAGGATGGATATCTCTTGGAGTATACGGTGTTGAGTTTCTTGAGTGTTATCGGAGCTGCAGTACTGAGACAACTGGAGAATATTCCATCTCACTCCTGACTTGTGCCTTGCCTGTGGCGGAGAGACTGTGGGGATGTTGGGAACAGAGGAGTTAGGAGCAGGAATAGGCTGTTGGAACCTGTTCCACCATTCCATGAGATCATGACTGATCTGGTTGTGGATTCAACTTCACTTTACCGCCTGCCCCATCTCACATAAAATCCCTGTTGTCCATCAAAAATCTATCTAACTTAGCCTTAAATACATTCAGTGGCCCAGCTCCAGTGCTCTGGGGAAGAGAACTCCACAGACATAGTGGGAGAGATGGGAGACTCCCAGTGGTTAATGGTTAGCACTGCTACCTCACAGCGCCAGGAATCCAGGTTCAATTCCGGCCCTGGGTCACTGTCTGGGCAGAGTCTACACGTTCTCCCTGTGTCTGCATGGGTTTCCTCCCATAGTCCCAAAGATGTGCAGGTTAGGTTGATTGGTCATGCTTAATTGATCTAGTGTTAGGGAGATCTGCAGGGTAAATGTGTGGGGATATGGGAATAGGGCGTGTTGGGATTTGGTGGGTTGTTGGTGATCTGGATAGCTAGAAACTTAAAGCTCTTAATCATTTCCACTTCTTCCCCATTGATGTAGACAGGGGCATGTCCTCTACTACGCTTCCTGAAGTCAAAAGATTATTGTTGCCACACCAGTTCATCAAATTCTCTATCCTTTTCCTGTATTCTGCCTCATCATTATTTGAGATTTGATCCACTATGATGGTGTCATCAGCAAACTTGAGTTGAAGGGGAATTTGGCCACAGTCAGAGGTGTATAAAGAGTATAGTAAGGGGCTAAGAATACAGTCTTGCGGGGCACCGATGTTGAGGATGGTCATGGAGGAGGTACTGTTGCCTATCCTTACTGATTATGGTGTGTGAGTTAAGAAGTTTAGGATCCAGTAATAGAGGGAGGAACCGAGTCTCAGGCCATGGAGTTTGGAGGTGAGTTTCATAGGAATAATGGTGTTGAAGGCTGAGCTACAGTCAACAAATAGGGAGTCTGATTTGGATGTCTTTGTTATTCAGATTTTCCAGGTTGAATGTAGTGTCAGAGAGACAGCTGTGGACTTGTTGCGGCGATAGACGAACTGTATTGGATTCAGGGCAGTCTGGGAGGCTGGAATTGATTTGTGCCATGACTTTCGAAACACTTTATAATGATGGATTAGCAGCCGGGGAAACAGATACTTACTTAAGTGAAGTGGAGAACAATAGAATATAAAATTGTAAGCGTTAAAATAAGAGAATAGCTGAGTTCAAAATGGAGAAGTAAGAATGCATGTGACACTGGTGGCTTTAAAGCTGAGTCATTTAGATAGAATGATATCAAAAGGGAGAAACGACAATCAGTAGTTGAGTTAGTTCTGTACTGAAGATTGGCCATGCTTAATTATCCTTTAGTGTCCAAAAACATATAAGTGGATTAGTCATGGTAAACGCATAGGATTGGGGGAATCATATAATCCCTGCAGTGCCGAGGGTGACCATTTGGCCCATCAAACCTGTATCGACCACAATCTCACCCAGGTTCTATCCCCTAAACCGCAACTATTTACCCTGCTAATCTCCCTGACATTAGGGTCAATTTAGCATGGGGCCAATTAAATTAACCCACACATCTTTGGACTGTGGGAGGAAACCGGAGCACCTAGAGGAAACCCACACAAACATGAGGAGAATGTGCAAACTTCACACAGACAGTGACCGGAGGCTAGAATTGAACCCGGGTCCTTGGCACTGAGGCAGCAGTGCTAACCAGGGTAGGGTGCTTGTGTAGGACAGGGTAAAATGCACTTTCAGAGAGTCAGCGCAGACACAATGGACTGATTAACTTCCTACTGCACTGTCGGGATTCGCCGGTTCTAAGACTCATCCATAGAAAGTACTCCCCAAATCTGCTTCATCACAAACATACACCAATAGACAAGCAGCAAATGGTAAGTTTTAAGAAAACCACTCGGACATAGGAAATGCCGCTGTTGATAAAAGGCAACTCAATAGCAATGCACACATCAGCTACCACAACAATGTAGCTTCATGTGATTCAATAATGTTACTTCTTGCTTGCTCACCAGTCCCATTGTTGAAATGACAATCTTAAATCAATAGCTCAATGAACTATTTGTCATGTTATCTAACTTGTCAATGCAGATAATAGTAGTGTCTACTTGCTTCCCCAGCTTTACAGTGAACACAACCGCAATGTACATTCTTCCTTGAAGTAATTTGAGAGTGAGAGAGGGGCTAGCTTTTACAGTCAAGCATTGATTCGATTGAAGTATTTCATAGAAAAATGATTCATTGGTTTTGAAAAGATATTTGTGGATGTTTTGTGCGCCCCCTCGAGATTAACAGTGCATCCTATACTGAAATCTGCAAAAGATAATACATCACAAGTGCTCGCAAAAATGTTTTGTTGAAGCTATTTCTTATCAATGGTTCAACACTTCTGTGAAAACTACAGACTAAAGAGTTTCTGATGAATACATTGTGCATTCAGACATTGCTATCTGTGTGATCCCAAGATCTACAACTTTGTCACAGAATTCTTGACTTCAATACAAATTCAGTGAAGTGTTTTACATTTCATGTCACATAGACTTAGTGAAGTAGAATCACAGAATCCCTACCACGCAGAAGGAGGTCATTCAGCCCATTGACTCTGCACTAGCCACAATCCCTATTCCTACAACCCCACACATTTACCCTACTAGTCCCCCTGATACTAAGGGTTAATTTAGCATGGCCAATCCACCTAACCCACGCATCTTTGGACTGTGGGAGGAGACTGAAGTACCTGGAGGAAACCCATGCAGATACAGGGAGAATACGCAAACTCCAGGAATCAAATAGGAATCATCCGTGGCGTCATGAGACAGCTGTGCTAACTACTGTGCCACCATACTTACAGCCTACCTTTAACTGCAACATTATATTCTGCACTCTATCCTATTGCCCTATGTGCTTTATGAATGGATATGCTTTGTCTATATATATTGTCTGGGGCCATTTTAACTGCCCCCATTTAGTGGAAAGGGAATCATAGTGCAGGAGGAGGTCAGTTGGCCCATCGAGCCTGTAATGACAACAATCCCAACCATATTTTATTCCCATAACCCCATACACTTTCCCTGCTAATCTCCTTGACGCTACGGCAATTTAGCACAGCCAATCAACCTAACCTGGACTGTGGGAGGCAACTGGAGCACCCGGAGGAAACCCATGCAGATATGGGGAGAACATGCAGATTCCACACAGACAGTGACCCAATTCTGGAATCAAAGCTGGGTCTCTAGTGCTGTAAGACTGCAGTGCTAACCACTGTGTCACCATTCTGTACACATGTCCAACAGTATTTTATCTTAATTTGAACCTTGAAACGACATGATGCTAAAATGTTAATAAACTTATGCAACGATACCATTAAACTCAGTGCGAACACCTCACAAATTTGTTATGGTGCTGACGTACACCATTCAGCCCATCATGGCTGCATCAGTTCACCAAATGAGCATTGCGACTTTCCCCTGCACATTGTTTCTGTTTAAATAATCATCTAATGCCCTCTTAAATGCCTCAGTTGAACCTGCCTCCACCATTTGCTAGGAATTAAGTTATTATCTCTGAGATGCTACTGTTTGAATCATAGAATCATAAAATACAGTGCAGAAGGAGGCCATTCAGTCTATCAAATACATATCGACCACAATCCTTCCTGTGCCCAATCCCCATAATCTCATACATTTACCTTTGCTAGTTCCCCTGATAATAAGGGTCAATTTAGCATGGCCAATCCATCTAACCTGCACATCTTTGGGGTGGAGCTTTCTCTGCAAGTTGTGGCATGAGAATTGGAAGACAAGTTTCTGTCTGGATCACTCGCCATGGCTGTTTAAAAGGCTGGAAATCTAGTACTTATGTAATTGTATTTATTTTTCTGTGCTAATTGGCTCTAATGAAGGGATTTATGTCTCTGTGGGGATACTGCTAAATTGGAACAAAAGAGATAGCCAGCTCTTAAGAATTATACTTCGTCATGTTTAAGTATTGGTACCAGTACACACCTGGTACAAGTTATGATAATTTGTTTTGTTATACTGTTTTGATAAAAGCTCCCTAGTGGGTCACTTGTTTCGTATCTGGAGTGAAACAAATTTTGCTCACTCTAATGCCAAAATCAAATACACAAGTTAGAGTCTCGAGCAACTTCAAAAAAATGTCTTGGAGTTTCCGGTCTGGTCCTTAACACTGCTGACCAGCCCTCAGCTTCTTCACCCCAGCACCAACGCTGCCACAATTGATTTGAAACTACCTCTATGAATGGCCATTGGTGAGGGACAGAGTGAGTGGGTGTGGAATATTTTACAATCCAGCTTTCCAGGACTCAGTTTAAAGTCATCAGCATCAGGTTGGACGGACAAGACAAAAGCAAGGACTCCTCTTTGCCAAACCCAAATAGAATCTTGCACATGAGATTCGATGATTATTTTACAGAAAGCTTGAGGGGTGCCAGGAAGGGATTCAAGATGGCATCAGAGCAAGACGACTTCTTGCGAACTGTGCCCAGCATACCTTCTAATTCTATCTTTTACTCTCTAAAACTTCATTTTAACTCTTTTAAACTCTCTAACAATATTTTAATACAATTTCTTACAGATTTGGAGATCCTTAGGCTATGACTGTAGCATTACCTTCTGCACTCTTCTGTTTCCTTCTCTATGAATGATACACTCTGTCTGGAGAGCGCGCAAGAAACAATACTTTTCACTGTATATTAATACATGTGACAATAATAAATCAAATCAAATCAAATCAAAAGATCTAGCGATAATACCACTAGGCCATCATCTTCCTAGAGGGGAAGCGATGGCCTCGTGATATCACTAGACTATTAAAGCAAAAACTTAGTTAATCTTCTGGGGGACCTGGGTTCGGATCCCGCCACGGCAGATGGTGGAATTTGAATTCAAGAAAAAATATCTGGAATTAAGAATCTACTGGTGAAATTATTGTCAGGAAAAAAACCCATCTGATTCATTAATGTCCTTCATGAAAGGAAATCTGCCGTCCTTACCTGGTCTGGCCTACATGTGACTCTGGAGCCACAGCAATGTGATTGACTCTCAGCTGCCCTTCAAGAGCAACCAGGGATGGGCAATAAATGCTGGTCCAGCTGATGACACCCATGTCCCACGAATGAATTTTAAAAAAAGATCGTTCAAAAAAAGATGGTAAAAAACAGCCCAAAATCTGATCCAGACCGAAACTGTCAAAACGTACAGCAAACCCTTGGAAACAGTTGGAAAATGGATAGACAAAATCCTGGCTTTTCAGATTATTGGGGGCAGCACACACAGCCGCAGCTGTCTCTGCAGCTTTGAGAATTTGACAGCAGCCATCAGGACAGCTAATTCCCCAGCTAGAGGATAAAAGGATCTAAGGGTACGAGGAATGTCACCAGCTGGAGCTGAACCTGCCCGAGGCTGCCTTTGCTCAGGACGGCAACATATGTTAGACATCCAACCTTATCCAAGCGTCACACGAGAGGCACCCAGATACAAGACTTGATTGAGGGAACGGTGGGTACGTGGGTGAGGCAGAGGGGGCGGCAATAACTATATAAGCTGCAACATGCCTCTCCTAAAAAACCCAAACTCTGTCCCCAGCAGCACAAGAAAAATTAATCCCCAATATTCAGGTGCTACCATCATATAGAATCCCTGCAGTGCAGAAGGAGGCCATTTGGCCCATCAAGTCTGCACCGACCTATCCCCGTAACACCATGCATTTACCCTACCTAATCCCTCTGACACTAAGGGGCAATTTAGCATGGCCAATCCACATAACCTGCACATCTTTCAGACTGTGGGAGGAAACTGGAGCAGCCGGAGGAAACCCACACAGACACAGGGAGAACGTGCAGACTTTGTACAGAAAGTGACCCAAGCAAGGAAGCGATCCCAGGTCCCTGGCACTGTGGGGCAAGTGTGCTAACCACTGTGCCACTGTGTCACCCACAGTATCTATAACTTATCATCATATCTATGGTTAGCACTGCTGTCTCACGGTGCCAGGGACCGGGGTTCAATTCCAGCCTTGGATGATTGTCTATGTGAAATTTGCAAATTCTCCCCATGTCTGCATGGGTTTCCCTCAGGTGCTCTGGTTTCCTCCCAATATCCAAAATGTGCAGGATAGGTGAATTGGCGGTGCTAAATTGCCCTTAGTGTCTCGGGATGTGTAGGTTCGAGGGATCAGTGGGGTAAGTGCATGCAGTTATGTAGATAGGGTAAAAGACAGGTCTAGTTATGATGCTGTATTGGAGAGTTAGTGTTGGCTTGATGGGCTGAGTTGACTCCTTCTGCACTGTAAAGATTCAATGGAAACATAAACACAATTTGTAAATGATATACATTTTGTAAACAATTTGGCAATAAAAAAATCAATTTAGATAGCCTGATGCTGAGATGAAACGTTGATTGTAATGATGTACGTGTACACACTTCATTAGAAACACAGAAGGATTTATTAATAAGGAGATGTGTACGATAGTTTGGATCATGTTTTTCCCTCTTGTGGAGACCAAAAATTTGGTTCTTGGAGGAAGCAAGGATTGCCTCAGTTCACTCTCAATATTGACTTTATAGCTTCAAGGATTGAGTAAAAATTTCTTTTAAAAATTAGCAAGCAGCCACAAAGTTACATCTACCATAGAATCCAACAGTGCAGAAGGAGGCCATTTGGCCCATTGAGTCTGCACTGACCACAATCCCACCTAGGTCCTATTCCCATAACTTTGTATATTTAACCTGCCAATCTCCTGACAATAGGGGCAATTTACCATGGCCAATCAACCAAACCTCTCATCCTAACTCCCCACCTCCTGCTCTGACCAAGACCACCAGAACTACAAAGGATTGCAGATAGAGAATTTGGACCTCTTGAAAATGAAAGTACATCTCTAGGAACACTCTGAAAGTGGAAGAATGGATCCCCTGAGAACAAAGGTGGATCTTCTGGAACAGTTAATCAGGAGATGTAGATGTTTCCCCCCTTCCACTGCTCACTGCTGTGATGCTCCAGGAACCAGGGAACTCTAGAGGCAGACCCAGGTTGTGTTCAAGTGAGCCCCAGCATCTGCATGCCATGTTGTTCCAAGTGTGTTCCACTCTGATGTGTTTTCCCTTTGGCATTTTGGAAAATCAGGCATAGTGCAGGGGGGTGGGGTGTAGTAAGGGTTAGGCCTTCATCTGAATCCCAATAATGGGATGGAAATGAGGATCATGGAAGTCTCGGGAATGGTTTCTGACCCGCCATGGTGGGCACCAGTGAAAGATCCCACTGTAAATTCACACTGGCGCAAAACTGATTCCAGGGCTTTCCACCATATTCTCCCACCAAGCCTGCCTTTGACTTCACCAATGGGAATTTGGGATAATTCCGCCTGTTAACTCCGTTTCTGGCTCCACAGATGCTCAGTAAAGTTTTACAACACCAATTTTAAATCCAACCAATTTATTTTATAGTAAATCCGCGAGCTTTCGACTTTACAGCCTTCGTCAGGCAAATGCAATGTTCTGATCTGCAGAGGCACTCATATCCACACAGACAGTTACAGATTGCTGATTAGAATGCAAATCCTTACATCTAACCTGCTATTCAAGTGTTAAAGTGGCTAACAATGTGTGTGAAGGGAATCCTGAGCATTGATTAGAGAATTGTGTACTTTTTCCAGACAGCACAGTAAGTGAGGTTTTTTGCTAACCCAGGCAAGTTACAGGGGTTACAGATAGTGTGTCATGAAGCCAAGATCCCTGTTAAGACCGTCCTCATGTGTGCGGAACTTGGCTATCATTCTCTGCTCAGCAACTCTGCGCTGTCGTGTGTCATGAAGGCCCCCTTGAAGAACATTTACCCGCAGGTCGGAGGCCGAATGCCCATGACTGCTGAAGTGTTCTCCCACAGGAAGGGAACTGTTTTGCCTGGTGATTGTTGAGTGATGCTCATTCATCCGCTGTCGTAGTGTCTGCATGGTCTCCCCAATGTACCATGCTTCGGGACATCCTTTCTTGCAACGTATTAGGTAGACAACGTTGGCCAAGTTGCAAGAGTATGTACCATGTACCTGGTGAATGGTATCCTCATGTTTGATGATGTCGTCCATGTCTATGATCTGGCATGTCTTGCAGAGGTTGCTGTGGCGGGGTTGTGTGGTATTGTGGTCACTGTTCTCCTGAAGGTTGGGTAGTTTGCTGCGAACAATGATCTGTTTGAGGTTGTGCGGTTGTCTGAAAGCAAGAAGTGGGGGGTTGGGGATGGCCCTAGCGAGATGTTCATCATCATCAATGATATGTTGAAGACTCTGGAGAAGATGGGAGACCATGCAGACACTACGACAGCGGATAAATGAGCATCGCTCAACAATCACCAGGCAAAACAGTTCCCTTCCTGAGGGCGAACACTTCAGCAGTCATCGGCATTCGGCCTCCGACCTGCGGGTAAATGTTCTTCAAGGGGGCCTTCGTGACACACGACAGTGCAGAGTTGCTGAGCAGAGACTGATAGCCCAGTTCCGCACACATGAGGACGGTCTTAACAGGGATCTTGGCTTCATGTCACACTATCTGTAACCCCCATAACTTGCCTGGATTAGCAAAAAACCTCACTTACTGTGCTGCCTGGAGAAAATACACAATTCTCTAACCAATGCTCAGGATTCCCTTCACACACATTGTTAGCCACTTTAACACTTGAATAGCAGGTTGGATGTAAGGATTCGCATTCTAATCAGCAATCTGTGACTGTCTGTGTGGATATGAGTGCCTCTGCAGATCAGAACACTGCATTTGCCTGACGAAGGCTGTAAAGTTGAAAGCTCGCGGATTTACTATCAAATAAATTGGTTGGATTTAAAATTGGTGTTGTAAAACTTTACTGAGTTTACCCCGGTCCAACGCCGGCATCTCTACATCATGTCCACAGATGTTGCCAGACTTGCTGAGTTTTTCCAGCACTTTCTGTCTTGAGATAATCTCCATGACTGTCTCACCAAATCACAAGGCCAAATGTAACCATCTTCCTCTTTACTTTTGGACAGGGTGATGTACCAACTAGTTTAGCACAGCAGTTAGGTATCTAACTGCAGCATAGGCTTAGCATAACTTAAATCATTTCATTTGTGATTGCACAGTGGTTAGCACTGCTGCCTCACAGTGCCAGGAACCGGGTTCGATTCCCGGAGCTTGGGTCATTGTGTGGAGTTTACACATGTGTGTGTGGGTTTCCTCTGGGTGCTTCCGTTTCCTCCCGCAGTCCAAAGATGTGCAGGTTAGGTGGATTGAGCATGCCAAATTGCCCCTTAGTGTCAAGGGGTTAGCTAGGGTAAATATGTATCATTGCAGGGATAGGGCCTGGGTAGGATTGGTGTAGACTCAATGGGCCAACTGGCCTCCTTCTGCACTGTAGGGCTTTCAAGATTGTATTTCTATCTTTGCTAATGCTTCCTGATCACTATATAACATTTCAATTGTAAAGGTTCAGCTGTGACTCCTATTAATCACAATTAGAACATTATCACAATAAAGTCCTTCTGACCCAAGAGAATAAGGGGTGGGATTTTACAGCTGAGCTCATCTTGATAACAAAAAACCCCTTCCAAAGTCAATGGACCTTTCAATGGTCCGCCCCTCATCTGCTTCACTTCCCGTGGCAGGCAGAGTAGGAGAGTTTGCTCCAATAAGTTCAGATCAAGCGAAATGTGAGGGATACTGGAATTTGAAACAAAAGCAGAAAATGCTGGAGACACTCAGCAGCTCTGACAGGAAGGGCCATCTGACTCGAAACGTTGGCTCCATACTCCCTCCACAGATGCTGTCAGACTTGCTAAGACTTCCCAGAGTCTTCTATGTATCAATAAGTTCAGGTTGTTGAATTGTGTGGAAGGAGCATTTGTCGGTTCCTTGCTAACCGATATTCAAGCTTCTTGCTCTGTTAAACATCAGATCACTAGCTGAAAATTGGATGAGTATGAGCTTGTGTGGATAGCGCGGTGGCACAATGGTTAGCACTCACAGCACCAGGGACCCGGCTTTGATTCCTGGCTTCGGGTCACTGTCTGTGTGGAGTTTGCACGTTCTCCTTGTGTCTGCATGGGTTTCCTCCAGATGCTATGGTTTCCTCCCACAATCCAAAAGACGTGCTGGTTAGGTAAACTGGCCATGCTAAATTCTCCCTCAGTGTATCTGAACTGGCGCTGGAGTGTGGCGACTCAGGGATTTTCACTGTAACTTCATTGCAGTGTTCATGTAAGCCTACTTGTTTACACTAATAAATAAATTTCATAAACTCTAACTCTGTTTTTCTCTCTCCACAGATACTGCCGGACCAGCCGAGTTTTTTCAGCATTTTCTGCTTATATTTCAGATTTCCAGCATTCATGGTATTTTGCTGTGGTTTTGATTCTAACCATAACTCGGACAGTGTCTTCCATAGTCACCTACATCCAATTAAACACCAAGATTTCAGATCTATTTCAACGCTAAACACACACAGTGAAATTCACAGAAGTTTGCCAAAACCACTTTAAATAAACCTCCACCATCAGTTAGATAGGTTATTAAGTATTTGAGTCTGTGTTGAAATCCTGTCTGCTAAACGACTAACAAAACATGTTACAAAAAAATTTTGGTAAAAATTTAATAGCTTAAATGTTTTAAAGCAATCAAACTGAATAATTAAATGAACGATATGCTGAAGCAAAATTCAAAATCTATAAGCTCAAAGGAAATTTTAATTATTAGTGTCACAAGTAGGCTTACTTTAACACTGCATTGAAGTTACTGTGAAAATCCCCAAGTCGCCACACTCTGGCACCTGTTTGAGTACACTGAGGGAGAATTTAGCATGGCCAGTGCACCCTAACCAGCACATTTTTTTTAGACTGGGGGAGGAAACCCACACAGACATGGAAGAACGTGCACAAACAATCACCTGAACTGGGAATCGAACCCAAGTCCCTAGAACTGTGAGGCAGTTGTGCTAACCACTGTGCCACTGTGCCGCAGTTTTATACACAGACGTGTGCAGACTCCATTCAGACAATGACCCAAGCTGGGGTTTAATCCCCAGTCCTTGGTGCTGTGAGGCAACAGTGTTAATCATTGGGCCACTATGCCGTAGATTTGTGGCTTGTTTCCCCTGCGTTGTGCATGTTTATTTTTTAATCCCATGTTGTTTGCCTGAGTTCCTATGAGCTTTGGAGACAGTGCTGCTTTAGAAACCTGACGTTGAACTTAAAAACTGCTGCAGTTTCGCCTAGTTAAATTAATTACCACTGGGAGTTTCAACAAATGTTGCTCATTTGCAGAACTCAAGCTGACTCCAAAACCCGATTCATTTAACTGCAAGGGCACTAATCCGCAAGTTTTATAAACTCCAGCACATAACTTCCTCTTAGTTTCCAAGGACACTGGCCACTGTAGTCTGATGAGACCAGCAAATGCTTCTGCAGGTTTGACAACTCATGGTCAGTAATTTAAAATCAGATGGTGGATTGATGCATTAGAGTTAAGGTTTAAAATTAAAATGCCATTTTAGATGAGTAATCCACTTATAATTGTATTAATCAAAATGCATCGTTCTTTTTCAAAGCAAGACATCTCGCAATACATTTTAAAACTTTGTGCAACTTCATGGCAGATTTATACTCTTATCGTGCAATGAGTAAAGGGAAAAAGTACTTTTCATAGAATCACAGAATCCCTGCAGTGCAGAAGGAGGCCATTTGGCCCATTGAATCGATAACAATCACACCCAGTCCCTATCCCCACCACCCCACGTATTTATCCTGCTAATCCCCTTGACATTGAGGAGCAGTTTAGCATGGTCAATCCGCCTAACCCGCATATCTTTGGCATGTGGAAGGAAACTGGAGTACCCAGAGGAAACCCATGCATACACAGGGAGAATGTGCAAACTCCACTAAGACAGTGATCCGAGTCTGGAATTGAACTAGATTTCTGAGGTTGTGAGGCAGCAGTGCTAACCACTGGACCACCGTGCCGCCCTTATTAAGAACAAGCATTTATTAAGAACAAAACAAATGCTTCAACGAACTGGAATCAGCACACAAGCCCTACCCCCCCCCCCCCCCCCCCCCCCCCCCAATCACCCCACATATTTATCCCGCTAATCCCTCTAAGTTACACATCCCGGAACACTAAGGGGAAATTTAGCATGGCCAATGCACTTAACCGTTACATCTTTGGACTGTGGGAGGAAACCAGAGCACCCGGAGGAAACCCATGCAGACATGGGGAAAATGTGCAAACTCCATACTGGATGGTAACCCAAGTCAGGAGTTGAAGTCGCTAGTGCTGCAAGGCAGCAGTACTAACCACTGTACGACCGTGTGTAACTTTAGCACGATTTGCACGCAGATCACCAGTTGATCCCTCCACGCCACTTTCCTTTAACCTTTTAGTTATTAGATTAAATTTTGCATAGAGGCTGTACGGCTTGGTAAAATCCAGAAAAACTAATGCTGACTTGTAACACCGTAACCTTACTCCTATAACTCAAAACCCGAACAGAAGGTTGGAGGTGAAAATGCTGGCACTTCTCGGGCACACACTGTTCCCAAGCACAGCGTGTGGTCCTGTCCAGTGCATAGAAGGGAGAGAAAATGGTTACTAGCTAAACCAGGTCATCCGGTAGAGGTCACAGGCCGTAGCAAAATGGTCCCTTTGAGGTCAAAAGGGACACAAAACTCTGAGCCAACTTACACCACTGTCAGGCATTTGTCTGGTTACAAAGCTCGCAACATAAAAGGGGCTAGACTATCCTCTTAGTCCAAAAACAGGATCTAAAAATAAGACAAATTACTGTTGACAAAGTGAAGAAATGCAAGACTCCAATTTGCTCTAATCAAAACTGTAGAAGCTCGGTCTCCTTGTGTACATAAAAGTGGCTTAAATATAGCACTTGTAAGTTCAATAATTTACTAATTTACAATTTACCATGACAACATGTAAGTATTTAGCAACAGCACACAATTATTTAAACCACAATTTGTTCCAAATACATACATTTAACAGCTGGAAATTGTAAAGAAAAGCATTCCTTCCAAATGTTCCAGGTGGCTGTACAATCCTCTGGCCGGTGTCCTTGTGTGTGTCTGTGTGTGTGTGTGTATGTATGTGTCTGTGTGTGTGTGTGTGTGTGTGTGTGTGGTTGCTGGTTGCTGGAATGACCCACAGATAACTTTCACATTAATATCGCTAGAGGAGAAGGTGGGGGGGGAGGGGTTGGGTGTAGGCTGGGAGTGATCAGTCGACGTTACCTCGAGCAGCTGTCGGGAAATGTTACGGGGGCTGCCATCGGTTATCATCAGTCAGCAACGGCGCTCTCCTTTCTGGTCTGGAGCTTTAAGCAGTCAGTGCAACACTGGGACCTCTGCGATTCCACCGCTCTCAGGGAACGAGACATTACTCACTCACTGCTGGTAAAAGCAAAACAGTTTCACTTTGACCGATCTGAAATACGTGCTATGCTGCCAATAACCAGTAAAACAAATCAAGACCAATTTTCTTTGAAATTCGTCACATTTGTGAATCCGCAATGATAATTAATAAACATGGAAGCAGGCGTTACGGGTGGTACGGTGGCACAGTTGTTAGCACTGTATCTGGATGAGCACTTGGCACGTCACAACATTTAAGGCTATGGGCCAAGTGCTGGGAAAGGGCAGCACAGTGGCACAGTGGTTAACACTGCTGCCTCACAGCACCAGGGACCCAGGGAGAATTAGTCCCGTAAACGCTTCAGCTTTCATAACACTTCCCATGCTGAGACTCCATCAGCACAGTTGTTGTTCTTCCCCTGAGTAGGGTGGTGCGGTGGCATAGTGGTTAACACTGCACCAGGGAGCCAGGTTCGGTCTCAGGGCACTGTGTGGAGTTTGCACGTTCTCCCCGTGTCTGTGTGGGTTTCCTCCAGGTGCTCTGGTTTCTTCCCACTGTACAAAGATGTGCGGGTTAGGCGGACTGGCTGAGCTAAATTGCCCTGCTGTGTCCCAAGGTGCATAAGTTAGATGGATTAGCCGTGGGGAACATGTGGATAGGGAGTGGCAGAGGGTCTGGATAAGATACTCTGTTGTAGAGTCAGTGCAGACTCGATGGACTGGATAGCTTCTTCTGCACTGCAGGCTATACTATAAACAGTAAAACATTTCATAGAATCATAGAATCCCTACAGTGCAAAAGGAGGCCATTTGGCCCATCAAGCCTGTACCAGCAACAGTCTCACCCAGGCCTTCTCCCCATAGCCCCATGCATTTGCCTTAGCTAGTCCCCCTAACTTGGGGCAATTTAGCATGGTCAATCCACCCAACCTGCACATCTTTGGATTGTGAGAAGAAAATTCCAAGATAAATTTCCTTTGAATTTCATCATAGTTGTGGATATGAAATGAGAATTAATAAGTGTGGGTTTCCTCCAAGTGCTCCGATTTCTTCCCACAGTCCAAAGATGTGCGGGTTAGGTTGATTGGCCCACTAAAGTTGCCCCTTAGTGTCCTGATATGCATATGTGAGAGGGATTAGCAAGTAAATATGTAGGGATGTGGGGGTGGGGCCTGAGTGGGATTGTGGCCGGTGCAAACTCGATGGGCCAAATGGCCTCTTTCTGCGCTGTAGGGTTTCTATGATTTTATGAAACAATATTCAGGGGCCAAAACACAGAACACAAGAAATGTGTGCAGGAGTGACCACCCTACCCTGCTATTCAATATGATCATGACTGATCTACTTGAGATCCAGTCAATTGCAGGCATTCTCGAAAAGATCAGGATAGAAATTCCTGAGTGTTTTAGAATCAGGAACATCTATCGAAATGTACTATGTATTAGGAACAGAGGAAATGCCAGATGGAAAAGAATCAATATCCATCTTGATCACCATCTATTATCCTTGATGTGGAGATGCCACCATTGGACTGGGGAGGGCACAGTAAGAAGTCTCACAACACCAGGTTAAAGTCTAACAGGTTTATGTGGTAGCACGAGCTTTTGGAGCACTGCCCCTTCATCAGATGAGTGAAGAGTTGGGGCTGGTCTGTTGGCCAAGATCAAGTGTAGATCAAAGTCCTGCACTTTGATTGAAAGCATGAGGATAGATTGAGGCTTCATTTGAAGAAATCTTTTACAGCCGCCTGTTGGCTAAGATGCAAATGAGATCAAGCCTTGGAGGAGGTGCAATGCCTGTTCCAGTCAGCTTGGATCATGCAGCTCAAGCCTAAGACAGGAAGTGGGAAGCCTACCTTGTTAGCTTAGATTGGGAATGTCTCACATGTTGAGACTTTGAATTGGACTTTAATTGGATGGAATAAAATATAAACAAAGAAGGAGTTGAGTTCACAAACAAGACATATATAGACATAGATTCAATTTACAAGATAACGATTGAAATGCAAATCTTTACAGGTAATCAAGTCTTAAAGGTGCAGAGAATGTGAGTGGAGATAGGGTCAAGCACAGGTTAAAGAGATATGTATTGTCTCCAGACAGGACAGAAAGTGAGAGTTTGCAAGCCCAGGTAAATCATGGGAGTTACAGGTAGTGTAACATGAACCCAAGATCTTGGTTGAGACTGTCCTTGTGCAGAACTTGGCTATCAATCTCTGCTCTATTATCCTGAGAACCAGCTGGACAAATTGAAAATAGAATTGTTGACTAATTATTGCAATCAAACTCTATCAATTAGTCTATAATACTTTTAAACATGAGGGACAGTATTCTCCCCAAAAATTCTAAGTGTCAAATTCCTGTGAAAACTAGAGAAATCCATGGTGGCTTTTTCAGTGGTAAATCAAAGAAGAATCTTCCACACGTCTTAGGATTCTAAGGGGCAACTTATCACGGCCAATCCATCTAACCTGTACATCATTGAACTGTGGGAGGAAATTGGAGCATCCGGAGGAAACACACGCAGACATGGGGAGAAGGTGCAGATTCCATGTAGACAGTGACCCGAGGCTGCTGTTGAACCGGATCCCTGGTGTTGTGAGTCAGCAATGCTAACCGCTGTGCCACATGTCACTTCAATTTTCAGCCAATTTTCCTTCCTGAATTTTGTGCAATTCTGAACTGTATCAGCCCAAATTCTGAATTGTAAACACTAACAGCTTTAAATTGAACTGAATATTGTCCACTTGTGTAACTGTAACAAAGCAATGGTGACCAAAGCCAATTTCTAACTAACAGCTTTTTGCGTGCCCATCTATTCTTCGCCTATAACTTAGCAATCTATTGGTCAATAGTACTGATTACCTTTTGTACATCCCATTATGTTCACAACCCTTTGTGTGGTCTTAGTTGGAGCTGCAGCCAGGGTACTCTTTCCAATTCTGGATAACACACTTTGGGAAGGATGTGATAACTTTGGAGAGAGTGCAGAGGGAAGTTGCTGGAACAGCCCGAGGGATGAGGGGGTCACGGTTATCTGGATAGACTGGAGAAGCTAGAGTTTTTTCTTCTTCAAGCTGAGGAACCAGAGAGGTGGCTTGATGTAGAGTGGCTTAAAATCAAGGAGCATTTAGCTGGGTGAACAAAGTCAAGCTCTTCCCTATGGTTGAACGGTTGACAATCAGAGGACACAGGTATAAGGTAGTGAGCAGAACAACCTGGGCTGAAACTTCTTACTCAATGAGAGGTTGGGATTTAGAATGTCTGACTTGTAAGGATGGTAGGTATACCTCCAACTGGATAAATATTTGAAGGAGTGATTTGAAGAAAGGGAAGCAAGATTAACTGGATTACTCCTTGAAAGAGTCCGCCCAGATTTGATGGGCCAAATGGCTTTGTTCTGTGTTGTACTGTTCTATGATGAGCAACTTCGTGATGAGCAAGTTTTTCTCAACTGTATGCTAATTTTACACTTCCTCATTTTTTTAATCATTCATGGTACATGGGTCTCACTGGCTGGCCAGCATTTATTGCCCATCCCAAGTTGCCCAAGGGCAGTTCAGAGTCAACGACATTGCTGTGGCTCTGGAGTCACATATACACCAGACCAGACAAGGATGGCAGATTTCCTTCCCTAAAGGATATTAGCGAACCAGATGGATTTTTCTGGCAGTCGGCAATGGTCATCAATAGATTCATAATTCTAGATATTTTGTTTATTGAATTCGAATTCCATCTCCTGCTGTGTCAGGATTTGAACCTAGATTACCAGAACTGAGTTTCTGGGTTGATCATCTAGTATCTGCCTCATTGAATGGCTTCAAGAAGTGGAGATGTCGGCGTTAGACTGGGATTGGCACAGTAAGAAGTCTCACCTGATGAAGGAGCAGCACTCCAAAAGCTTGTGATTACAAATAAACCTGTTGGACTTTAAACTGGTGTTGTGAGATTTCTTATGGTTTCAAGAAGGAAATGGATATATTTCGAGTAAGGATAAAGGAATTAGACTTGAGACCAGGGAGATATCAATCATGATCTGACTGAATGATGGAGCAGACCCGATGGGCTGAATTTGCCTCCTTCTGCTCCTGATTCACAGTGGTTAGCACAGCACCAGAGACTTGGGTTCGATTCCTGGCTTAGGTCACTGTCTGTGCGGAGTTTGCATGTTCTCCCCATGTCTGCATAGATTTCCTCCAGGTGCTCTGGTTTCCTCCCATAGTCTGAAAGATGTGTGAGTTAGGTGCATTGACTCGAAGAGGTGCCGGATTGTGGCGGCAAGGGGAATTTCACAGTAACTTCATTGAGTGTTAATGTCAGTCTTACTTGTAACTAATAAATAAACTTCAACTTTAATTCCTCTCGCTCCATGATAATACTACTAGGCCATTGCCTCCCCATTGCATTACAATCTATGAATCATATGCAATTTTACTGTTGGGAAAATGTGAATCATATAATGCAATCCACAAAGGGGTAATAATGTCATTCTCCCCACCCCTCTCCCCATCCCTCATGAGCAGACAGGCTTATTCAGAAACAAATCACACTCTATATGCATTGTGGTGACCTCTAAACAATTGGTCTCCAACATTTTTTTGTTAGATGAACATACAAATCGTCAGCTTCATAAATATAGAACAGAGTGGAGATAATGCTAAGGAACACAGCATGCCTGTGTCAACCAACTGTCCCTTTGTACTTCATTACGGAAATAAATGACTAATGGAAGTCCGCTGGAGTTTATCTACAATAATTCTCTCATTTCCATGCTAAATAATGCTGGATTTCAATCTGTGAATCGTTCAGCTTAAAATTAGAATAAAGCAGAGTTGGTGTCAATTTGCAAATCTAGCTTAATCTGGATTCACAGAACTGTTACAGCGAGGAAGGAGGCCATTTGGCCCATCATGCCTGCTGGCTCTCCAAATGAGCATTCCATTTAGTGCCGTTCTCCCAACCTTCTTCCCATTACCCTGAACATTCTTCCTTTTTGGGTAACAGTCTCATTCCCTTTTGAATGCTTTTGGTAAACCTGCCTTCACCATTCACTTGAATGATGCATTCCTGATTTTAACCACTCGCTGTGTAAAGAAGCCTTTCCCCGTGTGGCTTTCGCTAGTGTCGCAAATTACTTTCAATCTGAGCCCTCTCGTTTGTGATCCTTTCACAAAGAGGATAGTTTCTTCCTGTCTACTTTTTATCATTCATTTATGGGACATGGGTGTTGCTGGCTGGCCAGCATTTATTGCCCATCCCTAGTTGCCCTTGAGAAGGTGGTGGTGAGCTGCCTTCTTGAATCGTTGCAGTCCACATGCTGTGGGTTGACCCACAGTGCCATTAGGAAGGGAATTCCAGGATTTTGGCCCAACGACTGCGAAGGAATATTTCCAAATCAGGATGGTGAGGGGAGCTTGCAGTGGTGGTGTTCCCGTGTAACTGCTGCCCTTCTCCTTCTAGATGGAAGTGATCGTAGGTTTGGAAGGTGCTGCCTTAGGAGCTTTGGTGAATTGCTGCAGTGCATCTTGTAGATAGTACACACTGCGGCTACTGAACGTTGGTGGTGAGGGAGTGGATGTTTATAGATGTGGTGCCAATCAAGTGGGGCTGCTTTGTCCTGGATGGTGTCAAGCTTTTTGAGTGTTGTTGGAGTTGCACCCAAGCAGGCAAGTGAGGAGTGTTCCATCACACTCCTGACCTGTGCCTTGTAGGTGGCGGATAGGCTTTGGGGAGTAACTCAGGAGGTGAGTTACTCACTGCAGTATCTTTGACCTGCTCTTGTAGCCACTGTGTTTATTGGTGAGACTGGTTGGGTTTCTGGTCAATGGTAACCCCAAGGATGTTGACAGTGGGAGATGCAGTGATGCTTACACCATTGAATGTCAAGGATGGTGTTAGAGTGTCTCTTATTGATGATGGTTATTGCCTGGCATCTGTGAATGTTACTTGTCTGCCCAAGCCTGGATATTGTCCAGATCATGTTGCATTTGAGCATGCACTGCCTCAGTACCTGAGGAGTTACTCAGATACTGTCTACTCTGCCCAGTCACCTCTTAACTTTAAACACCTCTATCAGAACTGCTCTCAATCTTTTCTTCTCCAAGGAATACAATCCCAGCTTCTCCAGTCTCTCTCCATAGCTGAAGTTTCTCATCCATGCAACCATTTTTGTGCATTGTTTCTGCACTCTCTCCAATGCAGTCCCTCCCTGAAGTCCACAGCTGGGCACTACTATGTTCAGAGAATAAAATAAAATCAGCTCTTACTGAAAAATCTGGGCCAGGTTTCTCTGACTATTCGCGCTGGTGGGATTCTCTGGTCCTGCCAGCAGTGTACCCTGGACCACAGCTTTCCCACCAGCGTGGGGGTGATGTCAACGGGGATCCCCATTGGTAGCAGCAGGACCGGAGAATCTCAGTGCTAGCAAGCAGTGTGCCATCTCCCACTGGCAGGAAACACATGGCTGAGAGGCTGGAAAATCTCTCTTTCCTGCTGATGGAATCTCCTCTGTTCCATCTAGTTTTTCAGCTATTATCAGAGGCAAATACATTTTATACAATGCATATAGCCGACATCAATTTTATCAGTTGTTAACTGTGCCATGGTGGCACAGTAGTTAGCACTGCTGTTTCACAGTGCCAGGGACCCGAGTTCGATTCCCAGCTTGGGTCACTATCTATATGGAATCTGCATGTTCTCCCCATGTTAGCGAGGGTTTCCTCCGAGTGCTCCAGTTTCCTCCCATGGTCCAAAGATGTGCAGGTTCGGTTGACTGGCCATGCTAGTGTTGAGAGATTAGCAAGGTAAATATGTGGGGTTACGGGAATAGGGCCTGTGGGAGATTGTTGTCAGTGCAGACTTGATGGGCTGAATGGCCTCCTTCTGCACCGATTCTATGAGTCTGTTTTCAATAGCTCCAACACTGTAATCTGCAGTCCAGGAAAAAAATGAGTGGAATGTTTCTCCCAAAGGTATCCAACACAACACTCCAGCCACCTGCTACAGCAGGCATTACCAATCTTCTACCAAGTTCATGTGCAAACAAGGTCAGTTAATAAATAACAAAATAACAATAGCACGAGGAGGCTTAGGCAGCGACAAAATCATTTATTCCGACTGGAAAAAATTTGGACCATCTCTATTCTCCTGCGATTCAATGTTATAAAGTCTAGCGCTAAATTGTGAGCCATCATGTGAAAAAGTTATTACTACATAATAGTCTGTCAGTGAACCACATAGTACCATTCATAATTACTACCGGCAAATTCCCATGCTTCCAATTCACTTGTAACCTGGATCTGGATCATATTTATAACATTCTGTTAATGTTTAATCTCATTAAGCAGCCATTCGATCAGCAAAAGGTACGCACACACATCACTCTGTCAAATAATGCTAGCTTTTAAAAATATTTGCAACTTTCCAGCAATATGTTTCGTGAATCTGAGTGAACCGATGCAATGATGAGAAACCTGGTGCATGGATTAAAAGAGTAGATAGAAAATAGAATGATTTTATTTCATCAGTGTTACTGACGGGGCTTTGTTATTAAGGGAAGAATGAGAGAACAAGAAACAAAACAGCACAGGATCAGGCCCTTCAGCCCTCCAAACCCAGGCCGATTACGATGCTCTAACTAAATTAAAGAAACAACTTCTGCCCTTCCTCACACCTATCCCTCTATTCCCTCCCTATTCATATACCCGTCCAGATATCTCTTAAATGTTGCTCATGTGCCTGCTTTCACCACCTCCTCTGGCAGCTCGTTCCAGACACCCATCACTCTCCCTGAAATTTTACCCCCTTGCCTTGAACCTGTGCCGTATTGTAATTGAGAGACTGGGGTCAACAGAATTCTTCATGATCAGAAATCCAATTCAATGAAAATAATTCAGCACAAAACATACACAGAAACATCCATACATCCACATACACACATACTGAACACACACTCTTATACCCCAACACATGCACACATATACCCCCACAGACACAGTCATACATAACCATATATACCTACACACACACACACACACACACACACACACACACTTGCATACTCAAACATTTACACACACACACACACACACATACACACACATAGACATACCCACACACACATTGACATACAGACACACACAAACACACATAGACACACACACTGATGTACATAGAAACATACAGACACACATATAGGCATACACGCAAGACACACATCCATACAGATACACACACACACACACAAGACACACATACATACGGCTACATGCACACACGCACACACACATGGACACATACATACACATAAATATACCTCAAAACAACTGGACAAGGACAAATTGATAAAGTTACCAAATAGTTATGTTGCAAATGCCCATAACAATTCCATAAGTACAAACCAATCTAAATGGCAGCCAGAATTAAAAATATGAGTGAGGTTAAAATGATGTAGAGATGCCGGCGTTGAATTAGGGTAAACACAGTAAGAAGTCTTACAACACCAGGTTAAAGTCCAACATGTTTATTTCGTAGCAAACACCACTAGCTTTCAGAGCTTTGCTCCTGCGTCAGGATAAAGTTTGTGTCTTTATACACCCTGTTTGTGAACTGAAATCCCACTCGATGAAGGACAGCACTCCGAAAGCTGTAACTTTTGCTACCAAATAAACCTGCTGGACTTTAAGCTGTGTTGTGAGATTTCTTACTGGGGTTAAACTGTACAGAAGAGCTAGCCTTGTAAATATCACTCACTCCAGGGGATGTGCTGTAGATAGCCATAACTTCCAAAATAAACCACCAAGAGAAACAGTATACCAGTGAGAAAAAGAATCATTAGGTACAGAGTGACAGAAATACGCATCAGTAAGTTCAATAACAGGTTTGAGACGTTGCAAAGTGATATACCCAGATTCAGACAGACTGAAATCTAATGAGCTCACAAATGTTCAAGTTTTTCAAATCCCCCGATGAAAGCTGATGTCCCAATGCACCAGGTCCCACAAAGTTTTATCTAAATTACTCAACGCTGCTGTCATCAATTTTAAAAAATGGCGTCGTAGGAATGTGTTCCACAGCGTAAGTTACAGAATTCTTTTACAAAGTTTAATGGTTTTCCTGAACGGGTAGATCTGGTTACTAAGTCTGTAACTAAAGGGACACAGCACAGAAACTTTCACAAGCAAATGCGAAATGAAGGAAATCAGAGTAATATGACCCTCTGGCACTGTGCAATCAGTTGTTCTCTTCCCATCAGCTGGTTCCATCCGAGGAATTTTAACTTGATAGTTTGCATACGTACAAGCAGCCCGGGCAGTTGTGTACACAGTTTTAGCTCTGACCAAAGCAATTATATTTAGATGTCTACCTCAGCACAAACCACTCAGCGAGTAAAGTGCTGCTAAACCCCTCCTAGGAATAGCATTCCTCAAGTGGAGTTTATGCAGTACGTGGTTAGCACTGCTGCCTCGCTGCATCAGGGACCCAGGGTTCAATTCCTGGCTTAGGGGGGTGGAAACATTAAGGGACCTGGAAATAGTGCAGGAAAATGGTGTTGAGGTAGCCATGATCTCATTGAATGGCATCTCAGGCTCAAAGGGCTGAATGGTTACTTCTCATCCTCTCTCTTATCTTTGTAGATCCCCCCCAATTGTCCCTTGAGAAGGGAATGGTGACAGGCGTACTTGAAGCACTGAACTGAGAAGAAATTTCTTCAGCCAGAGCGTGGAACTCTTCGCCACAGAAGAGGCCAGGTCTTGAGTGTCTTTCAGACAGAGATAGATAGGTTCTTGATTAATAGGGGGATCAGGATTATGGGGAAAAGGCTGAAGAATGGGGATGAGAATGATGTCAGTTATGATTGAGTGGAGCAGACTGGATGGGCTTAGAGGCCTAATTCTGTTCCTATATCTTAATGTCTTATGGTCCATGTTGTGTAGGTACACCCACAGTGCTGTTAGGGAGGGAAGACTTTTGACCCTGGGACTTGAATTGGATTTTGGAACTCAATGTAAAAGGCAAAAATGGCAAATGTTCTCCAATTTTAATTAGGCTTTGCAGAATTGAGTTGCGCAGGCTACAAATGTTAGTCAGCCAGCGGAAAGTTATGGGATAGAAGAACTTTGTAACTGGAAAAGCACTTGAATAAGGCTTTCAACTAACATTGAACCAGAAAACCTCTTAAAAACTCCTTTGGCACAGAGCACATATTTAGAATTATGAAGTGCTGATTTTAAGGGACACTGAACACTCTAAATGTTAATTATTAAAATGCTTTTCACTGCAGTAGTTATATAAATCGTGGAATCCATTCATAATTTCTCTTGCATTCTCTGTCCACTAAGAAAAAAAAGGATATGATCATTTCTTTATCTCTGCCCCTACAAATTTTATTATTTTCCCAAATCTGAGCAGATGTTAACTAGGAACCGAAATGTATCTAGGATGACAAGCACACATCGAGTCCATTTGTCATCGATCATAGCAGGTCATAGAATCCTACATTGCAGAAGAAGGCCATTCAGCCCATCAAGTCTGCACTGACCAGGCTCTATCCCCACAACCCCGTGCATTTACTAGTTCCCCACTAAGGGGCAATTTAGCATGGTAAATTCACCTAACAGGCGCATCTTTGCACTAGATATCTGTATGAGGTATCAGTGTTTTAGACCCACTCCGCCCATATCTGCCAATTTCTCATTCAAAGATGAAAATGCAAATGGTGGCATCAAGATGTTCGAAATTAATTGGAAGATTTTTATTGAAGGAATTAGGTTTGAACCTAACTGGGCAGCATGGTAGCACAGTGGTTAGCGCTGCTCTTTCACAGCTCCAGGGTCCCATGTTCGATTCCCGGCTCTGGACACTATCTGTGTGGAGATTGCACATTCTCCTCGTGTCTGCGTAGGTTTCCTCTGAGTGCTCCAATTTCCTCCCACACTGAGCTGTAGCTTGGTGGATTGGACATGCTAAATTACCTTCCAAAAATGTATATGGCACGGGTACGTCAGTTTCCTCCCACAGTCCAAAGATGTGCGGGTTAGGTTGATTGGCTGTGCTAAGAAATTGCCCCTTAGTATCCACGGATGCATAGGTTAGAGGGATTAGTGGGTATAATATGTAGGGATATGAGGGTAGGGCTTAGGTGAGATTGTATTTGAAGTTTGCACATTCTCCTCGTGTCTGTGTGGGTTTCCTCTGAGTGCTCCAATTTCCTCCCGCACTGATCTGTACTCTAGGTGGATTGGACATGCTAAATTACCTCCCAAAAATGTATATGATGCGGGGATTAGTGAGGTAAATACATCAGGTTAAAGGATATGGTCTGGGTAAGATGCTCGACTGGAAAGAGGCATTGCATTCTCAATGGGCCAAATGGCCTGTTTCTGCTGTGTAGGGATTCTATGATCTCTAACACAACAGGAGGAAGCAGACATGAGGCAGCAGGTGCTGAAAGCTTTGAGCTCATCCAATCCACTACTATGGTGTCATCAGCAAACTTGAAAATCAAGTTGGAAGGGAATTTGGTCGCACGGTCATAGATATATTTGAATTTATTTATTAGTGTCACAAGTAGGCTTACATTTACAATAAAATTATTGTGAAAATCCTCTAGACACCTCACTCTAGTGCCTGTCCAGGACACTGAGAGAAAATTCAGCACAGCCAGTCCATCTAATTAGCACATCTTCTCAGGAGGAAACCGGAGTACCCGGAGGAGACCCACGCAGACATGGGGAGAAGGTGCAAACAGACAGTGACCCAAGCTGAGAATCAAACCTGGGACCCTGGCGCTATGAGGCAGCAGTGCTAACCTTTATGCCACTGTGCCCCTAAAGTGTATTAGTACACGAAGGGAGAACGTGCAAACTCCACATAGATAGTGACCCAAAGCTGGAATTGAACCCAAGTCCCTGGCGCTGTGAGGCTTAGCATGGGGCTGAAGACACAACCTTGTGGGGCACTGGTGTAATCACATTAACCAGCAGTCTAGATTCTGACTTTGTACCTGAAGCATTCTTAGGAGAGGAGACAAGTTTGTAAATAAGGGGAATGTGTTGAAGGGACGCAAGTCACTGAGGAGATATTTCAGGAAGCTATCTGAAAAGGGCATTATAATTGTAAGTCTTTCTGCTACCAGCCAAGGGACAATAAAGTCAGAATTTTATTACAATATTAATGTTTAACATTCATTTTGATTAAATATTCCATAAAACACCAATCTCTTCTGTAGTGATTGCATTGCAATTCTTGTTGTGTCAAAGTCCCAGTGCCATTTAAGACTTAACATGCCATCTTAACAAGCTTGTTTGTTGCCAGGCTGTGTTCCTGAGAAGGTTTTCTACTTTGCCTGGGTACTTTCAGGTGTGACATTAAACCAAGGTCACACCTGCACTCTCGAGCAGAAATGAAACGTTCCCATAGTGCTGGCCTGAAGTATGGTGTCATCACATCATTTATCCTTAAAGCCACAACACTAATGATCCAATCATTCATTCCCCTGCTGTTTTGGGGGGGGGCTTGCTGTGCACTAATTGGACACTATATTTGCCTTCATATTAATAGAGACCGTTTCAAAAAGTTTAAACTGGCAACGAACTGCTTGGTCCAGAGAATGCTGGGGAACCTCAGCACCTGAAATAAGTCCTTGGGGCAGAAGTGCCTTCACTCAAATTCCTTTATTTACAAGATCCAACAAGGAGCTCTGCTCCTTCCTCAGGTTTGTAGTTTTCACAAACATGGCAATATCTAGGCAGAGAAACAATTGCAAGATAATAGTTGGAATCCAAATCAGAGAATCAAGCTTTTACAGGTGCAGACAGGAGAGAGAGGGATAATCACAGGTTAAAGAGATGTGAATATCCCCAGCCAGGACAGTTAGTAGGATTTTGCAAATTCAGACAAGTCGTTACAGATAGTGTGACATGAACTCAAGATCCTAGTTGAGGCTGTCCTCATGTGTGTGTGCAGAACTTGGCTATCAGTTTCTGCTCAGCGATTCTTGTTGTTGTGTCATGAAGGCCAGCTTGGATAATACTTATCCGAAGTTCAGAGGCTGAATGCTCTTGACAGCTGAAGTGTTCTCAGACTGGAAGGGGAATGTGAAAAGCCTTGCATTCCAACCGTTATTTTGCAATTGTGTCTTTGTCTATATATGCCACGTTTGAGAAATATACTTCTCCACTTTCCTGATGAAGAAGCAATGCTTCGAAAGCTCGTGATTCCAAATAAACCTGTTGGACTTTAACCTGGTGTTGTGATACGTATAAAATGTGCAGCTCCAAAACAGTTACCATCACAGAATCAATACTTCTGAGGAGATGCTGGGATGTTACATATGACTTTGATCTGAGATATTAAACCAAAGGTCGTATATTCTAAGCCATTTCTTCAAAGAGGCTGGAATGTTCTCACAATGCCCCAGTCAACACTGATCCCACAACAAGTACCATCAAAACACAACTGTCTGTACCAACATTGGTGTATTCAAGTAATATTCTCAGATGAAAAGAATTATGAACTTCTTACTTATAGGTGCTATTAAACATATTTACTACCTGAGCATTTCACCATTTTATCTTCCGTCAGTTTATGCTTTGGCCGGAATTCTCCAGCCGTTCACGCCCCGCTACCACTGTCAGCAAAAACGGAGAATTTGGCCCTCAGCCAAATCTCCATTCACAGCAGTGGGACTGGAGAATCCCAGCCACTGGCGAGGTCAGAGAATTCGTGGCCTTTGTCACTCTTCAGAAAACATGAAAGTAGCACTAAGGTCGCTGAGTCAAAACCAGCTGATCCCACCAATTATCTTCCTGAGCATCCTACAAAAATGTCTCTCTCATGTCAGTGATACGAAGAAGATAATCATCGACTTCAAGAAACGCTGTGGAGGATATGCCCCAGTCTACGTCAACAGGGATGAAGTGGAAATGATCAAGAGCTTCAGGCTTCTAGATGTTCAAATCACCGACAACCTGGGTTAGCATGCTCCCCCCATGCTAACACCACAGTAAAGAAAGCCCAACAACCCCTTTACTTTCTCAGGAGGCTAAAGAAATTTGATATGTCCACTACAACTCTTACCAATTTTTATAGATGCACCATCGAAAGCATTCTTTCTGCTGTATCACAGCTTGGCATGGTTCTTACTCTGCCCAAGAACGTAAGAAACTATAAATGGTTGTGAATGTAGCCCAGTCCATCACGCAAACCAACCTCCTATCCATTGACTCCATCTATACTTTCCACTGTCTCGAAAAAACAGCGAACACAATCAAGGATCCCATGCATCCTGGATATATTCTCTTTCACCTTCTTCTGTCAGGAAAAGATACAAAAGTCTGAGGTCATGTACCAATCGACTCAAGAACAGCTTCTCCCCTACTGCTATCAGACCGTTGAATGGACTTACCTTAAATTAAACTCATCTTCTCTACTCCCCAGTTATAATAACTGTATTCTGCACCCTCTCCTTTCCTTTTCCCTTATATACTCTATGAACAGCATGCCTTGTCTGTACAGCGCAAGAAGCAATGCTTTTTACTGTATCCCAATACATGTGACAATAAATCAAATCAAGATATTGGATCTACACAAAACATGGCCACAGCTGAGGTACCTTGTACCCGATCTGGTCACCTCACTATAGGCGGAATGTGATTGCATTGGAGGAGGTGCAGAGAAGATTCACCAGGATGTCGCCTGGGATGAAAAATTTGAGCTATGGAGATCGGATCAGTTTTCTTTAGAGCAGAGAAGGTTGAGGGGGGATATGATTGAGGTATTTAAGATTATGAGGGGCATGGACAGGGTGGATAGTAAGCAGCAATTGTCCTTTGGATGGCATGGTGGCACAGTGATTAACACTGCTGCCTCACAGCCCCAGGGACTAGGATTCAATTCACCCAGGGTCTGTGTGAAGTTTGTACATTCTCCCTGTATCTGCAGGGAATTCCTCAGAGTGCTCTGGTTTCTTCTCGCACTCCAAAGATGTGCAGATTAAGAGGATCAGCCATAGTGAATTGCCCCTTAGTGTCCAAAGATGTATAGGTTAAGAGTAAGTGTGCGGTGTTATGGGGATAAGGTGGAGGATGGGCCTGAGTAAGTTCTGTTTTGGTGATTTGGTGCCCACTCAGTGGGCCAATTGGTCTCCTTTTGCACGACAGAGATTCTATGATTAGTTGGAGGGTCAATGACGAGGGGAAATAATTTTAAGGTGAGGGACAGGAGATTTGGAGGGGATATGAGGAAAAGCCAGAGGGTGATAGAAGTCTGGATGGTGGCAGAAGCGGGAAAATTACATGGATGAACACTTGAAATGTCTTTACATTCAAGGCTATGAGCAAAGTGCTGGAAAGCGGGATTAGTGTAGATTTAGTGTAGTTTGCTGGTGCAGACTCCATGGGCAAAAGGGTCTGTTCTGTACTGTTGAATTATATGGTTTTGATAGTTGCTACAAGGGGGAAATTAGAAGGAGTTTCTATCTCTGCCAAGCTGTACATAGAATAAACTTGCTGAAGGTAAAAGGCAAGCTGCTGTATTATCCCTCTATCATATATTAATAGTTTAGATTAGCACGAATCACCAATCGACTGGCAGTCTTACTGCACCAGCTAAAATGCTCTCTTTAGCCTTTAGAGCTTTGACTGCAACTACAAGTCTTTCATTAGCCACTAACCTTCAGAAAGTCTGGATGTTTAATATTTAAAATCTGCCAGTGTGACAGGCTTCTCAAAAGAACAAAGCCATCTTGGAGTTCCACATGCTATTCAAAGTTCCCCAAGAGAGGAACACTGGGAAATGAAAATTAGTGAAAAGTAAATTTAGATCAGAAAATTACATTTTCGTTATGTACCAGACAAAAACAGCACGATTCAGAATACAATCGTATGTCATGATGGATGAGGTTACATACCAAAGGAACCAGTTCAATTGATTATACATCATCTCTTACTTTTTACTATTGCTACAATCTTTCCTCTTATTAATTAATGGTGAGTGTAAGTTACAATTCAGTGTTCTTCCTGTGTATTCCTAATAGTTCCTTCTTTTTTTCAAAACTGTGGTTTGTTCTGCCTTACTGTTATGATCAGTAATTTACTTTGCTTAGAATTTTACTTGTTTTTGGTTTAGTGTTGCGCTATTTGTAACTACCAATGGTTAGCCTCACAGCACCAGGGACCCAGGTTCAACTCCAGCCTCAGGTAACTGTGCTGAGTTTGCACATTCTTCCCATGTCCACATGTGTTTCCTCTGGATGTTCTGCTGTGCTCCCACGGTCCAAGTATGTGTGGGTTAGGTTGATTGGCCATGCTAAATTGCCCCTTTGTATCCCAAAATACATAAGTTAGGGGGATTAGTAAGGTAAATACATGGGGTTATGGGGATAGAGTCTGGGTAAGAATCAGTGCAGACTAGCTGGGCCAAGTGACCACCTTCCCTATACCCTAGCTACAACATTAACATTACGTTCTGCACTCGCTCCTTTCCTTCTCTATGAACAGTATGCTTTGCCTGTACAACTTGCAAGAAACAATACTTTTCACTATACGCCAATACGTGTCACAATAATAAATCAAATCAAATCAAAGTAAGTTCTTTGATGCTATGATTTTCCCTTTTCATATTCTATTTTTGCTGTTGTTGAAGGTACTTTTTTTTTTAATCCAGGCCAGCAAGATTTTATACTTGTATAACTGTCATTATTCCCCTGAAATAATTATAGCCCACAGTGGGCAGACATACACTGCAATTTTAACAAAATTCAAATTTAGAGCTCAGCTGTACCAACTCATTTTGACAGCCAGCAGTGCCTTCAGCTCTTTAATTCATAACCAGAAGAACATGTATTTATTAAGTGTTTCATTTTTTTGAGGAGGTGGGTGTAATGATCTCAAAGTGGCCCATGATGTCTGCATCTTCGAGTATGAGCTCCCTGATTATCTGCCCAATCAGAAAGTTTCACCTGTCTATATATTGAGGAGTATCAAGTATGGGCCCTCTGTTTTCTAACTTTGTACCTGAAACACTCTTAGGAGTGGGAATACATTTGTAAATAAAGAGAATGTGGTGAAAGGACCCAACCTTGGAGGAGTTATTCCAGTATGCACGAGTAATGTTATTAAAACTTCTTGCACATCAAATTTCTGATAGAAGGCTACAGGATTTGAGGGGCATGGACAGAGTAGATGATCAGAAGCTTTTTCCCAGGATGGAAGAGTCAATTACTGCGCTGAGGAAGGGGGCACAGGTTTAAGATGTGATGGCAAGATTTAAAGGAAGTACACGAGGTAAGTTTTTTTTATTACATAGAGTAGTAGGTGCCTGGAACTCTTTGCCGGGGAAGGTAGTGGAAGCATATATGGTAATGACTTTTAAGGGGCATCTTGATAAATTCATGAATAGGATGAGAATAGAGGGAGATGGTCCCTGAAAGAATAGGGGGTTTTAGTTCACACGGGTAGCAGGCTTTTCTTTGTTCTTAGTTCTATCAATTAGATATCGCCTTAATTACTATTTATCATGCCCAGATAATAACTCTCTTGAGTTAAGATGATTCCTTTCAGAAAATCTATACCAATATCCATGATCGATAGAACCTGTTTCAAACATGACTTGTGCAATATAAAGATGCAAGGGAAACAAGAGAAATATAGAAAGTAGAAGAACAAAGAGGCCATTCAGGTCTTTGAACCTGCTCTGACATTCATTTTGATCATGGCTGATCATCAAGTTCAATATCCTGATCCCGCATTCCCTCCATATCCGTTGATCCCTTTAGCCCCAAGAGTTATACCTAATTTCTTTTTGATATCAGGCAATCTTTTTGTCCTTAACTACTTTCTGTGGTAGTGAATTCCACACACTCACCATCCTCTGGGTGAAGAAATTTCTCCTCACCTCAGTTCAAAAAAGGTTTACCCCTTATCCCCAAACTATGACTCCAAGTTCTGGACTCTCCTACCACTGGGAACATTCTTTCTGAATCTACCATGTCTAATCCTGTTAGAATTTTATAAGTTTCTATGAGATCCCCTCTCACTCTTCTAAACTCCACTGAATATAATTCTAACCGATTTAGTCTCTCCTCAAAAGACAGGAATCCCAGGAATCAGCCTGCTAAACCTTCGCTGTACTCCCTCTATAGCAAGGACATCCTTCTTTAGATAAGGAGACCAAAACTACACACAATACTCCAGGTGTGGCCTCATCATCGCAGTAAAACATCCCAATCCCTATATTCAAATCCTCTCGCTATGAAGGCCAACATACCAATTGCCTTCTTTACTGCCTGCTGTACCTGTGTGCTTACTTTCAGTGACTGATGCATGATGACTCCAAAGTCTCACTGAATATCCACTTCTCTCAATTTAACACTCATTCGAGAATAATCTATCTTCCTATTATTGCTACCAAAGTAGATAACCTCACATTTATCTACATTAAACTGTATCTGCCATACAGATGCCCACACACTCAGTCTGTCAGTGAAGCATCTCTGCATCCTCCTCACAGCTCATCCTCTCACCCAACTTAATATCATCTGCAAATTTCAAGGCAACATATTCAGTTCCCTCTTCCATATCATTAATACATAATGTGAACAGTTGGGGGTCATATGATAATTTAGACTATAAAACAGATGTATTTTTGATTTGATTTGATTTATTATTGTCACATGTATTAACATACAGTGAAAAGTATTGTTTCTTGTGTGCTATGCAAATAAAGCACACTGTTCATTGAGAAGGAGAGGGTGCAGAATGTTGTGTTACAGTCATAGTTAGGGTGTCGAGAAAGATGTACTTAATGCAAGGTAGGTCTGTTCAAGAGTCAGACAGCAGCAGGGAAGAAGTTCTTCTTGAGACAGTTGTCCGAGACCTCACACTTTTGAATCTTTTTTCTGACGGAAGACAGTGGAAGAGAGAATGTCCGGGGTGTGTGAGGTTTTTAATTACGCTGGCTGCTTTGCCGAGGCAGCGAGAAGTGTAGACAGAGTCAATGGATGGGAGGCTGGTACTAGGATTGTCTGACACATGAAGGGTTAATGCATTGGTCTCACATCCCTCTTGCTGCTATTTCAAGAGGCAGTATCACATTTATTTTTAAACCGTTTAGTGTCTCTGCTTAAATCACAGAGAAAGAATTTCAGATCGACACGTATGTGTAATTTTAAGGCCATTGGCCAGAATTTTACCGCACACCCACCCTGGAATCGGGGTAGGTAGGTTCACAGAATTGAATTTCCCTTGGCCTCGGGTGGGATCTTGTGGGCCTCGGGCGAGTGAGGCAGTGAAATTCTGGGAATTGTGTCTGGGATTTCTAATATTACTCCCTGGGCAGACACGGAAAGTTATTATTTCTGCAGACTCTGTGCTGTAACAATTCAGAATAATTCCTGTTCCTTGCGACAGCTCGATGTTTGCTTTCCCCCAACACCCCCACCCGTCTCACTGAGATTGCATCAGGCAGTCACAAAAATTCAAAACACTCACTTCGAACGAAAGAAGCAATTCTAAGTTAGCAGGAATTCCCAACTTCTGGCAACGTCACTACAGAAAAGCTGTCCCCTTTGATAAGGGGGGGGGGAGCTCCATAACTGCGTAAAGATAAGATAACTGAAGAAACAGCAGTTATGGGTGCAATCGAGAGTTTCAATTTAAAGGTTGCACTCATAAATTAGTGTTTCATTCTTCCAAGAATTAAAGATTCTCAGCAAATAAAAGGCTCTTACATCTTTTTGCCCCCCCCCCCAGTGGTTTGGAAAATTAGCATTTAGAATATTTTAGGTTGTACACAAGGGTCTAAGTTCATAATCGTACATCATTCAGGAAATTACCTCTATCCGTGCCCCTCCCCCTGCTATTTGAGTGCAGCGTTTATTGTGCAGGGAGTGAGTTTCAAGTTTTATTTATTAGTATCACAAGTGGACACTGCAGTGATGTTACTGTGAAAATCCCCTAGTTGCCACACTCCGCGCCTGCTCAGGGACACTGAGGGGGAATTTAGCACAGCCAATGCACTTAACCAGCGCAACTTTCGGACTGTGGGAGGAAACTGGATCACCCGGAGGAAACCCACACAGCAGACACCGCACAGACAACGACCCAAGCCGGGAACTGAACCCCGGTCCCTGATGCTATGAGGCAGCAGCGCTGATCACTGTGCCACAACGCCTCCCCGCTGTCCAACTTCCAGTGACACGAAACAAAAGTCCTGGAAATCTCTCCCTAGCAGCACTGTGGGTGTTCCTACAACACATTGACAGCAGCCATTTAAGAAGGCAGCTCATTGCCACCTTTTTAGGAATGGGCAATAGATACGGGCCCAGCCAGAGACGCCCACGTCCCCCAAAAGAATGAAAAAAAAAGTGTGCTCGTCAACAGTTGTGTGCTTATTTCATTGAGGGAAACGTAATTTGGAACAGTGAGAGTTCTTCACGTCCTGTCGTCCGCACAACCAGTGTTCACTTTGCACACTGCAAATTTTATTTCTACCTTGAGGGAAATGTTTTATTGCCAATAAGATCTTGCTTAGCAAAAATTAGGTCATTTTGCTCTCTGCGCAGATGACTAAGTAAAAAAAAACTAGTGAAAAAATGACTCAGCAAGGGACAGAATTGGTCCATTCTCCAAATCATAGAATCCCTACAGTGCAGAAAGGAGGCCATTTAGCCCATCAAGTCTGCATCAACCACAATCCCACCCAGGCCCCCATCCTTAACCCTAAGTATTTACCCCGCTAATCCCCATTTCTTGGGACATTATGGGACAATTTAGCATGGCCAATCCACCTAGCCTACACATCTTTAGACTGTGGGGGTGGAAACCAGAGCACCCAGAGGAAACCCACGCAGACATGGGGAGAATGTGCAAACTCCACACAGACAGTCACCGAAGGCCTGGAATTAAACCCGGGACCACTGGCGCTGTGAGGTAGCAATGCTAACTACAGTGCCCTAATTGAGAGAAAAAGAACAACTGTGCTGATGGCGTCTCAACTTGGGGAGTTGAGTTATCTACACAGCTAACAGGAATTGTCAATGACTCTCTCTGTGGGCCTCGTAAAGGATGAATTCCTCTGTTGAGCAAGTGGAAATTTTTTTAAAGTTTATTTATTAGTTCACAGATAGGCTTACATTACGATCGCAATGAAGTTACTGTGAAAATCCTCTAGTCACCATACTCCAACGATGCCTCCATACAGAATTAAACCTGGGTCCCTGGAGCTGTGAGGCAGCCGTGCTAACCACTGTGTCACCGTTGTTGGTAATGAAAGATTGCCCTTGACGAGATTACTACAGGGGGCACAGTATAACAGTGGTTAGCACTACTGCTTCATAGCTCCAGGGACCTGGGTTCAATTCCCAGCTTGGGCCACTGTTTGTGTGGAGTCTGCACATTCTCCCCATGTCTGCATGAGTTTCCTCCGAGTGCTCTGGTTTCCCTCAAAGATGTGCTGGTTAGGTGCATTGACCATGCTAAATTCTCCCTCAATGTACTCGAACAGGCACTGGAATGTGGTGACTAGGGGAATTTCACTGTGACTTCACTGCAGTGTTCATGTAAGTGTACTTGTGCCAAGTAAATTAACTTTAAATTCCCAGCCCACCCAACTCTGTCCTCACTTCCAGCGGGAGCAGGACTCTACAGATTGCTGGGTTTAACATCAATAGTGGGTAGGATTTTGGAAACAAAAACCAGGAGTGAAAAATGAACACGCCCTTGGCAAGACTTGAGTTAATTAAGGAGAATCAGCACGGATTTGCAAAAGACAGATGGTGTTTGAATAATTAAACTTTTCCACAAAAGTAACAGGAAACACGATGGATATTATCGATATTAATTCTGACAAAAAAGGCTGGTTAACAAAAGGTTCGTGGAATACAAGGGCCTTTGATAGAAAAATTGGCTTAAGGACAGAGAACAATGTGCTCAGAAAAATGGTTGTTTTCCAGACTGTAGAATGATGGAGATTGATTCCGGAGATGAGGGGTTTGTCGTATGAAGAGAGATTGAACAGTTTAGGCCGACACTCTCTGGAATTTAGAAGAATAAGGGGAGATCAAATTGAGGTATAGAAGATGATAAAAGTTCTGGATAAAGTAGACGTAGAGCAGATGTTTCGTCTTGCGGGACATTCTAGGATGAGAGGTCATAGCCTTAGGATAACGAGTGGCAAATTTAAAACAGAGTTGAGAAGAAACTGTTTCTTCCAAAGGGTGATGATCTGTGGAATTTGCTACGCCAAAGTGCGATGGATGCTGGGACAGTGAGTAAATTTAAGGAGGAGTTGGACAGATTTTTAATTGGTTTTGGTTTGAAGGGTTATGGGGAGAAGGCAGGAAAATGGGGATGAGGAGCATATCAGCCATGATCAAATAGTGGACAGACTCAATGGGCCGAATGGCCTAATTCTGCTCCTATATCTTATGAACTTTATGCACACGGTTTGTTTTCCCAAGATTCAATACTAAGTTCCTTTTGACTTACATGTAGATAACTTGGATATCAGAATACAGAGTAAAATTTCAAAATATGCTAAGGACACCAAACTTGGAGGTGTGGCAAGAAGTGAAGATGGTGCTACTTGACAGCAGGGGACATAGATAGAATAGTAGCATGGGCAGATAAAGTTAATACAGGAAAGTGTAAGAGATGTCTCACCATCTCATGATTGTGGTTCACCAACATCTTCTCAAGGACAGTTAGGGATGGGCAACAAAAGATGGGAAGGGCTTGTGGCACAGTGGGTTAGCATCCCTGCCTCTGAGCCAGGGTTCAAGTCCCACCCAGCACTTAATAGTCCAGGAAGGGGCATTTATAACGCAGCCAAACAGGTTGAATGTGTCAACTTCTACAAGGGTGGGAAGAACCCTGGTCTTAAAATGATAGAATCCCTACAGTGCAAAGGAGGCCATTCAGCCCATTAATTTTGCATTGACAACAATCCAATCCAGGTTCCTATCCCTGCAACCCTGCTAATTCCCCCTGACATTAAGGGGCAATTTAGCATGGCCAATCCATCTAACCTGCATATCTTTGGAGTGTGGGAGGGAACTGGAGCACCTGGAGGAAACCCACACAGACACAAGAAGAATGTGCAAACTCCACACAGACAGTGAACCGAGGTTGGAATTGAACCCTTGTGCTGTGAGGTGGCAGTGCTAACCACTGTGCCATTGTGCCATCCTCCCCCTGCCCCAGGTCAGACAATGGTGGAGCAAATGATGACGGACATGCAGTTAAAGCTGGAAATTGCTTGTGTAGAAGAAATGAGAGAGTTAGAGACCACAGTATAGTGTGAAAACAAAGCGGGAGGGCATTAATTGTGGAAGGCTGGATGTGGGTAAAAGAGAGAGGGAGAAATGACAGAGAGCTCAAAGGCAGATAAAAGGGAGAGAGAGAGCATGAGACACCATGACTACAGGAAGTAGAAATATAAGTTTGAACTTCACACTGCATTGACAGAATGAGTGCTGAAAGCTGCGGAGAGAAGGAGAAAGCCACATAGAGAAGCAATGTTCATTGGAAAGGAATCTGCAAGGATATTTTGTGGAATGAAAATTAGGGCTACAGAAAATAGCAAGCTCAAAATGGTAGGGTTAAGCTAGCATTAGTATTTTCAGCCTGAGAACTAATTTATTTTTAATTTCATGTAGCACTAACAAACACTGCTTTGAGATGATTGAATCAATTGCCAGCTACTCTGTCCATTAAACATTTGTTTCAGCAGCGAGAGGCTGGGTTGTTTTCGTTGGAGCAGAGAAGGCTGAGGGGTGACCTGATCGAGGTGTACATGGAGGTGATGAGGGACATGGACAGAGTGGATAGACAGCAGCTGTTCCCCTTAGTTGATGGGTCAGACACGAGGGGGATATAGGTTCACGGTGAGGGGCAGAAGGTTTAAGTTTAAGTTTATTTATTAGGGTCAAAAATAAGTTTACATTAACACTGCAATGAAGTTACCATGAAAATCCTCTAGTTACCACACTCCGGAGCCTGTTCAGGCACAATGAGGAAGAATTTAGCATGGCCAATGTACCTAACCAGCATGTCTTTCGAACTGTGGGAGGAAACCGGAGCGCCTGGAGGAAACCCACATGGACACGGGGAAAATGTGCAGACTCCGCACAGACAGTGACCCAAGCTGGGAATCAAACCCGGGACTCTGGTGCTGTGAGGCAGCAGTGCTGTGGGGTGGGAGATGTGTGGATTTTTTTTTTATCCAGAAGATGATGATGGTCTGGAATGTGCTGCCTGGGAGGGTGATGGAGATGGGTCACCCCATATCCTTTAAGAAGTACCTGGATGAGTACTTGCGCATCATAACATTCAGGGCCATGGGCCAAGGGCTGGCGGATGGGATTAGGTGGGAGATCAGGTGTGTCAGTACAGATGGACCAAAGGGCCTCTTCTGCATTGCATGATTCTATGATGTGAGAGCACAGAGCCTGACTTGTAGTCAAAATGTGTACAGAAAAATAAAAATGTAATGTCTCATTCAAATACACGGTTTTAAGTACCACATTTCTTTATTCGCCTGAACTGTTCATTGCCCTGCTGTGTTCTCTACAACATGTGGAAATGAGTGTTGGTTAAATTTGTGAATTTAAAGCAGTTTTCTGATTAAGAATCTGAAATCCAAGGGCTCGACATAACCATGTAAGCTAAGCCTATTGGCACAATCCGCGCAGATCATTTCCGTCTCTCTCTTACTTTCTGCTTTATCCCACTGCTTCCGAATAAATTTTGGATTATGTTCTCCTATCCCCTTCTGTAGCTTAAGCACTGATGGACAATCTAGGCTGGTGAGTGGGTCACATGAGTAAATCTCCTTCATCTCAGTGGCCACAAGATTGAAATCAGGCTTGTTCACTAATCACAACCCCCATGAATAAGATTTAAAGCACACCAAATATTTCATGACAAGTTACAGAAAATGCTTAATCATTCATATATTAAGTGAACAGTTGAGGACTCTGAGTCTGTACATGTTGGAGTTTAAAAGGATGGGGGTGGGTGGATCTTATGGAAACTTACAGGATACTGCGAGGCCTGGATAAAGTGGACGCAGAGAGGATGTTTCCACTGGTAGGAAAAAGTAGAACCAGAGGCCACAACCTCAGGCTAAAGGGATGATCCTTTAAAACGGAGATGAGGAGGAATTTTTTTCAGCCAGAAGTGGTGAATCTGTGGAACTCTTTGCCGCAGAGGAGGTCAGGTCATTGAGTGTTTTTAAGACATGGACAGATAGGTTCTTAATTAATAAAGGGATCAGGGGTTATGAGGAAAAGGCAGGAAAATGGGAATGAAAAAAATATCAGCCATGATTGAACGGCAGAGCAGACTCAATGGGCTGAGTGGCTTAATTCCATCACGGCAGATGGTGGAATTTGAATTCAGTAAAATATATCTCGAACTAAGAATCTATTGATGATTATGAAACAATTGCCAATTGTCAGAAAAATATTCATTTGGTTCACTAATGTCCTTTAGGGAAGGAAATCTGTCATCCTTACCCAGTCTGGCTGACATGTGGCTCCAGAGCCACAGCAATGCAGTTGACTCTCAACTCCCCTTTCAAATGGCCTGGCAAGCCACGGGTAAAGGCAAGGGAATGGGCAATAAATAAATGCTCAGCAACACCCATGTCCTATGAATGAATAAAGAATAGAACTATCATCAACTTCAAGTGTGAAAAACAAGAGAACTTTTGAGGTCAATTCTCCCATCCCAACCTGCAACTTTTCTGGCAGTTCGGATGGGAGGCTCACATCACCGGCCTTATTCCGGGATTTGCGAATGTGCCGGGAATTCATTGCAATCTCCCAGAGCCGGAGAGCAGTTGGGAGTTGTGACTGTGCTGGAAACCAACAGGAAGAGAGGTAAGTGATTTGCATTTCTTAAACGTATTTTAAATATGTTTTACATATTATTATCGGGAACTTGCTGGTCCTGATAGAATCTCCCATCCAGCCAGAACTGTCAGACTCCAGCATGAATAGGCCCCGTTTCCTCCCTGGATTTTTAATAAGATTCCCAACTGGGACCTCTGCAGTGATGATGTAAAGATGCCGGCGTTGGACTGGGGTGGTAAGAACTCAGTAAGAATTTAGCAACACCAATTTTAAATCCAACCGATTTATTTGATAGTAAAATTGCGAGCTTTCAACACTCTTGTGTCTTCATCAGGCAAATGCAGTGTTCTGGTCTGCAATAGCACACATCAGCACAGACAGTCAGATTGCTGATTAGAATGCGAATCCTTACATCTAACCTGCTATTCAAGTGTTAAAGTGGCTAACAATGTGTGTGAAGGGAATCCTGAGCATTGGTTAGAGAATTGTGTATTTTCTCCAGACAGCACAGTAAGTGAGTTTTTTTGCTAACCCAGGCAAGTTACGGGGGTTACAGATAGTGTGTCATGAAGCCAAGATCCCTGTTAAGACCGTCCTCATGTGTGCGGAGCTTGGCTATCAGTCTCTGTTCAGCGACTCTGTGCTGTCGTGTATCACGAAAGCCCCCTTGAAGAACATTTACCTGCAGGTCGGAGGCCGAATGCCATGACTGCTGAAGTGTTCGCCCACAGGAAGGGAACTGTTTTGCCTGGTGATTGTTGAGCGATGCTCATTCATCCGCTGTCGTAGTGTCTGCATGGTATCCCCAATATACCATGCTTCGGGACATCCTTTCTTGCAACGTATTAGGTAGACAACGTTGGCCAAGTTGCAAGAGTATGTACCGTGTACCTGGTGAATGGTATCCTCACGTTTGATGATGTCATCCATGTCTATGATCGGGCATGTCTTGCAGAGGTTGCTGTGGCAGGGTTGTGTGGTATTGTGGTCACTGTTCTCCTGAAGGTTGGGTAGTTTGCTGCGAACAATGATCTGGTTGAGGTTGTGCGGTTGTCTGAAAGCAAGAAGTGGGGGGGTGGGGATGGCCCTAGCGAGATGTTCATCGTCATCAATGATATGTTGAAGATTCCAGAGAAGATGTCGTAGCTTCTCTGCTCCGGGGAAGTACTGGACAACAAAGGGTACTCTGTCCACCGTGTCCCGTGTTCGTCTTCTGAGGAGGTCAGTGCGGTTTATCGTTGTGGCACATCGGAACTGTCGATCAATGAGTCGAGCGCCATATCCTGTTCTCACGAGGGCATCCTTCAGCGTCTGGAGGTGTCTGTCATGATCCTCCTCATCTGAGCAAATTCTGTGTATACGGAGGGCTTGTCCATAGGGAATGGCTTCTTTAACGTGTCTAGGGTGGAAGCTGAGAAGTGGAGCATTGTGAGGTTGTCTGTCGGTTTGCGGTACAGTGAGGTGCTGAGGTGACCGTCCTTGATGGAGATGCGTGTGTCCAAGAATGCAACTGATTCTGGAGAATAGTCCATGGTGAGTCTGATGGTGGGATAGAACTTGTTGATATCATCATACAGTTGTTTCAATGATTGTTCACCATGAGTCCAAAGGAAAAAGATGTCATCAATGTATCTAGTATATAACCTTGGTTGGAGATCTTGTGTGGTGAAGAAGTCTTGTTCGAACATGTGCATGAAGATGTTGGCATACTGAGGTGCGAATTTGGTCCCCATGGCTGTTCCGTGTGTCTGGATGAAAAGCTGATTGTTGAAGGTGAAGACATTGTGGCCCAAGATGAAGCGGATGAGTTGTAAAATTGCATCAGGAAACTGGCAGTTGTTGGCATTGAGTACTGAGGCAGTTGCAGCAATACCATCGTCGTGGGGGATGTTGGTATAGAGCGCCGAGACATCCATTGTGACAAGGAGTGTCCCTGGGGAGACCATGCAGACACTACGACAGCGGATGAATGAGCATCGCTCAACAATCACCAGGCAAAACAGTTCCCTTCCTGTGGGCGAACACTTCAGCAGTCATGGGCATTCGGCCTCCGACCTGCGGGTAAATGTTCTTCAAGGGGGCCTTCGTGACACACGACAGCGCAGAGTTGCTGAGCAGAGACTGATAGCCAAGTTCCGCACACATGAGGACGGTCTTAACAGGGATCTTGGCTTCATGACACACTATCTGTAACCCCCGTAACTTGCCTGGGTTAGCAAAAAACCTCACTTACTGTGCTGTCTGGAGAAAATACACAACTCTCTAACAATGCTCAGGATCCCCTTCACACACATTGTTAGCCACTTTAACACTTGAATAGCAGGTTAGATGTAAGGATTCGCATTCTAATCAGCAATCTCTGACTGTCTGTGCTGATGTGTGCTATTGCAGACCAGAACACAGCATTTGCCTGATGAAGACACAAGAGTGTTGAAAGCTCGCAATTTTACTATCAAATAAATCGGTTGGATTTAAAATTGGTGTTGCTAAATTCTTACTGACCTCTGCAGTGCACAGAGTGTGGAGATTTAGATGTGAAGTTGAACTGAGAAAAGAGTCATGAGCTAGGATAGTTTTCCTACCAATTTGGGAGAATCGCCCCCCCCCCACCCCCCTCCCTCCCATTGACACTTTGGACACAGAGGGAGTGCATGACTCTCATAGTCAATGTGAGCAATCAATACGCACCTCACTTCACTTCCTCTCGCTTTCAATGCGCACCACTTCAGTCACGGCACAGTGGCACAGTGGTTACCACTGCTGTCGCGCAGTGCCACAGACCCAGGTTCAAACTGTCTGTATGGAGTTTGCACATTCTCCCCTTATCTGTGCAGATTTGCTCCAGTTTGCTCCCACAGTCCAAAAGACGTGCTGGTTAGGTGCGTTGGCCACGCTAAATTCTCCCTCAGTGTATCCGAACAAGTGTGGCGACTAGGGGATTTTCACAGTAACTTCATGACAGTGTTAAAGTAAGCCTACTTGTGACTAATAAATAAACTCGTAAATTTATTAAAATCATACCAGTTGGAAAATGTGGATGGAGATCAGCCGAATGTGGCAACCCAGCGATTGGGCGACAGTCAAGAAAATGTCTTGTGGGCCGCACTACAAACCGAAATGGGTCGCATGTGGCTCTTAGTCCATGGGTTGCCCACTGCTGGTCTTAAGTGCTTCTGAAGGAAAAGACGAGGTTGCAAATAAACAAACACAAGTTGTTCAAAACTTTTGATTTCAGTTACGGTAGCCAAGCTCAGGTTGGCGAAGCCAATCTGTTTTGCGGTGAAATTGGAAAGAGTTGAGTAATGTGGAGGGAGCGAGAAGGCAAGGAAATAAGTCAGTCATGTGCTTTTTGGTAATGAATCCTGACGGGACACTTGTTTAGTCATTAACCTCGTGGTGTAATATATCGCTGCGGTTTGATGGGGCAAGTCATTTGAGACTGTTAACAATTATAACAGGAAAGGATGTTCTCATTGTTAAATGGATTACTGCGTAACAGAATAGCAAATGTTATGAGCACATAACAACCCACAGTAATTTATGAGTTAAATGACCTTTTGCATGTTAAAGTGAATGTCATCTGTGTGGCTGTGTGAAATATTTTTGCTGTTATATAATACATAAACTGAAACACAGAGAGACTCCTCATTAATTCCCAGTCAAGCAGAGAGAGACAGTCTCTCAATCATCAGCAAGGTGACGGGAGGGGTTCTTGACAGTGCAATCAAACTGCACTTGCACAGCAATAACCTTGCCCACGTTCAGTTCAGCTTCTGCAAAGTTAATCACACCGGCGTGGACTATTGATAAAAGAACTGAATTCACCCCAAGGTGAAGGAAGAGTGAATTTCCTCAACTTCTAGGCACCAATCAACTGGGTGTGAGATCAGGAATGTGAATAAAATTGAAGTCTATGGGGATCGAGGGAAAACTCTCCACTGACTGCTTTCATACCTTGCGCACAGGAAGATGGTTGTGATTGTCAGAAATTACCTCAGTGCCTGGGCATTGCAGAGTCCTTTAGGCCCAACAACATTCAAGAAGCTCTACACAATCCAAACAAAGCAGCCCTGCTTGATTTGTACCCCGTCCATCTTAAACATTCACACCTTCTGCTATCAATGCACAATGCCTACACTCTGAACCATCTACAAGATGCACTGCAGCAACTCACTGAGCCTCCTCCGACAACACCTTCCTGCATTCTCTACCATCTAGGAGAACAAGGACAACAGATGCACGGGAACACCACCGTCTGAATGTTCTCCTCCAAACTACACACCCTTCCTGAGTTGAAACCGGATTGCCATTCCTTCATCGTCGCTGGGTCAAAATCTTGGAATTACCCTCCTAACAGCACTATGGGTGTACCTACACCACCCAACAAGTTCAGGAAAGCGGCTCACCACCTCATTAAGGATGGGCAATAAATTCTGGCCCTGTCAGCGATGCCCAACGTCCTATGAATGAATAAAAAGATGTCCTATTTTTCTTTCCTTTTCATAGCTTTAATCTTTGCTTCCCTTTGATTTAATAAGAAAAGACAGATCGTAAAACAGTTTCCATTAGAGAGAGCTCAACTTCCCATCAGTTATAGGGCCATGAATAATAAATGTCCCAAGAGTTCAGAATATAAACATCACACACGTGTCGAGGAATGTGGTTAACAAACGTGTTCAAACACATGTATAATTCGTGAAATTAAAGAATAAAACCATTTATCAGTTCTCCAAATATTTTCAAAAGGAAAATGCATTGGAAAGAGAACTGAAAGTCAATATTTCGAACCTTTTAGATTAAAGTGAAGGAAAAATATATTCATGGTTAGTCCCTGGATACCCTGTTGAAGCAGCTATAAAAGGGAACTGGATCAGTTTGAATTTTAGGAAAGGGAAGAGGATTCAGAGATTAATGTAAGACAAAGAATAACAGAATTGCTTCTGACACAGAAGCAAACTTTTTGATTCAATTTTTTTATTGTCACAGGTATTAGAATACAGTGAAAAGAATTGTTTCTTGCAATGTATTCCATTCATAGCAGAGGAAAGGAGTTTAAAGTTTATTTATTAGTGTCACTAATAGGCTTACTTTAACACTGCAATGAAAATCCTGCCAGTCGCTATGCTCCAGCACCTGTTCGGGTGTACTGTTGAAGAATTTAGCATGGCCAATGCACCAAACCAGCACGTCTTTTGGACTGCGAGAGGAAACCGGAGCACCCGGAGGAAACCCATGCAGACACGGGGACAACGTGCAAACACCGCACAGTGACCCAAGCTGGGTGTCGAACTTGGGTCCCTGGAGCTGTGAGGCAGCAGTGTTAACCAGTGTGCCACTGTGCCAGCCAAGAGTGTGCAGAATATAGTTGTTACAGTCATGGTTAGGGTATAGAGAAAGATCAACTTAGCGCAAGGTAGGTCAGTTCAAACGTTTGATGGCAGCAGGGAAGAAGCTGTTACGGAATCCATTGGTATGTGACCTCAGACTTTCCTTTTGTGTCTTTTTCCCAATGAAAGAAGGTGGAAGAGAGAATGTCCAGGGTGCATAAGGTCCTCGATTATGCTGGGCAGCTTTGCTGAGGCAGCGGGAAGTGTAGACAGAGTCAATGGATGGGAGGCTGGTTTGCGTGATGGATTGGGCTACACTCATGGCCTTTTCTAGTTCCTTGCAGTGTTGGGCAGAGCAGGAGCCATCCCAAACTGATACAACCAGAAAGAATGCTTTTGTGGTGCATCTGTAAAAGTTGAAAGGATGCGAATGGCCTTATTTTATTTCTAAAGCATCTTATATTCTTAATGGAGATGCTTCAAAAGGAACCCAATTTGAATCAGTGGTGGGTGCAATGCACAAGGGAAAAGATGTGTTCAATAATTTATATTTGTATTTATAGTTATTAGAAATAAGGTGTAGCTTTAAGTAGGTTCTATTTTGCATTTCTGCATTTGGAAAGGTTAATTAAATTCAAATGCCTGCAAGATAATAAAGATTTACGATGTGAGAGCAAACAGGATTGCAAGAGAAAATAGGCTGTTGCTTAGCAACCAGGAGCCACCTTGCAATAGAAAAATTTTTGAGTTAGTTGTAAGCTAGTGCCAGGAGAAGCTGGATATTAGACTACATAGAGCAGTTTTCCCAAAAGAACAAAAAGAAAATCTCTGAAACCATGCAATGGGGACATAAGTATGACTCAGGAAAACAATCAGGTGAGAGGAGCAAAGAACAAGAAGTTAAACAAGGCCTTGTTCACTGAAGTTAAAATAAAAGCAGAGATAAGACTCTGAATTAAAGGGACAGCAATAGAAACCAAATTTAAAGTTGGCCAGGTAAGAAGCCCAATCTGAAGTGAGCAGAAGTTTGGTGACACTTCAATGCAGCCTGTAGGCAGTGGTGGTACTTGAGAGATTGTGTGGAGGCTTGAATGTACGTGGTGCTCCAGACCAGAGAAATGCTGAAAGGAGAGCTTGAAATCCTGGACATGGAATCTTGATGAAGCTACTGAGAGAAAGTGCTTTGTGGGACAAAGATTTCGAAGTGCATCCTTTGAGAGTGGAATTTGGAAACTGTCCTGTGAAAATCAGATTTCCAGTTGAGATCAGTCTCCTCACTATGTGACAGCACAATACTGGGGCAATTTGGAGTGGCACAGTGGTTTGCACTGCTGCGTCATAGTGCCGGGGCCTGGATTCAATTACGACCTGGGGTCACTGTTCATGTGGAGTTTGCATGTTCTGCCCGTGTCTGCATGGATTTCCTCCAGGTGTTCTGGTTTCCATCCACAGCCCAAAGCTGTGCATGTTATGTTGACTGGCCGTGTTAAATTGAACCTAGTGGCAAGGTGAATATGTGGGGTTACAGAAGTAGGAACTCGGTGGGATTGTGTTTGGTGAGTCGAGTGGCCTCCTTCTGCACTGTAGAATTCTATGATTCTATGTGAAATTCACCAAAGTTATATTTGTCACAAATGTGGTGTGTCTGACCACACTTGTTTACATTGGCTGAGTACTTACTGAGAACACTAGAGTATAAGATAGATTTCGTAACATTGGATACTTACAAATCTGAATATATCTGTAAAGGTTTAGCTGGGGTAAAGAAATTGTGTATTATAGAGTCATAGAGATTTACAGCATGGAAACAGGTCCTTCGGCACAACTTGTCTGTACTGCCAGTTTTTGCCACTAAGCTATTTCCAATTGCCCATATTTGGCCCATATCCCTTTATACCCATCTTACCCATGTAACTGTCTAAATGCTTTTTAAAAGACAAAATTGTACTCACCTCTACTACTGCCTCTGGTAGCTCGTTCCAGACACTCACCACCCAGTATGTGAAAAAGCTGCCGCTCTGGACCATTTTGTATCCCTCCCGTTACACATATAGTTAATCAGTATACCCAAACAGGCGCCCAAGTGTGGCTACTGGGGGATTTTCACAGGAACTTCCTTGCAGTGTCGATGTAAGCCTACCTGTGACATGAATAAATTAGAAAATTTAAAAGTGCTGTAATTTAAGTTTGAGATGGAGAGGTCTTTGTTGTGAAGACCCTGTTTTTCACATTCGGGTGCTGTAAGATTTCCAGGCTGATGTCTGCAGGGGAAAGAAGACAATTTCTCTCCAGTTTTCTGCACACATTTCATCCAGAATTTGAAACTAAATGGCCAGTCTTGGGGAACGGCTGTTCTCACATTGGTAAATGAATGACAGACAGTTGTTGGCGATACCTGTCTCTTGATCCCACAGCAGGAGGGCGGAAGGAGCTTTGCATTTCACCCGGGGCTCCCTCTCATTATGGTCCATTGCATCAAATTAGCTTTCACCTTGAAGTGTTTTAGAACACAAAGTGGAATCTGACAAAGCGGTGGAATGCCAAGTTCATTATCTAACTCAGTTGGAGCACTGCAAAGCATCTGATAATTAGTTCTTCATGGAATGTGTAAGTGGCCAGGAAGGAAAGCATGTCAGATTGTGGAACATAGAACAGTACAGCACCGGAACAGGTCCTTCAGCCCAGTGATATGCCAAACCTGATGCTAAATTAAACTAATCCCTTCTGCCTGCCCTTGCTCCATACCCCTCTATTCCTTGCACATTCGTGTACTTATCTAAAAGCCCCTTAAACACCCCTATCTTATCTGCCTCCACCACCACCCATCGCTGTGTGTTCCAGACCCTACCACTGTCAGTATAAACAAACTTACCCCTCACATCTCCTTTGAACTTTCATCCTTCACCTTAAGTGCATTGCCTCTGAGTATTAGATAATTTCCTCCAGGTGCTCAGGTTAGATCCTAGAGGAAACCCATGCAGATACGGGGGGAATGTGCAAACTCCATATAGATAGTGAGCCAATGCCAGAATTGTGTCCCTAGCACTGTGAGGCAGCGGTGCTAATCACTGTGCTGCCCATTTTGATTTGATTTATTATTGTCACTTGTATTATTATACAGTGAAAAGTATTGTTTTTTGCACTCTATACAGACAAAAAGAAGGAAAAGAAAGAGTGCAGTATGTAGTGTTATAGTCACAGCTAGTGTATAGAGAAAGATCAACTTAATATAAGGTAAGCCCATTCAAAAGTCTGATGGCAGCAGGAAGAAGCTTTTCTTGGGTCAGTTGGTACGCGTCCTCAGACTTTTGTATCTTTTTCCTGATGGAAGAAGTAGAAGAGAGAATGTCCAGGGTGCGTGGACTCCTTTATAATGTTGGCTGTTTTGCCGAGGCAGCTGGAAGTGTAGACAGAGTTAATAAATGGAAGGCTGGTTTGCGTGATGTATTGGGCTACATTCACGACCTTTTGTAGTTCCTTGCGACCTTGGGCAGAGCAGGAGCCATACCAAGCTGTGATACAACCAGAAAGAATGCTTCCTATGGTGCATCTGTAAAACTTGCTGAGAGTCATAGCAGACATGCCAAGTACAATATAATTTAAAAAAAAATCTGATCCCTTGAGCCAAGTTAAGGTGCTTTATTGATCCACCGAGTACAGGCTGACTCATAACTGAGCTAATTGCCTATGAATGAACAACTTTCAACTGACTCTCATGCACTGTGTGCTGTTTATGTTAGACCATAAGAGCGTAAGACATAGGAGTAGATTTAGGCCACTCAGCCCATCGAGTCTGCTCCACCATTCATGTACTTTTTTCTCATCCCCATTCTCCTGCCTTTTCCCCTAATCTCTGATCCCCTTATTAATCAAGACCCTGTCTATCTCGGTCTTAAACACACTCAATGACCTGGCCTCCACAGCCTCCTGCGGCAAAGAGTTCCACAGACTCACCATTCTCTGGCTGAAGAAATTCCTCCTCATCTCTGTTTTAAAGGATCGTCCCTTCAGCCTGGTGTTGTGCCCTCTAGTTCTAGTTTTTCCGACTAGTGGAAACATTGTCTTCACGTGCACTCTATCTAGACCTCACAGTATCCTGTAAGTTTCAATAAGATCCCTCCCTCATCCTTCTAAACTGCAATGCGTACAGACACAGAGTTCTCAAGTTAATTTGAACCCCATAAACAAAGGAACAGTCAATGAATTGAAATGGATAATATCTCAGTGAAGAAGTGGTGGAATGAGAATTGACAATCAAAATGTAACGTTGACGATTACATGGCTAAATAACTGTTATTGTTTATAATACAAACAAGTACAATGATTACACATTATAATACTCACAGATAATATTTAATCCTAAAATACATTCTGCTGGATTAAAGTCATTATGACTATCTAAATCATTTCTGGAGGGCATTGCTACCGCATATAAAGGATTACATATTACAATGTTGAAAAAAAAAGCAATTAACTTGAGTTTGCAATTTATTTCCTACATAAAATATATCGCCTTGCCAGGAAGAAATTCAGCAGAGATGGTGGAATGACTTACAGATGGACCTTTAGGTTCTTGCACAGAAGCAGCAAGCTGTGTCATTAAATGTACTTTTATTAAATTTATAACTTCACTCCTGGACAGAGCGATTTTCTAAAATTGTTTTGGGACTCCTGTAACAGAATTCAGGACCAAAGGAGGCCAATCAGCAAAGAATTGCAAGGAATTAAACTCCAGATAAAGGAGTAGGTCTTTCTGGGAAATAATGCTTGAATTACTCTCAATGCCGTTGCATACAAGCTAGAAGCCGGGGTAGGCCATTCAGCCCTTCGATCCTGCTCTGCCATTCATTTTGATCAAGGCTGATCATCATATTCAATAGCTTCTTCCCAGGTTGGGACAGTCAATTATGAGGAGGAATAGGTTTAAGGTGCGATGAGCAAGGTTTAAAGGGGACGCATAAGACAAGGTTGTTACACAGGCTTGAAACTTGCTGGCAGAGGAGGTAGTGGAAGCAGATTCGATAATAACGTTTAAGGGACATCTTGACAAATACATGAATAGGATGGGAATAGAGAAATATGGTCCCCAGAAACATAGAGGGTTTTAGTTCACATGGGCAGCATGGGTGGTACAGGCTTGAAGGGCTGAAGGGCCGGTTCCAATGTTATTTATGTTCTTTCTTCTTTGTTTATCCTATTCCCTCCCTTCTCTCCCGCCGCACCCCCTCCCCCACACCCCCCACCCCTGCCGCCCGCCCCCGGTATCCCTTGATCCCTTTAGCCAGTCCATGTGGTATTGAGTTGAATTTCAATATTGTCCATGTGAGTGAAGGCGGTAGGATGTACATCACTTAAATCCAGTCATGATTCAGACTGGCCTCATTTCCCACTGGCATGGAATGTAATGCAGATGGAGAACATGATTCCAATGAGCTGTGTTTTTAATGAGCATTATATATTAATATATGCAAATAGGGTTCCCAATAAGGTTCAGTAGGAGAGATAACAACCCCCCCCCCCCCCCCCCCCCCTCCTTCCCACCAATTAGGCCATCAGGGAAAGTGATGAGGGGAAAATTCCATCTCCCACCAGAAAAAATCCAACTTTGGGCCCCACTCCAAATTTTCCACTTCTGCCCGTCACTATTCACAATGCAGCCGGGACTGGAAACGTCCAGCCAATGAGTTCTAGAATGCATTCAAGCCTATTTTCTAGAACAAAATTGTGTCCCAATTCTTTGGGTGCTATGAGAGTTCAGAATGGTGTCTACCATACGTGGATGTACTTCTAATGCACACTACACCAGATGACATCTTGTTAAGGGTACATGTACCATATACATAGAGATTTACAGCACAGAAATAAGCCCTTCTGCCCAACTTGTCCATGCTGTCCAGTTTTTGCCACTAAGCTAGTCCCAATTGCGTTTGGCCCCTATCCCTCTATACCCATCTTACCCATATAACTATCTAAATGCTTTTGAAAAGACAAAATTGCACCCGCCTCTACTTCTACCTCTGGCAGCTTGTTCCAGACACTCATCACCCTCTGTGTGAAGAAATTAGCCCTCTGGACACTTTTGTATCTCTGCCCTCTCATCTCAAACCTATGCCCTGTAGTTTTAGATTTCCTCTACCTTTGGGAAAATATGTTGACTATCTAGCTGATCTATGTCCCTCATTTATTTTATAGACCTCTATAAGATGACCCCTCAGCCTTCTATGCTTCAGGGAAAAAAGTCCCAGTCTATCAAGCCTCTCCCTATAACTCAATCCATCAAGTCCCAATAGTATCCCAGTAAATCTTTTCTGCAAGGAGACAGCCTCACTATTGGGCGCGAGCAGGATCCAGTCCCGCCGATGTCCACACTGTTTTATGTGCCTTGCCCATCCCATCGCCAAGATAACTGCGGCGCAGGAGAGATAGGGTCACCTGAAGTGGGACTGGAAGATCCTGCTGGAGGGAAAAGTTGGATAATCTCACCTCTCGAGTTGTTTCAACTTACTGAAATATAAAGGGAGAACTGTGGTGGGTTCTTTGTACTTGAAGGTTTCTTTGTAAACTAGATACTCCTGGACCTGGTGCTATAATGGGCATTCCCCTCAAGAATTCAGCATGACTTGGAGAACGGACAGAGGACAAGCTGGTGGGTCGGGCTGCCAACTTGTCAAGAGGTGTGGGCGTTGCTGGCTGGGCCCAGCATTTATTGCTCATTCCTCATTGCCCCTTGAGAAGGTGGTAGTGGCCTGTCATAGAATCCTACAGTGCAGAAGGAGGCCATTCAGCCCCTTGAGTTGGCACTGACCACAATCCCACCCAATCCCCATAACACCATGCATTTACCCTAGGCTATTCCCCGACACTAAGAGGCAATTTAACATGGCCAGTCCACATAACCCACACATCTTTGGACTGTGGGGGGAAACCGGAGTGCCTGGAGGAAACCCCCACAGATACGGGGAGAATGTGCAAACTCCACACAAATTGAACCCAGGGCTCTGGTGCTGTGAGGCAGCAGTGATAAACATTGTGCCACCATGCTGCCCATCTTGAACTGCTGCAGTCCAATGTGGTGTAAGTCCTCCACAGTGCTGTTAGGGAGGGAGTTTCAGTATTTTGACCAGCGACAATGAGGGGAGCTTCCAGTGGTGGTGTCCCTATGTATCTGCTGCCCTGATCCTTCTACATAGCGGTTGTGGGTTTGGGAGTTATTGTTGAAGGAGTCCTGGTGAGTTGCTGCAGTACATCTTGTAGACGGTACATATAGCTGCGTTGTTGTTGGAGGAAGTGAATATTTATGGATGGGTGCTAATTAAGCAGGGTCGCTTTGTCCTGAGTATGATTTAAAGTATTCTCTGGAGCTTTCATCACAGAACTCCCCAACACTCTTGAATCAATAGTTGGCCAACGCATCCATCCCAGTGTCGCGCTGCCTTCCTACACCAATTGGAAAGCAAAAAGACTCATTACCCAAGGGGAAAATGCTTGACTGAAAGTCAAATGGTCTTTTGTTTTCCCCATATTCAATATTTTTATCAATTATCTCTGGATCTGATTTGATTTATTATTGTCACATGTATTAGTATACAGTGAAAAGTATTGTTTCTTGTGCGCAATACAGACAAAGCATAACATTCATAGAGAAGGAAAGGACAAAGTGTTACAGTCATAGCCAGGGTGTAGAGAAAGATCAGCTTAATGAATCATAGAAACCCTACAGTGCAGATTTGGCACAGACCACAATCCCACCCAGGCCCTATCCCCACATCCCTATGTATTTACCTGCTAATCCCCCTAATCTACGCATCTCAGGCCACTAAGGGGCAATTTTAGCATGGCCAATCAACCTAACCCACATATTGAATCATAGAAGCCCTACAGTGCAGAAACAAGCCATCTGGCCCATCAAGTCTACATTGAGCACAATCCCACCCAGGTCCTACCCCACATCTCTCCACATCTTTGGACTGTGGGAGGAAACCAGAGCACCGGTAGGAAATCCACAGGAGGAGAATGTGCAAACTCCACACAGACAGGCGGTAATGCAAGGTTAAGTCCATTCAAAAGTCTGGCAAGCAGCAGGGAAGAAGCTGTGCTTGAGTTGGATGGTGCAGGACCTCAGACTTTTGTATCTTTTTCCCAATGGAAGAAGGTGGAAGAGAGAATGTCCGGGGTGTGTGGGGTCCTTAATTGCGTTGGCTGCTTTTCCGAGGTAGTGGGAAGTATAGACAGAGTCAATGGATGGGAGGTTAGTTTGCGTGATGGATTGGTCTACGTTCACAACCCTTTGTAGCATCAGAGCAAGAGCCATATCGAGATGTGATACAGTCAGAAACAATGTTTTCTATCGTACATCTGTAAAAGTTGGTGAGACTTGTAACTGACATACCAATTTCCTTAGTCTTCTGAGAAAGTAGAGGCGTTGGTGGTGCTGCTGTCATTAATATATCCTGACGATTTTTCTCTAGGGTTGCACCCCAGTGTTCTGGAGATTGATCTTCAATTCCTGGAGACTTCAGGCCAACCCTGGTAGGTTAGCAGCTCTGAAAGAGATTGAGCCAAGTAACGGAGAGTGATGGAGAGTGGGGGGAGAAGAGGGTTTATGTGCACATGCTGTGGTAGAGACACTTAATGGCCAGGCTGTGGAATAACAAGCACATTCTGACCCACTCTACAATAGAACTAATTGTTTCCCGGGCAGATATTGAGTGACACTTAACATTGAAACCTCTTATCGCAGTGAAGCCCGCGGGTATAATGAATATTGCAGAGAAGCGTGGCATTGTTGGAATGAAAAGTTCCAGATTAGGCTGTTGAGAGAGCAGTTTTATTTTTAAATGATCTGCAGTACCCCCCGCCTGCAGCTCTTAGAAGTTAAGTAGATACACATTTATATTTGAAGTTTAGTTTTCAAAGTTTTTACTTATTAATGCCACAAGTAGGCTTGCATTAACACTGCAATGAAGTTACTGTGAAAATCCCTGAATCGCTACACTCCAGCGCCTGTTTGGGTACAGTGAGGGAGAATTTAGCACGGCCAACGCATCTGACCAGCACGTCTTTCAGACTGTGGGAGGAAATTGGAGCACCCAGAGGAAAACCCACGCAGACATGGGGAGAACATGCAGACTCCGCACACACAATGATGCATCCCATTCCTAGCAGCAAGGTGCTTTACAGCTTACAGCATGCTTCTCAAGTGTAGGAAATGTGCTGAGTAATTCTTTGTACATTGCAAGGCCCCACAAACAGCCTTATGATCAAGGTAACAGGAAGGATAGACAGTCGATCACGCCAATGGGATTTTCCAGTCCCGCTGTAGTGGACGGAGATCTGGCTGGGTGCCAAGTTCTCCATCCTTGCTTGCAGCAGTGATGCGGTGTGAATGGCCGGTAAAATCATACTCCTCATGAAGAAACGGTCTTAAGTGACACAAAGGAAAACTTTTAAATTTCAGACAGTGAGTGGTTAGGTTTTACAATGATAGGACAGTGTATACAGATTCAATAATAGCATTTGAAATTGGGATTAGATAAATTATTTTCTGGCAAAACAAATTGCAGGGTATTGGGAAGAGTGGGACTAACCGGATGGCTCGATTCAGTGGGCCGAATGTTCTCCCACTGTGCTGTACTATGCTGTGTTTCTATCATTGTTTCAACAAAAAAGTTAATTTATTGTTGTCACATGAACACTGCAATGAAGTTACTATGAAAATCCCCGAGTGACCACATTCCACGGCTGTTCAGGAACACTGAGGGAGAATTTAGCATGGTGAATGCACCTAACCCACACATCTTTGGACTGTGGGAGGAAACCGGAGCACCCAGAGGAAACCCACGCACACACGGGGAGAATGTGCAGACTCCACACAGACAGTGAGCCAAGCTGGGAATTGAACCCGGGTCCCTGACGCTGTGAGGCAGCGGTGCTAACCACCATGCCGCCGTGCCGCACAGCGATGGTGATTGAGTGATAAATATTGGGCAGGACAACAGGGGAACGCCTGAGAGCTTCTTCAAAAATAATACAGTGGGAACATTTGCGTCCACCTGAGAAGTGGCATCGGATTGACATCTTGCCTGAAAGACATTACCTCTGGCAGTGCAGCACTCCTTCAGCATCACATCAGGGTAACAACCTGAATTCTATGCTCAAATCTCTGGAGGGGCATTTGATCAATATTTGAGCTCAGAATGCTGTCACCAAGCTTCAGCTAATAAATTGAGCTATATTTAATAACATATATCTAATATATCTATCTAACATATACATTGATATATATATTCAAACTCTTGCAAATTCTGTACTTCCAGCAAGTGTTACAATTAATTGCTGCAATATTTTTCCATTATACTATTCTGTCACATATTACTCTGGAACAATTGCCTGTCTTATTTAAGTTTACCCACATCTATCTCTTCCGTTTCTCACCATTAAGCTTCACATCTAAGGAAAGTTTCTCACAGCTGAAATCTGTTAAATTTGGGTCAAGGATCAGTATTTCCACATCTTCAATTCCCCACCATTCCTGACTTCATTTCTGCTGTCTCAGTGCTAAAGTTAATGGAATTCAAGCTACATTCCATTGATGTGCAGGTTAGATGGATTGGCCATGCTAAATTGCCCCTTAGTGTCATGGGGACTAGCTAGGGGCAAGTACATGGAGTTATGAGGATAGACCCTGGATGGGATTATTGTTGGTGCAGGCTCGATGGACCAAATGTCCCCCACCTGTATTGTAGCGATTCTACAGTTCTCTAATGGAATATGAAACACATCTTTTTCTTGATAGTAGTTTTACTTACAGAACACGGCATTATCATTTTCTTTGCCTTCTATACCTAACAATACCCAGGTTGGGATTTTCCAGTCGTGCTCACCCCAAGGTCGGAAAATCCCACCCAAGGTCAACAGAGATCCATTTCCCTTTTGCTACAATTCCATTGGTGGTGGTGATGGGGGAGGGGGGAGCGGAATTCCGCCCTCAGTGTCCCAGCTCTCTCTATACTCTTTTAAAACAAAGGATCCGCAAATTAAACACAAATGAGAAAGGTTGACAACACCAGGTAGGGCACAGTAACTAAAACAAAATGTCAAAAGAAAACTTAACTGATTAAATTAAAATGTCATTCCCAGACACAATGCTGTAAATGAGCCCCCTAGCAGTGTTGAGGGTTAACCATTCAATGCATGGTGAATACAAATCTTTTTAAGCTTTTATTACCTGCTAGCAAGGAAAACAGACACAGTGAATTTCACAATGTTGCTCTGTCATTTCATATAGAAGATGTAACAGTTGTAGTCCACCGTATCTTGCTTTTTGGAATTTTATTATCGAAAGGGTCTTATTTTCATCCTGTGGCCAAAGTTGGGAACGTAGTGTTTATGAAACTGATACAAGGTTTAGATTAATCGCTTATCCTGAATACACGGGCACTGGCCTCATTAAAGCTATGTTTGCTAATAAGTATTTTCCATTACTTGACAGAGTTGTTTGTCATCACTTAATTTCCACAATTGCTGTAACTTAATTGCTGTACAATTGCTGTAACTTAATTTTTCCACACCAGCATCTGCAGTTTTCAACAGATTGTAACAATGGTTTCCCAAGTCCCAGCAACTTCATGGTGCTTTATTTGAAGTGAACATCTTCAATCTTGCAGAACAAAATGAATTAATTATATGCCCATGGCTGGAATTACAATCTTATCTTCCACAGCAGCACCAGGTAAAAGCACAGAATTTGTCACAAAGCTAAGATCAAACTCTACCTGGCATAGATTAACTGGAGATTCTGGATTACTGGTCCAGTGACAATACCACCATGACACCATCTCCTCTTCCATTCAACCAGCCTTTCGCCATTAAGGGCATTCAAATGGTCAGTGGATAGGCATATGGATAACATAGGAATAGTTTAGGTTAGGGGGTCATTAGATTCGTTCCACTGATCAGCGCAACATCAAGGGCCGAAGGGCCTGTACTGCGCTGTAGTGTTCTATGTTCTATTCCATGATTATCAGCAATCATCATCTGTTCATCGACTGAACTGTTTCAGTTGTGGACTCACCTACCTTGGGGGCATTCAAATGGTCAGTGGATAGGCATACGGATGATATTGGAATAGTTTAGGTTAGAGGGTCCACTGGCCGGCGCAACATCGAGGGCCGAAGGGCCTGTACTGCACTGTAATGTTCTATGTTCTATGAATCTTTACATCTCTCAACAGCTCTGTTGTCACTACCTCGAAACAAAACCTCTCTCCTCCAACTATCAATTATAAAACACAGAATCCGTCCAGTGCAGAAAGAGCCCATCCAGCCCATGCTCTGACCCTCTGACAGCACATCTTACCCAGTACCACCCCACACGCTATCCCCAGAACCCCATGTATTTACCCCACTAACCTCCCACCCCCCCACTCCCCAGCTTATGTATCTTGGGACACCAAAGGTCAATTTAGCATGGCCAATGCACATCTTTGAACTGTGGGAGGAAACCCACACAGACATGGGGAGAACGTGCAGACTCCACGCAGGCAGTGACCCAAGCTGGGAATCGAACTTGGGTCCTGAGCACTGCGAGGCAGCAGTGCTAACCACTGTGCCACCATAAGAAACAGTGTGTGACAAAAGTGAAACATTCTGTCTGTCTTTTCAATGTTTCCATAGTGTTGACCACAATATATTATCTTTCTATTCCATTAATCATTTCAAATATTATGATCAGATTACTCCTTATGCTTAGCTCATCATTAATCTCTCTTTATTTGATTTACCAATAAAATGCTTCGGATACAGTCTTACTTTTTTGTTATGATGACCACGGAGGATCATCAATAGATATTCCCACGGCCCAGTCATAGAATCATAGAATCATAGTGCAGAAGAAGGTCATTCAGTCCACTGAATTTGGACCAATGACAATCCCTATCCCCCAAGGTCCCACATATTTAACCTCCTAATCCCCTGAAATTAGGGGGCAATTTAGCATGGCTAATCCACCTAACCTACACATCTTTGGACACTAAGCAACCTAGTATGGCCAACCCAAACATCTTTGGACTGCGGGAAGAAACTGGAGCACCCGGAGGAAACCCACTTAAACACGGGGAGAAGGTGCAAACTCCACACAGACAGTGACCCAAACTGTGAATCAAGCCCAGGTCCCTGGCGCTGTGAAGGAGCAGTGCTAACACTGTGCCAAAGTGCCTTATCTTAACTACTGGTTTGTAAATACACAATGAACAGTGATGAAAACGCATTTGTAAATTTGATGAATGCAGGATAATTTGATGGTTGTTAATGTAAGATTACGAATGCAAAATTCATCATATAGCAACATTAATATTGAATCACTCATTCACCTTAAAAACTTGGTTCTCAGCAGTGTGCTGACAGATTTTGTTTTTAATGTTTAGATTTTTAGTTATTATTTCATTACTAAATAATAGTAATTTATTACTAAATTGATGGGATTGATGGGGACAAAGAAACTTGCCACAGAACATCTGAGAAACCAGCTGAATGTAACAGTGTGCTGTCATTAGGTGGTGCTATGAGACAAGCCTTTCCTTGGAAACTTGTGATTTTATCCAGCACAGACTGACTGACTGGCTAAAGTTTCTCTCTTAACACTGCAGCTCTCGCCATCCAGCTTGCCCTCCTGGTACCCAATCCTTCCTCTTTCTTGCCTGGTTTCTCCCACTGTTGCATCATTATTCATAGAACCATAGAATCCCTACAGTGAGATCCCTACAGGAGATCATTCGGCCCATCCAGCCTGCACCAACAGAAGGAATCCATTTGGCCATCCAACTTGCACCAATAACAATCCCATCCAGGCCCTATTCACGTAACCCCATGCATTTACCATGTAAATTCCCTTGAATCATTGCAACAACTTTCCAAGAGACCATGCTATCCAGGCTTCTTCCCACACTCTATCAAAGAACAAAGAAAATTACAGCACAGGAACAGGCTCTTTGGCCTTCCAAGCTGTACCCACCATGCTGCCCAACTGAACTAAAAACTCCTATCCTTCTAGGGACCATACCCCTCAATTCCCATCCTATTGTCCAGATGCTCCTTAAAAATCACTCTCGAATCTTTCACTACCTCCCCCGACAGCAAGTTCCAGGCACCCATCACCCTCTGTGTAAAAAACTTGCCTCATTCTTGTCCTTTAAACCTTGCCCTTCACATCTTAAACCTATGCCGCCAGGAATTGACTCTTCCACCTTGGGGGAAAGCTTCTGACTATCCACTCTGACCAGGCTCCTCATAATCTTATAGCCTTCTATCAGGTCGAACAATAATTCCACACATTTATCTTGGCCAATCCTCCTCATCTACATATCTCTGGACTGTGGGAGGAAACCAGAACACCCAAAAGAAACCCACACAGACATGGGGAGAATGAGTAAACTCCACACAGTCACCTAAGGACAGCATCGAACCAGGCTCCCTGGATCTATGAGTTAGCAGTGCTAACCACTGTGCTATCCTAAAAATTTAGCATGGCCAACCAACCTAACCTGCACATTTTTGGAATTGTGGGAGGAAATTGGAGCAGTCGAAGGAAACCCACGCAGACACGGGGAGAATGTGTAGACTCCACATAGACGGAATTGAACCCAGGTCCCCAGCGCTGTGAGGCAGCAGTGCTAACCATTGTGCCACCCATACATGTGTATCTGTTGCCTCTCGTTCATTGCTACCCACCAGAATTCCCTCCCCTGACCCCTTGCCAACTGCTTCTCTCCTGAGGCCGCGTACACTGCTCTTGTGGCCCTTTCCCTGACCCCCTCGCTTCCTCACTCGCTGCCCACTTTCTCACTTGTTATTCTGTTCACGCATGGTGCTCGCTGTGAGGGCTGTGGCAAGGAGCAAGGGTGGTGTGAATGGTGTACTTTAGTGGTTGTCTTTGATCTGCACCATCTTTGACAAAGGCTCTTGGCTGGGAGCTCACTGAAAGTGACGTTACAGGCACTCCAAGTGTGTGGCTGGAGAGTGTGCACCCTCGTCATCTGCAGTGTCAACAAGTGAGGCCTTTCTCTAATGGGTAATTCGATGAATAAAGTATAGAGAGAGTTTGGATAGCGTTCACTCAGTGACAAACATGTCCTCCAATGATCACTAATTTAGCAATCTTAGTCATGGGAGCTGCAGTGGAAAATATCACAGCTCTACAGTAGATGGTGCTGTTTTGACGTTGGGATCAACATTATAAATACTGCAAACTTAATATTAGTGCTTTTCTGCCTTATGCCAGCAATTGGCAGCATTAGCACAGAGACAAGTGCAACCTGATTCAGGGCAAAGCAGAAAGAGTATAGAATCATAGAATCCCAACAGTGCAGAAGGCGGCCATTTGGCCCATTGTGTCTGCACCAACTCTTTGATAGAGAATTTTACTCAGCTCTAATTCCGTAACCCTATACAAAAAACAGAAAAATGCAGGAAAATCCCAGCAGAGCTGACAGCATTCATGGGGAGAGGATAGAGCTAACGCTTTGAGTCTAGATGGCCCTTTGTCAGAGCAGAGAGCAATGAGAGCCAGCAGAGATTTGTACTACGATATCGGACAAAGCGAGTGTAAGAACTACAAAAGGATCGTGAATGAAGCCCAGTCCATCACGCAAACTAGCCTCCCATCCATTGACTCTGTCCACACTTCTCACTGCCTCGACAAAGCAGCCAACATAACCCCACGCATCCTGGACATTCTCTCTTCCACCTACTTCTGTTGGGAAAAAGATACAAAAGTCTGAGGACACATGCCAACCAACTCAAGAACAGCTTCTTCCCTGCTGCTGTCGGAGCTTTGAATGGACCTACCTCGTATTAAGTTGATCTTTCTCTACACCCTAGTTTTGACTGTAACACTACATTCTGCACTCTCTCCTTTCCTTCTCTATGAATGGTATGCTTAATCTGTATAGTGCGCCAGAAACAATGTATTTCACTGTATACCAATACATATGACAATAATAAACCAAATCACATCAAAATCAAATCAAACCATAATCAAATAAGCTTACAGAGGCTGAGAAGTTGTTGAAAGTGTCCATTAAGTGTGAGTTTTTGTTAACACCTTATTGAACACCAGGTGGGAAATAGAAAGCAGGTGGACAGGGTGAAAGAGACAAACAGTATTTCTGTTGGAGAGAAGAGCAATACTTCTTCAAGGGAAGGGATGCCTAGAAGAGAAGTAACAGTGAGTTAAACACTAAGATAAGCGCAAAATACTGCATAATCCTATATGTTTCCTCTGCTAACCTCCTTAACTTACACATCATGAGAGACTAAGAACTTAATGCAACCAATGCACTTAACCGCACATCTTTACACTGAGAGAGGAAACCGGAGCACCCAAAGCAAACCCAAACAGACACGGGGAGAATGTGCAGACTCGACACAGTCATCCAAAGAACCTGGAAACGAACCTGGATCTCTAACACTGTAAGGCAAGGTAGAAAGAATATAGAATCATAGCCTGCTTCCTCCAGGTGCTCTGGTTTCCTGCCACAGAATAGAGTGAATGTTTCACATCTGATGAAGAATCGTCAAGTGTTAAAATGTTCTCTCTCCACAGATGCTGTCAGGTTTTTCAGCATTTTCTGTTTATTTTCAGATTCCAGCATCCGCAGTCTGTGTGGAGTCTGCACAATCTCCCTGTGTCTGTGTGGGTTTCCTCCGGGTGCTCCGGTTTCCTCCCAGAGTCTCAAAGTTAGGATGCATTGGCTGTGCTAAATTCTCTGTCAGTACACTAGATCAGGCGCCGGAATATGGCAATGAGGGGATTTTCACAGTAACTTCATTGCAGTGTTAATGTAACCTATTTGTGACACTAATCAATAAACTTAATTTGCTTTTAGAAACTCAACCTGACTTACAATCAGGAGTTGTATACAATGGCTAACAGAAATATTATCCTTTTGAGAATGAGAATAAAAACTGGTTGGCAATCTGCCCTCCAAAGCATTTATCTTCTGTTACCAGCAGTCGGTAGAGTAACACATTGCCTTGTAATCACAACTCCACAGCTAGGTAATGTACGTAGAAGCTGGAAAAGTAGAAGTAAACATTGGCTCTAAAAATTTGACAGGCTTTTAAGTAATAAAAGAATGTAAAAGGAGTAGCGACATTCAGGGACCATAAAGGAAATTTACACATGGAGGCAGGGACATGACTTGAGTATTAAATGAATACTTTCCATATGCCTTTACCAAGGAAGTAAGTATTACCCAAGACATGGGGATATACAAAGAAATTCTGTCCCTAGTGTTACAAGTCAGGTCAGATACTTAAAGGTGTTCTGTGAAGCTCACCGGATCTGTAATGTTTTATGTTGAATTTGGTTAAGATGAGCACGCAAGGTTTCACTCCTGCTGTGATTTAACTGATTCACGAGAAGCTTTTATCAAAAATAAACTTTAATTAACAATATTAGCAAGAACTTTTAACAATTACAAACAAGAAACACAACAACTGCAATAATGTATAACTCTTAAGGAAATATCTCTAATGTGTTCTAAACAAATTCGGCATGTCAGCTACGATTCTTACCAACTTTTACAAATGCACCATAGAAAGCATTATTTCTGGTTATATCACAGCTTGGCATAGCTCCTGCTCTGCCCAAGATCACAAGGAACTACAAGTGCCAAATCTAGCCGCCTCTTCAATATAATGTTTTGGCATCAACTATTTCCTGTGGTAATGAATTCCACACACTCACCATTCTTTTGGGTAAAGAAGTGTCTCCTGACTTCCATTCTAAATAGTCTACCCCGGATCCTCAGACTGTGACCCCTGGTTCTGGATTCCCCCACTATCGGGAACATTCTCCCTGCATCTACCTTGTCCTGTTATAAGTCTCTATGAGATCCCCCCTCATTCGTCCGAACTCCAGCGAAAATAATCCGAACCTAGTCACTCTCTCCTCACACATCAGTCGCACCATTCCCAGAATCAGCCTGGTAAATCTGTTAGACATCATGTGCCCATTAAACATCCGACCCCTTCTCAACCAACATTTAATGGACAAGATTGGCGGGAGGTTAATTTAAATATCTGATTTCCCACTCTCTATCGGTCTGTAAACAGAAAGATATTTTTTATTCTGACTTTCCCCCTTTTATAAATTGTGACACATATTCCCCAACCCTTAAATTTGGAAATGTTCCAATCTGCTGTTAATAACTTGCACAATAAGAAAATGAAAGTCCAACAGGTTTATTTGGAATCACGAGCTTTCAGAATGCTGCTCCTTCATCAGGTGAGTGGAGAAGTAGATTCACAAGCACGGCATATATAGACACAGACTCATTGCAAGATAATTACAGATCAGAATGTAAAGAATGCTTGGCATGTGAATCTTTACCGGTACACACAATGCGAGAGGAGAAAGGGATAATCACAGGTTAAAAAAGTTTGAATTCTCTCAAGCCAGTAGAATTTTGCAAACCCAGGCAAAATGGTGGGGGTTACATATAGTATGACATGAACCCAACATCCCAGTTGATGCCATCCTTATGCACCCGGAACTTGACTATCAGTTTTTGCTCAGTGACTCTGCGTTGCGTTTGTCCTGAAGACCGCTTTGGAGCACATTTACCCGAATATCGGAAACTGAATGCCTTCGACTGCTGGAGTGGCCCCCGACTGGAAGGGAACACTCATGCCTGACAATTGACTCGCGGTGTCCGTTCATCCGTTGTAGCGTCTGCATAACCTCTGTGATGTACCACGCTTTGGGACATCCTTTCCTGCAGCGTATGAGGTAGACAACGTTGACCGAGTTGCATTAGTATGTACTGTGTACCCGGTGGGTGGTGTTGTCAGGTGTAATAGTGGTATCCACGCTGATGATCTGGCATGTCTTGCAGAAGTTGCACTCTCTCATTTCTGTCTCTATGAACAGTATGCTTTGTCTGTATGCCACACAGGAAACAACACTTTTCAATGTATATTAATACGTGTGACAATAATAAATCAAATCAAATCACATCAAAGGTTGCCATGGCAGGGTTGTGTGGTGTTGTGGTCGCTGTTCTCCTGAAGGCTGGTTGGCTTGCTGCGGACAATGGTCTGTTTGAGGTCGGCGGTTGTTTGAGGGCAAGTAGTGGGTGCAATAACTTGCACAGCAAACTTGAGGTAAGATAAAAATAAAAAGGTTTTTTCAATACAAGCGTGAGTGCAATATCCACCCTGTTTTACATTCGCATGATAAATAGGGAATAAGAAGTTCAGGCCACAAAAACAAAATATATGTATTAGTTTTATGTTGCTAGTGTTGGACTGGGGTAAGCACAGTAAGAAGCTTCACAACACCAGATTAAAGTCCAACAGGTTTATTTGGTAGCACAAGCTTTCAGAGTGTTACTTCTTCTTCGGGCAAATGAAGAGTTGTGCTACCAAATAAACTTGTTAGACTTTAACCTGGTGATGTGAGACTTCTTACTCGGTTTCACGTGCCCAGGGTCCAGAACCAGAAGTCAACTGAAAAGTTCCTGCCATGTGAAGGCTGACTGACTGATCCCTGTCTTTTCAGACGGAGGTTTTTTACGACAGAAGAAGGTGCATGGAATGAGTCAATCAGAAAGAATCAGTTCAAGGTTGCAGCAAATGGCAAGCTTACTGAAGATCCAAGTTCTTTCACTTGCCATCAGCTTAACAGTAGACAGCGCAGGCAGTTGCCTGCAGTTCTGTTCGTATTGGATGTCGGACAGTAACTGCTGGAATTCAGTTCTTACAAATATCACAATGCAGCTTGGGACACCTCCACAATATTGGACACGGGATGACCCGACTCTTGAGGTTTAATTGGAGTCAGGATTCCTCTTGTTCTTGGAGAAACCAGTCTCAAGTTGGTGAGCACTCTCTCCCTTGTATAAGAATTGCTACTACTTGGGCCATGAGCACTCTTAGGAGAGTAAGACCCTCAAAGATTTCTTCTAGTTCAAAATTGTCCCGTGGCCATTGTTAGCTTGAAACTGGCTCACAATTCCAAATAAACCTGTTGGACTTTAACCTGCTGGTGAGAGACTTCTTTCAAAGAATAAGATAAGTTAGATTCAGGTAAGACATTATGCCTGGTTGGGAAGCCTAGAACCATGGGATACAATTTCAAACCAAGTGGGAAGCTGAGGAGAATTATTTTTACTTAGTTGTGGAGTTTTGGAATTCTCTATCCAAAAGAGCAGTGAAAACTTAGAAATTGAGTATGTTTAAAGTAGAGATTGACAGATTTCTAAACACCGATGACATAAAGGGATATAGGGGCTGAAGTGATTGATAAATAATGATTATATTGAATGGCAGAGCAGGCTTGATGGGCTGAATGGCCTACTCCTGTTTCTATATAAACAGATCAAACCAAACCCGGCAATAAAAACATCCACAATTTAGAACATGGATAACAATTTTTTCTTTATTGATGCAAATACAATATAACAGCATATCTTTTCCCCAAATGACTGTCAAAATAGAATTCAGCAAATTACCCTGACAAAGCTGTCACAATTTTAAAAAGCTGTAATTTTTTTGTTAACAGACTGCGATCAGCTGGAATACAGGCAGTAAGAAACCACAAATATCTTAGAAATGTCAACACATCCTGTTGCTGAAAGACTTCTATCAATCTCCTGCCATCTACAGATCATTAATTGAATTATTTTAAAATGTTAATCTTTACAATAGTCCAACCGTCATGATACAGAGCAAGAGGAGGGACAACAGGGGATAGCAAAGGAATGATGATTTGCAGAATTAAATCTAGTCCAGCACCCTCATCCCAAAAGTCTCAAGGAACCATTGTTTATAAAATCAAAAGTGCCAAAGGTCCACAAAGTCATAGAATTCTCACAGTACAGAAGGAGGATATTCAGCCCATCGAGACTGCCTGTGCACACCCCATCCAGGCCCTATCCCCATAACCCCATGCATTAACCTAGCTGGTACCCTCCGACACTAAAGGACAATTTAATATGGCCAATTCACCTAGGCTACACATCTTTGGACATTAACAGGCAACTTAGTATGGCCAAACCATGTAACGTGCGGGAAGAAACCAGAGCACCCGGAGGAAAGCTGCACAGACACGGGGAGAACGTGCAAACTCCACACAGACAGTGACCCAAGGCAGGAACTGAACCCTGATCCCTGGCACTGAGGCAGCAGTGCTAACCACTGGGCTGCTCCCAGGATTCCTGGAGTGGAAAAGATATCCCTGTCCAAATGATGTGGCTGATGTAAAATAAATTGTCAACTGAATTAACTTTACAGAATGGTTGAAAAGAGGTATACATTCGGTATACTTTTCATATGTTAATTTACAAACACAATGGGCAACAACAAGCAAGCTGAAACTTTATTCAAGGTACAAGCAAGAAACAAAATACTGTGGATGCTGGAATCAGAAACAAAAACAGAAAATGTTGGAAAATCTCAGCAGGGAGGTTGTTTCCACTGGTGGGTGAAGCTAGAACAAGGGGGCATGGCCTCAAAATAATGGGGAGCAGATTTACGACTGAGTTTTGGAGGAACTTTTTCATGAATCTGTGGAATTCCCTGCCCAATTGAGGCTACCCTATTGAATGTTTTGAATGCAAAGATAGATAAATTTTTGAACAGCAAAGGAATTAAGGATTATGGTGAGCAGGCGGGTAAGTGGACTTGAGTCCATGGAAATATCAGCCATGATCTTATTAAATGGTGGAGCAGGAGCCAGACGGGGTACTCCTGCTCCTAGTTCTTACGTTCTAGTCTGACAGCGGCTGTGGGGAGAAGACAGAGCCAGCTCTGACGAAGGGTCATCCAGACCCGAAACGTTGGCTCTTGTCTCTCTCCTCAGACCTGCTGAGACTTTCCAGCATTTTCTGTTTTAAATCAGTATAGGTTGGTTAGTTGCCAGCTGTGCGCTAAGTAACAACTGGTGCCACACACACAGCAATGGGATGGAACCTACTGAATCACTTGGAAATGTATTTCGAATCAAGTTAGAAAGTACTGACATTGTTTAGTTTCACACTGATTGAAAGCAGTTTGTGTTTGACCCATCCCATGTGACTGTGACGTGATTTTATTTCGCCAATTAAAAGGGTGTTTTTTTTTCCAGCCCTTCCCGCCGGCAGGTCTGGTGACACACTGCGGTGTGCTCCCTGGTAGCAGGTCTGGCTGGTGAGTCGTATAAAACACCGCAGACTTTGGCAGGACTGGAAGATCCTGCCAGCAGCTAATGGTGAGCTGTTTCTGCTGCCAGAAAACACACCATGTTGGGGATAGGGAGAGATAGATTCTGGCCAATAGTTACTGGATTGTGTCTAAGCTTCAAAATCGGACAGATTTGCTGCATCAAAGTTGCCATTCATCAGAAGATAAAACTTTGATTTATTCATCAGAACAACAAATGGATAAAATGACAGCGGTGCCTCAGCGAGACCCTTTCTGCACATCATTATCCAGCTAAATGGAACAGAAGTGAGCACAAGATAATAACTTCTTAGCACTTGTAAAGCCCAAACTGAGCCACTGGGAGCTCTCTGTAATGCAAATTTGCATCTCCTTTGGAGAACAGAATACTTTCAAAGCCAGTAAATTAAGGAAGACATTCGAACAGCCGCAAGATGACTTGTCCAAGTTATATCTGCTGAAAAGAATTCACTTTCTGAAAAGGGTTAAGCTCCCAGTTTAATTCAGCACGTTTTCTTTTTTTATTTGCAAGATACTAAAATTTCCTGGGGGCACTAATGATCTCAACTTGGCCCCAAAACATAATTTACTTTTCTTTTACGATTATGAACACAGACTGTAAAGCAGTGGCTTGTTTCTCAGCCATTTCAGACTGACTGGTGTGTCTTATTCACGATACGTAACTTTTGCAGCCATTTAAGTTGAAGCAAATACGCGCTGCCTGAGAGGGTGAGGAGGTAAAAAAAATGCTTCTACTTTTAATACCACAACGTTTAGGGCAGAGTTTAATGTTGCAACTACATGCTTCAATTCTGACCAAGCTTCATTCAAAGTGGCTGGTCTACAGCCAGCTGCGAGAAAAGCTATCCATTTTTATTGACCCTGTGTTCTGCTGCTTGAAACAACCAGCTCCCGAAGCCCTTGAACCATGCTGAATCTGTAGACCATGACAATGTGAATAAAAAAGTTTATTCATTAGTGTCACAAGTAGGCTTACATTAACACTGCAATGAAGTTACTATGAAAATCCCTTAGTCGTCACACTCTGGCGCCTGTTCGGGTACGCTGAGGAAGAATTTAGCACGGCCAATCCACCTAACCAGCACGTCTTTCGGACTGTGGGAGGAAACTCACGCAGACGTGGAGAACGTGCAAACTTCACACTGTGAGCCAAGCTGGGAATTGAACCCAGGTCTAGGCCAGTGTGGCAACAGTGCTAACCAAATGGCATCCAGTACTCTCCAAATTTAGGAGATAAAAGAAAGATTTTGCCTGTTGGAGGCCAATATTAAGATGATCTTCCTCTTCACGCTTTCTGTAACTGCAGCACAATATTCTGCACGCTGGCCTTTCCTTCTCCCTTATGTACTCTATGAATGGTATACTTTGTCTATATAGTGTGCAAGAAACAGTACTTTCATTGTACCCCAATACGTGTGACTATTATAGAATCAATAGATCATAAAATCACGATAGTGCAGGAGGCCATTCAACCCATTGAGTCTGCATCGACCACAATCCCACCTAGGCCCTATCCTCATAACCCCACATATTTACCATTAATCCCCTGGGACTAAGAGGCAATTCAGCATGGCCAATCCACCTAACCCGCACATCTTTGGACTATGGGAGAAAACTGGAGCACTCGGAGGAAACCCACACAGATACCGAGGGACTGTATGAACTCCACCCAAACAGTGACCCGAGGCCAGAATCGAACCCGGATCCCTGGCACTGTGAGTAACCACTATACCACCAAATACAAGAAATAAGAGTTTTCTCAAAAAAAAAACTTGCAACACCAGCCTGGCACAATTAAAAGGAAAAGCACCTTTTGTCCCTCCCTCAGGTACCTGCTTCCATCTGAAAGATCTCAGAAGTTATATATTTGAAATAAGAAGCATGTAAGTCAATTTGAAGTGGCATGCAGACAGATCCGCGCTGGTAAAGCCAGTGCTTGCAAGAATAGAAGTTCATTTTCATCTTGGAAAGGGAGATTTATTTGTGTACCTCCTTCAGTCACAACCAAAAACAATCAACCCGTTTTCATTTGAAACCTGATTTTATTGCAACTTGATATCCATGCGCCAACGGGAATTGTGACTGCACTCCCTACCCCAAAGCGTGTGATGAGCAGAAACAGAGCTTTCAGAAGAGAGGAGCCATCTGCCGGGGATCGTCTGGCAGTACGCTGATCGAGTCTTCCGCTTTCCCACACAGCATACACAACATGGTGTACTCCTGGAGCAAGGAGGGGAAAGTTGTTGAATACTTCACTTAACTTCAGCACCACTGTAATGACAAGACTATCAACCCCATCTTAAATGTTGTAACTGTGCAGTGCCACTTTTAACCCAAATTTCAGACAGGACATCTAAAGGCTTTCCTAATGGAACAAAAATAAGAAACCAATGTATGTAGACCTGTATCTGAAGGAAACAGTTGCCACGTACTCAGAACCATACAATCCCAATAGTGTAGAGGAGGCCATTCAGCCCCACCTCCCTGCCTTATCCTCGTAATCATGCACGTTTTATCATGACTAATTCTCCTATCCCACACATCTTTAGACACTAAAGGGCAATTTAGCATGGTCAATCCATGTAACCCGAACATCTTTGGGCATAAAGGGACAACTTAGCATAGCCAATCCACCTAACCTGCACATCACTGGACATAAAGGGCAATCCACCTAACCTGCACAGCTTTGGGCTGAGAGAGGAAACTGGAGCACCTGGAGAAAACCCATGCAGACACGAGGAGAACGTGCAAACTCCACACAGTCACCAAAGACCAGAATCGAATCTGGATCCGTGTGCAATGAGTCAGCTATTTTTTCTTAGTATACCAAGTTAGAATACTCACACCTGTCGAGTGCTAAAAGGGTACTCAAACTGATACCACAAACACCATCTGCCACTCTCTAAAATTTATATTATGCTGCCATTGAAGGATTATTTACAAATTCAGGCTAGGCCTGACAATCATTGTGTCATGACTCACCTCGATACACACTATTCAATTACATATAAATCTCACAATAGGGGTAGCGAGTGTGGAAAAACAGCAGACGCTGCTGGGATTTAACTGACTTTTAAAGCAGCTTTCAAGCTCAGTGGAGAGAGAAACTCACAGTGAAATGACAGGAGTCCATCTTGCCAGCTGTGCCCACCTGACAGGGCGGCATGGTGGCATAGTGGTTAGCACTGCTGCTTCAAATTGCCAATGATCAGGTTCAATTCCTGGCTTGGGTCACTGTGTGTGGAGTCTGCACGTTCTCCTCGTGTCTGCATGGGTTTCCCACAGGTGCTCCAGGTTCCTCCCAAAGTCCAAAGACTTTGGTTAGATGCATTGGCCATGCTAAATTCTCCCTCAGTGTACCCAAACAGGCACTGAAGCATGGCGACTAGGGGATTTTCACAGTAACTTCATTGTGATGTGACTTTAAGCTTACATGCGACTGATAAATTTTTTTTTTAATGCTGCTGTGACAGAGGCAGAACGATATTGTACAGCGTCAGCAAGAAGCTAAACCAGCTGGATGTGGCAGAGCAGAAAATTATTTTGAGAATTACGATTTAGAAATCACTCAATAGCCCTTACCTGATAATCATCCACGACAGTGAACGTGTACTCATGTTGTGCTATAATATGGTGGCAATTCTGACAGACATCTGAAAGAGATAATGGGACGCAGAGTTAGGGTTAAGAATGCACAACCAGACCTGGTTCAGAAATGGATTAAAGTGCAGCACTGTGCATTAACAATATTTGATACCTGAGACATCACAATAATGTAAAACTGTGGCACAGTGGCGAGCACTGCCTCACAGCAGCAGGGACCCAGGCTCGACTCCCGGCTTGGGTGACTATCTGTGCACAGTCTGCACGTTCTCCCCGTGTCTGCGTGGGTTTCTTATGGGTGCTCCAGTTTCTTCCACAGTCTGACACACATGTTGGTTACATGCATTGGTCATGCTAAATTCTTCCTACAATTGGTGGCACAGTGGTTAGCATTTCTGCCTCACAGTGCCAGGCACTTGCGTTCGATTCCTGGCTTGGGTCACTGTTTCTGTGGAGTTTGCACATTCTCTGTGTCTGCGTGGGTTTCCTCCAGCTGCTCCAGTTTCCTCCCACAGTCCAAAGATGTGCAGGTTAGGTGGATTGGTCATGCTAAATTGTCCCTTAGTCTCGGGGGACTGAAACGATAAATGCATGGGGTTATGGGGATAGGACCTAGGAGGGATTGTGGTTGGTCCAGACATGATGGGCTGAATGGCATCCTTATGCATGCTGTGATTCTATGATATGTACCCACACAGGCGGCAGAGTGTAGCGGCTAGAGGATTTTTACAGTAACTTCATTGCAGTGTTGTGAGCCTACCTGTGACATTAATAAACAAATTTTAAACTTTAAGTTTTATTCCTTTAAAAGCTAATTGACAGGTTAAATATCTCCAATAAAAGTAGCAGGCAGGGCAATTTCTCTCAAAACCAACATTCCTAAACTAACATCCTGGCTGTGCTATCACAAGATCTTGCTTCTATCAAGATATATTGCATTAACCCTGACAATATCTGCAAACCTCTTTTAATTACATCAGTTAACAGCAAAAAACAACTGGCCTCTGATGTCTAAATTATTCATCTGATAGAGAACCAGAAAAGCTTTCAACTTTTCAAACAATCTTGCTGAAATCTCACAATTACATTGACCAAAATGTGACCATGACGGCATAGTGACACAGTAGTTAGCACTGCTGCATCACAGTACCAGGGACCCTGGTTCAATTTCAGCCTCAGCTCTTTGTGCAGAGTCCACATGGACATTCTGCCCTTGCCTGCCAGTTTTCTCTCAGTTCAAAGATGTGCAGGTTAGGTTGCTCATACTAAATTGCCCCTTAGTGTCAGGGGGTAAGCAGGATAAATATTTTAGATTGTAGGAATAAGGCCTGTGTGGGATTGTGGTCGGTTGTGGATTGTGATTCTATGGGCTGAATGGCCTCCTTCTGCATTGTAATGATTCTATGAGAAACTGAACTGGGCTAACCAGTTCCCAGTTCAGAGACTGGGAATTCTGCAGCACGTAACTTCACCTCCTGACTTCCCAAAGCTTGTCCACCATTTACAAGGCACAAGTCAAGAATGTGATGGAATATTCTCCCCTTGCCTGGATGAGTGCAGCTCCAATAACAGTCAAGAAGCTCGACACTGCTCAGAACAAAGCAACCCACGTGACTAGACCCCCCCCAATACCGTATACATACATTCCTCCACCACGGAGGTAAAGTGACAGCAATGTGCATCATCTAATAGAGCAGCACCAAAGCTCTTCTGACAGCATCTTCCAAAATCACGACTTTACCACCTGGAAGGCCAAGGACAGCAGAAGCATGCGGACACCACCATCTACAATTTCCCCTCCAAACCACTTACCATCCTGAACTATAGTGCCATTTACATAGAAATGAAGGATATAGGAGCAGGAGATCTTTGAGCATGCTCCGCCATTCATTGCGATCATAACTGACCCTCCAACTCAACAGCCTAATCCTACATTTTCCCCAAAACCTTTGATCCCACTCACCCTGAGTGCTATATCCAGCTGCCTCTTGAATTCTTTCAGTCATTGGGTCAAAATCCTGGAACTCCTTGCCTAACAGTACTGTGGATGTACCTACATCAAATGGACTACAGCAGTTCACAAGGACAATTAGGGATGGTCAATAAGTGCGCGCCTAGCCAACATCACCCACATCCCAGTGAAAGAATAAAAACATTAAGGCAATGTTTTTAGTTTTGTTTGATCCATTAGCCAACAGATTTGAAGATAAAAGTAAAATTCTGCGGAGGCTGGAAACTGAAACAAGAACAGAAAATGCTAGAAAATCTCAGCAGGTCTCACAGCATCTGTGGGGAGAGAATAGAGCCAATGGTTCAAGTCTAGATGACCCTTCGTCTAATTTGAAGGAAGGTTGTGCTCTTTAACTGAACATGTACAATTCTGATGCAACACTTGCCAGTTGAAGTTCCATATTATTTGGATTCCACGGCCAGTAACTTACGGTCATATGTAACAATTTCTTCCCCATCATCGTCATCTTGGGTTCGATTGGCAATTAGCACAAAGTCTCTTTTGCTGCACTCAGCACAACCCACGTAATTTAGCAGAAAGGAGCCATTCTCTAAGCAGGTGTTACCCTGTAGGGAAACAAAAAGAAATGTGGATTCACACATGAACTTATTCCTCTCATTCTGATAAATACTTTGCAGCAAATATAATTTCCCAATCAAGAGTTGAGACATTTACAGGCGTTGCCAATCCCATTCCATAGCAGGCTACAAGGAGTTGAACTAAAGACAGGGAAGATAACCTGAAGTACAGTTTTCCCAACTGATAGTTTGAGAAACTACAAGCAACACAGCAGTTGTTAAGCATGATGAGGTGCAGTAAGAGTTACAGTTAAGAAGAACACATGCTGTCAGGTCAGCAATAGAAGTTCATTTATATCAGGGCTGCACAGTGGTTAGCACTGCGGCCTCACAGCACCAGGGACTTGGGTCGATTCCCAGCTTGGGTCACTGTCTGCGTGGACTTTGATGTCGGCGTTGGACTAGACTAAACACAGTAAAAAGTCTCACAACATCAGGTTAAAATCCAACAGGTTTATTTGGTAGTAAACATCACTAGCTTTCAGAACGCTGTGACTTCACCAGGTGAATGGAACCACTCACCTGATGAAGGAACAGCATTCCAAAAGCTAGTGGTGTTTACTGCCAAATAAACCTGTTGGACTTTAACATGGTGTTGTGAGGCTTCTTACTATGTGGAGTTTGCATATTCTCCCTATGTCTGTGTGGTTTCTTCCGGGTGATCCAGTTTCTTCCCACATTCCAAAGATGCGCAAGTTAGGTGTATTGGCCATACTAAATTGCCCCTTAGTGTGAGGGGACTAATGAGGGTAAATGCATGGGGTTATGGTGATAGGACCTAAGTGGGATTGTGGTCTGCACAGATGTGATGGGCTGAATGGCCTCCCTCTGCACTGTACAATTCTATATGTTCAAAGGCTAACACCAACATGAAAAACATCTACCTAACCTGCACACCTTTGGACTGTGGGAAGAAACCGGAGCATCTGGAGGAAACCCACACAGACATGAGGAAAATGTGCAAACTCCTTTTAATTATGTTTCAATTATTTAATTATGCAGTTATTTTGTACATTAGCTCAAGTCACCCTACTTGTGTTGATATAATATCCAGTGAGGTGCCATTGTTTCCAATTCATCATTTAACATGGCGTGACCACGCCATCCGCAGGTGTAATATCGGAGTTCTGAGATCATTTACTGTTTTAAACATGTTATAGATAGATGCACAGGTACAAGATAGATTTACCTTCCAGCTGGGAAAGCTATCTTCCTGAAACAGTTCAATTAAAAATCAAGGAAGTTAATATCTTGATCATGAGACAACTGGTTCGAGTGTCACTGTAAATGACAGTGAGATTCGAGCTGTCCATGAGATCACTTAGATTCAATGGTGTAGTTTGCATTTATACTGTGGTGTTTTGTTTCCTTTGACAGTAACTCATCCTGGGACAAGGCTTCACTGACACTAGCAGTCCTCGAATAACTTATCCAGGCAACTCATGTGTTGTTGCCTCACAGAGAATAGTCACTTATGAGAACATAAGAACTAGGAGCAGGAGTCAGCCATCTGACACCTTGAGTCTGCTCTGCCATTCAATAAGTTCATGGCTGATTTTTTTGTGGGCTCAGCTCCACTTGCCCGCCCGTTCACCATAACCCTTAATTCCTTTTTTCTTCAAAAATCCATCTATCCTCACCTTAAAAATATGCAATGAGGTAGCCTCAACTGCTTCATTCCAGATTCACAACCCTTTGTCTGAAGAAGTTCCGCCTCAACTCAGTCCTAAATCTGCTTCTCTTTATTTTGAGGCCATGCCCCCTAGTTCTACTTTCACCTGCTAGTCGAAACAACATCCCAGCTTCTATCTTATCTATTCCCTTCATAATCTTATGTAAGTTTCTGTAAGAAGTTTACAACAAGTCTTAAAGTCCAACAGGTTTATTTGGAGTCATGAGCTTTCGAAGCTCTGCTCCTTCCTCAAATGAGGGGAGAGTCAAGTTCATAAACATGGCAAATTTAGACAGAGATGTAATTGCAAGCTAATAGTTGGAATGCAAGTCTTCACAGGTAATCAAGTCTTTACAGGTACAGACAATGTGAGTGGAGAGAAGGGTAATCGTAGATTGAAGAGATGTGAATTGTCTCAAGCCAGGACATTTAGTAGGATTTTGCAAGCTTAGGCAAAATGGTGGGAGTTATATGTAGTGTGACATGAACCCAAGATCCCGGTTGAGGCCGTCCTCTTGCGTGAGGAACTTGGCTATCAGTTTCTGCTTGGCGATTCCAACGCTCCACTTAGGAAAGAAGGAAGGAGCAGCATTCCGAAAGCTCATGATTCCAAATAAACCTGTTGTACTTTAACCTGGTGTTGTGAGGCTTTTTATTGTGCCCAACCCAGTCCAAAGCCAGATTCTCCACACTATTACATGTTTCTATAACATCTCTCCTCATTCTTCTGAATTCCAATGACTATAGTCATATTATCGTACAGATTATCGGAATCAATCAATCCAATTTCTGGTGCCAGTCAGTCATTGACCAGGGTGACACTGCCATCACATTCCTGTCACCTATGTTGCTAATCTGAGGATTGCTTTTTTTAATGACAATCAGCAATGGGCTTCTTAGTCATCATTGGACTTTTGATTCCACATTTTTTTTTTACAGAATTCAAATGTCACTATCTGCCATGGTGGGATTTGAACTTAGGTCCCCAGAGCATTACCCTGGGTCTCTGGATAACTAGTCTAGTGACAATACCATTTTGCCACTGCTTCCCTTTAGTGACAATACCACTGCTGGTTCTAAAATGTGAAATCCCTCACAGATTCGAAATACAGCACATTAGCGACATTGCAGCTTTATAGAACCTTTGGTAGGCTGCACTTGGAATATAATGTTCAATTTTAGTCACAACACTACCAAAAGCACATGGAGGCTTTGGAGAGAGTACAGATAAGATTTACCAGGATGTTACCTCGTATGAAGGGCATTAGCTATGAGAAGGGGTTGGAGAAACTTGGTTTGTTCTCACTGGAATGACGGAGGTTGAGGGCCGACCTGGTAGAAGTCTACATGATTCTGAAAGGAATGTGCAGAGTCAGGGTGGAAAAGTCAATGATTAGGTGGCACAGGTTTAAGGCGCAAGGAGCAAAATTTAAAGGAGATGTACAAGGCTTTTTTTTTTTTACACAGAGGGTGATGGATGCCTGGAACTCACTGGCGGGGGGAGGTAGTGGAAGCACATAGAAGAGTGACTTTTAAGGGGCATCTTGACAAATACATGAATAGTATGGGAATACAGGGATATAGTCCCCGGAAGGATAGAGGGTTTTAGTTCAGTAGGGTAGCATGGTCAGTGCAGGCTCGGAAGGCAGAAGGGCCTGTTCCTGTGCTGTAATTCTTTGATACATTTTCTTTTAAATCTTGCTTCCAGTTTGGATGTTGAACAGGGCTTTAACTGTACTAATGAGACACATGCAGAACCCACGGTTACAAAGTGCAGCCATTCTCTCCTTTAAAAAGGAACAGCCAAAAAAAAAGAGAACAAATGCTGCCTTGTTAGGGTAGAATTCCATGCAATGCTGCTGTCCTCCTGTACTTTACGGTGGCTACTCTTCTTGCTAAGTCCAGCCACTGACAGGTTAGTCAGTTAGACATGGGCTAGATGCAGCACAATCCAAGACTTCAGCCCACCTTTACCCACTGGTGTTCATTATGCTCCAGGACTCATCGAATCGAAAGGAAAAGTGGAAATCTTTGGTCATTTTTGCCTAGGAATCTAGATTGCAAAGTGAGTCACCACCCCCCCGATTACGAATCTAGCTGGCTCAGGAATAGCCGATACTGAAACAAGAACTGTGTGTCTTTTTACCATATTGCGTGGTGCACTTACCCACTTAACCATCTGTTGAATTTTTAAAATATTTTCCCAACCATAAAGTCTAGAGAATGAGAAGAACAAACTAATGCAGTGATGTGCAACTTAGGCTAATAACTGGGTCGCATGAGTGACCCTCCCCCATCTCAGTGGGACGTAAGATTGAAATCGGACTTGTTCACTAACCGTGACCTCAAGAATAAGATTAGATATGTTCAATACACCCGAATACTACATAACAAGCTATAGAAAATGCTTAATCAAATACATAGTAATAGAACTGCCATCAATTTCAAATGGTAAAAAGTATGAAACTTTCGACAGACGCAACGCACTGCTCTCACAATCAATGTTGTGAACAATCAGCAAGCACCTCACTTCACTTGCCTTGCTTTACATACGACTCACTTCAGTCACACCAGTAGGAAGATAACTATGTGGGTGGAAATCAACAGAATGTGGCAACTTTGTGCGTGGGGAAACATAGAAACTTAGTGCAGAAAGCGGCCATTCAGCCCATCAAGTCTGCACCGACCACAATCCCACCTAGTCCCCATTCCCATAACCCCATGCATTTACTCTAGTTAGTCTCTCTGACACAATGGGTCAATTTAGCGTGGCCAATCCACCTAACCCGCACATCTTTAGCCTGCGGGAAGACACTGGCACAGCCAGAGAAAACCCATAAAGACAGGGGAGAGTGTGAAAACTCCGCAAATGGTGTGGAGACGCCAGCGTTAGACTGGGGTGGACACAGTAAGAACTTCACCAGATATAAATGCAACAGGTTTATTTGGAATCACAAGCTTTTGGAGCCTGTTCCTTCCTCAGGTGACTCACCTGAGAAAGGAGAAGGGATCTGAAAGTTTGTGCTGTGAGACTTCTTAGTATGCAAACTCCGCACCGATGGTGCTATCATGCTGCCCAAAGTAGATTTGCAACTTTCCATTCTCCCAGCTCCTGAGATTGACATCCTCTGTTACAGCTAGCTATTTTCCTGAATTCAAAGAATAAATCTGTTCGTTATTAAATTGAGTGGCTTGCTAGATGGATGGCTTGCAGGCAGAAACAAACCTGAGTCCTTGGCGCTGTGAGGCAGCAGTGCAAATCACTGTGCCACCGAGTCACCCAATGGTCAACAAAATGTTTCCTGGACCACATTCAGAATCTAAATGGGCTGCATGCGGCTCCTAAGCTGCACATTGCCTGCCACTGCACTAAAATAAACTGGATTTACTGGCAGGAAACTAACTGAATGACAGCTGACTTGTAATCTTTTTATTAGGAAACTGATTGATCATGGAGGATGGATAAGCTTAGATATTTGAGTCAACATGACCTACTCTCTAGTTTCCCTGCATTCTGGCATATTAAAAACAGCAATGCATCATTCTAACCACATGATGCAACATTACACTCCACTGTCTCAGTCTGATACACAATTGTCACTCAGATAGGACTAGAAAATGAAGCACAAAGATAACAGAAAAATCAACAAAAAGGTCAACCACCCATCCAGCAAGCCACTCAATTTAATAATGAACAGATTTATTCTTTAAATCCAGGAAAATAACCTAGCTGTAACAGAGGATGTCAATCTCAGGAACTGGGAGAATGCAAAATTGCACTCTACTCTTGCAACTTTGGGCGGCATAATGGCACAGTGATTAGCATCACTGCCTCATAGCGCCAGAGATCTGCGTTCAATTCCTGGCTTTGGTCACTGTCTATGGGGAGTTTGCACGTGCTCCTCGTGTCTGCATTGGTTTCCTTCGGCTGCTCCAGTTTCCTCCCACACTCCAGAGATATGCAGCTTAGATGGATTGGCAGTAGTAAATTACCCCTTAAGTGCCCAAAGATATGTAGGTTAGGTGCATAGAACATACTCAATTGCCCCTTAGTGTCCGAGGATGCATCAGTTATTGATTAGTGGGATACACATGTAGGGTTACGGGGATGAGGCTTGGATGGGACTGCTGTCAGTGCAGACTCTATGGGCTGAATGGCCTCCTTCTGCACTGTAGGGATACTACGGGTTTCTATAAACTTCTCATGAAATCAGACCATATAAATGAGTCACTGTCCTATTACAATGATCATGCAGATACAGTATTGTTATTCAATTCACTCCCACAGTAACTGTGATATTGTCTATTCCTCGTGGTGAATTTTGTTTCATGCTCATGAAGCAGTGGCCCATTTCTGCAATGAAATTAGATTGGATGTTTTCTAATTCTGGTACCTCAGACTAATATCAAAAGCTCCCAAGTCCAAACACAAACAGTCCCAAACTGTATGAACAGCAATCCTTACTGCACATTTCCAACCTTTCCCATTTTTCTATCTTACTAAACAGCCTTAAACAAACATGAAGGGCAGCAACATCACCTCCTATGGAGGAGTGCTGACAGTAAGTTATGGTAAAGATTTAATTGAATCCACCTCTAATTTAAACCCAAGTAATTGAAATGTAAGTTCAGTTCTGCAAAGTTTAACTACTCATTCAATCAACAGAGGCACGGCAGGGCTCCTCATGCCCACTGTATACACATCCTGTACGTCGAAACCTCAGGACAACCACGTGCGACAAGTGACCACAGAGCCTGTGACAATCTGACGATCACAGAATATCGTAGAATCCCAACAGTGCAAAAGAAGGCCGTTTGGCCCATCAAATGCACTGACAACAATTCCACTCCATAACACACTGCAATAGATTTGCAGTGGAAATAACTAAAAGTTATTCAGAAACACCCCAGGGGGTGAGGGAGGAACGGGACTCACTGCCCTGAGGCAAGAGAAAGGCAGTAAGGAGTCTCATGACACCAGACCAACAGGTTTATTTGGTCCTGTTAACCCTAAAGTTGGACTTTAACCTAAAGATTTCTTACTGTGTTCACCCCAGTAAAACGCCGGCGTCTCCACAGCAGGAGAAAGCCCCCCCCCCCCCCAACAACCCCATCCCTCCCAACACCCCCCACATCACCCCCCACAATCCCCCCCCACACACACATCCCCCCCCCACATCACCCCCCCCCACACACATCACCCCCCCCCCATCACACCCCACACATCACACCCCCCAACACACATCCCCCCCACACACACATCACCCCCTACACATCACCCCCCCCACACACACCCCCCCCCACACACACATCACCCCCCCCACACATCACCCCCCCCCACACACATCACCCCCCCTCACCCCCCACCCACCCCCCCCCACACACCCCACATCACACCCCCCCACCACATCACCCCCCCCACCCACACATCCCCCCCCACACACACATCACCCACCCCACACACATCACCCCCCCACACACACCCCCCACACACACATCACCCCCCCCACACACATCACCCCCCCCATCACACCCCACACATCACACCCCCCACACACACATCACCCCCCCCACACACATCACCCCCCCACACACATCACCCCCCCCACACACTCACCCCCCCACACACATCACCCCCCCACACACACATCACCCCCCACACACACATCACCACCCCCCCCATCACACCCACACATCACCCCCCCACACACACATCACCCCCCACACACACATCACCCCCCACCATCACACCCCACACATCACCCCCCCCCCATCACACCCCACACCCATCACCCCCCCACACACACATCACCCCCCCACACACCCCCCCACACACATCACCCCCCACACACACATCACCCCCCACACATCACCCCCCCCCCATCACCCCCCCACACACACATCACCCCCCCACACACACATCACCCCCCCCCCATCACCCCCCCCCACACACATCACCCCCCCACACACACCCCCCACACATCACCCCCCCACACACATCACACCCCCCCACACACATCACACACCCACCCCCCACACACATCAACCCCCCCACACACACATCACCCCCCCACACACACATCACCCCCCCCCACACACATCAACCCCCCCCCCCCATCACCCCCCCCCCCACCAACCATCCCAACCCCGACCCACAGCCGGCCAGTGGGGAGGCGAAGGGCCGAGTGTGTGTCTGTGTGTGTGTCTGTGTGTGTGTGTGTATATGTATATATATCTACACTGAGTGGTTTGTCACCCAGTGTGTGTGGGTCTGTGTCTCACCCGCTCGGGATATTCCTTCTGGACACAACCCCCGCACATCCCCCGATCCGCGGCGGCGACCCGGCGCGCACTGATGACTTCACTTCCGGACCCCCGGCTCTCGCGAGATCAGCCGGCGGCGGAATTGGCGCGGGGGGGTGGGGAGGGGGTGCGGTAGGTGCGGGGCGGGTAGGTGGTCGATCCGGATCCACTCCGCCTGCCTCATTCACACACACTGTAGCTGGGGGTGTGGTAGGTGCGGGGCGGGTAGGTGGTCGATCCGGATCCACTCTGCCTGCCTCATTCACACACACTGAAGCTGGGGGTGCGGTAGGTGCGGGGTGGGTAGGTGGTTGATCCGGATCCACTCTGCCTGCCTCATTCACACACACTGAAGCTGGGGGTGCGGTAGGTGCGGAGCGGGTAGGTGGTCGATCCGGATCCACTCTGCCTCCCTCATTCACACACACTGAAGCTGGGGGTGCGGTAGGTGCGGGGTGGGTAGGTGGGCGATCCGGATCCACTCTGCCTGCCTCATTCACACACACTGAAGCTGGGGGTGCGGTAGGTGCGGGGTGGGTAGGTGGTCGATCCGGATCCACTCTGCCTGCCTCATTCACACACACTGAAGCTGGGGGTGCGGTAGGTGCGGGGTGGGTAGGTGGGCGATCCGGATCCACTCCGCCTGCCTCATTCACACACACTGAAGCTGGGGGTGCGGTAGGTGCGGGGTGGGTAGGTGGGCGATCCGGATCCACTCTGCCTGCCTCATTCACACACACTGAAGCTGGGGGTGCGGTAGGTGCGGGGTGGGTAGGTGGTCGATCCGGATCCACTCTGCCTGCCTCATTCACACACACTGAAGCTGGGGGTGCGGTAGGTGCGGAGCGGGTAGGTGGTCGATCCGGATCCACTCTGCCTGCCTCATTCACACACACTGAAGCTGGGGGTGCGGTAGGTGCGGGGTGGGTAGGTGGGCGATCCGGATCCACTCTGCCTGCCTCATTCACACACACTGAAGCTGGGGGTGCGGTAGGTGCGGGGTGGGTAGGTGGTCGATCCGGATCCACTCTGCCTGCCTCATTCACACACACTGAAGCTGGGGGTGCGGTAGGTGCGGGCGGGTAGGTGGGCGATCCGGATCCACTCTGCCTGCCTCATTCACACACACTGAAGCTGGGGGTGCGGTAGGTGCGGGGCGGGTAGGTGGTCGATCCGGATCCACTCTGCCTGCCTCATTCACACACACTGAAGCTGGGGGTGCGGTAGGTGCGGGGTGGGTAGGTGGGCGATCCGGATCCACTCTGCCTGCCTCATTCACACACACTGAAGCTGGGGGTGCGGTAGGTGCGGGGTGGGTAGGTGGTCGATCCGGATCCACTCTGCCTGCCTCATTCACACACACTGAAGCTGGGGGTGCGGTAGGTGCGGAGCGGGTAGGTGGTCGATCCGGATCCACTCTGCCTGCCTCATTCACACACACTGAAGCTGGGGGTGCGGTAGGTGCGGGGTGGGTAGGTGGGCGATCCGGATCCACTCTGCCTCCCTCATTCACACACACTGAAGCTGGGGGTGCGGTAGGTGCGGGGCGGGTAGGTGGTCGATCCGGATCCACTCCGCCTGCCTCATTCACACACACTGTAGCTGGGGGTGTGGTAGGTGCGGGGCGGGTAGGTGGTCGATCCGGATCCACTCTGCCTGCCTCATTCACACACACTGAAGCTGGGGGTGCGGTAGGTGCGGAGCGGGTAGGTGGTCGATCCGGATCCACTCTGCCTGCCTCATTCACACACACTGAAGCTGGGGGTGCGGTAGGTGCGGGGTGGGTAGGTGGGCGATCCGGATCCACTCTGCCTGCCTCATTCACACACACTGAAGCTGGGGTGCGGTAGGTGCGGGGTGGGTAGGTGGGCGATCCGGATCCACTCTGCCTGCCTCATTCACACACACTGAAGCTGGGGTGCGGTAGGTGCGGGGCGGGTAGGTGGTCGATCCGGATCCACTCTGCCTGCCTCATTCACACACACTGAAGCTGGGGGTGCGGTAGGTGCGGGGTGGGTAGGTGGGCGATCCGGATCCACTCTGCCTGCCTCATTCACACACACTGAAGCTGGGGGTGCGGTAGGTGCGGGGTGGGTAGGTGGTCGATCCGGATCCACTCTGCCTGCCTCATTCACACACACTGAAGCTGGGGGTGCGGTAGGTGCGGGGTGGGAGGTGGTCGGGATCCACTCTGCCTGCCTCATTCACACACACTGAAGCTGGGGGTGCGGTAGGTGCGGGTGGGTAGGTGGTCGATCCGGATCCACTCCGCTGCCTCATTCACACACACTGAAGCTGGGGGCGTCGGATCACTGCCTGCCTCATTCACATGGGGGTGCGGGGTGGGTAGGTGGGCGATCCGGACCACTCTGCCTGCCTCATTCACACACACTGAAGCTGGGGGTGCGGTAGGTGCGGGGTGGGTAGGTGGTCGATCCGGATCCACTCTACCTGCCTCATTCACACACACTGAAGCTGGGGGTGCGGTAGGTGCGGGGTGGGTAGGTGGCGATCCGGATCCACTCTGCCTGCCTCATTCACACACACTGAAGCTGGGGGTGCGGGGTGGGTAGGTGGGCGATCCGGATCCACTCTGCCTGCCTCATTCACACACACTGAAGCTGGGGGTGCGGGTGGGTAGGTGGGCGATCCGGATCCACTCTGCCTCCCTCATTCACACACACTGAAGCTGGGGTGCGGTAGGTGCGGGTGGGTAGGTGGGCGATCCGGATCCTCTGCCTGCCTCATTCACACACACTGAAGCTGGGGTGCGGTAGGTGCGGGTGGGTAGGTGGTCGATCCGGATCCACTCTACCTGCCTCATTCACACACACTGAAGCTGGGGGCGGTAGGTGCGGGGTGGGTAGGTGGTCGATCCGGATCCACTCTACCTGCCTCATTCACACACACTGAAGCTGGGGGTGCGGTAGGTGCGGGGTGGGTAATCCGGATCCACTCTGCCTGCCTCATTCACACACTGAAGCTGGGGGTGCGGGGTGGGTAGGTGGGCGATCCGGATCCACTCTGCCTGCCTCATTCACACACACTGAAGCTGGGGGTGCGGTAGGTGCGGAGGGGTAGGTGGTCGATCCGGATCCACTCTGCCTCCCTCATTCACACACACTGAAGCTGGGGGTGCGGTAGGTGCATCCGATCCACTCTGCCTGCCTCATTCACCACACTGAGCTGGGGGTGCGGTAGGTGCGGGGTGGGTAGGTGGTCGATCCGGATCCACTCTACCTGCCTCATTCACACACACTGAAGCTGGGGGTGCGGTAGGTGCGGGGTGGGTAGGTGGTCGATCCGGATCCACTCTGCCTGCCTCATTCACACACACTGAAGCTGGGGGTGCGGTAGGTGCGGGGTGGGTAGGTGGGCGATCCGGATCCACTCTGCCTGCCTCATTCACACACACTGAAGCTGGGGGTGCGGGGGGGTAGGTGGTCGATCCGGATCCACTCTGCCTGCCTCATTCACACACACTGAAGCTGGGGTGCGGTAGGTGCGGGCGGTAGGTGGTCGATCCGGATCCACTCTGCCTCCCTCATTCACACACACTGAAGCTGGGGGTGCGGTAGGTGCGGGGTGGGTAGGTGGGCGATCCGGATCCACTCTGCCTGCCTCATTCACACACACTGAAGCTGGGGGTGCGGTAGGTGCGGGGTGGGTAGGTGGGCGATCCGGATCCACTCTGCCTGCCTCATTCACACACACTGAAGCTGGGGGTGCGGTAGGTGCGGGGCGGGTAGGTGGGCGATCCGGATCCACTCTGCCTGCCTCATTCACACACACTGAAGCTGGGGGTGCGGTAGGTGCGGTGGGTAGGTGGGCGATCCGGATCCACTCTGCCTGCCTCATTCACACACACTGAAGCTGGGGGTGCGGTAGGTGCGGGTGGGGAGGTGGGCGATCCGGATCCACTCTGCCTGCCTCATTCACACACACTGAAGCTGGGGGTGCGGTAGGTGCGGGGTGGGGAGGTGGGCGATCCGGATCCACTCTGCCTGTCATGAAGCTGGGGGTGCGTTAGGTGCGGGGTGGTAGGTGGTCGATCCGGATCCACTCTGCCTGCCTCATTCACACACACTGAAGCTGGGGGTGCGGTAGGTGCGGGGTGGGGTAGGTGGGCGATCCGGATCCACTCTGCCTGCCTCATTCACACACACTGAAGCTGGGGGTGCGGTAGGTGCGGGGTGGGTAGGTGGGCGATCCGGATCCACTCTGCCTGCCTCATTCACACACACTGAAGCTGGGGTGCGGTAGGTGCGGGGTGGGTAGGTGGGCGATCCGGATCCACTCTGCCTGCCTCATTCACACACACTGAAGCTGGGGGTGCGGTAGGTGCGGGGTGGGTAGGTGGTCGATCCGGATCCACTCCGCCTGCCTCATTCACACACACTGAAGCTGGGGGTGCGGGGTGGGTAGGTGGTCGATCCGGATCCACTCTGCTGCCTCATTCACACACACTGAAGCTGGGGGTGCGGTAGGTGCGGGGTGGGTAGGTGGATCCGGATCCACTCTGCCTGCCTCATTCACACACACTGAAGCTGGGGGTGCGGTAGGTGCGGGGTGGGTAGGTGGTCGATCCGGATCCACTCTGCCTGCTCATTCACACACACTGAAGCTGGGGGTGCGGTAGGTGCGGGGTGGGTAGGTGGTCGATCCGGATCCACTCTGCCTCCCTCATTCACACACACTGAAGCTGGGGGTGCGGTAGGTGCGGGGTGGGTAGGTGGGCGATCCGGATCACTCTGCCTCCCTCATTCACACACACTGAAGCTGGGGGTGCGGTAGGTGCGGGTGGGTAGGTGGGCGATCCGGATCCGCTCTGCCTCCCTCATTCACACACACTGAAGCTGGGGGTGCGGTAGGTGCGGAGCGGGTAGGTGGGCGATCCGGATCCGCTCTGCCTCCCTCATTCACACACACTGAAGCTGGGGGTGTGGTAGGTGCGGGGTGGGTAGGTGGTCGATCCGGATCCGCTCTGCCTCCCTCATTCACACACACTGAAGCTGGGGGTGCGGTAGGTGCGGGGCGGGTAGGTGGTCGATCCGGATCCACTCCGCCTGCCTCATTCACACACACTGTAGCTGGGGGTGTGGTAGGTGCGGGGCGGGTAGGTGGTCGATCCGGATCCACTCTGCCTGCCTCATTCACACACACTGAAGCTGGGGGTGCGGTAGGTGCGGGGCGGGTAGGTGGGCGATCCGGATCCACTCTGCCTCCCTCATTCACACACACTGAAGCTGGGGGTGCGGTAGGTGCGGGGTGGGTAGGTGGTCGATCCGGATCCACTCTGCCTGCCTCATTCACACACACTGAAGCTGGGGGTGCGGTAGTGCGGGGTGGGTAGGTGGCGATCCGGATCCACTCTGCCTGCCTCATTCACACACACTGAACTGGGGGTGCGGGTGGTAGGTGGTCGATCCGATCCCTCTGCCTGCCTCATTCACACACACTGAAGCTGGGGGTGCGGTAGGTGCGGGGTGGGTAGGTGGTCGATCCGGATCCACTCTGCCTGCCTCATTCACACACACTGAAGCTGGGGGTGCGGTAGGTGCGGGGTGGGTAGGTGGGCGATCCGGATCCACTCTGCCTGCCTCATTCACACACACTGAAGCTGGGGGTGCGGTAGGTGCGGGGTGGGTAGGTGGGCGATCCGGATCCACTCTGCCTGCCTCATTCACACACACTGAAGCTGGGGGTGCGGTAGGTGCGGGGTGGGTAGGTGGGCGATCCGGATCCACTCTGCCTGCTCATTCACCACACTGAAGCTGGGGTGCGGTAGGTGCGGGGTGGGAGGTGGGCGATCCGGATCCACTCTGCCTGCCTCATTCACACACACTGAAGCTGGGGTGCGGTAGTGCGGGTGGGTAGGTGGGCGATCCGGATCCACTCTGCCTGCCTCATTCACACACACTGAAGCTGGGGGTGCGTAGGTGGGGGGTGGGTAGGTGGGCGATCCGGATCCACTCTGCCTGCCTCATTCACACACACTGAAGCTGGGGGTGCGGTAGGTGCGGGTGTAGGTGGGCGATCCGGATCCACTCTGCCTGCCTCATTCACACACACTGAAGCTGGGGGTGCGGTAGGTGCGGGGTGGGTAGGTGGTCGATCCGGATCCACTCCCTGCCTCATTCACACACACTGAAGCTGGGGGTGCGGTAGGTGCGGGGTGGGTAGGTGGGCGATCCGGATCCACTCTGCCTGCCTCATTCACACACACTGAAGCTGGGGGTGCGGTAGGTGCGGGGTGGGTAGGTGGTCGATCCGGATCCACTCTGCCTGCCTCATTCACACACACTGAAGCTGGGGGTGCGGTAGGTGCGGGGCGGGTAGGTGGTCGATCCGGATCCACTCTGCCTCCCTCATTCACACACACTGAAGCTGGGGGTGCGGTAGGTGCGGGGTGGGTAGGTGGTCGATCCGGATCCACTCTGCCTCCCTCATTCACACACACTGAAGCTGGGGGTGCGGTAGGTGCGGGGCGGGTAGGTGGTCGATCCGGATCCACTCCGCCTGCCTCATTCACACACACTGTAGCTGGGGGTGTGGTAGGTGCGGGGCGGGTAGGTGGTCGATCCGGATCCACTCTGCCTGCCTCATTCACACACACTGAAGCTGGGGAGGTGGCGATCCGGATCACTCGCCCCTCATTCCACACACTGAAGCTGGGGGTGCGGTAGGTGCGGGGTGGTAGGTGGTCGATCCGGATCCACTCTGCCTGCCTCATTCACACACACTGAAGCTGGGGTGCGGTAGGTGCGGGGTGGGTAGGTGGCGATCCGGATCCACTCTGCCTGCCTCATTCACACACACTGAGCTGGGGGTGCGGTAGGTGCGGAGCGGGTAGGTGGTCGATCCGGATCCACTCTGCCTGCCTCATTCACACACACTGAAGCTGGGGGTGCGGTAGGTGCGGGGTGGGTAGGTGGGCGATCCGGATCCACTCTGCCTGCCTCATTCACACACACTGAAGCTGGGGGTGCGGTAGGTGCGGGGTGGGTAGGTGGGCGATCCGGATCCACTCTGCCTGCCTCATTCACACACACTGAAGCGGGGGCGGTAGGTGCGGGGGGGTAGGTGCGATCCGGATCACTCTCCTGCCTCATTCACACACACTGAAGCTGGGGGTGCGGTAGGTGCGGTGGGTAGGTGGGCGATCCGGATCCACTCTGCCTGCCTCATTCACACACACTGAAGCTGGGGGTGCGGGTGGGTAGGTGGTCGATCCGGATCCACTCTGCCTGCCTCATTCACACACACTGAAGCTGGGGTGCGGGGTGGGTAGGTGGTCGATCCGGATCCACTCTGCCTGCCTCATTCACACACACTGAAGCTGGGGGTGCGGTAGGTGCGGGGCGGGTAGGTGGTCGATCCGGATCCACTCTGCCTGCCTCATTCACACACACTGAAGCTGGGGGTGCGGTAGGTGCGGGGCGGGTAGGTGGTCGATCCGGATCCACTCTGCCTGCCTCATTCACACACACTGAAGCTGGGGGTGCGGTAGGTGCGGGTGGGTAGGTGGTCGATCCGGATCCACTCTGCTGCCTCATTCACACACACTGAAGCTGGGGGTGCGGGTGTAGGTGGTCGACCGGATCCACTCTGCCTGCCTCATTCCACACACGAAGCTGGGGTGCGGGTGGGTAGGTTCATCCGGACCACTCGCTGCCTCATTCCACACTGAAGCTGGGGGCGGGGGAGGTGGGATCCGGATCCACTCGCCTGCCTCATTCTCACACACTAACTGGGGTGCGGGGTGGGTAGGTGTCGATCCGGATCCACTCTGCCTGCCTCATTCACACACACTGAAGCTGGGGGTGCGGGGTGGGTAGGTGGTCGATCCGGATCCACTCTGCCTGCCTCATTCACACACACTGAAGCTGGGGGTGCGGTAGGTGCGGAGTGGGTAGGTAGGCGATGTAGCTCCACTCAGCCTGCCTTATTCACAGATCCCAGTTTCACCTTTCACTCACTACCAATTGTTTCCATCATTATTGCAGTTTCGCAAAGGCAGATTTGAATTGATTTATTATCGTCACATTCAGTTATGTAAAGTTTATTTATTTCATAGAATCCCTACAGTGCATAAGGAGGCATTTGGTCCATCAAACTTGCACTGACAACAATCCCACCCAGGCCCTGTACCCCCATATTTACCCCACTAATCCTCCCATCCCAGAACATTAAGGGGCAATTTGGCATAGCCAATCCACTTAACCCGCATGTAGGAGGAAGCCACAGCACCTGGAGAAACCCACGCAGTCATGAGGAGAACTTGCGGACTCTGCACGGATATTTATTAGTTACATGTAAGACTTACATTATCCCTACAATGAAGTTACTGTGAAATTCTCCTACTTGCCACCTTTCAGCACCCATTCAGGTCAATAGACCTAACCAGTGGGTCTTTCAGAATGTGGGAGGAAACTAGAGCACTCAGAGGAAACCTATTGCTGACAACATGCAAACTCCACAGAAACAGTGACCCAAGCGGGAATTGAATCTGGGATACTGGTGTTGTGAGGCAGCAATGCTGACCGTAGTGCCACTGTACTCCCTGAAATGTATTAGTATACAATATATTAGCATCCTGATAAATACATTAGTATACAATGAAAAGTATTGTTTTTTTGCGCACCATACAGGCAAAGCATACCGTTCATAGAGAAGGAAAGGAGAGAGTGCAGAATGTAGTGTTACAATAAGAGCTAGGGTGTAGAGAAAGATCAACTTAATCTACGAATGGACTGTTGAAAAGGCTGATTGCCATGCTAAATTGCTACTCAGTGTTAGGATGGAGAGTTAAAAGGGGACACGAGAAGACTTTGGCTGATAGGATCAAGGAGAATCCTAAAGCTTTCTTCAGATACGTTAAGAATAGAAGATTGGTTCGGGCAAGATTAGAGCCAGTCATAGACTGCAGTGGGAAGTTGTGCGTGGAGCCTGAAGAGATTGGAGAGACACTGAACAAATATTCCTCTTCGGTATTCACACAGGGAGATGTAAATGTAGTTGTGGAGAACACTGGGATACAGGGTTGCAAACTGGAAAGTATTGAAGTAGATAAGGAGGATGTGCTAGATATTCTTGAGGGTTTGAAGTTAGATAAGTCCCCTGGGCCGGACGGGATTTACCCTAGGATTCTCTTGGAGGCGAGAGAGGCGATTGCAGAGCCTCTGGCTCTGATCTTCAGGTCGTCGTTGGTTACGGGTATAGTGCCGGAAGACTGGAGGATAGCGAATGTGGTCCTATTGTTCAAGAAGGGGAAGAGAGACTTTCCGGGGAATTATAGGCCAGTGAGTCTTACGTCTGTTGTGGGCAAAGTATTGGAGAGAATTATTAGGGATAGGATTTATAGTTATTTAGAGAGAAATGAATTGATTGGTGATAGTCAGCATGGTTTTGTGAAGGGTAGGTCGTGCCTTACTAACCTTATTGAGTTTTTTGAAAAAGTGACCAAAGAGGTGGATGGGGGTAAGGCGGTTGATGTGGTATATATGGACTTTAGTAAGGCGTTCGATAAGGTGGCCCATGGAAGGCTTCTGCAGAAAATGCAGATGAATGGGATTGAGGGTGATTTAGCTAATTGGATTATGAATTGGCTAGCAGATAGAAGACAGAGGGTGGTGGTTGATGGAAGATATTCATCGTGGAGTTCGGTTACAAGTGGTGTACCTCAGGGATCTGTTTTGGGGCCGCTGCTGTTTATAATTTTTATAAATGATCTGGATGAGGGTATTGAAGGATGGATTAGTAAATTTGCGGATGATACCAAAGTCGGAGGAGTGGTAGATAGTGAAGAGGAGTGTTATCGTTTGCAGAGAGACTTGGACAAGTTGCAGAGCTGGGCCGAGAGGTGGCAAATGGAGTTTAATGTGGAAAAGTGTGAGGTAATTCACTTTGGCAGGAATAACAAATGTGTAGAGTATAGGGCTAATGGTAGGACTCTTAATAGTGTTGAAGAACAGAGGAATCTTGGTGTATATGTGCATAGATCCCTGAAAGTTGGCAATCAAGTCGATAAGGTTGTTAAGAAGGCATACGGAGTCTTGGCTTTTATTGGTAGGGGGATTGAATTACGGAGCCGCAACGTCATGTTGCAACTGTACAAAACTCTAGTGCGGCCGCACTTGGGAGTATTGTGTGCAGTTCTGGTCCCCACATTATAAGAAAGATGTGGAGGCATTGGAGAGGGTACAGAGGAGGTTTACCAGGATGTTGCCTGGTATGGAGGGCAGGTCTTATGAAGAGAGGTTGAGGGAGTTGAGGTTGTTTTCGTTAGAAAGGAGGCGGCTAAGAGGGGACCTAATCGAAACATATAAGATGATTAGAGGTTTAGATAGGGTGGACAGTGATAGCTTTTTCCTAGGATGGAGAAAGCTAGCACGAGGGGACACAGCTTTAAATTAAGGGGTGGTGGTTATAGGACGGATGTCAGAGGTAGGTTCTTTACCCAGAGGGTGGTAAGGGTATGAAATGCCCTGCCTGCTGCAGTTGTAAATGCGCCAAGTTTGGGGGCGTTTAAGAGGTTAGTAGATAAGTTTATGGATGAAAAGGGAATGGTTTAGGTTAGAGGGTCATTGCTTTTTCCTAATTGGTTGGCGCAACATCGAAGGCCGAAGGGCCTGTTCTGCGCTGTAATGTTCTATGTCAGGGGGATTAATAGGCTAAATATGTAGGGTTACAGGGATGATGCCTGAGTGGGTTGTTGTCGACGCAGGCTCGATGGGCCAATTGGGCCTCTTGCATTGTAGAGATTCTGTGACTCTATAGCAAACTCTTCTTGAGTCAGTTAGTCTGTGATCTCAGACTTCTGTATCTTTTTACCATAGAAGAAGGTAGAAGAGAGAAGGTTTGGGGTGTGTGGGTTCCTTAATTATTACAGCTTGGTATGGCTCCTGCTGTATCCAAGACTGCAAGAATTGTGAATGTAGCCCAATCCATCATTCAAACCAGCCTCCCACCCATTGACTCTCTACACTTCCCGCTGCCTCAGAAAAGCAGCCAGACTAATCAAGAATCCCGTGCACCCCAAATATATTCTCTTCCATCTTATTCTGTGGAGAAAAGATGCAAAAGTCTAACATCACGTACCAACCGACACAAGAGCATCCTGGTTTCCATCAGACTTTTGAATGGACCCTATCTCGCACTAAGTTGATCTTTATCTATACCCTAGCTATGATTGTAACACTACATTCTGCATTCTCTCCTTTCCTTCTTTATTAACAGTATGCTTTGTCTGTATAGTGTGCAAGAAACAATACATTTCACTCTATTCCAATACATGACAAATCAAATTGATGATAACACTATTCAAAAGTTTGATGATCACCACATGAAGTCACAACTAACAGTAATATATTCTTGCCCTATAACTTTCTCGCCCTTGCTGTAGCCTTTGACACGGTTAGCTCCACTGTATGATTCCAGCACCTCTTATGCAGTTCCATGTGACTATTTTTGCTTTGTTCCATGTGAAATGATTGAATCACAATCTGAGCATTTTCAGCAATGGCTTTTCATGATGTTCCCTCTGGAATTCCACAGATTCGTCCTGAGTTTTAATCTCTTCCTCGGAGATGTCTTCAGCTAACCTACTGAAGACTACAAAGAACTCCTTAAAGGATTGCATTCTGAAACCAACGCCATTCCACTAACTTGATTTTGGGTCACAATCCTGGAACTCCTTCCCTAACAGCACTGTGGGTGCACTTACCTCAGGGATTGCAGTGGCTTGAGAAGGTGGCTCGTCACCACCTTCTCAAGGGCAACTAGGGATGGGCAATAAATCATATCCACCAGTCAATGCCCACATCCCATAATGAATGATTAAAAAACTCAGATGTGTGTTTTTGCAGTAATCGATTTATTGAGATTAGCTTTCAAGTCCCGATTTTATGAATTTGTTTTATATTCCACCAGCTGCTGTAGTGGGATTTGAACCCACATTCCCAGCTTGGGTCATTAGTTTGGGGCGGCATGGTGGCACAGTAGTTGGCACTGCTGCCTCACAGTGCCAGGAACCTGGGTTCGATTCTGAGCCTGAGTCACTGTCTGTGCTGCGTCTGCACATTCTCCCTGTGTCTGTGAGGGTTTTCTCTGGGTGCTCCAGTTTCCTCCTGCAATCTGAAGGATGGTTAAGTGCATTGGCTGTGTTAAATTCTCCCCCAGTGTACCTGAACAAATGCCCGAGTGTGGCAACTAGGGGATTTTTACAGTAACTTCATTGCTGATGTGAGTCTACTTCTGATACTGATTAAAGAAAAGCTTTAAACATTAGTGATACCACAATTTGCCAGATAATTTATGGGTTAAGGGAGGGCAAAGTGGTTAGGACACAGAAACTAGAAGCAAGAGTAGGCCATTCATTTTGATCATGGCTGATAATCGAATTCAATATCCTGATTCCCTCCTTTGCCACCACCACCGTCCCTCACATATCCCTTGATTCCTTTAGCTCCAAGAGCTATACCTAATTTCTTCTTGAAATCACACAAAATTTTGGGCTCAGCTATCTTCTGTGGTGCTACTTCCTGGGTTCAATATCCAGCTTGGATCACTGACTTTGTGGAGCTTGCACGTTCCCTCTGTGTCTCCGTGGGTTTCCTTCCACACTCCAAAGATGTGCCAGTTAATTGGATTGGCCATACTAAAATTGCCCCTTAGTATCAGAGGGACTAGCTAGGGTAAATGCATGGTGTTAGGGAGATAGGGCCTGGGTGGGATTGTGATTGGTGCAGGCTTGGTGGGCCAAATGGCCTCCTTCTGCACTGTAGGATTCTATGATTCTACTTTCATTGCTCTCCAGGTAAAGAAAATTCTCTTTGCCTCAGTTCTAAAATGTCCATTTTATCCTCAAGTTGTGACCTCTAGCTCTGGTCTCCCTTGCCATTGGGAACATTCTTTATCAATCCACCCTGTCTAACTCTGTTAGAATTTTATAAGTTTCTATGAGATCCCTGCTCACTCTTGTTAAATCTGAAATTATATAGCTGGTCTTGTAAAACCACTGTTGATTTCTGTAAAAAATCTTGCTTCAGGAAGAAAATTTACCATCCTTACCTGGTCTGGTCTGTACGTGATTCCAAACTCTCAATAATGTGGTTGAAAACTGCTCCCTGAAATGGCCTAGCAAGTCACTCTACTGAAAGACAATTAGAGATGTGCAATAATGCTGGTCTTGCCCACAAAGGAATAAATAAAAGAAGCCCAGGTATTGTAAGTGAATGAATTATTTAATACAAGAGAACTAATAGCTTGGTATATATTACCCATGAATAATTTCACTGGCATCAGTAATACAGTAATTGTGTGAGACAAATGTTGTGTTGGGTGCAAAGATCTCCACGTTAGACATGTATTTTAAGCAGGAATTTACAATAACAGTTTACATTAAGGCATGTTTTCAATGTGATGAACTGTGTTCAGATGTTTTACAGTTGGGAAGAGACCTAAGCAAGAGTAAAAAGAGAGCTAGGAAAGGTGATTAATGATACAGCCAAAGAGGTAAGCCTCCAAGAGATTTTGAAGGTAGGAAAAGATGTGTGGAGACAAAATACCTCAAGGCTTTGCCGCTGATAGCATAGTAGTATAGTAGGCCAATGCTGGATAAGTCAAAAATATAAAGTAAAAGGGATTGTTAATCTGTGTGAGGCCACGGAGGAATCTGAAAATTTTGGAATGTATGCTTTAGGGATGAGGTGTCAGTCCCTGTACAAGATTTGGGATGGTATGTGAACAGAAGTTTTAGTAAAGTTTTTTCTTACAGCCTGAACTGTAATGATTTCTGTGATTTTTCTAAAGGCTTTGGTGGAGGAGATGGCGATACAATAGGAGATGGCAATTTACTGAGACGTCTGTAGAACCCCTGTAGTGCAGAAGGAGGCAATTTGGTCCATCAAGCCTGCACCAACTTTTTGACAGAGGATCTTACTCAGGACCTCTTCCCCCATCCTATTCCTGTAACTGATTTGATTTGCTTTATTATTGTCGCTTGTAATTGTATACGGTGAAAAGTATTACTTGCGTGCTATTACAGACAAAGCATCCTGTTCGTAGATGGGAAAGGAGAGAGTGCAGAATGTAGTTAGGGTGTAGAGAAAGATTAAATTAGTGCAAGGCAGGTTCGTTCAAGTCTGATGGCAGCAGAGAAGAAGCTGTTCTAGAGTCAGTTGGTAGATGACCTCAGACTTCTGTATCTCTTACCACGGCCAATGCACCTAACCCGCACATCTTTGGACTATGAAGGAAACCAGAACACCTGGAGAAAACCCATGCAGACATGGGGAGAATGTGCAAACTCTACACAGACAATAACGCAAGGCCGGAATTGAACCTGGGTCCTTCACACTGAGAGACAGCAGTCCTAAACAATGTGCCACCGTGCTGCCTCCTTTCTTGGAATCCCCCCACCCACCTTCACAGCCCTGGATTGGCTTCTGTGTGGAATGGGTTGGGACCGGCTGCTGTCTCTGTGTCACACTCATCTGTGATGAGGGTGAGCTGCTGTGAAAGTAATGGGGAGGGCACAGTTGGAAGCCGGCACCCTGATAAATGGATGGTGAAAGGGTATTTGGGAGATGCAAAGGTTCTGCAAGTAGTATCCAACAATCAGTCCCTGGGGCATAATGCTGTCCATTCTATGGCTAATCTTGTGAACCTTTGCCAGCCTTGTTACTACTAGATGCCCCATTGTTACACAAACTCAATATGGATCTTTATGTTTTCCAATGGGAGGCCCAATAATGGCCCATCTCTTAACAGTGCAACCAACCAATTGGACAGCCATTATCATTGTTCCTCACCTACCTTGTGATAGATATCTCCTCCCACCATCGTGCATCAACATCATGAGTGAAAGGTCACCCAAACTCAATGTTGGCTCTACTCTGTCTCCACAGATGCTATCAGACCGGCTGAGATTTTCCAGCATTTTCTGTCTTTGTTTTAGATTCCAGAATCCGCAGTGTCTTGCCTTTAACACTATTAGCTTCGTGCCTTCGTAGCAGGAACAGCTTATTGGATGAGAGATCCTGTTTATGCTTAGCTTTGTTTGTAAAGGCTTCATTTTTAAGCTACTTCTATATGTAGAATCAGAAGACTATAAGTTTTCTAAAAGTTGACTGCATTCCTCAAGGGTACATAATGCGGGCAAACAACAGCATAACAGCAGCTGCAAGAATTGTTTCTGTAAAAGAGAGACAGACTGCCAGAAACATTTCCAATAATGAGATAACTTGGCTACCAGTCTCTGCCTAGCGACTCTGCACTGTTGTGTGCCATGAAGGCCGCCTTGGAGAGCTGATAGCAAGTTATTTACACATGAGGTCTTAACCGGGATCTTGGGTTCATTTCACACTATTTGTGACCGCCATGACTTGCTGGGCTTGCAGTATTCTCACTTTATGTCCTGTCTGGAGACAAGACACATCTCTTTAATCTATGCTTAATGCTGTCTCCGCTCACATTGTCACCTTTAAGATGACTAACTGTAAAGACACATTCTAATCAGTATCCTATAAACTGTGTGTGTGCCTTTATATGCTCTGTTTGTGATCAGAACTTTCACTCACCTGATGAAGGAGCAAACCCCAAAAGCTAGTGGCGTTTGCTACCAAAGAAACCTGTTGTCGTGAGACGACTTACTGTGTTTACCACAATCCAACGCTGGCATCTCCATATTGGTAAAAAATCCAAGACATGGAATCCGTTACTTGTGCTATCTGTTTCTTGGTGAGAGAAATGTTCTCTACCGATGCTGTCAGGCCTGCTGAAATTTTCCAGCAGTCTGTGTTTCAGTTTCAGATTCCAGCAGTAATTTCGTTTCTATGTTTCGAAGACGTTTGACTGTCAGTCCCCACTTTAGAAGGCACTTTGAAGAAATGGGATTGCAGGGACGGCGCGGTGGCACAGTGGTTAGCACTGCTGCCTCACAGCGCCAGGAAGCCGGGTTCAATTCCTGCCTCGGGTTATTGTCTGTGTGGAGTTTGCGTGTTCTCCACATGTCCATGTGGGTTTCCTCCTGGTGCTCTGGTTTCCTCCCACAGGCCAAAAGTGTGTGGCTAGATTAATTGGCTATGCTAATTTGATTCTTAGTGTCAGAGGAATTAGAGGGGTAAATATGTGGGGTTGCAGGAATAAGGTCAGAGCAGGATTGTAATTGGTACAGACTCAGTGGGCCGAATGGTCTCCTTCTGCACTGTAGGGATTCTATTCTATGATGAAGTAGTTTGCTTGAGGTACAGAACACGCAGCAGGAACTAAATAGTTTCCTTCTGTAATTGCCATGATTCTGCAAAAGGGGTTGAGTCATCGCGCTTTGCATAGATTGCAAGATAGTCACATTTACCTCGAAAATCTAACTGATTATTGTTAGTCACTTAAGATGGAAATCATGTGTGCTTTTGGATATAATTATTATAATTTTCCCATCAGGGAGCCATGAGTCCTAAATTTGTGAATTGTATGTCTGGCATTCATGAAGCCACTGCGTCACCTGTGAAATGTGCACCTGATTGATGAATTTTTCAGTGCAAGAATGGTTTGTTTATTTATTAGTGCCACAAGTAGGCTTATATTAACACTGCAATGAAATTACTGTGAAAATCCCTTATTCTGGCAGCTGTTTGGATACACTGATGGAGAACTTAACTTGGCTAGTGCATCTAACTAGCACATCTTTCGGAATGTGGGAGGAAACGAGAGCATCCCAAGAAAACCCACGCAGACACGGGGAGAACATGCAAGCTCCGCACAATGACCCATGCGGGAATCAAATGCGGATTCCAGGGACATGGACAGGGTGGATAGGGAGCAGCTGTTCCCCTTAGTTTAAGAATCAGTTACAAGGGGACACAAGTTAAAAGTGAGATAGAATATTTAGGAATATTAAAAACTTTTTTTACTCAGGGTGGTGATGGTCTGGAACACACTGCCTGGGAGGGTGGTGGAGGCAGGATGTCTCATATCCTTTAAAAAGAATCTGGGTAACCACTATGTTATGCTAACCCCTATGTTGCCCAGTCTTGTCTTGACAGAAATCATGAAGATCTTACTTTTAGTAAATTTGTAAAGAGCTAAATCAAAAAATGATTTTAAAAATAATTTTCTATATGATGGGAAAATGGTAATATTTAATTTTATGTTTTAATTTGATTATTGTCACGTATTAGAATACATGAAAAGTATCATTTATTGCATGCTATACAACAAAAGCATACCATTCATAGAGTACATAGGGGAGCAGGAAAGGAGAGAGCACAGAACATAGTTACAGTCACAACTAGGGTGTAAAGAAGGAGCAACTTAATGGGAGGTAGGTCCATTCAAAAATCTGATGGCAGCAAAGAAGAAGCTGTTCTTGTGTCGGTTGGTACATGATCTCAGATATTTCTATCTTATTTCCTGACAGAAAAATGTGGAACTGAGAATGTCCAGTGGTGCTTGATTACACTGGTTGCTTTTCCAGGGCAGAGGGAAGTGTAGACAGAGTCAATGGACGTCTACTGCTCAGAGTTTGGATAGGGTTAAATACAATAAAAGTATCTGCCAAAAATATTTGTTTTTAGTTTCAAATTGCTCACTGCAGTTGACAGGGAGATGTATAGTTAAAGGCCACTTTTTTATGGTTGTGCAAATGTAAATCAAATGTCACCGATGAAGAATCTGTGTTTTTTATCAGGCATTTTTCTTCCTAGTTTCAGCATCTCTGCAAGTGTTGTGCTGCTTAACTAAACCTTCAGATAACCAGCACACAACACAATGGCAATTGCTTTAGGGAATTCCTTGGTCCCCGTGTTTTGAAAATGAAGAATCACAGGATAAGGAGGAGCAATGCAGGAAGTGCAGACTCAGAAAGCACCATTAGAGGCACATAAGATCCACTCACATTCAGGCAATCATATTATTCTCTCCCTAATGACCATGCATTAGAAAGGCTTCACTTCTCTTGAGAGGCAATTCAGAATTAATGTAGCCTGTCTGTCCTTCACAGGAAGCTCAGGTACAAGTTTGGCACTGAGAAATGAAAATTTCTAATCAACCACTATGTAAAGGCTCCTTTCAGAGTGAATCATAGCATCCCCACAGTGCAGAAGGAGGCCCGTGGGCCCCTCAAGTCTGCAGAAGCAACCAGAATCGACCCAGGCCCTATTGCTACCTCACTGCTATGAGACAGCAATGCTGGAAGGTAGGGATAGGGTCTGAGTGGTATTATTATCAGTACAGGCTTAATGAACCCAATGTAATTATCCTGCTAATCCCCCTGACATTAAAGGGGAAATATAGCATAGCTAATGGACCTAATCTGCATATCTTTGGACTGTGTGAGGAAATTGGAGAACCTGGAGAAAACCCTTGCAGGCATGGGGAGAACACACAAATTTCACGCAGATTTCCAAGGCTGGACTTGAGTCCAGGGCCATGGTGCTGTGAGACAGCAGTGCTACCCTATAACATCAGCCCATAATCTCTCAATCTGTCAATCAGTGCCTTAAAGGGCCAATAACCTCAGACACTGTTGTGGTCGTACTTCTTATAGACTGCTGGGCAGCACAGTGGTTAACACTGCTGCGCAGCACAGTGGTTAACACTGCTGCCTTACAGCACCAGAGACTGATTTGATTCCCAGCTTGGGTCACTGTCTGTGTGGGGTCTGCACATAGTCCCTGTGTCTGTGTGAGTTTCCTCCAGATGCTCCTGTTTCCTCCTGCATCCAAAAGCTGTGCTGGTTAGGTGCATTCACAATGCTAAATTCTCCTTCAGTGTACCCCAACAGGTGCCAGAGTGTGCATTCTTTGCAGAGTTAATGTACGCCTACTCACAACACTGATTAAAAAAGTAAACTTTTCTTGCTATTAAATGTTCATTAATCTCAGCTGGAACGGGAAGACAAGTCAAATGCACGAAGAATTCCACAAAGTTCCAGATGTGGAGACTTCAAGGCAATCCCAGGGGATAAATGAGAATATGTAAAAGAATAAGGCCCATTGACCCAGAATCATGGAATCTTTACAGTGCAAAAGGAGGCCATTCGGCTCATCAAATCTTCACCGATCACAATCGCACCCAGGCCCTAGCCCCATAACGCCACTAATCCCTCTAACTACACATCCCAGGACACTAAGGGGCAATGTAGCATGACCAATCCACTTAACCCAGATATCTGAGTGTGGGAGGAAACTCATGCAGACACAGGGAGAATGTGCAAACTTAATAGAAACAGTGACCCAAGCGAGGAATCAAACCCAGGTCCCTGGAGCTGTGAGGTAGCAGTGCTAACCACTGCGCCACCCAGACACAGGCGACCATCAATTTTGGAAAGTGAATCAATGTAAACAAACTTTTTTTTAAAATTGAGAAACATTGAATGAATCAGAAATTGGTGAAACTTCACAGCAAAGAAAAAGGCGCAGACACAATTTTGTTTTCAGACATCCATTTACTAGTCATTTTTGACCGACAAAAATCAACACTTAAGAAGTTTCAAATAGTAACACCCACAAAGTTCAGCAACTTTTCTGTTTTTCCGGCATCTTCCCTATCAGGTTTAGGAGGATACCTTCATTCGGTAAAGTCCTGAAGAATGGAAGCACTATTTTCTTTTATATTAAAAAACTTCTAAGGAAGTATAACAGCTATTTTCTACAATCCAAAATTTCAGAAAAGCAAATCATAGAATCACAGAGACATGGAATAAATCCTCAGCACTTTTGGGGTTTTGCTACAGAGTCATTGGAAAATGCCATGGGGACAGTGGGGAAGGTTGGAGGCTGACGAGTTAGGAGCACATTTAGTTTTACACTGGGATTTTTACTTTATTTAAACTGTTGAGGCTTAATTCACAAAAGGTTGTGCTCTGATCGACACAGAACCATACAATCCAACAGTGCAGGAGGAAGCCATTTGGCCCCTCGAGTCTGCACCGACCCAAATCCCACCCAGACTCTATCTCTGTAATCCCAGCAAATCTCCCTGACATTAAAAGGGGCAATTTAGCAAGGCCAATCCATTCACTCGCACATCTTTGAACTGTGGGAGGAAACCCATGCCAACACAGGGAGAACATGCAGTCTCCACTCAGACAAGTCACTCAAGGCTGAAATCAAACCCAGGTCCCTGACACAGAGACAGCAGTACTAACCACTGTCACACCATTGCCACCCATACAGGTGATGTTTTCACCAAACATGAAATAAATGAGGACTGAATAAATTCCTAGTATGTAGAAAACAGAATCTCAGCTTGTCATAATTTTAGGATGGATAAAAGGCCCTTTTGAGTTTCCAGGTTAACTGACAATGAGATGTTGGAGAAAATAGAATGACGTTTGGAAATTTATTATAAGGAACATCTACAAAATATAGGGCAGATTTTTCTTCTCCCATCAGACGTGGAAATCATAGCAGGCAGACAAAAATTTCTGGTGGACCATGCAAAAGTCCATTAACCTTGGATGAGAATTCCCGGTCTTGGGGGTGTGTGTGGCCAGAAAATCCCACCTGTAGGAAGTTTACTAAAGGAATATGATTAGGTGAGATTTACAAAAATGAAAAAGGGTAGAAGACAAGGCAAAGCAATCAGCAGTGAACAAAGTTGAGGCCAGAGGAGAAGACAGGAAGGCATGGGAAGAGTTCAAATGACTGGGCTGAAAATATCAAATACATTTAAGGGCTGCAAACAAATTGTGATTTAGGGTTTATATCCATGTGCAAGTCAGTGAGGATTATGCAACTGTCTCGTGATATGTACAGGTAAAACAAAGCGATATCACCCTGATTCCTTGCTTATTCTGCTACTTTGGATTCTTTACTTGGCAACTTTCAAAAGTCTCTGGATGTCTGGTTCGATGTGAATGGTTTGGAACGTTCTGCTGTAGCGTTTGAACGGCTCTCCGTCAGGCCCAATGAGAAACTTCTCGAAATTCCAGCTAATATCTGATCGGCAGACTGGGCTCCAAATGATGAATTTGGGATCTTTCATCAAGGATGTAGCGTCATCGCAAGGAACGGGAAGCTTCTCCTTCAGGAAGGCAAAGAGCGGGTGTGTGCCAGCACCATTCACATCACACTTCTGGAACATGGTGAAGTTTGGCTCAAAGCCCCCTCCAGGACGGACATACTTTAGAGAATTGAGTATCTCCTCATTATGACAGTTTTCCTAAAGTGTTTAAAAAAAGTGAAGGAGAAAAATGCATCGTAAAACCAAGTTAAAAATGCATGCTTATTATTCTATTAAAATTATATTGCTAAGGCCACATTTGGAATACTGTGTGCAGTTCTGGTCACCCTACTGTAGAAAGGATATTATTAAACTAGGAAGAATGCAGAACAGATTTGCAAGGATGCTACCAGGATTTGATGGTCTGATGTGGTTATGTCGGTGTTGGACTGGGATGGGCACAGTAAGAAGTCTCTCAACATCAAGTTAAAGTCCGAGAGTTTATTTGGAATCATGAGCTTTCACTTGATGAAGGAGCAGCGCTCCGAAAGCTCATGATTCCAAATAAACCTGTTGGACATTAACTTGGTGTTGAGACTTCTATTGATGTTTGAGTTATGAGGAGAGGCTGGATAGACTGGGACTTTTTCCCTTAGAGCGTAAGAGGCTTAAGGATGATCTTATATAGAGGTCTATAAAATAATGGGAGGCATAGATCAGCCAGATCTTATCCTAAAGGCAGAGAAATCTGAAAGAGTACATAGGTTTAAGGTGAGAGGGGAGAGATACAAAAGGACCCAAAGGGGCAGTTTTTTCCCCCCACAGAGTGTCTAGAACTAGCTGCCAGAAACAGTAGACGAGGCAGGTACAATTGTCTTTTAAGACAGTTATATGGTAAGATGGATAAAGAGGGAAATGGGCCAAACACGGGCACTAGCTTAGGGGTTTAAAAAAAAGGGTGGCCTGGACAAGTTGGGCCAAAGGGCCTGTTTCCATGCTGTAAACCTCTATGATTGACTCTATATGACAGGAAATCTATACCCCAGATCATTGTCGCTGGAGCTTCTCAGGGTAACGCTTGAGGCCCAGTCATCTTCAACTGCTTAATCATGGATCTTTCCATCAAAGTAAGGTCAGAAATTAGGATATTTGTTGATGATTGGTACTGAACAGTGTGCAATTATAACTGTTCAGATAATGAAGCAGTCATGACGCAAGATCTGAACAACATGCAGGCCTGAGCTGATATGTGCTAAGTAACATTCATGCCACAAGTGCCAGGCAATGACTAATCAAGAGTCAACCTCACTGTCACCACTTGAGGTTCAATGGCATTATCAGCCTAATTCCCCAGAATCAAAATCCTTCGGATTACTATTCAACAGAAACTTAACTGTATTAGCTATTTGAACACCGTGGCTACAAGAGCAGAGCAGAGACTGGGAATTCTGCAGTGAGCAACACACCTCCTGACTCCCCAATGTCTGTCATTATCTGCAAGGCACAAGTCAGGAGTGTGCTGCAATAATCTCCAGTTGTCTAGATGGGTGCAGTTCCAACAACACTCAAGAAGCCTGGCACCATCCAGGATAAAGGAGATGCATGATTGGCACCCCTCTCCCAACCTTGATGCACAACGACAACAGTGTGTACATCTACAAGATGCATTGCAGCAAACTCACTAAGCCTGCTTCCACAGCACTTTTCAAACCTGAAATCTCTACCACTTAGAAGGATCTGGATAATAGGTATTGGGGAGCATTCCCATCTGTAAGTTGCCTTCTGAAATGGAAACATATTGCCATTCCTTTACTATCATGGAGTCAAGTTCTTGGAATCCCCTGCCTGACAGCATTATAGATATACCTGTACCACTGCAGCAATTCAAGAAGAGTGAAGACACTGAGCTACAGGAGATGTTAAATTGGACGACAAAATCTTTTGCCAAAGAGGTAGGTTTTTGGGGATATTTTAAAGTAGAAAAAAAAGTGGGCAGCGATGTGTAGAGAGGGTTTGGGATTGAGGCAATTGAGTTATAGCCATCAAATTGGGGCCACATAAGGGACCAGAATTGGAGCAGATCAGACTAAATCAGTTAGGATTATATTCATTGCTGTTTAGAAGAGTGAGAGGAGATTTAATAGAAACTTATAAAATTCTAACAGAATTAGACTAAGTGGATTCAGAAAGAATGTCCTGACGGTGGGAAAGTACAGAACTCGGTGTCAAAGTTTGAAAATAAGGGATAAACCTTTGGGAACTGAGGTGAGGAGAAATTTCTTCATCCAGAGAGAAAGACATAATCAGAATCCCTAAGTGAAGGAGGCCATTCGGCCCAGCACTGATAACACCTAGGCCCTATCTCCACATATTTACTCTGTTAATTCCTCCAACACTAAGGGCAATTTTTCACATGGCAAATCACCCTAACCCACACAATGTTAGAGGCAAAAAAACAGAAAATCCCAGCACCCTGTGGGGAGACAATAGAGCCAACGTTTCAGAACCCTTTTTCGGAACTAAGAGCAAAGAGAATCAATGGAGATTTATACCATTGGGATAGGCAGGGAAAGACGGTTGGTTATAGGGAATGTAAATGAGGATACAGAAGACTGAGTAGGTGCTAAGACTGTCCATTAAGTGATCAGAATGCGTGAACGGCAGGACAGATTGTTAAAGGACTGCCTGAGGAACGTGGCAGTTGCACTGAAGTGGTGGGGGGAGCAGAAGGGCATGGAAAAGAAATGGAATGGAAAAATGGAAAAAATAAACATGAAAAAGGATGAATCATTGAAATTAAATGAAATAAAATAAATGGAAATGGGGTGAAGGTGGAGGAGAGAATTCATCGTCAGAAGGCTGTAGACTGCCCGATCAGAAGGTGAGGTGTTATTCCTTTTTGCATTGGGGTTTGCTAGAACATTGCAAAAGGCCACGGACAGACATGTGGACTGTGTTAGGATGGACAGTGTTAGGATGGATAGCGTTAGAAGAGTGGAGGAGGACACCCAGAGGAAACCCACACGGGAGGCATGGTGGCAGTGGTTAGCACTGTTGTCTCACAGCACCAGAAACCTGGATTCAATTCCCTGTTTGGGTCACTGTCTGTGCAGAGTCTGCATATTCTCCCCATGTCTGCATGGGGTCCTCTGGTTTCCTCCCACAGTCCAAACAAAAAATGTGCTGATTAGATGAACTAGCCATGATAAATTCTCCCTCAGTGTACCCAAACAGGCGGAGTGTGGTAACTAGAGGATTTTCACAGTAACTTCATTGCAGTGTGAACATAAACCGACACGCGACAGTAATAAATGAGCTTCAAACAGCATAGGGAAAATGCACAACTTCCACACGGTCACCCTAGCTTGGTAACAGTGAGGTAGAGAGCTAGAGTCACCAAACTACATGTAAAATCTTTCAGATAATGGTGCTGAGGGCAGCATCTGAATGAGAAAGGGGAGGAGACCAGGGATAAATCCATGAGGAGAAAGGGAAAAGAGACACAATGGATGTGAGGGCATTCTATGGAATATGTGCAATTTTTGTACAGGAAACGCAATAGTTCTCAGCAATTTTAAACATTTCTGTTCTCAGAACTGATGAATAATTAACCCCTGGGCCAAAGCTCCAACACAATGTACAGAATATATATGTTAAAAACAAAGTGTTCAAATGTTGTCCTTTCAAGATTCACATGAAAATTTCATGGAAAGAAATATTTCCATGCTCATAAAATAAACCGCAAAAAATCTGTAGCAAGGCATTTGTTTTGATAGGAAGCTGGGACTATCAGCAAGAAGCTGTAACTAGAGACCAGAAGGTAGGAAGGAAAATTACCAGAGTTCTGATGAATAATTAATAAATATAAAGCTTTTGTTTAAATAATTCCATCTCTTTTTAACTGTACATCCCCACTACCAGAGTTGGGAACCCACAGGGACAGGTTACATCAATTCCTGCTGCCCTACCCAAATCCAGAGTATTGCTCTGTCTAATTACTGATTAGTTAGCACTGCTATCTCACAGTGCTAGGGCTCCAAATTTAATTCCCAGCTTGGACCACTGTCTGTGCGGAATTGGCAAATTCTCCCCACGTCTGCGTGGGTTTCCTCCTACGGTCCAAGAGACATGCTGGTTAGGTGCCTTGGCCATGCTAAATTCTCCCACGGTGTACCTGAACGGCACCGGAGTGTGGGTATTTGACACTAACTTCATTAAATAGTCTTCCATTAACAATGAAAAGTTTATTTATTAGTCACAAGTAGGTTTACATTCACACTGTAACGAAGCTACTGTGAAAATTCCCTAGTCGTCACACTCCAGCACCCGTTCAGCTACACTGAGGGAGAATTTAGCATGGCCAGTGCACCTAACCAGCAAGTCTTTCCGACTGTGGGAGGAAACCAGAACACCAGGAGGAATCCCATGCAGACACAGGGAGAACATGCAAACTCCACATAGATAGTAACAGAAGCTGGGAATTGAACCCAGGTTCCTGGCGCTGTGAGGCAACAGTACTAACCACTGTGCCACCCTTGAGACACTAAATTTTTTTTTGAAAAAACAAGCATTGGAGTGTGGCGGCTAGGGAATTTTCATAGTAACTTCATTACACTGTTAATGTAAGCTTACTTGTGACACTAATAAACGTTTAACTTAAAAAAAACAGGCTCGGGACTGTTGCAGCTAGGAATTTCAGAGCAACTGAAATTAATTTATTAGTAATTAAAAAAGTACAAGGACCAGGCAGTACAAATCTCTCCCCCTCTCTCACCCAGGAATTCACAGGGACCTTTCAATGAGTCAGTAGGGTTATGAAACATTGCTCAAAAGCGCTTCTCTTTATTTTCTCCGATAGAGGGGAGTGATAGTCGCGTTGAACCCTAGTCCTTTGCAACGTGCAGAGCCCTTTTTTGGAAGGGGAAATGGTGCTGCGAGTCTGACAGAGTGCAGAGCACGCCTCAGGCTGTGTGCTGAGCGGGCACACACCAAAGTGAGAGCCCAAAAAGTTAATGGTCAGAAAGAAAATTGACCAAGATATTGTTTAAACTCAAAAAACTGCAATCAAAAAAAAAAGTTTGAACTTAATAAAAAGTCGTGGTAAACTTTTTGTTTTGTGTACACTTTTTGAGAGTTTGGGAAGGGTTGAGAGGGAGGAAGCGGGGGGGAACACACATGTTGCAGTTGGGTTGTGAGTACCCTCAGTCCTTACCTGATAGCCAAACTGGTTACAAGGGAAGCCCAGGACCACGAAGCGATGGGGGTAGCGGTTCTGGAGCTCGTTGAGCTGGGTGAAGTCCCGGGTGGTCGTACCTCAGAGGGAAGCCACATTCTCGATCAGAACCACCCTCCCTCGGTAGATGTTGAAGTCCAACTTCTCCCCGGCCAGGGTGACGGCGCTGAGGTCGTAGAAAGACTTAACGCCTTGAGCCATCGCTGCTTTGGGTGTTTCTGCGAGACAGGTCCCAAAGGTATAAGCGCCACCTGATCCCACACAGGTACAAAGGATTCTGTGTCTTTTTGCAATGACTTTGCAAAAAAAAAAGAAAACATCAGCTCCTCCCTCTTCCTCCTCCCACCCTCCAAATATTCAATGATTTAACTCCCCACAATCGCAGGAAACAGAGACACGTCTCAGATCCTGGCAACCATCCAATTCTGACATTACAACCACAATCTTCATCATATCCAGAACCCACTTTATTTTATAATGTGTGACTTTAACCTCGTGGTGTGAGACTTCTTACTGCACTTTATTTTCAACCATTTTCTGTTGCAGTTTAAAACTTTATAAACAGAATGAGGAGGGGCGAAGTGGTTCAAGGAATGTTAAAATTAAAACTTTGGCAAACCTGGAAAGAAATTGGAAAATTCGAGCATTGGGTTTTTATTTAAAAAAAGACAAACAATTGAATAAAATCCCCCCAAAACCCAATCCCAACCCCGCCATCCCCCCCAACCAGAAACTCAATGGAAATTAGTGTTTCCTGCGTGTTTTATCTTTTTCACCCAGCAGGGTAACTGAGTCAAAAGGGGAAAATGCTGGAAAATGTAGCATCTGTAAGGAGAGAAAAGAGCTGGCATTTGGAGTCCAGATAATCCTTTGTGGGTAATTGAGTCAATTCAACTCAAGGGGGGAGGGTCAATGACTTCATAAGATCCCTACAGCGCAGAAGGAGGTTATTCAATCCATCCATTCTTCACAGACTTTCTGACGGAGTGTCTTACCCAAGCCCTCTCATCCCACCCTATCACCGCATCCCCACACATTCACTGTAGCTAATCCCCCTTTCCTGCACATCTTTGGACACTGACAGGCAATTTAGCATGGCTAAGCCACCTAACCTAGGATACTGAGGGACAATTTAGCACAGCCAATCCATCTAACTTGCACATCTGGGGGCAATAAGGGACAAGTTAGCATGGCCATTCCATCTTACCTGCACATCTGGGAACACTAAGGGGTAATTCAGAATGGCCAATCCAACTCACCTGCACATCTGGGGACACTAAGATGCAATTTAGCACAGCCAATCCACCCAACTTGCATGTTTTTGAACACTAAGGGTGACACAGTAGCGCAGTGGTTAGCACTGCTGCTTCACAGCTCCAGGGACCTGGCTTTGATTCCTGGCTTGGCTCAGTGTTTGTGTGGAGTTTGCACATTCTCCTCTTGTCTGCATGGGTTTGCTCCGACTTTCTCCCACAGTCCAAAGATATGCGGGTTAGGTTGATTGACCATGCTAAAATTGCCCCTTAGTGTCCTGAGATGCGTAGGTTAGAGGGATTAGTGGGTAAAATATGTAGGGATTTGGGAATAGGGCCTGGATGGAATTGTGATTGGTGTGGACTCAATGGGCCAAATGGCCTCTTTCTGTATGGTAGGGTTTCTATTCTATTCTAATTTAACATGGCCAATCCACTTAACCTGCACATTTTTGGAGTAAGCACTGTAAGAAGCCTGACAACACCAAGTCAAAATCCAATAGGTTTATTTGGTAGCACGAGCTTTCGGAATGCTGCTCCTTTCTCAGATGAGTCGGCTCACCTAATGAAGGAGAAGCGCTCCAAAAGCTCGTGCTACCAAATAAACCTGTTGGACTTTTACCTGGTGTTGTGAGACCAGTTATTGTGCCCACTGCAGTCCAACATCGGCATTTCCACATCATCTTTGGACTGTGGGAGGAAACTGAAGCATGTGGATGAAACCCATGCAGACACAGGGAGAATGTGCAAACTCCACACAGACAGTGTGTGACCAGGATTGAACCCGAGTCCCCAGTGCTGTGAAGCAGCAGTGCTAACCACTGTGCCACTTGAGTGCTCTGTTGGCTTTTTTTGTTGTTTAATGTTTTAAATTTCATTTGTGTTTTTTTTGTTTAATACAGTACCCTTTTATCCCCTTTAATTTGCTCCTCAGATCATTTGATTTAGTTTAATTGACCAATCACTTAATTTTAAAATCAAAGCTCCCTTTACCACACCCATCCTGGGCAGGTATGAACTCCTAGTGGGAGTCAATCTTACCGCAATGTTTGTTACACAGGTCGTTGAGGCAACTTATTTACACAACTTATTTCTCTGATACAAGTCTGCAACAGAGATTAACAGCTCAGGTCAAATCACCTCGAAAAATATGGACTTCAGTTTCCCAAGGGAGTGTGTTGATTAGAATTATTTGCTGCACTTAAAGATTAAAAAATTTGCTTGTGATAGCAAACTGAATAGTTTTGTTTCTGGCTGAGTGCTAAGGTTTAAGCAACCCTCCTCCTACCCTGTCTTGATGGCTTTATTTTATTCATTCAAGGGACATAGGCATTGCTGGCTGGGCCAGCATTTACTGTCCACCCCTACTTGCCCTTTAACTGTGTGGGCCATGTCAGTGGGCATTTGACAGTCAACCACATTGCTATGACTCCAGACTCACATGTAGGCTGGACCAGGTTAAAGACAGCAGATTTCCTTCCCCAAAGTGAACCAGATGGGTTTTTCCTGACAACCGACAACAGTTTCATGGTCATCGATAGATTCTTAATTTCCAGATTTCTTTTCACTGAATTCACTTCCACCATCTGCCGTGCTGGGATTCGAACCCGGGTCACCAGAACATTAGCTGAGTTTTAAGATTAATAGCCTAACGATAATACCAATTAGGCAGTGCCTCCCCTCCATAGCTTAATGGGAGTAAACAAACTTGCCTGCAAAACCGAAGCAGGTTTGATGACTAGATTGCACCATTACAGATTCAGACCTGCAGTGACAATAAGATCAATACTTAACGACACGACTGAACAATGTAGCTAATGGTGTACTTCACAATTGCATCAGGACCTGGCAGCTCTTTCTGTTGACTGATCAAACACCAGACAATATGTCTTGTTGGATAATAAGTCTGCTGATCATCAATTTTGTCCATCTTTTCTTCCTCCTTCTCAGGCAGTTCCCAGGGACTGACGTAACTTTCTTTCATCTGGGGTTGTGGCGACTAAAGTGTCCAATGCTGGATCCGTACACTCTGCTACAGGTGGGATAGGTATTGTTTGATCTGGGTGAGCAGACCGGCAGTAGGATGCACAGATTTTTGTCTGCCCTTTCTACTGTTTGTGCTTGGCCTTGGAGAGATGCTGGAACTGGCACACAAACTTCCAACAAACAAGTCTTTGGGGCTGTATTCACACTCTGGCTCCTTACATTAGGCTGATCTTTTGCTACACTGTAGCTACAATTGTAACACTACATTCTATACCCCCTCCTTCTTGATGCATGGCAGGCTTTGGTGGTACAGCGCGCAAGAAACAATACTTTTCACTATATACAAATACATGTGACAATAATAAATCAAATCAAATGAAATGGCAGTGGCACAGTGGTTAGCACTTCTGCCCCACAGCGCCACGGACCTGGGTTTGATTCCAACCACGGGTTAATGACTGTGTGAAGTATGCACATTCTCCCCATGTCTGTATGGGTTTCCTCTGGGTGCTTTGGTTTCCTGCAACATTTCAGAAATGTGCAGTTTGATTCCAACCACGGGTTAATGACTGTGTGAAGTTTGCACATTCTCCCCATGTCTGTATGGGTTTCCTCTGGGTGCTTCGGTTTCCTGCAACATTTCAGAAATGTGCAGGTTACTTGGATTGGCCATTATAAATTGCCCCTTAGTGTCCAAAGATGTGCAGGTTAGGTGGCTTCGTCATGCTAAATTACCGTTAATGTCAAAAGACACGTATATTAGGTGGATTACTCATCTAGTGGTTAAGGGATGGGGCAGGGAAATGGACCTGGATAAGATGCTCTTTCAATGCAGGCACAATGGGCCAAATGGCCTCCTTCTGCACTGTAGGAATTCTTCGGTTCTCAGCTCTGCTTGGAGGAAAGAGGGTAATTTTATTTCTTTAATGAGATGTGGGCATCGCTGGAAAGACCAGCATTTGTTGCTCATCATAAATTGCCCCGGAACTGAGTGAGTTGGTAGGCTATTTTAGGGGGCATCTAAGAGTCAACTGATGATGAAGGCGGCTGGGAGAGGTGCTAGAAGTGTCCGTTAAGTGATTGGAATGTGTGAATGGCAGAACAGAACAGGTTGTTAATGGACTACCTGAGGAATGTGGTAGTTGCCTCGGAAATGGGGTTCAGGGCAAGATGGAGAGAGCGAGAATGGAGAAGTGTAAAAATGGATGAATGAGATGAAAGGAAGAAACAAAATAAAATAAATGGAAATTGGGTGAAGATGGAGGGGAGGGGAGGTTGAAAATGAGACTGAAAGCTTACTGTATTAATTTAAATATTCATGCAAAGCAACACAGTGGAATCCTTGATGAATTTTATTTGTAAACATCTGTGAATAAAATCATGATTTCCGACAGCAGTTAATTATAATCATTTCAAGTCAAATTGTACATGTTCCTTCACAAATACAGTCATTAAGAAAATTAGGGTGCTTTTACTCAACATTATCACTTTCATTTGACTCTTCCAAGCAGAGTGAAGAACATTCAGATGTTGATTACTCATACACACAGGTACCGTCATCCTCATCCAGTGTCCCAAAATCCAGAAGGACCCAGAAACCGGCTACATTAGAAGTTGCCGTTCTGGTTAACAATATGAATCGAGCCCTATTCTCCATTTTTCATTCTTTGTGTTTTGTGAGTACGCGCTAGGCCAAGGATCCAAAATCCATAAAATCTTCAAATCCGGCACATATCTGGTCCTGAGCTTCTTGGATACAGGGTCTGGTACCTCAGAACAAACTCAAAGCACAAGTATTCAAAACATCAGGTTCAAACAAATAGCCATATAACAGTGAACCACAGAATTAGTTCAAACTTAATCATGAACGTTGTATTCTTACACTGCGGGGGTGAAAAGCAATTGATAAACTCTATCAACTGAGCATTAATGTTTGAAGTTATGAACATAAGAATTAGGAACAGAAGTAGGCCGTCTGGCCCCTCGAGCCTGCTCAATGAGGAGTGGTATGGTGGCGCAGCGATTAGCACTGCTGCCTCACAGCGCCAGGGACCCAGGTTTGGGCCACTGTCTGTGCGGAATCTGCACATTCTACCTGTGTCTGCATGAGTTTCCTCTGTGTGCTCCTGTAGTCTAAAGGTATGTGGGCTAGGTGGATTGGCCACATTGAACTGTCCCTTAGTGACAGGGAGACTAGCTGGTGTTATGGTTTGTGAAGACTTGATGGGCCGAATGGCCTCCTTCTGCACTATAGGATTCTATAATGATTTTAAGATCATGGCTGATCTTTTCGTGGACTCAGCTCCACTTACCTGCCTGCTCACCATAACCTTCAATTCTTTTACGGTTCAAAAAATCTACCTTTGCCTCAAAAGTTTTCGATGAGGTAGTCTCAACTGCCTCACTGGGCAGGGAGTTCCACAGATTCACAACCCTTTGGGCGGAGGAGTTGCTCCTTATCTCAGTCCTAAACCTGCTCCCCCTTTACTTTGAGGCTATGAAGAAATATATAATGTTGACACTGTGGAAAAGCATATTCTGGACACCAGATTACCACTTGAACTAAAAACAGAAGAAAGCCTTATTTTCTTCAGAAATATTGGGTTCTTAGCAAAACGCCATTGGCATTGATCAAACACAATCTCCAATCAGTTTTACTAGTGGTCCATTATTGTCTTTCTCTTCAGAACACCAAAGTCTGTTCAAAATCCACAAAATCCCTACTGTGCAGAATGAGGCCATCGAGTCCGCACTAACCACAATCCCACCCAGCCTCTATCCGCATAACCCTACTTACTTACCCTACTAACTCCTGACACTAAGAGGCAATTCGGCGTGGCTAATCCACCTAACCTGCACATCTTTGGACTGTGGGAGGAAACCAAAGCACCCAGTGGAAACCCAGGCAGACACGGGGAGAACGTGCAAACTCCACAAAGACAGTGACCCAAGTCAGGAATTGAACCCATGTCCCCGGCACTGAGAGGCAGCAGTGCTAACCACTGTCCCACCATACAACCCCCACTGAATATCCGCTGAATATTGTGTCACACTGTTGCAAAAGGGATTTTACTCAAATTTGAGGCAGCAATATTAAAAGAGAATTACAAAGCAGTCGGAATGAGAGAACTCAATGCACAGGATATCCAGCGCTGAGGACACATGGTGTCACACTGCTTAGCACTACTGGCTCTTAGCACCAGGGATCCAGGTTCAATTCCTGGCCTGGGTCACTGTCCATGTGGAGCGTGAACATTCTCCCCGTGGCTGCGTGGGTTTCCTCCAGGTTCTCCTCCCACAGTCCGGAGATGTGCAATTTTGGTGGATTGGCCATGCTAAATTGCTCCCTTGGTGTCAGGGGGATTAGCAAGATAAATAGATGGGGATAGAACCTGCATGGGATTGTTATTGGTGCAGGCTTGATGGGCTAAATAGCCTCCTTTTGCATTGTAGAGATTAGAATTTTATAACAATTCTGCAGCATTCAAAGTGTTAGTGTGCAAAAAAAAATCATCTAACTTCACATGAAGTGTAAAGTAAAAGCTACAATGGAAAATAGTTTGAATGGACTGGAATATAGTTGTCCCATAGAAAATGGGTTATGTACTTTTCTATTTCAGACATGTAGAAAGTCAATGGTATTAAATGAGAGAAAGTTATGGCAGTTGTTTGCTTACTCACAGCAATAAACATCCAACAGTTCTAAGATTTGTAATGAAGGCAGGAAAACTTTGGAGTAAATTAGAGAAACTAAAACACACATGAAGACAACATTATGCTAAAACGTTATTCAGATCTAACAGGGCAGTGCGAGACATCAGTAGAGATCATCATTCATTTCTTAAGCGTCTTTCAAGATACAAAATCTAAACCGAGAAGATCACCTTCTGACGGTGTCAACATATAACATAAATATGGCACAGTGTTTAGCACTGCTACCTTACAACCCCAGGGACCTGGGTCCAATTCTGACTTTGAGTGACTATCTGTACAGAGATTCTTCCCCGTGTCTGTGTCGATTTCCTCCCACAGTCCACTTGGGTGGATTGGCCATGCTGAATTGTTCCTTAGTGTCCAAAGATGTGTAGGTTAGGAGGATTGGCCATTGAAAATTGCCCATTAGTGACCAAAGATGTGTAGTTAGGTGGAGTGGCCATACTAAATTACCTCTTGGTGTCCGAAGATGTATAGGTTAGGTGGATTGGCCATGGTAAATTGCCCTTTAGTGTCCAAAGATATGCAAGTTAGGTGGATTGGCCAATATAAATTACCTCTTAGTGTCCAAAGATCTGTAGGTTAGGTGGATTGGCCACAGTAAATTACTCTTTTGTGTCCAAAGATGTGCAAGTTAGGTGATTGGCTATGATCAGTGCACAGAGTTACAGCGGTAGGACAGGGAAGTGGGTCTAGATCTTTCAGAGGATCAACGCAGACTCGAATGAATCCACTGCAGGGATTCTGTGGACATTACAGATGTCATAACCTCAATCTTTTTTAGTTGGTTTCCTAAATAGAGTAAGACGTACGTAGACATGCTGAGTTCAAAAGTTCTTAACTGGGTAACATGACAAACAAAGCACTTTTGGTGTGCTTGGTCAAAAGTATATTGAAAGCAATCTGAAGAAACTAATTACACAAACATGGGTGGAGGGGTAAATCCCAGGAAATTGTCATGACACATAATTCACCGTGAAACCAACGGTGGCACACGCTATCCAGAAGGGGCTGCTCACATACAAAACAAATACTGAAATAGCAGTCATGTCGAAACTGGTCTACCATCCGTCAAACAAGAATCACAGCACAGGAACTGTACACGATTGCACGGTGGGCAAGCCAAGTCCAAGAAGTGGTTGAGCCACAGAGCTGGGACAATAATACAACACCTACTGGAATCAACTGGAAGAATTAGTCCAACTCGAGAGAGATGCAGGATTCAGGAGAACATTTACGGTGGCACAAAATAGCAGCAGGCAACCAGGTCTTGAATTCTTGAGGCATGATTCAGACCACCGAACTGGGCTGTGTCTTGCTACGTCTCTAGCACCAACAAGCTTTGTGTGAGGCATCCATCCTGTCGGTTTTGCTGTCTTCTTCCTCCAAATCAGCTATACCAAGTTCATCGGGGGTTGACAGTCGAAGCCCATCAAGTTCCTTCTTATGGGCCTGTAGCACTAGTTCTGTTAATCTAGTAAACGACTGTGGAGTAAGAACACACCAGAAGACCGCAGGATTAGCAAAAGCAACAGATCAACTTCAATTTCTAAACTGTTAAAGACATGCATGTAGAAACGAGAGGCAGGAGTAGGTCATTCGGCCCTTCAAGCCTGCTCTGCCACTCAGCTTGATCTCAGTCAGAAATCTCACAACATCAGGTTGAAGTCCCAACAGGTTTACTTGGAGTCATGAGCTTTTGGAGCACTGCTCCTTCATCAGGTGAATGAAGAGGTAGATTTCACTCACTTGATGAAGGAGTAGTGCTTCAAAAACTCGTGATTCCAAATAAATCTGTTGGACTTTAACCTGGTGGTTGGAGACTTCTCACTGTTCCCACCCTAGTCCATGGTGGAGGCACCATTTTGATCATGGATGATCATTGAATTCAAATCCTGATCCCGCCTTTCCCCCACATTCCTTGATCTCTTTGAACCTAAGAGCTATATCTAATTTCTTCTTGAAATCACTCAATGCTTTGGCCTCAACTACTTTCTGTGGTAGTGAATTCCACACACTCACCACTCTCTGGGTGAAGAAATTTCTCCTCACTTCAGTTCGAAAAGGTTTATTCCTTATCCTCAAATTGTGACCCCTACTTCTGGACTCCGTCACCATGGTACACGCATATGTCTACTGTTTAAGTTTATTTATTATTGTCACAAGTAGGCTTACCTTATTGAAGTTACTGTGAAAATCCCTTAGTTGACACACTCTGGTGCCTGTTCGGAGGGAGAATGTAGCATGGCCAATGCACCTAACCAGTATATCTTTTGCACTGTGGAAGCAAACCTGAACACCAGAGAAAATCCACGCAGACACGGGAAGAATGTGTAGACTCCACACAGATAGTGACCCAAGCCAGGAATTAAACCCAGATCCCTGGCACTGTGAGGCAGCAGTGCTAACCACTGTGGTGTAATACTGTCCATTACACACATCAAAGAAAGTTGCATTTCAACACATTGTTACATTGAGTTACATTCAACAAATTACATTGAGCAATGAAATAACTCTGTGCTGAAGCAACATTCGTTCTTGAAAAAGTCTTCGTTTTCAAACAATCTCAAACATAGTTTCATTGAAGGAAATCAGTGTAAAAAGTAAACAGGATTTGTCAGTGCAGTTAAATAATAGTTCCTGCTTGCCACACACATGGGTGGATTCATATCCTGACTAAGGATTTTACAAGGAACTGGGGTAAACAAGAGGGGCCAAATGGCCTCTTTCTATGTTGTAAAAGTGATTAGTTCTGTTATGGGCGCTATAGTAATGTCTAATCTTTCAGGGGAAGTCTTCAAGACAATTTAAATAATGAACAGTATAATCAATACAAGAACAAGAATGAAGAACAAAAATATTTACATTTTATATTCAATATTTGCACTTACCGTTGAACTTTCAATGTCCGTATCTAACAATTATATCAGGAACTTAAACTTGTATGAGGAGGGATGCAAGTCAGTGGATGGTCAGAGTGTTTTTTTCCCATGGTAAAAATGTCAATTATTAGGGGACATAGGTTTAAGGTAAAAGAGAGAAGGTTTAAAGGAGATGTAAGAATTTTTTACAGTTTGAAAGGAGTGCTGGTTAGGTGCATTGGCCATGCGAAATTCTCCCTTACTGTGCCACACTCCCACTGGAGCGTGCCGACTAGGGGACTTTCACAGTAACTTCATTGCAGTGTTAATGTAAGCCTACTTGTGACACTAATAAATTAACTTAAACAGTTTGCGTATACAATGGTGGGGAAGTCCAGAACTAGGGGTCATAGTTTGAGCATAAGGGCTAAACCTTTTAAAACTGAGGTAAGGGGAAATTTCTTGACCCAGACGATGGTGAATGTGTGGAATTCGCTACCACAGAATGCAGTTGAGGGCAAAACGTTGTTTGATTTCAAGAAGAAATTAGAGATAGCTCTTGGGGCGAAAGGGATCAAAGGATATGGGGGGGAGGAGGTGATCAGATCATTGAATTTGATGATCAGCCATGATTAAAATGAATGGTGGAGCAGGCTCGAGGGTGGTAAGTGCCTGGAATGCGCTTCCAGAGGAAGTGACAGAAGCAGATAAAATAGAATGTTTAAGAAGTATCTTGACAAAAACATGAATAGGTAGGGAAGAGTGGGATAGAGACCACATAGAGGTGAAAGGTCATTAGTTTAAAAGGGCAACATGTGTTGGCACAGGCTAGGGAGGGCCAAAACTCCTGTTCCTGCAATGTACTGTTCTTTGCTCTTTGGTACGACTTGCATGGGTTAAGAGAGAGCGTAAAAGAGGATATTTTCAATAGGGCATTTTAAATTTAGTCTGTGTTTTGATAGGAAGAAAGGGGAATGGGGTGGTTAGGGAAGAGGGGTCACTAATTTAAAATGATCACTTAGACAAAAAGATTTGGAGCAATATCTTTACGTAGACGGTTGCTGAAGCATGGAATGTTTTTGTACAGCTTGAGGAAGATGCCTAGGTTATGGACCATGGAAGGGGGGGGGACAAGTAATGGGGTGAAATTATTGTGGGATTACTACGGTATTTCTATAAAGTATACGTATGTTTAGTGAGTCATTTATTTAATTGTCTTAGTGTATAGTCATCCTGTTGTATATATTTGGCAGCAAAAAGCGAACTATTATGGGCCAAATGGCCTCCTGTATTGTGAATATTTTACATTTTTGTGATTATAAGACTTTCACTGACCTCTTTAATGTTATAATTGGTGCAGGCACTTGTTTCAAAGAAGTCCATTCCATATTCCTTTGCAAGCTATGGAAGGATAGAAAAAAACATTCGATCTGGCGATGAATATGATATTAAACACATCCAGGCACATACTAAAAAAATGAGACAACATAACACGAGGTCATGCACTTTGTGCACATTGATTTGAGTGTCTGAAATCTGTTGGGGAATCTGCTCAGACACTGACTAACTCAGGATGCGCTAGTTAAAGACACTACAACGTTCAATTTTTAAAAGCGGCATCTCGGTCTTTTGGCTGAGATGCAAATGAGATCAAGCCTTAGAGGAGGAGCTGTGCCTACTGTAATCAGCTCGGATCATGTAGATCAAGCCCAAGACAGGAGGTGAGAACTCTGTCTTGTCAGCTTGGACCGGGAATGTCTGAACGCACTGAGACTCTGAATTGGACTTCATTTGATTGAATTGGAATAAAAACATTAAAAAAAAGACACTACAACGCTAAAACAAATTTTGCACTCAATTGGATACCAGTTAACAACATCAATTTTAACTTACAACGTTTAATTAGCTTTTTTTTAAAACTTTTGGGTGGCACAGTGGCAAAGTGGTTAGCATTGCTGCCTCACAATGCCAGAGACCCAGGTTCAGTTTGGCCTCGGGTCACTGTCTGTGTGGAGTTTGCACGTTCTCCCCATGTCTGTGTGGGTTTCCTCCAGGTGCTCTGATTTCCTCCCACAGTCCAAAGATGTGCAGGCTAGGTGGGTAGCTATGCTATAATGTATAGCATTATGGGGAGAGACTAGGATTGCATCTGAGTCAAGGCAGTGCTTTGTAAAGATAATTTAAATATCTTCACTGGACCAGGAAGCCAAGTTCCCCAGCTGGATCCTCAGTTGTATTATGTAGTAACCATAGACTGAATTTCATTTATAGATTTCATTTATAGAAGTCTTAAGAAGTTCAGAGATTGTAGATATATTTTGGAACATGGGGTAATTTCTAATATAAACTGAGTGTGTGTTTAGTGACTCATTGTCTTAGACTATAGTAGTTCTGTTTGAATGTATTTACCTTTAACTTAATCAAAGAGAATCCTTATAATGTAGAGGGGGACCATTCAGCCCATTGAGTCTGCACTGAGTCTCCGACAAGCACCCCACCTAGGCTCAATCTCTGTAACTCCACATAGTCACTTCGCTAATCCCAACACATATATCTTTCGATATTAAGGGGCAATTTAGCATGGCCAATCAATGGTGGCACAGTGGCTAGCACTGCTGTACCACAGTGCTTGGAATCCAGGTTTGATTCCGGTCTCAGGTCACTGTCTGTGTGGAGTTTGCACATTCTTCCCGTGTCTGCCTGGGTTTCCTTGGTGCTCCAGCTTCCTCCCACACTCCAAAAATGTGCAGGTCAGGTGGATAGGCCATGCTAAATTGCCCCTTAGTGTTAGCAGGACTAGCTAGGGTAAATGCATGTGGTTATGGGGATAGGGCCTGGGTGGGATCGTAGTTGATGCAGGTTCGATGCACTGAATGACCTCCTTCTGCACTGTAGGGATTCTATGAACATAACCCACACATCTTTGGATTGTGGGAGGAAATTGGAGCACCCAGAGGAAACCCACGCAGACACGGGGAGAATATGCAGCCTTGACACAAGACAGTCATCCGGAATTGAACCTGGATCCCTGGCGTTGTGAGGCTGCCATTGTGCTGCCCTAACGAATTAATAAATTGCGTTTAATGATTGTGATACAATGACTGGACTGGTTAGTCTCACTGGAATTTCATGTGGCTTCTCACAGCAAAATTATACAGCACCACGAACCGGAGTTTCAAGTTGCAACACCTTTTGCAAACAACATCAGCTCAATTCATGGCATAGCATAGGAAAAATGATACAGTGCTACACACACTGTAAAAAGAGGCCCAGCTAGGGATCTCAGTCTTTGCTGGGAGCTGCAGTGCACCAACACAGGAATCAGCAGCATCTACTCTGATAAATGTAGGGTAGGGGAATGGACAATTAGGGATGGGATAGCATTTACTCAACTGGTGAGGTGTTGGGAATTGTCTCCACTGTATTTCAGCTCTTTTACTGCGCTTGTCCATAACGCAGGAATTGCAATACAACCAACCACAAAGAAAGAAAAAAAGAATCACCCATCATTTTAATTCTCCCTAGGGGTCAGTTAGCTCAGTTTTATTTTTCATTAATCCTCCATGTCATGTGAGTATTGTTGGCAAGGCCGACATTTGTTAGCCATCCCTAATTGTCCTTGAACTGAGTAGCTTGCAAGGTCACTCAGAGGACAGTTACGAGTCAACTGCATTGCAATGGGCTTGCAATCAAATATAGGCCAGACCAGGTAAGGATGGCAGATTTCCTTCCCTAAAGACATTAATGAACCAGAAACCAATTAATGATTGTTCCATGGTCACCATGATTGAAAGCTGCTTTATATTCCAGATTCTATCACACTTCCTGCTGCCTTGGCAAAGCAGCCAGCATAATCAAAGACCCCATGCACCCCAGACATTCTCTCTTCCATTTTCCATCGGGAAAAAGGTACAAAATTCTGTGATCAGATATTAATCAACTCAAAAACTGCTTCTTCCCAGCTGTCATCAGACTCTTGAATGGATCTATCATATATTAAGCTGCTCTTTCTCCGCATCCTAGCTATGACTGTAACACTATGTTCTGCATCCTCTTCTTTCCTTCTCCCCTAAATACTCTATGAAAGGTATACTTTGTCTGGATAGCACATAAGGATCAATACTTTTCCCTGGTTCCCAAAACATGTGACCATGATCATAGAATCCCTACAGTGCTTTAAGAGGCCCTTTGGCCCATCAAGTCTGCACTGACAATAACCCACCCAGGCCCTATCCCCATAACTACCCTGCTAATCCCCCTGATACTAAGGGGCAACTTGGCACAACCAATCCACCTGACCTGCACATCTTTGGACTATGGGAGGAAATCGAAGCACCCAAAGGAAACCCATGCAGACATGGGGAGAACGTGCAGACTCTGCACAGACAGTGACCGAGGCTGGAATTGAACTCGAGTTCCTAGTATTGTGAGGCAGCAGTTCAATAATAAATCAAATCAAATCACACTTTTGTTAATTGAATTAACTCTGCCAGCTACTATGGTGGAATTTGAAGTTCCAGGCAGCACAGTGGCACAGCTTTTAACATTGCTGCCTCACAACACCAGGGACCCGGATTCGATTCCGGCCTCAGGTCACTGTCTGTGTGGAGTTTGCACATTCTCCCCGTGTCTGCATGAGTTTCCTCCGGGTGCTCCAGTTTCCTCCCACAGTCCAAAGATATGTGGGTTAGGTGGATTGGCTGTGCTAAATTGCTTCCTAGTGTCAGGAGGAACAGCAAGGTAAATGCATGGGATTACAACACAGACTTGACAGGCCAAATGGCCTCCTTCTGTGCTGTAGGGATTCTATGATTCCCTGTGCAGTGAAGCAGTCGAGGCTATCTCACTGAATGTTTTCAAGGCAAAGATAGATGGATTTTTGAATAGTAAAGTTAGGTCGATTGGCCATTCTAAACTCACCCTACTGTCGGGAGGATTAGCGGGGGAAATAAGGTTGCAGGAATGGGGCCTGGGTCAGATTGTGGTCGGTACAGACTCGATGGGCCAAATGGCCCCCTTCCGTGCTGTAGGGATTCTATGATCCATTTCCCCAGAGCATCAGTCTGGGCTTCTGGATTACCAGTCCAGTGACATTAGTCATTAGTTGATAAGTATATGGAAGAGAAGGGAATGGTTTAGTTTGGAGGGTCATTGCTTTTTATATTGGTCGGCGCAACATCGAAGGCCGAAGGGCCTGTTCTGTGCTGTAATGTTCTATGTTCTATTACCACTACACCACCGCCTACCCCACTCCCCACCCCCAGCGCAGGTCTGATCCCTGCTCCAGCTGAGATAGACATAGGCCCTCTCTCTCCTCATTTTGTCCTTGAGAGTGGAAGGCACCCAGCACTGACAAAACAAAATTGCCAAGAAAAATTGTGTGGGATATCAGCAGGCAAGGAGGTGCCTTCAGGCAGAACCCACAGAACGGGATGGAACGTATGACCCAGAAAGCACTTACCTTGTGACCTTGTTCTGCACCCACTTGTCTTTTCTGTTCCTCGTCTATCTTGTTGGCTATGAGAATTTTCTGAACTCCGTCAGGTGCGTACTGCCCAGGAAACAACATAATGGGAGCAATCCATTAAACACAGACAATGGATTCCTGACGTTCCAATATTTATTCAAAGAAAGGAGTACTCTTTCCTCTCCTACCTCATCAACATCGCTGGCCCATTTCATAATATGTTGAAAGGAGCGTTCGCTTGTAATATCGTACACCAGAAAGATACCCTATAAATGAAGGGGAATAAATCAGATTTGTTACGGGTGTTAGTGGAAAATGAGTCACACTCACAGCGGTGACCATATCATGTCCATAATTCACCTTAGCTGGCATGATCTTCGACTTTGGATAGCTGGAAGTTGCTACGAGACCCGTGCCTTTAAGGTCACTGATCAAGAACTGCAAATCCAGCTAAGTATACAGCCACTTGTATACAGAAGGTGGTTGTGACTGCAGACTCCAGCGTATGGCTGGGTATTATGGTTCATATTGCCAGTGTGACACCACATATGTGATGGGGCAGCACAGAGGCACAGTGGTTAGCACTACTGCCTCACAGTGCCAGAGACCTGGGTTCAATGCCGGCCTCGGGTCACTGTCTGTGTGGAGTTTGCATATTCTCCCCCTGTCTGCATGGGTTTCTTCCGGGGTGCTCTGGTTTCCCCCCGCACTCCAAAAATGTGCAGGTTAGGTGAATTGGCTGTGTCAAATTGCCCCATAGTGTTCCAAGATGTATAGGTTAAGTCGATTGGCCATGCTAAATTGCCACTTAGTGTTCCGAGATGTGTAGGTTAAATGGATTGGCCATGCTAAATTGCCCCTTAGTGTCCAAGCATGTGCAGATTAGGTTGCTTGACCATGCTTAATTGCCCCATAATACTGGAGCATTAACAGGACAAATACATGGAATTACAGGAATAGGTGGGATTGTTGTCGGTGCAAACTTGAATGGCCTCCTTCTGCAATGTAGAATTTTATGGTTTTTTTCCTCCCCTGTGTACTCTATGAATGGTATGCGTTGTCTGTATAGTGTGCAAGAAACAATACTTTACACTATATGTTAATACATGTGACAATAATAAATCAAATCAAATTACCATTTTCTGTGACTGACTTTACACTCTAGATTTATTAACTGAGTTTAAATTCCACCAGCTACCATTGTCCCCAGAGCATTAGCCTGAGGAATACCACTCCAGTGACATTACTACCGTGCCACGCTCTCCCCTTCAGAACGCAGAGCATAATGTACAGCTTACCTGGGCCCGCCGGTAGTACTGCTTTGTGATCGTCTGGTACCGCTCCTGTCCTGCGGTGTCCCTGAGAAAACAATGTAGACGGATGAAATAAGCATTAAAATCATAATTGCCATACTTGGAAAATACTTCAAAGTCAGTAAAAGGAAAGGGATAGCCGTCAACTTCAGGAAGTGTAGTGGAGGACATGCCTGTCTACATCAACAGGAACAAAAGTTGAAATTGTCAAGAGCTTTAAGTTTCCAGGCGTCCAGATCACCAACAATCTGTCCTGGTCCTTCCACACCAAAACTATAGTTTAAAAAGCCCACCTTACTTTCTCAGGAGGCTCAGAAAATTTGGCATGTCCACTGTGACTCTCACGAATTTTTACACATGCACCATGAAAGCATCCTTTCCAGATGTTTTACAGCTTGATAAAATGACTGCGAATGCTGGAATCCGAAACCAAAAGAGAAAATGCTGTAAAATCTCATCAGGTTTGGCAGCACCTATAAGAAAAGAGCCTTGACAAAGGACCATCTGGACTCGAAACATCAGCTCTTTTCTCTCCTTACAGATGCTGCCAGACCTGTTAAGATTTTCCAGCATTTTCTCTTTTGGTTTTACAGTTTGGTATGGCTCCTGCGCTGACCAAGACCAGAATAACTTGAAGTAGGAAACCATTATCATAAATTTTAATGTTGTGGTAGGGAGGAGGAAAGGAATTTATTGTTGCATATGGTCCTGGATAGAAACAAGGACAATATTATTCCAAAGTTAATCATTTGCAAACATTGTCCGTCGGGAAAAAGATACAAAAGTCTGAGATCACATACCAACTGAGTCAAGGACAGTTTCTTGCCTGCTGTCATCAAACTGTTGAATGGTTCTATGTTAAGTTGCTTTTTTCACTCTATCTGCTTGGTATGGCTCCTGCTCTGACCAAGACGGCAAGAAATTACAAAGGGTTGTGAACGTAGCCCAGTCCATCATGCAAACCAGCCTCCCACCCACTGATTTTTTTAATTCATTCGTGGGACATCAGCATTGCTGGCTGGCCAGCATTTATTGCCCCATCTTTAGTTACTCTTGAAAAGGTGGTGGTGAGCCACTTTCTTGAGTTGCTGCAGTCCACATGCTGTGCATTCACCAACAGAGCCATTAAGTAGGGAATTCCAGGATTTTGACCCCAGGGAAAGTGATATATTTCCAAGACAAGACAGTGAGTGGCTTGAAGAGGAACTTGCAGGTGATGGTGTTCCCATGTATCTGCTGCTTTGTCCTTCTAGATAGAAGTGGTCTAAAGTGAGTTCAGAAGGTACTATCTACAGATCTTTGGTGAACTGCAGCAATGCATCTTGTGGACAGTACACACTACTGCTATTGAGCGTAGGTGTTGGAGGCAGTGAATATTTCTAGATGTCGTACCAATCAGTAGTCTACATTTCCAGCTGCCTCAGAAAAGCAACCAGCATAATCAAAGACCCAACGCTTCCTGGACATACTCTCTTCTGTCTTATTCCAATGGGAAAAAGTTACAAACATCTGAGAACACATATCAACTGTTTCAAGAACAGCTTCTTCCCTGCTGCCATCAGATTTTTCAATGGACCTACTTTATATTAAGTTGGTCTGCCTCTTCACCCGAGCTATGACTGTAACACTTTTACAAGGCTGCTACTGGGACTTGATAGTTTGAGTTATAATGAGAGGCTGGATAGACTGGGATTTTTTTCCCTGGAACGTGAGAGGCTTAGGGGTAATCTTATAGAGGTCTATAGTATAATGAGAGGCATAGATTAGGTAGATAGTCAACATCTTTTCCCAAAGATGCGGGAGTGTAAAACTAGACAGCATTGGTTTAAGGTGAGACAGGAGAGATACAAAGGGATCCAGAGGGGCAATTTTTTTTACACGGACAATGCTGAATGTCTGGAATGAGCTGCCAGAGACAGTAATAGAGGCAGGTACAATTTTGTCTTTTAAAAAGCATTTAGACAGTTGCATGGGTAAGACGGGTATAGAGGGATATGGGCCAAATGCAGGCAACTGGGACTGGTTTAGTGATTAAAACAAAAAGGGCGGCATGGATAGGTGGGGCCGAAGGGTCTGTTTCCATGCTGTAAATCTCTATAATTCTATGACTATATTCTGCATTCTCTCTCCTTCTCCCGATGCACTCTATGAATGGTATGCTTTTTCTCTATAGCATGCAAGAAACAATATTTTTCACTGTATCCCAATATATGTGACAATAATAAATCAGATATTCTGAGGATCTGCATACTACTTTGCAATCAATTCCTGTTACTCTGCTTATCAGACTTGCCTTACAATCATAAGATCCTACAGTGCAGAAGGAGGCCATTTGGCCCATTGAGTCTGTACCAAGCGCAATCCCATCCAGGCCCTATTCCTAAAACCACACATATTTATCCTGCTAATCCCTCTGGCGCTAGGGTCAACTTAAGCATGTCCCAACGCACCTAACCAGCAGATCTTTCAGACTGTGGGAGGAAACCGGAGCACCCGGAGGAAACCCACGTAGACATGGGGAGAATGTGCAAACTCCACACAGACAGTGACCCAAGCCGGGTATCGAACCGGGTCCTTGGCACTGCGAGGCAGCAGTGCTAACCACTGTGCCACCGTACTGCCTTAAGAAGGAAAAGAATGTTTCTCAGTATTGAAATGTCGTGCTACAGATTATAGAGAATGAAGAGTGGATTATAGCTGAGTCGCAAGAAAAGAGCATTTTCTTCATGAGAGAGAATATTCAGCAAACCATTCTGGATTTTATATTGAGGAAAGAGAGAAGGGCCACAAGGTCTCTGTCTACCACTTTAATCGCAAGATCTACAAATATTAATCAATGAGAAATTCTTCCAACATCGCTTTGCTCATCACATTCTATGTTTCCAAAACAAACAATGAAAGCTTGCCCGTGAAGATTTCCTTGGCATATGTTCTGAATGTTCTGACTACTGCCAATTAATCATTAGGCTTCAAAGTCACTCTAACCTTGGATAGCGCTGCTCAGGAAATGGGAAGGATTATTGGCAGGAAGTTCTACCACATCGCTGGTGGAACAGAGTCCACTTGCCTGCCAGTCTCGGATCATTGTTGAAGTCTGCACATTCCCCCTGTGTCTGAGTGGGTTTTCTCCAGATGCTCCGGTTTCCTCCCACACTTGAAAGATGTGCGGGTTAGGTTGATTCGCCATGCTAAATTTCTAGTTTAGCACAATGGTTAGCACCAATGCCTCACAATGCCAGAGACCTGGGTTCAATTCCGGCCTCTGGTCACTGTCTGTATGAAGTTTGTACATTCTCCCCATGTCTGCACGGGTTTCCTCTGGTGCTCCAGTTTCTCCAAAAGATGTGCAGGTTAGGTGGATTGGCCATGCTAAAAATTGCCCCTTAGTGTCAGCAGTATTAGTAGGGGAGACATGGGGTTATGGGGATAAAGCCCAAGTGGGACGTTTGTCTGTTCAGGCTCAATGGGCTGAATGGCCTCCTTCTATAAAGTAGGAATTCTATAAAATATGACACTTAAATAGGGGAAGGGGAAGCCAGGCGATAGCAAGCGCTAGTTCCAGAGGAAAGTCATTGATTTGTGAATTGGCACAGTAATTATCAATGCTTGCAGATGTCTTCTGTTTGTAATATATATAAATGACTTGGAAGAGGGAGTAAGTGGAGTGATCAGCAAGTCTGCAGACGATATAAAGATGGCTGGACTTGTGGATATGAGGAGCATTGTCAGGCGATGCAGCAGGACATAGATAGGCTGGTGGCTTGGGCAGACAGATAGCAGATGGAATTCATTCCTGATAAATGTGAGGTGATGCATTTTGGGAGAAAAAATGTAGGGGGGAGGTATATGATAAAGGGTAGACCTATTAAGAGTATAGAAACGCAGAGGGACCTGGGGGTGCAGGTGATCAAGTCTCAGAAGGTGGCAGAGCAAGTGGAGAAGGTTGTGAAGAAAGCATATAGTATGCCAGCCTTTATAGGAAGGGCTATAGGGTACAAGAGCTGGCCTTTAATGTTGCAGTTGTATAAAATGCTGGTTAGACCTCATTTGGAATGCTGTGTCCAGTTCTGGTCACCTTACTACCGGAAGGACATGGAGACTCTGGAAAGAGTGCAGAGGAGGTTTACCAGGATGCTGCCTGGTATGGAAGATCTAAGTTACAAGGAGAGATTAGGCAAATTGGGACTGTTTTCCTTAGAAAGACGTAGACTTAGAGGAGATCTGAAAGAGGTGTACAAGATTTTGAAGGGGATAGATAGAGTAAACAGGGCTAAGCTTTTTTCTAGGATGGACTCAAATAGCACGAGGGGTCACGGGCTTAGGGTGAGGGGGGTAAGGTATAATTTGGATGCTAGAGGGAGTTTTTTCACACAGAGGGTGGTGGGGGTATGGAATGCGCTACCAAGTAAAGTGGTGAAGGCAGGTACTCTGGAGATATTTAAGAAATACTTAGATGGGCACATGAACAGAATGGGAATGGAGGAGTATAGAAAACTGATTTAAAATAGGGATCATGAGCCTTGGGAAGTGTGTAAATAGATGATGATATTGATGTACTTGTTTTTATCCTACAGGTGCTTTGGTCCACCTTGTTGTCTAACGCGAGGCATACACGCGATGGGTCGTGAGAGGGCTGCTCCTGGACCTTTTTCGAGAGTATCCTAGTGCGTCACATCATTAGTGTATGCTTGACCTGGACCATCTGATGGGCAACACAACAGCTCAGTGACTATCTCTGTGCTGTGCAGATACATGGATTTGGGCCTGTGTCTGTGGGAGTTTGCGCATTCTCCCTGTGCTTGCGTGGGTTTTCTCCGGGCGCTCTGGTTTCCTCCCACATCCCAAAGATGTGCTCTTAGGCTAATTGGCAAAACAAATTCTCCCTAAATTGTCTCAAATTTGGTTTTTAATCCATAGATCTATAAACATGGACAGGGATCGCGGGTAGAGGTGGGAACATTGGGGTGGCGGCGCGGGCTGTTTCCTGTGCTGTTTTGTTCTCTGTTCTTTGTATGTCATTCGTGAGATTGGGGCATTGCATGTGCTGCAAAAGTTAGGGTTTGGTCCGGGGGGGGCTGGTGAAGGCGGATATATGATATTGCTGGGGTGCCGGTGGATGATGACAGGGGGGGGGGGGGGGGGTGTGGTGTGAGGGGTGGAGTGAGGCGTGTGGGTAAGGGGAGGGGCAATCAAGAGTGGCAGCAGTTTACCTTCTCCTCCAAAGAGGTATCACTCCCAATCAGCTGCCAGTATCTTCAGGCCGGGTTGTGGGGGGTGGGGGAGATGCAGGCCACCCTCAGAAACAGATTTATTTGGCCATCCCAGCTCCTGGGAATGCGATGATAGCTTTTTCCCTGTCTTGGCTCTGTTCAGCACAGCTGGTGGTAGGTTGGAGGCAGACCGCAATCTGGGTGGAGATTTTTGAAGTTTTAGTACCTCACACCCAATCACAGCTGATTGAGTTTGGTGGGGGGGGAGGCGGATGGTGGTGATGGGTGTTGGTTGAGGGTTGTGATTAAGGTTCAGTCTTTTCTTTCTGTCCTTGACAGGGGTTGAGGGAAACTCCAGAAGGATCATGAGCAAAGGCAATGATGAACTGTTGCAGTGGATTAAACGGTTGTCAAGACTACACATTCACCCAGTCAGCACAGAGGCCCCACACAAGGATAACACTGAAAGTGCTCATCACGTTTTATGGGTGTCACGCTAGGTTGCAAAAAGCATCCTGCCATTCTTTAAACACCCTGGGCCGAGGAATGACTTTAATGGGACCCACGATGTGGAGCCCTTAGAATTCAACCTCCCTGATTAAGGCAGTAATGGCTTGTCCGGTCAGGGACCCCCGTCCGTGTACACAACGTGGAGTCTCAGGGTACTGGCACTCTGGGTTGACACTCTATATGAGGCAGTGTCTGGGATTTGCTGACTGTAGTAAATCCTTGGAGGTGGAAGTCCATTCACCGAAATTCCTTTATTTACAAGATCCAACAACACTGCACAGAATGCAGTCTACATTCAGAGTGCCAGAGGAACCAACACTCCTGTTTAAATACAGAGCATGGGGTTCCCTCAATTTGGCCCCTAATCAAGGAATTCATTTTTGGGCAGGCCAACCTCAATTGCCTGATTAAAAGCATTTCATCGACTATGTAATTAAATCTAAATTTGGTGAAGTGACACTGGCCTGGGAAGAGTTATTCCAAGCTGCCTTATTTTGTCCATGGAAAAAGTTTGATGCATGGTTATGTGGTAGCCAGAGCATCAATGATCTCTTTTATGCAGAGACACTCTGCCAACACATTGATGATCTTGATTTGCCACTGAACCCCTGGAAATGTATGGAGGCAAAACAAACTTAAAGCAGCTTCAATGCCAATGCCCTATTTGCACTGGAAATGGGTTGTGGGCACTTCGTAAAGTTTATTTATTAGTGTCACAAGTAGGCTTACACTAACACTGCAATGAAGTTACTGTGAGAGTCCCCACATTCTGGCGTTTGTTCGGGTACACTGAGGGAGAATTTAACACGACCAATGTATCTAATCAGCATGTCTTTCAGACTGGAGGAGGAAATTGGAGCAAACCCACACACACACACAGGGAGAACGTGCAGACTCTGCACAGACAGTAACCCAAGCTGGGAATCAAACCCAGGTCCCTGGAGCTGTGAGGCAGCAGTGCCAACCACTGTGCCAGCCCCACCACCATTCTGATAAATTATAGCTTCCAAAGACATTGGTCTTATGTGAAATCCAAATCAGTCTCGTGTGGTCACAAGTGCACTTGAAAGGTAACAGTGGACAACATGTCTATCTAGTTTCAGAAATGCAATCTTACTGAGCATACAACATGATTATCTGGCTTGCCACAGTCATGTGACTATGCCACGAGGATGCCCCTGGAGGCAGACATCTTAAGACTAGTTCAATAACACCTCTGACAGAAGCAGACACTGAAGAAGATTGCCATTCTTGTACTTAGAACAACGTCCATCTCTTATGATGGTTCCTCATTTCTCAAGCATCCAAAAATTATTCTGAGCCTTCTTGCTCCTCCTATTCTTCTACCAAATACTAAACGTGCAATGGGATTATAAATGTATATCCATTTTGCAGGTTGAGATGTTGGGAGATTCTCTTGTCTCGCAGTCTTTTGCTCAGAGCGGTCTACAATAATGATAAACCTTTATGTTTTGCTCATCACTTTGGCAAGAAATAAAATTTCTTTCAAATACTGATACAGATACACTGCTGCAAATCCAGTTTTGGTGTTTGCCATCACCTAACCTTACTTCAAACATGGAAACATAGAAACTAGAAGCAGGAGTAGGCCCTTTGAACTGGTCTACATTCATTTTGATCATGGCTGATCATCAAATTCAATATCCTGATTCCCCCTTCCCCCCGTATCCCTTGATTCCTTTAGCCCCAAGAGTTATATCTCATTTCTTTTTGAAATCAGACAACGTTTTGGTCACAGCTATTTTCTGTGTAGTGAATTCCACACATTCATCACCCTCTGAGTGAAGAAATTTCTCCTCACCTCAGTTCTAAAAGGCTCACCCCTGATCCTCAAACTTCTGGACTTCCCCATCATTGGGAACATTCTTTCTGAATCTACCTTGTCTAATCCCATTTTAATTTTATAAATTTCAAGAGACCCTCTCTCACTCTCCTAAACTCCATTCTGAACATCATCCTAACTGGCTTAGTCTCTCCTCACATGGCCATCCCAGAATCAGCCTGGTAAACCTTTAGGAATGGGAGTTAAATGCTGGCAAACCCCATGAAAGAATTTTTAAAAATGATGTTAATTCCTTATATAGAACTGGTCAGGCCTCAGCTAGAGGGTGGTGTCCCATTCTGGACTCCATGATTTATGAAAGGCACTAAGTCCTTGGGGAAGGGTACAGCAATTTCCCAGAATGATACCAGGGATCAAGAAATTGAATGGGATGGAGAGGTGGAAGAAGCTTGGGATGTTCTTTGAGCACATAAGGTCGACAAGAGAGGTGTTCAAAATCATGTGTTTATTTTTTAATCACTTATGGGACATGGGCATCGCTGACTGGCTAGTATTTATTACCCATTCCTAGTTGCCTGAGGACAGTCAACCACATTTCTGTGGCCCTGGAGTCACATGTAGGCCAGGCCAAATAAGGTTGGCAGATTTCCTCTCCCAAAGGACATTTGTGATCCAGATGAGATTTTCCAACAATCAACAATGGTCTCATAGTCATCAGTGGGTTCTAAATTCCAGATTTTTTTCTTTAATTGAATTCAAGTTCCACTATTGGCCGTGATAGGATTCAAACCTGAGTCCCCTGAACACACGTTTTTGGATTAAAATTTGTGCGATAATACTACTAGGACATTCCCTCCCTGTGTAAACCTGGTATTGTTAGACTTCTTACTGTGTAACACAGTCCAAGACAGGGAAGGGAATATTATTCAGTTGTTGGTTTTCTTGACATTGTGGGCGGTACTGTTTCCCAATCCACATTAACCCTTGCTATGCCAGATACCCTTATACTACATGTACCATAAAGATGTGTCGTACTTAAATCCTGATGGTTCAGTCAAACCTAAAAGCTTACTGGAGAGCTGGGAGCCAGTTTGTACATTTTAGTGCAAGTCTGGGTGGAGTTTTACTGGCATGCCTGCCCGAGGTTTGTACGTTCCCGCCCAACATCAACAGAGAATGGCGTTCTCTGAGCTTCACCCACTCCTGGAATCGGGGGGGGGGCGGTGCCAGTAAAATTGCAGCCTCTGCTACATAATGTTAAGAACTGGCAAAACTTTAGCGAATGTGTTAACAGAGTTCCATTTTCAGACGACAAGCTTATACCAACGTTTAAGGAACAGTAAATGTGTAGGCCTCACTGATGTTACTCACAGCTTTTATAATTGAAGCATTTATATAAACAAAGAACAAAGAAAATTACAGCACAGGAGCAGGCCCTTCGGCCCTCCAAGCCTGCATCAACCATGCTATCTGACTTAACTAAAACTCACTACTCTTTTGGGGAGCATATCCATCTATTCCCATTCTATTCATGTATTTGTCAAGACACTCCTTAAAAGTCACTATGGGATCTGCTTCCACTGTCTCCCCTGGCAGCGAGTTCGAGACACCACTCTGTGTAAAAAACTTGCCTTGTACATCTTCTTTAAACCTATGCCCCCAAGTAATTGACTTCCATCCTGGAAAAAAACTTCTGACTATTCACTCTGTCCATGCCTCTCATAGTCTTATAGACTTCTACAAGGTCTCCCCTCAACCTCTGTCACTCCAGTGAGAACAAACCAAGTTTCTCCAACCTCTCCTCCTAGCTAATGCCTTTCATGTCCTGGTAAATCTTTTCTGCACCCTCTCCAAAGCTTCCACATCCTGCCAGTAGCGTGGCAACCAGAATCGAACACTATATTCCAAGTGTGGCCTAACTAAGGCTCTATAAAGAACAAAGAACAAAGAAAATTACAGCACAGGAATAGGCCCTTCAGCCCTCCAGCCTGCACCAAACATGTTGCCCGACTTAACTAAAACCACCTATCCTTCTGGGGATCATATCTCTATTCCCATCCTATTCAAGTATTTCTCCAGATGCCCCTTAAATGTCATCATTGCATCTGTTTCCACTACCTCCCCAGCAGCAAGTTCCAGCTACCCTCCATCCTCTGTGTAAAAAAGCTTGCCTTGTATTTCTCCTTTAAAACTTGCCCCTCGCACCTTAACATTATGGCCCTTAGTAATTGACTCTTCCACACTGGGAAAAGTTTCTGACTATCTGCTCTGTCCATGTCCCTCTAATCTTGTAGATTTCTACCAGGTCACCCCTCAACCTTCATCTTTCCAGTGAGAACAAACCAAGTTTCTCCAACCTCCCCTCATAGCTAATGCTGTCCATACCACACAACATCCGAGTAAATCTTTTCTGTACCTGTCCAACGTCTCCATATCCCTCTGGTAGTGTGGTGACCAGAATTGAACACTATATTCCAGTTGCGGCTAACTAAGGTTCTATAAAGCTGCAACATGACTTATCAATTTTTAAACTCAATGCCCTGGCCAATGAAAATAAGCATCCGTGTGCCTTCTTGACTATCTTCTCCATCTGCATCGGCACTTTCAATGACCTGGGTACCTGTACACCTAGATCCCTCTGCTTATCAATACTCTTATGGATTCTGCCATTTATTGTATATTTCCTATCTGTATTAGACCTTCCAAAATGCAGTACTTCTTTGAAGCACAATCAGTGTCTTTGTTGCAACCCTATCTGCAGTTGTAAATATGTCTAAACAGAAATTCTGATGGGACTGGACAGGCTGGATGCGGGAAGAATGTTCTTGATGCTGGGAAAGTCCAGGACTGGGGGCGGGGGGGGGTCACTTTCTAAGAAAAAGGGATGAGCCATTGAGGACTAAGATGAGGAAGAGCTTCTTCGTTCAGAGAGTTGTGAACCTGAGGAATTCTCTACCACGGAAAGCTGTTGGGGAGCCAGTTTGTTAGATGTATTTAAGAGGGAGCTGGGATGTGGCTAAAGGGGTCAAGGGGCACAGAGAGAAAACGGGAGTGGGATACGGAAAGTGCACGATCAGCTATGATTATACTGAATGGCGATGCAGGCTCGAACGGCCAAATGGCCTACTCTTGCATCTATGTTTCTAAAGCAAGCGTCTCCTTTGCCTGCCTGCGCTCCAAAAACTGGTGCAGCAGAACACAGATGGAAATCAGCTCCGTGAAAAACCTTCCGCGGTTACCAACAGAAACAAATGTGTCCACAGAGTCGGCTACTGCAAGAGTTGTTTGGAGCCCGGTCTTCCTCTGAGCCTCGCTGTCACATAACATCTGTGTTCTACTGAAGGAAGCTTTATTTGACAACTGGCACTTTGGCTTTGATCAAACGCTCTGGCATTTAATTCATGCAGGAGCCATTCAGAGCCTACGCAGCTCCTGACAAAATATTGCTGAGATTAATCACACTTTCCAACTGTTCAATATTAACTGGCCGTTCGATTTCCATTTCAGTCAATTAGCATCCTCAGAAATGAGCCCCTGGCAATGTTTTCTGCTAATCATTTTAAGGCCTTTATGAAAACACAGGCTCACTTTCCAAGTGCAATTTCGAAGGTGGCAATTGAAGTGCAGAGATGTGGCACCTCAGAGCCCTGTCTCACTCTGTTTCCTCCCTCACAGCTGTTCCATTTACCACACTCATGCTTCCTCCATCCCCAAATTCTTTCTGATTGTATCACAGCTTGGCATGGCTTCCTGCTCTTCCGCAAGGAACTACAAAGAGTCGTGAATGTAGCCCAATCCATCACTCAAACCAGCCTCCCATCCATTGACTCTGTCTACACTTCCCGCTGCCTCGGGAAAACCAACCAGCATAAACAAGGACCCCACACACCCCGGACATTCTCTCTTCCACCTTCTTCTGTCGGGAAAAATATACAAAAATTTGAGGTCACATACCAACTGACTCAAGAACAGCTTCTTCCCTGTTCCATCAGACTTTTGAATGGATCTACCTCACCCTAAGTTGATCTTTCTCTACACCCTAGCTTTGTCTGTAACATTACATTCTGCACTCTCTCTATGAATGGTATGCTCTGTCTGTATGGTGCGCAAGAAATAATACTTTTCACTGAATATCAATACATGTGACAATAATAAATCAAATCAAATTCATCTCTTCCGATCTAATTGCTGCCAAAATCCTTCATCGCACTGCTTCATTTCCCCACGTTCCTGCAGCCGGTCTCTCTCCTCCACAACTCATAGCTCCTTGAGAATCCTGTTCCATTCTCCCCACATTCTCATCACCCCACACCCCATCCTTCTCAAGTTTCATCTCTTCCTCGAATTCAGTGAATTCAATTCCAGAGTTTCACCATTTCTTTCATCCCTTTTCATGGCTTTAATACAACTCAGGGTGGCACAGTGGTCAGCACTGTTGTCTCATAGCACCAGAGACCTGGGTTCAATTCCGGCCTCGTTAGCGTGAAGTTTGCACGTTTCCCTCCTATCTGTGTAGGTTTCCTCCGGTTTCCTCCCATACTTCAAAGATGTGTGAGTTAAGTTGATTGGCTATGATAAATTGCTCCTTAGTGTTATGGGTATTAGCAGGGCAAATATGTGGGGTTATGGGGATACAGCCTGGGTGTGACTGTTGTCAGTGCAGGCGAAATGGTCTCTTTATGCACTTTAGGGATTCTATTTGCCCCACATCTTCTAGCTCGAACTCTTAAATCATTGTACATTCATTCATTCCCCCCTCACACTGGTCCTCTGCAAACTATTCTAAGATCGCCCCAACTTCCCACTTCCGATTTCTGACAATAGTTAAAGGAGCTACCTCTTCTTTAAATGTAGTTTTTGCTCTATCTCGTCAGCATCTCATCTGTAGTTTAGAAAATACATCTGAACTATTTCTCTGTACGTGAGAACTCCAACTTTTTTCCTCTTTCACAGATGTAGGAGTCACAAGCAAACGGCCAACGTTTGTTGGCCATCTCTCATCATCCTTCAGCTTTCTGGGCTATTTCAGCATCAACCGCATTGCTGTGGCTCTGGAGTCACTTGTAGGCCAGACCAGGCAAGGACAGCAGACTTCCTTCCCTAAAGGACATTAGTGAATCAGATGGGTTTTTAACATTTGATGACAGTTTCGTGGTCACTTTTACCAGGGGCAGCACAGCTGCTTCACAGAGCCAGGAACCTGGGTTCAATTCTGGCCTTTGTGTAACTGTCTGTGTGGAGTTTGCACATTGTCCCCATGTCTGAATGGGTTTCCTTTGGGTGCTCCAGTCTCCTCCCGCAGTCCATGTTAAATTGCCCCTTAGTGTCCCGGATGTACAAGTTAAACGGGATTAACCATGGTGAAATGTGTGGGGTTGTGGAGATAGAGTATCTTACCCAGGCCCTATCAGAGAGTCAGTGCAGACTTATAGAAGAATTCATAGAATCCCTACAGTGCAGAAAGAGACCATTCGGCCCATTGAGTCTGTACCAATAACAATCCTACCAGATCTTTCTCTCTCTGCCCAATCCCACATATTTACCCCACTAATCCTCTAACCTACACATCCTGAGACACAATGGGGCAATTTATCATGGTCAATGCACCTAACCCATACATCTTTGGACTGTAAAACCCACACAGACATGGAGAAAACGTGCAAACTCCACACAGACAATGATCCAAGAATTGAACCCGGGTCCCTGGTGCTGTGAGGCAAGAGTGCTAACCACTGTGCTGCCCGTGCCAACTCGATGAGCCAAATGGCCTCCTTCTGCACTGTAGGGATTCTATCATTTCAGACTTTATTATTTGCACTTACATTCCACCAGCTGCCATATTGGGATTTGAACCCACGTCCCCAGAATGTCAGCCTGGGCCTCTGGATTACTGATCCAATGAATTACCAGAACATCAGCGTCTTTTTTGTCTTCCCCTTTTGCACTAGCTGTGGTTTCACCTCATGTTGTGGCCATTCTATCTCAGACTGAGCTGGTGCTCTTCTCCAGTTAATAACCAGCTCTCAGTCTATGGGCGCACAGCCTGACTTGCCCCAATGATCTACGTTGCCTCTTCCAATTCCTCAATCCTCCATCGCCCCTAAATAGCAGAGGGTTGAAACTGGGAGCTTGTTGTGTGAGAGAGCTTGTTAAACATAGCTCCTGGAATAGAGGCCCATGGCACAGTGGTTAACACTGCTGCCTCATAGTACCAGGGAGTTGGGTTCGATTGGGTCACCGTTTGTGGAGTCTGCACGTTCTCTCCTGCTCTCACCTCACTCACCTGACAAAGAGGCAGAGCCCCGAAAGCTAATGGCGTTTGCTACCAAATAAACCTGTTGGTTTATTGTTGTGAGACTTCTCACTGCTTTCCTCCCACAGTTGGAAAGAGATGCTGGTTAGATGCATTGGTCGTGCTAAATTCTCCCTCAGTGTATCCGAACAGACGTCAGAATGTGGCTACTTTGAGGATTTTCACAGTAACGGCATTGCAGTGCTAATGTAAGCCTTACTTGTGACTATAATAAATAAACTTTAACTTTTGAAGACTTTTCCTAATAAAGAAAATGCTGACGACTTCATTCAAATTGTGATGATACGATGCTCTAATCCTCAGACGGGATAAGTGCAAATGAGCCTTTTGTCCCCAAAACAATCATCTGCAGAGCTTTTCAGAGGTAGCATAAATAGCACAACAATGGAAAATATTGCTTGTGTTGTGGTTAAGCAAACACAATACGATGCGCCCTTGGACAACTAGAATGTCAGTGTTGGTTAAAGCATTGGGGTAGAAATTGGTTATGGGCAATAGTACCAAATAACAGTAGCAAATGGGTAGCCACTTAACACACACTGCTGAATTTTGACTTGAACGGTCAGATGGTTTGTGCGCAGCTGATTAACTCAAGGATTTACCACAGAGAAACATTTCCGAAGATGCATTCCACGAATATAGATTATCACAGGGATTCATCCATCATCAGCAGAAAGCTTTTAACAATCACAGGCAAACTACAACATCAGATTATTACAAAAATGAAAACAAATTTCACCGCCACTGCCTTCTCAAGGGGCAATTAGGGATGGGCAACAAATGTAGGCTTTGGCAGCGATGCCCACATCCCATGAAATAATTTTTAAAAAGCTACGAACTTCATCAGCCAGCCAGCAAACTACAAAAAAGTCACTTATGTCTCTGAAACAAAGAAGGATGTGTTTTCATTTTTGTAATAATCTAATACAGAAATGCTCCACTCCAATCTCACAATCATTTTGATGGAACAGATTGGGACACAAGGAGCTGAGGAAACTTAGCCACAGAACATTGTTCATTTGACAAACGATGGTTGTACCAACAGCTGAATACATGTTCTTTTTCTCTTATTCTTTCTATTCCATTATTTTTATTCGTTCATGGGGTGTGGGTGCTGCTGGCAAAGGTCGGTATTTAGTGTCCAACCCTCACAAATTCCATTTACTGTGTCAACACCTCCTAAATGAAGTCACAGCGCCGAGGACCTGGGTTCGATTCTCGGCTTGGGTCTGTGTCAAATTTGCACGTTCTCCCTGTATTTGCACGGGTTTCTTCCGGGTGGTCTGGTTTCCTCCCACAGTCCAAAGATGTGCGGGTTAGTTGGATTGGCCATGCTTAAATTAACCCTTAGCGTCAAGAGGGGCTAGCTAGGGTAAATTGTATGTGGTCATGGGAATAGAGCCTGGGTAAGATTATGGTCAGTGCAGATTCGATGGGCCGAATGGCCTCCTTATGCACTGTAGGATTCTATGATTAAAGCTCGGCCAATATGTGGCTATCCCTGGAAACATTGCACAGATTATTTCTTGCAGTGATTGTAGATAATGAAAATCGTGGCAAATGAAATATGAACTCATCTGAGACTTTCATTTCAATCTTGGTAAAATATGAAACTAGACAGTAAAATATTTTTAATAGGTTATTCACAGATCGTAGCAGTCATTGTTATGGTTCAGATTAGAAACTCCAAGATGTTTTATGGAGCCTGCCTGTATCCTAAATTTTGCATCTTGAATTTAGCTGGGATTAGACCCACCAGGGAGCTTTTATCAAACAAAGTTTATTTAAGAATAGAATTAACATGTATAGTAAGAAAATTAGCAATAACTTGCAACAAATAAAAATAAGCCCTTCCACAATAATGTATAACCCTTAACGAATATATATATAAGCTGTTCCAATCAAACCAACCTCCATAAACAATTTTTTAAACAGGTTCAGCACAGCATGGACCAGGGCTCATGTGATACTGGAAATTGAGTCCTTTGGTTGAAGTCTGAAGTTCTCTGGATTCACTCAGAACAATTTGAAGACAAGACAGTTTCCCAAAGCACCAGACAGAGACTCTGGTCCAGCCCCAACTACAGCAGGTTTTCATCCTTCAGGGAAACGAGATCTTGTTTTCAGCTAACGAACAGAATTTTCAAAACAATAGGGAGAGAGGGAAAACTCTTCTTTGCATCTTGCTGTCCCTTCTAGAACTGAAACTCAAACCTGCAGTTCCAAACTGAAAAATGAAAAACAGTCCAAAAACACATGACCATTCTCCTTACAATGCAGAATCAAAAAAACTCATCCCAGAGTAAACACAAACAAACTCATTTAAACCACTTAAGGAGCAATACAAGGACTCGTTGTAGTCAGCCCTGCAATGCAATAACATCAGCTAAAGCTGTGAACTGAGAAACACTGACTATGAAAGCTGCAGAAATCATGATTGAAAAAAGATATCTCTTAAAGGTACACTAACATCACAATATCGCATAGCTTCCCACCTCCCAACCCAATGCCCAGCTGTCTCTCTTTCTATAACAAAAACAGAAAATGCTGGAAAATCTCAGCATGTCTGACAGTATCTGTGAATAGAGCCAACCTTCCAAGTCTGCAGTAACCTCATCATTAGCTCCATTCTCTTTCCACAGATGCTGAATGGAGGGCCTGAAACGTACCAGTGGACAACACATGTTCCCTCCCCAAGGCCAATTTGGCTGCGATAGAGGGGCAGACGATTTCTCTTTATAAATGCTCTGAATACTTAATTAATCAGAGCATTCATTAATGCCCATCCTCATCTTAGCAACATAATTAACCCACCATTAAGTGTATAATGTCATTTGATATCAGCACGTTAGGCACTACCAGGGACTTCAAACACACACAATGACACAGTGGGTAGAGTGAATGAATGAGAAAGAACAACTTCACGTTGAGCAGCACAACGGCACAGTGGTTAGTACTGCTGCCTCACAGCATTAAAGAAACTGGATTCGATTCCCTTGGCTTGGGTCACTCTCTGTGTGAAGTTTGTACGTTCTCTCTGTGTCTATGATTTCCTCCCACACTCCAAAGATGCGCGGATAAGGTTGATTGCCATGCTAAATTGTCTCTTTGTGTCAGGTGATTAACAGCGTAAACAAATGGGGTTATGGGGATAGGGCTTGGGAGAGATTGTGATCAGTGCCCACTTGATGGGCCAAATGGCCTCTTTCTGCACTTTAGGGATTCTATGATTGTGTGATTTGAAAGCATCTGCAAAGTCCTCGGGCCATTTCAAAAACAATTCACAGCCAATTGATTACCTTTTTTAAAAAAAGTTAATTTATTATTAGTGTCGCAAGTCGACTTATGTTAACACTGCAATGAAGTTACTGTGAAAATCTCCCGTCACTATATTCCGGCGCCTGTTTGGGTACAACGAGGGAGAATTTAGCGTGGGCAATGCAGCTTACCAGTCTTTCATATTGTGGGAGAAAACCAGAGCGCCTGGAGGAAGCCCACCCAGACACGGGGAGAACGTACAGACTCCACACAGATAATGACCCGAGCCCGGAATTGAAGCCAGGTTCCTGGCGCTGTGAAGCAGCAGTACTAAGCACTAGACTACTGTGCCACCCCAAATGTTGAGAATGTTTTAATGAATACCTCTACAACATCCCTGAGCGGTAAATGCACAATTTGAGTACAGTGGGACCCAACTCATTTGAAGATGAGGGGATTTAGAGTTTGTACAAAATAGCAAGTAGTAAAAGTACAGAATTGAAAAAGGACTGCTCATGTGGTATTGGTGACAAAGCAAAAAGGGTTTGAGATGTCCAAAAACGTGTTATTTGCACTGCAGAAGAAGGGGAGATCACACAGTGAACTGCTGAGGAATGAGCCTGGTTGGGCTGCTGTGATACCAATGGCACACACGGTATGTTGATTACAGATAAAAATGACTTTTCATCATATCCAAGATACCTCCTCAACACCCACAGCTGAAACCACTTGATAAACCACAGCATCAACTGACATTACACAGTGTCACTTTTAATTCAACTTAAATTACTCCCAGCTTTAGTTAAATGTCTCTGTGTGGCTCAAAAAGGAATATTTGAAATTTAACAGGCCCTACTTCTGAATTTGCAATGCCGTTCATCGACTTCATCTTTATTCGCCTGCCACCGTTTGGTTCAGGAAGTACTATTAAATCAGTTAAAACATCACAGCATAATGGTACACAATGGTTAGCACTGCTGTCTCACAGCGCCAGGGACGCAGGTTCAATTCTAGCCTCAGTTGACCATCTATGTGGCGTTTGCATGTTCTCCCCGTGTCTGCACGAGGTTATTCTGGGCGCTCTGGTTTCCTCCCATAGTCCATAGATGTGCAGGTTAGATTGAATGGCCATAGTAAATTGCTCTTTAGTGTCAGAGGATTTAACAGGTAAATTTGTGAGGTTATGGGGATGGGTCCTGGGTGAGATGGTTATGGGTGCAGGGTCGACGGGCTGAATGGTCTCCTCTTGCATTGTAGGAATCCACTGAATTTAACTTAAGGGTGGCACTATGGTTAGCACTGCTGCCTCACACTGCCAGAGACCTGAATTCAATTCCTAGCTTGGGTCACTGTCTGTGTGGAGTTTGCACATTCTGCTCGTGTCTACATGGGTTTCCTCCAGGTGCTCCAGTTTCCCCCCACTCTCCAAAGATGTGCAGGTTAGGTGGATTGGCTGTGCTAAATTGTCTCTTGGTGTCCAATGATATGGATGTTAGGGTGATTTGGCCACGCTACATTGCCCCTTAGTGTCCAAAGATGTGTAGGTCAGGTGGTTTGGCCATGCTAAATTACCATTTAGTGTCCAAAGATTGTAGGTTAGGTGAATTAGCCATGCTACATTACTACTTAGTGTCCAAGGATGTGTAGGTTAGATGGGATTAGCCATGCTACATTGCCAGTGTCCAAAGATGTGTAGGTTAAATGGGATTAGCCTTGCTACATTGGCCACTTAGTGTCCAAAGATGCATAGGTTAGGTGGATTAGCCATGATAAGTTGCCTGTTAGTGTCCAAAGATGTGTAGGTTAGGTGGATTGGCCATGATAATTGTGCAGGGTTAAGATGGAGGGAAGAGCCAGGGTGAGATGCTCTTTTGGAGAGTTAGTACAGACTTGAAGGACCAAATGGCCTCCTTTTGCACTATGATTCTGCGATTCCTCCGGAAATAAAACTGCTGATAATATTGATGACCCAATGCCCTCTCCTTTGGCTTGCTGCCGAATGTTTTGATTGGTTATGTTCCTGTGAACCATTTGGGGCTATTTCCCTCCTGTAGCGGCATTATATAAATGGAAAGGAAATCTGGAAGTGAATCATTTGGCCACTGTGAAAAAGACTGTATTACCACGGTAGAAAGAGCTAACCATAATATTCATAATCTGCAACCTCTCCAACTTGGAAATCTCTTGCTCAGAAGCATCAGCTGTCCAGAGATTTCTTGAGCAGACCCAAGCAGTTCATGGTAGTGTTCTGGTATCGAAACACAAAAGAAACAGACCATTCACATCCCATCGTAGCAGCAAGCGAGGACAGAGAATTTGGCCCTGTGAGGCAGCAATACTAACTACCGTGCTACCCCCGAGCTTGAGTTAGTTGGTCTTAGACTTTTCCATGAGGTGGAAGAGAGAATGTTCAGGGTGTGAGGGGTCCTTAATTATGCTAGTTGCTTTCCTGAGGCAGCGGGAAGTGTAGACGGAGTGACACAATTCCTTTTTTTAAGCTTCGACAGTCGCAGAATGTGGGTGGAATTGGCACAGTCTGCATTTATTAAGCACCCTTGATTCTCCAGGCATTGCTATGGGTGAGCCGAGGGTTAAAACTGTTGTTGAATACTGCAAGCGAAAAATTAAGAGAGAATTGCTCAACTGGTTATTGCTATTTATAAGGGACCATTCATATTAGTTGGCATGGTTCTCTAACTGGGAGGTGCGTGGTCTCATTTTCCAGCAGTGACGCAGATATAAGAGTGTGCTGTGTCAATGCACCGTGAAACAATAGTGTTTTTAATGCTGTGGCTAATATAATATCACTGATTCCTGTCAGCAGTTAACTAACACTTCATCTCACTGTTTTGATTCATGCAGTATCCTATAGCTTGGTGCTTGCTTCTTGTTTCAAAATGCTTCCTTTGGCAAGCAATTAAATTTGAATAATAAAAAAAAAGGAATGTAGGCGTATGTTTGAGGCTGTCACACATTTTTGTGTATGAATCTACACAATTACACCAGACAGGGAATAAGCGTAATTTTAAAAATACACTCATTGCGCTATGGGGGTCCCTGAGAAGGGTAATGAATACTGTCCATTCCACAGTGCAGAAGGAGGCCATTCGGCCCATTGAATCTGCATTGACCACAATCCCACCCAGGCCGTATTCTTGTAGCCGTATGCATTCGTACCATTCACAGAGAAGGAAAGAAGAGAGTGGAGAATATAGTGTTACAGTCATAGTAAGGGTGTAGTAAAAAATCAACTTAATGCAAGGTAGGTCCATTCAAAAGTCTGACGGCAGCAGGGAAGAAGCTGTTCTTGAGTCAGTTGGTACGTGACCTCAGACTTTTGTATCTTTTTCCAGACAGGAGAAGAGAGAATGTCCGGGGTGCGTAGGGTCCTTAATTATGCTGGCTGCTTTGCCGAGGTAACGGCAAGTGCAGACAGAATCAATGGATAGGAGGCTCATTTGTATGATGGAACTCATTGCCACAGAAGGCTGTGGAGGTTGGGTCATTGGGTGTCTTTAAAATAGAGATATATAGTTTCTTGATGAATAATGGGATCAAGGGTTATGGGAAGAAGGCAGAAGAATGGGGATGAGAATTAAATCAGCTATGATTAAATGATGGAGCATTTTTGATGGGCCAAATGCTCTAATTCTTGTTTTGTACCTTAAGGTCTTATGATCCAAACCAGCCACCGGCTGAAATCATGACCAGAATCTCTAAACCCTTTTAACCCTGTACCATGTCAACCCTGACTCCAGCCAGTAGTAGAACAGGCATTCCAAATGTTCACATGACCATAGAACCATAGACTTCTTAAAGTGCAGAAGGAGGCCATTTGGCCCATCAACTCAACACCAACTCTCCGAAAGAGCATTCATCCCCATAACTGCATGCATTTACCATGGATAATTCACATCTTTTGCAGTATGGGAGGAAATATTATCACTAGAATATTAATTCAAAAACTCAGTTAATACACAGGTTCGAATCCTGCTGTGGCCATTGGTGGAATTTGCATTCAATTAAAAAATATCTGGAATTAAGAGCCTACTGATGACCATGAAATCATTGTCACTTGTTGGAAGAACCCATCGGGTTCACTAATGTGCTTTAGGGAAGGAAATCTGCTGTCTCTATCCAGTCTGGCCTACCTGCAACCCCAGAACCACAGAAATGTGGTTGACCTCAACCACTCTCTGAAACAGCCCAGCAAGTCAATCAGTTCACTTTTTCACGGGCGATTAGAGATGGGCAATAAATGCTGGCCAACCAGCAATGCCCACATCCCACGAATAAATAAAACAAACCTGAAGGAAACCCCTCGCAGGCGTGGGGAAAACATGCAAACTCCACACAATCACCAGAGATCAGATTAGAACCCAGGTCCCTGCGGCGTGAGGCAACAGTGTTAACTACTGTGCCACCATGCTGCCCTTGTACTCCCCACCCCCACCCCGAGCACCCTTCCCCCGTAACAAAAAAAGTTATGTCAATAGAGAGGCCACAAATTCCAACCAAAATCCAGCCACAATGCAGACTCCGATAGGGTTCAAAAATGCAAGTCAGTAGGAGGTGGCAGAAGTCTACGGAATAAACCACTGACAGCATAGAATAAAATTCCTTTGAGCTGCCCAACTGCCTACATTAACTAACCTCCAGCGAATGACTTGAAAAATATAACAGCATTTATGCAGTGTGGAAAACAAATATCTGAAAAAATTAATGAAGCCATTGCGATCGCTATCTCTTCCAAAGCAGCAGCTTCACTGAGCAGGGAATTCCACACATTCACAGTCCTTTGTGCAAAAAAGTTCCTCCTCAACTCAGTCCTAAATCTGCTCTCTCTTATTTTGAGGCCATGCCTGCTAGTTCTAGTTTGACCAACCAGTGAAAACAACTTCCCTTATCTATTCCCTTCACAACCTTATATGTTTCTATGAAATTTCCCCTCATTCTTCTGAATTCCAATGAGTGTAGTCCCAAATGGGGAACTATGTATACGAAATGAGCTGCCAGAGGAAGTGGTGGAGGTGGATAGAATTGCAACATTTAAAAAGCATTTGGATGGGAAAAGGTTAGAGGAATATGGGCCAAACGTTGGGCAATTGGGACTAGCTGGAGGACACCAGGGTCGGCAAGGACTGGTTGGGCCGAAGGGCCTGTTTCGGTGCTGTATTGCTCTATGACTGTTTGAAAATTAGGTGTCACCCCTATTGGGATGAGAATTATTTTCTCTCTCAAAGGGTTGTTCCACCTTGGAACTTCTGCCCCGGGTTGGGATAGGGGGAGTAGGGGGTGAGGGGGAGTGATCACTGAATACTTTTAAGGTGGTTAGATTCTTGTTAGGCAAGGGGAGCAAAGGTTATCAGGGGCAGATGTGAATGTGAAACTCAAAAGAGGTTCAGATGATTTTATTGAATGGCAAGTAGGCTCGATGGGCTGAATGGCCTATCCCTGCTCCTACTTCCGTAGGTCAGTGCATTCACATCCAGGAGTAAGGGGAAGAAAATGAGTTGTTTGAAACGATGTCATTTACTTGCTCAGACCTATCATTAGAAAATGAGAATTACCCATCATTAAGTGATGAAAAGCACTCAGTGCTCGTCACTACTGCAGCCCTCTCTGCTGTGGAGTGGCAAATAGTCATCATAACCCTCAAATCAAGTTTAAAGTGACACAGCATTAGTGGCACCCATACAAATTACACCTCCCGGCCTTCTACGTGTAAATTAGCCTCTCAACACAAGCCCCGCGGACGACCAAGCTAAGGTAAGAAAGGAGCTGTGAATGTTGTGTACGTTATTGATATACCTTCCTGCAATGGCCTCGCTATCCCCCCTCCCCCTCAACTGCCTCTATGTTCTTGTCTCACCTTCACTGCAGAGTTCCACGAAGATGCAGTGGTTAGCACCACTACCTCACAGCAGTTCAATTCCAGCCTCGGATAACTCTGTGTGGAGTTTGCACATTCCCCTCATGTCTGTGTGGGTTTCCTCCAGGTGCTCCAGATCCTTCCCACAGTCCAAAGATGTGCAGGTTAGATTGATTGGCCATGCTAAATTTCCCCTTTGTGTCAGGGCGACCAGCAGGATTAAATATGTGGGGATACGGGGATAGGGCCTGGGTGGGATTGTGGTCAGTGCAGATCCAAAAATAGCCTCCTTCTGCACCTTTTGGATTCTATGATTCTAAGATCAGGAAACCCCTGGAGATAAACTTCAATGTGAAAATGGCTCCAACTGACAACTATTGAAATTGGTGCATCCATCGAATGTAACACACTGGAATGAAATGTGGAGATGGGCAGCTCAGAATTAGCTTCCTGTACCTCTACAAATTTAAAAATGTATCATTCTTGACCTGATGAGTGCAAATTGAAAAGATTCAGCAACCTCTCTCTTTTCAGCCATATTGTAAAAGGTTTACTCATCCTGGGTTTATCTTATAAGCATACAGCAGCAATTAAAACATCATAACTTGGTTAGTGGTTCTAACCCTGCCTACTCAGTGTACACAGGGCAGGTGGTTAAAAATCTCAGTGTAACCCCTAACATTTCAAACTGATTCCAAGCCTCCAATTTTAACCAACTTGTCTAAGCAGAGAAGCTCATATTTTGTGGTTACTGTGCCCATTCACGTCCAGCTCCATCCAGTTCCTTCTGGAAGCTGCTATTTAAAAACGTAAAACATCAGCATGATAAGCACTATGCTCAAACAATGTGCCAAAATTACTTGTAAGGGTGCAAACTCCAATTTCCAAAAATATCGATCACACTCCGATAATGTCATTGAGACTTGGTTGGTCTTTTACTCGTGGTCCTGTGTGGGAGAAGGTGAAGAGATGATGGTGACTGCCCTCGACACCAAAGCAGCATTTATCCTTGGAATCCTAGCAAAACTGGAGTCAATGGGAATCGGGGGAAGGGGGTGGGGGGAGCCTCTCTGCTTCTTGGAGTCATACTTGGCCCAAAGGAAGAGAGTTGTGGTTGTTGGACATCAATCATCTCAGCTCCAGGACACCTCTGCAGGAATTCTTCATCTTCAGATGCTTCATCAATGATCATCCTTCCATCATGAGGTCAAAAATGGGAATGTTCGCTGATGACTGCATCAGCATCATTCATGACTCCTCAGCTATTGAAACAGTCCATGTCTAAATGCAGTGAGATCTGGACTATATCACTAAACTCCTTCAGGGAGAGAAATCTGCCTTCCTTGCCAGGACTGGCCAACATGTGATTCTAGAGCCACAGCAATGTTGGTTGATTCTCAACTGGCCTTGGGTAACAAGGGATGGGTAATAAATGCTGGCCGAGTCAGCAACACCCATGTCCCAGAAATAAATTAATGAATAAAACATCATTCTTGAATATGTAACTACTTCTTACGCCTATTAACTTTGACAAAGAGTCATCTGGACTCAAAACATCAGCTATTTTCTCTCTCCACACAGATGCTGCTGGACCTGCTGAGATTTTCCAGCATTTTCTCTTTTGGTTTCAGATCCCAGCATCCGCAGTATTTTGTTTTTATTCTTAAATACGCTCCCTGAGAGAAATTCATGTCACAGCCTGCGACCAACACACGGAGGGTCAGAGTACCAAAATTTGGTAGCAAATACCTACCAAAATTTCTAGTTACAAACATACTTGGTTTTGGGCCTAGTTTAGGCTGTGGCCACTTTTAGCATGCAGACTTATCTTTGGAAAATCTGGAAAACAGCATTAAAGCTGAGTAAATATCCGTGACAGATCCAATTTCCGAACACTGGACTCAGATACTGAAATTCCACCGAGGATTCTATCTAGGCATGAGTTAATGTGTTTTTTTTCATGAAATCTCTTTGTGCGCTATCTGGGCCAAGTCATTAACTCATTTATATTAAAATAACTCTTCCAGTGTTTGTCTTGACTTTATGAGCTGTAACTCAAATTACCCCGGAGTAAAAAAAAACACTGGAGATAGATAGTTCTAATCATTTACCTAAGTCAAGTTGACATATGAACACTGTTTACTGTGCAAATGTAAATCTCACTTCCCCTCTTGTGGCTGCCTTCCTGGTTTTTTCCCCTTCCAGCTGCACGTTACCACTGACTGAATCTGCCGGGGACTCGATAATCATTGTTTCCTGGCATATTGTAACTTATGGCGTTTTATGGATAATGGAACCAAAGTTCAAATAATCCAGAGAAGGTGTAAACAGCAACAGCAAAATTATTGCCAATAATTACTAGCTAAACCAATTAAATTCATGTCCAGAAGATCCTAAACAGCAGGTACTATTCTTTGACCTCCATCTGAGCTTTAGTGTAAGAAGTCTCACAACACCAGGTTAAAGTCCAACAGGTTTATTTGGAATCACAAGCTTTCAGAGTAGTGTTTCCTCATTTTGATTTGATTTGATTTATTATTGTCACATGTATTAACATACAATGAAAAGTATTGTTTCTTGCACGCTACACAGATAAAACATAACGTTCATAGAGAAAGAAACGAGGGACCACAGAATGTAGTGTTAAGTCACAGCAAGGGTGTAGAGAAAAGTCAACTTAACGCGAGGTAGGTTCATTCAAACGTCCGACAGCTGTAGGGAAGAAGCTGTTCTTGAGTTGTTTGGTACATGATCTCAGACTTTTATATCTTTTTCCCAACGGAACAAGATGGAAGAGAGAATCCATCTTCTTGGTGGGGTGCATGGGGCCCTCAATTATGCTAGCTGTTTTGCCAAGGCAGCGGAAGTGTGAACAGAGTCAATGGATGGGAGCTGGTTTGCATGGATTGGGCTACATTCACAACCTTCATCAAGTGATTGCTCCTTCATCACTCACCTGATGAAGAAGCAGAGCTCCGAAAGCTCGTGATTCTAAATAAACCTGTTAGATTTTAAGCTGGTGTTATAAAACTTCATGCTGTTCCCACCCCGGCAACTCCACATCTGAGTTTCATTGGAACAGAATGATGTAACATCGGACACATCCCATTTTGATGCTAACAATTAGAGAAGGTTAGAATGATGGACTAAGCTTAAAGGGCTGAGTGGTCTACTTTTTCTCTTAATTGATTTATTGGATTGATTTATTTTTGTCACATGTATTGGGAGATTGTGAAAAGTATTGTTTCTTGCGCACTATACAGAGAAAGTATACTGCTCATAAAATAGGGAAAGGAAAGGATTACGTGCAGAATATAGTGTTGCAGTCATAGCTACGGTGTAGAGAAATATCAACTTAATATATGATAGGGCCATTCAAAAGTCTGATGATAGCAGGGAAGAAACTGGTCTTAATTCTGTTGGAGGTGTTGTGAGACTTCTGTATCTTTTTCCCCAATGGGTGAAAGTGGAAGGGAAGATATCCAGGGTGTGTGTTATCTTTGATTATGCTGGCTGCTTTTCAGAGGCAGCGGGAAGTTGATGGAGTCAATGGATTTTTGTGATGGACTGGGTTACATTCATAACTTCTTGTAATTTCTTGCAGCCTTGGTCAGAGCAGGAGTCATACCAAGCTCTGATGCTCCGTAGAAAGCATCCTTTCCGGATGTATCAGTAAAAATTGCTTGGAGCTGTAGTGGACATGCCGAATTTCCTTATCCTTCTAAGAAAGTAGAGCTGTTGGTGGATATTCTTAACTATAGCGTTGGAGTGGAGGATCCAGGACAAGTTGTTGGTGACCGTGGATAGATAGACACTTGAAATTCTTAACTATCTGCTTCTAATTGGCCTACTCTTGCTCCTAATTTGCATCACTGTAATTCTTTAGATTCACGTGAATGGTTCCAGGGATGAGGAGCTTTAATCACATGGATAGATTGGAGAAATTGGGATTGTTTTTCTTGGAGAGGTCTGGAAGGACATTTGATGGAGTTTTCAAAATCACCAGAGGTCTGGGACAGAGCAGATCAGGAAAGCTTGTTCCTGCTCACAAAAGGATCGAGTAAGAGGGGGCACAGATTGAAAATAATTGGCAAAAGGTGCAAAAATCAACAAAAACAAAATCTTTTATCATGTAGCAGTAGTTAAGGCTTGGAGAAGTGTGGTGGAGACAGGTTCAACGGGGGCTTTGGAAAAGGAATTAGACTGTTCTCTGAAAAGGAAGAATGTTCTTGGGTACAGGGAGAAGGTGGGGTAGCGGCATTCAGTAAATTGCTCATTGGGATAGTCGGTGTAGACACGACAGGCTGTATGGCCTTCTTCAGCAAATCTGTGATAGGGGGCAGGATGGGTTTGAGTCTGGGAGACTGAAGCGGATGACATTAATGCTCCGATTCCTCAGCCAGACGGGGCACAGAGTGTACAAAGAGCAAGATAAATTAACATGAGCCAGCTCAGTGGGAGATGATTCCATATTCTCCGAATGGGAATAGCGGCAGGCACGCAAAATCCGAAACAGTGAGTCACGGCAGCAAGGTTCCTGAGTTCTGATCTTATCTCACTGGCAGAATACATGAAGTGAAAGCTCATTTTCATCCAATAATGAGCGCTCTTTCCATGTCTTCCCCCCCACAACTTTACCAGATACTCAGCGGGCACCAGCGTGACATTAGGCTGGCATCATTTGCATCAGCTGTACGTAAGCATAAAGCTGTTACCTTCATCTCTGAGGGGGAGGTGACTGCGGAGGCAGCCAACACCGTCCACTGTGTGCACTACTCAGGGGGCACTGGAGAGGACTTGGGGACCCGGGTAAGTCTACCTCAGGACGGGAGTGGGGGAGGGTGGGAGTTCCCAGAATCACCATTTTGGGAAAGTCTCGGGAAGGGTCACATACAGGGCTTACCTTCACTTCATGACGGAGCTTCCCTTGCTTCAAAGGAGTTGTAAGGGCTGATAGCTTTCATTCTGGCTTCCTTTACATATCACAGGTGAGGGAATGTCCTTCCTTAGTGGGAATTGGCCAGAAGGTGGGAGGGCCTCAGAACAAGAGGCTCAGACTGGGGTGGGCGACTGTGAGTTACCCGGGTGGCGTTCCCATGAGAGGACAGACTATCAGGGTAGAGTGGGGCGAATTCAGGAATACAGTGCATCTCCTCCCCCATGTGTGCCCTGAAGGGTCTCTCACACTCAGGGGTAGAATAACTGAGTTATTCTCAGGCAACGGTGTGAGGACAAAGACATATACTGCCCAGCTGCCCAAAACCAATTGTTACAGGCAACCGTGAGTGTATCAGAAAGTCTGAATGAATCATGGAAGGTTGCTCAGCTCTGCACTCTGGTGGCCTGGGAGGAACTGAGTGCCCTCTGGGAATGTGCTGGACATGTTCGTTGCTGACCTCACCATTCTGCCGCAGGAGCCAGATACTTGCCTGAAGAGGCACCCGGCACCTTGAGCCCCCCCCCACCCCCCCCCCCCCCCCCCCCCCCCCTCACTGGCTGTTATGCTGAAACCAACACTGTCATTCTTTGGTAAAATTTGTCTCCAAAACAGATAAACTTGCACTACATAACAGAAAAAGGACATTCCATCCTCAAACATCCAACACAAGAAGTTTCCCCATTTACTTCTCTCTACGCTTTTCCTAATCGGCAGAGCACTGAGTCTTTTTTTTATATATTCATTCATGGTAGCAGGCGTCATTGGTTGGCCAATATTTATTGCCCATCTCTAGTCGTCTGCGGACAGTTGGGAGTCAACTTTGTTGCTGTGATTCTGGAGTCACATGTAGACCACAGAATAGAATAGGATCATAGAACCCTACAGTGCAGAAAGAGGCCCTTCGCTCCATCAAGTCTGTACCAACACAATCCCACCCAGGCCTCACCCCCACATCCCTACACATTTTGCCCACCAATTCTTCCAACCTAAGCATCCTAGTACACTAAGGGGCAACTTTAGCATGGCCAATCAACCTAACCTGCAATCTTTGGACCAGACCAGGTAAGGACAGCAGATTTCTTTCCCTAAAGGGAACCAGATAGGTTTTTTCGACAATGGTTTTTTTGGTCATCAGTAGATTCTTTAATCCAAATTTTTTTTAATTGAATTCAAATTCCACCATCTGCCGTGGCGGGATTCGAACCTGGGTCCCCAGAACATTAGCTAAGTTGCTAGGTTAATAGCCTAGCAATAATATCAGTAGGCCATCATCTCCCACCACTGAAGAACAGTTGCAGTGCGCTGTTTAATGCATTGCACACAGCAATACCAGCCCATCGCCCGACCATAACCATTGGAATACACCACAAGGTTGCAGCTAGTATGAGTGGATCCCTGATGTTAAAAATGTAATGCTAAATTCAATTCCACACATGAGAAAGAGGCTGAAAGACGATAAAAATATCCACCCGCAGCTTGACAAACGATTTACAAATGAGAAAGAAAAGTGGAAGGAAATTTATTCTATGTTATTTTGTGTTTTTGAAGTATATTCTAGCATTCAATGGCAAAATCGTCTCAGTCCCAGGACATCACTGCAGGAGATCATCAACCTAGTTTTATTCATTCGTGGGACATGGATGTCACTGGTTACCCAGCGTTTATTGCCCCTAGTTGCCCTTGGAGGCTGTTGAAAGTTAACCACATTGCTGTGGCTCTGGAGTCACATGTAGGCCAGACCAGATAAGGATGGCAGATTTCCTTCCCTAAAGAACATTAGAGAATCAGATGGGTTTTTCCCGAAGTGGTTTCATGATCATAAATAGATTCTTAATTACAGATATTTTTTGAGTAGTTATTGAGTTCAAATTGCACTATCTGCTGTGGCGCAATTCAAACTCGGAACATTAGCTGAGTTTCTGGATTAATGATCTAGTGACAATACCACTAAGCCATCGTCTCCTCTGTCTTCTCAGCCCAACCATCTTCAGTTACATCATCAATCAATCCCTTCATCATAAAGTCAGAAGTGGGAACGTTTAATGTTTATTTGTGAGTGTGACAGTAGGCTTACATTAACACTGCAATGAAGTTACTGCGAAAATCCCCGCGTTGCCACACTCCAATGAGTATTCAGGTACACTGAGGGCGAATTTAGCATAGCCAATGCATCTAACCAGCACATCTTTCAGACTGTGTGGGGGAAAAACAGAGCACATGGAGGAAACCCACGGATACCCATGTAGAAACCTACAAGAGAATGTGCAGATTCCGCATAGTGACACACGCCAGGAATTGAGGCATCAGTGCCAACCACTGTGACACCATGCTATTCAGTGATGATTGCATAGTACTTAGCACCATTCACAACTCCTCAGATAGGTTGAGGGAGCTCGGTCTTTTCTCCCTGGAGAGATGAAGGTTGAGAGGTAACCTGATAGAGGTTTATAAGATGTTGCGAGGTACAGATAGGGTGGATTCTTGGAGGCTATTTCCCAGGGCTGAAATGGTCGCTCCGAGAGGACACAGGTTTAAGGTGCTGGGGAGTAGGTACAGGGGAGACGTCAGGGATAAGTTTTTCACTCAGAGGGTGGTGAGTGAGTGGAATTGGCTGCTGTCAGTGGTGGTGGAGGTGAACTCGTTGGGGTCTTTTAACATACTTTTGGATGAGTACATGCAATTTAATGGGATTGAGGGTTATAGATAGGCCTGGTAGGTAGGAATATGATCGGCGCAACTTGCGGGCCGAAGAGCCTGTCTGTGCTGTAGTGTTGTATGATTCTGAAGTATTCCATGTCTACATGCAGCAAGAGCGGAACAACATTCAGATGATGTGGATAGAGAAAGAGCAGCTATAACAATAATTTTACAACAATAATGGCAACTGTGTCTTTAAAATGGCCGTTCTGGCTCAGAGCAAAGCATGCTGGGATATTTGGTCAATTTATAGATTAAAACCAGGTGCAGGTCACGAAGAGGTTCTGGTCTGGAAGCTGTGATCTGAAGCTCCCTGTGTTAGCCCCAATAAGGAAAGTAGTTACATGTCCCCGGTGCTGTGAGACAGCGGTGCTAACCACGATGCCACCCATAATAAAGCCCGACAGTGAAGCGAATCCAATCCTTCAGCACTGAGATCGAAAGAGACAAAGATCATCAACAATCTAACTGAGCCAGTGCAGCTGATAGAGAAACACAGCTAAATTATTCATAAATGTGAGCTTATTACAGGCTCCAAGCACTGTATGATTCTGTGACTCTAACGCATGACATGCAGATTCAAACATCACCCTCTGGCTGAGGACTGACCACTGCTTTATAAAGGATTAAAATCATTTTTAAAAATTCTTTCATGGAATGTGGCAGCATTACTTACCCGTCCCTAAATGTTTACCAGGCTGATTCCTGGGATGGTGGGTCTGTCATATGAGGACAGATTAAGTCAGTTAGGATTATATTCTTTGGAGTTTAGAAAACTGAGGGGAGTTCTCATGAAGTTTGTAAAATTCTAACAGGGTTAGACAGGGTAAATTCAGAAAGAATGTTCCCAATGGTGGGGGAGTCCAGAAGTAGGAGGTCATAAATACTACAGTGCAAGAGGAGGCCATTTGGCCCATCGAGGCTGTACTGGCCACAATCCCACCCAGGCCCTACCCCCGTAACCCTATACATTTGCTCTAGCTAGTCCCTCTGAATAAAAAGGAGCAATTTAGCATGACCAATCCACTTAATCTGCACATCTTTGTAGTGTGTGAGGAAACTAGAATGCCCAGAAGAAACCCACTCAGATGTGAGAGAATATGCAGACTCCACACAGTAAACCAGAGATTCAAACCCAGGTCCTCTGGCACTGTGAGGCAGCAATGCTAAACACTGTGGCACCATGCCTGTTCATAGTTTGAGGATAAGAGATAAACCTTTTAGAACTGAGTGAGGAGAAATTTGTTCACCCAGAAGTTGGTGAACGTGTGAAATTCACTACCACAGAAAGTAGTTGAGGTGAAAACACGAGACTTCAAGAAGAAATTAGACATAACTCTTGGGGCTAAAGAGATCAAAGAATATGGAAGGAAGGAGGGATCAGGATATTGAATTTGGTGATCGACCATGACCCAATAATTGGCTGAGCAGGCTGGAAGGGCTGAATGGCCTACTCCTGCTTCTAGTTTCTATGCCCTTGAGAACGTGGTAGTGAACCACCTTCTTGAACTGCTGCAGTCCATGTGGGTGTAGGTACATCTACAGTGCTGTTAGAGAAGAAGATCCTCGATTAATTTCCTCAGAATGGTGGTCCATTCCTGTTGCAATAAATTCTGCACGGTTCTTTCTCAACGTGTCCTGTCTATATTTATGTAAGTGCATCCCTAGGTTTTTCTGCTCCTGTATCTTTTCCAAATGTATCATTTCCTGTATATTGTCTCTCCTCATTTTTATTCTGCTAATAAATGCATAATTCTCTGCATTGTAAGTCATCTGTCACATGTTTGCCCATTTCATCAGTCTGTCCATGCTATCCTGAGGCCGGTTGCTCTCCTCACTCTTCACAACATTTCCAAGTTTGGTATTCTCTGCCAACTATGAAGTTATATACTGCAATGTTCTGATTATATTCAGGGTTGCGGATTATAAACAAAAGACATAGTCACACATAGATTCACGTAACAACGGATTTATTAATAGTAGAGATTAGAAAATAAAATGAAATAGGGGCCTGTGAAACAGTCACATCAAATCATGTGACCAACTCTTAAAGCAATCGTGCAACCATTTAAATATATAATGGCTATCCCCTGTTTACTCAAGTTCACTAGGCTGTGCCGCAATCGCAAAGTAAGAAATTATCCTCCTTATCCTCCCCAGAGTAAAGGCCTTGATATCAACTGTAGCACCACAGAAGGCAGTGTGTGCAAAGAGAACAGTAGATCAGCATTTTGAAACCGCTGTGCCCTACTCCTCAAGCACGTTACCTATTCAAATTGAACTTTGGAAATCAGGAAACTTTACTAAGAAAAGCCAGCCATTACTGAAACTACAAAGGGTTATGAATGTAGCTCACGCAAATCAGCCTTCCATCCATTGACTCTGTCTACAATTCCCGTTGCCTTAGAAAAGCAGCCAGCATAAATAAGGAATGCACACACTCCGGACATTCTCTTCCATCAGGAAAAAGATACAAAAGCCTGAAGCCGCGTCCCAACTGACTCAAAAACAGCCTCTACCCTGCTGCCATCAAATTTTGCACTACCTTGCACTAAGTTGATCTTTCTCTACACCCTAGTTATGACTGCAACACTACACTTTGCACTCTCTCCTTTCTTTCTCTATGAATGGTATGCTTTGTCTGTATAGCATGCAAGAAACAATACTTTTCACTGCATACTAATAAATGTGACAATAATAAATCAGATAAAATCAAAACATAACCAACTGTATTAAATCAGCAAAATCAGAAGTCAATTGCACTTGCGAATAAAAAAGTTCATTTGCTGTTCACACAAATCAAAGCAGGTTATTAAAAATCTACTTAATAATTGAAGCGGCTTTGTTCTATTACAAAGCTCATGTGGAACAACCAATGAATTTTAAAAGCTGGTTCGTGCAGTTTAACACAAAGCTATCAATGCAATGTATTTGACAATTCTGGTAAAGTCATGTTTGGCATTGCTCAGTCACCCCTGGAAATCTGAATGATTGGAAACCAGTGTATGTGAGTTCGAGCTGTGTTAAAATACCACTGGTACTCGATTGAAAGTTCAATTGTTTGGAAATTTCAAAGTCAGCCTTCACAATTAGTGCAGGATAACAGAATATCAGATACAAACAATTTATAAATTCTGGGTAGCCCTCTTAACATAATAATGTAGGAAATAGGAGCAGGAGTTGGCCCCTTGTGCCTGCTCTGCCATCTGTAAAATCATGCCTGACAGAGTGGTATGATGGCACCGTGGTTAGCACTGCTGCCTCAGTGTCGGGGACCTGGGTTCAATTCTTGGCTTGGGTCACTGTCTGTGCAGGGTTTGCATGTTCTCCCCCTGTCTGTGTGGGTTTCCTCCCACAATCCAAAAAAAAATGTTGGTTGGATGCATTGGCCATGCTAAATTCTCTCAGTGTACCCGAACAGGCGTAGGAGTGCAGCAACTCAGGGATTTTCACAATAACATCATTGCAGTGTTAACGTAAGCCTACTTGTGACACTAATAAATAAACTTCACTGGTTCTCTATGATGTGGAGATGCTCGCGTTGGACTTGGGTAAGTAAAGTAAGAAGTCTCACAACACCAGGTTAAAGTCCAACAGGTTTATTTGATAGCACAAGCTTTTGGAGCACTGCTCCTTCATCAGGTGAGTGGAGGATTTGTTTCAAACAGGGTATATACAGACACAAACTCAATTACAAGATAATGGTTGGAATGAGAGTCTGAACAGGTAATCAAGTCTTTACAGGTGCAGACAATGCGAGTGGAGAGAGGGTTTAGCACAGATTAAAGAGGTGAGAATCGTCTCCAGGCAGGACAGTTAGTGAAATTTTGCAAGCCCAGGCAAGTCAGAGGGTTAAGAGACAGTGTGACATGAATCTATTTGCAGATGCTACGACAACGGATGAATGGACATCGCTTGACAATCACCAGGTAGAAGTGTTCCCTTCCAGTCAGGAAACACTTCAGCGGTCACGGGCATTCAGCCTCTGATCTTCAGGTAAGCGTTCTCCAAGGTGGCCTTCAAGGCACACGACAGTGCAGAATCGCTGAGCAGAAACTGATAACCAAGTTCTGCACGCATGAGGATGGCCTCAACTGGAATTTTGTGTTCATGTCACACTATCTGTAACCCCCATGACTTGCCTGGGGTTTACAAAATCCTACTAATTGTCTGGCTGGAGACAATTCACCTCTTTAATCTGTGATTATCCCTCTCTCTACTCACATTGTCTGCACCTGTAAAGACTTGATTATCTGTTCATTCCAACCATTATCTTGTAATTGAGTTAGTATCTATACATGCCCTATTTGTGAACCCAATTCTTACTCACCTGATAAAGGGGCAGCATTCTGAAATCTCAGGCAAATAAACCTGTTGGACTTTAACCTGGTGTTGTGAGCCTTTTTTATCTAACCTGCTTTTAATGTCCTCAACTAAGACTCATAAACCTGTCAAACACAACTTCTCTTTCACTAAACCATGTTGACTCCCTTTGGAATTATGTAACTGTTTGGATTGCTTGGGTCTGGATGCTTCATCAAGGAATTAAGGAACATAAATTGGGTTTTTCGTTTGTTATCTAAAGCAGAAAAAACTCAGGTGGTTTAAATTATAACTTGCGACAATAAGAAAAGAGAGTTTGGCTTAATGATGTTTAGCATTTCTTCATTGATACAGTAAAATGTACTTTTGAAGCATGATATCTTGACCTAACAGCCTTTCAGCTAATAAAGGGAAGTTCAAATTTCTCTTTCAACTGTTATCTCTTTGGAAACTGCAATAGCATCCCAAGTACATTCTTTATATTCAGACTGTTTCTGCAAAGAATAATGATATGAGAAATCAATATCAGTGATTACAACTCAAAAGTATTTAGTGATTTTAATGGGCCAATGTTCCGAATGGTCTCTTTCTTTGTACTGTAGAGATTCTATGATTTTGGCATGTCCTGGGGTGGTGAGTCCTGCTATATAAATTGGAAATCTTTCTGGCAAAGATGAATTGCCACAGAAATATACCTGTCCAATGGTTAGCACTGTTGCCTCACAGCGCCAGGGAGCCAGGTTCAAAACTGGCCTCGGGTGACTATGTTGAGTTTGCACATTCTCCCCATGTCTGTGTGGGTTTCCTCTGGGTGTTCTGGTTTCCTCCCACAGCCCAAAGATCACAGAATGCTACAGTGCAGAAGAGGCCTTTCGGCCCATTGAGTCTGCACCAAAGGTGTGCAGGTTAGGTGCACTGGCCCTCGGGAATGGGTTCTGGGGATAGGGTGGTAGGTAAGGCCTGGGTAAGACACTCTGTCAGAGAGTGGATGCAGATTCAATGGGCCGAATGGCCTCTTCTGCACTGTAAGGATTCTGTGATTCTATGAAACAGTCCTCTGTTCTCAATATAAAAAGATGCCCAGTGTAAAGGCTGTAGGTCATATTTTAAATGGATACATTCCATTACTTATGGGACATCCACTATTTATAGAAACTTGGTTAGGCCGCATTCAGAATATAGTGTTCAATTCTGGTCGCCACACTACCAGAAGGATGTGGAGGCTTTGGAGGGGGTACAGAAAAGATTTACCAGGATGTTGCCTGGTACAGAGAGCATTAACTATGAGGAGAGTTGGAGAAACTTGGTTTGCTCTCACTCGAGTGACGGAGGTTGAGGGGAGACCTGATAGAAATCTACAAGATTATGAGAGAGATAGACAGAGTGGATAGTCAGAAGCTTTTTCCCAGGGGTGGAAGAGCGAATTACTAGGGGGCACAGGTTTAGGATGCACGGGGCAAGGTTTAAAGGAGATGTACGAGGTAGATTTTTTTTACACAGCGAGTGGTGGGTACCTGGAACTCGTTGCTGAGAGAGGTAGTGGAAGTGGATACAGTAGTGAGTTTTAAAGAGGCGTCTTGACAAGTACATGAATAGGATGCAAATACCTCTGGAAGGGTAGAGGATCTTAGTTAAGTTGGGCAGTATGGTCAGTACAGGCTTGGAGGGCTGAAGGGCCTGTTCCTGTGCTGTAATTTTCTTTGTTCTACTTAAAATTCTGAGGGACATTTCTCTAATGTCACTGGAAGTGTCAACTGAACTATGTGCACTTAGCCAGCAGATGGGGTAAACTTACCAATGAACAGGATTCCTTTGTGAATATTTGATCCAATTAAAATGCCAGAAAATGTTAAACACACTGCTGAAGACACCAAACTGCCCAAAGCTTCAGCAGAGCTCACAAAGCTTGTATCCCCATCATTGGAATAACTCCTCGAGGCCAATGACCTCTCACCAAATTCCCATCACTTTTTTTTAAAATCACTCGTGGGACATGGGCGTCACTGGCTGGGCCAGCATTTATTGCCCTTCCCTAGTTGCCCTCGGTGGGCAGTTGAGAGTCAACCACATTGCTGTGGCTCTGGAGTCACACGTAGGCCAGACCAGGTAAGGAAGGCAGATTTCTTTCCCTAAAGGACATCAACGAACCACATGGGGCTTTCTGACAATCGAAAATGTTATCAGTAGATTCTTAATTCCAGGTTTTTTTAAAAATTGAATTCTAATTCCACCACCTGCGATGGCGGGATTCGAACCCAGGTTCCTAAAACATTAGCTGGTTTTCTGAATTAAGAGGTTAGTCATAATACCACTAGTGATCGCTGGCCTGCATCACAGGAGCATCATAAGAATCAATACTATGATATAGAAGGTGGCATTCACGAATTCACACCTGCTGTTAACTTGCCCACAAACCCAAGGCCCAGCCTGTTCTTTACAATGATAAATGACACTGGAAAATGTAAGAGGACAAAACAGCAATTGTTAGCTGTTTTTTCAAATGTTGACCATGAAACTCTGCAGGCCAAACTTGCAGGCAGTGTGCAGGTAGGGAAATTAAACCTTCAAAAGGCCTCACTGAACAGTTTACTGTTTACAGTAGCACAGTGGTTAGCACTACTGCTTCACAGCACTAGGGACCCAGGTTCGAATCCTGGCTCGGGTCACTGTTTGTGTGGAGTCTGCACATTCTCCCTGTATCTGCGTGGGTTTCCTCCAGGTGCTCTGATTTCCTCCCATGTTCTGAAAGACATGCTGGTTAGAGTGCATTGACCCGAACAGACGACTAGGGGGATTTCACAGTAACTTCATTGCAATGTTAATGCAAGCTTTACTTGTAACTAATAATAAATGATTGGTTCGGATCAGGAAAATGATCAGGTGGAACGGTTTGCCATGGTCGAAAACGCATGTTGTATATTCAGTCAGTCTCTCACAAAGATGTTCTGAATCTTGTGTAGTTAAACATTATCGCTGAAAACCTCCGACCTCGCCAAACTGGGACTTACCAGTCCCGCTGTAATGAATGGAGTTTCAGCTGAGCGCCAAACTCCCCATTTTCGCTGGCAGCGGCGACTGGGAACAGACGAGATCGGAGAATCCCTGTCCGAGGCTTATTAAACTAGAAAGAGTGCAGAAAAAATTTACTGGAATGCTATCGGGATTTTGATGGTTTGAGTTACGAGGACAGACTGGATAGACTGGGACTTTTTTTCCCTGGAACATAGAAGGCTTAGGGGTGATCTTATTAGAGGTGTATAAAATAATGAGGGGCATAGATCAGCTAGATAGTCAATATCTTTTTACAAAGATAGGGGAGTCTAAAACTAGAGGCGTAGGTTTAAGGTGAGAGAGGTACAAAAGGGAACAGAGGGACACTTTTTTCAAACTGAGGGTAGTGAATGTCTGGCACAAGCTACCAGGAGTAGTAGTAGAGGCGGGTACAATTTTGTCTTTTAAAAAGCATTTAGGCAGTTACAAGGGTAAGATGGGTATAGAGGGATATGGGGCAAATGCAGGCAATTGGGACTACTTAGTGGTAAAAAAGGGTAGCATGAACAAATTGGGCTGAAGGGCCTGTTTCCATGCTGTAAACCTCTATGACTCTATAACAAAGTTTACTTCTAACTTGCGATTATGTACATATATACGAGGTATAGCCCAAACTAGGAGCTAACTCCATGCTTGTTTCTGCACAGGTCTCTATCAAGTTCACAGCTCTCTTTGGTATCAGGTCATGTGTCTCTTTACATCACGTTGCGGGCGGTACTGGTTCCTAGCCCCACATTAATCTTACTATGCCAGATATCCTGATACCAACACATCCCAAACATGGAGAGTTCTCCTTAGGCTGGGTCACCTTAAATCCTGATACCTGTCAGACTTAAAAGCTAGTTGGAGAGCTGGGTGGGGAGGAAGCAGTTTATACTTCTTGTAGGTTTGTTATTGAAAGTTTAGAGCTGGCAAAAAAAAAAACCCATCAGAATGCTAACAGCACTCCGTTTCCAAGCGGCAAGCTCTTTGTATTATTATTCAGACCCTTGTAATGTTATGCCTGCTGAAGGACCAGTGTTCTCTTCAATTATCCCAGCAAAATATTGTGGACAGAGACAGAAAATGCTGGGAAATCCCAGCAGATCTGACAGCAACTGTGGAGAGAGAATAGAGTAAGAAGTTTCGCAACATCAAGTTAAAGCCCAACCAGTTTAACCTGGTATTGTGAGACTTCTTATTGTGTTTATCCCAGTCCAACACTGGCATTTCCACATCGAGAGAGAACAGAGCCAACGTTTCGAGTCTGGACGCCTCTGTGTCGGAGCTAAAGACAAAGAAAATAGGATGGATTATATACTATGAGGGTGTGTGTGTGGTGTAATTGTCAAAGATGTTACAGCCAAAAAGACAAAGGGAACTTAAATGGTGATAGTAAAGGCAGAGAATTGTGCTAATAGCATCCCTTAGGAGATGGGAATGTGTAAATGGAGGGACAGAGGTGCAGAGTTTCAAAGGCTAACATGAAGCATGAGGCCCTAGTGGAGTGGGGGTGGGGGAGAAGAGAAATGGACACTTGCAACATGAACCAGAAATTGAAAAACCTCAGTAGATCGGAGGTGTGGGGAACGGTCATCAAGCTGGAATATTAACTTGATCTCACCCTCTCAGGATGCTGCCTGACCTACTGAGTGTTCCCTGTCTCTTCTAGATTTATTTCTCTCAGTTCAGTTGGCCCACCATGTTTGACTGACCCCAATGCCCCCACCCCCTTCCACTCCCCCAACGCTGCCTCCACGGGGAATCTTGAATCATGGGGATCACTGTTTTAAGATAAGGGCGTCTCCTGTTGAAGGTGAATGCAAGGAGGAAGCTTCTCCTCAGAGTGTCTGGAATGTTCTTCCCCACTATAGGCTGGGTCAGTTAATATGTTCAAGGTTGTGTGAGATCTTTGATTGACAAGGGGCGAGATTTTACAGCCCTGCTCACGGCAAAACTGGAAAATCTCGCCTGAGGTCAGCAGGCTTTTTTGCATGGACAGAAAAATTCCCGTCAAGTGAGTCAAGAATTTTGGGAGGGGAGGGACTGAGGGCAGGTAGGAGAGTGAGGTTGAGGACATAATCAGAGCAGGCATGGATTTGCTTGATTGGCAGAGGTGACTCGATGGGCTGAATAGTCTTTTTCGTGCTCCTTATGATCAGTCCTGGCCCTATTGCCTCTAGAATTTTCTAGGTTGGTGGCGAAGTATGAAATTGAAATGCCCACTCCCACCACTAGGGGGTTGGAAAGATGTGTGAGTATCGGGTAGGCTGAGTACATTTACAGATATCTTGGCACCAGAGGTTACATTGTGAATTCTTCTTGTGATCAATTCCAATCAGAGCAGAAAATCAATGGCGTTATCAACTGCAGGAGCCAGGGAGAGGAAAGGGCATCAATTGGCAGAACGCAAGATATTGAATTTGGCACATATAGCCTTGGAAGTTCAGCTGAAGATGTTTAATGTTTACAGTTGAATAAATGACTGTATGAGATTGATTACCCTTGCTGGAGACTGGAGTTGAAGAGTGAAGATGTCTTGAGTTATATTAATAATGTTTACGAGTGAAATGTATGTTCAACAGCTGAGAAAATGGTTGTGGAGTTGAGGTTGTAAAGATGTAAAGAATGTTTGCAAAGAATGTAAAATACCAGAAGGAGAACAACAAGGCATGGTCCTTTTAAAAAGCTGGTTTTGGTTCTCAGTGCTGAGAGATTTTAAAATGCAAGCATACAAAGTACACAAATAGCAACATTTGTTGCAGAGATCAAAATGCTAGGGTTGCCTTGGTAACAGGCTCTGCAGGTTTTTGCATTTTGATAGCCTGTGAATTTAAAGAAGACAACAGCCTATGAGTTTAAGGAAAACACACAGCTAATAGGAACCTAGCAAATTTGAACTTGCTGTTGTTTTTGCCAACCTCAAACCAATCTAGTTACAGGGAATGGATAGGTTGCCTGGAGTATAAACAGGAACTCAACTGCCTGACTGGAGTTCAGTTCCGTTGAGTTAAACTGAGAGCCAGCCAGACCAGAAGGCCATCTTTCAAGAGGTTCTCTACCCTGCCAGCTAATGAACTATCTCTGAAGAGAATTCTCCAACTACTGAACAACAGGGTATCAAGTGAAAAGACCTTAGATAGAGAAATCACCAGAAGAAAACTCCAAAGCTTCCAAAATGCCATCATACTTGGTTGTATTCTTTTTTGAAATTGACTAAAATTCTGTTATTACTGTTTTGGTACTAGATGATCCTTGTCTTTATTTGAACAGCATTTCAGTTGCGCCTTCTTTTAATTAAAATGTTACTTGTTTAGTTAAAGTTCTAGTTGGTTAAATAAGTCACTTGTTAATTATTCATTTAAAATGAATGTCAGGTCTTCATGTTAATGAACATATAAAGGTTAATGTAGAACAGTTAACCCTTTCCCAAGTACTTTTAACAGATTATGAAATGAGTTAAAGGGGATTAACCTCTGCATTATAACAAATATTCACTGATTGACTTTTTTTATTAGCATCACAAATAGGCTTACATTACCACTGCAATGAAGTTACTGTGAAAATGCCTTTGTAGCCACACTCTGGTGCCTATTCGGGTACACTGAGGGAGACTTTAACACGGCCAATGCACCTAATCAGCATATTTTTTGACTGTGGGGGGAAACCAAGGTACCTGGAGGAAACCCATGCAGATACAGGGAAAATGTGCAAACTCTGCACAGTCATCCAAGCTGGGAATCGAACCAAAATTCCTGGTGGTTGTGAGACAATTAGTACTAACCACAATGACAACATGCCTCCCAGCCAGTAGGAACCAGGGACAAAGTCACTTCAAAAAATAGCAGCACCAGAATGGATTTTACTATGATTATAGTTGTAGCTATCCTTGAGTACTAACAAAAACTGAATAAGGTTTTGTTCAGCGCAGTTTGATTGTCAACGGGGCTACAGAAAACGAAAGGCTTACTGAATTAAATTCAGAGGCTAAGAAAGCAGCTGTGAGACCTTTTGTCTTTTCATCACATCTCCAGTAATTAAAGAAGCAAGTATCCTTTACCTTGTGGATATAACTGAGGCAGGGGTAACAATAGTTAATGTAGAGATCTGTCAAAGGCATTTGACATATAGATCATGCGTATTCAAAATGTATGAGGTGCTTTGCCATTCTTGACAATGCGTAAAGCAATCCTGAGAATTACACTGACAACCAATTTAAATCAGGCTCACAGTCAGGTTCATTTGCCCATGCCAGAAATTACATTTACTCACTCTCGGGACCCTGCCCTTTGCAGACAGAGGGATCACATCCATACAGTGCAACTTCTTCAACAAAAGTCTGGAGTCAGCCACTCCATAAAACCATAAGGTTTCAGAGCAGAATTAGGCTATTCGGCCCATCGAGTCTGCTCCACCATTCAATCTGATTGGCGATAAGAGTTCATTCTCCTGCCTTCTCCCCATAACCCTTGATCCTCTTATTGATCAAGACCCTCTCTATTTCTGTCTTAAAGGCACTCAATTTCCTGGCCTCCACAGCCATTTGTGGCAATGAGCTCCACAGATTCACCATCCTCTAGCTGAAGAAAGTCCTCCTCATCTCTGTTTTAAAGGAGCGTCCCTTCACTCTGAGGTTGTGCCTTCGAGTTCTAGTCTCTCCCACTACATCCTCTCCACGTCCAGTCTATCTAGGCCTCTCAGTATCCTGTAAAGTTTCAGTTGGATCCCTCTTCATCCTTCCAAACTCTATCGATCACAGACGCAGACTCCTTAACCACTCCCCATACGACAAACCTTTCATTTCTGGGATCATTCTTGTGAATCTTCTTTGGAGTCTTTCAAAGGCCAGCACGTTCTTCCTTAGATATTGGGACCCAAAACTGCTAATAATACTTCAAATGGGGTCTGACCAGAGATTTATCCAGTCTCAGCAGTACATCCTTGCTCTTGTCCTCTTGCCCTCTAGAAATGAATGCTAACATTGAATTTGCCTTCCCAGTTGTCAACTGAACATGCATGTTAATCTTAAGTCCTGAACCAGTCCTGATTCCTTCCCCATGGCAATGCCCTAACCAGAGTTCATCCATCTGATTTCAATTTGAGCACAGGCTTGGCAGTTAATTGTTCCCTAGTGCATTCCCCATGGCAATGTCACTTGCAAACCAATCAACATTCTCTTCTCATGCAATATAAAATGTTTCCTTTATGACTGGTATACTTGCAAACTGCATATGTCAATTCAAAAAGCTTCAACCATTTGTATTTTTCTTCATCAATACTTTCTGTAACCACATGACTTTGCCATTTAATAGAATCACTACAATGCAGAAGGAGGCCATTCAGCTCATCAAGCCTGCATGGACAACAATCCCATACAAGCCCTATCCCCATGTGATTATCCTCTTAATCCCCCCTGACAATAAGGGACAATTTAGTATGGCCTATCCACCTATTTGCAAAAATTCAATTTTGCAAATAGGAATTATTCCACTTTTACACAAATTCAAATGCCACAAATTCGTCATACAACACAGGGCTTCTCTCTTGCTTGTTCGAGGGTTTTTCTCTGCTCGCCATTGGTGGCATGGTGGCACAGTGGTTAGCACTGCTGCCTTACAATGGCAAGGACCCAGGTTTGATTCCAACTTCGGCTCCCTATCTGTGTAGAGTTTGCATGTTCTCCCTGTGTCTGCATAGGTGCCCCGGTTTCCTCCCACACTCCAAAACTGTGTGGGTTAGGGGGACTGGCCATGCTAAGTTGCCCCTTAGTGTCCCATGACGTGCAGGTTAGGGGGATTGGCCCGTCTACATTGCTCCTTAGTGTCAGGGGGACTAGCTAGGGTGAATAACTGGGGTTATGGGATAGGACCTAGGTGGATTGTGGTCGGTGCAGACTCAAATGGGCTGAATGGCCTCCTTCTGCACTGTAGGATTCAATGATTCTATGATTTAGGATGAGGGGCAGGAGATTCAGAGAGGATTTGGGATCTGGAATGTGCTGCCTGGGAAGGTGGTGGTGGAGGCCAGAAACCTTACAACCTTTAAAAAATATTTAAAGGCAAAATCCATTAATTAGGCACATTCTCCTGTTCTGTATTTCAGTGTCTCACAGTATAAACTCGCTGTTATATCAGGAGCTTCTTAACTTTACCTTGCAAACACTTTGCATAAAATGCAAGTCAATTTATTTTCATCGTAGACAAAATGACAGGATTGAAACGTAAGTCCACCAGGAAAGCGTGTCAAGTCGTAGAATTTCTTTTAGTCGCTTATCTACGTGGCAGCAATTCACTGAAAAGCAAGTGCTGGGATGTAGCTCACCCCTCTGTGAACTTACCATATCTGTATTCGCACCTTGATTCCATCCACATCTATCGTCTTCATTTTGAAGTCAACCCCTACAAGTTAAGACAAGAAGTGAATGAATTAGATGTGGCGGTAAGCAACAAACCAGTGATGTCAACCAGTTTCCAGTACACTCGATGTTAAAAGCAAAATTACTGCAGATACTGGAATCTGAAACCAAAACAGAAAATGCTGGAAAATCTCAGCAGGTCTGCCAGCATCAGTAGAAAGGAAATACAGCCAACATTTCAAGTCTGGATGGCTTTCCGCTCACCTGACGAAGGAACAGCATACCCAAAGCTTGTGGCATTTACTATGAAATAAACCTGTTAGACTTTAACGTGGTGTTATGAGACTTCTTACTGCGTTTACCCCAGTCCAATGCCAGCATCTCCACATCACGACTAAACTAGCAATTCAGAGACCCAGGGTAAGACTCTGTCAACCCAGGTTCATATCCCACCTTAGCAGATGGTAAAATTTGAATTCAATAAAAATCAAGAATTAAAAGTTCAATGATGACCATGAAACCATTGTCGATTGTTGTAAAAACCCATCTGGTTCATTAATGCCCTTTAGGGAAGGAAATAGTAAACCGTTCAGATGAGCAATAAATACTGACCCAGCCAGCTATTGCCAAATCCCATGAATGAATTAAAAATACATTTGCAGCCATGATATGCATCAAGGATTGGGTTCAACCTATGCCAGACGCCAATGAATGTCTTCATTGGAACACTGGAATTAGGAGCAGAAGTAGGCAAATTCAGCCCTTCGAGGCTGCTCCACCGTTCAATCAGATCGTGGCTGATCTCTCCCTGGTCTCAAATCCACCTCCCTATCTGTTCCCACATCCCTTTAACTCGTGTTGTTTTATCAGAAAACGTTTAATGATTCAGACTCCACTGCACTACAGGGGCAGCGAGTTCTACATATCCATCACCCTCTGTGAGAAGTAGTTCCTCCCCATCTCAGTCTTAAATATACCATCTCTCAACCTATACCTGTAACCTCTTGTTCTAGATTGCCCCACAAGAGGAAACATTTGGTCAATCCCTTTTAGAATGTTATATCTCTCAATCAGATCCCCTCACATCCTCCTGAACTCCAGCAAGTACAAGCCCAAATTCTTTAATCTCTCCTCATACATCGACCCTTTCATCCCTGGAATCAATCTGGTGAACATCCTCTGAAACGCCTCCAATGCCATTACATCATTCCTCAAATAAGGAGCCCAAAACTGGACACAATATTCCAGCTGGGGGTCTTATTAATTGCAACAACAACTTTTATACTCCACTCTGCCTTTTCCATTACATGCTGTACCTGCACACCAACTTTCATAGAATCCCTGCAGTGCAGAAGGATGCCATTTGCCCCATTGTGCCTGCACCAACAACAATCCCACCCAGGCCTGCTTAATTTCCCTGCTACTAAGGGGCAATTTAGCATGGCCAATCCAACTAATCCGCACATCTTCGGACTGTGGGAGGAAACCGGGCCACCCGGAGGAAACCCACGCGGGGAGAATGTGCAAGCTCCACAGACAGTCACCCGAGGCCAGAATTGAACACGGACCCCTGGTGCTGTGAGGCAGCAATGCTAACCCACTGTGCCACCCTGTTACCCATTCTACTGCGATTCATAAACAAAGGCCTGATCCCTCTGCCCAGATGCATTTTGAATCTGCTTTCCATTGAGATAATAATTTGTCTTTCTCTCCTTTGGGCCAGAATGGATAACATCACACTTATTCACAGTAAACTTGAAATATACAATAGGCTATTACTTGACAGTACATTTTCTTTTGTTTTGAGGAAAGAGGGCTACAACAAAGTTAATTGTTATGATTTCAGCCAGGCTAATGAGGTTGGTTTGCTAGACTATCTGATAAGTTTTAGTTGATGGTTAAACCTGCTCCCTATTTAAAGCAGGTGTGTCAGACTCCCAGCCTACATTCAGCAGGAAGCGACTGAACAGCTGGCTATGTCCACATGTATGGTGTAAATAAAGTAACTTGGTGACGGGACCTTCACCTCCGTGGAGTTACTACATTAATGCCACAGGGAATTATTGCCAAATTAACAACTGGACTCAAAAGGTGATTGATTGGCCAACAGAGGAAGTCACCAAGGTACAGCAGGGTTGTTAAGCTAAAGTTGTAGTTGGAGCAGAGTTTAGAAAACTGCATCTAACAGGGGCTGAACATCATCTGTGAATGACGTGAGTTCACCGAAATGGAAGAATGTCTTTCTCCTTTTGCACTGGCATCCTTCAAATTGCTTCATTTGTGAGAAACATCCTCAGAAGAAGAAATTAGATTTAAATTCCATGGGTTAGCCATTAGTGGATCTCATTAACAAGGAACCAGGACAACTAAGCACTGTTGAAAAGACAAGTATTCTGTGCACAGCAAGTACGCGCATCATTATTTTCTCTCTGGGAATAAATTATGGTGGCTACAGTGATCATTAGAGAATGTTTCAGCCTGGCAACTCATAGAACATAGAACATAAAACATTACAGCGCAGACCAGGCCCTTCAGCCTTCGATGTTGCGCCAACCAATTAAGAAAAAGCAATGACCCTCTAACCTAAACCATTCCCTTTTCATCCATAAACTTATCTACTAACCTCTTAAACGCCACCAAACTTGGCGCATCTACAACTGCAGCAGGCAGGGCATTCCATACCCTTACCACCCTCTGGGTAAAGAACCTACCTCTGACATCCGTCCTATAACTACCACCCCTTAATTTAAAGCTATGTCCCCTCGTGCTAGCTTTCTCCATCCTAGGAAAAAGGCCATCACTGTCCACCCTATCTAAACCTCTAATCATCTTATATGTTTCAATAAGGTCTCCTCTTAGCCGCCTTCTTTCTAACGAAAACAACCTCAAATCCCTCAGCCTCTCTTCATAAGACCTGCCCTCCATACCAGGCAACATCCTGGTAAACCTCCTCTGTACCCTCTCCAATGCCTCCACATCTTTCTTATAATGTGGGGACCAGAACTGCACACAATACTCCAAGTGCGGCCGCACTAGAGTTTTGTACAGTTGCAACATGACGTTGCGGCTCCGAAATTCAATCCCCCTACCAATAAAAGCTAAGACTCCATATGCCTTCTTAACAACCTTATCGACTTGATTGCCAACTTTCAGGGATCTATGCACACATACACCAAGATCCCTCTGTTCATCAACACTATTAAGAGTCCTACCATTAGCCCTATACTCTACACATTTGTTATTCCTGCCAAAGTGCATTACCTCACACTTTTCCACATTAAACTCCATTTGCCACCTCTCGGCCCAGCTCTGCAACTTGTCCAAGTCTCTCTGCAAACTATAACACCCCTCTTCACTATCTACCACTCCACCGACTTTAGTGTCATCTGCAAATTTACTAATCCATCCTTCAATACCCTCATCCAGATCATTTATAAAAATTACAAACAGCAGGGGCCCCAAAACAGATCCCTGAGGTACACCACTTGTAACCGAACTCCACGATGAATAACTTCCATCAACCACCACCCTCTGTCTTCTATCAGCTAGCCAATTCCTAATCCAATTAGCTAAATCACCCTGAATCCCATACATCTGCATTTTCTGCAGAAGCCTTCCATGGGGCACCTTATCGAACGCCTTACTAAAGTCCATATATACCACATCAACCGCCTTACCCCCATCCACCTCTTTGGTCACTTTTTCAAAAAACTCAATAAGGTTAGTAAGGCACGACCTACCCTTCACAAAACCATGCTGACTATCCCCAATCAATTCATTTCTCTCTAAATAACTATAAATCCTATCCCTAATAATTCTTTCCAATACTTTGCCCACAACAGAAGTAAGACTCACCGGTCTATAATTCCCAGGAAAGTCTCTATTCCCCTTCTTGAACAATGGGACCACATTCGCTATCCTCCAGTCTTCCGGCACTATACCCGTAACCAATGACGACCTGAAGATCAGAGCCAGAGGCTCTGCAATCGCCTCTCTCACCTCCCAGAGAATCCTAGGGTAAATCCCGTCCGGCCCAGGGGACTTATCTAACTTCAAACCCTCAAGAATATCTAGCACATCCTCCTCATCTACTTCAATACTTTCCAGTTTGCAACCCTGTATCCCAGTGTTCTCCACAACTACATTTACATCTCCCTGCGTGAATACCGAAGAGAAATATTTGTTCAGTGCCTCTCCAATCTCTTCAGGCTCCACGCACAACTTCCCACTGCTGTCTCTGACTGGCCCTAATCTTGCCCTAACCAATCTTCTATTCTTAACATATCTAAAGAAAGCTTTATGATTCTCCTTGATCCTATCAGCCAAAGTCTTCTCGTGTCCCCTTTTAGCTCTCCTCAACTCACTCTTTAGCTCCCTCCTGGCTAATCTATAGCTATCCATTGCACTAACTGAGCCTTCAAGCCTCATCCTGACATAAGCCTCCTTTTTCCTTTTAACCAGCAAATCAACTTTTTTCGTACACCATGGTTCCCTTACTCGACCATTTCCTCCTTGCCTGACAGGGACATACTTATCAAGGACTCGCAGTAGCTGCTCCTTGAATAAGCTCCACATTTCAGATGTTCCCAGTCCCTGTAGTTTCCTAGTCCAACCTATGCACCCTAATTCCCTCCTTATGGCCTCATAATTACCATTCCCCCAGCTATAACTACTGCCCCCAGCTTCATGCCTATCCCTATCCATCACTAAGGTGAACGTAACCGAATTGTGGTCACTATCACCAAAATGTTCACCAACTTCCAAGTCTAACGCCTGGTCTGGCTCATTGCCCAGCACCAAATCCAAAACATCCATTTAGCTCCAACATATATTTCATAGAAAACAGGAGCAAGAGGTGGCCATTCGGCCCTTTGAGCCTGCTGTGCCACTCATTATGATCATGGCTGATCATCCAACTCAATAGCCTAATCCCGCCTTCCCTCCCTTATCCTTAGCTACCTTTCACATCAACAGCTGTATCTAATTGCTTCATTCAGGGGCAAATTTTCCCATTCCACCCACTACAGGAAATGTAGCAGGCAAGGGGTGGACAACAGAAAGGTCTATTGACCTCAGGCAAGAGTTTCTGGTTTTAGGATGAGCATGGCCAGAAAATCCCGTCCTTAATGTTTTGGCCTCAACTACCTCCTGCGGTAATGAATTCCACACATTCGCCACTCTCTGGGTGAAGAAATTTCTCCTCATGTTTGTCCTCAATGGTCTATCTTGTATCCTCAGACTGTGACCCTCATTTCTCGACACCATCCCCCGCTATCGGAAACATCCTTCCTGCATCTACCTTGTCCAGTCCTGTTAGAATTTCATAGGTTTCTATGTGACGCTCTCTCCTGAGGGGTGACTTCTTCACGCAGAGGGTGGTGCACATATGGGAGAACTGCCAGAGAAAGTGATTGCGACAGGTACAATAGCAACATTTAAAAGGCATCTGGATAAGTACATGGATGGGGAAGGATTAGAGGGATATGGGCCAAATGCAGGGCAACTGGGACTAGCTTTGAGGGCACCATGGTCAACATGGACTGGCTGGGCCGAAGGGCCTTTTTCCACACTGTATTGCTGTGTCTCCATAAGTCTACTGAATACAATCCTTACCGACTCGATCTCAAAACGAGTGGTTCCCAAGTGAAGCGAATTCTTGTGTGTTGTCCAATTTCATCTTTTACCCTCGTTTTGCACTTCTAAAACTGAAGTCTAAGCCTGATCTTTCTCTTCACCCTATTTGTAACTGTAACACTATATTCTGTACCCTACCCTTTTCCTCCTCCCCTATGTACTTTACGAACAGTATGCTGTACAGCACGCCAATAAACAATACTTTTCACTGTATGTCAGTACATGTGACAATAAATCAAATCAAATCTCTCCTCATACGCAAGTCCCACCATTCCAATGGATCAATATGGTACTTTTTCCCAAAAGAGAAAATAGATGTTATTAGACACAGAGAAGGTGGAGTAGTTCACAAGAAGCCATCTCGCTACGGTACCATTGAGTTGGTTAGGAATATATTCACTGGAGTTCAGAAGAATAAGACTATAAGAGACAAGATACAGGAGCAGAATTGGGCCATTCAGCCCATCGAATCTGCTCTGCCATTCAATCATGGCTGATTTGATTTTCATCCCCGTTCTCCTGCCTTTTCCCCTAACCTCTGATCCCCTTATTAATCAAGAATCTATCTAGCTCTGTCTTAAAGACACACAATGGCCTAACCTCCACCGCCTTCCGTGGCAAAGAGTTCAACAGATTTGCCATTCTCTGGCTGGAGAAATTCCTTCACATCTTAGTTTTAAAGGAATGTCCTATCACACTGAGGTTCTTCCCTGAAGTTCTAGTCACTCCCATTAGTGAGTGAGAGGAGATCACAGAGAAACCTATAGAATTCTAACAGGACTAAACAGGGTAAATTCAAGAAGGGTGTTCCTGATGGTTGGGTGGGGGATGGATGTCCAGAACCAGGGGTCACAGTCTGGCAATACAGGGTAGACTGTTTAGGACAGAGATGAGGAGAACTTTCTTTGGCCAGAGAGTCATCAGCCTTTGGAAGTCATTACCACAGAAGACAATTGAGACCAAAATATTGTTAAAAAACTGTTAAAAAAAAAGTTAAGTATAGTTCTTGGAATGATGGGGGGGTGGGTCAAAGGATATGGAGGGGTCACAGAGGCAGGATCAGACTATTGAGCTCAGTTTTGTGTGCGAGAACTTCTTGCGTGCATCTACGGGTAGCACAGTGGCACAATGGTTAGCACTACTGCCTCACAGCTCCAAGGATCTGGGTTCAATCCCCGTCCTCGGATCACTGAATATGTGGAGTTTGCACATTCTCCCCGTATCTGCGTGGGTTTCCTCCGGGTACTCGGGTTTCCTCCCACACTCCAAAGATGTGCGAGTTAGGTTGATTGGCCGTGCTAAAATTGTCCCTTAGTGTCCTGGGATTGTAGGTTAGAGGGATTATCAGGGTAAATATGTGGGATTACGGGAAAAGGGTGGGATTCTGGTCAGAGCAGATTCGATGGGCCAAATGGCCTTCTTCTGCACTGTAGGGATTCTATGCTCCACCGTTCCATGCTAATTGTTACTGAAGTCTGTAAACAGACACCTCGATCAAAATGTTCATTTGTTCCAGGGACCAGTGTTATCTCTAGCCTCTGACTCATACTTATCGACATTTTCCAACAAACTTTTGTATTTCTCAAGAATATGACCAATGATGGATTTTCCAAAGTAATCTGTATTTGAAAGGAACAAGACATTGCTTTGAAGAATCACCTATACACTGTGTTTCTGAAAAGGAATGGATAAATTTCACACAGGCCTTTTTGAGATTAGAAATCAGGGTTACAGACTGACAAAGGTCTTCCACTTCTTTTTGCTTCGGAGTCAGAGCTATTCAATCAAAATTAGATTGACAACTTTAATTAATCACCAAATCATCTGTCACCATAAACAATCAGATCCTGGAGAAAACTTTCTTCAAGATGTGCTAAGTACATTTACTGAGGAAGGTTAACCAAGTGGTCTTCCTAAAGCTCCTTTCATCCAACAATTTGATGAAGGATTTGCACAATGCTCTTTTGATTTGTAAGCACAATGGAGTAGGTATCGCCAATCTGAAGCTCCTAATTCACTTGCTCAATTCACAACTGGAATGTTACTGAGACATACTTAGGTTTCCTCCCTCACTCGAAAAATGTGCAAGTTAGGTGGATAGGCTATGAAAATTGCACCATAGTGTCCAAAGATGTGTAGTTTAGATGGATTGGCCATGATAAACTGCTCCTTAAGGTTCCAAGATGTGCAGGTTAGGTGGATTGACCATCCTAAATTATCCCTCAACATCCCAAGATGTGCAGGTTAGGTGGATTGACCATCCTAAATTATCCCTCAACATCCCAAGATGTGCAGGTTAGGTGGATTGACTATCCTAAATTATCCCTCAACATCCCAAGATGTGCAGGTTAGGTAGATTGGCCATGCCAAATTCCCCCTGGTGTCCCAAGATGTGCAGGTTAGGTTAGGTGAATTGGCCATGCTAAATTGTTCCTTAGCATCCAAAGATATGCAGGTTACGTGGATTGGCCACGCTAAATTATCCCTCAATATCCCAAGATGTGCAGGTTAGGTGGATTGGCCATGCTAAGTTGCACCTTAGTGTCCCAAGATGTGCAGGGTAGGTGGATGAGCCCATGGTACATGCACGGGGGATACAGGGATAAGGATCTGGGAATGGCCTGAGTGGGATGCTTTTTCAGAGAGTTGGTGCAGACTTGTGAGGCTGAATGGTCTCTTTCTGTAAGAGTTCTATAGTTCTTTAGATCTAAAACTAGTGCATGCCTCCTTTTTTCTTTTTGTTATCTGCCACTTCTCGCTGGTGGAAAGAACTTTATCAGAGCAATTTAATTTGCTTTGAAAAGAGAAAATGTTGAAAAATCTCAGTGGATCTGGCAGCATCTGTAAAGAGAGAAAAGAGTTGACATCTCGAGTCCAGACGACCCTTTGTCAAAGCCCAAACTTGTTTTATTTAAAACCATGAATAAGTTGAAAAGAGAGTTTTTTCTCAGTGTAAGGGAAAATGTTGCATAATGTTTGCAAAAGGAACATTCTTGGTAATAACATTTGATTCTTTATCTGTCAGAATAAATAAGACTATTTATTGTTCACATAGTTGAAGAACAATGAGTAAATGAAATATCCCAATGGGAAATGCTTCACGATAGAAAAAGTTTGCATTGCCATCTCCAGCTGCTGATACAGAAGCTTAATTGTGCAGAAAGATTAGGTTCCAGGTAATGATTGGCTCCAAGCAACGTGAATGATTTATACATTATCCGCTAATCACTAATAGATACACGCTTCGTCCTTAATCCTTTAACTATGCCCAGAAAATCCAAAGATGGCAGACATTAAATCCATTAATTGCCACTGATGTCGAGTCTCGGAAAAGAAATATAATTGAAAAATAATAGCTGAATCACCTCCACATATTGTCTCTATGTCCTGAAGGATATGCAAAGGGAGCCTTAAAGCAAGGGAACCGATCGCCCACTCAAACCTCTCCGTACTTCTTCTGGTGTTGCTGTTCGCAACCTGGATTCACTGAATCCTGAGTTAAAGGTACTGACAGCTCCTTACGCTTCCTTGTAATATATTAGCCTTGCTGCACTGTAGTGACTCACTTGATTTACTTACTTTTAAAACACTGAGTTACTATTATCATGTTGTGGAGATGCCGGCGTTGGACTAGGATATTCACAGTAAGGAGTCTCACAACACCAGGTTAAAGTCCAACAGATTTATTTGGAATCACGAGCTTCCAGAGCACTGCTCCTCTATCAGGTCACTCACCTGATGAAGGGGTAGTGCTCTGAAAGCTTGTAATTCCAAATAAACTTGTTGGATTTTAGCCTGGTGTTGTGAGACTACTAACTGCAATCATGAGAAGTCCTGCGCTATTAGGTAATATAGCAGGAATAGCATGCAGATGGTAGCCTGGTGGTTACCACTAGGGGGTGGCAAGTGGCATGTTGGTTCGCACTGCTGCCTCAGTGCCAGAAACCCGGGTTCAATTCTGACCTTGAGTCACTGCCTGTGTGGAGTTTGCACGCTCTCCCCGTGTCCGCAAGGGTTTCTTTTGGGTTCTCCAGTTTCCTCTCACAGTCTAAAGATGTGTGAGTTAGATGGATTGGCCGTGCTAAATTGCACCTTAGCATCAGGGAGACCAGTAGAATAAATGCATGGAGTTATGGGGATAGGGCTGGGTGAGATTGCAGTCAGTGCAGACTTGATGGGCTGAATGGCTTGCTTCTGCACTGTAGGATTCTTTGATTCTATGATATTGTCACTAGACTGGAATCCAGAGATCCAAGGTAATGCTCTGGGGTCTGAGGTTCGAATCCCACCAAAACAATTTGAATTTACTAAAAATCTGCAATTAAAAATTTAATGATGAGCATGAAACCATTGTCAATTGCTGTAAAAAATAAAATCCGCCTGGTTCACTAATGTCCTTTAGGGAAGGAAATCTGCCATCTTTACCCAGTCTGGCCTACATGTGACTCCAGAACCAAAGCAATGTGATTAACTCTCAAATGGAGGGCAATTAGGGATGGGCAATAAATGCTGGACCTCGTGTCCACAACAATATCCCATAAAATGAATAAATTATGATCTTACTATTCTTACAGATGCAGCAACACGAAGCAAATGAGATCTAGGTCTCAGAATTTGCGTCGAAAGCACTTTCCGGATATACAGATCGGCAGGACGTGAAGATTCTGGCAGATTTCCCAACAGTGTGGGGCACAGTCAATGGGAATTGGAAAACTCATCGACAGTGACAGGTCCAGAAAATTCCCCCACCAGCCAATGGTGCATCACCTCCCTACCTGCTGTGGGAAAGCCAGAGAATTCCGTCCTCAGGATGAGATTTAACACCCCTTCCAAATGGTAAGATCTTCCAGCCCTGCCATAATCAGCAGGAATTTCAATGGATCGCCGCTTCCACTGCAGGGAAACAAGCCAGGGCAGGTCTAGAAAGGTCTTTAATCGCAAAGCTGCCATTTAGCATCTTCATGCATAGAAATATAGAAACTAGAAGCAGGCATAGGCCATTCAACTCTTTGAGCCTGCTCTACCATTCATTTTGATCATGGCTGATCATCAAATTTAATATCCTGATATCCCCCTTCCCCCCATATCCCTTGATTTCCTTAGCCCCAAGAGCTATATCTAATTTCTTCATGAAATCACAAAACATTTTGGCCTCAACTACTTTCTGTGATATTGAATTCCACACATTCACCACCCTCTGTGTGAAGAAATTTCTCCTCACCTCGGTTCTAAAAGGTTTATCCCTTATCCTCAAAATATAACCCCTAGTTCTAGACTCCCCCACCATTGGGAACATTCTTTTTGAATCTACTCTGTCTAATCCTGTTAGAATTTTATAAGTTTCCATAAGATCCCCTCTTCTAAATGAATATAATCCTAATCGCCTTAGTCTCTCCTCATATGAGAGACCTTCCTTCCCAGGAATAAGCCTGGTAAGCCTTTCTTGCACTCCCTCTATAGCAATGACATCCTTCAGTTAGCCATGAGCAGATATTTCTTTGTTCCCAGCAACACTGCGGAGCCAATCCTAGTGTAAATAAATTGAATGTCACAGAACTGGTCATTGAATACAGGAGTTGGGACATCTTGATGAAGTCGTACAAAACATTGGTAAGACCACACTTGGAATACTGTGTGAAGTTCTGGTCATCCTATTATAGAAAGGATATTATTAAACTAGAAAGAGTGCATTTATCAGGACTTGATGGTTTGAGTTATAAGGAGAGACTGGATAGACTAGGACTTTTTTCTCTGGAGCGTAGAAGGCTGAGGAGTGACCTTATAGAGGCCTATAAAATAATGAAGGGCCACAGATCAACTAGATGGTCAATATCTTTTCCCAAAGGTGGGAGAATCTAAAACTAGGAGGGCAAAGGTTTAAGGTGAGAGGGGAGAGATATAAAGGTGTCCAGTGGGGCAATTGTTTCATACAGAGTGTCTGGAACAAGCTGCCAGAAGCAGTAGTAGAGGTGGGTACAATTTTGTCTTTTAAAAACATTTAAATTGTTACTTGGATAAGATGGGTATAGAGGGGTATGGGCCAAATGCAGGCAATGGGGATTAGCTTAGGGATTTAAAAAAAAAGAGCAGCATGGGCAAGGTGGGCTGAAGGGCCTGTTTCCATGCTGTAAACCTCTATGAGGTTTTCCTGCAGTTTGTCTTAATTTCAGATGCTGGAAAAGCTCAGTCAACTAAGTAGTGATGGTGGAGCACCAAGCAAAGTCTAAACACTTTTCAGTTACTGGTTGAGGAATAAATAAGACAGAAATTTTCTGCTGGTAGTTATAACTCTTTCTACACTGACCTGAGTTGGAGTATAGGTTACGTGCACAAGTCTCTGGGTGGGACCTAAACCCTACCCCGACTCAGAGGTGGTGATGGGACAGCACGATGGCACAGTCTTATTCATTTGTGGCACATGGGCTTCATCGGCTGGATCAATATTTATTACCCATCTCTATTCGCTGGGCCATTTCAGAAGGCCATAAGATCACGAGACTATGAGCTATAGAAGCAGAAGTAGACCATTCAGCCCATCGAGTCTGCTCTACCATTCAATCATGGCTAACATGATTCTTGATTTGATTTATTATCACAACTATTAACATACAGTGAAAAGTACTGTTTCTTGTGCGCTATACAGACAAAGCATACTGTTCATAGAGAAGAAACAAGGAAGTGCAGAATGTGGTGTTACAATCATAGCTAGGGTGTAGAGAAAGATCAACTTAATACAAATTGGTCCATTCAAAACTCTGACAGCACGGGGAAGAAGCTGTTCTTGAGTCGGTTGGTACGTGACCTCAGACTTTTGTATCTTATTCCCAAAGTAAGAAGGTGGAGAAGAGAATGTCTGGGCTGCATGGGGTCCTTACTTAAGTTGGCTGCTTTGCCGAAGTGTAGACAGAGTCAGTGGATGGGAGACTGGTTTGCATGATGGATTACATTCAAAACCTCTTGTATTCCTTGGACAGAGCAGGAGCCATATCAAGATGTGACATAACCAGAAAGAATGCTTTCTATGGTGCATCTGCAAAGTGAGAGTCAACACTGACATGCCAAATTTCCTTAGTCTTCTGAGAAAAGAGAGGCATGGGAGGGGTTCTTAACTATTGTGCTGGCATGGGGGTACCAGGATAAATTATTGGTGAACACCTAAAAACCTGAAGTCTCAATGCTTTCTACTTCATCCCCATTGATGTAGACAGGGGTATGTTCTCCATGTTTCCTGAAGTTGATGACAATCTCCTTCGTTTTGTTGACATTGAGGGAGAGATTATTGTTGCCGCAACAGTTCACCAAGTTCTCTCTCTTATTCCTGTACTCTGTCTCGTCATTGCTTGAGATCTGACCCAGTATAACGGTGTCACCAGCAAATTTGAAAAATCAAGTTGGAGAGCAATTTGACCACACAGTCATAGGTGTATAAGGAGTGGAGTAGGGGGCTGAGAACACAGCCTTGTCAGGGACCAGTGTTGAGGATGATCATGGAGGAAATGTTGTAGCCTACCCTCACTAATTGTGGTCTGTGAGTTAGGAAGTTCAGAATCCAGTCACAGAGGGAGGTGCCGAGGCCCAGGCCACAATGTTTGGAGGTGAATTTCGTGGGCACAACAGTGTTGAAGACTGAGCTGTAATCAATAAATGGAAATATGATATAGGTGTCCTTGGTACCTAGGTGTTCCAGATTGAATGCAGGGCCAAGGATACAGCATCTGCTGTGGATTTGTTGCAGCGGTAGGCAAACGGTAGTGGATCCAGATAGTCCAGAAAGTTGGAATTGATTCATGCCATGACTAACCTTTTGAAGAACTTCATAATGATGGATGTCAGAACCATCGGCTGATAGTCATTAAGGCATGCTGCTAGGCTTTTCTTAGGTACTGGGATGAGGGTCATTTTCTTGAAGCAGATAGGGACCTCAGATTGTTGTAAAAGGGAGGTTGAAGATGTCTGTAAACACCCCCACCAGTTGATCCACGCAGGATCTGAGTGCTTGTCCAAGTACTCTTCTCATCCCCATTCTCCTGCCTTCTCCCCGTAACTCTTGATTCCTTTATTGATCAAGAACCTATGTATCTCTGTCTTAAAGACGCTCAATGACTGGTCTCCACAGCCTTCTGCGGCAAAGGTTCAGGAGTTGGGATGTCTTGAAGTAGTTCTACAAAACATTGGTAAGGCCACACTTGGAATACTGTGTGCAGTTCTGGTCATCCTATTATAGAAAGGATATTATTAAACTAGAAAGAGTGCATTTATCAGGACTTGATGGTTTGAGAAATTCCTCCTCATCTCAGCTTTAAAGGAGCGTCCCTTCGCTCTGAGGTTGTGCCCTCGAGTTCTAGTCTCTCCCACTAATGGAAACATCCTCTCCATGTAAGTCTCTCAGTATTCTGTAAGTTTCAATTAAAGTCAACCACATTGCTGTGGCTCTGGAGTCTCATGCAGTGAATCACAGATTAGATAAGGACAGCAAATTTCCTTTCCTAAAAAACGTTAGTGAGCCAGATGGGCTTTTCTGATAATCATCAATGGTTTCATGGTCATCAGTAGATTCTTAATTCCAGATATTTTTTATGGAATTTAAATTCCACCATCTGTTTGGTGGGATTCGAACCTGGGTCCCCAGAACTTTAACTGAGTGGATTCATGCTCTAGTGATAATACCAATAGGTCATCGCCTCTTCCTTCGTCTGATAGGAAAACCTCACGAAAGCTCAGCAACACTAAACAGATTCAACATGCTTACAACTTATTCCCAAATTTGACTATCATCGTTTACTCAAAGTAAATCTCAGGTGTCTGGTATTTTTGATGACTGATGTATTTACTGCAATTGGAAATGCAAATTGCAGGAGCTCCCTTTAGGGGAATCGCGTCCCGTTATACCTGAAGTGACACAAATTATTGTGCAACGTGTAATGGGTAATGCACAGTGGTTAGCACTGCTACCTCACAGTACCAGCGATCCGGGTTCAATTCCCAACTGGGTTCACTGTCTGTGCAGAGTCTGCATGTTCTCCCTGTGTCAGTGTGGGTTTCCTCTGGCTGCTTCAGTTTCCTCCAACAGTCCAAAAGACATGCTGGTTAGATGCATTGATCCAAGTAGGTGAGAAAATGTGGCAACTAGGGGAATTTCATAATAACTTCATTGCAGTGTTAATGTAACTCTTACTTGTGACTAATAAATAAACTTGGTACAAAACATTGGTAAGGTCACACTTGGAATACTGTGTGCAGTTCTGGTCACCCTATTATAGAAAGGATATTATTAAACTAGAAAGAGTGCATTTATCAGGACTTGATGGTTTGAGAAATTCCTCCTCATCTCAGTTTTAAAGGAGTGTTCCTTCGCTCTGAGGTTATGCGACAGTGAGACTTAAAGGATCAATTGAGGAGTTTTAAATCAGTGAATACAGCAGATTAGAGGATTGAGAAACAAAGGCCGGAATCTTACCACTGTTTATGCCGACAGGATTTTCCCGTCCCGCTACAGTGAACGGAGATCTGACTGGCTGCCAAATTCTCCGACCTCGCTGCAGTGGGAGCGTGGTGTAAATGGCCGGTGAGATAGCTCCCAGTATAGAAAATAAAAAATAAAAATCAGCCAACTCCAAGAGGTAGAGCAGAAAAATCAATGCATCTTTCGATTCTCCAGTGCAACTTAAATTTAGAAAATATATTGTAGGTGTCACTAAGTTTTCATTTGACCTCAACATTAATTTTGTTTAATTTCATTTCAAGGGTTACTTAGAGAGAAATATGAATTAAGTGCTGCGAAAGGTGTCGCTTCCTCAACCTGATGTGTGTTGTTTTACCCTTGGAAACTGTTAGGATTCCTTCTGTAATGACAAACAATGTTTTTCATTGGTGTTTTATAGACCTAATTCCATCAACAAAGCCTGAAGGAAACAAAAGCATGAGATGATATGGTGAGCAGTTCGATGTGCGCAAGTTGTTCATTACATTCCCTTCCTCTGGGAGCAGCCACTATGGAAACAGGTTCGCTCGGCAGGAAGGTACGTTTTCATTGTAGATCCTTCTGGGAACTGAATCAGACAAGTGATGCAATTGGATGTACCATAGTTGTTGAGGAGCACGCAGGTGAATGGAAGGTCAGCATCACGGAGTAAGTGAGAAAATAGAGAGTTGACTCACTAATACTGCAATACATCAAGAGAGGCTACAACAGACATGTTTGTGTTCTTGCAATTAATGGTGTTGAGACATCTTTCCAGGAGGTAAACATTGCTTGTTTAAAAATACAGCAGATAGCTCATAAGAACTTAAAAGCGCTTTCAAGAGAAAAGTGTGACTGTACTACTGGGTCCAAGTTACTTATTTATTAGTGTCACAAGTAGGCTTACATTAATACTGCACTGAACTTACCTAGTCGCCACACTCTGGCACTTGTTTGGATACACTGAGGGAGAATTTAGCTTGGTCAATGCATCTAACCAGCACGTCTTTGGGGTTGTGGGAGAAAGCCAGAGTAAACTCACACAGGTACGAGGAGAATGTGCAGACTCTGTACAGACAGTGACCCAAGCCGGGAATTGAACCCCGGTCCCTGGCGTTGTGAGACAGCAGTGCTAAATCACTGTGCCACCAATCTGAGCTGAGGTGGCAGTAGATTCGACTCAGTATCTTGGATTAAAATGGACATCAGGCCACTCTTAGTCATTATTCACTGCTTATTGGAAGTACAGTAGTGTGTTGGTGTCAGATGGACTGGGCTAAAGATAGTCTGCCAATCCCTCAATGCCTTTCATAACAAATGGCCATTAGAGATAGATCCCACTGTGCCAAGCAACCAGATGCAGGGTTAATTGGCTCATGGGGAGAAAATTAGTAAATAAACCAGGAGGCAATGGATTCAAGCTTCACCCTTTCAACTGTAAAACCCGAGATAGCTTTGCAAATCTCCACTCAAAGAACAAGAAAATTCCAGCACAGGAATAGGCCTTGAGGCCCTCCAAGCTTGCACCAACCATGCTGCCCGACTGAACTAAAACCCCCTACCTTACTGGGGACCACATCCTCTATTCCCATCCTGTTTATCTATTTGTTAAATCGCTCCTTAAAAGTCACTATCGTATCCACTGCCTCCCCTGGCAGCACATTCCAGGTACCCACCACCCTGTGTGTAAAAAAACCTGCCTTGTACATCTCCTTTAAATCTTGCCCATTGCTCCTTAAATCTATGCCTGAGATTGCTCCTTGCTTGCTTTTGAGGATCTATGCAACTGCTAAATTTGCAGAATGCAATAGAAGGCAAATTCGTAGATTCATAGAACCCTGACAAAGCAGAAGAGGCCATTTGGCCCATCACATTTGCACTGACTCTCTGGCAGAGTCCCTACACATCTTTGGATACTAGGGGCAATTTAGCATGGAAATCATTTCAACACTGTCACACACATTAATTTTCCTGCACAGTCTTAATAATTCCTGTTCCAAATATATTGATTGGGATTTTCCACTCCCAATGAGTCAATGGACCTTTAACTGGTCTGTCAATTTAATCCATGGTGATTCCCGAGGCAGGCAGGACTGGAAAATCCTGGCCATTATCCAACAGTTTTTGAGGGAACAGTGTCAAAAGGTTTCTTCAAAATGAACATTTCCCAAACTGAATGAAAAGTTACTGAGGGAGCGATCTTACCAAAAAAATTTCTCAGTCCTGAACGAGTGGAAAATGGGAGAATGCATTACTGTTTCCATGAGCAACTTAAAAATCAAATCTTCCTGGATGTAGGCAAAACAAAGTCTTGATAAACCAGTTTCTCACCAACAGGGAGAAAGGGCAGGGTCTAAATCACCTGAAAGTCAGCTAGTAGCAGCAGAGAGTGCAACTGCACATGTGTAAATCTCCGTGAGCACAGAAACTTGTCATTGTCTCTGCTGTTACAGCCAGCATTTGTGGCCAAAACCTCCCCCACATTCTACTGTGGAGTCCTGCAGCTGATCGCGAACCCTTTCCCACCTGGAAGGATTGCCAGTCACCACCCTCGAACCCAGAACGATCGAGGGCGATCTGGCTGGATATCCAATGCCTTTAAGATCGTGAGAGATGAGAAATCAGGAACAAACCTGATTTTTTTTGGCTCTCTCGCAATCTTACCAGCTCGCTCTGCAGGCAGGGTGCAATGGTAGATCACCCCCTCCGCCCCCCTCTATATGTGGACTTTATCCATGGATGGTTAGTCTACAATTCAACTCTTGTAACTGTTATCAGCTTTGCTCGAAAAGAAAAACCATTTGCACCATTTCAATTATATGTACTCAACATTTCTCAACTCTATCTTCATGAGCACTATTTACTGCAGGACTCTGTCTTGAGGTGACATTCTGAATTGATTTTTATTTTGATTGCAGAACTTGCCTCACATTTGTACAGTTGTTTAAATTACAACAGAATAAATATTCACCTGGGTATTTATTCAGCAGCTATAATCTCATCTCTTTTCTCAGAATTAAACGATTGCTTGCAGGGTGATGTGAACCATACAGATATCCTATTCCCATGCAAATAAATCACAAGAAAGAGCCCCTTTTTAAAAATAATTTGCAGTTCGTTGGATTACTTTTAAGAACATAAGAACTCGGAGCAGGAGTAGGCCATCTGACCCCTTGAGCCTCTCCACCATTCAATAAGATCATGGCTGATCTTTTCATGGACTCAGCTCCACTTATCTGCCCACTCATCAGAACTCTTAATTCCTTTACTGTTCAAAAATCTATCGCTCTTTACCTTAAAGATATTCTTTGATCATCATTTCTGTCTTCCTTTTGCATGCAACATTTTTCTCGCCTGTCCAACTGACGAGACTTGCTGAAGCTTTATCTTTCTTTGAAGTCACGCAGGCACAGTTCATGTCGCTGGTTCAAGATTCCACAACTCCCAGCACAGTGCACACCTTCACCATACAGACTGCAGTGACCCACCACCATTCTCCGATCAAAACCTTCAGAAACTACAAAGTGTTGTGAACGTAGCCCAGTCCACCACGCAATCAGCCTCCTGTCCACTGATTTCATCTACACTTCATGTACCCTGGGAAAATAGCCAGCGTAAAGTCCAGCATTTTAACACATTGCAATCATAGAACCCCTACAGTGCAGAACGAGGCCATTCGGCCCATTGAATCTGCACTGACAACAATCCCACCTAAACTCTATTCCCGTAACCCCACATAGTTACTCTAATCCCTCCAGCCTACTCATCTCGTTCATCCCGAAAACATAAAATCCCATCTGAGGTCAAAGGATCTTTTTGTGGTCCGCCCCTTGCCAGCTCCGATTCCCATGGTGGGAATGGCGGGGGGGGTGCGTGCACAGTGGTTAGCACCGCTGTCTCACAGCGCCAGGGACCTGGGTTCAATTCCGGCCTCGGGTGACTGTCTATGTGGAGTTTTCATGTTCTCCCCTTGTCTGCGTGGATTTCCTCCCACGGTCAAAAATAGACATAGATTTAGAAGACAGGAGCAGGAGGAGGCCATTTGCCCGTTTGAGCCTGTTCCGCCATTTGTCATGATCATCGCTACCCACCCAACTCAATAGTCTAATCCTGCTTTCTCCCCATAATCTTTGACCCAACGTGATGTGCAAGTTGGGTTAATTGGCCATGCTAAATTACCCCTTAGTGTCTCAAGATTTCTAGGTTAGGAGGATTAGCAGGGTAAATATTTGGGGTTACAGGGATAGACTCTGGGGTAGGATTGTTGTTGGTTCAGGCTTGAGGGGCTGAATGGCCTCCTTCTGCACTGTATTAATTTTATGATTCTAGTAACTTAAATGCCATCTATCCTAGACTTATCTTTGGTGAGCTATTTTCTTAGGAGCCCCAAACAACTCAATTCAAAACTCAATTTCATCCTATTAGAATCTCCTGCAATCATAGAGGAAATGTGTCTGCCCTGTGAGATGTTAAATGAAGCAACAGCTAAATATATTAATAACTTCATCTGCATCCTTAGCTTTAGGCCAGCTAGGATCCCTTTGAAGTTTCCACCTCTTCTTTGAACAGCTTCTTATTCCTACTATACAGAAAGAATTCCTTGTGACATTTTAAGGTTTATTTATTAGTGTCACAAGTAGGCTGACATTAACACTGCAATGAAGTTACTATGAAAATCCCCTGGTCACCACGCTGTGGCGCCTGTTTTGGTATACTGAGGGATGATTTAGCACAGCCAATGCACTTAACCCGCGTATCTGTCAGACTGTGGGAGGAAACCAGTTCACCTGAATGAAACCCAAGCAGACATGGCAAGAATGTGCAAACTCCGACAGGCAGTCATCCAAGCAAGGAATCAAACCCGGGCCCCAGCGCTGAGAGGCAGCAGGGCTAACCACTGTGCCACCTAAAGTGATTTAAAGTCATTTGCAAAGGCAATGTGAGGAAACCCAGGCAGACATGGGGAGAATGTGCAGACTCTACACAGTCATTCAAGCCAGAAATCAAACTCTGGTCCCTAGTGAGGCAGCAGTGCTAACCAGCGTGCCACCCACTGATGTGTTTTGCAATTGCTTTTCTTTGAAAAGAGAAAAGTTCTCTTTTCATGCATTTCCAATGAGTTTTTACACACTACCCTTGCTCCAAATCTGTCTGCATCACTCTGTCTTTCACACTTGAACATTTAGGGTAAGAGATTTAATTTTCATTTTTGCATATAGTTTTTTTAAAAAGTCTGTTTAAATTCATGTTTAGTATTTCAATGATTTCTAATGCTTGCTAAATATCTGCTCCATGTTTCAATTGGTAACTCTACTGGGCTGGTAATCTAGAGGCTCAAACTCTGGGCTGGTTAAAAGGAAAAAGGAGGCTTATGTCAGGATGAGGATTGAAGGCTCGGTTAGTGCAATGGATAGCTATAGATTAGCCAGGAGGGAGCTAAAGAGTGAATTGAGGAGAGCGAAGAGAGGACACGAGAAGACTTTGGCTGATAGCTTTAGGATTCTCCCTAATCCTTTCTTTAGATATGTTAAGAATAGAAGATTGGTTAGGACAAGATTAGGGCCAGTCATAGACAGCAGTGGGAAGTTGTGCGTGGAGCCTGAAGAGATTGGAGAGGTACTGAATAAATATTTCTCTTCGGTATTCACGCAGGGTGATGTAAATGTAGTTATGGAGAACACTGAGGTACAGGGTAGCAAACTGGAAGGTATCGAAGTAGATAGGGAGGATGTGCTAGATATTCTCGAGGGTTTGAAGTTGGATAAGTCCCCTGGGCCGGACGGGATTTACCCTAGGATTCTCTGGGAGGCAAGAGAGGAGATTGCAGAGCCTCTGGCTCTGATCTTCAGGTCGTCGTTGGTTACGGGTGTGGTTCCGGAGGACTGGAGGATAGCGAATGTGGTCCCGTTGTTCAAGAAGGGGAAGAGAGACCTTCCAGGGAATTATAGGCCAGTGAGTCTTACTTCTGTGGTGGGCAAAGTATTGGAGAGAATTATTAGGGATAGGATTTATAGTTATTTAGAGAGAAATGAATTGATTGGGGATAGTCAGCATGGTTTTGTGAAGGGTAGGTCGTGCCTTACTAACCTCATTGAGTTTTTTGAAAAAGTGACTAAAGAGGTGGATGGGGGTAAGGCGGTTGATGTGGTATATATGGACTTTAGTAAGGCGTTTGATAAGGTGGCCCATGGAAGACTTCTGCAGAAAATGCAGATGTATGGGATAGAGGGTGATTTAGCTAATTGGTTTAGGAATTGGCTAGCAGATAGAAGACAGAGGGTGGTGGTTGATGGGAGATATTCATCGTGGAGTTCGGTGACAAGTGGTGTACCTCAGGGGTCTGTTTTGGGGCCCCTGCTGTTTGTAATTTTTATAAATGATCTGGATGAGGGTATTGAAGGATGGATTAGTAAATTTGCAGATGACACTAAAGTCGGTGGAGTGGTAGATAGTGAAGAGGGGTGTTATAGTTTGCAGAGGGACTTAGACAAGTTGCAGAGCTGGGCCGAGAGGTGGCAAATGGAGTTTAATGTGGAAAAGTGTGAGGTAATGCACTATGGCAGAAATAATAAATGTGTAGAGTATAGGGCAAATGGTAGGATTCTTAGTAGTCTAGATGAACAGAGGGATCTTGGTGTGTATGTGCATAGATCCCTGAAAGTAGGCATTCAGGTCGAGAAGGTTGTTAGGAAGGCATATGGAGTCTTGGCTTTTATTGGTAGAGGGATTGAATTTCGGAGCCGCAACGTCATGTTGCAACTGTACAAAACTCTAGTGCGGCCGCACTTGGAGTATTGTGTGCAGTTCTGGTCCCCACATTATAAGAAAGATGTGGAGGCATTGGAGAGGGTACAGAGGAGGTTTACCAGGATGTTGCCTGGTATGGAGGGCAGGTCTTATGAAGAGAGGCTGAGGGATTTGAGGTTGTTTTCGTTAGAAAGGAGGCGGCTAAGAGGGGACCTAATCGAAACATATAAGATGATTAGAGGTTTAGATAGGGTGGACAGTGATAGCCTTTTTCCTAGGATGGAGAAAGCTAGCACGAGGGGACACAGCTTTAAATTAAGGGGTGATAGTTATAGGACGGATATCAGAGGTAGGTTCTTTACCCAAAGGGTGGTTCGGGAGTGGAATGCCCTGCCTGCAGCTGTTGTAGATGCGCCAAGTTTGGTGGCGTTTAAGAGGTTAGTTGATAAGTATATGGAAGAGAAGGGAATGGTTTAGTTTGGAGGGGCATTGCTTTTTATATTGGTCGGCACAACATCGAAGGCCGAAGGGCCTGTTCTGTGCTGTAATGTTCTATGTTCTATGTTCTAGAGACATGCCAGCACCTACATTGGTGGACATTGTCGAGGTGGGACAGGAAAACTTGAGAACTGTTAAAAGTCAATGGCTCTCCAAATTCTCCCATCTCTCCAGCGGTATGCTCGCCAGAATCAGGACTGGAAAATCCCGTCCATGGGTTCAATTCTCACCAAAATCAGCGAATTAATATTCAATTAATAAGATCTGCATTCAAAAACTAATCTCAATGATGGCAGCCACGTAACTACCAATGATTGTTTCAAAAATCCAACTGCTCCACTTAACATGCCTTTGGGGAAGGAAATCTGCCGTCCTTAGCCGTTCTGGCCTACATGTGACTCTGGAGCCACAGCAATGCGGTTGACTCTCAATTGCCCACTAAAATGTCCCAACAAAGCCACTCAGTCCAAGAGCAATTAAAAGGTCCCACACTTCCTGCTGCCTCAGCAAAGCAACCAGCATAATTAAGGACCCCACTCACCATGGACATTCTCTCTTCCAACTTCTTCCGTCAGGAAAAAGATACAAAAGTCTGAGTTGCTCAAAAGCAACTTCTTCCCTGCTGCCATCAGACTTTTGAATAGACTTACCTTCCATCAAGTTGATCTTTCTCCTCACCCTAGCTTATTGAAACATATAAGATGATTAGAGGTTTAGATAGGGTGGACAGTGATAGCCTTTTTCCTAGGATGGAGAAAGCTAGCACGAGGGGACATAGCTTTAAATTAAGGGGTGGTAGTTATAGGACGGATGTCAGAGGTAGGTTCTTTACCCAGAGGGTGGTAAGGGTATGGAATGCCCTGCCTGCTGCAGTTGTAGATGCGCCAAGTTTGGTGGCGTTTAAGAGGTTAGTAGATAAGTTTATGGACGAAAAGAGAATGGTGAGAGGGTCATTGCTTTTTCTTAATTGGTCGGCGCAACATCAAAGGCCGAAGGGCCTGTTCTGCGCTGTAATGTTCTATGTTCTAGCTATGGCTGTAACACTACATTCTGCACCCTCCTCTACAAATGATATGCTTTGTCTGCATAGCATGCAAGAAACAATACTTTCCACAGTATGTTAATGCATGACAATAATAAATCAACTCAAAATGCCTTGTGAGAATGCCCACACCGCACGAAAGAATTTAAAAAAAGTCTTTTACCTCCTCCAGACTTCCCCTTAAGAATCTGTTGTTATTTCTTGGGTTAAGCCAGGAAGAATCAGCTCGGGATTAGGGTGCTAGGATAACAGAATGATAAATATAATTTTCCAAAATCCACAAAACCTCTCCCTGTTCTTGTCTACCTGATTTTTCTGCCTCGCCACTACAATTCACTTATTCCTCTCTTAACACTTCCTGGTTCTGATGAACAGCTAATGAACTGAAACTCTTCTTGCTATTTCTCCATCTGCAGATGCTGCCTGACCTGCTGAGTGTTTCCAATATTTTCTGTTCTTATTTCAGATGCATCCGAGTATTTCGGTTCAATATGTTTTGCATTGTTTGTCTGCTTCATTTTTGACAGAAATGTGTGGCTTATTGATTTTTTTTGAAGTGAGTGGGTTGACCTGTGACTGTTCGACAGTATAATATGTCGGCCTTTTTGAAGCCACCCATGAATAATATGTCCCCAAGAAGCGTGTGTTACAACTGATAGTTTGGACCATTTGAAAATCTATTTAAACTTGTGTTTACTATGTCAATGATTTCTAGTGCTAGGTAAGAATCTGCTTCATGCGTTCAACGGGTGATGCAGTGGTAATATTACTGGGTTATTAATCCAGAGGCTCAAACTAATGCCCTTGAAGTAATGACTTCAACAAGGCCCTTGAGGTGGGCTCCTTGGAGTATGAGCTCCCTGAATGAGGTAACCATTGTCTACCAAATCAGGGAGCCTCAACTGTATATAAATATACAAAGGCAGCCCAGTGGCACAATGATTAGCACTCTGCCAGGAACTCACGCCCTTCCTAAACCAGATAATCCAGGGTGGCATGGTGGCACAGTTGTTAGCACTGCTGCCTCACAGTGCAAAGGACCCGGGTTCGATTCCCAGCTTGGGTCACTGTTTGTGTGGAATCTGCACATTCACCTTGTGTCTGCGTGGGTTTCCTCTGGGTGGTCTGATTTCCTCCCACAGCCTGAAAGATATAATTAGATGCATTGGCCATGCTAAATTCTCCCTCAGTGTACCCAAACAGCTGCCAGAGTGTGGCGACTAGAGGATTTTCACAGTAACTTCATTGCAGTGTTAATCATAGAATCCTTACAGTGCAGCCCAGCAAGTCTGCAACGACCCAGGCCCTACTCCTGTAACCCCACATATTTATGCTGCTAATCCCCCGACACTAGGGTCAATTTACCATGGCCAATCCAACTAACCCCACATCTTTGGACTGTGGGAGGAAACTGGAGTACCCGGAGAAAACCCAGGCAGACATGGGAAGAATGTGCAAACTCTGTATTGACAATGACTCAAGGCCAGAATTGAATCTGGGCCTCTGGCACTGTGAGACAGCAGTGCTAACGCTGGGTCACCATGCCACCAAAATGTAAGCCTACTTGTGACACTCATTAACAAACTTTAAAAAACTTTGTATGGGACTGTCAGGGCTACTGACACGCTGGATTCTGACTTTGTATCTGACTCACTCTTGGGAGTGGAATAGAGTTTGTAAAATAAAGGGAACCTGGAGAAAGGATGCTAGCCTCTGAAGAGTTATTTCTCTTCAGCCCATTTCAACAGCACTTACATGAAATAGAATATAGAACATAGAACATAGAACATTACAGCGCAGTACAGGCCCTTCGGCCCTCAATGTTGCATCGACCAGTGGAACCAATCTAATGGCCCTCTAACCTAAACTATTCCAATATTATCCATATGCCTATCCACTGACTATTTGAACACCCTTAAAGTTAGCGAGTCCACAAGTGCTGCGGGCAGGGCATTCCATGCCCTCATTACCCTTTATGTTGACCTTAATTCAGTGTCAACAGCTCTTTGTTATTGCTGCTTGAGAAACAGCTGAAAAATAAATTCAGCCACTCTCCCAAATATCATGCATAGAAAAATGTAGCCTTTATAATCAAGAAACCAATACACCTCTGGGTTGCAAAGATATAGTCAGCAGAGCTTTGCTGCGTTTCTGTACGAATCAGATCGAAGATGACACTGTGAGCCAGTCGGGAACTGCAGCAATGCCTCAGTGCTGTTTGGCTGCAATCCTTCAGCTCATCCACACTGAAATTGCCAGGGATCTTATAACAAGTTAGAGCACTAAGTATTAAATCGCCGCACTTGCCATTTCTAAATTCTATGGCAAGAGGATTAACGGGGTATAAATGGATTCAGCTTACCACGGAAAAGGCCAGGTTTAAATTACAAGGCAAAAACCTGATATTAAGCTGATTGTTGTCTACACCCTAGCTGTAATTGTAACACTACATCTTGCACTCTCTCTTTTCCTGCTCTCCTATGTACTCTATGGATGGTATGTTTTGTGTAGCACGCAAGAAACAATACTTTTCACTACATTCCAATATATGTGGCAATAATAAATCAAATCATATATTAAGCTGATCCTTCTCTATAGCCTAGCTATGACTGTAACACTACATTCTGCACCTTCTCTTTGCCTTCTCCCTATGCACTCTATGAATGGAATACTTTGCCTGTACAGTATGCAAGAAACAATACTTTTTCATTGTACCCCAATACATTTGGCAATAATAAATAAAATCAAACCAACAATGTGTCCTTTCATCCCTCTTCTTGGTGGGAGAGAAGGGGTGGTGATGGCGGGGATATGTTGGTATCGCCAAAAATGCACAGCAATTGAAAGGTGTATTTTGGGAAAATGCATCTTGTGAGCCTTTTCGGAATAGAGGGCCAGATTCTCCGAGTTTCCTACAGCGTGTGTATTAGTGGCTTACCATTGGATGGTGGTGGAATCTTTTGTCCTCGCTGTCAGCGATAGGATTTCCCATTGGATCCATCTCAGGGCGTCGGAAACCCCCTAACAGAATCAGGGGGACTGGAAGATCCCGCTGTCACAAACAGCCTGGTAATCTCGGCCTATAGGCCCGAGGGGCTGGATAGGGTAGAGGTAGAGAGATTCTTCCTGCTTAGAAAGGATAGCAGAACTAGAGGCACAACCTCAAAATAAGCGGCGGGGTGGGGAGGAATGGGTGAAGTTTAGAACAGAAGATGAGGAGGAACTTCTTCACTCAAAGGATGGTGAATCTCTGGAATTCACTGCCCACTGAAGTGGTGGAGGCTACCTCGTTGAAGATATTTAAGTCACAGGTAGATAGATTTTTCACAGACAAGGGAATTAAGGGTTATGGGGAGAAAGCGGGAAAGTGGAACTGATCCACTTCAGATCAGCCATGATCTTATTGAATGGCAGGGCAGGCTCGGAGGGTTAGATGGCCTACTCCTGTTCCTATTTCTTATGTTCTTACATGGTGAGCTTTTCAGTTTTTGGTGGAGAGGGTTGATGCTTATTGTGATACTTTAGCATCTTTGCCTATGTACCTTTATCGGCTGTAGGTTGCTACGGCAGTCGTCAGGGGAACACTCCAAGAAACAGAAGAGAAGCTGGTGTAAGAGGCCGGTGATAAGATGTGCAGAGGTCTTAGCTCCAGATTGTGGGAACACACTTGAGGCTGGATTTAAGTGTTAAAGTTTGGCAATTAGCCTCAGTGCTTTCTCGAGTATCATCTGATAAACATCAAAACATTTTGGAAACTCAGTACTACTTTCCAGAATGCTGAGAGTGGCAGGCAGGGAGAAAAAAACCTTAAACCAGGAATATTTTCAGTTTTAGTACGTTAATACAGGTAAAGGATGTTGAGATAAATTAAGCACCTGAAGTACTTACAAAGGGAGATTGCTGAGATGTGTCTCTAGCAAGTTGGAAGCAAGCACATTTAATGGTTTCTGTAAATAAATCTATCGCAAGAAAAGTATTAGTGTCTAATTTCATACTTCGGCTGGTTTAAGACTGAATTAACATGGTAGCAGAAGATGATTGCATAAAGATGAAGGACATAGTTTAATTAAGTGCCTTGAGCATTTGTACAAAGAGACTGTTAGGACATGGGCATAGTATGTAGAAAGGAGACATATAATGCCAATTTCTAGAAATAAACTCTTTAAGGTGGCAAGGTGGCACCCTGATTAGCACTGCTGCTTCTTAGGCCCTAGTTCAATTCCAGCCTTAAGTCACTGTGTGGAGTCTGCATGTTTTTCCCATGTCTGCGTGGGTTTCCTCCGGGTGCTTCGGTTTCCTCCCACTCTCCAAAACAAAGATATGCAGGTTGGGTGGATTGGCCATGCTAAGCTGTCCCCTAGTGTCAGGGGAGCTAGCAGGGTAAATACATGGGGTGATGGATGGGATTGTGGTTGGTGCACACTTGATGGGCTGAATGGCCTCCTTCTGTAGGGATTCTATGGGCGGAATGTTCTGGCCATGCTTGCCCCAAGGTTGTAAATTAACTACAGATCTGTATTGTAGATAGATCCATCATTGATATTCACTCTTGGAACATCCTTAGCCCGTGCCTGAGTGACCTTATCTGGCATTTCTTGATAATAGAAATCATTGAAACCCAGAAGGAGGCCATTTGATCCTTCAAATCTGAATTGACAACAACCACACCCAGGGCTATCCTTGTAATCCCACTTATTTATCTGCTAATATATCTAACCTACCCATCCTGGGATACTAAGGGGCAATTTATCTTGGCCAATGTATCTAACCCGCACATCTTTGGAATGTGGGAGGGAAACAGGAACAGCTAGAGAAAACCCATGAAGATACAGGGAGAATGTGCAGACTCCACATAGATTGTGACCCAAGCTGGGAACTGAACCCAGGTCCCTAGAGCGGTAAGACAGCAATGCTCCCCTATGTATTCTATGGACGGTATGTTTTGTATAGCATGCCAGAAGCAACATTTTTCACTATATCCCAATACATGTGGCAATAATAAATCAAATCATATATTAAGCTGATCCTTCTCTATAGCTTAGCTATGACTGTAACACTACATTCTGCACTTACTCCTTGCCTTCTCCCTATGAATTCGTAGAACATAGAACATTACAGTGAAGTACAGGCCCTTCAGCCCTCGATGTTGTGCCGACCAGTGGAACCAATCTAATGATCCTCTAACCTAAACTATTCCAATATTATCTATATGCCTATCCACTGACAATTTGAACGCCCTTAAACATGGCAAGTCCACAACTGCTGCAGGCAGGGCATTCCACGCCCTTACTACCCTCTGAGTAAAGAGCCTACCTCTGATATCCCTCCTATAACTACCACCCCTTAATTTAAAGGTATGTCCGTAGTGTTAACCATCACTATCCGAGGATAAAGTTTCTCACTGTCCACTCTATCTAACCCTTTGATCATCTTGTATGCCTCAATTACATCACCTCTTAACTTCAAGTCCTTCAGCCTTTCCTCATGAGACCTTCTCACCATACCAGGCAACATTCTGGTAAACATCCTCTGAACCCTTTCCAATGCCTTTACATCTTTCTTATAATGCGGTGACCAGAACTGTACAATACTCCAAGTGCGGACGCACCAGAGTTTTGTACATTGCAACATGATCTCACGGCTCCGAAATTTAATCCCTCTACCAATAAAATCTAACACACCGTACGCCTTCTTAACAACTTTATCAATCTGAGTGCCAACTTTCAGGGAGCTATGCACATGTACACCGAGATCACTCTGCTCATCGATATTACTAAGAGTCCTTCCATTAGCCCTATATTCTGTACACATATTACTCTTACCAAAGTGAATCACCTCACACTTTTCCACATTAAACTCCATTTGCCACCTCTCGTGCCAGTTCCGCAGCTTATCCATGTCCCTCTGCAAACTGTAACATCCATCCTCACTGTCTACAACTCCTCCGACTTTGGTGTCGTCAGCAAATTTACTAACCCATCCTCCTGCACCCTCATCTAAGTTATTTATGAAAATGACAAACAGCATTGGCCCCAAAATAGATCCCTGAGGTACACCACTTGTAACTGAACTCCAGGTTGAATATTTCCCATCAACCACCACCCTCTGTCTTCTTTCAGCTAGCCAATTCCTCATCCAAATTGCTAAATCACCCTCAATCCAGGCATCTGCATCTTCTGCAGTAGCTTACCACGGGGAACCTTATCAAAGGCTTTACTAAAATCCATCAACTGCCTTACCCTTATCCACCTTTTTGGTCATCTTTTCAAAAAATTCAATAAGGTTTGTGAGGCATGACCTACCCTTCTCAAAACTGTGTTGACTATCCCTAATCAATTCACTTCTCTTTGGATGATAGAACATAGAACATAGAACATTACAGCACAGAACAGGCCCTTCGGCCTTCGATGTTGTGCCGACCAAAATAAAAAGCAATGCCCCTCCAAACTAAACCATTCCCTTCTCTTCCATATACTTATCAATTAACCTCTTAAACGCCACCAAACTTGGCGCATCTACAACAGCTGCAGGCAGGGCATTCCACTCCCTAATCACTCTTTGAGTAAAGAACCTACCTCTGATATCCGTCCTATAACTCATACCCCTTAATTTAAAGCTGTGTCCCCTCGTGCTAGCTTTCTCCATCCTAGGAAAAAGGCTATCACTGTCCAGTGATATTAGTGAAAAAGGCTATCACTGTCCAGTGATTATAAATCCTATCCCTTAAAATTCTTTCCAAAACTTTGCCTACAACAGAAGTAAGGCTCACTGATCTGTAATTCCCAGGATGGTCTCTACTCCTCTTCTTGAGCAAGGGGACAACGTTTGCTATTTGCTAGTCTTCCGGCACTATACCTGTAGCCAACGATGATATGAAAATCAAAGCCAGAGGCTCTGCAATCTCTTCCCTAGCCTCCCAGAGAATCCTAGGGTAAATCCTATCTGGCCCAGAGGACTTATCTATTTTCATACTCTCAAGAATTGCTAACACCTCCTCCTTTTATACTTTAGTCCCATCTAGTTTACAACCCTGTTTCTCAGTATTTTCCTCCTCTACACTGACTTTTGCTTGCGTGAATGCTGACAAAAAACACTCATTCAGTGCTCTCCTGTCTCTTCAGGTTCCACGCACAACTTCCCACTGCTGTCTCTGACTGGCCCTAACCAATCTTTTATTCTTGACATATCTATAAAAAGCTTTAGGATTCTCCTTGATCCTATCCACCAAAGTCTTCTCACGTCCTCTTCTAAACTCTCTCTTTAGCTCCTTCCTGGCTAATATATAACTCACCAGTGCCCTAACTGAACCTTCATGTCTCATCTTTACATAAGCCTCCTTCTTCCCCTTCATCACAGATTCAACTTCCTTAGCACACCACGGTTCCCTCGCTCGACCACTTCCTCCCTGCCTGACAGGTGCATACTTATCAAGGACTCCCAGTAGCTGCTCCTTGAATAAGCTCCACATTTCAGATGTTCCCAGCCCTTGCAGTTTCCTACTCCAACCTATATATCCCAAATCTCACCTAATAGCCTCATAATTATCTTTCCCCCAGCTATAACTTCTGCCCTTCGATACATGCCTACCCCTTTCCATCACTAAGGTGAAAGTAACCGAATTGTAGTCACTATCACAAAGTGCTCACCTACCTCCAAGCCTAACACCTGGTCTAGTTCATTACCCAGTACCAAATCCAATGTAGCCTCACCTCTTGTTAGCCTATCTACATACTGTGTCATGAAACCTTCCTGCACACATTGGACAAAAATTGACCCCTGTAACGTGCTTGAACTATAGCTTGTCCAATCAATATTTGTAAAGTCCCCCATAACAACTACTCTGTTACTTTCACTTCTATCCAAGATCATCTTTGCAATCTTTCCCTCTACATCTCTAGAACTTTTTGGAGGCCTATAAAAAACTCCCAACAGGATGACCTCTCCTTTCCTGTTTCTAACCTCAGCACATACTTCCTCAATGGACAGGCCCTCATCAAACGTCCTTTCTGCCACCATAATACAATCCTTGACTAACAATGCCATTCAGTATGGTTTATCTATATAGCATGCAAGAAACAATATTTTTCATTGTATCCCAATACATTTGTGCCACCGTGCTTGATCTCAGGGTCAATGCTGTAGCAACCAGTCTTCTTGCAGTCATTGGAAATTTTGTTTGGCCGAGAGAGGTTATAGATTTTACATAGGCAAGTGTTATGAAAGGTGTTGGCCTTCTCTATGTTTTTCTTCACTATCCTCCAGTTCATTACATGATTGTGGTAGAATCTGATTTCAGTCTTAAGACTGTATTGTTTGGACTTCTATCACTATGTGTTCCAATTCAAGCAATATTCTTCTTATTGACACAAACCCCTCTTCAAAATCAGTTCGCAAAACACAGGCATAATTGCTTTGACTTAGGTTACTAGCCCTAGAGCTTTCAGAAAATCTTTGGAGGCAGAGAAAGAGAGATAGAGAAGCACTACTTTCTTCAGGCAGCCCAGCCAGCAACTGCTTGCATTTTTAAAAATGAAACTGAAACGGTCAGAGGGATTTTCCCACCACGTGCTCCCCAATAGTGGAAATTCCTGCTATATGTCAAGCCTTTAAATGGTCTGCTGAATTTTCTGTCCCACATGGGTATCCTCTGGATGCTCCAGTTTCCTCCCATGCTCTGAAGGTGCATAGGTTAGGTGGATTAGCCATACTAAATTGCCTCTTAGCATCCAAGCATGTTAGGTAGATTAGTCAGAGTAAATGTAAGGGGTTACAGGGATAAGGTGGGCTGGGAGGGGGATAGATGTGGGCCTGTGTAAGATGCTCATTCGAAGATTCAGTGCAGACTTGATGGGCTGAATGGCCTCCTTCTGCAATGTAGGGATTCTATGGATCTATCCCTGTTAGGAACAAATAGCAAGGCAGCATGGTGGTACAGTGGTTAGCACTGCTGCCTCACAGCGCCAGGGGCCCGGGTTCAATTCCGGCTTCAGGGCACTATGTGGAATTTGCACATTCTCCCCGTATCTGCATGGGCTTCCTCCAGATGCCCCGGTTTCCTCTCACACTCCAAAAATGTGCAGGTTAGGTGGATTGGCCATGGTACATTAACTCTAGTGTCAGGGGGATTAGCAGGGTAAAATGAGGGTTTGTGGAGATAGGATCTGTGTGGGATTGCAGTCAGTGCAGACTCGATGGGCTGAATGGCTTCCTTCTGCACTGTAGGGATTCTATGATTCTATGAATAACCACAAAGCTGTGATAAAGCAGCAGTTTTACCAGCTAAATATTAATTGGCACATTAGCTAATAGAGGGTGTTATTACGACAGTACTGGTGGGAATCGACCCCTCTTCCCATTCCCTCTACATTTTAAATGCAATTAGTAGTTATGAAAAATATTAGCATTAAGCACAACACACACACTCCAGTCAGGTTTTCTTGTGTGCAAAAAAAAACTCCCAAGAACTAAAGACAAGACTTCAAGCTGACTGCTAATTAAGGTTCAGTTGAATAAGGCAGCGTGTTTAATGTGATTGTGATATTTTTAATCACCTTAACAGAAGAAAAAACAAAATGTTGGGAAATATTTTTGAAGTGTTTAAAATTACAGCTTGTCAGAAGCATTCTTTCTGTCTGCAAGAATATCAGCTACCTTAGCACACATTAACTCCTCCTCTCTTACTTGTTTCGACTTTGTGGCTTTCCCTTTTCCTGTTTTTTCAAACGTTTTGCTAGCTGCCTGATTGATTTCTGCTAAATATATCTTCAAGCTCTTTTCTGTCAAAGCGATGGTGCCAGTATTTTTTTTCCAACAAAGCTTCTTTTGCGTCCTTGTATTTAATTTCCGACATCCTACAAGCTTTGGATTTTTTTACCCTGGGTCAAATTCCAGACCTGAAAACAGTCAGAACGTGATTTCTAACATCTGGAGGAAGTAGACTTGCCACTGGAGTAGTTCCTGGAATTGGTCCCATGTCAAACATTGAATTAGATAGACTGGCTTTGTCAGCAGAGGAGATTGAGTGGGGATTGAAATTTATAAAAATTATGAGGGGCGGAGGCAGAGTAGACAGAAAGAAATGCTTCCCCTTGGTGGAAGGGCCAATGTCCAGTCTGGGGACATAGATTTAAGCTAAGGAGGCAGGAGGTTCGAAGGGGATTTGAGGGAAAACATTTTCACCCAAATAGTGGTGAAATGCTGGAATTCACTGTCTAAAAGGATAGTGGAGACATCTACCCTCAATACATTTAAGTAAATTGCATACAAATCATATACAAGGCTCTGGGCCAAGTGTTGAAAAATTGGGATTAGAATAGTTAGTTGATTTTGACCAAGACAGATGTGATGGGTCAAAGGGCCTTTTCTCCATGCTGTTTTACCTCTATTAAGACCTGGGAATTAGTATGATGCTGCAGTGTTTGTCAACTCATCCTTTCCTTTTTCACTCCAAACTTGATTAGAATCATGCAACCCCTAAAGTGCAGAAAGAGGCCTGTTGACCCATTGAATCTGCACACTCTGTCTGACTGGAGTGTCCTATCCAGGGCCCTCTGCCCCACCCTGTCCCTGTAACCCCAACACTTCCATCTTGGCAAAGCCATCTAAGCTACACATCTTTGACACTGCTGGGCAATTTAGCATGGCCAATCCGCCAAACCTACACATCTTTGGAGCGTGGGAGGAAATGGGAGCGCCCGGAGGAAACACACGCAGACATGGGGAGAAGATGCAAACTCCACACAGACAGTCTCCCAAGACTGGAATCGAACCTGGGTCCCTGTTGCTGTGAGGCAGCAGCGCTAACCACTGTGCCACCGTGCTATAAATGAGGTATTCGCTGAGAGACAGCCACACACATTTTGTAGCAGGCCAACTCCGTCTTAAGACAACATAAAGGAAGAAAAGACGTGGCTCTGATTGAGACAATGCAGGCAGACAACCTATTTTCCATGGGGCCTTTAATGTAGAAAAATGCCCCAGAATGCTTTGAGACACTTTATAAGTCGCGGTATAGTGTTCAAGAGCAAGGATGGAAGATTGGAGCTGTACAGAACTGCTGGAGTAATGTGGACAATTCTGGCCACCTTACTATAGAAAGGATGTGATAGCACTGGAAGGGACACAGATTCATCAGGATGTTGCCTGGAATGCAGCAGTTGAGCTATAAGGAGAGACTGAATAGGCTGGGACATTTTTCTTCAGAGCAGAGAAGGCTGAAGGGGGAGATGATTGACGTCTATAAGGTTATGAGAGGTTATGGACAGGATGAGTAGGAAGTAGCTGTTCCCCTTGCTGGAGGGGTCAATCACAAGGAGGCATAGTTTTAGGGTGAGGGTCAGGAGATTTAGAGGGGATTTGAGAAAACTCAGAGGGTGATGGAAATCTGGGCTGCGCTGCCTGGAAAGGTAGTGGAGCCTGGAAATCTTACAATCGTTGAATGAGCACTTGAAATAACAGAGCATTCAAAGATATGGGACAAGTGCAGGAAAATGGGATTAGTGCGCCTTTAGTAGGCAGTTATTGCCAGTACAGACACACTGGGCCGAAGGGCCTTTGCTGCACCATATAATTACTTTACCAACCCGCCAGCCACAGGAATCACAGTGGACGAGAGACGGACTATGGAAAGGTCTGTTCACCTCAGGTGGGATTTTATGGTTTCAGGATGATTGAGGCCATAGAATCTCATCCTATAACTCTGTAAAGAATTTTCCCTTCCTGCCCGTCCAGAAAATTATAATAGGTTGATGGTGGTGTGGGGGGTGCAGACAATGTGAAGTTCAGTTAACCTCAGGCAAGAGTAATGTTTTAAAGTTTATTTATTAGTCACAAGTAAGGCCTTCATTAAAACTGCATTGGAAGTTACTGTGAAATTCCCCTAGTCATCACAGTCCGGCTCCTGTTTGGCTACGCTGAGGAAGAATTTAGCAGGGCCAATGAACCTAACCACAATGTCTTTCAGACTGTGGGAGGAAACCCGATGCCTGGAGGAAACCCACGCAGACACGGTGAGAACATGCAGACTCCACACAGACAGTGACCCGAGCTGGGAATCGAACCTGAGTCCTTGACACTGCGAGGCAGCAGTGCTAACCACTGTGCCACCTTGCTGCCCTGAGTTATCTGATTTTGGGGAAAGCACGGCTAAAAGGTCCCATCCTGTGACTCGAAGCGCTTCGAAATTGGAAATGGCAGTGATGTTGTTTCCCACGTGTCTCCTGAGGGATAGACCAGTGATGTGAAGCATTCCCCACTCTGCAAACCTTAACTAACAGACAGGTCCAAGAGACACCTTTCAAGTGTTGCTCCCATCGAAGTTAAGCATCAAACCAAGAATGGCATTGCTTTGGTGACAATGTGGACAGCAGAAGCTTGTTCCATTAAACTTTTAAATCAAATTACGTGTGGGGGAAAAAAATAATTTTTGCGTCCAACTGCGCTGAACTTTGCTGGCTGACAATTGAAAGGTAATGTTTTCCTCTGGCCTCCAGGGGTTTTTGTTTTGTAACATTTCTTGCCCTTTTTTTAAATAAGAAAAGTCAAAACTGACAACTTGGAGTAGACCCAAACTTAAAAGTTTTCATGTTGGATCTTGTTTCGTTTTTAATTCACATTTTCTCGCTCTTGTTGAATGAATTTATACATTCACATCAGGTTTGGCAAAGGTTTTGGAAAGAAGTTTGCAAAGTTAAAATAACTGTTTTCACTCCAGAATGTCAACAATGATGCAGTCTGACCCTGTCAAGTTCTGGATAAGAACTCAGTAAGAATTTAGCAACACCAATTTTAAATCCAACCGATTTATTTGATAGTAAAATTGCGAGCTTTCGACACTCTGTGTCTTTGTCAGGCAAATGCCTGGGAGTAAAAAGCTTGCAATTTTACTATCAAATAAATCGGTTGGATTTAAAATTGATGTTGCTAAATTCTTACTGAGTCCAACGCCGGCATCTCTACATCAAGTTTTGGATAAGCCAGTGATAACCTTCCAGGTAAAATCTACCCGTAATTTTTCTCACCTTCTTGTTTTGTTTGCAATCTGCTTTGACGCAACAAGATTGTTGTTGGAACGGATGATGAACAATGGCATTCTGTTAATACTTTGTGCATTTCTTAATTTGTTTCCATTTTTCTAGATGAAAAATGGGTACTTTATTTATCCAGTCTTTCCCCATACGCCCATCCCCAGGTAAAGCAACTTTTGTGATGTGCCAGAAAGTCCTTTCATCGTATACATAATGCAGCGTTCTCCCAGAAGCAGGTGCCGATATGGCATTAATATGTTTGTGGCATTGTTCACCTGCTCATGAGTACTGTGGCATAGGGTTAATGGAGTGTGCCCTGCCAGTGGGAGCTCTGCTTGATAGAGGGCGAACAGAAAGCCAACTGAGTGACGTAGACGGGAGATTGATGAAGGCATCATTCTACTCAGTCATAGGGACCTTTCCGGCAGGGTCATGTGTTTGTCTCTGCATGGAGATGTTGCAGATCACAGATTCCCTACAGTGCAGGAAGAGGCCATTCAGCCCATCGAGTCTGCGCCAACAACAATCCCACCCAGGATTGCGCCAATCCCTCTAATCTACACATCCCAGGACACTAAGGGACAATTTAGCATGGCCAATCAACTTTACCTGCACATCTTTAGATTGTTTGACAAACCATCAATGATGGCCATGGCAGTATTGCCATGAGATCAGGTTGCTGTGAAAACAACGGTGACCCAGCAACGAGATATGGCCCAGACCATGAGAAATTGGAGCAGGAGCAGACAACACAGCTTGTCCAACCTGCTCTGCCATTCAGTACGATCATGGCTGACTTTGGGTTCTGACTCCATTTTCCCGCCCGTTGTCTATATCTCTTAATATCTCTCTGAAGCCAGTGGTGAGTAATGCAGGAGAAGTTTGACTGCTCCAATTTCTCATGGTCTGAGCCATATCTCGGTCCTGGGTCACTGGTAGCTGTTGTTTCCATAGCAACCTGCTCTCGTGGCATTACTGACACAAGGGTCTGTCAACTGACATTGCTGAAACTACCCAGGTTGAGAGCATGTTCCACTCTCATGCTCCTGCCTCAACAGCCATCTTAAAAGCCACTTCATAGCAAGTTGGCGCAATGGTTAGCTCTGCTGCCTCACAGCACCAGGGATCCAGGTTCGATTCCAGCCTCGCGTCACTGTCTGTGTGGAGTCTGCACATTCTCCCCGTGCTTGCGTGGGTTTCCTCCCACACTCCAAAGACGTGCGGGTTAGGTGGGTTGTCGATACTAAATTGCCCCATAGTATCAGGGGGACTAGCTAGGGTAAATGCATGGGATTATGGGGATAGGGCTTGGGTGGGATTGTGGTCAGTGCTGACTTGATGGGCTGAATGGCATCCTTCTGCACTGTTTGTATGTTGATTAGGTAGATTAGCCAATGTAAATATGGGGGAGTTACGGAGATAGGATGACGAAGAGAGTCAGAGTAAGATACTCTTATTAGAAAGGCAGGTTCAGGCTTGACGGTCCAAAAGGCCTCCTTCTGCACTGTAAGAATTCTATGATTCACTCTCATCTTGCATTCTGGCTTGATGCATAAGTAGTGCAAACTTGCACTTCTTACTTTCCGTTCGCACCCCCATTCCTCAACTCAACCCTCCCTTGTGTATTTATGTTACCCAAGAACGGCCAACCAGCAGGCCTGAGGAGGCTCAGAATAAGAACAGGCCTCTGCAGAACAGCCACAGTCCACACAATCTGACACATGCAGGTCAGATACTGGATATATCTTAGAGGGTAATAGCGGAGTGTGATCAGCATGTGGTCAGTCATTGGGTAAGGGTGGGCTTGAACAAGATCAGGGATGGCATGGTGGCACTGTTGCCTCAAGGTCCTGGGGGCTGGGATTTGATTCTGGCCTCGGGTCACTATCTGTGTGGGTTTCCTCCGAGTGCCCTGGTTTCCTCCCGCAGCAGGTTAGGTGCATTGGCCATGCTGTATTTAGTGTCCCGGGATGTGTCAGTTAGCAGGGTAAATACTTGGGGTTATGGGAATAGGGCTTGGGTGGGATTGTTATCAGTGCAGACTCGATGGGCTGAATGGCCTCCTTTTGTGATCTTTTCTGTACCAGCGAGAATTTTTCTTTCCCCAACCAGAAGCTTCTATAAGCAGGATTTGTTGGTATTAATCTGTGCTAAAACATAACCAAAAAAAAGTATTCTGGCTATTGTTTCTCCCTGTCGCTTAGTCAGTCTGATAATACACAGCTTCAATTAGATTCTGTTACAAATATCACCCTCAATCTAGAGGTTGTATAATCATTAAACAATTTACTTATCCTTGGAATCAAACTGATTATAGTCTGCTGCTTGCAGACAAAAGTCTACATTTTCTAATTGGAATAATTTTAACTCATTTATTTTAAATAGGTTAGCACTGGTATTAAAATTATGCCAATCAGAAAGTCTGGTCTCAAATGTCCTTACCGTGCTAATTGTTTAATTGCAACCTTGATTATCAGTTTTGAAATATATTAATTTCTCCTGAAAATGTATAAGACATTTGAAAGATTTTGGGTTTCTTGTGTCTTACTGTGACTGACAACTTCACCTAATCATGACGGATAGTCCGTAATGTTCTTCAGTCTCTGGGGAAGGATTTGAGTGACAGTTCCTTGCCAAGCCAGACAGCTGTTTGGCAGCTCCTGCCAATTCAGAGGTTCTTGTTTCCCTCGACAGGAAAGTGAATCTGGGCAGATTGTACAGAACCGACCTTCAACTTGGCATCTAGCTCTGCTTTAGGGCAGAACTTTTGTGAGTGGAAGATTTGAAAACTCAACATTGTGGCCAAGGAAATCTGTGTTGACCTTCTGGCTGCTGCCTAATTTCTCCATTTTAATAGGGCATAACTTAGGCAGCCTCATAGATGATTCAGAGGACGAGAGATATAAGAAGAGTTTTATATCAGTTGCGGTTACGATTGCCAACCTTCCAGTATTGGTCTGGAGTTTACTCAAGAATTGAAGATGGCACCGGTGTATACAAACCATCGAATTATTGGAACACTACAGAGCAGAGAGAGGCTTTTCGGCCCATTGAGTCTGTACCGACCACATTCCCACCAAGGACCTATTCCTCTAACCCGACATATTTAATTTGCTAATCCCCCTGATTTGATGTTGATTTGATTTATTCTTGTCACATGTATTAGCATAATGAAAAGTATTATTTCTTTCACGCTATACAAACAAAACATACCATTCATAGAGAAAGAAAGGAGAGAGTGCAGAATGTAGTGTTACAGTCATAGCTAGGGTGTAGAGAAAGATCAACTTAACGCAAGGCAAATCCATTCAAAAGTCTGACAGCAGCAGGGAAGAAGCTTTCTTGAGTCGGTTCATGTGACCTCAGACTTTGATATTTTCTTCCCAAAGGAAGAAGATGGAAGAAAAAATGTCCGGGGTGCATGGGGTCCTTAATTATGCTGGCTGTTTTGCCAAAGCAGCGGGAAGTGTAGACAGAGTCAGAGTCAATGGATGGGAGGTGCGTTTGCGTGATGGATTGGGTTACATTCATGACCTTTTGAAGTTTGTTGTGGTCTTGGGCAATGCAAGAGTCATACCTGGTCCTGACACTAGGGTCAATTTATCACGGCCAACCAACCTAACCTGCACATCTTTGGACTGTGGGAGGAAACCCACACACACACACACACACACACACACACACACACACAAAGAGAATGTGCAAACTTCACACAGACAGTAAGCCAGGGCTGGAATTGAACCTAACTCCTTGGCGCTGTGAGGCATTGGGATATTAAAAAAAATTACTTATTTTAATTTTCTTTGAACACTTCTCCACATCAGACGTAAAATGATTTAAAAAATGGGGAAAAGGGCTGATTGGCTGACAGTTAAACATCATCCAATTGGATAATGACTCTTTCTGCTTTCTGATTGGTGTAGAAAGGCAGTGCATCACATGGATGGATGTGTTAACTGACCAATGGTCATGTGACCAAACCTCCAGGAAAACATCTAATCACAGCTGGCAACTGAGATCCACTGAGACACCTGTAGCATAAGGGAAGCTTGTTCAATCCTTGGAAACATGACATTACCTCATATTCCACATAAAAGGTCACATTTCAATGCATAGCAGCGAGATTTTCCGCTCTTGTCCATTTCCACTCCCAACACCAGTGGGAATGGAGGATTTGGAACTCAGCCAAATCTCCATTCACTGCAGTGGGACAGGAAAATCCCAGCCACGGGTGAGGATTGGAGGTGTTCAGCAAGGCTGAAATATCTTAATGGAAGCCCTAAACAATTCTACCAACGGGCAAGTGAGGCAATAGTGTAGTGGTTTTATCACTGGATTATTAATCCAGGAACTCAACTAACAAAGCATGGTGGCGCAGTGGATAGCACTGCTGCTTCACAGCGCCAAGGACCTGGGTTCGATTCCCGGCTTTGGTCACACTCTGTGTGGAGTTTGTACATTCTCCTGCGTGGGTTTGCTCCGGTTTCCGAAAGATGTGCTGGTTAGGTGCATTGATTCGAACTGTGGCGATTAGGGGAATTTCACACTAATTTCATTGCAGCGTTAATGCAAGCCTTACTTGTGACTAATAAATAAACTTTACTAATATTCTGGGGACCCGGGTTCAAATCCCACCATGGCAAATGATGGAATTTGAATTCAATAAAATTATCTGGAATTTAGATGACCATGAAACCATTGTCGGAAAAATCCGTCTGGTTCACTAACGTCCTTGAGGGAAGGAAATCTGCCGTCCTTACCTGGTCTGGCCTACATGTAACCCCAGAGCCACAGCAATGTAGTTGAGTTTCAACTGCCCTTGGGCAACTAGGGATGGGTAATAAATGCTGACCAGCCAGCGATACCCAGGACCCACAAATAAAAAAAGTGAAATAATAATTTTAAAAACCAGAAAAATCTCAAAGATTAAACTACAAATCTAACAATGCCTGAGAAAAAAGACTTGCAGAAAAACCCTATCATTTTTTTGTGAACTGTAACATATCCTTGTGGACCACAAATCTGAATTTTTGATATAAGCTGAAGAATAAAAACTACATTTGTAGCCAAATGAGAAATGTAGTGGAATCACTCCAATTCACCACTGCGATAGAACAGAACATCCTGCCCTTTTTCTTTACTTGTCCCTGATCTGATCAGTACAGATCGGAAAATCCAAGGTTTGTTCTCAGAGCAGGATTTTCAGGATTTGCCCACACCGGTGGGATGTTGCGGTCCTACCAAAGGCACCACTCCCTGCGGCAAGTTCCCTCGTGGCAAGGCGGGTGATACACCATCGAAATCATGCTGGCTGCTTTGCCCAGGCAGCAGGAAGTGTAGACAGAGTCAATGGATGGGAGGTTGGTTTGCGTGATGGATTGGGCTACATTCACGACCTTTTGTAGTTCTTTGCAGTCTCGGGCAAAGCCGGAGGCACACCAAGCTTTCTTTGGTGCATCTCTAAGTTCCTTGGGTGGACTCCCCGCTGGGTTCCTGTCCCGTCCCCAACCTCTCAGCTATTTTACATCCAAACAGACAAGACCCACCCTCGCCCCAGTTGAGGCACCCCCCCCTCCCAAAAGCATTGCCCACTTAAGGGCCATTTCTGCCTTGCCTCAATTAACAGCGGGAGACCCAGTATATGGACAGGATATGGAGTGGATCTGTGCAATTTATAACAGACCCTCCGATAATCAGACCCTCCGATAATCAATACAAGCCGGAATTCTACTGCCCCACCCACCCGGGAATCGGAGCAGATGAGGGTGAAGAATGGAAATGTCCGTTGATCTCAGACGGATCTTCTGGTCTTGGGTCGAGCGAGGCCATAAAATCCTGCCCATAAAATCTGTCAATTTATGAATGTGAATGCCCAAAAATCTGGCTATAATTCCCATAATTATCCAATTTCAGATGGGATTAAAGATATTTGAAAGCCTGATTTTCCCAGGATGTATTTACTGATCCCACTAAGTCCTCCTGACCTCACTTCATATCACACTGGTCAGATGGAATACAAGGTAATTGTGAAGTAATTCTGAGACAAATAGAAGTGTTACAACAAGTAGCGATGGACAGACAATTATCTGAAACACCACAAATCCTATCCTGTTCCAGGAACTGCTACATCAATCAAGGTTGAACAGCAATGGGCTGCAGTGGGACTTGCAAACTGCTGAGGTGATTCCAGTGGTACGGTGGTAAGTGGTTAGCACTGCTGCCTCACTGCACCAGGGACCCCGGTTCAATTCTGGCCTCAGGTCACTGTCTCTGTGGAATTTGCACATTCTCCCCCTGTCTGCGTGGGTTTCCTCAGGGTGCTCCAGTCTCCTCCCACAGATTGAAAAATGTGCTGATTGGGCAATTTAGCATGGCCAATGCACTTAAAGAGTCCCAAGATGTGTAGGTTAGCGGGATTAGCAGGATAAAGGTGTGGGGTAGTGGGGATAGGGCCTGGAGTAAGGTTGTTGTTGATGCAGACTTGATGGGCTGAGTGGCCTCCTTCTGCGTTGTAGGGATTCTATGATATGCTACAGCTGCACATCACAGTTTCAATGTAAGAAAATGTTTCAGGCATGTAAAACAATACAAGGACAAGTGATCTAAGGCTCGGTCTAAGAATTATGTTTTAAGGAACAACTTGAAGGAAAGGTGGAGAGGCAGAGAGGTTTGGGGGTGGGGAAGGAGTGGACAGGAAGAACAGAAAGAGGAGTAGAACAGAATTCCAGAGCTTCAGATCAAGGTAGCTGAAGACATGGTCATTGATGGTAGACCAAAGGAAATCACGGATAAGATAAGGGTTAGAGTTGGAGAGTCCTACCAGGAACTAAATTTACATAGAACTGAAGGGAAGAGATCATGGAAGGAATTGAAGACAGATTGGAGAAATTTAAATTTAAGGCATTGTTAAGAACAAAAGCCAGTGTTGATTGCTGAATGCAGGGATGATGAGTAAACATTAGTTGCACCATCTCCTTTTGCTTTTCCAGTTTCTCATTCCTGTATTGCAAGTGGGGCAGGAATACCATTCAATCGCTATAGTGCGGAAAGAGGCCTTTCAGCCCATCAAGTCTGCACTGACCCTCAAAACAAAATAACATTCCACCCAGACCCTCCCCTCCATCCTATCCCCCTAATCCTGTGCATTTAACATGAACAATCCATCTAACCTACGTATCTTTGGACTATGAGTCAGTTTATCACAGCCACACCATCTAACCTGCACATCTTTGGACACTAAGTGGCAATTTAGCATAGGCAATCCACTTAGCCTACACATCTTTGGACACTAAGGGACAATTTAGCATGGCCAATTCACCTAACTTGTGCATATTTGGATACTAAGGGGCAATTAAGCATGGCCAATCCATCTAACCTTCACATCGTTGGATACTAAGGGGCAATTAAGCATGGCCAATCCATCTAACTTGCATATCTTTGGGCACTAATGGGCAGTTTAGCATGGCCAATCCACCTAACCTACACATCTGAGGGAGGAAACTGGAGCACCTGCAGGAAACCCATGCGGACAAGGGGAGAACGTGCGAACTCTGCACAGTGACCCAAGGCTGGAATCAAACCCGGCTCTCTGGCACTGTGTGGCAACAGTGCTAACCACTGTGCCACCGCACCATGACATGGTTCCTTGTATCGTTTACAGGGCACAATGGCTGTTCACTCACCAAGCGCTGTGTTAACAGCCCTGGTTTAGAACGTGAATTGACCCTGCAAAGATCACTGTAGTTTATGACATTGACTTATCTCTCTTGCCCGCCCTAATCAGTGGCCATATCTTGTAGCCTGCAGTTAAACACAGTAATTGTTAGAACCAACACGACAACAATGTGACATCTGTTGCTGACTGTTCCAGCTGCGGGTCTCATGTTTTTTTCAGGCCTCACTGGGCAAATTTTCTGTGCACTTATCATCATTATCGGAGTTATGACAAGTAATAATTCAGTGGGAACAAAGGGCAGAGTGGTATTTTGTGGCTTCTTTTTTGATACGCGATGCACACAGAAGAACCGCAATAAATAAAAACGCGGGATTCGCATCCAGACAATCCTTCATTATTCGCGAGTGCATTCGGAACGCCTTGTTTACCAATGCTTTGATGCGTTGTTAATTCTTAAACTGGTTTCATACGCTAAAGGCTAGCATTAAATTTTAAATATGTCGCAGCCTACCAGAGTAGTGATTACAATGAGATCATTCTGACCAAGCATGTTGATGATAACACAACAGGCACTGCTCCAAAGAACAGAACAAGAGCACCAAGGTGACCCTAGTCGTTTGGGGAGCACATTGTTTGCAATTTCCAAAGTGAGCAAGTTAAAATTTCACCAAGATCAGAAAATTGAAAGTTTTTTTTAATTACTCGCCAGTAAGACTTACATTAACACTGCAGTGAAGTTGCTGTGAAATTCCTCCAGTCGCCACAGTCCGCGCCTGTTCAAGTCAATGCACCCAACCAGCACATCATGAGAGAAAATCGGAGGAGAGAAAACCCACGCAGACACTGGGAGAACGTGCAGCCTACACACAGACAGTTACCAAAGCCAAGAATTGAACCCAGGTCCCTGGAGCTTTGAGGCAGCAGTGCTAACCACTGTGTCACTCATGTGCCGCCCACAGAATCCCTGCAGTGAACAAGGAGGCTCTTTGGCCCATCGGGCCTGCACCCACAACCGTCCCACTCAGACCCGATCCCCACATATCTACCCTGCTAGTCGGAGTGGCACAGTGGTTAGCACTGCTGTCAATACATGGGACCCCGTTCGATTCCCGGCCTCGGGTCACTGTCTGTGCGAACGTCGCACATCCTCCCCATGTCTGCTTGGGTTTCCTCCAGGTTTCCTCTGAAAGGTGCACGGCTTAGGAGGATTAGCCATGCCAAATTGCCCCTTTGTGTCAGGGGGACTAGTTAGGGTAAATGCATGGGGCTATGGGGATAGGTCTGGGTGGAATTGTGATCAGTGCAGACTCGATGGGCCACATGGCCTCCTCCTGCATTGTCAGATTGGATGAATCTAGTCCACCCAACACTTGAGGGCAACTAATGACCTTCCTTATTCCATCTTTTCATTCCACTTTGAAACCCACGAAAGCAATTCATGTACTCCGGTTTCACGACTTTGAATTTGCAACACACACTGTCTCACCTGTTTTGACCGTATACAGAGTAACACTCATTTCTACAATTCAATTTCTCTCACTATCTCTGTCACCCCCCTGAGGGGATTAGTAACAGTCCAAGTGCCGCATCATTGAGAATGTGTCCCTGCACGCATTCTGAAGCCGCGTAGTCTCCAAAATAAATTTTCTTTAAATTTATTTATTAGTGTCACAAGTAGGCTTACGTTAACACTGCAATGAAATTATTGTGAAAATCCCCTAGTCACCACACTCCAGTGCCTGTTCGCATACATGAGGGAGAATTTAACATGGCAAATGCACCTAACCGGCACGTCATTGTGACTGTGGGAGAAAACTGAAGCACTCGGAGGAAACCCACGCAGACATGGGGAGAATGTGCAAACTCCACACAGATAGTGACCCCAAGTTGTGATTTGAACCCAGGCCCACGGCACTGTGAGCAGCAGTACTAACTGCTGTACCATCCTTGAATTAAGTCTTCATAGAACATAGATTTCCTAAGTGCAGATGGAGGCCATTTGGCCCATCGAGACTACACTGCCAACAATCCCACCAGGCCCTATCCCCATAAACCCACTTACTTATGTGTTAAACCCCCTGACACTAGGGGGCAATTTAACATGGCCAATCAACCTGACCTGCATATCTTTGGACTGTGGGAGAAAACCAGAGCACCCAGAGGGAACCCACACAGACATGGGAAAAGCGTGCAAAGACAGTGACCCGAGTTCAGAATCGAACCCAGGTCCCTGACGCTGAGAGGCAGCGGTGCTAACTACTGTGCTGCCCCACTGCTGAACAACATGTTTTTTCCATTCAAAGAGACAATCAGAACCCCAAGCTACAGGAGGCTGTTTTTTGTACAGATTCAGTGCTTGACCCCCACTTTAAAATCAAAGGAGCCATTCTGTTTTAAACGCATAGGTGCAACATTGCTTTGAACTTTGTACAAATCTTTCCCCGTGCAATGAACACCAAAATGGTTTACCTCATCGCTTTTCTTGATCTCTTGTGTCCACCGTAGGTCTTGAAGCCTGTGACTGTATGGTTTTGTGGAGACTGAATACCCTCCACCATAATGGCCAAGCACCTATCTACTGGTGAGCCCCAGTTACCAGAGGTGGCAGCCATTTTAACATGAGAGGTACATCCTAAACTGCACTGCCTCAAGCAGTGGTAACTGGTCAGAGATTAGCAGCAGGAACCTTTGTTCATTCCCCTCCTCTCTTCCCCGGAAAGTTGAAGTCAGTTGTTGAGTTCCCACCTCAGTCGAGATCAATAAACATTAGATCAAACTTGTTTGTTTCCCTGGTTTTGCTTCAATCTTTGATCTCTTCTCAATGAAGGCGATACCCATTCCACCGCAAGAGGTTTCAATCATGGAAATCATAAAATCCCTGTGGTGCAGAAGGAGGCCATTTGGCCCATCGAACGTGCACCAACAACAATCCCACCCATCTCCCTAACCCCAGGTAGTCAACCAGCTAGTCCCCCTGACACTAAGGGGCAATTTAGCATGGTCAATCCACTTTACCTTCACATCTTTGGAATCTGGGAAGAAACCAGAGCAGAGCACCAGAGAAAACCCACACAGGAAGAATGTACAAACTCCACACACACACACACACACAGTGACCTGAGGCCGGAATTGAACCCGGATCCCTGACGCTGAGAGGCAGCACTGCTAACCACTGTGCCAACTAATGCTTTTGTCCTTTTTTTTTTTTACAGATCGTGGCGACCTTTCTATCTTGCATATTTATATTTGCAAACACGATTACTTTGAAGAACTTACATCTATACTTCTTAGTCTATAGAACCATAGGATCCGTACAATGCATTGAATCGCGGAATCCCTGCAATGCAGAAGGGGGCCCATTGAGCCGGCACTGACAACCATCCCACCCCGACCCTATCTCCATATTTACCCTGCTAATTCCCCTGATACTAAGGTCAATTTACCATAGCCAATTAATGCAGAAAGCTATGCTGTGACTGTGGATTATGTAACTTTTTAAATCACTGTCCTCAGCCTCACATTAACCCTGTAAGTGCCAGTGCCTTCTGCTACAGTTGGCAAAGGATTAAAACCAGGATTGCGTTCTGTCCACCTCCAAGGTGCTATTACAAATCTTCACACATCGCATCAAATTCCAGCTTACTGCACTTCATCCTTTATTCATTGTCAGACCCCAAGTACACACTACCTACCAACAGCGCTATTTCAGATGATACGTCCATTAAGACAATGCTTCTTTAGAACTTTAAAGCAAATACTAACAACACATTTCAAGCCCAACAATAGGCTGGCAGCAGGCATGCAAGTGGGCAACACCCTGCCACAGTAGTTAGCACTGCTGCCTCACAGTGCCAGGGACACAGGTTCAATTCCCGACTGTGCGGAGAGTCTGCATGTTCTCCCCATTTCTGCATGGGTTTCCTCCAGGTTCTTTGAGTCCAAAAGATGTGCTGGTGAGGTGCACTGGCCGTGCTAAATTCTCCCTCAGTGTACCCGAACAGGAGTGTGGCGACAGGGGAATTTTCACAGTGACTTCATAGCATTGTTAAGTAAGCCTTGTGACACTAGTAAATAAAATACATTTACGAACTCAACCTAATCTGCTTGGAGTTCTCTTCCCGTCTTTTCGGATGAATTATTTATTTTCTGATCTGACTGGTAAAAAGGCAGAAAAAAAAAACAACTGCGACATTGTGAAGGCTAAGGTTTAGGAGTCCGTGCAAGGCTGTAGAGTAGCACAATGCACTTCAAAGCTCAAAGCGTAACATCGTTAAATGTCAGGACGTGGGTCTGCAACTACAATACTCTATACACCAGCTCTTCGTAGAACCATTGAATCATGGAATTACTACAGTGCCATTTGGCCCATCGAGTCTGCACTGACCGCAATCTCATGATGACCCTAACCCCAGAACCCCACTTAATAACCCTGCTAATGTGTCTGACACCAAGGTCAATTTGATTTTGATTTGATTTATTGTTATCACATGTAATACTCTGCAGCGAAAAGTATTGTTTCTTGTGCGCTATACAGACAAAGCATATCATTCATAGAGAAGGAGAGATTGCAAAATGTAGTATTATTACAGGCATAGCTAGGGTACAGAGGAAGATCAACTTAATGCAAAGTAAGTCCATTCAAAAGCGTAACGGCAGCAAGGAAGAAATTGTTCTTGAATCGATTGGTCGTGACCTCAGAATTCTGTACTTTTTTTCCCCAAAAGAAGAGGTGGAAGAGCAAACGTCCGTTATTATGGGGTCCTTTATTATGCTGGCTGCTTTACCGAGGCAATGGGAAGAGTAGATGGAGTCAATGGATGGGAGGCCGGTGATGGATTGGGCTGCATTCATGACCCTCGGGAGCTCCTTGCAGTCTTGAGCAGAGCAGGAGCCATACCAAGCTGTAAAACAACCATACTTCCTATCGTACGTCTGTAAAAGTTTGGCATGGCCAATCTACCTAACTTGCACATCTTTGGACTGTGGGAGGAAACTGGAGCACCCTGAGGAAACCCACGCAGACACAGGGTGAACGTGCAAACAGTCAGACACCCCCAGGGCTGGAATTGAGCCTGGGTCCCTAGCACCGTGAGACAACAGTACTAACTACTGTACCACCGTGCAGCCCTTAATCTCTTCTCCATCCACATGAGGAAGCAGCAATCTGGGGACAGGTTCCTTGTTAAGGGAAGCAAAAAAAAAGCCTGATCTTAAATCAATGAATCAGATGCTCGTAAGTGCTTTTGATTCAAAGGTCAATTATTGCCACAGTTTTACATTAAGATCCGATGGGAGCAACACTGCAGGATAACAAATCTACTCATAAAAAAAATCAAATAATGACAATTCAGAATCAAAAGCAGCAAACACAGCAGGTGTGCAGCTAACAGCTGAGTTAGATTTTAGTATGAAGCTATTAATAACTGATACAACATACTGCAGCAAAATAAGTCAGCCACTCGCATTGTTACAGAACCTCTAATGATTACAGTGTCCCAAGACAGTTCAGAGGAATATTATCAAACCAAATTTTACAGTGAAACACAGGTATAGATGCTACCACAAGCAGCCACAAACATTGTCGAAAAGGTGGGCTTCAAGGAACACCTTAAAACGGAAGAGGTAGAGGAAGGGAGATCGATGGCCAAGTGGTATTATCGCTAGACTCTTAATCCAGCAATTCAGCTAATATTCTGGAGAACCTGGTTCGAATCCTGCCATGGGTGGAATTTGAATTCAATCCAAAATATCTGAAATTGAGGATCTAATGATGAAACCATTGTCGATTGTTGGAGAAAACCATCTCGTTCACTAGTGTCCTGTAGAAAAGGAAATCTGTTGTCCTTATCTGGCCTAAACTACATATGATTCCAGAGCCACTGCAATGTGGTTGACTCTCAACTGACCTTGGGCAACTAGGGATGGGCAATAAGTGCTGACCAACCAGCGACACCCATGTCCCATGAATGAATAAAGAGAATTCTAAAGGTCTAAGATGAAAGCAAAATACTGTGGATGCTGGAATCTGAAAGAGAAATAGAAATTGCTGGAAAATCTCAGCAGGTCTGACAGCATCTGTGGAAAGAGAATGGAGCTAACATTCTGAGTCTGGATGGCTTTTCAGACAAAGGGTCATCCAGACACAAAATGTTGGCTCTAGTCTCTCCCCACAGATGCTGTCAGACCTGCTGAGATTTTCCAGCATTTTCTTGTTTTCTTTCAAACTCCAAAGCCCCACTGCCTGGGGGCGTAATAGATGTTAAAGATGCATAAGAGGCCAGAATTGGAGGAATGCAAAGGGATTGATGGAGGGCGTAGCTGAAGGAAGTGACAGAATAAGGAGATTCTGCAGAGGAATTACTCTTCTAATTCTTTCATGGAATGTGGGAGTCGCTGGAAAGATCGGCATATGTTGCCCGTTCCTAAGTGCCCTTCAACTGAGTGGCTTGATAGGCCATTTCAGAGGGCAGTCAAGAATCAACCATATTGCTGTGGCTCTGGAGTCACCTGTAGGCCAGACTGGGTAAGGATGGCAGATTTCCTTCTCTAAAAGTCATTAGTGGGTTTTTCTAACCATTCCGTCAGCAGTTTGCAACAGGCAATATACCGAATATTCCCAACCAGCCCCTCCATGCGTAACTCAAAAAAATATGATTCTGCAATTGGACAACATTTACTAAACAATCTTGAGTGTGCACTTGTGTGCTAGAAGTATGAATAGGGGCAGCATGGTAGCACAGTGGTTAACACTGCTGTTTCACAGTGTCAAGGAACCCGGGTTCGATTTCCAACTTGGTTAGTGTGGTCAATACACCTAACCAGCATATCTTTTGGACTGTGGGAAGAAACCGGAGCATCCAGAGGAAACCCGTACAGATACAGGGAGAACATGCAGACTTCACACAGACAGTGACCCAGGAATCGAACCCGGGTTCCTGACGCTGTGAGGCAGCAGTGCTCACCACTGTGCCACCGTGTCACTTTACTGTACCTAACAATGTCCGTCACTCTTAAAAGACTCCAGACTCTAATCAGTAATAATGTCCATCACTGTTTCTGTCAGCAGATACACATCATTGTTCAGTTATTTCACTGGCAATGTCAACTGAAACAATAATAACTATCATCTTTTCTCCTCTCACTTTGACAGGAAATGTCTACTAGGAGATTTCATTGCCCACAAAACCAGATTATCAATTTTCTTTTTTAAAGAGAAGCCTCCATCAGCCCTTTTATGGCTCCGATTTCTCTAGAAAATGATGTAATTCACTGAACAGGATCGCAATCGATTTCAGTCAGATTCGACCTCATCCCTTCCCACTCAGACAATATCCTGCACCACATGTATCAACAGTGAACATTCCAAACCATAAAGTGCCCAGCTTTAAAAGCTGGAGAGATCCAATTTATTTTATTATTATTTATTATTGTCACATGTATTGGAATACAGTGAAGAGTATTGTTTCTTGTGTGCTATACAGACCAAGCATACCGTTCATACAGTACATAGGGGAAAAGGGAAAGGAGAGAGTTCAGAATGTAATGTGTAGTTACACAGAATGTAGGTAGGGTGGCAGGGTGGCACAGTGGTTAGCACTGCTGCCTCAGAGTGCCAGGGACCTGGGTTCAATTCCCGGCTTGGGTCACTGTGTGGAATTTGCATGTTCTCTGCGTGGGTTTCCCCCTATAGTCCGAAAGACGTGCTGGTTAGGTGCATTGGCCATGCTAAATTCTCCCTCAGTGTACACGAATGGGCACTGGAGTGCGGCAACAAAGAAATTTTCAGAGTAACTCCATTGCAGTGTTAATGTAAACTTACTTGTGACTAATAAATAAACTACTTTAGAAATGTCAGTTTACTATACAAATGTCATACTTGACAGACTATTCAGAAGTCCAATGGCAGCAGGGAAGAAGCTGTTTTTGAGCCGGCTGGGATGTGCTGTCAGACTTTTCTATCTTTATTCCAACGGAAGAAGGTGGAAGAAGGAATGTCTGGGGTGCACGTGCGGTCTTTGATTATGCTGACTGCTTTTCTGAGGCAGCAGGAAGTTTAGACAGTGTCGGTGGACGAGAGGCTGGTTTGCATGACGGACTGGGCTATGTTCACAACCCTTTGTAGTTTCTCGTGGTCTTGGTCAGAGCAGGAGTCATACCAAGCTGTGATACATCTGAATAGAATGCTTTCTATGGTGCATCTATAAAAGTATAATGGACATGCCTATTCTCAAAACTCAAGGTTTTGAATTAGCAATAGAGAAGGAACAGAGATATATTTCCAAGTCAGGATATGTTCCTTACAGGGGAACTTACAGATGGTGGTGTTCCCATGGGTCTGCTGCCCTTGTCCTTCTACGTGGTAGTGATCAAGGGTTTAGCTAAGGAGTGTTGGTGAGTTCCTGCAATGCATCTTGTAGCTGGCATAAACTGCTGCCATCTTCCTAAGATTAGCGAACACTTCAGCGGTCATGGGTATTTGGCCTCCGATCTTTGGGTAAACGTTCTCCAAGGCGGCCTTCGCGACACACGACAGCACAGAGTCACTGAGCAGAGACTGATAGCCAAATTCTGCACACGAGGATGGCTTCAACCAGGGACTTGGGTTCATATCACACTATCTGTAACCCCTATGACTTGCCTGAACTTGCAATATCTCACTTAGTCTGTCTGTCTGGAGACAATACACATCTCTTTAACCTATGCTTAATGCTATGTCCACTCACATTGTCTGCACCTTTAAGACTTGAATAGCAGGTTAGCTGTAAAGACTCTTATTTTAATCAGTATTCTGTAAACTGTGTGTGTCTTTATATGCCCTTCTCTGATCAGGACCTTCCACACACCTGATGAAGGAACAGCATTTTTAAAAGCTTGTGGGTTTACTATCAAACAAACCTGTTGCACTTTAACCTGGTTGTTGTGAGACTTCTTGCTGTGTTTACCCCAGTCCAATGCTGGCATCTCCACATCAGATCTTCCTAACTGTCAGGTATGACTCTAACCAGCAGAGATTTCTCTCTCTGATTTCCACTGACATCATTTATAACAGGGCTCCCTGGCACTTGGTCAAATGTCCTGGGCTCCTCCATCATTCAGGATGGGGATATCTGTGGAGCCTCTTCTGACTGTGAGTTATTTAGTTACCCACCATCATTGGCTGCACACTAATATGAATAGAGAGCGCCAAGCTGGTGTATGTTTCAACCATTGGGTGCAGCTTAATCAAACACTTTTTCAGTCACTATATAGAGTCCTTGAATAGTGTAGCTCGAGTATTCTTTACCCAAAATCTTCAAAGCCAACTGAACTTCAGATTTCAGAAAGTTTCAGACATTATATCACAACCTGGGCTAACTATTGTGTAAAGTAAATAAAAGTCACGGTGGCGCAGTGGTTAGCAATGCTGCCTCATGGTGCCAGGCACCTGGGTTCGCTTCTGGCCTAGGGTGACTGTCTGGGTGAAGTTTGCACATTCTCTCCATGTCTGCGTGGGTTTCTTCTGGGTGCTCAGGTTTCCTCCCACACTTCAGAGATGTGTGTGTTAAAGTTTACTTATCAGCGTCACAGGTAGGCTTACATTACATGAAGTTACGGTGAAAATGCCCCAGTCGCCACCCTCCAGCACCTGTTCGAGTGAGAATTTAGCATGGCCAATCCACACATCTTTAGGACTGTGGGAGGAATCCAGAGCACCCGGAGGAAACCCATGCAGACACAGGGAGAACGTGCAGACTCTACATAGATAGTGACCCAAGCCAGGAATTGAACCCAGGCCCCTGGCGCTGCGAGGCAACAGCGCTAACCACTATCCCACCATGCTGTTAGGTTGATTGGCATGCCGAATTGTCCTTTAGCATCAGGGGGATGAGCAGGGTAAGTACTTGGGGTGACAGGGATAGGGCCCCGGTGGCATTGTTGTTGGCACAGACTGGAAGGGCCTTCTGCATTGTAGGGATTCAATGGAAATGACTGAAAAAGCAAGGTGCATCTTGGAATAATAAATGCAGGGGACCTGGAATAAGTTTCTTTCTGAAATCTTCACTACAAAAATCACAAGGGGAACAGTGCAGACAGATGATTGACTTCCCACATTAAAGGGTGATAGATCATATCATAGATAGGATATGGTTTATCACCCTTAGTGTGAGAAGTCCAGTCATCTGTCTGCACTGTTCACCTACTGATTCGATGAGGTTCAAAAGAAAAACATGCAGTTTTTGGATGTGTTTGAGTCTCAGGATTTACAGATAATGGATATCGGCCAATATCAGTGATCATTCTCATCTCTATCACTGCCATCGATTTCCCTGCAGTTTCCAGCTTAAGAGCCAATGGCCAGAACTGCACTGATTGATTGCACTTAGTGGAACTGCAGTTTCGTTTTAAAAACCGATACTCACAGCCTCACACAGTGGTATGTTCCATTAACTGGTTAGTGCTGGAGAATTCCCACCAGCCAAGATTTCAAAGTAGCCGTCATTTCCGAAGCATAAAATACTTCACGTTTCACGATGCCTGCATCCCATTGATGACAACAGTCACATTATATTCAACCTCAATACAGAAGAATATTAACCATTTGTCTTAGTGGATATTGGTAAATGTAGTTTCTCCCAATGCGTGAACACACGTAAGCTATAAAACCCCTTGACTTTGTGCCACCATTCTCTATTTCCCCACCCTTTGCTTTGCATCTGTTGATATCCTTATTGATTTGATTTATTACTGTCATGTGTATTGTATGTGTTTCTTACGCGCTACACAGACAAAGCATACCGTTCACAGAGAAGGAAACAAGAGCAGAATGTAGTACTACAGTCATAGCTAGGGTGTAGAGAAAGATCAACTTAATTCAAGTTAAGTCCATTCAAAACATTGACATCAGCGGGGAAGAAACTGTTCTTGAGTCAGTTGGTACGTGACCTTAGACTTTTGTATCTTTTTCCTGATGAAAGAAGGTGGAAAAGAAAATGTCCGTGGTACATGGGGTTCCTTAATTATGCTGACTGCTGAGGCAGCGGGAAGTGCAGACAGAGTCAATGGATGGGAGGCTGGTTTGTGTGAAGGATTGGACTACATTCATGACCTTTTGCAGTTCCTTGTGATCTTAGGCAGAGCAGGAGCCCATACCAAGCTGTGATACAACCAGAAAGAATGCTATCTATGGTAGCATCTGTAAAAGTTGGTGCGAGTCGTAGCTGATATGCCAAATTTCCTTAGTTTTGAAATCGAGTCAAAATGGATCATCAAAATTTCCATTTGTATCAATACTACAATTTCCAATGTAATTAACACCTTTAAAACTGTATTTTAATCATGTTTCTCTGCAGGTTTATCAAGCAGGTCCAAACATTATATCGGTGCCATGATGTCTGTAACCCCAATCCTCTATTACTGATGCAATGAAATGGACATCATGCTGATTTTAATCTGGACTAATGCAGTGTTCTGGGGTTTTATAATTCTTCGGGGGATTATTAATTGGAGCTTGATTGGTGGATGGCTAGTGAAACTTGATTTGGGGATGATTGACAGGTCAGGTGATACGCCCGAGAACAGCTATTTCCCTCCAAAGACAAATCCAGTCTTTTGTTTCATTTCTCAGCTCCTGTTAAAAGCTGGTGGAAGGAAGTAGTCTCTCTCTTTGCCTCTCTCCAGAGGCCTCTTGGTAAGTTATGAGACTGGGATGCCTTAGAAACTTAATGTAACATTCACAGGCCAATTCACAGAGCTGAAAATCCAGCATCATGTGAATATACTTGCTTTCTGTGCCAAGTCTTGAAAGGTGTGTATGTCAATGGATGGAGTTCAACTTGGAACAACAGAGATAGCTACCTGTTACGGTTTATGCTATATCATGTTTCAATCTTGTAATTGGTAAATGCTAATTCTTTTTGTCATATTTTAACTGCACTCTTAAATAAATATTGTTTAATAAAAGCTTCCTAGTGGGTCACTGGAATCATTCTTGGAGTGAAACACCTTATGCTCACCCAAATGCCAAGATGAAACGTAAAACATAGGGAGCAAGACTATCTTCACAAAATATCCTGGAGTTTCTGGCCTGGCCTCTAAACACATTATCCTTTGTGTGAAAAAACAAATGGCTTAACTCTAGATTGACAATCACCCAGGGTTGTCAATTGTGATTAGACGTATTCCTAGAGGCACTGCGTACTTACAGCATCAGGGACCTGGGTTCAATTCCCAGCTTGGGAATTGTCTGTGTGGAATTTGCACATTCTCCCCACGTTTGCGTGGGTTTTGTCTGGGTGCTCCACTTTCCTCCCACAGCCCAAAGATGTGTAGGTTAGGTGGATTGGTCATGCTAAATTGCCCCTTAGTATCAGGAGGACTAGCTAGGGTAAATGCATGGGGTTATGGGGATAGGGCCTAGGTGAGATTGTGGCCAGTGTGGACTCAATGGGCTGAATGGCCTCCTCCTGCATTATAGGGATTTTATGGAACTTTCATCACATGACTTGCCTCCATAATACAGCCATTAGTTGGTCAACACATCTCTCCTTGTGACACATGTTTCTTTCCAATTAGCATAGGAAGGCAAAGACTCATAACCCAACTGGATAATGGTCGACTGTCAGATTGAGTTTGGGTGAAAGACAAACCCCAATCCTAAAAGGAAGATTCCAGAGATTTGAGATGGAATTTTCCTGTCCCCCACCCCATGGGAATTGTAGCAGGGGGTTCATGGACCATGCAAAGGTCCATTTACCTCAGAGGGGATTTTCCGGTCTTGGGGTGAGAGCGATCGGAAAATCTCACACTCGGTGCTGAAAGTGGAACAAGGTACTGCGAGTGGAGCTTTACCAAGGCTTTGTAAAGCAGTATTTTCTGTTTTCGAGTCAGGGTGTGTGTATTGGGTGATCATTAGATGACTCCTTCCAATATAATTTGTCAATTAGCCGTGCTGGCACCGACTGTTAGTTAGACTACTCCAAGCACAAGCTAACCGAGTTATTATTGGATTCTTGCAGAATCTTCCTACAACATAGCAAGGTGCAAACAGAATAGCAGAGGTTTCCCTGGCAACCAATGTGACGTCATTCAGTGATGGGCACTTCAAGCGAGTTTTGAACAGTAGCTGGTTGTTAACATCTTGAACATTTTGTCAAGAATTTATGCCGTGAGTATGCTTTATACACATACACGCAATGATTCAGTATTTCCGCATAGTATACATGTATTCATAGAATCCTTTGAATCCCAACAAAAGGGGGCCGTTCAACTCAACGGGTCTGCACTGACCCTTCGAAAAAGTATCTAAACCAGGCCAAGGCGCCCGCCCTATCCCTGTAACTCTGCACATTTACCCTCTAATCTACACATTTTGGACACTAATGGGCTATTTAGCACGGCCAGTCCAAGTAATCTCCACATCTTTGGACTGTGGGAGGAAATCGGAGCATCCTGGGGAAACCCGGCAGAAAATGTACAAACTCCACACGAGGCCAGAGTCAAACCCAACTCCCCAGCGCTCTGAGACAGCAGTGCAAAAACCACTGTGCCACTCCCTGGCGGGATTCATGAACTGCGACTGGATACACAAACAGATTTGCGCAGGTAAACAAATTTGTGAATAGAGGGGGTCGTGTTCAAAGGGAGTTGCCTGCTCTGGAGCCTTTTTTATTGCTCTAGATTGCTAACTTTCCATCAAATCTTTGATTGCATTAGCATTTGTCTCTTCCCAAAATATAGTGACACGTTATGACTCCCAAAGTCACACATTTACCTGCTTTGATTTAGCATATTTAATGTTAAGCCTACTAAGGTTCCAGTGTGTCCAACAGTTTGATGAGTTGTATCCCCTGCGTGGGTGAAGAGAATCTTGCTGCTTTTGCGCGCTAGTTCCCGTCACATCCTTATTTTATGCCGCTGGTTAGCAGTGATGTGCGAAAGAACAATAACCATATTCTCTCTGAATTCTCTGCCTCTCCAACAGCAGGCCCTCCACTCAGCCCTCTCATAGAAGCTGGGGGCCTGCAGCCTGAGGCTAAGGCTTCAGAGGAACTCGCATGAGTCTTGGTCCCCAGGCATGAGCAATGGTTAAGCCGCAGCTGGAGTAATGCACATCATTTTGGTCACCTCAAGATAGGATGTGATAGCATTGGAAGGGTTACAGAGGAGATTCATCTGGATCTGGGATGGAGCATTTGAGCTATAAGGAGTGGCTGGAGAGGCTTGGATTGTTTTGTTTAGGGCAGAGAAGGGACAAAGATATGCAAGTTAGGTTGATTAGCCATGCTAAATTGCCCCTTAACGTCAGGAGGATTAGCCAGGTAAATATGTGGTGTTAGGGGGATAGGGCCTGGGTGCGATTGTGGTCAATGCTGGCTCGATGGGCCGAATGACCGCCTTCTGCACTGTAGGATTCTAAGTATAAAAAATTATGAGGAGTATGGACAGGGTGAGTAGGGAGCAGTTGTTTCCCTTAGTTAAGGGATCAATCATAACGAAGTTGAGTTTTAGAGTGAGGGGCAGGAGATTCAGAGGAGATTTGAGAAAAAGAATTTTCACTCAGAGGGTGGTGGGATTTGGGAATGCACTGACTGGGTTTGCAGTGGGGGCTGAAAACCTTACAAACTTTAAAAAATATTTAGGTGAGCACAAACAGGTTAAAGTCCAACAGGTTTATTTGATAGCATGAGCTTTCGGAGCATTGCCCCTTCATCAGGTGAGTGAGGAAGGGGCAATGCTCCAAAAGCTTGTGCTACCAAATAACCTGTTAGACTTTAACTTGGCGTTGTGAGACTTCTTAGTGTGCCTACCCTAATCCAACGCGGGCATCTCCACATCTTGAAATATCAAAACAGCAAGGATATGGGATAAGTGCAGGAAAATGGGATTGGCGTACCTTTAGTGGTAGTTATTGTCAATGCAGACTTGGTGGCTCAAAGGGCCTTTTCTACACTGTGTGATTCTATGACATGTGGTGTGCAGACCTAAGCACTCCTAAACCAAACAACACAGATCAAATAGTTCCACTGACATACGGAAGGGAGTAAATCCTGACAAGAAATCTACACTAGACTCCAAAAACAGACCGAGGCATTATCCGGTGGACACAACCAAAGGCAGCCCTCGTTTTCCACAAATAGTGTCCATGGTTGCACCCAGGACATGGCACTCCAGCTTTGCTGCAGAGAATTAGCACAACAGAGGAGGCACCGGTTACAAGTGATAAGCACAACTTGATTGCCACGGAGAATGGGTGTTGTAGGCTGTGCCCAACGATGGAAGGGGGCATCATGTCTCTCTGGTCATCCATCTTCAGTCAGGCAGCCCCTCCCCCAGCTGGTAAGGTGCTGACCTGCCATGTTCTATGGGAACCCTAGATCGGAACGTTCCACAGTGCCGGGATAACATTGGATCTGTTGTACTGTGAATGGTAACAAGCTGTAAAGGTCAGCTGACCTATAAACTACCTAACCAATAACAGGATGATGTGATGATCAGCTGACTCAGGATAAATAAGAACCTATTGGGAATTGTGAAGTTGCTGGGAGGCCTCAAGCATTGGCGTAATGAAGTTTCTTTATCGAACCCTTTCTTTGATTTATAAGTTGGAGTCAGTTTTGTTACATTTTTATTGTCTATGTTTGAAGAGTTCCTTCTGGATAAATACATAGCAGATGATGGAACATGAATTCCATAAAAATCTGGAATTAAGAATCTACTGATGACCGTGAAATCCTTGCTGATTGTTGGAAAAACCCATTTTGTTCACTAATGCCCTTTAGGGAAGGAAATCTGCCATCCTTACCTGGTCTGGCCTACATGTGATTCCAGAGCCATGTGGTTGACTCTGATTTGCCATCGGGCGACTAGGGATAGGCAATAAATGCTGGCCAGCCAGCGATGCCCATGTCCCATGGATGAACAAAAACAATTATAAACTACATTAGGGGTCAATAGCATCACACATGGAGTGTAATACCTTATCAGACAAAGGACAACATCAAATAAAATTGGGGTTTAGGCTAACTTCATAATCTATCCTAGAATTTCTAGTCTGCTCCCTAACAAAGACAAGAGTGAGAGCACATCATAAGACTTGCCCTCTAGTCTTGGACATCTTGGCTTGGGAAAAATAAATGAGAATGGACAGACATTACCTGACCTCTGCTGTTACCATAAAGTTTATAACATATTTTCTTTCAGAAAAAACATGCCACAAGATGTCCAAGGACATTGGCAGTAACTAGATCTGATGATCACCAGAGATAATTCCCTGAACAGCATTCTCAACACATACACATCTACCCTGGCACCAACTGGCACAGATCACTTCCCAGAGAGTGCCAGGTGAAGATGTAAATCTTGGTTTTTCATTCAGAGCAGAGATTCATCTTCGTATCAACGCCAGCCTGCTTACCCATATACGAACAGCACAGTGGCACAATGATTAGCACTACTGCCTCACAGCGTCAGGGAACCTGGTTCAATTCCCAGCTTGGGTAACTGACTGTGTGGAGTCTGCACCTTCTCCCCATGAATGCGTGGGTTTCCTCTGGATGCTCTAGTTTCCTCCCACACTCCAAAGATGTGTGGGTTAGTTGATTGGCCATGCTAAATTGCAACTTAATGTCCCAGGATGTGTAGGTTAGAGGGATTATTGGGGTAAATATGTGGGGTTGCATGATAGGGATTGTTGTCGGTGCAAACGTGATGGGCTGAATGGCCTCCTTCTGCACTATAGGGATTCTGTAATACCCAACTGTTCCTCGACTTGATTGAACGGGCACTTCCCAGTGTTCCCACACCGAGGGCAGAAGCAAAAAGGAACTGACTCTGAAACATCAGGTACAATAACTCATGGAAAGCAAGAAGGGAAAATTGCTGACTAGTTAGAGGATTACACCACTGTGTCGAAACTTACCACTGAAGCCAATCTGTATAGGCTTATTACAACAGTGATCTGAGCGAAAACCCTAGTATCATAGAATCCCGACAGTGCAGAAGGTGGCCCATTGAGTAGCACCGACTCAATGATGAGCATCTTTACCTCAGCACATCCCCCAACGCCCCATCCCAAGGCTAATCCAGCTTCCCTATATATATTTGCACATTGAGAGGCAATTTAGCATGGCCAACTTACCTAACCTGCACATCTTTGGAACGTGGGAGGAAACTGAAGCCCCGGAATAAACCCATGCAGACACGGGGAGACTGTGCAAACTCCACACAGACAGAGTCTTCTTGTGTCTGTGTGGGTTTTCTCCGGGTGCTCCGGTTTCCTCCCAGTCTGAGAGATGTGCTGGTTCGGTGCATTGCCCATACTAAATTCTCCCTCAGTGCGCCTGAACAGGTGCCATAGTATGGTGACTAGAAGATTTTCACAGTAACTTCACTGCACTGTGAATATAATCCTACTTGTGACAATAATAAATAAACTTTAAGAAAAGTCTCATTGTAATACAAAATTTCATCATTTCCATCTGTGGCCACTCTGGTTTTAATACTCATTATTCAAATATTAATTTGCATCTTCTGAATGTATCCCTATTCATGCAGAGCAGACGGTGGCCATTTGGCCCATCAAGTCTTCACAGACCACAATCCCACCCAAGCCCTATTCCCATAATACCACATTTACCCTACTATAATCCCCCTGAGACTTGGGTCAATTTAGCATGGCCAATCAATCTAACCTGCACATCTTTGACTGTGGGAGAAAACTGGAGCACACAGAGGAAACCCACGCAGACACAGGGAGAAAGCAGACTCCACACAGACAGTGACTCGAGCTGGGAATCGAACACAGGCCTCTGACGCTGTGAGGCAGCAATGCTAGCAACTGTACCAATGTATCACCTATGAGCGTACAATTTTTGGACAATGAAAAAGCCTTCGTTTTTGGCATCCTATTTCGAATGTAAATCATATTAATCTTCGAAATGTAATGCAAGAAGTAATTTCACATTATAGTGAAGTCCCAGCAATATCAGTAATCAGAAGCGACACCTACTAGTACAATTCTCGAAATGATTGACTAGATCCTGAATGAAAAAGACAATCAGGAAAATAGTCAACACATGGAAGGTCACTGAGACCCATAGATCCTCATATCGTTTATAATCTAGTCTGGCATTCCTTCTGTCCGATTTATTTACTGTCATGGGGATAAACACTTTTCATTGCAACCAACTCCATCCCTTTACCTGTCTGAACAACGCAGTCCACAAACTCAGTGCTATGTTTGAACCACATGGTAAGTTTCCCAATCAAATACCTGCGTCATCACCAAAATAACCTACGTTCACCTCCGTAATGTAGCCTGACAATATTCTAGTCCCAGCTCATCCACTGCCAACGTCTTCCTCCGTGTCTGAGTTGCTTTTACAGTTGACTATTGCAATGCCTCACCTTCCACAGCACAGTGGTTAGCACTGCTGCCTCACAGCACCAGGGTCCTGGGTTCAATTCCAGCCTTGGGTGACTGTTTGTGTAGAGTGTGTGCATTCTTCCCTGTGTCTGCGTGGGCTCCTTCCGATTGCTCCAGTTCAAAGTTTATTTATTAGTCACAAGTAGGCTTACATTAACACTGCAAAGAAGTCACCGTGAAATTTCCCTAGCTGTCACACACCAGTGTCTGTTAGGGTACACTGAAGAGAATTTAGCATGGTCAATGGGCCTCATCTGTCAGAAGGAGATCAGAGCACCTGGAGGAAACCCACGCAGACGTGAAGATTCTACACAGACAGTGACCCAAGTCGGGATTCGAATCTAGGTCCTGGCGCTGTGAGGCAGCAATACAGTGCCACACAGTGATTCCTCTCATATTGCAAAGATGTTGGGTGAATTGGCCATGCTAAATTGCCACTTAGTATCAAGGATTTGTTAGTTAAGTGAATTAGACATGGTAAGTGTGCAGTTGAAGGGAATGGAGGGGTGAGGTTGGGCCTGGGGAAGATGCTCTGTCAGAGAGTCAGTACAGGGCTTGATGGGCCAAATGGCCTCCTTCTGCATTGTAAGGGATTCTATTGTGAACTCATCCAAAACTGCAGTTTGTATCCTAACTGTAACCAAGCACTGCTCACTTTGATGCTCACTGAGCAACATTAGAATCCCTACAGTGCAGATCGAGGCCATTTGGCCCATCAAGCCCACACTGACAACAATCCCACACAGACCCAATAACCCAATGTATTTACCCTACTAATCCCTTGACACTGAGGCAACTTCACAATCAACCTAACCCACACATCTTTGGGCTGTGGGAGGAAACCAGAGCACCCAGGGAAACCCATGCATTCATGGGGAGAATGTGCAAACTCCATCAGACAGTGACCCGAGGCTGCAATCAAACCCAAGCCCCTGGCAGCAATGCTAACCACTGTGCCACCGTGCAAAACCTCCGCATGCTTCAGTGCCAATGGTCCTATGGAACGGATTGGAATGTTTTATCATGTTAAATAGTGGTGTGATATAAATGCATATGGTTGTTGTTGAAAAGTCTTGCAAAGATTAAAAAGAAACTTTGCAAAGAAATAACCATTTGACCCTGACCAGTGGACAGATGGATGTGGGTTTAACGAGCGTCTTGACCAAAGCCAACAGGGTGACAGTGGTTGGCACTGCTGCCTCACAGCGCTGGAGACCCAGGTTTGATTCCTGGCTTGTGTCGCTGTCTGTGTGGAGTTTGCACATTCTCTCCATGTCTGCACGGGTTTCCCCCAAGTGCTCATCCCACAGTCCAAAGATGTACAAGTTAAGTTAATTGTCCAAGCTAAATTGTTCCTTAATGTCAGGGAAGTGAAGGTAAATAAATGGGGTTACGGGGATAGGGCCTGGGTGGCATTATGGTTGGTGCAGGCTCGAGGGGCCAAATGGCCTCCTTCTGCACTGTAGGGATTTTATGATTCAGATAACTGAAGGCTGATATTAAATCGTGTACCTTCTCAGGTACTACACAGACATGGGAAGAATGTACAAACTCCACACAGACAGCGACCCAAGGCTGGAATTGAACCGAAGTCCCTAGTGCTGTAAGACAGCAGTGCTAATCACTGTGCCACTGTGGGTCGCCCATTGTTTTTCGATAAATTGATACGTAACCTCAGAATTTTGTATCTTTTTTCCTGACAGAAGGAGAGTATGTCTGGGGTGCTTGATTATGCTGGTTGCTTTTCTGAGGCAATGGGAAGTGAAGACAGAACCAATGGATGGAAGGCTGGTTTGCGTGATGGATTGGGTTATATTCACGACCTTTTGTAGTTTCTTGCGGTCTTGGGCAGAGCAGGAACCACATCAAGCTGTGACACAACCTGAAAGAATGCTTTCTATGATGCCTCTGTAAAAGTTGGTGAGAGTTGTAGCTAACATGCCAAATTTCCTTACTCTCCTGAGAAAGTAGAGGTGTTGGTGGGCTTTCTTATCAATAGTGTTGAAGGAACATTAGGAATTAGACGAATTCAGCCATAGAAACCTTACAGTGCAGAAAGAGGCCAATTCACCCATCGAGTCTGCACCGACAACAATCCCACCCAGGCCCTATCGCCGTATTTACCTGTTAATCCTGCTAACCTACGCATCCCAGGACATGAAGGAACAATTTAGCTTGGGCAATCCACCTAACCTGCACATCTTTGGATGAACAGCCCTTGGAGCCTGCTTCGCCATTCAATCAGATCACAGCAGATCTCTTCCTGGTTTCAAACCCACTTCCCCATATCCCTTTAACCTGTTTTTCAAATTAAAACTATACCTATCTCCTTCCTGAACCATTTAATGATTCCATCTCCCTTACATAACACAAGACTTGAGCCCTCCTGTTCGTGAGAGCTGCTGCAGAAAATTAGCTGCTCCTTTTACCTATATAATATCAATACACTTCAAAAGAAAAACGACTCCATCGGCTGCTAAATGCTGTGGGATATCCCAAGGGCATGAAAAGCACTGATCTTTCGATTCCACATTTCCTTTTATCGTTCCAGCAAAGGATTTCCTCACGCGCCCATAAATATTTAATTGACTCTGACTATCCATCTCAATATCCTGCCTAGATTATTAAGCTAGCATTTTTGGAAGGGTTTAATTGATATAATACTCAGCACTTTCTCCGAGAGTCTTACACGCTTATCATGTGTGTTAGGATTCAGAACATTGTGTACACTTTCATCACTCTTTGTACAATATTAAATCATAGAATCCTACAGTGCAGGAGAAGGCCACCTACCACAATCCCATCCAAGCCCTATTCCCGTAACACCACATATTTAAGTGTTAATCCCCTTGACACTAAGGTCAATTTAGCACGGCCAATCAACATAACCCATACGTCTTTCGGACTGAGAGAGGAAACCCACACAGACACTGGGAGAACGTGCAGACTCCACCAGATAGTGATCCGTGACTAGAATTGGATCTGGTCCCTGGCACTGTGAGGCAGCAGTGCTAACCACCCTGCACGACGGACTGAGATACTGAGTTAAAGAGGCTGCCAAGATCTCTCATCTGATGAGGAAATCGGCTGGAGTACTGGAACTGGACTGTTGGGTTTGCAGGTCAATACAATTGTGTAGTTGTGTAGTGTGAAATACCAGGATTCCAATGTATTAAATGAGCAATGGGAAAGAAATGAATATATTATCCAGTCTCCTTCAAAGATGTGCAGGTTAGGTGAATTAGCTATGCTAAACTGCTCCTTGGTTTTGGGCGACTAGCCCGACTAGGTTAAATGCATGGGGTTTTCTCCAGTGAACAATCAAAGCAAACAGTCTGCTGAATCCATTTCTTTAAATGCCAGAATAATACAAGAAAACAGAAACTGTCAAAGGACTGATAATCAAACACCAACACTGTAGTTAAGAAAGCCCAGCAAGTTTCTCAAGAAGCTAAGAAATTCAGCATGGCTGCCATGACTCTCAACTTTTTACATTGAGGACATCCTTTCCAGTTGTATCACAGCTTGGTATGGTTCCTGCTCTTCTCAAGACTGCAAGAAACTACAAATGGTTGCGAACGAAGCCCAGTCCATTGTGCAAACCAGCCTCCGATCCATTGACTCTGTCTACATTTCCTGCTGCCTCAGGAAAAGTAGCCAGCATAATTAAGGATCTCACGCACCCCAGGCATTCTCTCTTCCACCTTCTTCCCTCTGGAAAAAGATACAAAAGTCTGAGACTACGTACCAGCCAACTCAAGAACAGCTTCTTCCTTGCTGCCATCAGACTTTTGAATGGACCTACTTTATATTAAGCTGATCCTTCCCTACATTGTAACAATGATTGTAACACTGTATTCTGCACTGTCTCCTTTCATTCTCCCTTATGTACTCAATGAATGGAATGCTTTGTCTGTATAACTCAAGATTCTGGCCTTACCAGATCCAAGCTGATAAGAACAGGCATTAATACCTAACCTTGGGCTTGATCCTGGCCAAAAGCCAGTTTAAAGCTGTAATTGCACACTTGCAGATCATTCCAGCTTCCCCGAGGGGAGAAGGAGGAGGGAGAGTTGGTGGGGTGATAGCAATGTCATAGATTAGTAATGATGTGGAGGTGCCGGCGTTGGGCTGGAGTAAACACACTAAGAAATCTCACGACACCAGGTTTAAAGTCCAAAGGGTTTATTTGGTAGCAAACACCACTAGCTTTTGGGGCTTTGCCTCTTCATCAGGTGAGTGGGGAATTCTGATAACAAACAGGGCATATAATCACAAAGAAGGTATATAAATATAAATCATGGGCTCATATTACACTATTTGTAACCCCCTTGACTTGCCTGGGCTTACAACATCTCACTTACTGTCCTGTCTGGAGACAACACACATCTCTTTAACCTATGCTTAATGCTATCTCCACTCACATTGTCAGCACCTTTAAGACTTGATTAGCTGCATTTTAATCAGTATTCTGTAAACTGAGTGTGTGCCTTTAAATATCCTGTTTGTGATCAGAATTCCCACTCACCTGATGAAGGAGCAAAGCCCTGAAAGCTAGTGTCAGACTTTAACCTGGTGTTGTGAGACTTCTTATAGTGGACTAGTAATCCAGGGGGTAAAAACAAAAAATGCAGTTTTATTTCAGATTTCCAGTGCTCACAGTAACTTGCTTTTATTTCAGTAATCCAGATGCCCAAGCTAATGCACTGGCGATATAGGTTTAAATCCCACCACAGCAGCTGCTGGAATTTAAATTCAATCAAGTTAAGCTGGAACTTAAAGCTTGTCTCAGTGATGGTAGTCATGACAATCATCATCAATTGTTGTAAAAACTCATCTGGTTCAATAAAAAAAAATCTGGAATTAAGAATTTGCTGATGACCATGAAACTATTGTTAGAAAAATCCAGCTGGTTCACTAATGTCCTTTAGGGAAGGAAATCTGCTGTCCTTACTTGGTCTGGCCTACATGTAACCCCAGAGCCACAGCAATGCAGTTGACTCTTAACTACCCTCGGTTCAAGGGTAGTAGGGACATGGGACATGGAAGTGATACAGCACACTCTCCCCGTGTCTGCTTGGGTTTTATCTGGTTTCCACCCACAGGCTGAAAGACGTGCTGGTTAGGTACATTGTCCTGAACAGGTGCCAAAGTGTGGTGACTAAAAGAATTTCACAATAACTTCATCGCAGTGTTAATGTAATGTAATTGTGACTAATAAATAAACTTATACAATGAAAAGTATTGTTTCTTGCGCGCTATCCAGACAAAGCATACCATTCATAGAGAAGGAAACAAGAGTGTAGAATGTGGTGTTACAGTCATAGCCAGGGTGTAGAGAAAGATTAACTTAAATGCAAGGCAAGTCCATTCAAAAATCTGATGGCAATTGGAAAGAAGCTGTTCTTGTGTCGGTTGGTATGAGACTTCAAACTTTTGTATCTTTTCCTAGCGGAAGAAGGTGGAAGAGAGAATGTCCGAGGTGTGCGGCGTCCTTAATTATGCTGGCTGCTTTGCTGAGGCAGTGGGAAGTGAGGACAGAGTCAATGGAAGGGAGGCTGTTTTGGTGATGAATTGAGCTACATTCATGACCTTTTGTAGTTTCTTGTGGTCTTGGACAGAGCAGGAGCCATACCAAGCTGTGATACAACCAGAAAGAATGCTTTCTCTGGTACATCTGTAAAAGTTGTGAGACTCGTAGCTCACACGCCAAATTTCCTTAGTCTTCTGAGAAAGTAGATGTATTGGTGGGCTTTCTTAACTGCAATGTTAACATGGGGTGTGAGGATAGGTTGTTGGTGATCCGGACATCTAAAAACCATCACTATCTGTGCGGGGTTTATGCATCCGCCTCATGGGTTTCCTCCGAGTACTCCGATTTCCTCCCACAGTCAAGAAAACGTGCTGATTCCATGCATTGGCCGTGCTAAATCTCCTTCAGTGCACCCGAACAGGCGCCAGAGTGTGGAGACTAGGGGAGTTTCACAATGACTCCATTGCAGTGTTAATTGTGAGATTACTTGTGACAATAAGTAAATAAACGTTAGTGTTCAGAGTAGTATGACTAGTTGGCTCACACTGTTCCGATAAAGAGGTAATTTATTTATGACTGGGGAAGTCATATTACACTGAAGTTGCAGACTGTTGGGATGCAGTGGCATTGAGGCCAATGGAAAAGTGGCAGCAAACATTTCATGGATATCTGGAATGCAAGAGGAGAATTTCCTTAGAGACGGGCTTACAGAGGCTGCTTCATAGCTTGAATTTATTTGAAAAGATGGTGCTTAATGACTCACCAGCATGCAAGATGCTCAAGACTACAGTTAGGTTAGCAGGTAGCACTTCAAACACGTGTAACAATGAGGTGTTTAACTTCCATGGATAGTTATCAATTTCCATGATTGTGTTGTGTGAAGTGCTGACTTAGTGCACAACATCACATCTTGTTGCATCTGCTGTGTATAACCTACAACTATATCTCAACAGTCCTTTTCAGAAGATGCTAAATGCATCTCCGAAATGGTTCTTACACCTATCATTGGTCCCTTGTAGAATCAAGGAATTCCTTCAGTACAGAAGGAGGCTATTCGGCCCTTTCAGTCTGCACCGACTCTACAACAGAGTATCTTACCACCCCCCCACCCTATATCCGTATCTCTATACATTTACCCTATTAATCCCCTAAGCTACACATTTGGGGACTCTGAGGAGCAATTTAGCAATCCCTAACTTGAGCATCTTTGCTGGGAGGAATCATCGAATTAGATTCATAGAATTTTATACCAAAAGACGGAGGCCATTTGGCCCATCGAATATGCATCTATCACAATCCCACCCAGGCCCTACCCCCTTATGCATTTACCGTAGCATTAAGGGACAAATTTAGCATGTCCAATCCACCTAACCTGCACATCTTTGGAAAGCCATGGGGAGAACATGCGAACTCCACACAGAAAGCCAAGGCTGAGAATCGAACTGAGTGCCTGGCACTGTGAGGCAGCAGTGCTCACCACTTGTGCCACTGTGGATGTCACCAATCCAAATATGCTTCTCATGGTACTTTCTGTGCAAAACCCATTGAAGGAAGAGCACATTGTTGATTGAAGCACCTAACATGAAACAGTCACTCAACAGGTTAATCATTCATGGAGGACTCTCTATTGAACGTACAAGAACAAAACTTCAAGTTACTGTGGGTCATCCAGACAAGAAACATTAGCTCTATTCTGTCTCCACGGATCCTGTCAGACCTGCTGAGATTTCCCTGCATTTTTCTGTTTTGGTTCAAGTCATTGCATTGTACTGATTGCTATTCTAAAATTCCAAAGTGAATACAAATATAGGGAGGATTTGTTTAGTACAGGGCACTGGTGAGAGCACAGTCTTGAACTAAGGGTATATGTGGAATCATCTGTATGGTTCACTTCAGTATTTCATTTTCAGGTACTTTTACCAGTGTAACTAACAATGCTGAGCTTAAAGCTAACTTGGCTACACTTGACAACTCAGCTGGGAATGCCGGGATGAGCTGAGAAGCTGACTGGATAATAGCAAATTAGTGTGGCTGCTCGAATCTGAAACCAAAAGAGAAAATGCTGGAAAATCTCAGCAGATGTGGCAGCATCTGTAAGGAGAGAAAAGGGATGATGTTTCGAGTCCGGATGACCCTTTGTCAAAGCTTTTTCAAAGGGGTTAGAAACTGACTGCATTCTTTCAAATACAATGTTAGCATAAATGATGCTAAACAAAGTTTTTCATGGCCACACAGCTGCCAATTGTTTATGTAAGTTGGAGACTGTGTGTGCCAGCTCTTTCAATAAGAATTCACACATTGTAAGGAAAAGCTATCTGTTTAGTTCAGTTGAGTCCTGTGCAAGTTTTAGATTATGTCTCTATCTGCTCTTTCTCTAACCCTCCAGTAAATCAGTCTTTCCTGCTTTCCATCATTGTAGTTTTAAACGAAAGTCAACAAAAGTTCAACTTCTGACTAGTTTTGCCTACGTCTATTCTAACAGATGGGCAGACCCTACAGTCACTGTTTAAAAGTAAGGGGTTGAAATGGAGATGAGGCAAAACCTTTTCTGTCAGAGGTCTTTAGAAGTCTCTTCCTGAAAAGACAGCAGAAGCAGAGTCTTTGAATATTGTTAAGGCAGCAATGAATAAACTCTTGGTAAGATTAGTCCGGGGGGGGGGGGGTTTGGTTAGAAGGATAGCGGGATCCAGATTTCAGACCCCGATCAGATCCGCCATGATCTTATCAGACGTCAGAGCAGGCGTGAGGGGCTGAATGGCTTCCTCCATTTTCATCTATTCTATGTAAATACAGAGAGGAACTCTGTTATTGGAGCCTGCCTGCCTCTGTGTGTGTGTGTGTGTGCGCGCGTGAAACTCAAATTTGATTCCACTAAAATCAGCACATTTCCACTTCAATGTACTTAAACTTGAAATGATTCAGTGCACAGAAGTACAAGTCAACTGTTAATTAAAATAAATTATCCATTAGAAAATTATCTTTTGCTGGTTTATAAACCTCAAATTACGATTGGTGGCATTAGAGAATGGGGGAGATTCCTCATGCATTTTTTGATGCAGGGATAGAAGGCCATTTAAAATGAATGAATTAGTGTCCCTGTTAGAATATCTGGCACAGCAATGCCAAGATACTTTTGTTAAGTGTTCATCCACTTAACCCAATTTATTGTTTGACACTTTCATTGAATAGCCACCCCGAGAACAGGTCAGCCAGCCCCAGGATATTTGTTTATCATATCTCTCCAGCTGATTAACCCCTTCCCCCTCACCCATAGATGTGGAATAAAACATGAGATTCTCCATAAGCATTGTTTGAAAAATAACTTAGCCTCTCCTCAGGAGAGGAGGAGGAGGAGGAGGAACTGGTCTTGGGTGCAGTGAATTAGCTTCACTGCCTCTGAGCCTGAAGATCCAAGTTCAATTCCCACCCTCCCAGGACTTTTTATTTATTCGGTCATGGACCACATGCATCACTGGCTGGCCAGTGTTTTGTATCCATCCTTATTCACCCTTGAGAAGGTATAGCAATTGATACAACTTGCCAAGTCAGTTCAGAGGGCAGTTGAGAGTCATTAATATGGATCTACAGTCACATGTAAGTTTAAGTTTATTTATTAGGCACATGTAGGCTTACATTAACACTGCAGTGAAGTGACTGTGAAAATCCCCTAGTTGCCACACTCCAGCGCCTGTTCGGGTACACTGAAGGAGAATTTAGTACGGCCAAAGCAGCAAACCAGCGTGTTTTTCGGACTGAGAGTGGAAACAGGAGCACCCGAAGGAAACTCACGCAGATACGGGGAGAACATACATATTCCACACACAGAGAGCGAACCAAGCTGAGATTTGAACCCAGGTCCTTGGTGCTGTGAAGCAGTAATGTTACGGTGCCATCCCATAGGTCAAACTGGGTAAGGATGGCAGATTTCCTTCTCTAAAGGATGTTAGTGAACCAGATGGGTTTTTCCAACAATCGGCAATGGTTTCATGGTCATCAGTAGATTCTTAATTCCAGGTATCTTTTAATTGAATTCAAATTCCACCATCTGCATGGATTTCCTCTCAGTCCAAAGATGTGTGGGCCAGGTGAATTGGCCATGATAAATTGTCCCTTGAGGCAGGGGATTAAAGGTTAAAAACATGGGGCTACAGGGATAGGGCCTGGGTGAATTGTGGTCAGTGCAAACTTGAGGGGCCAAACGGCTGCCTTCCGCATCGCAGAGATTCTATAAAATTTGATTCCACCAAAATCAAAATTTTTCCATTTTTTTGTACTTAAAATTAAAATGATAAAATACATTGGGCCAAGTAGAACTTATAAAACTGGGGGAAAACAAGAGGGTCACAGTGGTTAGCATTATTGCCTCACAGCACCATGGGCCCAAATTCAGTTCCCAACTTGGGTCACTGTCTGTGCAGCGTCTGCACATTCTCCCCGTGCCTGTGTGGGTTTCCTCCGGGTGCTCCAGCTTCTTCCCACAGTCTGAAAGATGTTCTGGTTCGGTGCATTGACCATGCTAAATTCTCCCTCAATGTACCCGAACAGGCACCAGTGTGTGGCGACCAGGGAATTTTCACAGCAATTTCATTGTAGTGTTAATGTAAGCCTACTTGTGACTAATAAATAAACTTCATAAAATGGAGGACAGTGCTTGTAAAGGCCACACGCTAAGAGATGCCACAATAGACCAGTCAGTTGCTCACCTGTTGCTGGGTAAAAAGTGGTCAAACCAAGTGTTTTTGGAATTGAGGAGTGAAAAACGCTGGCTATTTCACCGAGGTGGAAGAGATATTTTGTAGGGGGGAAGGGAGGGAACATTATAGGAGATTCTCCGTTATGAATTGGGGAGCTGTGATTGTCAATGAGGGCCTAGAGGCCTACCTTAGGCTTGCTGTAAAAAGTAAATCAGCAGCTCACGGTTCCTTCTATCCAGCTTCCCAAGTCTTGGAAAGCCCACAACGGAGTAGTTAACTTTAAATCAGATTCCCAACTGCGCTGGGAGGGCCTGATTTAACTTCCTTAACTCTTCTTGTGAATGTTCCACATTTCCATAGCAGCACCTTGGATCTCACGGCAGCACAGTGGTTAATGCCGCTGCCTCACTGTTGCCAGGGACCTGGGTTCGATTCCCAGCCTTGGTTAATCATCTGTGTGGAGTTAGCACGTTCTCTCTGCGTTTGCTTGGGTTTGCTCTAGTTTCCTCCCACACAGTCGGAAAGATGTACTGATTGGGTGCACTGGCCGCTCTAAGTTCTCCCTCAATGTACCCGAAGAGGCACCACAGTGTGACGACTAAGGGATTTCAACAGTAACTTCAATGCAGTGTTAATGTAAACCTACTTGTGACACTAATAAATAAACTTCAACTCCAGTGGAGTCACAACGGATGTCTGTGGGTTGGATCATGTTTTCCCAATTTTCTGGTTTAAACCCCCACCCCGACCCTAGTTACTTAATAGTGAGTCCCAGATGCGGGCTGTATTGTCTGTTGTCAGCCAAATCAATGGTGGTGACACCTTAGTTGGCTTCAAACCCCCTGCTTTTGAGCAAAGTGTTGCGTTTCTGGAGAGAAGCTACTTTGAGCTAATATCACCCATCTCTCCAGTGACTAGTATCAGGAAGAAACACCCAAGGAAAGTACAGGGAATTGGAGGTAATTTCACCACACACGATGTTTTTTTAGTTGAAAGGTAGAAGGCAAAGAGAGTAACAAGCAAAGAGCATGATTGGACAGCAGTGACCAGGAATTTACACTGAGTTTTCAGCTTTTTGTATCGTTTTTTCAAAGCAAGTAAAGAGAGTCATCGATCTAAATTTGCAAGTGACACAAAACTCGTTGGTACAGTGAGTCATGAAGCTGGAATCAGCAAGTGACATGAACAGTCTAAAGAACTGAAATAAATAAGGGCCGATTGGAATGTGAACCCAGAAAGAAAACAGTAAGTAACGGGGAAATAAGAATACTAGTCCAAACTCTCAAATCCTGCAATACGAGCCCATTCAGCCCATCGAGTCTGCACCAACAACAATCCCACCCAGGCTCTATCCACATAACCCTACATATTTACCCTGCTAATCCCTCTAAACTACGCATCTGGGGACAATAAGGGGCAGTTTAGCATGGTCAAGCACCTAATCCGGAGCACCCGGAGGAAACCCACACAGACACAGGGAGAACGTGCAAACTCCACGCAGACAGTGACCCAAGCTGGGAATCAAACCCAGGTCCCTGAAGCTGCAAGGCAGCAATGCCACCATGCTGCCCATTCTTGTAATAGTTTAAAATTAGTCTTGTATCCTTTAAATTGAACCAGTAAATAGGGAAGTGAGAATAGTGGTCTGAACTGGACTTGTATACCTGAAAATGGAACACCAGCAAGATGGGGAAAGAAGAATTCTGATTCAAACTGTATTTTTCCTTCTTGGAAATAATCCATTTAAGATCCAAGTCAGACAAATCTGAATGTTTTCCTGTTAATGGGAGTGCAGGAGCAAAGGGATTTAGATATTCATGCTCGCAAATCATTAAAAGTTAACGTACAGGTAATCAAAAAAGAGTAATGGAACATCATCCCTTATCTCAAGGACATTGGAATTCAAAAGTGAGGAAGAGGTGCTCTTGTGACAAGGCAAGTCTGACCCCTATCTGCATTCAGTGTTAAGCAACTAGAAATAGATACTAAATTTGAAGGGACAGAGTAGAGGTTAACCAGGATAATATCAGGGTTTGGATGGAGAATTTTTGAAAGCATGCTTTTTCATTCCATTTGAGCTCCAAACATTGAGAACACAGTTTGTCAGCAGTCTTTAGAGATAATGGGATCTGATTGAGTGGATATTGATAGACCCTTCCCTTTGGCAATAGATGCTGGCCAGCCAGTGACACCCAAGTCCTAACAATAAAGAAGAAGACTAGCCTCTGATAGAACGGGTGAAAATCAGCTGGAGTTCCTGCTCATAAGTAAGATCTGTTGACCTATCTGAAAGGCCCAGTTTTGCTTTGTGCAAGTTTTGGTGCATTATCTCTGAGCAACGCATGATTGATGAACCTGTCAGCACTCGCAGCTCACACACAAAAACCTTGGACAAGGTTTCAGGGCCAGTAGAATTGAACCTAATCTGAAACAGGGGCTAAGCTGCTGGGTCAGAAGCCCATGGGATCAAGTGCATTGACCATTTTGCACCCGACCCAATATGATTTTCCACTGAGGCCAATGGAGATTAAAGTTGTCGAATCACAGAACCCCTACAGTGTGGAAGGAAGCCATCTGGCCCATTGGGTTTGTCTCTCTGACAGAGCATCCTACCCAGACTCTCCACTGCCTTATCCCTGTGACCCCATGTATTTACCCAACTAGTCTTGGGATACTAAGGGGCAATTTTGTACAGCTAATTCACCTAACCTGGATGAGCTTCAGTTAATCACAGAATCCCTATGGAGAAGGAGGAGACCATTTGGCTCATTGAGCCTGCACCAAGCCTCTGAAAGAGCTTCTTCCACAGGCCACTCCCCTGCCCCACACTCATCAACCATGAATTTATTATGTCTAATCCACCTAACTTACAAATCTCTGGACAATCACACCGTCCATACTTCCAGCCTTTCAGATGTATCACAGCTTGGTCTGGCTCCTGCTCTGACCAAGACTACAAGAAACAATAAAGGGCTGTGAACACAATCCAGTCCATCACACAGAAGTGTCCCATCCATTGATTCTGTCTGAACTTCCCGTTGCCTTGGAAAAGCAGCCAGCGTAGTCAAGAATCCCAAGCACCCCAGACACTCTCTTGCGCCTTCTTTTGTCGGGAAAAAGATACTAAAGTTTGAGATCACTTATCCACTGACTGAAGAACAGCTTCTTCCCTGCTGCTGTCAGACTTTTGAACGGACCTATTTCGCATTTAAGTTGATCTTTCTCGACATCCTAACTATGACTACGTTCTGCACTCTCTCCTTTCCTTCCCTATGAACGGTATGCTTTGTCTGTGTAGCGCGCAAGAAACAATACTTTTCGCTTTATACAGATACATGTGATAATAATAAATCAAATCATTCAGTACGCCCAATCCACCTAATCTGCACATCTTTTGGAATGTGGGAGGAAACCCATGCAGACACAGAGAGAACATGCAAACAAAATGGGCAGCCACCTAGGCAGAAATCGAACCCACGTCCCTGGCACTTTGAAGCAGCAATACTAACCACTGTGCCGCCATTTAGACACAGTCAAAATTGCATGCACCAGTTTTGAAAAGGTTTGTGGCCTTCAAGGAAAATAAGGGGAAAGGAAGTTATTTGTTGTATCAAATGGTTAGTACTGCTGCCTCACAGTGCCAACAACTTGGGTTCAATTCTGGCCTCAGGTCATTGACTGTGCGGAGTTTGCACACTCTCCCCATTCTGTGTGGGGTTTCCCCCGGATGCTCCGATTTCCTCCCACAGTCCAAAGATGTGTGGGTTAGGTTGATTGGCCATGTTAAATTGCCTCTTAGAGTCAGGGGAACTAGCTAGGGTGAATACGTGGGGTTTTGGGAATGGGACCCGAGTAGGATTGTTGTCATCGCAGACTTGATGGGCCAAATGGCCTCCTTCAACACAATAGGAATTTCATGATTCTCTGATTCAAATGCCAATAACGCGAGCAAAAACTGCACTAATTTCTGCTTGACACGTGGTTTCCTTTGTGTTTTTCAGTATTCTTGTCCTGCACTGACACATTGCAAAAGCTCCATTGTATCAACAGTACCTACGTCATTCCAGTCACTCGAATAAATCCCAGGAGAAGTGCGAATTTTGTGAATGAGATCATTCATCAATAGGGTCAAGTCTCATTAAGCCGGACGACAGCTCAGGAGAAGCAAGGGTGAGTCAGCTCCGAGCCTGGATCAGAGCTGCATCTCTCTCTCTCCTTCACAAGCACAAGGAGCTGAATCCTAGATTTCCAATGTGGAAACAGGTGCACATTGTCCCAAATCCTTCAGGGAACAGTACAGCTTTATTGTCCGAATAAAGGATAGGATTTAAAGAGGTGAGCTTGATGTCTTTCACCAAAACCAGCAAAGCACCATCATTTATTCAGTCATGGGACATGGGTGTCGCTGGCTGGCCAGCATTAATTACAAGAACAACACCAGGTTAAAGTCCAACAAGCTTATTTAGTTGCAAAACCCGCTTTTGGAGCGCTCGCTGCTCCTTATCAAGTGAGTGGGAGTTCTGTTCACAGAGAGGGCACGTAAAGACACAAACTCAATTTACAAAATAATGGTTGGAATGCGAGTCTTTACAGGTAATCAAGTCTCAAAGGTACAGACAATATAGTGGTTAAGCACAGGTTAAAGAGATGTGCATTGTCTCCAGATAGGACAGTTAGTAAGATCTTGCAAGCCCAGGCAAATCATGGGGGTTACAGATAGTTTGACATGAACCCAAGATCCCGGTTGAGGCCATCCTCATGTGTTCGGAACTTGGCTATTGGTTTCTGCTCAGCGACTCTGTGTTGTGTGTGTCACAAAGGCCGCCTTGGAGAACACTTACCCAAAGATCAGAGCCCGTGACTGCTGAAGTGTTCCCCAACAGGAAGAGAATACAGAGTTGTTGGGCAGAGACTGAGAGCCAAGTTCCACACACGAGGACAGCCTCAACCAGGATCTTGGATTCATGTCACACGATCGGTAACCCCCACGACTTGCCTGGACTTGCAAAATTTCATTAATTCTCCAGTCTGGAGACAACATACATCTCTTTAACGTGTGCTTAACACTCTCTCCACTCACATTATCTGTGCATCACACGACAACACAGAGTCGCTGAGCAGAGACTGATAGCCAAGTTCTGCACACATGAGGACAGCCCCACCCGGGATCTTGGGTTCATGTCACACTATCCGTAACCCCCATGACTCGGAAAATCTCACTATCTGTCCTGTCTGGAGACAATACACATCTCTTTAACCTATGCTTAATGCTCTTTCCACTCACATTGTCTGTACCTTTCAGATGTGATTACCTGTAAAGACTCGCATTCCAACCATTATTTTGTAAATTGAGTTTGTGTCTTTATATGCCCTGTTTGTGAACAGAACTCCCACTCACCTGACGAAGGAGCAGTGGACGCTACCAAATAAACCTTATTGGACTTCAACCTGGTGTTGTGGAACTTCTTACTGCATTTAACTAATGCTGGCATCTTCACATCAGCATTTATTGCCCATCCCTAATTGCCCAAGGCTAGTTGAGAATCAACCACACTTGTGTCTCTGGAATCACACGTAGGGTAAGGATCCCTAAAGGACATGATTGAACCAGATGGATTTTTCTGACAATGGACAATGGTTTCATCGCCATCAGTAGATTCTTAATTCCAGGTTTGTTTTTTGGGAAGTGAATTCATATTCCACCATCTGCTGTGGCAGGATTTGAATTCGGACTCCCACAACAATTAGCTGAGTTTCTGGATTAAGAATCAAGTGATAATACAAGGCCATCACCTGCCCGGGAGCACCAAGGGAATTAAGTGACTCAAGCCAGGAATCAAACCCAGGTCCCTAGCACTGTAAGGCAGCAACGCTAACCATTGTGCCACTGTGTTGCTGCAGTGTTCAAAAAGTTAGATCACAAGTGAGAGAAAGAAACAAATTCTCAAGGAAGAAATTCCAGACATGAACTTCTAACGGGTAATCTCATTTCACAAAATGTTGCACATGGGTTCCATCCAGATAAAAATCATATAAGAATAAAAGAAATAAGAGGAGTTAGCCAAATTACCCCTCTAATTTCTCAGGAGGTTAAGGAAATTTGGCATCTCCTCTACAGCTCACAGCAAATTTTATAAATACATCATAGAAAAAAAACATCCTTTTCGGATGTATCACAGCTTGCTATGGCTCCTGTTCTGTCCAAGATCGCAAGAAACTACAAAGCGTTGTGAACGTAGCCCAATCCATCAGGCAAACTAACCTCCCATCCACTGACTCTGTCTATACTTGCCATTGCCTGGGAAAAGCAGCCAGCATAATTAAGCACCCCGCACATTCTCTCTTCTACCGTCTTCCATCAGGAGAGAAGATAAAAGTCTGAGGTCATGTACCAACTGATTCAACAACAGGTGGCACGGTAACACAGTGGTTAGCACTGCTGCTTCACAGCTTCAGGGACCTGGGTTCGATTCCCGGCTCGGGTCACTGTCTATGTGGAGTTTGTACATTTTCCTCAAGTCTGTGTGGGTTTGCTCCGGTTTCCTTCCACAGTCCAAAGATGTGCGGGTTAGGTTGATTGGCCATGCTAATATTGCCCCTTAGAGTATTGGGATGTGTAGGTTAGAGGAATTAGTAGGTAAATGTGTAGGGATATGGGGGTAGAGCGTGGGTGGGATTGTGGTCGGTGTAGACTCGATGGGCCAAAGGGCCTCTTTCTGCACTGTAGGGTTCTGTGATTCTATCAGTTTCTCCCCTGCAGCTGTCAGACTTTTGAACGGACTTACCTTGCATTAAATTCATCTTGTACACTATGAATGTTAACACTACATTCTGCACTTTCTGCTTTCCTTCTCCCCTATGTACTTGATGAATGACATGCTTTGTATAGCACAAAAAACAACACTTTTCAATGTTTCCCAATACGTATGACAATAGTAAATCAAATGTGCTGATTAATAAGATGATGGCTGATTGGATGATTCTGAATTCCACTTTCCCCTCTCAAATCTCCCATAAGCCTTGTCTCTGTTGTTCAAAAATCTGTACAACTCAACCTTGAAGTCTCTGGGGTTAAGAATTCTAAAGATTAACAACGCCCAAAGAAAGAAGAAGTTCCTCCTCATCTCCATCTTAAATGAGAGATCTTATTTTTATCCTCTAGTTCTAGATTCCCATGAGTGTAAACATTCTCTCACCCAGTGAAGTCCATTCAGAATCATATGTACTTCATTAAGATCATCTCTCATTCTTTTGAACTCCAACAAATACAGGCCCAACCTATTCAACCTTTCTTCATATCTGTGAGATAGACAAAAGCAGATTCACTTTGATTTGATCTATTATTATCATGTGTATCAGTATACCGTGAAAACTATTGTTTCTTATATGTTATACAGACAAAGCATACTGTTCATACAGAAGGAAAAGAAAGGGTGCAGAATGTAGTGTTACAGTCATAGCAAGTGTGTAGGGAAAGATCAACATAATGCAAGATAAGTCCATTCAGAAGTCTGACAGCAGCAGGGAAGAAGCTGTTCTTCAGTCAATTGGTATGTGACTTCAGGCTTTAGTATCTTTTTTCTGACAGAACAAGGTGGAAGAGAGTATGTCCAGGGTGTGTGAGTTCCCTAATTATGCTGGCTGTGTTTCTCAGGCAGCACGAAGTATAGACAAAGTCAATGGATAGGAGGACTAGCTTGCATGATAGATCAGGCTACATTCATGACCTTTTGTAGTTTCTTGCAGTCTTGGGCAAAGTAGGAGCCATGCCAAGTTGTGATACAACCAGAAAGAATGCTCTCTATGGTGCGTCTGTAAAAGTTGGTGAGTCATAGCTGACATGCCAAATTTCCTTGGTCATCTGAGAAAGTAGAGGCATTGGTAGCTTTTCTTAACCACAGTGTTGGCATGGGGGGACCAGGACAGGTTGCTGGTAATCTGGACACCTAAAAACTTGAAGCTCTCGATCATTTCTACTTCGTCCCCATTGATGAAGACAGGGGCATGTTCTCCATCATGCTTCCTCTTGTCAATGACTATCTCCCTTGTTCTGTTGACATTGAGGGAGAGATTATTGTCGCATCAATGCTACGTCTGAAACACTTAATGTGTATCTTCTCTCTCGTTACAGATTCTGACTGCTGTGCCGTACACCTCTTTCATTTGACGTACCTGGTTCAGATTATTAGTCGTTATCAGCTTAATATTTCAGTAGCTACATAAATGCAGAACCTCTGCCAGTTGGGTAATTTCAGGATCCATGCAGCACTGAAATCGGGATTGGCTTTGGGTAACTCTAACAAACTCTCAAGAAATATTTCCCATTTCGTCAACAGTGCAGCGGAGTCAAAAACCTTTGGCACTAATCCACATTGTGTCAGAAACTTATCACAAAATAGGTGTCAAGCTGATTCCCCTCCTACTGTGAGCTAAAGTAAGAATGCATTTGCTGCAATAAATTATTCTGAGTTTTAAAACCCAGTATTTAAATTATATCTTTTCCTGATGTGCAAACTGCACTGCTGGGAGTTACAGACCCACGGGGAGAGATAACAGTGTTTACAATTCAAGTGAAACCACTGAGGAGGAAACTCAGGTACTTCAGCACAGAAGCACAGATGGAAATGTGAAACTCACACTCCCAAAGTCACTGTGTTAGATCAAAATTGGGCTGGCTAATTTTTTTTGCCTGGGTAGCCTTTGTAGTCAGAGAATCATAGAATCCCCACAGGAGGTCATTTGGCCCATCGAGCCTGTACTGACAATAATCCCAACCAGGCACTAACCCCGCATCTATTTACCCTGCTAATCCTCCTGACACTAAAGGGGCAATTTTTCAAGGCCAATCCACCTAACTCGCACATCTTTGGACTGTGGGAGGAAACCGGAGCACCCGGAGGAAACCCACGCAGAACAGGGAGAAGGGTAGCACAGTGATTAGCACTGCTGCTTCCCAACGCCAGAGACCCAAGCTTCGATTCCCAGCTTGGGTCACTGTCTGTGCGGAGTTTGCACATTCTCCCTGTTCTGCATGGGTTTTCTCCTGGTGTTCTAGATCAATCCCACGTTCTGACAGACGTGCTGCTCAGGTGCATTGACCCGAACAGTGCTGGAATGTGGTGACTAGGGGAATTTCACAGTAAACTTCACTGCAGTGTTAATGCAAGCCTTACATTAATTTTAAATTAATGTAATTAAAAATTTTAAAAATGTTTTAAACATGCAAAACTCCATACGGACAGTGACCCAAGCCGGGAATCGAACCCAGGTCCCTGGCACTGCGAGGCAGCAGTGCTAACCACTGTGCCACCATGCTGCCCACCGCCCCACCCCCCCTAGTTCTACTTGCTTTTCCACAGCAGTTGCCTGATTATTTTGGCATCCCTGAGAGCAGCTTTCCTCTTTCTCTGAGATACTGCGAAAGGTGTTAAAACTGCCACTCCACTTCAATGAGTTTTTCATTTCAGTTTCTCTCCCCCACAGCAACTGGATCACACGGGCATTTCTCCAAACTAATGTGTTTATCAGGAATTAGCTCTTTCTCAGAACATTCTGTCTTATCTTAAGCCAAAGGAGACCTTTTTCAAATTCTTTCACGGGATGTGGGTGCTACCGGTTAGGCCAGAACGTACTGTTTATCCGTAGCTGGCCTTGAGAAGGTGGTGATGAGCTGCCTCCTTGAACTGCTGCAGTCTATGTGATGTAGGTATACCCGCTGTTAGGAAGGAAGTTCCAGTGAAACTACAGCGATATATTTCTAAGTCAGGAGGTGTATGGCTTTGGAGGGGAACTTGCAGGTGGCAGCTTTGTCACGCATATTCTGCCCTTGTCTTTCAGAACCATAGAATCCCTACAGTGCAGAGGGAGGCCATTTGGCCCATCGAATCTACATGGACTCTCTGGCAACACATCTGTCCCAGGTCCACTATTCCATCACTGTAATGCCACACATATATCTTACTAATTCCCGTAATCTACACATTTTGGGACACAAATTTAGCATGGCACCGAGCCTGCACATCTTTGGACTGCAGGGGGAAACTGGAGCATCCAGAGGAAACCCATGCAGACATGGGGAGAGTGTGCAAACTCTAGTCAGACAAGGCTGGAATTGAACCCAAGTCCCTGGTGCTGTGAGACACCAATAGCCACAGTGCCACTGTGCCATCCTAAAGCACAGTCTGGGTGCTGGACCTAGAATTAGAATCCTACAGTGCAGACAGAGGCCATTTGGCCCATCGAGTCTGTACCAATTCTCCGAAAGATCATCCCACCATTCTAGGTGATAGAGGGCACACGTTTGGAAGATGCTTGGTAAGGAGCCTTGGTAAGTTACTGCAGTGCATCTTGTAGATGGTACACACTGCTGCCACTGTGTCGGTGGTGGAGGGAGTGGATGTTGATGGTGGTGGATGGGGTAGCATTCATACAGGATTGATTTCTGAAAAATTGAACATATTTGCCTAGTCCACATTTGTGACGTAATGACACAATTCATTAGCTTGAAGGAAAAATACAAACAAAAAAGCAAGCTAGAGATCTGAAACAATTCCAGAAAAACTGCTGGAAATATCCAGTGTGCCAGACTGAACCTCTGGAGGGAACAGACAAGCTAATGTATAGCTCCATCATCAATACTGGAAAAAAAATTACAATTTTGACATTGAAACAAGGGATGCGAAACACACACATAGACACAAACAAGAGAGAAATCTTAACATAAAAGCAAATTGCTACGGATGCTGGAATCTGAAACAAAACAGAAAATGCTGGAAAATCTCAGCAGGTCTGACGGCATCTGTAGAGAGAGAATGGAGCCCATGTTTCAGGTCAGGATGACCCTTCGTCGGAGATCAAGAAGAAATCTTGTTAGATAACAACTTTTGGAGAATGTTAGGGCTTGGAAAGAGTTAATCAACACATTGACAGGTTCATTTCAGCTGAATAGAAAGCTTTCTTTCTATAGTACTGGCAAAACTTTATTCTTTTTCAATATGGTTCCTGAACCTATTGTAGTTATGGATAACACCAACCTAATATAACAATGCCCTTGTGTCAAACACTGAGGTTCAGAGGGCACATAAGTGTGGAAATTTGGGAGTACACCCAGAAGACCCGGTGGCACAGTGGTTAGCACTGCTGCCTCTCACTGCCCGAGACCCAGGTTCAATTCCCGGCTTGGGTCACTGTCTGTATGGAGTCTGCATGTTCTTCCCGTGCCTGCGTGGGTTTCCTTTGGGTACTCCGGTTTCCTCCCATAGTTTGAAAGATGTGCAGGTTTGCCGTGCTAAATTGCCCTTTAGGGCAGATTTTTCCCATCCCGCCTGCCACGGGAATCATTGCAGGAGGGAGGTGAAAGGTTCTTCGACCTCGAACAGGATTTTCCAGTCTTGAGGTCAGTGCAGACAGAAAATCCAATCCTTAGTGTCGCACAATGTGTATCATAGAGAGATTAGCGGGGTAAACATGTGGGGTTATAGGAAGATGGTGGGCCTTGTCGGAGAGTCAGTGCAGACTCGATGGACCAAATGGCCTTTTTCTGCGCTGCAGAGATTTTATGAAGATAGAACATTTCTAAGAATGTGCAGGGTCTAAGCTCGCGGGGCCTCAGCGTATGATGTTGTTTCGCAAAAAGAGCATTATCTTCCCAGACAAAAGCAAGAAAGTTCACGTGAAGCCATGGTAGCAAAGAGGAAAGAGAATGAGTAAGAAATGATGGTTGTCATGGAACAGGTTTAAGAAATCATGGTAAGGCTTTACAATTTAGACTAGGTGCCAATGTCTTGTTCACAGATAAGAGCTTGGTTGATGTAGCTCCCAGTACAGAGGTAAACACTCCCTGCATTTCAGCTTTCAGTGAATTTGTCACAGGCTTCAATTATGATCTTGGGAGTCAGCCTCTTATTCCATTCCCCCCAATAAATTTGGAGAAGGTTATTGACAAAAATTATTTCTTACAATCCATATTTATACCACGTGTCCCCAACATCACACACACAAACAAATGGTTCAATAATGACTCTAACTATCTATAATTTACAGATGCTCCACCATACAAGACATCCTTTCCAGATATATCACAGCTTGGCATGGCTCTTGTTCTGTGCAAGACTGCAACAAACTACAGTCATGAACAAAGCCCAGTCTATCACGCAAACCAAACTCCCCACCCACTGACTCTGTCTACACTCCCCACTTACGACTGTAACATTACATTCTGCACTCTCTCCTTCCCTTCTCTATGAACAGTATGCTTTGTCTGTAAAGCGCTCAAGAAATCATACTTTTCACTGTATTTTAATGCACTTGAGAATAATAAATCAAATCAAATTTTAAAAAAAGCAGCCAGTATAATTAAGGACTACCCCCCACACCCCAAAACATTCTCTCTTTCACCTTTAATCATTGGGAAAAAGATACAAGAGTCTGAGGTCATGTACCAACTGACTCAAGAACAGTTTCTTCCCTACTGCTGTCAGACTTTGGAATGGACCTACCTCACACTAAGATGATCTTTCTCTACACCCTAGCTATGACTGTAACACTACATTCTGCACTCTCTCCTTTCCTTCTCTATGAACGGTTTGCTTTGTCCGTATAGCGTGCAAGAAACAATACTTTTCACTGTGTACTGATACAATAATAAATCAAATCAAATCAAATCAGGACCAATCCCTGATCACTGCAAGCAATTGCTTAGCAAAATCCTTTGGGGGGGGGGGGTTGGAGAGGAAGGGGGACTTCAGTTCACTGCGATGGAGTTTCAGCCTTACACACACACACACATAGATACAATCGGCGTGCAATTTCTCACTGTGCATAACAAACAACTCAGCCCCTCCTGACTTCCAAACGCCCCAAGAGAAACTTCCAAAACAAAATCCCCACTTGCACACACACGAAAAAAATGGAATGACACTGCAAATCAACCCATCCATCTCAGTGTGCTCCTTGCCCAGAGGCTGGAGCTGGTTTGCCAGCACAGGGAAACAAAGAGGTGTGCGCTCACCGGCATCTAACAATATTGCCCACAGGAAGCACACACCTTTGTCTCAGTCTCTCTTACCTATTGTGGAGATGTGGGAAGCGTGGAACTGGTTATCGGTGAAGCGGCAGAGGAGGCAAGTCTTCCCTACTCCGGAATCTCCGATCAGCAGCAGTCTAAATAACACATCATACTGTTTAGCCATGGTGTCAACAATTGAGACAAAAGTCGAGCACTTTTCTTTATCCGTATAGCGAGAGCTCCAGCGCTGCTCCTTTATTCCTCTCCAGTCCCATATCTGCCTGGCTGCTTGGATGCCACCCCAGAGCTTGATGTGTTGGGCTTGCTGGCTCTCTCTCTCTGTTGCAAGCAGAGGGGGGGGGGGGGGGGGGGAAATTATCTGGGCATTCTCGGACAGCCTTTCCCTCTTCGGAGGTATCAGGAGGACACACAGGGAGAGAGGGAAGGAGTCTTTCTGTTGCTCACACTGGCAGCAGGAGGGATGGGGAAGTGGGGAGGGGACTCAGTGCCTGCAATGAATGACGCGGTGTGTGGGACTCCACCTCAAAGCATCCCGAGTGTAGGAGGCATGCAGCCCTCCCCCTTCATCCCTAACCCCTTCATTGCCATTTTCCCTTAACCCATTCCTTCCATCCTTTCCTTCCATTTTCCCTTACCCTTATTTTAAGTTAACCTTTCTCTACACCCTAGCTATGACTGCAACACTACAGTCTGCACCCTCTCCTTTCCTTTTCCCCTATGTGCTCTATGAATGGTATGTTTTGTCAGGATAGCACACAAGAAACAATACTTTTCACTGCATATCAATACAGGCGACAATAATAAATCAAATCAGAAACCCATTCCTCCCATTCCCTTTAAGCTCTTTTCCCTTAACCTGTTCCTTCCCCTTAGCCCTTTTTAAAAATTCATTTACAAAATATGAGTGTTGCCAGCGTTTATTGCCCATCCCTAACTGCCCAGATGAGTTTTTATGACAGTTTATGTTCCCTTAACTCCTTTCCCTTAACTCATTCCTTGCCTTTTCCTGTAACCCATTGCTTTTCCCTTTTTCTAACTCTCTTTTCCGTTCTGTTATATATTTAAATGGTTGCCTGGTTGCTTTAAGAGCTGGTCCCGTGATTTGGTGGAGATGTCTCTGGGGTGTTTCACAGGCGTTAGTTTCATTTTTTTACCCCATACAAGAAACAGCTGCTTCAATAAACCTGTTGTTGTTAGTTTCAATCCACATGTGCAAACCACTTCATTTCCTTTTTGTTTAAAACCCACAACCCCTAACATAATTAGGATATTACACCTTTCATCAGTCTAACTGATTTCATCTTTTTCAGATCTTCCTTTATTAATTAGTCACAAATTAATATTAACACTGCAGTGAAGTTACTGTGAAAAATCCCCTAGTCGCTACACTCTGGCGCCTGTTCGAGTCAATGCACCTAACCAGTATGTCTTTCAGGCAATGGGAAGATACCGGAGGAAACCTATGCAGATACAGGGAGAACATGCAAACTCCACACAGACAGTGACCCAAGCCGGGAATCAAACTCAGATCCCTGGCGCTGTCAGGCAGTAGCACTAAACCACTGTACCACTATGCCCCCTCACAGTTCTTCTGCTTCTGCTCTGGTTTGATTATCTTTCTTGCTTTTTCCATCATGGACATTTTATTTAGTCATTTTCTGCTCCCTCATTCAGAAGCTCAAACCAACCCCCCACCATAAGGTTCACCAAAGTTTTAAGTTTGTTTATTAGTGTCACAAGTAGGCTTACATTAACACTGCAATAAAGTTAGTGTGAAAATCCCTTAGTCACCACACTCTGGCACCTGTTAGGGTATGCCAAGGCAAAATTTAGCATAGCCAATGCACCTAACCAGCACATCGTTTGGACTGTGGGAGGAAACCAGTGCACTTAGAGGAAACCCAGGCAGATACAGGGAGAATGTGCAAATTCCACACAGACAGTGACTCAAGCTAGGATTCGAACCCAGGTCCCTGGCCCTGTGAGGCAGCAGTGCTAACCACTGTGCTACCTTGACATACAGTGCTTTCAAATATGCCAAAAGTCATCAAAACAAACACCTTAAATGGGTGAGAAAAATGGTTATTTTCAGCAGAGATTTATTCGATATATTTAGCTTTGGTTAATAATGAATGCTGAGATAATCCTGCCACTTCATATATCATTGATGTGATTGTACTCAGAATATGTACATATCGAATTGCCATTGTATAAAATAAATGATGCTGCTGTTGGAAAGATGTGGAAGAGATCGAGAAGCAGAATGATTGAGGAGCTGTAGGGAGAGATTTGAGAATCTCTCATTGGAATATGGAAGATGGAAACATGATCTGATTCTCTCTGGATTCATTAGGGACTGGATAATGTAGATCACGATAAGCTATTTCATCCTATCCAGAATTGGACATGGACTGTGCTGAGAGACAAGTTTATATTAAGATGTTCTCAGGGGAGACATGGAAACAAAATGTTGATACATTCAAAAGCAGCCAGCATTATTCAGACCCCACACACTCTGGACACACTCTCTTCCATCTCCTCGGGCAGCACTGTGACCCAGTGGTTAGCACTGCTGCCTCACAGCAGCAAGGAGCTGAGTTCAGTTCCGGCCTCGGGTCATTGGCTGTGTGAAGTTTGCACATTCTCCCCATGCCTGCTTGGGTTTCCTCCAGGTGCTCTGGTTTCCTCCCACAGTCCATTTGTGGGTTAGGTTGATTGGCCATGCTAAATTGACGCTAGTATCAGGGAGATTAGCACTGCAAATATTGGGTTTATAGGAAAAGGGCCTGGGTGGGATTGTGGTTGGTGCAGATTCAATGGGCTGAACGGCCTCCTTTTGCACTATAGACATGAATGTAGCCCAATCCATCATGCATTTTGTCTCCCATCCACTGACTCCGTCTACACTTCCCGGAAAAGCAGCCACCATAATCAAGGTCCCCCACATTCCTGGACATACTCTCTTCCATCTTCTTCCATCAGGAAAAAGATACAAAAGTTTGAGATCACACCTCACAAACAGCTTCTTCCATGCTACCATCAGACTTTTGATTGGACTTACCATATATTAAGTTGATCTTTCTCCAATCCTAACTATGTCTGGAACGTTACAATCTGCACTCTCTCCTTCCCTTTTCTCCTTTGTACGCCATGAATGGTATGTTTTATCCATCTAGCACAGCAAGAATCAATGTTTTTCACTATATACTAATAAGTGTGGCTATAATAAATCAAATCAAATCAAATTAGATCATTTGTTTCAGAAACAATATATTGGGAAACAGGCCATAAGTAATTGAACTGGTAATTGAGTTTGTGTTTGTATATGCCCTGTTTGTGAACTGAAATCTTCACTCACCCGATGAAGGGGCAATGCTCCGAAATCTCATGCTATCGAATAAACATACTTGACTTTAACCTGGTGTTGTGAGGCTACCTACGAAATGTAACACATTTGAGAAGACCAAATGCCTTTCGATGTCTACACCATGGACGTTTCCTCACCTCCTATCCAGGTCTGTAGATTAGTCATTATGATTAGTCTGCAACTCCCTTATTACTGTAACATGTAACCGTCAGGTTGGGAGGTGAATCTGGCAACTCTTACATTCTATTTCCATTAAGCCAATCAAAGAGAACAAAATACGAGTAGTTTTTGCTTTGTAAATGCATTTTAATGAGAATGTAAAATTGCTACGATTATCTCTTCCTTGTTGTTTTCATTCTAACACATCCCTCTGCTGCCAACAGGGCACATAGATCTGCTCCAGGTCTTTAAACAGTGACTTGCCTGTCTGCTTTCTTAATGATCGGCAACTGAATGGATGGTGAGTTGGTGGCCATTGATCACACTGCAGTGAAACATAATGGAAAGCAGTTTGTCAGGATGTTCCTGGGCTCTGAATGATATGTACCCATTGGTAGGTAACATGCTGGAACTGCACTGTTTATCCTTTATAGATGGTCTGAATGGGCGTTGATATCGAGGAAAATGAAAATTCAGGAAGACGAAAGATAAAGGCGCATAAGGCATGTTTTCTAATGGTGAGGTCTGACCATCTGGCCACTAATGGGATCTTTCAGTCCCACTGATGTCTGTGTGCTTTGCTGTGGCTTGCGTGTCTCGGCAGAATTTAGCATGGCTAATGCACGTCTTTTGGACTACAGGGGGAAACCAGGGCACCCGGAGAAAACCCCACACAGACATGGGGGGAATGCGCAGACTCCACAGAGACAGTGATCCAATCCAGGAATCGAACTGGGAAACTAGTGCTGTGAGACAGCAGTGCTAACCACTCCGCCAGCGTTTTTATTCTTTAAGTTGAATGGTAGAATTGAGTTTTTATATTCACTGATTCTGAATAAAAACTCGCCCTGTGCAAATCACGGCTAGATGCATTGTCCGTGCTAAATTCCCCCTCTAGTGTTCCCGAGCAGGTGCCGGAGTGTGGCAACTGGGGGATTTTCACAGTACTAATGTGAGCCTACTTGTGACACAAACAAATAAATTTTGAACTTTAACTTTGTAGAAGGAGTAAAATGGTGTGACTCTAATAAATAAACTTTAAAACTTTAAAAAAAAACTTTAGGTGGGTGTGTGAATTGCCTGATGAAGGGGCAGCGTTCCGAAAGCTCGTGCTACCAAATAAACCTGTTGGACTTTAACCCAGTGCTGTGAGACAACTTATTGTCTAGGGGTAGCATGGATATGGTGGGCTGAATGGTTTCCTTTGGTGCTGTAACTATCTACACATTTCTGCCTTCTCCCGCCAAGACTAAGGTAACAAATTATTGATATCAGAACTCATCTGGCTGCAGGAATGGCTAATGGCCTTGAAAAGCACATTGTGTCCAATTAGCGATTGAGGGAAGTCATTAAACAGCACTAACCTGATCTGCTGTGGATTGTTACTTTATAGCAGAAAAGCAGGGAGGACACTAAACCATCCTTTATCGTGATGGGAGACAATGTATTCTGCCACTTATACCTTATTAAGCAGTTTGTAGTTGGTTGATTGTCCTTCAATTGCTATCCTTCTTCCTTCGCATTGCCCTGGCATGTGGGCGAAAGTAGTCATGATGTAAAGATGCCGGCGTTGGATTGGGGTGGTAAGAACTCAGTAAGAATTCTTACTAATGTGGGCAATTCCAGTGCTCACTTCACTCAATAGTGTTACTAAGGAGACTGAGCGATGCTAGACAGAAATGCCCCCTTTGTAGCTGGCCACTGTGGGACTTTTGCTTTCATTTCTATTTCATTGGTTAGGTTGGGCTATGCAAATTTGTTCCAATGATCTTGAATGAGATCTTCCAGCTGCGCTCGCCCCCAAGATTAGAAAATCCCGCCTGAGGTCACCAGACGTTACATGGTTCATGCCAGCCCGTGGTGGGTGGGACAGGATGAGGAAATTCTGCCCCATATCTTCATTAACTGGTTTTTGAATCATGTGATTTGGGTGGCATGGTAACACAGTGGTTAGCACTGCTGCCTCACAGTGCGAGGGACCCCAGCTCCATTCCAGTCTTGGATGGCTATCTCTGTAAAGTTCACACATCCTCCCCATGTCTGCGTGGGTTTCCTCTGGGTGTTCCAGTTTCCTCCCACAGTCCGAAGATTTGCAGGTTAGGCGGATTGGCCATGCTAAGTTGCCTGCTATTGAATCAAGATGTGATGGTTAAGGGGCTTAGTCTTGGTAAATGTGTGGGATCACAGGAATGGGGCTGGAGAGAGGGCCCCTTTTCACCTTTCATGAGTAGCAGTGTGTTACACACAATTTTCCAATCTTAAGGAACTGTTCCCAAATCGAAGAAACTTTGGAATATTATAGTTAGGGCATTTGTAATAATCTACTATCTCCTTTAAAGTGAAATGGTTGTATGATGACAATGTCACTGGCTTAGTATTTGACTCTTGGGTTCAAATCCCTTCAAGGTAACTGACACAATTTGAATTCCTCTAACCAAATCTGGAATTGAAACTTAGTCTCAGTAATAGTGACCATGAAACTGCCATCGGTTGTCATGGCAACCCATCTGGTTCACTGAAATCCTTCAGGAAGGAAATCTGCCATTGTTACCCCAGTCTTGCCTATCTGTTTTTAAGTATATTTATTAGTGTCACAAGTAAGCTAACATTAACACTTCAGTGAAGTTACTGTGAAAATCCTGACTCCACAATGTTATCATAGAAACCTGATTGTGTAGAAAGAGGCCATTCAGCCCATCAAGCCTGCACCAACAATACCCTAACTAGGCCCTATCCCTGTAACTCTGCTGATCCCCCTGGCACTAAAGGGCAATTTAGCATGGCCAATCCACCTAAACCATACACCTTTGGACTGTGGGAGGAAACCAGAGCAGCCGGAGGAAACACACACAGACACGGGAAGAACATGCAAACTCCACATAGAACGAGACCCGAGGCCAGAATTGAACCCGGGTCCCTGGTGCTGTGAGGCAGCAATTCTTCCTTTAAAACAGAAATGAGGAGGAATTTCTTCAGCCAGAGAGTGGTGAATCTGTGGAACTCCTTGCCGCAGAAGACTGTGGAGGCCGGATCATTGAGTGTCTTTAAGACCGAGATAGATAGAGTCTTGTTTAATAAGGGGAAAAGGGATTATGGGGAAAAGCAGGAGAATGGGAATGAAAAAGATATCAGCCATGATTGAATGGCGGAGCAGACTCAATGGGCTGAGTGGTCTAATTCTGCTCCTATGCCGTAAGGTCTTATGGTCAGTGCTAACCACCGTTGCTGCCCTTAAATCCAGACTCCAAACCCATAGAAAGGAGGTTGACTTTTAATGGAATGGGCCTTGCAACTCTCTCAGTTCACTGGCCTTGCCAGTGATGTCCTCATTTGATGGAAGAATAAGTTTAAAAAATCTAGGATGGAAATCACTTGTTCCAGCAATCTATCACGCCATTAACATTTTAACTAATTTTGTGAGTTCTTGGCTCTGATGCAGTATTAGTTCCTACTATCCAGTCTGCAGACCTTGTCCTTTACTGTCAATACTGACTCAAAGTAAGTATTCAACATGTCCTCAATTTCAATACTTTCAGTGGTATCGTTAAAAAGATGACATGAAAGTCTATGAGTAACTCTGGCGTGTTCTACTTTTTATAAGATTAATCACTTAGTGTAACTTGATGCTGACATGTCCTCTCAATTTCTAGTTAAATAGAAGCGTACTGCGTCAAGTGGCTTTTATTGGATAATCCTTTCTATTTGTGTAACGCCAAATGTTCCTTGTTTGTCGTACCAGTAATTTGAAAGAGTGGACGTCAGCTTCCTTCCTGGACTCTTACCAATGCATCTACAAGTGGCTCTATTCACATCATTAACTCACTACCTGGCTGTGTACCTGCGATATGACATGATTTCTCGCTACAAACTATTATTGAGAACATTTTTGCTATTCCCAGGCTTGACCTTATACTTCAGGTTTCGTTTTTAATGTCTGTGGAAATATATTTTATAGGAACGAAAGTTCAGGATGACATTTCTAGCTTGTAGATTTATACTTTCAAAGACAATTACTATGAAGAACTTACATCTAAAGTAAAATAAAAGTAAAGTTTATTTATTAGTGTCACAAGTAGGTCTACATTAGCTCTGCAATGAAGTTACTGTGAAAATCCCCTAATTGCCACACCTTGGTGCCTGTTCGGGTACACTTGAGGGAGAATCTAGCACAGCCAATTCTTCTATGATATTCTATACTATAAAATTCTTCTACACCTCTTTCTTAGTCTATAGAACCATAGAATCGCTACAGTGCACAGAATTATAAAATCGCTACAGTGCAGAAGGAGCCCAACTTAGAATCACAGAGTCCCTACGTTGCAGAAGGCCATTCAGCCTATCGAATCTGCACTGACAATAATCTCACCCATAACTCCATGTATTCACCCTAGCTAGTCTCCCTGACACCAAGGGGCAATGTATCATGGCCAATTCACCTGACCTGCATGCCTTTCGGGCTGTAGGAAGAAACCAGAGCACCCGGAGGAAACCCACACAGACATGGGGAGAACGTGCAGACTCCACACAGACAGTGGCCCAAGCCGGGAATTGAACCTGGGTCCCTGGGGCTGTGAGGCAGTGGTGCTAACCGCTAACTTAGCTTCTCCTTCCAAGTGCAAGATATCTTACACTGGGTGAGCTCACTGAGTCATTTGGACAAATTATTTACTTTGCAAATGGGCTCAGTTTGGATGAGTTTTAAACACTCCCAGCCTCAATTATTGTAATCTTAAACACAATAAAAAGTGGTGGCTAAATAGAGCTTAATGATTTTATTGTTTGCTTTTGTAACTTCCATTGCTTTAAAAATGGTAATTTAAAACTTGATGATTGAGATCATTTTTCTGAGATGCTCAATTCCAATTCCAATTAAGAAGTCAAATCTCACAGAATGGTGACTCATGCATGGCAACCAGACACTGCAGCATGCTATGAATTTAAAGGGGCAGCATCAGCCTGGGCAAAAGCAATTTGGAAATCATTTCTCACTGGTCTCTTCAATAAACAGATGAAGAGAAAAATATCAGTGATGTGAGAAAAATTTTACCCATTATTTGTGATGTCCAGGCAAGATAAAAAACTGTGGCCTTTCCTCAAGTATGGCACAGTGGTTAGCATTGCTGTCTCACAGTGGTCTGCACAGTGTTTGCATGTTCTTCCTTCTGTGTGCCTGGGTTTCGTCCGGGTGCTTTGGTTTCCTCCCGCAGTCCAAAGGTGTGCAGGTTAGGTGTATTGGCCAAATTAAGTTGCCCCGTAGTGTCTAAAGATGTGCACGTTAGGTGGATTGGCCATGTTAAGTAGCCCCTTAGTGTCCAAAATGTGCAGATTAGATGGATTAGCCATGATAAGTTGCCCTTAGTGTCCGGAGATGTGTAGGTTAGATGGATTGGCCAAGTAAAATGGCCCCTTAGTTTCCAAAGATGTGCAGGTTAGGTAGATTGGCCATGTTAAATAGCCCCTTAGTGTCCAAAGATGTACAGTTTCGGAGGGATTGGTCGGGTAAATATGTGGGGTTGTGGGGATAGGAGGGGGGTGGGCCTGGATAAGATGCTCTATTGGAGATTCAATGCAGATTCAATGGGCCGAATGGTCTCTTCTGCACTGTAGGAATTCAATGAAGGGAACCTTCCAGATACTCAGAGCACCTTTCAGCATTTCACATCAACTTGTTACTTCTGCAGCAGTCAATCTATGCAAATTTTGCATTTGAATGATTTGCTCAGCTGCTTAAGGAAGGAATATTAGCACTGCTCACTTCATACGGTCAGTTATGCCAGAATAGGTCGACAACACAACAGCCTGATGTCCCAGGTAGAATTTTCCCATCGCGTCCACTGTGGGAATCTTAGTGGGTGGGACACACAGCTTGCCAAGGCCTGTTGACCTTAGACAGGATTTTCTAGTCCTAGGGGCAAGTGCAGCTGGAAAATCCCGCCCAACATCTCCAAAACTGAACAACTCCTTCAGTGTGACACTGGAACATCCACCCAGATTGTAGGTGGAACATCAAAGTGAGTTTGTCGGGGTTGACGGGATGTTTATTCAGGCAAGAGGAGTGCAGGGATGGGACCTCACTGTCTTCCTGGCTCCATCCCCATTGATTACGGGAAGAAAGGCTCATAGATCCCTACAGAGCAGAAGGAGGCCATTCGGCCTATCGAGTCTGCACTAACCACAATCCCACCAAGGCCCTATTCCTGCAAATCCACATATTTACCCTGACATTAAGGAGTAATTTATCAGCGTCAAGTAACCTAATCCTTTGGAATGTGGGAGGAAACCAGAGGAAACCTATACAGATACAGTAGAAGATGCAATGTCCATGCAGATATTGACACAAGGCTGGAATTGAACCCAGGTCCCTGGTGCTATGAGGCAGCAGTGCTAACCACTATGCCAGCGTATCACCCCCAATGGACAATCGTCCCCATCCAAATACCAATAGAGACCCTTAATGTGGCAATTAATGCCCACTTAAGGGTCTCAGCCACCGCTAGTATATAATCAGTGTCAGTTGGGAAGTCACCATATGGAGATCCTGAAAAACAAACCTTGTTATGTTTGCTTCTGGTCTACCGGTACATCATCAGACACTCACTTCCTCTTCACGGGATTGGGCATCAGGAAGGGCTATCCCATTACCTTTTCATCTGAGCAACATCCCCCTTCCGAGACAGCAGTTCCCTCCCCTCAATTCCCACCCTGCTCTCAATAACTTGCTGCCTTCCTGATCCTAGGCCTCTGGGTGGGGGGGTGGTGAGGTAAATTGCCAACAACCATGCCTCTAGTGGTGTTGGTGGAATGAGGGAGCTGCTGATGGTTTGTCAGCTCTGGGAGAGGATGGGATTTCTATCCTTGATCTTGGGGAAGACCCCATACTGGCTTGCCTAAGTTCCTACCTAGCGTTTATATAGCTTTGCCTATAGAAAGTGATGTGCATCTCTTGCCAACTCACTAACCAACAGATGAGACCCCTATCACCTGGGTTAAATTCTGCTGAATGTGCCCAAACTCTGTGACGGGATGTGAATGTATAACTGAAGAGGAGAGACTCAAGCTTCAACTGAGCCAAGCAACAATTTCTGCCTGCATGTTGTGTTTTACATCTGTTCGGTTCCATCTGCCAAAGATTTTGTCTCGCTGACTTGTATTTCTTTTGGCCAAATCAAGTGGACAAAATTAAACAAATTCAAGGAGGCAAAGTAAGAAGGGCAAGCCTCCCCCCTCCACCAGAAAAAGAGAGGACCACCCAAAACAGAAAAACAAAGCAGAAAGGAAATGTGCCAAATCGAGACGTGGTTAAAGGAGTTGGTAATGCATCCCACTCCGTGCAGTGCTCAACAGGTATGGAGGGTCTTGACAGTGCTCTCAGTCACCGCATACTCTTTCTCCAGGGATACCCAGCTGCAAGTATACCCAGGGTAGACAGCCAGGCTGGATGACCCCCTTGGTTGCCCATTGCCTGGAGCAGGCTCATGCGGAGGGCTTCCATCTCTCCCCACCTCCTCTTCAGTCATCTAGATTGGAAAAGTTGGCTCCAGTCTCTTCCTGCAGATGCTGTTAGACCTGCTGCAATTTTCCAGTACTTCCTGTTTCCATCCAGTGACTCCTGTTGGATAACGCATTTACTTGGATGTCACAGGTGAAAAGGATCATGGATTTGTTGCATGGCAGGAGGAGGCCATTCAGCCCATCGTGTCTGAACTGGCTCTCCAAAAGAACGATTCACCCAGTTTCACTTTTCTGCCTTCTCCCCGCTACCCTGCGCATTCTCCCTTTTCAGATAACAACCTGATTCCCTTATCAAAGCCTCGAATGAACCTGTCTCCACCATGCTCTCAGACAGCGCATTCCAGATCCCAATCACTCGCTGATGTGAGAAACATTTTCTTCATGTCACCATTACAGATTTCTTTTAGGGCAACACAGTGGCACACTGGTTAACACTGCTGCCTCATAGCGTCAAGGATCCGAATTCGATACCAGCCTCGGGCCACTGTCTGTGTGGAGTTTGCATGTTCTCCCCATGTCTGAGTGGGTTTCCTCCGGCTGCTCTGATCTCCTCCCACAGTCCGAAGGACGTGCAGGATTAGGTGCATTGACCATGCAAAATTCTCCCTCAGCTTACCCGAACACTTCTCGGTGGTACGGAGGATTGGCCTCACTAAATTGCCCTTTTGTGTCAGGGCAGTTAGAAGGGTAAATATGTCATGCTACATAGGTATGGCCTGGCTGGAATTTTGGTCAGTGCAGGCTCAGTGGGCTGAATGACCTCCTTCTGCACTGTAAGATTCTATCATTCTATGAACAGGTGCCAAGTATGTTGACTGGTGGATTTTCACAGTAACTTCATTGCAGTAATAATGTAAGCTGACTTGTGACACTAATAAATAAACTTTAAAATTAAATCTGTGCCCTCTCTGCAGTGCAGAAGGAGGCCATTTGGCCCATCATGTCTGCACTGTCTATAATCCCACCCAGATCCTATTCCCGTAACCCCACGTATTTATCCTGCTAACCCCCCTGACACTAGAGTCAATTTAGCATGGCCAATCAACCTAATAATATCTAAAGAAGGATGTGCTGGCCTTGGTAAGGGTCCAGAGGAGGTTGGCAAGAATGATCCCTGGAATGAAGAGCTTGTCATACGAGGAATAATGCAGGACTTTGGTCTGTTGGAGTTTAGAAAGATGAGGGGCGACCTTAATGAAACTTACAGGATACTGCAAGGCCTGGATAGAGTGGATGTGATGAGGGTATTCCACTAGTTGAAAAACTGGAACAAGAGGGCACAACCTCAGGCTAAAGGGACAATCCTTTAAAACAGAGACGCGGAGGAGTTTTTTCAGCCAGATTGTGGTGAATCTGTGGAACGCTGTGAAGGCCAGATCATTGAGTGTCTTTAAGACAGAGATAGATATGTTCTTCATTAATAAGGGGATCAAGGGTTATGGGAAAAAGGCAGAAGAATGGGAAAAATGTCAGCCATGATTGAATGGTGGAGCAGATTTGATGGACTGAATGGCCTAATTCTGCTCCTATGTCAAACAAAGAACAAAGAACAAAACAGCACGGGAAACAGGCCCTTCGGCCCAACGAGCCTGCGCCGCCTCCCCAATGTTCCCACCTCTACCCGCGATCCCTGTCTATGTTTAAAGATCTATGGATTAAAAAACGAAATTTGAGACAATTTAGGGAGAATTTGTTTTGCCAATTAGCCAAAGAGCACATCTTTGGGATGTGGGAGGAAACCGGAGCACCCGGAGAAAACCCACGCAAGCATGGGGAGAATGCGCAAACTCCCACAGACACAGGCCCAAATCCACGTATCAGCACAGCGATAGTCACTGAGCTGTCGTGTTGCCCATCAAATGGTCCAGGTCAAGCGTACACTAACGACATGAAGCACTAGGATACTCTCGAAAAAAAATCCAAGAGCAGCCCTCTCACGACCCATCGCGTGTATGTCCCTTGTTAGACAATAAGGTGGACCAAAGCACCTGTAGGATAAAAACAAGCACGTCAATATCATCATCTATTTACACACTTCTCAGGGACTCCCAAGGCTCATGATCCCTATTTTAAATCAGTTTTCTATACCCCTCCATTCCCATTCTGTTCATGTGCCCATCTAAGTATTTCTTAAATAACTCCAGAGTACCTGCCTCCACCACTTTACTTGGCAGCACATTCCATACCCCTGGTCTTATGGCGTAATCACACATAGTTGGACTGTAGGAGGAAACTGGAGCACCAGGAGTAAATCCAAAGGGAGAACATGTAGACTCCACACAGACAGTGACATGAAGCCAGAATTGAATCCTTAATCCTTTTACCAATGGGGTTGTACTGTGATGGTTTCCATTGTTGAATAGCCTGCTATCATTTCCTGCTACATAACAGGGGGCTGTTTGGAATTAAATGTTAACAGTAATGAATATTTTCTGGAAAGGAAAAGGGTGAAAATTAAAATTAATAAACATATTTTTTATCTAGTGCATTAATGAAAATCAGAAATCTTAGTAATTCGTCTCAAATTATCCTAACATGACAGAGAGAATTATTTTTATTAAAAATTACATTCTGCTGCATTACATTGCCTCGCAATATTATTTTCATTTAGGTCCATGATTCACCATGTGGGTCAAACCAACTTGCCGCAGTGGATTAGATTTCAAAATGGATTAAATTAATGCCAGATCTATTTTCAGACATTTTTATCAATACAGAACTAAAATCAGTATTCCAATGAGTTGTTTCTTCTCTTCTGCCATTCTTCAGATTTGAGAATAATAGAGTATTGTTTTTCATGGAGAATTGCAGCAATAAAATCAATGAAACATAAATAAATGCAAGTTAATATATTGTACAATGATTGTAAAATGCTGGCATGCCATCAGTCTGGGTGGCCATGTTTCATTCTTTCTTGACTGTTCACTGTCCTCCCTTAAAACAAAGTATTACTCCTTTTGTTCTGAAGATAACTGTGATGTTAACTCTATTGGGGGGGCGGTTGATCTTTCCTTCTCACCCCTTCAGTTGGTGGGTAGGAACAGCCCATAAGATCTCAAGAGAGTCAAAAAATTGGGTTCACGCACAATTTCTTGCCTTTCGCGGAGATCTGGCCAGATCAACCTCACACCCAAAATGGCGCAGAGAAGAGCGATATTTGGTGGGGTGAGGGGGAAGGTAGTCTTAGATCTTCCTGTTCTGTGTTATTACATGGAACAGAGAGATCCATGCATGTGCAATGGCGCCTTCTGCTGTAGTACATCAACTTTTGGATTAATGTAAGCCTTGCAGCCCTCCCGCCCCAACAAAGGAAAACAAATCTTGCTTCATTTTATTCAACGCTTAAATATTTTTTGGTAAGATTGCCCCCTACCTCAATACAGTTTGAAATTTAGCCAGGTAAGTTGTACTGATAGATCCAAGACTGCCAATGTTCATACTATTCATCATCGGCCTTTATTCGTTCTCTTTTCCAAATATATAGACAATTCATTATCTGGGAAAGTCCACTTCAACAGATGTGTAGTGACCTCAATGAGCCCCACAAAGATGGCTTCTTAGAGTATGAGCTCCCTGATTGCCTACCCAATCAGGGATTCTCATCTGTGTATATATTGCAGAGTGTCAGGGCTACTGACATTCCAGATTCTAACTTGGTACCTGAAGAACTCTTAGAAGTGGAATAGAGTTTGTAAATAAAGGGAGCCTGGTGAAGCAACGCCGACCTCTGAGGAGTTATTTCAGAATGTCTTCCTCTAATGGTTTCCTCACCATCATTGGTGGAGAAGACATGAAAGGCAAGCTTTTCCCTGTTCACACAACATGATCATCCAATCATTGACCTCATGCATAATGTGGTCAGGGATACTGGCATCAAATGAATTCACAGATAAAAGTAACTTGGTTACTCAGATATGTGGGGAGACGGGAGGGTGATGGGGAGAGATTGTGGTGTAGTGCTATTGTCACTGCACCAGTAATCTACAGGCCCGTACTAATCGTAGAATCCCTACACTGCAAGAAGATGTCATTTGGCCCATCATGTCTGCACTGACCACAACCCCACCCAGGCCCTAATCCTGTAACCCCTCATATTTACCCTGCTTGCCCCTCTGACACTAAGGGTCAATTTAGCATGGCCAATCCACCTAACCCGCACATCTTTGGACTGTGGGAGGAAACTGGAGCACCCGGAGGAAACCCACGCAGGGAACGTGCAAACTCCACACATTCAGTGACCGAAGGTTGGAATTGAACCTGGGTCTCTGGCGCTGTGAGGCAGCATTGCTAACCATGTGCCACTGTGGGGACACGGGTTTAGATCCCACCATGGCAGCTGGTGGGATTTTAAATGTTACAATGAATTCAGAATTGAAAGTTAATCTCAGTATTAGTGACAATGGTGACCATCAATGGTGAAAACCCATCTGATTCACTAATGTACCTGAGGGAAGGAAATCTGCCATCCTTACTTGGTCTGGCTACGTGTGATTCCAGACCAACAGCAATGAGGGTGATGCTTAACTGCCTACAAAAAAGCCTTCACGACACATGACAGCACAGAAACTGATAGCCAAGTTCCACACACATGAGGATGGCTTCTCAAGTGGGACCTTGGATTTATGTCACACTATCTGTAACCCCCATGACCTGCCTGAGTTTGCAATATCTCACTTACTGTCCCGTCTGGAGACAACAGACATCTCTAACCTATGCTTAATGCTATCTTCAGTCACGTTGTCTGCACCTTTAAGAATTGATTAGCTGTAAAGACTCACATTCTAATCGGTATTCTGTAAACTGTACATGCCTTTATATGCTCTGTCTGTGACCAGAACTCTCCACTCACCCGACCAAGGGGCAGACCCTGAAAGCTAGTGGGTTTACTATCAAATAAATTTGTTGGATTTTAACCTGGTGTTATGAGACTTCTTACTGTGCTTACCAGCGTTACCTAATGGAAAGAACAAGGTAAAAAACAACAAAGAAGCTGAGAATTAGAGGTGATTTGAATGAGATTGATTTTTGATTTGATTTGATTTGATTTACATTGTCACATGTACGAGTATCCAGTGAAAAGCATTGTTTATTACGTGCTGTACAGACAACGCATACCATTCACAGACAAGGAAAGGAAAGAGTGCAGAATGTAGTGTTACAGTCATAGCTAGCGTGTAGAGAAAGGTCAACTTAATGCGAGATAGGTCCATTCAAAAGTCTGACGGCAGCAGGGAAGGAACTGTTCTTGAGTTGGTCGATTGAGATTAGTTATTTCAACATTGTGTTTACATATTGTGGAAGACAAATTTGGGTTGAATATCAGATGGTTCTTCTGCCAGACAATAGTTACCCAATGAAACAAATCGCCACTTATTGTTCAGGTGTTATGTTGCTTCCTAAGTGTCGAAACAACGAGGACATTAGCACACAGCTCTAACCAGAAGTGTTATGTCTACCGTACTGGCTGGGACAAACAAAGGGCAACTTTTACTCATGTCTGAAGCAGATAAACAAATAATGGACCTGAGATTTGTGTCAGTTTTTAGATATTGGCCAGAATTTTCTGACCATTCACGCTAGTGGGATTCTCCAGTCCCGCTGCAGTGAATGAAGATTTGGCTGAGCACCAAATTATCCATGCTTGCTGGTAGCGGCAACAGGGCATGAATGGTCAGAGAATTCCAATATTTTCTGCGTGGGTTTCCTCTGGGTGCTCCGGTTTCCTCCCACATTTATAAGATGTGCGGGTTAGGTGGATTGGCCATGATAAATTGCCCCTAGAGTGAAGAGGATTAGCAAGTAAATAGCAGGTTGAGGGAATAGGATCTGGGTGGTATCGTGGTTAAGAAATGTTTGGAAAGGTTAGACTTGTAGCTGCTGGAGCTTAGGAAAGCAAGAGGCAACTTGATTTATATATACAAGATTATGAGGGGTGTTGACAGCATGGGTGTGAAGATGCTTCTCCTGTGGGAGAATATGGAGAGAAGAAGGTTCAGAGGTGACTTAATATAAGATGATCAGAGGATTAGACAGGGTGGACAGTGTGAATGTTTTTCCTCGGATAGAAATGGCTAGCAAGAGGGGACATAGCTTCAAATTGAGGAGATGATAGATATAGGACAGATGTCAGAGGTAGGTTCTTTACTCAGAGAGTAGTAAGTGCGTGGAATCCCCTGCCTGCAACAGTAGTGGACTCGCCAAAATTAAGGGCATTTAAATGATCATTGGTTGAACATATGGATGATATTGGAATAGTGTAGGTTAGATGGGCTTTAGATTGGTTTCACAGGTCGGTGAAACATCGAGGGCCAAAAGGCCTGTACTGCGCTGTAACGTTCTATGTTCTAATCTAGAACTAAGGGCCACTGCATAAAAATCAGGGGTCACTCATTTAAAATCGAGAATTTTTTTCTCTTGATGATGGAGGGTCTCTGGAATTCAATGGGCCAAATAGCCTCCTTCTGCACTGTCGGGATTCTATGACTCTATGATTCCAGTCGTAATGTTGCTGAGTTAAAGGACAGGGAAGCTAACTTTCAACATATAACTGGGATAGCTTGGTGTTCAGGAAGACATCTTGTGACCAGAATTTCAAAAGAAAACATTATATGTAGAGCTAGGAACAAATATTCCTTTCTGACTTTGTATTCAAATTACAATTAAATTTATTGTAAATAACAAGCACTGATAATATCTTCGGGGGAACTGGCTTAGAAAACTTAATATTCTTGGCAATATGAAAGCTGAATTAACATCAATCAACATACTAATTAACTCTGCAATCTAATCATTACAATTGTTATTTCAGCTCCCTCAAACTGGTTAATGTCCTTACTATCCCACAGTAATTTTCCAATGACACATTTAGAACATGATGCATAAATTTTAAAAGTTCACATTCATCAAAATATTTTCACATTTAGATTATTAAATGGTTCTGAGAGGCGCACAGAAATAAGTGCTTACTGCTATTGTGCAGGATTTTGGTGACACATACCTGGAGCACAGTTCTGGTCTAAGTAAGATACACACTACCTTGTGGGGAGGCAATGGCCAACTGGTATCATAGACTATTAATCCAGATAATCAGCTGGGGATCTGGGTTCGAATCCCGCCATGGTAAATGATGGAATTTGAATTCAAATTTTTAAAAAATCTGGAATTAAGAATCTACTGATGAAACCATTGTTGATTGTCAGAAAAATCCATCTGGTCCACTAATGTCCTTTTTAGGGAAGGAAATCTGCTGTCCTTACCCAGTCTGGCCTGTGTGTGACTCCAGAATCACAGCAATGTGGCTGACTCTCAGTTAGAGATGGACAACAAATACTGCCCTGTCAATGATGCCCACAAATTAATTTTAAAAGACTTGCCTTAGAGGAGGTGCAAAGAAGTTTTCCTATATTGATACAACAGGCGCTATGAGGCAGCAGCAGGGGCAGCATGATGGCACAGTATTTAACACTGTTGCCTCACAGCTGCAGAGACCCAGGTTCGATTCCTGGCTTGGGTTATTGCCTGTATGGAGTTTGCATGTTCTCTCCATGTCTGCATGGGTTTCCTCTGGGTGCTCTGGTCTCCTCCCACACCTGAAAGAAATGCCTTGGCCATGCTAATTTTCTACTCAAACAGGCACCAGAATGCGGCAATTTTCAAGTAACTTCATTGAAGTGTCAATGTAAACCTACTTGTGACACTAATAAAATAAACTCAATCACTGGCTTGGTGCAAAAAGAATGAAAAGATAAACTATCTATTCTTAATTTATAGATTTCAAAGAAGTAAAATGTATAAATTACATTGCCTTTGGTAGCACCAGTGATAATAAGAACTGCTGCAATATTAACTCCCTCTGGACAGTAACTCAAACATTACTTCCTGGCAAAGTCCTAATGTGTTTAAGCAGATTATGGTGCATCCTTAATGGTATTGAATATTTAATTAAGAGACAGATTTTTCATTACTGATCTGGATTCCCCTACACCTCACAGGGGAAGAAACTGACTAAATTTTTAAAGAATGCCTTTTCACTCTCTTATATTGAATTGGAAGTTGATTCAAGCGATGTTGTAACAGCTACATCTATTTTGTACATGTTTAAGCGGAGGAAGGTTTTTTAATTGAAGATGAACAATAGATAAACAATTTTGCTTGGACAATTAATTAAACATTTAAGGCAGTCACATTTTTAATGATTAAATGAACCCTCATCAAAGAAGTGACCTTTCAGTAATAAGATTAAGTGGCATGGTTGTATAGTAGTTAGCACTGCTGCCTCACGGCACCAGAGACTCTGGTTCGATTCCCACCTTGGGTGACTGTGTGGAGTTTGCACATCCAAAGATGTGCATGTTAGGTGGATTGGTCAGGCTAAATTGTCCTTAGCATCCAATGATGCATAAGTTAGATGGAATGGCCATGTTAAATTGCCCCTTAGTGTCCAATGATGTGTTGGTTAGCTGGATTGGCCATGGTAAATGTAGGGGTTAATGGGGATCGGGCGGGGAAGAAGACTCTGTTATTGAGTCAGTGCAATCTTGATGGGTGGGATTTTCTGCTCGCTTCAAAATTGGAAATCCCAAATCCAGGTCAACAGTTGAATTTTCTGTCCCACCCACAACAATTCCCGTGGCAGACGCTTTCATCATGGAGGCCTTGCCTCCACAATCAACCAAATATAAGAAAACATGAGTAAATTGAATCACCTCATCCTTTCATTTTTCTCTTGTGAGGAATTGCCTCACAGCATCTCACTAACACAATGTAGCTGGTGTTGGGAATTTGCCATTTTCTTATGGATTCTCCTATGAGGCAAGGTTGAATAGATTAAGCCTATACTCATTGGAGTTTAGAAGAATGAGAGGCAACCTGATTGAAATGTATCGGATTCTCAGGTGGCTTGACAGGGTTGATGCTGAGAGGCTGCTTCACCTTGTGAGAGAGTCTAGGACCAGAGGGCATAAGAGCTCACTCAAAGGGGGTCATCCAGAGATGAGTAGCTGGGAGGCTACATAGAAGTAAGCCTCTTATATGTTTCCCAACAATAACAAGTCTGGCCTTGTTTTCATTTTGTGACTGGCATTTAAAACGTATGTTTTGGGAGAAAAGAGAGATCCAGAGACAAATGGACCCTAAACAAAAAAGGACAAAATTCCCAAATAACTGGCACCCCTGTTTGATGTTAGTGTACCTTTAAGAGATTTTTCTCCCTTCATGTTCACAGCCTTAGACGATGTCGTTGTTTGGAGGAGAAAAAAACAGTGACAAGGATTGAATTTCAGTTTCAGGTTGGAGTTTAGTTTTAGAAGGGGCAGCAAGCTAAAAAGAAGAGTTTTCTCTCTCTCCCTGTTGTTTTGAAAATTCTGTTTGTTTCCTGAAGGGTGAAAATCTGCTGTAGTTGAGGAATGAAGCAGAGTCTCTCTCTGGTGCTTTGGGAAGCTGTCTTGTCTTCAAACTGTTTGGAGTGAATCCAGAGAATTGCAGGCTTCAACCAAGAGACTCAAATTTCCATTATCATGTGAGCAGTAGTCTGTGCTGTGTGAAATCTGTGAAAAGGGGCTTTTGTTGTCTATGCGTTTTAGTTTTAATTGGAACACATCGGAGATATTCATTAAGAGTTATATATTATGGCTATTGTTTTGTTTCTTGTTTGCAATTGATGAAAGTTCTTGCTAATTTTTTTATTGTACATGTTAACTATATTCTTAAATAAATGTTGTTTAATAAAAGCTCCCTAGTGAGTCTTTAAAATCGCACCTGAAGCGGAACATCTTATGCCTATCCCAGCTGAATTCAAGATGCAAAACATATGATTCAAGTGGATTCCATAAAACGCTTTGGAATTTCTGACCAGAATGATAACACTGAAGAAGACTAGTCTTTCTAGACTTTTTCTAATTTGAACATAAACAATAATCTAAAAATAGATTTAAGTCAAAAATGATGAATTTCATAGAATTCTGCAGTGCAGAAGGAGGCCATTCAGCCCATTGAGTCTACACTGACTCTTTTTGACAGGCTCTTCCCCCCACCCTATCCCTATACCCCCACACACTTAGCATGGCCAATCCACCTAACCTGTACATTTTTGGACAGTGGGAGGAAACCAAAGCACCTAGAGGAAACCCACGCAGACACAGGGAGAATGTGCAGACACTGCACAAACAGTGACCCAAGGCTGGAATTGAACCTGGGGTCCCTGGCGCTATGAGGCAGCGGCGCAAACCACTGTGCCACCATGCCATACATCAAAACAAGCAGACACTTATTCCAAAAATAAATTTTTTGACTTTTTTTTGTACTTGTTCCAACTTTAAGTACTGGTGCGATAAAGTGCTTTTGAGTCTCTAGGGAAAATTGCAGAAATTTTCAATTCGCTCACTCATCTATTACCTTTTAACTCTCAAAAAGCGATATAAACAAGTCATTGAGTGTAATAACATGGTTTCATGAAATATAAATAATGACGGCTTTCAAATTTTACTGAACAAAAAGTAAGACTAAGTACAGCAAGCCAGAAATAATAATATTTCTGAAAATAAATGCTTACTAATACAATGAGACCTCCTTTCTCCATTATTAATTTTGTTGTCAATAGATGTTGAAAGAAGCATTTAAGTGATATCTTAAGTGACCAAAGCATTCATTTGGTTACACATCATCAATTTCAATTGAGATAATCACTGCACTGATAATGTTAGATTAAAGGTATGAATTGATTGTCCACAGTAGCCAGTGATTTGCTGGGCGCATGATTTGATGTAGAAATAAGGGCTGGTACTTTATGATCTCACCCAGGTTCGGCTCAGAAAATCCCACCCAAAGCCAACAGAGAATTCCAATGAATCTCTGGATCTCTTAGGTCAATAAAATTCTGCCACAAAGTCTTCATATCAATTTTTTAGAGGGTTGAAAATTAATTACATAAATGTCACAAAACTGAAACTGGGAGTGTTAGCCACGTCGCAGTTTGTAGCACTCTTCCAGAATGAGGGAATCCCTACAGTGCAGGAGGAGGCCATTGGACACGCTGAGTGGGATTTTCCGGCTGCGCTTGCCCCAAGATCGGGAAATCCCATCCGAGGTCAACGGGCCTGCTCATGGTCCGCCACCCCCACCCCTGCTACAATTCTCAGGAAAATTCTGCCCATTAAATCTGTACCAAAAGCAGCATCTTATCCAAGCCTACTTGGCACCTTCGCCCCAGGTTCAATTCCAGCCTGAGGTCACTGTCTGTGTAGAGTTTGCACTTTTACCCCATGTCTTTGTGTGTTTTCTCCCACACTTCAAAGATGCATAGGTTAGATTGATTGGCCATGCTATATTGCCCCTTAAATGTCCAAGGATGTGTATGTTATGTGGATTGACCATGCTAAATTGACCCGAGTGTCAAGGGAATTAGTAGGATAAATAAGTGGGGTTATGGGAATATGGATCTGGGTGGGATTGTGGTCAGTGCAGATTCAATGGGCGAATGGCCTCCTTCTGCACTGTAGGCATTCAATAATTCTAACCCACACATCTTGGGAAACAAAGAGGCAATTTAATATGGCCGAACTACCCAACCCTCACAATTTTGCACTGTAGGAGGAAACTGGGGCAACCAGAGGAAATGCATGCAGACACAGAGAGAATGTGCAAACCCCACACAATCATCCAAGGCTGGAATCAAATTCAGTTCCCTGGCACTGTGAGACAGCAGTGCTAACCACTGTGCTACCCATCTCACCTCTGAGTCTGAAGGTTGTGTAATATGAAAAGATCAACGGGATGGACATCACAGAATCAAATGATGCAGAGAGACCCTTCAGCCCATTGAGGCTGTACCACATCTGGGAAACATCTGACCTGCCTACCTAACCCCATTTACTGGCACATAACTCATAGCCTTCAATGTTATGATATGCCAAGGGCTCATCCAGGTACTTTTTAAAGGATGTGAGGCAACCCACCTCTAATACCCACCCAGGCAGCGCATTCCAAACTATCACCACCTTCTAGGTAATAATGTTGATGTGCTAAACAATGAGGCACATGATGATGTAGTCCTGACATCAGGGACTACAGTCTTGTGCTCAGTATCCTATGGTTCCTAATCAGGGTGACGAGGTTCCGTAAAGACTCCACACAAGTATGCTCATATTGATGGTAGATTTCCAGGCTTCTAATCACCCTGTACACATACAGAGAGACATCTAACTCCTATACAGCAGTTTCCAGAGGAAGATATATCTTCAAACAGTAGAACATCAGGGAAATAAACCCAGTACCCGGAAGATCCCAGTCTCCAGACCTCAGAGAGACACAGAACTATTTCTTCTTTCTATGGCTCCCAAAAAGCAGCTGAGCTGGGTTTCTCTCAGTGAGCCTGGTCACACCCAGCAACCTGAGACTACTTTCAATCAACCCAATCAAACCCTACACTGCAAAACCCCAGGTGAAAACACTAAAATATCAGAAAAGCCCAGTTCAGATTCAAACAAACATTCTAGCAATTAGGACCAATTATGCTGCTGTCGTGACAACAAGGCTGCCAGATGCAGACAAAACAACACCGATAATAAAACAAACTGCTAAAACAGATACTCACAAGAAACGTGACACTAATACATTTCTTAAAGGCACAGGTTACTTCTATGTCAGCCAAACAATGAAGTTGCAATGATGAATATGATTAAATAGATCACCTGCAATACTGAAATCTTCACCTTTTAAATCATGTGACAATGAGAATTATGATTTGTCTAGACAGTTAGTGCATTGTTCAAAGGCTTGTATTTGGCTAGAAAATATGGATTGAAACCTTAAATGGTTCTTCTTTCAAACTCCTCGCCCCACAACATGGTAAACAATAACAAAAGATCATATTGCCGAATAAGGGGCAGTAGATGGCACAGTGCTGCCTCATGGCACTAGGGACCCAGATTCAATTCCTGGCCTTGCATCACTGTCTCCATGAGTCTGTATGTTCTCCCCGTGTCTGCATGGATTTATTCTGGGTACTCCGGTTTCCTCCCACAATCTGAAAGACGTGCTCGTTAGGTGGATTGGCCGTGCTAAATTCCCCCTCAGTGTACCTGAACAGGTGTCGGAGTGTGGCAACTGGGGGATATTCATATTAAGTTCATTGCAGTGTTAATGTAAGCCGACTTCTGACACTAATAAATACATTTTATTGAATTTTTTTTACTGAGGTTCAGGCACACTAATGAAATGTATTTTCTTTCACTTGCCTTGCTTATGTGTCTTTGGATGAATTACCCAAACAGCCACTCCCTGATTTGGATAACAGATTTCCATTCAAATGGGGGAGTTGCAAAACCTGTTTTTTACCTTCTCCCTTCCTGCTGTCCATGGGTCCCAGATGCAGGAGGAAGAAAGCAATCAAACCAGTATCCTTTTACCATTTTTTTCCTTCTCGTTAAACACCAAGTTACCTCTATACTTTTCAATTTAGTATGCTATAGCCACCAAGCAGTGTTCCCTGAGGAGACAGATTGAATAATCATATTGTGGGACATATAGTGGAAGGCCGAGTGGTGTCATCACTAGACTATTAATCCAGAAACTCAGCTAATGTTCTGGGGACCCGGGTTCAAATCCCGCCACGGTAGATGGTGTAATTCTAATTCAATAAAAAATATCTGGAATTAAAAATCTACTGATGACCATGAAAGCATTGTCGGAAAAATTCATCTGGTTCAGTAATGTTCTTTAGGGAAGGAAATCTGCTATCTCTATCTGGTCTGGCCTACATGTGACTCCAGAGCCAAAGCAATGTAGTTGACTCTCAACGGCCCTGTAAGGGCAATTAGGGACGGGCAAGAAATGCTGGTGCAGCCAGTGATATCCATGCTCCACGAATGAATAAAAACAAACCTCAGTTCAGTCTGTGACTCTTAGCATTTACTTGTCCATCAGAATAATTTTCCATCTCTTGTCCTTCATTCCTTATCCTGTTGCGATGAAGCTCAATTAATCCTGATTGGCTACAATTTAGCTTCCAGACTCAACAATGAGAATCACAATTACAAATCACAACCTTTGCCCGTATTCCTTTCAAAGGGGCTGCTGTGATTGCTCAATTATCCCAACCTAGAGCCAGAATTCTGCTTACCTTGCCACTGCTACCAGTAAGAACAGAGAATTTGACACTCAGCCAAACATTCATTCACAGCAATGGGACTGGAGAATCCCAGTAGCAGACAAGATCGGAAAATCCTGGCCAAAATCTCATGCGCACCCATCTTTTAGTTACCTACTTGTCTTATTCACATTGCTTTTTGATTTGATACAAATTATTATTGCCACAAGAATTGGGTTAATCTGTAAGAGAGTTGATGTAGGTTTGACAGACCAAATGGCCTTCTTCTGCACTGTATTTGATTTTGATTTGATTTATTATTGTCACATATATTGGGACATAGTGAAACATATTGTTTCTTGTGTTCTATACAGACAAAACATACCATTCATAGAATACCCAGAAGAGAAGGAATGGAGAGGGTGCAGAATATAGTGTTGCAGTTCCAGATAGGCTGTAGAGAAAGATCAGCTTAATATATGGCAGGTCTGTTCAAAAGTCTGATGGCAGCAAGAAAGAAGCTGTTCTTGATTTTGATTTCATTTGATTTGTTATTGTTTCATGTATTTGCATACAGTGAAAAGTATTATTTATTGTATGCTGCACAGACAAAGCATACCATTCATAGACAAGCAAAGAAGGGAATGCAGAATGTAGTGTTACAGTCATAGCTAGGGGGTAGATAAAGATCAGCTTCATGTGAAATAGGTCCATTCAAAGTCTGAAGGCAGCAGGGAAGAAGTTGTCCTTGAGTGAGTTGGTACGTGTTCTCAGACTTCTGTATCTTTTTTTTCCCCAATGAAAGAAGGGGGAAGAGGGAATGTCCGGGGTGTATGGGGTCCTTAATTATAGTGGCTGCTTTTCCGAGGCAGCAGAAGGTGTAGACGGAGTGCATGGATGGAAAGCTGGTTTGTATGATGGATTGGGCTAAGTTCACAAGCCTTTGAAGTTTCTTGCGGTCTGTGTCAGAGCAGGAGCTATACCAAGCTATGATACATCTCGATAGGATGCTTTCTACAGTGCATCAATTGGTGAAAGTCATAGCGGACATGCCAAATTTCCTGAGCCTTTTGAGAAAGTAAAGGCATTGGTGGCTTTCTTGGCATGGAGGGACCAGGACAGGTGATTTGAACATCCAGAAACTTGAAGCTCTTGACCATTTCACTTTATATGACTTTTCTTTTAATCTGTCCTGCAATCTATGGGGCAGTATGGTAGCACAGTGGTTAGCATAGCAGTGCTGCCTCACAGTTCCAGGGTCTTGGGCTTGATCCCCGGCTCAGATCACTGTCTGTGTGGAGTTTGCACATTCTCCTCGGGTCTGGGTGGGTTTCCTCCGGATACTCCTGTTTCCTCCCACAGTCCAAAGACATGCGGATTAGGTTGATTGGCCACGCTAAAAAATTGTCCCTTAAGTGTCCAGGGATGCGTCGGTTACAGGGATTAGTGGGTATAATATATAGGAATATGGGGGTAGGGCCTGGGTGGGATTGTATTCGGTGCAGACTTGATGGGCCGAAGGGCCTCTTTCTGCATTGTAGGGTTCTATGAATTTACAAACCTATCACAGACCTTCCTCTTCATTCATTTCTCCCCAACCCCCTTTACCTGCTTAAGACTCTATAACGTCTCCAACTTGTTTCCCATATCTGGCGAAAAGTTACCACCATGAAAGGTTAATTCTGTTTCTCTCTCCACAGATACTGCCAGACCTGTTGAGTGTTTCTATCATTCTCTGTTTTAATTTCTGAGAATGTTTATTGGGCATCTGTTCACCAAACCGTCACAGCAATATGTATTTCCAGATGGAAGCAGTGCCAAGTGACTACTTTCAGTCCGTGTGGTTATCTTCAGGATGCAGCCACTGAGTGCAGGAGAGAAAGCTCAAGAGAAGATAATCAAACACAAAAGCCTGGCTGCTCAGATAAGTGCTTCAGTACAGATGCAGGAAGGAGTTTAAGCCAGTTTTCTTTGTGAGTGTTTGCAAGATGTCATTGCTCAAATAAACTGTGTTGAAACGTTGTCAAGATTATGGCTGTAAGGATTGTAAATTGAAAGGCGGATGAAGTTGGATTATGCAAGAAGAAAATGCTCTGGTTATAGTGTCCAACCAAGCAATACAGTAATGATGTATTACCACCTCCACTTCTATCCCGATGGAGTTCAGTCAGGCCAGGTATGGTTCTGTGGATCTTTACTCTCTATCATGCCAATACTATAGTTAAGAAAGCCTAATTAATGTCTCTATTTTCTCAGAAGACTAAGGAAATTTGGGATGTCCGCTACGACTCTCACCAACTTTTACAGATGCATCATAGAAAGCATTCTTTCTGGTTGTATCACAGCTTGGTATGGCTCCTGCTCTGCCCAAGACCACAACAAAAAACAAAAGGTTATGTGTGTAGCCCAATCCATCACACAAACCAGCCTCCCATCCATTGACTCTGTCTATACTTCCTGCTGCCTTGGAAAAACAGCCAGCAAAATTAAAGACCCCCCCACACCCTGGACATGCTCTCTTCCACCTTCTTCCATCAGGAAAAAGACACAAAAGTCTGAGATCAAGTACCAACTGACTTAAGAACAGCTTTTTCCTTACTGCTGTCAAACTTTTGAATGGACCTACCTTGCATTGAGGTGATCTTTCTCTACACCCTAGCTATAACTGTAACATTAACAAAAGAAAAAATGCTGGAAAATCTCAGCAGGTCTGGCAGCATCTGTAAGAAGAGAAAAGAGCTGACGTTTCAAGTCCAGATGATCCTTTGTTAAAGTTGTAACACAACATTCTGCACCTTCTCCTTTCCTTCTCTATGTGCAGTATGCTTTTTTCTGTATAACGCACAAGAAACAATACTTTGTGTGCTAATACATGTGACAATAGTAAATCAAATCAAATTAAATCAAATCAAATCAAAGAAAGGTTCAGAAACAGACTGCTTCTTGAAAGCAAAAACTTTTCTGCTTTGCAAACTGGCAGCGGCTTCAAATTCACAATTTTTTCACCTTCCCCCAACACAAATTTGGTTTGATCATTTTCTCCACACAGTTAACTCACTCAGCTAAACAGCTTTCCTTCAATATCCTTTTTCCTGTTCATCTCAATTTCCATTCCCCTTTTTGAATTCAACTGAAAGTGATTGTTTTACATTTTTCTTCATTTTTAGATGTCAAGGCATTAACAAGATTACCAGGAAGGGTTATTGACTTCAAATTGGATTTATGAAGCTAACAGTGCAAATTATTTAATAACATGCTAATGCAGTAAATGATTTTAATACAGTAATTGGAACGTCTTGTTGAAGTTGTCCAAGACTATGATAAGGCCACTCTTGGAATACTGCCTACAGTTCTGGTCACCCTGTTATAGAAAGGATATTATTAAACTAGAAAGAGTGCAGAAAAGATTTACTAGGATGCTACCAGGACTTAATGGTTTGAGTTATAAGGAGAAACGGGGTAAACTGGACTGTTTTCTTTGGAGCACAGAAGGCTGATGGGTGATTTTATAGAGGCCTATAAATAATGAGGGGCATAAATCAGCTAGATAGTCAATATCTTTTCTCAAAAGTAGAGGAGTCCAAAACTAGACGGCATGGGTTTAAGGTGAAAAGGAAGAGATACAAAAGAATCCAGAGGAACAATTGTTTCACACAGAGGCTGGTGAGTGTCTGGAACAAGCTGCCAGAGGCAGTAGTAGTGTGGGTACAATTTTGTCTCTTAAAAAGCATTTAAACAGTTACATGGGTAAGGAGGGTATAGAGGCATATGGGCCAAAAGTGGGCAATTGGGACTAACTTAGTGGTTTAAAAAAAAGAGAGGCGTGGACAAGTTGGGCCAAAGGGCCTGTTTCCATGTAAACCTCTATGACATATCTTTTAAGTTTAAAGTTGTCCATTTCAGCCAAGGGACAGAAGTTGCCGGGAATTATGGTTTAGATAAAATAATTATTAAAAGAACTTCATGGAAACTAGTTTAGATGTAGGGTAGAAAAATGAAAATATGTATCAACTGGAATTCATTGTTTAATTCAGCTGGCTTGGTTCCCAGACCTGGGGTATCAACTGTTATCTGCATTTACAATGAACTGAATTTGCACTCATGAGAACAGCCTTCCTGGGAGGCATGGTAACGGGTAAACTGGAGTTTTGCCAGTAGAACATAGAACATTACAGCGCAGTACAGGCCCTTTGGCCCACGATGTTGCGCCGACCGATGGAACCAATCTTGTGACCCTCTAACTTTAACTATTCCAATGCTATCCATATGCCTATCTACTGACCATATGAACGCCTTAAACTTGGCGAGTCCACAACTGCTGCAGGCAGGACATTCCATGCCCTTACTACTCCCTGAGTGAAAAACCCACCTCTAATATCCGTCCTATAACTACCACCCCTTAATTTAAAGCTACGTTCCCCTCATGTTAGCCATCTCCATCCGAGGAAAAAGGAGGGGCATTGAGGCCCAACTTAGGCCAAATTGAAATGAAGACACGAAAGGACCAATTGCAGACTAGTTGAAATACATGCCTGTGTTTATTATTGACTTGTGTGCTTTAAGGATCATTCAATTTTATGCTAAGAGAACACGGATAATTTGATAAAGAAAATGTATAACTGTGTCGATCTTTTGCTAATTATTCAGAACTTGTCTGAGGGGTCAGATATTCTGTATCTGTGACCCTCGAGGTAATTTCTCCCAGTGACTTTTAGCCTTAATAAAGATTCTTTTGCATCAGTGACATTAGCTTCGTGAATGAACTTTTGCCACTGTTGCAGGTAAAAAAATCCCTGCTAATGTCAAATTTCCCAAAATATAAAATCTCCCATATCTTCCTGTTTTGTTTGATTTGATTTATTACTCTCACATGGATTGAGATACAGTGAAAAGTGTTGTTTCTTGCGCGCTGTTCAGACATAACATACAGTTTGAAAAGAAGGAAAGGAGAGAGTGTAGAATGTAGTGCTACAGTCATAGCTGGGGTGTAGAGAAAGATCGACTTAATATGTCATAGATTCAGTCAAAAGTCTGACAGCAGCAAATTAGAACCTGTTCTTGAGTTGGTTGTAATCTGACTTCAGGCTGTTGTATCTTTTTCCCAATGGAAGAAGGTGGAAGAGAGAATGTCCAGGCTACATGGACTACTTTTGAGTCAATAAAATTTATTATACCCTCTTCTGTTTGCTTATGCAACCTTTGTAAGTTGTAGAAGTCCCTTGCAATTTCGGAATTCCCCTTTGAAATACAACAGCTGAAAAGTCAATCCCCTACTCATCTCCTAATGCAAATGTTAAACCCAACCTATTGGCATGTAAATCCAACCTCACCATAATCTTTCATTACAAATGCAAGAACCTAAGACCATTATATTCTTTATCTCTCAGTTGTCTTAGACAAACTGTCTCTAATGAACTCCACCATGCCCAGTTTATTTAATCATGGACACACACACACACACACACACACACACACATACACACACACACACACACACACACACACACACACACACACACACACACACACACACACACACATACACCACCCCACCCACCCACCACACACACACATACACACACACACATACACCCACCCACCCACACATACACACACACACACACACACACACAATTCCTTCTATATATATTCCAAAAAAAAGAGAAATACCATCCATCTTGATGCAAGTTAGAGAGCCACTTTCAATTATTCAAGTATTGTTATTATATCAAAACTGAAAAAATGTTCAGGAAAGTGAAATATTCTTGATTTTTTCTTAACTGAGGAACTTTTTTTTACAAATACTATTGTAGGTCACAAATAATAAATTGCTAATATTGTACAATCACTAAAAACTGTATATTAATATTTTCATAAATATGAGCTTTATATTCATACTCATTATGGATGGCACGATGGCACAATGGTTAGCACTGTTGCCTCAGAGCAGGCACTCAGTTTCGATTCCCAGCTTGAGTCACTGTCCATCTGGAGTTTGCACGTTCTCCCCATGTCTTTGTGGGTTTCCTCTGGGTGCACCAGTTTCCTCCCACAGTCTGAAAGGTGTGCTGGTTAGGTGCATAGACCCGAACAGGTGCTGGAGTGTGGTGACTAGAGAATTTTCACAGTAACTTCATTGCAATGATAATGTAAACCTTTCTTGTGACTAATAAATAAACTTTGACAATCTTTAAAGAGCTTAGGTTTTGCAGTGAATTCTGTAAATTTCCATACATAATGTTGCAGTGCAAATTGCTTCTCAAGCCACGTAAAGCTTCAAGGGGAAGTGATAGTACCCTGGTTTGGAACAATGCACTGATTTATTAAATAATGCGACAGTGATCCACACTTCAAACCTGCAAACAGTCCTTTCATCATTGAGATGTGGGTAAAAATCCATCCGATACTGATAGGATCTTTACTCTTCCAACTGTAGAGTTAAACAGGAAATTAGCTTTCAGTAATTTCAGCATAATCAATATTGGATACGTGTCAACTTTGCAAAAGTCCCTGTAATTGGCATCAACATGCCTTTGAGATGAAACCCAAGTAAATCATAGGGCAAGTGGAAAAATTGAACTTATGTACACAGAGATTTGAAATTAAGCTCAAGATACATTGCTGAGCTGGAACAAAGAGGGCTTGAACTTGTCACCTGATGTGGACTGTTTGGCACTGGAGTGATTCACATTAGATCTTACTGCAAAAAGTGGTAGATTGTCTTGTCAGCAAAAATAGTCGCTTAATGGCAAATATGAAGGTAATTTATTTATTAGTGTGATAAGTAGATGTACATTAACACTGCAATGAAGTTACTGTGAAAATCTCCTTAGGTGCATTGGTCATGCTAAATTCTCCCTCAGTGTACCCAGACAGGAGCTGGAGTGTGGTGACTAGAGGATTTTGAAACTAATTGTGACAACTTGTGACACTAATAAATAAACTTAAACTTAAAATTCCAGCATCTGTTTGGGTATACTGAGGGAGAATTGAGCACGGCCAATGCAACTAATCCTCTGACTGTAGGAGGAAACCGGAGCACCCGGAGGAAACCCATACAGCCACGGGGAGAACATGCAAATTCTGCACAGACAGTGACCCAAGCCAGGAATCGAATAGAAGTCCCTGGCGTGGTGAGGCAACAGTGCTACCACTGTACCATCAAAGTGCCCACAAGTACACCACAAGGAAATGAAAAAACAAAGCAGTAAGATAGGCCAGCAACAACAACAACTTGGGTTTACATAGCAACGTTGACATAAAAAAATGTCCCAAATTCCCTCATGTTCAAACAAGATTTGATACCAAGCTACATGAGAAAATATTAAGGCAGAGGAAACTCAATCAGAAAGATTGGTTTCAAGAAGCTTATCAAAGGACAGAGATAGGCGGAGAGGCAAAGAGGTTTGGAATATCTATTCCAGAGTTTAGGGTAACAGAAAGATCACTCCAAATAATGGAGCAATTAAAATTTGTGATGTGCAAGAGACTGGAATTAGAGGAGTGCAGAGCTCTTAGATGGTTGCAGGACTTGAGGTGAGTTACAGAGCTAGGGAGGGATGAGGCCATAGAAGGATTGGAAAACAAGGATGAGAAATATGAAACTGAGCATGCCCAGGGGTGACAGGTGAATAGGACTACATGTCTCCCCAAAACCTTTCCACCATCTGCAATGCACACGTCAGGAGTGTGATGGAATATTTGCCTGATGGGTGCAGCTCTAACAACATCCAAGAAGCTTGACACCATCCAGAAGAAGGCAGCCCACTTGATTGGCACCACACCTATAAACATTCAACCCCTCCACCGCCGATGCTCAGTAGCAGCAGCGTGTACTATCTACAAAATGCACTGCAGCGATTCCCCAAAGATTTTTCCAAACTATTTCCAACTGGAAGAACGAGGGCAGCAGATACATGGGAACATCACCACCTGCAAGTTCCCCTCCAAGCCTGACTTGGAAATATATTGGCCTTTCCTTCACAGTCGCCGGGTCAAAAACCTGGAATTCCCTGTCTCAGGGCATTGTAGGTCAACCCACAGCACATGGACTGCAGTGATTCAAAAAGGCAGCTCACCACCACCTTCTCGAGGGTAAGTAAGGATGGGCAATAAATGCTGGCCAGCCAGTGACCCCCATGTCCCACGAATGAAAGAAAAAGTGCAAGTTAGAATAGTGGCAGCAGAGTTTTGAAGAACCCCATGTTTACAGAGGGCAGAGGATGTGGGAGGCAAGTCTCAGGAGAACATTGGAATAATCAAGCCTCGAAGTAACAAAGAAATGGGGCCAGACTCTCTGACCTTGCCTGCAGCTGGGATTCTCCAGTCTCACTGCAGTGAATGGAGATTTGGCTGGGCGCCAGATTCAGCGTTCTCACTGGCATTGGTGGGGAGACATGAACAGCCAGAGATTTCCAGCTATGGGGGTGAGCGTTTCAGCATTAGATGAGCTGAGACAGAGCAGGGAAGGTTTGTGAAGATGGTTGTAGGAGCCCTTGGTGACGGTGCAGATATGTGGTCAGAAATGTATCTTGGGCTGAAATACAACACAAATTAATGAGACTCAGAACGTTTCTGGTTTTCTCAAAGGGGAAAACAGCCTATGATCATCTAAGACAGTGGCCATTCTATCCGACTTTCTTAAATTTAGTCTTAGTCAAAAGTAGACTTACATTAACACTGCAATGAAGTTACTATGAAAAGCCCCCAGTGACACTCTCTGATGCCTGTTTGGGTACACTGAGGGAGAATTTAGCATGGCAATGCACCTAACCAGCACATCTTTCAGGCTGTGGGAGAAAACCAGAGCATCCAGAAGAAACCTACAGAGGCACAGGGAGAACGCGCAAACTTCACATAGTGACCCAAGCTGGGAATTGAACACGGGATCCTGGTGCTGTGAGGCAGCAGTACTGACAACTATGCCACCATGCCTAAAATATAGAGAAGGCTACATTAGCAAAATTTGCCGTTATCTATATGGTTATGCAATATCTGCACATCAGGTGGATAATTTAGCAAGAATTCCAGTGGCAAAAGCTGCATCGATGGGAGAGACTTCTGGTCAGCAACATTTGATGTGGAAGCATAGAACCCCTACGGTGCAGAAAGAGGTCTGTTGAGTCTACACCGACCACAATCCCACCCAGCTCCTATCCCTTTGAGCTCATGTATTTACCCTGTTAATTGCCCTGACACTTGGGCAATTTAGCATGGCCAATTATCTAACCCGCACACCTTTGGAGTGTCAGAAGAAATCAGAGCACCCAGAGGAAACCCATGCAGACATGGGAAGAACATGCAGACTTCACACAAACAATGACCTGAGGCTGGAATTGAACTCAGGTCCCTGGCGCTCTGAGGCAGCAGTGCTAACCACTGTGCCACGGTGTCACCCTGAAGTGGCATCCCTCACATAAGCCCCTAGTGACCAATTTGCAACACATTCTTGGAGTTACAAGCTCTACAATAAATGAAAGTCTGCCCTTAGTGCACCAGTAAGTGAAGGAAGAGAATTGGAAAGGAATAACTGCAACAGATGTGTAAATAGGAATGGACCTTTTGGGCTTGGGTTATTGTTCTTTCTGAACCATTAGACCATTTGAAGAGAGCAAGGGAATGATCTTGTTACATAGCTTGGAGTAAAAGACTCCAGAAACTTTGTACATACACCTCTCCAAGGATATTATTAAGGTAGAAAGAGTGCAGAAAAGATTTACTAGGTTGCTACTGGGACTTGATGGTTTGAGTGGCTGGATAGACTGGGATTGTTTTCTCTGGAGTGTTAGGGGTGATCTTATAGAAGTCTATAAAATAATGAAGATCATAGATCAGCTGGATAGTCAACATCTTTTCCCAAAGGTAGGGGAGTCTAAAACTAGAGGGCATAGGTTTAAGGTGGGAGGGGATTGGTATAAAAGGGTTCAGAGGGGCAACTTTTTCACACAGAGGGAGATGAATGTCTGGAGCGAGCTGTCAGAGGTATTGTAGAGATGGGTACAATTTTGTCTTTTAAAATGTGTTTTGACAGTTAGATGGGTAAGATGAATATAGAGGGATATAGACCAAACTTGAGGAATTGGGACTAGCTTAGTTGCCAAAGAAAAAGGAGCAGCATGGACAAGTTGGCCTGAAAGGCCTGTTTCCATGTTGTAAACATCTATTGTCCATGACTCTATGATGAAAATGCTTTCTATTGGAATCAGTGGTTCAATATCTAATTCTCAAGTGTGTCTTCAGCCCTGGTGTGCTCAGCAAATGCTTCATAACACTGCACCTGAATGACGTCACAGATATGTCAAGCAATTCGATTCGCAAGCCAGGCGTTTCCAAATGCACAGAATGAAATCTCTGCATGAATTGCAAAAGAAAATGTCCAGCCACCCACACAGTGTGCAGCATCACCCAGACCCCTGATTTTTAATTTCCTGAGCTGTCCTTTATAGGTTGTGCACGAACACACAAGGTATGACTCATGGTTTTTCTGTAAAGGGATAATCTCACCGAGCTTTGTGCAAAATTATCTTCAGCTAAAGACAGAGATCATATCATCCGCATCCTGAACAAGGCAATATGTGACTTCTGAAGAAAGCCTCAAATCCCAGTTTAGGCTAATTCTGTGTTCAAATCCTCCTGCAAATGTTTTGAGAACAAGGGAGCATCTACCCTTCACTCAGACTTCCAGTCCTTTGTATTTTGTTTGGAGGTTTCAAGTGGGGTTTCTGATAATACACTCAACATCATGAATGGCACACTGGCACAATGGTTAGCACTGTTGCCTCGCAGCACCAGGGTCCCAAGTTCAATTTTGGCATCAGGCCACTGTCTGTGTGGAGTTTGCACATTCTCCTCATGTCTGTGTGGGCTTCCTCTGGACGCTCTGTGTTTCCTCCGCAGTCCAAACATGTGCAGGTTAGGTTCATTGGCCATGTTAAATTGACCCTAGTGTAGGGGTGGAGGGGAAGGAATTAGCAGGGTATATGTATGAGGTTGTGGGAAAAGGGCCTGGGTGGGATTGTGGTTGGTGCAGACTCAAAGAACAAAGAACAAAACAGCACTGGAAACAGGCCCTTCGGCTCAATGACCCTGCGCCGCCACCCTGATGTTCCCACCTCTACCCATGATCCCTGTCTATGTTTATAGATCTATGGATTAAAAACCAAATTTAAGACAATTTAGGGAGAATTTGTTTTGCCAATTAGCTTAAGAGCACATTTTTGGGATGTGGGAGGAAACCGGAGCAAATGGACAAAACCCACGCAAGCATGGGGAGAATGCGCAAACTCCCACAGACACAGGCCCAAATCCACGTATCTGCACAGCACAGCGATAGTCACTGAGCTGTCGTGTTGCCCATCAAATGGTTCAGGTCAAGTGTATACTAACGACGTGAAGCACTAGGATACTCTCGAAAAATCCAAGAGCTGCCCTCTCGCGACCCATCGTATGTATGCCCCTTGTTAGACAACGAGGTGGACCAAATGGTACTGTAGAAATTCTATGAACAATATGAACTCTATTTGTTTTGGTAAATATTCATTCAGGAGCATGCAGGATGGCGGGCTGGGAATAAGGTATTTCTCCACTGTTAACTGGAACTTACAAGAGAGTTTTCAATTCTCCAACCAAAGGATTCAATTTCAATATCATGTGAGCAGTAGACTGCTATGTTGAACTTGTTTAAAGGGTTTTGTTTTTGGGATTGGCTTGATTGGAACATCTTAGATATATTTGTTAACCATTATTGTAATTGTTTTGTTTTTGTTTGTAATCAATAAAGTTCTTGCTAACTTTCTTTCCATACATGTTAACTGTATTTTTAAATAAACCTTGTTTGATAAAAGCTCCCTATTTTGAATCATATCATTATTGAAACCTATCATGCTTATCCTCACCAAATACAAGCTGCAAAACTTATGATCCAGGCGAGCTCCATAAAGCGTTTTGGAGTTTCCGACCTGAACTATGACAACTGTAAAGAAAGAAAAACAGAAAATGTTGGAAAATCTCAGTAGGTCTGACAGCATTAATGGAGACAGAATGGAGCCAATGTTTCGAGTCAGGATGAGTCTTCATCAGAGTTGAAAACAAGGCAAATCGTATAAGAATTATACTGTATGGGTGAGGGGAGGGGGAACTATAATTGATAGGAATGGCATAGACAAAAAGACAAAGGAAAAGTCATTGGTGATGGTAAAGGTAGGAATGGTGCTCATAGTGAACATTAAAAGATTGGAATGTGTCAATAGCAGAGCATAGGTACAGAAATGTACCAGATCACCTACTGGGGTTAGGGGGTTGTGAAACAAGGGGGAAAGCAAGATTTTAGAAGTTGAAAAATTAAAATAAGAATATAAAAATGGATGACTGCTATGAAAAAAAGAAATGAAATAAAATAAAGAGAGCTGGAGTGGAGATGGGGCCAAAGTTCATGCCAATGTTCAGTCCATAGATGTTAAAAAGCTGGAGGTCTAGTATCATGTGACCATACTTGTTTTAGTGCTAATTCATTCTGAAGAAGGTGTATGTCCATGGGATATTGCTTTTAAATTGGAACAACAGAGATAGCTAGCTGTAAAGAATTGTACTGTGTCATGTTTAAGTCTTGCAATTGGTAAAAGTTATGCTAATTCTTTTTGTTATATTCTAACTATGATCTTAAATAAATTTTGACTAAAGCTCTCCAGAGGACACTTGAATTGTACCTGGAGTGAAACATCTTATGCTCATCTTAATGCCAAAATCAAATGTAAATCTTAGGGCAGAATTCTTCTGTCCTGCCTGTCACGGGAATCGTACTGGATGGGACAGGACCATGCCAATATCTGTTGACTACATGTGGGATTTTCTGGTCTTGGGATGAACGCAACTGGAAAATCTCACTCTTAGGGTCTAGGCTAATTTCCCAAAACATCTTGGCGTTTCCAGCATTGGTCTTAACAATCTGAACTGGGAGGATTGAAGCTTGCCCAAAATTAGATCTTGTGCCTTGCAACATTTTGGGCTTCAATGGAAATGAGACTCAGGATGCCACGCAAAATGGGCAGCTTGTTCCCTGGGGCTCATTATGCACCAAGGCAAAAGGTCAAAATTAGACCCCTCCAACCCACAAATTGAGTCTCAACAAGTGTAAGTTTTCAAGGATAAAGAAGAAGTGCTAGGCACTAGCTAAAGACGTGTGATTAGACAAAGGGAGAACATGTGGGTGTTTACAAAAGGGACAGAAAGAAAGGTTTGCATTCGTGAAGTGCCTTTCATCACTTCAGAATGTCTCAAAGCCAATGAAATACTTTTGAAGTAAAAATAGAAAATGCGGGAAGTACCCAGCAGTTCAGTATCTATGGAGAGAAACAGAGTTAACGTTTCAGATTGATGATTTTTAGAGCAAATGTCCGATGAGAGGTCATTGACCTTGTACGGAATTTTGCCGCTACCCAGCGAAATTCATATTTCATACCCGCGGCAACCAGATGGAACTTTTGAAGGTTTAAATCAGCCTTTATTCAAGCTATAGTGAGAAAATCTGCCTTCTGCAAATGGCATACAGACTTGCTAAGTGCTACGTGGCATGAACAATTATACCTTTGCCGATCTTACAAGTAATTTGTATATACCAATCGCAAGTATATATTTGTTGTTAAGTCATTGACACTCAATTGCAACTAATAGCTATGATTATTTCATTTATGTCAGGCGAGTACACTTAATAACTAATCACCAACGAGGTATACCCACATTGTTACATCATGCAAACATCCATACCTAGAATCATAGAATCCCTGAGGTGCAGAAGGAAGCCAATTGGCCCATTGAGCCTGTACCAACAACAACCCCATCCAGGCCCCTTTCCCATGTATTTACCCTCTAATCTCCCTGACATGAAGTGACAATTTTACACAGCCAATAAGCCTAACCCACAAATCTTTGAAGTGTGAGAGGAAATTGGAGCATCCAGTGGAAACCAATGCAGACATGATGAGAACATACAAACTCCTCACCTGAGGCTGGAATTGAACCTGGATCCTTGGTGCTGTAAGGCAGCAGTGCTAACCACTGAGCCACCATGCCACCCCAAAATTCAGAATTCCTCATAAGGTAATTGGATCCCAGTGCGCCTTGTGACAAATGGAGATACTAAGAGCTGTCTTCCTTCACTCAAGTTACTGTGAAAATCCCCTCATCGCCACACTCCAGTGCCTGTTCGGATACACTGAGGGAGAATTTAGCCAATGTAGCTAACCAGCACGTCTTTCGAACTGTAGGAGGGAACCCAAGTTCCCAGAAGAAACCCACACAGAGAATGTGCAGACTCCACACAATGGCCCAAGCCAGGAATTGAACCCAGGTCCCTGGCACTGTAAGGCAGCAGTGCTAACCACTTGTGCCATCATGTCATCCAAGTACATCTGCTTCTAAGTTTACCATCTTGTGATTATCAGCGTTCTTACCTCCTGTCCTTTGGTCAGCCTGTTTGTACTGCTCATCATTTAGAATAATGATGGAGGCTTAGTGGTGAGCGTCGCGGGTTCAATTCCCGGCCATCGCATCAGTAATGTTTTGGGTGGCACTGTGGTTAGCAGTGCTGCTTTACAGCTCTAGGGATCTGGGTTCAATTCCCGGTTTGGATCACTGTCTGTGTGGAGTTTGCACATTCTCCTCGTGTCTGCATGGGTTTCCTCTTGGTGCTCCGGTTTTCTCCCACAGTCCAAAGATGTGCTGGTTGATTGGTCATGCTAAAAAAAAATTGCCCTTAGTGTCCTGAGATGTGTAGGTTAGAGGGATTAGTGGATAAATATGTAGGGATATGAGGGTAGGGTCAGGGTGTGATTTGGTCGGTGCAGACTAGATGGGCCAAATGGCCTCTTTCTGTACTGTAGGGTGTCTAAGATTTCTAAGATCTGTAAGTGTGGGAGTTGCATTGAAACATCTTCACAGCAGCTTCCCAGGGAACTGTGCTATACTCAGCTCACAGAGAAATTCTACTACATATTCAATGCCTTCAGCTCTGAAACATGGGCTGGAATTTTCTGCCTGTTCCCATTATCAAGGTCTTCCGTTCCTGCCAATGGCGACCACTGGTGCCTGCAAGGGTAGTCATGATGTAGAGATGCCGTCGTTGGACTGGGGTAAACTCAGTATGAGTCTGACAACACCAATTTTAAATCCAACCGATTGATTGTAAATCTGCAAGCTTTCGGCCTTTGTAGCCTTCGTTAGGCGAATGAGATGTTCTGGTCTCCAAAAACACACATATCAGCACAGACAGTTTACAGATTGCTGATTAGAATGTGAATCCTTACACCTAACCTGCTATTCAAGTCTTAAAGTGGCTAACAAGACTTGAATAGCAGGTCAGGTGTAAGGATTCACATTCTAATCAGCAATCTGTAAACTGTCTGTGCTGATATATGTGCTTTTGGAGACCAGAACATCTCATTCGCTCGACGAAGGCTACAAAGGCCGAAAGCTTGCAGATTTACAATCAATCGGTTGGATTCAAAATTGGTGTTGTCAGACTCTTACTGAGCCTGCAAGGGTCCATCGCTGCCCTTGAAATTCAACTCCTCAGTGAGTTGGCAGCTGAGTTAAGAAGCTTTTGGATTCTGAAGCTCTGATGAAGGGCCTTCCAGGCTTGAAACATTGGCTCTATTCTCTCTCCACAGATGCTGTCTGACCTGCTGAGATTTTCTGCCTTTGTTTCATATTCTAGCACTGCAATAATTTGCTTCTAGCTTTAAAATTCCGTGCTCTAGCCATTGTCAATTGGGAAGTAATGAGAGACAAAGAAATTGTATTGCATCAATGTGTAGAAATGAATGTCAGTGTGTGCCTTTCTTTTAGCTTTTGTTTCATGAGGAAAAATGTAAAAATTGGGATTTCATTTCTTTCCACTGGAGTGTGAGTCACAATGTGTTTGCATGACAATATTATCAATCCAGAAAACTGTATTCTTAAAGACTACATTTCACAAAACAAGCAATTTATACTCCCAGAATATCTAACCGGAATTGTAGATTGCAGCCTGCATCTCCACTCACCTGAGCTAGTCCCCCTGACTAAGGGCTATTTACAGTAAGAAGTCTCACAACAATAGGTTAAAGTCCAACCAGTTTATTTGATAGTAATTCCGCAAAGCGTTATTCTAACTCCTGTTCACTGTTGAATAGCTTTTATTTAGAGTATGTGATTTGATTTTCATAGAGTCGTAGAATCTCTACAGTGCAGAGAGACACTCGAGCCATCGAGTCTGCATGCACAACATTCACCTTCTATAGAACACAACCAGTGTCTCTCTGGCTGAGCTTTTCCGCAGAGATGGGAGGTGGGTTTGATTCCGACCAACAATTGTAATTTCCACTACTCCTTCGTGAAGTGCTATTTACCATGGCCACAATCCAAAGGTGTGCTGGTTCAATCAATTGGCCATGGTAAATAGCTCCTTAGTCAGGGGGACAAGCTCGGGTAAATGCATGGAGTTATGAGGTAGGGATTGGGTGGGATTGTGGCCTGTGCAGACTCAATGGGCTAAATGATCTCCTTCTGCACTGTAGTATTTTATGATTCTATGAGGGATGGCAGTACAATACAATGGAATGCTTTCAGCTTCTACACTGCTGTAATCTCATTATCCTACTGGGAAAGTTCATTCCAAGAATTCTGAGAGTGCACTGAGTGGAGACTGTGAGTAGCATTTGTAACGTTAGCACCGCAGACTGATCCTGTGACTAACGTATAGGATTGTGAGGAATTTATTCAACAATTGGGAAACTATACCATACCATTTCTGGAATGAGGGAAATGCCACTAATTTAGGAAAAACACTTGGGATGAAAACTTTGAACAAATAAACATTCACTGAACTTAGTGATCCCCATTGGCCACTGATCCACAATCAGTGGTTCTTTAGCTAATCAGAGCTACGTAATGCTGGGTGAACACGGTGAGAATTACTTTTGGCATGCCTGGATTAGAGAAGGGGGGAAAAAAACATTATTCTCACTCCTGTTCACTGTTGAATAGCTTTTATTTAGAGTACATGATTTGATTTTCATAGAGTCGTAGAATCTCTAAAGTGCAGAGAAGGACATTCGACCCATCGAGTCTGCATGCATAACATTCACCTTCTATAGAACACAACCAGCGTCTCTCTGGCTGAGCTTTTCTTATTCTGACCAACTTGGCTTCCGTCAAGAATTGAGAGAGGCACAGTGGCACAGTGATTGCTGCTGCTGCTGCCTCGCAGTGCCAGGGACCTGGGTCCTGATCCTGGCTTAGGTCACTGTCTGTGTTGGGCCTGCATGTTCTCCCCATGTCTGCGTGGATTTTCTTGAGGTGATCTGGTTTCCTCCCTGACTCCAAGGATGTGCAAGTTAAGTTGATTGGCCATGATAATTTGCCTCTTAGTGTCAGGGGGATTAGTAGGGTAAATACGTGGGGCTACAGGGATAGGGGTTGGGCAAGATTGTGCCCATTGATCTTATTTGATTTATTATTGTCACATGTATTAGTATACAGTGAAAAGTATTGTTTCTTGCACGCTATACAAAGCATATCTTTCATAGATAAGGAAAGCATGAAGAATGTAATGTTACAGTCATAGCTAGGATGTAGAGAAAGATGAACTTAATGTGAGGTAGGACCATTTAAATGTCTAATGGCAGCAGTGAGAAAGCTGTTCTTGAATTGGTTGGTACGTGAACTCAGACTTTCGTATCTTTTTCCTGATGGAAGAAGGTAGAAGAGAGAATGTTTGGGTTACATGGGCTCCTTGATTATGCTGGCTGCTTTTCTGAGGCAGTGGGAAGTGTAGACAGAATCAGTGGGTGGAAGGCTGGTTTGTGTGATGGATTGGGTACATTCACAATCCTTTGCAGTTTCTTGCAGAGCAGGAGCTGTGATACAACCTGAAAGAATGTTTTCTATGGTGCATCTGTAAAACTAGGTGTGGAGTGAAGGTGAGAATAGGTTCAGGGTTGTAATGCTTGTCCATCACTACCCTATTCCCACCTACTGCAGTTTGCTGACACCAATTAGGCTCAAGAATAAAGAATCATCTCTTAGGTAAATAGATGCGGAATAGAACAAAGAACAAAACAGCACGGGAAACAGGCCCTTCGGCCCAACAAGCCCGCGCAGCCCCCCGATGTTCCCACCTCTATCCGCGATTCCTGTCTATGTTTATAGATCTATGGATTAAAAAGCAAATTTTAAACAATTTAGGGAGAATTTGTTTTGCCAATTAGCCTAACAGCACATCTTTGCGATGTGGGAGGAAACCGGAGCACCCGGAGAAAACCCATGCAAGCACGGGGAGAATGCGCAAACTCCCACAGACACCGGCCCAAATCCATGTATCTGCACAGCACAGCGATAGTCACTGAGCTGTCGTGTTGCCCATCAAATGGTCCAGGTCAAGTGTACACTAACGACGTGAAGCACTAGGATACTCTCAAAAAAATCCAAGAGCAGCCCTCTCACGACCCATCGCGTGTATGCCCCTTGTTAGACAACAAGGTGGACCAAAGCACCTGTAGGATAAAAACAAGTACATCAATATCATCATCTATTTACACACTTCCCATGGACTCCCAAGGCTCATGATCCCTATTTTAAATCAGTTTTCTATACCCTCCATTCCCATTCTGTTCATGTGCCCATCTAAGTATTTCTTAAATAACTCCAGAGTACCTGCCTCCACCACTTTACTTGGCAGCGCATTCCATACCCCCACCACCCTCTGCGTGAAAAAACTCCCTCTAGCATCCAAATTATACCTTACCCCCCTCACCCTAAGCCCGTGATCCCTCGTGCTATTCGAGTCCATCCTAGGAAAAAGCTTAACTCTGTTTTACTCTATCTATACCCTTCAGGATCTTGTACACCTCTATTAGATCTCCTCTAAGTCTACGTCTTTCTAAGGAAAACAGTCCCAATTTGCCTAATCTCTCCTTGTAACTCAGACCTTCCATACCAGGCAGCATCCTGGTAAACCTCCTCTGCACTCTCTCCAGAGTCTCCACGTCCTTCCGGTAGTAGGGCGACCAGAACTGGACACAGTATTCCAAATGAGGTCTAACCAACATTTTATACAACTGCAACATTAAAGGTCAGCTCTTGTACTCTATACCCCTTCCTATAAAGGCTAGCATACGATATGCTTTCTTCACAACCTTATGAATTGGGTGCTTTGCGCTACACTCCAACTGAGTTCATCTTGTTTTTCCATTGGGCAAACAAGGTGTGTTTTTTGTTTCTGTTTCAGAACACCAGCAATTGTAGATTTTGTGTTTTTTCATTTGGCTGCGATGGGGATGAAGTGAAGGCATTTATAAAGTTAGCAGCACAGGCCTATTATTAAAAAGCACATAGAACTCATAAAATAGAATCTCATAATGCAGAAGGAGTCCATTCAGTCCATTGCGTCTGCACCGACTCTCTTATTCAGGTCCTCGCCCTTCCTGATCTCCGTGCATTTACCATGGCTTATCCATCTAACTTACATGTCTTGGGACACCAAGGATCAATTTGGTATGGCCAATCCATCTGACCTACACACCTTAATGAGCACCTGGAGGAAACCCAACCAGACGTGGGAAGAATGTGTAAACTCCACACAGTAGCTGAAGATGGATTTGGACTAGGGTCCCCGACACTGTCAGGCAACGATGCTAATCACTGGGTTAGCATCTCTTAATGTTGATTTGCGACATGTTGGAAACCGGTAACAATATCTTGTATAATTAAAGCTTTCAGCATACAAATAACTGGCAGAGGCCATGAAATTTGATAAGCCAACGGACATGGGGTGTGTAATGTCTGATTAGCTTGAAACAATGTTTCTGATGGAGGCAGAGTGCAAACTTGGTGGTGTTTGAGCATTTGAATGAACGTAGTGTGCAGCAAGCATTAAACAGGCTCCATGTCATAGAATCCTACAGTGCAGAAAGAGGCCCTTCGGCCCATCGAGTCTGCACCAAACACAATCCCATCCAGGTCCTACCCTCATATCCTACATATTATACTCACTAATCCCTCTAACCTATGCATCTCTGGGCACTAAAGAGCAATTTCTCAGCATGGCCAATCAACCTAACCCGCACATCTTTGAACTGTGGGAGGAAACCATAGTACCCAGAGAAACCCACGCAGACACGAGGAAAATGTGCAAAAACTCCACAAAGACAGTGCCCCGAGCCAGGAATCGAACCCAGCAGCCTGGAGCTGTGAAGTAGCAGTGCTAACTGCCCAAAGTTGAAGCAGGGTTGCAAAATCATGAGACGCTGGGATCATGTAACTTTAAACTGCACTGCTTAAAGCGAGTGCTTCTTGGAGGGACAGTGCTTCCAGGCGGGAGCAGATGCTAGAGACGGTTGCAGCAGACAGTGTGAGCAACAAGAACATTGAATGATGCCACAACAGGGCAACAGCCAGCTCCAAGATTATCCAACATTGAATTGGAGGCATTGGTTGAGGAGGAGAGATGTCCTCTGCTTACAGAAGACGAAGAGGCACACCAGAAAAACTCTTAGAAGGCAGTGTGATCAGATAGCTGTCTAAGTCAATGCCAAGAGTGTAGCCCAAAGGACATGGATGCAGTGTTGCAATGAGTTCAAAAAATGTTACTTTTTTCTATTTGTTCATGGGATGTGAGTATTGCTGAATAGGCCAGAATTTATTGCCCATTCCTAATTGCCTTTTTGAATTGTTCCAGTCCATGTGGTGTAGGTACGCACACAACACAGTTAAGGAAGGAGTTTCAGGTACTTGACTCGGCGACAGTTAAGAAATGATGATATATTTTGAAGTCAGGATGGTGAGTGACTGAGATATGAACTTGAAGGTCGTTGTGTTCCCATTTATCTGCTGCCCTTCTCCTTCTGTGTGGTTGAGGTCATGGGGTTGGAAAGTGCTGTTGAAGGAGCCTTGGTGAGTTCTTGCAGTGCATTTTGTCCATGGTACACACTGCTGTCATTGTGCATTAGTGGGAAGGAGCAGCTGTTTGAGCATGAGATGCCAATCAAACAGGCTGCTTTATTCAAAATGGTCTCAAGCTTCTTGAGTGTTATTGGAACACCCATCCAGGCAAATGGAGGGTAGTCCATCACATTCTCAGGTGCTGGACAAGCTTCGGGGAATCAGAATCATGGTTATTCTAGAGCCTCTGACCTGCTGTTGAGTCATGGTATTTACAGGGTAAGTTCACCCCAAAATACTGTTGTCTAACTAACAGCATCACTAGCCTCTCAACTGTTCAATTCATCACACCTCTATTACTCACATATCAACGATGCCAATTAGTTCGGTCTCAACCTAACATTCATATGCTTAACCACTCCCACTCACATTTCAAACTGGGTGGCATGGTGGTTAGCACTGCTACCTCACAGCGCCAGGAATCCGGGTTCGATTCCCAGCTTGGGTCATTGTCTGTGCGGAGTCTGCATGTTCTTCCTGTGTCTGTGTGGAGTCTGCATGTTCTTCCTGTGTCTGTGTGTGTTTCCTCCCACAGTCTGAAAGATATGTGGATTCGGTGAATTGGTGATGCTAAATTGCCCCTTAGTATCAGGGAGACTAGCTAGAGTAAATGCATGGGGTTATGGGGATAGGGCCTGGATAGGATTGTGATAGGTGCAGACCCATGGGCCAAATGGCCTCCTTCTGCACTGTAGGTCATGAACGTAGCCCAATCCATCATGTGAATCAGCTTTCCCTCCATTGACTCTGTCTACGCTTTCTGCTGCCTCGGAAAAACTGCCAGCATAATTAAGGAACCCACTCATCCTGGACATTCTCTTTTTCACCTTCTTTCATCAGGAAAAAGATACAAAAGTCTGAGGTCACAAACCAATTGACGGAAGAACAGCTTCTTCCATGTTGCCATAAAACTTTTGAATGGACCTACCTTGCACTAAGCTGATATTTCTCTAAACCCTGGCTATGACTATGACTATGACAATAAATGTGTAGAGTATAGGGCTAATGGTAGGGCTCTTAATAGTGTTGAGGAACAGAAGGATCTTGGTGTATGTGTCAATAGATCCCTGAAAGTAGGCAGTCAAGTGGATAAAGTTGTTAAGAAGGCTTAGGGAGTCTTAGCTTTTATTGGTAGGGGGGTTGAATTTAGGAGCCGCAGCATCATGTTGCAACTGTACAAAACTCTAGTGCGGCCGCACTTGGAGTATTGTGTGCAGTTCTGGTCCCCACATTATAAGAAATATGTGGAGGCATTGGAGAGGGTACAGAGGAGGTTTACCAGGATGTTGCCTGGTATGGAGGGCAGGTCCTATGAAGAGAGGTTGAATGATTTGAGGTTGTTTTCGTTAGAAAGGAGGCGGCTAAGAGGGGATCTTATTGAAGCATACAAGATGATTAGAGGTTTAAATAGGGTGGACAGTGATAGCCTTTTTCCTAGGATGGAGAAAGCTAGCACGAGGGGACACAGCTTTAAATTAAGGGGTATGAGTTACAGGATGGATATCAGAGGTATGTTCTTTACTCAAAGAGTGATTAGGGAGTGGAATGCCCTGCCTGCAGCTGTTGTAGATGCGCCAAGTTTGGTGGCGTTTAAGAGGTTAGTTGATAAGTATATGTATGAGAAGGGAATGGTTTAGTTAGGAGGGGCATTGCTTTTTATTTTGGTCGGCACAACATCGAAGGCCGAAGGGCCTGTTCTGTGCTGTATTGTTCTATGTTCTATGTTCTATGACTGTAACTCTACATTCTGCACTCTTTCCTTCTCTACGAATGATTTTCTTTGCCTGTATAACATGCAAGAAACAATATTTTTCATTTAAACTAATACATGTGACAGTAATAAATCAAATCAAAAGGATTCTATGATTCTATGTGTTGGTAGTTGCATTGCCATGCTAAATTCTCCCTCATGCACCCTAGGTGCACACAGTCCACATGTTCTCCATGTCTGTGTAGGTTTCCTCTGGAAACTCCGGTTTCCTCCCACAGTCCGAAAGATGTACTGGTTAGGTGCATTGGCTATGCTAAATTCTCCTTCAGTGTACCTGAACAGGTGCTGGAATGTGGCGACTAGGGGATTTTCATGGTAACTTCATTGCAGTATTAATGTAAGCTTACTTGTGAGTAAATAATAAATAAGCTCATCTGTGGAGGAAACCCACACAGACACAGAGAGAATGTGCAGACTTCACACAGGCTGGAATATGAACCTGGTGCTGTGAGGCAACAGTGCTAACCAGTGTGCCACCCAACAGCAGACTCTTAATTTTAAAAAAAAGAATTCAAATTCTACCATTGCAGGATTCGAACTGGAAGGTTGACTGAGTTTCTTGGATTAATAGTCTAGTGATAATCCCACTGGAATAAGATTGCTCCCCTTGTTGAGCTCCTCAGGTTAGCAGCCAGTGGCTGGCAGGTCTTCAAATAGCCACAGGAGGCGCGTTAACGCGCTTGCGCACTAGCCGGGAGGATCGTCTCCGCCGAGCGGCCGTTGGGTGAGAGGGATGCCGGAGAGAGGCGGCTGAGCGGCCCGGGGAGGAGGGTGAGGAGAATCCGTCCGACTCGCCATGGCCAACGCGCTGCTATGCTGGCGGCAGGAGCGCTCCAAAGAGAAAATGAAGGACGACAATCTGCCGACGGTAACTTCGTTGGAGCAGGTGAGAGAGAACGCGTGCGGGCCAGTGACTGGTGCTGGGGAGTGGTGGGGGGAAGGGAAGCGTTGGCTTCCGGCCCTGCTGTCTTCTGGGAGCTGTAGTCCTTTGGCTGCCGGAACCGCTGTCTGAAGACAGGAAAGGGAACTACAATCCCCAGAATCCCTATCGCCTGTATCCAGTTTCCCCCTGCACATGATGAAGGGCAACAGGTCCCCCCGCCCCCGCCTCACCACTTTGCTTGTAATGTCTTTTTAAGTTTATTTATTAATGTCACAAATAGGCTTGCATTAATATTGCAATGAAGTTACTGTGAAAATATTGGAGTTTACAGTTAACCTATTTGCACCTAGGACTGTAGGTCCCCACCCCTCCACTCTGCACTTGTTTTGTATGCTGAAATCTATTTTTGATTGAATTTTATTTATTATGTATTGGGATACAGATGGCACAGTGATTAACGCTGCTGTCTTACAGTGCCAGGAACCCGGGTTTTACTCCCAGCTTGAGTGACTGTGTGGAGCCTGCAAATTATCCTTGTGTCTGTGTGGGTTTCTTCCTGGTGCTCCAATTTTCTCCCACAGTCTGAAAGGCGTGTTGATTAGGTGCAATTTTCTTCTCAGTGTACCCAAACAGGCACTGTGGCGATTAGGGGATTTTCACAGTAACTCCATTGCAGTGTTAATATGGTCTGGGTGGGATTTTTGTGGGTACAGACTTGAAGACCTGAATGGCCTCCTGCACTGTAGAGTTTCTGTGATTGTAAGAATGTAAGCCCACTGTGACATAAACTTTAAAAGATAGTGATAAGTATTGTTTCTTGTGTGTTATACTCCCAAAATATACCATTCATAGACTACGTAGGGGAGAAAGAAAGGAGAGGGTATAGCTAAGGAAACAGGCCCTTCGGCCTTCCAAGCTATAGTGATGCAGTGACAGCTAGACTTTAGAAAGTAGATTAACACAGTATATGTTAAGTCCATTCAAAAGTCTGATGACAGCAGGAAAGGAACTGTTCTTGAATCAGTACGTAATCTCAAACTTTTATACCTTTTGTCTGATGGAAGAAGGTGGAAGAGAGTATCTCTGGGGTGTGTGGGGTTTTTATTTAAGGACCCACCCTAACTGAAGGGAGTCAGCGAGGTAGCAGGGTAACTGAAATAAAGCTAAAAATGCTGGAAAAATTGAATGAGAGTAACAGAATTAATGTTTTAATAAAGAACACTTTGGAACTTTGCAGAGGAAGAGTCATGGTGAATACGAAACGTTAACGCTATTTCTCTCTCCACTGATGCTGCCAGAACTGCTGAGGTTTTCCAGTGTTTTTTTGTTGTTATTTCAGATGTCCAGCATCTGCTCCATTTTGCTTATATTTTACTAAATGACTGAAGTTAAAATTTGATTTTGGAAGATGGAATGGCAGTCAGCAACAAGTAATTTGAGAAAGGTGTGGCTTTATATGGCTGGCAAAGGTGGAGCAGAATTCTGGATTAACCAACTTCATAAAGAGTGGATGAGCAGAATCTGGTACTTGAGAAATTGATCCTCCCTAATCCTGCAAATATTCATTTAGAATTGACAATACCAGAACTGTGCATGCTGATTATTCATTTAGAACTATTGTACAACCATCAAATATAATGCCTTTCTAGTTTGCAATGTATTAAGGAGCTCATAGACTTATTTACTTCTCTGTCATCTATGATTGAGACTACGTGATCCAATACCTCTGTTGCTTTTCTCCCATTTATATCTGGGCCACATCTCCTTGGAGGATCCCTTCTGACCTTGAATCAATCTCACATTGTCCTCTAGTTTCTTTCTCATGACCCCTTTGAGCTCATCTTGTTCTTGGGGACCACCCCCTGCTCACTTGATGCTATTTCTCCTTAAAATGTTGACCTATTTTAACAATAACTGTATTTATAATGCATCTTTAATCTGTCAGAGACCATTCCAAGGTGATTCACAAGAACGTTTGACACCAGTCCACACGATGAGAAATTGAACAAGATGGATCAAAAGCTTGGTCACAGAGCTAAGTTTTAGAGAATATCTTGATGCTGGAAAATGAGGAGCAAAGCAGAGTAGTGTAGGGAAACCACGTGAGTTGAGGATCCAGGCATTTGAAATTGTGGCCACTGGAGATGGAGCAATTAAAATAGAGAATGCACAAGAGGACAAAATTGGGGGAACACTGATATTGCAGAGGATTATGGGGCTGGTGGAAATAGGGAGAGGCAAGTCACGAATGAACTAAAACAAAAAAGAATTTTTAAAGTAAGAATTTGCTGGAGCCAGGAGGCATTGTATGTCAGCAGGCACAGTGGTGGTAGGTGTGTTTGGAGGTTGCAAGGCAGAACACAGGCAACAGAGATTTGTTTGCTTCAAATTTATGAAGAGTTGGATGTGGGGCATTAGTCAAGAGTATGTTGGAACAGTCACATCAAAAGGTATTGAAATTATGAATGAGGGTTTCAGTAGTAGATGAAGATAGCAGTGAAGTTAATTATGAATACAACTGACTCAAGAGCAGCTTCTTCCCTGCTGCCATCAGACTTTTGAATGGACTCACCTCGCATTAAGTTATATTTCTCTACACCCCAGCTATGATTAAGATCACATTCTGCACTTTCTCCTTTCCTTCTCTATGAATGATATGCTTTGTCTGTATAGCATGCAAGAAACAGTATTTTTCACTGTATGTTAATTACATGTACCAATAAATTAAATCAAACACTTCTCACTATCGCTCTCAAAAGAGATTGGATCAGGAGTAGGCCACAGGGCCTGTTGAACCTGCTTCACCATTCCAGCTGATCTTGGGCTTTAACTCCACTTTTTCACCCATCCCCAAATGCCTTAATTCCCCAAGAGAGAAAAATCTGTAGTTTTAAATGTATTCAACGATGGAGCATCCACAATCCTCTGGAGTAGCAAATTCTAAAGATTCACAGTCCCTTTTTGAAGCAAGTTCTACTTCTTGGTGTGAAATGATTGGACCCTTAATGCTGAGAATGTGGCCCCTGCTTTTTTTGGTTTCCCTGACCAGCAGAAAACAATCTTTTAGCATCAAAACAATCTCTCAGTATCTAACCTAGATGGGTGGGCAAGTAGTAATGCCTGCATTCTGGCAAAGAATTTTTGGAAAAGGGACATGGCTCATTGTTTGCACTCTAAAACCAACGATGGGAAGAATAAAGAAGGATATTCTTGAAGCCACATGTGGGGAAATGAGAGGGCTGGTTCAGGAGGGCTGAGGCCAAGAGGCAATTTCAATACAATCACTTAAATTGAAGGTTTTGTTTGATTTGATTTATTGCTGTCACATGTATTAACATACAGTGAAAAATATTGTTTCTTGTGTGCTATACCATTCATAGGGAAGAAAACAAGAGAGTGCAGAATGTAGTCTTACAGTCATAGCCACAGTGTCGAGAAAGATCAGCTTAATTCAAGGTCAAAAGTCTGACAGCTGCAGGGAAGAAGCTGTTCTTGAGTTGGTTGGTACTGACCTTGGATTTTGGTATCTTTTTTCTGATGGAAGAAGGTGGCAGAAAGTATGTTCAGGGTGAGTAGGGTCTTTAATTATGCTGGCTGCTTTTAAGAGGCAATGGGAAGTGTAGATGGAGTCAATAGCTGGGAGGCTAGTTTGTGTGATGGATTGGGCTACATTCATGACCTTTTCGTAGTTCCTGGTGGTCTTGGGCAGAACAGGAGCCATACCAAGCTGTGATACAATCAGAAAGAATGCTTTCTATGGTGCATCTGTAAAAGTTGGTTTGAGTAGCTGACATGTCAAATTTCTTTTGTCTTCTGAGAAAGTTGAAGTATTGGTGGGCTTTCTTAACTATAATGTCAGCATGGGGGGACCAGGGCAGGTTGTTGATTTGAAGCTCTGGACCCTTTCCACTTCGTCTCCATTGATGTAGACAGGGGCATATTCTCCTTTATGCTTTCTGAAGTCGAGGATAATCTTCCTTTTGTTGACATTGACAATTGCTGCCGCACTTGTTCATCAGATTCTCTATCTCATTCCTGTACTCTAAATCAGCCACTGCAGATTTCACAGCATCTAACAGTTTTAAATTTCCTGGTCTGCCCTCCTGCTCTGCTAAAAAGCATATTGCAACTAATCCTTTAATGGGTGTTCTGCCTTGGTGTTCATTTTGTCTGATTATGCCTGGATGGCATGGTGGTACAGTGGTTAGCATTGCTGCCTCAGTGCCAGGCACCTAGGTTGAGTTCCGACCTCGGGTCATTGTCGGTATGGTGTCTGCATGTTCTCCTTGTGTCTGCATGGGTTTCCTCCGGGTGCTCTGATTTCCTTCCACAGTCTGAAAGACATGCTGGTTAGGTGCATCAGCCATGCCTTCCTCAGTGTACCCATACAGACAACGGAGTGTGGCGACTAGGGGGATTTTCACAGTAACTTCATTACAGTGTTAATGTAAGCCTACTTGTGACAGTAATAAATAAAGCTGTGAAGTGCATTGAGATAATTCAATGCTGAATTCCCTGTTACATTGTTAAATGCTCTCAATATTTTAAAAAGATTTGTTCTGTAGACCACGACATTTGTTTTAAGTGATGATTTAAAGACTTTTTGTTCTTGTAGGCCGTGACATTTTGTGATTTAAAACATAATATAATTTACCATAAAGCAATGAAGACCATAATTGCAAAAGTTAATTAGATTTTGTGGGAAGTTAACCATTTTGATCAGGCAGTTCTCTCACTGTGGAAGAGTGGTCTTGAAGTCAGAAAGGAGATTGGGCGAAGAATCTTTTTCATTTGCAAATAATAAAATTGTGGAATAATGTGCCTTGGAAGCTTATTGAAACCAGTGTTTGCTTCAAGAACACTCTTGCAGTTATGAGATTTGTTTCTGGAGTGAGGGGCGATATGGTTGGTACTAATTTAGTAAAAGGAAATAGGCATAATTGGTCAAGGAAATAACAAGGAGGGCTCCGAATGTATTCCCACTTGTAAAGCAGTTTACTTTAGACTGGCAGTAATTGATCATTGCCCCATATGTGAGAGAAGCACCTCATTGTTGATAATGTCTTTTGGATGTATCAGCTCATGAAAGGATCGAACTTGTTGCAATGCATTCCCTGATAGGGATAGCGCATTTCCACATGTCTACGCACAAGAAGACTCATACCCAAGTGATGTTCAACTCAATCAAATACTGACCTCTGTGGAAGCAGCAGTGCTTCTACCCCTTCAGAAGAGGAAGAAATGTATTGCAAAGGAGGAGGTGGAAATAACACACAAAAGGAATACGTCCTTCCCATTTCTTCTGGAAAAAAAAGACACGGCAGTCAGCACTGTTGTCTCACAGCTCCAAGGACTCGTGTTCAATTCCGGCCTTGAGTGACTATCTGTGTGGAGTTTGTATATTCTCTCAGTATCTGCATGGATTTCCTCCAGTTTCCTCCCACATTCAAAGATTTGATTTATTATTGTCACATATATTGGGATACGTCAAAGTATTGTTTCTTGCGTGCTATACTGACAACTGGAAAGGAGAGAGTGCAGAATGCAGTTTTGCAGTTGCAAAAAAAATGGCACAGTGGTGTGGTCAGCACTGCTGCCTCACAGCTGCAAGAACACGGATTCAATCGGGCCTTGGATGACTGTGGAGTTTGTAGAGAAACTCTACAGTTTCTGTCAAAGTTCAGTTTAATATATGGTAGATCCATTTCAAAGGGAAGAAGCTGTTATTGAGTTGTTTGGTATGTGTTCTCAGACTTTTGTGTATTTTCCCAATGGAAGAAGGTGGAAGAGAGTATGTCTGGGTATTGTGGGATCCTTGATTAAGCTGTCTGCTTTTCTGAGGCAGTGGGAAATGCAGACAGAGTCGATGGATGGGACATTGGTTTGTATGATGGATCGGCTACGTTCACAACCCTATGATCAGGACCACAATAAATTACAGAGCAGCAGCTATATCGAGTTGTGGTACATTTGGAAAGGATGCTTTCTATGGTCCATCTGTAGAAAGTAGAAATTAGAAATTAGAAATTGCTCATAACGGACATGCCCAATTTCCTCAGCCTCTTGAGAAAGTAGAGGCAATGGTGGGCTTTCTTAACTCTAGCATCAGCGTGGAGGGACCAGGACAAGTTGCTGGTACTGTGAACACCTAGAAACTTGAAACTGTTTCTTTTTCATTCCATTTTTGTTGATATAGACATAGTTAGGATTAGTTTCCACTACATTTCTCGGAGTCGACTATCTCCTTTGTTTACTGACATCAAGGGAGGAATTATTGTTGTTGCATCATTTCACCAGATCCTGTCTCTTTCCTGTACTCCATCTCATCATTGTTTGCGATTCATCCCACTACGGTGGTGTCATCAGCAAACTTGAAATTGGAGTTGGTGGAGAATTTCGCCACACATCATGGGTGTATAAGAAGTCTAGTAAAGGATACAGCCTTGTGGGGCAGGTTATTAGATTGGCCATGCTTATTTACCTCTTAGTGTCCCAAGATGTGTTGGTTAGGACGATTAGTGTGGTAATTACATGAGGCTGCAGAAATAGGGCAGGGGGAAAGGGCTTGGGGAAAATACTCTGTCAGAGGGTCGGTGGGCCGAATGATCTCTTCTGCACTGTATGGGTTCTGTGTTCTAAACTTTTTGTTAATGTCACAAGTAGGCTTGTATTAACATTGCAAGTTACTGTGAAAATTCACTAGTCGCCACACACCAGCGCCTGTTTAGCTACACTGAGGGAGAATTTAGCATCTAAGCAGCTTTGGATTTTAGGAGGAAATGAGAGCACCTGGAGGAAACCCATGCAGACACGGGGAGGATGTACAGACTTTGCACAGGCAAGTGATCCATGCTGGGAATCGCACCCAGGTCCTTGGCACTGTGAAGCAGCAGTGTGAACCACTATTTGATTTGCAAAATAGTTCATAGCAGATGTTTGAGAATCACATGGAAAGATCGCTATTTTCATTTGAGTTTGCTCCTCAAACTTCGAGGAGAATGAACAGATATGTTAAGTTTTATAGATTGTGATATGCCAGTCGGCTTTTGAAGCTTTGAAAGGTCCTTCCAAAGTAGGAGTTGATACAAATGCCAGGAGCAAAGTGTGAACCATGGAGATGATGGCTATTCTGAAATGTGAGAAAACACAGAGCACAAGTACTTTGATTCAATGCGCCATATTATTAATCAAACAGTTCAGCAATCACAAAATTGTAAAATAAAGTCACGTTGATTGTCTTTGGAATCCAACGCAAAAGGTTCATTTGGATTCATCCTGAAACACTTTGGCTCTGGCCTCATCATGCAGATCCCACCCTGGGCCAGCTTTGGCAATTTCAGTTTCATAATCATCCCTCCAACACAAGTCATCTTCCTCTCTGTCCATTGAGATGGATATTAATTTTTTTCATTCATTTGTGGGACATGGGCGTCGCTGGCTGGCCAGCATTTATTGTCCATCTGTAGACGTCCTTGAGAAGGTGGTGGTAAGCCGGCTTCTTGAATTGCTGCAGTCCACCTGCTGTGGGTTGACCCACAGTGCTGTTAAGGAGGGAATTCCTGGATTTTGATCCAGCGACTGTGAAGGAAAGGTGATATATTTCCAAGTCAGGATGGTGAATGGCTTGGAAGGGAACTTGTGGGTGGTGATGTTCCCATGTATCTGCTGCCCTTGTCCTTCTGGATGGAAGTGGTTGTGGGTTTGGAAGGTGCTGTCTAGGCATCTTTAGTGAATTGCTGCACTGCGTCTTGTAGTTAGTACGCACTGCTATTACTCTGCGTCAATGGTGTGGGTGTAGCTCTTTGTAGATGTGGTGCCAATCAAGCAGGGCTGCTTTGTCTTGGATGGTATCAAGCCTCTTAATTGTTGTTGGAGCTGCACCCATTCAGGCAAGTGGGGAGTATTCCATCACACTCCTCTCTTGTGCACACTTCTGAATTGTGTATTTGTGATCCTAAAATAAGCAAAATACAGCTGATGCTGGAATCTGGAACAAGAACAAAGAAACACTCAATGGGTCTGGCAGCTTGTATAGGGGGAAAAAAAACAAAGAAACCTGTTTCTGAGCTGAAAAATTAAGGCTGAATGCTAATGTGAAATATAGCTCCAAACGTGCATTTATTAGCTGAAAATGATCTGAGAATTCAGAGTATAGACATAAATATTCATTGAGGCACTGAAAAGTGGGTCATTTTTAACACCCCCAGATTGACTTGCACATTGTGATCAGGCAAAGGTAAAGTTACGTAGTCCCAGATCATCACAGGTTGCTTTCCCCTTTGAGGGGGAGAGCTGACTAGTGTGATTTTAACCTGAGGATCGTCACACATTAGGCGAGGGGCAAGTTTACGAAGTTGGGGCCTTCATGAACAATCTCAGCCAGTGCTGGAATCGAACCCACGCTGTTAGTGTTACTAACCAGTTATCCAGTCAATTGAAAACTAAACTGATCAAAGATGTGCAGATTGGCCACGCTAAATTGGCCCTTAGTATCAGGGGGATTAGCAGAGTAAATGCTTGGATTTATGAGAATTGGTCTGGATGGGATTGTGGTTGGTACATATTCAATAAGCCAGATGGCCTCTTCCTGCACTGTAGAATTCTAAGATCTTCGATATTGCGAGTTAGTGTTGTAAAAGAGAGTATTTTTATTTGAACATGGAGTCCACTTAATTATTTTAAAGGAGATCATATAGAATCATAGAATCCCCACAGTGCAGAAGGAGACCTGTCAAAAATGCACTGACAATCCCACCCAGGGCTTATACCTGTAACCCTGCCAGTCCCCTAACAGTGAGAGGCAATTTAGCATGGCAAATCAACCTAACTCTCACATCTTTGGACTGTGGGAGGAAACTGGAGAACCTGGAGGAAACGCAGGCAGACATGGTGAGAATGTGCAAACTCCACACAGATAGTGACGCGCGGCCTGGCCTGAACTGAACCTGGCTACAAAAGCACAAACTAGTACTGCTTGAAGTATTTTATCCCTTGGGAAAATCTTGCAAGAAATGGGTTAAGTTGTGAGAGAGTATCTCTCTTGATGCATTTCAATTGACAGAAGTGTGAAATGTAAATGTTGATTACCTGGTGCCATTGTTTCTGAAAGCTATTGAACCACCATAAGGTATCTTCAATTAAATTTCTACTTTATACAAATGCCCATTTCTTTATGGAACAATTCCTGCTGCTGATGAAAATGCTTGTTCCTCACCTGTCACTATTGATGAGACAGTATCAATGTTTGCACTGCAGTCTTCCACAAAATATCCTCTTGCTTGTGAAGAACTTAATCTGAAATCAGTACTTGTGGCTCATTGTAAGTTTCCTACCATTCAAAGTGCAGTTCATAGAACGTTCGTAGAATCTCTGTAGAGAAGAAGGAGGCTATTTGGCGCATCGAGAGCAATCCCACCCAGACTCTATCCCTTTAACCCCACCTATTTATCCTATTTACGTATTGGAGCGCTAAGGAGCAATTTAGCATGGCCAATCCACCTAACTGCACATCTTTGGACTGTGGAAAGAAACCAGAGCGTCTGGAGGAAACCCACGCAGAGAAGGTGTAAAATTCAATACAAACAGTCACCCGAGCCCAGAATTGAACCCAGGTCCCTGGCACTGAGGCAGCAGAGCCAACCAGTGCTACCCAGTTGATTAAAGAATTTTGTGGAAATTGTTTGCGGGACAGAAACGCATAGTTTGTTAAATAATTCACTTGAAGAGGGAGGATGCATTATGATGCTCTTACATGACTGTATGTTGCCAAAAAAGCTTAATAGAGAAAAGCTTTTAAATATAGATAGCTACCAACAAATTCAGGAGAAACTCCTTTGTCCAAAGAATGGTAAATGTTGGACTCAACACTACAAAAAGTGAGTAAGTAGAAGTTGGTATGTACTACTTTAAAGTAAGTGTGCATGTACAGCAGGCAGTAAAGAAGGCAAATGGTATGTTGGCCTTCGTAGTAAGAGGATTTAAGGATAGGGATGTTTGCTGAGATTGTATACAGAGTGCTGGTGAGGCCACGCCTGGAACATTGTGTGCAGTTTTGGTGTCCTTATCTCAAGAAGGATGACCTTGTTATAGAGGGCGTACAGCAAAGTTTACCAGGTTGATTCCTGGGTTGGTAGGTCTGTCATATGAGACTAAATTGCTTAGGATTATATTTACTGGAGTTTAGAAGAGTAAGAGGGGGATCTTATAGAAACTTATAAAATTCTAACAGTGTTAGGGTAAATTCAGAAAGAATGTTTCTAATGGTGGGGAGTCCAGAACTATGAGTCATAGTTTGAGGATAAGAGTTAAACTGAGATGAGGAGAAATTTCTTTACCTAGAGGGTAGTGAATGTGTGGAATTCACTACCACAGAAAGTAGTTGGAGCCAAAACATTGAATGATTTCAAGAAGAAATTAGATATAGCTCTTGGGGCTAAAGGGATTGAAGGAGATGGGAGGAAGGGAGCGGAATTAGGATATTGAATTTGATGACCAGCCATGATCAAGATGAGTGGGTTGGAAAAAGAGGGGTGGAAGGGAGGTCCTTGTGGAGCTTAAAAGCCGATAAACCACTTGGGCCAAACAGCTTGATTCTGTGTTGTAAATCCCACCTAACAGTGGGTGGAATACTTCTGCAACGAGGACTGAAGGTTTGTTATTTTGTGACAGTAGTCATGGTGAAACCGTCAAGTGTTCACTATAGTTGTGTCTCTCAAACTGTCAGCAACTTCTGGAATTCCCTCTTTGTGCAGTTAAATGTGGAAACGCAGAAGTTGCCATCAACAAATCTGTCCAAAAAAATCTGGGCCGTGGTTTTAGTTTTAAAAATTCTACCAAGAACAAACAATTATTATCATCTCGGGTTTTGTCGCTGTCAATCGCGGATCAGAATCGTGTCCAAAAGGAATCTTGATTTAAGTTGACATATGCCAAGTGAAATCCTCCTTCCATCAGCTGACAGTTCATTAGGCTCACTAAAGCTTCTTACACAATTATTTTTGATGAACTTGGCATTGCTTTTTGAGTGCGCAGCCGGTGCTCTCACAGTTTTTCAATACTTGGATCCAAATTTGAAGACTGTAAATTTGAGAGACACCTATTCTCCAATATTACTTTTCTCGACAGATGCTCTGAGTCATGCCAGGATGTCTAAAGAGAAATGACAGTTATGTAACTATCCTTTGGGGGAAAAAAAAATCAATGGGACTGCCGTGGTTATTTTGAGAAGATTAGCTGTAGACTGCTAAAGATTGTTGTGCTTTCAAATATGACTCTAATTTTCATGGCAGCAGGCTCATAATTATTTTATGCACTTGGAATATTGAACGACAAAGTTACTTTAAGAACATATATAAACAACATTTGGCAAAAAAAGGTTGATTACTTGCTAATAACATATTTTTCCACATTCAGATCAATTTCTGAGACATCATTGAATCTTTGCAATGCAGAAAGAGGTTGTTCAGCCCATCGAGTCTGCACTGACAACCATGCCACCCAGGCCCCATCCCCATATATTTGCCCCGCTAATTTCTCTAACCCACGTATCCCAGGACACTAAGGGGCAATTTAACAAGGTCAATCCACCTAACCCACACATCTTGGGACTGTGGGAGGAAATCCACACAGACACGGAGTACGTGCAGATTGTGCACAGACAGCGACTCAAGATGGGAATCGAACCCAGGCCCCTGGAGCTGAGACAGCAGTGCTAACTGCTGTGCCCTACTGCCGCATTACTGTGACATTTGGCATGAACTAGTGTCAATCAACAACTACAGAAGCTAACTGGAAGGGCAGGGGGGCACTTGATGCCAGGAGGTGAGGGGTAGTGGCAGAGACATTGCTTGTCAAACTAAAGATTGGAAAGGCTGAAGCCATTTTTCCCACTTCCTAACCACTGAGTCCTTCCCCTCCCTTGAAGCCTTGGTGTTGGATTTGATCCAGAGCTGAGTTACCTGTGCTATGACTCAGGCCCCCTAAGAAAAAACAAAGAGCTTTGGAGGTTAGACAGCCTCTTTGAGGAAAGAAATATTACTTCTGTTTCTCTGCAGCTGCTGCCAGACCTAGCCAGTGTTTGCAGCTGTTTTTATTTGATCTCCAGTATCCACAGTGGTTTCCTTTTTTTTGTTCTGGAGTTGCGAGCCTGGAAGAAACAAACAATTCATTGGCTTCAAATAAAGAAGCCTGCAGATTGCAACTCGATGAATGCAGATTGAATAATTGGAAAACAAAAGCTTGGTTTAAAACATTGTCCATTGGTCTGCATTTGCGTTGTTGCATATGATGGATTTAATGCTATGATACATAGTATTTGTTGTCATGAGGCTATGCACACATTTATTTGGTAGCCGTGATGTGGGATGTAGATGTTGGACTGGGGTGAGCACAGCAAGTTAAAGTCCAACAGGTTTGTTTGGAGTTATGAGCTTTTGGAGTGCTGGATTCACTTGATGAAGGAGCAGCACTCCAAAAGCTCATGATTTTTCCAAATAAACCTGTTGGACTTTAACCTAGTGTTCTGAGAGTTCTGACTGTGTCCACCTTTGTTTGATAATTCATAGAATACATACAGAAGGAAAGACAGTTTGGCCCATCGAGACTGCACCAACAACAATTCCACACAGTCCCTATCCCTGTAACCCCAAATATTTACCTTGCTAATCCCTGACACTAAGGGACAATTTAGCATGGCTAATGCACCTATCCTGTACGTCTTTGGACTGTGGAAGGAAAATGAAGCACCTGGCGGAATCCCACACAGACACAGGGAAAACATGCAAACTCCACACAGACAGTGACCCAAGCTGTGAGTTGAATCCGGATCCCTGGCACTGTGTAGCAGCAGTGCTAACCACTGTGTCATTATGCCACCTGTGTTTCTGTTTGCAAAATACATTTGTTTGGGTGTTAGCATTGGAACAAAAAAGTGAAGAGCTAAGCCTTTGTCATGGGTTCCTTCGCCTTGACTAGAAAACCTGGAGCAAAATGAGGCTTTATCTGGTTGCCTTATATATTTATCATAGAATACTTACAGTGCAGAATGAGGCCATTCAGCCCATTGAGTCTGCACTAACTCTCCAATAGAGCACTTCACCCGGGCCCTATCCCTTTAATCCCTGGTATTTACCCTGCTAATCCCCCTAATTTGGACAATAAGGGATAATTTAGCATGGCCAATCTACCTGATGTGCACATGTTTGGACTGTGGGAAGAAACTGAAACACCAGAGAAAACCCATGCAGACACAGGGAGAACATGCAAACTCAGTGCCTGAGGCCAGAGTTGAACCTGGGTTTGTGGTGTCGTGAGGTAGTAGTGCTAACTATTATGTTGCTCTATCTAATATTGAATTGAAAATGATAAATTTGAAGTGGTCCTGCTTAATGTATGGTTCAAAGGTTAATTAATTTGAATTAAAAGAAGGAAAATTTACAAATAAATTAGCTGAGATTCAAGTCAAAATCCAAGTTGCTGACCTCTTGGAATGGATCTGTTTTGCCAATCAAGAAGGATACTCTTTATAGAACTTTCCATGATGCTTGCTTGTATATTAAAGCAGAGAAAGAGGTTCAAGGTCAGGATGTTGCAGTTTGAGTACTGAGCGACTCTTCAAATATATAACCAATCATCCCGCGAGCCCTATATATGGTATTTTTAACCTTTTAAGCTAAATTATACAACCTTTGGAAGACAATATTATGAATTTTTTTTTTTATTCATTCATGGGACATGGATGTCCCTGGCTGGCCAAGATTTATTGCCCATCCCTAGTTTCCCTTGTTCAGGGGGCAGTTGAGAGTTAACCACATTGTGGATCTGGAGGCCAGACCAGGTAAGGGTGGCAGATTTCCTTCCCTAAAAGACATTAGTGTACCAGATGGGTTTTTCTGTCAATTGGCAGTGGTTTCGTGGTCATCAATAGATCCTGCATTTCATATTTTTATCGAATTCACATTCTACCATCTGTCGTAGTGAATTCGAATGTGTGTCCCCAGAACACATTGAGTTTCTCGATTAATAGTTTAGTGATAATACCACTAGGCCACTGTTTCCCCTTACTGATTACATGACATTCATAGAGTCATAGAGGTTTACAGCATGGAATAAAGCCCTTCAGCCCAACTTGTCTATGCCGCACTTTTTTTTTTTAAACCCTGAAGCTAGTCCCAATTGCTTGCATTTGGTCCATATCCCTCTACACCTATCTTACTCGTGTAACACTCTAAATGCTTTTTAAAAGACAAAATTGTACCCACCTCTAATACTACTACTATCTCTGGCAGCTTGTTCCAGACACTCATCATCCTTTGCGTGGAAAAAAATTACCCCTCTGGACCCTTTTGTATTTTCCCCTCTCAATTTAAACCTCCAGTTTTAGACTCCCCGACCTTTGTGAAAAGATATTGACTAGCTGATCTATGCCCCTCATTATTTTATAGACCTCTAGAAGATCACTCCTCAGCCTTTACACTCCAGAGAAAAATGTCCCAGTCTATAGAGCTTTTCCTTATAACTCAAACCATCAAGTCCTGGTAGCATCCTGGTCTATCTTTTCTGCACTCTTTAAAGTTTAATAATATCCTTTCTATAATGGGGTGAACAAATCTATACACATTATTCCAGGTATGGCCTTACCAATGTCTAGTATAACTTCAACATGATGATGATAATGAGAAATAGTTTTTAAGTAACTAAGCTGTATGCTGTGTTTGCTTCTGTATATTACAGCTGACAACAAAATTGCATTTGGGGTTTTTAACCTTTGTGTTGCATGAGCGCAAAGAGTAGAAGCAAGAGTAGACTACCAGGCCCTTTTAAGTTTGGTCAATCAGCATGATCTTTGAAGGATGGCATGGTAGCATAGTAGTTAGCACTGCTGTCTCAAATTGCCAGGAACCCAGGTTCAATTCCTGGCTTGGGTCATTGTGTGGAGTTTGCATGTTCTCCCTGTGTCTGTGTGGATTTCCTCCAGATGCTCCAGTTTCCTGCCACAATCCAAAGATGTGCAGGTTAGGTGGATTGTCCATGATACGTTGCACCTTAGTGTCAGGGAGACTAGCTAGGGTAAATTCATGGAGTTATGGGAATAGAGCCTGGATGGGATTATGGTTGGCGCAGATTTGATAGGCCGAATGGCCTATTTCTGCACTGTGGGATTTTATGATTCTATAAAACCTGGACATAGTTGGGTATGCAGTCAAGAGGATAAGAGTTTTATGAATTTCTCTGTAACATGGTAATCAATATATTTCACACTGAATTATTAAGTTTCACTTTGTAGGAAAGTTCATAATTCACAGGTTTACATGCACATTTCCTTTTGCAGTAAATATTAGGAAGAAGCTTATCAACTCATCAGCATAAAATAAATAGGCATTCATTTCTCCCGTTTTTATTTGTGCTTTCCACAAGAGCAGGCACTGTCATGCTGGTGACTATATTTATACCGCAGTGCTTGTTTTGTGTGGTGCATTTTATGTATTGCAATTGCAATAGCAATGAAGGATCTTTCATAACTGATGTGTTTGAAACTGTCATCAAACCAGCTGATGACATGGAAAGTAATGTGTTTTTTTTTATGGAGAATTTTCTTTATAAAAGAGTCCATTCAAACTCTTTTGAATTGTCAGAGTCAAAATAGGGGGAGGGGAGAAAAAAGTTACCCTTTTCACCAATCTCTGGTAATCTTCTGTTTGTTTTGTAAATACGATAATTATAAACATGTTCATGTATGTTGGCGATAATTTTTTTTTTTATGTTGAGGCATAGCACATAGCAAGTTGAACCATTTGTTCTATTTGGCTGTCCTTTTAGACTAGTGTCTTTAAACAACTTCATGGGAAAAATATCCTGCAACTTGGAACTTATGAATTGATGCATTCTAATGATGAGAATTTTATTTATTAGGTAAGGTTTTAAATGGTTTAAGGTTCCAAATGTTAACAAACAACCTCTGTTTGAAAACAGTTGATTCATGATATTGTAACGTTTCCTTTTTGCTGGATAAATCATACAGTGCAGAAAAAGGCCATTCAGCCCATCACATCTGCACTGATCACGATCCCACCCAGGCCCTATTCCCATAACCCCATGCATTTGCCTTAGCTAGCCCCCCTGATACTAAGAGGCAATTTAGCATGGCCAACTCAACCTAACCCACACATCTTTTGATTTTGGAAGAAAAGCGGAGCACCTGGAGGAAACCCACACAGACACAGAGAGCATGTGCGAACATACAGCTACTCAAGCCAGGAATTGAACCCAGGTCCCTGTAAGGCAGCAGTGCTAACCACTGTGCCAGCTTGCTGCCCAAATATTCATTTTCATTTTGATATTGATGTTGTAATAGTCATGAAAAAACTTAAGAATACAAATTATGTGTACGTGACAGAACACTTTGACTCTTGCGAGTCTTAACCTTTCAAAAGGAAAGCGTAGCAGAGCCAGAAATTGAAGTTTAATTGTAATATTACTGAAGGCGAACATTACCAATTAGCTCAGAGAGTCTGGCACAGAATTATACTGAATAATGAGAATTACAACATCATGATTTACATTGAGATGAGAGTCCACATAGAATCTTTGTTTTTAATAGAATCATGATGATTTTTTCTGATCTTTGCTGTATAAATTAACACAGCAATGAAAGTGAGAAGGGCATTAATATCTGCACTTAGCTTTGCCACATATTGGCATGAATTTGGGGCAAAGTCTATACGAAATTGAACAGTATGCAGGAGCATGTAGTGAAATGAGTTGAAACAAATATTGTTTCTACTAAGTACCTAATGACTTTGGGCCTTAAAACTAATAAATGATCCAAATTACACTATTAATCTTACAGCTTTAACAATGGTGTCATCAAAATTCCAGAAAACTTGTACTTCTTGAAAATTGAAATACTTCATGTCATGTTCAGCTTGCTGCAGATGTCAATTCTCCTGCAGAAGTGATGGAAGAAGATGGGCAATAATTGCACTGCTGCTTCACAGCGCCAGGGACCTGGGTTCGATTTCCAACTTGGGTCACTGTCTGTGTGGAATTTGCAAGTTCTCCCCTTGTCTGCATGAGTTTCCTGTGGGTGCTCTCGTTTCCTTCCATAGTCCAAAGGCGTGCTGGTTAGGTGCTTTGGCCATGCCAAATTCTCCTGTAGTGTACCTGAGCAGGCACTGGAGTGTAGTGACTAGGGGACTTTCACACTAACTTCACTGCACTGTTAATGTAAGCCTACTTGTAACTAATAAATAAACTTTACCTTTATTTTTTACTTTACATCCATTAGTCTTGGGAGTTTTCAAAGCTGCAAGTGTTACTAGAGTGTAGTGTTGCTGAACATAGATGGACAGGAATTGTGCCTTTTTTCTCCTGATTACTTTGCAAGTTTCCTTCTGTCTCCTATGCACCCATGTTTGGAATAAAAAAAAACTGTGCACATGCACACACGTGCCTACATAAAATAGTTAAGTCTGGGGGTAACAGACATGGGTAGAGCTTTCAGCAAAAGAGCTAAAGTAGGGGCAGAGGAGTTGGGCAAACTTAGGAAGGTGAAAATAGTTGTTTTCTAAAAGCTATTCTAATACCCTTTTGGGGAGGTAATTTGACATCTTTACCTGGTCTAGCCTATGTGATTCCAAATCCACAATAATGGGGTTGACTCTAAATAACTGAAAATGGCAAGCAAGCCACTCAATTCAAGGTAGTTAGGAGTCAGCAACTATTGCTGGCCTAATCAACACCCACATCCACCACGAATAAAATATATGGATAAAACATATACAGATGCACATACTCAAACCCACATACAGGTGCATATGTGTATATTCACACACGGATATAGGCACAGTCTTGCATGTGCATCCTCACTCAAATGCATGCACGTGGATAGGTGCAGTTGCCAAGATGTACACATGGGCTCACACATGCACCAAGTCATTCAGATACACATATCCACACATATATTAGTCAGACATGTACAAATGAATGAACACATTAATTAATACACTATAAACACACGTGCACACAAACACATGAATAAATGCACCTGACTCTGTCAAAAGTGAGGCTGGTGTTGGGTCCGTTCATTCATTTGAAAAAACAAGAGGATAGCCCTGGTATGAGTTTTAAAATGCCTTTTTTTTTAATTGAAATAAACTTAAAGAATTAACATGTCAGAAATGAAAAAAGTGAACTGAACTTGAACTAAACACACACTCTAAACCCAAAATATATTTCAACCCTTATCTCATTATTGAAAGTGTTTCTTGCGTACAGTCTCTGTCTAGAAAAACAATCCTTGTGGCCGCTGTTATGGGAAACTGTTGTTTTCCTGCATTGTTTACCCTTCAGGAATGCAGTCAATTTTTAGCTAACTCGTCATGCCTTCCTGATTCTCCATGTAGTTGAGTTAGCTACAATTGTTCAGCTTCGCAGAGTCAGTTAACCCTGACAGTTTAGCATTTAAATGTACCTATGCACAGGCAGTAATATTTTAAAATGAAGTCTTTGTACAGACTGAAGCGAACAGGGCCATCCCTCAGCTAGCATTTGTTGCCCATTCCTCATTGCTCTTGAATGGAGTGGCTTGCTTGGCAAAGGCATCTCCTCATCCTTCTTGACTTATCTGCACCTTTGACACAGTTAACCACTCCACTCACCCCCAACATCTCTCCACTGTCATCTAGCTGAGAGGAACTGTACCCACCTTGTTCCATTCTTATTTATCTAATCATAGTAAGAAAATCTCCTGCAAAATCTTTTCTTCCTGCTCCTGATCTTCTACTTCTGATGTCTTCAATGGATCTATCCTTGGACTCCCCCAAATCTTGAACTGCAGTGAGCTCCTTGATGACATAATCTGACCACACACCATAGTGACAAGAGCCAACTTCTATGTAGCCATCACCTCTCTCAATTCCCTGCACTGCCCTGAGTTGTCAGACTGCTTATCTGACATTTAGAACTGGATGAACACAAATGTTTTCCAGTTAAATATTCATAAGGCATTGATTTAATTCCCACCACAGTCTCTTGCTATCTCACCACTGACTGCATCCGTCTCCTTGGCATGTTTTGGGCTGAATCTTAGTGTTGTATTTGGCCCCGAGATGAACTTTCAGCTATATATCTACGCTGTCACTATGGTGCCCTATTTCCACCTTGTACACCTGCCTGTCTGCACCCCTGCCTCAGCTCTGCTGCTGAAAGCCCTAGTAAGAAGTCTCTCAACATCAGGTTAAAGCCTTAACCATCTGTGTTAGCTCCAGGCTGGACTATTCCACCACACTCCTAGCCTCCTTAAATTTGAGATCATCCAATGTCCATGTCCTAACTCGCCCAACACCCTTGTGCTTCCTGATCCAAGCAGAATCTCGGTTCCCCACTTGAAAATTCTCAACCTTATTTTAGAATTCTTTCATGACCTTACCCCTCCCTATCTCTAACTTCTCCCTGTCCCACAATCCTCTGAGATACTTGCCTTCCTCTAATCCTGGCCTCTTGAGGATCTCGAATTCCTTATTAACCGCTTTCTCAATCTGTTCCATGACCTTCATTGATTTGAGCGTGCATTCCCTAAGCTCCCTCTGCTCCTGTGTCCCTTTAGAATTGTATTCTTTCTTTTTTGTTGCTTCTCTACATTCTTCCTCATAAATATGTTATTTCACACTTCTCTGCATTAAAGTTTATCTATCAGATGTCTTTCCATTCCACTAACCTGTCACTGTTTGGTTTGATTTACTATTGTCACGTATATTAGTATACAATGAAAAGTAATGTTTCCTACATGCTATATAGACAAAGCATACCATTCATAGAGAAGGAAAGGAGACAGTGCAGAATGTAGTGTTACAGTCACAGCTACAGTGTAGAGAAAGATCAATTTAATGCGAGGTAAGTCCATTCAAAAGTCTAATGGCAGCAAGGAAGAAGCTGTTCTTGAGTCAGTTGGTACATGATCTCAGACTTTTGCATCTTTTTCCTGATGGAAGAAGGTGGAAGAGAGAATGTATGAGGTGTGTGGGATTGTTGATTATGCTGACTGCTTTTCTGAGGCAACGGGAAGTGTAGATAGAGACAGTGGATGGAAGGCTGGTTTGCGTGATGGACTGGGCGACATTCACAACCTTTTGTAATTTCTTGTGCTCTTGGGCAGAGCAGGAGCTGTACCAAGCTGTGATACAACCAGAAAGAATGCTTTCTATGGTGCATCTGTAAAAGTTGGTGAGAGTTTGTGGAAAATGAGTGTGACCAGACAGTGTGTCTGACTGTTTTGTCATATTCTGATCTTCAGGATGCATCATTTCAGTTTTTTAAGAGAAGAGGTCTCAGCAGCGGCATGATGGCCCAGTGGTTAACACTGCTGTTTCACAGCACCAGGACCCTGATTCAGTTCTGGCTTTGGGCGACTTGGGTGGGTGGAGTTTGCATATTCTCCCCATGTTTGCATGGGTTTCTACTGGAGGCTCTGGTTTCCTTTTACAGTCCAGAGATGTTTGGGTTAGGTGGATTAGCCATGCTAAATTGCCACTCGGTGTCGGGGGGATTGGAGGGTAAGTACAGAGTTAGGGCTTGAGTGGGATCATTGTTGGTACAATGGCTGAATGGCCTCCTCTTACACTGTAGGGATTCAATTCTATTCATGAACTTTTTAAAAAAAACCATTTTTTAAAATGATATTTTAGTTTGAATATTGGTCCTCCCTAAAATGTTTGTAGGCTTTCTTCCTGTTGGAAAATAACATATTATTAATTGTCTCAGTGGGTTTGAGCCTATGGCCTATCCCACTAAATGTTATCTTCAGAGATATTGCTTTCTGAATTATTCCCCTTCGTGACCAATTATGATGTTTATTATTACCTGTACCAAGGCAGCCAATCCTCATACATATTTGATTATGTGTGACAGCTAATCCTTTGCAGATTTGTCAAGGTTTTTGCTGATCTCTTAAAGAATAGGCCTTCTGAGGCAATGCTTCTGAAACTATTCCTACACATCATCTTGAATTGACAGGGGGAAAGCTTGCTGGCTTTAATATGCCTGGAATAGCTGCTTTGAGAAAAGCGAGTGTTTTGCTTGCAAGCAAGCTATGTATTCTTGATAGTACATCCTTTTAAGTGGGATTCAGAAGGTTAGGTTATCTACTGTGTAGACTGCTTACTCACAGCAGCACGTTGGCAAAGTGGTTAGCACTGTTATCTCTCAAGTCAGGGATCCAGGTTCAAGTCTGGTCTTGGGTGACTCTGTCTATATGGAGTTTGCATGTTTTCCCTGTGTCTGCGTGGGTTTCCTCTGGTTTCCTCCTACACTTCAAGCACGTGCAGATTAGGTTGATTAGTCATGCTAAATTGCCCTTTCATGTTGGGGGACTTAGCAAGCTAAATATGCTGGGTTATGGGGATAGGGCCTGGGTGGGATTGTTGTCAGTGCAGACTAGATGGGTTGAATGGCCTCTTTGCACTACAGGGATTCTATGTTTAGTAAATGTTCTCTCCTCCTGTTATCCTGGAGTGGTGCTAAGATAGAGGAATTCGGTTTTTCAAAGCGATTCTACTTTTTTTGAATGCAATCATAATCGTAATAAAAATATGTCGAACTTAACCTTTTCCTTTCTGTTTCCATAAACAGAAGACAGTAGAACAAAATGTGGAAGAGGCGTACGATGCTTTTAGAATTGGTCAGAGTATGCTGCAGTAAGTACATGAATTGAAACCACAAAAACTCTATAATTGTCCAGTATGTTCAGGAGGCTGTTCACGGCTGTGCAGTGAATTAATCTTTAACGTGAAACTTAACTCCACGTCTTCATCAGCTTGCCATTCAACTAACCTTGGATATGCTTGCAACACTTAAAGTGAAATATTTTCATTACTGTACAGTGTAGTTAATAATATCTGATATGTGGCATCAGCTGGATTTGAGCAGCTTAACACTGTATAACGTGAAAATTATAATATTGGCTTCAGTAGGTAATCACTGTGTATTTAGTGTCAGACTGCCTGTTAGTAATCCTGATGTACTAATTCTTTCCCAACCTGAATACAGGCTTTACATGAATTTTCTGTGCACTGTAGTAAATAACTGATGCTGGTGTACCTAACATTTCTTCAATATAATATCGCAGTCATTGTGCTTTTTCCTGGCCTGGAGGTTGAAATTTCTGTGAAACTTGTTTCTAAACTAAATTTTGGTGGTTGTGGAATGACGGAGAGTGCTGACTTTGTGAAATACTTGAAAGAATTTCTGCTGTATCTTTTACTTAGCCCTGTGTCAAAATTATTTGAAACTCAGCTCGAAAATAATTTAGCTTCGTCAGTAGCGGGTGAAGGGAATCCAGGTTTGATTCCAGTTTGGGGACTGTTTGTGCAGAGACTGTATGTTCTATGTGGGTTTCCTCCCACAGTGCAAAAGATGTGGAGGTACTGTCACTGGGCTGTGGTAGGCAGATTAAGAAGTCTCTCAACACCAGGTTAAAGTCCAACAGGTTTATTTGGAATCACGAGCTTTCAGAGCACTGTTCTTTTATTAGGTGAATGGAGGCAGGTTCACAAAAATGACATATATAGGCAAAAACACAATTGCAAGATAATTAGAGGTTGGAATGCAAGTCTTTATGAATACAAGCAGTGTGCATGGACAGAGAGATAATCACAGATTAAAGGAGTGTGAATTGTCTCAAGCTAGGACAGTTAGTAGGATTTTGCAAACCCAGGGTAGTGTGGTGGGGATTACAAGTAATGTGACATGAAATCAAGAGCCAGGTTGAGGCCGCCTAGGTTGAGGAGTCAAAAGGACATGCGGGTTAGGTGCATTGGTCATGCTAAATTCTCCCTCGGTGTACCCGAATAGCTGCCAGAGTGTGGCAACTTAGGGGATTTTCAAAGTAACTTCATTGCAGTATTAATGTTAGCCTGCTTGTGAGGCTAATAAATAAATCAAGAGTAGAAAAATGTTCTTAGTGAGGATATTTTGCCAGGTTCTCAGTGCTTGATTATTAATTTAGTGAGCTGATAACATTGTTCCAAATTTTTGTGAAAATTCTTTCATAAAGATGTTTTCATTGCTATGTGCACCAACATGGATTAAGAATGAAATTCAGTACAGCAGCTCTCTGAGCAGTGTGAATATGTTAAGAGACAACTTAAGCTTCTCTGATTATCCTCTGTAGATAATGCTACTTACATTTGGCCCTAAATACTGCTCTCTGTGCTGTCTCTGTTGCATCTCTGCCCCTCTTTTAAGTGCAGAGCTCAGAATTGCAAACGCTACTCCAATTGTTATCCAAAACCTCAGCAAATCCTTGTAGATATAAACTCCTGTGTCTAGGCAATTTATCCCCTCATTTTACTTGCATTTTTAGCTGCTCCTCCACGTTGAAATTAACATGTCTATTATCACACTAGTATCCGTTTTGAAGCATAGAACATAGAACATTACAGCACAGAACAGGCCCTTCGGCCTTCGATGTTGTGCCGACCAAAATAAAAAGCAATGCCCCTCCAAACTAAACCATTCCCTTCTCTTCCATATACTTATCAATTAACCTCTTAAACGCCACCAAACTTGGCGCATCTACAACAGCTGCAGGCAGGGCATTCCACTCCCTAATCACTCTTTGAGTAAAGAACCTACCTCTGATATCCGTCCTATAACTCATACCCCTTAATTTAGAGCTGTGTCCCCTCGTGCTAGCTTTCTCCATCCTAGGAAAAAGGCTATCACTGTCCACCCTATCTAAACCTCTAATCATCTTATATGCTTCAATAAGATCCCCTCTTAGCCGCCTCCTTTCTAACGAAAACAACCTCAAATCCTTCAGCCTCTCTTCGTAGGACCTGCCCTCCATACCAGGCAACATCCTGGTAAACCTCCTCTGTACCCTCTCCAATGCCTCCACATCTTTCTTATAATGTGGGGACCAGAACTGCACACAATACTCCAAGTGCGGCCGCACTAGAGTTTTGTACAGTTGCAACATGATGCTGCGGCTCCTAAATTCAATCCCCCTACCAATAAAAGCTAAGACTCCATATGCCTTCTTAACAACTTTATCCACTTGACTGCCTACTTTCAGGGATCTATTGACACATACACCAAGATCCTTCTGTTCCTCAACACTATTAAGAGCCCTACCATTAGCCCTATACTCTACACATTTATTGTTCCTGCCAAAGTGCATTACCTCACACTTTTCCACATTAAACTCCATTTGCCACCTCTCGGCCCAGCTCTGCAACTTGTCCAAGTCACTCTGCAAACTATAACACCCCTCTTCACTATCTACCACTCCACCGACTTTAGTGTCATCTGCAAATTTACTGATCCATCCCTCAATACCCTCATCCAGATCATTTATAAAAATTACAAACAGCAGGGGCCCCAAAACAGACCCCTGAGGCACACCACTTGTCACCGAACTCCACGATGAATATCTCCCATCAACCACCACCCTCTGTCTTCTATCTGCCAGCCAATTCCTAATCCAATTAGCTAAATCACCCTCTATTCCACACATCTGCATTTTCTGTAGAAGTCTTCCATGGGCCACCTTATCAAACGCCTTACTAAAGTCCATATATACTACATCAACCGCCTTACCCCCATCCACCTCTTTGGTCACTTTCTCAAAAAACTCAATGAGGTTAGTAAGGCATGACCTACCCTTCACGAAACCATGCTGACTATCCCCAATCAATTCATTTCTCTCTAAATAACTATAAATCCTATCCCTAATAATTCTCTCCAATACCTTGCCCACAACAGAAGTAAGACTCACTGGCCTATAATTCCCTGAAGGTCTCTCTTCCCCTTCTTAAACAATGGGACCACATTCGCTATCCTCCAGTCCTCCGGAACCACACCCGTAACCAACGAGGACCTGAAGATCAGAGCCAGAGGCTCTGCAATCTCCTCTCTTGCCTCCCAGAGAATCCTAGGGTAAATCCCGTCCGGCCCAGGGGACTTATCCAACTTCAAACCCTCGAGAATTTCTAGCACATCCTCCCTATCTACTACAATACTTCCCAATTTGCAACCCTGTACCTCAGTGTTCTCCATAGCTACATTTCCAGCACTCTGCGTGAATACCGAAGAGAAATATTTATTCAGTGCCTCACCAATCTCTTCAGGCTCCACGCACAACTTCCCACTGCTGTCTATGACTGGCCCTAATCTTGCCCTAACCAATCTTCTATTCTTAACATATCGAAAGACAATCTCAGATGCTTATAAGTCCTTCACTTTATTTTTCTGATATCCAGTATTTGAGGATTAAATTTGTGTCAGTCTTGGCTCAGTGCTAACACTCCGGTCTCTTCATTCAGTTAGTCAAAGCTTCAAGCCAATTAAAACAGGATTTATTTGAACTAAGATTTATGGGGTTCACTTATTTGCAATAACTCCCCAATTATAAATCACACTGAGTTCCACAGACTTCACCACATGGCAAGGGAGAATTCAGAAAATTTATTATTAAGAAGATAACAATTCAGAAAGTTATAAAGCAGTGCTTATTAATAGTAAGAGGAGGAAGCTGAACTTTTAGCAATTGAACAGACTTCTCATACCCTTCTCAGGCAGGGTTGAGGAGTGAAGCCTCCAAAAATGTGAATAACATGTTAAACAACCCCTCTCCTTAAGACCCTTTTTTTTATATCTTAAAAATTACCTTACAATATTATCCACCTTTATGGATAACATTGGAATAGTTTAAGTTAGAGGGTCATTAGATTGGTTCCACTGGTTGGTGCAACGTCGAGGGCCGAAAGGCCTGTACTGTGCTGTTATGTTCTATGTCCTATGTTCGATGTCCACTTAAAAAAAAAAAAAATTTTCAGCACAGTAACAGGTCTTTTGGCCTTCCAAGCTTCACCGACATGCTGTCCATCTGAACTAAAGCCCCCTATCTTCCAGGGTCCATATCCCTCTGTTCCCATCTTATTCATGTGTTTGTTGAGGTGCCCCTTAAAAATCAAAACCAACTGTTGGAAAACAGCCTGTCTATAAATTCATCAAGAATTGTTTACAGCTAATTACACATGTTGTCTTAGCCTGAGAAGCCATTGTCTTAAAGTTAAGGTGAGAGATATTGCTTAACTGTATGTCATTGAGACATTTTGAATAAAAAACCTGTTCATTCCTTCAGTCAAGGTTAACAAAAAGTCTAACAAAGTTCATGTTATCTTTTTAGCCCATCTTAAAATTCTCATGACATTTTAAGAGTTCAAATTAAATCGTGTTAATTGTATAATTTATTTATAATGATAAAAGTTATAAATATTTTGTTACAAGTTACTTTACCAGCCTTCCTAACACATCTATTAATGAATTACTTTTCTTTATTTGTCTCATAATTAAGGCTGTCCATTTAACTAATCCATTTAGTTTCTAATAATGCAGGTTTAGCTTTTTTTTTTAAAATGGCCTTTATCAATTTAGTAGAAAATTCTAAATAATAAGCTGATAGGCACACTAAACGGGCGACACGATGGCACAGTGGTTAGCACTGCTGCCTCACAGCACCAGGGACCCAGATTTGATCTCCAGCTTGGGTCACAGAGTGTGTGGAGTCTGCATGTTCTCTACTTGTCTGTGTGGGTTTCCTCCCGGTGTTCCAGTTTCCTCCCAGAGTCCGAAAGACATCCTGATTAGATGCACTGGCCATGCTAAATTCTCCCTCAGTGTACCCAACTAGGGGGTTTTCACAGTGACTTCATTGCAGCATTAATGTAAGCCTACTCGTGACAGTAGTAAATAAACTTTAACGATTGATTTTTGATGCTATCAATAAGTCTTGCACCAGCACACAATTCTGTATCGTCAGCAAACTTGCTGAAAGTTGCTTCAGTGCCTTTATCAGAATGTTATTATAGAAAGCAAAAATAATGATCCTAACACGCAACCTGGCTGGACTCCACTGTGAAGTCTCCACACAATTGCCACCGCTAATAACAACCCCCTACCCTCAAGAACATAATTAATTTCCTCTACACAGAAATTAATCATACATCTTGTGTCAAACTTTGAATGAGGGGATGGTTTTTGTGTGAGTTCTTTGGTCCTCTTATCCACTCATCTCTGCCTCCCACAAATCCAGCACTTGAGCCAGGCTCAGTCATGCTAGGTATAATCCACGAGAGTGACACAGAAAACAAGGTCCATTAGGTACCAAAATGCCCAGTGCATTACACAAATATTCAAACTTTCCAATTTGCTTTACAGTATTTTAAAAGTTTATTTATTTGTCACAAGTAAGATTTGCATCAACACTGCAATGAAGTTACTGTGAAATTCCACTAGTAGCCACATTCTGGTACCTGTTTGGGTCAGTACCCCTGACCAGCATGTCTCCTGGATTGTGGGAGGAAACTGGAGCACCCTGAGGAAACCTACGTAGACACGGGGAGACCGTGCAAACTCCACACAGTGGAGCCGGGAATCGAACCTGGGTCTCTGGTGCTGTGTGATAGCAGTACGAACCACAGTGCCACTCTGCCACCCCAAATATTCATCCTAATCATCCATTTTGGAGTTTTTCACTCATTTTTGCAACCTTTTGAAATGTGGAGTAAATTAATGCATTATTGTTTGTTTTGTACAGCGAGAGAATTATTTCTTCCTGGAAGTGACGAAGTAGTATTTCAGTTATGCTATCTTCAGCTTTGCGTGCCTAATTCAAAATGAGTCAATTTATTGTTCTGAGTTGTCTCTTTTTTTTATAAAAAGTGTTACCCAGCGATAACATTTCTTGAGATAGTCCTGATGCTATAGGATCGTCCAAGGCAATACTCAAAGCTTTTAACTAACCAGAATGTGAATGCGGGTTTTAATCCCACTGTGGTGATTTAGACTTTGTTATCTTGTAACGATCTTGGAGTGTGGAATGTATCTGGTTGTTTTAGAGGAAGTACAGTTCTTGTTGATTCCACGTGGCGTGCCAGTGAGAAATGGGGTCAAGTCTGTTCATAAAGTTTTTCAGCAGATGGAGGCAAAGAGGCAATTTGCTTGTGTTTTTTTTGTTCTACTCCAGTCTCTTTCGTCATTAATGTTACAAATGTACTTTTGCTTTTAGTGTTAACAGCTTGGCTTTAGATGAGCCTGGAATTGTTGTAAAGTTTTCTGTTTTCCACGTTGTCATCAGAAGATATATTTCTATGCACAGAGTGAACATTTTAGCTTTTTTATGTTAAACCTTTTTCTTAATCCTCCTCTTAATAGACCTAGGGGCTTTCTCTTTATCCTGGGCTAAACTATAATTTGTAGATTTTCAGATATGAATGTTGATGTAACATGCACAAAAGGGAATGATTTCACTGGCACAAAGCTTAGCTTTATATTTTTGTCAGAGTCCCTTGATAATTTAGCAAATTTCTTAACTGAGACTAAAATTGCCTCCAGTTTGATTTCCCAGTTTTGAGTTACATTACTAAGGATTAGCCAACTAGCTAGCAACACCATTCCAAATACACCAGAGCCCTAAAAGTAGAAGTTTGTTTATTAGTCACAAGTAAGGCTTATATTAACACAGCAGTGAAGTTACTATAAAACTTTCCTTGTTGCCAGACTCTGGCATCTGTTTGGGCCAGTGTACCTGTACCAACACGTCTTTCGGATTGTGGGAGGAAACTGGAACACCTGAGGAGACCCACGCAGACAAGGGGAGAATGTACAAACCCACACAGACAGTGACCCAAGGTGGGAAACGAGCCCAGGTCCTGTGCGCCATGAGGCAGCAGTGCTCACCACCATGCTGCCACCCTCTCTCTCTCTCTCTCTCTCTCTCTCTCGCTCTCTTCCCCCTCCCCCCCCACCACCACCAAATTCTAAGATCAGCCCTGAGATTCAGGAAATAGAGAGAGCTTTGATTCACTTGATCGCTCTTTTTTAATAACTTTTTACAGTGGTATGATGATCATCTGAACTCAAGATCAAGTTGGGGTGTAATGCCACTCGCAGTTTATTAGACCACCAGCGTTGATTATCGAAACCAAAGCATGAATGATGGCCACTGGAGGAAAGGATCACAGGACAGTGGTACCTGTGCATTTGCTCACTAATGAGGATTCCTTGCCTCTAAATTTGAAGTTTATTTATTAGTGTCACAAGTAGGCTTATATTAACATAACAATGAAGTTACTGTGAAAATCCTCTAGTCACCACGTTCCAGCGCTTGTTCAGGAATCATAAAATCCCTACAGTACAGAAGGAGGCCACTTGGCCCATCGAGTCTGTACCGATCACAATCCCACCCAGTTCCTTTCCACATAACCCCACACGTTTATAGCATGGCCAATCCACCTAACCCACACATCTTTCGAGTGTAAGAGGAAACTGGAGCATCTGGAGAAAACCCATGCAGACACGGGGAGAAAGTGCAAACTCCACACAGTTAGTGACCCGAGGCCAGAATTGAATCCGGGTCTCTGGTGCTGTGAGGCAGCAGTCTCCGAGGGAGAATTTAGCACAGCTAATCCACCTAGCCAGTATAGACTAGAAAGGAAAAAACTTTTATAAACGGATCTAAAAAATCAGGAAACAAAATGCTGTCTGAAATTCATTCAAAGGCTTAGATATTTCAATTTGAGAAGCCTGTATCTTGCCAGGTTTCTGGACCACTTTGAACTTCTCGTTATTGCCAATTTCAGCTGACAAGAATGTTCAGCATCTCCTCTCAGAGCTGCTGTATTTTTAGACCTGTGACTACGTAAGTTAAATAGAAAATGCATTACACCGTGGGTTGTAAAGAAATTACAGAAAAGTCCACCAGGAGATACTTGGGCTGATGGTGCTGTGCCATCAGTAAGCTCTGATGATGCATTTACCTATGTTGTCTCTCTGTAGAAACTAAGCTATTAAAAAGCGGAGGCTGTCACTGTGATCAGAAATCTGATGCCTCTGACCTTTCAGTTTCTATTAAAGCTGCACAATTGCTGCAGATGAAACCATAAGTGACGTTAACTGGATACTGGGCCATTACACCACAGGCCACAATGACTCATGCAGTGAACTGAAGATCGTAGGATTTGAGTTCCCCAGAGTTAAGTTTGCATCTTTTGCTTTCATTTGCCATTGTCTCGTACCTCCATCTAACTATTTAGATTTGTTTTATGTAGTAAACTAGGATTGTCCCTGTAATTGCTGATCGCGTGCAGGGAGAGAGCTGTTCGAGATCCACCTCCAAACTGGTTTGAAATTTTAAGCAACTGTGATGGCACTGCTATCTTGGAAGGTCCCAAGGCTCAATTTTCTGTCCGTTGGTTTGGTTCCTTCTGTGCGAGTAAATCGTAAGGCACTACTTCCGTGACCATGTACCGGGAAACAAAAATATTTTTGTTGTTTGCCTTCCCTGTTTACACCTGTTTGCATCTGCACATTTGTCCCTGTTTCCTCTTCCTTCCTTCCTCTCTCCTCCCCTGCCATACTGAACAGAACTTACTGAGAACAGTGAGGTGAGGTTTCATGGAGAAGATGACAGGTGTCCCATGATTGGGAAGCGGGTGGGCGCTGATTTCTGTTTGGGGGAAGGTGGTGTCTGTTCCCATGATAGTGGTCCGTTCCTGTGGGAAGGTGTGGGGGACTGGAGTGGCGGGGGGGGTGGTGTGGAGGTATAGGGGAATGGGTGCTGTCCGTGAGGAGGTTGGAAGGGGGAGGTGGGTGGCTGTTCCTCTGGGGTGGTGGTGGTTGGGGGAGTGGGGGGAGGCAAGGTGTTCCTCCTTTTAGTTTCTTTCTCGATGAACACCCTATAAAAAATGTTTCGAGAGTCTTCCTTATAGGTGCCCACTCCTTCACTTTTCTTTTCAAAAAGCTGGCAGCACAATGGCAGGCTACATTCCACTTTCCCATCCTAGCTGACACTTTGGAAAAAAATTCGGAAAATTCTGCCCAGTTTGGCTTCCCTGATGGTGAAGTGTACCTCATCCCCAGCATCAACCCTGTGTGAGGGGCGGAGGGATGAGCTGTCTGTTTGTCTCTCTGGTGCGTTTATGTAATTTATTTTGTATTAATGCAAGGCTATCACTTGAAAACTCTTGTAATTGCAATAAATTGGTTATTATATTCAAGTGACACTTCAACAAAGGCTCCTGTAAATTGCATTTTTGAGCCTCATTTCAGTGATTTAGTTTGCTAATGTTCAAGTGCTCAGGGACTTGGAAATAGCGCTGGATGACTGAACGCTGTACAGAGTCTCTCTGGTCCCAACTTGAGCATTTACTGGTTCCCTGTAAACAAATCCGGTAAGTGAGTGTTAAGACTGAACACTATTGGAATTTAATTCCCTCAAACGACCGAACGCTTTAATAATTTGCTCTGCGGAGATATATTTCCAGCTCCCTAATTGCTTGGCCAAACAAAATCTAAATGCATGTTGTGTGTTTCTGTATATTAGTGACGCAGTCCTAGCAACATCAAAACTAGGAGCAGAAGTAGATCATTCAGCCCTGCTCTGCTGTTCAGTATAATCAGTGCTGACTCTCCATCTCAATGCAATACTCCAGTGCTCTCTCTTTAGATTCTAGAAATCTATCTATTTCTTTCTTGAATACGTTTTGTGCCTTGGCCTCCATAATCTTGAATGGTAAAGACTTGCACAGGTTCATCACCCTCTGAGTGAAGAAGTTTCACATCTCCTCAGTCTAAAATGGCTGATCCTGCACCCTGAGATTGTGACCTCAGCTCACCAACCAGAGGAAACATTCCTGCATTCAGTTTGTCCTGCCCTGGCAGAATTTATATGTTTCAATGAGATCTCCTCTCATAGGCACAGTGGTTAGCACAACTGCCTCACAGCACCAAGATCCTGGGTTCAATTCCAGCCTCGGTGACTGTCTGCACATTCTCGGTGGAGTCTGCACATTCTCCCTGTGTCTGTGTGGCTTTCCTCTCACAGTGCAAAGATGTGCATGTTAGGTTAATTGGCCATGCTGAATTGTCCATTAGTGCCCAAAGGTATGTAGGTTAGATGAATTAGCCATGGTAAATGTGTGGGGTTACACTATATGGTAGAGGCGGGGGCCTGGGAAGGTATTCTGTCAGAGTCAGTGCAGACTCAATAGGCGTAATAGCCTCGATCTATCTGCACTGTAGGAATTACATGGGATTCTGTGACCCTAAACTCCTTGAATACAGATGTATCCACCATCGTGCCTTTTAAATGAAGTTCCCCAATCAATTTTAGCCAACTGGTGCCTTATACCTTCATAGTTTCATGGAATTTAGAATCTTAGCATCTCTACAGTACAGAAAGAGGTCATTCGGCCCATTGAGTCTGCATTGACCACAATCCTACCCAGGCCCTACCCCAGTATCCTTCTAATCTATCCATCTCAGGACACGAAGTGTAATTTTAGCGCAGCCAATCAACCTAACCCACACATCTTTGCACTGTGGGAGGAAACTGGGGCACACAGAGGAAACCCATGCAGACACGAGGAGAATGTGCAAACTCTACACAAACAGTAACCCAAGCTAGGAATCGAACCTAGGTGCCTGAAGCTGTGAAGCAGCAGTGCTAACCATTGTGCGACTGTGCCACCTTTTGTTTAGATTTAAGACCCTAGTTTTGAATCAGACTACACTTTCCATTCTTATGAAGAATTCTTTTATGGTCACTGTTCCCTCAAGCAGCCTCCACAAGATTTTAATTAATCCCTTCTCATTGGGCAATATCAAATCTAGGATAGTATGTTCCTTATTGGTTCCTTGACTTACTGGTCTAAAAGAAACCTCTTTTTCACTTCAGGAATTCATCTGCTACAGTAGTATTATTATTCATGTGGTTAGTCCAGTTTATACATAGCTTAAGTTCACCCTTGTTACATGTATTTCTAATTTCCTTTCCAAAACCATCCCATACGTGCTGGTTAGGTGGATTGGCCATAGTAAATTCTCTCTGTGTACCCCTGTAGACACTGGAGTGTGGCAACCAGGAGATTTCCACAGTAACTTCATTGTCTTGTTAATGTGAGCCTACTTGTGACTCCAATAAGTAAACTTTTTTTTTAGTGTTTTGGTGGCTGATAGACAACTCCCACAGATGTTTATTTTCTGTTCCTTGATGCTTCTTAACTCCACCCAGACTGATTCTACATCTTGGTTTCCTGAGCCAATACCCTCTCACTATTGCACTGATTTAATCCTTAACTATTAAAACCACCCCACCACCTCTTTCTTTTTGACTTCCTTCCTAAATATCAAGTATCCTTGGATATTTAGTTCCCAGTCTCCGTCACCCTGCAGCATGTCTCTGTAATTGCAATCCTCCTGGAGGGATAAGTTTCTTTTGTGGAGAGTGAAATTATTTTTTGAGAGCCCCTCTCTCTTTGTTTCTGAGCTTTGCAGCAACTTGGTTGAAAGACCAAGGAACCTGTTCACAGGTCAGTGATACCTCCTCTTGAGATTTATTTTGCTCTGCTTCAGCAAAATGAGTCTATTGATGTTAATCCTTGCAGAACTATTGATAATCATGAAAATCTCTCAAATCCTAATGAACCTTTTCAGGTCTAATGTAATCCATACCAGTTTTTCAAATATTTGTTCATAACCTGAACATCTACTTGATTGATAGAATTCTTGTGTTTCCTTTGAGTGACAGATATCATGCACTACTCCTGCTATGGAGTTGGTTTTCTCACTTTGGGACTCTGCTACCTGCCGTGACTGTGGTGTAACATTGGGATGGGGGGATTTCCACAAAATTGATCTTTATTAATTCCATGATCATAGAATCATATGGTGAAGAAGGAGTCCATTTGGCCCATCGTGTCTGCACTAACAATCCCACCCAGATCCTATCCCACACACTTACCCCGCTAATCCCTCTGATTTACACATTCCAGGACACTAAGGGCCAATTAGCATGGTGTACCAATCTAACCGGCGTATCTTTGGACTGTGGGAGGAAACTGGAGCATCTGGGTAAATCCACGCAGATACGAGGAGAATGTGCAAATTCCATCCAGACAGTGACCCAAGCTGGGAATCGAACTCTATTCTTGGCACTGTGAGGTAGTGTTGTATCACTGTGCCACACTATGTGGTAATGTGGCTTGTATAATTTTTCAAGCTCTCTTAATTCAGTTGATAAATGGTTTGAGCTTTGATCTTGCCGGTTGCGGCTCCCTCTCAACATGTTTATGAATTTGTGATTTGCCACATGCTCCATCCAATCTATGCATTGTCCAGAATATGGTTTTTATACAACTTTGCCATGGATATTTTATTCTGCTCATGTATATCAATGGTGCAGTCATACGCTGACAGCTGAGGTTCTGCTCGAAGACTTATAGTGAACTAAGTGTTGTGTTTCACTTCTGTTTAGCAACTGTAGCTAAACAGGCTCATTTTGCCCAATTTAAGACTTTAAATACTAATAAGCTTTTCAGTTCCTTGAAATTCATCTAATAAACTGAGATGGGCTTGGAAACAGTCACACGTACAACAATGTTCTGCATTATGACGTCCTTGCTTATGGCTGTTAAATAAGTTCTGTTTTTGGCATCCCTCACCTGAAATCTATTGCAAATTCTAGGAGGAAACAGTAAATTTCCAATTTTTAAAGAATTTTGTGGCTTTTGTCAAGTGAATCATAGAATCCCTACAGTGCGGAAGCAGGCCATTCAGCCTGTTGAGTCTGCGTAGGCTCTATTCCAGTAACCCCACATATTTACACTGCTAATCCCCTGACACTAGGGCTAATTTAGTGTAGCTAATCAACCTAACCCGGACATCTTTGGAGTGTGGGAAGAAACCGGAGCATCTGAAGGGAACTCGCACAGACATGGGGAGAATGTGCAAACTCTACACAGATAGTGACCTGAGGTCAGAACCAAACCTGGGTCCCTGGTGCTGAGACAGCAGTGCCATCCACTATGCCACCATGCCGCACTTGGAGCAGCGAGGGCTGAGGGCGGACCTAATTAAGTTATATAAAATGATGAGGGGCATAGACAGGAAGCAACTGTTCCCCTAAGCAGAGGGTCAATAACCAGGCGGCATAGATTTAAGAGGCTGGAGGTTTGTAGGAGAAGTGAGGAAAAATCTTTTCACCCAGAACGTGATGGAAATCTCAAGCTCAATGCCGGAAAGACTGGTGGAGTTCGAAGCTCTCCCAACATTCTAAGAAATACTTAGATGAATGCTTGAAACAACGCCATAACATGCACGGGCCAAGTGCTGGAAAATGGGATTAGAATAGGTAGGTGCTTAATAGCTAGCATAGACACGATGGGCCGAAGGACCTCTTTTGGTGCTGTAAAACTCTTGACTCTCTGAACCATTATTTCCATTAAGTGTATAAACTCACATTATGCTACAATCTAAACGCAGTATGCTTATGTTCAGAATTGTTAATGGCAGTACTGTAATTTCCTTTCTGTTACTTGGATGTAAGAGTGCAAGATATTTAAAAGTTTACAAAACTGGATGATAAAAGATGCAGTGCATCCGTCCATTGGTCTGGCCTGGGACCTTGCACTGCAAAATTATGCATTCTGCAGCCTGCAGTTATCTATGAACCCTCAAACTGGAACATTGAGTACAGCCTGAATGTATTAATGTAAATATGAATTATACAATGGCCCTTGGAGATTCAGTGCTGCCTAGTTATCTGCATTGGTTGATTCAATCGTGTCTGCTGTTTTCCAGGCCTACCCTTCAAAGAGAGAAGCATTTCCAGTACTTGAAGAAAGGTCTGAGACACCTCTCGGAATCGTACGCGGTAAGATTTCAAGTGGGGGTGGTAGAGGGGGGAGGATCGTTCGTTTTGGATTTTTAATGTGCAGATTCAATTGAAGTTTGGAACTTAGCTGTTGATGTGTGATTAAACTTAATCATGGAATCCATATAGTGCAGAAGGAAGCCACTTGGTACATCAAGCCTGAACTGACAACAGTCCCACCTGGGCCTTACCTCTGTAACCCTACAATATAGAACAAAGAACAATAGAGCACAGGATCAGGACCTTCGACCCACCAAGTTTATGCTGACACAGATGCTTCTCTAATCTAATTTTTCTTGCCTCTACATGGTACATATCCTGCCTATTCATCGATCTTATTGAGATACGGCTTGAATTGTTACAGAATCTGCTTCCCTCACATCCAGCAGTGCGTTCCAGGCATTCCCCACCCTGTGTATGGAAAAACTTGCCCCTTGCATCTTTTTCAAATTACCCCCTATGCCCCTGAGTAATGGATCCTTCAACCCTGGAAAAACTCTGACTCTGATTATCCACTCTATCCAAGCCTGTCGTGATCTTGTAAACCTCTGTCAGACTCCCTCTCATTCTCTGATGCTGTAGTGTAAACAACCCCAGTTTGATCACCCTTCCTTCTTATTTATCCTAGCTAGTCTCTCTGACACTAAGGGACACTAGCATGGCCAGTCAACCTAACCCGCACGTCTTTGGACTGTGGGAGGAAACTGGAGAACATGCAAACTCTGCACATTGACCCTGGGTCCCTGAGGCAGCAGTGTCGCCCCATGCATTGTTTTATCGGGATACACTTTACTTGCAACCTTTTATCATTATTTGAAAATATGTAATAAAAAACTAACTAATGCTTTGTAAAGATCCTGTACAAGGACAGCTTCATTTTCAATTCTTTGTACTCTTGGCGAACACAATGAAGAAGTGGCAGGAGGCACGATAAATTAACAATATGATAGGGCAAAGTGAAAGCAATTATTACTACGAATTTGGGGATCACTTTAACTATCTATAGTGTGGTTAGTTCAATAAACTGGGAGGGTTTTATGGGCTCCTACAACATAATCAAGGTGGGAGAGTGTGGGAGGCAGCTTTCCCTCTCACCAGACGTGAGTGTCCCACTGCAAACCAATCCACAGTCCATTGACTGAACTGGGGTGTTAATTGGATCCCAAGCCAGATGCAGTAAAATGAAACCAGGCACTAATCCTTTCCCTTGATAATAGGTTTATTTACAGAACGCAGTAGTACATATGTCTGTGTTCTAACTTGTCACCCACAGTGTTCTAGCAGCCTCTATTTACACTCTCTCTCTGAATGACTATGACTAATTGGTAAATTGCCTTTAAGTGAGAGCTCCCATCTCACTTTATGCTCTGTTGAATATGCTAGCAAAATGGGCACTAATGAACAAAATCTCTGTTCATAGGTGCTCTAGGTACTTAATTTTGACAATGCCCTTCAAGTCCCTTAACCTAAGGGGAGGCTGAGTGGTATTATCGCTAGACTATTAATCCAGAAACTCAGCTAATGTTCTGAATCTTGCCACGGCAGATGGTGGAATTTGAGTCTAATAAAAAATATTATCTGGAATTAAGAATCTGCTGATGATCATGAAACCATTACCAATTGTCGGGAATAACCTGTCTGGTTCCTTAGGGAAGGAAATCTGCCATTCTTACCTGGTCTGACTCCAGAGCCACAGCAATGTGGTTGACTCTCGACTGCCCTCAGGCAATCAGGGATAAGCAGTAAATGTTGGCCAACCAGCGTCGCCCATGTCCCATGAATGAATTTTTTAAAAAAAACGATGAATGTATCTTTAACATCCACTTTCCACTTTAGCACTGACAGGAGTAGATTTTGAACCTCAGTGACCCAAAGGCTCGCTTTCAATTCAAAACAGTGGGTGGGTGGGCGGGTGGGGGTGGATGGGGGAGAGATTCTCTGGCCTCCCAGCTGTGTTCTTGGCAGCATGCTGTTTGCTGGTGGCAGAATTCTCTGGTCCTGTTGCTATCATTGAGAATTCCCGTTGAAGTCATCTCATGCTGTCAGGAGACGTGAGGCTGGTGGTTTGCTGCCAGTGGGAAAATTCTTACCAGTAAAACTAATTCAGGAACAGAGACTGATATGCAGGCTCATGAGCATTTATAGTTTGAGTAGTGGAGAATTTTAGCAGTAATTTCAGCATGGTTGATGGGCTGAGTGACCACAAAGTGTGGCCTGATTTGGGTTGAATTCTATAACTGTTCTTCCTTTGATTATAAATATTATAGTCACAATTCTCTATGAATTATCTTCACACATGTCCCTCTCAAGTTGAAATACAGTAGATATGCAACCAGAGACAGGAGGGGGAGTGACTTTTGTAATGAAGCAAATTTTTAGCACTGTTTTATCTGAATGCATTTTGTACCCAGTGATTTAATATAAATAAATTTTAACTTTAGTAGTCACAAGTAATCTTACGTTAACACTGCAATGAAGCTATTGTGAAAATCTCCTAATTGCCACATTCCAGCGCCTGTTTGGGTACACTGAGGGAGAGCTTAGCACGGCCAGTGCACCTAACCTGCACGTCTTTCAGAATGTGGGAGGAAACCGGAGCACCTGGAGGAAACCCATGCAGATGTGGGGCAAACATGCAAACTCCACACAGATAGTGACCCGAGGCTAGAATCAAACTCGTGTCTCTGCTGCTGTGAGGCACCAGTGCTAATCACTGTGCCATCCAGTGTTTTTCCCTTGAATATTATTTTGTGCTTGATATCTGCGAGACAGCTTCTGCAGCAATATTCCCATTTTGGAAGGTGCCGCAAACATTTTATTGTTAAATCTTGAGGTGGAAAAGTACTTTGAGACTCAATGGTGGTGGTAAAATTAGCTTTACTATAAACTGTCAAAATAGATTTTTTTCTCCCATTGGCACTTAACTTGACTGCACATCTTTTGGATGTTATTTTGATTTCATATTGAGGATTACACTATTGAGTGCAATTTGAATGTGCTGAAGGTGAATGCTGATTCCAGATTTTTGCAGTCAGTAGCAAACAAAGCTTCAGCGATGTTCAAAATCGATTGTGGCATCGATTTTTCTATTAAAACTTCAGTTTCTCTCTGGTGTCACTTGTACAGGATCTCCGGTATCTAGAAATACTGAAATCATCTGAGTACTGAATCAGATCAAAGAATTAATTCTCTCAGGTAGCAAACTCGGAAATAAAAGGCAGTGGTTATTGTTCAGTTTCATGGAGAGGGAAATAAAGATTGGGACATAAAGAGGGGGTAAAATAAAAACTATAATCTTTATATTTAAAAAATTTGTACTTTTTAAAAATAGAATCCCTTCAGTGCAAAAGCGACCTTTTGGCCCATTGAATCTGCACCGACTCTCTCTTGCCTTATTCCTGTACCTCCATGCATTTACCATCTAACCTACAGATCTTTGAACACAAAGGGTAATTTAGCATGGCCAATCCACCTAACCTACATATCTTTGAACTGTGGGAGGAAACCCACACAAGCAGGGAGAATGTGCAAACTCCACACAGTCACCCAAGGCTGGAATTGAACCTGGGCCCCTGGCATTGTGAGGCAGCAGTGCTAACCACTACATCACTTTGAGATTCTTGTCTTGGAGGGAGTGATACTCCAGACTTGTAAAATGAGTTTTTTAGGACCAGAAAAGTTTGAGTTAAAATAATGTTATAAAATACATTGCACCTCATTCTGCATAAAAAGAAATTAAGTCTGCATTAAATTACTGATTCTGTGGATTTGTGATGTTTACAACATTGCACCCTATGGAGGAGCACGGGGATGATCAGTAGTGATTTCTGTACTTGTGCATCCAAACGTGTATGTGCCGATGCTGGAAGTCGCTGTCAATCTTGTAAAAACCATGAAAGCTGATATAGTTGTCATGATCATTACAACCTGCAAGCCATTGATTTGATTGTTCTAATATTGTGCTCAATTTTATCAAGCAAACCTTTACCAGATAATTTAAGAAATTCTTGCTTCCAAACAGCAATGCTAGTGATTTGTAGTGTGTATTTCTGCAGTGGATGGAAAGAAAAAACATTCTCCCTGTTGGATTACAAAAGGGAGAAGTGACACATTCAAATTGCAAGAACTTTAAGATGATATAATAATCACAGTGGCGATTTAAACACTGGGGGCAGTTCTCCCATCTTGCTGAGCTAATTTTTGTGTGCAGAGGGCAGGAAGAATCACGCATCAACCAATTGTGGGATTCTCGCAAACCCTCGCGCCGTGTTTGTGTCTCCCAAGACTGGATTTCTCGTGGCACCTACACTGTACCAGGAGGTGGGGCTAGCATTTAATTTATATTTTACATACTATTTAAATGTTATTAGTGGGCCTAGGATTGAATTCTTCGCACCTGCTGGCATCTCCACCTATCAACTTTTCCTAAACAATCAGCTTTTCATCCAGACACATGGAACAGCCATGGGGACCAAATTTGCACCTCAGAATGCCAACATCTTCATGCACAGGTTCGAACAAGACTTCTTCACTACACGAGATCTTCAACCAAGGCTATATACTAGATACATTGATGACATCTTTTTCCTTTGGACTCATGGTGAACAATCATTGAAACAAGATTGATATCAACAAGTTCCATCCCACCATCAGACTCACCATGGACTATTCTCCAGAATCAGTTGCATTCTTGGACACACGCATCTCCATCAAGGACGGGCACCTCACTGTACCGAAAACCGACAGACAACCTCACAATGCTCCACTTCTCCAGCTTCCACCCTAGACACGTTAAAGAAGCCATTCCCTATGGACAAGCTCTCTGTATACACAGAATTTGCTCAGATGAGGAGGATCGTGACAGACACCTCTAGACGCTGAAGGATGCCCTCGTGAGAACAGGATATGGCGCTTGACTCATCGATCGACAGTTCCAACGTGCCACAACGATAAACCGCACTGACCTCCTCAGAAGACGAACACGGGACAAGGTGGACAGAGTACCCTTTGTCCAGTACTTCCCCGGAGCGGAGAAGCTACGACATCTTCTCTGGAGTCGTCTTCATGTCATTGATGATGATGAACATCTCGCTAGGGCCATCCCCACCTCTCCCACTTCTTGCTTTCAGACAACCGCACAACCTTAAACAGATCATTGTTCGCAGCAAACTACCCAACCTTCAGGAGAACAGTGACCACAATACCACACAACCCTGCCACAGCAACCTCTGCAAGACATGCCAGATCATAGACATGGACGACATCATCAAACGTGAGATACCATTCACCAGGTACACGGTACATACTCTTGCAACTCGGCCAACGTTGTCTACCTAATACGTTGCAAGAAAGGATGTCCCGAAGCATGGTACATTGGGGAGACCATGCAGACACTACGACAGTGGATGAATGAGCATCGCTCAACAATCACCAGGCAAAACAGTTCCCTTCCTGTGGGCGAACACTTCAGCAGTCATGGGCATTTGGCCTCCGACCTGCGGGTAAATGTTCTTCAAGGGGGCTTTCGTGACACACGACAGCGCAGAGTTGCTGAGCAGAGACTGATAGCCAAGTTCCGCACACATGAGGACGGTCTTAACAGGGATCTTGGCTTCATGTCACACTATCTGTAACCCCCGTAACTTGTCTGGATTAGCAAAAAACCTCACTTACTGTGCTGTCTGGAGAAAATACACAATTCTCTAACCAATGCTCAGGATTCCCTTCACACACATTGTTAGCCACTTTAACACTTGAATAGCAGGTTAGATGTAAGGATTCGCATTCTAATCAGCAATCTGTAACTGTCTGTGTGGATATGAGTGCCTCTGCAGATCAGAACACTGCATTTGCCTGACGAAGGCTGTAAAGTCGAAAGCTTGCGGATTTACTATCAAATAAATTGGTTGTATTTAAAATTGGTGTTGTAAAACTTTACTGAGTTTACCCCAGTCCAACGCCGGCATCTCTACATCATCTCCCACCTAGCCAAAGTGATTCCAGCGGCAAATACAGTAGGTTCCCACTTTTGGGCCCCCTGAAATCTAATGATATTTATGTTAGTGGCCTTTCCAGCCTCGGTCACTGTATGGAGTTTGCACATTCTCTGCGTATCTGCGTGGGTTTCCTCCCACAATCCAAAGATTAGTGGGTTGAGTTGATTGGCCAGGCTAAATTACCCCTTAGTGTCAGGGGGATTAGCAGGGTAAATATGTGAGAAGAAATATGTTTACAAAGAACATTCTACTAGGTGGCATGGTTAGCAGTAGTAGTAGCAGAGTTATGGGAATAGGGACTGGCTGGGATTGAGGTGGGTACGGACTTGATGGGCCAAATGGCCACCTTCTGTACTGTAGGGATTCTATGAAATGCTTTGCACAGAACATGGGAGATTCTAGTGTGAACTCCCACTGAAAAAACTAGCATGAAATACTCCAGTTTTCTCAATGCTTGGAATTTTTTGGGGAGAATCGTGCCCACTTTGTCCACCTGATGCTTGTTTTGCTCCTTCACTTTATCTAACAGAAATGAGTTGAAGGAGCGTTTAGTCCAAATGATCCACTACAGATTAAATGCATTTAATCCTTTAGAGATTGCTCTACTATTTAAAGCTTAATGTAATCTTCTGTGATGGCCGGCAGGTTCACAGTTGAACAGCTGAACTCTGAAGAGTAGGACAATTCCAGGTTCTTCACCAGTTTTGATCCTTTTTCCATTTTGTTCACTGATTTTTATCAGTGGTGGCAATAAGACTGCCTTACTGTCTCTGATTTAGGAAGAATAATTTGGGTAGATTAGATAGGTCTTGCTTAATTGCCCTTTAGCCTCAGGGAGGCGAGCTGGGGTAAATGCATGGGGTTATAGGGATAGGATTTGGATGGGATTGTGGTCAGTGCAGCCTTGAAGGACCGATAACTTCATTCTGCACTGTGGGATTCTATGAATAATATCAGCAAGGATTCCGGTTGTACGTAGGTATCCAGAAACCTTTACTGTTGCTGTGCGGATGTCAGTACAGTGTGAGGACATGTTGGAATTTAGCTATAATTACCCTCCCTAGCTTCCTAATTAACTTTATTCACAAATGATTAATGGCCACTATGATTGAAAGCTCAAAGGAACCACAGAACCATATTGCATCGACAAGAACTGCAATAAAGATAGACAAATTTACTAAAGTTTTTTGAAACTGAAGTGCTCCAGAAATATGATACAAAATTTCAAATAACAATCACGTGAAAAGTAGTTCACAAATAGGAGCAGTAAAACATGTGAAGCAGACTGGAGGAGTTTAAAATATACTGACAGGATAAATGAGGTTGGTGAGCTTGCTGGCACAAGTCTGCACGTGAAACTTGGCTCAAATAAAGTGGAGGAATGGGTATTTTAGCTGCAATATGTTTCACAAAGATCAGGAAGAGCAAATGGGAGGAGGTGTTAGTATTTGTCTGGCAGTAAAGATACCGTTGCACCACTAGAAATCGGTGATATCCTGGAGGGTTCAAAGGCAGAACCTATTTGTGTAGACCTGGGTGTATACTGTAGGCCAACTAATAGTGAGAAGGAATTAGAGAAGCAAACTTGCTGGAAAATTGCACAAGTTTGCAACAATTTTAGAGTTGTGATTATCGGGAATTACAATTACCCTAATGTAGACTGGGGAAATAGCGGTGTAAAGAGCAAAGAAGTGGAGGATTTCTTGAAATATGCACCAGAGAAATCTCTTGATCAGTGTGTTTGCAATCTGCAAGTATGAAGTTTAACTTTAATTTGTCATTGTCATGAGTAGGCTTCGTGCAATTCAGGCCTTTACCCCTCTCCCAGGCACATTCTCCCTGTGTCTGTGTGGTTTTCCTCCGGGTGCTCTGGTTTCCTCCCACAGTCTGAAAGACGTGCTGGTTAGGATGCATTGATCCAAACAGGCGCCGGAGTGTGGCGACTAGGGGAATTTCACAGTGATTTCATTTCATTGCAATGTTAATGTAAGCCTTACTTGTGACTAATAAATAAACTTAAAAAAAAAACCTTTAAAGCAGTGAATGAAACTGCTTCTATTATACCATGAGTCACTGCAATCCAGGGTTGGAATTCTCCCATCCTGCCTGCCACTGGAATTCTAGCAGGCAGTCAGCAGACTGTGTAAAGATCCATTGAAGTCTGGTGGGAGTCTCTGATTTTTAAGCAAGCGCGGCCAGTTCCTAATCACTTGCTGTGTTAAATAGTTTTTACGGATGTTGCTTTTGCCAACCAGTTTAAGGCGCGGTCCTCCAGTTTATTTCAATCTACTCTCCTTACAATTTTTAAACACCTCTATCCAAGCTCCGCAGGAGAATATTGCTTGCTTTGACAACGTAGCCATATAATCAAAGCCCCATATCCCTGGAAATATTCAGTAAATCTTTTCTGCGCCCTTTCCATAACTTTCATATTGTCCTAAAGTGTGATTCCTAGAATTGGCTGTAGTGCTTCAGGTGAGGTTGAACCAGAATTCTATTCCTTTCTTACTAATATGAAATATCCTAAAATACCTTATTCAACCACATGCCTTTGTTTAAAACCAGCAACAAATCTTTAATTTTCATGCTGTTTTGAACAAGAGTATTTGGCTCTTGGTCTATAGATCATTAGTTTGAGGATTGCTTATGTTTTCAGTATTTCTAGATGAGCATGCTTTAGTTGGTCAGTGCATTGGATTTGGACAAATGTGGCATCACAACTTGCATTTAAAAAATGCAATAATGTTTCGAGCCATTTGATAATCTTGAGTAATATCGGGTATTTGTTTTTTTTTTTAACCAGCCGTGTTCCTCTTGTTGTTATGTGACTGTAAATAATGTTTCTGGTTTTACTGCAGTGTTTGGATGCAAGTCGACCCTGGCTCTGTTACTGGATCCTGCACAGCTTGGAGCTTCTGGGAGAGCCAATTGATGACTGTACAGCTTCTGAGTGAGTATGCAAAGCTCCAGGTCATTTTTGATTTTGAATGCCCAATGTCAAAAATTTGGTTTTGCGTTATATTTGAAGCTGTATATTTGTAGCTTGCATGGACTTAGATTGTGCTTCAACATTTTCACAAGTATTCTTAGCTTAAACTTGCGATCCCCATCCCCTCCATCTGTGTTGTAGCAAGGGACAGCTTGGCACAGTAGCTGCTGATGTTTCAGAGTAGGGTGTGGTGTTATTGATTTTGAGGGACTAGGCAGGATCACTATGTTAGAGAACTTGATTAACAGTTTGGAAGAGAGAATCTATATCTCCCACTATTTATATTGATTACTGGCCATTGACTAGAAACTGAACTGGACCAGCCACATAAATACAATGGTTGTAAGACCAGGTCAGCAGTTAGGAGTCTTGCTGTGCATGACGTGTCTCCAGACTCCCCAAAACCTGTCCACCACTGACAAACCGCAAGTCCGGAGTGTGATGGAATATTTGACTGAATGAGTAGAAGCTCCAACAATACTGAAGGTACTTGACGCTATTCAGGACAAAGCAGCCCTGCTTGATTGTTACCCCTTCCACAAACATTGAATCCCTCCACCACTAATGAACAGCACCAGCAGTGTGTATCATCTACAAGATGCATTGCAGGAACTCCCCAAGGCTCAACATCTTCCAAACCAGGACCAATACCATCTAGAAGGTCAAGGGTAGCAGATAGCTGGGAACACCACAGCTGAATATTCCTAAGTCACGCATAATCCTGACTTGGAAATATATCACCGTTCCTTCAGTGTCGCTGGGTAGTGGCACTACCTCCCTACCAGCATTGTGGATGTACCTACATCCCAGGGACTGCAGCAGTTCAAGAAGGTGGCTTACCACCATCTTGAAGCAACTGGGGGTGTGTGTGTGTGTGTGTGTGTGGGCAGGGGTGGGGGGGGGAAGCAATGGATGTTTTCATCCAATCATTATAAAGCAAAACAGGACAGGCTTAGCTAGACAAATGGGGTATAAGAATTGGAGGGCTTTGTTTGATTCATTGTTTTTTCCTTACTATAAATGAGCTTATACGGTTTCTTGTTGGTACAGACTCGATGGGCCCACTAGCCGCCTTTTAGGGATTCTATGAAGCTTCAACAAAATGTCTTTTTTCAGCAGTACTCCAGTTCTGTACTTCTAAATGATCTCTATTACCCCTTGCATAAAATTTGAATGTGCTACTGAAATGAATTGAAACTTAAACTTTCACACTTGGGGATAAATATTTATGGAGGTGTTTGACATTTTTCACAGGCCAGGATTGTTTTCACTTGACTTCTGCCCATTTTAAGTTCCAGCATATTGGTGTGTGTTTGGAAGATGCTTGGGCATAAATCAGCGCAAAATGGGTGTGATACTGGGTGCGTTTTAAAGTTACTGTGAAATTCCCCTAGTCACCACGCTCCGGCGCCTGTTTGGAAACTGGAGCACCTGAAGGAAACTCACTTAGACATGGGGAGAACATGCAGACTCCACACAGACAGTGACCCAAGCTGGAAATTGAACACAGGCCCCTGCTGCTGTGAAGCAGCAGTGCTAACCACTGTCATCATGCCGCCCATCAAGATTTAGCTTCCATGTTGTACTTGTGGATGACAATTGGGATTAGAGCGGCAGCCAATGTGTAGATATTTTGCATGGGAAATATATAGATACTTCCTCTTTTAACTGAAATGGGTTATTTGTTTTGATCAGTCATCTATGGGCTGTGTCTCAAAACTATATACTCTGTGGCAGATTTGAAACTTGACAATGATTTTTTTTGTTGTCTTATCATTCACAATTATGTTTTTCCCTCCTTCTGAAACAGCATTTGTCAATTCCTGGCACGATGTCAAAGTCCCAAAGGTGGATTTGGTGGTGGACCAGGCCAAGAGCCACATCTTGCACCAACATATGCAGCGGTGAATGCACTCTGTATTATCGGCACAGAAGAGGCATGTAGTGTTATTAACAGGTAACTATAATAAAAGGGTAGTACAAAAACTAACCTAACTGACATATTGTTGGATTTATTTGATGCTCCAAACAAGAAACATACTGGATGTAAACTTTATCCATTGTGTTTTATATAAGAACTAGGAGCAGGAGGTCTGGCTCCTAAAGCCTGCTCTGCCATTCAGTAAGATCATGCTGATCTTTTCGTGGACTCAGCTTATCCACTTATCCGCCTGCTCACCATAACCCTTAATCCCTTTACTGTTCAAAAATCCATCTATTTTTGCCTTAAAAACATACAATGAGGTATCCTCAACTGCTTCACTGGACAGGGAATTCCACAGATCATGTTACTGCTATGTACATCAAAAGGCGGTAAGAAGTCTCACAACACTAAGTTAGCATCCAATCAATTTATTTGATAGTAAACTCACATGATTTGGTGCTTGCCGCTTTCTCAGATGTATACCAAAAGGTAGAAGGAATCAAGTGGAAAACAGTAGGTGTGTCTCATATGAAAATCAAGCTCTGTTAACATGTTCCAGCTCTGACTGGCTGCCGTAATTTTGAAGGAACTCAACATTTTTTCCAATCTTGGATAGCGGGGCGGCATGGTAGCAGGGTGTACCTGCTTCACAGTGCCAGAGACCCAGGTTCAATTCCCAGGTTGGCACACTGTGTGGAATCTGCACACTCTCCCCATGTCTGCGTGAGTTTCCTCCGTGTGCTGTGGTTCCCTCCCTTGTTCTAAACGACGTGCTGGTTAAGTGCATTGACCCGAACAGGTGCTGCAGCGTGGCAACTAGAGGATTTACACACTAACTTCATTGCAGTATTAACGTAGGCCAAATAAACATGACTAATAAGTGAACTTTAATTTCTATTTGGACCCAACTAGGACTGAACTGACTGGATTAGCAGTCAGGAGCAGGAAATGGCGCTAATCCCTCAATCTGGCAGCAATCTGATGATAACACCGTTGACATGATATATTTTCCTGTAGCTACCTTTCCAGGAAATAAATCTGAGAATTTTGTTCTCCTCCTCAGAGGAATCCATTATATCCGATTCTCTTTGGAACATTTTTTGTATAGAGAGAATAAATCCAACTTCAGAGCTGTTGGTCTCTTTCAACAGCTCGAGGTTAAATCTCTTCTGCAGTGGTTGAGTAGCATTTTATTACTTCCAGACCATATTAACTTGTGCTTCATTGGATTGTTAGGGAAACTGTTACTTTTGCATTGCTAAAAGCAATGTTTGTCAGTTAACCGAATGTGACACATTAAGGCTTGTTTTAGATGGAATGGTGATTGCTTATGGTGACCTTTATTTTAATTTCCTTTTAAACAGATCATTAGGTTTCAGACATTCTTTAGATTTATTCTCGTGTCAGGAACCAAATATTGCTTCTTAAGCAATTCCTCAATGCCTATGGATTAATATGTGCTGAATAACTAATTGTGCTAACAGCTGATTTAAGAACATTCATTCAGTTTGTCTAATTACATTTCTTGTATGAGGAACCAAATATTGTTTCCATAAGAAATTCATCATTACCTATGTATTAATATGTGATGAATAAGTTCAGTGAGAATGTAATAAGACACAAGAACATAAAAACTAGGAGCAGGAGTAGGCCATCTGGATGGCCTGCTGTGCCATTCATTAAGATCATAGTTGATCTTTTTGTGGACTCAGCTTCACTTACCTGCTTGCTCACTGTAACTCTTAATTCCTTCACTGTTCAAAAATGTATCTATCCTTGCCTTAAAACAAGGTGGCCTCAACTGGGCAGGGAATTCCACAAATTCACAACCCTTTGTGTGAAGAAGTTCCTCCTCTACTTAGTCCTAAATCTGCTCCCCTTGTTTTGAGGCCATGCCCCTTAATTTTAGTTTCACCTGCCAGCGGAAAGAATGACGCTGCTTCTATCTTATCTATTCATAATCTTACACATTTCTATAAGATCACCCCTCATTCTTCAACTGTTAACTGCTAATTAAGAACTTTCATTCAGTTTGTCTAACCAATATGTAACTAACATTCTGATGTGTCTTGCTTTGCAATCTGGAAATCAGGTCTACTCTTATAATTAGCAGCAACCAGGGAAAACACTTCAGATTTGAATAGATTGCAAAAGCTTCACTTCAACTCAAGATCAGTAAAATGATTTCTCATTTTCTGTCATCACCTGTTAGACTTGGCACAACGTCTGGGCCAACATTTAAATCCATGTAATTATCATAAAATCCTGACAGTGCAAAAGGAGGCAATTTGGCTCATTGAGTTTGCACCAACCACAATCCCATTCAGGCTCTGTTCCCCTGACCCCATATATTTACCCTGCTAATCCCCCTGATGCTATGGGGCAAGTTATCCTGGTCAATCACCCTAATCTGCACGTATTTGGACTACGGACGAAAACCAGACCACGCGGAAGAAACCCATGCAGACGCGGGGAGAATGTGCAAACGCTACCTGGACAGTCACCCGAAGTCAGAATTGAATTTGGGTCCCTAACACTGTGAAGCAGCAGTACTGACCACTTTGGTCTAAAATAATGTGAAATTGGATATTTTTATCCCTTTAAAAGTGCTAAGGATAGAACAGGTGCTTTCATTGTAGGTGAATTTTTAAAGACTGCTCTGGCCCTGAAAGTTCAATTTTACAAGTATGGAGTCTCATCCTTAAGGAGTCAGTATCAGACATTTAAAAAGTATATCTTTTTATCTTTTTCTGTCTTTGTCTTTTATCTTGTTCTCTTTGTACCAGCTAGCTTTTCCCCCCCCATTGTGATTTAGCTTACTTGTGAAAAATTTAAATCTAATCTTTACATTCTGATTTGGAATATAGGATTGATTTTAACTCTTTGCTTGAGGGTGGATTTTTGAATGGGTTAAAGTCAAGCCTTGTGTCTCAGTGAAGATTTTGCGGGCTGGTTAGTTGAAGAACTTGTTTCTTGCCACCCTTGTTAGACCCCTTTAAAACTGACCTCTTTCAACAAGTTATTATTCACCCCTTCTAATATCTCTTCCGTTAGTTTGGTTTTAATTTGTGTCTGATAATCCTCTGAAGCATCATCTTAGGTTACTAAGTGCACCATGTTGTTATACTTACGGTCCTCTTGCTTTCCTTCCTCCCCAACCTTTCTACTCTTCCTATAACTTGAATGCTGCCTCATCTTACACTACAAACTCCTTCATCCACATTTTAAAAAAAAAAATCTCAAGCTCATTCCTTTGATCAGACTTTCGGACACTTTTTTTCTGAACATTTCCTAGTTTATCATCTGTCTCTTTACACCTGTTTGGGAAATGCCTCAGGAAGTATACAAGTGCCAGTTAAGTCACAGAATCTCTACAGTGCAGAAAGAGGCCATTTGGCTCGCTGAGTCTGCACTCACTGCATACAGCCCAGGCATTATCCCCGTAACCCCATATATTTACTTTACCAATCCCCTTATCCTACACATCTTGAACACTAAGGGGTAATTCAGCATGACTGATCTACTTAGCCTGCATATGTTTGGAATGTGGGAGAAAACTGGAGCATTCAAAGGAAACCCATGAAGACACAGGGAGAAGGTGCAGACTCAGAATTGAACCCGGGTCTCTGGCACTGTGAGGCAGCAGTGCTAGGCACTGTGGCTTCTTGAGCACTTGGACGGACATGCAGTTTCTATTTTGAAGATAGCATTCATGAAACAAAGTTAATAACAAGAAAATGGGTAACAAAACATAAAACTGAGGAAAATGCTCCATTTTGTCAGTGCTTCTTTGCAACAAAAGCATGTTTATAGCTGTCTTTATTTAGGTAACACATTTTTATTTCTCATCGCATTGCTGCTGCAAAAGTAAAATTTGCCACCAGATTAAAGAAAATATCTTTTACAGCAATGAAAATGCCAAGTGCTATAACTGAATAAATGGAGCAGAGAAATCACTTTTCAGTCAGTTGCAGAGTGCTAGCATCTAAATTTACATAGCTGATAATGTTCCTGATTTACTATCCTACTGATGCGATTATTGCTTATCGGAGCGTCATGGAATAATGTGCTTGTTGTTTAACACAGTGAATTAGCAATTAGATTTCTCAGTGAAAGGTAATCACTGCTAACAATGAAACAAAACTAATAGGACAGTACAGTGGTTAGCACTGCTGTCTCAGCCCCAGGGATCCATGTTCGATTCCGGCTTTGGGTCACTGTCTGTACAGAGTCTGTGCGTTCTCCCTTTGTCTGTGTGGGTTTCCTCCAGGTGCTCCGGTTTCCTCCCACAGTCTGCAAAACGTGCTGGTTATGTGCATTGCCACACTAAATTCTCCTTCTGTGTACCTGAACAGGCACTAGAGTATGGACATGTTGAATACTTATTTGAGTCAATATTTACAGTAAACGACGAGGTCTGCAGGCTGGATAGTAGGAACTAATATTGCATCAAAGAGAAGAACTCAATTTTATGAAGACACAACTGGCAGTAATTAGTGCTGGAACAAATGATCTCCATCCTAGATTTTTTTTACTTATTCTTTCATTGAATGAGGACATCACAGGCAAGGCCAGTGTTTGATATCCATCTCTAATCACCCCTGAACTGAGAGATTTGCAAAGCCACTCCATTGAAAGTCAGCCTCATTTCTGTGGATCTGGAGTATACATAGTGGAGTCACATGGGTCAGGATTTTCACAGTGACTTCGTTGCAATGTTAATGTTAAACCTGCTTATGACATTAATAAATAAGTTTCAAACCTTAGAAGTCTTGCACATCCATTTTAATGAATTTACATTAATATTTGGGGATCCAATCTGTTGTTTAGCTACAAACCAGTTTTTGTGGACAATGGGATTTGAAGCTCATACACTGTAATATGAAATGGACAAAGAGCAGATTTGTGCAACTTTTTATTTCAAATGTGCAAACAAAAATCAAGCGAAACACAGATGTTTGTGTTGGTTACCAATGATTTTGCATAAACTGGATATGTTCACTCCTAATTTGTGACAAAAATATCATTTTTTTTTGTGTTAAAAATGAAAGATATGGCACACCTAATGGCACCGAATGAAAGTGTGATAAATAAAAACAGAAAATGCTGGGAATGCTTGGATTTGACAGTACTTTTAAAAAGAGAGGAAATACTTAAAACTGAGTCTAATATGACAAATTATTTGAACTAAGTCTAGTTATTTTGGACTTTTAAGTTTTTTGTTTTATTTATTAGTGTCACAAGTAGGTTTACATTTTCACTGAAATGAAGTTGCTGTGAAAATCCCCTAGTCGCCACATTCCAGCACCTGTTCAGGTACACTGAGGGAGACTTTAGCATAGCCAATGTGTCTAACTCACACAACTTTGGATTGAGGAGAAATGGAGCACCCGGGACAAAAATACGCAGAGGAGAGCTTGCAAACTCCACACAGTCATCCAAGCCAGGAATCGAACCCAGGTCCCTGGCACTGTGAGGCAGCAGTGCTAACCTCTCTGCCACCCTATTTGATGTTGCCAGATGTACTGAGCTTTTCTAGCATTTTCATTTTGGATTTCCAGTGTCCGCAGTGTTTTGCTTTGACTGGATAATGTAGCGTAGTCTCCCACCAAACTACCCTGCGTTGATCATTACAATTTCTTTTATCGACTTGTATGCCTGGGTACATTAGGCGATTTCAGCTCAAAACAAAAGGTAAAAATGCTGATACAAAGAATTCTGTACAATCTAAGTATAAAAGCTTGGCCAATTTGAAATTCTCATCTAATAGAGACACAATATTGCTTCATTTTCACCAGTAGTAAAGCTCGAAGCTTTGATTCAGAAAGGAGTTATTCATACCATTCTTGAAAGCCTTAGGCCAATTCTTGAGGTTAATTAGCACAGATCAGGAATGCGCATTGCACGATGGACAAATGTAGGATGCCTGTGGGTTCGTTGTGTTTCGCCTTCAAATATGTAACACAGATGCAGTATGACCTCTTAATACCCTCTGCCTGTTCAGAGAGAAGCAGAAGCCCAGAGCAAATCAGAGAATGAAATGAACTTTTGTAGTCTAGTAAGATCTAAATAAAGCTGTTATATACTTTGTGTGGAGCTTTTTCTCCATCCTTTCTGCATGCACGGTTAATGAGACTGCAAATGTATTTTGGAAGTAGGACATTTGGATGTTTTTTTTTTGTAGTTTGATGGTGAATGTTCTTACCAATAGTTCTTTTGACAATGATCATGACTAACAAACAAGGATTGGTCAAACTTGCTGAATTATTGATTGCCATGAATTGATTCCCAGATTACATTTTTTGTAATTACAATTTACATTTGTTTCACATCCCTAACCGCTGTTCAATGTAGGAAGTGATTTACTAGCCCTTCCTCTTTTTTTTCTCCCCTGACTCCTTCCAATAACCCAAGTCACTACCACATAACTCCTCTAAATATTTAGAGAGAAGAAGCCAGTGAACATGTCTCTTTGCTGTGTGATAGTGAAAGGATTGGGCTGTAAGATGAATCAAAGCTTTCTGAATGTAATATCCTTTTCCCAGCCTTCTGTGTTTTATTGCTTAAATATTCCAGTAGCACTAAGCAATATAGAAGCTGACTTCCAGTGGCACAGTGGTTAACACTAATGCCTCACAACGCCAGGAACTTGGGTTCAATTCCACCCTCGGGTCACTGACTGTGGAGCTTGCATATTCTCCGTGTCGGTGTGGGTTTTCCCCAACTGCTCCAGTTTCTTCCCACAGTCCAAAGATGTGCGGGTTAGGTTGATTGGCCATGCTAAATTGAGCTTAATGTTGGGAGGATTAGTAAGGTAAATACATTGGTTACGGGATAGGGCCTGGATGGGATTGTGGTCAATGCTTATTTGGGCCGAATGGCCTCCTGTACTATAGAGATTCTATGATTCAATTCATCATCAATGTAGTCTTGCAACAATTTATAAATGATTGAGCCTGTGCAATTTTTGCTTGTGGTACAGACATTGTCACTTCAAATGTAAACTCTGAACAGGGCAAAACAATCTACATATATTGCCCATTGGAAAATCTCAGCAGGTCTGACAGCATCTGCGGAGTGAAGATAGGGCTAGTGTTTTGAGTCCAGATGACTCTCTGTCAGAGTTGACTTGGAATGTTGGCTCTATTCTCTCCCCATAGATGCTGTCAGACCTGCCAAGACTCTCCAGTTTTCTGTTTTTGTTCCAGATTCCAACAGTACTTTGCTTTCACGAACATATTGCCTGATCATTCGAGGCAATGGATAAGTTAATTTCAAAATGCCATACGTTTAAGTAAGGCTGAACAGGGTCTCACTCATACTCTTTTATTCTCATTACAGGGAAAAACTGCTTGAATTTCTGTACTCTGTGAAGCAGCCTAATGGTTCCTTCACCATGCACGTGAGCGGAGAGGTTGATGTCAGGTGAGTTTTGATTGATTGGCTTCTTATTGCAAGGCACTGAGGACTGTTTAAACATGCTTAAAGTAATTTAACTAAGCAATAAACTTTAAGATAGAGCAGTGGATAATTTCAAAATGTGTCTATTCACTGTGAAATACTATAATTCAGGTGGAATGGGTACGTGTTGTGCAGTGGTCTCAATATTTTAGCATTTATCTCATTCTGAATTTCCTTTTTAAGAGTCGATTAACTTGCTCTTCACGTCACATCAGAAAATCTTCCATTATATTTCTTTCCTCTGCACAATTTCAGTTAAGATATAGACAGATAAAACAGATTATTTGAATTCTTTATCTTAAGCAGCAATCCATTGCCTTGTGGGAGAAAATTGCCATGTTTGTTCCAATAAACACTCGGGAGAGCCCATATTCTGATAGCTGGTGTATACTGGAACTAGACAGACTGAATGTTTAATCTGCAGATATGGTATCCATCAAGCAGATTACTTTTGTCCTGGGTGTTTTGGAGCTTGTCGAGTGTTGTTAGAGCTTCATGCATCCAGGCAAGTTGAGATTCCATCTCGCACCTGAACTGTGCCTTGTGGAAGGGCTGTGGGGAGTTGGGTGATGACTTGCTCTTTTAACTACAGTATTTACATGATTGCTCCAGTTAAGTTTCTGGTCACTGGTGGACACCCTCCCTACCACTACCCCAGATTGTTGATGATAGCTAATTTGACCATTCTAATACCATTGAATATCATGCGGAAGTATTATAGACTCCCCTTTCCTGTTGTAGATGGTCATTGCCTCACCTTGAATGGAACAAGTGTTTCTTGCCACTTATCGGGCTCAAGCTGGATGTTGTGCTGGTCTTTCTGCATGTGTGTAGAAATCTTTTATGATCTGAGGAACTATAAACGAAACTTAACACGGCAACCTTCAATGAGCATCTCCACTTCTTACTTGAAGTTGGAGGGAAGTCACAAAAAGGTAGTTGGACTGAGGAGACTGCCTGAGGTACCCTTGTGATGGTGTCCTTGATTTGGGATGATTGGCCTCCAGGTGCCACAGTCATCATTCTTGGTGCTAGGTGTCACTCCAACCAGTTGAGAGTTTCCCCCCAGTTGCCATTGACTTCAATTTTACTGGGGCTTCTCAATGTCACATTTAGTCAACTGGTGCCTTTGTTAAGCATTGTCACCTTCACTTCAGGGATTCAGCTGTTTTGTCCAATTCACGCAGGAGAAAGGCAATGTTGTCGGGGAGAATACTGCGATACCAGGTTGTAGACTGGGCAGGATTGAGGTTCAAAAGGAGGAGGTGTTAGTGAATCTTGAAGATATAAAAATTGATAAGTCCCCTGGGCCAGAACCCTAGGATTCTCTGGGAGGCTAGAGAGGAGATTGCAGAGCCTTTGGCTTTGATCTTCATGTCGTCGTTGGCTACAGGTATAGTGCCGGAAGACTGGAGGATGGCAAATGTTGTCCCTTTGTTCAAAAAGGGGAGTAGGGACCATCCTGGAAATTATAGACCGGTGAGCCTGACTTCTGTTGTGGGCAAGGTCTTGGAAAGAATTATAAGGGATAGGATTTATAAGCATCTAGAGAGGAATAAATTGATTAAGGATAGTCAGCACGGTTTTGTGAAGGGTAGGTCGTGCCTCACAAACCTTATTGAGTTTTTTGAGGAGGTGACCAAAGAGGTAGATAAGGGTAAGGCAGTTGATGTAGTGTATATGGATTTTAGCAAAGCGTTTGATAAGGTTCCCCATGGTAGGCTACTGCAGAAAGTGCAGATGCATGGATTGAAGGTGATTTAGCAGTTTGGATTAGGAATTGGCTAGCTGATAGAAGACAGAGGGTGGTGGTTGATGGGAAATATTCAACCTGGAGTGCAGTTACAAGTGGTGTACCTCAAGGATCTGTTTTAGGGCCACTGCTGTTTGTCATTTTTATAAATGACCTAGATTAGGGTGTAGAGGGTTGGATTAGTAAATTTGCTGACGATACCAAAGTGGGGGGAGTTGTAGACAGCGAGGATGGATGTTACAGTTTGCAGAGGGACATAGATAGGTTGCAGAGCTGGGCCGTGAGGTGGCAAATGGAATTCAATACGGATAAGTGTGAGGTGATTCACTTTGGTAGGAATAACAGGCCTATGAAATATAGGGCTAATGGAAGGACCCTTAATAGTGTTGTCGAGCAGAGGGATCTTGGGGTACAAGTACATAGCTCTTTGAAAGTTGGCACCCAGGTTGATAAAGTTGTTAAGAAGGCGTACAGTGTGTTAGCTTTTATTGGTAGAGGGATTGAATTTAGGAGCCTTGAGGTTATGTTACAACTGTACAAAACTCTGGTGCGGCCGCACTTGGAGTATTGCGTACAGTTCTGGTTGCCGCATTATAAGAGAGATGTGGAAGCATTGGAAAGGGTGCAGAGGAGGTTTACCAGGATGTTGCCTGGTATGGTGGGAAGGCCTTATGAGGAAAGGCTGAGGGACCTGAAGTTCTTCTCATTAGAGAGAAGAAGGTTACGCGGTGACCTAATTGAGGCGTATAAAATGATCAAAGGACTGGATAGGGTGGATAGTGAGAACCTTTTTCCTCGGATGGTGATGACCAACACGAGGGGGCGTAACTTTAAATTCAGAGTGGTAGTTATAGGACGGATGTCAGAGGCGGGTTCTTTACACAGAGGGTGGTGAGGGCGTGGAATGCTCTGCCTGTAGCAGTTGTGGACTCGCCTACTTTGGGGGCATTCAAATGGTTGGTGGATAGGCATATGGATGATATTGGAATAGTTTAGGTTAGAGGGTCCGCTGGCCGGCACAACATCGAGGGCCGAAGGGCCTGTACTGTGCTGTAATGTTCTATGTTCTATACGTTAAAGATTGGACGAAGGAATTGAAACCAATATCTCCAAATTTTTAGACAACACTAAGCTGGGTATGACAGTGTGTGCTGTGAGGAGGATGCTAAGAGGCTGCAGAGTGACTTGGGTAGGCTGGCTGAGTGGGCAAATACTTGATAAATGTGAGATTATCCATTTTGGTGGCAAAACACAGGAAGGAAGATTATTATCTGAATGGTGGCAGTTTAGGAAAAGAGGAAATGCAACGTGACCTGAGTATCATAGTGGAACAGTCGCTGAAGTTTGGCATGCAAGTACAGCAGGAGGTGAAGAAAGCTAATGGCATGCTGGCCTTCGTAGCAAGAGGATTTGAGTGTAGGAGTAAGGATGTCTTGCTGCAGTTACACACGTTGAATATTGTGTGCAGTTTTGATCTCCAAGTCTGAGCAAGGACATTCTTGCTATTGAGTCTATGGCACATTGTTTCCGCTCTTTACGCCTGAGTTGCTAATGACGTGCTCCTCGACAGTCATCAGTGAACCACGATTAGGACCCTGATCAGATGGTGGTCGACTGAGGAATGTGCAAAGCTATGAGGTAACAGATTGTGGTGGAATGAAGTCCCACTGCTGATTGCTGTCCACTTTTGAGGTGCTAGATTTATTATGAATCTGTTTTAGTTCAGAAGTGATATTACTTAGAAATCATAGAATCCCTGTGGAGTAGGAGGAGGCCATTCAGCCCATAGACTCTATACCAATAGTATTCCCACCTAGGCCCTATCCCCGTAACCCCATGTATTTGCAACACTAATTCCTCTAACGTATGCATCCTGGGATACTGAGGGGGAATTTATTATGACTAATGAACTTAACCTGCATATCTTTGGACTGTGGGAGGAAACCAGAGTACCCCGTGGGGAGAGTGTGCAGATTCTGCTCAGACAGTGACCTAAGCTGGGAGTCAAACCCAGGTCCCTGCTGCTGTGAGGCAGCTGTGCTAATCACTGTGCCACCATGCCACCATTACATAACAGAAAGGAGGGTATCCTTGGTGTGAAGGTTCCCCGGTACTTTGTCTCCACAGTGACTGGGCAGTGGTCACTAATATTATCATTAACAGGAGCACCAGAGACTGATGGCCTGGTGTGGACAAGGTCACACAAATTTTTTTTTCTCTCTTCACCTGCTACAAGTTCAGTCTGCTAGCTACGCCCTTCAAACCTGGTCTGCCACATCAATAAGAGCAGCTGGATTTTCAACTCCCACTTTGGGGGAAATTGGAAGAGATGAGGCGGGATAGGATGGTGGTCAGAGAATCGAACGGGAGACACCGCAGGATTTCTCCACCTGATTGTCCCCACCCTCCGCCAATGATGTAATGGGAATCCCAACTTCTAAAAGTCAGAATCCCCTTGTACGTTTTGTAATCAGGCCTTTTACTCCCTCTTCTATCCCCCACCCCTGCAAAACCTTCAATTGTCCAATCATACTGATCTGAATCACGACACTTCCCTCACATAGTGCATCTGGTGAACCTGCCAGAGTTGTACAGATGAGTACAGCTCTCGGGTTGAGAGGGCATGACTGACCAATGGCAGAGTGAAGGGGTAGTGGGGCAGGGGTTTTGTATTGAGGAGGTGGGTGGGGGTCATGCTTTGATTTTTTTTTTTCATTTTGAGATGCCTCTTTTTTTTAAAGAAAAAAGAAATCTTTGTCCCACTGTAGTGATGTTCTGGGCCCCCTTCCATTTCTTTCCTCACAAAAATATTTGAAAACATGGTGGGGAAACCCAGCAAGGCAACTGGTGGACTGGCCTCTTCCCACCTCGAGGCAACACTTGGGGCAGCACGGTTATTAGCACGGCTGTCTCACGGCACCAGGGACCTGGGTTCGACTCCCGGCTTGTCACTGACTGTGTAGAGCCTGCACATTCTCCCCATGTCTGTGTGGTGCTCCGGTTTTCTCCCACAGTCTGAAAGGCATGCTGGTTCGGCGCATTTACCCGAACAAGTGCCTCAGAGTAGGAACTAGGGGATTTTCACAGTAACTTCATTGCAGTGTTACATAAGCCTTACTTGTGACAGTAATGAATAAACTTTACTTTTACTTTAACACTTCGGAAAAAAAATTGGAAAATTCTAGCCTGCGCCATTCAGCTGCTGTTAAGATGGGAATCACCCAGAGTACGTTCTGTACCCTTGCAATCCTCAATGTTTCATGATATTCAACAAGGAGAATTAATTATCGATTTAGCTGAGGGAGAGTGGCAGGTGGAAGTCGGCAGATGGTTTCCTTGCCTCTGTTTGACTTGAAACCATGCAACCTCTTGAGTGGAATCAACACTGAATCCTCTCGGGGTCATCCCTTCCCAATTGTATACCACCATGCTGACTTTCTGGAGGATAAGGCATACACAGGTGGGGTGGAGGAATCTGCAGCGTTGGACACTCTGAATTTTGTAACAAAATGATGTTCCTCGTGCAGCAAATGTAAGAATCTGAACTTGCTCGGGATTTTCAGTTGATAAATGCAGCAGTTACATGCTTAGAACAGGTTCAGTGCTTGCCAATAGAATCACTCGGCCTGTTTCATGGAGCCTTTGTGATTGAATGTTCTTCCTTGAAAATAAAACTTGAGTAAATCTGATTTTGTTTGTCCCTGGTTGCTCATAGCAAATCCTTTTTTTTTTGCTTCTTTGACCTTTCCTGTTTTCATGTGGCATCTCAAGGCTTTTACTTATTTCCCTGCACACAATGAACAGTCAACAGCTACAGTCCTGGGAAATCAAGGATATTAAACTGCATGAGTGTTTTTTGTTGTGTCTGTGTTGTCCATGTCAGAGCAATGTTTGGGTTCAGTGATCACCTTCCATTTATAATTCACGGGAAAGATGCATTTTCTTGACACCGTTTAGTTTTATCCGTGAGAGTCTTTTCCAGTTTTATCTGTTTTCCACTCAAGGCATCTTGGTGATATGGTCGCTTTGCTGTCTCATTTATTGCTTTTCTCTCTTTAGTTTTTGAATTATGAAGCACAATAAAAGCAACAAACCCTCTGAGGGTGGTTAAGATTTCCAGCTGCAGCAGATGTACTGTGTTAAGTGTGAAAGGCCGCTCCATCAGTTGTTCCCAGTGAACCCAAGTGAAACCTTAAATATGCCATAGCTGCTATGGTTTCATTACCAGGATTAAGTGCAATATTCGTTGCCAAATGTTCATCAGAAATACAGCTGTTAAATTTCCCTGGCATCAAGCAGTTCAATATGTGAACCGCCAAGGCTTAACTCAGTGTCCAGTTGGTCTGCGCTTGTAATAAACAGATTGTGCAGGTTTGTGGCTGATATTCCAGTAGCATCCGTGACCTGTACATCCTGAGTGGGTTTCAGATCCCTCGGATCTTCCAGGAACGACACAGCAGAGTTGGCTCCTCGGAAATGAGGGCATGACCGCAAAGCACATGGCTGATGACACCCGTGTTGCAGTCTCAGGCTCCTGCGGAAGGGACTTATAACCAGCCTCATGCTGCTACCCAGGATTTGTTCTAGCATCCTGAAAATAAGGCTTCGATTGACCCAGCAGAGCACAACGATACACTCACCAGAAGCTGGCGATGGAAAGGGGTGGGAAAGACCTGGATGAATAAGAGATGGAACCACTGCACATCCTCTCTGGTGAGGGCACTGCAGTCCTGAAAAGCAAGGGTGTAAGTAATAGGCCGGCACGGTAGCACAGTGATTAGTACTGCTTCTTCTTAGCTCCGGTGACCTGGGATCGATTCCCGGCTTGGATACTTCTGTGTGGAGTTTGGACATTCTCCTCGCGTTTGCATGGGTTTTCTACAGATGTTCCGGTTTTCTCCCACAGTCCAAAGATGTGCAGGTTTGTTGATTGGCCATGCTAAAATTGCCCCTTAATCCTGAGTTGCGTAGGTTAGAGGGAATAGTGGGTAAATGTGTAGGGATATGGGGTTAGAGCCTGGGAGGGATTGTGATCAGTGTAGACTCGATGGGCCACGTTGGCCTCTCTCTGTACTGTCGGGTTTCTGTGGTTCTATGATGAAGCCATTGCACTGGACAGAAAAGGCAGCCACAAGATTCAGGGGGCCTATGAGATGCAGTGAGGACACTCCTGAGATCTTCACATTGTAGTTTCTATTTTTTTTTTATGAAATGCAATCAGGAGTAGGCCATTCAACCCTTTGAGCCTGCTGTGCCGTTCATTTTGATCATGGCTGATGATCGTCCTTATCTGGCTGATTGCAGCATATGTACGCTCTGTGAAGAGGGTCATTCCAGCTGTGGCACACTGGGCACATGGACTTCAACAGTGCTTGACATCATGGCAGGCTTCATCACCTGTTCCATTCAGTGCTACACCTTCACGTGTCAGGATTGCTGATGATGTGGGGGTGGGTGGGCAGTCTCGCCTCTTAAGGTGCTGAGAGCAGATGCAGAACATCAAGGAACACTGACGCTTGGGTATGAGATTCTTGCAGCAAACAAGCCACACCCAGGTGTAGACATCATTGATGTGGAGTGTGAATTTGAAGTTGGACATTCACTATGCTCAGAATTCCACACACTGCACGGGGAGAGGCCTTGGACTTGCCTTCATTTTGTTCAGGAACCAAAGTTTCACATCTGACTGACATGAACACTGCTCATCATAACAAGGAGTCATAGACGAGGAGAGATTCTTGGGGATGTATTTATAATGATCAACATTATGTACAAGTGATTAACACCTATCCCCATGATGTGTAATTGCACCTTGACATTTCTAACCCTGTGGCTATGTCTTGGTGCAACCACAACCTCCACAGAAGAGTTGATGTCCTCTGGAAAGCTGAGACCTGGAGGGCCCCAGCCTGCTTTCGGGCTCTGGTGTGGCAGTGCCACTCTCCTCAGCCTGTGGAGCTGTAGCTGATGGGGTCATAGAAGAAGAGGGTTGCATGGGCTGGACATTCCCAGTGTCACCAGGGGAATGGCCACAGAGTATATACCTGCTCCCTATGGAAGCCCAAGGGCACTCGGCTGCTTCCTTGAGAGGCTTGAGTGAGTTCAAGATGCCCTTCCCTTCCTTGCACTGGCACTGCCCACTAAGATGCTATCAAATGGCTCAGCAGGAGTGCAGTTCCTGCAGTGTTCCAGGACCAATCTCCTGGATCAGAGTCACCACAGTCGTTGTCAGTGTTGATCTTGGTTCGTTGGCATGTCAGTGCTGTTAACTTGTTCTGAAGGCAAACGGTATCATAAAACTGAGGATTCCCTCTGATATTCGTCGAATCATAGAATTTCTACAGTGCAGAAGGAGGCCATTTGGCCCATCAAGTCTGCGCCGACCACAATTTCACCCAGGCCTGATCCCCACATGTTTACTCTAGTTAGTTCCCCCTGACACTAGGGGGAATTTAACATAACCAATCCACCTAACCCACACATCTTTTGGAGTGTAGGAGGAAACAGGAGCGTCCAGAGGAAACCCATGCAGACACCAGGAGAATGTGCAAACTCCACACACATAAAGACTGAAGCTGGGAATCAAACCCTGGCTCTGAAAGACAGCAGTGCTAACCACTATGCCACCCTGAGCTTGTCTTTGCAACTCCAGCACTGAGGCTCGACGGAGTCCAGAGGCTCCTCACCTGACTGGGACTCAGCAGATTTCTGGCCTCCAGCAATCAACAGTGTGCTAGCTTTGAAAATCAGTAAGATCCCAGAACTGATCTGGATTCAGACCAGAGGTTGCTGATTTTGAGACACTCTATTAACTGTTCCTTTCTCGGAAAATTGAATGCGGGGGGCGGGGGGCAGAAAAGAGTATAGAAAGGAAAACTTGATCAAATCCTAAATGAAAAATCATGGACCATGCAGACTCCAAAAGATTATTTAACAAGGAGGCTGTGAAGAGCAATATGTTTTCATTCTGACTGTTCACACCAAGGACTAGAGTTAGAGGGTGAATTACATGGTTGTGGGTGATTTTTGGGGAGTGAATTTATCTCATTAACTGCTCTCGTTAAGCAATCAGCTTGCAGCACAAAACCATTGGTAACTTGCCAAGAGCTTTAGCTGTTGAAATGGAAGAGATGCTATTTTCTATTAGTTGGCAGGATGTGATATTGGAGTTTGGGATTATGATGCATTACTGGGACAGGGTGGGGGGAATTTTATTCCTCAAGTTACTTGTATTGTTTGACTGTATTTAATGCAAAGTACTTCAGTATTGATGCCTACAGGACATTGGCCAAAATAGAAATGGCATCAGATTTGTTGCACAGATCACAGATTCCCTACAATGTAGAAGGAAGCCATTCAGCCCATCGAACCTGCTCCGACAACAATTCCACCCAGGCCCAATTTCCATAACTCCACACATTTACCCTATTAATCTTGCTGATGCTAAGAGGCAATTTAGCATGGCCAGTGAACCTAACCTGCAAACATTTGGAGTGTGGGAAGAAACCAGAACACCCAGAGGAAACCCACGTAGACATGGGGAGAATGTAACCCAAGATTGGAATCAAACCCTGTGGTGTGTGACGGCAGTGCTAATCACTGTGCCGTCTATTGTAGTAATAATATTGTTCTAAAGAAGTGAGTACTCTTCAGAGTAACTATCTTTTTGTTTATAATAGTATTATGCTTCCTGAGGCCAACAAAGTCTGACAATGCAAAGGAAGGAAATCACATTATAAACATATAGGGTGCTTAGCTTTACTATTTTTCTCTTGCTTATTTAAAACAGCAAAAATTGCTGATTTGTAAAAGAAAAGGCGGAGATGTCAGCGTTGGACTGGGGTAAGCACAGTAAAAAGTCTCAACATTAGGTTAAAGTTCAACCGGTTTATTAGGAATCACGAGCTTTCAGAGCACTGCTCCTTCATCAGGTGAGTGATTCACCTGATGGAGCCATTCATCTGATGAAGGAGCAGCACTTCAAAAGCTTGTGATTCCAAATAAACCTGTTGGACTTCCAAACAAATCTGTTGGACTTTTTATTGTAAGAGAAAGTTCATTGTTCAAAGGCTTAAGCTCCCTTTTTTGACAGCCATGATACGAAGTATAAAAATTCATTTAGAATGTTCCCTAACAATTTTGGACATTGTTGGTTGAATGATAACTGGAAGCAAATTCACTGTTCTGCAATTTTCTAGGAGTACCTACTGTGCGGCATCTGTTGCATCCTTGACAAACATCATCACGCCAACACTATTTGAAGGGACACCAGAGTGGGTGTTAAGGTCAGTACCTTTAAGCGGAGAAAGATCAATAGACAACTCAGTTGTTTTCAAAACTGTGAATTAACACTTGACATTCAAAATGTATTGCCTGTACCCTGCTTCTAAATAATCAATCAATGTGTGAACGCTATATTCAAACCGCTCAGGTTTGCTAACACCTCTACTCAGTTGAACAGTTTACTAGATTCCTCCATGTTCTTCTTTGGATGGGAATTCTGCTGAATTGCATCCCGTGACCAGTTGAGCACAGCAGGAACAGCAGTTGAGCTGTTGTGAAGAAACATTTCCTCCTTTCTCAGGTTGTGCTTTCATTCTTCTCCCCATGAACCTGAAAAAGATGCACAGTGCAGACTGGGATTGGAATTTGGACCACATCTCTGTTTCACCACACTTCATTTAAGCAAAAATCTGCCCATGTTCACTGCACATCAAATCATAGAATCCCTACAGTGAAGAAGATGACGATTCGGATCATCGAGTCTGCACCAGCAACAACCCCACCCAAGCCCTATCTCGTAATTTCTCATTTACCCTAGCTAGACCTCATGACACTATAGGGCAACTTAGCATGGTCAATCAATGTAACCTGCACGTCTTTGAGATGTGGGAGGAAATTGGAGCACACGGAGGAAACCCACGCAGACATGGTAGAATGGGCGGACTCCATACAGATAGTGACCAAGCTGGGAATTGAACCTGGGTCCCTGGTGCTGTGAAGCAGCAGTGCTAACCACTATGCCAAAATTCTGCCTGTCTGACTATCATTTTGCAACTGTTGGCTGGGCCAGTAAATAGCCACGTGCTGCCCTATTTTCTCTGCCCCCTCCTGCATCCAAAAATTACTTAGCTGATCCTTCCATAAGTATGGAATTGCTGTTAGGGGTCAAGAAGGGGCTCTGAACCATTATGTTCTGGGACGACTTTATCCTTAAGGGAATTCATCCTTAGATCAGACTTTTGAAATCTATTCCTAATAGCATTCAAACTAAAAGGCAAGTTGAATAATTATTGATTTCAGGCAGTGACAGTATTTGAAAAAATCTGTTTGCTGACTGTAAAAAATTCAAGAAATGAGCTTTTTTTTTGAGAAGCAGTGTTTTCACAATTTGTTCATGATTTTGGATCAAATGTCACAAAGTTGAGTAGAGTAATTGTAGATTGTATTTGTAAAATTGTAAAATACTAAGAGCAGGAAGTTTGAAAATTGTTTAAAAAATTTATTTAAAAAAAAAATTACATGGTTCCTTTATAAGATGGTGTGTGTTTTTCTCATGCTTAGAAAGTTTTTTAAAAAATACAAGTACATTTAATGAAAAAATGAAACATCCAAAACAAAACATCTATATTGGAAGGCCAAATAGCAGTGTTACCAGAGCAGAGGCTTTCGAATTTTTTTTGAATTCAATTTTAATTAAACACTTAGATACCAAGAACGAATTAAATTTAAATTTGATGGTTTTGGCAACCTATGACCAATCCTATTGCGGGGGTGTATTGATTTGTCGTCATAGATATAAAAGAAAGGTGGCAATGGGACAAAAGCAGAGAGCAACTTCTGTCTGCCAGACTAACAGTTCTTAACTTCGTTTATATCTTAAGAGAAATTACCATCTCGATAGCGAAAGTACCAAAGAAGAATCAGTAGAGAAGACCCGAATATTCCTGAAGACGCAAATCCTTGCAATTTAGAGAGTGATTAAAATATTTTTTTAATTAATTAGTAGGAATTGTATTTATCTAAACAACATTCTGTTAGAATAGTATCTTATTTGGTTTGTTAAGAGTTTAGTTAACTTTTGTTCATTGTAAATTAGATAAAATAAATTGTTACTTGTTGATTTTAGAGTGTGTCGGAGTTATTTTGATTTAACCTCTAAAAGCAGATCATATCACGGCACATTCAGATTGAGGTGAGATACTTCTCTTTGCGTGGTTAGGCATTAGGTCTCAGAGTGGTATCCAATTCCACTTTATAACACAAGTTCAGGATTTGCCATTTCAAAAAAGACTGAAAAACCACTGACGAAAATATGAAGGAGACGTTGAACCAGAAATTTGTGTATGCCTTGGGATGCTCCATGGAAAGGAGCAGTCCAGAGAGAGAAAATGCATAATTGTCTGCGGTGACTCGGGTAACTTTTCTTTTCCTTTGCAGCTGTCAGAACTGGGAGGGTGGGATTGGCGGTGTACCTGGAATGGAAGCACACGGTGGCTACACGTTCTGCGGTATGGCTACCATGGTCATCCTTAAAAAGGAATGGATGCTGGACCTCAAAGCTTTGTTAGTAAGTCAGAACTTCTCTGCTTTTTTTGGCATGTTTTGTTTGGTTCAAAATAGTAATGTCTCTCCGATTAGGCACCTCTGCTGATGGAACATATTGGATTAAATGTGGCTCCTATTACCGAAGAGCTATCTTGCTATTGACCTTAGGACAAATAGACTGCTATCATATTTCTACCATGTTGCAGCATTGAATCACTATCCAGCCAACAATAGGTGGGCCAGTATATTAATTTTGTGATTCTCCAATGCTCGATTTGAGTTTGATTCCACTTTCATTTGTTCCAAAACTCATAACTACTGCATTCAAGAGTTTATACTTCTAATATCGCTGCCTCACAGCGCTAGGGACCTGAATTAGATTCTCAGCTTGGGTTACTCTCTGTGTGGAGTCTGCACATTCTCCCTGTCTCTGCGTGGGTTTCTTCTGGATGCTCCAGTTTTCTCCCAGTCTGAAAGACATGCTGGTTAGGTGCGTTGGCCGTGCTAAATTTTCCCTCAGTGTACCACCTGAACAGGCGCCAGATGTGGTGACTAGAAGATTTTCACAGTAACTTCATTGCAGTGTTAATGTAAGCCCATGACACTAGTAAATAAACTTGTACATCTCCATAAAACATTTATTTTTAAGTCGCAACCCGCAGTAACATTTTAACAGTCTCTAAATATTAATCTTTTCCACTATTTTCATAGAGATGTGTACACTTGTGCACAGAGAATTTTGGATGATCACAAAGGGCAAACAAATTAAAACGATGGCAGCTTGTGTTTGTTATCAATCTTGAAAACCTACCAAAACTTAATGGAGCTGGGATTATTTTTAACATCTGTGGACATTTTACTTTCTGAAAATGGTGATTGTCACTTGAACTGAGTCAGATCTGACTTTTGTGTGACAGCCAAAAGAGCTTTAAAACTGTGTTCTCCATGAATCTCAACAATTTGTCTTCTTCAAGTCTAAAGTCATATCTTCATGGTTCGTTCATAATATTTTCTTGGACCACGTCATGGGACACTAAGGAACAATTCTGGTATGCTCTTCATTGCAGTGTTAATGTAAGCCTTACTTGTGACTAATAAATAACTTAAAAGATGGAGGGTAGAGGAAGCAATGTCTGCATTTGCAGATGATACTAAAATGGGAGTCCCTAGTAAATCACCATGAGACCTAATGCGCTACCCATAAGATGGGGAAAAAATTGCTGCAGATGTTGGAGGACTCAAGGCAGGAAATACTCAACACTCAGCAAGTCAGGCAGCATTTGTGGAGGGAGAAACACGAGTTAACGTTTCAGGTTGGTGACCTGTCCTCAAACTGGGAGATAGTTAAATTGTTAAAAATAGTTTTTAAAAAAAAAAATGTCACCCATTTCAAGCAAATGCAGACAAAGGGAAATGTGGTGTGGGGGCTGAAAGAGGGGGGCTGTGGATGGCAGGAGAGATCAAATGACAAGAGGGATGATGAGTAAGATGAAATCAAGAGGATAATGACAAGTAACAAGTTGTATGTAAATGAGATGTAAGTGATTATAGCTGTAACCTCTCCATTCTGGAAATCTACGATGCAGGAACATAATGACTGGAGTGCTCCCATCTCACCTGCCACTGGAATTTTAGCAGGCGGGGGGAGGACCATGTAAAGATCCAATGAAGTCAGATAGGAATTTCCAGAGAATCCCACTCAAGGTATCCTGAAATGATTTGAACAGACCTAGGCAACTCCATGGACTCAAATGGTCTGATCCTGCAACAATCAGAGCTCAGTATTCCACCCTTCCTTTGTATTGTCCCACAAAAAGAATAACATTTTGTTTGTTTAGCCCTAACCGCTTGAGTGACCCTGGATTAAAACTGCTAGGTGACATTCCTACTGATGTCTTCAGTATTACCCTACCTGAAACAGGTGAGGGCCTCCTTCTTAAAATATGCGGATAGGGGGAAGTGATGGCTTAGTGGTATTATTGCTGGACTATTAATCCAGAAACTCTGCTAATGTTCTAGGGACCTGGGTTCAAATCCCACCATGGCAGATGGTGGAATTTAAATACAACTAAAAAATATCTGGAAATACAATTCTACTGATGACCATAAGAATCATAAAAACTTTACAAAGCAGAAGGAGGTCATTTGGCTCATCAAGTCTACACCAACAACTTCTCCCGCCCAGGCCCTAGTCCCACAACTCCACATAATTACCCCTCTAATGTCTCTAATCTACACATCCTGGGACACTAAGGGACAATTTAGCATGGCCAATCAACCTAAAGAGTATAGGCCTAAGCTGTTCAATCTCTCGTAATACAAGCCCCTCATCTCAGGAATATCTAAGAGATATGTCTTGAGGTAATGAAGACGTGAATCACGGTTTCAGCAGAGGATGAACTGAGATTGGGGTGAAATTGGCCAATATTATGAAGGTGGAAATAGGTAGTCTTGATGATAACACGAATGTGAAATCGGAAGCTCGTGTCAACGTCAGAAGTAACAATGAGCGGGTGAGTAAACCAGTTGTCAGGTAAAGAGTTGGAGTTGGTAGCTCAGGACTGAAGTTTGGAGGAGGGGCCCAAATGATGGCTTCAGTCTTCCCAATAATTGACTGGAGCGAATTTCTGCTCATCCACTTCTGGATATCGGACAGCAGTCTAATAATTTGGTGAAATGGAATGGAGAGAGGTGGTGGTGAGTTAAAGATGGGTATTGTCAATTTGAAAACTGACACTATACTTTCCATGATGGTACTGAGGATCATATACAAGCACTTAGTTCTTGTGGCACAGTGGAAAACCTCCCTGTCTCTGAGCCAGAAGCTGTAGGTTCGAGTCCCATCCTAGGACTTGATGAGCAAGCCAAGTGTGATTGAATATGCAGTAATTACGAGGATTTTATCTGACGGTGGTACAGTAGTTAGCACAGCTGCCTCACAGCACCAGGGACCGGGATTCAAATCTGCCCTTGGATGATTGCCTGTGCAGAGTCTGCACGTTCTCCCTATGTCTGCATGTGTTTCCTCTGTGTACTCCGGTTTCCTTCCACATTCCAAAGATGTGCAGGTTAGGTTGATTAATTGATCATGCTAAATTAACCCTAGTGTTGGGGATTAGCAGGGTAAGTATGAGGGATTACGGAATAGGGATTGGGTGTATTTGGGGTTGGTGGGCCGAATGGCCGCCTCCTGCACTGGAGGCATTCTGTGATTCACTGAGAGTTCTAGCATTGACTTTTTGCAGAGAAGGTGGTAACAGTGGATTTAGTGGGACTACCTGAAAACAGAAGTGGTTACAACACCTTCTGAGTTCCTGCTATCAGCAGATTCTCAGCTTTCAGTCTGTTTACGATCCAGGTGGATTATGGTTTACCCGGCCCTGTTCATAAGCTCCATAGTTCTGATTTGTTAGTTCTATGTAAGTTGAGATCGTGTCAGCATTTAATAACAACGTACTCTTACAGAGCACCAACAATATTGTAAACCAGTCCAAGATGTTTCATAGTGGGCTGCACAGTGATTAGCACTGCTGCCTCACAGCGCCAGGGATCCATGTTTGATTCCCGGCTTGGGTGATTGTGCGAATCTGCAAATTCTTCTTGTGTGCTTTGGTTTCGCCTCAGTCCAAAGGACGTGCTGGTTCGGTGCATTGGCCTTGCTAAATTCTCCCTCAGTGTACCCGAACAGGCGCTGGAGTGTGGCAACTGAAGGATTTTCACAGTAACTTCATTAATGTGAGCCTACTTCTGATTAATAAATAAACTTTTAGTCATTTCTAGAGTTTTGTGCTTTCGTGGGTTGAAAGGTAATGTGACAGATTTTCTAAGCATATTTTCTGGTGCTGTTGAATCATCATTTGAACTTGTAACATTGCTATTAATTGGAGTGACAGACACATCTTTGGATAAACTGGCATTTTTGCAAGTCATTTAATTATGCAGTTAAAGAATATCTGTCCAGTCGCAATGATTGAAATTCTACTTGCAAGTTATAATTTAGGCACATAAATTGCCAAATTCATTGTGATCTTGCATTTGGGCATGCTGTGTTATTGGCATGAAAGTAACAGTGGCACCATCTAGCTTTTATTTTTAAATTGCAATCCATTCCCTTAAGCGCACAGGTATGTCTCCTAAAATTCAGACTTCATCGAATGCTTGATTGTGAAAGATTTTGTACCAACTTGCTGTTCTGTCACAATCCTTTGACAGATGTCACGTGTATGGTTCATCCATCTTTTGTTAGTGAATTTGTTACAGTATTATTGTTACTGCTCATGTGTTTATGCTGCTGGCTTTTTGCTGAGAAACTTGTTTAGGATGGATTTGTATTTGAACATTTCTATATGTTGAATGGCATATAAGTAGCTTGTTTTAAATAGAAAATAAGTAGCTTGTTTAAGTAGACCCAAAGTTTGCACTTGGAAATGCATGAAGCAGGAACTTTTGAAGGGAATGTAATTTTGAACATAATTCATCAACACAATCTTTTAACGAAATGCTTTCCGCTCACAATGAAAAGAATAACACGACTGAGGCCTTGGCACAGTGGGTAATTAAATGTTTACTAAGTAAATGAGGTAAATCATCTTAGCTCCAGAACATCACTGGAGTTCCTCAGGTAGTATCCTAGACCCACCATCTTCAACTGCTTCATCAATGACCTTTCATCACAAGGTCAGATGTGGGAATGTTTGCTGATGATTCACAAATGTTCAACACCATTGCGTTTGTGTTAGGTCGTACGGTGGTTAGCACCGTTGCTTCATAGCTCCGGGGACCTGGGTTCGCTTCCTGGCTTGGGTCATTGTCTGTGCAGAGTCTGCACATTCTCCTCACGTCTGCATGGGTTTCCTCCGTGTGCTCCGGTTTCCTCCCCCAATGCAGAGATGTGTGGATTAGGTTGATTGACCATGCTAAATTGCCCTTCGAGTCCTGAGATGCATAAGTTAGAGGGATTAGTGAATAAATATGTAGGGATATGGGGATGGAGCCTGGGTGGGATTGTGATCAGTGCAGACTTGATGGGCCAAATGGCCTCTTTCTGCACTGTAGGGTTCTATGATTTTATGATTCATGACTCTTCAGATAATAGTTTGTGTCCAAATGCGGTAAGACACAGACAATATCCATGTTGGGCTGACAAGTGACAAAAAACATTTGTGCTAAGAAGTGCCAAACAATTGTTTTTGACAAGAGAGGATCTAGCTATCACCACTAAACATTCAATGGCAATTACCATCGCTGAATTCTCCTACCTACAGCATCCTGAGGTTTACCATTGATCAGAAACTGAACCAGACTAGTCAAATAAATACTGTGGCTACAAGAGCAGGTCAAACGCTAGGAATCCTGCAGCAAGAAACTCACCACCTGACTCCCCAAAGCCTGTCTACTATCTATAAGGCATAAGCTAGGATTATAATGGAATACTCTCCACTTGTCTGGATGAGTGCAGCCCCAATAACACTCTCTCACCATCCTGGACAAAGCAGCCTGTTTTATTGCAACACTTCCACAAACATTCACTCCCTCCATCAAGATTCTTTAGGCAGCACTTTCCAAATCACAACCACTACCATCTAGAAGGATAAGAGCAGCAGATACCTGAGAATACCATGACCTGCAAGTTTCTCCTCCATGTCACTCACCGTCCCGACTTAAATATATCACCATTCCTTTACTGTCACTTTAGGTCAAGATGCTGGAATTCCCTCCCTAACAGTACTGTGGGTGTTTCTCGGGCACTGCAGTGATTCAAGGCAGCTCACCACCATCTTCTCAAGGTTAACAAAGGACGGGCAATAAATGCTGGCCAGCCAGCAACACCCACATCCTATAAATGAAAAAAAAATTTTTGGTAAGGGCGGATTTGATTAGATGATTATTGTCACATTTATTAATATAAAGTGAAAAGTATTGTTTCTCGTATGCTGTACAGACAAAGCATACCATTCATAGAGGAGGAAAGGAGGGAGTGCAGAATGTAGTATTACAGTCATAGCTAAGGTGTTGAGAAAGATGAACTTAATACGAGGTAGGTCCATTCAAAAGTCTGATGGCAGCAGGGAAGAAGCAGTTTTTGAGTCAGTTGGTACATGACCTCAGACTTTTAGACTGGTGCTTTTGGAAGGAAAAAGAATTTTCAAGAATCTACTTTTGCACACAAATTTATTAAATTTATGATAAATTAGCTTACACATCTTGCAATGAGGAGTACAATTTTGACATGACTGCTTGGAATAGGATCAATGTGGTTAGTTATTAGCAACAAGTTAGTTGAGGTAAAGATACAGGACATGCATTATTCTAATGGGTAGGTTGGTATTGGGGAATGTCCGATTAGAATGACCAAGTCTTCAAGAATGAGTCCAGATTGCAATTACATACCTTCAACTCTGTACAGTGGCTGATCAGTACTTGCTTGGTTTAAATATGTCACACATTTGGTTATGTTCACTTCAGGGGAATTTGAGTTTCTTGCAGCTAATAGCTAAAGCTGGTTAACCTTTGTGTGGTGCCTCTCTAGAGGGTAGGCTCAACAGGCACTGGACTTCATTTTTTAGAGTTGCCGATGTAGTTAGTCACCCTTCTAGTTGCCTTGATTTCCATAAGGAATGGCTCAGAATCTTCACTGTTCTGGCTACAGAACACTCAACAATCATCTGGAAACAGAAAAGAGTGATTTATGGCCCTCGCGTGGGATGTATGTGCACATTATATAATCTTGAGTTGGCCTCAATCCATTTTGCTGCGGAATTGTGTTGAGTTTGTGTTACAAACCTCTTGCTGTGCCTCCTCCATTAACTATTGGCCTATATCTTGTTTGCAGTTTCTCTAGGTTTTCTACCCTTTTGGTTTGGAAGTAGGAGATCTGGACTTGCAGGGTCAGCTTCTGCCGAGCCCAGGAAATATTATTGGATTGTGGAGGAAATGCTGATTCCAAAGCCGGAGGAAATGCTGATTCCAAAGCCAGAGCAATGTGGTTGACCCTGAACTGTCCTCTGAAATAGCTGAACCAGCCTCTAGGTTCAAGGGACAATTAGAGACAGACAACAAACGCTGGTCCAGCTAACAATGTCCACATCCCAAAAAAGAATTCTTTTAAAAAGTCTTGCATTCCTGAACCAATCTTATCTTATAGAATTGCAAGATTTGTTGATTTACTATGGATGGGAAAAAAGATTAATTCAAACTTTAACAACTTTGTGGTAATTTGGTTCCATTTTTTACAAGATTCTATAGCTCCTTCCTAAATGGAAGGATGTTCAAAATCCAGAGGACCTAGTAATTTAGTTGGGAATGTAAAAGATGGCAGATCCAGCGTATAAATCTGAGGAAGACATAAAAACATTATTTGAAATTTCGAAGGGATATTTTACATTAACATGGCTCCTACAGTGGAAAAATTCAATGAAAAGAAATTGTCATTTCAGAGTCTTCGTGCAAAAAGTTAGCTCAGTTTTTAAGTCAATATTTTTTTGAAGATTCATTCAGAGGTAGGTGTGAGAATGTTGTCCACCATCTGTATTAGTGTATATAATGTGATTGTTTATTTGCTTATTCATCTGTTAAATAAATTCACTCTATTTTTAACTTAAAACTAGGTCTAACATGATGCCTACTATTTTTGAAACCTGGAGTGAGATCTTAGAGACACAAAATAAATCCAGCAGCTAGAAGCAATTACCAAACAGAGTTTGCTATTTGCCACTCGGGCACATTACTGAAAGCCTAACTAGCTGGCAAGGCAAGGATAGATGCAGCCAAACATATGGGGTATTGGGGCTCACCCAATAAGCATGAGAGCCAAAATGATCTTGATTGATAAGGGCTAGAAAGGAACCAAAAGTGTGAATGCTTCCCTTTTCAGGGCTCTCTATTCCATACTTTCATATTTTGTATCAGATTCCTCTGGGTTTACATACATAGTTTGGCAAAGGTAAAGATCACCATGAGAAAGAGATATAGGCTACCACTGGGTGATTTCCCACAATTTTGTAGAGCTCCTGCTTTTTGGCACTGAGGGGAATTATATAGAGAGAGCTGAAGGGTAATTGAATGTACTCAGGAGTGTACTCCGGAATGTCGTTTCCCTCCAATTCTTCTGGGCAGACTGTGTCTGTTCTGAAATTGTCTCCTAAATAGTGGAGTGCAAGGTATTCGCTCTGGATCAGTGGAGTGGGTTGAGGGTTCAAATTTGGGAACGGTGCCCTTGTCCCATTGCTAAAACGTCTAATTAGACCCTTTCTCCACTTGAGGCCTGTGCCTAGCTAAATCCTTACTTTATCCCTTCTGTCTGAGATGATTCTGTGCCTTAATTTCAGGAGATTGTGAATTCACAAGTCCATGAACATGAATGCATAATTTAGCTCGACATAAGTGTTAAGAGTAACATATTTTTGCAAGTGCATTTTTTTTTTGATCTATCTGTTCAGGTGGATGTGGATGTTGTGTTTGAAGAAGGCAGGAATGTTAGCCAAATGTCTTTGCCATAAACTAATTGCTCAAACAGTAACTCCAAAATAGATTATTTGATTTCTCTCATTTGGTTTCTGTGGCATCTTTATATCGCATAGGATCATGGAATCTCTCCAGTGTAGAAGAGGCCATTTGGTCCATTGAGTCTGCACCGACTCTGACTGTTTGTTTTAACCAGGCCCTCTCCCCAGCCCTATCCCCCATAACCCCACAAATTTCCCACGGTCAATTCACATAATCTGCACATCGACACTACGAAGCAATTTAGCATGGCCAATCCACCCAACCTGCATATCTTTGGATTGTGGGAGGAAACTGGAGCACATGGAGGAAACCCACACAGACACAGGGAGAATGTGCAAACTCCACACAGTCACCCAAGGCTGGAATTGAACCCGGTGCTGTGAGGCAGCAGTGTTAACCACTGTGCCACCATACTACATATCACAACTTCGAAGGTTTGTGGCCAAGTAAGTTATTTTTGAAGTGCATTTGTAAGTGTTGTAATATAGGAAATGTAGTAGCCAAGCAAGTACCCAAAATGATGACCAGATTATTTTTGTAACATTGATTGAGGGATAAGTGTTCGTTGGGATGCTAGGGGTAGCTCCCCTGCTCTTCTTTGATACCGTGGGATGTCTATCTGAATGAGCAAACAACACCCTGTGCAGAAGACGGTATTTCCAGTGCTGCAGCACTCCTTCAGTATAGCACTGAAGTGTCAGTGATGATTTTTGTGCTCAGGTCCTGTAGTGAGTCATGAACCAGGAAGCCTTCTGACTCAAGAGGTGAGAATTCTATTAACTGAACTTTAGCAGGCTGATCTTGTTCACTGTTGACATGCTAGAAATGTCACATGAACTGCAATTCAGGGGAAGCATTGTGGTGTTCCCTGGGTTATAATTTTGGGATGCTTGCCAAGTTCCTTGTGGTTCTGTGACGGATGTGTTATTCAAGGTCCAATATCAACTTGAACCTTTAGAATCATAGAATCCCTACTGTGCAGTGGAGGCCATTTGGCCCATCAAGTCTGCACCGACTCTCTGACGGAGTATGTTACCCTGGCTGTCTTCCCTACCCTATCCAAATGTTTAACATAGTCAATCCGCCTGTTCCACACGTCATTGGACTGTGGGAGGAAACCGGAGTATCCAGAGGGAATCCAGGAAGACACAGGGAGAACGTGTAAACTCAGATCTGAGGCTGGAATTGAATCTAGATGCCTGGAGCTTTGAGGCAGCAGTGATAACCACTGTGCCATCCTTGTGCTTTGAGTTCTGTGGGTGACTATACTTTCAGTAATCAATGCAGTAGTGCAGAGATCCTCCAAATATGTTGCTGCCTCAGTTTGTAAGAGCACCAGCAGCTATTCATATTCCGGTCTCTGTTCCAATTTTCTTTCTTGTGCATAACTTCCTAAAAAATCAATTTCCATCAATTAACCCTCACACCCTGTGAGCAAAACTGTGACTCTATACAACAGATAATCTTGGATAATGTCATGAGATGGATAAGGAATGGGTAGTGCAGTAGCACAATGGTAAGCACTGCTACCTCAGTGCCAGGGACCCAGATTTAATTCCTGATTTGGATTACTGTGCGGAGTCTGCATGTTCTCCCCATAGGTTTTTGTTTAGAGTGCTTGGGATTTCTCCCACAGTCCGTAAGACATGCTGGTTAGGTGCATTGGCCATGCTAAAATGTCTCTCCCTCAGTGTACCCGAACAAGTGCTAGAGTGTGGTAACAAGGGGATTTTCACAGTAACTTCATTACTGTTAATGTAAGTTCCTCTAATAAACAAACTTGTGATTCTAGTTTTAAATAAATTTAAACTCAACTTTGCCAATGACTTGTTCCTTGGAAAATGTATGGAAGACAAGCTGGTGGACAGGCTATCAATCTTGGACTGAAAATTGGGTTACTAAGAACTATGATTAACAACAGCTAAAGAAATTGGATTGCAATAATGTTCCTCCCAAAGTAAATATCAAGAATCTAATAACGTTTTTCTGCTGCAGTGACTCAACTTCAACCATGCAACCTTGAAGATGATGTGCTGGTTAATTCTCCCTCAGTGTACTCGAATAGGCACGCAGTGTGTTGACGAGATGATTTTTCACAGTAACTTTATTTCAGTGTTAATGTAAGCTTACTTGTGATACATAAATAAACTTTTAAAAAGCTTTCTTGTAAGAAGGACAGTTTACAGTTATCTGTTCCACTTCTGATTTATATATTAATACAGTGAAAGAGAGGAAGGCACGAAGACTTCATTCCAGTACTATTTCTCCTTCTTTAAATCCAAGCTCATTCAATTAAAGAAGACAAGAAATAACTATAGTACACCCTGAAACAAATTATTGAATAAAAAAACTGAACAACTTCAGCAATAAAAGCTTGCAGATATTTTATATGTTTATAGAACACTTTTAGCAAGTAAACAACTCAAGGCACTAAAAGTCAGCTTTCCTTGAGTAATCATGTGGCCTTTTGGATCCCAGGCTGTGTGCATTATTTAAGATAACACAGCTACACTGCTACAATCCTGCACGCAAGATCACCAGAGGTCATATATGAGTCATTTTCATGTTAGGTTTTAACCAGTGAGGTTCCTTAAGGATCAATGCTTGGGCCTCAGCTACTTACTGTCCACAACTCTCCCATCAGTGATTTAGATGAGGGGATCTAGTGTAATGTAAACAGTTGGTTGATGATGCGAAGTTAGGTAGGAAAGTTAAGCTCTGAGAAGAATTCAGATATGCTGTAAAAGTCTTGACATTTCAAATGAGAAGCACTATAATGTGGGAAAAGTAAAGATGAGAGACAAATAAATGTCACTGTGCAGAGGGGACCTTTTGTACCCAAAGAACAAATTTAACATACAGATACACCAAGCAATTAGGAAGGCAAATACAATGTTAGCCTTGCTGCAAGGAGCTTGGAGTACAAAAACAAGGAAGTTTTGCTACAATTTTTATTGAGTTTTGGTAAATCTACAACCTCAAGTCTACATACCTTCTCAGTTTCTCTAGCTAAGGAAGAACCTATTTGCCTGAGGGAATGCAGTAAAGTTCACTTGATCCATTCCTGAATGGGTCCTCCAGTGAGGAAATGTTGCGTAGAATGAACCTGTATTCCCTAGAGTGTCTTAAAATGAGAGATGGTATCATTGAAATGTATAAAACACTTAGTGGGTTTGACAGAGTAAGTGTTGAGAGGTTGATTACTCAGATTAGTTCAATCTAAAGGTCGTAGACTCAGGAAAAGGAAGATTTGGGGAAATGAGATGTCTTCATTCGATGTTGTGATTCTTTGGAATTCTGTAGCCTGGAGGGTGATAAATAGTCAAGCAATGTGTATGTTTGGGATGGAAATTAATAGATTCTTGAACACCAAGGAAAACCAAAGGATTTGGGAAAAGAACTAGGCAGTGAATGAGGTTGAAGATCGGTCATGGTATTATTGAATGATGAAGCAGATTTGAGTGCTCACATGGGCCTACTCCATTCCCTATTTATTATAAGCTGCTGAAGGTCATAGATACAAGAATTAATGAGTTAATTAGTTTTGTGAATAATCTTTGTAATTTTATTTTGTGGGGGGTGGTGTTTGTATCAAGCAATGAATCATAGAATCCCTACAATATAGGAGGATGCCATTCAGCCCATCAAACCTACACTGACCACAATCCCACCCAGACCCTGAAACCCCACATATTTACCTTGCTAATCCCCTTGAAAGTAGGATCAATTTATCATGGCCAATCAACCTAACCTGCACGTCTTTGGACTGTGGGAGGAAACTAGAGTACCTGGAGGAAACCCATGCAGACACTGGGCGAACGTGCAAACTCGATGCAGATGGTGACCTAAACTGGGAATTGAACCAGGTCCCTGGTACTGATAGGCAGCAGTGCTAACCACTGTGCCATCCCCATGGCGGCAATGTATGCCCTGATGTACGCGGATGCAGTTGGAAAATTGCTCCTTTGAAGTGGTTACACATTAGATAGCTTTGAGTATTTCTCATCCTCTCCCACGTGCAGAAACACAACTATCCAGGAAGCGCGAGACGGCATTTTTAAACACAAAAATATCAGCAAGCTATAAATAACAAATGAATATCAGTTATAGAAAACTGTCTGCCCTGAGAGCAGATAGATAAGTTTTTCAGTGTGGTGGGACTTCAAAGCTAAACATTGGAGGAGTATAGGATACTGGCACTGAGGTTTAGAAACACAGTGAAGCTCTGTCATTCATAGAATGTGCACAATGTTGCCAAGTGAATACTTTCATATACTCCTTGCTGTTCTTTGTTTGACCAACTGCAATTGAGGGTGAAGTTGGTAGGGAACTGACATGGATTCTCAGCGTAATGCATTAGGTGAAATATTTCAGCAAAATGGGTTCTGCCCTTCCATATGATCCTTTCCTAGTCAATGAACACCCTGGGCCTTGCCTTTTCAAGGGAAGAGAGCCTTTTAGATTTTCCTGATTTAATATAATTTTGTTTTGGTTCTGCTACCATTTTTGTAAATATTTTTTGCACCTTTTCCAGTGCCTCTATCTCCATACTGTAAAATGGCGACCAGTGTATGGCACCTCATTGGGATCTAACTAATGTTTGACACAAGTACCTAACTTTTCTGCATTTCAAGTCTCCTCTTTAGAAATGAACCCTAGTGTTTTATTCTTCACTTTTTTTCATGGTCTTATTAACAAGTATCATTAATTTTAGCAATTGATATATCTGTACCCCTATGTCCCTTTATTTCTCCATTCCCTATCCCATTTACTGACCAAGCAGTATTGGCGCTCCTCATTCTTCCTGACAAAATGCACCACCTCAAAATTAATGATACTGCATTCGTTTGCCAATTGTGAGCTTACTAAGAAATCCAACAGGTTTATCTGGAATTGGGGTGCTGCTGCTTCATTAGTGATTCCAATTAAACCTGCTGGACTTTAACCGGGTGTTATGAGACTACTTAGTATAGCCACTCCAGTTCAACGCCGGCATCTCCACAATTATGAGCCTATTCCGCGAGTTCACCAATGTTTGGGTAGCACAGTGGTTAGCACTGCTGTCTCAACGCCAGGGACCTGGATTCGATTCCCGGCCTGAGTTGCAGTCTGTGTGGAGTTGGCATGTTTTACCTTTGTCTGCGTGGGTTTCCTCCCACAGTCCGAAAGACATGCTGGTTAGGTGGATTGACCCGGATTGGCAACTGTGGGAATTTTGCAGTAACTTCATTCAGTGTTAATGTAAGCCTTACTTGTGACTAATAAATAAACTTTAACTTCTAACTTTAACTGTTCTTCTAACTAGTCGCAGCCTTTCTGAATATTGACTAAACCTCTCAATTTTGCAGTTTAAATGGTTACTGTTAATCTGCAGGAAGTGCCGAGGATTCAGGAATGGCAAATGTGGCACCTTATTCAAGAGTATACTATGTAACAGCATCCATAGTAACTCCAGAGTCAGTTTAACATCAATGGTGGGTAAAGTTTCCGAAAGAATATTCAGGAGGAAAGAAATCAATGAATTTATCAAAGTTAATTAATGAGCGCCAGCATGCGTTTGAATTATCGAATAGAATTTTTGATGAAGTAACAGGGAAGTTTGAGGGGAATACAATGAATGTTATCCGTGTGGATTTTGAGACAGAACCCCATAAAAGTCTGATCATCAAAATTGAGGCTCATGGAATAGGAGGCGCAGTGAGCTTGTATAAAAATTGGCTTAAGGACAGAACACAGCAAATTGTGACAATTGGTTATGTGGAAGATGGTAAATGCTGATGTTCCCCAAGAGTCAGTACGAGGGCCCCATTGCTTTCAGGATGTATTGTAAATGGTTTGTACAGAACTGAACCTGTGTCAGCAAGCCAGTTCCAATTTCCCTCTTTCTAAATTTAGCAGCAGTGCAGTCAATTGTGAGAGTCACCTCCTCAGGAGAAATGAGTTGTAAATTTTAATGTGTTAATTGCTCGATGAAAGCAATATCAAACCAGCTTCTGAATTTTTCTGTGGGACAATAAGCACTGAAAAATCAGTGGATTTTTTACTTAATACTGAATGGTTCCTGCCACACATTCAGGAGATTGCATGTCTGATTTCTAGTTTGGAGATGTTATTTGTCAGTTCAGCACAGAATCCACTTTTGCTGTTTTGCTCTGGACCTCGGGTAAGGTCTAAAATAATTAACTAACAGGAGGGGCAGCAAGAGCAACAGCAGAAGCAGCAGCAGCTTGCCCCTCACACACCACCTGCCCCGTAGTGTTAGAGGACATGATCAGAATGATGCAGGTCATTGGAGCCCATGCCCCCAACACTGGATGTACAGGCAAAGAACAGCCTCCTTGGCATCAGTGTCTAAGGATGGTCAGGGTCTGCTAGGAAAAGACCTGCTGCCAACTGATTCTGGTGGCAGTGCTTTGCCAGGGGCTGTCAAAGTCCCTTCCACCCTCACCTTTCACTTTGGATCCTTCCAGTGCTCTGTCTGAGACATTTGCAGGATCTCCTGACCAACAGCTGTGTCAGATGGGTGAGTGATGACTTGTTTGCCAGGACAAACAAATAATAAGTGTGAGTGGGTAGTTTGGTTTGTGGCTCTGACTAGCACGTCGTTTCAATTGCACACATCTGGCAATTCAGGTAGCCCGAGATCACCAAGGAATATTCATCCAGTGCAGTGGCTTCCTCAACATCAATAGTAGCTGACATTCAGCCATGAAAAAGATGCTGATGCAGCTGTGTACAAGATTTCCAGGCATTTTCCCTGATGCGTTGTTTCTTGTGGTAGTCTGTGTCTAATATCTTTGTACTTTGAAGCAGACTTGCCAGCTGACTGCTTGGAGATGAGGGATTCCTACTTAAGACAGGTGATGACATCCTTAGGGAACCCAACCAGTGAGAGCAAGGAGCAATATAATCAAAACCATAAGGCCAAGCTATCAGCATGCTGAAAATGTGCTTCAGGTAGCTGGACAAATCAGGAGACTCTCTTTAATCAGTGCCACCCAAAGTCTCTGTGAATGGCTGTTCTGATGCTGCACAGCGTTACACAGCAGTCAGATTTGGACCAAGGCAGAAAGTACAGCATGTCAGATAGTTTTGAGGAGGAGGTGGAGTGATGAGGCCAAGGTACCAGCAGTGAGCACATTGCCCAGGATATCCTGTGCTATTGTGATATTCACTTGGACTCCACCATGTAAAAGCCACTTTCCCTCCAACACCCTCTTCAACACCAAACAATGCTGTAAACTCCCAAATAATCTTTCACAGCCAACACCTTCCTCTCCCAACCCCTCTTGCCATTGCTTGATGTCACTTTATATCTTGCCATTCATCTCGAGTACTAGGCATCAACTAAAACATGGGTAAGATGCGGAAGTGGTGGAATGGAATGCAGGCATTATTTGAGGCTCAGAGGTTAAACAGAGTGTTACACATCCATGCCCACACTCTTGTGCAACTACCATCTCTTCCTCCTTGATGCAACCTCTGAGGTTGAACCGGAATGCGCAGATCTCTCTTTGGACTGATGAGTTGCCATTGGTTAACATCCTCTAGGTTCTGAAACCCAACGGAGGCTATTACTCTTGCACCTTTGTCAGTGCAAATCTGATGATCGGGCTATGAGGCAGCATGCGATCCTGGACCAAAGTGAGGAAAACAATTGAGGAGGGCAGAGGTTTTGGATCAAGTCCTTACTTCAGTGTCCACTTTTGACATTGCCCCTCTTGTGGGCTAGATGTATTTCCTTGATTTGACTCCAGATCAGCCAGACAGTGACTAGTTTGAGTTTGCTGAACCCTCTTTAAGAGTGCTTTCATAATGTGAAAACCTTGGTGAGGGCCGTCTTATACTTGTTTGTCCCGCTTGATATTCTATACAGATGGCCACTGTTTGTGTAGCTGAAGGTTTTTGACATTGTGTTTGATACAGATTCCACCAGACTCCCCACAGAGTGTGTACAATAAGGCTGAAAAGTCATTGCTAGTCTGTGGAATTCTCTTCCTCAGAAAGCAATGGAGGCTGGGTCATTGCATTTATCCAAGACTTGAATTGGATAAACTTTTATATTCAAGGGAGTCAAAGATAATGGGGTGGGGGGGCAAACAGGAAAGTGGAGTTAAGATGATGGCTGATCTGATTGTGGTCTCATGAAATGCGGAGCAGGTTGGACAGGTTGAATGGCTTACTCCTGCTCTAAAGGCCTAAAACCTGCCATTACCCTACACGTTCAGCCTCATAAATATGATTTTTGTGTTCAGCCCTCATACTTCACTGTCGGATTCCTGTTGAGCTTGGACAATCTTGTGGCCTCCAAAGCAGACTCTCTCCATGCTTTCCTTCTCTTGCACACTTTGTGATGTAAGACTCACAAAGTCCCACTGAAGTGTGAGTATCTGAGTTGTACGTAATCTGCATTAGCCCTATGACAATGCACCCTCTGAGTTAGTGCACTACCTCTGAGGAGTCATCAGCCTCCTCTCTCAGAAAGACGCCTGCGGGTCCGTAAATTAACAATGTTTTAAATGATCATTATGTAAATAACCATATTTTAGTCACTGTTAACATCACGTCAACATGACGGGGTGTTGTATGCTGTGTGGCTATTTAATATTTAATTCTGTCCCCAGATAGCTGTCAGAGCATGCTGATACTGCTGTGGCACTCTAAGTTGCTGAAGGGCCACCTTCAGGTCTCTCTTTGCCTCTTCCTAGTGTTTTGTGCTCCCTTCTGCAAGAGGAGGTAAAGGAAAGAGACCTGTGAATGATGATATGGGTGTGTGCATTTGGTGAGAATGACCATTAGGAGAAGCAGGGCTTTGTGTAAACACGAGGATGAGTGCCAGCGATGAGGTGGAGATGTAAGAGAATGCACAAGAACAAGTGAAATAGGAGCAGTGGACTACACAAGCCACAGTGCTTGCACTATCATTCAATACAATCATGGCTGATCTTGCCTTTCAACTTTCCTGCCCGTTCCCCAGATCCCTCAATTCCCTGAGAGACCAAAAATTCATCTAGCATGAGTGCACCTGCACGGTAGAATGGTGTGTGCTAAAGTATGTTTGAGAAGGCAGGATGAAGAAGTTTGTGTGACACACATCAGTAATCGAATGTACCACTCTAATTCCCTTTCCTGCTCTGTTGAAGTCATTAGACTGTATTTGACATTGAATCTTGTCACGTGGCATCATGCTCCAGCTGCCCAACCTCCTTCACTACTTTCTTAGTTCTACTAGCTGGCTTCTTATCAATAGCAAGCAGTATCCCCTTGGTGAGCCCTTACAATGTGCAGCCTCACAATGTCGAGTAAATACTTGACTTAAAACAGATCCCAGACAAGGGTGGCATGGTGGCACAATGGTTAGCACTGCTGCCTCAGTGCCAGGGACCCAGGTTCGATTCCTGGCTTGGGTCACTGTGTCTGTGCGAAGTCTGTGTGTTCTCCCTGTGTCTGCATGGGTTTCCCCCAGATGCTCCAGTTTCCTCCCACAGTCCACAAAATCAGCTAGTTAGGTGGATTAGCCATGCTAAATTCTCCTTCGGTGTACCGAACAGGTGCTGGAGTGTAACAACTAGGGGATTTTCACAGTAACTTCATTACAATGTTAATATAGGCCTACTTGTGACACTAATAAATAAATAAACTTAAATGATTGGGCAATAGCTTTGGAACCTGTGCAGTCCGTTCTGTCATTATCTTGTATCCAACTCCATCATCCTTCAAATTTCATATTTTCCATTTTCTAATCACAGTGTTGCTATTGTTCCCACTCAACCAAATTGACCAGCAAACCTGGAAATAACATGTCATTGCAGCAACCGGCATGCTGCCTTACTGCTGGTTTTCCTGCACACTGTTGCATCCTTTCTCTTCCCACTCTCAGCACGTCAGAAAATTATAATCCAATCCCTAATATCCAGCATTTCAGACAATAGCAGTTAACCTACGCAGCAGCTCTGTGTAATTCCTGTAGGGATGGTATTAATAGTGGTCGGTAAGCTGAAAGTTAGTCACTTCAGTAAAATGAACTAATTTTGCAAAATAAAACAGAAAATGCTGGAAATCATAACAGGTCTGACAGCATCTATGGGGAGAGAATAGAGCCAACATTTTGAGTCTAGGTGACCCAGATGGGTGGCATAGTGGTTAGCACAGCACCAAGGACTTGGGCTCATAGAACATAGAACATTACAGCACAGAACAGGCCCTTCGGACCTCAGTGTTGCGCCAACTAATTAAGAAAAAGCAGTGACTCTAACCTAAACCATTCCCTTTTCATCCATAAACCTATCCACGGACCTCTTAAATGCCCCCAAACTTGGCGCATCTACAACTGCAGCAGGCAGGGCATTCCATACCCTTACCACCCTCTGGGTAAAGAACCTACCTCTGACATCTGTCCTGTAACTACCACCCCTTAAATTAAAGCTATGTCCCCTTGTGGTAGCTTTCTCCATCTGAGAAAAAAGGCTATCACTGTCCACCCTATCTAAACCTCTAATCATCTTATATGTTTCAATAAGGTCTCCCCTTAGTCGCCTTCTAACAAAAACAACCTCAAATCCCTCAGCCTCTCCTCCATAAGACCTGTCCTCCATACCAGACAACATCCTGGTAAACCTCCTCTGCACCCTCTCCAATGCCTCCACATCTTTCTTATAATGTGGGGACCAGAACTGTACACAATACTCCCAAGTGCAGCTGCACCAGAGTTTTGTACAGTTGCAACATGACGTTGCGGCTCTGAAATTCATTCCCCCTACCAATAAAAGCCAAGACTCCGTACGCCTTCTTAACAACCTTATTGACTTGATTGCCAACTTTCAGGGATCTATGCACATATACACCAAGATCCCTCTATTCATCAACACGATTAAGAGTCCTACCATTAGCCCTATACTCTACACATTTGTTATTCCTGCCAAAGTGAATTATCTCACACTTTTCCGCATTAAACTACATTTGCCACCTCTCGGCCCAGCTCTGCAACTTTTCCAAGTCTTTCTGCAGACTATAACACCCCTCTTCACTATCTACCACTCCTCCGACTTTGGTGTCATCTGCAAATTTACTAATCCATCCTTCAATACCCTCATCCAGATCATTTATAAAAATTACAAACAGCAGGGGCCCCAAAACAGACCCCTGAGGTACACCACTTGTAACCGAACTCCACGATGAATATCTCCCATCAACCACCACCCTCTGTCTTCTATCTGCTAGCCAATTCCTAATCCAATTAGCTAAATCACCCTCAATCCCATACATCTGCATTTTCTGCAGAAGCCTTCCATGGGCCACCTTATCGAACGCCTTACTAAAGTCCATATATACCACATCAACTGCCTTACCCCCATCCACCTCTTTGGTCACTTTTTCAAAAAACTCAATAAGGTTAGTAAGGCACGACCTACCCTTCACAAAACCATGCTGACTATCCCCAATCAATTCATTTCTCTAAATAACTATAAATCTTATCCCTAATAATTCTTTCCAATACTTTGCCCACAATTGAAGTAAGACTCACCGGTCTACAATTCCCAGGAAAGTCTCTATTCCCCTTCTTGAACAATGGGACAACATTCGCTATCCTCCAGTCTTCCGGCACTATACCTGTAACCAACAACGACCTGAAGATCAGAGCCAGAGGCTCTGCAATCGCCTCTCTTGCCTCCCACAGAATCCTTGGGTAAATCCCGTCCGGCCCAGGGGACTTATCTATTTTCAAACCCTCAAGAATATCTAGCACCTCCTCCTTATCTACTTCAATACTTTCCGGTTTACAACCCTGTATCCCAGTGTTCTCCACAACTACATTTATGTCTCCCTACGTGAATACCGAAGAGAAATATTTGTTCAGTGCCTCTCCAATCTCTTCAGGCTCCACGCATAACTTCCCACTGCTGTCTCTGACTGGCCCTAATCTTGCCCTAACCAATCTTCTATTCTTAACATATCTAAAGAAAGCTTTAGGATTCTCCTTGATCCTATCAGCCAAAGTCTTCTCGTGTCCTCTTTTAGCTCTTCTCAACTCGCTCTTTAGCTCCCTGCTGGCTAATCTATAGCTTTCCAGTGCACTAACTGAGCCTTCAAGCCTCATCCTGACATAAGCCTCCTTTTTCCTTTTAACCAGTGAATTAACTTTTTCAGTACACCACGGTTCCCTTACTTGACCATTTCCTCCTTGCCTGATGGGAACATATTTATCAAGGAATCGCAGTAGCTGCTCCTTGAATAAGCTCCACATTTCAGATGTTCCCAGCCCCTGTAGTTTCCTAATCCAACCTATGCACCCTAATTCTCTCCTAAAAGGCTCATAATTACCATTTCCCCAGCTATAACTACTGCCCCCAGGTTCATGCCTATCCCTTTCCATCACTAAGGTGAATGTAACCAAATTGTGGTCACTATCACCACAATGTTCACCAACTTCCAAGTCAATTCTGGTCTTAGGTCACTGTCTGTGTGGAGTTTGCATGTTCTCCGTGGGTTTTCTCCAGGTGCTCCGGTTTCCTCCTACAGTCTGAAAGATATGCTGCTTAGGTGGATTGGCCGTGCTAAATTGCCCCTTAGTGTCAGGGGAGTTAGGGTAAATAAGTGGCGTTACAGAAATAGGGCCTGGTGAGATTGTGATTAATGCAGATTTACCGGCCAAATAGCTTCCTTCTGCACTGTTGGGATTTTATGACCCTTCATCAGAGCTAGCAGCTGTGGGGAAAGGTAATCAGAACTCGAAACATCGGCTCCATTCTCTCTCCACAGATGCTATCAGACCTGCTGAGGTTTTCCAGCAATTTTTGTTTCTGCTTCCGATTCCAGCATCAGAATTTCGCTTTTATAATTTCTTGCAACAAAATGGGTTATTTTTCTTAGCATTGTGAGATGAATGATTACCAGAGAGCTGAGGAGAATTCTGACCAAGAGCCTGTAAAAATTGTAAAGTGATGATGAGTGGGCTGCCAACTCAGTATTGAGTAAACACTTGTGGGGGGATCTGTCATGGAAGCTTGAGGAAAATGGAATGATTTAGTGTGCAATCTTGATGTCAGTATGTAATAGGATATTGTGTTTTTCACAGCGCTGGGTCACCAGTCGGCAGATGCGCTTTGAAGGTGGATTTCAAGGTCGGTGCAACAAGCTGGTGGATGGCTGTTACTCATTTTGGCAAGCTGGACTCTTACCTCTCCTGCACCATGCGCTCCATATGGATGGTGAGTACAACAGCATTGGCCCAATAATAATGCATGGGCACGCTTCCATATCCTGCAGTCACTGTTGAAATTGACAAAAAGATCATTTGGCGAGCATTAGGACTAGGAGCAGGAGTTGGCCATCTGGCCCTTTGAGCTTGCTCCGCCATTCAATAAGATCATGGCTGATATTTTCATGGATTCAGCTCCACTTTCCTACCTGCTCACCATAATTCCTTTACTGTTCAAAAATTTATCTATCCTGGCCTTAAAAACATTCAATGAGGTATCCTCAACTGCTTCACTGGGCAGGGAACTCCACAGATCACAATCCTTTGTGTGAAGGGAATCAGTGGGTATTGGAAACACCAGTCAGGAGAACTTGGGCTTCATCTAATGAAATGAGAGGGCCAATTTGAACTAGTTTTGCAACAAAAACAGAAGATGCTGGAAAATCTCAGCAAGTCTGACAGCATTTGTGGGGAGAGATTAGAGCCAACATTTCGAGTCATTTTCTGTCATTTCATTTTGTGTGCTACACATTGGTGGTTGTGTTCTATGGTTCACTATATAGATGATCGTAGAATATGATCCCAACAGTGTAGAAAGAGGTCTTTGGCCCATTGAGTCCTACATCAATAAAAATCCCACACAGGATCTATCCTCATAACGCCACATATTTACCCTGCTAATCCCCCTGTCACTAAGGGACAATGCAGCTAACCAGCATGGTTTTGGATTGTGGGAGGAAACCGGAGTCCCTGAAGAAAACCCATGCAGACATGGGGCAAATGTGCAAACTTCACACTGACAGTGACTTGAGGTCAGAATCGTACCTGGTCCCTGGTGCTGTGAGACAGCAGTGCTAACCACTGTGCCACATGTCACTTGGTTAAAGAGATGGGTTTGAAGACAGGGGGCCTTGAAGTTGAAGGTTTAGGGAGATAATTCCAAAGAATGGGAAGACCCACAGAACTGTTGGTATTCCTAAAACACACTGACTACAGGGGTTCAAGAATGCCAGCATACCCCATCTCCTTCTCGAGGGCAGTTGGGGATAGGCAATAAATGCTGGCCTAGCCAGTGATGCCCACAAATAAAGGCACCAGTGGAGGTGCAAAGAAAGAGATTGATACACAAGAGTTGAGGGATAGGGGGGACTTGAGAGAATATTTGAACTTGAGAGATTACAGAGGGCAAGGTTGTTAACAGGTTTTTAAAAAAAGACTGAGAATTTAAAATTTCAGGCATTAGGCAACCAGGACTTGTGGTGGCTGTCTATGACTGGGGTGGGGATTCGGATTAGTTGTCAAAGGAACTTTGGCGAGTTGCATTTTGTAGATGATGTACGCAGCTGCCAATCTGTCAGTGGTGGAGGGAGTGAATGTTCAAGATACTGGATAAGATACCAATCAAGCAGGCTGCTTTAACTAGAAAGGTTGAGCTTCTTGAGTATTGTTGGAGTTGCACTCAGCTAGGCAAGTGGAGAGCATTCCATCACACTCATGACTTGTGCCTTGTAGATGGCAGGCAATCAGGAGATGAGTTATTCCCACTGAATTCCCAGCTTCTGACTTGGTTTTGTAGTCACAGTATTTAAATGCAAGTCCAGTTCAGTTTCTGGCCAATGGTAACCCCCAGAGTATTGACAGTATGGAATTCAGCAAGAGTAATTCCCTTGAATGTAATTGGGGAAATGGTTAAATTGCCTTTGTTGGAGAAGATCATTGTCTGTCACTTGTGTGACATAAATGTAACTTGCCACTCATCAATTCAAGCCTGAATATTGTCCAGGTCTTGCTGCATATGGACCTGAGGAGTCTCAAATGGTACAGAACATTGTGTAATATCCCCACTTTGATTTTATGAGAAAGGAAAAGTTATTAATGAAAGCAGTGATGCCCTCACTCTGGCCTGGACACACAGTGCTACAGTGATGCCCTGAAATTGAGGTGATTTGCCTGTGCAAGGTGGGATGCAGATGGAGGCTAGATGGATTCGTTCTTAGTGACAAAATAATTCATGGGGATAAGGGAGAAAGTTTGATAGCGGAGGAGAAACGGTGGTTATCTTTATTTAACAAAATGGAACTGGTGCAATGGGGTAGTTTTGAAATAGGAAAGTGAGGCTCCTATTCACTGCTTGATGTGGTCCTCCCAGATCTAGTGATGAGTGGGTAAACCAGATACACTGTTCCTATATACTAGAGTGAGTGAGGATATAGGCCACTCTCAGGAGCATGACCAAGGTGGAAGAGATTAAAAGGTTTTACTGGGGACCAAGCCATTAAAGGTGGAGGTAATGGTGTCATTGAGTGAATAGGCGATGGTAGATGTACTGAATTGAATATGTGGCAAAATGGTTAGCACTGCTGCCTCTCAATACCAGGGACCAGGTTCAATTTTGATCTTGGGTCACTGTCTGTGTGGATTTTGCACATTCTTCCTGTGCCTGCATGGGTTTCCTCCAGATGTTCTGCTTTCCTATGGATGCTCTGGTTTCCCCCCAAAGATGTAGAGGTTAGGTGGATTGGCCATACTAAATTGTCTTTAGTGTCAGGGGGATTAGCAGAATAAATAAGTAGGATTACAGGGAAAGAGGCAGAGTGGGATTGCAGTTGGTGCAGATTCAATGAGCTAAATTGCATCTTTCTGCACTTTCTGTGGACAGCCAGAGGTTAAGTAAATATCACGGGAGAGTGTTTCCCAAGAGTGGATGTAGAAGGAAGTGTGTTTGGATTAAGGGTGAGGGATGTGGATGGAGATACCAGGAAGTGGTCACAGATGATAATTAATGGCATTGTAACTCATTTCAACAATTGAGTCATGTATACATCAGGGTTTTTCTCTCTGAGTTTGTTAATGATGAAGTTATTTCCAGTTCTGCCAGTTTTGTTGTTTTGATTTTTAATGATTGGAGGATTTGTTTTTCTCACAGCGAAGGGTATTAATACCATTGAAAGGTTTACTCTCATCTTTCCACCTTTCCTTTCCCCTCGGCTTACATTACTCAGAATCAGTGTATAATCTGTCCTCATTCAGAATATTAATGATATTCAAAGGTGGTTCTTGAATTTTAACCTCTGAAGTTTCCCCATGACACCGATCTGGCATTTCTGCGGTAGCTTATCAATTATTTCGACACTTAATTGGGCCAAAGATGCAGAGACTTTAGTTCATTAAGAGGTTATAGAGGAGGGAGTGTTTCATCCCTTTGACAGCACCTTCCAAACCCCCAACGTCTACTATGTAGAAGGATAATTATAGACTCCTACAGTGCAGAAAGAAGCCCTTCGGCCCATCGAGTCTGCACCGAACACAATCTCACCCAAGTCCTACCCCCATATCCCTACATATTATACCCACTAATCCCTCTGACCTACGCATCCCTGGAAATTAAGGGGCAATTTCTGAGCATGGCCAATCAACTTAACCCAACTGTGGCAGGAAATTGGAGCATCAGGAGGAAACCCATGCAGACACAAGGAGAATGTGCAAACTCCACACAGATAGTGACCCAAGCTGGGAATTGAATCCAGGACCCTGGAGTTGTGAAGCAGCAGTGCTAACCACTGCGCTACTGTGCCGCCCAAAGAGCAACAGATGCATGGGAATACCATCACCTGCCAATTCCCCTCCAAGTCACTCACCATCCTGACTTGGAAATATATCGGCTGTGCCTTCATAGGGGTTGAAATTCTGGCGCTCCCTTCTAAACAGCACTGTGGGTGTATTCACACCACACAGACTACAGCTATTCAAGATGGCTCATCATCATCTTCTCAAGGGCAACTAGAGACGGCAATAAAACTGCTAACCTAGACAGTGATGCCCATGTCCCATGAATTTTTAAAAAAATCTTGTTGCTTACGGCTGAATTCCAGGACATTTCTGCATGTCCTTTTGTGAGTCATAGAAATACGAAGGCATTGCCGTCAGTCGACACAAGTAAATTTATTCATTTCAGAGCAATTGGAACTTTTAATAATGGGATGTGGTGTGTTTGGCAGCACCAGCATTTGTGTTGGTCTCAAATTATCCTTCAGAATAGGATATCATTTTTATTTTTCCTATTTCAGATAGACATATAGTAATTGTATTGCGCTGTAATGTTTTTGTAGGGAAAAGTTGTCTCAGCATGACACACTGGATGTTCCATCAAGAAGCACTACAAGAGTATATCCTACTGTGTTGTCAGAATTCCACTGGAGGACTGCTTGACAAGCCTGGCAAGTGAGTGGTAATTTTATTCTGGTTTCACAGTACCATGTCACTTTGGATGCTCTCACCGGTTTCTGACTGCTTTTAAATACTAATTGGAGATGTATCCTTAATGAGTGGCTGTGGTCAAGCTGTCTCCTTGACAGCTCGATTGTGGGATGAACTGTAGCGTAGGTCAGGAGAAACTTTACTTGGGAGAGGAGACAGGTTTTATGATTTTGTGACATGCTGTGCTATTGAAGCATGAGCAAGAATTACTATGAAAGATCAGGCTGTCTTGGTTCGTTGTCAGACAAGAATGATGTGCATTGATTCATCGCACAGCATGTTTTAAAATTGCTCCCTCAACATTTAGTTACACCCTGAGCATCACTTCTGAGTTGTGACAGACTATTTTCTGTTCGAGTTTTTTTTTGTTGTCAATGTTTGAATATCTATCTTGCTAACTGGATCCTGCTGTTCAACACAAAGAACAAAGCGGCATGGTAGCACAGTGGTTACCACTGGGTTCGATTCCTGGTTCGGGTTTGCACGTTCTCCCCATGTCTGCATGGGTTTCCTCCAGGTGCTTTGGTTTCCTTCCATTGTCCAAAGATGCGCAGGTTTGATTGATTGGCCATGCAAAATTGCCTCTTATTATCAGGGTAAATATGTGGGGCTACGGGATAAGAACCCGGAGGGATTGTGGTCAGTGCAGACTCAATGGACTGAATAGCCTCCTGCTGTACTGTAGAGATTCTATGAAAAGCATAGGAACAGGCTGTTCGGCCTTCCAAGCACTACTGATCATGATGCCCCAATTAAATTTTAAAAAAAACCTTCTGCCCTTAATTAGGCCATATCCCTCTCTTTATGTACCCAAACAGATGTCTGTTGTCACTAATGTGCCTGTTGCCACTCCCCGTTTCTGGTAGGTGTTCTGTGCACCCACTACTTGCCCTGCACATCTCCCTTGAACTCTCCTCTTCCACCCACCACCCCCACCCCTCCCCCCCCCGCCTCCCACTCTCCTACTCCCTCACTCCCTGCCGCTCCCCCAACTCCTCACCTCGAACCTGTGCTTTCTTATAACAGACACTTCCATCTACGGAAAAAGCCTCTGACTATCCAAACTCTCTATTTCTATCATAATTTTGTAGACCTCCTATCAGGTCTCCCCTCAGTCTCTGTCTTTCCAATGAAAGCAATCCTAATTTATTCAACCCCTCCTCATAGTCAACACCCTCGAGGCCAGGCAACATCCTGCTGAACCCTCTTTGCACTCTCTCCAAAGCTTTCACGTCAGGCGCACGTCCCAGGGTACTAGTCAGGCTTATCAAGTTTGTTCATTTGGTGGTTTTTTTCACTTCCAAGATGGCTTCAGCTACAAAATTTTTTCAAATTTTTACGTTTTACTACAAAAACATCTTAAATAGACATTTAAATCAGCAAATTGCTACAAGCAATTGTGCAAACTAGCTATAGAAATGCATCATCCATTTTATTCAGATGGAAATCAGAGAAACAGGGTACCTGTAGTTTAAATAATGCAGCAGTAATCTGCAGTAAAACAAACTAGTTCCAATATTTGTAAAAGAAAGTACAATCTCAGGCCTTTGGTGTCAATTAATACCAGGTATAATCTGATAGTTTGCTGACATGATAACTGTTGAACCAAGTGTATCAGCATAATGAGTCTTTTCATAGAATCACATCGTAGAATCCCTACAGTGCAGAAAGAGGCCATTTGACCCATCAAGTCTGCACTGACAACACCCTGCCCTATCCCCATAACCCCACATACTTACCCTGCTAATCCCCATGACGCTAAGAGGGAATTTAACATGGCCAATCCATCTAACTTCCATATCTTTGGGTGCTCTAGTTTCCTTCCATATTGCAGAGGAAACCCACATTCTCCCACACGAGGAGAACACACAAACTCCCTATCGACAATGACCCAAGGCTGGAATTGAACCTGGGTCTCTGGCACTGTGAGGCAGCAGTGCTAATCACTGTGTCTCAGTGCCATCTCAATTTCTCTCCTGTTCAACCAGTGGCCACCTTCAGCCTCACAATAGATCTGACGAAGGAGACTTTTGATTTGAATTGATTTACTATTGTCACATGTATTTGTAACAGTGAAAAGTATTGTTTCTTGTGTGCTACACAGACAAAGCATACTATGCGTAGAGAAGGAAAGGAGAAGGTGCAAAGTATAGTGTTACAGTCATAGCTAGGATGTAGAGAAGGATTAACTTAATGCAAGGTAGGTGCATTCAAAAGTCTGATGGCAGCAGGGAAGAAGCTGTTCTTGACTCAGTTGGTACGTGACCTCAGGTTTTTGTACATTTTTCCCCATTGGATAAAGATGGAAGAGAGAATGTCTGGGGTACATGGGGACCTTCATTATGCTGGCTGCTTTTCCAAGGCAGCGGGAAGTGTAGACAGTGTCTGTGGATGGGAGGCTGGTTTGCGTGATGATCAGGCTTCATTCATGATCCTTTGTAGTTTCTTGCAGTCTTGGGCAGAGCACGAGCCACACTGAATACAACCAAAAGGAATGCTTTCTGTGGTGCATCTCTGAGGTTTGTAGCAGACATGCCAAATTTCGTTACTCTCCTGAGAAAGAAAACATGTTGGTGGCCTTTCTTAATTATAGTCTCGGCATGGGGGGACCATTGAAGGTCTTGACCATTTCTACTTGACAACTAGAGGCGTTGAACGTGGGCCGTTGGACACGTTAGCTTTTGTGGACCAAATGGTGAGAGTCCATACTTCAATACTTGCGATGTTGAACCTCATTTTATGTATTCCCCCCACTCTCCCTGACCCCTCATTCCTACAGATCAAGGGATTTTTACCACACCTGCTACTGTCTAAGTGGGCTTTCGGTGGCTCAACACTTTGGTGGTGGAGACCTGCTGCACGAAGTCATTGTGGGTGATGAAAACAACCGGCTGGTAAGTGATGTTTGGTTGGTAGAGGAATTGTGGGGCAAGTAAACTAACTCTGAAAGGATGGCCTTGAAATTAACAATAAATGTTGTTGGAAAGTTATAGTAAGTAATAGAGTTCAAAATATTTTCCCATTGTTGTTTTTAACCTAACGTTTGTGCTGTTTTTAACAATATTGCCATGAATAACGATAATTTTAACATAGACTGACATTTGCCAAACCCTAATTATGTACTGGATCCTCCCAAATTGTAGTCTGCTTCTCCTGATATAGTTAGCCACTCAGCATAGTTTTGTATCTAAGATGGATACTAGCACTCGTTTAAGATGAAGTATTTCAGGCATAACTTTAAAAAAAAATGTATTTATCAGTATCACGGGTAGGCTTACATTAACACTGCAATGAAGTTACTGTGAAAGTCCCGTGGTCGCCACAGTCCAGTGCCTGTTTGGCTACACTGAGGGAGAATTTAGCATGGCCAATGCATCTAACCCACATGTCTCCTGGACTGTGGGAGGAAACCTACGCAGACATGGGGAGAACGTGCAGACTCCAAGCTGACGGTGACCCAAGCCGGGAATCGAACCCGGGTCCCTGGTGCTGGGAGGCAGCAGTGCTAATCACTGTGCCACCGTGCTGCCCAATACTGAGCAATATGGCTGTACAAATGTGAGGAATTCCTCCATCGTAACCCTCAACACAAGTTTAAGGCAAGAACTTTCTGTCTGTTCAGCTGAGAACTGTTTCCACCTCATTGACTTTTTAATCACCTCAGCAGCAAATCTTCAATCTAAACAACAGTCATTAAAGCTCTTGATTTACAGCCACTTATTTTAAGTTTTAAGTTTTTATTTATTAGTATCACAGGTAAGCTTACATTAACATTGCAATGAAGTAGGGGATTTCAACCCACAAATTAAGAAGAATAAATACAATATAAACGGTATGGGATGTGCAGAATTAAGTTATATTCAGGATTTTTTTTAAGCAGTATGTGACAAACCCAATCAGAGAAGGGACAATTCTGACACACATTTTAAGAAACAAATCTGGGCAGGGGTATGGAGGAAAGAGGACTTTGGTGGCAGTGATTGTAGTTTGGTTAGATTGATATTAATGTCACAAGTAGGGTAACATTAACAATGCAATGAAGTTACCCAAGTCACCACACTCCAGTACTTCATGTACACTGAGAGAGAACTTAGCACCAAATGCGCCAAACCAACACATTTTGTTTTAACTGTGGGAGGAAACTGAACACCTGGAGAAAACCCATGCAGACATGAAGAGAACGTGCAGACTGTGCACAGATGGAGACCGAAGCCAGGAATTGAACCGAGATCTCTGGTGCTGAGACAGCTGTGCGGTCATATAGATCAGGTTAAGGCTTGGAATTCTGATCAAGGGTTTGAGCACACAACCTTAATCTTACATTCCAATGCAGAACTGATGGAGTAAGCAATCCCATGCACCGTTTCAATGAAGCGCAGAGAATTTATCCCTGATGTCACCACCAGCATTTATCCCTCAATCGACATCATTTTTAAAAATCCGACCACTTTGCTGCTTCTGGAGCTTGCTGTGAATACATTTGAGTGCGTTACAGAAGTAACTTCACTTCAAATGCACTTCATTGGCTGAAAAGTGCTTTGGGATGTCCTAAGATCATAAATGTTCTGTAAATGTGTAACGTTTGCACATTCTCTCCGTGTCTGTGTGGGTTTCCTCCCACATTCCAAAGATGTGCAGGTTAGGTGGATTGGCCATGCTAAATTGTCCTTTAGTATTGGGTAAATAAGTGGGGTTATGGGGATGGGGCCAAGGTGGGATTGTTGTCAGTATGGGGCTTGATAGGAAGGGAATAGAGGGATACGGGTGAGCTGAGTAAGGGCAGAAAGTTTTTTTTAGTAGAGGTTTTGTGATCGGCACAGGCTTGGAGGGCCAAAGAGCCTGTTCCTATGCTGCACTTTGCTTTATATATTGTAAAATACCTCTATTTTTCAACAGGAACCAATCCATCCAGTGTACAACATTGGTCCCAAAAAAGTAGCACAAGCTGTTATGCACTTCCTCAAGTTGCCAGTTCCACAGATGAAGAATAGTTCGAATTAAATTCATTATGCATTCAAAATAATTAAGTTGTGTAACCCGAGTGCTAAGAATTGTGGTTTGCAAGGTAAAATGATTCATTGTGACGCAGGAACCAGTATCAAGTTGTTTGCTTCTTACGACAGCAGAGAAACAAAAGAGCCATCAGCACTGCCTAAGCTGTGGCTTGACTAGACCAGTCAATGTTCAACAACTTGCTTCTGAATGCTGCAGGAACAGAGACTGGTGTCTGTGAAGCATCCTTCATTCCGTGACTGAATCTCAGAGAAATGAGCAGGGATTGGTGTACATAGAGCACTGTGCTTTTTACTGGCTTCGGAAGTAATTTATCACAGTTGCAATAAAAGTAATCTTTCCAAGCATTTTCATTTGGTCTGGATTAATTTTCAATCTTTCAGAACGGTTTTTTGCGCTTTTTCCAAAGAAAAGAATCATGTTGCGTATCTGCAGAAAATGTATCAAACTTGGTTTGAACAGTTCACTATAGTCTGCAAATCAGCATATCATAATAAAATGGGCTTAACGGAGAGAATCGACAGTTGTAGGACCTTTTACTATATGTGAGAATCATGTTGAGAAGGCAAAGTAATCGTTTCATTAAAGTTTGCCATCACGTTTTGTGCCGTGTGAGGGGCCTCCAGCACTGCTCAATGAAGAGAAGTGCAAGATTACTTGAGATTCTCCTGGCCTCCCAGCTGCATGTTTCCCAACAAGAGTGGTGGAATTCTCTGGTCCTGCCGCTGTCGATGGGAATTCCCACTAATGCCACCTCATGACAGCAGGACCAGTGAATCCTGCCAGCATGAATGGCCAGAGAATTCTGGGTGCACACTTGTATCACCCAACGCTGTTCGCACCACTCTACACACATGTTGCAAAATATAGATGACTCAGATGTTTGAGAAATTGTCCAAGTTTCTAAGCAGCTGTGTCTCCTGGAACTTGAAAGATGTGGATATCACTCCATCAATCCCAACCGTTCAAATTATGGTCAGGCTATAGAATTGTTCCTGTATGCATGTAGTACCGTGCTCTTTGTCAAACGGAAAGATGTTATATTGTGAGGATTATGGTTTTCTAGTTGCAGCTGACAGTATTTGCTGAATGTGATTGCAATTTCCCCCCCCTCTTCACAAAGCATTAGTTGTGAAGTCACGTTAACAAATAAGTGCCTAACCTTCACTTGGTGCCTCCTCAGTATACTTTGCCTGCGATTCCAATCCTCCTGCACCCACAGCTGGGTGTATTATGTGCTGAGTTTAAAACCTTTCTTCTTGGCTTTCTTGGCTAACTTATTCTCAACGGTTTGATTGTAACTCTAAATATTGAACTTCCATATTTGGTTCTGACCATTAAGTTGATATTTATCCGCATCCTTTTTAAAAACATGTACATGCTCTCTGAAAATGATGACAAATGCATTGTCATTTGCATTTTGGTTTGCTTGCCATTGGAATTCGGCTTCATTCAGTTTGTAAACAATGACTGACGTGACGTATTTCTTTTTCTTAAAGTCAAAATTGATGTTGTTGTAACATGACAAGTAAAGATGCAAACTGATTTATTGAAATGAAACGTTTGCTCAGACATTGTGACCTTGTCTGCCTTTTTTTCCAACAAAGCAGTGCGATTTTTATATCTTTTTTTGATTGATTAAAAATAAAGTCGAGTAAAATATTGCAATTGTTTTGAATTTCTAATCTTGCTGATAAACGGTTTATATTTTGATATCTGAATCAGAGAGGGTGAACCAGCTCTTAAAATAACATCAGCTGTGATAGGACAAAGGTTAGCACCAAAGTAACACCACAGCAACACTTCTGTTACAGCTTTTTATACCTTGTCCTTGTCTGACATACGTTAATAAAAGTTGACATTTTTGCTCGGTGCAAAGCTTGGTCTGTATTTTGTAGCTGTAATCTTATCAAAGCTATCAGTGTTAAAAGCTGTAAGAGATTCCCAGTGCTCCCTGACTGTTGTTGCAGTTTCCACAGATGAAATCCTTAGAAATGGCTTGAATTGACAAGAGCATCCACTGATGCCAAAGCAAAATACTGTGTATGTTGGAAATCCAAAATAAAAATAGAAAACGTTGGAAATATTCAGCTTGTGTCTGTGAAGAGAAATCTCAAGTCAATGACTTTTCATGAATTCAGTCCGATAATTTTGTACTTTTACACACTCGTTGTTGAATGAAGTGTAACTGGTTTTTTTTTTTAAACAGTGCACCAAGTTCACAATTACTTCTGAACAACCTCTCTGATCCTGAAAAACTACAGAATCTTTACTTTCTCATGATATAAATGCTGTAGGTTTTTAATAATTATTTTAAAGTTTGTTTATGATATTTCTGCCACTATTTTAATTCCCAGTCTAAGTCCTGATCTTTATTTTGATTTGTAAAATGGTTAAAAAGTGAAAAATAATCAGTACATTTTATTTCAATTTGTGAACTTTGTACTGTAACACACGTGGTGCAATTTTTATACCTTTTTGACTGATTTAAAATAAAATCATGCAAAATATTGCATCTGTTTTGAATTTCTAATCTTGCTTAGATCTTAAATCTAGAAATTGTAGTTTTTGTCCACTATGGTTGACAGGGCTCAAACGTGCCTGACCCAATCTCTAGGCCACTGCTCGCACCTCTCTCCTCCCTCCCAAAACCAGGACAGGTCCCCTTTTGTCATCCTATCCTCCTCTGCATTCAAAGAATCATCCTGTGCTTTTCTGCCAACTCCAACATGATGTTACCACTCAACACATCTTCCCTCAGTCTCCCTGTCAGCATTCCTCAGGGATCCTTTCCTCCAGGATACAATGGTCCACTCGATCACATCCAACACTTCACCCACCAGCAATGGCACCTTTCCGTGCAATTGTAGAAGGTGCACCACCTGTCCCTTCATCTCTTCGATGTTCACATTCCGTGGCCCAAACATTCTTTTCAGGTGAAGCAGTACTTCACATACACCACCTTCAATCTGTTCTACTGCATTCGTTATTCCCAGGACGGTCAACTTTACATCAGAGAGACCAAAAGCAGACTGAGTGACCGCTTTGCCGAACACTTTTGATGTGTCCGCGAGTAGGACCCAGACCTTCCTGTCACTTCAACATACCACCCTCCTCTTTGTCCACATGTGCATCCTTGACCTTTTGCAGTGTTCCAGTGAAGCCCAATGCAAACTGGAGGCACACCACCTCATCTGATTAGACACTTTACAGCCTTCCAGACTAAACACTGAGTTCAACAACTTCAGAGCATGAACTTTCTCCTCCATCTCCATTCCATTTATTTTATTTCATTTCTTCTTTTTTATTATTAGTTTATATTATTTTTTCCCCATTTCTAAAATTTGCCCAACCTCCAGGCCAACTGCTGCATTCCTGTATCTTTGTTCTGCCATTTACACATTCTGATCTCTTAATAGATGCTATTAGCACCATTCTTAGCCTTTATCACCACCATTTACATTGCCTTTGCCTTTGTCTTTTTGTCCATGCCGTTCCTATCAATAACTCTCCTCTCACTTGCACAGTATGTAAATATTGTCCAATTTTCCTCATCTTCAGCTCTGACGAAGGGTCATCCAGACTTGAAACGTTGGCTCTATTCTCTTTCCACTGATGCTGAGATTTTCCAGCATTTCCTGTTTTTGATGTAGCACATTTTATTTCCTGGTAATGTCTGAAAATTCTTCAATCTGATTGGTCTGGTTAGCTGGTTTGTTGACATTAATGTTACTAGAGGATGAAAATTTCACCTAATTGAAAGCATGACCAAATTGGAGAAAAATGAAATCCATGTCAGGGAAACTCCAATGACCACAAAAGCCAGGGTATTACCTGCTCAATAAACAAACATGACAGCTTTTGTGTCTTGTAGTTGAATTTTAAATTGAACTTGGGCAGAAATGCGGATCAAATCTGCTACACTTCCAGCAATTATAGTGAGCAAAGTAGATTAGTTTCAACATTTTCTGTTTTATATTTTGGATATCGCACATCCACAGCATTTCGCAACTTGTCATGAAAACTTAAAATGGAGTAAATATCTGGCACTAGAGGATTTTCAGTATTAAGTCCCCAAAATTGAATAAAATAAAGCATGTTTTCAAAGAGATACCATTTATTCCGTCATATATCAACTTTGGTATTCAGACAGTATATTCAGCTTTTCATGTTCACCCAAATTTGGCTCTCAATTTCTTATCCAGTCAAGGCACTTTTTCCTTTTCAAGTTTTTTAAAAAAAAAACTCAAAATCTCAGATTCAAGAAATAGCTTTTTTTTTGAATAAACAGTTAAAAATCCAAATGCCTGTTAAATAGTTCCAACCATCCTTAGGCAAATGTGGGAAGCATAAGAAAGGAAATAGGATACCAAAGATCAGGGTAATATAAGGGGAAAGAAGGGAAAGCAAAAAATAAAGATGCTATACTTGAATATACAAAATATTTCAACAAAACACATGAATTAAGAATGTAATGCAATGTCTGTTATAAGGCAGCACAGTGACCAGGACTGCTGCCTCAGGCAGGGATCTGGGTTTGAATACAGCACCCCGGTGACTGTGTGGTGTTTGCACGCTCTACTTGTGTCTATCGGGTTCCTTCAGGTGATCCAGTTTTTTCCCCCACAGGACAGCATGGTGGTACTGTGGTTAGCACTGCTATCACACACCGCCAGGAACTCAAGTTCGATTCCTGGCTTGGGTCACTATGCAGAGTCTGCATGTTCTCTCTGTGGCTGGGTGGATTTACTCCAGATGCTCTAATTTCCTCCCACAGTCCAAAAGACGTGCTGGTCAGGTTCACTGGCCATGTTAAATTCTTCCTCTGTGTACCCAAACAGGGTCCAGAATGTGCTGACTAGGGGATTTTCACAGTAACTTCATTTACATAGTAACTTGTAAATGTAAGTCTGCTTGTCAGAAATAAATGAACTTCAAACTTTTTAAGATGTGTAGATTGGGTATGCTAAATTACCCTTTAGTGTCTAAAGATGTCCTGATTAGGTGGATTCATCACTAAATGCATAGGATACTGGGCATAGGACAAGGGGTTGGGCCTAGGTAATTGCTCTTTCAGAGAGTTGGTACAAACTCCACGGGTCAAATGGCTTCCTTCTGCAATCTAGCGATTCTAAGGAGACGTATAGCAGAAAAAGCAAGATTGGGAATTACTATTCCAGGATACTTGAGAGAGGAAAATAAGATGGACCAAAGCCAGAAGAAAGGAAACTGACTTGGAAAATTAAGGTGCTGAATCAGTTTGAGTTGAGCTAAGAAGCAAGTGATTATGGGCGTTCTAAAACTGTTGTCATCTCAGACAGACAATGAATCAGGAAATTAGAAATGTATATAATGAAGATTAAAATCCAGGGGCAGTCTAATTTTCACATATTCAAACGTACAAAATAGTAGTACTTAAAACTAGTTCCTCATACTGAAATATACAAAACAGTCCATTCGGCCCCTTGAGCCTGCCTCACTATTCACAGTTGTGTTCCAAATTCCACGTTCTCATCTACTCCCAATAACCTTTAATTTTCTTGCCAAAGAATTTATCTCCACTTTATAAATAATCAATGATATACCTCTACCACTTTCCGAACAGGGGCATTCGGCCTCCATGTAGTATCTTTGTATCCTCAAGTGTCCCTATCTCAATAGCTATTTTAGCACTGTTAAAGTATCATTAGTGTTGTGATGCAGGGAAATCCAATAACCACTTAAAGTTCCACAATAGCAATGAAACAATGGCCAGATTTTATTTTTAGTGATGGCTCCAGAATAACACTTGGCCACATCCACACCACAAGGACAGACTGCACCTGTCTTGCAATTCCTATCCAAAAAGCATCACCTCTGATTGTACAGCACTCCAACAACTACTGCAGTGGAATGCTGGCATGAATGTTGCCCTTAAATTTCAGTGCAAGACCATAACATAAGAGATAGGAGTAGAATTAGGCCATTCAGCCCATCGTGTCTGCTCCATCATTTAATCATGGCTGATACTTTTCTCATCCCCATTCTCATGCTTTTTCCCCATAACATCTGATCCCCTTATTAATCAAGAGCTTATCTATCTGTCTTAAAGACACTCTGTGATCTGACCTCCACAGCCTTCTGTGGCAAAGAGTTCTACAGATTCACCACTCTCTGGCTGAAGAAATTCCTCCTCATCTCTGTTTCAAAGGATCACCCCTCTAGTGTGAGGTTGCACCCTCCAGTTCTGTTTCTTGCCTACTAGTAGAAACATCCTCTCCACATCTACTTCTTTCACACTTTGCAGTAGTCTGTAAGTTTGAATAAGATCCCCTATCATCTTCCTAAAACCCAATGAGTACAGACACAAAGTCCTCAACCGTTCATCACACAACAAGCTTTTCATTCCAGGGATCATTTTTGTGAATATCCTCTGGACGCTTTCCAAAGCCAGCCCATCCTTCCTAAAAACTGCTCATAATACTCCAAATGGGGTCTGACCAGAGCCTTATACTACCTGAAGTACATCCCTGCTCTTGCATTCTAGCCCTCCCAACATGAGTGCTAACATTGCATTTGCTTTCCTAACCACCGACTGAACCTGTACGTTAACCTTAAGAGAATCTTGAACAAGGCCTCCCAAATCCCTTAGTACTTGTGCTTCTGATTTCCAAAGCATTTCCCCATTTCGAAAATAGTCCAAGCCTCCATTCCTCATTCCAAAGCGCATAACCTCATACTTTTCGACATTGTATTCCATCTGCCACTTTTTTGCCCACTCTCCTAACCTGTCCAAATCGTTCTGCAGCATCCCCTTGCATCCCCATTTCCTCAATACTACCCTCTACATATCTGTGTAATGAGACCTGGAACCTTGTGACCAAGGCAAGACACAGAGCCACAACTAACACAAAGGGTGGAACTTTCCAGCCACGCTCGCCCCAAAGGTGGAAAACTCCACCTGCGATCAATAGACCTTTGCATGATCTATGTCCCGCTCACTACATTTCTTGTGGCATACGGGACAGGAAAATTCTGCCCAAGATCTTTTGCACTGCCTCTATGAACTAATGGCTGGGGGAATATGTCATTAAATCAGAGATTGGAGGCAAGGAGCAACGCGTCTAATGGCATTTGGGGCAGAACGACCAGGGTCACGAGAGGGAGCTTAAGATTGAAGGCAAGTGATTGAAAACTGCTTGACAGAAAACTGCAGAGATAAAGATCAATGAAGTAATGGAGAGACATTGAAAGGTCAAAAGAACATAGTTAAGTTTAGAAGTCAAAAGTGATCCACACACAAATGGAAGAAAATAGACAATGGTGGGGGGAACAGGGGAAGCCTAGGATAAAATGCTGATGACAGCATTTCCCCACCGTCTGGACAATCCTGATTGAAGTTCACATCACCAAACACTGCTTTAAATCACGTGACAGCCAAAAATGAGTGAATACATCTGACAAAATGACAGAACTATCTCGGATCCTGTTTTGATTAGGTTAACCTGGAGTGGAGTTGAGAGCTCTCTACCAGGTTAGAACAAATTCAAACTGGCAGAGACAAGAAGCAGCAAACATATACTGCATTTACACATCTAAACATGGACTGGAGAATCTGAAACTCTTGCTGTAGGAGAGGGCATTAAAGGACGCACAAGTACTTGTGGACAAATGAAGAAAAGTCTAAGCATAGCTATGACAAATTTAGCCAAGAGCAAGGTGAAATAAAGTGTATTTATTTGTGTCACAAGTAGACTTACATTAACATTGCAATGAAGTTGCTGTGAAAATGCTCCAGATGCCACATTCTAGCACATATTTGGGGACACTGAGGAAGATTTAAAATGGCCAATGCGCCTAACCCGCGCATCTTTTAAACTGTGGGAGGAAACCCACACAGACACAAGGAAAAGATGCAGACTCTATACAGACAGTGACCCAAGCCAAGAATCAAACCCAGATTCCTGAAGCCTTGGGCATGGGACATCCATGAGTTCAAGTCATCAAATGGAAATGTGAACTTTTTCTCTACTCACGGGTGCTGTCACACCCGCTGAACCTTTCGAATATTTTCACCTTCCACGCTTACTGGAGTTGTAGGGGAAACTGGGCCGAGTAAGACTGCGGAAGACAGTAAAATTACAGTTTTTGGATGTTTTTGACACTGGCACCAAAAGAGCAGTCGAATGCACGCTGTTGTGTATTCGCAACTGTTTTAAAAATCTCAGCATGGCTGCCCAAATTAAATAAGTGGTCCTTATAAACATACAACTACGGAGCAGATTAAGGCTGTCCTTTCACATTTATGTGTGTCAATATGAGAAGTATCTCAATACCATTGCTGTCAGGGGTTTATTCAAACTATCTGAATTCACTGCCAGCTCCTTCGGGTCAAATAACTTAGCTTTGTTCCAAAGTTGCAGGGGGTCAAAGAATGTAAATACTGGGATGTCAGCTTCTGGCATTGTCTGCTTGAAGGCAGTGAAGTTAATTCTTTTTTAAAAGCTCATGCGTTTTGAACCTTATTAAAAAAGCAAGGCTGGTGACGTCACAAAGAGCAAAGCAAGCAGCACAGGAACAGGCCTCTCGGTCCTCCAAGCCTGCACCGAACATGCTGCCCAACTGAACTAAAACCCTCTACCATGTCCCCCTATTCCCATCCTATTCAAGCATTTATCTAGACGCCCCTTAAAAGTCACGACTGTATCTGCTTCCATTGCCTCCCTTGGCAGCGAGTTCCAGGCCATCCTGTGTGCAACCTTGACTTTTTCTTTCATATCAGGTCACAAAAACATAGAAATCATAGAAACTCTACCATGCCACCCAATGTATAAGATATACAAGACTAATTCTATTTGTACATTAGATTGAATAACTGAACAATAATCAGTGTTACTCTGTGTCCTCCATATTACTCAGACTTACATACCTAGAGTACTAGGTATGCCCTTTGAACACCTGCCATTTTCAATGTTTAAAGGAACTGAGAAAATGTTAAAAATTGGAGTTAGACATATGTACAGCTAGCTGAGGAAGCAGATTTCTCAGTGCAATGCATACGAAAACAGCATGTACGTATGTTTTTCCCTACCTTGACAACAGGTACGACATTGGCACAATGGTTAGCACTGCTGCCTCAGTGCCAGGGACCTGGGTTTGAACCCAGGTTTGGGTCACTGCTTATGCGCAGTTTATATATTCTCCCCATGTCTGCATGGCTTTCTTCTGGGTGCTCTGGTTTGCTTCCACAGTCCAAAGGACATCATTAGGTGTGTGGGCCACACTAAATTTTCCCTCAGTATATCCAGGCACCCAAGTGTGGCAACTAAGGGATTTTCACAGTAACTTCATTGCAGTGTTACTTGTGACTAATAATAAATAATAAAATGTATTTTTGCCAGGAGTACAATCTATTGAAAGAGTGACAATGATGAACTGCCAGTGAAAGTACAATCTGAATGTTGGTAACTGGGAATCAAACATCCTAAAGGATGGGGAAACTTACAAAAGGGTTGAAATGTTTTCACCATAGGATTTACCTGCTATTTGAGTATTTGATACAGAACTCAATGAAACGGTTGTGTCCATCGTCAGTGGATAGCTCTGTGCTCGATACATAAGTTGCGGGCTCATCCCTGATATTTAACGCAGCGTTCCAAATAAAAATGGACCAGAAGGTTAACGTTATATACAAACATACAAATTAGAAGTAGGTCACTTGGCCCCTCAAGACTCTCCACTAATCAAGATCATGACAGATCTGATTGTAACCTCAATTCCATATTCCTGCCGACCGCCAGATAACCTTTCACCCCCTTGTTAATCAAGAACCCATCCACTTCCAACTAAAAATAATCAAACATTCTACTAACACTGCCTTTTGGGAATGCTCCAGAGTCTCATGATCCTCACAGAAAGAAATTCTCCCCATCTCTGTCTTAAATGAATGATGCCTTATTTTTAAACAGTGCCCCCCTAGTTCTAGATTTTTTAACAAGAGGAAACATCCTCTCCCCATTCACCCTGTCAATGCCCTTCAGGAACTGAATGCTTTCAATCAAGTCACCTCATATTCTTCTAAACAGGTACAAACCTAATCTTTCCAACCTTTCCTCATAAGATAACCCTCCCATTCCTGGAATTAGTCAAATAACTCTTTTCTGAACTCTTCCTACTGCATTTACATCTTTCCTTAAATGAGGAAAGCAATACTGTACACAATGTTCCAAATGTGATCTCCCCACTGTCCTGTATAACTGAAGCATAATCTACCTACTTCTGTAATCAATTCTACTCAACATTCTACTAACTTCCCTAATTACTTGCTGTACCTGTATACTGGCCTTTTGTGATTCATGCATGAATATTCCCAGGATCCCTCAGAGCTCTGCAATCTATCACCAATTTCTTCTTGCTGCCAAAATGGACATTTTCACATTTGCCCAATTATTGGCCAGATTTTTGTTCATTCACTTAACTCATGTCCTTTCATAGCTTGCTTACACCCTCCTCAGTTTATTTTTGTATCTTTATGTTGTCAACAAATTCAGCAACCATACCTTCAGTCACTTTATCCATATTATTTACATAAATTATAAAAGGTTGAGGCCAGCACTCATCCCTGTGACACACCACTCATCACATCCTTCCAACCAGGAAAAGACCCAGCTAGCCAATCAACACTTTGGTCCTTTATTTTCCACAGTAACCTCTGATGTGGCATCTTACAAAACACATTCTAGAAACCCAAAGGACAGAACATCCACCAGTTCCCCTTCATCCATAACATGTCTGAAAGGTATACTGATTAGGTGCATTGAGGGACTATTTAGCGTAGCCAAACAGGCACTGAAGTGTGGTGACCAGGAAATTTTCACAATAACTATTAAAGCAAGCCTACTTGTGACACTAATTAAACTGAATCTTCTTAATTTGCTGTCTCATTCTCTATATACAGAACATCCTTTTCCATCCTGCCTGTTATTAGTACCTACATGGACCATGACTACTGGATCCTCTTCCTGCCAATGCAAGCTCTTCTCCAACCCTGAGCAGATATCTTGAACCTTGAGACAGGGCAGGCAACACAGGACGCTCATTCCTTACCACAGCCAGCTCTTTCCTCAGTGGTGGGGTGAGAACAATCCTAAAGGGTGAGAAAGATAGAAAGAGCGAAGGGAAATAAACACCACATTCTCCCACTTCCCGAACTCTAAAACTTGCACTCAGTTCCTTGTTGCCCTCTGTTTGCCCATTAGGCAGTGGTGCTCAACTTTCACAGTAGGAGATTTGGACACAAATTACCTGCACAGAGCACCTCTGAACCATAAAATAGGGAGCAGCCATGATATCTCAGAAAACACAGAAATAATTCTCCTTTGCAGCAATAAGGTCTCCTAAAGTGTTTAAACATATTAGAAGTATCATTTAATAGAAGCCTTTAAAATTACAATAGGGTAAGATAAGGTAGATACTGCAAATATTTTTCTACTTATGGGGAGAATGAAGGATCATAAATGGAAGATGACTATCAGTTCCACTTGCGAAGGATAGAGAGAATGAAGTCTCTAAATTTTGGTGAGATTGGATAAGATCATCTGCTGCATTTCTTTTAATGGGTCAACACATTGATTCTGAAAAGTCTGTCACAAGTGTCACACATGAAGTTGTCCTTTGCTGGTGATGACAATCTTTGCTGTTTGCAGGGCTGGTGCCTACTTTGGAGCCTCTGAAACCACTTGCTGTTGGTGAATTCATGCCCATAGCTGATGCCGCCATTTGCACAGTCAAGGTTTCCCACTCATTTGATAATATCCTCAAATCAGAGCTTTGGCTGCTGCCTTGGCAATCTCTTGGCACAGGCTACTATCCCATGGGAATCTTTCATTTTGGATGCATGCCCAAGCCAGCAAAACCTTCTTTACTTGACTAGCACAAGCACACTTGCAAGTTTGTTCTAGAAAGGACTGCTGCATTGATGACTTTATTATTCCATGCTTAAACTGTAGACATTGGAAATGGAAGTTACTGAGCTTTGTTTTTGGGTAGTAGTGAGTTGTCCAGACTTTACTAACATACAGCAATGTGCTGAGGGGTCAGTTGATAAGCACCTTGAAGTCACTGTTCTCTTGCAAGTTGAAACAAATACAGTTTAAAGATTTTGTAACATTTTGTCAGTACGTTAAATACAACAGGAAAAATATAAAGCTCCGAGTTTAAGCCAGAGAAACGTGCTCCTATACTCCTCCTTCAACCCAAGACAAAACATCACTCCCAGATTGTCTTGCGTGAACTACATGGACGGATTTATAAAATTACTTGTGGAGTAAATTGTATGTACAATTTGTACAACCAATAGAGAGACTTTTAATTGCACTAGTGGATTGTGTTCATTCAGAAATTAAATGTAAACAGCTCTCAAACAAGTACTAAGTGCATTCCTTTATGAAGAATCTTCCTAGTTGGAAGGTGGATGTAGGGTGTAAAGTCATCCTCTGCATTAGAAATGCTGTTCCAATTAAACAGATATCTTGCTTAGTGTCACATGGGGCTGCAGTGGATTAAAGCTACAAGTAGAATTAGATATATTCTAAGCCATAGTTACAAAGATCAAAAACAAATTACTATAGCACCATATACAATTAATTCCGGATGATATAATCCATTGGTCTTAAAATATCTCTATCAAATATATTGCATTTCTATGGTCCTTTTGTCAGAGATGTATATACCTATTTCTAAAATACTTTTATAAGATCTAATTTTACTTAACCTTCAATTAGAAGGGTTTTCCAAAATTTCCAGCAGACATGTACAATTGGAGAATCATATAAAAACTGCGGAGGCACCCTTTTGTGAATTGTTGTTCAATAGGATAACAGATTCCATTTCAGGAATACTTCATTGACCAGAGTACTTCAGGATATGCAATGGGCATAAAAAGTTCTACCTACATTGAAGTTTTTTTAAATTTAAAGCTACACTGTTCACCTCAAAGGCTATTGCTATACATCAGCTACTGCAAACAATGCGCTTCATATCTTAATTTAGCATGAATCCCATGTTTGAGATTTTTTTCATCTTCTAGTTAACTATACAGCAAAAGTTATTTTGATGCAGGGAGGTTAAATGACTAATGCCACATGTAAAAACCACAGTAAATACCACAAGTAACAAGGATAAAATAGTTTTTATTTATAGTCTCATAGTAAAGGTCAGCCTCAACTTGCAAGACAATTCTTGGCAGTATGTACAACATACCTGTAATTTCCATGGAATGGAATCAAATAACAACAAGAGACAAATCTACATAATGCTACAAGCTAGTTTAAGCTTAGACCAATAATTGAAAAGGCAAAGACAGACAAATGTACACACACACCCCCGACACAGCCTGAATGGTGCTTGGCAGCCAGTTGATTGTTCAAACATCAATAATTAGCAGTAATGGAAATCAATTTAATTTTGTACATTGTATAATGCAGACTGAGGCTTAAGTACAATTATTTTGGTTCCTGCTAAAACACAAACTCAACATACCCATTTTGGATGTATTGACAGATGTTATTTCAGTGCCTTAAAGCATAGCTTAAGGGCACTTAAGCTGTTCCATCATTTCGTAGGGTTACGTAAAAGCAACTCAAGGCACAGAATATTTGATTATTTTTAAATCTGTAAAACATTGAAGAAATATGAAAAAAACTTGTCTGAAGTAAATAGTTTTGAAGTTTGTGACTTTTAATATCAAGTGACAAACTTTTGTTTCATAATTGAAATTAATAAGATCAAAAGGGTCTCAAAATAGGATTTAAGATTGGTTAAGCATGACCAACCATTTGCAATATATACCCATACAGATTAATAGTGCATCAAATAACTTGTGCCTTGCTTCTTTAATATTTTAATAACATACATTTTCAAATCTAGACCTTCACGTCCCCACTGGGTGCCACAGCTAGTGAATAAGTCTTAAGAATTGCTGCAAAGTTCCTGTTGCAGTAGACGAAGTCCTTAATAGTTTGACAGCTGCCATTTTGTAATTTTGTAAGGAAGAGCAGGGAGTCCTTCTACTGATGAAATGTGATGCTACCCTGCTAACAGCATCTATTGTTATAATCCTTGGAGCACAACAGGGGTCTGACAGAAGACAAACTGAAAAGTAAAGCTATACACAAGAATCCCTAGTAAAAGCCAGCCAGCTTATTGCCTGAAGGGGTTCAGCTTGCCTCCATTCGCAGTTTCTTTCTGGTCTGGGGTTCTTCAGTTTCTGACTCTGAAGTTGAGTCAGAGCCTCCGTCAAAGGCAGAAACAGCACTGCCCTTGGGATTGGTGTATAAGCTGCTGTCGGAGGATGAAAAGTTGGCCTGTAGCTGGGCGGCTGCCCGTGCCTTTTCCAGTGCACGTACTGAAAAAGAAAGGCAGTTCACTGATAAAACCAAAGCAATAAATTCATTTACCACATACTGCCATAGCGAAATCCCTTGCTCCAACTGACTTCCACCTGCACTGATCTAAAACTCATTTCGGCTCACCATATTAAATCTGCTGCTTTATAAAACTGGATGTCAAACAAGTTAATTGCAGCTGGACACAGAAGAAATGTTCACTGTCAGCACATAGCAAACTTGCAATCTCTTTACTGATGTGAACCAACGGTGTTTAAAACTCTCTTTTCCTCAAAATTTATACGACCGCAGTCACTTGTATCTCACCCCCTCCCTATCACATTATGTATAATTTAGCTTGAAGCTACTGTTTTATTGTGTTGATCCACTTCTATTCTGCTGGCAGCTCTCTTTATGCTCCATTTCCAGGTTACCACAGCACAGCCAATGCTGAAAGCTAATATTAGGGCTTGCAGGCTGGGACCCCATACATGGGGGAGGGAAAAAACATCACGGAGACACTATCCTCAAACGATTTCGACATTTTAAGAGAACAGAAGCAAGAATCTTCCTTAAAGTGTTTGAGATGCAAACTCAACATCTCCATCCATCCTTCCAAAACTGCCCTCTTATGCTGTATTTACAATCGGTTATGCAAATAAAGATTTGGTCTAACATCAGTATGAGATGACATCAACTGGTCTGGATTCTCCTTTTCTCTTGTTGAACACCCATCTATTAAAGTATTGGGAGAAGGGTTCTGGCACCGTCTCTATTCAAAATAGGTTCTATGTAATCACACTTTTCCAGGTTTGGTGACACTGAGTAAATCACTACAAGTTTGATTTTGGCATATTAAAACTGAATTATTTTAATTGCTGAACTGTACGAAGCATTTGCACTGTACTATTGCTACCACCTTGTGGTAAAGCAGTTTCTGAGCAGTGAAGCTACGAAGGATCAGTCGACCAGGGCAGCTGTGCCTCTCACATCAGGGAATCTTCAATGAAAGCTGAACCCTAAGACTGTAAAAAATTCAACCTTTTCCTATGTCAATAAGAACAGGAGTATTAAACAAATGAAATGAAACTAACCGCAACGTGTCCACGTAGCTACAGGAAATGGGGCTGCAAGGTGAGAAAATGGACAGATTGGGAAAAACACTCAATATAAGGAGCATGACCATACATGGAGTACATTTGACTCAAATAGTTTTCTGGAACACGTTTTATTGCCCACCCTGAAAAAAAGGAATCGTGCCAATCCACAGCCTACAATATAAAATAAATGCTTGGATTTCAATAATTATTCACGGGAATGCAGCAATCATTCTCAGACAGCTGCTTAATTTGCAACTTTATTCCAGCTGCCTTTGACACAATTCGTCTTTTAAAGACAGTGCCCAGGAAGAAATGCCAAGATTGGGAGGCAACCTAAAACAATATTTTCATACAAGCTATTCAACTGATGATTCAAAGCAGCTGCTTTGTACAATCTAGCTTCTGATTTGCACACGATTTTAAACTGGAAGTATTGAAGGGCAGCAGAGTGGTTAACACTGTCACCTCACAGCGCCAGGAACTCGGGTTCGATTCCCAGTTTGAGTTACTGCACAGAGTCTGTATGTTCTCCACGTCTACATGGGTTTTCTCTGGATGCCCTGGTTTCCACCCACAGTCCGAAAGGCATGCTGATTAGGTGCATTGGCCACGCTAAATTTTCCCTCAGTGTACCGAACAGGGGCCAAAGTGTGTGACAACTAGGAGATTTTCACAGCAACTTCTATGCTGCATTCATGTAAGCCTACTTGTGACACTATTAAACAAACTTTAAAACTCTCTTAGAAAGAGTTGTATTTTTGAGAATCTTTTACAGGCAGCATATCCCAAAACATTTTACAGCCAGCCAATGAAGTACTTTTGAAGTGTAGTCACTTTTGTAGGAAACGTAGCAACCAAATTGCACTCAGCAAGCTCTCACAAACAACAACGTGATGATACCCAGACTATCTGTTCAGATGATGTCAATTAAGGGGTATTAGTCAGACCATGTATAAGCTCTCATTTTTTTAATATAGTACCAGGTAATCTTTTAGTTTAGCGTCTCAACTGAAAAACAGCATCTCTGGCAGTGCTACACCAGAATGCCAGCTTCATCTTTTGCACTTCAAGTTTTGGAGTGTAACTTGAACTTTATCTTTCAACTGGGAGGCAAGAGATATCCTAACTGAGCAAAACATGGCAATGACTGTCAGAAACTCTCACAAGTTAATGGACAACTGTGATAATAATTTTGATATTTAGAAAGGGATTCTGTTCATTCATTAACACAGTCTGGGTATGCCATGCTTTGTTTTTCCATAAATGTCATCAAGTACTGCAGGTTTGGAGGAATTCATCTTTTTAAGAGTGGCAGATAAATCAGAACGTTCAAAATCTAATCTCAGATTTCAATTTTTAGAATCTCTTTCAGCATAAAACACCAGGCCAAAGCCAGACAAGGAAAAAAAAATCCGATGTTTTAGTGACTGCTTCCTGATACTTTTGCTGATTTTCCATCCAAAGCAGGAATCACATGATGCTAGTACTACTCCAGTATTTACTTGCTGCTTTGAAAATATTCTTCTGCAGTCAATTATTAAACCAGACATAATATTTTTGGAGCAAATCAACACTTGAAGAAAAAAAAAACACGCCAATAAAAGTCTTCAGCAAAAAGAAAATCAGTCATGATCTAATCGAAAGGCAGGCTGCCTACTCCTGATCCCACGTTTTATGTACTCCCAAGTGTTACTTTGGTGATGATATCATCAAAATGAGAAGTTATGAGAGTATTTTATAGGGTACAAAAAGAGGCATGATTCCACTAGTTCAATGTGTTAAAGTATATAAATATAAAATCACTACTGTAATTTCTGAATTTAACATCTGCACATTTGCTCGTCATTAAATATACACTGCTTCTACATCTCGTTATAAACATTAGTCAGTCAACCTAAAAGCAAATAGCAATTTAAATGAGTTCTTCAGTGAAGTAATCTTTTCCTTTTCAATGCTCTCAAAAAACATACGTTAAAAAAAATCATTTATTTAATTTATGCCAACCTCCAAGCTAGACAATCGTTACCCTAGATTTCATATTGAGAACATTTTTAAAATAGTTGCAAGTGTTTTGTTTAATTACTGGACTTTTCCAAGGATTCTTAGTCAATTCTATTCAAATGCCCATCAAATCCCAAATGCAGATTTGCTCATCCAAGCTCCCTAAAATATTTAAAACCGCAATTGAGGCTCTTAAACAGCAAAGAAAGGGATTAATTAAAAACCTTCAGAAATTTGTCCATGAAAATAATTGCTTTTACGACCAACAACATAAAATTACCTTTCCAAAGTCTTTTGTATTATATGATCAGAGTGTTCCCTGTTCTTTATTAGTTTTAAAATCGCATCTATTTAATGTTGGAAAAAGCATTTGACATGAAGAGGAGTGCTAACTGCGCCAATTTAGCTAGCCACAATAGTAGAACACTTCCTGCATTGAACAGATAATTTGTAACTGGATAACTAAAAAGGTACACAGCACAAAATCTTAGAATAACTAAGCCCATGACAATTTCCAGATTGGAGATCAAAATGTGACAAGTGGCTTTAAACAAACAATCCATTTCTTTCAAAAAGATAAAATTAATCGAACTTTACCTTGCTGCTCAAGCAGAGTATTCTGTCGCTTTAGGTCATCAATGTCCTGCTGGTGTGTGTGATTTTTCCGTCGCATATACTGAATATACTCTGTGGCTTTATCTAAGATTTGGGCACGGGATGCCTATTGAAACAAGTTTCAATAAAGATCAAATTAAAGTTATTGAACTGCTTCGTGCAGCATCAACTTTCAAATCCAAATCTTCATTCTATCAAGGAAGCAAAACGTCAAAAGCAGTTCCTCATCAATTAAACAAAGGCCAAACTAAACATTTGTTAATTGAATGAACCCCACAAAATATAGACTTCTAATCAATTTGTGCTTAAACATGCAAAGTAGATGGGCTTCTATTAGCCAGAAGTTTTTCCAGTGAGTAACTGAAGCAAAGGTGTATGCAATCTTATAACAAACTACTTTTTAATCTGGTATGGGCATGGGACTGACATTGGCAACCTTTACAGCTGACCTGACAGAAGGGAATGAGATTCAATTCTCCCCACAGGCCCAACTGATACAAGGCTCATGTGATGACTACTTCCTGAAGTATTGCAAAGTGGCTGGCACCTAGAACTATATCTTAAAAAGGCTTTGGAATTTTGTAGAGAAAAACTTCAAGCACTGTAAATGAGAAACATGCCGGTTCTATTCAGTTATATGCATATTTTGTGCAATAGATACATATTGGAATATAGCTGAAAAATCTTAATTAAAAGTTAATGTTTTAACTTGTTAGAAGGAAGTTATGAAATAATTTGCCATGCAAATCTCAATAATGCACATTCCTCTAAATAATGGCTTAAGATGCTCTTGCATAACTGTTCTTATGCTCATTTGTAGTAATACATCCTGATACCTTTCCTAAAAGGAGGCTGTTTATTATAACGTATCCATGCCTTGTACAACTGACTACACTGCTGGTGTGAAACCATGACGTATTTTGCCAGGTTTACTAAGACAGAGTGTATTACAGAGTGCCTTCCTTCAGTGTTGCTCTGGTGACAGAACTATTTTCAGTTAGGAACATTAAAAAAACGTGACTAAAGAGAGGTTTGCACAAACATCAATATTTAAACTTCAGTCTGCTCTTCATGTACTATATTTATTAAAAATTGACATACAGTCTCAAATTTCTGCATTGCTGAAGACTTTATTTATTCTTCCTCATTGTATCTGGTTTAATATTTTACCAATACTCCCAACAAAATGGGGAGTAACTAAGCAATCACAAAATAGGTGCACCACGTAACCAAAATAAGTCACTAACAAGATGGTCTTTATTCAAAAATAACTTAAAAAACAAAAGAACCATGCTTGATACTGATCAACGGTGCCTTATGCTGCAAAAAGGTAAAATAAATGTATGTTTACCAACATAGCAAACATTGCAATAATCTCCACTTCCCCAAACTTGGTTTCTAAGAATTCTCCGCTATAACCCATCCGAAAAATGCATTCCCACAGTTGGTCTTTATAAACAAAAAAAAATCAGTTCTAAATTCTGACAATAAGCTTCCATGCTGCTAAACCACACTGTAGCAAAGATTAGAATTTTCCAGCCACCTGAATGGGATATACTGACTTACGTGCCTTCATGCGCACTTCAAGTCTATTAAAGGCAGCCTAAAATGTGCAGTGAAATGAGGCCAGATATGGATCAAGTTGGTTTTGCATGACAAATTTAACCAACTCTCAATTCTCTCCTTGAGAATTGAAGAAAAAATGATAAATCTTGCACTTTTGTCGTTTTTGTTTTTGGTATTTATTTTCTTTAACAACTGCAAAAACAGACCACCTGCATTTTAGTCCCCAGTTCCAGGTGGGCGGCCTCACTAGAGCCAGGGTCCCAGATTTGATTCTGAGCCTGGGTCACGGTTGCTGTGGAGTCTGCATGTTCTCCCCGTATCTGTGTGGGTTTCCTCTGAGTGCTCCTGTTTCCTCCACAATCCAAAGATGTGCAGGTTAGATGCATTAGCATGCTAAATTCTCCCTCAGTGTACCCAAACAGGTGGAGGGCTCAATGTGGTGACTAAGAGATTTTCACAGTAATTTCTTCGCAGTGTTAATGTAACTGTGAACTAATAAACTTAAAACACCTGTCTGTCCCTTTACTTCGATACACAGGAATCATTGCAGACCACAGATTCTATATCTTAACTCTAAGTACCTGCCTTAGTTTGTAACTCAGTGGCTAGGTAGCTTACCAGTTTTGTGGCCAATGTTTATTTCCCAACTAGCACTAATTAAAAAACAAGCATCTTAAAAAAAAATTGCTAGTTTTGTTCTGTATAAACTTTCCATGCACATTTTGCAATTCAAACACATTGAAATAGGATACAACTGGGAGTGGGTCATTTAGCCAATCGAGCCTCTTCTGCATTCAATTGAACCAGGGCTGCCCTATTTCTTAACTCAATTTACATTTTGCTTCCATATTCTTCAATTCTCAAAGATTAATCACTCAGTTTTAACCTAGCCTCAACAACTTGTATTTGTATAGCTCCTTGAACACAGTAACTTTCCCAAGGCACTTAGTTTGATATGTCAATTTTTCATTGATATTAGGGCAGATGCCAAATGCATGGTCAAAGAGACAAACTTTAAACAATGCTTTGTTTAATGAAAAAAGTGAGCTGAAGTCAAGGGACTGAATTACAGAACATAAAAGTTTAGCAATTGAAGGCAAGCTCATAAAGAGTGACGTGATTAAAGACTGGAATGTTCAAGAAATCAGAACTAGAGCAGGGCGAGTATGCGAAGATTGTAGATTTTAGAAATATGAATAGATTGGAAAACAAGGGTGAGAATTTTAACAAAGAACAACACAGCACGGGAAACAGGCCCTTCGGCCCAACGAGCCCGCACCGCCATCCTAACGTCTTAATGACATAGAGACCAATATAGGGACAATTTGTTACCCAATCAGCCTAAGAGCACATTTTTGGGATGTGGGAGGAAACCGGAGCACCCGGAGAAAACCCACGCAACCACGGGGAGAACGCGCAAACTCCCGCAGACACAGGCCCAAATCCATGTGTCTGCACAGCAACAGCAATAGTCTCTGAGCTGTCATGTTGCCCATCTGATGGTCCAGTTTAAACATACACTAATGACGTGAAGCACTAGGCCACTCCTGAAGTGTAAGATCAATGTGTTGCTTAACAGGAATCAATGTGTCAGTGATGGGTGCAACTGGACTTGCTAAGGGTTAAGACAGAGGCAGCATAGTTCGAGATGACCTCAAATTTACACATGTAAATGTGGGTGGGCAGGATAGAGGAATATGTGGGCAGGAAAACGTGCAATAGTTAGACTTAGAGGTAGCAAAAGTACAGATGAGGGTTTCAAGCATGGCTGAACCGAGGCAAATATGAGCCAGATAATGCTACAGAGCGGAAATACGCAATCATAGAATCCCTAATAGTACGGAAAGAGGCCTTTTTGGCCCATCAAGCCTGCACTGACGACACACCCACCCAGGCCGTTTTCCCGTAACCCCATGCATTAACCCTGCTAATCCTCGACACTAAAGGCAACTTAGCATGGCCGATCAACTCAACCTGCATATCTTTGGAATGTGGGAGGAAACCAAAGCACTCGGAGGAAACTCATGCAAACACGGGTGAATGCGGAGACTCCACACAAACTGTCACCTGAAGCCAGAATTGAACTTGGGTCTCTGGTGCTGTGAGGCAGCAGTGCTAATCACTGTGCCACCATGCCGCCCCCTAGAAACAGAGCAGATATTTCATCAGTAGCTGAGCTTAGGGATCAAATGTGACACAAAACTGTGAGCAGTCTGCTTCAAGCTCATGCATTTACCGGAGAGAAGACTGGAGTTGGTGGAGGGGACCGAAGACAATGGTTCCGCTATTTCCAATATTCAGTTGGAGAGAATTTTTGCTCAAACTGTGCTTTTCAGAAATAACCCACCACCTTTTTTTTATATAAGTGTTTGCTGGCATCGCCCCTAAACTGCCCAATTCTTAATTTTAAAGTTTATACTCTTTGGTCTGGACTTTCCCAGACCAAAGGAAATAGTTTTCCTCCACTTATAGATACAATCTTTCGATCATAAGTCCCTCAACTAAATTATCTCTTCATTGTCTACATTTAAGGTCAATATAATCCTATCTCAATTTAGCCCTTGTCTGCAGCATTACGATGAATCTATGCTGCCTTCCCTGTCCTGAGTGGAACACAATCTTTCCAGATTGATCTATGCTGCTACAACATTACTTCTAACATTTGTATTCCAGCCTCCTTAAGATACTGGCTAATATCCTATTAATCTATTTTTTGAACTAATACTCCATCTGTGTGATGTCTGTAATTGGACCCCTCTGCTCCACCACAGTCCCTAGTTTTTCATCATTTAGAAACTACTGTGATCTATCTTGGTCCAAATTTGATGACCTTGTACCTCTTCATGTTAAACTCCATGTGGCAATTTTGCCCACTCTCATAATCCAACAGTGCCTCCTCTGTAATGTTCTACTCTAATTAATATCTTTCATTCACAACACATTTAATGATACAAATCCACACTATTCACTATCCCACCTAACCTGAATACGTGGTCAATTCCTTCACCCAAGTCATTTATAAATATAATGAAAATCCAATGTCTTATTGCAGATCCCCACAGACACCACAAGTCACATCCTGGCAATTTGCATATGGTCATTTCCTTTGCTCTCTACTGTCTCTCTCCTAACCACTTCCTTTTTCGTATCAATGGGTTAGCTTCAATTGCAAGTACTTTGAGAAACTGTGTGACAGCAATGAGAGAGATGGGCAAATTATTGGAAATACTCAGCACATCAAGTAGCATCAGTGAAGAGAGAACATCTCATGTCATTAAACTCCACAAATAGCATCTCATCTTTTGACTCTGCTCTCTGGAGCCTTCTGGATTCAACATTTAAACTGCAGAGTTTGAGATTCCCCATTTTGTTTCATGTTTCTTTTGCTTCTTTTTTTCCCAGTTCCTTTCTTCCTTTACATTTGGGTGGCAGTTATATAGCCATTCATACCTCATCTGAGCACATCTTTTGTTTCTTTATCTGTCCTATTGCCATTCCTTTGGCTTTTGCTTCACAAATGTTTTGCAATTTACCTCTCGCCTCTCCACCCCACTGTTCTTCCCCTTTTCTTGAGCTCATAACCTATTAGATTTCTACCTCCACAGCTCAGGCAGTGTCTGTAGAGCAAAGAGTTGATGTTTTAAGTTGAGATGGCCTTTCATCAGAACTGATAATGGGTCATCTCAAGCTGAAACATCAACTCTGTTTCTTTTTCCACAGATGCTGTCTGACCTAGAGAGTCTCCATTTCAGATTTTCAGCATCTGCAGCAAATTGCTAACTTTCCTCTATATTTCTATCACCATAGATGTGACATGACTGGAGTATTTCCTGCATTTCCTGTTTTATGGAAAATTGCCTAATACAGGGCGACTCTCTTTTTTCCCCTCCCCAACCATCTTGGTGCTGATTTCAAAATGAATGCAGGACAATTAGACCCAATGATCTACCTTGCAAAGACATAATTCTAATTGCACAAACTGGCATTAGTGCCTTAATATAATCCTTAGTGCCCACAGCTTTTCTGAAAAAAGACTAAGTGAACTGTATTTGAAACAATTTAGATGTAACCTCAACCGCCAAAACCCTTTCCCCAAAGAAAAATTATACAAAAATCATTGAGACAGATAGAATTGTGGCATGGAATATTATGATCAAATACACCTGCTTAAAAGAGAAGTTACCACTGGACGCTCAAAGGAGAAATGCACTTTGAGTACGTGTCACGCTAGTGTCACTTGTTAACCCATATCTCTTGACTTTTCCCATTGATCCACACAAGTAGTTTCACTTAGGCTGAGCAAAATATCTTGATCACTCTATCCCCACCTCTCCACAAGGAGATTTAGTTTTCAGAGTATCCAATCAACATTAGACACGTCATACACAATTTGGAGATGCGAGCATTGGTCTGGGATGGGCACAGTAAGAAGTCTCAACACAAGGTGAAGCCCACGAGCTTTTGCAGCACTGCTCCTTTTTGTGCAAGCTACTTGAGTTCTTGTCATGGTTTTCAGTTGTTGAATAATTTTAGGCCTGTCCATTAAGTGCAAAATACTTTCATGCCATTCAATTCCTTCTTCCTTGAAATCAAGTTATTTTTTGCATTCCCAGCAACGAAGAGTGGTTTATTGCAGGATAATAAACTGGTTCAATTATTCTACTTTTAAAGAACTTTGCCCATTGCAGTTATTTATGATACAGATTATCAAACAAAAGTGAAATGATTGTTTTAAAAGCATATGCATGATACTGAATCCTTTCAGTCATGTCACAATTACAACAGTTCTCCCAATTTAATTACAGCATTGTAATAAATTCCAAATTATGTGTACGCATGTATTTGTTTTAGACAGCCAGACAATCATTGGCTTGGAGCCTGAAGTTTAGTCATAATTATAGATGATCTGTCAATTACCTCAGTCATTTATGACCAGCTGTTATTACCTATTCTTTATCTATTTAGAGAACAGTCTTAAACACAAACATGTCATTTAGCAGCTCCATGCTCCAGACTCCAGCTACTCATGAGCAACAGTTGATCTGTGTTGGAAGTTTTACAATTGTCTACCAATTGCTCCTATGCTTAAAGAAGTTTTCCAAAAGAATTCTTGTGGTCTTCAACTTATCACCAATGAAAGTATTAGCCTTATTGATTCAGATAGGAGATTTGCAATCTCTGTACAATGGAAAGGATAGGGTGATTATGGATTAGCTTTTTGGGATGGGGGAAATACTCCTGTTCCTCTTTGTGCAGGAACAGTGCTATAAAGGCACACAACTGATGGAAGCAATCCATCTCATCTCCTTGACCTGCCTGCTTCCCACAGCTCAGAAAATATGGTCAATAATAGAAACCTTGTAAAAAAAAATGCACGCTACTGCTTTTAAAAAAGATAACAATTGACTCACCACTCCAGAAAACATCCACCATCACTACTTAACAGGCCCCTTCTTTGCCAAATTAGGTAATTCCAGATATTTTATAAGAAAGCATGCACAATAAATAATTTAAACACTGGCTACTGGTACACAAATGCTTATCTTAAATTTCTGAAATAAAATATTGAAAGTATTGTTTAACCTCCAATTGATGCCTTGCAACTACATATAGTGCCAAGCAACCTGACAAAGCTCCTCAACTATTACCTCAGAGTAATTCCTACATTCAGAGATAATTGCATCACCTGGAATTAAATTCAATTTGGACTGCATCAAGATTAAAACAAATTAATATTGTAAGTCACTATGTTTATCCCAGCCTGCATTGATAGCAATTTAAATTTTGGGATTAACGTCCTGGAATATCCTCCCAAACAACATTGTGGGTGTACATGCTTTCTTGTAAAATATCTGGAATTACCTAATTTGGCAAAGAAGGGACCTATTAAGTAGTGATGGGGGGATGTTTTCTGGAGAGATGGGTCAATTGTTGTCTTTTTTAAAGATAATCATCACCATCTTCTCAAAGGTAGTTAGGGATGGGCACTAAATGTTGGCCTAGCTAGTGACTTGACAGGAACAAAATCATTTTTAAAAGTAGTTTATGATATAAATTGCTCCATTGATGCCATTTTTAAAACAATTAGGAATGAGAAATTCATCAGAGTCACCAAATCCATGCCTCCTCCACCCCAAACTAAAGTTATTTCCTCTTTTGATAATGCCCTTTAACACTGAAAGCAAACAGCCCTTAAGGCCCAACTTAAAAACACTGATATAACTTCAACTCTGAAGTAATTTGGTAAGCTAAAAGGGGATCACTAGTTACAGACAAATGCCTTGTGAAACACACAACGCAGAAAGTGAACTGGATCAGCGACACAAGTCAAAAGATGGGAATTCTGCAGTGAGTAACTCATTGTCCAACCCCATAAAGCTTCTCCATTGGCAAGGCACAAATCAGGAATGAGATGGAATATTCTTCACTTATCTGGAGGAGTACAGCTCCATCAACACAAGAAGCTCAATACCCTCCAGAACAAAGCTTGACCAGCACCTCATCCATGTGCTCCAACATCCTTTCCCTGCACAAATGACACACAATGGTTGCAGTGTGCCATCTACAAGATGCACTGCAGCAATTCACCAAGACGCCTTCAACATCACTCCCCCAAACCCATAACCTCTACTCCCTAAAAGAAAAAGGGCCATAGATGCAGGGGAACACACCACCTGCAAGTTCCCAAAAAAAGACACTGGGACATACGACGACTCAATATTTGACTCTCAAATACACAGGGAGCCACAACGTTGTTGTTTCTATATTGACCATAAGGCAGAAAGGGAAAGAGATCAACATACAAATGGTTAGAAGATTTATAAAAATAACCCCTTTTTAAAAAGCGAAAGCTAACAAAATGACAGATACAAGCTCCCCAACATGCATTCTCAGCATAAAATCCAACAGGTTCTATATTGAAGCAAGAAAAAGTCTAAAACACTAATAGAAAAACGGGCACAGAATGCCAAAAAGACAACCTTCTCTCCCAATTCAACACGCAACATCAATTCTGATTTCCCAACTACTTTCCAACTGCACCAAGATCCCTCCACTGTCCCCCCACAAATCATTTTTACATTCAACATCAAACCACAAAATATGAAGGTAAAAAAGCTACGGAACTTAACTAGAACACCGACCTTTTCACCCTGGAGCGATGGTACGGAGTCACGTAAACTGTGAAAGCTGTCTTTAATGTGATCCCTGCGTTTGCGCTCCAATGCATTGTGGTGTGCTCGTTTGTCTGCCTGAAAAACAGAATCATACTCGATGAATTATTGTTCCAGAAAGATAAACACAAAGTTTATAATGTCTTTAACATTGGTATTTAAATGGTATTTAACATTGTTGAAATTGCAAACTACTTTGGTCAAACAAGTTAAATAATATCACTTCTGAATTAAAAAAACAAGAGTGCCTTGAGACTAAGGGAATAAGATTTTTTTCTCCCGAGTTGACACTCCAACATACTCAATTGCATTATTTCTCTCATTCAGTCCAGATTTCTATTATTAAAATTTCAAAGCAATGATTCTGTTTACCTGTGGTACACATTTTAAATGTTAAACTGAGTTAAAACACAATGTGGTTTGCTTATATATAATACTTTTTTATTTCCAAGTGATTAATTTTAACAGTTCAAGTTTTCTAGTGAATGAACTTGTTTTTCATGTTTTTTATTGTGTCTCCTCAATGTGAGAAGAGCCTGTATTGTGCCTGCTCCAGAATCAGATTACCAGGATCACTGAAGTTTCAGTAATTTACATTCTTCACATTTCTAGCTGTAGATTTTATCAATGGCAATGAACACCACAGATATCATTGAAAGATTCGGATTTAAAGTCTAATTTCCACTTAAGCTGGTGATCAAAACATTTAAAAAAACCCACCATTTTGGCACCTGTGATACTGACAGAGCAGGTCACTTTTTATAATGAAAATAGAACAGTTAACAGTCACCATATTACCGGATGACCGTAGGCTGCTCTCCCTTTTGAGGTACAGAGGACTGGTTGTGATTTGACCTGAGGATCATCATATCTCGGGTGAGGGACAAGGTTGAGAAGGCAGGCCTTCTTAAATAACCTCAGGTACGGTAATTGAACCTGTGTTATTGGCATCGCTGTGCATCACGATCCAACAGAGCTGACTGACCCCAATATTTCTGTAGGAGAAACTCCATTATTTAGAGAAATTTTTCTTCCCTTTGTATTTCAAGCAAAATATTTTTAAACACATTTGTACGCTGGGGGAAAAATGCCAAAGATAGAGGAACAAATTGGCATACTGGTTATGCAGTTATAGGGTTCACACCCGCGACAATCAAATCATTTGCTTCCCTATTCGAGCAGCTGACATATACTAAAAGCAGTTATCAATTATAAATAAGGGTAATGAGAGATGCATGCCAACTACAAAGGCACACAACAGCTAATAACTAAAAAAAACTATTTGCAAGATAAAGCAATGGGAACAAGCAAACATCTTGTAGTTCAATAAATAATATGTGCGACAACACGTATAATATTTTGTGGGCAACTGTTACTTTCAGTTTGGTTATACAATGACATGGAACATGACAGGCAAATTAAAGCTTTAAATGCAGGAGGTGTACTGTGGAGGGGAGGGCTTGAGTGGAATGCTCTGTCAGAGTTGGTGCAGACTCAATTGGTCAAATGGTCTCTCTCTACACTGTAAGGGATTCTATGAATACTATCACTATATTGTTTGACCATTTAGACATATTCCAATTCTCCAAAGAGTGACAGCCAATTACTCCACTTTTGTCAAAAGAATTTTAAATTTTGAGCAGAACTTAGTCTATAGATTTATCGCAGATCCCTACCTGATTAGCAAACGAAATTGTGCTGTAATGAATCCCATTAGCTGAGAAAATCTGATATGTGCACTTTTCCATTAGACGTATTGGTACACAGAAACACTCGGGAACCAAATTCCCCATAACAAAGGAGTGGCATGGGAAAAAAAATCACAATTTTCTTCTCATTATCAACCATTTGGAACTCAAAAGAAGAAAAATGTGATAAAAAGAGCATAGGTTCCAATTAATTTACAGTTCATTGCAAGAACTAAACCTGCTTGGTACAATATTACCTCAAAATGATAAAAGAATTAGATTTGGTGCCCGAGTCGTGTTTCTCCCGTAACCTGTGCATTAAAATAATTATTTTTTCAGTATAATCCCCATTAATCATTCTATTCTCAATAATGTTCTTCACATTTATATGGTTCAAGTTTTAACTTTTTTTACATGTCAAGAACCACTTATTTAAATATACAGAAAAATAGGCATGAGATAAATTTAACCTAATCGTGGCCAACCCAATGACTGCTAATATTTCTCCCACTACACAAAAAAATCTCACCTCAATACTTAAGATCTGGAGTTAAGCAAATAGGTCACAGAAATCTCAACAACTTGGCACCATTTTTGCTTAGTTTATGAGGGAGATAACTAAAAGGACTAAGTGTCACTGATCGATGCAACACATTCTTAAAGCCTAAGAATGGACAATAAACACAGATGCATGGGTTGAAGGATCAGAACATCAAATACGAAGACTTCAAATGATGCAGTTGGTATCTTGGTCATCAAGCACAGGCAAAGTTTACACATACACAACACTATACATCACAAAAAACATAAATTTCCACATGATCTCAAGGTTCCATTACCAACTAGTTATACTTCACAATTTGAGGGGGCACATAAGCTAGGATCATCATGTTTATAAGCCCAGCCATTATCTTTCTAAACATAAGCTGATTTAAGTGCATTATTCTATCTAACTTGACAACAGGATCAAGTTGCTAAATTTAAAGTTGCACTCTAAAAATTATATAGTGCAAGAAATAATACTTTTCACTGCATACTAATACACATGACAATAATAAATTAAATCAAAAGATCAGAGCCAACACTAATTCTGGATAGTAATTATCCATAATAAGTGTGGATTATTTACCCACACTTCCTGGAATCCATTTTGTTTTAGGCACATCATTGAGAAATACTCTAGTAATTATAATAGTACAACAATCTTATTTACATTTGTTACTGAATTTTTTTTAAGTTTCTGGACGAAGATGAAGAATAGTTCTCAGCAGCTGGTCATCCGAAACCGCTGTATTGACCATATTTACACAACTGCAAAAGAGGAAGGGAGGGAATAAAAAGCATCACCATGAGTTTGTTACTCTTCCCATTAGTGCAGGTTCTTCATGTGTTGGACCCCCTTTCACATGAAAAATAGGGGGGGAAAATGGAAAGTGGGCAAAGGAGGAGAGATAAAAAACAAAATGCCATTGAACATTTGGCTTCACTTCAAGGACTGAATCGATATAAGTAGGACATGCTGAGGCTTGTGGGCACAATGAGTTGCTTCTAAAACACACTGAGGTGGAGAATCTCCTAACATAAAAAAAAGAGACAGAGAAAGGCTTTCCCCAAGACAACAGGGTCAAGTTGCTAAATTTAAAGTTGCACTCTAAAAATTATATAGTGCAAGAAATAATACTTTTCACTGCATGCTAATACACATGACAATAATAAATTAAATCAAAAGATCAGAGCCAACACTAATTCTGGATGATCTTTCAAAATTGGCAAAATACTGCAGATGCTGGAGTCTGAAACAAAAATGGAAAACGCTGGAAAATCTCAGCAGGTCTGACAGCACCTGCGCAGAGAGAGTAGAGCCAACATCGAGTTTGAACTCTGGCGAAGGGTCACCCAGATTCAAAATGTTGGTTCTACTCTCTCTCTGTCAGGTCTGCTGAGATTTTCCAGCATTTTCTGTTTTTGTTTCAAATTCCAGCATCCACGATAGTTTTGCTCTTATTAAATTGAAAGATTGCTAAGTCTTCATAACATCTTAAGTGGTGTCACTCACTAAGGCATCACTGGCTAACTCCTGAGTCCTTAGCTGGACATGTGCCCAGATTGTGAGGGGGAATGATATTTTCCTTCCAACAACAAAAAAAGACAACTTTACAGGGCATTAAAAAATCTAAATATTTGGCTATCGATGTATCCTTTAAATGATCAAAGGAAGGCAATATTGATTGAAAAACAAAACCAACAATCCAAAATCTGGTTTCATTTCACATACACACACAAAAAGACAAGAAAAGCCAAATTAAAAGCTACTGCAGGTTGATGAGAGGGGGTGGGTGTCAAATGTAAGGATTTAATTTTAAAATTAAGGCAACGACGGCTGTTTTTTTTGGTGGTGGTTGTGGTGGTGGGGGGGACTGGGTCGAGGTTAATCCCTCCATTTACGTACCGCTGTCTGAAAGCTCGGCTGTTCTTCCTGCAAAACAGACAAGTGCACACAATGATCACACACAAGCCGGGAGAGCTTTGTAAAAGAGAGAGAGAGAGAGAGAGAAGAATGATAGATAGATAGAATAATAAATGAAAGAAAGAGAAGAGTAATATAGAAAGAGAATAAAAGAATAATAATAGAGAAAGAGAAAGGAAATAATAAGAGAAAGAGAATAACGATAGAGAAAGGGGAAAGAGAATCCATAACTAAAGGGAGAAAAAAAATTATTTTGTTTCCCACAGACGAGGGAAATCCCAACACGTTATTATTTTATTTATTCGTTATTTTCGACACGAATTTCGGAAGATTTTTTTTAAGGAATAATAGCGAAGGGGGGGGGGGGAAGGGAAGCAGGCGAGACTTACGTCGCTTTCGACCTCGATATCATCGTTATCGCTCATGCTTTTCCCTAACAACAACCCTCAAAAATAACAAACCGGGGGATTTTAAAAACTTATCTCTGAGGGGAGGGGGAGGAAAAATTTAAAAAAAAAACTAAAATAAAAACACTAGGCACACACACACACGCGCGCGCGCCGGGGACGGGAGAAAACCCCGACAGGAAAAATCGCTCGTGACTCCGACACCAGCTCCGCCCGACAGGCCGCGGCTTACCTCCTCCTCCTCCTCCGGCACTGCGCATGGGCGCGGCGGGTGCTGCCGGGAGTTGTAGTCCCCTCCTCCCTCCGCTCCCCGTTCTGGGCTGCGGGTCCCTGGACTACATTTCCCATCATCCCTCCCGTCCCCTTGTCTCTCTCTCTCTCTCTCTCTCTCTCCCCCCCTCCCCCGGCGGCCTCCGGTGAGGGCAAGGACCGGATGTTCTTCCAGGAAGCGGAAGTTGCCTCAGAGCGCGGCGCGGGCACCATGAACTCCCCTTGGCCGTCGAGGTAAGGGCCGGAAGTTTCTCCAGGAACCGGAATTACGTTGGAGCGCGGGGTGTAGTAATGGGGATTACAGTTCCTTCCCGGGATACTACCCTTTCAGGGAAAGGGCAGGAAGCTGTCCCAGGCATCGAAGTCGCGTCAGAGCGGTAGGGGTTACTACGGTACTCCCTTGGCCGCCGGGGCCAAAGACCGGAAGTTTCTCCAAGAGTCGGAAGTGCGTCGGAGCGCGAAGCGATGTGGGAGTTGTAGTTCCTCTCTGGCCGCCACCCATTAGGAGAGGAGAGGAAGCCGTTTCCAGGAATCGGAAGTTACGTCAGAGCTCGGGGGGGGCAGTATGGGAGTTGTAGTTCATTACTACCAGCCTCCATTTCCCGAGGTTCATAGCGGCCCTTGGTGGGCAGGAAACGAGCAAGATGGTGGGTGGGTTGGAGTTGGGGGAGCTAGTCGTAGACACGTAACTTTCTCTTGCATTGGACTGAAGGAAAAACCCTCAGCCCCCTGGTTGAATTTAACGTGGACTCCGAAGCTCCTTTGCATCTTGCAGCTTCTGTTTACCCGGCGCCTCCAACGCAGTGCAGTGTCCCAAGGCCAGGGACCTTGAGGAACTAAAATAGGACCAGGGGCTGAGGTGAAGGGAGATTATTGCTGGTGACTGGGGAGGGTTCTGAAACCCCAAGGATGTGCGAGTTAGGTTGAATGGCCATGCTTAATTTGCCCTTAATATCAGGGGGATTAGTAAATAAATACGTGGGGCTACGGTATGGTTGGGACTAGTGTCTGTGTGGATTTTCTTCAGGTGCTCCTGTTTCCTCCCACAGTGGAAAGATGTACAGGTTAGATGGACTGGCCATGCGAAATTGCTCCTAGTGTCAAGGATTAGTATGTGTGGTTACGGGGATTGGGCGTGGGTGGGATTGTGGCTGGTATAGGCATAAAGGGCCGGAAGGTTGCCTTCTATGACATTTATTTATAGTTTAGTTATTACTCCCGGCCAATACAACTATGTTGTTGGAGAAGGCTCAATGGGCTGAATGGCCTCCTTCTGCACTGTAGAGACTATGATGATGTTGCTACCAATTGTTACTACCAAGCAAAGTGGTTGAGGCATATATGCTAGGATTATTTAAGACTTATATACATAACTACATGAACAGACTGGGGATAGAGGGATACAAATGGATGGTCTAATTAGGAACACATGATTGGTGCAGGCTTGGAGGGCTGAAGGGCCTGACCCTGTGCTATATTGTTCTTTGTTACAAGTATGGATTACAATAACACTGCAATGAAGTTACTGTAAAACACATTCTAGCACCTGTTCAGCTATATGGAGAATTTAACATGGCCATTGCATTTAACATAGCCTACACAGTGTTAGCATTGCTGCCTCAAAGCATATCTTTAGGACTGTGGGAGGAAATCAGAGCACCTGGAGGAAAACCCACGTGGACATGGGAATTAAGTGCAAACTGTGCACAGACAGTGACCCAAGCTAAGACTCAAACCCAGGTCGCTGGCACTGTGAGGCAGCAGTGCTAACCATTGTGCCAATCAAGGTGGATTTGCTACACTAAATTGCTTCTTATGTCCCAAGATGTGCTGTTTAGATGGATTGTCGATGGGAAGTGTTTGGGGTTACAGGGAGAAGGCCTGGATAAGATTCTCTGTCAGAGAATATGTGTAGACTTGATTGGCCTAATGGTAGGGGTTCTGTGATTGAAGGAGTAGGGGACCAATTTGTCCCTTATTTTGCAGAACTAATCCATTCCACCCCTTTTTATACACAGCATTACAACCCTATCTCTCAGCTCTGACCGTGCCTGCTGTTTGGATACCTCCTCCCCCATTAAAAGAGTATCCCTTAATTTTCACAGCAGTTGGTTGAGTAGGCTGTTTTGAGACTTGAAAAGTAAAGGGTGGAGCTTAAAGTCAACTGAAGCTTACAACTTGTTGAGTCACAACTTCATCTCTGACTGGCTTCTTACAGTCTTGCTTGTTTCACTCAGACCCATCCCTGGACGTTTCAGGATCAGTCACCCATCAACCATCTGACAAATATGGATATGAGATAACTATCAAAACAAGAAGTAAAAAAAAGAGAGAGATAGTCGCTCTGAAGATGCTTCACAGGAGCACTAATGAAACATGATGCTAAGCCACATAACATATTAGGTCAGATGACCAAAAGCTTAGCTATAAAGGTAGGTTGTAAGGCATGCCTTAAAGGAGAAAAATGAGGTGTAGACATAATAATTCCAGAATTTGGGGCCAAACCAATTTAAGACACAGCCACAATTGGTGGAGTAATTATGATTGAGGCTTTGCAAAAGGCCAGAATTAGACGAGTGTAGATATCTCCTTAGGGTTGGGGGGGGGATTAGAGAAGATCGGGAGTGGCAAGACCATGGAGGGATTTGAATTAAGATGTTGCTTAATCAGGAACTGATATAGGCCAGTGAGTACAGGAGGAACAGGACTTGTTAGGACAAAGGCAGGGGAGTTTTGGATGGCCTCAAGTTTGCAAAGGGTCAGGATTGGCTGTCCCTCAATTGAAAATGAAGTCTACTCAGGGTCAAAACTTTCTATCTTGGGTCTTCATGTGACTGAACAGTCAATTCTTGACCTACATACTTTGAGTAAATGGGCAGGATGTCCTTGGATTAATGGGATCCGAAGTGGTGAATTTGGTCCTATTTCTTTCCTTTCCCACTTCTCTGCTTCATTCAGGGACTTCAAGTGTGATGCAGCTTAAGAGAAAAGGTTTTCACCATTCAGAACCACTTGTAGCAAACTGTTCCCATTCCATTAAGGTCAATGATGCCATGTTTCAAGGTATCAAGAGTGTCTTAGAAGCAGTTTCTTTATCCGCTGTAATGTTGGCCATTTGAGTTGAGAGCTCAGGATCTGGTGGGTGAGGAGGTTTTCGGTCATCTGGCATAGTGTCTGATCCAAAAGTTGATTTTGGTGGAGTTTTGCCACAGTGCTGGTAGAACCATTTGTTTAACGGTCCTCCCACTGAATCCAGAGCATACAGCAGTGGCATTGCTGCTGGAATTTCTCTGGGGTTCTTGTGTATCATTGATATGCAGTCCACATCTCACTGCAGCACAGGAGCATGATGAGCAGCTGAAGAAACAAGATGGGGTAAAGAGGGGAAGGTAGCAGATGATTCATAGGACATGAAGGCTGATGGGGTGGTAAACGAGGATAAAGTTCTGGGAGGCAGAGGAATACCTGAAAAGCAATGCTGGGAATGGAACAGAAACAGTGGAGCGCCCTGTCATCCCTTCTTTTTCACCATTTCAAGGGACTGTTTCCTCTGGCCCATTCTTCCATCAGCCTCAACACCTTTTCCCACTTCCTACATCACCATCCCACGCAGGTACAGGAGATGCAATGCTCACCCAGACATCTTGTTCCTTCCCAGTGTCAAGGATCACAAACACTCCTGAAACAGGGATTTCTTTGTTTTTATTAAGGGTACTGTATTCACTGCTCACAGCTGCAATCTCAACTGGATTGGGATGATCTCTTTGCCTTGTATAGTTGTAGCCAGAATTTCTTGCTTGGGATAGAGGCCAATGTACCACATGACTTCCAGATGATTTGCTGGACCTACAAACTAACATTTTCTGACTCATGCACAAGGACACCCAGATCTTTCTGCACCGCAGAAGGATTCTATATACTCTTTCCATTTAAAAGTTTAACCTTTATTTATAAGCTAATTTATTAAGTTTATTTATAAGTTAGTCACAAATAGGCTAACATCAACACTGCAATGAAGTTACTGTGAAAATCCCCTAGTTGCCACACTCTGGTGCCTGTTTGGATGCACTGAGGAGAATTTAGTACGGCCAATGCACCCTAACCAGCACATCTTTCAGAGTGTGAGAGGAAACCCACGCAGACACAGAGAGAATATGCAAATTCCACTCACAGAGTGACCTAAATCGGGAATCAAACCAGTGTGCTAACCACTGTGTGCCAAGCCAAAAATAATACCCTGCTTATTCATTGATTTTTTTTATTTGAAACTAGAATTTTAACTTTCATTGGAAAGTTCAAAGAAAATAAAGCTATACACAATAACATGATTTTCCATTTTTAACCTTGAAAGCCAAGTTCTTGCATAAGCATGCCTTGGAATTTTGCCCTGATGAATGTTCACTGAACTTTGTCTTTTTACAAATACTGCCAGACCTGCTCCTTATTTCACATGTGGTTAGTTTGGATTGAAAAGAGCTACAGTTCTATTATCAGAATACAGATCTGCAAATCTAAAGTTTGTATTATTTACTAGCATGATGAGAAACAGGAGCAGGAGTGGGCTATTGGGTCCCTTGAGCCTGCTGTGCCATTTAATAAGACCATTGCTGATCTGATAATGGCCTTAAGTTCCTATAATCCTAAAACATTTAGAAGACTGAGAGGTGATGTCATAGAAACTTATAAAATTCCAATTGGGTTAGACAGGATCGATTCAGAATGCTCCCAATGGTGGGAAATCCAGAAGTATACAGTGCAGAATAAGGCCATTTGGCCCATCAAGTCTGCACCGACCACAATCCCACACAGGCCCAATCCCCATAACCTCATGCATTTACCCTAGCTAGTCCCCGACATGAAGGGTCAATTTAGCATGGCCAATCTACCTAACCTGCACATCTTTGGACTGTGAGGGAAGCCAGAGCACCTGAGGGAAATCCACTTGGGCACGGGAAGAACATACACACTCCACATAGACGGTGACCCAAGCCAGGAATCGAACCTGTGTCCCTGGCACTGAGAGGCAGCTCTGCTAATCACAGTGCCATTGTGCTGCCGCCGTCATAGTTTGAGGAGAAGGGGTAAATCTTTTAGAACTGAGGTGAGAAATTCCTTCAACTGGAAGGTGTGAATGTGTGGAATTCACTACCATAGAAAGTAGTTGAGGCCAAAATGTCTGATTTCAAGAAGAAATTAGATATAGCTCTTGGGGCTAAAGGAATATTGGGTGGGGGAGGGGGAACAGGATATTGATGATTAGCCAGCCTGAAATGAACGGTGGAGCAGGCTCGAATGGCCGACTCCTGCTTATCATTTTCTGTGTCCCACTTGCCTTTTTCTACATCATGACCGCTTGCTTTCGTCAGAGCTCTCAGGGTCATCCTTTGTCAAGGTAATCCTGACTCAGAACATTAGCTCTGTTGCCTCTCAAAATAGCTTTTAAGCTAATAGCAGTGTTCTGAAAGCTTGTAGCTTGTGCTATCAAATAAACCCATTGGGCTAACCTGGTGTTGCGAGACTTTCTATTCTCTTTCCACAGACACTCAGATTTGTTGAGATTTTCCAGCATTTTCTGTTTTTGTTTCAGATTACAGCATCTGCATTATTTCGTTTTCAGACCAGAAAGACCAATTTGCTAATCTGAATCTGACTTCTATAATTCTGACAATCACAAATGTGCAGAATCTTTTTTGTTTATATATTTTATGGGACATGAGCACTGCTGACTGGGACATTTGAGAATCAACCTAAGTGTTGTAGATCTGGAGTCACATGTAGGCCAGACCAGGTGAGGACAGCAGATTTCCTTCCCTAAAGGACATTAGTGGGTTTTTGCAACAATGGTTTCATAATCATCATTAGACTTTTAATTCTAGATTTTTAGTGAATTCAAATTTCACCATCTGCTCTAGTGGGATTAGAACATTATCCTGGGTCTAGTGACAATACCACCATGCCTCTGATGTTAGAGAAATGCCTTGAAAACTTGCAGACTAGAGCTGTTATTCCTGGCCCTGCTGTGCTATTGAGCCTCTCTCATGTCTCTGTTCACCGAGGTTCAATGGCAGAAATCCAGCAAAATGACAGATATCACATTCCATTCCCAGTGCTGCTGAAGTCCAAGACTGCCTTATCGTGCAGCTGCACCCAGACTTCCTTTCCAATATCAGCTCTGTCGCTTCAACTAGATAAAGCTCTCGTCATTTTATAATGAGATAAACCTTGGTCAATAGTCAGACTAATTATCGGCCTGGTGACATTCTTGCAAGCCCAATGTATTCCAAGATCCTTAAGTTAATTACCAGCTTTACCTCTGCTGTTTATACGCTGCATTTTTCAGAACTTTGTTTTTAAATCTCTTAACTCGTTTAAAGTAAAACTGGCAGTCACTCTTTATACATTTGGTTACCTCATCCTCTCCTCTGCTCCAAAGGCTGTTGAAAAAATCTCGGCCCTGCTTTTTTTCCCCTTAATTTATTTATGGGGTGTGGGGACCACTGGCAAGATTAGCATTTGTCCATGTCTAACTAACTGCCTTTGAGAAGGTGTTGGAGGATCCCATTTTTAATCACTGCAGTTCATGTTGTGAAAGTAACTCCATTATGTTATTCAATAGTTCTGGTTGCCACACCACCAAAAGGCCGTGGGTGCTTTGGAGAGAGTGCAAAGGAAGTTCACTGGGATATTGCGTAGTCTGGAAGGTTTCCAGTATGAGGGGGGATTTAATAAACTCGGATTGTTTTCACTGGCATGATAGAACATTGATGGGTGACCTGATAGAAGTCTACAAAATGATGAGAGTTACAGATGGAGTGGATAGTCAGAGTCTATTTCTGATGGTGAAAGTGTTAATTGCAAGAGGGCACAGGTTTAGAGTGAGCAGGGATAAGTTTAGTGGAGATGCACAGGGAAATCTTTTCACACAGAGGATGGCGGGTACCTGGAATGCACTGCCAGTGGAGCTAGTGGAAGCAGGCATGGTAGCAACATCCAAGGTTTACCTTGATAGAGACGTGACTGGGAGGTGAACAAAGGGATAGAGACCGTGTATCGGTGCAGGGTTGGTGGACAAAGAGCCTGTTCTAGAGCTGCTTTGTTCTTTGACAGATACATGAGCAAAACAGGGAAGTGCATGATTCAAAGATGTTGGAATATCTTTGCTCCTGCTGGCTGCCTTGGTTAGTGGCATTCGCAAATTTGGTGTGCACTGTTGAAGCTTTGGTGAATTGCTGCAGTGCAACTTGTCACGAGAGGCATTGTAATCTACAATTTGCCAGTCGTAGACAGACTGCTATCAAGTGGACTGCATTGTGCTCAGATGGAGTCAACCTTCTTCAATCTTATAGCTTCCCCTATCTGTGGAAGCAAAGAGCATTCAATTACTTTTCAGACTTGAACATCGTAAGGGCTTTAAGAGATTCTGAAGCAGACTGAACCAATAGGGTGTATAACATTTATATTTTAATATTGTCACTTCAGAAGGATACATAAACTTCATACAGTTAATGAGCTAACTTGCTATGTGAGAATTTTTTAAAAATATATTTTTGGGGAATATTGTGTTATTCAGTGAAAAAAGATTGTGTGTAGACATGATTTAATTAAGCTAGGAAAGGTTACTTTCAATCATGAAAAAGGTGTTGGATGTATGCACTTGTAATGAGACTTTCCTGCTACAATGTTTATAAGTCAATAGGCTACGATTAGATACTTGCATTAGGAGATACACAGGGAATTTAGTTCAGCTGTTAAAATTTTAAAGGGGACTAAGGAACTTTGACAACTTTTAGTGGTTTCATAAACGAGGGAAGGTTATGAAATTATATTTGACCTGAAAGTGGGGAGCCATGGGAAAAAATGAATAATTTTTTATGGTTTGGAAAAGTTGAGTTCAAAGAAGTGCTGAATAGAATTATAGATGAAAGGGAAGAAGGATATTTAGGGAGAGATGTTGACTTGGTTTGATGTTGGCTGTGTGAAGCAGATCTCCTAGAAACCACTCTGGACTGGGAGAAGGTGAAGTTTGAATCAATAAAGCCAGAAGAGTCCTGGGCTACAAAAAGCAATCTTGTTTTTAAAGATTTCTTGGATTTCCACAGCAGAATGGAAGTGAGTTTGAATGGGTGTATAGTATATCTTATTAAAGTGACAACAGCTTTGCCTTGGACCATATGGGATATTTATAGTTAAACATCTATAGGTGGAGGTATTTCCTGGAAGGTACTTATTTATGTATCTGACCAAGTCAGGAGTCATTTGGACGGAATGTGTTGTAAGACTAATTTTAACTGTGTAACTGTAATCTTGTGTGCTTAAATTTTCTTGTGAATAAATGTCTAACTTTTTAAAAAATATCCCAAGTGTTATTGGATTTCTTGCTGCTAAGATTAATACTTCTATTTGATATCCCTAGTCTCATTTCAGGCTCCTTCATAAACACGGATGATACATTTTACTGCATCCCCCATTTTAAAGTATTAATTTCATTCATGTCAGTTCTTAGTGAATCCCACACCTTCTGCACTTGGCACATGCATAGGGAAACAGCTATCATATCCTCAGTCCGTGCAGTAAAATGGACAGTTCATAGCTCTTGCACCCCATACCCAAGCCTCATATATGAATCCCACTTTGCTATCTAAAAATGTCAGTAATGGCTTCCATTTCTTAGGCCTGTTACAAAGAAAGCCACATCCAGTTGGGCCTCCAGGCCTAGATCACAGACCAGAACCAGCTGATTGCGTGACAGCATATGCAATACTCCAGGTTTCCTTATTCTGGATATGTATAGAAACTTGTCATTGCTGGTCCCAGCCTGAATCCACTATTTGTCTCAGAAATATCACAACATACAGCAGTCAAAACAATGGAAGCGATATTCCATTGTCGCTGACACTAATCCGGGAAAAATTGCTTGTTGGTCTAAAAATGGGCCCTGCGCCCAGTGTGAAATGGTTTGCAATTATCATGATTCCTCGTTGCTGATGCCAACTGAATCGCACCCAGAACGGATACAAGGCCAATTAGCATATTTAAAGTAGCATTTAAGTATATTTAGCCTGTTCGATGACGGATTCTCCCAGCTCCTGGAATCTTCCGACCCTCAGGGGCAGCCAAAACCTGGTGAGAATCATTTGGAGACCAGATGTAATGACTACGCCGGGGATCTTGGAGGCTATTGAAGCCCCTGGGTGGTCAGAGGCATGGCCAGTTAGTGCCCAAATGGCAGGGTCCATCTGGCACGCTGGCAGTGCCAGTTGGACACTGGCAGTGCACCTGGGACAGTGTCAAGCAAGTGGGACCAGAGTGGAAATCAGGGATTGGGACATGAAGGGGTGGGGGGGGCATGTCAGGGATCATGGAGGGGACCCATCTGGAGGGCTCCAGTGCCAGCAATCAGTGGGGGAACATGTCACCATTAAGAGGGCACGAATAAGGACTCGATGTCTATGGGGAGAGGGAAGAGATTTCCCAGTGCACTGTGAGATCGGTGCATTGTGCCCTTTCACAATGATGCTTGATTGCTTTGTGGCATGTTTAGGCAACAGTGATGTGGTCCACACAGGCAGACTGGTGCAGATGGTCCCGGTTTTCTCATCTATGTGACACATTTTGTGAGAAAATTTCACCCAATATCTTCAGCAATTCTAGGACGGCCTGATGAATTCCATCAAAAATGCCTTTAAATGCCATCAATCTCCCAGATTATTTCTCATTGCTGTCTAATAGTAGCACGGACTGTCTGAATATCTGAACAAACAAAAGTACAGCTCAGGCACAGGTCCTTCAGCTCTTGAAACCTGAACTGATCGTGATGCTGTAACTAAACTAAAATAAAAACCTTCTTCCCTTACTCGGTCCATATCCCTCTAGTCTCTCCCTGTTCGTATATCCATACAGATGCCTGTCAAATGTTGCTAATGTGCCAGCTTCCACCAGAAGCGCCCTTAACACCCTTAAACTCAGCTGACAAAGGATCGTCCAGATTCAAAACATTGGCTCTATTTTCTCTCCACAGATCATAGAGTCCTACAGTGCAGAAGGAGGACATTCGGCACATTGAGTTAGCATCAGTCACCATCCCTGTAACCCCACGCATTTACCCTAGCTAGTCCTCCTGACACTAAGCGGCAGTTTTGCATGGCCAGTCCACCTAACCTGCACATTTTTGGATTGTGGGAGGAATCCAGAGCACCCAGAGAAAAACCAACGCAGACATGAGGAGAATGTGCAAACCCCACACAGGCAATGACTCAAGCCAGGATTCGAACCCAGGTCCCTGACACTGTAAGGCAGCAGTGCTAACCACTGTGCCACCCCTGTCATGCTGACAGACTGCTGAGATTTTCCAGCATTTTCTGTTTTTGTTAAGGGTTAATCATTTCTTGCTGGTAATCAGAGGTGGAGTTAATCAGATGATCACAGTTTCCAGAATAGTTTCTTCAAAGCTGATTATACGTGTTTGAAAATAAATGCTTTATGTATGGAACAATGTTATTTCAGTCAACATAAATCCATGACACTTTAATTTTAAATTACAAAGGCAATTTTCTGACAATTGTTTTTCGAGTATGGCTGTCTTAACTCTCACATATGAAATAAATACTTTCATGAATTTTTGAATTTCACACTTCACTAACTGTAAATTAATAGGCTGCTTGTACATCGCTCAGGACTAGCTGAACAGAAATGTCAACTAGATTCTGGGGAGAATGAAGCCAGAGGCTCCTGAATGTGAATTCAGTTCCCTAGACAATGGGTGGAATTTTACACCAGTGGGATTTTGCACTCCCATTGAAATCAATGGATTTTTGAATGGCATTTTACAGCCCTATCCACAGTAGGCCAGTAAACTTCTACCCCTTGACTTTATGACTCTTATCTGAGCTTGAACTAGACTTTGCTACCTTGGCACTATTTTTAACCTCAAGATGAGCTTTCAACTACATAGTCGCACCATCACAGAGATCTTCTATTCCACTCTGATAATATTGCCCAACTCTATCCTACCTTAGTATGAGTGCTATGAGCTTGCTAATGTGCTTGTTAATTAATCCGTTAGGGCGGCACAGTGGTTAACACTGCTGCTTCTCAGCATCAGGGACCTGGATTCAATTCCAGCCTTCGTTGATTGTCTGTGTGGAATTTACACTTTCTCCCCCTGTTAGCATGGGTTTCTTCTGGGTGTTCCAGTTTCCTCCCACAGTCTGAAATTTGCACCAGTTAGGTGGGTTGGCCATCCTAAATTGCTCCTTAGTGTCCCAGACCGTATTAGCAGGGTAAATATGTGGTGTTGTGGGATAGGGCCTGAATAAGATTCTATAACTTCCATGAGCTTGTTATGGCTTTGTTAATTAAACTGTTAGGATACACCACTGGAGGGCATTGTTTAATTATGTACCTTGAGCATGTTAAAATAAGGGACACCAACACGCTTCAGGCCTTCTGCAACTTTTGGTTCAGTTACTTAAATTTCCATTTGACATTAGATTTTAATTACAGTGCTCCACCAAAGGGCTGTCATTTTTGTTTAATTTAGTGGTTAGCATGGTTACTATGGGGACAGGGAAGCTTAGGGTGAAACTTATTGGGTGCAGAGTGTAAAATGGGCGAGAGCAGCTGTGCTGATTGTGGAGAGACTTCCAGTCTCTCAAGTTCTGGGCAGAAGAGAGGGAGGCTTCAGAAAGAGAGAGAGTGAGAAGGGTTACAGCTCATGTAGCGAACAGAGAGAATAAGGCTACAAGTTGCCTGAGAGCTCCCGAGCAGAAATGCAGGAAAATAAAGTCAGGGTCTGGTTAAAGAGATGCATCCTGAAGATTGTAGTTGAGAGCAGGTGGGGGGATTAGTTGGATATGTAGGTTAGGTGGATTAGCCATGATAAATGTGCAGAGTTACAGAGGTAAGGGGAAGAGAGGGGAGTGCAGGTGGTCTGCGTAAAGTGCTCTTTCAACACAGACTGTAACCATTCAATGATAACCTGAAAATGAGGACTGCACAGGGGAGAAGTCGGTGGTGGAAGAGACAATAGGTGAATCATTCCTGTGGGAGAGCTAACAGCAACTGAATGATCTGCTTCTGTGCTGTAATCTGTTTTTGATTATGCGTATTAGGAGAAAGGCAGGACAACAAAGTCAGACAAAGAAATCCAGGTATTTAGTTAAAGGATATTAAAGTTGAATGAAGCATAAGGAACAACATAGAAAGTGAGTGAATAGTCTTTTTTTCCCTGCTATATTTTCTATATAATTTAGTATCTATTTAGGATGAAAAAGCAGTTTTCTTTCTATGTACATTATTAATAACAGTAGCATAATAATGAAACACACCTGAATGAGATGGATGTAATAATTTTATCAATTAAATGTGATTATAGCCTAGATTAACTGAGATTAAAGTTTTTAATTGAGAGCTTAGTTGCAGTTTTTTTGCAGAAAAATACATTTGACTGTCCTAATTATGAATATTAAAAAAACAGACAGAGGTAATGAAAAGCCTGCAAAACACAATAGGGCAACAAGCTGTTCAGAGTGGAAGGGGAGAGAAGAAGAAAAACCCAGCAAAAATAAAGCACGGGGGCTGGAAAAATGACTTCTCTGTCTCTCTTTAAATCAATTTTTATCACTGTCTAATCCAACATGTTCTGTCTGAATGAAAGATCAAGCTGTTGATAATCACTATGCAATGTAAGCCAGAAATCCTCTGAGAGGCGATGGCCTAATGGTATTACTGCTAGACTATTAATCCAGAAACTTGACTTGGGACCCAGGTTCAAATCCTGCCATGGCAGATGGTGGAATTTGAATTCAATAAAAAGAACTCTGGAATTAACAATCTACTGATAACCATGAAACCATTATTGGAAAAAACCCATCTGGTCCATTAAATTCCCTTTCAGGAAGGAAATCTGCCCTCCTTACCTGGTCTGGCCTACGTGTGACTCCAGAGCCATATGGTTGACTCTCGGCTGTCCTTTGTAGTTGTAGTCCACTGGGTAGCAGTCTGAATAACAATTGTTCCCCATTACTCTGGTTCCTGTCACTCAGTTGACTTTAATCTACCATGCTGTCAAACGGATTTGGGACAGTATGGTGGGATAGTTGTTTGCACTGCTGTCTCACAGCACCAGAGACCCGGGTTCAATTCCAACCTTGGGTGACAACTTGTGAGGCGTTTGCATATTCTCCCCATGTCTGCATGGGTTTCTTTCAGGTGTTCTGTTTTCATCCCACAGTCCAAAGAGGTGCAGGTTAGGTGGCTTGGCCATGTTAATTGGACTCTTATTGCCCAAAGCTGCATAGATTAGGGGGAATTGACCATGATAAATATACGAGGTTACAGGAATAGAGTGGAGGGGAGGGCCCCTTTGGAGAACCAGTGCAGACTTGATGGGCCAAATGGCCTCTTTCTGTAGTTCTATAGTTCTTTGCAATTTGTAGGCTCCAGATAATTTACTCATTTTAAGTACTGCCAGCCAATTGAGTACTCCCCTTTTTAAAAATCAATTTTTATCCCATCCAGTACATCAAATATCTCCTTTCTCATCACGACTTCTGCAGCATCTCCTTCCTTGGTATAGATACATGAAATTTGTTCATTTACTACCTCAGTCATAATCTTTGCTTCCATGTATACATTTGCTTTTTGCTCCGAAATCGACCCCATCCCTTTGACATTAGTGTACCTTTGAGAAAACTTTGTTTTAAATCATATTCTCTGCAGCTCTCACAGTTTCAGTGTTTTTCATTGTGTCACTGGGCTGTCTTAGACATCCTTCTATTACTTCTTCAGGGGTTTAAATGGGGTTTGTTTATTTTTACCCTGGGTTGTTTTGTGACCTTGCATTTCTAGGAGAAAAGTCATGTGTTCTGGACAGTTTATTTTCCCCAATAATTTTAAAGTTTCATTTTCTGTTTTGGGGTTGGCAGCAGTGTTTTAGTTTTAGAAAGGACAAGAAACTGAAAATAAATCTCTCTCTCTCTCTTTGGAAATTCTGCTGGTTATCTGAAAGCAAGAGGTCTTGCCTTCCTGCAATAGAAAATCTATTGTCAGTGGCTTGACCAGAATCTCTCCCTGGTGTTCTAAGAAGCTATTCTGACTTCAAATTGTTCTTAGTGGACCAAGAGAATTACAGCATTCATCCAAAAGATTCAATTCCAGTATCATTTAGGCATTAGCCTTTGCTGTGTTAAACTTGTGAATGGGTTTTGTTTGGTTGGAAGATCTTAAATATCTTTGTTGAGAGTTATACATTATTGTGGTTCTTTTGTTTTTGTTTGTAATTGATACAATTGATATCAATTATCTAATTGATAATTAGCAAAATGCTAATTTTCTTTCCATACATGTTAACTATATTCTTAAATAAATCTTGTTTGATAAAAGCTCCCTAGTGAGTCATTTGAATCATACTTGAGATGAAACATCTCATTCTTATCCCTGGCCAAATTTGAAGTGCAAAATGTATGAGTCAGGTAGGCTCTGTAAAACACTTTGAAGTTTCTGATCTGATCCATATCATCCCTCTCATATTATCCATTTACTGTTTATTTCCTATAGAAACCTTCTAGATTTCCTTTCATGTTGTTAGAACCCCAGACCCAAACACTGAGATTTATTAAGAAGTCAGACTAGGCACCAACAATTTTTCTATTTTGGCATGAATGTTAGGAATGGATCCTTCACTCCAGGAGTAATTCCATTAATAAATTGAGGATTGTTGTTATCAAGATGAGTTTAATTCATAACACAGTTGAGTATAACTCTAACAAAATGAACAGTTTAACTCTTAACAGTTGCATAATATTTAAACATGAAAAGAAACAACTCTTAATTTTAACTTATCATAATTTCAGTTCCAAATAAACAACATTCTCCTTACAGACTTAAAATACTTAAAACATAGTTTGCAATCACAACTGTACTTGCTGTTGTAATGTAGACAGTCTTAGAGTTTTCAGACAGATATTGAACTTTCAGATGCTTGCAAAATTCTCCTAACTTCAAACAGAACAATTAAATTTCAACTCCTTTCCAAAAGAAACTGTTTCTTTCTCTGCTACAGATCTAAGACTGTACATAAACTACACATCATTACTTGATCCTGTCAATCATTCTAATCCAAAACAGGGATAGAGTGGAGGGGAGGGCCCCTTTGGAGAACCAGTGCAGACTTGATGGGCCAAATGGCCTCTTTCTGTAGTTCTATAGTTCTTTGCAATTTGTAGGCTCCAGATAATTTACTCATTTAAGTACTGCCAGCCAATTGAGTATTCCTCTTTTTAAAAATCAATTTTTATCCCATCCAGTACCTCAAATATCTCCTTTCTCATCATGACTTCTGATGAAATTTAGGGAAACAGGATCCATTAACTCTATGTAACATAGCCACTTGCAAGGTTGAAATTCAGCTCTTTCAGCATCTGAACTGTATTCCTTCCAGACATACCCACTACCTATAGCATAAAGCTGAATTTTTAATACATTCTTCTGAAGCATTAAAAATACACACAATATGAGCATGATTTTAATCCCACATTCTCCACTCGTGAGAATGATGGTGTGAGCTTAAATTCCAGAGTGCAATTCATACCAGAGAGTTTCTGAGTTCCAATCTTATCAGCCCTTATCAGTGGAGTAGCATAATACATGCAGCAGGACTACGGAAAGCTCATTTTAATATATTAACATGACATTAGTGAGCACTGTCTCTACAACTTAACCAATATTCAGAGTTCCAGCATGCTGTCATACCAGCACCATTTACAATAAGTTCACCAATTTGATTTGGTTTATTATTGTCACATGTGTTAACATATAGTGATTGCACTGGAGGGGATGCAGAGGAGATTTACCAGGGTGCTGCCTGGGATGGAACATTTAAGTTATGAAGAGAGGTTGCGTAGACTTGGGTTGTTTTCATTGGAGCAGAGAAGACTGAGGGGCGACCTAATCGAGGTGTACAAGATTTCGAGAGACATGGACAAAGTGGATAAGGAGCATCTGTTCTCCTGAGTTGAAGGGTCAGTCACGAGGGGACACAAGTTGTAAGTGTGGGGTGAGAGGTTTAAGGAAAAGGATATTTATCCAGAGTCAGTCTGGGATGCACTGCTTGGGAGGGCGGTAGATTCGGGTTGCCTCACACCCAGTAAAAATAATCTGGGTGAGTACTTAGCACATCATAACATCCAGGGCTGTGGGCCAAGTGTTGGCAGATGGGATTAGGTGGGACTTCAGGAGTTTCTAATGTGTCGGTACAGACTCAGTGGGCCAAAGGGCCTCTTCTGCCCTATGATTCTCTGCCATCGTTGCAGCACCATGTTCCCATGTTGTTGTCTGTCCCTGCACCTCAGCTATCTTATTTACCACACCTCAAGCATTTGCATACTTGCCCATAGCCACAGTGCAGAAGGAAGCCATTCAGCCCATTGCACCAATCCTCCAAATGACTCCCTCCAAAGCCCTATACCATATCCCCGTAACCCCATACATTTACCATGATCAATCTGCCAAACTTGGACTTTTGTTTTAACCCAGTTCAGAAATCCCTAAATTTATATTGGAAATTTGAACCAAAAGCTGCAATGTCTCTTCAGGATCCAGCAGGGGGCAATGTACACCACCAAAAAACATCTTAAAAGCTTCCTGTAAAATTTCCAGATGGAGAAGGTATTTTTAAGCCTCATAAAAAGCACAAAAACAGAGGCTGTTTGAACAATGAAATGGTCTCAGGCCTTTCAATAACATTGCCTCATCATTTTTTCGTGAAGCTTTGTTAAATTCAAGTTGTACTGCTGCATTTGCTATCTTACAAAAACCAGAGAACCCTTACACTGCAGAAAGAGGCCATTCAGCCCATCGTGTCTGTCCCAACTCCCAGAAACAGTATTTACCCACTCAATCCCCACATTTATCATGGCCAATCCACCTGCACATCGTTGGACAATAAAGGTTAACTTAGCACGGCCAATCCACCTAACCCACACATTTTTGGACTGTTGGAGGAAACCCATGTAAACACAAAGAGAATGCACAACCTCCACACAGACAATGACCCATGCTGGGAATTGAACTCAGGTCCCTGGTGCTGTGAGGCAGCAATGCTAACTACTGTGCCACAGTGCTCTCCCTCATTTGTGTCTGTTCCTTTTGTCCCTTTATTAAAGCTCTCTAATTTTTCTCCATCATCTTTTCAGGGCTGTTTGTTCTCATTTGGCCAATGAATTTTCAATCTGATTGTCGATGCGAGAGGGAAAAAAGCTTGAGCCTTGGACACAATCTGTGGCGGCACAGCGGTTAGCTCTGCTGCCTCACAGCACTAGGGAGCCGGGTTCGGTCCCTGATTTGGATCACTGTATGTGCAGAGTCTGCATGTTTTCCCTGTGCCTGTGTGGGTTTCCTCCAGGTACTCTGATTTCATCCCACAGTCTAAAAGATGTCAAAGTTTATTTATTAGTCACAAATAGGCTTACATTAACACTGCAATGAAGTTATTGTGAAAACCCCCAAGTCGCCACACTCTGGCGCCTGTTCAGATACACTGAGGGAGAATTTAGCATGGCCAATGCACGTAACCAGGACATCTTTAGACTGCGAGAGGAAACCCACACAGACACAGGTGGAACATGCAGACTCCACACAGACAGTGACTCACTCCACACAGACAGTGACCCAAGCCAGGAATCGAACCCTGGTGCTCTGAGGCAGCAGTGCTAACCATTGTGCCACTGTGACACCCTACGTGAACTGCATTGGCCATGCTAAATTCTCCCTCAGTGTATCTAAACGGGAGCTAGAGTGCGGCAACTAGAGGATTTTCACAATAACTTCACTATGGTGTTAATGTAAGCCTACTTGTGAGAGTAATAAATAAACCTTTTAATCTGTCTGCCTCTCTGCACTGATAACAGCTGGTGAGCTGTATTTATGAGATTGTGTAGCTCCGATGCATTTTGTCAGCCAGCAGTTTATTCGATTATCAGACTTGAAGTAACTGTTCTGCCTGGACTGTGACTTGCAGCAGATTGTAGTTCTCCATCAGTTCCAGCGCTTGGCATCTTGTGTGAAGAGCTTACGGGAGGAATTGATTCTTCTTAGGGATGAGCGCACCTTTCCGGAATTCCAAAGCTCCCTAACCGTGAAAATCTTTACAAATAGTCTTGGGGAAGATTCCACTGGAACCCTGCTGCCAACACTTTGAGAGGTTTCAAACAACGTTTGAAACAAGCAATAGCTTAAACAACAAACATTCTGCCTCAATTACTCGCCATGCTGAAATCCTGTTGTCATCTTCTGGGTTTAAAAAGTGTCAGCAATAGCTTGTCCGTGTGTAATGCTTTACTCATACAACTGCAACTTGGCCTACAGTAGAAACAGCTGGTGAAAGTGACTCCAAAGAATTCTACAATACAGAAATAGGCCTTGCAGCCCATCGAGTCTGCATGAATTCTCCAAAGAGCATCTTGTCCAGGCCCATTCCCCCACCTACCCTATTCCCATAACCCTATACTTTTACTATGAATAATCCACCTAACCTATACATCTAGGGACACTAAGAGGTAATTTAGCATGGCCAATCCACCTAATGTGCACATCTTTGGCCATGCTAAATTGCTCCTTAGTGTCCAAAGATGTGCAGGTTAAAAGTTTGGCCATGCTAAATTGCCCCTTAATATCCAAAGATTTGTAGGTTAGATGGATGGGCCATGCTAAATTGCTCCTTAGTGTCCAAAGATGTGCAGGTTAAAAGTTTGGCCATGCTAAATTGCCCCTTAATATCCAAAGATTTGTAGGTTAGATGGATGGGCCATGCTAAATTGCTCCTTAGTGTCCAAAGATGTGCAGGTTAAAAGTTTGGCCATGCCAAATTGCCCCTAAGTGTCCAAAGATTTGCAAGTTACGTGGATTGGCCATGCTAAATTGCTCCTTAGTGTCCAGTCAACCAAACCTGCACATCCTTTGGACTATGGGAGAAACTGAGCACCTGGAGGAAATCCATGCAGACACAGGGAGAACATGCAAACTCCACATAGACAGTGATCCAAGCTCAGAATCAAACCTCGTGCTGTGAGGCAGCAGTGCTAACCTCTGTGTCACCATAGAACCATTACAGCACAGTAGGAGACCATTCAGTCCTTCTTGTCCATGCCAGCCTGAGGACAACCAAGTGATCTTTCTAATCCCTCTGGCCCATAGCCATGCAACTTACAGCACTTAAGGCACAAATCCAGGTACTTGTTAGAAGAGTTGCTTACACCAACTCAGGCAGTGAATTCCAAATCCTTGTTCTGTGCGAGGAAACCAGAGCACCCGGAGGAATCACACTCAGATATGGGTAGTACATGCAAACTCCACACAGACAGCGATCCAAGCCAGGAATCGAACCTGGGTCCCCGGAGCTGTGAGGCAGCAGTGCTAACCACTGTGCTGCCCACAACATTTGGTTCACAAATTTGTCAATCTACCATAGCTTGAGTGGAAATGCATTCTGCATCTCGGACACTTCCAGTATGGTGCATAAACATTCGATTGCCTCTTTAAGAGGCATTTTGGTGAATCCAACAAAAAAGTGCTTTATATATATTTTTTGATTTGATTTACTTTATTATTGTCACATGTATTGGCATACAGTGAAAAGTATTGTTTCTTGCGTGCTACACAGACAAAGCATACCATTCATAGACAAGGAAACACGAGAATGAAGAATATAGTGTTACATAGCTGAGGAATAGAGAAAGATCAACTTAATGTGAGGTAGGTCCATTCAAAGGTCTGACAGCAGCAGGGAAGAAGCTGTTCTTGAGTCGGTTGGTATGTGTCCTCTGAATTTTGTATCCTTTTCCCGATGGAAGAAAGTGGAAGAGAGAATGTCCGGGGTACGTGGGGTCCTTGATTATACTAGCTGCTTTGCTGAGGCAGCAGGAAATGTAGACAGAGTCAGTGGTTTACGTTATGGATTGGGCTACATTCACGAATTTAGTTGTTTCTTGCGACCTTGGGCAGAGCAGGAGCCAAACCAAGCTGTGATTCAACCAGAAAGAATGCTTTCTGTGGTGTATCTGTAAAAGTTCCATGTAATCATGTATTTTTCTAGATCATTTTATGCTGACGAACACTGTTATTTAATGTATCTGTTACTGCAGAATGCAAACGCACAAATATATTTATACTTAAATGGCCAAGACAGCTGAAGAATTTGCTCTGCTGCACATAGTGACTGCGAAACCGTGTATTAATTAGCTAACCAATATTTATTAATAAACCTGTGGTAACAGACTTATAATTAGCACTCCTTCAGCGTAAATGTCAACTTGATGCTGTCTTCTCCACTGGTAACTGCTTCCTTCACAAATGGAATCAAACCATCTCGTAAAGCTAATACTATTGTCATTTTCACATATAATGCCTGCAATTTCACATTCAGAATCAGACCTATAATTTAGCTGCATGCTATATGTCTGAAAAAAATCATAAAATGTTCAGAATTGCTTTTCATGTAATTCCTTTCTGCATCAGAGAATGCGTATTAGATATAGACAAGTGTTTATAAGCCTACAAGTCACATTAAAGAAAAAAATTTCTGAGTGATTACAAGCTAGTCATCTACGATTAGACTTTGAATCCGTTCACTTCTGCTGTCCTGATCTGATTTGATTACATTTCAGTTATGTGTTGCTCCTACTTCTCTGAAGGAAATATTAATACTTACACTAGAAGGTTAAATCCATTATCAAGTCAATACAAAATGTAAGCATTTGATTATTGGGCGGCACGGTGACACACGGTTAGCTGTCTCACAGCGCCAGGTACCCGGATTTCATTCAGGCTGCCTGTGTGGAGTCTGCATGTTCTCCCCATGTCTGCATGGGTTCCCACTGGGTGCTCCGGTTTCCTCCCACAGTCCAAAGATGTGCGGGTTACATGGATTGGTCATGCTAAATTGCTCCTGAGTGTCCAAAGATGTGCAGGTTAGGCGAATTGGCCATGCTAAATTATTCTTTAGTGTCCAAAAATGTTTAGATTTGGGGTTGGCCATGCTAAATTGACCCTTAGTGTTCAAAGATGTGCAGGTTAGGGGGATTAGAAATGGTAAATACACAGAGCTACAGAAAGATAGTGAGAGAGCAAGGCTGCAGTCAGGAGCTGGGTAGGAGAGGAAGCTGAAAGCAACCAGGTGAGTGGTTCCATTCAGGAACAGAGGCATGAAATAAGACAGTAAATGGACTGTTTCCTGGAGTTACACATTGCTTGGTGCTAATGGAATGATCAAACATTGTTTTAAAGCCTTTGCACTGTCCGTGTGCTGAGATCACACATTACATCTACCTTTCTCAGGAATTTTGCCAATCTGCCATTTTGTTTTGGTGCATTGACACCATTTGTATCTGAAAATGGCTCCTATCACTTTCTCCTTTTTATTTGCTTGTCTTGTACATTGAATTTCTATTGACTCAAGGACCTTATAGCATTTCCTTAAATTTTTCACTTTTTTGATTTGATTTATTATTGCCATATGTATTGGGACACAGTGAAAATTATTGTTTTTGTGCCATTTGTACACTAGATAGAGAAGAAAGGAGAGGATCCAAAATGTAGGGTTACAGTCATAGCTGGGGTGTAGAAAAAGATCAGCTTAATACAAGGTAGATCCATTCAAAGCTCTAATAACAGCAGGGAGGAATCTGTTCTTGAGTCGGTTAGTATGTGACTTTAGACTTTTGTATCCTTTTCTCGGCGGAAGAATGTGCAAGAAAGTAGATGGGATTTTACAGCCTTGCTTGGCCCAAAACTGTAAAATATCGTCCAACGTCAACGGATCTTTCCACGGACTATCCCTCGCCCACTCCAATTGCTGTGGCAGATGGGGCAGTAAAACTCTGGCCAGTATGTCTGAGGTGCGTGAGGTACTTGATTATGCTGGCTGCTTTTCCAAAGCAGCAGGAAGTGTAGATGGAGTCAATGGATGGAAGGGGTCTTGGATTGACAAGGAGCTACACCAAGCTATCCTTTCTGTAGTGCATCAGTAAAAATTGGTGAGAATTGTAGCGGACATGCCAAATTTCCTTAGTCTTCTGTGAAAGTAGAGGCATTGATGTGTTTTCTTACCTGTAGTGTTGGCATAGAGCGACCAGGACAGGTTGTTGGTGATCTGGACGCATAGAATCTTGAAGCTCTCGTCCATCCCTGGTGATGGGAACAGGAGCATGTCCTCCAGTACGCTTCCTCAAGTTGGACTTAAAAACTCACCGATAAATTCACTATTGTTGATTGTTGTAACAACCCTCTAATATCCTTTAGGGAAGGAAACCTGCCGTCCTTACTGAGTCTAGTCTACATGTGACAGCAATGTTGTTAACTCTCAAGTGGCGTCTGAACAGGGGCAACTAGGGATGGACAATAAAAGCTGGCCAGCCAGAGACAGCCATGCGCCCCGAATGAATTAAAAAAGATTTCATGAACTAATTTGAATGGCCATGACAATCATAAAACTCTTCTGGTTCACCAATGTCCTTTGGGGAAGGAAATCTGCCATTCTTACCTAGTCTGGCCTACACGTGGCTCCAAATCCACAGCAATAGCTGAGCAAGCCATTCGGTATAAGGGCAATTAGGGATGGGCAATAAACGTTGGTGATACCCACATCCTATAAATAAATAAAGAGCTTCTGGTGCTGTAATCATATGTTTTCACAGTGTTAAGTTCTTTAGCAGGAGATGGCTGAAGTTGAATGAACTAAGTTGGTGATATCTGTGCCCATCTCCAGCCTTTCACATATTCTATCAGATGTGAAACGTTCTCGCTGGAGCAGGGAGGTTTTGATCTGTTACTAACAGTGGGCTGTGAATTCTGGACTGAATTGACAATCTCCTTTGAAGCAGAGTTGACGGCTCCATGACCTGATCTGAAACTCAAACGTTACCAACTGGGGTTTTCAATGAATGCTGCGCTGTCCATTGTCTGAAGTCTCCTTCAGCTGTTGGAGAATGCAATTTGTAGATAATAGATTGTCGATAACATCACATCGGTGTTGGAGCATTGATATTCAAAACTGCACAGATGTAAAAATGGAATTATGGCAGATACCTTGATGAGGCAATATTCTTAATTATTTTCCCCGGACATATTCTCTTCCACCTTCTTCCATCGGGACAAAGGTATAGAAGTCTGAGGTCATATACCAACCAACTCAAGAACTGCTTCTTCCCTGCTGCCATCAGAGTTTTGAATAGAAGCAAAGAAACTAAAAACAGGAGTAGGCCATTTGGCCCTTCAAGCCTGTTCCACTGTTCATTTTGATCATAGTCAATCATCAAATTCAATACCCTGATTCCCTCTTCCTGCCACATCCCTCCATCCCTTTCGTTCCAAGAGCTACGTCTAATTTCTTCTTGAAATCAGACAATATATTGGCCTAAACTATTAGCTGTGATAGTGACTTCTACAGATTCACCACCCTCTGGGTGAAGAAATTTCTCCTCACCTCAATTCTAAAAGGTTTGCCCCTTATCCTCAAACTATTACCCTTAGTTCTGAACGCCCCCACCATTGGGAACATTCTCTCTGAATCTACCCTGTCTAACCCTGTTAGAATTTTATAAGTTTCTATGAGATCCTCTCTCACTGTTCTAAACTCCAGTGAATATAACGCTAACCGACTTAGTGTCTCCTCATGTGATCCCAGGGATCAGCTTGGTAAACTTTCGCTGCACTTCCTCTAAAGTAAGGATATCCTTGCAACTTATTTTAAGTTGATCTTTCTCTGCACCCGAGCTATGACTGTAACACTACATTCTGCGCTCACTCCTGCCCTTCTCTATGAACGGAATGCTTTGTCTGTATAACGCGCAAGAAGCAATACTTTTCACCGTGTACCAACACATGTGACAATAATAAATCAAATCAAAATAAAATAAAGATGTGCATGAAACATATGCATGCATCGCTAAGCATTGCAATTTAATCTGGGCACTTAAATCTCCTCATTTAGGATCTGTGGTCACACATTAGTTTCAGATCGGACTTGCACTCTGAGTTTGGTAAAAGAAGTAGGGAACTTTCACTTTTCAGCTGGTATTTTATGACCTTGCTTGGGTGAGGTTCATACAATCCAGTCTGAAGCCAATGGAGAATTCGTTCTTCGAGCCGTTTGGGGCAGATATGGTGGTAAAATTCCTGTATTCAAGTTGTTCCAGAATAAGACTTCATGCAGCTTCAGGTCCACAAACTGCAGTGAGGTAAATGATCCAATTTGGTGATGTTAGTCAAAGGATGAATAGCTTCCAGTATGTCCTTGAACTTCCCATTCCCTTCCTCTAATGATGGATTGACATCCTTAATGGAATTCTGAAGGAGAAATGGGACTTTGGTTTAATGTATATCCAATAGGTGACATATCTAATTCCTTCAGTATCACATGGGAGAAATGGCCAAGATATATGCACTCTGGGATGTTTCCTGAAGCCGCACCTTGTGATCAGGGGAATGCAAGTGTTGGACTAAGACTGATAGCCATGGCAGGTTTCCATTTTCTCATTCATTTGTAAGATATGGGCGTTGCTGGCCAGCACTTATTACCGTCTCTAGTGGTCCTTGACTGGGCCATTTGAGAGGCAGTTGCAAATTAATCACATCACTATGAGTTTGGAGTCACACGTACGTCAGACCAGATTTCCTCCCCTAAAGAACATTGGAGGTGGCACTGCTGCCTCACAGCACCAAGGACCTGGGTTTGATCATTGTCTGTGTGGAATTTGCATATTCTCTGCATAGATTTCCTCCCACACTCCAAAGATATACTGGTCAGATGCATTGGCTGTGCTAAATTCTCCCTCAATGTATCCGAACAGGGCTGAAGTATGGCGACTAGAGGATTTTCACAGTGTCATCATTGCAAAGTTAATGTAAGCTTACTTGTGACAATAATTAATATCAGAACAGTACAGGACCTTGATGTCATGCTGAGTATAAACTTGTAGCGTGTAAGGTGTAGAGAAAGATCAACTTAGTGTGAGGTAGTTCCATTCAGAAGTCTGACAGCAGCAGGGAAGAAGCTGTTTTTGAGTCGGTTGGTTTCAGACTTTTGTATCTTTCTCCCGACAGAAGAAGGTGGAAGAGAGAATGTCTGCCAATGGTTGTGGTAAAAGTGGGAGAGACTCCTGGTCAGCTATAATTGATTTGGAATGGCGTGCTTCCAGCTATCCACCAACCCGCCCCCCCCCCCCCCCCCCCCCCCCATCCTCAGTGACGGACTATGAGCTATTTCAGAAATTCTGGCTATGGAAGCAAAACGGACCAAAGTCTACCTTAGCGTGCTGCTATGTGCAGGAAGGGAATGGAATTGCGAAACAAAATGGTGATCCTCGTATTTTTATTAAAATTATTGACAAGAAGGTTTCTTGCATGGCTTCTCTGGTTTATAAATGTGACCTGATGTGTGTAACTAATTCTGCTTCAGATGTGACACCCATGTGACGTATTCCTCAGAAAGGCCATAGCAATGGAATGATTTTGGAAACTGAACTGCAAACATTGTAATCAGTGAGTTTGATGGATGTTCACACTGTCAGACATCGTGGCAATGAGGTTAACTTGGTAATTCCAATGCTCTGTGTGGCATCAACCCCACGAACTAACAACTAACAGTGCCTTAAACCTAGCTGAGAACTCGGAAAATGCCAGAATGAAATAGTGAATCCATACTACGGAATAGTTACTTCTGTTCAGAGTTGCACCCAATCACTAATTTGAGAGATTTACACTGGATCTCCTAATTGCCCCATTATCCCTGACAACCTTGTGTGCTTTAAAGCAGCACAGCTTTCTCCCCATCCACCTCGCCATCTAATTCCTCGGCTATCTTTTTATCAATTCATTTCTTAAATGAGAAAGCAGCATGCACAAATGGTGCAAACACATGCATAATATTGAGTGAAAATAAAATGAGGACTATAGACCTGGCCAGCAGTACAAATAAGAAAGTAATATTCATTTAAGGTGTGGCGTTGGACTGGGCTGGGCACAGTAAGATGTCTCACTACACCAGGTTAAAGTCCAATAGGTTTACTTAGAATCATGAGCTTTTGGAGCGTTGTTCCTTTGTCAGGCAAGTGGGCCACTCACCTTAGGAAGGAACAGTGCTCTGAAATCTCGTGATTCCAAATTAACCTGTGGAAATTGTGATGACTTCAGCCAGCCTAATGAGGTTGGCTTGCTAGAGTACAAACTACCAGGTGAATCTTATTGATCTCAACAATCACTTTTTGATTTGCTGTTTTAAGTTTCCTTTGTGGTTTGGTTTTTAGTTTGGGCTGTTCCCCCTTCTTTTGGGGAGCTGCTCCTTTTAATTTGTCCTTCAGTTAATTTGATTTATTTAATTTCTTGGTACCCAGAAAGGGGTACCTGATGAACCTTGGAAATAAAGGAACTTGGTGATGGGACTTTTGCCTGGTGTTGTGACACTTACGGTATTCATTTAAGTTCACAAGTTGAATCCAGATCTCTTTCAACTTGATCCTTTACTATCTTAGCGAGTTAATGGCAAGTTTTCATTCACTCTTTTTATCATCCGGTGTAAATCCACATTTCATTACCTTAAATTTATTGATATTAAAGTCTGTCCATCTCTACCTCAACTATTGCATTATTTCTTCTTACCCAAATCCTTCCCTCGAACCTCACTTACTTCTTTAATTGGTTTGACGTACCATTACTGATCACGTCTGAATTGAACCAATGTGCAAACTATTCCTTAAAATGGACTCACTACTTTATTCTAGCATTTTCCAAGTTGAGTTGTGAACCAGGTTTAAGCTAATGTTAGCTGTCAGTCTGTGATGTAGATGTCATATACCACACAGATCATAGGAATTACCAAGCTAACCTTGTTGCCGTGACACCTGACAGTGTGAACACCCCTTGAACACATTGATTACAACGTTTGCAGTTCAATTTTCAAAATCATTCCATTACTGTAGCCTCTCTGAGGAATATGTCACATGAGTGTCACATCTGAAACAGAACTCGGCACACGTCAGACTGGAGAAGGCATGCAAGAAACCATCCTGTCAATATTTTACTAAAAACATGAGAACCACTGTTAAACTTTATTTATTAGTTGCAAGTAAGGCTTACGTTAACACTGCAATGAAGTTACTGTGAAAATCTCCTCCGGCGCCTGTTCGGATATACAGAAGGAGAATTTAGCATGGTCAATGCACCTAACCAGCAAGTCTTTCGAGCAGTGGGAAAAAACTGGAGCAGCCGGAGGAAACTCATTCAGAAGTTAGTTCTCCCTGTGTCTGGATGGGTTTCCTCTGGGTGCTCCAGTTTCCTCTCATGGTCTGAAAGACGTGCTAGTTAGGTCTACTGGCCGTGCTAAATTCTCCCTCTGAAACAGGTGCCAGAGTGTGGCGACTAGGGGATTTTCACAGTAACTTCATTGCAGTGTTGATGCAAGCCTACTTGTGACACTAATAAATAAATTTTATAGTTTATTGATGTGCCCGTCCAAATGCATCTTAGGTGTTGCTAGTGTGCCTGTTTCCACCACCCTCTCTGGCAGCACATTCCAGGCACCCACCACCCTCTGCGTGAAAAACTTTCCCCATACATCTCCCTTAAGCTTTTTCCCGTCTCACTTTGAACCTTGTCATTGACACTTCCATCGTGGGAAAAAGCCTCTGATTATCCACCCTGTCTATGCCTTTCATAATTTTATAGACTTCTATAAGGTCTTCCTTCTGCCTCCATCTTTCGATAAAAACATTTCTGGTTTATTCAACCTTTCCTCATAACCCTCGAGACCAGGCAACATCCAGGTGAACTTTCTTTGCCCTCTTTCCAAAGCCTCCATTGTCCTTCTGGTGGTGTTGTAACCAGAACTCGCATGCAATGCTCCAAATGTGGCCTAACCAGGTTAAATTCCATCTAAGACAGCATTAAACAGTTGCCCAGTTTCAGATAAACCTGACTCAAATAACTCCTCAGAGGCAGGTGTCACTTTACAGGATTCCCTTTATTTACAAATGTATCAGACGGCACAGCGGTTAGCACTGCTACCTCACAGCACCAGGACCCGAGTTCGAATCCTGGCTTGGGTAACTGTATGTGCGGAGTCTGTACGCTTTCCCTGTGTCTGTGTGGGTTTCCTCCAGGTTATCCGGTCTTCTCCCACATGCTCCTTGGGAGCATTGAGCCGAACTGGAGGATAGCATCTAGGTGATTTTCACAGTAGCTTCATTGCAATGTTGCTGGAAGCCTTACTTGTGACACTAATAAATAAACTTATCTCCACTGCTTCAGGTACAAAGGCAGAAGCTGGAGTGCCAATAGACATGACATTCCTCAATATACACACAAATAGAATCATTGAGGTTTACAGCACGGAAACAGGCCTTTTGGCTCAACTTGTCCATGCAGCCCTTTTTTTTAAACTCCTAAGCCAGTCCCACATTTGGCCCATATCCCTTTATACCCATCTTACCCATGTAACTGTCTAAATGTTTTTTTAAAAGACAAAATTGTACCCGTCTCTACTACTATCTCTGGCAGCTTGATCCAGATACTCACCATCCTCTGAGTGAAAAAATTGTCACTCTGGACCCTTTTGTATCCCTCCACTCTCACTTTAAACCTATGCCTTCTAGTTTTAGACTCCCTTACCTTTGGGAAAAGATATCGACTATCCAGCTGATCTATGCCCCTCATTATTTTATAGACCTTTATAAGATCACCCCTCAGCCTCCTACGCTCCAGAGAAAGAAGCCCCACATATCCAGCCTCCCCTTATAACTCAAACCATCAAGTCCCGGTAGCATCCTGGTAAATCTTTTCTGCACTCTTTCTAGTTTAATAATATCCTTTCTATAATAGGGTGACCAGAATTGTAGACAGTATTCCAAGATGATTGGGCAAGCTCTGTTATATAGCTTTAATTTAAACATGCATTCCAGTTTAATGAGACAAACAAGAACAGTAATTCAATTATTTCTTTATTTAACACTTCTAGTACCAACTCAAACATGAGCAGTTGTAACTCATTAATTCTTTATTGAACTTTAACTCAAACTGAACATCAACTCTCAACTGAACTTTAACTCTTAAACTGCACATTAAACTTCAACTGAACATCAACTTTAATATGTAACTGAAAATAGATACCACTGAATTTCAGAAAACCTTGGTCAAGAAATACCCTCAATGTTGAATCTATCTTCTTCTTCTCTGAAACATCTTTCAGGGTATAAGGTCTTGGCTGGTCTCTTTGAGTTATTGCTGCCAAACAAAGAACTCACATGTCTTTTATCCATAATTCTGCATTCACTTCTGGAAGATTCTCTATCATCTAGCCAACTGTGTAACCAGAAACTGACCACATGGCTTGAACATCTAATGAAATTACTTTTGAGCAAAGCCGTTACACTTAGTTTAAACTGCATGCTCCATACATAGCAGCCATAAAAATCGGAGTCACAATGTCTTGGTTAATGTAAACAACTTCCCTGATCTGACCAACACAGGAAGCTTCAGATCACAGCTCCTAGACCAGACCCTCTTTCTGACCGGCATATTGTTTTAATCTATAAGTTGGCCAAAATTCCCAGCATGCTTCAGCCAGAACAACCATTTTAAAATTACAGTCGCCATTATTGTTGTTAAATCACTGGTGCAGCCATTCTTTCTCTAGCCACAGCTCAATCAGGGAGCTCATACTCTAAGAGGGCAAACTCACTGGCCACATTTAGGTAATTACACCGACTACAAAAGTTAAATAGCATATTTCCTGAAATACGACTTCAGCATTGCAAAATATCTGCAACGAATTGCATGAATTAACTTATCAGAAGATAGAAGATAATTTATTGTTGCAAGTTATGGATCAGTTCCAGATCTGAAGAACATAACTGCAATTCTTCATTACCAAGCAATTGTGCATGTTAGTTTTCTGAAATTGTTATGAGGTACAGAGGCAGTCCATTGGTGTTTCTTGCTAATTAACTACTCAGACCTCTCTAATGTTATGGAAAAAAAGAATAAAAACACACACAGTGGCTATACTGCATTGATAGCACTGGCAGTACTTAGTCACATAACGTGTTCAGGTTTTATTATTAAAATCAAACCAGTAATGTAAAATTTGCAATTTAAATACCCATTTAGCAATTCATTTTGCACTATTTCTGTGGCCAAGGAAAATTAGTAATTACAATGGATCATAAATTGCTAGCTTAATGTTGTGGTTAACTAATTTGGGGTGTGCTTAACACACTTTAACCCAATAAATAGGAAAAAGGCACCGTACATTTTGTCCTTTATGCAGGCATTGAACCTTGGGAAAAGCTAACTCAGTAAAGGCTAATTGCACAGTGCCTCTGTTCCACTGCTTTGATAATGTGCTCCGTAGTCTGACTTACAGCGCAGAAGTAACCCGGCAAGATTTAATGGCATTAGATGTAACTTTTCCATCCACTGGATGTGCGATGTTCCTGGTGAAAGGAGTTACAGTTCAAGAGCCAACAGATGTCACAACTCCAATATCACTTGACGTGAAAGGTGCAGCCATCTCAGACACACGAGGCAAGGTTTTACAACCTCGCTTGTTCGAAAACCATAAAACCCCATTTGAAGCCAACAGACCTTCCCAATGTCTACCCCTCGTGCCCGCTCCAATTCCTGTGGAGGGTGGGACGGTAAAATTCCAGCCAGCATTGCAAATAAATGGAACAAAAAAGCAGCTTGTCCAGAAACAAGGAGAGCACACACTCTGCAAACTACCCTACAGAAAAGACCGTGATGCTCTCTGGTTGGTATCTGTTTGCCTATGTTCACTGGTCCAGTTCCCCCCACTTCCCCACCCCCTACCCCCCCCACCATGGTGACTGTCCTGGCAACAATGCAGATGAGCCAAAAGAGAAAATGCTGGAAGATCTCAGCAGGTCTGACAGCATCTGTAAGGACAGATGGCCCATTGATCCTTCAGCTTTTTCAAAGGGTCAACTGGGCCTGAAACATCAGCTGTTTTCTAATCTTACAGTTGCTGCCAGACTTGCTGAGATTTTCCAGCATTTTCTCTTTTAGTTTCAGATTCCAGCATCTGTAATAATTTGCTTTTATTTTTTTCAGATGAAACATGTACTTTTGTAACTTTTGGAGGGATTGGAAATATGGCTTGCCATATCCGCTGCAGAAAACCCATTGCAATGGCTTAGAAAGTTTTTTTTTAAATCACGATCTCTGCGGCTCTCACAGTTTCAGCAGTTTCTTAGCTCACAGATTTTAGTGATTTCATTATTGTTGCCAGGCTGACTACGATAGGTCTTTTTATCGCTATTTGTTGTTTGTGTTTACTCTGGATTTATTTTTATGATCCTGCATTGTTAGGAGAAAAGATGATGTGTTTTTGGACACTGTTTTTCATTCCATGAGTTTAAAGTTTCAGTTTCGAGAGTTCTGAGACTGCAGCTTAATTTTTAGTTTTAGCAGGAGCATCAAGCAAGAAAGAAGCTGAAGTCTCTTTCTCCCTGTTCTATTTGGAACTTCTATATGACTTCTATTTGGAAGTCATAGTCTCCCTGTTCTATTTGGAAATTCTGGTTATCTCAAGACAACGTTTTTGTCTTTTAAAAGGGAAGTGCAGGCTTTTTAAGTTCAGTTGCAGTCAAGTGAGACTTTAATCTATGCTGTGTTAAGCCTGTGAAAAGGGTTTTGTCTATGAAAGGTTTTGGTTTGTTAGGACAGTTTTAATATTCAATTAAGGAATAATACATTATTGTGGTTGTCTTCTTTCTGTTTTTTGTTTGAATTGATGTTAGATATTGCTAATTTTCTTTCTATACATGTTAACTATATTCTTAAATAAACTTTGTTTGATAAAAGCTCCCTTGTGGGTCATTTAAGTCATACCTGAAGTTGGACATATCTTGCTGATCCTAGCTAAATTCAAGATGCAAGACTTATAGTTTTGGGTAACCTCCATAAAGTACTTTAGAATTTCTAACCTGACTCAGAACAGGGCAATCAATATACAAGAACAGAGGGTGCTGGAAATATTGGTAGGAGTTAGGAGAGATTGCACCAAAGACATAGCAAAATTTAAGAACAGTGATAGATGGCCGAGTGGGGGAGGAAGATGGAGGGCTTTTGCATTAGAGCAAAAAAAATGCTTGGGATATTTAAAAAAAAGTTAATATGGAGGAGAAATGTCACAGTCTAAAGTTGTTGAGCCTGGTAGACTGTGGAGTGCCTAATGGGAACATGAAGGTTTGTCCCTTCAGTTTGCGTTAAGCTTCACTAGAGCATTGCAGCAGGCCAAGGATAGACATGTGGACATGACAGCAGGATGGTGCGTTGAAATGGCAAGTGATAAGGAGGTTAGAGGTCATGCTTAAAGACTGACCCCCAATATTACTTGATGTGGAAGGTACAGCCATCTCAGACACATGGGGCAGGGTTTTACAACCTCATTTGTTCAAAAACCTTAAAACCCCACTCGATGTCAACAGACGTTCCCATTGTCCACCCTTCGCGCCCGCTCCAATTCCTATGGCGGGCAGGGCAGTAAAATTCCAGTCAGGCTTGCAAATAAATGGTGTTCCACCAAACGGTCACCCAATCTATGTTTTCTCTCCCCTGTGTGGAGAGGACTACATTGGGAGTAGTGAATATGGTAAACCAAATTGAAGGAGGCGCAAGTGAAATGTTTGGGTCCTTGACTGGAGGAAAAGGTCAGGTGTTTCACCTTCTGCGATTGAAAGGGAAGGTGCTGTGGGAAGGGGATGAGGAGTAGAGTGTGACGAAGGAGTGGACTCGCGTGTCAGCACATCGATCCTGATACTTGATGTTTTGGGATTGGGTTCAAGCAGTAGCCCCTCCGCCCCATCCCACCTCTTACCCTATAACTTTTTCTTTATTATTTCATGTGATGGGGGCATGACTGACTGGGCCAGCATCTGTTGCCCATCCCTAATTGCTCTTGAACTGTTTTCCTGGCTAGGTCATTTCAGTGGGCAGTTCAGAGTCAACCACATTGATCTGTGTGTCTGGCGTCACATACAGGCCAGACTGGGTAAGGATGGCAGATTTCTTTCCCCTGGATGACATTAATGAACCAGATGCACTTTTACAACAATTGGTGATAGAATCATAGAATCCCTACAGTGCAGAAGGAGGCCATTTGACCCATCAAGTCTGCACCGACTACAAGCCCACCCAGACCCTATTCCTGTAGCCCCACATATTTTTACCCTGCAAATCTCCCTGGCAGTAGGGTCAATTTAGCATGGTAATCAACCTAACCTGCACATCTTTGGATTGTGGGAGAAAACCGGAGTACCCAGAGGAAACTCATGCAGACATGGGGAGAATGTGCAAACTCCACACAGGCAGTGACCTGAGGCCAGAATTGAATCCAAATCCCTGGCACTGTGAGCCAAGCAGTGCTAGCTACCAATAACTGTAATCGTGGTTGCCAGTACCAGGACTAACATTATATTCCAGATTTATTAATTAATTTTAAGTTCCACCAGTCTCCCTGGTGGGATTTGAACACCTGACTCCAGAAACTTAGCTATTCTCCTTTTCTTTGTTCCCTATCATTACCCAATGCAAATGAATGCCTTTGAGTGTGGAGGAAACTACAACTGTAGTTGCTTATGAAAACAGCATCAATAATTCTGTCCTTGTCCTTGTCTCCGCTATGAAGAATTGGATCTCACTTGGGAGCAAGACCTATTTATTCAAATGAGCGAATCTTCTGCATGCATAAAGCTATAGCCTTGCAATCAATTAAAATTATGCTGACTTTAATATCTTTTTTTTCTCTAACCCTGTCTGCTTTTGTGTTTTTTTTATCATATTTTAATTGAACATTGACTCTTGTGGGATAGATTCGGCGCAGATAGTCAGGCTGTCGGTGTGAGGAAGCTGAATTAAATAGAAGAGAAACTGAGATGACCAGATTGTCAAGGATTCCTGGTTTCGCCTTATGCCCATGGATGTAAAATCACTTCCCTGACACTGTTATTTATCTTAGTCAAATGATCCCATCAGTCCTCATCAATCACAAATTGAAAATAAAAAGCAAGGTAGCGCAGATCCTGAACACAGCAATTCATTTGAAGTTTGATTTTGAAAGGCATCTTGATGTTAAAGCACATTCAACCCAGCTGAGCTTTCTTGTTGTGTTTAGTGCTATCATTCCCCTCAAGTAGCCAGACAAAGTCACAGAGTTTCAAGATGATTTATTGAAAGAAGACTGTAACCAAAGGACTCTGAAGGAAGTCATTCAGAGTGAAAAGTTCAGAAATACATTGGGCAATGAAAGTCTCAGCTTCGATTACAAGTTATTAGCATGTACCAATAAAAAGAATAGGAGTTATCTCAATCCCATCACAGTTGTCAACTAAGGTCGCACCATATGAAAGTACAGTTTGTAAAACCAATCACATTCACCTTACAATTGCCTAATGGCCAAAAACGTCGACCTTTGAGGTCATTTTTGAAAGTATTGGCCAAGGTTAGAGAATCCCACCCCTTGGTTTACAAAAACGCGTTGAGGAGGATTAATATCCAAGCTAATAAGTATGAAGGGAAGTAAGTCCTATTACCAATTGTTTCCGTTGAAAGGGTTAATAAAGAGAAACTACAAAAACCTACACAATGTTTAACTACAGAATAGCAGCAGCGAGTTCCAGACACCTGACCTTCAAATCCTGAAGGTTGAAAGAGCGGAGAGAAAGCCTTTAAATCATACGCTTGACAAGGAGTGATCCACATATGAAGGCGGTGAGGCAGTGGTATTGCCACTGGACTAGTAATGCAGAATCAGGGTAATGCTCTGGGGGCCCAGCTTCAAATCCCACTATGGCAGATGGTGAAATTTGAATTCAATAAAAATCTGGAATTAAAAGTCAGTGTTTGGGGCGCTACAGTTATCATTGCTACCTCACCGCGCCAGGGACCTGGGTTCAGTTCCAGGCTCTGGTCACTACGATGTGTGGAGTTTGCATGTTCTCCTGTGTCTGGGTAGGTTTTCTCTGATTTCCTCTGAAGATGTACGGGTTAGGTTGCTTGGCCATGCTAAATTGCCCCTTCGTGTGAGGGGGATTAGCAGGGTAAATATGTGAAGTTATGGGAATAGGGCCTGGGTGGGATTGTGGTTGGTGCAGACTCAGTGAGCTGAGTCCTTCTACACTATTGAGATTCTATGATCCAGACACAGTTGGAACACTCAAACGATAGGGGAAAACAATAATCAACTGAGGCAAGTAAAAACCTCACGTCAATTGGATATTACAATTGAGCATGTGTAAGGTGATTGTGGTTGTAAAAAGTGTACTTTTCCCAGAGGAAACCCATGCAGACACAGGGAGAATATGCAAACTTCACACAGATAGTGATCCGAGCTGAGAATTGAACCCGGGTCCCTGGTGCTGTGAGGTATCAGTGCCAACCACTGTGGCACCCAAAGCAGATCAAGCGCTTCGCTGAAGATAATGTCACACAAGTTGACGTAAGGTATCGTTCCAGTGAGTCCGAGGACACATTCGCACTGAAAGAACTCGGAAAGATGTTGGCACCTGCTCAGAAAGAGTGAAACGTGTTCTTTTTGTTTGGTTTCCCGCCAAAAATATACAAACAATTCTTGGCAAAACCACGACAAATAATTAATAATCCATTTGCCTCACACACCGCCATTACATTAATTAATCCACATATGGATTGCAAGCAAATCTCCTAATTTTCAGAATAAAATCGGGCACTTGGCCTTTGTAGCTGCTAAGAGCTCCTTTCCACCCCCTCCCCCCGCCTGCCTCTCACCCACCCACAATCCCCCTTGATTGTTCTTTCTAGGGCTAATATTCTGTTGTTAAAAAATGATTGGGAATTTTCCAACCACGCTCGCCCCAAAGCTGGAAAATCCTGCCTGAGATCAACAGGTCCATCCCGCCCACTATGATTCCCGTTGTGGGCAGGTCAGGAAAACTCCTCCTCCTACCCCCCAAGAAATCCAGTATTAAATTATGTCAGAGTTGTCACTTGGGGCCTGTGGAGGTCAGCAGATCTGGGGGAGGGGGGAAGGGGATCAGGGGGCATGCATGAGGGAGCAGGAATTTCCAGACTAAGTAACATGGATCCTGATATTTAGGGAACAGAAGAGAGGGAATTGTGAGTCAGGATGGCATGTCAGTTTGCTATTCGGAAATCTGAGGGAATGGTTTTTCCTCCCGTCCGGATGAATTTAACCGCAGGATCTGATGGCTGATTGTAAAATCCATTTCCCTCATGCTGCATGTTCAGATTCAGTGGTGATCTATCTCGTAGGAGAAGGCAGAGCAGAGGGATGTGGAACTCGGGGGAGGATGGGAGAAGGTCACAGTTGAGGAAAGCAAGGATTGCAAGATTGTGCGCCACTGGAGAATAATGCATTATGGTGTTTCTGATCCTTTTTGATAAAAACATTAAAGGACCATTTGACAGCACAGTGGCACAGTGGTTAGCACTGCTGCCTCACAGCACCAAGGACTTGGGTTCGATTCCTGGCTTTGGGTCACTATCTGTGTGAACTTAGCACATCCTCCCTGTGCCTGTGTGGGTTTCCTCCCACAGTCCAAAGATATGTGGTTTAGGTGGATTGGCCATGCTAAATTGCCCCTTAGCATCAGGGGGGCTAGTGGGATAAATGCTTGGGGTAATGCAGATAGGGCCTGGGTGGGATTGCAGTAAGTGCAGACTGGATAGGCTGAATGACCTCTTTCTGCACTGTAGGATTCTATGAAAAATTGGAACAAGTGTAGGTTATTCAGCCCCTTGAGCCTGCTCCGCTACTCAATAAGATCATGGCAGATCCTATTTTCCTCATGTCCACTTTCCTACTCTTTCCTTGTAATTCTTGATTGTCTCACTAATCAAAAATCTATCTACCTATGCCTTCCATACACACAAGGGGCTGAGTTTTCCAGTACCGCCCACTGTGGGAACCATAGCGGGTGGGCCATTGACCATGCAAAGGTCCATTGACCTTGGGCAGGATTTTCCAGTCCTGTAGGGAGTGCAATCGGAAAATCCTGCTAAGGACTTTGCCTCCGCAGCTCTCTGTGGCAAGGAGTTCCAAAGATGCTCAGCCCTCTGAGAGAAGAAATTCCTTCTCATGTCACCCTTAAATTGGCACCCTTTTGTTCTGAGACTCTATCCTCTGGTCCTAGACTCTCTCATGAGAGAAAACATTCTCTCAGCATTTAGCCTAACAAGCCGCTTATGAAACCTATAATCTTTCATTGAGATCACCTCTCATTCTTCTGGGGAATTTTACAGGGTAGCTTGGTGGGCAGGAAGAGGATTCCTGATGCTCCTGTCAACAAACTGTCCTGTAAAAATTCTTACCGTGTGTTTTTCTTGTCTCTCTCTAGCTACCGGGTTGCCCAAAGCCATTATCTAAGCTGGAACAGAGACAGAAATCTGAGGTGTGCCATCTTATCAGTGTATCTAATTGAGGGACTCACCCCACAGAGATGGATTGGACCAAGACAAGGAGGAATTTCTCCAAACAGAGGGAGAGGAGGCCAGGTCATTGAGCTTATTTAAGACAAAGATAAATAGATTCTTTTTTTTATTCATTCATGGGATATGAGCATCACTGATTGGTCATCTATTATTGTCCATCCCTAGCTGAGAGTCAATTACATTGCTATGGTTCTGGAGTCACCAGTAGGGCAAACTGGGTAAGGAAACCAGATTTTCTTCCCTGAAGGAATTGCCTTGGCTGGATTCGAAGCCCATTCCCCCGAACATTAGCTGAGTCTCGGGATTAATAGTCTAGAAATAATACCACTAGACTATCGCTTCCCCTTAAGGGGAAAGGGGATCAAAGGTCATGGGGAAAAGGCAGGAGAGCAGGGCTGATAAACATAGCCATGGTCCAATGGCGGAGCAGACTCAACGGGCCGAATGGCTTACTCCTGCTCCTATATCTGTTGTCTTAAAAACAACAGAAAAGTTGGAAATGGATTGGATAAGCCACTGGAATCATGATCATTGTAAAAACTGATTGGATCTCTAACCTGTAACATCAGGCGACCAGCCATCACTCCTGAAATACTGAAGCAAATAGTTGGCCTTATTGTTTGCAATATGTTAGAATGGATGTTAACATTATCTGAGAAGAATTATCCACCAGGCAGTTCTTTGTATTCTGGATGTCAGTGATATTGTAGTTTTAAAAGTAGCTTACCAGCACGACAGGTCTTTCAGGTTCTAGGTTCATTGTTACTCAATTCCAATTTGGCATAAGTTGTAACAACTACACAACATTAGCAATGTTGATCCGCCGTGCTTTGAATCTTGTTACAGAATTCATAATTTCAAGTAAACAAATTCCTCCTATAACCTGACTCACGACTTTCTGTCACATTGGCCACACCCAACCTTCTGAAAGCACATTGTTGCTCTTGTTCTCCTGTGCCTCTTTGATAAGGTACCATTCTTTGAAGCCCTTTCCCCAAGAGATTCCATGCTTAACTTCTTTTTGATGGAATACAAATGGGTTGCCTCTCTGTGAGCGCTCTGATTTGCTTCAAGGCTTTGTAGCAAAGTAACACTCAAGTGGAGTAGTGTACTGGAAATTATCCATTATCCGAAGCTTTTCTTTATCTTGGAGCGTGTTTAATGGGGAGCTTGCATCACTGCCAAATCTAGTTCAGTAATCCCTGGTATCTATCTTAATTACTAATCCCATATATGATGTTACTGAAATATTTATGATGTTATATTATATTTCAGTGTAATCCACTTCTAGGTGCATTAAATGGCCCAAACACAAGTGCATGCATTCATCAAACATCATTAAGGAATCAGCAGTGAGATATTTGTGATTGTAGTCACGTACTGGGTGCATGTGAAATACGTTGTGTAGGGAGCTGATTTATGTTTACCATCATCCGTACATGACACTCATTGCTTGCACTTTTATGTTTATATGCTTCAGTTGGCCACTACTCTCACTTCTGACCCAAAGATCTTTGATTGAAACTGATCCCAAGACTTGACTAGAGACAAAAGGCTGCATTTAGCCGGGCCAGAGAGAGATATCATGAACCCCAGTACTTTTCCTTTTTCCAGGCCTTTTTTTCTTTAAATACTTGCAACCCAGATCTTTTCCATTGTATAGAATAAATAGAAGACTTTTTCCTACCTGGATATATGATATTAATTAATACAATTATTTCATGCAAGGGATGTAATTGGATTCTATTTAAACAGTAATCTCACTGAGTATCATAGTGGGATGATTGAATGACACAGGTCTTCACTGTCAGTGAGAAGCATTGGAGCCCTTAGGTGTCTCTGTGAGACACAACTTTTAAAATGCCAGGTGGCAAAAAGTGAACGGTATTTTCTTGATCAGCAAGTCTGAAGATTCTGCCAATTGTTGTTTTTCACTACAATATATTTTGAATTATTTTTATTTATTTGTGGGACATGGGCCTCACTGGTTGGCCAGCATTTACTGTCCATCAGCAGTTGCCATTGAGAAGATGATGGTGAGCTGCCTTCTTGAATCACTCCAGTCCATGTGCTTGGGTTGACCCACAAAACTGTTAGGGAGGGAATTCCAGGATTTTGTCCCAGTGATGGCAAAGGAATAGAGATATATTTCCAAATCAGGATAGTGAGTGGCTTGGAGGGGAGCTTGCAGATGGTGGTGTTCCCATATATATGCTGCCCTTGTCCTTCTAGGTGAAAGTGGTTGTGGCTTTGGAAGATGCTGCCTAAGGATTTTTGGTGAATTGCTGCAGTGTATATCTACTATGCAACGTGACCTTATCATATTTCAGCATCTACAAAAATGCCAAGATAAAGCCGGATAATAAGCAAGTGGACAAAATCACAAGATTTAAATCAATGGAAAAAACTCTCGAGAATCATGTGCAGTGTACTCATACACTACGAATCTAATTTGGAATACTGCTTCCAGTTCTGGTCGCCCTACTACCGGAAGGACATGGAGACTCTAGAGAGAGTGCAGAGGAGGTTTACCAGGATGCTGCCTGGTATGGAAGGTCTGATTTACGAGGAAAGGTCAGGTAAATTGGGGCTGTTTTCCTTAGAAAGGCGTAGACTTAGAGGAAATCTAATAGAGGTGTACAAGATTATGAAGGGTATACATAGAGTAAACAGGGTTAAGCTTTTTCCTAGGATGGACTCGAATAGAGGGGTCACGGGCTTAGGGTGAGGGGGGTAAGGTATAATTTGGATGTTAGAGGGGTTTTTTTCACACAGAGTGTGGTGGGGGTATGGAATGCGCTGCCAAATAAAGTGGTGGAGCAGGTACTCTGGAGTTATTTAAGAAACACTTAGATGAGTATATAAACAGAATGGGAATGGAGGGGTATATAAAACTGATTTAAAATAGGGATCATGAGCCTTGGGAGTCCCTGGGAAGTATGTAAATAGATGATGATATTGATGTACTTGTTTTTATCCTGCAGGTACTTTGGTCCACCTTGTTGTCTAACAAGGGGCATACACGCGATGGGTCGTGAGAGGACTGCTCTTGGATTTTTTTCGAGAGTATCCTAGTGCTTCACGTCGTTAGTGTACGCTTGACCTGGACCATTTGATGGGCAACACAACAGCTCAGTGACTATCACTGTGCTGTGCAGATACATGGGCCTGTGTCAGTGGGAATTTGCGCATTCTCCCTGTGCTTGCGTGGGTTTTCTCCAGGTGCTCCGGTTTCCTCCCGCATCCCAAAAATGTGCTCTTAGGCTAATTGGCAAAACAAATTCTCCCTAAATTGTCTCAAATTTGGTTTTTAATCCATAGATCTATAAACATAGACAGGGACCACGGGTAGAAGTGGGAACATCGGGGTGGCGGCGTGGGCTCATTGGGCCGAAGGGCCTGTTTCCTGTGCTGTTTTGTTCTTTGTTCTTTGAATCCTAACATACAAAGCCACTTAGTACATTATCATTAGCAAGAAAATTAACAGAACTCCAGCCATGATTCTATCCTTTGTTCACAAGGTAATCATAGATGACAAAAGGCATCTAGTCCAGCTCATCTCATCCATTCAATAACATATAAACATACATGTTATGAGCATGAGTTGGCCATTAAGCCCTCGAGTTGCTCTGCCTACTTCATCTTCCTTCCCTGACCTTCTCTTGCCTCCACTTCCCCTTTTCTACATTCTACCTCTGTCCCATTCCCAACATCTCCACATAGCATAGCTTATAGCTTCTCTGCTGTTTGGCCATTCACACACTTTATTCTCTCTGTGGACAGCTATTGCCGTCTTTTCCCCTTGTTTTCGTGGCTATGATTCATCTTTCATTCCCTCACCCTGCAATAAATATCTCTCACTTTCTATGCCTTTTAGCTTTGACAAAGTGTCACCTGGATTTGAAACATCAGCACTTTCCTCTCCTTACAGATGTTGCCAGACCTGCTGAGATTTTCCAGTGTTTTCTCTTTTGAATTCAACTCTGTAGCTAATACAACCTGACCATTCCAATTTCTCCGGCACCATCCTACACTAACCCATGAATGGCATCTGCCTGTTTTACTCGAATGATGCTATTCCCAGAATTTTTCAACCAGATATTTATCAGGAGAAGTGTATATTGAATTGTAGCTCACAATTTCTCAGAGAAAGATGATCCATGACACCAAATCTCAGCAGGGCTATAACTCAAGGACTTGATATTTCCCCCTTCCACCAGAAGATATCATACAAATTGTGTTGTGCACTGTGAATTTACAGCCTATTGAGGTGAACCGAGGATGGAGTAGAAATTGGTAAAGTCTTTCTTTAAGGAATCACCCAGTGACGAGGAGGAATTTCATCTCCAAACTTTGCAAGGATAATGAGTCAACATCCTGTTTTGCATCGATCTCAACATTTAGTTGCTTACATTTATTGTGATGAAGCCCAGGGTTTTTCGATATAGCGACACAGCATGTTGTTAGAATTGTGTCTACTTTAAGGCATAATGAAAATTTAGACTGCTATTTCTAGGTGGATTTAAATTCAACTGCAAACTTTGAAACAGGTACTATATTTAGCACTGCTGCCTCACAGCGCCAGGGATCCAGGTTCGATTCCCAGCTTGGGTCACTGTCTGTGTGGAGTCTGCATGTTCTCCCCGTGCCTGCATGGGTTTCCTCTGAATGCACCGGTTTCCTTCCACAGTCCGAAAGACGTGCTGGTTAGATGCATTGGCTGTGCTAAATTCTCCATCAGTGTACCCACACAAGCACTGGAGTGTGGGGAAAAGAGAATTTTCACAGTAACTTCCTTGCAGTGTTAATGTAAGCCTACTTGTGACACTAATAAATAAACTTAAAGTAATTCATTTCGTGATACTAAACCTCAACAGTGACTCCACCTTAAACCCTGAATCCCACTCTAACCCCCCCATCCACCATGTATTCACCCTACCCCAACCCCTACATATCCCTTATCCTCTCATCTCATTTCCTTATCCCCCCACGTCATCTCATTCCCACTTCTGACCCACGCTTCCACCCCATTACTCACTCACTTACCCTTACCACGACACTCTCAAACCTTCACCTCATCACCCCACCCCGACACACTCTGACATCCTCACCCTTAGTCATCCCCCACCTCAAACCCCCCCCCCACCCCTACACAAAACCCCCTGCCCAAGCATCAAATTCACTCGAAAATGATAAACAGAAGAGCCAACTTCCAACAAGCCTTCAGTGAAGGACACCATCAGTTGATGTTTCAGACCTTTGGACATTTCTGGGGTATTTTGGTGGGCTTTCAAAATGAAGTCACGAAACTGCCCAAAGGTCAGGAGCAACACTGCAGTTTGGGTTAAACCCTAACCCTAACACTAACCTTAATCTTAACTCTTAGCCTAACACTAACCCTAACCTAACACTAACCTTAATCTTAACTCTCAGCCTAACCCTAACCCTAAACCTAACACTAACCCTAATCAAACCCTCAGCCAACCCTAACCCTACAAACCTTAATCTTAACCCTCAGCCTAACCCTAACCCTAAACCTAACACCTTAATCTTAACCCTCAGCCTAACCCTAACCCTAACACTAACCTTAATCTTAACTCTTAGCCTAACACTAACCCTAAACCTAACACTAACCTTAATCTTAACTCTCAGGCCAACACTAACTCTAACCCCAACCCTAACCTTAACCCTAACCCCCAACCCTAAAACTAACACTAACCTTAATCCCAACCCTCAGTCTAACACTAACCCTAATCCTAACTCTAACACTAACCTTAATCCTAACCCTCAGCCTAACACTAACTTTAATCCTAACCTTCAGCCTAACCTTAACCCTAATCCTAATCCTAACCCTAACCCTATCACTAACCTTAACCCTAAGCCTAACCCTAACCCTAAGCCTAACCCTAACTTTATCCCTAACCCCCTATCCCTAACTCTATCTCTAATTCTAATACTAATGCTGTTGTGTGGGGGTGTGGATTGGTGGTGAGGTAGGTTGATGGGAATCGGGGAACGAGATGAAGGATTGAGGGTTGTGTAGGTGTTGAGTGGAGTGGGTGGAGTGTTTAGAGTGGTATTCAAGATTTAAGGAGTATCGTTGTGAGATTTAGTACCGCAAAATCAAATACGACAAATGTTCCAAAGACAAAAGCTCACTGAAACTAAGTTGAAAGTCTGGCTGCTTTCTCACTCTAGACACTGTGACAACATCATTCCCCACTCCCTCCTCTCACAGCCCCTGAGTTCAGTGTTTGACACCGTCTGCACCCCCATCCCGAGCTCTGCACTTCACTGCAGTAGTGAGGGAGAGCTGCAATGTTAAGCTAAAACCTTGTTTTCCCATTAACTGGAAACAATGCCAACAATGATTAAACATAGAGCTGGATGTTCCATCACACTCCAGCCATTAGTTGGTGAACACATCCATCCTCGTGACACATTGCCTTCCTACACCAATTGGAAAGCAAAAGAACACTAAATACCCAATTGGATGATGCTTGACTATTGGCCAAATAGTCTTCTGTGCTGCTTTCTCCCTCCCCCATGGTCAATCTTTTTTATAATATTTCATAGACAATAATGTTCAAAGAAAAACACTGTATCTCGATAGTATTTTTTCTCCAGCATCACGTAGGATCTTCAATTCCCAGAGACTCCTTATTCTGGTGAGTATGTGTGTGTATATCAGACCCCAAGGCACAATTTTAGGAAGAGCGGACATTCCCCTGATCTATGAGCCAATATTCCTCGCTCAAACACTGCCACGAAGAAATATTTGCTTGCCATTTATTTAATTTGCCGTGCAATTTAGCTAACATGCTTGCCAACGTAACACCAGTCTGCCCAATTGAATAGGAAATTTATTGGACACAAAGCCTTATCAAACATATTAAGAACATTGCTATAAAGCCGGTAAAGCTTGTTTCCCTGGCTCATGGGGACTGCCACTTATGATGCTTTTCTTCATTTTCATTGGTTCTTATTTTAATACTTATTCGTCAATACAAATCTTGAGTATTACTGAAAAAGACACATGTCGTTGAAACTTTTCATCCAGCACTCATCAGGGCAATTGGCAAGAATACTAACGGGGATGGGAGCAGCAATTTATACTCCTTGAGAGGACCGTGCTGATTGGTTGGCTAGTGGAGCGTGATTGATAGAGGTATTCCCATGGAGACTGCACTAGTTAACTGATGACTGACAGTTAACCTCCAACCTTTGTTTAAATTCAAACCAGTCTTATTGACATTTATTGGTCAAGGCAATGCACTGGGAAACAAATCAGGGAATGGCTGTCACCTATTTTATCATTTATTATGTAACAAAACAAAATGTAACAAAACAAATTGCTTTATTGGAAAAAATGTAATGATAATTTTGAGTAAAAGATTTCCTTGCTGTTGTGACCAGGTGGTTTAATTTAAGCAACCCTAATTTCTCCTAAACATCCACCAGCAGAAAGGTATTTTTATTTTTTGGTTTCTCCTTTTGTAAGTGATGGTGTATTTCTCACAACTCTTCCGTTTTGGAATTACCCTCCATTAACAACCCCATAGCAAATTCATGATAAGGTAAAATATGAAGGTTGGTTTGTTACACACATACACACAAAATGAGGGGTGTGGAAAAAAGGGGGAACAGGACAAGACCATTGGAATCGGAGTGTACATGGGGCGAACCATGGAAAGATTTGTTGACCTTGGGCTGGATTTTCCGGTCTCAGGAGAAGCAAGGCCATAAAATCCCACCCATAGAGTCACAGAACATGATCTTACCGGCTGTTCACACTGCACTCCTGCTGCAGTGAGGCCGGAGAATATGGCGCCCAGCCAACTCTCCATCACTGCAGTGGATTGGGAAAATCCTGCTGGTATGAATAGTGGTAACATTCCGACTATAGAATGTTCTAGTACAGAAAGCAGCCCTTTGGCTCAACGTGACACTCAAACCAGTCTCCCATCCATTGACTCTGTCTACACTTCTTGCTGCCTCAGAAAAGTAGCCAGCAAAATTAAGGACATCCCAGACATTCTCTCTTTCACCTTCTTCCATTGGGAAAACAATACAAAAGCCTGATGTCATATGCCAACTGACCCAAGAACAGTTTCTTTCCTACTGCTATCAGACTTTTGAAAGCGCCTAATTCTTTCTCTACAGTCTGGCTATGACTGTAACACTACATTCTGCACTTTCTACCCTCCTTCTCTATGTGCGGTGTGCTTTGTCTGTATACGTAGGGAGGTACTGTTGAAGCTGTATAAGCCACTGGTGAGGCTGCAGCTGGAGTACTGTGTGCAGTTTTGGTCACTGCATTCGAGGAATGTATATATTGGCCTTGGAGGGGGTGCAGAGAAGGTTCACTAGGCTGATACCGGAGTTGAGGGCATTGGATTATGAGGAGAGACTGAATAGGCTAGGTTTGTACTCTTTGGAGTTTAGAAAGCTGAGAGGGGATCTTATAGCGACGTATAAGATAATGAAGAGAATGGATAGGGTAGAGGTTGAGAGACTCTTCCTGCTTAACAAAGATAGCAGAACGAGAGGGCACAGCCTCAAGATTAGAGGGGGGCGGTTCAGATTGGAGTTGCGGAGGAGTTTCTTCACGCAAAGGGTGGTGAATCTTTGGAATTCTCTGCCCGATGAGGTAGTGGAGGTTTCCTCACTGAATATTTTCAAGTCAAGCGTGGATAGGTTTTTGATTGACAAGCGAATTAAGGGTTACGGGGAGAAAGTGGGAAAGTGGTACTGAACCATTACAGATCAGCCATGATCTTATTGAGTGGCAGGGCAGGCTCGAGGGGCTGGATGGCCTACTCCTGCTCCTATTTCTTATGTTCTTATGTTATAAATACTCTCTTCCACTTTCTTCCATTGAGAAAAAGATACAAAAGCCTGACATCACATGCTAACTGACTCAAGAACAACTTCTTCCCTACCGCCATTAGATATTTGAATGGATCCATCTCACATTAAGCTGACCTTTCTCTATACCCTAGCTATGACTAACAGGACAGTAGCAGATTTTCTTCCCCAAAGAGCATTAGTGAACTAGATGGGTTTTTCCAACAATGGCCATCAATGGCTTCTTAATTCCAAATAGTTTTTATTTATTGAATTCCAAATTCTACCATGGCAGGATTTGAATCCAGATCCATTAGCTGAGTTTCTGGATTAATAGTCGAGCAATAATACAACTAGACCATCGCCTACCCAAGGGTAACGTGACAAATGATTCGCCAAGATGAAACAGCGGTCCAAATAAAATATGCAACAGCCAACTACAGTGTATGATGTTTGACTTATGAGTCAGATTATAATTGTAGTGTCAAACCTACTTATGGATTCATATTTAATGGTTGATCACAGCATATTCTCTGTTCGTACATCTGTAAATTCCCACAGCTGTGCAATTATGCAAAATAAATGGGCACATTTAATTTTGTGTTCAAAGGTGTCCAGGCTCGCGTGAGTCATTTAGCGATAATATGTTTTTCTTCTTATCTCGCATTGTTTCCTGCTGTCTCTTTTGAAGACATTGATTTCTTGCCTGGCTTGCCTTCAGTGTTCTGGCAGCCCTCTGTCACCTCCTCCAAGTGGCTATTATTTGTGTGTGGGTCTCCGTCTGGAACCTTTTAAGATAATTAATTATCAAGTGGAAAGTTCAAGGGAGATTTAATGACAGTCATCAAAGTAATGAAGATTTTTGGTACAGTCTCTCTCTCTCTCTCTCTCTCGCTCTTCATGTATTGTGTTCGAACTCCGAGGGAATCATAGAATCATAATACAATGCAGAAGGAGGCCATTCAACCCACTGCGTCTGCGCTGACCCTCTAGAAGAGTATCTTATTCAGGCCCACCTTCATTCCTGTAACCCCCTTCACTTACCATGGCCAACCCACCTAACCTGTATATCTCTGAACACTAAGAGACAATTTAGCATGGCCAATCCAGCTTACCTGTACATCTCTGAACACTAAGAGACAATTTAGCATGGCCAATCACCTTACCTGTAATCTTTGGACATAAGGTGCAATTTACCATGGCCAATCCACCCGACCTGCACATCTTTGGAGCGTGGGAGTAAACTAGGGGATTTTCACAGTAACTTCATTGAAGTGTTGATGTAAGCTTACTTGTGTCACTAATTGAAAAACTCACTTTAATTTCCAATTAGACTTAAATGGGAGCTGTAACTGTAAAGTTTTAATTTTACTCGTTTGAGCAAATGGCGCATTTTGCTCGTTAGCTGCATAATAAAACATTTTTTTTACTAACACTTCAGTATTTTCATTGCGATTAGTCTAGCACCAGCAGTAACCTGCTTACTTTATTGCTGATGTTACAATAATGCTGATCGGAATCTAGGCAGCTATATTTTCTGTTGAACTTACAGGTTTGTCTACTAATGTAAAATGTTTGGTTGCAACTGGTGAGCAGATGGATTACGTGGCCAGGTTATAATATATATTACTGCCCGGATTTATTGGAATATGAAACACAGTAGTGAAACATTCACTTTGCTTCATTAAACTCTCTGATTGATGTTGGATACTTTATTCGCCCGATACCCAATGTATCACTTCAGTGTCTTCAATGAATATCCCTTTACTCAGCTTACATACTCTGCTTCACTTACAGAGTCATAGAATCACTTACAGTGCAGAAAGAGGCCATTTGTCCCAACGAACCTGCACCACCCAGGCCCTCATAGGATCATAGAATCACAGAAGGAGGCCATTCAGGCCATTGAGCCTGCACCCTGATCACAAACCTACCCAGGCCCTATCCCCAGAACCTCATGCATTACCGTAGCCAGTCCCCCTGACACTAAGGGGCAATTTAGCACGGCTAATCCACTTAACCTGCACATCTTTGGAGTGTGGGAGGAAATAGGAGTATCCCGATGGAAACCCACTCAGACACGGGGAGAATGTGCAAACTCCACACAGACAGTGACCCAAGCTGAGAATCGAACCAGGGTCCCTGGCGCTGCGAGGTAACAGTGCTAACCATTGTGTCACTGTGCCACCCTTAATCTCCATAACCTCATGGATTTAACCTGATAATCTCCCTGACAGCAAGAGTCAATGGTAAATTATTCTTGCTAAGTTATCTGGCAAGTATCATGGCCAATCCAGCTTACCTGTACATCTCTGAACACTAAGAGACAATTTAGCATGGCCAATCACCTTACCTGTAATCTTTGGACATAAGGTGCAATTTACCATGGCCAATCCACCCGACCTGCACATCTTTGGAGCGTGGGAGTAAACTAGGGGATTTTCACAGTAACTTCATTGAAGTGTTGATGTAAGCTTACTTGTGTCACTAATTGAAAAACTCACTTTAATTTCCAATTAGACTTAAATGGGAGCTGTAACTGTAAAGTTTTAATTTTACTCGTTTGAGCAAATGGCGCATTTTGCTCGTTAGCTGCATAATAAAACATTTTTTTTACTAACACTTCAGTTTTTTCATTGCGATTAGTCTAGCACCAGCAGTAACCTGCTTACTTTATTGCTGATGTTACAATAATGCTGATCGGAATCTAGGCAGCTATATTTTCTGTTGAACTTACAGGTTTGTCTACTAATGTAAAATGTTTGGCTGCAACTGGTGAGCAGATGGATTACATGGCCAGGTTATAATATATATTACTGCCCGGATTCACTCAATCCACTCAAGACTTCCATGGAATTTCTGAATGGATACTGGAATGAACTCAGCAGAATCTCTGACAAAGGCTTTCTTTTTGGTTTGCCATAAGAATATATTTTATATCCCACTTTCATGGTGGCATGGTGGTTAGCACTGTTGCTTCACAGCGCCAGAGACCCATATTCATTTCTGGCCTTGGATCTGTATGGAGTTTGCATGTTCTCTCCCTGTCTGTGTGGATTTCCTCCAGGTGTTATAATATCCTCCCATAGTCAAGAAGTGTGTGTGTTATGTTGATTGGCCATGGTAAATTGTCTCTTAGAGGCAGGGAGATTAGCATGAGGATAGGGTCTTGATGGGATTGTTGTTGGTGTAGGCTTGATGGGCTGAATGGCTTTCCTCTGCACTTTAGAGATTCTATAATTCTTCATTTCAATTCCCGTTCTCTATGCAGTGCCAACTATTGTCAATACTTTGTAACCCATTCAAAAGTGTTTTTTATGAAAAATTTTAACTGGATTAGACAGGATAAATTCAGAAAGAATGTTCCTGATGGTGGGGGGGTGGGGAATCCAGAACAAGAGGTCATAGTTTGAGTATCAGGAATAAATCTTTTAGGGCTGAGATGAGGAGAAATTGATTCACCCAGAGAATGGTGAATGTGCAGAATTCACTACCACAGAAAATAGTTGAGGCTAAAACATTGTGTGATTTCAAGAAGAAATTAGATATAGCTTTTGGGGGCCAACGGGATCAAGGGAAATGGGAGGAAGGGGGAGTTAGGATATTGAATTTGATGATCAGCCGTGATCAAAATGAATGGTGGTGCAGACTCGATGGGCTAAATGGCCTCCTCCTGCACTGTAGAGATTCTATGATTCTATAATTTTATAATGTTATCACTAATTGATGTCTCAACATTTTTATTTGAATCCTACTTGAAAAGTGCTGATTTGTACTTCTCTTTATTTTAGTTGAGTGGCTACACGCACTGCGGCAGATTTGGGGTGCATTCACTGCAGAAATGATCTCACTGAGCTTTCCTTGAAAGGGTCAAGTCCTTGATGCTCCTGTACTTGTAATGGCCTAAATCGTCCATTTCTCCTTCGCGGCTGGGCCAGTGCCACTAAAAGGAGTTTTGGCTGGAATGTCAAGTTTTCCATTCTCGCTTGCAATGGGGTCCAGCCATGGGCGAGACTAGAGAATCCTGCCCAATGTTGCATAATCCCACAGTGACATGTCTGCTTCTAGTTTTTGGCTGTTGCCTTGCAGGTGTTCAATCATTTTGGCTCTGATGTTTGATTGGTTCAGCTTTACTTCTGGTGGTTGCCACATTAGCATGCCAGTCAAGCATCTGCCCCCTTTTGCTTGTTGCTCCCCTATCAGGGGATCTGCTACCAATGGTATTTATGCCAACTATTTAGTGCCATCCTCACATGCACACTGTAACTCATTTGCAATGAGTATGTGACATCCTGCTACAACCATACCGACCCCTCTTTTTGCTGCCCCTCCACCCACATTAGCTTCTGGAAGAAGTGAGAAATGTCTATAGATACACCATAGGATTTTAAATACCTGGATTGCATAGAAACATGAGGCCACCAATAGCATTCCAGAGCTCACTTTACATCATCCATTGGAACAAGGAAATGTATAGAAATGTAGAAAATAGTAGACCATTTGGCCCTTCGAATCTGCTCCACCATTCATCACAATCATGGCTGATCAATAGCCTAATCCCACCATCCCCTCCATATCCCTAATTCTCTATCACCTCAGGAGCTATTATCTAATTGCTCCTTGAAAAGGGTGAATTTTCCCATTCTGTCTGCTACATAGTGGGCGAGGGAGTGGACCATGGGAAGGTTTGTTGATCTTGGGTCGATTTCTCCAGTTCTGGAGCGAGCAAGGCTGGAAAATCCCATCATGAATGTTGTGGCCTCAGCTACTTCCTATGTAGTGAATTCCACAGACTGACCACTCTCTGGATGAAGAAATTTCTCCTCATCTCTGTCCTAACCAATCTACAGTGTGTATCCTCAGACTCTGACCCCTGGTTCTAGATTCCTCCATCATCAGGAACATCCTTCCTGCATCTATCCTGTCTGTCCTGTTAGAATTTTATAGGATTCTGTGAGATTCCCCTTCATTCTTTCATATTCCAGCAAATATAATCCTAACCGACTCAATTTCTCCTCTTATGTCAGTCCCGCCATCCCAGGGATTAGTCTGGTAAACCTTTTCTGCACTCTCTCCAGAGCAAGAACATTCTTCCTCAGATAAAGAGACCAAAACCTGCACAAAAATGTATGTGCCTTTTCCAGACCCCATCCAATAGAGTGTTTTCTGACAGCGGATACAGTACATCATTGGCCATCAATAGGATCTTCCAGTTCTGTCAATGTTTATTTTGCGTGGATTACTGTCCTGCCACTGGAGGATTGTCTTTGGCAGGAATGGAAGATCCCACCAGCGGGACGGGCTGGAAAATCCCACTCAGAGTATTGGGAGAACATAACAATAGTTAATATGATCATTTGGACCAATGGCAGATTGTACACCAGCAATGTTGGAAGCAGACAATGCGGAAAGAATCTGTTTTCCTGCAGTTTCCAGATAGGAATGCTCTGTTTTAAGGCAATTAAGTTAATTGAACTGTGGACAGTTCAAAAAACATGCCTGATGCTGTTTTTATATAACCTAAGGAATAATTTACAGACAAGGTTAGAGCTTTGCCAACCTGTTTTGTTCAACCTGACTGCTCATGAATGGGAAATTTCAGAGAATCAATAAGCAACAAAGTTAATGAAGGAAATCTCAGAGAGACTGAAAGAGATAAGAGCTGATTAAAGCTGACTATTTCACAGCATTCCCCATTAGTTGGACCTGATGGCTTACTTTTAGCTTTTCCCATTTTCTTTCCCACAATGTTGCTGGAATTCCGAGCTGATTATGGTGGCCAGGAGGACAACGGGACTTCTCGGACCTTGGTGAGTTACAGGATAATCAATGAGATTAATGGATGAAGGGATAAGCGGAGGAAGGGCTGAAAAGCAAGGTGAATTAACAGAGGTGAATTCAATATCAGGTTTGCTACGGAAGAAGAAAAAAGGTGAGGGGAAAAATATTGGACAAAGAGAGAACAAAAAAGACACTGACAGGAAAAATGAAAGGATACAAGCTAGTTGGTCAAAGTCAGGGGAGTTTCCTAATGAAAAATTTATTTATTAGTCACAAGGCTTATCTTAACACTGCAATGAAGTTATTGTCATCCTCATTCTTTTTAAATCTGGAAATGAAACAATCACAACCTCCAGGGATGAGACTTTGTATTTAACACTGTTCATCTACTAGAACAAACATCAACTGGGAGGTGATGGCCCAGTGGTATTATTGCTCGACTATTAATCCAGGAAACTCAGCTAACATTCTGGGGACCCGAGTTCGAATCCCACCACGGCAGAAGGTGGAATTTGAATTCAATAATAAAAAGTCTGGAATTGAGAATCTACTGATGACCGTGAAACCATTGTCAATTGTCAGAAAAACCCATCTTGTACCATGAGGGAAGGAAATCTACTGTCCTTACCTGGTCTGGCTTATATATGATTCCAGAGCCACAGCACTGTTGTTGACTCTCAACTGCTTTCCGAGGGAAAATAGGGATGGGCAGTAAATGCTGGCCAGCCAACAATGCCAGTGTCCCATAAGAAAAAAAGTCATCAGCAATTATTAGAAGCCACTCTCTGATAATTATTAGACTCAAGTTAGGTGGGATTCTCCAGCCATTAACCTCTGCTTCACTTAATGGAGATTTGACTGAAAACCAAATTCTGCATCTTTGCTTGCAGGGCAGCAATGTGGCACAGTGGTTAGCACTGCTGCCTCACAGCACCAGGGACCTGGGTTCAATTCCCAGCTTGGGTCACTGTCTGTGTGGAGTCTGCATGTTCTCCTTGTGTCTGTGTGGGTTTCCTCTGGGTGCTCCGGTTTCTTCCCACAGTCCGAAAGACGTGCTGGTTAGATGGATCGGCCATGCTAAATTGCCCCTTAGTGTACATGAACAGATGCCAGAATGTGGCAATAAAGGGGATTTTCACAGTAACTTCATTGCAATGTAATCCTACTTGTGACACTAAGAAATAAAGGTTTAAAAAAAATGGCAATGGTGTATTAATGGTCAGAAAATTTTGGCCAAGATTCCTGTGGCAAATTGGATACAGTAAAAAATCTCACAACACTAGGTTAAAGTCCAAGAGGTTTATTTAGAAATCACTGATTAAACTAAGGAAGTTTAGAAGGATGAGATGGTGCGGGGGAGGGGGGTCTTCTTATTGAAACTTACAGGATATTGTGAGGCCTGGATAGAGTGGATGTGGAGAGGATGTTTCCACTGGTAGGAAAAACTAGAACCAGAGGGCACAAGCTCAGGATGAAGGGATGATCCTTTAAAACAGAAATGAGGAGGAATTTCTTCAGCCAGAGTGTGATGAATCTGTGGAACTTTTTGCCACAGGAAGCTGTGGAGGCCAGGTCATTGAGTCAGAGACAGATGGATTCTTGATTAATAAGGGGATCAGGGGTTATGGGGAAGAAAACAGGAGAATGAGGATGACAATAACTTCATTGCAGTGTTAAGGTAAGCCTTGTGACTAATAAATAAATTTTTCATTAGGAAACTCCCCTGACTTTGACCAACTAGTTTTATGCAGCTTAAACCACAATCATTTCCGATAACAATTCCTTTGAGTGAGAACTCTGATAGGGAGCAAAGGACCAACTTTAGTCAGGGAAATAAAGTGACTAGTTTTGCTGCATTATCAACAGCAATAGACTCTGTAAATAATTTGTTTAGTGATTCGGGACACTTTGATAGTGTGATAGGATGCTGAATGGATGCAACATTATTTTTTATTTTCTTTTGCTTCACATTGTTTCTTTTGCCATCGCACTACGCACTGTTCCCCGTTAGATATATTTATTACAGCGCACAGTGCCTCTGAAAACCCAATTGTCTGACTATGATCTCAGTACTCTCCTTGTCAGCACGAATGACAAACAAAATTATCTCTTTGATACCTGGGGGCAAAACATGTATTAGCTACTTGTCCAAGCTGTCTCGGTGTTGATTACTGGCTGTAATGGAATTTAGAACTTTAGAATTTTACAGCTCTGAAGAGAGACTTGCAGATAATCATTTCAGAGCCAGATCTGCTCTCAAGCATTCCTGAGTAAATTCAATGTTCCCCCTCCATCCCCTCATTCCATCAACTTCATCTGCCTCAAAATATTTATCCCGTTTATTCCATTTATCCCATTGCCTCACAGCGCAAGGGATCCAGGTTTGTTTCCCGGCTCGGGTCACTGTCTGTGAAGATTCTCCCCGTGTCTGCGTGGGTTTCCTCTGGGTGCTCCAGTTTCCTCCCACAGGCTGAAAGGCATGCTGGTTAAATGCATTGGACATGCTAGATTCTCCCTCTGTGCTCCTGAACAGGCGCCGGAGTGTAGCAACTAGGGGATTTTTGCAGTAACTTCATTGCAGTGTTAATGTCAGCATACTTGTGACAATATTTAAAAGGCGGCTAGATACAGCACTTGGGGTGAATGGGATCAAAAGTTATGGGGAGAAAGCAGGATTAGGCTATTGCGTTGGACAATGAGCCATGTTTGTGATGAATAGCAGAGTAGATTCAAAAGGCTAAATGACCTCTTTCTGCTCTCATCAAAGCTCCAACAATCCTTTGGATAAAAACATTTATTCCCACTATTCTCCTCTTGCTTCCTTATTGACCATCTTAAATTCACGATCTCTTGACCCTGACCTTATTCCCTCTCTGAGACCCAACACCTAACCACTCAATGAGGAGTAGCTCATTTTATAATTTGTTAAAAGTGTGTGAGGAATAGTACGATCTGATCTTCAGCAACTTTCAATGGTTAAATCAAACTGACTGCCTGAGACTCTCTCCGTAAGATCAACAAGTAACTCTTTATTTACCTACCTATCAGTGAACAGATTAACTCAATTATTAACAAGCCGAATAAAATATTGGAAGAATGTTTAGATAAATACTATTTCCACTTAGGAACAAAAAAAAAATTTTTGCTACTCTCAAAATTTTAACCAGGTTTGTCATCTTCTGGAATCTTCTGTCTTCTTTTTTCTGTCTGGAATTGCTGTCTTCTTTAAGCTGAGGCTTTGAGCTAAAAGCTATTAGCAGTGGCAGAGAGCAGTTGTTCTCTGTCTCTCTGGAGCTAAGAGCTGTCTGTTATACCCCTGATGATCTGTCAACATCTCCACAATAGTTCTCAGGTTACCAAAACACCAAATTTAAATCCAATAGCATGTTGTTATCCAAGTACCTAATTTAAACTGATTGACTAAAATTCAAACACAGCCTGTTGTCTTGGCAACACTACTGTTTGGCCTTTGATATAATGTTTCAGTCTGTGTACTGCATATGCATCTCTTTATTTGATTTGACTTGATTTATTATTGTCACATGTGTTAACATACGGTGAAAAGTGTTGTTTCTTGCGCACTATATAGTCAAAACATACCATTCATACAGAAGGAAATGAGAAAGTACAGAATGTAATGTTACAGCCAAAGCTAGGGTGTAGAAAAAGATCAACTTAATGCAAGGTAGGTCCATTCAAAAGTCTGACAGCAGCAGGGAAGAAGCTGTTCTTGTGTCAGTTGGTATAAGACCTCAGACTTTTCCCGATGGAGGAAGATGGAAGAGAGAATGTTCAGAGTGTGTGAGATCCTTAATTATGCTGGCTGCTTTGCCGAAACAGCAGGAAGTGTAGATAGTGTCAATAGATGGGAGGCTGGTTTGTGTGATTGATTGAGCTGCACTCACGACCTTTGTAGTTCCTTGCGGCCTTGGGCAGAGCAGGAGCCATACCAATCTGTGATACGACCAGAAAGCATGTTTTCTATGCTGCATCTGTAAAAATTAGTGAAAGTTGTAATTGACATGCCAAATTTCCTTAGTCTTCTGAGAAAGTAGAGGCATTGGTGGGCTTTCTTAACTGTAGTATTGACATGGGGGGGACCAGGACAAGTTGTTGGTGATCTGGACACCTAAAGAGCTGAAGCTCTCGGCCCTTTCTATTTCATTGATGCTTGATGCTTGTTCTCCTCTATGCTTCCTGAAGTCATGACAACCTCCTTCATTTTGTTGACCTTGAGGGGGAGATTATTGTTGCCGCATTAAGTACACTCTAAGTTTTACTCCAAGTACAGAATAAAGCACTGCCTTTTGAACAGATAATTTTGCAACTGTTCCTCGCACTTCCTTCGCTGGGACTATGTGAGAGGCTGAGAACAGAGGGGTCCACATGGGAGTACATCAGAGAGTGACATACTAAACTTTCTTGTTCTCCTTTCCTTACGCCCATCAGATAGCCCATATTCTTCAGCGTCAATGGAAATGGATTGTCACACGTTTTTATCCTTCAAGTCCCCGTATAGAATTGGTAACACTTAGTATTACAGGTGTTAAATAAGAAGGATCAGCACAGGGAGGTAGAGAAAGCACAAAGGTGAAATCCAACCGGACAGAGATGCTCACTGGCTTTAGCTCTGCAGTCTGTGGTCTCCATCTGCCTCACCTCCAGTCAAAGAAAAATATTTCCTCTGCACCAGCAATTGCTGAAAGTCTACCAGGAGCTTCCACAACAAGTGCGACACAGTGGCGTAATGGTTAGCACTGCTGCCTCAGAGTGCCAGAAACCCAGGTTCGATTCTGGCCTGGGCTCATTGTAAGTGTGGAGTTTGCACATTCTCCCCATGTCTGCATGGGTTTCCTCCGGGTGTTCTGGTTTCCTCCTACAGTCCAACGATGTGCAGGTTAGGCTGATTGACAATGCTAAATAGACCTTTAATGTCAGGGGAATTTGCAGGGTAAGTATATGGGGTTACAGGAATAGGGCATGGGCGAGATTGCAATTAGTGCAGACGCAAATGGTGTCCTTCTACACCTTAGGAATTCTACGCTTCTATGATAAGTCAGAGATACATGGCCATATGCATGGGAACATTGGAATTAGGAGCAGAAAAAGGCAGATTCAGTCCTTCGAGCCTGCTCCGCTACTCAAACAGATCATGGCTGATCTCTAACTGGTCTCAAATCCACCTTCCCACCTTATCCCCTTAGCCCTTTTTTAGTTAGAAATATATCTATCTCCTTCTTGAAATCATCCAATGATTCAGACTCCACTGGTATATGGGACAATGAGTTCCACAAATCCACCACCCTCTGCGAGAAATAGTTCCTTGGTTGAATTTAAAATGTTTAGATTGAAGTTTCATAGTTTGGAAGCTACATCGTGGAGGAGCTAAAGTGTTCAAATTAAAGTTTCATGCTTCTCTGTGCAGTAATGGAAAATGTTTATCAGCTTACAGATCTTCAAAGGAGTCAGTGTCTGCTATTGAGCATGAACAGGCTAACCTTCATCTGGGAAGGCCCCACAACATTCTGCTTTTTGACCTTCATTAGAAGGTAAACAAAACAAGATTTTTCTATGATAAATACCAAAGGTGCGATATAGGGATGTGCTGTGCAAATGAAGCAGCCAGTTTTTCATCAAATGAGAAAGGGTGAAAAGTCAGAATTTAATTGGTGAATGTGGTATGCAAATGAAGGATTAGAAAAGTTGCTTGTTTCTGATTTGCTATAACTGACTACAATTGCCAAGTTTTTTGTTTGTAACTTCAGAAACACTTGCAGGACAACTGCAAGCTGGTTTCTCCTCGTGCACAAGTCATTAAGGACCTTACTCATGAAGTCTAATGCTGTTTGTACTCAGCAACTAAAAGTGCCGAATGTTGCTGGTACCCAGGATCTCTGACACTTCCTCATTTCAATTTTAAACCTTGGTTCAATTACTGGCTTGGGTCACTGTCTATTTTGAGTTTGCACATTCTCCATATGGGTTTCCTCCAGATGGTGCTTTGGTTTCCAAAAGTGTGTGGGTTAGGTGCATTGGCCATGCTAAATTGTCCCTCAGTGTTCTGCGATGCATGTGTTAGATGGTTTAGTGGGGTAAATATATGGGGTGACAGGATAGAGCCTGGATGAGATTGTTGTTGGTGCAGATTCAAGGGGCTGAATGGATTCCTTCTGCTCTGTAAGGATTCTATGGTTCTATTTTATCAAAGCAACACATCTTTGGTAATTTAGCATGGCCAATCCAACTAACCTGCCAATCCAACTAACTAATCAAATCTTTGATTTGATTTAATTTGATTTGATTATCACACAAACCAGCCTCCCATCCATTGACTCTGTCTACACTTCCTGCTGCCTCGGCAAAGCAGCCAGCATAATTAAGGACTCTTGAGTACCCCAGACATACTCTCTTCCATCTTCTTCCTTTGGGAAAAAGATACAAAAGTCTGAGGTCACATATCAACCAACTCAAGAACAACTTCTTCCCTGCTGCCATCAGGCTTTTGAATGGGCTTTCCTTGCATTAAGTTGATCTTTCTCTACACCTAGTTATGACACTACACTCTTCCATTCTGCACTCCCTCATTTCCTTCTTTATGAATGGTATATTTTGTCTGTATAGCAAACAAGAAACATTTTTCACTGTATGTTAATACATGTGACAATAACAAATCAAGTAATTCAAAATCTTTGGACATTATGGGTAACTTAGCATGGCCAATCCACCAAACCTGCACATCTTTGGAGTGTGAACAAAGAACAACACAACACGGGAAACAGGCCCTTCGGCCCAACGAGCCCGTGCCGCCATTTTAACATTGTGAGTGCCCTCTTCTACCTATGACCTTTGTCTGCACCTATTGGACTCCACAATAAAGGAACCATAGCCAGATTGAGGGACGACTAATTTAGGGACAATTTGTTAACACCAATCAGCCTAAGAGCACGTTTTTGGGGTGTGGGAGGAAACCGGAGCACCCGGAGGATGCGAGGGAAGAATGTGCAAAGTAATCAAGCATGATAAGTCAGACTGCTTTCTGGTATGTGTTGGGTACAGTCATCAGAGTTTGGCTGCATTGTGGAGCTGTTGAATGACCGCCCCAACTCTCTGTTCCAACTGAGGATTCAAGCAAAGCCATGGGCTTTGAGAAGTGGTGGTTGGTGGTGAAGTTGGGAATCTGGAAGAATAAGGGTCAAATAGTGCAGAATTAATCCAGGAATATCAGATTGAAGTTCCTTTGCGTACACTCACAGCAAATGTATTTTAACAGGAGTCAGAACTAGCTCGCAAGCACAATGTAAGCAAGTCCCTTCACAGCAACGAGAGTGAGTTCACTGATAAGAAATACACACACCTAAAGAATGATATTCTATGGCTTTATGCTATTACACCAGCACTTAAACATACAATGCGAACCTTGATAATGAAAATCACAATCAGATAAAAAAGAATGTTAAGTCTCTTATCTTGCTGAGCAATGCACCTTTGATGTTTGCCTAAGGTTCAGTTTTCAGGGATTAATTGTGAAGATTATTTCTTAGATATGAACAGGATCTTCATTATAATATTTGGTTTTTTTACCATATCATAGAATCCCTACAGTGCAAATGGAGGCCATTCAGCCCATCGAGCCTGCACCAACCACAATCCCACCCAGGCCCTATTCCCATAACTCCACGTATTTACCTTGCTAATCCCACTGATACTAAGGGGCAATTTATCATGGCCAGTCAACCTAACCTGTACATCTTGGGCGGCACAGTGGTCAGCACTGATGCCTCACAGTGCCAGAGACCCAGGTTCGATTCCTGTGTAAGGTCACTGCCTTTGTGGAGTTTGCATGTTCTCCTCGCGTCTGTGTGGGTTTCCTCTGGGTGCTCCAGTTTCTTCCCACAGTCCAAAGATGTGTGGGATAGGTTGACCATGCTGAATTGATCCTGGTATCAGGAGGTTTGCAGGGTAAATGTGTTGGATTACGGGGATAGGTCTGGGTGGGATTGTGGTTGGTGAAGATTCGATGGGTAAATGGCCTCTTACTGCATTATAGGAATTCAATGAATCTATTCCATTCTATCTTTGGATTCTGTGGGTAATGTGCAAACTCCACACGGACAGGCTCCCCAAGCCAGAATTAAACCCATGTCCCTGGCCTTGTGCAGACTTGTACACACTGTGCCACTGTGCTGCCCAAATATGGGATATGACTTAGGGGTGCTTTATTACTGATCTTGGGTGTAATGGTTCTTTGATTATATTGAAGCACCTCAAAGTGCAATCTGACCTATGCGGAGAGCATGAATATCATTGTGTCTTCTGTGACGGCCATTTTGAAATGTTTGTGATGTTCTTTCAAATATTTTACAAGTGAAGTGTTTATTTTGCAAAACAAATTAATTACACATCCCCTAAATTCATTGTAAATACCACAATTCCAGTTTCAAATTCTCTGACAAAGGGTCATCCTGGCTCGAAACATTGGTTTTATCTCTTAAAAACAAGCCAAACAAACTTAAAGCCAGACTGACTTTCCAAAGAGAACTGAGAGACTGCTCTGTTTCAAGAAGACATGGCTCACTCCTGCTTCATCCAACTGTATCTCCATCTTGTAAGCTGTTATGTCATGCAGAACTTGCCATAGTCGGCGAGGGTCGATGTGGCCAGCTTGGGGCTCTAGCTTACTCCGGTACTGTCTCTTGGCATCGCTGATGGTTCCCTGTAAGTCGTATCTGGATTTCTTGTATCAGTCAACTTGAACACCTCAGACCTGGATTTCAGAAAGCAGTGGATATCCCTGTTCATCCGTGGTTATTGGTTGGGAAACACGTGGATTTGCTTCTTTGACACATAGTCTTCTACGCACTTACAAGTCATAGAATGCCTACCACGCAGCAGGAGGCCATTTTAAATTGACCCTAGTGACAGGGGGATTAACAAAGTAAACATGTGGGATTAAGGATATAGGGCCTGGATGGGATTGTGATCGGTGCAGGCTTGATGGGCCAAAAGGCCTCCTTCCATACAGTAGGGATTCTACAATTCTATTCTATGATTCTAGTTGGGCTTCCTGAGTTATTATACCAGCCAACTGAACAAAACCCGGCCCCCATTTCGCCATGGTAAAGGTGATCTACAAAAGTGAAATATTGTTTCCCGATGGCTTAGTAATTCATGACTTAAGTGCACTGACTAGCTCGGAGACCTCTGCCGCACATTACTAATCTCAAAATACATAGAAACAAAGAAGCTGGTGTAGGCCACTCAGCCCTTCGAGCCTGCTCCACCATTCATTCTGATCATGGCTGATCATCAAATTCAGTATCCTGATCCCCCCCAACCCCCCATCTTCCTATATTGCTAGCAAAGAACAACCAAAAATCATTTTGCAACAGCATTGATTGAAAATATTGGCAAGAAGATCTCATGTTGTGTGTTCTGAGGAATTGTAAATTAATTTATTCATTTTTTCAGTTTATTAACTCATTTTTTAATTCCGATGTAATCATGGCAACTGATGTGAATGGGTATTAAACTATTCCTGTCCTTCCCTGCTTTCCAGTACAAGGATATCTTTGTTAACAGTTATCATAGACTCATAGAGGTTTACAGCACGGAAACAGATCCTTGGGCCCAACTTGCCAATGCTGTCCTTTTTTTTAAAATTCATAAGCTAGTCCTAGTTGCCCCACATTTGGCCCATATCCCTCTATATCCATCTTATCCATGTAACGTTAAATGCTTTTTAAAAGACAAAATTGTATCCACCTCTACTATAACCTCTGGCAGCTTGTTCCAGACACTCACCCCCCTCTGTGTGAAACAATTGCCCCTCTGGACACTTTTATTCCCCTCACCTTAAATCTCACCTCTAGTTTTAAACTCGCCTATCTTTGGGGAAAGATATTGACTATCTGGTTGATCTGTGCCCCTCATTATTTTATAGACCTCTATAAGATCACCCCTCAGCCTCCTACACTCCAGAGAAAAAAAGTCCCAGTCTATCCAGCCTCCCTTTATAACTCAAACCATCAAGTCCCAGTAGCATCCTAGTAAGTCTTTTCTGCATTCTTTCTCATTTCTATAATAGAGTGACCAGAACCATACACAGTATTCCAAGTGTAGCCTTACTAATGTCTTGTACAACTTCAACAAGATGTCCCAACTCCTGTATTCAATGTTGTGACCAATGAAACCAGGCATGCCGAATGCCTTCTTCACCACTCTGTCCACCTGTGACTCCACTTTCAAGGAGCTATGAACTTGTATCTCTAGACACTCACACTCCCTTTTTGTGTTGCCCAGGCATGTTAATACATGTATTAAATATCACAGGCCTACCCTGTGCCTGCTTCTCACCCCTGAATGAAGGAACAATGCAATTTATTACCCTTTTTGCCCAAAGACGAATTGCTGGCAATCAGCTATGGCACACATTGGTCTATGCATCAATATAAGAACGGATTGCCAGTAAACTTCCTGTGAATATTTGATCATTCATGCAGTTGTTTGTTTTGCACATTGTTGCTTTTTGGTTGAGCAAATAGGAACACTTTAATCGTGATTAGATTGCCTCCACGAACTTTCACAATTTGTCTGCGAAAAGGAAGCCTACAATACCATTTGCCAATCCCAGTTTGGCACTTTGGATGTGTGTGGGTTTTGCCTTAGTGGGCACCAGACCTTTGATTTTTGTATGTGCCGCATGCTACGCTTGCAAACTGTTGAGTGCACTTTGCCTTGAACCACTGAGGCTGCAGGAGTCAGAGATGGAGCATGGGAAGGTCCGCTGATCTTGGGTGGGATTTTACGGTTTTGGGAAGGGCGAGGCTGTAAAATCCCATCCTGAATTTACTTTGTTCTTTTGGTTTTGGGATCAAATCCTCTCCAGATCTATCTCCTTTTGATCTCTGGGTATGCGCTCTCTGTAAGATCAAGCAGTGGTTAGCACAGCATATGTCTGCTCTTTTTATTCATTCGGGGGATATGGGTGTCACTGGCTGGCCAGTATTTATTGCCCATCACGAGTTGTCTGAGGGCAACTGAGAGTTAACCATATTGGTGTGATTCTGGAGTCACATGTAGGCCAGACTAAGTAAGGATTGCAGATTTCCTTCCCTAAAAGACATTAGTGAATTAGATGGGTTTTTCCAACAATTGACAATGCTTTCACTGCTATCGGTACATTCTTAATTCCAAATATTTCTTTGTGTTGAATTCAAATTCCACCATCAGCCATGGCAGGATTTGAACCCAGGACTTCTGAACATTAGTTGAGTTTCTGGATTAATAGTTTAGCAATAATACCACTAGGCCATCGCCTTCCCTTCAGTTGATCTCTGGGTATGTGCTTTCTGTAATTGTTCCACATCAACTATTAAATCTCCACCCAAAAGGGAAAATGCTGGAAAATTTCAGCAGGTCTGGCAGTATCTACTTTATAAAGGGTCATCTGGACTTGAAATATCAGCTCTTTTCTCTCCTTACAGATGCTGCCAGACCTGCTGAGATTTTCCAGCATTTTCTCTTTTCGTTTCAAATTCCAGCATCCGCAGTAATTTGCTTCTATTAAATCTTCACTTCTTTGTATATATTATAGTTTAGAGTCACACAGCAATGGGGAAATCTCAGCAAAGCATAACATTCCTCGAAGAGGAATGTTTCCATTAAGGCAGGGATGAACTGAGCAGTGATTTCTCTGCACACTCTGATCAGAATTAACATTGATCCATAGGATCTTAAGATATTGGAGCAGAATTAGGCCATTCAGCCCTTTGAGTCTGCTCCACCATTCTATCATGGCTGATATGATTCTCATCCCCATTTTCCTGCCTTCTCCCCGTAACCCTTGATCTCTTTATTGATCAATCTCTGATATGTAGATATACTGATCCTTGGAGAATGAATATTGAAGACCATTCTCAATGTCGATGAGTTAATAAATACAAAGAAAAGACAATTGAAGTGAGTGACGACACAAAGTTGTGTGCACGATCGTGAGCCTGTGTGATTTTGTGGCCATTTCTGTGATGTAATTTTTGAGTGGGGATCTCATAGAGATTTATAGAATTAAGAACATAAGAACATAAGAAATAGGAGCAGGAGTAGGCCATCCAGCCCCTCGAGCCTTCCCCGCCATTCAATAAGGTCATGGCTGATCTATAGTGGTTCAGTATCACTTTCCTGCTTTCTCCCCATAACCTTTAATTCCATTGTCAATCAAAAACCTATCCACTCTTGACTTGAACATATTCAGTGAGGAAGCCTCCACCACCTCATCAGGCAGAGAATTCCAAAGATTCACCACCCTTTGCGTGAAGAAACTCCTCCGCAACTCTGATCTGAGCCACCACCCCCCCACCCCCAATCCTAATCTTGAGGCTGTGCCCTCTAGTCTTGCTATCTTTGTTAAGCGGGAAGAGTTTCTCAACCTCTACCCTGTCCATCCCCTTCATTATTCTAACAGGACTAGACATGGTAGATGCAGGGAGGATGTTCCCGATGGTCGGGGAGTCCAAAACCAGGGGTCGCCGTCTGAGGATTCATTTAGGATGAAGATGAGGAGACATTTCTTCTCCCAAAGAGTGATGAGCCTATGAAATTCATTACCACAGGAAGTAGTTGATGCCAAAACGTTGAATGTATTCAAGAGGCAACTGGATATAGCAGCTGGGGCAAATGGCGTCGGGGAAAAAGCAGGATTAGACTATTGAATTGGATGATCAACCATGATCGTAATGATGGGCCGAATGGCCTCCTCCTGCTCCTATCATCTATATTTTTATGTTTCTGTGCAAAGAGGCTTTAACAATATCCTGCTTATGTAGCATCTCGTAATACTACCACTGACTTAGTCCTGTCTTGAATTAGTGCTTATTCAAAGGTTCATCAGCTCCCGTCAACTCCAGGTCTCCGTTTTGACCGATGGCTAATAAATAATGGAGAGATTTTTTTATTTGCTGTGTTTGTGAATTGAGTGCTGCAATTAAACTGATCGCCTCCATCCTTGGCTGCTCTACACCCGCTGCATGTAGTGTGAAAGAAGGATGTACAGGCTGATGGTGATAACTCAGTTTTATTGATTCAACGGGGTGCAATCCCAACAAGGTTTATCGACGGGCTGTGGCACACATTCATTCACAAAGGAGCGTAGTGTCAGCAGTATTCAAACGTGGCAATCATCTCTTCCCTGTCCCTGCTGATTCAGCGATTGGCTGAGTGTATCAGCCAGAATTGTACACATTCCTTTGTTCTTGGCTTTGAATTGAGTAAGTAAATAACCACACCGCCTCCCTATTACCACATTGCAAGCCTTAATCTGTAAATCCAAAAACTGAAGCACAAAAAGGTACTTTCTTCTAACATTAGCAATCCCAGAAAGTCCGTAAGACCGTAAGATATAGGAGCAGAATTAGGCCATTTGGCCTATTGAATCTGCTCCGCCATTTAATCATGGCTGATATGATTCTCAACCCCATTTTCCTGCCCTCTCTCTGTAACATTTGATCCCTTATTGATCAAGAACTTATCTATCTCAGTCTTGAAGACACTCAGTGACCTGGCCTCCGCAGTCCTCTGTGGCAAAGAGTTCCACAGATTCACCACCTTCTGGCTGAAGAAATTCCTCCTCATCTCCGTTTTAAAGGATGTCCCATCACTCTGAGGTTGTGCCCTTGAGTTCCAGTCTCTCCCACTAGTGGAAGCATCCTCTCCAAGTCCCCTCTATCGAGACCTCTCAGTATTCTGTAAATTTCAACTAGATCCTCCCTCAAGTCAAGATGTTTCTCTTCATTTTTAGTTTATGGGCATTGAGGGCTGATCCAGCATTTATTCTCCGTCCCTAACTGCCCCTGGAGAAGGTGGTGGTGAGCTGCCATCTTGAACTGCTGCAATCCTTGAGGTACAGGTACATCCACAGTGCTGGTAGGGAGGGAATTCCAGGATTTTGACACAGTAACATTGAAGGAATGTTGATATATTTGCAACTCAGGGTAGTGTGTGGCTTGGAGGGGAATTCCAGATGGTGGTGTTCCCATATATCTGCTGCTTTTGTCCTTGTAGATGCTAGTGATCGTGGGTTTGGAAGGTGCTGCCTAAGGAGCCTTGTTTAGTTTCTACAGTGCATCTTGTGAATGGGACACAGAGCTGCCATTGTTTTTTTGAAAGGTTAAAGTGTGTCTATTAGTGTCACAAACAGGTTTACTTAACACTGCAATGTGAAAATCCCCTAGTCGCCACACTCTGGTGCTTATTTGGGTACACTGAGGGAGAATTTAGCACGGCCAACGCGCCTAACGAGCAAATTTTGTGGTCTACCCACCCATCCTCTAATCTCACCCCCACCCTCCAACCCTGACTCCCCTCTCTCCACTAAAATTCTCTTAATGTGGATTAGCGGAGTCAATTTGTGAGGTTACATGCATAGGGTCTGGATGGGATTGTTGTCAGCGCAGACTCAAAGGGCTGAATGGCCTCCTTCTGCACTGCAGGGGCTCCTATGATTCCAAGATAAAGTCTTGCATCATCCGATATTTCTGCAGTATTCCTCGTATAAGCCTCATTCTTAACCATTCCCTAAAGTGGTGGCAATGGTTTGACTGTTAGTATATGAGCCAATCCTTTCAGTTGCTTTGAATGAAACCTGAGCCAGTTGCTTCCACAGCCTATCAAGTGTTTGAAATATTTTTCTATTGTATTTCATTCCTGCAAAAAAAATTTCAACAATTGTCCCACAGAGACCTTTTTGTGAATGCAGGAAGGAAGAATTCACTTAGTCCATTTGCTATTCCATGGTCGCTTGATTCATGTCACCCTTGGGAACTTTATCATTTTTTTCACCCGCGTGCTGTGAAAATATCCAAAGAAATATTTGATGCTTCCTTTTCAATTCCCTGCCAGAACAATGCCCCTGTTGTTACTCAGCAGGGTTCTGCCTCCTTAATTATGTGATATAATTTTTCAAAGTGTTGTTACTTGTAGAAGCAACGCTGTATCATCTAAAATGTGAGAATAATAATATTCAATAAAAATAGCTCTACAAAAATATTATAATTGATTCAGTTCACTTTATTTTTCTGTCTCTTATGGAAATCATTTTATTAGTGTTTGCCCCAACTCTCATTTTGGCCATTATGAAAAATGCATTTTTTTTCCCAATCTCGTGAAATACAAGATGTTCTTTGTTTTTCAAAAAGACTTAGGCGGCATGGTGGCGCAACGGTTAGCACTGCTGCCTCACAGTGCCAGGGACCCGGGTTCGATTCCCGGCTTAGGTCACTGCTCGGAGTTTCCACCTTCTTCCTGTGTGGGTTTCCGCTGGGAGATCCAGGTTCCTCCCACCGTCCAAAAGATGTGCTTGTTGGGTGCATTGGCCATGCTAAATTGTCCCTCAGTGTATCCAAGCTAGCACTAGGGTGTGGTGAGTAGGGAATTTTTACAGCAACTTCATTGCAGTGTTAATGTAAGCTTATTTGTGACACTAAGAAATAAACCTCAAACTTGCGTGTGATCATAGGAACGCAGAAAAGTAGCATGCAGATGCAGTAAGCAATGAGGAAGGCAAATGGCCTTTATTAAAAGGAGATTGAGATACAAGAGTAAAAATGTTTTGCTAAGTTGTACAGAGTTTTGGTAAGACCACATCTGGAGAATTGTTTCCAATTTTGTTCTCCACCCTTAAGAAGGGTAACAATACTGTGCTTTTAAGGAATACATTTTGTGTCATGTTTCTTGTGAAGGATGTATTAAGGTTCAATTCTGGTACACGGTGCTGCTTTGTCTGCTCCAGGCAGACCCGGCTGAGAATGCAGAAGCATAATTAATTTTGATATTGTTTGTTTTGTTCTGAGACAATGCAGTTTTGTTACTGTTTATATTGTTTCAAAGTAGGATTTAATGAATTTGATTGATAAGCGCATGTCAGATGCTAATGAGAGAAGCTAGGCTTACAGAGAAAGAAGCAGGCAGTTTCTGTATGGATTTGAAAGGAGCAGCAACTCTTCTCTCTCTCTGGAGATTGAAGTCTGGGACTTGCTTGAAAATAGATTTCTACCTCCAGACGTGCTCTGGAGGAATGAGAGCTAGCACTCCATGTACCAGCATATAAACCTGTTGTTTGTGAACAGATTTTGAAGAGGGGTTTACAGCTATGAGGAATATTACTTAAATTGGAACTAATAGAAATAGACCAGCAGTTAAGAACAGTATCTTGTCATGTTTAAGTATTTCGATTGGTGTAAGTTATTCTAATTCTTTTTGTTATAGTTAAACCTATTGTTAAATAAAGTATGCTTCAATAAAAGCTTTCTAGTGGGTCAATAGAATCAACAAGGAATAAAACATCTTATACTCACATTAATACCAAAACCAAAAAATGTTGGGGATCCAAGTTAACTTCATAGTATTCCTTAGAGTTTCCGAACTAGTCCCGAACACTTGCATTAGAGACAGTACAATGCATGTTCACTACATTGATCCCTTAAATGAGGGGGTTAGTCAACGATGAGAGGTTGAATAAAATGTGTTGATATTCTCTGAAGTTCAAAAGAGGACAGATGATCTTAGTTAGGCTGCACTTGGAATATAGTGTTCAATTCTGGTTGCCACACTATCAGAAGGATGTGGAGGCTTTGGAAAGGGTACAGAAAAAATTTACTAGGATATTGCCTGGTATGGAGGGCATTAGTCATGAGGAGAAGTTGGAAAAACTTGGTTTATTCTCACAGGAGTGATGGAGATTGAGGGGAGACTTGATAGAAGTCTGCATGATTATGAGAGCATGGACAGAGTGGATAGTCAGAAGCTTTTTCCCAGGGTGAAAGAGTCGATTACTATAGGGCACAGGTTTAAGATGCGTGGGGCAGGTTTTAAAGAAGACATATGAGGTAGATTTTTTTCCACAGAGAGTAGTGGGTGCCTGGAACTCATTGCTGGGGGAGGTAGTGGAAGCGGATACGGTAGTGACTTTTAAGAGGCGTCTTGAGAAGTACATGGATGAGATGGGAAAAGAGGGATATGATCCCCAGAAGGGTAGAAGGTTTTAGTTAAGTCAGGCAGCATGATCAGTGCAAGCTTGGAGGGCCGAAGGGCCTGTTCCTGTGGCTGTAATTTTCTTTGTTCTTTGACCTCACTGAAGCTCAGAAAATCCCGAAGGGGCTTTGATAGGGTGGGCTGTGAGAGATCATTCTGTTCATCAAGGAAACTGAGACACGGGGCAGGGAACAGTCTCAGGATAGCGGAGGTCAATCACTTGGGACTGGAATGAGGAGGAATTTCTTCACTCTAAGGATTGTGACCTGTACAACTTTCAACCCCAGAGGATTGTGAACACTCTTTCGTTGAATAGAGGTCAGATTGGGATTTTTGGACCCTCAGGAAATCAAGAGATATGAGACAAAAAGAGAGAAATGGAAAGCATTTGGAAACGGACATAGTGAATTGGTGGGAAAATAATGTTGAAGCATAGGGTCAGCATATTGAATGACAGAGCGGGCTCGATGGGCCGAATGGTCTACTCTTGTTCCTATTTCATCTGTACTTAACATCAATTAGAGTTTCAGGGATGCCTGTGTTTGAGTGGACGGGAGTAAAGGGACACTGTAGTGGTATAACCAGCAGCGGGGAATGGGTGAGCAGGTTGGTGAGATAGGGTTGCTGTGACAATTAGAATGGGAAGGTAGCTACAGCAGCCAACTGACAGAAGGAGTATTTGTCTGAACTATAATGAGTCTCCTCTGCGTACATCAACTACATTTTAAAAACCAATCTTGCTGCTCACGTCTCCATAAGCAGTCTCAGGAAGCATCACCTGTTGAGCTGAAGGGGGCAATCAGGTTCTAATCCTGTTGGAGTGGCAATCAGTGTCAGATTTCCACCACGTGTTTCCAATTACCCGGAATATCTTCCGTGTCTTTTCCATCCCACTTTCCAACTCAGGCTGGGCGAGATCCAGAAGCCAAAGCCCGGCTATTTCGAACTGAAGGAGGAAGGACATAAGAAAAATTGCAGCCCAGGAGGAGACCATTCAGCCCATCTTGTCAATGCCCCACTTGTGGTATCACAGCTACTATGTTCGCAATTGACAGACCAGGGAAGAAGGTAAGTGCTTCATGTGAGTGGAGAATATTTGATGGAGGGGGGAAAGGGAGAATAGATGTCAGGGGGCTGGGGTCAGATATTATGGCGGATTTAGACATCATGTGGGGTTGGGGCTATCAGACCTGGTTAGTGGCTTGGGGGAAGAGTAGAGAGACACAGGGCGGGACTTTATGACCTCACTCGGCCAAGGCTTGTAAAATCCCACCCGAGACCAGCAAGGAATTCCATTCTCCGGGCCTCATCCATCTCAATTCCAAGGCAGGTGAGGTGGTAAAATTCCAGCTGCATACCTTGGTGAGAGGTCGTGATGGTGGGGGGTTCAGAACTTGTTGGGATGGTGTGGGGGATGGGGTTTCGAATAGGGGTGTTATCAGGGTGGGTCTGCAGGTCAGGTCAGGTCAGGGAGAAATCCCATGTGTCGTCAGGAGGATGGGAACACTTTGGGCTGGGTAATTAGGGGGTGTGGACAGGAGAGGGGAGGGGGCAATAGATCCTGTGAGAGATCCATCTGGATCTTTACTATAATTATCCCAGACGTTAGGACAGATTTGATTTGATTTGGTTTGATTTATTGCTGCCACATGTATTAGCATACAGAGAAAAGTATTACTTCTTGCATGCTATACAGACAAAACATACCTTTCATAGAGAAGGAATGTAGTGTTATGGTCATAGCTAAGGTGTAGAGAAAGAACAATTTAATGCGAGATAAGTCGATCCAAAAATCTGATGGAAGGAGGGAAGAGGCTATTCTTGAGTCGGTTGGTACGTGATCATAATCATTTGTATCTTTTTCCCGATGGAAGAGAGAATGTCAGGGGCAAGTGTGTACCTTGATTGTGCTGCCTGCTTTTCTGGGGCAGTAGGAAGTGTAGATGGAATCAATGGATGGGAGTCTGCTTTGCGTGATGGACTGAGTTATGTTCACGATCCTTTGTAGTTCCTTGCGGTCTTGGTCAGAGCAGGAGCCATACCCAAGCTGCGATACAACCAGAAAGAACGTTTTCTATGCTGCATCTGTAAAAGTTGGTGTGACATGCCGAATTTCCTTAGTTTTCTGAGAAAGTAGAGGCGTTAAAAGTGGGCTTTTACTTTTTGTATTTCCGATGTCCATTATTTGCAGCATCTCTTTCTTGCTGCAGTGTTAATAACCTGGATTTGCTCCCTTTTCATAAACATCACAATGCGGCAGAATTGCTGCAAATTGGACACTTCTCGACGGAAGAGTTAAAGATTTGCAGACTTTTCAATTGCACAACCCGGCACAAAGAGAGGGATAAGTAGTGTCATTGTTACTTGGGTAGAGCTAAACCTCAGGGGGATTGTGTCCTGTTGTCATGCTGCCTGAGTCCTCAGACAAAAAGGATAATAGTGTGGAAGCTGATCAAAATGGTGGGTTGAAAAGGTTAAGTTTCTAGCGGTTTCAACTGTGATTGGGGCTTACCCTGCCCCCTTTGAAGTACCAAATGGATCTTATTCTGCTTCTAATCTAAGTCTGTTTCGAGGTTGCCTTGTTTAACCTGCTGCTTATCTCATTTTACAGCTGAATAACTCTGTTTGCAAACAAGGACACTTGTATATCTAGCCCATTTCAAGAAAACTCATGTTAACTTTACTTGTAGCACAATGGTGACACAAGATGAGATGCCTAAGCTCCTGCTTTTATACTGGCAGAGGCGGGGGGAAGGGAATTGCGCAGGTTTTTTATTCATTCATGAGACATGGGCATCGTTGGCTGGCCAGCATTAATTGCCCATCCCTAGTTACCCTTGGGAGGCAGCTGACAGTCATAAAATCCCTAGAGTACAGAAGGAGGTCATTCAGCCCATCAAGTCTGCACCGAGCACGATCCCACCTAGGTTCTATTTCCGCAACCCCATACATTTACCCCGTAATCCCCTTACATTAGGCTCAATTTAGCATGGCCAATCAACCTAACGTGCATATCTGTGGGAGGAATCCAAAGCACCCAGAGGAAACCCCCAGACACGGGGAGAACATGTGACCTTGACAGTGACCGGAGGCTGGAATTGAACTTGGGTCCCTGGCGCTGTGCTGCGCCAAGGCCACAGCATAGTCAACCACATTGCTGTGGCTCTGGAGTCATGTGTAGGCCAGACCAGATAAGGATGGCAGAGTCCCTTCCCTAAAGGGACATTAGTGAACCAAATGGGATTTCCCAATAATGGTTTCATGGGTAGATTCTTAATTCCAGATATGTTTTATTGAATTCAAATTTCACCATCTGCCGTGGCGGGATTCGAAACTGGGTCCCAGGACGTTAGTTGAGTTTCTGATTGAATAGTCTGGTGTTAATACCACGAGGCCATTGCCCCCCAGAGTGTTTGGACTAAACAGTGGCGATAGTCAATATTGGTAAACCAGAACGTGAATTTAATGCGTAGGCTATTACCGGTATGTAAATTGCTCAGCGATATGTGATGAGGAAGAGTTATTCAGTGAGCTGCAAGTAGCCACAAATAGCTGGATATATTGAGGCATCCCTGCGTTACAAAACGGGGAGCTCTTTATCAATGTTCCCACGATTCTCAAGAAGTTGCTTGCTTTATGCTATAATAATGAAGGAAGTTGGCTGCAGGCAGTTTGGGTCAGCACTCAATGACTCAAGTACATTTTTAATGATGAGATTTATGTTCCTGCAATGGCACTTAATCTCTGCAGCTGAGAAAAGCAAAAACGGAAACTTGGAGTCTCATTTCTGTGGTTTGTTCACAGAAGTCAAAATTTATCTCACTTCTACATTCTGTTTTTCTCTTGTCTCTATCTCGCTCCTGATCCGAGCTTACTTTCCCCTGCTCTCTTCATCTTTCTCTAACTAATTTAACACTAATTCCTCTTCCGCTTTGTTGTTGTTCTCAATTCTTCCATCTCATTGACTACAGGCTATCCCCCCACAAGGTCCCAGATGTTCTTTCACCAATTCACAGGCCGGAATTTTATTGGCACACCCATCCTGGAATCGGGGCGGGTGAGGCTCGCATTCTCCATTGGCCTCAGGCAGGTGAGGTGGTAAATCTCAGGTCACACTCTCAGCAATTTGTAGATCATAATGTTTCTTAATGATGGATTAAGAGGGCAAAGAGGCACTCCATGTGATGCCCCCTTCAGCAAGTACAGACTCAGTATGTTGGCAATGTGGTGCTACATAACCCCAGAACAGCGTGACAGCATCATATTGCACTGTGCACTGACCTCAATCTATCCCCATCGGCCATTTACAGGGTGGTACAGTGGCACAATGGCTAACCCGGGTTCAATTCCAGCCTCGGGTCACTGTGTGGAGTTTGTATGTTCTACCCCTGTCTGCATAGGTTTCCTCCGGGTGTTCCAATTTCCTCCCACAATCCAAAGATGTGTAAGGTAGGTGGATTGGCCATGCTAAATTGCCCCTTAATGTCCCAATTTGTGAAGATTCAAGGGATTAGTGGGATAAATATGTGGGATTTATGGTATGGGGATAGAGACTGGGTAAGATAACAGAGTTGGCACAATCTCAATGGACTAAATGGCCTCCTGTAAGGATTCTATGATACTTTGTATATGGATCCCCATCGTGTATAGTGTGTGTGTCCGTATCCAAGTGCTTGAAATAACCAGTGTTCTCAAAACAATTTCACAGAATGATATCTCTTCAGTGCAAAAGGAGGCCATTTGGCCCATCGAGTCTGCACCAACTCTCTGACAGAACATCTTACCCAGCCCCTGTCTCCCCATCCTATCTCAGTAACCCCACACATTTATCATGATTAATCCATCAAACATATATATTAAGCAGCAATTTTACTATGGCCATTCATCCAGCCTACACATCATTAGACACAAAAGAGCAATTTATCATGGCCAATCCAACTGATGTACACACCATTGGACACTAAGGGGCAATTTCACATGGCCAATTCACCTAATCTGCACATCTTTGGAGGAAGCCAGAACACCCAGAGGAAATCCATGCAGACACGTGGAGAGTAGGCAAACTCCATACACACAATCACCCAAGGCCATGATTCAACCCAGCTCCATGGTGCCCTGAGGCAGCAGTGCTTACCACTGTGTCACTGTGCCACTGCATAGTAATCCCTCTGTGATTCACACTAATGGTGATGAGCACTGGTTTACTCAGTATGGGTGGATGTGCTGGATAAACACTGTGGGAGTAACATATGATCTTAATAAATAGATGGTGTCCCCTTCTGCATTTGTAAAGAGCTCGCATTGACAATCCTACAATTAAGTTTAAAACTTATTGATTAGTGTCACAAGTTGGCGCACATTAACCCTGCAACGAAGTTACTGTGAAAATCCCATAGTCCACACTCCAGCACCTATTTGGGCACACTGAGGGAGAATTTAGCACAGCCAATGCACCTAACCAGCACGTCTTTGGGATTGTAAAGGAATCCGGAGCTCCTAGAGGAAACCCACACAGACATGGGGAGAATGTGTGCACAGACAGTGACCCAAGCTGGTACTGTGAGGCAGCAGTGCTAACCACTGTGCTACCATGCTACCCTAACATTAGAAAATGATGCAAAGGTAAATAGCCAAGAATCATGTTCACACTTGAAACTTGACAATGCATCAGAGAATATTACACTATCGTTTTTTAAACCAGCATGTTAGTTCTTGATGACAGTACTTGCTTTGGAAATCTGTAGTCACAAGTAAATAGCTTCTCAGTGAGAACGATATACCTTTAAATGATCAGAAGCCAACTGTATTAACTGTAATCTTCATGCCAGCTCGAAGCAGTGCTGAAGGTGGGGGATACAATCTCATAAATGATAACAAAAAGCCTTCCAAAACTGGAGGAGGAGGCAAATTTCTGACCCAGAGTAAATGGTAAAAGTTGATACTTCGATCGCAGCTGAACCACTCATTTCACAGCTCGATCGACTCTTGATTCACATGACCAAATTTAGTGCACACCCGAAGCAGAGGAATACTATCTAGGACAGGGGAATTCAGAATGCTGAATGTGTATTGTATCAGAGATGGCATTGCATTACACCACTTGTATAGATTTCCCTCAGGCAATCATCCTTCTCTTCCTCTCTGCAATCATGTTTTAAATGCCAACATTTTACATGTGCATAGATCCCTGAAAGCTGGCACCCAGGTTGATAAGGTTGTTAAGAAGGCGTACGGTGTGTTAGCTTTCATTGATAGAGGAATTGAATTTCGGAGCCATGAGGTCATGTTGCAATTGTACAAAACTCTGGTGCAACCACACTTGGAATATTGTGTACAGTTTTGTTCACCGCATTACAAGAAAGATGCGGAGGCATTTGAAAGGATACAGAGGAGGTTTACCAGGATGTTGCCTGGTATAGTGGGAAGGTCTTATGAGGAAAGGTTGAGGGACTTGAGGTTATTTTTGTTAGAGAGAAGAAGGTTAAGTGGTGACCTAATTGAGGCATACAAGATGATCAGAAGATTAGATAGGGTGGACAGTGACAGCCTTTTTCCTCGAATTGTGATGGCTAACACGATGGGACATAGCATTAAATTGAGGGTCGGTAATTATAGGATGGATGTCAGAGGGAGGTTCTTTACTCAGAGGGTAGTAAGGGCATGGAATTCTCTGCCTGCAGCAGTTGTGGACTCGCCAACTTTAAGGGCGTTCAAATGGTCAGTGGATAGGCATATGGATAATATTGGAATAGTTTAAGTTAGAGGGTCATTAGATTGGTTCCATTGGTCGGCACAACATCGAGGGCCGAAGGGCCTGTACTGCGCTGTAATGTTCTATGTTCTATGTTCTAACATTAATCAGATCTTTGGGCCTACTTCCACTGAATTCAATGGTTGCAGTCACACCAGATGATAACATAATTTAACTTTCAATGAACAGTTATGTGATACCCAAAGGAAGGAGTTTGTACAGTGTTAGCTACTTGAAATAAATACAGCTAATTACACAACACCTACTCATCATCTTTGTCTGTTCACTAGAGTTCCAATGTCCCCAAAAATTGGGTTCTAGTCATAATGTGGGCTTTAGTTTAATTTGCTGTTCTTAGTTTTCAGTAATCTGACCTGAAATCAGTGCGCGGATTATTTTTGGAAGAATCTCAGTAGAATTTACATCTATTGCTGCACTTAACTAGTGGGAGGTGGTTGCATAATATTATTGCCGCTAGGCTAGTAATCTAAGACCCAGGGTACTGTGCTGGGGACCCGAGTTCGAATCCCACCACGGCAGATGGTGAAATTTGATTTCCATTAAAAAAAATCTGGAATTAAAAGTCTAATGATGACTATCAAAAACCCATCTAATTCACTAATGCCCTTGGAAGGAAAGGCCTGGTGTATCGCGCCAGGGACTCAGGTTCAATTCCAGTCTTGGGTGACTGTGTGAAGTTTGCCTGTTCTCCCTATGTCTGCGTGGGTTTCTTCTGGGTGCTCTGGTTTCTTCCCACATTCCAAATGCCCCCATGTTGGGTGCATTGGCCATGTTAAATTGCCCTTTAGTGTCTGAAGATGTGCAGGTTAGGGGATTAAGTATGATAAATGTGTAGGGTTACAGGGATATGGCGGGGAAAAGTGCTTGGGTAAGATGCTCTGGCTGAGAACATGGGGTCTTAAGCTAGAGGGCATAGGTTTAAGGTGTGACAAGAAAGATGCAAAAAGATCAAGAGGAGCAATTTTTTTCACACAGAGGGTGATGAGTGCCGAGAGCAAGCTCTCAGAAATAGCAATTGGGACTAGCTTAGTGGTTAAAAAAAAGGGTGGGATGGACACGTTGTGCTAAAGGGCCTGTTTCCATGCTTGTCAACCTCTATGACTCTGTGTCTCTATGAGAGTACAGTAAGAAGTCTCACCAGGTTAAAGTCCAATAGGTTTATTTGGAATCGCGAGCTGTCGGAATACTGCTCCTCCACCAGAAGGAGCAGCTGATGAAGGAGCAGCGTTCCAAAACCTCGTGATTCCAAATAAACCTGTTGGACTTTAATCTGGTGTTGTGACACTTCTTACTGTGCCCACCCCAGTCCAATGCCAGCATCGTCACATTTATGAGAGTGGTTCTGACTTGATGGGCCAAATGGCCTCCTTCAGCACTGTAGGGATTCTGTGATTGTGAGTCAAAACAGTAACCTTAGCAATGAGTTTATCTTCACCTCTTGCTTTTGCTCACTCACCATATATTCAAGAACACCAGGATAAATTTTCAATACCGCAGTTGTCAGGCCCTTCCATTGTCAGAGATTTGTACAGTTGTTCCTTAAACACACATGAACAGCTTTTGCAGAATGTTGGAAATATTACCTCAGCGGCTTGCAAGGAAAGAAAAACGTAGAGTTCAATTCTGCTCCATAAATTGGGTTCCTGTCCTTCTCCTCAAATGTCTATAGATGACACAGGTAGCATAGAACTGATGAGTACTGGATAAGTAGGTGATTAATCTCTCCTCAATGCTTTTATATCATCTATTCCACAGCATAGTACTTTGAACTCCAGGATCAGAAAATCACTTAATAATTTCTATTCATTGACTGTTGTCATGAGCCCTGTGGAGATCTATAACTTTTTAAAAGACATTAATTTCACAGCAACTAATGGAAATTGCCAAAAAAATTAGATTTTACATTTTAAGACATTTACTGTAACAAATTAGAACCAATATAGACCAAACATTACTTAACAGAGAACACATACACTATACTAAATGAGAAGAGGGTGGGTTTGATTACCAGCTTGGGTCACTGTCTGTCTGTGGAGTTTGCACATTCTCCCCATGTCTTCTTGGGTTTCTTTGGGTGCTCCGGTATCCTCCCACAGTCTGAAGATGTGCGGTTTTAGGTGTATTGGCCATGATAAATTGCTTCTTAGTGTCCCACTATAAGTAGATAAGAGGGATTAGAGGGCTAAATATGTGGGGTTATGGGGATAGAGCCTAGTTGGGATTGTTCTTAGTGCAGACTTGATGGGCTGAATGGCCTCCTTCTGCACTGTAGGATTTCTATGATTTAAGTACTTTCATCTCACCTTATTAACACAATCTAAATATGTCATACGAAACTCTTTCACTTGATATCCTCTTTCTGCCAAATGAGTAGAAAAACTCAGTTTTCTCACATCACCCAACCACAACCAGCTTGAATCTTTCAGTGCCCTTCAAAAATCGTTCCATCCACACATCTTTGGAGTGTGGGCAGAAACCGGAGCACCCGGAGGAAACCCACACAGGCATGGGGAGAATGTGCAGACTCCACACAGTCAGTGACTTAAGCTGGGAATTGGACCTGGATCCCTGGTGCAGCGAAGCAGCAGTGCTAACCTGTAGCTTTTTTTAAAAAATAGTTTTCCAATGCTGCGTAACATTATCCCACTAAGTGTTGACCAGTAATCTGCTCTAGGGTGTGGCCAAGATTTTCGTACCAACCATCAAATGCATAGGTGAGGGGAGCCTGAGGTGACCCCCGGCTAGTTCTTTCTAAAGCATTCACGGAATCATAGAATCCTACAGTGCAGGAGAATGCCATTCAGCCCATCAAGTCTGCACTGACCACAACCACATTCAGACCCTATCGCCATAACCCCATGCATTTACCCTAGCTAGTCCCCCTGACATTAAGGGGCAATTCAGCGTGGCCAATCCACCTAATCTGCACATTTTTGTATTGAGGGAGGAAACCGGAGCACTGGAGGAAACTCACGCAGACATGGGGAGAATGTGCAAACTCCACACGCACAGTGACTCAAGCAGGGAATCGAGTCCAGGTCCCTGGTGCTGTGAGGCAGCAGTGCTAACGATTGTGCCACCGTGTCGCACCTTGAAGGGACAAGCACAGTCTTCAGTATTCCAAGCAGGGGCAACATAGTCAATCTGCAATGTTGATACAACAATGCATTATACATGTCAAACCCTTTTAAACTTAATAAATATTCATCGTCACTCAGGGAATGGTTATAGTGCATCAACAGCAACAGACATTCTTCAAGAAAAATGGGAGACTTCAACTCATTCATCTTGAAGACAATTGGAAAGGATACTTCAAATGTGAAAAATCTTGCTGACACTCCTTTGTTCTCAAAGTCAAACTGTGTTGTTATCAGAGATTTAACAGCAACAACTTAAGTACGAATGTGCACCTCACATAAAAGAGTACCTTGGAGATCTTCAGAAGATAACTAATCAATGCCGAACCATAAAGTGGGAGCATTGTGGTGAGGAAGACCAAAGGAAATGATCAAAGAGAAGGCTTTGAAAGTTCCTCTTTCAAATAGCAAAGTTGATAAGCAGACAAAATTATTTTGTGGAAGAATTTCAGAGAGCAATAGCAACTATTGTAGATCAGAGTGTGCAGAACATACGTATGCAGATGTATTATCTCCATCCCAAGACAACTGGTGGAGTAAGAAACTAGATATTATTACTTTGCATAGAATCCCTACAGTGTAGAAGGAGGCCATTTAGCCCATCAAGCCTGCACCGACAATAATCCCACCTAGGCTCCACCCCTGTAACCCTACATTTTGCCAGTGTAGAATCACTACAGTGTAGAAGGAGGCCATTTGGCCCATTGAGTCTGCACCAACAACAATCCCACTCATGCTCTATCCCCATAATCTCACATATTCACCAGTATAGAATCACTACAATGCAAAAGGAAGCCATTTGGCCCATCGAGCCTGCATTGACAACAATGTCACCCAAGCCCTGTTTCCCTAACCCGACATATTTACCCTGCTAGTCCCCCTAACACTAGGGTCAATTTAGCATGACCAATCAACCTAATCTGCACATCTTTGGACTATGGGAGGAAACCGGAGCACCCGGAGGGAAACCCATGCAGACATGGAGACAATGTGCAAATTCCGCACAGAGAGTGATCCGAGGCTGGAATTGAATTCAGGTCTCTGACGTTGTGAGGCAGCAGTGCTAACCACTGTGTCATTGTTTTGGCTGATTACACTTCTTTGAAACACATTGTTTGTAAAAAAAAAAGGCACGATGAAAACATACAAGCTGTTTCTCTTGGCCAACATTTCTTCCTCTAGGGAATGGGCTTAATGCAGAGGAGAAATTAAATCCAATTGCTTTAGCTAGAATTCTGTTCTTTCATACATCTATTGGCTCAGATTCTCTCGGTGCTAATGAATCAAGTTCAAAAGACTTGTCCTCAATTCCAACTTTCCTATGATCCTGCTCTATCCTGTCTGACAATCTTCCCCTATGATATGTCTAAACATGATGTGGAGAGGCCGGCGTTGGACTGGAGTAAACACAGTAAGAAGTCTCTCAACACTAGGTTAAAGTCCAACTGGTTTATTTGTAGCAAATGCCACTAGCTTTCGGAACTGGCCTTCGTCAGGTGAATGGAAGTTCTGATCACAAACAGGGTATACAAAGACACAACTTCAATTTACATAAATAATGATTGGAATGCGAGTCTTTACAGCTAATCAGGTCTTAAAGGTACAGGCAATGTGAGTGGAGAAAGCATTAAGCACAGGTTAAAAAGATGTGTAAAGTCAGTGGAAAGTCAGTGAGGTGACATGAACCTAAGATCCCGGTTGAGGCCATCCTTATGCATGCAGAATTTGGCTCTCAGTCTCTGCTCAGTGACTCTGTGCTGTCGTGTGTCATGAAGGCTGCCTTGGAGAACGCCTATGACTGCTGAAGTGTTCCCAACAGGAAGAGAACAGTCTTGCCTGGTGATTGTCGAGCGGTGTTCATTCATCTGTTGTCTAGCATCTGCAAAATCTCCCCATGTCGACACATCTTTCAGAGATTGCCGAGGCAGGGTTGTGTGATGCCATGGTCACTGTTCTCTTGAAGATTGGATGGTTTATTTCAGGCAATAGTCTGTTTGAGGTTGCGTGGTTGTTTGAAGGCAAGAAGTTTGGAGGCGGGGATGGCCTTGGTGAGATGTTTGTCTTCATCAATGACATGTTGAAGGCTCCAGAGAAGACGCTGTAGCCTCTCCACTCTGGTGAGGTACTGGACGATGAAGGGTACTCTGTCCACCATGTCCTGTGTTTGTCATCTGAGGAGATCGGTGCAGTTATTTGGCTGTGGCACGTTGGAACAGTCAACTGATGAGTCGAGCGCCATACCTTGTTCTTATGAGGGCATTTTTCAATGTCTGGAGGTGTCTGTTGCGATCCTCCTCATCTGAGCAGATCTTGTGTACACGGAGCGCTTGTCCATAGGGAATGGCTTCTTTATTGTGTTTAGGGTAGAAACTGGAGAAGTGGAGCATCGTGAGATTATCCATGGGCTTGTGGTACAATGAGGTGTTGAGGTGACTGTCCTTAATGGAGACGCGTGTGTCCAAGAATGTAACCAATTCTGGAGAGTAATCCATGGTGAGTCTGATGTTGGGATAGAACTTATTGATATCATCATATAGTTGTTTCAGTTATTGTTCACTGTGAATCCAAAGGAAGAAAACATCATCAATGTATCTAGTGTATAACATCATTATAGCAATCATTATTCATGTAAATTGAATTTTGTCTTTGTATGCCCTGTTTGTGTTCAGACCTCCACCCACCTGATGAGGGAACAGCCAGTTCAAAGCTAGTTGCATTTGCTACAAATAAACCTATTAGACTTTAAGCTGGTGTTGAAGACTTCTTAGTATGTCTAAACATGCACTCTCCACCCTGTTAAGGTTATGCTTGTGAAATTGATAAGATACACACATAAACACGTTGTTTAATTATGTACTTAGAACATTTATAAAGAGAAACAGCCAAGACTCTGTGTTGGAAGCAGACTGTTTATAATGCTGCATTCTATAAACAACCCTTTTTATAACCTCAGTGCCCTTTCTGATGTCAGGATTAACTGCCTACTCACGGCTTCTGTGTCACAAACACTACTTGCAAGTCTTCAAAACATCTTCCATCTCTACCCTTACCTCAGTCCATCGACTGCTGAAGCTCTGATGAATGCTTTTGTTGCCTCCCGAGTTGATTATTCTATGTTGACCTTGCTGGATGGACTCCACAATTCTGAAACTTGAGCTCAGATAACTCTCCGCTACTCATTTCCTCAGCCATAGAGAACTTCCCTCTCTATGGCCATGGATTGGCCATGCTAAATTGTCACTTAGTGTCCAAAGATACGCATGATCGATGAATTGGCCATGCTAAATTGCTCTTAGTATCCAAAGACCTGTAGGTTAGATGGATTGGCCATGCTAAATTGCCCTTAGTGTCCAAAGATATGTACATTTGGTGGATTGGCCATGTTAAATTATCCCTTAGTGCCAAAAGATGTGTAGGTTATATGGATTGACCATGCCAAATTACCCCTTTATGTACAAAGATAGATAGGTTAGGTGGATTGGCCTTGCTAAATTGCCCCTATATGTGCAAAGATGGGTAGGTTAGGTGGATTGGCCATGCTAAATTGCCCCTTAGTGTCACAAGATGTCTAGATTAGGGGAATTAGCAGGGTTGAAACATTGGTTTTGGTGAGAGGGACTGGGCAAGATGCTCTATCGGAATGTCAGTGCAGGCTCAATGGTCTGAATGGCCTCTTTCTGCACTGTAGGAATTGTATGATTCGGAATGGTTCGTGTGTTTGCTGATACTATTGCTTCAATTCAAACCAAATACTTTGAGATGTTTGATCAGCCAGGAAAGGTAACAATACAGACATCCTCGGCTCTTGCATCGGATTGAAAGATGTTTGCCTCTGGGAGCCCACATGTTAATGCATTCAGATAAAATTGCTTTCTGTGCACTTTTACCCTGGCTTCCACTTATTTACTTTCAATGGCTCAATATTTAAAGAGCATTGAAAGAAATTTTACACAAATGCATTGATCTGTGTGATACCGGGGGATCTGAAACTGCAATGTCAGATTATTTCTGTACACAGTACTATTTTCTCTTTACCTTTAGTGGTCCCCGTTGGTGTGGCACTGTGGTACAGTGGTAAGCACTGCTGTCTCACAGCGCCAGGGACCCAGGTTCAGTTCGAGCCCCAGGTGACCATCTGTGTGCAGAGTCTGCTTGTTCTCCCCGTGTCCGCGTGCGTTTCCTTTGAGTGCTCCAGTTTCCTCCCGCACTCCAAACTTGTGCAAGCTGGGTTGATTTGCCATGCTACATTGTCCATTAGTGTCAAGGGGCTAGCAAGGTAAATACTTGGGGTTCTGGGGATAGGGCCTGGGTGGGATTGTGGTTGGTGCAGATGGGCCAAATGGCCTCCTTTTGCACCGAGGGGATTCTATGAATCTATGATAATATTACTGGCTTAGTGATCCCTAGACTAATGCTCTGAGGATACAGGTTCAAATCCCATTCAGTTAATAAATCTGGAGTTTAAAAGTAGTCTCAGTAATGCGACTATTCATTCATGAGTCATGGACGTTGCTGACTGGCCAACATTTATTGCCCACCTCAGTTGCCCTTGGTTGAGAGTTAACCACATTGCTGTGGCTCTGGAATCACATGTAGGCCAGACCAGGTAAGGACGGCAGATTTCCGTCCTTAAATGACATTAGTGAACCAGATGGGTTTTTCAGACAATTGACAATCATTTCATGGTCATCAGTAAATAGATTTTTAATTACAGTTTTTTTAAATTTAAGTTGGGACTACATGGTGACACAGTGGCTAGCACTGCTGCCTCGCAGTGCCAGGGACCCGGGTTGAATTCCCGGCTTTGATCACTGTCTGTGCGAAATTTGCACATTCTTCCTATACCTAAGTGGGTTTCCTCTGTGGTTTCCTCCCACAGTCTGAAAGATGTGCTGGTTAGGCACATTGGCTGTGCTAAATTCTCCCTCAGTGTACCCAAATTGGGGCTGAGGTCTGGCAGCTAGGGGAGTTTCACAGTAACTTCATTGCAGTGTAAATGTGAGCCTTCCTGTGACAATAAATAAACAAACTTAAATTTTGCACTGTCTGCCGTGACAGGATTCAAACCCTGGACCACACAACCTTAGTTGAGTTTCTGGACTAATTATGCAGCAATAATACCACTCGGCATTCATCTTCCCACAGTCACCTTTAACTGCCCACTGAAATGGTTTAACAGGGTGACCCGGTTTAAGGACAATTAGGAATGTGCAACAAATGTTGGTCTTGCCAGCGATGCCCAATCAGTGAGGAAGTAAATGTAAAAGCATAATAAAAAGACAATGGCATTTTTGAGTGCAGTGTCAATTCTAATCATTCCATGTTTCTATTTAGTATAGACAAAGGAGCTCAGCAATTACCTGCATCAGCTTAAGGGTGTTTTTCAGATTTTTAAAGCTATGAAAAGAAACAGATTACAGCAGACTCAATGTATTGAAAGAAGCTAATGGATTGTAAGAGCTTTCAGTTTTGTTAAATCACTATTGATCCATCCTGCCAGGAGATAAAAAGACTCTACAGACATTCGATGAAAGGGAAGTTAGAGATTTGTGCATAAATTATCACGTCTTTAGAAATTTTTATTAAAGCATGAGAATGGTTCCAACATATTTGCAGCGGACTGCATAAATAACAGGTTAACGGTGTGACACTCAGCAAGAGCGGCCTTCATGAATTTTATTATCTCGTAACTGCAGTAAACAAGTCTTTTCTCCACTTAAGATTGTATCGGTTTATGACAAAAGTTTCAGATATGAAGGTGGACCTCATTCAGCTCTGCGGAAACTAATAAATCTTCCAACTCCCTCCATCTCTGTCTGCATTTAATTTACATCTTCCTCAGAAGAGATCAGATAATTCATTTCCGATAAGGTGAAGGTTTCTCCTTTCTCCCTTCTCTCCCAGACTCATTTCGCCAAGGTTCTGCAGATGGCTGGTTGAGTAATGGAGCCAACACGAAGGTTGATGGGCAGAGAGGACGTTTGTGGCAGCATTTTCCCCGCTCTTTGATATCTGGGGGATTTGGGAGGGGTGGGGGGGTGCGTGTGGAGGGTAGATTGGATGTTGGGAAGAGGAAGCCAAGAAATTAGTAAAGATATTATCTGGTCTGGAGGGTTTTAGCTGTGAGGAGAGGGTGGATGAACTCAGTTTGTTCTCATTGGAATGACGGAGGTTAAGGGGCAATCTGATAGAGGTTTACCAGGTTATGAGTGGCATGGATAGAGTAGATAGTCAGATGCTCTTTCATAGAGTAGAAAAGTCAAGTACTAGGGGACGTAGATTTAAGGTGCGTGGGGAAAAGTTTAGAGGGGACAGGTGAGGCAAGTTTTTTTATACATAGGGTAGTGAATGTCTGAAATGTGCTGCTTGGGTGGGAGCAGATAAGATAGCAGCATTTAAGAGGCATCTAGATGAATATATGGATAAAGTAAGTATGGAAGATACGAATTTCATAACTGCATATGGTTTAGTTGAGGCAAATCATGATCGATGCAGGTTTGGGAGGTCAAAGGGCCCAATCCTGTGCTATACCTTTCATTGCTCTTTGTTCTTTGTGATGAACAGTTCGGTTTAGTCTCTTAGAGAGGGCTGAAAGCCAGAATTCTCTGGTTTTGTGTGCCTCGCCAACACTGCCAGCCAGAAAGAAAAATCTGCCAAATCTCAATTCACAGCAGCGAGACTGGAGAATCCCAGTTGCGGGCGAGTTGGGGGATTCCAGCCCAAGTTTTTAACCAGGAATTGGAGGGGGGGGGGACACAAAACAAGGAGCAGGACTCTCCAATCTCGCATGCCCTACCCTTGGCTCCCAGCGAGAATGGAGAATTTGGCACTAGGATAAAACTCCATTCACTGCAGCGGGACTGGAGGATCAGAGCCACGGGTGAGGTCGGACAATTCCAGCAAATCATTTCAGTCTTCACAGTATTTAAAAGGAGAACATTTCTGTTCAACCAGCTCTGATTGACAGGTAATTGATCTGAATTTGGTAAGATTGGAGGAGTTGAGCGAGGTGGTGCTGAGGTAGGGCTGAGTTTAGGATGGTTCTCAGTATACATGTAAACACTAACGCTGGGCTTTTACTTGGTGTTGCAGAAGGAGAGCATGGTCAGAAATAAGAAGGAGGGCCATGGGTTGACCCTTCAGGGGACCACCGGAAGGAAAGGAAAATGTATGTTGGAAATAAAGACTAAGGGGTGTGATCTTACTTAAAAAAATTCTAAGTGCCAAATGAGTATGAAAATGGGATAAAATCCTCCCAACTCCTGGGTGAGCTCCCACTCGCAATCATACTTAGTGGAATAAAGAAGCCAGGAGGTGATTCTCGCCAGAAGGCAAGGGGTGAAGCCTAATCTCACCAGAAAGCTGGCTGCTAACTTCTGGAGACACTATTGCCCATGCGCCTGATCTCCCAGTGTACTTACACAGTATACTGCAAGATCCCCTCTCACTCCCCTGCCACCTCTCTGTGGATATTGGGAGCCTCTGCCAATCATTCCCTGTGCCAACTCCCCAACATCCCCCCCCCCCCCCCCCCGGACATCTCCCCCGCCTCCCCCATTTATAAGATGCAAGTTACCTGCTGGAGTACTGAGATCAAATCTGAACACCATACTTCAGGAAGAACACCAAAGCAATAGAGAGGATGAAGACAGGGTTTGCTAGCATGGTGCCAGTGATGGAAAATTCCAGACACACAGCGATTGTTCTCCTTAGAGCAGAGAAATTATCATGAAGATGTGACGGAGGTGTTCAAAATGATGAAGGCTTGTGATGCAGTTAATTAGGAGGAAGTGTTTCCTGAAGGGCCAGTAGCCTGAGCATACGGACTTAAGTTGATTGACAAATGAACCAAAGGCAGCAGGAGGGAATAATTTTCAGAACAAGCTCTTATGATTTGTGAAGTGACACCGTACGTCACATAATTTTCTTATGTCACAACAATGCTGAACCAATGAGCTGAATATCAATAACAGACACACCTAATGTTGTTTGGATCCTTTAACAGATCCCAACAAGAACAATGGGATAGTTCCTTCAGTTCCTGAGAGCACTAGGGAATGGGGCCAGAGATTCCCACTCCTGATTCCCGCACGGTAACCCTGCTGGAAATGCATACTGAAGAGTGGGGACAAGATCAGTCATATTGTCTTCCACAAATATTAGAAAGGTCATAGACACCCCACAATGTAGAATAAGGCCATTCAGCCCATTGAGTCTGCACCAACAACAATCCCACCCCAAGCTTTATCCTTACAACTCTACATATTTACCTGACTAATCCCTCTAACCTACACATCCCAGGATACTGAGGGAGAATTTAGCATGACCAACGCACCTAACCTGCATATCTTTGGACTGTGGGAGGAAACCCACACAGACACAGGGAGAATGTGCAAACTCCACACAATGACCCAAGCTGGGAATTGAATTTGGTCCCTGATACTGTGAGGCAATAGTGCTAACCTCTCTGCCACTGTGCCACCCATGATCAGGTCCATTCATTTCTTTGATGAGATGAGAGGACAGCACTGGCATGAGTTTTAAATGGCTTTTTTTTTGTTGAAAAGAACTAAAAGAATTAGCATGTCAGAAGCAGAAAAGTGAACACATGGCCGGGCTCTCTACAAAAAAAAGCATGTACTGAAATGATCAAAATCTTAGGACTGAACTGAACTGAACTGAACTCATACACTCTAAAATCACAATTTATTTCAACCCTTATCTCATTATTGGAAGTGTTTTTCGCATGCTGTCTCTGGTTGGAAAAACAATCCTTGCAGCTGCTATTGTGGGAAACTGTTGTTTGCCTGCATTGTGTACCCTTCAGGAATGCAGTCAATTTTTAGCCAACCCATCATGCCTTCTGATTCTACACGTAGTCAAGTTAGCTACAATTATTCAGCTTAGCAGAGTTAGTTAACCTGACAGTCTAGCATTTAAATGTAATTGTGCTTTGGCAGAAATATCTTAAAATGAAGTATTTGCACAGACTGAAACTATATATCCCTCAGGCTGTTTGCTGCTACTTACTGTGAGTATGCATAATGACATATTGATGAGATACACATTCGTGAAACTATGCCAGAGTGTAGGCCTTAACACAAGAAGAGAATAAATCAGAATAAATAAATATCAATATCAAATATCTGTTATGAATGATTTGATTTGATTTATTATTGTCACATATATTGGAATACAATGAAAAGGTTGACACGCTATTCACCGACACCATAGGGGAGAAGGAAAAGGAGGGTACAGAGTAAAGTGTTACAGTTACCAATGGGCTGTAGAGCAAGATCAGCTTAATTTATAATAGGACTGTTCAAAAGTCTGATAGCATCAGGAAAGAAGCTGTTCTTAAGTCGGTTGCTATGTGTTTTCAGATTTTAGTATATTTTTCCCGAAGGACGAAGATGGAAGAGAGAATGTTCAGGGTGCGTGGGATCCTTGATTATGCTGGCTCCTTTTCTGAGGGAGCAGGACGTGTAGACAGAGTGAATGGATGGTAAACTGGTTTGCATGGAGGATAGCTAGGTTCATGACTCTTTGTAGTTTCCTGAAGTCTTGGTTAGAGCAAGAACCATACCAAGCATGATACAACCAGAAAGAATGTTTTCTCTGGTGCATCTGAAAAATTGGCAAGAATTGTAGTGGGTATGCTAAATTTCCTTAGCCTCCTGAGAACGTAGAGGGGTTTGTTAGTTTTTCTAACTGTAATGTTGGCATGGAGGGTCCAGACAGATTGTTGGTGATCTCGACACTTCAGAACTCAAAGCTCTTGACCACCTCTACCTTGTTTAAGCAGAACATTTGGATGCAGGCATAGACAATTCCATGTTTCACAACCTTGATTCTGACATGATGTGGAGGGCTGAGAAGTCCCACAATACCAGTAAAAGTCCAACAGGTTTACTCGGAATCACGAGGTTTCAGAACACTGCTCCTTCACCAGGTGAATAAATGATTTGAACACACATTGATACCAGCGTGGTTCCAAGGGTTACCAATAGCACAACAGTTGCTGAATGGTGGGGCACTAATGTCCATGCTTGGTCCATTAGCTTGGATGTTTAGCCAGTTGCTTACACTTACAATTGCCAACCCTGCAACACTCAGTAGCTTTGCTTCTGACTACTGACACCAAATCCACCTCATTAAAGCGGAACTGCATTTCCTTTCTGATGCTTACTGCAGGAACTGTATCTGTACTGAAATTACAATGGTTATCCAACTGAGAAACACCCAACTGTCATCAATGGAGGTACACTACAGAGAAGGATCTGCTTCACAATTTCACAGCCCATGTGAATATTATAACCAGTGACTTGGAAGTAAAGCCATTTTGGGACAAAGCAAAGAACTTTGCGCTTTTTAAAATGTCAGGAGAAAGAAATAATGTTATATTGTCACATTATTAATGACTTCCTATCACTTTGCTGGAAGATCTATCAGTAACATTAAAGCAACTGATGGCCCTATAAAAATCCAATTGGCAAAACGGGCGATGGTAAAGTTCAGCTTGTAATTATAGTGTGACCTCTGTTAAGTAACTCTCAATTGTGCTATTTTCAGTGCAACAATAATGATGGTAAAACATTAACATGTCAGCACAGCCCCAAGGTAAATGCAATAATTCTGCAGTTCACAAAGAGTCAAACGTTATGTAACAGGTTAGCAGGAAAATAGCTGTCTTTTCTTGCTTCCATTTCAGAAAAAACAAAAGTGACTCACTCCATTAAATATTTTAGTTGTTAAAGTGTTATAATGCAGTCAAAAGATACAAACGTCTGAGGTCATGTACAACAGAGTCAAGAACAGCTTCTTCCCTGCTGCTGTCAGACTTTTGAATGGACTTACCTTGCATTAAGTTGATGTTTCTCTACATCCTATCTCTGACTGTAGCACTACGTTCTGCACTCTCTCCTTTCCTTCTCTTTGAATGGTATGCTTTGTCTGTTTAGCGCGCAAGAAACAATACTTTTCACTTTATACTAATACACGTGACAATAATAAATCAAATCAAATCAAATCAAAAAGTTTGTTGAGGATGGATTTTGCATCTCATTCTGAAACGGATAACTCTCCAATGGTGATTGTGAAGATGACTGATGCGGCACAGCGGTCCAGTGCTTAGCCCTGCTGCCTCACAACACCAAGTTCGATTCCCGGCCTCGGGTCAGTGTCTGTGTGAAGTTTGCACATTCTCCCCATATCTGTGTAGGCTTCCTCTGGGTGCTTTGGTTTCCTCCTACAGTCCAAAGGTGTGCGGGTTAGGTGGATTGGCCATGCTAAATTGCCCCTTCACGTCAGGGGGATTAGCAGGGTAAATATGTGAGGTTCAAAGGATGGGGCCTGGGCAGGATTGTGGTTGGTTAAAGCTCGATGGGCTGAATGGCCTCATAGAATCCCCACAGTGCTGAAAGAAGGTCTTCGGCCTATTGCGCCTGCATCGACAACAATCCCAGCCAGGCCCCACTCCCCATAACTCCACCCATGTACCCTGCTAATCACTCTGATACTAAGAGGCAATTTAGCATGGCCAATCCACCTAACCTGCACATCTTTGGACACTAAGGGGCCATTTAGCATGGCCAATCCACCTAACCTGCACTTCTTTGGACACTAAGGGGCAATTTAGCATGGCCAATCCACCTAACCTGGACATCTTTGACACTAAGGGGCAATTTAGTATGGCCAATCCACCTAACCTGCACTTCTTTGGACACTAAGGGGCAATTTAGCATGGCCAATCTACCTAACCTGCACTTCTTTGGACACTAAGGGGCAATTTAGCATGGCCAATCTACCTAACCTGGACATCTTTGGACACTAAGGGGCAATCTAACCTGGCCAATCCCTTACCCAACCCACATATCCTTAGAATGCGGGAGGAAACCAGAGCACCTGGAGGAAACCCACACAGACACGGGGAGAATGAGCAAACTCCACACAGACAGTGATCCAAGGCTGGAATCGAACACAAGTCCCTGGCGCTGTGAGGCAGCAGTGCTAACCACTGTGCCGCCCTCCTTCTGCACTGTAGGGATTTTATGATTCTGTGATTAATATAAAGATGTCCCCAGGTGGAGATGTTGCTTCAAGACTGATAAGTTCATTTCCCCCTTTGCTGTTGAATGACTCAGGGTCAGAGCATTTAACTCAAGAGCTCCGAGAAAGACTGTCATCTCTTTCACTCCCTTGAGAGAAATATATTTTTTAAAACGACGTTTCATTCCTCACACCAGATAAAATGGCGAGAGAAAATGTGATGAGTAAAGAGAAATGCAAGATGATGAACTGGGCCAAAAGGTGAAAAATATATTCTACTCCCATCCCTATCCACCCCCTCCCCTCCAATTGTACAGTACATCTTGCAGAACTCTCTAGTATCAAGGCCACTGTCACAGGTAGACGTGCAAACAGATGATGATTCCCCTTGGGGCGGTTTGCAATCCACATTTTGTCCGAGAATGAAGCTGGAAATGTTTTGTGAGGGATGGAGTCTTCATCGCTTATCCTGAGACGGAAAATTAATCTCCCCATTTTTCTTACACTTCTCCCAGGAAAGGCACGTCCTGCTCCATTTACAGCACGTTGTGACAGGAAACAGAGGTTGCTTGCTCTGTAATCCAAGCTTCATTAGTCTCTGCATAATTCCATTTCCGCTGACAGACTGTGAGGGATGCCAGCTCTGGAAGTGCACATTTTTATCCCGTTTTATAAGACTGGGCTACACCGCTGGATCCCATATGTTTTCTTTTGGGATAAAGGTGGGAAGAAGCTGTGATAACTCACTGTTTAGTCAAAAATGAGATGCCCTGCACTGCACAGAGGGATTATGTGACAAGGCAGAAGTGTTGGGGAGAGTGGGAGGATTTAGCTAGTGGCCTGCATTCAAATCTAGGCTTACGATCTTGGAAGAAGGAGGTAGTTTAGACTTCCAGCCACTTAAACTATGCTATTGGGAAAGCAATGGTCAACTGGTATTATCACTGGATTAGTAATCCAGAGATCCAGGATAATGTTCTGGGGATGGAACACATGGCAAATAGTGGGATTTCGTGGAATCCATGCAGTGTAGAAAGAGGCCATTCAGTCCATCAAGTCTGCATCGACCACAATCCCACCCAGGCCCTATTTCCGTAACCTGTCATATTTACCCTGCTAATCTCCCTAAGAGGTAATTGAGCATGGTTAATCAACCTGACCTGCACATCTTTGGACTTTGGGGGGAAACTGGAGCACCTGGAGGAAACCCAAGCAGACATGGAGAGGATGTGCATACTCCACACAGACATTGATCCGAGTCCGAACTTGAACTTGGATTCCTGGCGCTATGAGCAGTAGTGCTAACCACTGTGCCACCGTCCTGCCAATTTGAATTCAATAAAATTCTGGAATTGAAAGTCTACTGATGATCATGAAACCATTGTCAATTGTCATAAAAACCCAACTCATTCACTAATATACTTAAGGGAAGGAAATCTACTGTCCTAACCCAGTCTGACCTACATGTGACTCCAGAGCCACAGCAATGTGCTGATTCTTAAATGCCCTAAGGATTGGGCAATCAATGCTGACCCAGCCATTGACACCCACAGCCCAATGAACAAATGAATAAAAATAAGTTATCGGGAAGACAATGGTCTAATATTACATGATGATTAATCCAGAAACCCAGTTAACATTCTGGAGACATGGGTTTGAATTCTTCCATGCCTGATGGTGGAGTTTGAATTCAATAAAAAAAATCTGGAATTAAGAATCTAAGTTAATCATGAAACCATTGCCGGAAAAAGCCATCTGGTTCACTAATGTCTTGATGTGGAGATGGCGGCATTGGACTGGGGCAAACACAGTAAGGAGTCACATAACACCAGGTTAAAATCCAGCAGGTTTATTTGGTAGTAAATGCCACTAGCTTTTGAGGCTTTGTCCCTTCATCGGGTGAGTGGGGAATTCTGATCACAAACAGGGCCTATAAAGACACACACTCAGTTTACAGAATACTAATTAGCTGCAAAGACTCACATTCTAATTAGTATTCTATAAACCAAGTGTGTGCCTTTATAGGCTCTGTTGTGATCAGAACTCCTCACTCACCTGACGAAGGAGCAAAGCCCCGAAAGCTAGTGGTGCTTACTACCAAATAAACCCGTTGGACTTTAACCTGGTGTTATGAGACTCCTCACTAATGTCCTGCAGGGAAGGAAATCTGCCATCCTTACCCAGTCTGGCCTACGTGTAACTCTATAGCCATATGGTCTACTCTCAACTATCCTTGTTGGCCAGCCAGCGACACCCATGTCCCACAAATGAGTAAAAAGTAATTCGACTGTTTGGAATTGTTGTTTGATCATAATGGGTAAATTTTTAATCTGAGTTGAATGCAAGCAGCCATCTTTTTTCCCTGTAAATCAGACAGGGCTTCAAGTCTACATCAAATTATCAATATAACAGTTCTATTATCATAGCCAGTTTTACTTTCCCTTCAGTTTGACCTCAGGCGTCTTGACTCCCGATTAATTTTCAGTGAAACACTCTTCCCGCAGCCTCCTCAATGGTTTATTTGTGATAGATGAAAGCAGAATTATCAATGTTTTTGTTGTGTCATGGAACTGCAGGATCCAGTGTAAACAGTACACCTGGCGACTGAACCCATCAGTCTCTCCCAAGCTGTCACCCTGGTTGATTGCGAGGAATTGTATCAGATTTGCCCGAAGAGCAATGTTCAACCACTGACCTTGGAGATTTCCCCGGAGCCCAATGAAGCACTCTGTGCTTGACAATTCCTCGCAGGACTCAGAATGCTTATTGGCATGCTGATTGCATTTTGCTGCGCGCACGATAATCTCGAAGCTTCTTCAATAATCGATCACTTCCCAGACCGGGGATTCTAACAGGGCTGGACAGACTCAATGGAGGGGGTGGATCATCAACGTAGAATGCCTACAGTGCAGAAGGAGGCCATTCAGCCCACTGGGTCTGCAATGACCACAATCCCACCCAGGCCCCGTTCTCATAATTCGAACATTTACCCTGCTAATCTCCCTGACACCAAGGGGCAATTTAGCATGGCCAATGCACCAAACCCACACATCTTTGGATTATGGGAGGAAACCGGAGCACTTAGAGGAAACCCATGCAGACACAGGGAGAACGTGCAAACTCAACATAGACAGTTATCCGAGGCTGGAATGAACCCGCATCCATGACGCTGTGAGGCAGCCGTGCTAACCACTGTGCCACCGTGATGTTTTCTCTGATTGGGGAAACTAGGAGTCACAGTCTCAGTCTATCCATTTAGGACCAAGATCAAGAAAGGTTGCTTCACTCAAAGGGTAATGACTTCTGTGTGATTCTCTACCGCAGAAGGCCTGGAGGCAATGTCACTGAATGGATTCGAGAAAGGCAGCACGGTGGCACAGTGGTTAGCACTGCTGCCTCACAGCACCAGGGACCAGGGTTCAATTCCGGCCTTGGGTAACTGTCTATGTTGAGTTTGCACTTTTTCCCTGTGTCTCTGTGGGTTTCCTCCCACAGTCCAAAGATTTACGGGTTAGATAGATTGACCATTGCAAATTGCCCCTTCATGTCCCAAGGTACCTGGAACTCACTGCCAGGGGAGGTAGTGGAAGCACATACGATAGTGACTTTTAACAGGCTTCTAGACAAATACTTGAATAGGATAGGAATAGAGGGATATGGTCCCTGGAAGGGCAGGGGGTTTTAGTTAAGACAGGCTGCATGGTCAGTGCAGGGTTGGAGGGCCTAAAGGCCTGTTCTACGCTGCAATTTTTTTTGTTCTTTGTTCTTTGCATGTGCCGGTTAGAGGGATTAGCAGAATAAATATGTGGGGTTCAGGGGGATAGGGCCTGGCTGGGATGATCTATGAGAGAGTCAGTACAGACTCGATGGACTGAATGGCCTCCTTCTACGCTGCAGGGATTCTATGGATATCAAAATCAACCATTGCCTGGCAAAACAACATCAGGCATTAGGCAGATTGATCATGACAAATTGTCTCTTGGTGTCCCAAGATGTGTAAGATAGGCGGATTAGCAGGGTAAAAATGTGGGGCCTCTCTGTCGGAGAGTTGGTGCAAAGGTGATGGGCCAAATGGCCTCCTTCTGGACTGTAGGGATTCTATTTTATGAGGAAGAGATGTATAATGTTTTAGATTTTAATGGCATTAAGGGGTATGGGGAAAAAGCAGGAATGTTGGTATTGAGATAGAGAATCAACTATGATCAAAGTGAATGGAGAGCAGGTTCGAAGGGCTGAATGGCCTCCTCTTGCTTTTAGTTTCTATGTTTCTGTGAATCAATTCAACTGCTTGCTTCAGTTTCCCCCTCGCAAAGTGCAACAATCTTTATTTAATTTTGAGGTTAAGCGATGGATGAATCCCATTGATCTCTGCAAACGGTTTTGCCTCAAGTTTCTAACATTCAGACAGGTTTTGTTGATGTTTTTGGCCCACTGCGTGTGTTCGCTGTGAGAGACATACACGAGGAGCAGTTAAAATGACAACTGCCTGCCTCTCATATTGAACTTGTACTTCAGAAATACAACATCCACATCAATAACACAGATTTGAAATGACATTCGCAATTTAGGTTAGCAATTATTTTCTTAGTTCCATGCTGTGCAGTGAGAAAGCAGCAAAATATACTTGTCAACCCCACACTCAATCCCTGAAGCTAAATTCTGCGAAAGTCACATACTATTTTTCTTGAACGTTGTTCATATTTGATATAAAAGTTTCAAAGTATATTTATTAGTGTCATAAATAGGCTTATATTAACACTGTAATTAAGTTACTGTGAAAACCCTTTAGTTGCCACACTCCTGTGCCTGTTCAGGTACACTGAGAGGGAATTTAGCATGGTCAATGCACCTAACCAGCACGTCTTTCAGACTGTGGGAGGAAACTGGAGCATCGAGAGGAAATCCACACAAACAATATGGAAACTCCTTGCAGACAGTGACCCAAGCTGGGAATCGAACCCGAGTCCCTGGTGCTGTGAGGCAACAGTGCTAACCACTGTGCCACCGTGCCGCTCCTAAATGTCTTGACTGAACCCACCTCCACCATACTTCCAGGCAGTGCACTTGAGACCCCGATCACTGGCTGAGTGAAAAAGATTTTTCTCATACTGCATTTGCTTCTTTTGCAGATCTGTGCCCCCTTATGCATAAACAGCATTAAAGTTTATTTATAAGTGTCACGAGGAGGCTTACATTAACACTGCAATGAAGTTACTGTGAAATCCCCAAGTCACCACATTCCAGGGCCTATTCAGTTCAATGTGACTAACCAGCATGTCTTTTGGACTGTGAAAGGAAACCCCCCAGTTGGAAAGATACAGGGAGAACATGCAAACTCTGTGTAGATGGTGACCCAAGCCAGGAATCGAACCCAGATCTCTGGCGCTATGAGGCAGCAGCACTAACTACTGTGCTGCCCCTAAAATTCCCTGATCCATTAGCTGGCAATCTAGAGATAAATTGGTGAAGTAGGTAAAAGGGCAAAAGCCCAGTGCAAAATCAATGCTCCTTAAACTGCTATTCTGATGCCTATGGAACATTTAGCTGTGAACACAAAGGCTCCCAGTGGTCAGTTACCCACCCTGATTCCCCCACAGCCCCCACTGCTGCTCTGGCGTCCCCCACCATTTTTCACCTCTCTGAGCAGCAACTTAAAGCCAGCAGATAGATGAACCCATGATGAAATCTGATCCCATTTCCCACTTCCACACCAAGAAATCCAAACAAATCTACTTTGGATTACAGTAGACCCATGAAAAGCAGAAATAACCTTTTCAATGATTAATAATGTGAATTATTCATGCTACCTGTCTTCTTATTTTCTGGGCGATTTGTTTGGTTCTTTCCTATCAAGGTGAGGTCAATGTCGGAGAAGGGAATGTCTTTTCCAATCACTGTCAACCAGTGTGAACAGTAATTGTCACCAATTGGTTCAACCAGAAACCAGGTGAACAAAGAACAATACAGCATAGGAACAGGTTCTTCAGTCCTTCAAGGCTGTATTGATCATGTGTTCCAAACTAGACTTTCTGTTTGTATCCCTCTATCCCCAGTTTGTTCATACGGCTATCTAAATAAGCCTTAAATGATCCTAGTGTGTCTGCCTCAACCACCTTGCTTGGCAGTGCATTACAGGCCCCTCCCCACCCTCTGTGTAAAAAACGTCTCCCGCATTTCTGTATTGAAACCTTGCCCCCTTACCTTGAACTTGTGTCCCCTTGTGTTTGTCATTTCCGACCTGGGAAAAAGCTTCCAACCCAATCTATGCCCTTCATAATTTTATAAACTTCTATTAAGTTGCCCCTCAACCTCCAAATTTCCAGGGAGAACAACCCTAGTTCATTCATTCTCACCTCATAGCTAATTCCCTCCATACCAGGCAACATCCTAGTAAACCCTTTCTGCATTCTCTCCAAAGCCTCTACATCCATCTGGCAGTGTGGCGACCAGAACTGGACGCAGTATTCCTAATGTGGCCGAACCAATGTTCTATATAACTGCAACATAATATGCCAACTTTTGTACCCTATGCCTTATCCAATAAAGGCAAGCATGCCATATGCCTTCTATATTACTTTTTCCACCTGAGCTGCCATCTTTAAGGCTCTGTGGACTTGCACACCCAGATCCCTCTGTGTGTCCATGTCATTTTTTACCAACCAACTCTCTTAACCCCAAAAGTATCACTATTTTTGAAAGCACCAAGATGAACAGTTCTATTCATAGAATCCCTGCAGTGCAGAAGGAGGCCATTCCCCCCTTCAAGACAGTACTGACTCTCCAACAAAGCATCTTACCCAGGCTTAATCCCCGTAACCTCATCCATGTGCCTCCCTACACTACACATCTTGGGACACTAAGGGGCAATTTACTATGGCCAATCCACCTAACCTACACATCTTTGGACACGAAGGGGTAATTTAGCACAGCCAACCCACCTAACCCACATATCTTTGGACACTAAGGGGTAGTTTACCATAGCCAATGCACCTAAGCTGCACATCTTTCGACAGTAAGGGGATATTTAGCATGGCCAGGCCACCTAACTCACACATCTTTAGATTATGGGAGGAAACCAGAGTATCTGGAGGAAACCCGCAGACATGGGGAGAATGTGCAAACTCCACACAGACAGAAATCCAAGCCGGTAATGGAACCTGGGTCCCTGGCGCTGTGAGACAGCAGTGCTAATCACTGTGCCACTCAAATTCCTTACTGAGATGTTGAGTGTTCAGGACTCCCTGCAGCCTTAGCTTTGCTTAATGTGGTTTTCTATTGTTTCTGCTTCTCCGTCTGTCCACTGCTCCTGTTGGCCATATTTTTCTAACTGCATTTGTCACTTCTCCAGTTTTTCACATCTTCTTTGACGTCATCAATGGTCATGGTTTTCCAATCAAAGGGATTACCCATACGGCACAGACCTTATGGGGAGTGGGCATGCCCAATCTGGAAAGAAAGAAAGCAAGGGAGGCACTGCAACCACACTCCCTTCCCCACCTCACAGCTCAAGACCCAAACAGATTGACTCAACGGCCTTCCCTTTGTCTGTGAACTATGCGTCTCCTGTAAAATTGTGGACTGTTCAGTGTAGGCTGGAGGGCAGTGGGAAAGTGACCTGGAGTAGTTTATGGTTCTTCTGTCCCTGAAAATCTGCCAGCGAGGACCCATCAATTTCCAAGACTAGGTCTATCGATAGAATTCAGCATAATGTATATCTACTTCCTGTCTCTCAGCCCTGTAGCTCAGTGGTCTTTCTTTATAAGTGCTCTAAATACTTAATTAAACAATGTCCTTCATATACATATTTAACATACCATTAACAAACTCATCGCCTCTTGGATAAGTTGAGTCAGTACATCATTTGACCCAAAGTTGATCTACAAATACCTTACTCTTTCCAACATCAAGATCACAAACTTCCATCTCTGCCCATTTCTTTCTCTCAATGCTGCCATAATTCTTATTCATGACTTTGTTACCTTCCACCAATCCAGACTTCCCCCAAACTCTGCCGGTCAACATTCTGACTATCATTCTCCCAAAATATTCATTCATTTAAAATCTCACCATCTGTATCTTTTTTCATAGAATCTCTACAGTGCAGAAGGAGGACATTCAGCCCATTGAGTCTTCTCTGATCACAATCCTACCCAGGCCCTATCCTCATCACTCCCTGTTACCCTGTTAATCCCCTCATACAAGGGTCAATTTATCATGGCCAATGCACCTAACCTGCACATCTTTGGAGTATGGGACAAAACCAGAACATTCAGAGAAAACCCATGGAGACACAGAGAGAACGTGCGAACTCCACACAGACAGTGACCCAAGGTGGGATCCGAAACCTTGGTATTATGAGGTAGTAGTGCTAACCACTGTGCCATTCTGCCACCCTTTCTAGGAGAAAAATATTCACCAATTAGCTAAATTTTTTTCTGACGTTAAACAGTTTCTCGTGCACTAGTATCTTAAGATTAAAATCCTTCACATAATAAAGAAGTACTTTCATAGCCAGATCTCACTTGTACAGTTGGCAAAGTGGTGAGCACTGCTGTCTCACAGCACCAGGGACCCAGGTTCAATTCACAGTAACTTCATTGAGTGTTATGGATCATACAGGTTTACAGCAGGGAAATAGGCTCTTTGATCTAACTTGTCCATGCCACCCAATTTTTGCCACTAAGCTAGCCCCAGTTGCCCGCATTTGGCCCACATCCCTCTATACTTATCTTACCCATGGAACTGTTAAAATGTTTTTTCAAAGACAAAATTGTACCCACCTCTACTACTATCTCTGGCATCTTGTTCCACCCTCTGTATGAAAAAAATTGTCCCTTTGGACTCTTTTATATCTCTCCCCTCTCACCCTTAAATCTATGCCCTCTAGTTTTAGACCCCCCTATCTTTGGGAAAAGATGCTGACTGTTTACCTTATCTCTGCAATGTAATGTAAGCCTATTTGTGACACTAATAAACAAACATTAGACAATGTTATTCAAGATGCGGTCTGGCGAGAGAACTATATGATTTAAACATGACATTATATTCTTGCATTTGTTACTTTTGGCTAAATAATTTAACGTTCTGTTTTCTTTGATCAGGTTTGTAACAGGGTGAATTAATATGTTGGACCATTCTGACCTCATCCACAAAGTACGTATATTGTTCATGTTTTCTTCTGATGTGCAATATTTTACCCTTGTACATACTGGGTCAGCTCTCTGTACGGGAGGTGAACAAACATTGGCAGCCATTAATTATACTAACACGTAACCCAGGACTTCCTGTCACATTTCACCTTCAACAAAGAATCTGGGACTATAAAGACAGGGGAAGCATGTATACAGTTCCTTAGCCACAGGTTGAAGAATTCCATTGAGATTCTTTACACAGAGGTTAGTGGGTGCCTGGAACTCGCTGCCAGGGGAGGTAGGAGGAAGCTGATACAGTGGTGATTTTTAAGAGGTGTCCAGACAAATACATGAATAGGGTGGGAATAGAGGGGTATGGTCACCAGAAGGGTAGGGGGTTTTAGTTCAACTGGGCAGCATGGTCGGTGCAGGCAGGCTTGGAGGGCTGAAGAACCTCTTTCTGTGCCATAATTTTCTTTGTTCTTAGTGCCTGAATCAAGAAGTGTTTTTTGAATAATGAATTTAATGAGAAATCATGTGCAAGAAAGCAGAGAGGGAAAGAAAGATGTCATTCAAAGAGACAGAGAAAAAGACATAGATTGAAAAAGGTTAAGGTCATTATCTTTGAGTGGGATTTTACAGTCCTTTCCATCAGTGGGGTTATACAGTCCCATCGATGCTCACGTGCTCCCTGTTGGTGAGACGGGCAAGCCACATAATATGCTTTGGTGGGACTGGAAGATCATACTGGCCTGTGTGGACATTCTCCTCATGTCTGCTTGGGTTTCCTCCAGGTGCTCTGGTTTCCTCCCACAGTTCAAAGATGGGCAGGTTAGGTTGATTTGTCATGCTAAATTACCCTTTAGTATCAGGGAGATTAGCAGGATCCGTGTGGGGTCACGCAAATAGGCCTAGGTGGGATTGTGTTCGGTACAGACTCAATGGGCTGAATGGCCTCCTTCTGTAGTATAGGATTCTACTATTCACTCTGCTTTGAATTCAGGGACAGAAAGGAGGCTATGATAATGATGGGTCTGTATTTCTGATTATTGAGAAGAAGGCACAAGAGATAAACTTCAGAAAAATTAAGAGGATGAAATAGCAGTAATGTTAGGGGAGGAGATCTTGTGTCTCAATACGTAGCACCCCTATCTTTAATCTGAAGCTCTGGATTAGAGAGTCACTCCAAGTGCTTGTTGGATATAGAAGGTGCATTCTTAATGCAGCATAATGTGTTAACTGTATCAATCTGCAAATCCTTCCCACACACACCAATGGCTGGTAGTAAGAATTGAAAAGCAGAATTTATTTTTAACAGTCGTGGAACTTGTTAATGTTGATGCTCAAAGAAGCTTGGGTGTACAAGGAACACTAAAAATTACTATGTGGGTACACCAGACAATTAAGTTTTAAATTTATTTATTAGTGTCACAAGTAGGCTTACGTTAAGTCTGCAGTGAAGTTACTGCGAAAATCACTACACTCCAGTGTCTGCTCGGGTACACTGAGTCAATAAATTTAACCTCAACATTTTTCGGATTATGGGAGGAAATTGGAACAGCCAGAAGAAATCCATGCAGACACAGGGAGAATGTACAGATTCCACACAGATGGTGACCCAAGCCAGGAATCGAACCCAGGTCCCTGGGAGGAAATCTGTGGGACAGTAATGTCAACCACTGGGCCACCTTGCCACCCCAACTTGAATTTAATTTAAAAAATCTGTAATTAAGAATCGAAGGATGACCATGAAACCATTGTTGACTGTTGGAAAAAAACCCATCTGGGTCACTAATATCCTTTAGGGAAGGAAATCTGCTTTCCTTACCTGGTCTGGACCACACGTGACTCCAGAGTCACAGTAAGAGGACTGGAGCACAAACATAAGCAAATCTTGATAGAATTGTACAGGTTTGGTGAGGACACACCTCAAGTACTATATGCAATGTTAGTTTGACCCACAAAGTCTAAAATTTCAAACTGAAACTTCACATTTGGGAAGGGAGCAGTGAAGCGATAAAGCTGGAATATGTCAGATACTATGCTTGCATCTTTGGCAAGTTAATGTTGTCATCACTGATTTACAGAGGATGAAGAGAGATGAAGTTGAAGCGAGGTCACATGTATTGGGATACAGTGAAAAGTAAACTTTTTTGCACCTGTACAAACAAATACACTGTTCGTAAAGTACATAGAGGAGAAGGAAAGGAGAGGGTGCAAATATAGTGTTACAGTCATAGCTAGAGTGCAGAGAAAGATCAGCTTAATATTTGATTTATTTATTGTCATATGTATTAGTATACAGCGAAAAGAATTGTTTCTTGCACACTACACAGATAAAGCATACGATTACATAGAAAAAGAAAGGAGAGGTCGCAGAACATAATGTTACAGTCATAGCTAGGGTGTAGAGAAAGCTAACTTAATACTTAAAAAGCAATCTAAAAGTCTATAAAATAATGAGGGCATGGATATAGCAGCTTTATAGAAACTTAGGCCATTCATGAAATATAGTGTTCAACTCTGGTCAATATTACCAGAAAGATGTGGAGGTTTTGGAGAGGGTTCAGAAAAGATTTACCAGGATGTTGCCTGGTACGGAGGGCATTAGCTGTAAGGAGAGATTGGAAAAATTTGGTTTGTTCTCGTTGGGACGATGGAGTTGAGGGGAGACCTGAAAGAAATCTACAAGATTATGAGGGGTATGGACAGAGTGGATAGTCAAAAGCTTTTACCCAGGGTGGAAGAGACAATACGGGGCATAGGTCTGAGATGAGACGGGCAAGTTTTAAAGGAATGTACGAGGCAAGTTTTTTACACAGAGGGTGGTAGGTGCCTGGAACTCATTGGGCTTCACTACCAAGGCCAAGATTTATCATCTATCCCCAATTGCCGTTCAGCTGAGTGGCTTGCTGGGCTATTTCAGAGTCAACCACATTGATGTGGCTCTGGAGTCATATACAGGTCAGAGTGGATAAGGACAACAGATTTCCTTTCCTAAAGGATATTATTGAACCAGATGGGTCCCTACAACAATGGCTGATAATCTCATGGTCACTATTAAAGCGTTTAGATCTCAATTCTGGATTTTATTCGTTGGATTTGGAGGTCTTTGATATGTGGTAGCACCAACTGTACCTGGACCAAAAGATCCTTGTTTGAATCTAACCCGAGGATTTGTTGGTCACAGGTGGAGTGTTTGTTACGCGGTTCAATGGTCTGATATCAGCGTGGATTCCTTCCACCATGATTCCCCAAAGGTAAAACAGTCCAGGCCACAGCGTTATTGCCAGAGAGAAAACCATCTGACTTTCCTTCCAGATTTTACCACGCTCTGCCAAAAAGAATCACAGATGCGTGTTTCATGCCGTATTGCAGGGGGCGGAGCCTAAACATGCTGGCAAAACTCAGCTGCCATCTTCAAACTGATCACAACCAATGTGTTTTTATATCAAAACATATTTATGACACTGAGAGGAATCTGTCGAGCAAAGAGTTTGAGAGTTGCAGTGTCAGCGTGCCAGGCAGGCACTGCTAGAGTCCCAGGTGGGCACCATCAGGTGGACTCTGCCAGATGGGCACTCCTCAGTCATGACCCCCCACCACTTTGGGGGTTTCTATGTCCTCTGAGCCCCCTGGCATGGCCATTAGGCCTGGTCTCCTTAATGGAGCCCAGTAGCGATTCTCCTTGGATCCAAGAGATAGACAATTCCAGGAGTTGGGAGAATCCAGTCTCAAACAGGCTAAGTGTATTTAAATATGCAAATCCGTCTCACACTCTTTTTTGGGTGCGATCAGGCCTGTGTCAGTAGAAAGGGATTGGGATGATTGCAAACCATTTGGCATTAGGCGTAAACCCATCTTTACTCCCGTGTGCAATTTTCTAGGACTGGTGCGATTTGTGGCAGGCTAGAGAATTGTCCCCAGCTCGCTTTCTTATATTCAGAGGGGAGACAGCTTAATGACTTATACCTAACAACCTCTCACTTCTAATCAGTCTAATAATCCCTTTCACAGTATGAGAAAACTACAAAAAAAAACTCTTCCTCATCAAGAGAGATGAATCGTGCGCAACTGCTCTGCACACCATCGGTCATTCTCCAGAGATGTTGAAAAGAATCATACCTCATGTGTGACAACAGCACAGCGCACATCTGGATGGCTTTGTAAGGTTATGTGTACAAAATTCATCAGAATCTCTGCAAAGTGCTCCTGACTTCTGAAAAGCTTTGGTTTCAGAGCAGCATCTGTTTTTCCTATCATTTAAAATGTGCACCATGAAAATTTAAATACCAGCGTGGCCTACTTAATATTTAAATATACCGTGCCTACATAAAGAAGATGGAAAAGAGAACGCTGAAACTTCTGGGAGTGCTATTTCTTCCAGATGGTAAAGAATGGCTGGAAATGAGAATTTAGCTAGTGCACTTTGTATATAATTTGGAGCACTATTGATAGTGATTGAATCGAACAGTTTTCAAACTAGAATTATAGAATTCCTATAGTGCAGAAGGAACCCATTTTGTCCATCGAACCTGCACCAACAATCTCATCCAGTCCACTGTAACCCACATATTAATCACCCTGACAGCAAGAAGCAATTTAGCATGGCCAACCCTCCCTCTTTGGACTGTGGAGGAAACCAGAGCACCCAGAGGAAAGCCACGCAGACACAGGGAGAACGTGCAAACTCCACACAGTCACCCAAGGCCAGAATCGAACCTAGGCCTCTGGAGGGGTGAGGCAGCAGTGCTAACCACTATGTCACTGTGCTGCCTTTACACATCTACTTGTGAATCTTCTACAAATATTAGTAGATTCCCATAATAGGGCTTGGCAAAGTTAGCAGAAATCGATTAGCCTTTTGATTTACTTGAGTCCCAGAGAAATTATTACCTTTACATCTCTTCTTTATTAATCCCTAGGCCATCAAGTGTGCCAACATTCTCTTGTTTCACCATATCTTGGGCAGTATCTTCTTCCTCATAAAGACAGATGCAAATTACTGAGTTAATACCTGAGTACGAGCTTTGCCTTCTTGATTTGATTTGATTTGTTATTGTCACATGTATTAGCATACAGTGAAAAGTATTGTTTCTTGGGCGCTATACAGACAAAGTATACTGTCCATAGAGAAGGAAAAGAGAGGATGCAGAATGTAGTGTTACAGTCATAGCTACAGTGTAGAGAAAGATCAACTTCATGCAGGGTAAGTCTATTCAAAAGTCTGACAGCAGTAGGGAAGAAGATGTTCTCGAGTCCGTTGGTACGCAATCTCAGATTTTTGTATCTTTTTCCCAACAGAAGAAGGTGGAAGAGAGAATGTCCAGGCTGCATGGGGTTCTTAATTATGCTGGCTGTTTTCTCAAGGCAACGGGAAGTGTAGATAGAATCAATGGAAGAGAGACTGGTTTGTGTGATGGACTGGGTTTAATTCATGACCCTTTGTAGTTCCTTGCAGTCTTGGACAGAGCAGGAGCCATACCCAGCTGTTATGCAAACAGAAAGAATGTTTTCTATGGTGTATCTGTAGAAATACAGAAGGAGGTCATTCGGTCTATCCAGCCTGCATCAACAACAATCCAACTCGGGGTCTATCCCCTTAACCCCACATATCTATCCCACTAGTCCCCCATACATTAGGGTCAATTTAGAATGGCCAATCAACCTGACCTGCAAACCTTTAGCCTGTGGGAAGAAACTGAAGCACTCGAAGAAAACCCACGCAGACATGGAGAGAATGTACAGAATCTACACAGACAGTCACCCAAGGCTGAAATTGAACCCGGGTCCTTGGCGCTGTTTGCCAGCAGTGTTAACCACTGTGTCCCTGTGCTGTCGCAAGTTATCATGTTGCTTGGTGTGCATCTGCCTCTTTGACAATATAGTGGCACAGTGATCAGGGACCCAGGTTCGATTTCAGCCTTGGGTCACTGTCCATGCAAAGTTTGCATGTTCTCCCTGTGTCTGTGTGGGTTTCCTCTGGACTCTCTGGTTTCCTCCCACAGACCAAAGATGTGTAGGTCAGGTTGATTGGCCTCGTTAAATTGCCCCTAGTGTCAGGGTGATTAGCAGAGTAAATGTGCAGGATTATGGGTATAGGGCCTGAATGGGATTGTGGTCAGTACAGACTCCATGGGCCAAATGGCCTTCTTCTGCACTGTTGGGATTCTATGATTATGAGTATTACACCAATAATCACTGCAGCAGGTGACTAACCAAACCATTCCAAAACCAGAACCACTGCTTAGAGAAAACTGTGTGAAACACGATTGGTGCATTCAATTCGGAAGTATATCTCGTTAAAATTTTAATGATTGAGGATGGGATTAAATACACACAGGAGTGCAGTGCAAAATCCAAAGGCATCATTACATTCATGCAACATTAAAATGTAAGCAACGGGAAATATACTATGACAAAATACGGTGGATGCTGGAACCTGAAACAACACAGGGAATGTTGGAGGAGGAATGTGTGGAAAGATACAAGTTTTTCTTTTCTAAAGGGTCTATTCAATTAGCTTTTAAATTTTAGAGAATCATTGAACCCCCGCAGAAAGAGGCCATTTGGCCCATCAAGCTTGCACTGTCAACAATCCCATCTCACCCTATCCCCGTATTTCTCCTGCTAATCTCCCCGGCATGGAGATGTCGATGTTAGACTGGGGTAAACATAGTAAGAAATCTCACAACACCAGGTTAAAGTCCAACACGTTTTTTTTGGTAGCAAAAGCTTTTGCTACCAAATAAACCAGTTGGACTTTAACCTGGTGTTGCGAGATTTTTTATGCTAATCCCCTGATACCAGGGGGCAGTTGAGCATGACCAATCAACTTAACCCGCATGTCTTTAGTCTAATTTTTAAACTTCATACAGTGATTCAATTTGTCATCGAGGTCCATAAGATCATCAGGGCAGAATTAGACCATTCAGCCCATCGAGCCTTCTTTGCTGATAGTTTCTCAATCTCATTCTCCCACTTTTTTCCCCTGTATCCTTCGATCCCGTTACCAATCAAGAGCATATCCATCTCTGTCTTAATACACTCAATGGCCTGGCCTCCACACCCTTCTGTGGCAATGAGTTCCATGGATTCACCACCCATTGGCAAGTCATGTTGCAGCTTTATAGAACCTTAGTTAGGCTGCACTTGGAATTTGGTGTTCAATTCTGGTCGCCACACTACCAGAAGGATGTGGAGGCTTTGGAAAGGGTACAGATAAGATTTACTAGGATGTTGCCAGGTATGGAGGGTATTAGCTTTGAGAAAAGGTTGGAGAAACTTGATTGATTCTCACTGGAATAATGGAAGTTGGGAGGTGACCTGTTAGAAGTCTACAGGATTCCGAGGGGCATGGGCAGAGTGGATTTTTCCCAGGATGGAAGGGTCAATTACTAATAGCTTAAGGGGCGAGGAGCAAGATTTAAAGAAGATGTATGAGGCAAGTTTTATTACACAGAGGGTGGGAGGCACCTGGAACTTGCTGCCGAAAGAGGTAGTGGAAGCAGATACGATAGTGACTTTATGGGGGTATTCTGTAAACTTCAATGAGATCCCCCCCTCATCCTTCTAAATGCCATTGAGGACAGACCCAGAGACCTCAAGCACTCCTCATACATTAAGCTTTTCATCGCCAAGCTCATTCTCATGAGCCTCCTATAGATCCATTCCAAGGCCAGCACAACCTTCCTTAGATACAGGGACCAAAATTGCTCACGATATTCTAAATGTGGTCTGACCAGAGCCTTATAAACCGTCAGCAGGTTTACAGCACTGTAAAGGCCCTTCGGCCCAGCACATCAGCACTAGTCAAAAACAACCAGCTAACCATTCTAATCATTGTTCTCCAACTAATTGTTGGATCTCTTTATAGGTCTTTGCTATCAGGTTGTTTGACAACTCTGCTGTACTTGATGTGAAAGAAGTTACACATGAAATTCCTTCTGCATCCTAATTTAATAATGAGCCTCTCATACTTCAACCTGTAAACAAGGCGTCTAAACTAAGTCTACTGATTTTCAGCAAATTCAAAAATTCTACTTAGACTGAAAAGTCTGAGTAAGTTCTGAATGTCATTAGCATCACAGTGTTCTGTCATCTTTTAACACTCAATGTTTAGACATCAGTGTCAATAGGCTTATCAGATGGTTGACCAGGAAATTGGAAGTAGAGGCAGCATGTGTGCAGTGAAAATTTCTTGGAATCTTAGAATCCCTGCAGTGGAGAGGAAGCCATTCGGCCCATTGAGCCTCTACTGACTCTCAGACAGAGTATTTTACCCAGGTCCTCTCCCTTGCCATATACCAACCCCTACACATTTTCCATGGCCACCCTCAATCCACCTAATCTACACATCTTTGGACATTAAGGGACAATTTAGCATGAACAATCTACCTAATCCATATATCTTTGGATACTAAGGGGCAATTTAGCATGGCCAATTCATCTACCTACACATCTTTGGACACTAAGGGATAATTTAGCATGGCCAATTCATCTAACTTGCGCATCCTTGGACACTAAGGAGCAACTTAGCATGGCCAATCCATCTAACCCACATACCTTTAGACACTAAGGGACAATTTAGCATGGCCAATCCATCTAACCCACACATCTTTCGACACTAAGGGACATTTTAGCATGGCCAATGCACCAAAGCTGCACATCTTTGCATATTAAGGGACAATTTAGCATGGACAATCTACCTAATCTATGTATCTTTGGATATTAAGGGACAATTTAGCACGGCCAATTCATCTAACCTACACATCTTTGGATACTAAGGGATAATTTAGCATGGCCAATTCATCTAACTTGCACATCCTTGGACACTAAGGAACAATTTAGCATGGCCAATCCATCTAACCCACACATCTTTAGACACCAAGGGACAACTTAGCATGGCCAATCCACCAAAGCTGCACATCTTTGGACATTAAGGGATAATTTAGCATGGACAATCTGCCTAATCTATACATCTTTGGATATTAAGGGGCAATTTAGCATGGCCAATTCATTTAACTTACACATCTTTGGAAGCTAAGGAGCAATTTAGCATGGCCAATCCAGCTAACCTGCACATCCTTTCCTTTATATCATGAATGAAAGTTGAAGATTTTGTAGTATTAAGTAAATTAAGAACAGCCTATAATGTGACTCAGAAGGTGGCCTTTTCTTATTAATAATAATAGTAAATCTTCATACGAACCTCATCCACCAAATCTGCAGCATAACAGATGTTAAGTAATAATCCTCAGTGTTTACTGCAGTGTAGACTGCAAGAGCTGTTGTTTTCTAATGTTTTCAGAATGGTTTTGGCAATATGAATAAATAGTAAATTTAAGAGAATGAATCAACAGTGTGCAATATTTATGATCCAGTTACACATATAAATAATCACTAAAAAAGGAAGATTTACAGTGGGTGCTAAGTATGCCACACATTGCAAAACTCTTTCCATAGCCATTTATTCTATTTGCATTTTCTCCCTATCTGTAAAGATGGTGCAAACGTTGACAACACACTATGGGGCTGCATCTCCATTGAGATCCTCTCCAAAACCTTACATTTTTCCACTCAGAGACTGGGGGGGAAATAAAGTGGGTGGTACAGTGGCACAGCAGTTAACACTGTTGTCTCACAGTGCCAGTGACTCAGGTTTGATTCCCAGCTTGGGTCACTATGTGTAGGGAGTCTGCATGTTTTCTCCGTGTCTGCGTGGATTTCCTCTGTGTGCTCCGCTTTCCTCCCACAATCCAAAAGACGTACTGGTTAGATGCATTGGCCATGCTAAATTCTCCGTCAATGTAATCGATCAGGCACCAGAGAGCGGAGATGAAGGGAATTTCACAATAACTTCATTGCAGTGTTAATGTATGCCTACTTGTAACATCACAGAATGGTAATCCCAGGCAGGGATTTGTGTGTGTACACCATGGTAGTGGTTTTACTTTGCATTCTGTGATAAATTGTATTCATTTCCAGCTGGACTTCCTGAGTCGTTACACTATCTGTCCTAGTCTAAAATGTTTTCAATGATTGAGCATCTGAGGAATTTCCAAAAATTCATGACCCTTTCAATGAAGTAATGTCTCCTCATCACAGTCCTAAGTATCAACACCTTACCTGAGATTATGCCCCCATATTTTAGCTTTCCTGGCCTGTGGGAATATTGGGTGGGGTTTTCCAGCCCTGCCCACCATCGGGATCGGCCAGTCCTGCCGGAAACTAATAGACTTTGGTCTAGACCTCCAAACCACCTGTGGCACACCTACCATGACAGTACCAGAAAATCTTGGCCAATCTCTCAGTGCCCATCCTACCAAGCCTTTTTAGAAGTCCACAGGTTTCAGTGAGATGACCTCTCATCCTCCTGAAGAGACTATTTACTCAGCCTCTCATCAAGTCCCTCACTCCATGGGTCAATTTAGTGAATTTTTGCTGCACTCCTCCAATGCAAGAATATTCTTTCTTCACTGTAGAGACTAAAACTGTTCCAAGTATTGTCATGTTGGTGGCCCATTACTAGTTTTAAAAGACTTCCAACCCTCAGATTTGCTACTTTTCAACCCCAGAATTATAACCTCATCTCTGAACCTAATACTTCAATTAACTTCCTGAATGAGCCACAGATGGGTCTGAGATTTTGATCTTCAATTTAATGTATTTTTGTTCAACATTTTGAATTGTCTCTTTAAATGTTTCTCACTGTTTATTTATCTCCAATCTATATCCCAATTAACCTTAGTCAGTTCTCTTCTCATGCCTATGTAATTGGCTTAGTTTCAGTTTAAGATTTTTGTTTGCGATTGGAATACATCACGATCAAACATAACGTGGAATTGGATCATATTATATTCACTATTGCCAAGTCGACCTTTTACTATTTCATTACTAATTAATCTTGCCTTATTACATAACACTAGATACAAGATAGCTTTACCTCTGATTGGTTCCACTATGTATTGCTTCAAGAAACTAACACACAAAACACATTCTACAAATTTGTCCCCTAGACTATTCTGGCCTATATGAAGATTAAAGCCCCTCCCCCACAATTATTATTTTATTTGTTCATGGGATATCTAATTCCTAATTCCATCCCAAAGACACAAGTGGCTCTGGTCATGTAGATCAGGCCAGGTAAGGATGGCAGATTTCCTTCCCTGAAGGACATTGGTGAATCAGATGGGTTTTTCTGACAAGCAACAATGGTTTCGTGGTCATAATTATCAGGATGTAACCGGTGACAACTTTGCATTGGTTGTAATGTGACCAATGGTAACAAGATACAAGGGTTTGCTGACTCAATGAATCATGGAACCAATTACAGAATGATGTAATAGTCAGCTGATCAACTGACTCATTATAAGTAAGAACCTATGTAGAATTGTGTAGAGCTTGGAGTTGCCCAGGGCAAGACCCCAAGTTTGGAGTAATGATGTTTCTTTATTAAACCCTTTCTTTGATTTCAATGTTGGAGTAGGTCTTGTTCTATTTTTATTATCTGCATTTGAAGAATTAGCTCTGATGAAACAATCATTAGACTTTTAATTTCATATTTTTTAAATTGAATTCAAGTTTCAGAAACTGCAGTGGCAAGATTTGAACCTGGGTCCTTGAAATATTGCCTGGGTCTCTAGATTACTAGAATCATAAACATCTATAGCATGGAAATAGCCCCTTCAACCCAACTTGTCCATGCCACCCAGTTTTTACCACTAAGCTAGTCCCAATTGACTGCATTTGGCCCATATCCCTCTATACCCATCTTATCCAAGTCACTGTCTACATGCTTTTTAAAAGACAAAATTTTGCCCACTTCTACCACTACCTCTGGCAGCTTGTTCCAGACACTCACTACCTCTGAATGAAAACATTGCCCCTTTTTATATCTCTCCCCTCTCACCTTAAACCTATACTCTCTAGTTTTAGGCTCCCCTGTCTTTGGGAAAGATGTCAAATATCTAGTTGATATATGCCCCTCATTAATTTATAGACCTCTATAAGATCACCCCTAAGCCTAGTCCAGTGACAACACTACTAATCCACCACCTGTCCTTTGTTATAGACTGAAGTAATTATTTGTTTAATGTTCTACCAGTGTAGTAGCCACCATTAGGAGGAAGGGGGTGGGGGTATCAACTACTCCCGCTAGTGTTTTCTAACTCTTGCTGTTTCTAATTTCCAGCCATACTAAGTCTGCTGACTTGAGCAGGATAGTTTGGAGAATTGATAAAATCCAAAACCCCTGTTGAGATTCTAACCACACATCAGGGAGCGGAAGGGAGGGCAGGGGGAGTGTGGGATGGGGAGAAGTGTGGAGGGATCCAAACACTACAACCTAGGTTCCTTCATTAAGATGGTCTTAGCCCAGAGACTGAGTGCTGATTGAGCATATCAAAGAAGCTTAGTAACTGTTGAATGATACTGGAATTCTACTGTTGCTATTTTAAAACACAGTTAATTGCCTTTGTTACAGGCACATTGAATATAAAGAATAAACCACAACAATGTAACTGTTGTATTGTCAAACGTTACAAGATTGTTACTGGCTGATGGTGATGAAAAAAACACGCAAAGTGCTGCCAATATCCTGTAGTGATTACAATAGAATCACAGGATCTCTACAGTGCTGAAGAAGGTCATTCGGCCCATCGAGTTTGTACCAACCACAATCCTACCCAGACCCTATCCCCATAACCCCATGCATTTACCCTAGCTGGTCCCCCTGACACTAAGGGACAATTTAGCATGGCCAATCCACCTAACCGGCACATCTTTGGAGTGTGGGAGGAAATCGGAGCACCAGGAGGAAACCCACAGAAGAACTTGCAAACTTCACACAATGACCTGAGGCCAGAATTGAACCCAGATCCATGGTGCTGTGAGGCAGCAGTGCTAACACTGTGCCACCCTTAATAATTGATTCTCCTGGGTGAATAATATTATTGTGATTTTGGGCGGGTAAAATATTTGGAGTTGCACCAGGAGCAAACGGAATATTTGCATTTCAAACCCTGATAATGCACTTGCTAGTTTATTTATTAGTATCCCAAAGAGGAACATCAGAATTATGAGCAAATTCTGCCCTTTGAGTCTGTCCCACTATTCAATCAGACCATGGCTTCCCTCTGTCTGGGCTCAAATCCACTTCCCCACCTATTCCCCATATCTTCTTATCCCTTTTTAGTTATTGGAAGTATATCCATCTCCTTCTTGAAACCATTCAACGATTCAGACTCCATCGCGCTCTGGGGCAGCGAGTTCCACAAATTCACCATCCTCTGCGAGAAGTTGTTTCTGCTCATCTCAGTTCTAAATCCACCACCTCTCAGCTTATAACTGTGACCTCTTGTTCGACATTGTCCTCCAAGAAGAAACATTTGGTTTACATTTCGTTTATCAATCTTTTTTAATAGTCCTCTCAATCCCCAGAAACACCTATAATTGTTCAAATATTTTTTTTTAAGCAACACAGCACAGGAAACAGGCCCTTCGGCCCAAGAGCCCGCGCCGCCGTCGTACTATATAGTAGCAAATACATTATCCTATTTTAATATTCCTATATAATAATATATATATTATTCCTAATATGGAAAATTTTCACCATAGGGACAATTTGTTTCCCAATCAGCCTAAGAGCGAATTTTTTGGGTTGTGGGAGGAAACCGGAGTGCCCGGAGAAAACCCACGGGGAGAACGCGCAAACTCCTGCAGACACCGGCCCAATTCCAAGTGTCTGCACAGCCACATCGATAGTCTCTGAGCTGTCATGGTGCCCTTCAGATGGGCCACATAAAGCACTCATTTACGACATGAAGTACCAGGCAACCCATGAATCAACATCCAAGAGCTGTACTCGCACCACCTGCCAAATGCATGCTCAATGTTGGTCAAGTATGGACCGAATTACCTGTGGAAAAAAAGCCGTAGTTAAACAGTCCTAATATATCCCTCTATCTGCATACTGCTCATGTGGCTGTCCAAGAGGCCCTTAAACAGCCCCAGCGTGCCTGCTCCCACCACCTTACTCGGCAGTGCATTCCACACCCCCACTACCCTTTGTGTGAAAAACTGCCCTCTAATATTTGTCCTATACATAGCCCCCCTCACCCTATGGCCATGACCTCTCGTCCTATCCATTTCTAAAGGTGGAAAAAGTTTACCTCCATTTACTCTATCTATACCCCTTATAATCTTATACACCTCTAGGAGATCCCCTCTAAGCCGACGTCTTTCAAGGGAAAACAACCCCAGTCTATCTAATCGTTCCTCATAGGACAGTCCTTCCATACCAGGCAGCATCCTGGTAAACCTCCTCTGCACTCTCTCTAAGGACTCCACATCCTTCCGATAGTACGGAGACCAGAACTGGGCGCAGTATTCCAAGTGAGGCCTAACCAAAGTTCTATACAACTGCAGCATCAAACTCCTACTCTTGTATTCTATACCCTTTTCTATGAAAGCTAAAATACTATACGCCTTCTTTATCATCTTCTCCACCTGTGAGGACACCTTGAGAGACTTGTGAACCTGCACCCCCAAGTCTCTCTGCGTCTCTATGCTCCGTATAGTTTTACCTTTTATCCTATAACTCTCTTCTACATTTTTCCGGCCACAATGCATCACCTCGCATTTATCCGGATTAAATTCCATTTGCCATCTATCTGTCCAGTCTACCAACCTGTCTATGTCCTGTTGTATTGCCTGACACTGCTCTTCTGTACCCGCCAATCCAAGCATCTTGGTGTCATCAGAAAATTTGCTGATCTCACCACCTACCCCTACTTCCAAGTCGTTTATGTAGACCACAAATAGAAGAGGACCTATTACTGAGCCTTGTGGCACTCCACTAGTGACAGGCTTCCAGCCGGAAAAAGAGCCTTCCACTACTACCCTCTGTCTCCTCCTCCCGAGCCAGTTCTCGACCCACTGGTCGTATTCTGGACATGCATATCATAATTTGTGGCATTGTTGATGAGTGAAATATTTGGCATTACAGAAATCTTCCTAGTCGCCACACTGTTCGGGTACACTGAGGGAAAAATTAGCATGACCAATGCATTATAACCAGCACATCTTCCAGACTGTGTGAGGAAACCGGAGCACCCAGAGGAAACCCACGCATATATGGGCAGAAGGTGCAGACTCCACACAGACAGTCACCCTAGCCTGGAATGCTATTATGACTCATTGCCATTAATACTTGCTTCCAAAAAAACAAATACTTTGGCGACAGCAAATTGGTGACAGTAGTGTGTTGCTTTGCAAAATTGTTTCATCATCATAAATTATTAATAGCTTTATATTAAGGGAATACATAATTATTGCAGTGTGGTTACAGTACATTAGACAGAATGATAATGATTTGTGAGAGCAAATGTATTCTCGTAGATTAGAATCTAAATGTTGAGTTTGGTCTCACCTTAATGCCAAATACTTCACTCATCAAAAAATAACACAAATTATGATGTGCATGTCCAGAATATTTGAACAATTAAAAGGTGTTTACTGGGGATTGAGAGGACTATTAAAAGAGGTTGATAAAGTAAATGCAGATCAAATGTCTTCTCTTGTGGGGTAATATCGAACACGAGGTCACAGGTACAGGTTGAGAGGCAGTATATTTAAAATAAGATGGGGAGGAACTACTTCTCGCAGAAGGTGGTGAATTTGTGGAACTCGCTGCCCCATCGCACAGTGAATTGTTGAATGATTTCAAGAAGGTGGTAGATATATTTCTAATAAAAAAATGGATAAGGGGTTATGGGGAACAAGTGGATTTGAGATCAGGGAGCGATCAGTCATGATCTAACTGAAAGGCAGAGCAGGTCGAATGGCTGAATTTGTCTACTTCTCCTCCTAATTCCCATGTTCTACTTCCTATAGTTGGATATTCTGATCTAAATACTACAAATTGTGCATTAAATAAAATCATATAATTATTGATCAATGATAGAGAATCACAAAGATCAATAGGAGGATTCACTGTTATTTCTATGCCTAGTTTTAGGGTTTAACAGGAAGATTTGCTCCTATTTAATACTTTCATGAAAGCATTAAATGTATCAATGCCATTTGTATAACAAATAAAGAGTATTTATAATAGATTGATACTGACGATAGACAATAAACGTTGCTTTCTTTGTTTAATTAATGTATTGAAATCCTGACTATATTGGTGGAATCTTGTTGAGATGTCTGAGGTTTTGCCTGTCAAATGGAGCAGGACCCATTCTGCCTCCTTTTGAGAAGCTCATTAATCCAATAGCCAATCGGGTTATGGTTAGGGCCTACTCCTGGTGTTGAGACCCTGGGGGGCAAAAGTCTCTCCAACCGAGAATTGGTGACCAATTGGAAGTTGGAAGCTACAACCCAAAACAGGAAGTGTTGGAAAATCTCAGTGGGTCTGACAGCATCTGAGGAGAGAGAATAAAGCCAATAGTTCGAGTCTGGATGACTTTCTGTAGAGAGGGAATGCAGTTTCAAGCAAATGCACTCTTGTCAACCAGATATGAAGCATTGGCTCTATTCTCTCTCCACAGATGCTGTCAGACCCGCTGCAATTTTCCAGCACTTTCTGTTTTTGTTTCAGATTCCAGCATCCACAGGATTTTGCTGAAGTGGCTGGCGGTTTTTTATTTGCTCAGTAGCATCACTGGGTGGGATGTGGCTGCTGCCAGAAAGAAAGGCACCGGATTATAGAGTGTGGCCTGGCCACAGGGAGGTGGGGAGAAGGGGCAGTATGAGTGGGTAAGGGTCATAGGGAGAGGGTATGCGGGGAGGTTGGCAGCAAGGGCAGGGGTATGGCTCTCAACAGGTCTTCTCCCCACACCCCGCCAACTTCCAGATGTCCAGGTAATGAAAGCCTTTTATTGAGGGCTCAATAAAAGTGAGACCCACTCACTAGCCTGTTGGCTGCACTGTTTTCCTTGCAGTGTATGCTACATGGCAACAGGCTCACCCACGTTAAGACTAGTGGAGGTGGGACAAGTCCCTCAAACAGCCATTAACTGACCACTTCAGGACCCTGAATAAGGGCGTGGCAGAACGGTTGAACATTCTAATCCTCTTTTAAGGTCAAACCAAATAAACAAAACTCAAGTTAAATTAGGACAAAGTAAAAGGGGCAGCACCCCAAAGGGAGGGGAACAGCCTGAACAAAACCAAAAAGTGCAAAGACACATCAAATTAAAATGTGATTATTCGGGTCAGTAGTGCACCCCATTCCCTGCGGTGCCCAACAAGCACAAAAGGTGGTTGGACATCCTGATTAGATGTTTTAAGTTTCCTTTTTTTTGTTTCGGGAGGTTTCTCCACCCGCCCACCTGCCATTTAGGGAGGCGCCCCTATTACTTTGTCCCTCAGTTTATTTAATTTGCCAGAAGGAATGGCGGGAAGATTGACCATAATGTTTAAGTGTATTTATTAGTGTCAGAAATAGACTTATATTAACACTGCAATGGAAAGTCTCTAGTCGCCACACCTGTTTGGGTACACTGAGGGAGAATTTAGCATGGCCAATGCACACCTTTGGGAGGAAACCAGAGTACCCAGAGGAAACCCGCACTGATAAGGGGCAGATTCTGCACAGACAGTGACGCGAGCCGGGAATCGAATCCGAATCCCTGCCGCTGTGAGGCAGCAGTGCCAAGCACCGTGCCACTGCCCTGTTCATACATAGATTTGAGTCCATGTGGATATTCAGGGCAGGACACTGCAGCACAAGATCAAGTTCTCCCTCCAATATATTATCAGAATCAATTGGCACCATTTGCTGCATGCTAATGCACGGGGAATAGATTTCAATATATTTCATACTGTAGCAACAATTCTCAAAATGTTATGTGCAACGGTACAGCTGTTCCTTTCGGTTTCTCTGCTGGTTACTGAGGGTGGCACAATCTAGCAAAGGGGGAGATCTGAGTGTAAATTCTCAGGGGTTGTGCTACATGTGATTCCTTGCTTGTCAGAGGGGGGGAAGACATGCGCACATAGGCAGTGTGTGCCTGGGAGATGGGTTGAGCTTTGAGCAGAACTGTGCTCTCTCTCTCTCCGTTCACTCAGACTGCTGTTCTGTACATACAGTCTCTCTCCAACCTCCTCAACAGTGCCTGCCTCTCCCTCCCCGTTACATGGAGGGTCCCGAGAGCTAATCGGTGGATCCTTTCTCTCTCTCTCTCTCACACATACAGACAGCAACACACACACACACACATATATATATATATATACACAGAGACCCCCTTGGAGTTCCTGCTTCCGCCGAACACTAGCTTGACGCGGACAAATAGCAGTGGGAATCCACCGACTAATAATGTGCACATTCATTTGAGCTACACGTCCTCCAAGCCAAACGGTGGGGAAAAGGAAGCAAGCAAAGAAGGAGGAAAACAGCGGACTGGAGCTTCTGTGGCAGGTCTGTGCTAGTTTGCATGTTGTGTGACTCGGTGCTGTGTTCCGTCGGCAGCACTGTCGGTCTCTCTGTCTGTCTTAAAGCCCATCTTGAAGCCTCCATACCCCGGCCTGTTGTTAGCTGCTGCTCCCTGGAAATAGCGGTCAGCTCTTGTACTCGAATAATCCAACGTTACCGTTAACTCCGGGGCCCTGCTATTCTGATTCTTGCAATAATCTGCTCTGCGTGTGTGTGGGGAAGGGAAATAGAGAGAAAAAAGCGGAATCTATTGCAATGGGACTTAACTCTAAGCTGGCCTCTTAAGGATTTACTGTTGGAAGGAAGGCCCCTCTTTTTATATATTTCTCTTTTTTTTGCTGACTTCTCTCTTACCCACACACACATTTCAATGTGTCAGATTGCAGACAGCAAGGGTGCTCCCCTTCCCCAGCCCTCCAATCTCTTTCTAATAAGAAAGCAATCGACTTTTTTTTTTAAAAAAGAGGGAGATTTATTTGAGTGAAATACTCAAATATTAATGAAATGCTCCACCCTCTCTCCAAATAAAGTGGGGGGGGGGAGGGAAAATTTTGAATAGTTTTTTTTTGTGGTTGCAATTAACATGAAGGATTGTGTCAAGCCCACTGCTAAGTTTGCGGTGGGTGTATTTTGGTTGAAGAGGTTGGGAGGCGAATTGAGATGCAAATTTGGGCGATTGCTTTGCGAGAGAACATTCGCCTGGAGAGCGAAGGGTCTGGTAGGGATTTCTGCTCACAGTTATTCAGCAACCAGGAGTTTTATTGTGTGTCGATTTCCAAACTGAAATTGGCAGCACTTTCTGTGTGAAATTCCAAGTTGTAATTGACAACACGTCTCTTTTTCTTCTCGAGAAAACATGTGTTGCGTTTTGGGTGCAATAGAAGAACAGTGCTTAAGGAAATTGTCATTTAATTCGTGGGAGTAGCGCACTCCGCTCGTGACCCAGATATACAAGTAAATAATGCAATTTAGTTGTCAAATACTGAGACCAGACAGGGGGGTAATTGTTAGCCCAGGAGTTGAACGGGAGAGATAAAGGGATGGTTTGTACTCGCTGCCCCCTGTGACCAACCAGTAGTCATTGGCACGAAAACTGCGACTGGTTTGTGTGGTGTCTTTTGCAATGGAGTTTCAGTTTTGAGTGGGGTGTGTTGGGAGACTTGGTCAGGATTGGGTTAAAGGATGCAGACAAAGGGGTGTCCTATATGGGATGGACATTACTGAGCGTGACTTGAGAATTGCTCAACTGGGTGGGCGCACTGGTTAGCAATTGCTGCCTCCCAGTGCCAGGGACCCAGATTCCATTCCCAGCATTGGGTCACTGTCTGTGTGGAGTTTGCACATTCTCCCCACATCTGCGTGGGTTTCCTCTGGGTGCTCCGGTTTTCTCCACAGTCCCAAAGACGTGCTGATAAAGTGCGTCGGCCGTGCTGAATTCTCCCTCAGTGTACCCGAACAGGCACCGGAGTATGGTGACTTGGGGATTCTCATACGAACTTCATTACAGTGTTAATGTAAGCGTACACATAACATTAAATACATTTTTTAAATAAAAAGTGACCACGTTTTGAAGCCAATGTAAGGAATTGGATAAACCGATCAGTTCAATTTAAGCTAGAATTGGACGTGAACTGGCAGTTTCAGAATGAGTAACTGCTACAGGGTTGTTCTCCAATCCAGCGTTCAGTGGTGTTTCTTAGAAATACAGCACCTAATACTCAGAATGCTTCTCACTGAAGGGTGTGTGTGTGTGTGTGTGTGTGCGCGTGGTGGGGTGGGCGTGTGTGTGTGGGGGCGTGCATGTGGTTGGGGTGGGGAGGCATGCGTGTGGCGTTGGTGTGTGGCCATGGTGGGGGGGTGCGTGCGCATGTGTGTGTGCGGTGCATGGTCAGGGTGGGGGGTGTGCACATGTGTGTGTGATGGGGGTGGGAGGGCGCGCGTGCACGTGTGTGGTGAGAGGGATTTGGGCGGGTGCACCTGTATGTGTGGGGGGTGCACCTGTGTATGTGAGGTTGGGATGGGGGGGCACACCTGTGTATGAGAGGTTGGGATGGGGAGGGACACGTATGTGTGTGTGTGTGAATGTGTGCGCATGCATGTAACTGTTCTCTTGGTGTGGTAACTTTGCAAAGACTGAGTGAGCTGTCAAGAGTATTACTGAAGAAACAGTGTAGTATGGGAAAGAAGTATTGGATGAAATACTCCATGCATAATACCCTTCTGACCCATACTTTGAATCTCAAACAGGAAAGCAAAGAAATTAAATGGCTGGAAGAGCATATTCACAGGAGGCCATTTGGCCCATCGAGTCTGCACTGATAACAATCCCATCCCAGCCCTATCCCTGTAACCCCACCTATTTACCCTGCTAACCCCCCTGACACTAAAGGGCAGTTTAACATGGCCAATCCACCTAACCCATATATCTTTGGACTGTGGGAGGAAACCCATGCAGGCGTGGGGAGAATGTACAAACTCCACACAGACAGTGACGAGCCGGGAATCGAACCTGGGTCCTAGCACTGTGAGGCAACAGCGCTAACCACCGTGCTGCAGTTTTTGGAGCAAATTGATTGATTCAACAACAGGCAGTGTGGCCATTTTCAGCCTGTGTCTGTGCTGGCTTTTTGTCTATCCAGTTATGACTGTCTCCCCCACAGGGGGCCTGCAGTTTTTTATTAAAGTATTTACCAAGTTCTCAGTTGAAAATTACTATTGGTTTTGTTTTCACTGCCCTTTCAGGCACTGCACTACATTGCAGATGATGGATGATGATAGCAGCTTTATGATTGGGAAAGTGAAATAAAGACATTAGGGACATTGAATGGGATTGGGGGGAGTGGGGTTGAGTGGCCCCTTATTTTAGTACTAACTACTATCTCAGAATTCTAGCATGTCCACGTAACTATTCCTGTACTGTGAAGGTGACACTTTACCCCAAGACCACTCCGTAAGCCCCAGATATGAACCATCAGATTGTTGTTTGTGAGTTTGATTTTAAGGAGGAAATCATATCAGGTACAGTCCATGTTTTGTCTGATCTTTTGCAGTATAGGTCATAAATGGACACAATGCTTCCATTTAAGAATGATGTGGAGATGCTGGCATTGGACTGGGGTGGGCACAGTAAGAAGTCTCTCAACAGCAGGTTAAAGTCCAACAAGTTTATTTGGTAACAGGAGCTTTTGGAGCGCTGCTCTTTGACTCAGCTGATGATGGAATAGTGCTCCGAAAGCTCGCGCTACCAAATAAACCTGTTGGACTTTAACCTGGTGTTGTGAGACTTCTTACTCCATTTAAGCAAATCAGTGTCTTGGTTGATCTGAAGGATGGATGTGAACGGGCTTCAGGCTGGGAGACTGTTTAATGTCAATACATTTTTTAAAAAAACTTAAATATTGTTTTAGAATTACTGAAGAGTTTAACACTATGGTTATAACTGATTTAAAGTTGATTTTTTTTGTTTTAAAACTTACATTCTGCTTTGGAAATACTGGGCAGTTTAAAGCTATGGCTTTATTCAGAGAGAACTAATGTCTTTTTTTTAACTGATGTGTGTTTAGTTTATCGGTGTTGGAGAGAGCAGCGCTGTGATGGCTAATTGAGTTGGAAGGATCTTCTGCCAATGTGGGGATTGTTTGAAGGGCTTGCGGGGGGGAAATTTGGAGTCTAAAGCTTTCTGCATTGCAATTGAATATTGCATCAAATGAAAGTGGTGATTAATTTGATTCGTATGAACCACTTCTTTTCAGTGACTTGCCTCAGATATCAAGACCGTGATCTGATGTGAAATAAAGACAATCCTGCATTTTATTTATGATTGTTAGTAGTTTTTAAATAGTGTTTTCTTTTGGGGGAAAAGAACCTGTTCCGTTTGTGCATCTTTTTTCTGAGGATTGCGTTCAGCAGTTGTTATCTAAGCAGAGTTAACACCAGGACTAGCAGCCTAGGTTAGTAGCAGGCACTAGATGTCGGCAGATATAACATTAGCTGTTTGTTGATATTCGTCTGCACTTCCCCCGCCTCGACAAAGCAGCCAGCATAATTAAGGATCCCACGCACCCCGGACATTCTTCCACCACTTTCCATCAAGAAAAAGATACAAATGTCTGAGATCACGTAGCAACTGACTCCAAAGCAGCTTTTATTAATAGAATGCTGTGCTGCAGAAGGAGGCCATTTGGCCCATCGAGTCTGCACCAACCACAATCCCACCCAGGCCCCTATCTCCGTAACCCCATGCATTTACTCCACCTCGGCCCCCTAAACGCTATTTACCATGACCAATCCACGTAAATAGCACATCTTTGGACTGCGGGAAGAAATCAGAGCATCCGGAGGAAACCCATAGACACGGAGAATGTGCAAACTTCACACAGACAGTGACCCAAGTCAGGAGTGGAACCCAGTAAGAAGCAGCTTCTTCCCTGCTGTCATCAGACTCTTGAATGGACCTACCTACGTTAAGCTGATCTTTCTCTATATTTTGGCTATGACTGTAACATTATATCCTGCACCCTGTTTTTCCTTCTCATCTATGTTGGTGGCTCAGTGGCCGAGAGGTTAGCACTGCTGCCTCACCGTGTTATGGTCCCAGGTTCAATTCCTGCCTCAGGTCACTGCCTGGTTGTAACCAGAGAGAACATGCTTTTATTTAGTTGGTGCTGCGGAGAGCAGCACTGTGATGGCTGAGTCACACAGATCTTCTGCCAATGTGGGGATTGTCTGGTGAACTTGTGGGGGGTTTGCACATTCTCCCTGTGTCTGTCTGATCTTCCTCCGAGTTCTTCCCACAGTCCAAATGTGTGGGTTAGGTTGACTAGCTGTGCTAAAATGACCCTTAGGAGAACGGGGAGGGTAAGTACGTGATAATGGGGATAAGGGCCTCATGGGATTGTCGTTGGTGCAGGCTCAATGAGCCATATGGCTCCTTTCTGCACTGTGGGGATCCTACATACTCTATGAACAGTCTGTATTGTGCTGGAGACAATTCTTTTCACTATATGTCAATTCATGTGACAATAATGAATCAAATCAAATACCTGCAGGAAGAAGGACAGGCTTTAGAACTTTCAGTTAAATTAGGAGCAAAATACTGTGAATGTTTGAATCGGAAGCAGAAACAGAAAATGCTGGAAAAGCTCAGCAGGTCTGACAGCATCTGTGGGGAGAGAATAGAGCTGTTTCGAATCTGGATGCCCCTTCGTCAAAGCAATATTCTGTTCTTGTTTCCTATTAGCGAGTTATCCAGCTGCAAGTGTCAGATTCCTATGTGTTTATACATTATTTGTATTTAAAAGTATGCAGTTTATGACAGACTCTGCTGGGGCGAATTCTTTTGCGAGTCTACACTTTTCAATTCCATTAAATAAATGCGGTGAGGGTATGGGTTCATTAGCCAAGTGCTTACCTTATACCATCATCTGCCCCAAGACTTTTCTATGTGCGTGACGTTTTTAATGTTCAAAAATGTTGGTAGTGGATTAGGCTTATACAGAACCTCACAACTAAGGGCACAATGTCAGGCTGAAGGGACGGTCCTTTTAAAACAGAGAGAAGGAGGAATTTCTTCAATCGGAAATCTGTGGAACTCTTTGCCACAGAACGCTGTGGTGCCAAGTCATTGAGTGTTTTTAAGCAGAGATAGATAGGCCCTTGATTAATAAGGGGATCAGGGGATATGGGGAAAAGGTAGGAGAATGGGGATGAGAAAAATATCAGCCGTGATTGAATGGTAGAGCAGACTCGATGGGCTGAGTGGCCTAATTCTGCTCCTATGTGTTATGGTCTTTAAAACCTGTAACTTTCAATCAGTTCCAGTTTTTAAAAGGCCCGGAAAGGATTTGTGCTCTGATCAATCCACCCACTAGCAACTGCGGTATGACACTTGATAGAGTTGAATGCTTATGTATTAAGTGCACACCTCGTCCAAATATGCAACTAAGTGCAGGTAAAATGAAAGAAAATTTGCTATTGATTTCCTTGCCTGCCAATCTTTTCTGATATGGATTTTCAAAGGTATTTTGGTAGTGGAGAGGGAGCAGCTTTCCACTGCAATGATATTGGTGATGTTGTATTGATTTGGCCCTGTTTCAGAGGTGGCTGCAGATCTGTGGCTGAAATGAGGGCAAAGTGAAAACCATTTGGAGTCACGCAGGGCCTTTTGAAACACAATTTGCCTGAGATTCACTGGGTAGTCTGTTAACCCAGTGGTGATGGAGGCAGTTGAGAAACCAGTGCTCAAGTGGGCATGGAAGCTGGATTCAAGACTTGGTGTCGCCGAGGGACAGTGTGTTAATTGAAGATGATAAAGAAGCCGAGAATAGACCTTTGGCTGGGAAGGAAAGCCATTGGGGCAGGTATTTGGATAGAGGATGGAACAGAGTGAGGGGAGTCCCACTAAATTGGAAGAGAAGCATTAACGGAGGGTAATGTGGTCACAGAATACCTACAATACTGAAGAAAGCAATTCGGCCCATTGAGTCTGTACCAACCACAGTCCTACCCAGGCCCTATTCCTGCTAATTCCCATGATACAAGAGTCAATTTAGCATGGCTAATCAACTTAACCCTTGACCTTTGATCAACTGTGCTGCACAGAGTTTGAGGAGGAAGTGGAGGGAAGAATTACTGCAGTTTGTCTAAAGTTTATTTATATTGTCACAAGTAGGCTGACATTAACACTGCAGCGAAGTTACTGTGAAAATCCCCTAGTCTCCACTCTCCGGCTCCTGTTCGGGTCAATGCACCTAACCACGCCTTTTGGACCATGGGAGGAACCCGGAGCACCCAGAAGAAACCCGCGCAAGCATGGGGAGAACGTGCAAACTCCACACTAACCGTGACCCAAGCTGGGAATCGAACCCGATTCCCTGACGCTGTGAGGCAGCGATGCTAACCACTGTTTAAAACTGAACGGGATCAGAATCAACATTCGTTATTTCAAACGCTCGTGCAGATCGCAAGTCCAAACTGTTTAATTACCATAGTTTGTTTAAAGTTTATTTATTATTGCCACAAGTAGGCTGACATTAACACTGCAATGAAGTTACTGTAAAAACCCCTTAGTCGCCACACTCCTGTGTCTGTTTGGATACACTGAAGGAGAATTTAGCATGGCCAGTGCATCTAACCAGAACATCTTTTGGACTGTGGGAGGAAACCAGAGCATACAGAGGAAACCCATGCAGACGTGGGGAGAATGTGCAAACTCCACATTAACAGTGACCAAACCGGGAATCGAACCCGATTCCCTGGCACTGAGGCAGCGATGCTAATCAGAATCAATATTCATTATTTCGAGCACTAACAAATCGCAGGTCTGATATGCTTAATGTAAGTGCTACCCAAAAATAGCTGAAGAAATTCCACTTCCTGGGGCGGGGGGAACCTTCAGTCCTGACAGTTCAGTATTATGTTTTGGAATATTTTATGAGCAATGGTTTGACATTGTGTTACAGTAAACTAGGTGAAATAGAGAGGGGCAGTGGCATAATGGTATTGTCATTGGACTAGTAATCGAGGGACCCAGCTTAAAGCTCTGGTTTCGAATCCCACCATGGCAGGCGGTGGAATTTGAATTCAAAAAAAGATATCAGGAATTAAGAACCTACTGATGACTGTGAAACCATTGTTGGGAAAACCCCATCTGTTCGCTCATGTCCTTTTAGAGAAGGAAATCTGCCAACCTTACCTAGTCTAGCCTACTTGTGAGTCCAGAGCCTCAGTAATGTGGTTGACTCTTAAATGTCCTCAAGGACGGGCAAAAAATGCTGGCCCAGGCAGCAGCACCCACATCCCATGAATGAATACAAAGGAAAATAACAGCTTCAATGTTCCAGGACAGAGAGAGAGAGTTTCAATTTTGGAGACTGAAGTGAGATAATCAATTAGTTAATTATTTCCCATTGAAAAGGAAGAACTTAACAGGAGATATTTGTTTTATTTTTCCATAATATAAAGTTGTCAATTTTTTTTGTCAAACTCATAGCAGAATGAGGAAATCTGGAGGAAAGGAGAGGGAGAATTCTAGGCTGAACTCACCCTGGTTATAATATTTTTGTACAGTAGTAATCTAAAAGCTTAATAACTAAAGACTGCACGTCATAACATAAACCAGTGGAGGGTAAAAAATACTGACTTGGAGTTTGGAATCTGACTTCCGTTGTCTGGTCTGTGTTATGTAAATTTCCAGATGGCTAAATTGTAAGTGGAACTGTTGTCAAAAAACAGCTAAGGGATATCTCTATGAATGTAATAGAAACATAACTTGCTGCACGATTGGGATGCTTCAGAATGAGAAGACACCTTTGATAGCACTGCTGCCTCACAGTGCTAGGAACCTGGGTTCGATTTCCAGCCTTGGGTCACTATCCATGTGGAGTCTGCACATTCTCTCCATGTCTGCCTGGGTTTCCTCCAGAGGAAGCAATTTGTGATGGCGCTGGGGTTGGAAGCAACCTCGACAATAATGAGTACATGTTTGTGTACGAATCTGGTGGTGCACCTTCATGATCACTTGGAGTCCGTTCATAGTCTTTGCACTCATGAGGGATCCTGCAAGCTGGCAAAAGTCCTATCTGCTTTTTTAACCCTCTGAGAAAGTGGTAGTGTCGTTACAACAGGCGGAGATGGAATCTGTCACTTGCTTTCTAACAGTGGTTAGCACTGCCGACACACAGTACCAGGGACCCAGGTTTTGGGTTTCGGGTCACTGTCTATGTGGACTTTGCACATTCTCCCCATGTCTGCATGGATTTCCTTTCATAGTCCAAAGATGTGCAGGTTAGATTGATTGCCCATGCTAAATTGCCCCTTAATGCAAGGGGGACTTATCGAGTAAATACATAGAGTTACAGGGATTGGGCCTGGATGGGATTGTTGGTGAGTGTGGGTTCGATGGGCCAAATGGCCTCCTTCACTGTAGGGCTCATGAGAAGTTGGTTGCAGTATGTGTCACTTTCTGAATATTTGATCCAGTTTATTTTATATATAACTTGACTGGAACCAAAGGCCACCTTTCATTTTAGCGAGGGGTTTCAAACTGTCCTCAGAGTGCGGGTTCTGGGCCGAGGGGAGGGAGGGGGTCATTTCGTACAATTCCTACAGCACAGAAAAGGCCATTCAGTCCATCTGCACCAACCGTAACCTCACCCAGGTTCTAACCTCTTGCGTTTACCCTAGCTAGTTCTCCTGACACTAAGGGGCAATTTAGCATGGCCATTCCACCTAACCTTCACTATCTTTGGACTGGAGGAGCAAACCCATGCAGACACGGTGAGAATGTGCAAACTCCACACACAGTGACCCACGAACCCAGGTGGGAATTGAACCCAGGTCCCTGGTGCTGTGAGGCAGCAGGTGCTAACCACTGTGCCGCCCCCTCAGGATGGCATGCAGGTTTCCACAATGAGAGATTAACTCATTCAAATTCAGGAATGTGTCAGCTGGTTCTGTAAGAGGTAACCCACCCAAAATTCCAAACCGGTCAGGTTATACTGTCAATGAGTGGGTTCGGTTGCTCTAGGGCAGATTTGGATTGTTTGTTTAATGACCGAGCGTGACTTGCCCTCGGAACCACGGTTTGGTAGAGGAGGCAATGATACAGCAGGAGGTGAACTGCAAGGATGGGGCTGGAGTGACCAGCAGCATGGAATAGTTAGCCCGTAAATGTTGGCAGCAACACTAATGCAAAATTGTTAGCAAATTGTCAAGACACGCTGGAGAAATGGGACTCAATATGGGCCAAATTAGAAATGGATTATTCTGGTAACACACACTAGCAAGTGTATTATTAACATCTATAAATAGAACAAGCTAATATTTTTAAAGTGGAGGCTCTTTCTATGGCTAACTTTCCTTCTCTCTGCTTTTGGATTCCATTGAACCTCTACAGTATAGAAGGAGGCCAGTTGATCCATTGTGAGTGCACCAACTTTAGATGGCACAGTAGTTAGCACTGCTGCTTCACAGCGCCATGGACCTTGATTTGATTCCCAGCTCGGGTCATTGTCTGTGTGGAGTTGCACATTGTCCCCATGTCTATGTGGGTTTTCTCTGGGTTCTCTACTACACTACAAAGATGTGTGAGTAAATTGATTGGCCATGCTAAATGGTTCCTTAGTGTCTGGGGATGCATAGGTTAAGGGGATTAGTGATGTAAATATGTGGGGTAACGTGGATTGGGCCTGGTGGAGTTATTGTCAGTACAGACTCGATGAGCCAAATGGCCTCCTACTGCACTGTAAGGATTCTATGACTCTCAAAGAACGTCTCACCCAGAGTCTATCCCTGTAACCTTGCGCGTTTCCCATGGTCAATCCACCTAACCTGCACCTCTTTGGGCTGGGAGGAAACCCATGCAGACACGAGGGGGATATGTGGAGTTTGCACAGATAGTGACTGAAGGCTGGAATTGACCCCAGGTCCCTGGCGCTGATCACTTGCCATGTATTTATTTTTCCTCCCGTCTCTGTTGGGAGATATCCCTGAATTAAAGATGTTCTATAAATAGAAGCTTTTGTCACTGGGTAGATCCGCAGCAGAGATGTTACTTTTCCCTTTGGGACAGTTTATGGACCTCCCTGTTTTTTTTTTTGTAGCACAGTAGGGATTCCCCTCTGCTCAAGCTCTCTGCAGAGTTTACAGTTCCGTTGTGTGGACGGACAGCAGCCTCTGCAAGGGGGCAACTGCTGGCCTTGTAAATGGGACCCTCTTCTAGCTAGGCCTGGTTCACTCCCCACAGCCGTCATCACTAACACAGTGGTGAAGATGACTCCTGGCTAATTAAACATTTTGAATGTTTATTTTAATCATTCATGGGATGTAGTCCCTGGGCCAGCATTTATTGCCCAACCCTGAGGATATTTAAGAGTCAGCAGCATTGCTGTGGCTCTTGGAGTTGCATGTAGGCCAGATCAGGTAAAGACGGCAGATTTTCTTCCAAAAGAGACATTAGTAAACCAGATGAATTTTTACAACAATTGGCAATGGTTATTAGTAAATTCTTTATTCCAGGTATTTATTCATATTTTACCACTTGCTGTGGTGGGATTCCACGTAATGGTGCCTACGCATTCCCATGTGGTGCAGGGTCAGAACCTGGAAGCCCATGGTGGCACAATGGTTAGCACTGCTGTCTCACAGTGCCAGAAACCTGATTCGATTCCCAGCTTGGGTCATTACCTGTGTGAAGTTTGCACATTCTCCTCGTGTCTGTGTGGGTTTTCTCTAGGTGTTCTGGTTTCTTCTCATGCTCCAAAGATGTGCAGGCAAGATGGATGGTCATGCTAAGTTGCCCCTTAGTGTCGGGGGACTAGCTGGGGTAAATGTATGGGGTTACAGGGATTATGGTTGGTGGAGGCTCGATGGACTGAATGGCCTCCTTCTGCACTGTAAGATTCTATGATGCGAAGCCATCGGGTTTCGACCTGGGGCATTGAAATCCTGCCCCTAATGTCCAACTTGCCCATTCCCCTGCCCTTCCCAGCCTGCCCCACAAAATCATAGCCCAATTTTGAGGAGAACACTTTTAACTATACCACAATTTTTGGCTTATAAATTTGCACTTTTTTTTCATATACTCTGTGTTAAAGTTGGCCTCAGTTTTTCAGATTCAAAGGCCTGAAATTTCAGAACCAAAAGGTAATTATAGAATCATGCAGTGCAGAAGAGGCCCTTCAGCCCATCAAATCCACACCAGAGCGTGAGAAACTCCTGAACTCCCACCTAATCCCAATTGGCAGCAGTTGTCCCATGGTCTCGAATGTTATGACATGCCGATACTCCAATCCTGGAGATGTTTTCAAGATGTTTCTGATGTTAAAATCCCAGTGCATTTCATCACATTCACGTTGAGATGATTAAATTCAGTTTCTGTCGAGGTTACCATCTTTGTAAATAAATATTGGGTAAATAATGTCTGTTCTTCAATGTTGTTTTTCACGAGTAGTAAGCCTTCTGGCAGTAACCTGGATATGTGTTCATGGAAGTTATATTGGGGGGAAAAAAAGTTTTTTTTTGAATAATTCATTCCTGAAATATTTGGACTGGAATTCTCTGACCTTGCCCCAAGCATCCTCTGACCCTTTGCTCGCGACTGGGATCCTCCAACATGCCTGCTACTGGGATTCTCCAGTCCTGCTGCAGTGAATGGAGATTTGGCTGAAAGGGCCAGTGGTTAGCACTGCTGCTTCAGTGCCAGGGTCCCAGGTTCAATTCCCGACTTGGGTTACTACCTATGCAGAATCGGCATGTTCTCCCCGTGTCTACGTGGGTTCCCTCTGCATGCTGCGGTTTCCTCCCACACCCCAAAAGATGTGCTGGTTAGCTGCACTGGCTGTGCTCAATTCTCCCTCAGTGTACCCAAACAGGCACCGGAGTGTGGCAACTAGGGGATTTTGATGTAGAGATGCCGGCATTGGACTGGAATAAAACACAGCAAGAAGCCTGACAACACCAAGTTTAAATCCAACCGATTTATTTGATAGTCAGCTCACAAGCTTTTGACCCTCTGGTTCTTCATCAGGTGAATGAGGTGCTGTTTGAGACCAGGATATCTCATCCTGACTGTGTGTGTGGTATGACTCTCACCAACTTTTACAGATGCATCATAGAAAGCATTCTTTTTGGGTGTATCACAGCTTGGTACGGCTCCTGCTTTGCCCAAGATCGCAAGAAACTATAAAAGGTCATGAATGTAGCCCAATCCATCATGCAAACCAGCCTCCCATCATTGGCTCTATTTATACTTCCTGCTGCCTCGGCAAATCGAGCCAACACAATCGAGGCCCCCGTGCACCCCGGATATTCTCTCTTCCACCACTTTCCTTTGGGCAAAAGATACAAAAGTCTGAGATCGCATACCAACTGACTCAAGAACAGCTGCTTCCTCGCTGCTGCAGTCAGACTTTAGAATAGACCTACCTTGATTAAATTGCTCTTTCTCTACACCGTAATATGATTGTAAAATTACATTCTGCACTCTCTCGCTTCCTTCACTATACTTTGTCTGTATAGAGTGCAAGAAACAATATTTTTCACTGTACGTTAATACATGTGATGGTAAATCAAATTTAATGAATTGCCCTAAGTTTTCATTAGTTCTGCTGCAATTTGTTGGTCTTTATTTCACCCCATTGCTTACTTAAAAGATGCAAATCGATGGTGAAATCTTGAAATACAACAGAGAAGGCAAATAATAACTGCTGACAGTTAGAGTAAATCTCCAGTGGCTGAATGATGATATGTTTTTGGATTTCACTTAAAAGTTTTGTTTTGTGCTGCTTGTGCACAAATCAAGCTTACGTTTCACCCCTCAAAAGTTATTTGTGTAAAATTTGACAGTAAATTTTGGGCTAACATTGATTTCAAAAATTTAACTTTTACATGTATTTTTGTTCTATTCATTCATGGGGCATGGATTTAGTATGCATTTATTGCCCATCGCTAGTTGCCCTTGAGTGGCTTGCTAGGCCATTTCAGAGCGCAATTGAGAGTTGACCCCATTTATGTGGCTCTGGAGTTATATGTAGGCCAGACCAGGTAAAGATGGCAGATTTCCTTCCCTCCAAAGACATGAGTGAATCAGACAGGTTTTTCTGACAATTGTCAATAAATCCTTAATTCTAGATGTTTTTTTTTATTGAATTCAAATTCCACCATCTGCTGTGCAAGATTTGAACCCGGGTCCCTAGAAGATTAGCTGAGTTTCTGGATTAAAAGTTTAGTGATAATACCACCAGGCCATCATTTCCCCTATCTATTACATAGATATGTATTCACAGGACTTGAGTATTTCTTTGAGTGAATTCACTCCCTGTGGTTAAATAAGTTAAAATCTTCTACAAACATTTATATATCAGAATCAACTAATTACAGGTTGTGCATCAGGACAAAAGGAAGGATTATCAGTGAGTAGCACCAGAGCTCATGAAAATGCAACCGTTCCTGCACTTGCATCACATGACACAAAGGATTAAAGTTTATTTATTAGTCATAAGTAGGCTTACATCAACACTGTAATGAAGTTGCTGTGAAAATCTCCCAGTCGTTATATTCCAACGCTGGGTGCACAGAGAGGGAATTTTAGCATGGCCCGATGCATCTAACCAAAGTCACGGACCTCCAGCGGTTGATAACCCAGTTGGGTGTCTGCCTTGAACAGGTAAGACAACAGACTGACTTCTGAAATACCTGTTTCCAGATATGTAGGAAATAGGGCCCCATTGATGGAGGTGGTTGAAAGGAGAAGAGTGAATGTGGGAATGGGCAAGTGTGTAGGTTTAAGTTGATTATGGGAAGGATGTATTTCGCTCTGCATGTCTTATTTTAGAACTGCAATTTGTTGATTTGATTTATTATTGTCACATGTATTAACATGCAGTGAAAAGTATTGTTTCATGTGCATTATATAGACAAAACATACCATTCATAGGGAAGAAAAGGAGAGGGTACAGAGTATAGTTTTACAGTCATAGCTAGGGTGAGGAGAAAGATCAATTTAATGAGAAGTTGGTCCATTCAAAAGCCTAACAGCAGCAGGGAAGAAGCTGTTCTTGAGTCTGTTGATACGTAATCTCAGTTTTGTAAATTTTTCTTGACAGAGCAAGGGAATGTCCAGGATGCCCGGGGGTCCTTAATTATGCTGGCTGCTTTGCCAAGGCAGTGGAAAGTGAAGACAGAGTCAATGGGTGGGAGACTGGTTTGAGTGATGGGCTAAGCTTCGTTCATGATGCTTTGTAGTTCTTTGCAATCTTGGACAGAGCAGGAAACATACCAAGCTTTGATACAACCAGCTTTCTATGGTGCATCTGTAGAAGTTGGTGAGAGTTGTCGCTGACATGCCAAATTTCCTTAGTCGCCTGAGAAAGTAGAGGCATTGGTGGGCTTCCTTAACTATGGTGTCGGCATGGGAGGACCAGGACAGATTGTTGGTGATCTGGGCACCTAAAACCTTAAAGCTCTTGACCATTTCTATTTCATCCCCATTGATGTGGACAGGAGCACGTTCACCTTTACGCTTCCTAGAGTCAATGACTATCTCCTCCGTTTTGTTGGCATTGAGGGAGAGATTATTGTCGCCGCGCCAGATTATGAGTACCGGTTACTGATATTGAGTGTGTGAAGCAGTAACAGGATGTTGGCACGTTGCAATAAGTTTGATGCGTGTGCTATGTGGCTGTTTGCATAAATTTGTTGAGTGCTGAAGATTAATAACAAAGTAGTTTTAGGAATAACTAACTTTTCGAAAGCTGTCGATGTTGCTTTTGATCAGCTGCTGAGAAGTACCAAGTGTGAGCCCTGTTTGCGGGTTTCTCTTCGTCCCCAGTGCAGCTTCTGGAGTCAATAGGGTTGAAGTCAGTGTTCACTGGGTAACTTACAGAATTTCCACCCTATAAATATTCTCTAAAATAACTGAACAATGGGCAGAATTGTACCAGGTTGGAAAGTTGGTGGCTGGAATTCACATCCCACCACTCGCTGCCAGTGAGAATTTGGCAATCAGATGAACCTCGCAGTGGGAGCGGAGATTCCCAGCTGTGGGCAAGGTTGGAGAATTTTCTTTTTTTTTAAATTCATCCGTGGGGCATGGGCATCACTGGCTGGCCAGCATTTATTACCCATTTTCAGTCACCCTAGAAACTGAGGTTCTTGCTAGGCCCATTTCAGAGAGTAGTTGAGAGTCAAAGAACAGTACAAAGATCAGGCCCTTTGGCCCATCAAACCTGCACCGATCCCATTGTTCTATCTATACCTGCCATCGGTTTCCTTGTAAATCCCGCTTATTCATGTGCCTAGCCACACAAATCTTAAATGTCGCTAACATATTTGCCTCAACCATCTCAGTTGGCCCATTAAGTCAATCACGTTGCTGTGGCTCTGGAGTCACAAGTAGGCCAGATCAGGTCAGGTTGGCAGATTTCCTTCCCTAAAAGATATTAGTGAACTGGATGTCTTTTTTCCAACAATTGACAACAGTTTCCTGGTTATTAATAGATTTCTTAATTCCAGGTACATTTTGATGAATCCAAATTCCATTATCTACTGTGGAGGGATTTGAACCCAGTTCCCCAGAACATTAGCTGAGTTTCTGTGTTAATAATCTAGCGATAACAGCATTAGATCATTGTCTCCCTCAGCCCATTATTTTTTTTTAAGTTCATTTTCACTGTTGTTTATATGAAACTGAGCTTGTAGTTGGTAGATTTTGATGGGAAGCTGCCCGTGGTTGCCAGTGTTGTGATTAAAAATGGGCAGCGTCTCATAGCTTGATTGGTTCAGGACATGTTTGAGGCCTCGTGGCACAGTTCAGGCTCTGCTCTACACGCACCATTTGTCCCCCGCAGCAAACAGATCAAAAGTTTAAAGTTTATTTATTAGTCACAAGTAAGGCTTAAGTTAAAACTGCAATGAAGTTACTATGAAATTCCTCTAGTCGCCACATTCCGACACCAATGCACCTAACCAGCGTGTCTTTCAGAATGTGGGAGCAAACCAGAGCTCCTGGAAGAAACCCATGCAGACACGGGGAGAATGTGCAAACTCCACGCAGACAGTGACCCAAGCCAGGAATCGAACCTGAGTCCCTGGCGCCGTGAGGCAGCAGCGCTAACCACTGTCACTTCTTCAACAGCCTTACAATTAATCACTGTCAAAACGTTCGCTGTAATTTGCTTTTATCCAAAGGGTCATCTGGACTGGAAACGGCAGCTCTTTTTTTCTCTCCTTAGATGCTGCCAGATCTGCTGAGATTTTCCAGCATTTTCTCTTGCGGTTTCAATTAATCACCTTCTGTACAGCTCCATTCCATTTTTATTTGGAAATTGAGATCTGATCTCCTGTGAAGTTGAGGCTCTTTGTGTCTGTGCTGACAATCTTGGAGCCAAAACCAATTGTTCTTTTTCCTCAAATCAAATGGTTTAATTAAACATGACATCAAAAAATTGCTTTATTTTTGAAGTCTCCTGGATGAATTAACCGTCGAGGGCTAACACGTAATTAATTGAAGATTCCATTGTGTGGATCTGGCTGATTTATGTCTGAAATGTGTTATTACTTTATTCATTTGTATCAAAGTATTGGTTTACAGAACTCATTAAGTTGCTGCCTATTTGTATCTGATTTGCATATCTACAATCCCACTAATTGTTTCTGAGCTGGAGTTGGTACAGTGATATTTGTTTGTCTTCAGGTTGGAGAAAGGTAGGAGAGACAATTTAAGTTTTATTTAGTAACACTACTTTGGTGTCTTCCTCTGTGGGATTTGCACAATTCTGGGAATGGTAAATGATGGAGAGGGGGACTGGATTAAAATCCAGCAAGGCCAGATAAACATCTCTGGCTGTTTGGTGTGTTTCCAGCGCGTCGAAAGGACAATTCCGCACAAACTGGCTTAAAGCTGCCAGTAGCACACAAGAATTTGCTTTGATTTATTATTGTCACGTGAATTGGGATACAGTGAAAAGCATTATTTGTTGTGCGCTAGATAGACAAAACATGCCATTCATAGAGAAGAGAAGGAACGGAGAGGGTGCAGTATTGTTTCTTGTGCACGATCCAGACAAAGCATACCGTTCGTAGAGAAGGAAAGGGTGCAGAATGTAGTGTTATAGTCATAGCTAGGTTATTGAGAAAGATTAATTTCATGCGAGGTAGGTCCATTCAGAAGTCTGGCAGCAGGGAAGAAGCTGTTCTTGTGTCGGTTGGTACGTAACCTCAGACTTTTGTATCTTTTTCCCAACGGAAGAAGGTGGAAGAGAGAATGGGATGCGTGCGGTCCTCAATTATGCTGGCCGCTTTGCCAAGGCAGTGGGAAGTGTAGACAGTGTCAGTGGATGGGAGGCTGGTTAGCGTGATGGACTGGGCTACACTCATGACCTTAAGTGCATTGTTTGGGTGAGTGATACAAAGGGAGCTCGGCGGCGATCCAAACGTGGGCCACTCTCTTTCAGCGCTGAGAATTTGACATTTCACCAAGTGACACCAGGCTGTGCTGAGTTGCAAGGTTGGCACTGCCGTAGGGGTGCTGTCAGAATGTACGGCACGTCGAAGAAAACTGCATCCCTCTTGCTGTCAGTAAGTCTTATCTTTGAAAGTATTGCAGCATTGAACAGACCAAACCCTCATTCTGTCCTAAGAAGAGTTCACATCTTAACCACAAACTGATTAACCGCAGAGGAATTGCTGAATGCTGCTCAGCATTTCGCAGTGTAATCACTTCAAATCAAAACCCTACTCCCAGCGGTTCCCCAAAATCTCCACTCTGTGTCAGAGTTTGGTATTTTTTTTGAGTCACGTTGCGTCCCTGCACCCTGTAAACAGGATATCAACTGCAAATTGTCAGAGGGCTTGATTTTGCAGCCTGTGTTTTCTGTGAGTTGTGTGCTCTCTTTCATTGCACTCCAGCGTGACTTCTCACAGGACAGCGTTACTGAGGTTAAAAGCACCTTTGCTTGGTGCTGGGTTTGATGGTTGTTAATCCTGATATAAGCAAAGGGCAACAAAATAGAGGGCTGCAGCGTTCCTTCCTGTTCTAAGATTGAATGGCTTGCGTGCATGCACACTTACAGGCACACACAAGTATTTAACACAGCATCTGGAACGGAGTAAAACATCCCAAGAATCCCGAAGTTCTTCACAGAGTCAAGAGGAGCAAAGGAGTTCTCTCCCATGCTCGTCTCCAGGGTATTGGCTATGAGGAGAGGTTGAATAAACTAGGATTTCTTTTGCTGGAAAGATGGAGGCTGAGGGGAGATCTAATAGAGGTCTATAAAATTAAGAGATGCATAGACAGGGTGTATAGTCAGAGGACATGGGTTCAAGGTGAGAGGGGGAAAGTTTAAGGGAGAAGTTTTTCATGCAGAGACTGGAAAAATGGTCTGGAAAATGCTGCCAGAGGAGGTAATGGAAGCAGGAGACATTTGGATAGGGAGGGAATGGAGGGATACGGACCAAATAAGGATGGAAATTTGTGTTAGTATAGTTAGGGCACTGTGTGATCGGTGCAGGCTTGGAGGGCGGAAGATCCCGTGCTGTACTTTTTTTTTTCCCTATGTTTGCTGTGACCAATATTAACCTTTGCAATCAAGAACAGATGATTTGGTTATTATTGTGTGAGAGCTTGATGGGTGCACAATGGCTGCTGCATGTCCCACATTCAGAAATGATTAACTTCACAGGCTGTGAAAAGCTTTGGCATTCAGTGTGGTCGTAAAAAGGTGCAATATAAAACCCAGTCTCAGAATAAAACAGTGTTAATTTCAGACTGAGATGAGGAGGAATTTCTTCTCAGAGGGTTGTGGTTCTTTGGGACTCCTTGCTACAGAGAGCTCGGGGGGAGTAAAGCATGTGTGTATATTAAAGGCTGGGATATACTTTTGATCAGTGTGGGAATCAGTGGTTACTGGGAAAGGCAGAAAAATAGGCAATGTCTGATCAGCCGTGATCTCGTTGAATGGTGCAGCAACCTCGAGGGGCCAAATGGCCTACTCCTGTCCCTATTTCTTATGGTCTGACACTCTCAAATCTTTTTGCCTGGTGAATATAATTTGGGACAGCACGGTGGCGCAGGCTTCAGGGACCTGTGTTCGATTCTTAGCTTGGGTCACTGTCTGTGTGGAGTCTGCATGTTCTCCCTGTGTCTGCGTGGGTTCCCTCCCAGTGCTCCAGTTTCCTCCCACCTTCCAAAGATCTGCACTAATAGGTGGATTGGCCATGCTAAATTGATCATTACTGTTCTGGGATGTGTAGGTTAGAGGGATTAGTGGGGTAAATGTGTGAGGTTATGGGGATAGGATTTGAGGTAGGTTTTTCATCAGTGCAGACTCCATGGGTCGAATGGCCCCCTTCTGCACTGTAGGGATTCTATGATATCTAACCGCATAACAAAAAGATATTGGGAAAGGTGACCAACAAGATGGGTTTTGCCCGGAGAAGAGAAGGTTTAGGAAGAGAATTGCAGAACTCTGTAGCTGAAGAAGACACAACTTCCAGCAGTGAACAGATTAAAATGATAGATCTGTAAGGATGTTGTCTAACACTTGCAGCAATACGTTAGAGTTCAGATTGGAACAAAAAAAAAATTACAGCATAGGAACAGGCCCTTCGGCCCTCCAAGCCTGCACTGACCACATTGTCCATCTGAACTAAAAGCCCTACACTTCGAGGGATCGTATCACTCTATTCCCATTGTAGTTGTGTATTTGTCAAGACTCCCTGAAAGGTCACTATCGTATCTGCTTCCACTACCTCCCATGAAAGCGAGTTCCCAGCACCCCATTACCCTCTGTGTAAAAAAAACTGCCTCGTACATCTCCTTTAAACGTTCCCCCCTACCTTAAACCAATGCCCCCTTGTTATTGACACTTCAATCCTGAGGAAAAGCTTCTGACTATCCACTCTGTCCATGCTTCTCATAATCTTGTAGACTTCTATCAGGTCTCCCCTCAACCTCCATTGTTCCAGTGAGAACAAACCAAGTTTCTCCAACCTCTCCTTTATAGCTAATGCCCTCCATACAGGCAACATCCTGGTAAACTCCTTCTGTCCTCCACATCCTCCTGGCAGTATGGCGATCAGAATTCAGCACTGTATTCCAAGTACAGCCTAATTAAGGTTCGAATGGCTGGACAATGAAATGGAAGGCCCACATTGCTCCAAGTCTGCGTGCGAGATTGTTCCCCTCCTCTGCCCGAGTGTGCAGGGGATGTAGAGGAAGGTGAGTAGCAGAGCAGTGAAAGGAGAATAGAATTGAGCGTGCAGCAGGTGAACAGGTGGGGAAAAACAGAGCTAAATATTAGAGCTGCAAGTTTTAAAACAGAAAAGGTGCATTTTAGCAAGTTCAACAAAATTCAAGAGTGCTTTCCTAGCCAATAAAGTACTGTTCCAATGTGCGTATGGGCAGCATGACAGTCATATTGTGCACAGTAAGATCCCACAAATGTCTGTGTGTACCTGTGTGTGAATCTGCGCGTGGCGTGTGTGGCCATGTGTCCACCCCTTGTCAGCAATAGCGATGCATTGTTCATGACCTGAACTATTTGATTTGGGAAGTAGAGACTGAAGTTAAATATTGACTGTGTGATGTAGAAGGGTCAATGCAAATAACTGATGACAGGCAACACCTGGTTAACTGCTGAAGGCGGGTGACTAAAGTAAATGTGCTTAATAGGTGACCTTATGCTTTCTGGCAACGTGACAAGCAGCTGTGTGTGGCCAAAGTTCTTTGGCTCAGTTCACTTTTAATCTCGAATTTTGTGAATAAGGGAGGTGCCTGGACTATTTGGAGACTCTCTCTCTTATCGACATTTTTTTTCCAGTATTTCTGTCTGTGGAAAACAGCATTGGTTCAAATTCCACTGTGATTCCCAATTTCAGTGAAACGCCATTCCAACTCTGAGTTGACCAGTACAAAAGGCAACGCAGTGGTTAGCACTGCTGCCTCACAGCATCAGGGACCCGGGTTCAATTCCTGGCTTGAATCACTGTCTTGGTGTGGGGTTTGCACATTCTTTCCATGTCTGCATGGGTTTCCCTCTGGGTGCTCTGGTTTCCTCCCACAGTCTGAAAGATGTGCTGGTTAGATATATTGGCCATACTAAATTCTCCACCAGTGCACCCGAACAGAGTGTGGCAAATAGGGGATTTTCACAGTAACTTTATTGCAGTGTTAATGTAAGCCGACTTGTGAAACTGATGAACTTTATAAAAGCATTCTTAATTATGTATTAATGGAGACTTGATATGTACCATAGTCCAAATACCAAAAGGCACATGATTTGTGGAGGTCATTGTCACAGCTCGTTTGTGGCAAATTCTTAAAAATATTGACTGAAAGTTCATAACATGATGTGACCTTTATTGGGCATCAAATGTGGGCCCCAGGTTCTTTCCCTGAGATGTAAAAAGAACTTGTTAAGGGAAAGCTAAAGGGCATATTTTCAATAAATAATTAAACAAGTTGCTCTGTTTTTCTGTGTTTAAACCTAAGTTAAGTATAAAGATCGCACGTTTGCTAAATGATGATATTCGCACGAGATATCTCGCCTGCAAATCAATGGTGCATGCTAATCCCCCCATACCAATCATGGAATTGATTTACGAGACGGATCAGCCATGATCGAACTGAATGACAGAACAGAAATATGAGTGGACAAATAGCCTACTCACTGTTCCAAGCCTGACTGTACAACATACCCAAAGATGTGCAGGTTAGGTGGATTAGCCATGCTCAACTACCCCTTAGTAAGGGGGACTAGCTAGGGTAAATGCATGGGTTGTGGGGCTAGGATTTGGGTGGGATTGTGGTTGCTGCAGACTCGATGGGCCAAATGGCCTCCTTCTGCACTATAGGGATTTTAGTATTCTATGATACTGACAAATGAAATAGTGGATACAACTTTTTGATTTATTATTGGCATATGTATTAGCGTATAGTGAAAGGTATTGTTTCTTGTGTGCTATGCAGACAAAGCATACCGTTCATAGAGAAGGAAAGGAGAGAGTGCAGAATGTAATGTTACAGTCAAAGCTAGGGTGCAGAGAAAGATCAACTTAGTGCAACATAAAACTATTCAAAAATCTGATGGCAGTAATCTCAATCATGAAGCAAAACTCATCACACTTATTATAGCCTTGGCTCAAACATGGGCAAAAGATCAGAACTGCAAGTGAAGCAAAATTCCCTGTCGTTGACATCAAGGAAGTGTTTGACAAAACGTGGCAGTGAGAAGCCCTGGCAGAGAGAAACTCAACAGCGGAAGAGTTCTCCAATGGCCTGACCTCTCCTAAACCTGTCCCTGCCCCTCCCCGCTCAAAGGTATCAGTGACAGGTCTGGAGAGGAGACTCTGTTGGGACAGCCCGTGATTCAGAGCTGCTGGCAATTTGACCAACGAAAGACCCTGGACTGAGCCCAATCTGCTCGTCAACAAGACAGAAAGCCTTGGCCACGTGTTCTGTGACATCGAGTAACTATAAGCTGTAAAGGTGCACTATCCTTAACTGTATCCAATTTTTGTGCGCACATGCATACAAGGTAGAGTGTGCGATGTTGTGTTAATTCAGGGCGAGTATGTGAGAATAAATATCTTCCTTCATTTTGAACTCTCAAAAGCTTGTTGCTTAATTATTTAAGCAGAATATACAGTCCAAGGGTAATAAAAGAGACACTTTTACAAAATGTTTTTGATCATGGCTATGAAAGGGTACATAGAGAGATGGTGAGGCAGGAATAGTCTCTTGTGTTCACTCTGACTAGTAGATTGATAGCATTTCCGCACCTAACTGTACTTACAGAGCACTGAAGATGAGTTACACCTCGATACACGCACTCCCAAAGAAAGCTGTTGCTTCCACTCTGCAGTGGTTTGGAATTTAACTTCTGAAACTTTTGGAATCCTGGGCTTCTTCACTGAGAATTGCCTGGAATGAAGTGAGTCTCTTGCGATTGGTGCCAACAGCACCAAACCCCTGCCCCGCATGATTGCAGGCTTTGTCATCAGCCTGAGAGAGTGATTAAGACCTGGCTGCTGCCCATATTAGAAAATAATCAGCAGAAAGAGCGAGGGAGCCAGGGCTGTAAAGACGTCACCTGCTTCTATTAATCTCTCTCCCGCCTCACTTAATACAAGATCAATTTTTCAGTGGCCTGTCTTGCCCCATTTGTGAGATTTGAGGAGAGTCCGATGATGTATTTAATCAGCTAGCTTCCCTTAATTGCAAACAATTTCACAAGAATATGGGTAGATTCAGGATGGATAAGAAATGTTGAAGTGCAGTTTTATTCCTGTGACTATATGATTGTGTTCTTTTCCTGTGGTATATCATATTTATATCGTGGTGAGGAACGTTTTTTGAATTGGCTGTTTGACAACCTTACATATAAACGTATGAATTAGGAGCAGAAGGACATTCGATCCCTCAATCTTCCTCCCCCATTAAACAAAATCATGGCTGATCTAATTGTGGCCCACTGATAATTTTATCTCTGGGCAGCACAGTGGTTAACACTGCTGCCTTGCAGCGTCAGAGACCTGGTTTAAATTCTGGCCTCGGGTCACTGTCTCTGCGGAGTTCTCCCCGTGTCTGCGTGGGTTTCCTACTTGTGACAATAGTAAACTTGAAGTCGTGTCACAAAGCTGCATTATTGAACCAGAGGAGAAAATGAAAGGCAAAGGATATATAGGACAGGGCAGCATGGTGGCGCAGTGGGTTAGCACTGCTGCCTCGCAGCTCCAGAGATCTGGTTTTAATTCCCTGTTTGTTCAGTGTCTGTGCAGACTCTGCATGTTCTCCCTGTGTCTGTGTGAGTTTCCTCCCACAGATGTACTGGTTAGATGCACATTTGCAGTGCGAGATTCTCCCTAACAGGTGCTGGAGTGTGCTGACTAGGGGATTTTCATAGTAATTTCAGTGCAATATTAATGTAAGCCTGCTTGTGACACTAATAAATAAACTTCAAAAAAAACTCCAAAAAAACTTTCTCTTTTACTCGCTGTAATGTTTGACTCCTTGTTAACCCATGATCTATCTAATTTGGCCTTAAATATATTCCCCGACTGTGTTTCCACTCTTTCCAAGGAAGAGAATTCCACAGACTTCCAAACCTCTGACAAAAAATATTCTTTTGCCGGATTTAATTGGGAGACTCGTTTCTTTAAACTGTGTCTTTTAGTTCCTTCGACGGGAAACATCTTTTGTTGTTAGTCCTCATTATTATTGAAAGAGTAGTTTGACCATAAGTTATTGTGTGACCCTTTGAAATTTGGAATTTTTGTATTTGTCTGGATGAGGCCAAGGTGAAAAGGTTTGGCAAAGCGTTCTGTCAGGTCCCCTTGGGATACTCGGGCCGAAATTTCACCATCTCGCCTGCCACGGGAATCGGAACGAACGAGGGGCAGTGCTTTGGCGAGGGGGGGGATGCTTGTTTGGGAGGGGGGAAGAGTAGATTTTATGGTTTTGAAGACGTAAAACCTTGCCGGATAACTTTCGACCATATCACCTCTCAATCTTTTGAAAATCAAATGTGCATCAGCCCAACCTGTCCAAACTTTCCTCAGAAGGTAGCCCCTTTATCCCAAGGCTCAATGGAATAAAGCTTCTCTAAACTGCTTCAATTGCTATCACATCCTTTCTTAAGGAGATCAAAACTATATACGATACTCCAGATGTGGTCTCACCAACACCCTCTACAGCTATAACAAATACTTTGCTAATTTGACGGTTGTTGAGAAATTCTGGCTGGAATTTTACTGGCACCCCACCCTGGTTCTGAGGGTGGGTGAAGGCTTGGAGATCAGCATTGTCCGCATTATCACACAACTATTAATCCGGAAACACAGCTAACGTTCTAACACCTGGGTTCGAATCCCACCACGGCAGATGGGTTGAAGTCAAATTCCCCCAAAATATCTGGAATTAAGAATCTACTGATGATCGTGTTCAATTGTTGGAAAAACCCATCTGGTTCACTAATGCTCTTTAGGGAAGGAAATCTGCCATCCTTACCCTGGTCTGGCCTATGTGTGACTCCAGAGCCGCAGCAATGTGGTTGATTCTCAACTGAACTTCCAGGGACGACTAGGGATGGGCAATAAATACTGGCCAAACATCAATGCCTGTGTCCTGTGAATTAGTTGTTTTTTAAATTATATTTACAGCAAGCATGAATTTTCTCCATCTTGCCTCAGTCAAAATATAACTTACCTGATTGACATGGACTCCACCCAGCCGCAACGAATAGAATCCCTACAGTGTAGAAGGAGGCCATTTGGTCCATAGGGCCTGGAGGGATGTGATCGGTGCAGGCTCAATCTCCAATACCCCACGCATTGACCCTGCAAATCACCCTGACGTAAGGGGCAATTTACCATGTCCAATCCACCTATCCTGCACACCTTTGGATTGTGGGAGGAAACCCACGCAGACATGGAGAGAATGTGCAAACTCCACACAGGCGGTGATCTAAGTCGGGAAACAAACCCGGATCCCTAGCGCTGAGAGGCAGTAGGGTTAACACTATGCCACAGTGCCATGATGGAATTATTTTATCCTGTTTTAGGCTATAAGCTTTGAGGTTTTGGGTGGCTGCTAGTTTTATATTCGACCCGATGCAGCTCCCCGTGGAGTTGAATAATGGTGGGCAGATGAGTTAGGCTGGATTTACCCCGCCGAGGGCTTTCTGCATTTACATCTGAATGAGCATAAATTTTCAACACAGCAAGTCACTTCTTCTGTCTTTTTATTGGGATATAATGTATATACTTAAGTAATTATTCCCTAATTTCTCAGTGAAACTTAGTGTTTTTTGAATGGCATTGGAAATTGTGCCATTAAAAAGCCAAGTTTCCTCAATTGCATTTTGAAAATCATGCTGTGCTTTTAATGAAGGTTTGATGGTTTCAAATTTCAATTCCCATAATATCACTAAGATAGGATTTCTTATTATACACTGAAAAAGTTATTTGCTTTTGCTGTCAGTGCATTTCTAATTGCATTGCGCTATCCCCATTCTTCAACCTCCCTTTGTACCAAAATGGTGTTGACTCATAAGTGCGTTTTGGTAATAACTGGACTTTGTGGAAATTATTGGCACTCGGCCTCATCTGCTTCCTCTTTTGCTGTCATTTGCTGTGTCTCAGCGCCAGAGACCTGGTTCAATTCTGGCCTTGGGTCACTGACTTTGCACGTTCTCCTCTTCAGACCATGTGACCATAAGACATTCGGCTCAATGAGTCTGCTCCGCCATTCAATTCTGGCTGATATTTTTCTCATCCCCGTTCTCCTGCCTTTTCCCCATAACCCCTGACCCCCTTATTAATCAAGACCCTATCTATCTCTGTCTTAAAGACACTCAATGACCTGGTCTCCACAGCCTTCTGTAGCAAAGAGTTCCACAGGTTCATCACTCTCTGGCTGAAGAAATTCCTCCTCATCTCTGTTTTAAAGGATCGTCCCTTTAGCCTGACGTTGTGCCCTCTGGTTCTAGTTTTCCCTACTGGTGGAAACATCCTCTCTACGTCCACTCTATGTAGGCCTCGCAGTATCCTGTAAGTTTCAATAAGATCCCATGTTTGCATGGGTTTTCTCTGAGTGCTCCGGTTTCCTCCCACAGTCCAAAGATGTACAGGTTAGGCAGATTGACCATGCTAAACTGATCCTAGTGTCAGGAGGATTAGTGGGTTACGAGAATAAGGTTCGGGTGGGATTGTGGTTGATGCAGACTCGATGGGCTGAATGGCCAAATTCTAGTTTTGTTGGCTAGTACTGTGTTTTGTTTGAGAGTGCTCCTGTGAAATGCCTTGGAGTGTTTTACTCCATGTAGGAATGTTCAAATTCACAATCTCTCTCCTCTCTCCCTGGTTAGTGCAGACTCTCCAAATCTTTTCCTTGCTCTTTTTCTCTGATGTTAAAATGGAAGTAAGGTGGTCTTGTGGCACAGCAGGTAACGCTTCTGAGCCAGGAGAAGGGTCATCAAGTCCCACCCGAGGAAGTTGCATTCCTCGCATGGCTAACGCTTGAGTATCAACTTACACGTCCTTCTGTCAACCCTATGGGAGGTGGTAAGTGTGGGAGAGACTCCTGCCCAGCCATGCTTAACTGGTGCCCATCAAGCTATAACCTCTGGCTTCAGGTTCCAGGAAAAGCAAGCCACGGAAACAGACATGAGCTTTGACTGCCGCCTACATCTTGAGACATATAAAGTCTTCTAAGGGGTAGCGCAGTGTTGAGCACAGCTGCCTCACAGCGTCAGGAAACCTGGGTTTGATTCCCAGCTTGGGTCACTGTCTGTGGAGTGTTTGCACGTCTTCCCCATGTCTGCATGGGTTTACTCCCACAGTCCGAAAGAAATGTTGATTAGGTGCATTGGCCGTGCTAAATTCTCCCTCAGTGTACCCAGGGTGTGGAACCTGTGGGATTTTCACAGTAACTTCATTGCAGTGTTAATGGAAGCTTACCTGTAAATAAACTTTAACGTCCTTTAGGGAAGGAGATCTGTCCTTTATCCGGTCTGGCCTATCTGTGACTCTAGATCCAAAGCAATGTGGTTGACTCTTAAAATACCCACAGGGATGGGCAATAAATGCTGATCCACCATGAATAAATTTAAAAAAATGTATATATATTCTGTCCTGGAATGTTTAGTGACATTGAAGATGAGAAATCTAAAGTTGTCTTTATGGATGCGGCTGTAATTTTTCAGCCGTTAACTGTAACCAAGGCAACTGAATGGACCATGTAGCAGGCAGTTTGGAGACAAGTGTTTTAGCACGGGAGGGACTGGAGTCACACATCAGACAGACCAGGTTTAAAAAAAAAGGCAGGGTTCTTCTACGTAAATACAAGTAATAGCGGTTGTTGACAGGAGCTCGATAGAGGAGGTGGATGTGAATAGGAAAGGTTCCTGGTTCACAGTGCTTGATGCTGTCAGCTTGCCTCAAGCTATAGCCTCTGGCTTCAGGCGAGCAACCTGTTACTGGGCAAACAGGCCAGGGAAACGGAGAACCAAAGGTAGGAAATCGTTTACAGTGGTTAGCACCGCTGCTTCATGGCGGTTGGGACCCAGGTTTGATTTCCTGACGTGGGTCACTGTCTGTGCAGAGTTTGCACATCCTCCCTGTGTCTGTGTGGGTTTCTTCTCGATGCTCTGGTTTCCTCCCATAGTCCAAAGATGTGCAGGTTCGGAGTGGGTTGGCCATGCTAAATTGCCCCTTAATGTAAGGGGGTCTAGCATGGGGTTATGGGGATAGGACTTGGACAAGATTGTGGTCAATGCAGATTTGATGGGCCAAATGGCCTCCTTCCGCACTGTAGGATTCTATGTGCTGGTTAGCTGCATTGGCCATGCTAAATTTTCCCTCAGTGTACCCAAACAGGTGTCAGAGTGTGGCGACTAGTGGATTCTCTCAGTAATTTCATATCAATTTCTTTTCGACCTCATCAATCTTTAGTGCAGGAAGTCTAGTTATTTGCGCTGTTTCCCTTGTGATTTTAGTGGTACACATACCAGGAATAAACTTATAATGCAGACCCTGTGTTTACTATACCCAGTGATGCATCGAACTTTCCTAACCATTTTGTGTGCTTTACACTACGACTGGTCTCAGCTCAGGCTGTTATGTGTTGATATGCGATATTTAGCAACCAAAATGATTTGAAATGCAAGTTGCCTCCAGGGTTTTGGATGAGGGATACTTGACCTGTATTGAAACAACATCATGGGTCTTCCACTGAAACAGAGAGTGGTCCCATTTGAATAATGATAATGGCTGCACTGTCTGAATATGGAATACAAATTTACATTTAAGCTCAAATCTACAGTCGGCAGACCCCTGGAAGCAAGACTGCGACTACACTGATAGCTGAAGATGCTAACTTGCTATTCTTGTAGTATTTCTGCCCATAATATTGGGCAGGGAATAGAAGAATTCATGGAGGCAAAAGGCTTTTAGTTTAGAAAGACATCATGTGTTGGCACAGGCTTGATGGGCCGAAGGGCCTGTTCCTGTGTTGTACTGTTCTTTGGAATTGAGATTTGGATAGAGAGAGGCATGTTCCTTCAAGCATCTGGTACAATTTTATCTTTTAAAAAGCATTGAGACCGTTACGTGGGTAAGATGGGTATAGAGGGATATGGGCCAAACGCGGGCAATTGGGATTAGTTTAGAGGTTTTAAAAACAAAGGCAGCATGGACAAGTTGGGCCAATTGGCCTGTTTCTATGCTGTAAATCTCTATGACTAATTCTGGGACAAAGACCCAAGGTTAGACCCAAAGACTCTTTGTAAATTGGAATAACTATTTATCCAATTTTTAAGAGATAGAATCCCTACAGTGCAGAAGAGGCCTTTTCTTTATAGTGGGAATGGTTTTGGACCAGCATTTACTCACCATCCCTAAGTTGCTCTTGCTCAGAGGGCGGTTGAGGGTCAACCCTCATTGCTGTGGTTCTGGATTCTTATGTAGGCCAGACCAGCTAAGGATGACAGATTTCCTTCCCTAAAGGCCATTAATGAACCAGTTGGATTTTTTCAACATTGACAATGGGTCATCAGTGGATTCGTAATTGCAAATTTTTTTTTATTGAATTCAAATTTCACCATCTGGCATGGCAGGATTTGAACCAGCTTTCACAGAACATTTGCTGAGCTTCTGGATTAATAGCCTAACAATAATACCACTAGGCTGTCGATTCTGCATCCACTCTGACAGAATGGGTGGGACTTTACAGTCTCGTTCATCCCAAAACCATCCCATCTGAGGTCAACGGATCTTTCCATAGTCTGCCCCTCATCCACTTCGATTCCCGTGGTGGATAGGACAGAAAAATTTCGGGTCAATATCTTAGCCATGCCCCACACATTTCATGGAATCCCTATAGTGCAGAAAGAAACCATTTGGCCCAGCGCATCTGCACTGTCATAATCCCACCCATGCCCTGCCCCATAATCTCACACGTTTATCCTACAAATCCCCTCACATCAGGATCAACTTAATATGGCCAGTCAACCGAATCCACGTATTTTTGGACTGTGAGGGGAAACTGGAGCATCTGAAGGAAACCCGCAGAGACACGGGGAGAACGTGTAAACTCCACACAGATAGTGACCTGAGGCCGGAATTGAACCCAGGTCCCTGGCGCTGAGAGGCAATAGTCTTGCCACCGTGCCGCCCTCAAATTTCCCATGGCTGATATTCCCCCCAACGCATCTTGGAGGGCCAAGGGGCAATTTAACAAGGCCAATCCACTTGCACATTTTTGGAGGGTGGGAGGAAACTGGAGGAGATTCACGCAGACAACTGGAAGAATGAGTTAGCATTCTTGATGAAAACCTTAATGAAGCAGCCCTCAATATAAACCTCACGAGTCATGCTCCTCCATTCATGTACAGAACGTTGAGGTCACTGATTATAGTATTCCACCCTCAAACTAAAGGCCACATTCCCCTGCCCCCCCCACACACACTGGTTTTCCTTTTCTAAATTTGTGAATGCAAGGAGTGCCCATTAGTGGGATGAATGCGTGCCTCATCGTCAAACTGCAGCCTTTGTTAGGCGTCGTTTTTCCTTTCTGATGATAGATCCATCAGGAATATTTGCATTGGACCTCAGTGACCAGCACACGTTATCATTGAGGTGCTTGCTTCAATCTATGCCACACCCTGAAGCAGAAACTAATTGGGACGAATAGGCCACTAACATTCGGATGAGCCTAGGCCCAAGAACCAGGTTGATTCAAAAAAAAGTATGGCCCAGGAACAGACCCTTCTCCCTCCAATCCTCTAACAATCATGATGCCTGCCTAACCTAAAAGAATATGCACTCACGGAGTCCGTATCCTTCCATTTCCATCCTATTCATTCTAGTCATCCCTTAAATGCCACTATCGTACCTTGAGGTTTGCAGCATGGAAACAGGCCCTTTGGCCCACCTTGTCCATGCCACCCTTTTTAAAAAAGGCTGCTCCCACCATCTCCCCAGGCAGCGCATTCCAGATATTCAGCATCCTCTGTGTTTTTAAAAAAAAACTTGCCTCATGCATCTCCTGTAAATTTTTCCCCTCTCACCTTAAACCTGTGTCCCCTAGTGCTTGAGTTTTCTACCCTAGGAAAGAGCATCTGGCTATCCAGTCTGTCTATGCCTCTCGTAACCTTGTAAACCTCTATCAGGTCACCCCTCAACCTCTGTCGTTCCAGTGAGAGCAAACCGAGAACCGCAGATTTCAAAGAGATTTTCCTCTCGTGTTTGCTGATCAGGCAACGAAAGCTTTACAAAGAGTAATAAACTGCAGTGATATAAGAGCAGGTCTTTCTTGCTTGTCAGCCCCATGCTGTGGATTGGAATATAGAATTCATTTTGGGATTGCACCCAAAAGGCTTAACTCGAGGCCGGTCGTCTCAAAGAAGTAAGCAATTGTCCTCGCGTGCAATCCCAACCGTTTGTCTAATCCAAGTCTCTTGAAAAACACTCCCTGCTGCAGTTGATCCTTTGCATTTCCTGCTCTCGCAATTGCTGTCATAAAGTTTTATGTACAGCGGAAGGATGTTTGAGCATTCACAACCATTCCCGGAAGGGGCGTTGCCTCATGAATAAAGGTTGGAAAGGTTAGGTTTGCATCCACTGGAGTTTTGAAGAGTAAGAGGTGAAGTTCGCGAGGTATTTTTTTTAAATTATTCATTCGTGGGACATGGCAGCGGTGGCTGGGCCAGCATTTATTGCCCATGCCTAGTTGCCCTTAGACTGAGTGCAACATGGTGAGGGGTGGCACAGTGGTCAACACTGCTGTCTCACAGCTCCAAGGGCCCAGGCATGATTCCCAGCCTCAGTGACTGTGCAGACTCTGTACAGACATTCTCTGCATGGCTTTCTTCCAGGTGCGCCTGTTTCCTCCAACAGTCCAAAGATGTGTGGGTTAGGTTGATTGTCCGTGCTCCTTACTGTCGGAGGGATTAGCGGGATCCCACGTATGGGGGATTATGGGGATAGGCCCTGGGTGGGATTGTCAGTACAGTCTTGATGGGCAGAATGGTCTCCTGCACTGTAGGGGTTGTATGCGTGATTTGCTAGGCCATTTCAGAGGATGTTGCTATGGCTCTGGAAGCATACGCAGGCCAGATAAGGAACGTAGGTTCCCTTTGCTAAAGAACATTGTCGGAAAACCCATCTGGTTCTCTAATCGATAACGGTTTCACGGTCATCAGTAGATTCGTAAATTTTTTTTATTGAATTCAAATTCCACCATCTGCCGTGATGGGATTTGAACCTGCGTTCCCAGAATATTAGCTGAGTTTTAGGATTAATAGCAATAATATCACTCGGCCATCGCCTCCCTGATGGCCCATAGGTATTATTGCTGGTCAGGATGGATGAGGAGAGGAGGCTTCTTTGGGACAATCTAGACCTTTTCAAAATAAGGATCACTAATTAAAGACGAATTTGTTTCCTGAGAGTGATGAGTCTTTGGAACCCTCTTTGTCAGAAAGGCAGTGGAAAAGCAGAGTCTTTGGACAAGCAAGGAGGTGAAAGGTGAGTGGGAATAAGCAGGCATATGTAGTTGAGATCAGATCAGATCAGATCCCCAATCACGTTGAATGAGGGAGCCTACCATTGCTGCTAGTTTTTATGTTGGTGCATAGAGTCATAGAATCCTTACAGTGCAGAATCAGGCCATTCGGCCCATTGGGTTTGCACTGACTCTCTGACAGAACATCTTATCCAGACCCAATCCCCATAATCCCATGTATTTAGCTAAACCCAGAAATTTTGGAGCACTAAGGGGCAATTTAGCATGGCTGATCCACCTAACCTGGGCATCTGGTCAGGCCTCATTTGGAGTATTGTGAGTAATTTTGGCTCCACATCTAAGATATCCTGTGTTGGCCTTGGAAAGGGTCCAGGAAAGGTTTGTGAAGAGCTTGTCATATGAGGAACGGTTGAGGACGTTGTGTCTGTACTCGTTGGAGTTTAGAAGAATGAGGGGGGATCTTATTGAAATTTACAGAATACTGTGAGGTCTGGATAGAGTGGAAATGTAGAGAATATTTCCACTCGTAGGAAAAACTAGAACCAGAGGGCACAACCTCGGGCTAAAGGAACAATCCTTTAAAACAGAGATGAGGAGGAATACCTTCAGCCAGAGGTGGTGAATCTGTGAAACTCTTTGCTACAGAAGGCTGTGGAGGCCAGGTCATTGAGTGTCTTGAAGGCAGAGATAGATAGGTTCTTGATTAATAAAGCGACCAGGGATTATGGCAAAAAGGCAGGAGAGTGGGAATGAGAAAAATATCAGCCATGATTGAATGGTGGAGCAGACTCGATGGGCTGAGTGGCCTAATTTGACTTCAGTCTTATGAGTTTCTCTTTGTGGACTGTGGGAGGAAACCAGAGCACCCGGACGAAATTCTCGCTGGTGCAGGGGGAGCATGCACACTGAACACAGATGGTCACCCAAGATCGCAGTTGAACCCGGGTCCCTGATGCTGAGCAGCATTGCTAACCATCGTGCCACCCATTAGTAGGTCTGTACAAACTCCCTCAAAAAAACTAGCTGTCAACTTAAATCTTTGTCCTTACCATTTATATTGCTGAAAAAAAGATGAATCACTGATCCTATGAAAAGCTATGGGAGTCCCGGATTGAAGTGAGGGTATCAGTGCTGATTATCCATCAAATCCCTGATCTGATTGTATGACTCGAAGGGCTGAATTATCCATTTCTGCTGCTAACGTTAGTTAAATGTGTAGCGCAGTGCCGTATTCATGAGCTATCTATATATTTGATGGGTCCTTCAACTTTTTGAGTGTCTGGTTTTGGTTAAGAGCCAAGGTAGACAGCGCTATCTTGGTTGAAAGGAGTAGGAGGCGTGACTGTGGAAAGCTGACTTAAAGGTGATGTCAAACTTGGGTTTAATGTCTGAAGATTATAGGGAAGAAAAGAAATGTTACACTGAAGAAGGAGACAGTGTGGTGTTTCTTCCCAGTGGCAGGAGGAATAGAGGAAAACTTCATGTGACAACTCCTTGCGAGCCTTTGAAAAGTCCATTCAGAGAAGCAGTCTCGATAGTTATCTTAGAATCCCTGCAGAAGGAGGCCCTTTTGGCCCATTGAATCTGCACCAACCGCCATTCCAACCAGGCCCTAATCCTGTAACCCCACAAATTTATCCTGCTAATTCCCCTCCGACATTTTAGCACGGATAATCAAGCTAACCGGCACATCTTTGGGAGGAAACCTAGGCAGATACGAGGAGAACGTGCAAACTCCACACAGTGACCTGAGGCCGGGAATCGAATCCTGCTGATCCCGGAAGCAGCAGTGCTCCCCATCTGTTATTTTACTGCTGCTAGGAAGAATGTTGCTGTGTTGACAGTGCCATGTAGGTTACTGCACGGTGAATTAGACAATAATTACCAATCATGCTGCATGCATTGTGAAATACTGATGTCAGCGAGTTGCTGTGTGAGATGCTCTTCTCCAGATTTGGTTTTACAATGCATGAACTTGCCCTCTAGATACCCAGTAAACATGCCAAAAATTGGAGTTTGTGCTTTTGATGGTGAGTGAATTTTTAATGACGTGTTGTGTCGAAGTTACCTCTGCAAGCTCCGGAATGTTCTCTCTCGTCATCGCTGTCTTGCTACTGCTCTCTCTGTCTCCTTTTCTCGATGCTTCATAAACATGACCACTTCACCTCTCCCATTATATGGTTTGGCATCTGATGATTTATCCCAGGAAGGATGTTGCTCTGTTAACGGTGCCATATAAATGCATGTTGTGCTTGTTGTTTCCACCTGTGGGAGAAGTTGGTGCTTTTTGGCTGGCAGAGTGGAAAATTTCTCCTGTAGTGTCCCCTCGGGGATTTATTGTTGACTGGAATTGGGTGAGTGAAACACCCATCAAAGTTTGGCCCTGGACGAGTTGAGCACTTTTTCAATCAAAGGGTCATCCGGGGTTGAAATATTGGCTGTATTCTCTGCTCGAGAGCTTCATGTTTTTAGGTGTCCAGATCATCAATAACCTGTCCTGGTCCTCCGTGCCAAGACAATAATTAAGAAAGCCCACCTAGGCTCTACTTTCAAAGAACAAAACAGCACCGAAACAGGCCCTTCGGCCCAATGAGCCCGAGCCGCCGCCGCCACCCCGGTGTTCCCACCTCTACCCGTGATCCCTGTCTATGTTTATAGATCTATGGATTGAAACCAAATTTGAGACAATTTAGGGAGAATTTGTTTTGCCAATTAGCCAAAGAGCACATCTTTGGGATGTGGGAGGAAACCGGAGCACCCGGAGAAAACCCACGCAAGTATGGGGAGAATGCACAAACTCCCACAGACACAGGCCCAAATCCATGTATCTGCACAGCACAGATAGTCACTGAGCTGTCGTGTTGCCCATCAAATGGTCCAGGTCAAGCGTACACTAATGACATGAAGCACTAGGATACTCCCAAAAATCCAAGAGCAGCTCTCGCACGACCCATCGCGTGTATGCCACTCGTTAGACAACAAGGTGGACCAAAGTACCTGTAGGATAAAAACAAATACTTCAATATCATCATCTATTTACACACTTCCCAGGGACTCCCAAGGCTCATGATCCCTATTTTAAATCAGTTTTCTATACCCCTCCATTCCCATTCTGTTCATGTGCCCATCTAAATATTTCTTAAATAACTCCAGAGTACCTGCCTCCACCACTTTACTTGGCAGTGCGTTCCATACCCCTACCACCCTCGGTGTGAAAAAACTCCCCTCTAGCATCCAAATTATACCTTACCCCCCTCACCCTAAGCCTGTGACCCCTCGTGCTATTTGAGTCCATCCTAGGAAAAAACTAAGGAAATTTGGGATGTCCGCTACAACCCTCACCAACTTTTACAGATGCACCACAGAAAGCATTCTTTCTGTTTGTATCACAGCTTGGTATGGCTCCTGCTCTGCCCAAGACTGCAAGGAACTACGAAAGGTCATGAATGTAGCCCAATCCATCATGCAAACCAGCCTGGTGGTTGGCGATGCCCAGTGGGAAGCTTGCTACAGCAACATAGTGGGCTGGGAGAATCACCCCCCAGACGTCCTAACTTGTTCCTAGCAGGAGTTTGAGACTGTGGGGTCAACATACCACTCTGTCAAACAGTGGATGCATTGGTGAGCGCTGCTTCAAGCCCCAATAAATATTCTGTCGTTTGAACGCCTCAGAATCATAGAATCCCTAGAGTGCAGAAGGAGGCCATGTGGCCTATCAACTCTACTGCCCACAACCCCACCCAGGACCTATCCCCGTAACCCCACAAATTTACCCTGCTAATCCCCCTGACAGTAAGGGACAATTTAGCATAGCCAGTCCATCTAACCCACACACCTTTGGACTGTGGGAGTAAATCAGAGCCATAGGACGGAACCCTCGCAGTCATGGGGAGAATGTGCAAACTCCACAGGTACAGTGACCCTGGAATTGAACCTGGGTACCTGGCACTGCGAGGCAGCAGTGTTAAGCATTGCCAGTGTTGCCCAAGTGGCATAGTGGCATTATCCAACCAATCAGATGAGGTTCAGGATAAACTTCTACCTTTTGAAAATTTAAGTCCTGTTATTTCCGATGGATGCCAATCCCAGGACACAGCGATGTACTTTATTTCTGTTAGTGTTAACCGGCAGTGTTAGCCTGCTCCTGCAGAAATACTTGCAGCATTTGGTGTATCACTAAGCCTGACAGATGTTGGACGGTATTATGAGCTGGTCTGTGAAATAGTTATCTGCTCTCAGCGTGGTGTTAGGCAGTTTGCTTTCCGGGAATTCTAGCTTGGCCTCTGATAAAGAAACAGATGAGCAATATTTCTGCCCCTCAATCATTTTTTTTTGTTTTAAAAGATCTGTGCGGTAAATTGGATTAGTTGGAGACTGTTCCACTGTGCAGCTGGTGAAATGAGGCCACGCATTTCTGAAATGTTGTCATTCTGGGGTTTGTTTGTCATCCTGGACAGATGGTGGAATTTGAATTCAATAATAAAAAAAATCTGGTTTTAAGAATCTATTGATGACCATGAAACTATTGTCAGACAAACACATCTAGTTCACCCTTTAGGGAAGGAAATCTGCTGTCCTTACCTGGTCTGGCCAATATGTGACCTCAGAGCCTCAGGTTAACTCTCAACTGCCCTCCAAGGGTGACGAGGGATGGGCAATAAATGCTTGAGAAATCTCTCAACACCAGGTTAAAGTCTCCTTCTGTGCTCTCCACTTCCCTGATGAAGGAACAGTGTTCCGAAAGCTTGTGGCATTTACTATCAAATAAACCTGTTGGATTTTAACCTGGTGTTGTGAGACTTCTTACTGTGTTTGCCCCAGTCCAAAGCTGGCATCTCAATAAATGCTGGCCAGCCAGCGATGCCCATATCCCTCGAATGAATGGAAAAAGCTCTGTTACTGCCCAAAATAATTCTCTAATAAGCTGTATCTCTCTTTATTGTTTAGCCACCTTTTATACAGTGCATGAATTGGACATCTTTAGTTCAATTCAGTCTCTACTACTGACTTCCTTCAGTTAAGTAGTGTGAGAGGCATTACTCAAGATTAAAGCAACCCTACTGTTTATTTTTCACATTCATTATGGAACTCTGCTGTTCAAAGCAAATATCCTTTTCCAATTCCATTTTGCCTTTCAGTTTAGGGATCTCTAGTTGGTAAAAGCTTTATTTTTCCCTGCACAATACTCTCAAAGTGATATGTTATGATTTCCGTGGAGACCGATACATTTTTAATGAGATTAATTTCCCAGATGAGAAATGGAAGCTAATCTGATGGACAAGATTTCACCTTCTTAAAGACTTCTACTGCAATGAGCAAGTAAAATCAACATGTATTAGTTGTCTGTTAATTAATGTTTCATCTGTCGGACAAAAGAAAAATTGTACATTTTGCATTACTTAATGAGAATCACCGAAATGGATCTTATAGGGGGGAGCAGGATGTTGAATTTGATGATCTGCCGTGATCACAATAAATGAAGAAGCAGGCTCGAAGGGCTGAACTTTCTACTCACTTGTGACACATGGTCATCGCTAATTGGCGGTATTGATTGTAGCCATGATGTGGAGATGCCGGTGTTGGACTTGGGGTGACCACAGTTAGCTGGTGTTGAGAGACTTCTTAAAGTCCGACTACCAAATAGACCTGTTGGACTTGAACCTCATGTTGTGAGACTTCTTTATTGCCCATCCCTAGTTGCTCGAGGGCAGTTGAGAGTCAACCGTGTTGTTGTCATTGGAGTCGCGTGTCGACCCAACCAGTTAAGGACGGCAGATTTCCTTCCCTGAAGGACCCAGATGGGTTTTTCCAACAATCAACAATGGTTTCATGGTCATCAGTAGATTCCTAATTCCTGATTTTCTTTTTATTATTGAATTCAAATTCCACCATCTGCCTTGGCGGGATTTGAACCCTGGTCCCCAGAACACTGGCGGATGAATAGCCTAGCGATTAAAACACTAGGCCACCGTCTGCCCCGAACGGCCTACTCCAGCTTCTTATTTCTCTGTTTTTGTTTCTGACATCATGCTTCTTACAGATATGTAGCATGCGAGGAACACTCAAAATAGCATCACTGCCGGCGATCCAGCAATCTCTCTCCGCTATATCAGGTTTTAAAATTTAGGCTGGGACTCCGCACCCCCTGCCCCCCAACTCCCTCCCCCTCTCTCCTCCCTACCCAATCCCGTGGCATGTTTTCCAGTCCTGCCACTGAGCACCAGAAGAAGGCTGTTAGCATTTTACAGGCTCCCCTGGCACACCACTGGGAGAAGCAGTGCGGGGTGTCACCTTTGGTGGGACTGGAAGATCCCGCTAGCAGGAAGGGCCGGAAAAGCCCACCTTCAGTGTTTGACAAGGATGGCGGAACAGAGATGCAGACTGCTTCTTAACTGGCGAGAGACTGGGAAGTGTTGATGTTATCGTGTTCGTACATCACTAAAAGGTGACACGTAGATGCAGTAAGCAATTAGCAAGGCAAATGGTATGTTGTCTTTCATGGTGAGGTGGGTTTGAGTGCTGGAGGAGCAATGTCTTGTTTCAGTTGTGTAGTCACTTGGTTGGTCCACATCTGGAGTATTGTGTACCATTTTGTTCTCCTTGCCTAATGGTAGCTCTACCTACCATAAGAAAGGTTAACTTCTGTGCTGGTTTTTTGAGGAATGATCATCGACACTGGTGCCTGTATTCTCCTGGATGATCTCATTGAAATGTACAAAATTCTCAAGGAACTAGATGGAGTTGATGCAGAAAGAAAGCCTTCCTTGCCCTGGAGGGTAGGGGTGAAGATTCCGGAACCAGGGGACACAGGCTCAGAATAAGGAACAGACCATTTACGACTGAGAGGAGGAGAAATTCCTTAACTCTAAGGATTGTGAATCTTTAGCATTCTCTCTCTCTGTGCCAGACAGCTGTGGAGACTCAGTCATTGAGTATGTTCAAGACAGCTAACCTGCACACCTTTGCTCACAAAGGGGCAATTTATCATGGACAATCCACCTAACCTACACATCTTTGGATATACACAACCTCTTCCTGTTTCATCTTGCACTACATCTTTGCCATCCTGGGAGCTCTGGTCCTTCTTTGCTATTTCCCATGTGCCCAACCCCAATCCCTTTATCTCACCTCCTCCCAATCCTGGGTAGAGCTTTTTTGGGTCACTGGTAAGTTTTTTGATTTGATTAATTATTGTCACATGTATTAGTATACGGCAAAAAATATTGTTTCTTGCGTGCTATACCGTCAAAGTATACTGCTCATAGTGAAGAGAGTACAAAATGTAGTGTTACAGTCATAGCTAAGGTGTAGAAAAAGATCAACTTAATGCAAGGTCGGTCCATTCAAAAGTCTGATGGCAGCAGGGAAGAAGCTGTTTTTGAGTTGTTTGATACATGACCTCAGACTTTTGTATCTTTTTTCCAATGTAAGAAGGTGGAAGAGAGAATGTTCGGGGTGCGTGGGGATCCTTAATTATACTGGCTGCTTAGCTGACGCAGCGGGAAGTATTAATGGATGGGAGGCTATGATGGACTGGGCTTCGTTCACAACCCTTTGCAATTTCTTGTGGTCTTGGGCAGATCAGGAACCTTACCAAGCTGTGATACAACCAGAAAGAATGCTTTCCATGGTGCATTTGTGAAGGTTGATGAGAGTTGTAGTGGACGTAACAAATTTCTTTAGCCTCCTGAGAAAATAGAAGCGTTGGTGGGCTTTTTTAACTATAGTGTCGGCATGGGAGTGACCAGGGCAGGCTTTTGGTAATCTGTACCATCAGTTCACCACTCATCCTGGCCCGGTGTTCCTTGTCTTCCACCTTCCCACCCCTTTCGAAATTTTGCAGGATCCACTGAACCATTATCAGTGATGGTAAGCTCTCTCTAAAACTTTTAAGCAGCAGTTTGTAATGGAGCGTCTCCAAAAAAATTCTTTCAGGGGGCTTTCTCTGCATCAAAACCCGGCTGTGCCGTCGGGTCAGTCTTGGTTCAAAATTTTCATAGTTATTACCTTTTAGAATTGAAACAAATGTTGAATGCTACAATATGAAAATGTATCAATGCCTATATTACTTGAGTGTACTTGAAGTCTTCTGATGATCTTTCCATACTTAAAGTGGCAAAGGTATTATCAAAGCAAGAAGGATTTGTGTTTGTATAGTGCTTTTTAGATTTCAGGACAGCGCAAAGTGCTTCTTTACAGTTAATGAAGCACAAATACTATTTGAACCTGTGAGCAGATGGTGGCCTGCACAACAGTGAATTCTCGAGAGCCACTTGAAACTTATTTCAGCTTCTTGGCTTCTCTGTCTGCCTCTCTTTCACTAGCTTTTTGTTGAATTGATTTGTAATGGAGCACCAGGAGGAAACTCATGCAGACACGAGGAGAATGTGCAGACTCCGCGCAGTTACCCATGGTCGGAATTGAACCCGGGCTGTGAGGCAGCAGTGCGAACCAGTATTCGATGGGTATGGGGCAACTTTGACCCATTTGTTTTGCTATTTCCTAACATAGCACGGCACAGTGACCCAATAGTTAGCATTGCTGCCTCATAACACCAGCGATCCGGGTTCGATTCCCGGCTCGGGTTGCTGTCTGTGCAGAGTCTGCACATTCTCCCCATGTCTGCGTGGTGGGTTTCCTCTGGGTGCTCCCGTTTCCTCCCACTGTCCAAAAGATAGCTGGTTAGGTGCATTGCTCATGCTAAATTCTCCCTCAGTGTACCTGACTAGGTGCTGGAGTGTGGCGACTAGGGGATTTTCACAGTAACTTCATTGCATTGTTAATGTAAGCCTACTTGTGACATTCGTAAATAAACTTTACAGCAAGTTGATTAAATAGAGCTCGAGTCTTTTGCCATATGCAAAGACACTTTCAGGTATGTTAATTGTTTTCAAGTTTATTTATTAGTAAGCCTACATTAACACTGCAATGAAGTTGCTGTGAAAATCCCCTATTTGCCACACTCCAGCAGCTATTTGGGTACGTAGGGAGAATTTAGCATGGCCAATGCACCTAACTGCCAGACTGTGGGAGGAAACTGGAGCACCCAGAGGAAACCCATGCAGACATGGGCAGGATGTGCAGACTTCACACAGACAGTGACCCAAGCTGGGAATTGAGCCTGGGTTGCTGGCACTGTGCTGCCCGTTGTGGGGGTGGGAGTGTCAGCCGAAAGATTCCAAGTTGGTATGTGGTTGGTTGACACGTTTATTTGATTTAAACAAAGGCAGATTTTTCTGGTTGTGGTTTTCAAAATAAAAATCAGTTTTGCATCTGGTGTAATCCCAGGTGCTCGATGCAAGTTCTCAGGCAAGACTGGGCTGTGAGAGTAAACAGCAACACAACATCCAACTGTGCAAATAATTAATTGCCACCTCAACTTGCAAGTCCTGTTAGGTACACTGGAATGTATTCTTGTCTCATTTATGAGGAGAATCACCTTTTCTCTCCTCTTCCCCCTTACTTGATTTCCTGTTGGCACAGGTGTCGTAGCAGTGTGGTGACAGATGATAGATGGTAGCTTGTGTACCACGTGGCTGGGTTGGAAGGGTCTGTCATTCGTGCACAGTCAAACAGTTGCGTACCAAACAGTAGAATATGTGCAAATGTCCTGGTGAATGCTTGACAGCTCAGCTGCGGGAATGCTAACTAGTTGTTCTTGACAATGCATTGTCCATTCAATTATTCTCTGGCTCACAGAGTCCTAGGTTAGTTTTGACAGCATCAGCAAGTCATCTTGGAAATCATAGTATCCCTACAGTGCAGAAGGAGGCCATTTGGCCCATTGATTCTGAACTGACAATCCCACCCAGGCCCCTTCCCCATAACCTCTCATATTTATCCGAGCGAGTCCCCCTGACACAATTTAGCATGGCCAATCAACCTAACCCGCGCATCTTTGAAATGTGGGAGGACACGGGGAGAATGTGCAAACTCCACACAGACAGTGACCCAAGTCGGGAATTAAACCCGGGCCCTTGGTGCTCTGAGGCAGCATTGCTAACCACTGTGCGATCCAGAGCATCCCATCCAGGCCATCTCCCTGTAAATCCACATGGTTACCCCACTAATCGCCCTAACCTTCACGTCTTTGGATGTTCAGGAGCAATTTAGCGCGGCCAATCTACCTAACCTTCACACCTTTGGACTGTGGGAGGAAACTGGAGCACCCAGAGGAAACCCACGTGGACAGGGGGAGAATGTGCAGTGACGTGTAGCTGGAATTGAACCCGGGTCCCTAGCACTGTGAGGCGGCACCTAAAACATTCAAACTGGATGTCATTTGAATGCTGATGTCTGAGAGGGTCAGTGGTTTGTTTTATTGTGCTGACTTATGTTTTTGTCATAGTGCCAAGCTTGCGTACCTTAACCCCATTGGAGTAGAACTATGTGGTTCGGTGTATGTACAAAATAAATGATTTGCACTTGTGTATGCGAAATAATCCCTCCCCTTTGCGTGAATGGACCTAATATCCGAATCATTTATTATTTCTGAGTAGTGATGAAATGTTTGGAATGAAATACCTGCCCAGTGTGTACAAAACTCTTGGCAGTTTGCACAACTGGCAGCAATCTTGAGTTTATCCTGCGAAAACATGCAGTAGAACAATTGATAACTTTGGCACTGTTCCCAAATAGGGGTTCAATAGTTACACTTGGTTTCAATGCTTGTTTTAGTCGACAATTATAATTAGCGTTGCCAAGTTCACCATTGAAAACAATGGCGTGGTGCACTGCCCTGGAGAATTGGCATGTCCGCTGTGTATGATCCCAGTCTGAGAACCATTGTGCAGGACAGCATTCTGCTCTCTCTCTCTTTCTCTCTGATTTTGTATTAGCTCTCACTGTGTTGTTCCCTTGCACCCTCTGTGCCCCCTTGCATAAGCTCTTGTGGGTCCCTCACTATGATACAAATTGCAGTGAAGAATTGAGTGTCTGATGATTTCTTTCCTTGTCAAAGCACTGGCGGAAAACCCCAGAATTGCATTTAAGACAATTTTTTTTTTCTTCATTCGTGGGACATGAAGGTCTTTGGCTGGGCCAGCATTTATTGCCCAGGGTTGAGAGTCATTGCTGTGGCTCTGGAGTCACATTATAGGCCAGACCAGGTAAAGGTGATAGAGCTGCTTCCCTAAAGGAGCTTAGTGATCCAGATGGGTTTTTCCGACAATCGACATCAGTAGGTTCTGAATTCCAGGTTTTGTTTTTATTGAATTCAAATTGCACCATCTCCTGTGCCGGGATTTGAACCCGGGTCCCCAGAATATTAGCTGAGTTTCTGGATTAATAGTCTAGCGATAATACCAGTAGGCCATCGCTTCCTGTACATTTTCTCTGGTGAAAAGAATTGCTCTGATTCCAATCATGAGCAGTACAAGTGCTGCTACAATTAAACATCACAGAGCTTTATAAGTCAGATAACACACAATCTCATCCTGCTTATATTACACTTTTTTTCCCCAGAACGCTTTGCTGATAACATTCCGGTTTTATAAAACTGTGTTAACACCCACTGGAGGTCTGCTGGTACATAATTATTAATTAATTAAGGGAGGAGAGGGGAAGAGGAGTGGGAAGAAGTGGAACAGATCAGGAGGCCTGTTGTTATTCTCGTATTTGAGTTATTCAATACAGCTACCTGTAACATTACACCGCACGGAAAATTATTCATCCGGGCCAAATTGCTTTTATTCATTTGAGATTGGAGGGAGGTTTCCTTATAATTGCATTGAGTTTTATTACTCTGGTATTTTTGGAACATTAATGTTTGTGACTGAAATACCAAGGTACAGTGATCATCTAGCAATAAACTTGTATGCTTGTGCATTGGAACAAGTGCTAACCCCCCCTTTATTTTTGCCATGTGAATTCTCATTGCGCATTTCTAGCATGGAAAGAGGCCATTCAGCCTACCCTTTTGGTGCTGTGCTCAACTGCTCCAGTGGATAAAGCCCCCACTCTATCCCTGTATTTAATTTCTTTAAATACCCCGTCAAGCTGCCATTCAAATTTGTCGATTTGTCTCTGCACTTTCAACACCACTCTCAGTGCGCAGCGAGTTCTGGGAAAGTGATGCCGGGGTGGCTGTGCAGTTTTGGAAGTGACAGCTGCCCCCATCATTGGGAAGGAGTGGGATGAGGAGTGGGGTGGCACAGTGGTTAGCACTGCTGCCTCACCGAACCATGGGTTCGATTCGCGATTTGGGAACTTGTCTGTGCGGAGTCTGCGTGGGCGCTGCAGTTCCCTCCCACGGTTTGCAAGACAGGCTGGTTAGGATGCTTTGGCCATGACTAAATTTTCCCTTAGTGTACCCAAACAGGTGCTGGAACATGGCACTTAGGGGATTTTCACAACTTCATTGCAGTGTTAATGTAAGCTGACTTATGACATTTTGACAAATATTGATTTATTTATTAAATTGCCAGTAAAACTTATGGACACTGTTGGGAAAAGCAATTGCCAACACTGTGGAATGGGGAAAAAGCGTAATCTGATAGTGGATAAAAAGATTAAAAAAAGGAAAATGGAAAATCTGAAAGCTGCTTGATCTGATTTTTTTAAAATTTCATTTATTGTCACATGTATTAGTATACAGTGTAAAGTATTGTTTTTTGTGTGCTATACAGACAAAGCTATACCATTCATAGAGAAGGAAAGGAGAGGGTGCAGAATGTAGTATACAGTCGTAGCAAGGGTGTAGAGAAAGATCAACTTAATGCGAGGTAAGTCCATTCAGAAGTCTGACAGCAGGGAAGAAGCTGTTGAGTCAGTTGGTACGTGGCCTCGGGTTTTTGTATCTTTCTCCCGGTGGAAGAGAGAGTGTCTGGGGTGCATGGGGTCCTTAATTATGCTGGCTGCTCTGCCAAGGCAGCAGGAAGTGTAGACAGAGTCAATAGATGGGAGGCTGGTTTGCATGTTGGATTGGGCTACATTTATGATCTTTTGAGATTCCTTGCAGTCTTGGTTAGAGCAGGAGCCATACTAAGCTGTGATATAACCAGGACAAATGCTTTCTATGGTGCATCTATAAAAGTTGGTGGAAGTCATAGCTGACATGCCAAATTTCCTTAGTCTTCTGAGAAAGAAGAACTGTTGGGGGCTTTTTTAACTATAGTTTCGGCATGGGGGGCATGAACCAAGACAGTTTGCTGGTGATTTGGACAACTAAAAACCTGAAGCTCTCGACTTTTTCTACTTCATCCCCGTTGATGTAGACAGGAGTATGTTTTCCGCTCTGCTTCTTGAAGTCAATGACAATCTCCTTTGTTTTACTGACATTGAGGGAGAGATTATTGTCACTGCACCAGTTCACCAGATTCTCTACCTCATTCCTATACTCTGTCTTGTCATTGTTTGAGATCCAACCCAATAAGATGGTATCACCCGCAAACTTGAAAATCAAATTGGAGGGGTCACAGTCAAAGGAATACAGTTGGGGACTGAGAATCCAGCCTTGTGGGGCACCAGTGTTGAGGATGATCACGGAGGAGGTGTTGTTGCCTATCCTTGTTATGGTCAGTGAGTCGGGATCGCTGAGGGAGGTGCCAAGGCCCAGTCCACAGAGTTTGGAGATAAGTTTCTTGAGAATAACAGTGTTGAAGGCTGAGCTATAATCAGTAAATGAGAGTCTGATATGGGCGTCTTTGTTACCTGGGTGTTCCAGGGTTGAATGCAGGGCCAGAGAAATGGTGTCTTCTGTGGACCTGTTGTGGCGGTAGACAAATTAGTGGATCCAGCTAGCCAGGAGGCTGGAAGTGATTTGTACCATAACTAGCCCTTCAAAGCACTTCGAAAGTGAGTCATGATGAGGGAGTGTCGGGGAAGAGCAACAGGAAGGGATGATTGGTTAAAGGCTATGGTCAGAATTCTCCAAAAACTTACTCCCTGCCATTGCTGCCAGTGAGAGTAGGAAACTTGGCGCTCAACCAAAATTCCATTCGCTCCAGCGGGACCGGAGAATCCCAGCTGTAAGCGAGATTGGAAAATACCAACCAAAAATAATGGAAGTGAACAAATTCTCAGTCTATTTGGAGAAAAAGAGTGAAGATTAATTAAAGAAGGGAGGAAGAAAACTGAAGAATAAAGGGTTGTCCTTTAAGGATTATCTGAAGAAAATATTGTTATTTTACAATTAATTCCTTTCCAATTTCAATTAGGTTTATTTATTACTGGCATAAGTAGGCTGATATTAACACTGCAATGAAGTTACCGGCGTGTGGCGATTAGAGGAATTTCCCATTCGTTGTGTACACCCGACACTTATTAGACCTCGCAAAATGCAACACCTTACACTCAGTGGGATCAAATTCCACCTGCTGTTGTTCTGCCCAATTTACCAGCTGATCAACATAGTCTGTGACCCAAAACTATCCTCCTCATTGTCGACAGCACCACCAATCTACGTGTCATAATTCCTCAATTTACGGCTTTGCTCAACCAGCTTTGTTTTTGAAGTTATGAGGGGGGAGATCTTTTTTGCGATTCTGATTTGATTCCAGCTTCAGTATTGTTGGGTGCTGGTGACAGAAGGGGTGGCTATTTGATAGCCTCCCTCAGTGATTGATTTTGTTAATGGACATGAATTCAGGTTCTGGTGAGAGTGTTGACCCACTACAGTGCTAGGCACAGTAATTCATACAATAGGACAATAGGAACAGACAGGGTGTCAATGCCAGTAATGTATTTTGGGAGCATTTAAGCATTTTATTTTGTTGTATATATCTGTGTTTCTTTTATTTTTCTCGTGGGATGTGGGTGTTGCTGACTAGGCCAGCATTTGCTCTGGAGAAGATGGTACGCAAAGCTGTGCCCATTTCTTTGGCTAGGTACACAGGGTTAATGCTAATGAAAAGATAATTAACATTCATACAGGCTGTTTTATAACTAAAATGCAAAGTTGGCAATGAGAGGCCTGATGATTAATGTTGGGCAGCACAGTGGTTAGCGCTGCTGTCTCAGCACAGGGACCTGGGTTCGATTCCCAGCTTGGGTCACTGTCTGTGTGGAGTTTGCATGTTCTCCCCGTGTCGGCGTGGGTTTCCTCCGGGTGCTGCAGTTTCCCCTCACATCTGAAAGTCATGGGGTGTAGGTGGATTGACCATGCTAAGTTGCCCCTTAGTGTCAGGGGGACTAGCTGTGTAAGTGCATAGGGTTATGAGGATAGGGGCTAGGTGGGATTGTGTTCGGTGCACAGTTGATGGGCCAATTGGCCGCCTTCTGCACAGTAGGATTCTATGACTCAGTAATTCCGTGTTCCTGTTCAGCAAGAAAGGAAACAGAGTTCAAATTGGAACATTCCTCTCGCCCATCCTGTCAGTTCGCTGCATACGCCTCCTCGCTCCCTCCTGCTGGCAACATGTGCAGTTGAAGGCTCAGCGTGATCTTGTTCTGAGCCTTTGCCAACTATTCCAAGCTGTTTTCCATGAGGCTTACAGTGGAAATCTGGGAGAATGTGTTTCCAGTCATTCCCGTGACGGAGGGGTGGTGTTGCTGGGCTGTGGTGACTGGATGAGGCAATTCCATTGCTCTCGCACACATCTTGTTTTTCTTTCCAACTCCACTGTTTTGGACATTGTCTCCTGTTAATTAAGGCCTCGTAAAATTTGGGTGATTAAAGTGCTTTCTCATTATTTGGGTTTAATTCAGCGTCCTTCCCAGTGTTCAGATGGAATGTTCCCATCTACTCGACAATGCAGCAGTGCCTGTGAAGGGAGAAAAGAACACGGAATTGCTGTGGTTCGATTCACTGCTACTGGAGTCAATTCTCATTCCCAGGCTTTGAGCCTTTTTGATTTGATGTATTATTGTCACGTGTATTAACATACAGTGGCACCCAGGTTGACAGGGTTGCTAAGAAAGTGTACGGTGTGTTAGCTTTTATTGGTAGAGGGATTGAGTTTCAGAGCCATGAGGTCATGCTGCAGCTGTACAAAACTCTGGTGCGGCCGCACTTGGAGTATGGGGTACAGTTCTGGTGGCCGCAATATATGAAGGATTGGAAAAGATGTAGAAGAGATTTACTGGGATGTTGCCTGAAAGTCTTATGAGGAAGGGCTGAGGGACCTAAGGCTGTTTTCGTTAGAGAGAAGATGATCAAGAGGTGACTTAGTAGATGCACATAAGTTGGTAACAGGATTAGATAGGGTGGACAGTGAGAGCCTTTTTCCTCAGATGGAGATGGCTAGTGCGAGGGGACATAGCTTTAAATTGAGGGGTGATAGATATAGGATAGATGTCAGAGGTATGTTCTTTACTCAGAGTAGTAATGGTATGGAATGCCCTGCCCATAATAGTAGCGGACTTGCCAACGTTATTGGCATTTAAATGGTCATTGGATAAACACGTTGATAATATTGGAATAGTGTAGGTTCGATGGGCTTGAGATTGGTTTCACAGGTTGGTGTAGCATCAAGGGCCAAAGTATTGCACTGTAACGTTCCATGTTCTGGGTATTGTTTCTTATGCATGATACAGACAAAAATACTGTTCATAGAGAAGGAAAGGAGAGTGTAGAATGTAGTGTTACAGTCATAACTAGAGTGTAGAGAAAAGCCAACTTAATTGATCCATTCAAAACTCTGCGCCATTTTAGATTGGAATTAACCTACTTGCGAGTTTTGACAAAGTGTCATCTGGACTCGGTGTCAGCTCTTTCCTCTCCTTACGGGCACTGCCAGGCCCACTGAGATTTTCCAACGTTTTCTCTGTTGGTTTCAGATTCCAGCATCTGCAGTAGTTTGCTTTAATCCATTCAAAAGTCTGACAGCAGCAGGGAAGAAGCCTTTCTTGAGTCAGTTGGTACGTGACCTCAGAGTTTTGTATCTCTTTCCTGCCGGAAGGAGGGGTGCGTGGAGTCCTTAATTATACCGGCTTCTTTCCCAAGGCAGCGGAAGCGTAGACAGAGTCATTGGATAGGAGGCTGGTTTGCGTGACGGATTCATGACCTTTTTGTAGTTTCTTGCCGTCTTGGGCAGAGCAGGAGCCACGCCAAGTTATGATACAACCAGAAAGAATGCTTTCTGTGATGCATCTGTAAAAGTTGGTGAGAGTCGTAGCTGACGTACAAAATTTCCTTCGTCTTCTGAGAAAGTAGAGGCATTGGTGGGCTTTCTTAATTATAGTGTCAGCATGGGAGGGACCAAGGCAGGTTGTTAGTGATCTGGACAGCTAAAACTTGAACCTTTCGACCCTTTCTACTTTGTCCCCGTTGATCAAATCAAATCAGATCATTGCTATGTGATGTCTATTAATACATTGATAAAATGGCTTGCCACTGCGTTGAGAGGAAAAGGAGGCAGAGCATGGATGCTGAACTGATGGGCCATTTTGCAGTTTTAAGTGTGGAACTAATCTATTTAAGAAGGAAGGTTCGATAGGCTTGGGTTGTTTTTGTGGGAGCAGAGGAGACGAAGGGGTGACCTGATGATGAGGTATACAAGCTTATGAGAGACATAGACAGTGGATTGGGAGCAACTGTTCTCATTAGTTGAAGGATCAGTCATAACGTTCGCTCAAGATGAGGGGTAGGAGATTTCAGGGGAGATGTGAGGAAAAACCATTTTACCCAGAGGGTGGTGACAATAGCATAGGGTGGGTGGTGTGGTCCAACAGTGGTTAGCACTGCTGCTTCACAGCTCCAGGGACCTGGGTTTGATTCCTGGCTCGGGTCACTGTCTGTGTGGAGTCTGCACATTCTCCTTGTGTCTGTGTGGGATTTGTCTGGGTGCTCCAGTTTCCTCCCACAGTCCAAAGGTGTGCAGGTTAGGTTGATTGGCCATGATAAAATTGCCCCTTTGTGTCCTGAGGTGCATAGGTTAGAGGGATTAGTGGGTAAAATATGTAGGGATGTAGAGGGGCAGGGGCCTGGGTGGGATTGTGGTCGATGCAGACACAATGGGCTAGAGGGCCTCTGTCTGCACTGTGGGGTTCTATGATTCTGCGATCTGGATTGCGTTGCCTGGGAGGGAGCTGGAAGCGGGTTGCATCCTTTAAGGTGTGTCGCACAGTGGTTGTCTCACAGCGCCAGGGACCTGGGTTCAGTTCTGAACTTGAGTAGCCATCTCTGAAGTATGCACATTCCCCCAGTGTCTGTGTGGGTTTCCTCCAGGTGCTCTGGTTTCTTTCCGCAATCTAAAGATGTGCAGGATAAGTTGATTGGCCATGCTAAATTGCCCTTTAGTGTCAGGGAGATTAGCAGGGTAAATACATGGGGTAACGGAGGTATTGCTAGTACAGGCTCGATGAGCTGAATGGTCTCCTCCTGCGCTGTAGGGATTCTATGATTCTAGGTACCTGGATGAGCATTTGGCATGTCATGACATTCAAGGCTATGGGCCAAGTGCTTGGGGGGGAATGTGGAATCTCCTCCCCCTCTTCTAGCATGGCTGATCCACCTAACACACACATCTAGTTAGACCCCGTTTGGAATATTACGAATAGTTATGGGCCTCGTATGTAAAAGTGGATGTGCTGGCCTTGGAAAGGGTCCAGAGGAGGTTCACAAGAATGATTCCTGAAATGAAGAGCTTGTCGTATGAGGAACAGTTGAGGACTCTGGGTCTGTACTCATTGGAATTCAGTAGGATGAGGGGAGGGATCTTATTGAAACTTACAGGGTACTGCAAGACTTGGATAGAGTGGACATGGAGAAGATGTTGGAAAAACTAGAACCAGAGGGCTAAAGGGACAATCCTTTAAAACAGAGATGAGGAAGAATTTTTTTTCAGCCAGAGAGTGGTGAATCGATGGAACTCTTCGCTACAGAAGGCTGTGGAGACCAGGTCATTGAGTGTCTTTAAGACAGAGATAGATTCTTGATTAATAAGGGGATTATGGGGATGAGAAAAAAAATCAGCCACAATTAAATATCAGAGCAGATTTGATGGGCTGTGTGGTCTTAATTCTGCCCTTATGTCTTTTATGGTCTAACTTGCCACTCTTACTCTGGTTGTGAAAGCCAGATTTATTACAACGCTTTACACCAGAAAGGATAGTTGGCTTTGAAAGCACTGCAGTGAGTGGAATATCTTAATCCACTGGGGACCGTGCAGCTTTCCTCTTTAGTTAGCAAGGTTCAAACACTGGTTTGAGCTCCCGACAATGTCTCTAAATAATTTAGTGTTTCTCCTTCCAAGTGTGGCTCAGCCCCCTCATGTCAGATCTCCCAGCTGAACTTATGTGCAGACGTGTTATTTGCCAGGAGTGCTGTTGGGGGAGTGGGGGGGTGAGATTGAAGAAGAGGAGAGGGCAGCTTGAGTAGTGAAAACAATAGCAACAAATCCGAGGCCTGGAAAATGGATTTTACTCAGAGGGAGTGTATTTGGAAAATGTTTTGATCCAGGACTACAGGATGTGAGGTTGTGCATCAGGAGAATGTATGGTTAGCACTGCTGCCTCTCAGCGCCAGGGAGCCGGGCTCAATTCCCGGCTTGGGTCACTGTCTATTTAAGAAATACTTAGATGGGCACATGAACAGAATGGGAATGGAGGGGGGGGGTATATCAGGTATAGAAAACTGATTTAAAATAGGGATCATGAGCCTTGGGAGTCCCTGAGAAGTGTGTAAATAGATGATGATATTGATGTACTTGGTTTTTATCCTACACGTGCTTTGGTCCACCGTGTTGCCTAACAAGGGGCATACACGTGATGGGTCGTGAGAGGGCTGCTCTTGGATTTTTTTTTTCGAGCGTATCCTAGTGCTTCATGTCGTTAGTGTATGCTTGACCTGGACCATTTGATGGGCAACACGACAGCTCAGTGACTATCACTGTGCTGTGCAGATACATGGATTTGGGCCTGTGTCTGTGGAAGTTTGTGCGTTTTCTCCGGGTGCTCCGGTTTCCTCCCACATCCCAAAGATGTGCTCTTAGGCTAATTGGCAAAACAAATTCTCCCTGAATTGTCTCAAATTTGGCTTTTAATCCATAGATCTATAAACATAGACAGGGATCGCGGGTAGAGGTGGGAACATTGGGGTGGCGGCTCGGGCTCGTTGGGCCAGAGGGCCTGTTTCCCATGCTGTTTTGTTCTTTGTTCTGTTTGGAGCCTGTACATTCTCCCCATGTCTGCACGGGTTTCCTCCAGGTACTCCCGGTTTCCTCGCACGGTCTGAAAGCTGTGCTGGTTAGGCTCATTGACCTGAACAGATGCCGGAGTGTGGCAACCAGGGGATTTTCACAGTAACTTCATTAATGTAAGCCTTACTTGTGACTAATAAATAAACTTGAACTTTTGATGGAAGTTGGACCACTTGCCTTCCCCTGTGTTTTTATTATGAGTGTGGCCAACGCAGACCTGTTGAACTCATCTGCAGAAATTCGGGGAATTGAGTTTGAATCCCAGCCAGAACATTGGAATGGAAACACTGGGGTGATCTTACATTCATCCAATTTTTTGATCCAAGTGACAGATTGAAACGGAAAGTTGACATATAGCTCTTCAGTTGCACAAACTAGGTATCACTCCGACAGGGTGGGGATATCTTAGCACTGGCAACCACAGAGATTGGAGTGGCTACTTTAAAGGATGTTCCAGTCAGAAATAAAATTCCACATTCCAGCTTTTCCCAACACGTTCCCGTGGTGCTATTAAAATCTAAAAAAAATTATCTATCCCTTTCTTGAATCCAATAAGTGATTTGCCTTCACAGTCCTTCTGTAGTAAAGATTTACTATCTTTTTGAGTGAAGAGATTTTTCCTTGTATTTTTTTTGATTTGTCTTGGTTGATGCAATGTAGGGCAGCTGCAAAGGAACAAGGAATGTCAGATTACACTTTGTCTGTCAAACAGTATTAAATTATGAAGGATGTGCTGGCTTTATGTAGTCAAGAGGAAAACTGTAATGCATTGGTTCATTGATGATGCAAATGAATATGAAGCAGCTAAATTGATACAAGGAAATGGCAGAGGCTTTCAGAAACTGTTCTGCATCTGTCTTCACAGTAGCAGGCAGAAGAAGCTCCCAAAAATAGAGGAAAATCAAAGTGAAAATGGAGAGAGAGCAACTTCCTTGTCAAAGGGCGGGACGGTGGCACAGTGGTTAGCACTGCTGTCTTGCAGCACCAGGGATCTGCATTTGATTCTTGGCTTGGATCATCATCTGTGTGGAATCTGTGCATTCTCCCCATGTCTGCATGGATTTCCTCTGGGTGCTCTGGTTTCCCCTCTTGGTCTGAAAGATATGTTGGTTAGGCATATTGACCAAGCTAAATCCTCCCCCAGTGTACCTGACCAAGTGCTGGAGTGTGGCGACTAGGGAATTTTCATAACTTCAGTGCAGTGTTAATGTAAGTCTACTTGTGACACTAATAAATAAATGTTATACTTTTCCCAATGGATTGGGAAAGTATAAATGTAACTTCTATATTCAAGAAAGGAAGGGATAAGCTAATTAGTGTCAGTGGGAGAATTCTGGAATCCATTATTTAGGAAGCTGTTGAACACGGTATTACGATTTTCTGAATCAAACAGATACAATGAGACTTTGTGAAAGTGAATTACATTTGACAAATGAAGTCCTTTGAGGTTATAACAAGCAGGGTGGATAAAGGGGAACTACTAAATGTAGTGTATTTAGATTTCCAAGAGATAGCTGGTAAGGTTATAACGAAAAGTTATCGCATAACGTAACTTGTTGTACTGGGGATCGTGCATTAGCATATCTAGAGAATTGGCTAACTAACAAAGCATCATTATAAATGGATTATTTTTAGGTTGTCAAATTAATGAGCAGGATGAAGGAACTGGGTGTACTGTAGCCAAGTTTGCTGACAATGCAGAAATTCTGAGGCAAAGTCTGTAAAGATTGAGTGAAAAATGAAGGATGACAGATGTGCATTTTTCATGGTGTTGAATCCTGTTGGCTTGCTAGGAACACTGAAAGTAAAATATTCCTTAAATAGCAAATGAGTATGGAATGCAGCAGGACAGAGGGATCTGAGAATTCTTGTGCATGAGGCACAAGAAGTTAACACGCTGATAAAGCAAGTAATTAGGAACGTAAATGAATGTTGGCCTTGACAGAAAGAGAATGAACATTTAAAAAAAAAACTGCAGCACAAACAGGCCCTTCAGCCCACAAGTTGCGCTGATGATATCCCTACCTACTAGGCTTATCTATAACCCTCAGTTCTATTAAGTTCCATGTACTCATCCAGAAGTCTCTTGAAAGACCCCATTGAATTTCCCTCCGCCACCACCAACGGCAGCCGATTCCACTCACCCACCACCCTCTGAGTGGAAAACTTACCCCGATATCACCTCTGTACCTATTCCCCCACATCTTAAACCTGTGTCCTCTCATAACGAATATTCCAGCCCTTATAAAAAGGCCTCTGAGAATCACTTGATCTATTCTTCTAAACACCTTATTTACTTCTACCAGGTCACCTCTCATCCTTTGTCTCTCTCTAAGAAGAAAAGGCTGAGCTCCCTCAACCTATCCTCATAAGGCATGCCACCCAATCCAGGCAACATCTTGTAAATCTCCTATTAATGAAGGAGAAACCTATGGAAGTGTTGCTGCAAATTTTTCAGTTTTTGCAAGACTGTACCAAGAGTACTGTGTATACTACAGTCTCCTTATTTAAGGAGGAGGACATAGTTGCATTGGAGGCAGTTTGGACAAGATCCAATAGGTTGGTTCCTGGCACGAAACGATTACCTTGAGAGGGAAGGTTGAGGAGGTTGGGCCTATACTCCTTGGAGTTTGCAAGAGTAATAGGCAATCTTATTAAAACGTATACAATTGTTTAAAATTTATTAATGTCATAAGTAGGTTTAAATTAACGCTGCAATGAAGTTACTGTGAAAATCCTCTAGTCACCATACTTCAGGAACGCTGAGAGAGAATTTAACATGGCCAAAGCACCTAATCTGCACAACGTTTGGATTGTGGGAGGAAACTAGAGCGCCCAGAAGAAACACACGCAGATACAGGGAAATAACTACTTAGGAGTTAGGCTGGAATTTCTCTCAGAACTCCTGAGTAACTATCCAGGTTAGTAAGTCGGAGCTGTCTTCAAACTCCGACATTGGTTTTGAATTGAAGGTCCCAGACAGCAGGTAAATTGTCCATTCGAAGTTCAGACATCCTGGGCTATTCTCACAGGGTCATTTGTATTGGATGTTTTGCAGGGTCCCAAAACACAACACATCTTGGGGGATACATTCAGTCTCTGACAATCTGGAAACCAGAAAATCCAGATCATGTTTCTGGTAGTTTCTTTGATCGCCTCAGAAACTTTTGCACTGTTCATTAGCAGTCTCGTCATAGAATCCCTAAGGTGCAGAAGAAGTCATTGAACCCATCGAATCTGCACTAACTCTCTGGCAGCATATCTACTCAGGCCCTATCCTTGTAACCCCATGCATTTATCCCACTAATCACCCAAACCTGCACATTTTGGGACACTAAGGAGTAATTTAACATGGCCAATCCACCTAACCTACGTGTTTCTGGACTGTGGGAGGAAACCCATACAGACATGGAGAAAATGTGCCAACTCCTCACAAAGTGATGGAAGATGTCGTCATCATCTGTGCTATGAAGTGACACTTAGCAATAATCTCCTCAGTTTGGGATCTGCAAGAGCCACTCAGCTCTTGAATTGATTATCATCTTTGCCCAAACATGGACAAAAGAGCTAAGCTTCAGAGATAAAGTGAGAATGCCTGCCCTTGGCATCAAGTCAGTATTTGATCCCCATCAAGATATCCTCACAAAACTGGAGTCAGTGGAAATCAAGATGCAAAAACTCACCACTGGTTGCAGTCAAAATCCAGGGCAAAGGTCAAGGTTGTTGGAGTCAAGCATTTGTCTGTCCCTGAGCCACAGACCATCCTAACTTGGAAATATATCAACTGCTGTTTCTTCACTGACGCTGAGTCAAAAATCCTGGAAATCACTCCCTTGGGGAGAGGCAGTGGCCTAGTGGCATTACTGCTAGACTCTTAATCCAGAAACTCCAGCTGGGGACCTGAGTTCGAATCCTGCCACAGCAGATGGTGATACTTGAATTCAGTTTTAAGAAACAAATCTGGAATTAAGAATCTACTGATGACCATGAAAGTATTGATTGTAGAAAAACCCATTTGGTTCACTAATGTCCATGAAGGAAGGAAATCTGCTGTCCTTATCTGACCTGACCAACATATTCCAGAGCAATGTGGTTAACTGCCCTTGGGCAACTAGGGATGGGTAATAAATACTGGCCAGCCAGCGACGCGCACATCCCATAAAGAGTGTACCTACAGCACACCCGTTCAAGGAGGCATTTCGCCATCACTTTCTCAAGAGCAATTAGTGATGGGCAATAGATGTTGGCCAGCTAGTGATGCCCACATCCTGTGAATGAATGAATTTAAAAAAAATCCTGTTGAAGTTTCTGCATTGTGCGTTTAGTGTTAGTACTCACATTCATTGGCTGGCTTCCAGTGTACACTACAGCATGTCAAGCTACCTATTCAGTTTATTTATCCAGCAGAACTAACTACATTGCTTATGTGCTGTTCAGTTGGCACACATCTCATTGCTGTGTACGTTTTGACTTCAGTCTCTCATTATGTCGCCAAGCTGCATTGTGGAAATGAAACACTGTTTCTCGACACTCTTGATTCCCTGTCACCTCAGCTGTCCTATCTACGGGAGACAGGGCCTGGAATAGGGTGGGACAGATGTGACATTTAGCGTGTAAAATTGCTGTTTGCTGGTTGACCAGACTGCACAGCTTAAGGAGGGAGGAAAAGTCTCAGACTGTATACTTGCAAATCAAACAAGCTACCCTCCAATGTAGTCAAACACCCACATTGGATTACCAACGCTGATTAAATGCACTCCCGGAGGTTTCATCACATGACTTGCTCCCAACACCACAGCCATTAGTTGGCCAACACATCCATCTTTGTGACACACTGTCTTCCTATGCTCATTGGAAAGCCAGAAGACTGATTGCCCAATTGGATGATCCTTGACACTCACTCCCTCCATTTTCAATATTTCCGTGTCTGGTCAAGAACGTTTCAAAAGAAATCAATCCTTTTTAATATACTGATGGACTTTTTCTCCAGGGTCGCAGACTGATCTTCAAGGGTAGCACAGTGCTTAGCACTGCTGCCTCACAGCACGAGGGGCCTGGGTTCAATTCCCAGCTGGGTCACTGTCTGTGTGGAGTTTGCACATTCTCCCAGCGTCTGCGTAGGTTTCCTCCGGGTGCCCTGGTTTCTTCTCACAGCCCAAAGATGGGTGAGTTAGATTGGTTGGCCATGCTAAATTGCTGTTTAGTGTCCTGGATGCACAGGTTAGCAGGGTAAATATGTGAGGTGATGGGGATAGGGCCTGGGCGGGATTGTAGGTGCTGCCGATCAGATGGGCTAAATGGTCTCCTTCTGTACTGTAGGGATTCTATGACCTGTATTTGATTCCAGCCTTGGATCACTGTCTGTGTGGAGTTTGCACATTCTCCTCGTGTCTGTGTGGGTTTCCTCCAGGTGCTCCCATTTTCTCCCACGCTCCAAAGATGCGCAGGTTAGGTTGATTGGCCATTCTAAAATTGGCCCTAGCATCAGGGAGGATTAGCGGTGTAAATGTGTGGGGTTATGGGAATAGGATCTGGGTGGACTTGTGTTTGGTGCAGTCTCGATGGGCAGAAAGGCTTCCTTCTGCACTGTAGGGATTCTGTGAATTCCTGGAGATTCCAGTTCCACCCATACTCATCAACCTCTGCTAGGAAAGAATCATTGTTAACACACTTTTAATAGAGAAAGTTTTTATTATTATCATTACTGTCTGGCCAGCGTTTATTGCCCATCCCTAGTTGACCTTGAGAAGCTGGTGGTGAGCTGCCATTTTGAATCTCTGCAGTCCACGTGCTGTGGGTTGATCCACAGTGCTGGTGGGGAGGGAATTCCGGGATTTTGAGCAGGTGACTGCGAGGAAATGGTCAATGTATTTCCAAATCAGGATGGTGAGTGGCTTGGAGATGAACTTGCAGGTGATGGTGTTCCCATTTATCTGGTACCTTTTGTCCTTTTTGATGGAAGTGGTGGTGGGTTTGGGAGCTGCTGTCTCAGGATGTTTGGTGGATTTCTGCAGGGTAGGCTGAGTGATGACATTTTCTGGTGGCACGATGTTTTCCCAGTATAACTGCAGAAAATGAGAAAGTAAGCAGGGAATTTTTTTTTGGACTGTGTTAAGTGTAGATTAGTCATGCCATGCACTGTGCCTGTCTGCTTCTGAGTGTGACTGGGGTGTCTGCTTTGATTTTACAGTCGTGATTTGCAGTCAATAAATTATCAGTTGCTCGCAGTGTCGAACACGTTTTTTTTTGTTCTCACTGCGCCCACCAACTTTAATGAACTGTGTCACTCACAGGCCACAGCTCCCTGAACAGACCCTTGCCGTCTTTGCATTGAGCTCACTGCCGCTTGAAGGCAAGAGGGAAAATTAATATTTAGTTCCACTCCACTGTGGGATCTTGAAAGAGAAACGTAGGCTGTTTCTATTATTAGTCTGGAAGAGTCCTAGCAGGATGCTGTACGGTTACAGTGAAGTCTAACCACTTCCACCATTCAGTACACAGTTATGTTGCCACAAAGCACCTCAAACGGTAAAATTACAGACAACAAATTTACTTTACACGGCCTGAGGGTAGACTTAGGATGGAGCTAATGAGATGTTTCTTCACCCAAAGAGTGGTGAGCCTTTGGAATTCATCACCACAAGAAATAGTCGATGCCAAAATACTGAATAGATTCAAGAGGCAGCTGGATATATGGGGAGAAAACAGGATTAGGCTATTGAGTTGGACAATCAGCCATGATTGTGATGAATGGCTGGGCAGTCTTGAAGGGCCAAATGGCCTCCTCGTGCTCCTACCTCCTACAGTCCGAAAGACATGCATTGGCTGTGCTAAATTCTCCATCAGTGTACCTGAACAGGCGCCAGAATGTGGCAACAAGAGGATTTTCATAGTAACTTCATTGCATTGTTAATGTTAGCCTGTGACACTAATAATGAACTTAACTTTGGGTTCTAGCCAGCCTAAAATTTGACCTGTAGAAAGGATCAGAGGCAATCTATCGAGGGAGGCGGTGGCCCAGTGGTATTGTCACTAGACTATTAATCCTGAAACTCAACTAATGTTCTGGGTTCCTGAGTTCGAATCCCACCACAGCAGATGGTGGAATTCGAATTCAATATATAACAAAAGTCTGGATTAAGAATCTACTGATGACCATGAAACCATTGTCGTAAAAACCCATCCGGTTCACTAACGTTCTTTCGGGAAGGAAATCTGTCACCCTTGCCCGGTCTGGCCTACATGTGATTCCAGAGCCACAGCAATGTGGTTGACTCTCAGTTGCCCTCGGGCAACTGGAGATGGGCAATAATGCTGGCCCAGCCAGTGACGCCCATGAATCAAAAAAAAATGAGTCAAACTACAGGTGAAATTTTCTCAAAAGCGGACAGAGTGGCACAGGTGCAGGAAGAGCGATGAGGATGCTGTCAGCCTCAAAGTCAGCTTAATCTGCTGTGTTGGTTGGCATGAGGACTGAAGGGGTGTCCCGTGACGTCTCTCTGGCATCTGATTAAACCTGCCTTGCCAGCTACTTTTGGTTGTAAAAGATCTTCTTTTTAAAGGGCCCCCGCTCCATAAGAAATTAAAAATGGAAACCTCTCGAGTCCCTCCTGATGCCCCCCCCTTTATTATCCAACACCTATCCATAGAATCCCCATTCCCAACTCCCAATGGAATATTGCCCCATGAAAAACCCCAACAAAGAACCATTCCTCCCCTTCCCCCAAGGAACACCTAGCCACGCAACACTCCTTCCTCAAGGGACAACCCCACTCCGAGCCCACTATTCACCGAATTGATTTCCTCCGGCAGGTTCCTCTTGCCAGGTACACACCTGAGGGAGGCCTGAGTGGACAATCTGATGGGAGGGGGACTGTGGATTGAAAGGGGGAATGATGAGTGCGATGGTCTGATAATTTAAATGGGCTTCCCGGCTTTCAAAGTTGGCATTGCCTTTGGGCCATTGACCTCGGAGTGGGGACAGGGATCATCACAAGGGGAAATGGGAATCTACATCTTGGGATTCCTGTGCGAATCCCACGCCCCCGCCCCATCCAGGGAAAAAGGAATGTAAATTTAAAGACAAAATTGCAGGGAAAATTGCTTAGTAAAACCAGAGAAGTGTAACATTTGCCACACTTAGGGTACTTCATGTGAGAGAGATGGGGTGGACCAAGATCAGAGATCAGTAGCAGCAACAAGAAGCACCCACGAACAAACAAAGCTGATGATGCACGTGATTGGTGCACTTCTTACTAAGGAAATATGCCACCTCCCTTTTTTTTCACTTGGCAAAGGAGACACCTTACGTTCATATAGTGTGACATTTCTCTCGATGAGTAAAAGAATCATAAAATCCCTACAGTACAGAAAGAGGCTATTGGGCCCATTAAATCTGCATTGACCACAATCCCACCCGGGCCCTATCTCCATAAACCCATATATTTACCCTGCTAATCCCCCGATTCTGAGGGCAATTTATCTAGGCTAATTCATACATCTTTGGATACCAAGGGATAATTTAGTATGGCCAACCACCTAACATGCAAATCTTTGGACTGTGGGAGGAAACCCACATGGGAGCATCCAGAGAAAACCCATGCAGACACAGGGAGAACATGCAAACTCCACACAGGCAGTGACCCAAGCCAAAAATTGAACCTGGGTCCTTGGCACTGAGGCTGCAGTGCTAACCACTGTGTCCCTGTGCCACCCATGGTAGAGTTTGAACTTGCAATCTCAGTGCCATAACCCCCTTGTTCTGAAAGATTTATTATCACCCCAGTTGCTACTTTGGCCATTGCTGTATTCCGTGGTGATTTTTGACGTGCAATTTAGTCTCAATAAATAATTAAAAGCAACATTTTTCACGCTGGAATCATAAATCACTGAGCAAGTAATCCTGCTGATTAAGTGTAACAGTTCACACTCTGTGCCAGTTTGATTCAGTGCTGGATGGTAACTGCGAAATCCAGCTGTGCCTTCACACCATGTGGTGCTGAGACCATCTACAGATACAAAGCTTCAATATGCAAATTCGACATGCTAATCGCCTGCAAACTAAGTAGGCACTGCTGAGCTACATTTCTTGGGACCCTGTCCACAGCTGGCATTGCAATACCAGGGTAGAGAGGCAGATCATAATGGCTCGGAGTGCTCAGGTGGGCAGTGCACCAACCAAATGCCCGTCCTTTACATCTGTCCCATTTGATCCTGTGCCTCTAGGATTGCCAGCTCTCCAGAATCGGCTTGGGGTCTCCAGGAATTGAAGATCAGCCCCCAGGACACCGTCGAGTGCAACCCTGGAGTCAAAAAAAAAATCAGGACATTTTTTGTCTTTTTTTCTTCCAGTATTCTTCTCATTGGGAAAAAGAAATGTTTAAAGTTGGGATAAGATTGGTTTGATTTACAGTCCAGCATCGTCCAGTTGAGTGATGAGCCTTTTTTAGAGTGGACTCCCTGAGAAGGTCATTCAGCCCATCGAGCCTGCTCCAAAAACAATCCCAACCCCGTAACCCCACATATTTACCCTGCTAGTGCCTGATGTTAAGGAGCAATTTAGCATCCTTTGGAGTGTGGGAGGAAACCCAAGCAGACATGTAGAGAATGTGCAAACTCCACACAGGCCCCTGAGACCAGAATTGAACCAGTGCCCTAGCGTTGTGAGGCGGCAGGGCTAACCAATATGCTGCCCAATGGATGTAGGAAAACAATGCATCACAAGGTTGAACGTGTTGCCTGATTAATGGCTGGAAAGTGGCGGCAAGTCATGTGATTATACCTTCGGAATGCACTAAATTGCACTAAAGAGGCAGCCCTATCTGCCTCCCTTGGCTACACACAACTGCAGTACAGGATATTACTGCAAATGTCCAACATAGAAGAGTGAACCTGCTATGGTTTTTGGGCCAGAACTCGCCAAGCCTGCACTGTCCTCCAACTGGATGTCCAAGGATAGCAGGGAATGCCAGCAGTCCTATGGGTACACCTTCCTGACTGTTCCCATTCTTTGCTGCTGGGTCAATATTCTGGAACTCCTTCATGGCCAGCTTTGTGGGAATAACTGCACCTCTCAGACTCCAGCAGTTCAAGAAGTCTCACCTTTGCCTTTCAAGGACAACTATAATAGTGAGGGAAGCAGGTGGATGTCACTAAGAGCCTGTACCTGTACAGGTCGAGTTGTACTGATTTGAAGGGTATATTAGCCTTAGTGGCAGTGCAGTGTAAGTTTACAAGAATAATACCTGGACTTTGGGGGTTAAGTTATGAGGAGAGATTACACAAATTTGATCGGTTTTCTCTAGAATTTAGAAAGTGATCTGACCAAAGTGTTCAAGATGCTAACAGAAAAAGGCAGAGTAGGTAGAGATAAATAATTTCCCCTGGCTGGAGATTCTCGGATTGGGGGTCATAGTTTAAAATTTAGTGCCAGCCATTAAGGAGAGATGTTAGAAGCACTTCTACACATGTTGGATGGCACAATGGTTAGCGCTGCTGCCTCACCAGGGACCTGGTTTCAATTCCCTGTTTGGGTCACTGTCTGTGCGCAGTCTGCACGTTCTCCTTGTGTCTGCGTGAGTTTTCTCCCCCAATCCAAAGACATGTTGGTTCGAGTGCATTGGCCATGCTAAATTCTCTCTGTGTATCCAAGCAGTGTGGCAAATAGGGGACTTTCACAGTAACTTCATTGCAGTGTTAATGTAAGCCTACATGCATAATAAACTTTTAAACCAAGAGTGGGAGAGGTTGGGAGCTCTCTTTCACGAATGGCAGTCGATGGTGGAGAGTTGCTAATTTAAAATCTGAGAGAGAGAAATTTTTGTTAAGCAGAGGGACGTGGACTAAAGGCAGGGGTATGGAGTTGGGCCACAGATTAGGCAGGGTCTTATCGAATGGTGGGACAGGCTGGATGGGCCGACTGGCCTATTCCTGTTCTTCTGTTCCTCATTGGAAGAAGCTGACACTTCCACTCAGAGGATGATCTTTACTCACCACTCAGTGAAGCAGTTTATTGAAGCGTACAGGATCCTAAGGGGCTTTAAAGTGGGTGCTGAGAGGATGGTCCCCCTTGTTGGAGCTGGGTGGGAGGGGGGTGTGGTTATTGAAATAGTGTGCTTAAAAAAAAAAGGATCTCCGACAGAGTAAGTGTTTTGCACCCTCTCTCTCTATTGTTAATGTGTGGAGTTCTGCTCACCAGAGAGTAATGGAGGCTGGGACACTGAGTAGATTCAAGGGTGAGTTCCACAAGATTTTGACCGATTTTAGGGAGTTGAGGGTTATTGGGGAGTGGAGTTAAGGTCACAATCGTAAGGCATGGAACAGGTTCAAGGGGGCGGAATGGCCTACTCTTGCTCCTGATTCTGGTGTTCAGTTGCCTCTTTGATTTATTATTGTTCGTGTGTATTAGCGGACAGTGAAAACAACAGACGGCATGGTGGCACAGTGGTGAGCGCTGCTGCCTCACAGCGCTGGGGGACCCGGGTTCGATTCACTTCTTGGGTCGCTGTCTCCCTGTGTCTGCGTGGGATTCCTCCCACAGCCCAAAGATGTGCAGGTTAGGTGGCTTGCCCATGCTAAATTCTCCCTCAGTGCACCCGAATAAGCACTGGCGTGTGGTGATTTGGGGATGTTCACGGTAACTTCATTGCAGTGTTCGTGTAAGCCTTACCCGTGACAAATAAATAAGCATTTTTTTTTTCCTATTGTTTCTTGAGTGCTGTACAAACAAAGCTTACTGTTCATTGAGGAGAGAGTGCAGAATGTAGGGTTACAACCATGGCCAGGATGTAGAGAGAGATCGACTGAATGCGCAGTAAGACCTTTCAAAAGTCTGACAGCTGCAGGGAAGAAGCTGTTGTTGAGTTGGCTGGTATGTGACCTCAGACTTTTGTGTCTTTTGTGACGCTAAGTGGACTCAGGGCAGTATTGATGCAGCAATATGATTTACGTTGTGTCCCACTAGTTTATGCTCTGGCTGACAGTCCTTCAGATGATTGCTGCACCACAGATTCTGTGCGAGCTGTGCAGCCAAACCCTATTACAGTCCTGTCCCTTTGAACAACTAGGCTTCGTGCCAAAGTTATGTTTTTCTGCTGAATTGAGTTTGGCACGAAAGTGGGTAGCAAGACATGGAAGTTAGTGACAGCATCCTCAGCAGTAGAGAGCTTACCCTCATGGAAACATAGAGGAGGAGGAGGCCATTTGGCCCTTTTTGAGTCTGCGTTGCCAGTTATGATCATGGCTGATCATCCAACTCAACTGTTCTCCTCCCCCCGTTATACCTGAATCCCCTTCGCTCCAAAAGCTATATCTATCTCCTTGAAAATGCAATGTTTTTGCCTTCAGTGTTTCCTTTGTTAATGAATTCCACTAACTCACCACACTCTGAGTGATGACATTTCTCCACCTCCCTGTCCTTAAGTGATCTACCGCTTAAGCTCAGACTGTGACCCTTGGTTCAGGACACCCGCACCATCAGAAACATCCTTCCTGCATCGACCCTATCTAGTCCTGTTAGAATTTCATAGGTTTCTATGAGATCCGCCTACAACCCATTAATTGTTCTAAACTCCAGTGAATATAATCTGATGGACTTGATCTCTCCACATACATCAGTCCCACTATCCAGGGAATCAATCTAAAAACCTTCTCTTCACTCCCTCTTGTAACAAGGAAGTTCTATCTCTATAGTGAACCACTGAAAGATGTGGTCAAATAGGCAGACAGAAGAATTTCAAATGTTTAATCCCAGGAAGTATAATCAAATGCAAATGCAATACTAGTTAGGTCACAGATTACTGTGTACAATTCGGGATAATAAAACACTAAAATTAAGGAGAGTAGAAACATAGAATCCCTACAGCGCAGAAAGAGGCTATTTGGCCCATCAAGTCTGACTCTGCGAAAGAGCATCCCACCCAGACCCTTCCCTCTACCCTCTACCCGCAACCTAATCTTTTTGCGTAACCAATCCATCTATGCACATTTGGTCAATTTAGCGTGGCCGTTCAACCTAACCTGCACATCTTTGGGCTGTGGGAGGAAACAGAGTACCCGAAGGAACCCCATGCAGACACTGGGAGAATGTGCAAACTCCACAAGGGGAGTCATCAGAGGTTGGAATTGAACCTGGTCCCTGGCGCAGTGAGGCAGCAGCACTAGCCACTGTGCCACCCACAAAATGAATTTATTCACTTTGTCAGGGAAACAGAGAGGCAGAATATTTCTGAAGTGGTGAGAGTTTGGGAAGTGCGGGTGTTGAAGGGGACCTGACTGTCCTTGCTCACAAAGCTAATGTGTAGCTGCAGCGGGTAATTAGGAAGGCAAGTGATATGTTGCCCCTCCTCACAACGGGGCTTGAGTACAGGTGTAATTTTTCTTATTCATTTGTGGGCCAGCATTTATTGCCCATCCCTAGATGCCTTTGAGAAGGTGGTGATGAGCTGCCTTTTTGAATCACTGCAGTACCCATGCTGTGGGTTGACTCTCAATGCCAATCGTGAGGGAATTCCAGGACCTTGCTGCAGTTAGATGGAGCCTCACAGCTGGAGTATTGTGACGAAGGAAGCAGTAAGGAGTGTCCGCTTAGCAGTGTTTCACAGCTGGTCTGCTGCAGCCTGAGCGCAAAGTGAGAATATGAGCTGTTTCCATATATTTACGCTGCTAATCCCTGACGCTAGAGTCAATTCAGCATGGCCAATCAACCTGATCCCGCACGTCTTTGGACCGTGGGAGGAAACTGGAGGACGAGGAGGAAACCCACGGGGAAAACGTACAAACTCCACTCGGACAGTGACCCAAAGCCAGAAATGAACCCAGTGCCATGAGGCAACCACTGAGCTGCCCATATAGATTGACTTGAGTGGGTTTGTGGTATGTGGTCCTTTCAAAACATCGTCACATCACATCTAAGAAAGGATATACTTAACCATAATGGGAGTGCTGTGAAGGTAGACCAGGCTGATTCCTGGAATGGCAGGATTGACACATGGGGAAATTGGGGAGACTGAGTCTGCTTTCCCTAGAATTGTGAAGAATGTGGGGCGATCTCAGTGAAACGTGGGAAATTTTTACAGAGTGGATGTAGCTAAGATGTTTCCGCTGGCTGGTGAGTGGAAACCAAGGAGGTATCATCTCAGGATGTAGGATGGACCATTTGGGTCTGAGATGAGGAGGAATTTCTTCACTCAGTAGATGATAAATCTTTGGAATTCTCTACCCCAGAGCACTGTGGAATCTCAATCATTGAGTATGTTCAAAGGAGAAATTAATAGATTTCTGGAAACTAATGACAATAGATGACGTAGAGATAATGCAGGAAATTGGTGTTGAATGACAGAATAGGCTTGATGGGCTGAATGGCCTTCCCCGTTCCTATCTTTTTAAAAATGTTTATTATTGTCTCAGGTAGGCTTCCATTAACGCTGCAATGAAGTTACTGTGAAAATCCTCTAGTTGCTACACACTGGTGCCTGTTCGGGCACACCAAGGGAGAATTTAGCACGGCCAATGCACCTCACAAGCATGTCTTTGGAACCAAAAGAGAAAATGCTGGAAAATCTCAGCAAGTCTGCAGCATCTGTAAGGACAGAACAGAGCTGATGTTTCGAGTCCAGACAACCCTTTGTCAAAGCCTTTTTTTGGTCAGCTTTGACAAAGGTTCATCTGGATATGAAACATCAGCCCTTTTCTCTCCTTCCAAATGCTGCCAGACCTGCTGAGATTTTCCAGCATTTTCTCTTTTGGTTTCAGATTCCAGCATCTGCAATAATTTTGCTTCGATCCAGCGTGAATTTGGGATTGTGGGAGCAGCACCCGGAGGAAACCCACCCAGCCACGGGGAGAACGTGCATATTCAGCACAGAGTAACCCAAGCTGGGAATTGAACCTGGGACTCTGGCGCTGTGAGGCAGCAGCCCTAACCACTGTGCCACCATGCTGTGCCATTCTCAATCATATTATACTCTAAGAACAAACACTAGCTGACAAGATAACCTGTATGAATCTACTGTGATCTGTGTGCAAGATATGCCTGCTTAGCCCGCTAAATTGCTGTCCTTCCCAAATTGCCTTTCTTTAGACATCTTTCTTGTGATTATAGTTAAATACACAGCCTTGGATGTGCAAATCCACTGAAAGCTAATGAATTGTCTTCACTTAGCATTTAATAAAATTTGAACTCTAGCTCTGCAAATGCCCACTTCTGATTTTAGATCAAACCTAAAGTGTGTAATTGGACATCAGCTTAATCTTTCCCCTTGGAGAATGTTTGACGGATGAATTTTGTGATCAGTGGTTCATATTTGGTTTGCCTACATATTTTTCAACTCTCGTATACTTTAGCTTTTTTCAATCTTTGAAAGATGAGTGCCTTTCTGAGTCGTTTTTCTCACATTTTCATCCAAATATTTGCATTGTTGCGTTATGTTTTAGGGTGGCACAGTGGTTAGCATCGCTGTCTCACAGCGCTAGGAACTCTGGTTTGATTCCCAACCTTGGGTCACCAGCAACAATCCCAACAGCCCTTATCTCTGTACCCCCATGTATTTACTCCCTCAGCCCTCCCCCTAACACTAAGGGTGAATTTAGCACAGCCAATCCATCTAACCCGCACATCTTCGGACTATGGATAGAAACCGCAGCACCTAGAGGAAACCCATGCAGAAACGGGGAGAAAGAGTGCATATTCAGCACAGACAGCGACCCAAACTGGGTTTTGAACCCAAATCCCTGGCACTGAGAAGCTGCAGTGCTAACTACTGTGCCACACATGTGGTCAGGAATTTTCTTTCCTTCTCATCCTCTCTGCTGGGTCTGTTCTTCCAGCACGTGGAGGCTGCTGTTGCTCCTGGATTTTTGAAAACGCTTTGAATGGGCAGCACAGTGGTTAGCACTGCTGCCCCACAGCTCCAGGGACCCGGGTTCAATTGCCAGCTTGGGTCGCTGTCTGTCTGGAGCTTGCGCATTCTCTCCATGTCTGCGTGGGTTTCCTCTGCGTACTCGGGTTTCCTCCCACTGTCCAAAGATGTGCAGGTTAGGTTGATTAACCGTGCCAAATTGCCCATTAGCGTTAGGGAGACTAGCTGGGTAAATATGTGGGGTTACGGGAAGGGGGTCTGGGCGGGATTGTTGCTGGTGACGATAGGAGCTGAATGGGATTGTGGTCATGTCAGACTCTTTGGGCCGAATGGCCTCCTCCTGCACTGTAGGGATCCTATGATTGAACTTTGTCTCCCTCCCATGAAATTGCTGTGTATAATTCACCTTGTGTTAGAATTCTTCACTAAAGGCTGAATTCTGTCTCTCTTGCAGTTGCCTCCCATCTTGTCATCCGCCTGAATATTGTCTGCAAGAGGGAATAAAATAAGGTAATTTATACCCTAATGTGCTGTGGATAATGAGCATTCAATCCCCTTTATAACGGAATTCACACACACATTGATGTATCATTTAGAATCCAGAGTTCTGTTATCGTAGATTAAAATTACGATTCCCTTCAAATTTACATTGCCAGACACAACAAAAGCTACAAGGTGTACCGTGCTCTCATATTCTGACATTTAAAGTAGCACTGTCTTTTGGAATTTTTAAAAACCCTTTCTGCAAATTATTATTGTAATTTAGCTTGCCATGTAACAAGACTTCAAGCTGTACCGCTATTGGAAAAAAAAAACAAAGTTTGAAGTTTATTCGTTAGTAGGCTTACATTAACACTGCAATGAAGTTGCACTTGATGTAATGACTTCCGTGAGATTGGCCTCTTGGTGTATGAGCTCCCTGCTTAGGTAGGGGGATTATGGCCTCCATTAGGGAGCTCGTACTCGATGAGGCCCGTGAGGTTGGCCTGTGCGAAGTCATTACACTCGACTCTCTTCTGTTATGCAAAATGAGCAGAATTAAGAAATATAAAGTGGGAGTTTATGGCCTCGCTCCACCCGGGATCACTGGACATTTCTGTTGTCTGCCCCCTTACCAGCTCTGCATGGGCAAGCCAGTAGAATTCAGCCTTGGCGCAGCACAGAGTAATAGGGTAAAAATCTTCTCGGTACAAAGAGAATAGTACAGCACAGGAACAGGCCCTTCAGCCCTCCAAGCCTGCACCGATCACATTTATCTATCTACACCAACTGCTTATATTCCCTCTGTTCCCTGTTTGCTCACATACCTAACAAGATAAGTCTTAAATGTAGCTAACGTATCTGCCTCAATCACCTCACTTGGCAGTGCAGTCCAGGCCTCAGTAAGCTGGTTATGAGCCCTAAGTGAGAAACTAGTTTGTGTAATCAGTTTTGAACTTTCATGAATTTCTGTGCATGTTAATAATGTCACAGGATAATAGTATCAGCTGGATAGAGTGGACGTAGAGAGGATGTTTCCACTAGTAGGAAAAAACTAGAACCAGAGGGCATGGCCCCAGGCTAAAGGGAGGATACTTTAAACAGAGACCAGGAGGAATTTCTTCAACTAGAAGAGTGGTGAATTTGTGGAACTCTGCCACAGAAGGCTGTGGAGGCCAGATCATTGAGTGTCTTTAAGATAGAGATAGATTCTTGATTCAGAAGGGGTTCAGGGGTTATGGGGATGAGAAAAAAATCAGCCATGATTGAATGGAAGAGTAGACTCGATGGGCTGAGTGACCTAATTCTGCTCCTATTTTTATGATAGCTGACCAACGTAACCGGTTGGAAACGAGAAAGGAGACTTGAGGGGAAGGAGGGGCTGAAGATTTCTTTCCGGATCAATGAGTGTTTTGTTTTGCTGAGATTCTACTTGAAGGATAGTGTTAAATTTTTCCCGAGAGTGTTTGATGTTCACCATTCTTTGGTGATTTTTAACCTTATTCAAACATCTCATTTCTTGTTATGTCACCTTTTGCACTTCCATCCAGTAACGTGTCAGCAGAAGCAACTTGCACTGATAACTCACTTCCGCTCCATTGATATGGTGGGATTGTTTGCTTGTTATTATTGAATATTTGTGTCAAGTGGAGTGGCTATCTGGAATCTGATTTATGAGCAAAATCCTCACTTGTGAGTGATCCTATACTTACAAATATTTGCTCACTCCCTGCTGAACAAAGAGGAGATTTAACAGAACTCAATTTAAAAAATTTATTGAAGGATTTCAATAGGTTGGAGAGAAAAAGATTACAGTACAATGATTATTAATAATAATCCTTAATCTTTTTCTTTCATAGGACATGGGCATCACTGGCTGGCCAGCATTTATTGCCCACCCCTAGTTGCCCATGGGTGTAGATTCATAGAGGTTTACAGTATGGAAACTGGCCCTTTGGCCCAACTTGTTCATGCTGCCTACATTTTACAATTAAGCTAGTCCTTATTGCTTGCATTTGGTCCATATCCTGCTATAGATATCCCATATAACTCTCTCAATGCTTTTTTAAAAGACAAAATTGCACGCGCCTCTACTACTATTTCTGGCAGCTTGCCCCACACACTGGTTTGTTTCTGAGACCAGCCTCCCACGCATTGACTCTGTCCACACCTCCCGCTGTCTTGGCAAAGCAGCCAGCATAATTAAGGATGCCACGCACCCCGGATATTCTGTCTTCACTTTCTTCTGTTGCAAAAGTCTGAGGTCACGTACCAGCCGACTCAAGGACAGCTTCTCTGCCACCGTCAGACTTTTGAATGGACTTAATTTGCATGAAGTTGATCTTTCTCTACACCCAGCTATGACTGTAACACTATATTGTGCATTCTCTTGTTTCCATCATACTCAAGAGTTTTCTTTGTCTGTATATGCGCAAGAATGAATACTTTTCACCGTAAACTAATACATGAGACTGTAATAAATCAAATCAAAAAACGCTCACCTTCGCCTCTGGACCCTTTTACATTTCTTCCCTCTCATCTTAAACCTGTGTCTAATTTCAGATTCCCCGACATTTGGGCGAAGATGTTGACTATCTACCTTATCTATGCCCTCATTATTTTATAGACCTCTATAAGATCATCCCTAAGCCTCCTATGCTCCAGGGCAAAAGTCCCGTCTATCCAACCTCTCCTTATAACTCAAACCATCAAGTTCTGGTAGCATCCTAATAAATCTTTTCTGCACTCTCCTAGTTTAATAATATCCTTTCTATAATAGGGTGACCAGAATTGTACACAGAGAGAGTCAACCACATTGCTGAGGCTCCAGAGTTAAAGTAGGCCAGACCAGGTAAAGATGGCAGATTTCCCTCCCTAAAGGACATTAGTGAACCAGATGGATTTTTCCGACAATGGTTTCACGGTCGTTCCCAGATTTTGTTTTTGATATTGAATTCAAATTCCCCCATCTGTCCCAGCAGGCTTCGAACCTGGGTCCCCAGAATGTGAGTTGAGTTCCTGGATTAATAGTCTAGTGATAATATCACTACACCATCAACTCCCCAAGAGCAAGGGTAAAACGCTGGGAGTCTGGAGACGAAAATGCCAGAAATACTCAGCTGGTCTGGCAGCATCTATGGAGAAACAGAGATCACAACTGGAATTCTCCAGCCGTTCGTCCCCTGTCACCACTGAGAGTGGGAACAGAGAATTTGGCCCTCAGTCAAATCTCCATTCACTGCAACGGGACTGGAAAATCTCAACTGCGGACATGGTCGGGGAATCCAACTCTGCGTTTTGGGTCCAGATAACCCTTTGTCAAAACTGGGAAAAGTTGGAATTGTAACGGATGTGGAGCGAGGAGGGGGGAGGAAGACGACTAAAATTTAAGGTGAGATGGAAGATGGGTGGGAGTAAAATGATAGAGCCTTTTGGACTTGTGCACGAAACAATTCTGTCACTTAATTTCCAATAAGATTATAGCATCTTCTTGTTTGGCATGTCAGTTTCCAATTAGAATTGGAGAAGTGCAATTGGGAAAGAGCAAAGGACAATTTTGTTTTGCATGTTTGTAATATTGTGAAATGCTTTGCTATTAGCCATGTTTGAGACAGAGGTGATTGTTCAAGAGCAAACTGACAGTTAGGAGGTGAGAGAAGGGTAACGGACGTCATTTTGGATTGCTTTAGCACAGAGATAGCAAAGCCACAAGAGATCAAATGGCAGTCCCGCTCAAAATGGGTGGCACAATGGTTAACACTGCTGCCTCACAGCTCCAGGGACCGGGGTTCAAATTCGGCCTTGGGTGACTGTCTGTCTGCGTGAAGTTTGCACGTTCTTTGTGTCTGTTTCCTCCAGGGGCTTTGGTTACCTCCCATAGTCCAATGATGTGTAGGTTAGGTGGATTGACAATGCAAAATTGCCCCTGAGTGACCCAAGATGTGTAGGTTAAATGGGATTAATCATGGTAAATGTGTGGGGTTACAGGAATAAGGTGGAGGGGAACGACGTTCTGGGTAAGATCCTCTTGTCAGTGCAGACTCAATTGGCTGAATGGCCTTTTCTGCACTGTAGGGATTCTATGAAATGTTAACCAAGTTTCTTTGGACCAGCTGAGTCCTTCCAGCACTTTCTGTTTTCATTACTGAACAACCTTCTTCTGCTATAAATTCCATAGCTACTGATTTCCTTGGTATGATGAGAAATGATTGCAGTGTAACCCCAGAGCACTTCAATGATGTCTGACACCTGCATTTATGTGGCGCCTTCCTCTTAAACATGAGTTTTTGAAGGGTATGAGCGGAGAGAAGACCTGCAGCGGGACTGGAGAATCCCAACCGTGGACGAAATTGGAAAATCCGGCCCCAAGTCTGTCTACTTCGCCTCATCAGTCAAGTTTGGTTTGATGGCCATTCACTGCTTCTTACCACCTTCATCACAACGTAGGCCACCCTCGCATGGGATTCTCCATGCAGAATCCTGCTGCAGAGAATGAAGCATCCCATGTGAGGGTGGCCTAGATTTTGTCCGCGGCTGGGATTCTCCAGTCCTACTGTAGCAAATGAATATTTGGCTGAGTATCAAATTCTCGGTGGCAGGATATGAATTCCGGCCTCAGTCTTGCTGTCTCATTCCTTCCCTTGATGTTGGTGTTGTTCTGCGCTGGGCACAGTAAGAAGTCTCACAACACCAGGTTAAAACCCAACAAGTTTATTTGGAATCACAAGCGTTTAGAATGCTGCTCCTTCCTCAGCTGATAGAGCGACTCATCTGAAGAAGGAAGAGGCAGTGCTCCGAAAGCTCGTGATTCCAAATAAATCTGTTGGATTTCAACCTGGTGTTGTGAAAGTCCTTCCCTTGAGTTAGCGAGCTCTGAAACCTCTTTCTGCTGGGGGATTGAATCATCCATCCACCAGACTGACTCCATACTACCTGCCAACAAATAAAATGAAGGAGACACTTCCCTCTAATATTTTCACACATGGCCCCGAGATTTCCCTGCATGGAATGAACATTATTCGTTTAGTCATTGACTCCCAAGATCCACAATTCATTTTGCGGTCGTAACTGGCCTCATATCATTAGTTTGAAGTCCCTTTCCTTATTTGTAATTCTTGTTCCTGAAAAGTATCCGATAAATATCAGAGTTCCAAGGCGTTACTCTGTTTGATTAATGGCGCTTCAGTTATTCCACGTTGGAGACCTGCAAATGACTGTAATTTTGGCGTAATTATACAGCAGAAATTTATTTCTTAATTAGATAGGATTATTCTTTCAGGGGGTGAAGGATAAAACATCTAACCAGCTGAGACTGGGGACCAAACCTATCCACATCCTCTAACTTGCTTATTTGGTAGAAGTGTTGAATAGTGGAACAAATTATTCATTATTGTTAGATCGTGACATTGGACTTGCCTGATTCAAATTGTACAAATAAGTATTTGATTTTTACACCGTAACACGAGCAGAAATATACCTTTAAAGTCCTCCTGCCGACAGGTGAAATGCAGCCTGAACCTTATTAAGACATCTCCAGCCTCCAGTGTCACTGTTGGTTTATCGGTGGAATGATGGAATTTCTGGTTTGCAGTGAAGTTTGTTAACCTTATACCCTGGGCAAGAGCCTTCCCTGACACCAGGTTTTTCAGCTTATTGGTTACATTACTTGGACTAGTGATTAGAGACTTGGACTAATATTTATAGGGCTGGGGTTTACCAGTCCCGCCGTAATGAGGCCCATGAGGTTGGCATTTGATTTATTATTGTCGCATGTATTAGTATACAGTGAAAAGTGTTGTTTTTTGTGTGCTATACAGACAAAGCATACCATTCACAGAGAAGGAAATGAAAGGGTGCAGAGTGCAATATTGTAGTCATAGCTAGGGTGTAGAGAAAGATCAACTTAATGCAAGGTAGGGCCATTCAAAAGTCTGGAAGCAAGGAAGAAGCTGTTCTTGAATCAGTTGGTACGTAACCTCGGACTCTTGTATCTTTTTCCCGACGGAAGAAGATGGAAGAGAAAATGTCCGGGGTGCATGGGCTTCTTAATTACGCTGGCCGCTTTGCCGAGGCAGTCGGAAGTGTAGACAGAATCGGTGGATGGGAGGCTGGTTTGCGTGACGGATTGGGCTACATTCACGATCTTTTGTAGTTTCTCACAGTCTTGGGTAGAGCAGGAGCCAGACCAAGCTGAACCAGAGAGTGCTTTCTATGGGTGCGTCTGGAAAAGTATGAGCTGAAAATGTTGGAGTATGAGCTCCCAGATGGAGACCATAATTCCATCCAATCAGGGACTCCAAGAAGCCAGCCTCATTAAAGTCACGACACCTAGTGTAACCACTTTGCAGATTAGGTTGATTTGACCATGCTAAATTTCCCCTTAATTGTCAGAGGAATTAGCAGAGTAAGTATGTAGGGCTACAGGGTTAGGGCCTGGGTGGGAATGTAGTTGGTGCAGGCTCAATGGGCCGAATGGCCTCTTTTTGCACTTTAGAGATTCTGTAGTTCTCGTTTACTTATTCTGCATGGTACAGGTTTTTTTTCAATGATTATGCCATGTAGTCAGTTACAGTCTGATAGCAATCTTATGACCCAGTAGACTGTGTCTATGTGTTTAATTATATTGTCATTCGATGATGTTCAGTAAAACTGTGCTGTTTCAGTGCAGGGCAGTTTATCAAATATAAAGCTGCACGCTGACTCATCAAAGCTTTTAGATAAGTGTTTGAAAGCTGACTTTGCAGTTTATTTAGTAAACCAGAAACATCATTAATTTTTCTTTCAAATTGAGCGCTTTGCGAATGTGTCAGCTGCCTGCTAAAGGCTGGCTTTTCGGCATCCCCAATGGTGTTGACCCACACTGGTGTTAAGTTTCAGAATTGTGCTATGAACCAGTTCTCGAAATCTTGCCAACTTGTCGCGGGGGGTTTGTGTAGAGTCTCACGGTAATTGGAGACAGACACCCAGTACAGGAGGCGTGGGGAACTTGTGTGATTGAATTCTTTTATTCCTTCATGGGATGGGAGCGTCGCTGGTTGGGTCAGCATTCACTTTCCATCCCTAATTGCCTTGAACTGGGTGGCCTGCTAAACCAGATCTTAGGGGCAGTTAACCACAAGAGAGAAAATGCTGGAAAATCTCAGCGGGTCTGGCAGCATCTGTGAGGAGAGAAAAGAGCTGATTTTCCAGCATTTTCTCTTTTGGTTTGGACTTATGTGTAGGTCAGAGCAGGTGAGGATGATAGATTCCTTCTCTAAAGGAAAACTAGTTAATCAAATAGGATTTTACGGCAATCGGCAATGGGTTTCATAGTCATGAGTAGGTTCTTAATAGATTTTTATTGAATTCAAATTTCTCCATCTGCTGTGGTAGGATTCGAACCTCGATCCCCAATGCATTGTAGTGGGTCCCTGGATTGCTAATCCAGTGGTGACACATCCTTGCTGTGCGGAGAAAACCGGAGCACCCAGAGGAAACCCACGTAATACTCAGACTCCACAAAGACCTGAGGTCAGAATTGAACCCGGGTCCCTGGTGCTGTGAGGCAGCAGTGCTAACCACTGCACTGCCCTGCCACCCACTATCTGAAGACAAGGGCAGGGAAGAGCAGTTAATAGATTCCAGTTGTAATATTGACCCAGATTTTGTAGTTTTAATAATGGGGATACTATCAGTGATTGCCGCTGTTAAAAGATTAAATCAGACGGTATGTTCACCTATCCAAGCTTTTTGCACCCTGTGAGCAATGTCACTGTGATTTGGCTGTTCAGGTGCATTGTGATTTTGTTGGAATTTCCCTCTTGATATTTGGTTCTTCTCTCGACTGGCCCAGGCGTTTTATTGTTGCACTAGTGATCCTGTCAGTGTCAGATGACATGGCCCTTTTCCCCACAGGTCCAATTAAAATAGTTTCGGCCACAAATGTATATTTGGTCTGATTTTGACCTCTTGCCTTGAAGCATTTGGCTTGCATTCTTGCAATGGACTCAGTATCATGCGCTATTTGGATTAGTTGCAACCATACGTCACGGCCAGTTCCAATTCCTTGAAACCTGTTTGGATGCAGTGTTGCTAAAGTAAATGGGTCAAGGCAGTTTCCCAATTGGGTAGTGAAGATACGCAGGAACAGAAGGGTTCATTGATCTGGTTAATGGGCTGAAGGTGGAGGCCATTGTATCGGTGGGTCCGAAATGAGAGGGAGCAAAGAATTCAGTTTATAAGTACTAGGAGCAGGAGTCGGCCACCCGGCCTCTCGAGCCTGCTCCGCTGTTCAATAATATCATGGCTGATCTTATCGTGGACTCAGCTCTATTTACCCATCCACTCACCATAACTCTTAACCCCTTTCCTGTTCAAAAATGTACCTATCCTTAAAAACATTCAGTGAGGTAGCCTCAACCACGTCATTAGGCAGGGAATTGTCCACAACCCTTTGTGTGAAGAAGTTCCTCCTCAACTCAGTCCTAAATCTGCTCCCCCTTATCTTGAGGGTATGCCCCTGAGTTCTACTTTCACCTACCAGTGGAAACAACTTCCCTGCTTCTATCTTATCTATTCTCTTCATAATCTTATGTTTCTATAAAATCTCCCCTTATTCTTCTAAATTCCAATGAGTGTGGCCTCAATCTCTCCTCATAAGCCAACCCTCAACTCCAGAATTAACATAGTGAATCTCCTCTGCACCCCCTCCAGTGCCAGAATATCCTTTCTCAAGTAAGGAGACCAAAACTGTACACAGTAGTCCTCCAGATGTGGCCTCATCAGCACCTTGTACAGCTGCAACATAACCTTGCAGTTTTTAAACTCCATCCCTTGAGCAATGAAGGACAAAATTCCATTTGCCTTCTTAATTACCTGCAAACCAACTCCTTGAGATTCCTGCACAAGGACACCCAGGTCCCTCTGCATGCTGCAATTTTTTACCATTTAAATAATCGTCCATTTTGCTGCTGTTGTGGTCAAAATGGACACAAGTGCCCAGCATCACAGCTCTCTATGGTAATGTGATAAAGCTTGTACTTGCTGTGAGATTTCTTTTTGCTTCATGCATACAGCCATCCCCTTGAAGCAGTTATGTTATTTTTGCTGCTGGGTATTGAATAGATTACTGCCAGATATCAAACAATATTGCAGCATCAAATACTGTTTGACTTCCTGAGAAATGTGACAACCCTGTGAAAGGTAAAATGCTTATATCATAGAAACCCTACAGTGCAGAAGGAGGCCATTTGGCCCATTGAGACTGCACTGATTACAATCCCATCAACACATATTTACCCCTCTAACCCCTCGAATGCACGCATCGCAGGATGCTATGGGCAATTTAGTGTGGCTAATCAACCAAACTTGCATATCTTTGGACTTTGAGAGGAAACCGGAGCATCCAGAGGAAACCCAAGCAGAGAATATGCACACTTTGCACAGACAGTGACCCAAGCGTGGAATTGAACCCAAGCCCCCGGAGTTGTGTGGCAGCAGTGCTAACCACTGTGTCACCCTGCCGCCCATATCGCTTGCTAGCAGAATAATGCACTGGGTTCTTTAGCACATCTCCTTTAGAATTCTCCATGGACTGAGCTTGGATGCTTGAATTGCAACTAATTGCGTGTGTTTCTGAGGGTATAAGAGATCTACTGTGAGGCAGCAGTGCTAACCATTGTGTCACACACTGTCTGAGGATATCTAGGGAAGAGGTAGTAATTAGCTTCCATTGTAATTATTGACCCAGATTTTGCAGTTTTAACAACAGGGACACAGTCAGTGTTGCCGTTGTTAAAAGGTTAATAAGACAATATTCGCACCAATCCAATTCAGTCGGGGTGAGACAGTGCTTAGCACCGCTATCTCTCAGCACCAGGGACCTGGGTTCAATTCTGGCCTCGGGTTACTGTCTGTGTGGAGTTTGCACAATCCCCCTGTGTCTGCATGGGTTTTCTCTGGCTGCTCCGGTTTCCAGCGATGTGCGGGTTAGGTTGATTGGCCACGCTAAATTGCAGCCCCCCCCCCCCCCCCCCCCAAACTTAGTGTCAGGACTGTACGTACGTGGAATTATGGGCATGGAGCCTGGGTGGGATTGTGGTCAGTGCAGACTCGATGGGCTGAATGGCCTCCTGCACTGCAGATTCTATGATTCTCTTCATACCTGCCATTTCCCACAAATGAAGCAACAGCGGTAAATCTCTTCTTTGTGTGTAAAACAAAAACTGGTTACTGCGATTGTGTGAGTGTGTGAAGTGACCATCTGAATGTCAATCAGTTAACAGCGCAGTTTGATCGAATGCTTTCCGCCCCCTTTGTGGCTGTTTCTCTGTAGACATCACTTGGAGAAAGCTTTTGTCAACGTAGACTTAAACACAGTCCTTGCAAATCGCTTTCACACTCTTAACGCCCCCTCGCTCTCCTGCACACGTGCTATTCAACAGCCAAAGTCACGTTGTCTAAACAGGATCATGGAGAAGAGCTGTGAGTTGTTTCTCGTTCTGGAGAAACTCCTTCACTTGTTTGGCTAAGATGGACTGTTTGTGGAACCGTAAATGCAAATGTATTAGAATCCCTACACTGCAGGAGGACGATATTCAGCCCTGTACTGACCACAATCCCTCCCACGCTCTATCTTCGTAATCCTATATATTTACCCTGCTGATCCTCTAACAATTTAGTATGACCAATCAACCCAACCTGCACATCTTTGGACTGTGGGAGGGAACTGGAGCACTCGGAGGAAGCCCACACAGACACGAGGAGAATGCACAAACTCCACACAGTCAGCGACCCAAGTCGGGAATCAGGTCCCCAGCGCTGTGAGGCAGCAGTGCTAACCACTGTGCCACCCTGCCGAATCATACTCCGCCTTTGTTAGTAAAAGTATTGTGGGTTACAGAACCAAGTTGGGTAAATGGATTTAAGCTGCAGATTGGTTGTGATCTCAATGAATATTAATCACAGAACACTATAGTGCAGAAGAGGGAGGCCCTTCGGCCCATCGAGTCTGCATCAACACATTAAATGCCCTAAACTGCCCACCTAATCCCACTTGCCCGCACTTGGCCCATAGCCTTGAATGTTTTGCTGTGCCAAGTACTCATCCAGATACTTTTTAAAGAACGTGAGGCATCCCTCTGTGTTCTTCTATGTTCTATCCCACCTCCACCACCCTCCCAGGCAGCACATTCCAGCCCGTCACTACACTCTAGGTTTAAAAAAAAACTTTTCCTCAAATCCCACCACCCCCCCCTCCTCCCCAAACCTCCCATCCCTCACTTCTAACTTGTCTCCTCGTAACTGACCCTTCAACAAAGGGGAACAGGTGCCCCTTGTGCGTGCCCCCTGTCCATGCCCCTCATAATCATGAATGTTGAGAAGTTTGGGGCTAAAAGTGTTTCTGTGCATTAAGTGCTGAAATAACACAAAGTACCTTTGCAAATTCTGCTTATTAGGATATCGTGTACTTGAAACAGCACAAATGTTTCTTAAACCTATTGTGAACAAACTTGCATTTAACCACTACTGATCTATGTCTACAGATGGCCCAGTGATTGAAAACTGTTTCCCCCTTTATCTGTAATGCTAAATTATTTGTATTTGTTATGGGATGTGAGTCTTCATGGTAAGCTTAGTGACATCCCAAATTGCCCTGGTGGGTGAAGGGAAAAGGTGGTGAGTTACCTTGAATGATTAGGGGTAGCACAGTGGTTAGCACTGCTGCCTCTCAGCCCCATGTATCCGGATTGGATTCCCGGCTTGGGTCGCTGTCTGTGTGGAGTTTGCACGTTCTCCCTGTGCCTGTGTGGGTTTCCTCCACGTGCTCCGGTTTCCTCCCACAGTCCACAGATGTGCAGGTTAGGTGGATTGGCTGTGCTAAATTGCCCCTTGGTGTCAGGGGGACTAGGAGGGTAAATTGTTGGTTACGGGTGTGGTTCGTTGGTTACGGGTGTGGTTCCGGAGGACTGGAGGATAGCGAATGTGGTCCCATTGTTTAAGAAGGGGAAGAGACACCTTCCAGGGAATTATAGGCCAGTGAGTCTTTCTTCTGTTGTGGGCAAGGTATTGGAGAGAATTATTAGGGATAGGATTTATAGTTATTTAGAGAGAAATGAATTGATTGGGGATAGTCAGCATGGTTTCGTGAAGGGTAGGTCATGCCTTACTAACCTCGTTGAGTTTTTTGAGAAAGTGACCAGAGAGGTGGATGGGGGTAAGGCGGTTGATGTAGTATATATGGACTTTAGTAAGGCGTTTGATAAGGTGGCCCATGGTAGACTTCTACAGAAAATGAAGATGTGTGGAATAGAGGGTGATTTAGCTAATTGGATTAGGAATTGGCTGGCAGATAGAAGACAGAGGGTGGTGGTTGATGGGAGATATTCATCGTGGAGTTCGGTGACGAGTGGTGTGCCTCAGGGGTCTGTTTTGGGGCCCCTGCTGTTTGTAATTTTTATAAATGATCTGGATGAGGGTATTGAGGGATGGATCAGTAAATTTGCAGATGACACTAAAGTTGGTGGAGTGGTAGATAGTGAAGAGGGGTGTTATAGTTTACAGAGTGACTTGGACAAGTTGCAGAGCTGGGCCGAGAGGTGGCAAATGGAGTTTAATGTGGAAAAGTGTGAGGTAATGCACTTTGGCAGGAACAATAAATGTGTAGAGTATAGGGCTAATGGTAGGGCTCTTAATAGTGTTGAGGAACAGAAGGATCTTGGTGTATGTGTCAATAGATCCCTGAAAGTAGGCAGTCAAGTGGATAAAGTTGTTAAGAAGGCATATGGAGTCTTAGCTTTTATTGGTAGGGGGATTGAATTTAGGAGCCGCAGCATCATGTTGCAACTGTACAAAACTCTAGTGCGGCCGCACTTGGAGTATTGTGTGCAGTTCTGGTCCCCACATTATAAGAAAGATGTGGAGGCATTGGAGAGGGTACAGAGGAGGTTTACCAGGATGTTGCCTGGTATGGAGGGCAGGTCCTATGAAGAGAGGTTGAAGGATTTGAGGTTGTTTTCGTTAGAAAGGAGGCGGCTAAGAGGGGATCTTATTGAAGCATATAAGATGATTAGAGGTTTAGATAGGGTGGACAGTGATAGCCTTTTTCCTAGGATGGAGAAAGCTAGCACGAGGGGACACAGCTTTAAATTAAGGGGTATGAGTTATAGGACGGATATCAGAGGTAGGTTCTTTACTCAAAGAGTGATTAGGGAGTGGAATGCCCTGCCTGCAGCTGTTGTAGATGCGCCAAGTTTGGTGGCGTTTAAGAGGTTAATTGATAAGTATATGGAAGAGAAGGGAATGGTTTAGTTTGGAGGGGCATTGCTTTTTATTTTGGTCGGCACAACATCGAAGGCCGAAGGGCCTGTTCTGTGCTGTAATGTTCTATGTTCTATGTTCTAAATATATGGGGTTATGCGGTTAGGGTGGGATTGTGATGGGTGCAGACTCAATGGGCTGGATGGCCTCCTTCTGCACTATAGGATTCTATGAGTCCAGGTACAGTTGATATTCTGACGGCACATTCACAAGAGGGAATTGTGAGTTTACAATCTGTGGAAATGTCTTGTTGTGTGATTTGTTCAGTGCTGATTTTCCCTCGGACCTGCTACCCTACTTGGTGATCAAGCTTGATGGTTTGGGAGATTGTGTCAAAGTTGTCTACTCTGAAACTGAAGACTCGGTCCTTTGGCTGTGTTACGATTGCAGTTGTCAGTGATTGGGATGTCTGTGAGTGAAGGAACTGAAAGATAAAATAAGCCAAGAGTCTTGTTCCTGATAGCTTGCTAACCGCAACTGGGACATGGGGATATTTAGTGACAGCAAGCTTGAGCTGTGGTGATGGTCGGGAATGGTTTACAGACGTACGACCCAAGATCTGAAATTCCACAAAAAGGCCATGTGGCCCTTTTGAACTCGTGCTGGCTCTTTGCAAGAACCACACGGTTAGTTGCAATCCCCTACTCTTGTCCAAGACGCCTGCCAATATTGACCCCTCGGGTTTAGAACCAAGAGTTTCTAAAAGGGGTTTTGACTCGTAGAATCATAGAATCCTTTGGCCTTCGGTCCAAACTGTCCATGCCAAACAAAATGCCCATCTAAGCCAACTCCATTTGCCTGCATTTGGCCCATATTCCTCGAAACCTTTCCTATCCATGTATCTGTTGAAATGCCTTGTTGTCAAAGTCTCCTCCTCAATTACTTCCACAACATCGGGTTAAAGTCCAACAGATTGATTTGGTAGCACAAGCTTTCGGAGCGTTCCTCCTTCAAGGAAGGAGCAGCAATGCTCTGAAAGCTCATGCTACCAAACAAACCTGTTGGACTTTAACCTCTTGTTATGAGACTTCTTATTGTGCCTACCCCAGTCCAATGCCGACATCGCCACTTCATGTCAATCACTTTCTTCGGCAGCTCATTCCACATACGTGCTGCCCTCTGTGTAAAAACAAAAGTTGCTCCTTAGGTTCCCATTAATTCTTTCTCCTCTTAAACCTATGCCCCTCGATTCCCCAACCCTGGGAAAAAGACAGTGCATTCACCCTATCCGTGCTTCTTACGATCTTCTATACCTCTACAACATCATCCCTCAATCCTCTGCACTCCAAAGAAAAAAGTCCTAACCTGTCCAGTATTTCCCTATATCTCAGTCCCTTGAGTCCTGGCAACATCCCTATAAATCTGTTCTGCACTCCCTTCAGTTTAATAACATTTTTCCTGTGACCAAGATTGAACACGGAGTATTCCAAGTGCAGCCTCACCAATATCCTGTATAATTGCAACATAACTTCCCAACTTCTATACTCAACTGATGAAGGAAAGCTGCCCTATCTACCTGTGACTCTATCTTTAGAGAACTGTGCACTTGAACTCCAAGGTCCCCCTGTTCCACGATACTCCGTAAGGCCCTACCATTCACTGAGAAAATCTTCCCTTTGTCTGACTTTCCAAAATATAACACCTTGCCAATTATCTATATTGAACTCCACTATCCATTTCTCAGCCCACTTCCTCAGCTTGATCAAGATCCTGATGCAATTTTGGGTAATCTTTCTCTCTGTCTACGAGACCTGCTATTTTAGTGTCGTCTGCAGACTTACTGACCGCGTCTTGTACATTCTCATCCTCTGAATTTTACAATGTTTCATTTAAAGAGGAATTGTAAATTGAACCCAGATGTTTTGCAAGAGATGTGAAAGAAATGCTGGTCTGAAAATGCGGAGTTTATTAGAAATCCACAGTAAGCACGCCGTTCTTTCAGTATGTTATTCTAGTTTGCGAGATTGGTGTCTGTAATCGGCGAAGCTCAGCGTAATGTCTGATGATGATCAAAGAAGTTGTTTTCCCTGAATGGAAAGGAACAGCCAGGTATTGCTAAATTAGAACAGAAAGCGCTGGAAATACTCAGCGGGTCTGGCCAACATTTCCTGTTTTGAATTTCAGATTCCTGGCATCTGCCAAATTGTGTGTTTTGACTGATTCCTCGTCCAGATGTTACAACACATTCTGGATGGAAAACATTGAGAGAGATAACTCCCTGATCTCGCCATGCGATCATCAATGAATTGAACAATGCCTCATCTTCCGACTAGGCAGTTTGCAGCCTTCCATTCTTAGCATCAAGTTCAACAATTTCAACTGATTTGCTCTACCCCACTTGCCCCATTTGTTTTTATCCTATTTTGTTTACTTTTTTTTACTGTTTACCTTTTTTATTTCTTTGTCTCACTTTCTTTTTTCTTCTCCCCAACACTTTCCCCCTACTTCATCCTCCTTCCCTTACTTTTTCTCCCCCCGCTTCCCCTTTTCTACATTGCGCCTCTGTCCCATTCCACCTTCCCTCTATGTCTTTGTCTGTAACAGTTTACAGCTTCTCTGCCATTTGGCCATTCACACCCTTTATTCTCTCTTTGGGCTGCCATTAGCAGCCTTTCCCCTTGTTTTTGTGGCTATGACTCATTCTCTCCCCCTGCAGTGTAAATATCTCTCTCTTTCTATGCCTTTTAGCTTTGACAAAGGATCATCTGGACTCGAAACGTCAGCTCTTTTCTTTCCTGCCAGACCTGCTGAGATTTTCCAGCATTTTCACTTTTGGTTTCAGATTCCAGCGTCCGCAGTAATTTGCTTTTATCTAATGAATTGCAGAGGCTGAGACAACATTAACACACTTGCAGAGTGGGTGTTTAACTCAAGTGAACGTTATGTGTAAGTGTACGGTGGGGTGGTTTTAGGGAGAATAAGAATGCAATCATCTCCTTAGGAAATAAGTATCTCATTGGGGTAAAGCAGCCTGTAACATCTGTTCAATAAACTTAACAAGCAGGCACTAAAAAAGTGGAAGGTGGTGGTGTAGTGGTATTGTTGCTGAGCTAATCATCCAGAGACCCAGGGTAATGCTGTGGCGGGGAGTTGGGGCAGGGAGGTTCGAATCTCAGCAGATGGTGAAATTGAAAGGTAGAATTAAAAAAAAGTCTAGTAATGACTATGTAAGCGTTGTCGATTGTCAGAAAACCCATCTGCTTCACTAATGCTACCCCCAGTGATTGGAAACCCAGGCAAAGAGGACGTGGGTTCAAATCCCACCACAGCAGCTGGTGAAATTTAAATCCAATGGTCAAAATGCACCTGGTTCACTCACATTACCATCTAGTAATGTAGAGGTCCGTGCTGGCACGTGGGTTCAATCCCAGAACAGCAGCTGGTGGAGTTTAAATTCAGTGGTTAAAAACCCATTCGGTTCATTAATGTCCTTTAGGGAAGGAAATCTGCCGTTCTCACCTGGTCTGGCCTACCTTGACTCCAGAGCCACAGCAATGTGGTTGACTCTTCATTGTCTAGGAATAGGCAACAAGTGCTGGCCCCGCTAATGACGCCCACATCCCATTTATGGATAACTTTAAAAAAAAATCCTCCCCCCGTCCCCTTATTTTAACCTTTCCCTGTCTCTCTCTCCCCTTATTTTAACCTTTCCCTGTCTCTCTCTCCCCTTATTTTAACCTTTCCCTGTCTCTCTCTCCCCTTATTTTAACCTTTCCCTGTCTCTCTCTCCCCTTATTTTAACTTTTCTCTGTCTCTCTCCCATTTAATTTTAACCTCTCTCTGTCTCTCTCTCCCCCATTATTTAAATTTTTCCCTCTCTCTCACTTCTCTCAGGATTTTCACGCCATTTGAGTTTTCATTTTTTTGTACAGGCGCGTGGGAGCTGTGTCTTCAACTCCAAGTCCTGCTGGTCGATGTGCTTGTGCATGATCAAAGTTGAAAGTGTAAACTGCGTGTGAATTTGCTTAAAAATAAGGTTTCTTTAATTTAAGCTTTATTAAAGTTTATTTATTAGTGTGACAAGTAGGCTTACATTAACTCTGCGATGAAGTTACTGTGAAAATCCCCGCGTCACCTCAGTGGGGCGCCTGTTCAGGTACACTGAGGGACAATTTAGCATGGTCAATTCACCTAACCGGCATGTTTTTGGACAATGGGAGAAACTCTCACACGGACACGGGGAGAACGTGTAAACTCCACATAGACAGTGACCCAAGCCCGGAATTGAACCCGGGTCCGTGGCAGTGTGAGACAGCAGTGCTAACCACTGTGATCTCTCCCATACACGGGAGGCCCGAGATATCAACCTCGGGTCCTGGAGATAGCAGCCACAGCGCTGAAGATAAAGATTAGTTTCAGTTTTGAATCAGTCTCGTTCCTCTTTCATGAGGTACCAGGCTCTAAGAAGTTGTCAGCAACCTTGGACTTCCATTGGATTGCTGCACAGTTGTGCTTGGCAACGTACTGACGTGGTTTGCTGTTGACTTCTGAGGTGTAGCTGATGGGGCAGAGAGAGAGAGACGGGGAGAGGTTAAAATAACGGGGGGAGAGAGAGACGTGGAGAGGTTAAAATAATGGGGGAAGAGAGAGACGGGGAGAGGTTAAAATAACGGGGGGGGAGAGAGAGACGGGGAGAGGTTAAAATAAGGGGGGGGAGAGAGAGAGAGGGGGAGAGGTTAAAATAATGGGGGAAGAGAGAGACGGGGAGAGGTTAAAATAATGGGGGAAGAGAGAGACGGGGAGAGGTTAAAATAATGGGGGGGGGAGAGAGAGACGGGAGAGGTTAAAATAATGGGGGGGGGAGAGAGAGAGACAGGGAGAGGTTAAAATAACGGGGGAGAGAGAGACGGGGAGAGGTTAAAATAACGGGGGAGAGAGATGGGGAGAGGTAAACACAGTTGAGAGGATAGAGAGAAGTTTAAAATAAAGTCCGCAGCAAGGGAAGAGACAGATATTAGGAAATGTATCTCAATTTTCTTTTCATAGCGCAAAGATATGCGAAGACACAAAAGATTGGGATAAGGATGGTAGGCCTGAAATAGGATGCTCTTTTGAAGAATACATGCCGACCTGATGAATGGTCTCCTTCTGCACTTAGTGATTCTGTGATTCTTTTATTACACCTTCCAGTCTCTGCCTCGGACTGTACTAGCCCCCAAATCAGCATACCACACCATTGGACTCAGAAACAATAGCACCGTGGTTAGCACTGCTGCCTCATGGTGCCAGGGACCCAGCTTCGATACCTGCTTTGGGTCACTGTCTTCTGGAGCTTGCACGTTGTCTGCATGTGTTTCTCCCGGGTACACTGGTTTCCTCCCACTGTGTAAAAACGTGTGCTTAGGTGGATTGGGCATTCTAAATTGCCCCTTGGTGTCGGAGGAGTAGCAAGGTAAATATGTGGGGTTTCGGGAATAGAACCTGGATGGGATTGATTTGATTTATTATTGTTACATGTATTGGGATACAGTGAAAAATATTGTCTCTTGCGCGCTATACAGACAAAGCATACCGTACATAGAGAAAGAAAGGAGAGGATGCAGAACATAGTGTTACAGTCATAGCTAGGGTGTAGAGAAAGATCAACTTAGTGTGAGTGAGGTAGGACCATTGAAAAGTTTGATAGCAGCGGGGAAGAAACTGTCCTTGAGTTGGTTGGTACATGACCTCAGGCTCGATGGATTGAATGGCTTCTTTCTGCGCTGTAGGGATTCTATGATTGTCAGCTTCACCCCTTCCAGTCTCTACCTCAGACTGGACCAGCCTGCACATCAGCGTGTCGCAACTTTGGACTCAGCGCTGTTTAAAAAAAAAAGGGCTAGGCACTTTTCCTACTGAGAGGCTGCAGGAAGATGCACACAGGTCAGGAGAACAGAACTATCACTAACGGCCAGAGTTATGAAAGTACGGCCAAGCCCGCAGATAATGAGGAGGGGAGTTACTAAAGTGAGTTACTGTTTGCTTGGCTTTTTCATTGCTTAATCACTATCGTTATAAATGGGACAGAAACAAGTTGTGCCACGTAAAGGAGACTGAAAGGTGAAAATATTGAGTCTTTGCAGCTCACGTAATGAAATCAGATCAGTGTCGCGAGCAGATTGTTCTCTAATTAGGTATTCTGGGAGATAAATTATTATCCCAGCTGGAAGAATATAATCAACTTCTACCCTCAAAAGATAAGCCAGTCATTGGGAATCTAATTGGTTCAGCAATTATTATCTGCTCCGTTCAATTATTCCAGATATAACAAGTTTATTAACATCACGGGCAGGACCTGAAGTGTAGTTGTCCACTCAGCATTTCAACGCCGGGGACTTTTGCTGTGTCAGTCATGTGGAATTAGCTGTGATTTTCCAATACTTACCGGCGCTTCGGAGTTTGCGGAGAGTACTAATTGCTGACCGCGGTCAACTTTAGCTCCCGGCTATAGAACAGGATTCTGGAAACACAGCATACGCTGGTGGAAGGTGCGAACTCCACACGGACAGTCACCCTAGCTGGGAATCGAATCCAGGTCCCTGTGAGTCCACTATGCTGGCCCCTACGCCCACTAATAAAGTCCAACAGAGTTCCACATAACTGTAACTGAAGGATCCTGGGTGAAGTTACATTTTTTCTTTCCAACAGCGATAAGAAATAGTGCTTTAGTGGTAGCTCTTAGGGTTCAAAATGCAGCGTCCTGATTAATTTGTGCCTTGTTTGTGTCCTGTTGTGCTTCCAATAATGTGACTGAGAAAGAAAATGGGTGTGAACAGTATCAGTGGTGGTACAATGGTTAATACCACCCTGTTGTCAAGCGTGCTTATAGATGTCAGTCTCTCTGGGGTTCACTTCCTTTCTCAGTTTTCAAAGAAAAAACCTTACATTTAAATCATGTTTTTCACAACTCGCTGGTCATCTCAAAACACTCACGTCGGTGGATTGGGAAATTATTGGAGAAAAATCTGATAGAGAGAGTTAATCTCCGTGTGGGTTTATTAGGGGTAATCAGAGGGAGGCTTGCCAAACAAACTTGTTAGAATTTTTTTGAAAAAGTGTGTGGAAAAGAGAGGTGCGGTCAATGTAGTTTATGTGAGTTTTAACAAGATCTTTGACAAAGTCCTACGTGGTAGAGCAATTCTGAAGCACCTGGAATTGAAGCAAACTTGGTGAGCGTAACTAAGAACCCGATTGAGAATATGCACGGGGCCCTTAATTATGCTGGTTACTTTCCCACTGCCTCGGAAAAGCAGCGAGCGTGACCCCACGCACCTCATACACACTCTCTCCCACCGTTTTTGTTTTCTGTCGGAAAGTCTGCGGTCACGTACCAACCAACTCGAGAACGCCTTCTTCCCTGCTGCTGTCAGACTTTCGAATGGAACCACCTCGGACTAAGTTGATCCTTCGCTACGTCCTAGCTATGACTGTAACACTGCATTCTGCACCCTCTCCTTTCCTTCTCTTTGAATGGTATGCTTTGTCCGTATAGCATGCAAGAAACAATAGTTTTCGCTGTGTACTAATACACGTGGCAATAATAAATCAAAGATGGATCCAAAACTGGCTGAGTGATAGGAGACAAAATATGGTGGTAGAAAGTTGTTTGACTGGAGACTGGTATCCAGTGGCATTGGATCCAGTGCCTGCTGTCTTATTATTTCATACAAACATAAATGATATTGAGGGATGGCACCGTGGTCAGCTTGGACTGGTTGGGCCAAAGGGCCTGTTTCCATGCTGATTTGTACAGCTAATGAAGTACTTTTTTGAAGTGTAATTTTTTTTATTTCATGGGAATTGTTGTCTACCCCTTTATTGCCCTTGAACTCAATGGCATTACTGGACCATTTCAGAGAGGAATTAAAGAGTCAACCACGTTGTTGTGGTTCTGGAGTCACATGTAAGCCAAACCAGGTAAGACATCAGATTTCCTTCCCTAAAGGACACTAGTGACCCAGATGGGTTTTTACCATTACCGTTCAATTAAACTTCCACCTGCTGTTGTGGTGGGATTTGAACCCACGAACCGCAGCATGAGCCTCTACATTACTAGGTGGGTAACATTTACCGCTGCCTCCCAGTGCTAGGGACCTGGGTTCAATTCTGGCCTCGCGTTGCTGTCTGTGTGGAGTTTGCACGTTCTTCCCATTGTCCTTGTGGATTTCCTCCTGCACTCCAAGATGCAGGATTGGTTGTGGTAAATTTTTGTGTTTTTGTTCCATGTTCCAGCATCTGCAATATTTTTAAAAGCAAAACACTGCGGAACAAAAAGGGAAAATGCCTCAAAATCGGTCAGCATCTGTGAAGAAGCACAGTAAGAAGTCTCACAGCACTGGGTTAAAGTCCAACAGGTTTATTTGGTAGCACGAGCTTTTGGAACACTGCTCCTTCATCAGGTGAGTGCCTAAGAGCAGCGCTCTGCTGCTCCTTGACTCAGCTAATGAAGGAGCAGTGCTCTGAAAGCTCGTGCTACCTAATAAACCTGTTGGACTTTAACCTGTGAGACTACTTACTGTGCCCACCGCAGTCCACTGCCAGCAACTCCACATCTATGGAGAGGGAATAGTGCACTTTCGAGTGTGGAAGACCCTTCGTCAGAACAATATTTTGCCTTTTACGTACATTCAGCAAACTCCTGCCAACAGCAATGTGATGGTGACCAGATAATTGGGTTGTTACGAAGTTCGTTAAGGAATAAGGATTGGCTGGGATACGAGAGAATACGCTCCTTTTTTGAAATGGTACCAATGGTATCTATTACCCCTGAATAAGCAGCTGGGGTTTTAGTTAGAAGTCTCCTCCGAAAGCTCAGTATTGCATTTAGAAAGGAACTGGAGGATTATTTATACACGGGGAAACCGGTGTGTCTGTACAGGGTGATAACAGTGAAGGAATCGAGCACCCCTGTCTCTATTTGTTCGAGGAATAAAGTTGGCGAGGGAGTTCGCCAACCAAAATGGCAGATTGCAAATTGTCTTTTTAGTAATTCACGTGACCCAGGCTGTCAGCCATCCATGACAGAATCAAGCTTTAAATTCCTCAGGCAGGGTAGCTTCCAGCTGAGGCTTGTTGAAGGAAGGAAGCATTCATTGGGTGTGAGACAAAGCGAACTGGATGCACCCAGATTGCAGACCTTCTTTCTATGATTCTATGCTGTTGTTATCACGTCATCCTGCATTGGCTGTGTCTCAGTCTACACTGGGCCATATCATGGGTGCAAAATGATTGCTAAATTTAACACTGCTGCCTCACAGTGCTGGGGACCCGGTTCAATTCCCACCTTGGGTGATTGTGTGGAGTTTGCACTTTCTCCCTGTGTGTCAGTGTGGGTTTCCTCACCCACACTGAGGGTGCTCTGTTTTCCTCCCACACTCCAAAGATGTGCAGGTTAGGTGGATTGGCCGTGCCAAATTGCACACTAATGTCCAAAGATGTGAGGTTATCCGGTTTGGCCATAGTAAATTGCCCCTTGGCATCCAAAGATGTGTAGATAAGGTGGATTGGCCAGGCTAAATTTCTCCTTTTAATATAGGTTAGGGACATTAATGGGGTAAATGTGTAAGGTTGGGGGATAGGGGAGGGGTTGGGTTGGACTTGGTGGGACATTCTGTTGGTGCAGACTCAGTGGATCAAATGACCTCCTTCTGCACTGTGGGGATTGTATTCTATTCTAAATTTGAGAGCTGCTCCAGAGAAAGGCAAGGCTTGAAGGGCTGAATGGCGTACCCATGCTTCTAGTGTCTGTGCTATTAAAAGCCTTTAATAGCCAGCACCTATCCTGATCAGTGAGGAACTGAAATGAATGCCAATCACTGGCCGATGCTGTGAAGTGGAACAGAAGCAGATTGAAAGCAGGGAGGTGGTGATTGACCGACAGACTGGAATTAGTCCTGGAGGCCTGATGTCAAGTTCAGTTTATGTTGCCAAGATGAAGAGGCACTATTATACATGAGGAATGGGAAAGAGAAAAATAATAATGGTGGGAACAGTGTTGTTGGTGCATTTGGGAATTAACAGCCTTGTTCAATGTGACCAATCCAGAGAGACCATAAGATGTAGGAGCAGAATTAGGCCACTCGGCCCATCGAGTCTGCTCTGCCATTCAATCGTGGCTGATATTTTTCTCATCCCTGATATTTTTCTCATTCCCCATAACCCCTGACCCCCTTATTAATCAAGAACCTATCTATCTGTGTCTTAAAGATACTCAATGACCTGGCCTCCACAGCCTTTCGTGGCAAAGAGTTCCACAGATTCACTAACTTCTGGCTGAACAAATTCCTCCTCATCTCTGTTTTAAAGGATTGTCCCTTTAGCCTGAGGTTGTGTCGCCTGGTTCTAGTTTTTCCTACTAGTGGAAGCATCCTCTCCACGTCCACTCTATCCAGGCCTCGCAGTATCCTGTAGATTTCAGTAAGAACCTCCCTCATCCTTCTAACCTCCGAGTACAGATGCTGAGTCCTCAACTGTTCCTCATACAAGAGCAGATCAGGGATAGCACACTTCCCTGTCCGATGTTTTGTTTATTTGACATGACTGGAGTGAATTCCAAAGAATCTCATTTGGAATATCATTTAACTTCAAATTGATTGATTGACAAGTTGAATCAGGCTCTCTGTGTGTGTCTCTCTCTCTCTCTCTCTGTGTGTGTCTCTCTCTCTCTCTCTCTCTGTGTGTGTGTGTGTGTCCTCTCTCTCTCTCTCTGTGTGTGTGTCTCTCTCTCTCTCTCTCTCTGGTGGTGTTCTCTCTCTCTCTCTCTCTGTGTGTGTGTCTCTCTCTCTCTCTGGTGTGTGTCTCTCTCTCTCTCTGGTGTGTGTCTCTCTCTCTCTCTGGTGTGTGTCTCTCTCTCTCTCTGTGGTGTGTCTCTCTCTCTCTCTGTGGTGTGTCTCTCTCTCTCTCTGTGGTGTGTCTCTCTCTCTCTCTGTGGTGTGTCTCTCTCTCTCTCTGTGGTGTGTCTCTCTCTCTCTCTGTGGTGTGTCTCTCTCTCTCTCTGCTCTCTCTCTGTCTCTCTCTCTGTCTCTGTCTCTGTCTCTCTCTCTCGTCTCTCTCTCTCTGTCTCTCTCTCTCTGTCTCTCTCTCTCTGTCTCTCTCTCTCTGTCTCCTCTCTCTCTTGTCTTCTCTCTCTCTGTCTCTCTCTCCTCTGTCTCTCTCTCTCTGTTCTCTCTCTCTGCTCTCTCTCTTGTCTCTCTGTGTGTGTCTCTCTTCTCTCTCTCTGTGTGTGTCTCTCTCTCTGTCTCTCTCTGTGTCTCTCTCTCTGTATCTGGATTGCAGTTGTGGGCTGATGCTTAAAAACCCAGTTTCAACAACGTGTCAACATTTGAGTGAGACTTGGAAACGAGAACTTTTGGAGTTATTTTCGAGTCTAGTTTTTCCATGAAGGATCGCTGCTTTTGTTTTTAAGAAAAAATACGTCCTGAGTATAAATGGCAAAGATCGTGGCACAGATTGGTATCAGTTAAAAGTCAACAAATGATCGACTAGAATCAAAGCAAAATGCCGTGGTGCTGGAAGAGAAAATCTCAGCAGGCTCAGCAGCATCTGTGGGGACAAATGGAGTTAATATTTTGAATCTAAATGATCCTTGGACAGAATAAAGAACTTTAGATCTGAAATGTTAACACATTCTCTCTCTCTCTCTCTCTCTCTTTCTCTCCCACCCACCTACCTCCCCAACTCTATCCCCCACCCCGCTCACCCTCACCCCCTGTCTCCCCACAACGCACCCCCCTCCGCCGTCTTCCCAGATGCTGCCAAACTTGTTGTGTTCAAGCAATATTTTCCATTCCTTTTATATAAATAATCAACTGTTGCCCCTCTTCACCATTCCCTTCTAATTTGCTGAGGTTTAACGTGCTGTGATTCACTCCTTTAAATTCAGGATCGTTGCGCAGTTTGTTTGTTTGCCGTGGGATTGTTGCTTTGTATGAAACTTCCTGTTGACCTCCTGAGGCTTTCCAAAACACGTTTGTTTTTAAAAGTTGCTTCTGTTTTCACTGGCCTGTGCTCGCTGTTGGCCGTGGGCGCCATCTTGGTGTCCTCAAACTGCTGGGGAATGTAGGCAACCCTCGCTCAGAGCATACATTCCTCGAGTCTCTCTGCAGATGCAAAGTCTTGGATTGGCACCGCTGGCGAAGTGGGAGGGAATATTGGCAATCCAGCTGTCATTCTTCTCCAACGCAGCGCGGCTAATTTCTCGCTGCCCCAGGGGCCGCGTTTCTGAGCAAACTTCTTTTTGTTCTGGGCAACGTAGGCCTCTGCGTCTATCTTCCACCAGCTACAAACTGCCATAAAAGTCCACTTGTCCCTGTTACGTTTTTTTTTTTGTGTGTTGCCGCAAACAAGAGGATGTTTTGTTCCCTGGATTAACCAGAGCAGCTTGGATGCATCAGGGGAGGAGAGGAGTGGGGGGGAGATGTTGCGGGGAAAGGCTGGTTGGAGTTACAATGGTCTGAAGCAGTGGGCAAGTGGCGCAGCAAGAAGTTGCCTGCGTGATGCTCGGGTCTCCTGGCAACCGAGGCCTTAGTAATGCAAATGAAGTTGAGTTTCTCGAACTCCTCGCCGTGACACTTCTGGTTGACGTGACTTATTTTCTCAGCCAAAATTCTGGAGCGGGATTACGGCCTAGTGTGACATGAACTTTTAATCCTGCAAGCGACGAGTATCAATCATCGTTAAATGGTGCATCGGCCGCAACATTGAAAACACAATCTCTCACTTTTGCTTTTTGACTTTGATGGAACCATTGGGTGTGTTTTTTAATTGATTTAATTTAGGGATATCAGTGGTACTTATAAATTTCCTGCAGGCCCCTTTTACAGAAACACTCTGTTTCTATATGCGTGCCTGGCGAAGGGACAGCACTCCGAAAGCTCGTGCCAGCGAATAAACTTGTTGTGAGACTACTTACTGTATACATGCATGTTCATGTATATATTACACCATATATTTAAGCTGAACTTTCTTTACACCCTAGCTATGACTGTAATTGGCTGGCATGGTGGCACAGCGGTTAGCACTGGCCAAGGATCTGGATTTGATTCCCAGCTTGGGTCACGGTCTGTTTTCCCCACGTCTGTGTGGGTTTCTTCCAGATGATCTGGTTTTCTGCCACAGTTCGAAAGATATGCAGGTTCGGTGGATTGATCATGCTAAATTGCCCATTAGTGTGGGGGACTAGCTGGAGTAAATACATAGGGTTGTGGGCATTGGGCCTGGATGGGATTGTGGTCAGTGCAGACTTGATGGGCCGAATGGCTTCCTTCTGCACTGTAGGATTCTAATAATGCTATATAAATACTAAATTCTGCACCGTCTGCCTGCCTTCTCTACTGTATACTCTATTAAATGGGTTTTTTGAATCTATTTACTAAGGAAATTGGTATGGAGCCTATGGAAAATAAGGCAAACAAGTAGGGAGGTCATAGAACCTATACAGATCAAAGGGGAGGAGGTGCTTGCTGTCTTGAGGCAAATCACAGTAGATAAATCCCCAGGACCAGACAGTGTATTCCCTCAGACTTTGAAGGAGACTAGTGTTAAAATTGCAGGGGGCCTGGCAGATATATTTAAAATGTCAGCATCCACGGGTGAGGTGCCTGATGATTGGAGGATAGATCATGTTGTTCTGTTGTTGAAAAAAGGCTCAAATAGTAATCTGGGAAATTATAGACTAGTAAGTTTGACGTCAGTAGTAGGTAAGTTATTGGAAAGAGTACTAAGAGTTTCTACAAATACTTGAATAGACAGGGACTTATTAGGGAGAGTCAACGTGTGTGGTAAATCATGTTTAACCAATCTATTTGAGTCTTTTGAGGGGTTATCAGGAAAATGGATGAAAGGAAGGCAGTTGTCTACATGGACTTCAGTAAGACCTTTGACAGTCTCGCATGGGAAGCTAGTTATGAAAGTTCAGTCGCTAGGTATACATGGAGAGGTAGTAAATTGGATTAGACATTGGCTCAGTGGAAGAAGCCAGAGAGTGGTAGTGGAGGATTGCCTCTCTGACTGGAGGCCTGTGACGAGTGGTGTGCCACAGGGATCCGTGCTGGGTCCGTTGTTGTTTGTCATCTATATCAATGATCTGAATGATAATGTGGTAAAATCAGCAAATTTGCTAATGGTACAAATATTGGAGATGTAGTGGACAGTGAGAAAGGTTTTCAAAGCTTGCAGAGGGGTTTGAACCAGCTAGAAAAATGGACTGAAAAATGGCAGATGGAGTTTAATGCAGACAAGTGTGAGGTGTTGCACTTTGGAAAGACAAACCAAGGTAGAATGTGCAAGGTAAATGGGAGGACACTGAAGAGTGCAGTAGAATACAGATACGTAATTCCCTAAAAGTGGTGTCACAGGTAGATAGGGTCATAAAGAATGCTTTTGGAACATTGGCCTTTATAAATCAAAGTATTGAGTATAAGAGTTGGAATGTTATTGTGAGCTTGTATAAGACATTGGTGAGGCCAAATTTAGAATATTGTGTGCAGTTTTGGTCACCTAATTACAGGAAGGATATTAATAAGGTTGAAAGGGTTCAGAGAAGGTTTACAAGTACGTTGCTGGGACTTGAGAAACTGAGTTACAGAGAAAGGTTGAATAGATTAGGACTTTATTCCCTGGAGCGTAGAAGAATGAGGAGAGATTTGATAGAGGTATATAAAATTGTGATGGGTATAGTTAGAGTGAATGCAAGCAGGCTTTTTACACTGAGGATAGAGGAGAAAAAAAAACTGAAGGGCATGGGTTAAGGGTGAAGGGGGGAATATTTGGTTGGGGGGGGGGGCTTATTCATACAGACAGTGATGGGAGCGTGGAAATGAGCTGCCAGATGCAGTGGTGAAAGCGGGCTCATTTTTAAGAAAAACTTGGACATGAATGAGAGCGGTGTGGAGGGATATGATCCAGGTGCAGGTCAGTGGGACTAGGCAGAAAAATGGTTTGGCACAGACAAGAAGGGCCAAAAAGGCCTGTTTCTGTGCTGTAATGTTCTATACTGCATTTCAGATCTATTTATCTATTCTATACTGCTAATCAGATCTATTTATGCCAATTCTTTGCTTCCTACCTGTTAACCAGCTTTCCATTCCTCTCGAGACATTATCTGTAATCGCAAGTGCTTTAATTTTACATTGTGAAACCTTGTCAAAAGCCTTCTGAAAGTCTAGATAAACCACATCCGCTGGCTCTCCTCTGTCAATTGTACTAGCTACATCCTCAAAGATTTCCAATAGATCCGTGAAGTGTGATTTCCCTTTTGTAAATCCATGCAGACTTTGTCTGATTATCCCACTGCTTTTCCAATGCCTTGTTATGAAATCCTTATAATGGACTCTAGCAACTTCCCCAGTACCGACATTAGGCTCACAGGTCTATAGTTCCCTGTTTTCTCTCTACCTCCCTTGCTGAATGGTGGGCTTACATTAGGTAGCCTCCAGTCTGTAGGAGCTACTCCAGAAAATAACCAACAATGGTTCTACTATTTCCAGGGCCACTCCCTTAAGTGAAGATTATCAGGACTTGGAGATTAATAGAATAAAAAAAATGCTATAATTGGCTGCGGCACCTTAGAATGTGATGTGTACGGCTGGACTGACAGCCAAAATGCTGAAATATTAAGCCATGTCTCCATTATTAAATGTTGAGCTCTGAAAACACTCAATGCTTTTTTTTTTGATGGCCATTTTGCCATATTAGACTTGGTGTGATGGTGGAGCACATGGACGGGGAAGGTACGTTCGCCTGTGAAAAAGTTCCCCATCTCTCAGGAGTGACCGTAGAGGCGTCTTGTTCAATTTCCCCAAAGTGTAAAGGTTGCGTCGCTCCTATTCGAGAAAAGTGCGCAGGTTCTGGCTTTTCATACTCTGTGCTGTACGTACTAAAAATTACTATTCCATTAAAGCTTTGTGCCGCCTGAGGCGCTGCCTTTAGTGTATTTCCCAAATCTCTCTAATCTTCCGCAGCATTGGGCTTACTTCTGTTAACTGCTTTTCCTTTAAGAACCAAAATGTATTTCTTTGTACTTGCTTCCACTGAATTCTGTGGGTGGAATTTTACAGAACTTCCCACTGCAGGAAGTGTCAGAGCTCCAAAGAGGTGCAGGTTAGACGAATTGGCCATGCTAAACTGCCTCTTAGTGTCAGAGGGGTTAATAGGGTAAATATGTGGGGTTACGGGGATAGGCTCGATGGGCCAAATGGCCAGCTCCTGCACTGTAGGCATTCAGTGTGGGATTTTTCCAAAGTTAATAGACCTTTGAGCAGCTTGCCATGTGTTAAGCCAGAAAAATCCCCGCGTCATGTTTTAACTTATTGTTGATAATCCTTTGCCACATCTCTTAAGCTTTCCCAAGAATTTTTAGTTTGGTCCTGTCTGCAAGCGTGGAAAATGCCCAGAACTTCTGAAGTGTATTTTCTCTCCTAACCAGTCTGTTTTAAAACAAGGCTGATGTGGAGATGCTGGTGTTGGACTGGGGTAAACACAGTAAGAAATCTCATAACACCAGGTTAAAGTCCAATAGGTTTATTTGGTAGTAAACACCACTAGCTTTCGGAGCACTGCTCCTTCGTCAAGTTAGTTATGGGAACCACCTCCTTAGTTATAGGAACAGGTGCAGGCCATTCAGCCCATTGAACCAGCTCTGCCATTCAATATGATCATAGTTAATCAGAGACTTCAATGTCTTTTACACCCACTATCCTTTTCACTCTTATTGCTAATCAGAAAACTATCAATCTCTATCTTAAACATACTCAGTGAGCTTCCACAGTCCTCTGGGGTAGAGAATTCCAAAGATTCACAATCCTGTATGTAAAAAGGTTTCTCCTACTCTCAGTCCTAAGTTGCTTCTCCTTATTTTGAAATTTTGCACATTGGTTTCCAACTCCCCAGCCAAGGGAAGTATCTTAATGTCAATCTTCTAATCTCCTCTAGTAATTTCCAGTATGGCACCTCGTCCAAGTCTTTTCCACAAACCTTTGTACGGCCCAGACCTTCTGCCATTCCCCTATCTGCCTTTTTCTGGTATCTCTTTCTCTGGAACCTTGAACAGCATGGTGGCACAGTGGTTAGCGCTGCTGCCTCACAGGGCCAGGGACGCGGGTTCAATCCCGGCTTTGTGCCACTGTCTGTGCGGAGTCTGCATTGCTCTCCCCGTGTCTGCGTGGGTTTCCTCCCACAATCCAAAGATGTGCAGGTTAGGTGGATTAGCCATGCTAAATAGCCATGCTATTCCCTTAGTGTCAGCGGGAATAGCTCGGGTAAATATGTGGTGCAATGGGGATTGGTCGAGGTGGGGTTGGGTTGGTGCAGCCTCAATGGGCTGAATAGCCTCCTGCATTGTAGGAATTCTGTGATTTTTTTTTTCCTCTTTTTGTTTCACCCTGTATCTTGCTATGTGCGAATTTCATTCTTAATTTGAGACACTCCAATTCTCCTCACCTACGGGTATTAAACTAACCAGCTGGTAATCACCTGGATTCTAATCGACCAGTTACTGATGTGATCTGATGTATATGTACCTTTAAGAGAGCACATATTAAACTTCAGAATATAGAATCCAATGATTCTAGATAGAAGACAGCAGCAGAGCTATAGATCAGACTTACAATATAGTGTTAACTTCACATAAATAACCTATATTATTGTTTTTTTTTTTTCAATCTTTGTTATACCATTGGTATGTTTAGAATAGAAGAATGCAACAGAGTACATTGGTAGCATTTACTGACTTGTGTTACATACAAAGTACAACCTGGAGCGGCTAAACTTTCCTGGAATCACTTTATATCCACACATTGGACATATTCCATCAGATCTTGTGTGCTGAGATTTCCTTTAATCAGACTTTTTTTTTAAAACTTTTGATTTAATTTATTACTGTCTCATGTATTAGCACGAAGAGAAAGTATTGTTTCTTCCATGCTATATAGACAATACATGCCATTCATAGAGAAGGAAAGGAGAGAGTGCGGAATGTAGTGTTACAGTCACAGGAAGGGTGTAGAGAACAACTTAGCGCGAGGTAAATCCGTTCAAAAGTCTAATGGCAGCAGGGAAAAAGCTGTTTTTGAGTCAGTTAGTACGTGACCTCAGACTTTTGTATCTTTTTCCCGATGGAAGAGAGAATGCCTGGGGTGGGTGGGGGTCTTTAATTATGCTGGCTGCTTTTCCAAGGAAGTGTGGATGGAGTCAATGGATGGGAGGCTGGTTTGAAAGATGGACGGGGCTACATTCTTGACCCTTTGAGGTTCCTTGCGGTTAGTACGTGACCTCGGACTTTTGTATCTTTTTCCCGATGGAAGAAGGTGGAAGAGAGAATGTCCAGCGTGAGTGGGGTCCTTAATTATGCTGGCTGCTTTTCCAAGGAAGTGTAGACAGTCAATGGATGGGAGGCTGGTTTGAAAGATGGACTGAGCTACACTCTTGACCCTTGTGGTCTTGGGAAGGGCAGGGGCCATGCAAAGCTGTGATACAACCAGAAAGAATGCTTTCTATGGTGCATATGTGGAAATTGGTGACAGTCTTGATGAATGTTCCAAATTTCTATGTCCTCCTGAGAAAGTAGAGGTGTTGGTGGGCTTCCTTAACTCTTTTGTTTTCCAATATTCAGGAATCATTTGTTTTCTGAGGCTGTCTTTATTTGGGAGTTGGTTCAGTTCAGTTGGCTGGAAGACTAGCCTGAGATGCAGAGTAGCACGGGTTCAATTCCCATACTGGATGACGTTATTCATGAAGACAGGGCCCTCTCAACCTTGCCTCTCGCCTGAGGTGCGATGACCCTCGGGTTAAATTACCAGCAGTCAGCTCTCCTCCCCTATGATCACCTGTGACCCTGGCAACTTTACCTTTTGAAAACTGGTGCGAGGAGCTCAGCAAAAGTTATCTGTTTATTTTCTCGTTCACCTTCACTTTCTTCATTATTATTCTTACCGGCTTCTTCGACCCTCAGTTCAGTTCTGACCTCTTCCTTTATCTGTCCTCAAACTGCTTGTGGTTAAGTCTTTTAATGGAATTCATTTACCTGCACTTTTGTAATCTCGTCTTTTCCGAGGAAAAGAAAATCACTGCGCTCTGTCCCACGTGACGATCGCTCTTTCCACCCGGTGTCATTCCTCGCGCTGTTGAAAAATCAGCCCTGGTTCAGTGTTACCGCTCAGTTTCTGTACCGACATCTCCTTTCTGTAGTCAATTGAAAATACTGCTAATCTCAGCTCTTGCTGAATCAGGCATTCCTATTTCTGCTGGTTCTAATTAATCCTGGAACTGATACTTGGGACTTTAAAAAAAAAAACCCATCCATAAATGCCAAGAATCTTATCAAGCTGAGAATACTCCTTGAGGAGGGTATTAGAGTTTCTGTACCTATGTGTCATCAATTTTTATTATCTTACTCGTTGATTTTCTGTGGCATTGAGTAAAGTTGCAGGACATGGCCATTTTAACAGTCCCTAATGTCTTTTGCCGTAGTTGCTTATCTCCCTGATTTCCTTCTGAGTTACTTTACTTCCCTCCATCCTTTTATTCAGCATTTCCTTTATCCTGCTCTGGGTGGCACAGTGCCTCACTGCTGCCTCGCAGTGTTTGATTCCTAGCTTGGATCATCCATAGACTTCCAACAGTGCAGAAGGAAGCCATTGGGCCCATCAAATCTGTACCGACAACAATCCCACCTAGACCCTATCCCTGTAATCCCACATATTTATCCCTTTAACTTATACATCCTAGGACACTAAGGGGCAATTTAGCCAATCCGCCTAACCCGCACATCTTTGGACTGTGGGAGGAAACGGGAACATCCGGAGGAAACCCATGCAGACATGGGGAGAATGTGCAAACTCCATGCAGATGATGACTTCAGTTGGGAATCGAACGCAGGTCCCTGTTGCTGTGAGGCACCTAACTGTGTGCATATTCTCTCTAAATCTGCATGGGTTTCCTCCCACAGTCCAAATGATTTGCTGGTTGCTTTCTTTGCGAGGTGCTATGTCAATGCTGTTTGTGCTGGAACATTCAATGACACCTTCCATCACTTTACTAATGATTGAGAATAGACTGATGGGTTGTAATTGGTTGGACTATATTGCTGCCAGACATTTTTTCATATTGTCGGGTAGATCGCTGTATTGTAACTTGGTGTGGGGCCCTGCTACCTCTGGGGAAAGTCTTCAATGCTGTCCTATAACCCCATTAACCTCAACAAGAATATATAATTCCAGTTTGATGATTTGAAAACTAATAGTCAAGCCTTTTAGATTCAAAAGCACAGCACAATAGTAAATTCAGTTTTTTCTTAAAAGTCTATTTATTGGTGTCGCAAGTAGGCTTACATTAACACTGCAATGAAGTTTACTGTGAAAATCCCCTAGTCGCCACACTCTGGCGCTTGTTCGGGTATACTGAGGGAGAATTTAGCGTAACCAGCACGTCTTTGGACTCTGGGAGGAAACCGGAGCGCCCGGAGGAAACCCACGCAGACACAGGGAGAATGTGCAGACTCCACACAGATAGTCACCCAAGCCAGAACCCTAGTCCCTCGTGCTGTGAGGCAGCAGTGCTAACTATGGTGGTGCCGTCAACCAATGATTGAGATGAGTGCAGCACCAATTATTCCATCGTAAAATGATTGATGTGTTATCAATAACAGACCCTGTCACTGCCTCTCTGTCACTGAGCAAGGCTGTTGTGTTTGAGTGGAAAATTTTGTCAGATATGCTTAAGCTTGCACTCTGTCTGAATGATGTCTCGTTATTGCCAGACCTATTACATAACGGTGAGGGAATCCTCCCTTGTGTATTAGACTTGACATTTGTGCTTCTTGTTCTTTGTCTTTCTGTCTTGCTTGAGGAATAACCATGATATTGATCAGGCTTTCTTCCTCGCGCTGCGACAGATCGATGTGGGAATGTTGCCTCACAACAGCTGAAGTGAGGTCTTTTTAACACCACAGAACGGACGTGTCTTGCAATTGAAATCCTACGATGTAATCAATCAGCTGTACATGGGGATATTGTTGTGCCTACTTGTACCGTTAAAAAGATTCTGCGTGGGTGTTTCTCTACATTTCTGCTGTGTCTCACGCATCAACAGACCTGTGGGTGGCACACTGGCACAGTGGTTGGCACTGCTGCCTCACAGCGCCAGGGACCCGGGTTTAGTTCTAGCCTTGAGTTACTATCTGTGCAGAGCTGCACATTCTCCCTGTGTCTGAGTGGGTTTTCCAGTTTTCTCCCACAATCCAAGTGATGTGCAGGTTAGGTGGATTGGCCATGCTAAAATTGACCTTGGTTATGGGGGCGGGGGAGTAGCATGGTAAATATGTAAGGTTATAGGAATATTTAGGGGGGACCAGGATTTTAAATTTGATTTATTATTTTCACGTGTAATAATATACAGTATATATTGTACCTTGCACACAATACAGACAAAGCATACCACTCTTCGAGAAGGAAAGGACAGTGCAGAATGCAGTGTTACAGTCATAGCCAGGGTGCAGAGAAAGATCAACTCAATGCAACTCCACTCAAAAGTCTGACAGCAGCAGGGAAGACGCTTTCTTTGAGTTGGTTGGTACGTGACCTCAGATTTTTGTATCTTTTTCCCAATGGAAGAAGGTGGAAGGGAGGATGCATGGGATTTTAATTATGCTGGCCGCTTTTCCGAAGCAGCGGGAAGCGTAGACAGAGTCAACGGATGGGAAGCTGGTTTGTGCGATGGACTCGGGTTGTTGTCAGTGCAGGCTCGATGGGCCGAATGGCCTCCTTCTGTACTTGAGGGATTCTATGGTTCCATCTCACTTGGTCAGAAACCAGTATTTCATTTTTGGCAAAGGAAGTGAAATCTCACTGATGTCAAACACAAAATAAATTTGAAATCGCCAGTAACAAAACTTGATAAAATATAAAAACGTAGAAACTAGAAGCAGGAGTAGGCTGTTCGGCCCTTGGAGCCTGCTTAGCCATTCATTTCGATAATAGCTGACCATGATCCTGCCCCCCCAACGCTGACACTATAATAAGAAAGCCCACCAACACCTCTACTTTCTCAGAAGACTAAGGAAATTTGGCACGACCCTCACCAACTTTTACAGATGCACCATAGAAAGCATTCTTTTCAGTTGTATCACAGCTTTGTATGGCTCCTGCTCTGCCCAAGACCACAAGGAACTATAAAAGGTCGTGAATGAAGCCCAATCCATCGCACAAACCAACTTCCCATCCATTGACTCTGTCTACGCTTCCTGCTGCCTCGGAAAAGCAGCCAGCATAATGAAGATCCCACGCATCCCAGATATTCTCCCTTCTACCTGCTTTCATTGGGAAAAAGATACAAAAATCTGTACCAACCAACTCAACAAAAGCGCCTTCCCTGCTGCTGTCAGACTTTTGAATGGAGTTACCTCGCATTAAGTTGATCTTTCTCTGCACCCAAGCTATGACTGTAACACTGCATTCTGCACTCTGTCCTTTCCCGCTCAATGAGCGGTATGCTTCGTCCGTATTGTGTGCAAGGTAGAATATATACTGTATACTATTACATGTGAAAATAATAAATTGAATTCAAAATCCTGGTCCCCCCCCCCAATATCCCTTGATCTATTTAGCCCTAAGCACAACATCTAATTACTCCTTGTAATCGCACAATATTTTGGCCTTGACGACTTTTCTGTGGTAGTGAATTCCACACGTTCACTGTTCTCTGGGTGAAGAAAGTTCTCCTCACCTCGGTCCTGAAAGGTTTATCCCTTATCTTCCAAGTATGACCCTAAGTTCTGGACTCCCTGCACCATCGGGAACCTTCTTTCTGAATCTATCCTGTCTAACTTTGTTAGAATTTTACAAGCTTTTTTCGGGCTCCTGGCTATTACCTGGCATTTCATTCAACTGGTCATTCCTGTATGGACAAGGTTCGACTCTAGTTGAAATCTAGCTTGGTATACGGACCTGCCAGTAGGTCTCATATACCAGGAACTCGCATTGACAGTTCCCTCCTCAACTTAGAGACACCGAGGCTAGTTTCAATTTGATCTTTATTGAGATTATGGCCTGTTGGTTTAATTCCACTTGGGGGTTTATTTGCAATTGAAAGTAAATTAGGAGCATAGGAATTTGTGAATTTTGGGCCTTCTGGTGGATGGTATTGCGAGACACTGAATTCTTTACAGAATTATTTGGTAGGCTACAAATACTAAACTGCCCAATATCCTCCTCTGAGAACACCTACTTTTGATTTGTCAGCACTCATCACACTTGACTTTCTTTCTCTCTCTTTTTAGTCACAATCCCATACATTATTCTGGTTGATATCCCAGTGCTGCTATATCCTGAATGTGTGATGCGTTGAACAGGAGATTCAGTTGCAACGTGGACCTGTTTAAGCTGTGTGTCAGCACTGCGGAAAGTGTTGCTTCCTCTGGCTGGCAAGGGGGGCTCGCTTCCCTCCCTCTTTCTCTGACTTGTCTCACAATTAGACTGGGGGCCCCACGCATTTGACAGATCATTTTTCTCACCTATCATCATCTATTTTCAACTCGGGGAGACCCAGCGGCGCAGTGGTTAGCACTGCTGCCTCACGGCACCAGGGATCGATTTCTGGCTCGGGTCACTGTTTGTGACTGCACGTTGTCCCCGTGTCTGCGTGGGTTTCCTGCCACAATCTGACAGATGTGCTGCTTAGGTGTATTGGTCCAAACAGTTGCCAGAGTGCGATGACTCGGGGATTTTCACGGTAACTTCACTGCAGCATTAGTATAAGATTACTTGTGACACTAATAAATAAACTGAAACTTAACGTCATCTCTTTTGAACCCAAAGATGTGCAGATTATGTGGGTTGGGCATGCTAATTTGCTCCTTAAAATGCAATGGTGCCGTAGGAACATAGAATCCATACAGTGCAGAAAGAGGCCATTGAGCCTGCATTGACAACAGCCCCACCTAGGCCCTATCCCCGTGACCCCACGTATTACCCTGCTAATCTCTCTAACCTATGCATCCCGTGACACCAAGGGGAAATTTAGCATTGCCAGTGCACCTAAGATATGTCAGTTAGGTAGATTGGCTGTGCTAAATTGCTCCTTATGGTCCAAGATATGTGTGTTAGGGGGAATTAGTGGGGTAAATGTGGGATTATGGAGATAGGGCCACGGTAGGAACTCTGTTGGAGAGTCAGTACAGTTTTGATGGGCCAAATGGCCTCCTTATGCATGAATGATGCTATGATTCTAACTGCTTGGAGAGACCAACAAAGGGACAGCATTGGTCACTGCTATCTTTATTCAGACTTGCTTATTTTGTTATGGGAAACTGTTTCCCGCAATAAAATGTCTAATTGCTTATAATCATAAATTTTGAGGAAATAAAAAGATTATTTTGAGTATTGCTGGTATCTCTCTCTCTCTCCACCTGCTCTGGAGCCTTACAATTGCTCTCTGAAAGTGGGAACAAATGGTTTGTCTGCTGGTGTTTGGCGCTGTGATAAAACAAACCTGGGTGTTTTGCTGTGGGCTGCATTTGCTGTCTGTAAGGTCAGTGATGCAGAACCTAACAATGTCACAGTAGGGGCACTCCACACACAATGCCTGCTCCCGGGCACTCCCACTAGCAACAAAGAGGCAACAGAGCTACAAAATCAGGAGAGTTTGTCTTCAATATAACGTGACTGTTTTAACCTACAGTTTGAGCAAAGAATTTTGATTTGATTTTATTATTGTCACGTGTATTAGTATACAGTGAAAAGTATTGTTTCTTGTGCACTACACACACAGCAATTTGGCATGGCCAATCCACCTAACCTGCACATTCTTGAAACCAGAGCACCCGGAAGAAACCCATGCAGACACCTGGAAAATGTGCACATTCCACGCAGGTGGTGACCCAAGCCAGGAATTGAACCTGGGTCGCTGGCGCTGAGGCAGCAGTGCTAACCGCTGTGCCAGCGTGCCACCTAGCTAGAGGTGGTGATGATGCTGGGAATCTGAAAAGCGTACTTGCCTTTGTTGAGGGTAACTTGTTGCAGTGAGAGAACCGATGGGTTAGTGGTATTATCGCTGGAGTATTAATCCAGAAACTCAGCTGATGTTCTGGGGACCCGGGTTCGAGTCCCGCCACGGGAGATGGAGGATTTGAATTCAATAAAAAAAAATCTGGAATTAAGAATCTACTGATGACCGTGAAACCATTGTTGAAAAAATCCATCTGGTTTACTAATGTCCTTTAGGGAAGGAAATCTGGTCTGTGTGTGACTCCAGAGACTCTCAACTACTCTCTGAACCAGGCTAACTTAAAATTTATTTATTAGTATCACAATTAGGTTTATATTAACACTGCAATGAAGGTACTGTGAAAATCCCCCATTCCGGTGCCTGTTCAGGTACACTGACGGAGAATTTAGCATGGCCATTGCACCTAACGAGCAAGTCTTTTGAACTGCGAAGGAAAACTGGAGCACCCAGAGGAAACCCACGCAGACGTGGGGTGAATGTGCAAATTCCATACAGACAGTGACCCAAGCCGGGAATCGAACCTGGATCCCTGGTGCTGTGAGGCAGCAGTGCTAACCACTGTGCCATCATGCCACCCCTAGGGATGGGTAATAAATGCTGGCCAGCCAGCGATGCCCATGTCTCAGGAATGCATAAATAAAAAAAAAGTTGAATCATTCTGAGAGTTTTTCCCAGGTTAAAAAAAACTTGCATTTATATAGCACCTTGTACCCTCATAGAATGCCCCAGAAACACTTTCCAGAGAAGAAAGAACTTTTGTAATGTTGAGGAAACAATGAGCTTCCAGAAACAGTGTGTGAAAGCATGTTTCTTTTTGTGATGTGATTGAAGGATAGATGTTGGCTGGAGTATCGATAATTCCCCTCTTCAAAATGTTGCCATGGCATCTTTTTAAAATGACCCTTGTAGGCAAACAAGGGCTTTTTTTTTTTTTTGTTTCGTGTCTCACCTGACAGTGCAGTTCTCTCTCAGTGCTGTGTTGTAGTGCTGGCCTCATTTTACCATGCAAACCAGCTTCCCGTCCATTGACTCTATCTACACTGCCTCGGAAAAGCAATCAGAACAGTTAAAGACCCCACACAGCCCAGACATTCTCTCTTCCACCTTGTTCCTTAGAAGGAGACACACAAAAGTCTGAGGTCAAGTACCAACCGACTCAAGAACAGCTTCTTCCTTGTTGCCATCAGACTTTTGAATGGACTTACCTTGCCCTGGGTTGATATTTCTCTACACCCTAGCTATGACTGTAACATACTACATTCTGTGCTCCTTTCCTTTTCTCTGAATGGTTTGCTTTGTCTGTGTAGCGTGCAAGAAACAATACTTTTCACAGTATGTTCATGTATTTGATAATAAATCAAATCTAAAGGCTCAAGCCTGGGAATGGGAATTGACTCCAGAATCCTGTGACTCAAGAGATGGAAATCCTGCCAACTGAACCACATCTAAGGCACACATCATAAGCTGAGTCTTTAGTAGGGAGGACACAACTTGGGGAATAAAGAAAATAGCCTTTTCTCTCTTCAAAATGTTTGTATAGATTCAGGGTTGTGTTGACCCTGTGTAACTCCTGCATTTCCGTGACACTGCAATTGCTGTAGCAACGGGAGAAACTAAAAATGATGAGTGTCTCCAGGTTGAGGAAGAATGCAGATGTTAGTTATTCAAGCCCTGTGCTTCAGAGCAAGAATGGATTCATCCCCGGCTTCCTGTGGGAGACTGTTGGAGATGTGTTCCTGCATTAGCCTGATGATGAGTTCAAGTTTTTTTTTACAGGAAATAAATGAGGAGTTTATTCGTTCTTGACACTGTATTTTAGTTAGCCAGTAAATATCTGTAGTGAATTTAATTTGCCTGTCGGGAAAAATATGTCTTTAGGTTGAAGAAGGGCATAATAAAGATGGAGCAGAAGACCCAGGTACATAGGTAGCACAGTGATTAGCACCACTGCCTCTCAGTACCAGGGACCCGGGTTCGATTCCTGCATAGTTCACTGTCTGTGTGGAGTTTGAACGTTCTCTGTGTGAGTTTCCTCCCGGATGCTCCAGTTTCCCCTCACATTCTGAAAGATGTGCTGGTTAAGTGCATTGACCCAAACAAGTGCCCCACTGAGGTGAGGAGGAGAATTTCACAGTAACTTCATTGCAGTGTTAATGTAAGCCTTACTTGTGACTAATAAATAAACTCCGATTTATTTACCAGGGCGGCACAGTGTTTTGTGCCGTTATCGCGCAGCGCCGGGGACCCTGTGTTTGATTCCAGCCTTGGGTGACTGTGCGGAATTTGCATGTTCTCCCTGTGTCTGCATGGGTGTCCTCTGGGTATTCTGGCTTCCTCCCATTTTCTAACCATGTGCAGGATAGATGGATTGGCCATGCTAAATTGCCCCTTAGTGCAATTTAAGGGAGATTGATATCGAGATGCCAATGTTGGACTGGGGTAAACACAATAAGAAGTCTCACAACACCAAGTTAAATCCAACCAGTTTATTTGATAGTAATCTTATAAGCTTTCGGAAACGGGTGTTCCTTTGTCAGATGTGCGGAAAGAACATCCGTTTCTGAAAGCTTATAAGATTACTATCAAATAAACTGGTTGGATTTTAACTTGGTGTTGTGAGACTTCTTACTGTATTCGGGGAGATTGGCAGAGAAATATGTGGAGTTATGGTGGTAGGGCTTGGGTGGGATTGTGATTGGTGCAGGCTCAATGGGCCAAATGGCCTCCTTCTGCACTGTAGGGAATTCAGTGATTCTATATTAATTATTTTCTTTTATTTTTAGGATTATTGATTGCCGACGAAGGCTCCTTTTGCCAACTCCCCGTATCAATAACAGGTACCTCCAGCTATTTTTCTGCTAAGCTTAATGTATCTCCGTTTGGAAGGCAGTTCTGTATTTTGTTATGAAGAAATGCATTGGCTTAAAGATCTTCACAGTCACACTTTGCTAAATATCGATATTTATTGGGATGAAGAGTAACTCCATAACATTCTGGGCACCTTCAATGAAAGAGAGTGCTTTATGGTCGCGTTAAATTTCCATGTATTTACGGGCCATTAATGCCCCCAGTGTGCTTCTATTATTGTACTCTGTGGACCGAATGGTTATGCATGATTAATATAAAAACACTTTCACGTGGTGTATTATGTGGCCAGCTGTGGGGTTTAAGCACTGGTAGGTGTATTGTCGGAACAGAATTGATAACACGAATGCATCAAGAGCAGAGAGACTGCTGTGCTAATCCCATATCACGAGGAAGCTTGTTCTACCAGTTAATATTTTTGAATGCATATTTTATATTGCAGTGCTATGGAATATAAATTGGCTTCTGCGTCCATTGGTATCTGTTGTAATGTGGTGACCTTGCATAATTTAGACGTCCACATTAACGCCTCCTGCTTCCAGTCTGTAGAATCCCTATCATGCAGAAGGAGGCATTCGGCCCATCAAGCACTCTGGCTTTCTGAAACAGCATTTTACCCAGGCTCTGCGCTTTCCCCATAACTCCATGCATTTACCATGCCTAACATGAATGTCTTTGGAGATTAAGGGGCAATTTAGCATGGCCAATCCACCTAACGTGCATTTCTTTGGACATTAAGGGATGATTTACCATGTCCAATCCACCTAACTGACAAATCTTTGAACGTTAAACTTAACTTGGTCAATCCACCTAATCCACATATCTTTAGACATTAAGGGTCAATTTAGCATGGCCAATCCACCCAATCTGCACATCTTTGGAGAAAACCGGAGCACCTGAAGAAAACCCATGCAGGCACGGGGAGAATGTGACGATTCCGTACAGAGAATCACGCAAGGCTGGAATCAAAGCCAGGCCTCTGGTGCTAAGAGACAGCAGTGCTGACCACTGTGCCACCAATCCGCCATTTTTTTCTACTTTTTAAAAGAAATCTCTCATTGCAGTTCACTGTGCGGCTTATCCTTCTCCAGGCAGGGAAGAAGGCACCTTCTGATAGAAGGGAGAACTCTCTGGCTTGGTAAGACTCGGACTGGAATTTTCAAACTGTTCAAGCCCAGCAAGCTAGAATGGGGAATTTGGCGCTCAACAAAACAGGCCAGAAAATTCCAGTGCCAGAATTTGCCTGTAAGGTCGTGATTTGTTCCATATGGTTATGTAGCATTAGAGAACATGTTCCACTCTGCTCTCGTTCCCATCCTATCAGGGTTTGCCAATTGCTACGTATTTCCCTCAATAAATGAGCTGCTATTTGGATCCCAGCCTGTTGGTGAAGTCAAAAGCCAAAGCATAGGATTTTTCCTTTATTGAGAGTGTTTATTGACTTGTTCAGTCTCAGGGCTCTCCTCCCAGTCAGCCCAGTGCCCCAGCCATCCCCTACTTATCTGTGCTCAGGGACAAGACCACTATCTGTTCTTCTTAACCATAATGATGTAATTGACATGAAAATAACAAATTTCAATAATGTAATTAACACTATTGCAGGTTCTTTTTCAGTATTTTTTTCCTTCCAGTTGCCCTATACTGTGGTGGAGTGTGCATTATTAAATGATTTTGAAGAAGGAAATAGATGTATTCCTGATTGGAGGTAAAAAAAAAACAGATTAATGAGATATGCACAACAGGGAGGGAGGTGGATTTGAGATCAGGTAGAGATCAGTCATGATTGTATGATGGAGCAGGCTGGAAGGGCTCTATTGCCTTTTTCTCCTCCTAATGTTGGTTAAGTGTGTAGCACAGTGTCGTATTCCTGAGCTTTCTATAAATTTGACAGGCCCTTCAACTTTTTGAGTGTCTGTTTTGGTTAAGAGCCAAGATAGATAGTGCCGTCTTGGTTGAGAGGAGTTAGGAGGCATGACTGTAGAAATCTAACTTGCTTAAAGGTGATGTCAAGCTTGGGTTTAATGCCTGAAGATTATAGGGGAGAAAAGAAATGTTGATACACTGGGGAAATCAAGAAGGAGATAGTGTGGTGACCCTTTCCAGTGGCAGGAAGAAGAGAGGAAGAATTCACTCCTCGTGAGCCTTTTGGAGTAATAGAAAAGTCCATTCAGAGAAGCAAAAAGTCTCTCGACACCAGCTTAAAGTCCAACAGGGTTACTTGGAATCATGAACATTTGGAGTGCTGTTCCTTCCTCAGGTAATTGACCTTTAACTTGGCGTTGTGAGACTTCTTAGTATGCCCACTTCCATCCAATGCCAACATCTCCACATCATTCAGGGAAGCACCAACATTGGTAGTTATTTTAGAATCCCTACAGTGCAGAAGAAGACCATTTGGCCCATTAAGTCTATACCAACAGCAATTCCTCCTCAGGTCCTATCCATGTAACTCCACCTATTAAGTGGCACAGTGATATGGGTGGTATAGTGGTTAGCACTGCTGCCTCACAGTGCCAGGGATCCAGGTTCAATTCTGGCCTGGGGTGACTGTCCAAGTGGAGTCTGCACATTCTCCCCATGTCTGCGTGGGTTTCCTCCCATAGTCCAAAGATATGTGGATTAGATTGATTGGCCATGCTAAGTTGCCTCGTAGTGTCAGTGGAGTAAATGTGTGGCGTTAAAGGGATAGAATCTGGGTGGGATTGTGGTCGGTGCAGCAGTGATGGACTGAATGGCCGCCTTCTGTATTGTGGGGATTCTATGTTCTATTTACCCTGCTAGTCCCCCGAACACTAAAGGTCTATTTAGCATGCCCAGTCAACCTAATCCACATATCTTTGGACTGATCAGTAATGATAAAGTAGTGACAAGAAATGTGATGGTTGAGACAGGCATTGAAGACGGAAGATTGAGTGAGGGCACAGCAAGCTTCTTTGTAAGCTGTCCAGGAAGGGTGGGAAAGATGTTGGAGGAGATATCCTTAATATGGGAGCACTCTTCCCAGTTTTGGACTGAGTGACCACTGCTAACTCTCATGTGATATCACGTGTGTCGTGAAATTCTTGATACAAGGAATAATGTGCCCATTGAATGAAAATTCCATTTGTGCCCAAAAGATATTTGAACGCAGTGTTCACCAGTGATGGATCCTTGATTGCTTTCTTATTGATTAGGGTGGAACAGTGGTTGGCACTGCTGCTTCACCATGCCAGGGATCCGGGTTCAATTCCTGGCCTCAGGTCACTGTGTGTATGGAGTTTGCACATTCTCCCCATGTTTGCATTGGTTTCCCCTGGATGTTTCAGTTTTCTCCCACATTCCAAAGATGTGTGAGTTAGGTGAATTGGCCATGGTAAATGGCCCATTAGTGGCAGGACTAGCGAGGGTAAATGTATAGGGTTATGGTGCTACTGCCTGGGTGGGATTACGCTCAGTACAGACTCGATGGGCCGAATGGCCTGAATCTGCACTGGAGGAAGCTATGATTCGGTGAGGGGAACTGGAAATTTCCTCAAGCTTCTTCAGCCTGCTCTGTTCAATTGTGTACAGTTAGCCTTTTTTATACGTCTAGTAAAGATAATTGTTTCTAGTCACACACACCGGTAAATTACTTGCATATGATGCAAAGAGGCAGACCAGGACAATACTGACAGGGCCTGATTAAACAGCTAATGTCATAATCTTCAGTGCTAGATTGACGTTCAGACAATTGTCACTTAATTGTTACAGTTTTGGTGCTGTTAGCAAGAATATTCAGGTGCGTCCTATTGACAGACATAGAGAAACTTCCTCCTTTGTCTGCACTGTCTATTTCATGTAGATGCAGGGATGACCAGATCACAGTAGGGCTGCTGTTGGTCAGCATTTAGAAACACAGAAACTAGAGGCAAGAGGAGTCCATTCAAGTCTGCTCTACCATCCAGTTTGACTATGGCTGATCATCAAATTCAATATCCTGATTCTTCCCCCCTCTCCCAGATTCCTCGATCCCTTTAGCCCTGAAAGCTATATCTAATTTCTTCCTGAATTAGACAACATTTTAGCCTCAAATACATTCTGTGGCAGTGGATTCCACACATTCGTCACTGTCTGAGTGAAGAAATTTCTTCTCACCTCAGTTCTAAAAGGTTTATCCCTTTTATTCGCAAAGTCAGTCAGGATTATATTCACTGGAGTTTAGAACAGTGAGAGGGGATCTCGCAGAAAATTCTAAAAGGGTTAAACAGGGTAGATTCAAAAAAATATCACTGGTGAACACTATGCCCAAATATCTTTTGGGCACAAATGGAATTTTCATTCAAATGGGCACATTATTCCTTGTATCAAGAATTGTGCGAAACTTGTTACATCACATGAGAGTTAGCAGTGGTTTTGGATCCCCCTCATCATTGGGAATATTTTTTTTGAATCTACCCTGTTTAACCCTTTTAGAATTTTATAAGTTTCTGTGAGATCCCCCCTCACTCTTCTAAACTCCAGTGAATATAATTCTGACCGACTTTGGAAATGTATAAAGTAATATGATGGTCGTTTATGCTCTGAGATATAATTCATATCACTGGTATGGCTCCCCCTGTAGTGATTGTCAATTTTTCAAAGGGTTCACTGTATCTGTTGTTGGAGTACCCACAGTCTGGGAATGAGTTGGGAACAGCGGTGGTCTAAAGTTTGGATTTCCGAGAAGGATGCAGGGAGGAACCTGCTTTCTGCCTTACTAGCAGCAGGAGTTCAGTCTCAATGGTATTGGATGAATATGGTATCCTTAATCCACAGAATGGGCCTGAGTAAGATGCTCAATTTGATTTGATTTATTATTGTCACATATATTAACACAGTGAAAAGTATTGTTTCTTGCGCGCTATCCAGACAAAGCGTACCATTCATAGAGTACATAGGGGAGAAGGAAATGAGAGTGCAAAATGTAGTGTAACAGTCATAGCTAGGGTGTAGAGAAAGATCAACTTAGAGCGAGGTAGGTCTGTTCCAAAGTCTGCTGGCAGCAGGGAAGAAGCTGATCTTGAGTTAGTTGGTACGTGATGTCAGACTTTTGTATGTCCTGCTTGATGGAAGGAGGTGGAAGAGAGAATGTGTGGGGTGGATGGGATCCTTGATTATGCTGGCTGCTTTTCTGAGGCAGCGGGAAATGTAGATGCAGTCAATGGATGGGCGGCTGGTTTGTGTGATGGACTGGGCTATGTTCACGACCCTTTGCAGTTTCTTGTGGTTTTGGTCAGAGTCGGTACAGACTCAATGGGCCAAATAGCCTCATTTATTTGACAGCTGTTACTGCAAAAGTGCTGAGAATAGGACGTAAAGTACACGTATGCATGCGCGTGTGTGTGTGTGTATTTTCTAAATGTTTACATGTTATATAAATACTTTTTCTATTTACAGTTCTGAACACACAAACAGAGAAGCTTCAGAATCCTCCGGGCGTGAATAATCTTCCCTCCTTTTATATATATTGAATTCCCATTCTGTGCATGCAGGCTGTATTCAGCACTAAGTTAATGGCAATCATTGACCTCTCGTTATAAATACTCCTAAATCTGCTGATTCTGCCCACAAATGCCCAATATTTCAGATTAGCAATGTGAATTGCAATGTGCCTGACACATCTTCAGCAACTCACAACTGATGCAATATTCAGTTCCCCAAAGTGAGCAGCTGGTATTATTTGTACCTTCTCTCAAAAATAAAAAAAAACTGGGATCCGTGTAATGTTCAGCAGGAGCAGATTTGGCAGCTAGACAAGAATTGCTGCAGTGCAAGAAGAGGCCATTTGGCCCATCGAGCCCGCACCAACAACAATCCCACCCAGGCCCTATACCCGTACCCCCATGCATTTATCCTTCTAATCTCCCCGACACTAAAGGGCAACTTAGCATGGCCAGTCAACTGAACTTGCACCCGGGTTGGCATGGTTACACAGTGGTTAGCACTGCAGCACCAGGGACCCGGGTTCAATTCCCGGGTCACTGGTGTGTGTGGAGTTTGCACGTTCTTTTCGTGGTCATCTGTAATCTTTGCACGTTCAAGGCTGAGTGAAGTTAATATTGGATTGACGTGGAAATGGAGCATTATGGGGTAGGACAGAAAAGAAGGCATGCACAGATGGATGATGATCTTATAGTGCAATAGGGGCTAAATGGTCTACTCCCAATCCCCCATTCTCATGCTCTGACCCTTCATCTCTGACATTATTTAGAGATTAAAGACTCATGAGTCTCACATTAACACTGCAATGAAGTTACTGCGAAAACCTCCTAGTTGCCACACTCCGGTGCCTGTTCGGGTACACAGAGAATTTAGCATGGCCGTTGCACCCCAAGCAACATATCTTTGAGACTGTGGGAGGAAAGCGGAGCACCCAGACGAAACTTCAGTCTTCACTGCTCCAACCCAAGACTATGCACCGTCTCTTCATAACTTAAATGTTCCATCCCAGGCAGCACCCTTGGGAATCTCCTCTGCACCCTTTCCAGGGCAGTCACATCTTTCCTACAACCAGGACTGCGCACAGTATTCCAGCTGTGGCCTCATCAAAGTTCTATACAACTCCATCATGACCTCTATGCTTTTGTAATCTATACCTGATTGATAAAGGCGAATGTGCCATATGCCTTTTTCACCAACTTTCTGCCTTCAGAGATCACAAATTCCTGGCATTCTGAGCAATAAAAAAATTCACCCCCTCTCAGTCTGAGAGAGTTATCATGTTTAACTTGTAGCCCCTAGCTCTGGACCTCCCTATCCCCCCTCAGCATCCCATCCTGTGAAGTATCTTCAGGTTTCTTATAAGGTCACCTTTCATTCTTGCATTTCAGTGAGATTACTACTGCCAGAGGTGGTACAGTGGTTAGCACTGTTACCTCACAGGTCTAGGGACACGGGTTCAATCCCAGTCCTGAGCGACTGTGTCTGTGAATCTACACGTTCTCCCTGTGTCTGTGTGAGTTTCCTCCGGGTGCTCCGGTTTCCTCCTCCTCAGTGTGTTGGCCGTGCTAAATTGCCCCTTAGAGTCACAGGATGTGTAGGTTGGAAGAATTAGCCATGGTGAATGTGTGGGTTTAGGGGCGAGGGAAAGTGCCTGGCTAAGCAACTCTGTCAGAGAGTTGGTGTAGACTCAGTGGGCTGAATTCTCGAGAGATTCTATGATGACCACTCATTCTTCGATCATCTTGATCTACATCAAGCACCTTCATCTTTCTGATAGCTGATAGAGGGATCGGAAATTGTTTGTGCTCATTTAGAGATCATCCCACAGAGTTGGTAGCTCTCTGTTGTCATTGCTCAGTATGCGGTGGATTGGCTTGTTTTCTCTTATTTGTTCACGGGGTCGATGCGTCAACATTTATTGTCCACCCCTGGCATTTAAGAGTCAAGCATATTGCTCTGGTTCTGGAGCCAGACTGGGCAATTGCAGCAGATTTCCTTCCAAAAGAACAAAGAACAACACAGCACGGGAAACAGGCCCTTCGGCCCAACGAGCCCGAGCCGCCGTCCTAACGTCTTAATGACATATAGAGACCAATATAGGGACAATTTGTTACCCAATCAGCCTAAGAGCACATTTTTGGGATGTGGGAGGAAACCGGAGCACCCAGAGAAAACCCACGCAACCACGGGGAGAACGCGCAAACTCCCGCAGACATAGGCCCAAATCCATGTGTCTGCACAGCAACCCTTAAGGACTTTAGTGTATCTGATGGGTTTTTATAACAATGGACAATGATTTCATGGTCATCTGTAATCCTTTAATTCCTGAATTTTATTGAATTCAAATTTCAGTATATGCCCTGGTGGGATTCAATCCCTACCTTGGGTCTCTGGATTACTAGTCCAATGATAATACCTCTACGCCACCACCTCTCCTCCCCTGTTGGAAGAGTTAATGCATTGCGAGGCCACTGAGCAGGGAGCTCAAGGTTGCTGAAGGTAAAGAACTTGTGGAGCCAATTCTCAATGACACACTACGGTGAAAAAAGACCAGAATGAGAAATGAGGCTGACCTTTGTAGGAAGATAGGCTAGATTTTTTTCACGCCCGCTGATGTTCAGGGAGAAGCTCTCACAATTGATAAAGCAGCGAGAAAAGTGTCAAACGTATTTGAAAATTGAGGTTCTCTGAAGTTTGGAGAATGGTGCTAGTTTTGCAGCAAATTGCTTCACCTCAGTGAGAGTTAACTGTAATTGCTTTCTCAGCAGAGGAGAAGGGGAGGCTCGCTTAATTCCTTAGAAACTCTGTTTCTCGCCACTGGGATGTGGCACATTGTTTGGTTGCTGTGGAATTCTCCAGTCCTGCTGCTGTCAGTGGGAATTCCCATTGATGTCACCCAAGGCTGGTGGGAGACCCAGGTTCAGTTCCGGTTTTGGGTCACTGTCTGTGTGGAGTTTGCACGTTCTGCCCGTGTCTGCATGGGTTAGTTGAATTGGCCATGTTAAATTGCCATTTAGTGTCAAGGGGATTAGTAGGGTAAACACTTGGGGTTCTGGGGATAGAGTCTGGGTGGGACTGTTGGTGGTACAGACTTGATGGACCAAACAGCTTCCTGCACAGAAGAGATTCTATGATTTTTATCGTTTTGAACAGGGTTGTATAGAAATTTGCTTTGGACAGTTCTGGGTTATCATGGAAAGAAACTGGAATATCAGTCAGGATTTATAGAATTTTGTAGCAAAGGAACAGAACCTTTAGCCAACTTTTCCATTCCACCCACTAAGCTAGTACCAGAGACCTGCATTTGGCCCATATCCCTGTAACTGTCTAAATGCTTTTTAGAAAACAAAATCCTACCTGCCAGTACTATTACCTCCAGCAGCTTGTTCAAGGCACTCACCACCCTGTGTGTGGGAAAACATTGCCCCTCTGAACCCTTTTGTATCTCTCTGCCTTACTTAAACCTATGCCCTCAAATCCCCCTTATCTCTGCCCCTCATTATTTTATAGATCTCTATAAAATCACCCCTCACACTCCTACGCTCCAGAGAAAAAAGTCCCAATCTATCCAACCTCCCCTTATAACTCAAATCACCAAGTCCTGGCAACACCGTAGTAAACCTTTCCTGCACTCTTTCTAGTTTAATAATATCTTGCCTAAAATAGGGTGACCAGAACTGCAGACAGCATTCTAAGTGTGGCCTTACCAATGTCTTGCACAACTTGAACAAGACATCCCAACTTTTGTGTTCAATGTTCTGACCAATGAAACCAAGCATGCTGAATGCCTTCTTTGTCACTCTGTCCACTTGCGACTCATCTTTCATGAACCTGTACCCCTTGATCTCTTTTGTTCTATAACTCTCCCCAACGCCCTACCATTCAGTTGAACATTCATCAGGATTCCACAACACTTGACCCTTTGCATTCATAAGATCATAACGTAAAAACATAAAAACTAGGAGCAGGACTAGGCTATCTGTCTACTCTGCCATTCAATAAGATCATGGCTGATTTTTTTTGTGGACTCAGTTCCACTCACCCACCCACTCACCATAACCCTTAATTCCTTTAACTGTTCAAAAATGTATCTGTCTTTGCCTTAAAAACATTCAATGAGGCAGCCTCAACTGCTTCACTGAGTAGGGAATTCCACACATTCACAGTCCTTTGTGTGAAGAAGTTCCTCTTCAACTCAGTCCTAAATCTGCTCCCTCTTACTTTGAGGCCACACTCCCTAGTTCTAGTTTCACCCACTAGTAGAAACAATCTCCCTATCTTATCTATTCCGTTCATAATCTTAATGCTTCTATGAGATCTCCCCTCATTCTTCTGAATTCCTATGAGTATAATGCCATCTACTCAGTCTCTCCTCATAAGCCAACCCTCTCAACTCCGGAATCAATCTAGTGAATCTCCTCTGCACCCCGTCCAGTACCAGTATATCCTTTCTCAAGTAAGGAGACAAAAACTGTACACAGTACTCCAGATTGACCTCACAACATCTTGTACAGCTGCAACATAACCTCACAGTTTTTAAACTTCATCCCTCTAGCAATGAAGGGCAAAATTCCATTTGCCTCCTTAAGTACCTGCAGCACCTGCAAACCAACTCCTTGAGATTCCTGCACAAGGATACCCAGGACCCTCTGCACAGCAGCATTTTTTTTAACCATTTAAATAATAGTCCATTTTGCTGCTATTCCTACCAAAATGGATGACCTCACATCTACCAAAATGCTTGACCCTTGCCCACTCACTTAGACCATCTCTATCCCTTTGTAGACTTTGTGTCCTCTGCATGCTTTACTCTGCCACTCACCTTAGTGTCACCTACAAATTTTGACATACTTATTCCTCAACTCCGAATCATCTATGCAAATTGTAAATAATTGTGGTCCCAACACTGATCCCTGAGGCACGCCACTAATCACTCAAAATACAAGTGTTTGCTTTTAAAAATAAATGAATTGATTTTAATCATTTGGAAGAGTAATGCATCACTTTAGCAGTATGAAATTGTGCACATAATTCAGTGATATGTTTGTGACTGGTTGACCTAGTCTTGGCTATGAGCAGAAGCTGGATAAATTCGGTTTGTTCTCATTGGAATGATGGAGGTTGAGGGGTGACCTGATAGAGGTTTACAAGATTGAGTGGCATGGACAGAGTGGATAGTCAGATGTTTTTTCCTAGGGTTGAAAAGTTGAGTATTGGGGGGCATAGATTTAAGGTGCATGGGGAAAAGTTTAGAGGAGATGTGCAAGGCAAGTTTTTTTCACACAGAGGGTAGTGCATTTCTGGAATGCGCTGCCTGGGGAGGTGGTGGGAGCAGGTATGATGGCAGCATTTAAGGGGCATCTAGATGAATAAGGTGGGAATGGAAGGATATGGACGCTAAGCGTATATGCTTTTAGTTTATGCAAGCATGATGATCGGCATAGGCTTGGAGGGCCGAAGGGCCTGTTTCTGTGCAGGATTTCTCTTAGTTCTTTGTTAAATGCAAATGGGATCATTATATTACGCATTAGGCCAATTTTACAGCATTCCGTGAAACTGGCACACTTTAACACAACGTAATTCGCAAAGGGGGAGAATGAGAATGGAATTCTGGCTGCAAGTTGAGAATGAGGAAGGGTGCAGTCTCGGATTTCAAAAGCCCACTCAGGGCCGAGTGAAAAGCTTCCTTTGCCATGGCTTAGAAAACTATAGAACAGAAATAGTCCATTGGTTCAACCCGTGGATATCGTTCCTCCTCAGTGTGAGCAGTTGGTTTAATTTTATGCGTCTGTCCTGCCCAGATATCTGCCCATCTTCACTTAACATGTTCTTTGGAGTTTGAATAGGCTCCAGTTAATAACTCTGCTTCCCACAGATTTCTACCTTGCTTTAACCTTGTACCTATGTCCATGGGGGTGGTTTGGACAAATGTTGTTGTGATCACGATTGGATTGACTCTTATCTTTCGAATGACAGAGCAAGCTCGAGGGGATGAATGGCCTACGCATGCTCTTAACTTGTATTCTGTATTAGAACTTTCAAACACGTGAAAAAGGTGATTGACTTTGGGAATATGGGTGGCACAGTGGTTAGCACTGCTGCCTCAGTGCCAGGGGCCCGGGTTCAGTTCTGTCGTTGGTTGACTGTGCGGAGGTGGCACGTTCTCCCCATGTCTGCATGGGTTTCCTCGGGAAAGAACATTGAATATAGGAGTTGAGACGTCTTGTTGAAGTTGTACACGACATTGATAAGGCCACACTTGGAATGCTGTGTACCATTCTGATCACTCTCTTATACAAAGGATATTATTAAACTAGAAAGCATGCAGAAAAGATTGACTAGGATGCTACTGGGACTTGATGGTTTGAGTTACAAGGAGAGGCTGGATGGTCTGGGACATTTTTCCCTAGAGCGTAGGAGGCTGAGGGGTGACCTTATAGAGGTCTACTCAGCTTTACTCGCACAGTCCAAAGATGTGGACTGATTAGGTTGATTAGCCATGCTAAATTGCCCCTTAGTGTCAGGGGGATTAGCAGGGTAAATATATAGAGTTACACATATTGGGCCTCGGTGGGATTGTTGTCGGTACAGGCTCTGTGGGTCGAACAGCCTCCTCCTGCGCTGGAGGGATTCTGTTCTCCTTTGTTCTTTGAACTATCTAGCTTATCTCATTCCTTGATATGCTTAAGTATTATCAAATAATTTCATCATCTCCCCGTTCAAGCAAAATCCAGTCTCAAATTTTCAAATTTTTTTGGCAAAATGTTAGGCAGGGACTTTGCAGAATTGTTACTGATTCAATCAGTATTTAGTTCACATTAGGCCTTGAAGAAATGCTAATGAGCCACTTAGCTGCCTCGGTTCACACATGAGCTTGGCCACAGTTCTGCTTATGTGTCATATAATGTCCATTTGAGACAGAGCTAAGAAATTGAATGCAAAACATCACCCAATATCAAAGAGTGAGGCCAGGGAAAACTTGTAGACATTCCCAGGCCTCATGTTCAGTCAAGCACATGATTAAAGAAGATATACAAATCAATAGCTTGCATTTATTTGACGAAACAACACAGTAATATATCTCAAAGTGCTTTACAGGAGCATTATTGAATCAAATTTGATATTGTGGCACCTATTGTTGTAGGTCAGAGATAGTCAAAGAAAGAGCTTTTATCATAGAATCACAACAGTGCAGAAGGTTATTTGATCCATTGAGCCTGCACTGACTTTCCAGCAGAGCATCTTGCCCAAGCCCTATCCCCGTAATCCCACATATTTACCCCACTAATTTCCCTAACCTATACATCTAAGATGCAATTTGGCCCATGAAACTAGAATCACTACAGTGCAGGAGGAGGACATTTGGCCCATCAAGCCTGCACCGACCCCCAATCCCACCCAGGTCCTATTCCCATAACCTCATATTTACTTCGCTAATTCTCCCTTCCACTACAGCCAATTTAGCATGGCCAATCAACCTAACCCACACGTATTGGGATTGTGGGAGGAAACCCATGCAGACATGGGGAGAATGTGCAAACTCTGCATAGTCTCCTTGGCCTGGAGTTGAACTGGGTCCCTGGCGCTGTGAGTCAGCAGTACTAACTACTCTGCCAAAAGGTTGCAACTAAGAGGCTTCCTCAGTGAAAATCCTTGGCCACTTGAGTGCTTAAGCTCTAGATGGGAGGCGTTGAGGCTTGAATACAGCCCCATCTCTTGCTTCGACTCCTAGAGCGAAAATTTTTCAGGCGGCAAATAAACGGTGAGACAAATGGAAATGGATAAGATGGTAGGGGTGTGGACAAGGTGTGTGAGGTAGTTATGTTTTAGTGAGTCAGGTTTTGTCATGGTTAAAGATACCTGAAAGCTTGGAGAAGTCTTGAGAAATGTACAAAACAGGCTGGTAAAAATAATTAAATTTTATAATGGATTCTCGCTATTGATTCTGAAACCCATTAAAATTCAGGACTACTTTGCCTTTTAAGAAGGATTAATCAGGGCTGCACAACAATCTGAGCAAGCTGCAAATTAAGTTTCCAGGTTTTATGTCAATGGAATGTAAAAGATCTGAAACAAAGGAACCCCCGAAACAGTTAGTTAGCCTTGTGGCTTTTTATAGTGGAATTTCCCTATGGGAATCGGAGTGAGCAAGACACGGGCCATGCAAAACTCTGCTGACATCGGGTGGGATTTTCCAGTCCTGGGGTGACCTTGGCTGGAAAATCTCCCCTCATTGTTCCTGCTCATCAAGAATGAATAGAAGGAACATCGTTCTGGGAATTAATCATTAGAGCTTCCCCCTCACAGGAGAGGAATTATGTGCGTCTACTAATGTTCGTGCTTTAAGATTTAGGTAGTAGGAATGGTGTGGGTTATCAGTACAATCCAAGGCTGTTGCTGAAGTCAAAATCAAGATAGAGTGCCTCTCCTTTATTGAGAGAGTTTAAGTTTGAGCCTCGTGACTCTATGAGCACTCTTGGTGTCTCCTATTTATCCTCTTTATTAGATCGATAAAGAATCAATAAATTAAACACCAAATGAAGTGGTGACAGCTCCTGGTGGGGCAATGTAACTAAAACATAATATCACAAAAACCCCAAGTTAAATCAGATGTCATTCTGGGAGGGTGATGATGTAAGTCAGTCCCCATAGGCCTCACCAACTGTGGAAGTGTCACCGATTTGTACGTACCCTAAGTACTAACTTAGAAGGCTGAGAGGTGATCTTATAGAGACATATAAGATAATGAAGGGGCTAGATAGGATAGAGGCAGAGAGATTCTTCCCGTTTAGAAAGGAAACAAGAACTAGAGGGCACAGCCTCAAAACAAGGGGGGGGGGGTCAGTTAAGAACAGAGTTGAGGAGGAACTGTTTCTCTGAGGGTGGTGAATCTCTGGAATTCTCTGCTCATTGAAGTGATGGAAGCTATCTCGTTGAATATGTTTAAGTCACAAGTACTTAGATTTCTGATCAATAAGGGAATTAAGGGTTATGGGGAGCAGGCGGGTAAGTGGAACTGGATCACTTTCAGATCAGCTATGATCTTATTGAATGGCAGGGCAGGCTTGAAGGGCTAGATGGCCTATTCTTGCTTCTATTTCTTATGTTCTTACGTAAGATAGTAAAATGCTAGGGAGGGGAAGTGTTGCATGGTCCCATTTAAAAGGCAGTGCTTTCTCTGTGCTTAGAGATTTAAAATGCAAGTACATAGAGTGCCCAGACTGAGCAGCAATTTTCCCAAGACAACAGGCTTTTGAACTTAGTCAATCAATTTGAATCAGACATTTAGATACCAAGAACCTATTAAATTTAAATCAGATGGTTATTACAACCTAAAACCAATCTTATTATGGGAAACATTGATATGTCATCATGGGTATAAAAGAAGGGGATAATGGGACAAAGAAAAGAGGGCAACCCTACCTACCACAGCTCTCTCTGTCTCTCTTGAAGATTGCTGGCTGGCATAGATGAAGATATGGCTTAGAGAAAGCACCATCTAACTAGCAAAGGTGCCAAAGAAGACAGAAGTTCCAAACAGAAGAATCAACAGAAAAGGCTGAGAATATTCTGATAGAGACAAACCCTGGTTGTAATTTAGAGAGTGACTAATGAGTGAGAATTGTATTTATTTGAACAGCGAGCCATGAGAATCTTATTTTATTCAGGAATAGGAAGGCACTGTTGCTAAGTTTGCAGATGATGCAAGGATATCTAGAAGGACAGGTGGTATTGAGGAAGCAGGGAGGCTGCAGAAGAAATTGGACAGGTTAGGAGAATGTATTCCTTCTGCCACTTTGCCTGATGTGTAAAAGTGTCAGGTTATGCACCTTTGGAAGGAGGAATGGAGGCATAGCCTATTTTCTAAATGGGGAAATGCTTAGGAAATCAGAAACACATTCCTTGTTCAAGATTCTCTTAACCTTAATGTGCAGGTTCGTTTGGCAGTTAAGAAGGCAAATACGTGTTAGCATTCGTGTCAAGAGGACTAGAATATAAGAGCAGGGATGTACTTCTGAGGCTGTATAAGGCTCTGGTCAGACCCCATTTGGAGTACTGTGAGCAGTTTTGGGCCCTGTATCTAAAGTATCCTCTGATGGACTTGGAAAGGATCCAGGAGAGGTTCACAAAAATGATCCCTGGAGTTAAGAGCTCATCATATGAGGAATAATTGAAGACAGTCAGGAGACATTTGAATAATAAGAGTCTTGTTGCCAGGGCTGAAAAAGTGTAGCTATCAGCAGAGATCGGATAGATTGGAGTTGTATCCATTTTTTATTTGCGAGTATCATAAAATAATAGAATCCCTACAGTGCAGAAGGAGGCCATTCAGCCCATTGAGTCTATGGTGGTGGGGGAGAGGGCAATGTTTGTGTTTGAAACTGTGGAACTCAATATTTAGTTCAGAAGGCCGCAGTGTAAGATGAGGGTACTGTTTCTTATGCTTGAGCTTCACTGGAACAGGGCGGCCACCAAGGGAAGCATGTGATAGCAAAGTGGAGAATTGGAATGACAGGAAACTGGGAGCTCGGGGTGAACGGAAAGGGACAGGCAGGGGCTTCGGTTTGACCTCTCACCCGAGAGTCAGCATCACTGAGAGTGCAGCATCCCCTCACCTCTGCGCCGCAATGTCAAACTTGAATTTTGTGCCCAGGTTTTGCAGGACCTGGAACATTATGACTCAAAAGGGCGATAGATACACCACCAACTGTGCCACAACTGACAAGAAAATAATCTACTCCTGGCCCCACACTGATAACGGCTGTCCTGAAGCAATTCTGCTTTTGTACAGTTACCCAAGCTTGCTTTTATTCATAGTTTGTTCAATTCTGTTATTCTATGGTAGAGATACTGTCACAAACAGAGGAACAGTCAGGCTAGCTTGTTTGCCTGTGTTGCTCTTTTGCAGAATGTGTTGCTGTGTCTGTCTTCTGAAGTGGAAGAGGTTCAATCCCACTAATCTTAACAGCCCCCCCATCACCCCTTGCATTCCCCCCTAATTTACTCGCATGTGCATGCCTATATCTGCTCATGCACACACACGCACGTACCCATTCATGTGCACGCATATGCACACACGCGTGTGCACGTACATGCATGCACATACACGCATGCAGACATACAAGCACGCATGTACGTACACGCATGCACACGTACAAGCGCACACAAAGATTTTTGAGACCTTTTGAAATTGGGTTCACCAACCACCCAGTGATGAAGACTCAGCCTGCGGGGGTGGGGAGTGAGGCTCAAGAAAACTCCCCAGAGTGCGAGCACTTTTAATGGGAATCTAAAAATAGCAGCCGTCTGCTTTCTCCCAGGGTAAAACTGCGGCTGTCACCTTCAGCAATAAAAATGCAGGTCATTGCGCTGAACATAAATATGTCACCTTCAAAGCCACAGTCAGGTTAGCAGCAAGTGCGTGTTCACGGTGAGCGAACGTGACAATGCAACATGTACCTGTTACCGTTTTCCAAAACTTGTAAAAACACGGTGAAGCAGCAGATGGATGATGGTTCGGGAATCGGATGCCAGTCATTCCGTTCTCACCGTGCTGCCTTACCGATTCTGGCTGTACCCGCTTTTTCGCCTTGCAGAGCGGATTGTCAGCTGAAGGAATAAAAGTCGTCAAGTGAACCTCGGTTCCCCCCCCCCCACCTCACCCTCCCTTCAGAGACCAAATGTTTCCTCTTATGGACAATCTGGAACAAAAAGTATGGATTGAGACTCGGTAGATGTAAAACTTGAGATGAAGAGGAACTAATTCTCGCAGAGGGTGGTAAATATGCGGAACTCGCTGCCCCCATTGCGCAGTAGAGTCTGAATCCTAGATTCCCTACAGTGCAGAAAGAGGCCATTCAGCCCATCGAGTCTGTACCAACCACAATCCCACCCGGGCTTTATCCCCGTAATCCCAAATATTTACCTTGCTGACCGCCTGACACCAGGGTCAATTTAGCATGGCCGATCCACTTAACCCTTAAGTCTTTGGACTGTGGGAGGAAACCCATGCAGACACGGGGAGAATGTGCAGACTCCACACAGACAGCTGGGAATCGAACCTGGATCTCTGGTGCTGGGAGACAGCAGTGCTAAGCACTGTGGCACCCAAATCATTAAATGGTTTCAAGAAGGTGACAGATGTATTTCTGAGGTGGATTTGAGACCAGGGAGAGATGCCCAATTGAATGGTGACGCAGGCTCGCGCCCCCCCCCCCCCCCCCCCCCCCCCCCTGTGTAACTAACAATGCTAAGCTTCAGGACTAACTTGGCCACATTTTATACTCAGCTGGGAATGCTGGGATGGGTTTAGGAATTGACTGCATTTGAAAATACAACGTTAGCAGAAACGACCAAATGAAAGCTTTCACACAACTGCCAATTTTTGGTTTTCTCTCAGTTGGAGACTGTCCCCTCACCTCCCTCCACCCCGCACCCCCCCCACGATTTCAGTGACATAGATAAAAGTTCAGATACTGTAGTAACAGTTATTTCTTTAGTTTGTACAGTCTTGTGCAAGGTTTGGATTGAGTCTATATCAGGGCTAGCTTCTGCTAGTCTCTCTCTCTCTCTCTTTCCTTCCCTCTCTCTCTCTCTCTCTCTCTCTCTCTCTCTTTCTCCTCCTGTCTTTTTCCCTTTCCTTCTCTCTCCCTCTCTCTCTCGCTCTCTCTCCTCTATCTCTCTCCCCCCTCCCCTCTCTCTCTCTCTCTCTCTCTCTCTCTCTCTCTCTCTCTCTCTCTCTCTCTCTCTCTCTCTCTCTCTCTCTCTCTCCCTCTCCTCCTGTCTCTCTTTTTCCCTTTCCTTCTCTCTCCCTCTCTCTCGCTCTCGCCGACCTTCACCTCTCCCCTTTGCCTCTCCCTTCGAATTTCAGGTGAGGGGACCTCACTCAGCACTTTTTGATTTCCCTCCTGTTGCCACCCGCTGTCACCAATCAAACAGTGTAGTTACCTGGTCACCAATCCCTTCGTTCATCCATTGGTAATGATCTAAACTGGGGGCACTGTCTCCCTGGGCATATTGAGTAGGCTAAATGTCGAGGCTGTTGGGTCTCTGTTGTGTGTGTGATCTGCTATTGGGACTGATAATAAATCACAAGACCAGTGGTAACAATCTAGTTTATTAACATGTCTTTATCCCAGCACAGGAGTGCCCAGGCAAGCTCCGCCCGTGCAAGGGCAGCACGGTAGCACAATGGTTAGCACTGCTGCTTCACAGCTCCAGGGTCCTGGGTTCGATTCCCGCCTCTGGTCACTGTCTGTGTGGAGTTTGCACAGTCTCCTTGTGTCTGCATGGGTTTTCTCCCACAGTCCAAAGACGTGCGGGTTAGGTTGATTGGCCATGCTAAGAAATTGCCCCTTAGTGTCCAGCGATGTGTAAATTAGAGGGATTAGTGGGTATAATATGTCGGGATATGGGGGTAGGGCCTGGGTGGGATTGTGTTTGGTGCAGACTCGATGGGCCAAAGGGCTTCCTCCTTACTGTATGATTCTATGATCTACCCAGGGTGAAGCCCTGGGAAAGTGTGCCCAACGTAAGTAACAGTGCCAGTATATCCTCTACATCATAGAATCCCACAGAAGGAGGCCCTTCAGCCCATTGAGTCTGCACCAACCACAATCCCACTCAGCCCAATTCCCATGCATTTACCCTAGCTAGTCCCCCTGACACTGGGGGCAATTTAGCATGGCCAGTCCACCTAATCTGCACGTCTTTGGAGTGTGGGAGGAAACCGGAGCACCCGGAGGAAACCCGCGCAGACACAGGGACAATGTGCAGACTTTGCACAGACAGTGACCCCAGCTGGAAATCGAACCCGGGTTCCTGGTGCTGCGAGGTAGCAATGTTAAACACTGTGTCGCCGCACAGTCTTAATTGTCACGGAGCTGAGACAGTACCCTGAAAACTGTTTTGTTTTGAAATGTGAACCCTTAGTAAGAGGTTATTGTTCCGAATAGAGGGTGGAACAGAGCAGCTGGTTCAGAGGAGTGGATGGGAAGATTGATGCCATGATTGGTAGATTGTTCTCCTGTTTTCCATTGCTCTTTGGTTCTCTTTAAGTTGTTTTTAAAAGAGCAATATTACAAAATCATAGTGCAAAGCTTTTATTCACTTATCAAGCATAATACAGTGAGGGGGTATGTTGTCACTTGTACGTGACATTTATAGCAGCAATGTCTCTTTCTCCCGCTCCTTGTCCACCCACTCAGTGTTCAAATCTCCTTATTGTGCTCAGTCTCCCTGAGCTGGTGATGCAGACACTTCAGTGAAATTGACATGGGAGCAGTGAAATGTGTCAATTTCACTCGGAATGACAATCTTGTGTCCTGCGTCCGGTTCTCTGTCAGTCACTCGGTGGCACAGTGCTTAGCACTGCTACCCCACAGCAATTGGAGCCTGGATACCGCTCCTGCCTTGGGTCATTGTCTGTGTGGAGTTTGCATGTTCTCCCCGTGTCTGCGCGGTTTTTCTCTGGGTGCTCCGGTTTCCTCCCACAATTCAAAGATGTGCAGGCTAGATGGATTGGCCATGCTAAATTGCCTCTTCAAGGGAACTAGCAGAGTTTAGGTGTGGGTTCAGGGTGTAGCAGAGTGGGGTTACGGGGATAGAGCTTGGGTGGTATTGTTGTTGGTGCAGGCTCAATGGGCTGAGTGGCTCCCTTCTGCACTGTAGTGGTTAGCACCGCTGCCTCACAGCACCAGAGATCCCAGTTTGACTCCCAGCTTGGGTCACTATCTGTGTGGAGTTTGCACGTTCTCCCCATGTCTGCACGGGTTTCTGCCAGATGCTCCAGTTTCCTCCTACCGTCCAAAAGACTGGTTAGGTGCAAAGGCCATGTTAAATTCTCCTCCAGTGTACCCAAACAGGTGCTGGAGTGTGGCCACTAAAGGATTTTCACAGTAACTTCATTGCAGTGTTAATGTAAGCTGAATTGTGACACTAATGAACAAATAAAAATAATATATAAATGAGCTTTGTGCAGCTTTAAGGTTAGCATCACTAGAATATTTCCTTTTTTTTGCCATTTCTGTTAACTGAATTTGTTGGGTGAAATCTTCAAAGATATTTGTGATAGGAAGCTTGCTTGTAACTCAGGTGTTTTTCGAAGTAACCCCTGGGTTTCTGCAGAGCTGAGAAGGAGGAGCCCTGTTACTGAGCAGCTATACTGAGAAATAATATTGCTGGCAATTCTCCGATCTCCTCAACCAGCCGGCAGGATCTCTCATGTCCCGGTGAATGGGGCATCGGCCAAAGATCGGGATTCCCGACAGGGGTGAGGGTTCTCGGAACTCACCCGGCTCAGATCGGGTTCCTGCTCGGAGCAGACGGCAACCTGATAATGACGCAAACCTGCTAATGAGATATCATTGACAGGGATGGCACGGTGGTTAGCACTGCTGTCACACAGTGCCAGGGACCTGGGTTTGATTCCAGCCTCGGGTGACTGTCTGTGTGGAGTCTGCACATTCTCCCTGTGTCTGCGTGGGTTTCCTCCCCCAGTCCTGAGATGTGCGGGTTAGGTGGATTGGCCGTGCTAAATTGCCCCATGGTGTCTGGGGGATTAACATCTGGGTGGGATTGTGGTCAGTGCTGATTTGATGGGCCAAATGGCTGCCTTCTGCCCTGTAGGTCTTCTGTGACAGCCAGTTCGACAGCCTCCCGTCATTCCCCCTGGCCTGCCAACAAGAACAGCACCAGATGGGTTTTTATAGTCGTTACCCGCAAGCGGTGACATGACGTGCCATAGCTCGAGAGTTCACAGGAGCGCCACCAACTCCTCAGAATCGAGGGGTGTCCTCCCTTCCCCACCCCTTCCTTCCCCACCACTGAAGTCATTTATGACTCCCCTCCTCCGCTCCCACTCAGCACCCCCCCAAACTGACACACACAGTTGTGAGGGTGACCCTCCCCCAACTCATCCGCCCTTCAGCCATGTGCTTTAGCAGTGCCAGCCGAACACTGCCCCCTGGCAGTGATGACCTGGGTTGGTGCCTTGGGCATTGCGGGGACTCGGGGTGGTAGGTCCAGTGTGGCCGTTTGCTCCCTCTGCTGCTGCCAGGCAATGGTCCTGAGCGTTGAATAGGTTTGAGCTGTTGACAAGAGGTGGACTTCTCTACGCTCTGCTGGGATGGGGGTCTCATCATTGGATAAGGTTCTTCTCCCCATTCCCCCTCACCTCAAGGGGCTGCCCCTTTCTACTTTGTGCCTCAGTTTGTTTCATTTTGTTGAATTGATTTGCCAGAAAGAATGACAAAACAGTGACCAGCATGACTCATCAGCTCCAAGAGGGAGTTTCAAATTCATTTACTAGTGTCTAGAGAATGAAATTACTGTGAAAATGTCCTAGCTGCCACACTCTAGTGCCTGTTCGGGTACATTGAGGGAGAATTTAGCAAAGCATATGCACCCTAACCAACACATCTTTTGGACTGTGGGAGGAGTTTGGAGCACTCGGAGGAAAGGGGGACAAAGTGCAGACTCCACAGCACCCAATTGAATCCAGGCCCCTGGCGCTGCGAGCTGGCAGTGCTAACCACTGTGCTACTGAGGGAAAAATGCAACGTAGAAGGCAGAATGGATCCCACCTTTTCCTCCATCTGTCCGCCCGGAGCAAAACTGTGGGCAGTTGTGAGGATACGAAACAGCAGCAATTATCTCATTATTTATGCATCACCTCCAGAAGGAGTTTTGAACCCTGCCTCATGATAGTCAGTGATTTTTGTGCCTCCATCCTTCCAGGGGCACTCCAAACGGACAATTGCTCCAGTCCCGGTGTGAAATAACGGGAAAGGAAGTAATGTACAGCGATAACACACGAGTACTCAGTTGGAAAATTGAATGTCAACTTTAATTCAATGTAATAACAGCTCTGAACATTTCCATTGAAATGTCCTAAATGGAATTTATAAATTGGTTTTAGCCTTTTGACTGCCAAACGTTTTTGCAAATACAAACTTTATTTGAATTTCAATCTTCCGAGTGCAATTTTAATGTTTTGAGGATTTATTTAACCAGATGTATTCACTAAAGATCCGTTTTTGTGTTGGACCCTCTGACATCTGCCACAGTCTATCTGGCTTAAACCACCTCTGGGAACTCTTGACTACGGAAAATAACGAATCTAACTTTTATGCCTGTGCTTTGCTTGGGGCCTGAGGAGAACAGTTTAGCGTCTGTGCTCGTTACCACCTGCACTGCGCTCTGGCAATTGCATCCTTCTGTCTTGCGATTGACTCGATAAATAAAAATGTTAATACTTTGTGGACAGATTTATTAAGCTGAGTGGTATCACTGTTGTGTCCGCTGTGTTTAAATTGTCGCTCAGCTGGTGTCCAAATTTCTTCCAAATAAATAAAGACTTGTCTTCCTCGTCACAAACTTCGACCTCTATCCACCCGCTCCATCTCTCTCCTCGGTTCCTGGTTGAGACTGAAATGGAGATCGTTCCATGATATCAAATTTCCTTAGTCCTCTGAGAAAGTAGAGGCATCGGTAGGCTTTATAAATCACCCAAACTTTTTCTGCCCCAATGCAAAAGTTCTCCCTCCCTCTCTGGGTCATTTGTCACTTGTTTTTGAGTTTTGCTGCAACTTTGCTGCAATCGCTCCCACTCATTGCCAAAGGAACATGATGTCTGATTCGGTCAATCGCTCGGATGTACGGCCTGAATATTAGGTGTTATATTGACACTGAAATTCACACATTGTTACTCAATCATAGGGCAGGAACTTTGACAGCCATTCTACCTGTTCGTAAAAGTTTAGTTTATGTCATAAGTCGGCTTACGTTAACATGCAATCAAGTTACTGTGAAAATCCCTAAGTCACTACAGTCCGGCGCCTGTTTGGGTACACTGAGGGAGAACTTGGCATGGCGAATGCATCTAACTGACACGTCTGAGTGCGAGAGGAAGTCAAGACTGCAATCCAACCCAGGACCGATCCTCCTAACCCCACATATTTAGCCCACTAATCACCCTACACTAAGGGGCAATTCAGCATTGCCAAACCATCTAACCCGCGTGCCTTTCGGGAGGAACTGGAGCACCCAAGAGAAACCTACACAGACGCGGCCCTAATGTACAGATTTGCCAGACACCCAAGCAAGCCGAGGATAATTTTGTCAGGTGGATTGGGTCCAGACGCAGTGAAAGTGATGCTTGAACTGGATCCACCAGTTATAGAGTCAAGAGACTGACACTCCGTACCTGATGTGACTGCCCGTTGATTGACTGACTGGAGATTATCAGTCAATGGAATTATGCAGTTACGTTGCAAACAGCCTTTCTGTGTGCCGATGATCTCAACACAGCACATAGTGATCTGTGCCAGGCAAACATAGTCAAGACTTGGATGTGGTAATTTTATCCCAGATCAGGTGATGATGATAAAGCATGACAGTAAACCCCTCAAATGGCCTTACTGCCTCATAATCTCTCAATTCGGTTTATCAGTGCACCTTCCCAGCACAAACAAGTCGTGGAACAAGGTTTATATTGACAAAAAAAAAATCAACTTGCTAAAAAAATAAGTGCCATCCAGCCTGCAAAATAGAGAATAAGAAAAGACAAAAAGGCAGCACAGTGGATTAGCACTGCTGCTTTACAGCACCAGGGACCCGGGTTCAATTCCCGGCTTGGGTCACTGTCTGTGTGGAGTTTGCACATTCTTCCCATGTCTGCGTGAGTTTCCTCTGAATGCTCTGGTTTCTTCCCACAGTCCAAAGACGTGCTGTTTAGGTGGATTAGGCATGCTAAACTGACCCTAGTGTCAGGGGGATTAGCAGAGTTGGGTTAAGGGGATAGGGCCTGGGTGAGATTGTGATCAGTACAGACGCGATGGGCTGAATGGCCACCTTCTGTACTAACGTGGATTCCATGATTCAAAGAACGCGTAAGGTGATGCGTACAATGTCTTGATGCTTGCATGGCTTTATCAAATCAAATACAAGAAAGTTGCTGAACTCCATGGTGAGTTCTGTAATGAGTGGAATTGGAAGATCAGAAGCTGCTCCTTCAGATTGCAATGGGCTTCACTGGAGAATGGGAGCAGGCCAAGGACAGTTATGAGTGTGGGAGCAAGATACAAACTTAAAATAACAGGTGACCGGAAGGTTGGGAGCATGCTTGCCAGCTGACCAAGGGTGTTCTGCAAAGTGGTCACCTGATCCGCATTTTGTTTCTTCCTTTTGTGGAAGAGACCACAAAACATCTCCTGTTAGATGTGATTCCACGATGGGACAGCACTTGCTGAGCAATGCTGAGTGCGCTAATGGCCACACAATCGTAGAATCTCTACAGTGCCATTCTGCCCATTGAGTTCGCACCGACAACAATCCCACTTCAACCCTCTCCCCTCAAAGTTTTGACAAAGGGTCACCTGGACTCGAAACGTCAGCTCTTTTCTCTCCTTACGGAAGCTGCCAGACCTGCTGAGATTTTCCAGCGTTTTCTCTTCTGGTTTCAGATTCCAGCTTATGCAGTAATTTGCTTTTATCCAAGCTAATATATCACATGTTTCCCAAAAGATATTTATTCTTACCTCGTTCAGGTGGTCTACGCTAATTTCTGTTCACACCTGGAGCTTTTATGGATGCCTGGGGGGAAAAAAGATGTAACTTTTGACATTCTGGGCTAGCAAGTCAGTGAGAGAAGGGACGTTATGCCATTCTGGTACTCCTCTGTTATATGTCGAACGTAAAGCAATGAGGGATCTATCTGTTCTGTATGTAGTTAAGGGGGGATGGGACCTCCCTCTTGGCAGAGCCCCTGTGAAGTGTTTCAAAATGTCCTTTTTGACTGTTGCAAAGAAAATCTCTGATCAACACACACAGAGCAGATGTTATCATCCCCAGTCTCTCCCTTCACACTGTTCAGGCTCCTTGCTACCTTCACCCTGGAACCAGAAGTCGTTACAAGATGCTCTTGGTGAGGTTCAGCCTGTTAGTGTTTTGATAATCCTAATATTTGTACCACTGGAATGTTTACAATAAGAACAGCTCTCATACCGGATTTCTTTCCAGCGTTCTTTCTGGTTGTGTCACAACTCGGTATGGTTCTTGCTCTGCCCAAGACTGCAAGGAACTACAAAAGGGTAATGAATGTAGCCCAAACCATCATGCAAACCAGCTTCCCACCCGTCGACTCTGTCTACACTTTCCCCCTGCCTTGGCGAAGCAGCTAGGGACCCCACGCACCCCGGTCATTCTCTCTCCCATCATCTTCCGTCAGGAAAAAGATATTAAAGTCTGAGGGTATGCACTGACCGACTCAAGAATAGCTTCTTCCCTGCTGCCATCACAGACTTTTGAATCGATCTACTTCACACTAAGTTGATCTTTACACTGTAGCTATGACTACATTCTGCACCCTCTCCTTTCCTTCTCTATGAACAGTATGCCTTGTAGCATGCAAGAAACAACACTTTTCTCTATATGTTTGAAATTTGGTAAGAAATCTGGCAACATCACGTTCAAGTCCAACCGATTTATTGGACTTAAATCTGGTGTTGTCAAACTTCTGTTTTTACCCCAGTGCAGTGCCGGCATTTCCACACCATGTTTGAAATTTGGCATTCTTGTGTTTGTCCTGATGAATGCAAGATGAAAATTTTGATGTGTCTCTCTCCATTAATAGTATTGAAGCTCCCTTCTTGATTGAGTGCACAGGCCAAACATGAGCTACGTGCTGTTACTCCCAGCTTCCTATACTCATTGTTTAATCCGTTAGATAACCAGTCACCAGATAGCAAAATGCAAAGTTCATCTTTGCCCACGAGCTCTCTGATCATTATAAAAATATACTGGCAGCAGAATGTTCATGCATCAGTTGAAATCGTATTTGCAAGGGATGCCAACCCAGCTTCATATCTGTACGCGTGTTTTCCCCTGCACCCCACTGTTACATACGCTTTACAGCACAGAAACAGGCCATTTGGCCCAACTGGTCTATGCCAGCATGAAAGCTCCTTGTGATAATGCTGTCGCAAGTGGCATGGTGGTTAGTACTGAAAACTGAACACGTTTAAAAACTGGCCCTCATTGACCTTCAGCGCGGGAAGTCTGTCTATACTATTTTGCAATTTTTGTAGTAAATATGTCAAAAGAAAACTGATTTCAAGTCCCCTGTATTTACTACTCTGTGACACACCTTGCTTTTATAACCCTTTTATTTACTTTCGGTTTATAGATTGCTCAAATCCATGTTTACACATGGGTGGCACAGTGTTTAGCACTGCTGCTTCACAGTGCTAGGGATTCCAGCCTTGGGTCACTATCTGAGTGGAGTTTGCACAGCTTCTTCCCTGCTGCTGTCAGACTTTTGAATGGACTTACCTTGCATTAAATTGATCTTTCTGTACACCCTAGCTATGAGTGTAACACTACCTTCTGCACTTTCTCTTTTCCTTGTCTATGAACAGTATGCTTTGTGTAGTACGCAAGAAACAATACTTTTCACTGTGTACTAATCCATGTAACAATAATAAATCAAATCAAATCTCCCTGTGTCTGCATTGGGTTTCCACCGAGTGCTCCAAATTCCCCCACAGTCCAAAGGTAGGAGGGTTAGGTTGATTGGCTGTGCTATATTGCCTCTTGGTGTCAGAGGAATTAGCAGGGTAAATACGTGGGATTATAGGGATAGGGTCTGGGTGAGGATGTTGTTAGTGCAGGCTCGATGGGCTGAATGGCCTCCTTGTGCACTGTAGGGATTCTATGAAAAAGTGCAGTATAACCCATTTGAACAGCAAGTGCATCATAGCCTGCGTGTGTGATATGGGGGCGCACACGCGCACTCGGGGACGCACACACACAGACACGGATTTGTAGAAGATTAACACCAGTTGCTCTCATCGCAGAAACCCTTGGACCTTTTGTCCTCGGCAGATTTGGATCTGAAGACGCAGTGGGAATTTGGATTATGATTTCCATTGGCAATTATTTCACTCAGCTGCTGGTTGTGAATGGCTTCTGTGTCTTTAATGGATTTCTCAATTGTTTCATCCACGTCTCGGGAGATGGCAAAACGCCACCAAAACCATTAAGGGTATCATGTGGCTTTCAAAGCCCAGGAAATAGCGGAGGACTTTAACCGCAGCTCTTATTCCATAACTGAGCTGCTCGAACAAGACTGAAAGCCAACTTTAAGGGCGTTCAAATGGTCAGTGGATAGGCATATGGATAACATTGGAATAATTTAGATTTGAGGGCCATTAGATTGGTTCCACTGGTCGGCGCAACATCGAGGGCTGAAGAGCCTGTACTGCGCTGTAATGTTCTATGAAAGACAGGTTTGAAGAGAAACTCAAGCTTGTATTGGATATAGGCGGGCAGCGATTAAGAAATTGGCAATGGAGCGGGAGAAAAAAAAAACCTGAGGTAGAATGAGTCCAAAGGAAAACACCACAGACGAGAGGGAGGGAAAATAAACTTTTTTTTATCAGCGTCCTTCTTTAAGCAGAGGTGCTTTTGAATCATTTTCCAAGCAGGCTGTGGACTGCTTCTCCAATATCTGTTTGTGCTGTATATCATCTCGCACGTTCTCCTTATGATCAACTTAGAAGGTTAGTTTATTCCATATTCCATGGGGAGGCAGTGGTGTAGTGCTATTGTCACTGGGCTAATAATCCAGAGACCCAAGTAAAGCTCTGGATTCGAATCCCGCCGTGACACATGGTGAAATTTGAATTCCTAGAATCCTTATGTACTGAAGGAGGCCGCTTGGCCCATCGAGTCTGCACTGACAACAATCCTACCCAGACCCTTTCCTCGTAATCCCACGTATTTATCCCACTAAACCCTCTAACCTAGGCATTCTGGGATGCTAAGGAGCAATTGAGCATGGCCAATCTATCTAACCAGCATGTTTTTGGATTGTGGGAGGAAACTGGAGCACCCGGAGGAAACTTGTGCAGACAAAGGGAGAATGTGCAAACTTCACGTAGATGGTGACCCAAACTGGGAATCGAACCCGGGATCCTGGTGCTGTGAGGCAGCAGTGCTAACCACTGTGCCACGTTAATAAAAAATTCAATAAAAGCTCTGGGATTAAAAGTCCAATGAAGACCATGAAACCATTGTCGATTGTCATAAAAACCCATCTTATTCACTGATGTCCTTTAGGGAAGGGAATCTGACCTAACTCCAAGGTGGTTGACTCTTACGTGCCCTCTGAAAATGGCTGAGCAAGCTGCTCAGTTGAAGTTGAAGGGGCAATTAGGGCTGGGTAACGAATGCTGGTCTAACCAGTGATAAGAACTCAGTAAGAATTTAGCAACACCAATTATTAATCCAACCGATTTATTTGATAGTAAAAAAGCGAGCTTTCAACACTCTTGTGTCTTCCTCAGGCCAGTGCAGTGTTCTGGTCTGCAATAGCACACATCAGCACAGACAGTCAGAGATTGATGATTAGAATGCGAATCCTTACATCTAACCTGCTATTCAAGTGTTAAAGTGGCTAACAATGTGTGTGAAGGGGATCCTGAGCATTGTTAGAGAATTGTGTATTTTCTCCAGACAGCACAATAAGTGAGGTTTTTTGCTAACCCAGGCAAGTTACGGGGGTTACAGATAGTGTGTCATGAAGCCAAGATCCCTGTTAAGACCGTTCTCATGTGTGCAGAGCTTGGCTATCAGTCTCTGTTCAGCGACTCTGCGCTGTCGTGTATCACGAAAGCCCCCTTGAAGAACATTTACCCACAGGTCGGAGGCTGAATGCCCATGACTGCTGAAGTGTTCACCCACAGGAAGGGAACTGTTTTGCCTGGTGATTGTTGAGCGATGCTCATTCATCCGCTGTCATAGTGTTTGCATGGTCTCCCCAATATACCATGCTTCGGGACATCCTTTCTTGCAACGTATTAGGTAGACAACGTTGGCCGAGTTGCAAGCGTATGTACCGTGTACCTGGTGAATGGTATCCTCACGTTTGATGATGTCGTCCATGTCTATGATCTGGCATGTCTTGCAGAGGTTGCTGTGGCAGGGTGGTGTGGTATTGTGGTCACTGTTCTCCTGAAGGTTGGGTAGTTTGCTGCGAACAATGATCTGTTTGAGGTTGTGCGGTTGTCTGAAAGCAAGAAGTTGGGAGTTGGGGATGGCCCTAGCGAGATGTTCATCGTCATAATGATATGTTGAAGACTCCGGAGAAGATGTCGTAGCTTCTCCGCTCCGGGGAAGTACTGGACAACAAGGGGTACTCTGTCCACCGTGTCCCGTGTTCGTCTTCTGAGGAGGTCAGTGCGGTTTATCGTTGTGGCACGTCGGAACTGTCGATCGATGAGTCAAGCGCCATATCCTGTTCTCACGAGGGCATCCTTCAGTGTCTGGAGGTGTCTGTCACCTGAGCAAATCATCTCCTCATCTGAGCAAATTCTATGTATACGGAGGGCTTGTCCATAGGGAATGGCTTCTTTAACGTGTCTAGGGTGGAAGCTGGAGAAGTGGAGCATTGAGGTTGTCTGTCGGTTTGCGGTACAGTGAGGTGCTGAGGTGACCGTCCTTGATGGAGATGCGTGTGTCCAAGAATGCAACTGATTCTGGAGAATAGTCCATAGTGAGTCTGATGGTGGGATGGAATTTGTTGATATCATCATACAGTTGTTTCAATGATTGTTCACCATGAGTCCAAAGGAAAAAAATGTCATCAATGTATCTAGTATATAACCTTGGTTGGAGATCTTGTGTGGTGAAGAAGTCTTGTTTGAACCTGTGCATGAAGATGTTGGCATACTGAGGTGCGAATTTGGTCCCCATGGCTGTTCCGTGTGTCTGGATGAAAAGCCGATTGTTGAAGGTGAAGACATTGTGGTCCAAGATGAAGCGGATGAGTTGTAAAATTGCATCTGGAAACTGGCAGTTGTTGGCATTGAGTACTGAGGCAGTGATGCCCACGAAAGAATTTTTAAAAAAAAGTTCAAAACGGGGGAGGGGTTGGGTTGGGAATATTCTGAATGACTGACACATACGCACACGTACGTGACATGCACACGCAGAAGAATGGAGGGAGTTTTTAGGACCATAGATAACAACAGTAAAAGAATTACAGAAATAAGTATTAGTTCGTGTGATTTCCAGAGCCCTGGTAGTGTGGTGAAGCTCAAATGAGTTTCTGGTTTGAGATGGGAGCAGAGAAGTGAATGAAAATGCAGCTTGGGTGTTTTGATACATAGACTGTTTAATAGACGATCAGTTGCTTTCAAAATAAGACTAACTTCGAGGGGAGTTGAGAGATGCCTGCTCGGTCTGGAAATCTGCTCTTTTTGGTTGATGTTACATTAATAGACTGATTTGGCAAGCCAGGAAATGTAACCTTCAAACTGTCTGAAAGGCTAGAAGCATGGTCCGTCAATGAGTTAATTTAGCTTTACAAGCGGCTTCTGGCCAAAATCCATGGTTTCCCTTGGGAATGAAATGATGGCTGTTGACATCACTTCAGGTGTAATGAATTTCATGGGCGGAATTTTACCATCCCACCAACCCTGGGGATCGTAGCAGGCGGAATATAGACGATGCAAAGGTCCGTTGACCTCAGGTGGAATTTCCGATCTTGGGGTGAGCATGGCTGTAAAATCCAATGTGTCTTGTCCTTGTTGCGTGACTGATAACCAATTCATCTGTTCACCTTCTAACTTTGTGATTGTACTCTGGTCTTACAATGAGGTGTGAGATTCCACAGCAATGAGAGTTGGAACTTCTGTTTTTGTTGTTGTAAAATCTGTTGGAAGTTTTCAGAACATGTGGCTAATTTTGAGTCATGCGACCCCTGGCAGCCGTATTTTGGTTCAGTAAAAGTCCATTTAAGAATGAAGTTTTGACATATACACTTTTGATTTATTTCCGTGTCTCACTGACAAATATATTTTCAGACAAGTCATGGGAATAAAACGGCCAGCAGAAATAAGGTGTAAAATGAAAGGCAAATAAATAAACTGGAGATACTGAAGAAAAAAAATGTGAAAGGAAAAGGTGCAGTCAAATTAGGGCAAAGGAATGAGAAATACTGAGAGCTTATTGTGTTACCCTATCCGTATTTGTCAGATGTGGAGATGCCAGCATTGACTGGGGTAAGAAGTCTCACAACAGGTTAAAGTCCAACAGGTTATTTGGAATCACGAGCTTTTAGAGCACTGCTCCTTCATCAGGTAAGTGGAGAAGTGGGTTCAGAAACATAGCATATATATGATGTGATGTTGCTGGCATGGGACAAAGTGACTCACTTGAGGAAGGGACAATGCTCCAAAAGCTTGTGATTAAACCTGTTGGACTTTAACCTGGTGTTGTGCGACTTCTTACGGCATAGAAAGACACAGACTCAATTGCAAGATAATGGTTGGAATGTGAGTCTTTATACATAGTCAAGTCTTTACAGGTACAGAAGTGTGAGTGGAGAGAGGGATAATCACAGGTTAAAGAATTATGAGTTGTCTCAAGCCAGGATAGTTTGGTAGGACTTTGCAAACCCAACGCAAATGGTGTGGGATACATTTAGAACATCGAACATAGAACATTACAGCGCAGAACAGGCCCTTCGGCCCTCGATGTTGCACCGACCAATTAGGAACAAGCAGTGACCCTCTAACCTAAACCATTCCCTTTCATCCATAAACTTATATCTAACCTCTTAAATGCCACCAAACTTGGCGCATCTACAACTGACGCAGGCAGGGCATTCCACACCCTTACCACCCTTTGGGTAAAGAACCTACCTCTGATATCCGTCCTATAACTATCACCCCTTAATTTAAAGCTGTGTCCCCTTGTGTTAGCTTTCTCCATCCTAGGAAAAAGGCTATCACTGTCCACCCTATCTAAACATCTAATCATCTTATATGTTTCAATAAGATCTCCTCTTAGCTGCCTTCTTTCTAACGAAAACAACCTCAAATCCCTCAGCCTCTCTTCATAAGACCTGCCCTCCATACCAGGCAACATCCTGGTAAACCTCCTAATATAGCGTGACATGAACCAAAAATTATGGTTGAAGCTATCCTCGTGTGTGGAACTTGACTGTCGGTTTCTGCTCAGTGATTCTACGTTGTCATTGTCGTGAAGGCCGCCTTGGAGAACTCTTACCCAAAGATCAGAGGCTGAATGAAGTGTTCCCCGACTGGAAGGGAACACTCCTACCTGGCGATTGTCACCCGGTGTCAGAAAGGGTGATTTTCCTTTCTTTGTAACGTTTGTAACAAAGGAAGATGAAAATATTGGCAAAGCAACAGTTTGTTTGGGTTGATGAGCCAGCATCTTTGAAGCCAAGACCAATCTGTTTGGCCAACGCAACAATGCGAAGATTAGGTGATTTCTCTACAGGATGGTGGGGGGTGGAGAGCAGATTTCTTGGTCTGCAGGCTGTGCAGTGAATTTGTAAGTATGTTAATCAGTGTATTCACACACACACACACACACACACACACACACACACACACACACACACACACACACACACACACACACACTTCCTTTTGATCCATCTGCAAACATGGAATCTCTGATCCCAGCAGAGCTTTAAGCTTCTTTATGCAGAAATCAATCCTTTCAGATCTGCTCTGTGCTGTCGTGTTATTCATTTTTAGTTGCTGAAAACCCCCACTGTGACCACTTCTCTCTCATTTCGCTTTACAATGACCTCTAATTGCAAACAGTAGTGTAAAGAACAGTGGAAATCTATAAATGCCAGACTTCTGCTGTGCAGAGCGTTAGAGACCGATGGTTGGAGCAAACTTGACATACTTGGAATGTTAATTCTTTTTTGTATTTACTCATGGGACATGGGCATCATTGGCTGGCCAGTATTTATTGCCCATTCCTAGTTGCATGAGGGCAGTTGAGGGTCAGCCACATTGCTGAGGGGGGCAGCACAGTGACACAGTGGCTAGCACCGCTGCTTCGCAATACCAGGGACCCAGGTTTGATTCCCAGTTTGTCTATGTGAAGTCTGCATGTTCTCCCTGTGTCTGCATGGGTTTCCTCCCCCAGCCTGAAAAACGTGCTGGTCAGATGCAAAGGCCATGCTAAATCCTTCCTCGGTGTATCCGAACAGGCGCCGGAGTGTGGCACCTAGGGGAGTTTTATAGTAACTTCATTGCAGTGTTAATGTAAGCCTACTTGTGACTCATAAATAAACTAACTTCAAAAACTTTGGAGCCACATGTAGGCCGGACCACATGAAGACGGCAGATTTCCTTCCCTAAGGACATTTAGTGAACCAGATGAGACAATCATTAGATTTTTAATTCCAGATTTTTCGTGAATTCAAATTTCATAATTAGACGTAATAGGACTCGAACCCGGGGCGCCAGAGCATTATTCCAAGCGCATTGAGCCATACAGGCGCTGGAGTGTGGTGACTAGGGGAGTTTCTCAGTAATTTCATTGCTGTGTTAATGTGACTAATAAGTAAAACTTTTTACTTTAGATTCATAGTCCAGCGACTGTGCCTCTCTGAAGGAACTTCTGCTTCTTTGCTGATTTATCTGTCCCTATGGCACTCCCAATGTATCTACAGTGAGGATAACCATTCCCTCCTCACACCACAACCTCTTCGCTCACCCCCCTCCCCTCCTCAGTGGTATCTGTAATGTGACCCTCCGATGATACCATGCTAACACTTGGGCGATGGCTTTGATGAAAGTCCGAGGTAGGAGAAGCCCTGTCCCTCTGGTCTGGGAATAACGGATGTCATAAGCTGAGTGGAAGCAGAGGTTTAACTTCTGAATGTTAGCTTGCGAGGAAAAAGTGGTGCCCGCATCGAAAGTCAAATCTGGGTTATAATAAAATCTGTTGAAATTTTTGTATTTAGAAACGTATTAACATAGATTCTAGAAACAGCAGTCAGCCTTTTGAGCCTGCTTCGCCATTTATTTTGATTATCAAATTCAAAATCTAGTTCCTGCATTCCCTCGAACTTGTAGCCCCAAAAGCCATATCCAATTTCTCTTTGAAATCACTCAATGTTTTGGCCTCAACTGCATATGGTGGTAGTGAATTCCACACATTTACCACCCTCTGGGTGAAGACATTACTCCTCCCCTCTGTCCTGAAAGGTTTACCCCTTATCTTCAAACTGTGGTTCCTTTGATTTGATTTGTGCCACCAGTGGTACAGTGGTTAGTGCTGCTGCCTTATGGTGCCAGAGACTCGGCTTGGTTCACTATCTGTGTGTAGTTTGCACATTTTCCCCGTATCTGCTTGGATTTCCTCTGTGTACTCCAGTTTCCTCCCACAGTACAAAGATGTGCAGGTTTGTTAAATTGCCCTTAGTGTGATGGGGGGCTAGCTAAGGTATTATGGCATTATGGCATATGGCATTATGGCTAGCATGGTATTATGGAGAAGGGCCTGGTGAAATTGTGTTTGGTGAAGACTCAATGGGCCAAATGACCTCCTTCTTCACTGTAGAATTCTATGTTTATTGTCACATTTGGTGATCTACAGTGAAAAGTGTTGTTTCTTGCATTCTATACATACAAAGCATACTGTTCATAGAGAAGGAAATGAGAGAATGCAGAATGTAGTGTTACAGACTTAGCTAGGATACAGAGACGGATGAACTTTGAGAGGTAGGTCCATTCAAAAGTTTGATGGCAGCAGGGAAGAAGCTGTTCTTGAGTTGGTTGATACATGACCTCAGACTTTTGTACCTTTTTCCCAATGGTAAAAGGTGAAAGATTGAATGTCCGGTGTGCATGGGAGGGGGTGGGGGCGGTCTCTGATTATGCTGGCTGCTTTTTTTGAGGCAGTGGGAAGTGTAGGCAGAATCAGTGGATGGGAGGCTGGTTTCTAAGATAGATGGGGCTACATTCACAATCCTTTTGTAGTTTCCTGTAGCCTTGGGCAAAGCAGGAACCTTACCAAGCTATGATACCACCAGAAAGTATGCTTTCTGTGGTGCATCTGTAGGAAGTTGGTGAGTTATATTGGACATGTCACATTTCCTTAGCCTTCGGAGAAAGCAGAAGTGTTGGGGGGTTATTGTATAAAACCCAAATGTTTCCTGTCCCAATGCAAAAGTCCTCCTTCCCTCTCTGGACTATCTGTCACTTGTTTTTATGTTTTGTTCCTTGTTTGTTGCAATCTCTGATGTGAACTTGCCGATGTGAGATAGGGGTGGGCACAGTAAATGGTCTCACAACACCAGGTTAAAGTTCAACAGATTTATTTGGCAGCACCAGCTTTCGGAGTCTCAGGCTCCTTGTTGCAATCTTTCCAATCTCCCGCTGGTTGCCAAAGGGACATGAAGTCTGTCAATCAGCCAATCACTGGGATATATGACCTTAATATCTGCTATCATGCTGACACTTAAATTCATAAATGATGTTACTCAATTGCAACTTTGACAACATCTCCATCTGTTTGCAAGAGTTTAGTTCAGATTGTTTATTAGTGTCACAAAGCAGGCTTACATCAACACTGCAATGAAGTTGTTGTGAAAACCCCCTAATTGCCAGATTCCGCCGCCTGTTTGGGTACACTCAAGAGAGTTTAGCACAGTGTACCTAACCTGGGCTTCATTTACAACTCTTTGTAGTTCCTTGCAGCCTTGGGCAGAGCAGGAGCCATACCAAGCTGTGATACAGCCAGAAAGAGTGCTTTCTATCGTGCATCTGTATAAGGTGTAGCAGACATGCCAAATTTCCTTAGTCTTCTGAGAAAGTGGAGGCTCTTGGTGGGTTTTCTTAACTTTGGCTCCTGGAAGCATTCTTTCTGAATCTGCCCTGTATAATAACCCTGTTAGAATTTTAGAAGTTTCTGAGTATTTGTTGTGGAACGTTGGTGAAAAACAGAGCACAGCTATAATCATGTATCAGACACGTGCAACATGTTTTGCCTCTGTATGTAAATTTTGTGCCATTAAGTGGGACCCTCTCTGAAATGCTGATCCATTTTCAGCCGTGCACTATTACCCAGCTGATGGAGGCTGCTTTGTGAAAGGGGACTTAATTCTGAATGCCTTCACTCTGCATGCTAATTACAAATCAGTCACCATTGCTGATGCATTTATGGTGGCGAAATTGATCGTTCCTTTTGAGTTAGAGAGCCATTTGATTATGAACATCAGCTCGAGAGCAGTTCAGCGAGAAACTTATCGCTGGTGTCGCAGGAATTTGAAAAAGGTGGGAACTCCATTTGTCCTTAAACCTTGAACCTTAAACCTCTGCATGTTGCTTTCATTTCATCCCACACTGGGAGCCTTGGGCATGCATTGAGTATGTGTTTCTTCTCTTCCTCTCACTCGGGTTAGAGGCGTAGTGCGGAAACGCTTTACCTCTTCCTCAAAACAGCAAAGGATGTCAATTCGAGCCCCTTTGTCAAACGAGCAAAATCTCTGTCTTTGTGGTTTCTTCTCAACAAGAATGGTTTACGTGAAGGAAAGAGATATCAAGAGAGAGGGAGGGGGTAGACACAGTGCAAAGAGTGACAGAGCACGGTATAAAGCAAGATCTGAGAAGAGTGGGTGGATAAAAGAGACATTCAGAGGAATATCAAGGAAACTCGTATATAAAAGTGGGATGCACGTGTGTGCACAACAAAATACTAGATTGTGAGAGTGCAGGTCTTTTCATTTTCCACATTATCCATCTATGTTCCTCTTTATTTTTTACAGTTCGTTCCGTCCATCCCTGTCACTGTATGATGGCACAGTGCCTCACAGCACCAAGGAATCAGGTTCGATTCCCAGCTTGGATTACTGTCTGTGTGGAGTCTGCACATTCTCCCCATGTCTGCGTGGGTTTTGTTTCCACTCATTACTCCAAAATGGTTTAGTTTAAAGTTTTTTTTAAAAGTTTATTTATTTGAGTCACAAATAAGCTCTCATTAATGCTGTAGTAGTGTTATTGTGAAAATCCCCTAGTCGTCACACTCCAGCGCCTGTTCGGGTACACTGAGGGAGAGTTTACAATACACCTAACCTGCATGTCTTTCAGACTGTGGGAGGAAACTGGAGCATCTGGACGAAACCCATGCCTGCCTACCTACCTCACACTAAGTTAATATTTCTCTACATTCTAGCTATGACTGTAACATTACATTCTGCACTTTCTCCTTTCCTTCTCTATGGTATGCCTTGTCTATGTAGTGTGCAAGAAACAATACTTCTCACTGTGATACCAATACATGTGACAATAATCATAGAATCATAGAGTTTTACAATGCAGGAAGAGGCCATTTGGCCCATCGAGTTTGCACCAGTCACAGTCCCACTCAGGCCCTATCCTCAAAACCCCATGTACTTATCTTGCCTAGCCCCACTTTTATACTCAGGGGCAATTTAGCACGGCCAATCCGCCTAACCTGCACATCTTTACACTGCGGGAGGAACCCAGAGCACTCAGAGGAAACTCACGCAGGTATGAGGAGAATGTGCAGACTCCATATAGACAGTGACCCAAGCTGGGAATTGAACCCAGGTCCCTGCCGCTGTGAGGCAGCAGTGCTAATCACCGTGCCACTGTAGCAGGATAGGGAGATTAGCGAGGTAAATGCTTGGGATTATAGGGACGGGATGGGCCTGAGTAAGATGTTTTGGAGAGTCAGTGCAAACTCGATGGGCTGAATGGCCTCCCTCTGCAGTGCAGGGATTCTACGATTCTGTTCTCTTGCTGGAGATAGATATTTAATCGGTAAGGGAATCAAGGGTAATGGGGGGAGGGTCGGTAAAGCAGGAAAGTGAAGATGAGGATTGTATCATACCAGTCATGATCTCAGTGAATGGCAGAGCAGACTCGACGGGCCGAATGGCCGACTTCTATGTCTTATGGTCTCAAAGTCAAAATTGGCTCCGCTGAGTTAACGATTTGTGAGAGATGTTCATACTTTGCTTGGGAACCCAAATAAAACCAGAATGAGAATAATTTCACTCTTTCAAAAGTTGAAAATAAAATACCAAAATATGCAATTAAAAGATAATGAAAGCCATCACTCTGATCACTGTCGTGGAACTCGGGTGCAGTGACTTTGAGACTCATTTACATTTATCATTACCTTTACTACATTTCTCTGCCTTTCTTCCTCGCGATGCGTCACTTTGATACAAGCCAACACTAGCTGCGTACAACTGCTGGAGTGATTGCCCTGTCACTTCCGCATTATCCACCTACCTTCCTCTTGATCTTTTGTAATCCTTTCTCTGCAGTTTCATCATCTGCCCGACTGTCACCACATGTCCTGTATGTTGCTCTCCTGTGCACGTGTATTTGCCCGTGTGTGGTAACGTTAGTAAATTCCCATTTTCTCGCTCTGTCAACCTCTCACCTGTACGTGACTCACTCAAAGATTGGCACTGTGTGTGCGCATGTCACGCGGTTTCTTGTGTATGTGTGTGTGCGCACGCATGTCACGCAGTTTGTGTCTGTGTGCATGTCACACAATTTCTTGTGTGTGTCCGTATCACGCAGTTTCTTGTGCGCGTGCGTCTCGCGCAGTTTTATGTGTGCGCGCGTGCGTCTCGCGCAGTTTTGTGTATTTTCATTCATGACATTTGAACTAAAACCAGAGCAGCTCCTTCCCTGATGCCATCAGACTTTTGAATTGATTTAGCTTGCGCTAATTTGATCTTTCTCTACACCCTAGTTATAATTGTAACACTATATTCTGCACTCACTCCTTTCCTTCTCTATGAATGGTATGTTTTTTGTCTGGATAGCGCGCAAGAAACAATACTTTTCACTTATGTTAATATATGTGACAATAATAAATCAAATCAAAACATACTCAAGTTTCTCTCAAATGAGACCATTCTGACTCCCTGCGGGGAGTGTTATTACTGAGCTACAACTTACAATTTAAAAAGAAGGAAAATATCTGAACAATAAGTGCACCAAACAGCCATGATGGTGTGTTGCTGTGTAATTGCTGTGCACCGTTCTTATTACTTCATAGCTCTGCACCATAGGTTGACTTGGGAATAATGCAGTAAACTTGCAGAGTGACTGCATGTTGTGAAAGTGATTTAAACTCGACATGTTGACTACTTAGAAAGCAAGGTTGGAGCATGAAATACTGAGCCACAATTTCTTCAGCCTGAATATCAGCACCAACCCCTGCCATCAGACCACCACCTGTGCTCAGACTCCACTCTCCATTTGCCAAGGACTTCGCCTCTTATCCTGAGTTGAGTGGGATGCCTGAGGGCCAACCTATCTCCTGGCCTGGCATCTCCCAGGCTGATGACCTCTTGTGAGTGGGCACAGACGCTGGTGGACTGTTGGATTGTCTCCAGCGTTCCGGCTCTCAGTTAGGGATCTCCTTTCTCTTTGACAGGATAAACTATCCTGAGAAAGTTAACCCTATTGCTGCCACCTGCTTGCGTCAAATTTTCCGTTGAGATTTGACCAGATAAACAAGGCGGTGTTTTATTGTTAAGTTTGACTTGGGTCTGTCTCAGCAGAACTCAAAACTGCAGATAAAGAACAAGCAAGCCTGTCCTCTTTCCCAGCATGCATTGCAAGAACCGTCACCTCTGCCTCCTCTTTCTGACTACATTGTGGAAAGGTCGACTGGATTCTCTTTGCAGGGAGGGTACCAGAAGGTTCTATTTGCAAGCATTGAATTATAGCATTTAGAATATTAGGAGTTTGGAAATACATTATTGGCCAAACAGCCTGTGACTTTAACAGCCAAAGAATGTTGCCACACTTTTTTTAAACATGCAGCAATGAATTTAGACCTTCCTCATTCCTAATCAAACATGAGGCAGACAAAGCACTCCCTTGTCTCTGTTTCCGAGGCTTGTTTCTGATTAGGAATGGGCATTTAACCTGTCCCCAGAGGCTATAGCTTGAGGAGCATGTTAAATCGGGTATCTGTTTATCACTCAACATACTATTTGAGTGTCACACGTATTAACATACAGAGAAAAGTATTGTTTCTTGCAAGCTATACAGACAAAGCCTACCGTTCATAAAGAAGGAAAGTGTTCCCGTCACAGCTAGGATTTAGAGAAAAATCAGCTTAATGTATGGTAGGTCCATTCAAAAGCCTGATGGCAGCAGAGAAGAAGCTGTTCTTTGCTTGTTATTTCTAAACCTGTCATAATCTTGTACAGCTCAATCAAATCTTTCCTCCGTCTCCTCCAAAGAACAAAGCAAATTACAGCACGGGAACAGTTTCTTTGGCCCTCCAAGCCTACACTGACCATGCTGCCCAACTGAACTAAAACCCCCTACCCTTCCAGGGACCATATCCCTCCATTCCCATCCTGTTCATGTGTTTGTCCAGCTGCCCCTTAAAACTCGTATGGTATCTGCTTCCACTATCTCCCCTGGCAGTGAGTTCCAGGCACCCACCACCCTCTGTGTAAAATTCACTTATACATCTCCTTTCAACCTTGTCCCTGGCACCTTAAACCTATGGCCACCCAGTAATTAACTCTTCTACCCTGGGGATAAAGCTTCTTACTATTTACTCTGTCCTCTCCCGTCATAATCTTGTAGGCTTCTATTAAGTCGTTCCCCCCCCCCCCGCCCCCCCCAATCTCTGTCACTCCAGTGAGAACAAACCAAATTTCTCCAACCTCTCCTCATAGCAATATTTGTTGTAAAATATTTTCTCTAATTTTTGTGCCCCATTTCCTTGCAAAGGAACGGCTTTTTTCTTTGCTTGCCATATCTAAACCTGTCACAATCTTATATACCTCTATCAGATCTTTTCTCCATCTTCTTTGCCTAAGGTGAATGACCACTAGTTCTCCAGCCCTAGCATTGGAGCTAAATTCCCCAGAAATGTTTGAGAAGCTGAGAGGGGACTACCAGGGAACTACAGAGTGTAATGTTCATTTCCAATAGTTGCCCGTGGTTATAAATGGAGCACTGTGTAATTCGAACACCTTGAAATCTCTTTGGAATGATGGAGTTGAGGGGTGACCTGATAGAAGTCTACAAGATTCTGAGAGGCATGGGTAGTCAGAAGCTTTTTCCCAGAGTGGAAGAGTCAATTACTAAGGAACACCTTGAAATCTCGCAGCCGATCAGTGCAAACCGGCAGAGATTTATTAGTAGAGGTTCAGCCAAGCCTGATAAATCTGAATGAATTTTTCAAAGAGGCCAACTGAAATGGTGAGATAGGGCTGCTGTGATTTATATGGACTTCCCGAAGGTGTTTAATGTAGTCTCTCATGGATAGCTGCAGTCGTGAAGCTCGTGAAACTGAAGGCAGACTGTAATAACGATGATTAGACTATAATATTGATTCATGAAGCACTCTGGAATGTCTTTCAAGGTGTGATAGGGTGCTAAAAAGGCAAGTGATTTCTGTACTAAGAGGAGTATGTAATGCCAGCCCTCTTCAAACTTGATTTTGCTCGTTGATACAGGTTGAGAATCCCTTATCCAAAACACTCAGGCCTGATTGCCTTTCGGAAATGCATTGCAGATCATTTTGAGTCATGGAATCTCTACAAAAAGAGGCCATCCGGCCCATCAAGCCTGTACTGACAAAATTGCACCCAGGCCCTATCTCTGTAACCCTACACATTTACCCTGCCAATCCTCCTGACACTAAGGAGCAATTTAGTGTGGTCAATCCACTTAACATACACATCTTTGGACACTGAGGCAATTTAGTATATCCAGTCTGCCTAATCTGCACATGTTTGGACAATAAGGGCAACTTGACATGGCCAATCTACTTAACCTACACATCTTTGGACACTAAGGGGCAATTTAGCATAGCCAATCCACCCTAACCTGCTTATCTTTGGACACTAAGGGGCAATTTTGCACGGGCAATCTACCTAACCTGTCATATCTTTGGACACTAAGGGGCAATTTAGATGCCAATCCACCTACCCTGCGCAATGTTTGGGAGGAAATTGGAGCACCCAGAGGAAGTCCACGCAGACCTGGGCAAAATGTGCCAATTCCACACAGCCACTCTAAGGCCATAATTGAACCTGGGTCCCTGACGCTGTGAGGCAGCAACGTTAACAAATTTGCCACTGTGCCATCCCTACCACTGTGCCAACATACTGCCCACATATAATCTTTAGCTTAAGCCTTGGGCAATCCATAAATCTAAAGTGAATAAATAACAGGCTGGAAAAACAGGATAATAAATAGAGGGGACCTGAAATAAATTTACCACTAAAATCGCAAGGTAAACGGTGCAGCAACAATTAGATTTCCTGTGCGAGACATCAATGAGGCTGAGGTTAGAATGTGTTGGTTTGTCAGATTTGTGGATAATGGCCTGTTTTGTTAGTTTAGATCAGCATTGTTTGTACTGAACTCAGCACTGTCCCCTCCTCTGACATCATAGTACCTCATTAAAATGTCTACGTTTCAAAATAAAAAAGCAGAAGGGAGTGAAAACCTATGTTTCAGCATCGCTTCTGAACTTCAGAATGTGAAACATGTTGATTACTTGGTCGAAGCAGGTAAAGTTCATTTCTTTAATAGTGTCACAAGTTCCATTCCATTAACATTGAATTTACTGTGAGAATCCCCCAGTTGCCACTCTCCAATGCCTGTTCAGGTACACTGAGGGAGAATTTAGCATGGCCAATGTACCTAACCAGCACATTTTTCAGACTGTGGGAGGAAACCCATGCAGACATGGGGAGAACGTGCAGACTCCACACAGACAGTGACCTAAGCAAGGAATCAAACCCAGGTCCCTGGCGGTTTGAGGCAGCAGTGCTAACCACTTTGCCCCTGTGTCTTCCAACTGTCTGGATTCTGGGTTGGGTGCCCTGGTATTTCACTGGCACCAGGGACCCAGGTTCAAATCCAGCCTCAGGTGACTGTCTGTTGGAGTCTGCACCTTCTCCCTGTGTCTGCATGGGTTTCCTGTGGTGCTCCAGTTTCCTCTCTCAGTTCAAAGATGCTCAGGATAGAAACATAAAAACCCTACTGTGCAAAAGGAGGCCATTCGACCCATCGAGTCTGCACTAACCACAATCTCACCAAGCCTCTATCCCCACAGCCCCATTTATTTACCGTACCTAATCCTCTTAATACTTAGAGTCAATTTTAGCATGGCCAATCAATCTAACCTGCACATCTTTGGACTGTGGGAGGAAGCGGGAGCACCCGGAGGAAACCCACACAGACACGAGGAGAATGTGCACACGCAGTGACCCGAGGCTGGAATTGAACCTGGATCCCTGTGAGGCAGCAATGCTAGCCACTGTGCCGTCCCCGATAGGGGGATCAGCGGTTAGATGCTTGGGGCTACTGGGTTGGGGGTGGCCCTGAGTGAGATGTTTGGGAGAGCCAGAGGAGACTGGATGGACTGAATGGCCTCTTCCTGCACTGCAGGAATTCTCTGGTTCTGTTCCGTCTCTGGAGAGAATGTTGTGTTGTGCCTCTCTGTTCCTGCACGAAGTGCGAATTCATATTGCAGTTCAACCGTTTAAAAGGGAATGAGGCTGACAAATGAAATTGGTTGGAGATTGCAGCTAACAATTTTGTTATCAAAGGCAACTCTGCAATTTGAAAGATCACACTGTTTCCACGTGACAATTGGAGGCGCAATTTGAAGACTTAGAAGTACCCCAGACGAATTGGAGTTCACCTTTTCCACTCGCATCTCTACAATTGTGCCGCGGGAATTGGATTTCCCCTTCAGAGGCTGGCACAGGCCAGGTATTCCCAACAAAGGCCTAGCTCGGAGCCAACTTCTACAGGAAACTTTCTCACATGGGGCTGGCCAGATGTTAGCACTTGAACAAATCCTGCCTGCCTGAACCTCTGTCTGCAAGCAACTTTCTCCACTTGGAGAAGGCGGAAGAGCGGTGAATTTGAAAAGCATTTAAAACAGCGGAAGGTGAACACATTATGCTGCACCCCTTTCTGGAAGACATGAAGGCTGTTTATTCTTAATCGGGGGCAGAGTAGACGGGGAAAAATTGTTTCCGATTTGTAGAAGCATCAGGAACGACAAGGCGCTGATTTGAGATGACCTTGGAAAAGAAGCTGTGAGGGAAGAAGCTTCTTCGCACAGCGAGTGGTAGGGGGTGTGGAATGCGCTGCCTGGGAGTGTGGTGGAGGCAGATCCAATTGAGACATTCAAGATGGCGCAGGGGTAGCAGAAATGGCAAGGGAATGGCACTAAACTATGATACCTGTTTGGAGAGCCAGTGTAGATGTGATGGGCCAAATGGCCACCTCCTGCGCCATATCAATTTTGTGAATAAACGTAACATTAACAGCCTCCCAGCGAAAACTCAGAGAATCCCTACAGTGCAGAACGAGGATGTTCGGCCCATAGAGTCTGCATCGACCGCAATCCCACCCAGACTCTATCTCCATAACCCCATGCATTTACCCTCGCTCGTCCACCTAAGGGGCAATTTGGCATGGCCAATCCACTTAACCTGCATGTCATTGGACTGAGGGGGGGAACCGGAGCACTCTGAGGAAACCCACGCAGCCACGGGGAGAACGTACAGACTTCACACAGACAGTGACTCCAGTCGAACCCGGGTCCCTAGTGCTGCGAGGTAGCAGTGCTAACCACCGTGCCACCCCAATTGACATGGGGTTCCCTGCGATCAGTGGACGAGACCCCCCTGTTGCACAGCTGGTGTCTCCGATACAGCACTGGAACTCTGATTTTAAAACATGCGGCTCTGAAAAGTGGGCACGGTCATCTTTGCTTCCCTGTGGGATCCTGGAAGCACGTGCCAACTCTGGGTAAAAGGCCCAGGTGCCAAAGCATTTGCTAAACAGCTCTGGCTGTGGCGAATCCGCTATCCACCTTTGAACAGGGTGTCCGACCAACGTCCTTCCGCCGGGTACGGAACGACGCGATAAATGGAAAATTTGCAAATATTAAAACTCGTGCCAATTTGACCAGCATTGGAATTTATACAAGGAGGATTTTTTTTTCCAGTCAGCAGCTAGTGGCCAGAATGTTAAACGGGAAATTAGAATGCCTGCCAACCTCTCGAAGGCTAATCTGGAAGTAACCTTCTGAGGAAATATGTATCTTCTGTTCTGACAAGCCTCGAGGGAGAGGGAAAGTTTGTGCATCGGAGAGTGTATTGATTTGCTTTAATCAACATTCGACTCGATATCTCCAGCAGAACACGCTGCTGTTTATGTCTGTTGAAATAACTGCTGTCTGCTTGTATGTTAACCTTTTGCAGTTAAGGTGTGAGCAACGCAGTCACTTGTGTCTACACTGGAGTAATGATTTGAACTGGCTTGAATCCAGCTATTGATTCCCACTCAAATTTGAAAGATGCAGCCAGGTCTGTGCCGCTACAACAATTGTGTTTCCTTTACTGTCACTTTAACTTACACAACGGGTGATTAAAAGGGATATTCAGACTTCTGTTTCCTTCTGGTGACCAGTGCAATGCACAGTCGGATGTGCGCCAATTTTTCCAGGTGCACCATGGAAAGCGTTCTTTCTGGTTGTATCGCAGCTTGGTACGGGCTCCTGCTCTGCTGCAAGAAACTACGAAAGTTCATGAATGTAGCCCAATCCATCGCGCGAACCAGCCTCCCATCCATTGACTCTGCCTACACTTCCCGCTGCCTGAGAAAGCAGGTCAGCACACTTAATAATACCACACACCCCAAACATCCTCTCTTCCGCCTTCTTCCTTTGGGAAGAAGGTACAAAAGTCTGTGATCGTGCACCAACCGACTCAAGAACAGTTTCTCCTCTGCTGCTGTCAGACTTTTGAATGGGCCTACCTGATAGGAAGCTGTTCTTTCTCTACATCCTAGCTATGAGTGTAACACTACATTCTGCACCCTCTCCTTTCCTTCTCCCCTATGGGGTGACATGGTGGCACAGTGGTAGGCACTGCTGCCTCAGTGCCAGGGGCCCGGGTTCAATTCCCGCTTTGGGTCAGAGTGTGTGTGGAGTTTGTACATTCTCCATGTGTCTGCGTAGGTTTCCTCCAGATGCTCCGGTTTTGTACCACAGTTCAAAGATGTGCGGGCTAGACGGATTAGCCATGATCTTTGTCAACATCCTAGGTATGACTGTAATGCTATATCCTGCACCTTCTTTCCTTCTCCCCTGTGTACTCTATGAATGGTATGCTTTGTCTGTGTAGTACGCAAGAAACAATACTTTTCACTGTATCCCATTATGTGTGACGACAATAAATCAAATCACAAATTTATTTTGCTGTCCTTAAGCCCCTTATTTCTTGAGATGAATGGAACTGTTGATGCTCACTTTATTGTCTGATATTTTGACATCTCTCTCTGTATGCCCAGTGGTTGAACTGATCTGAACGTAACTCTGATTAATTTAGCTAAATTGCAAATGTTGTCTTTTTATTGATTCTTCCATAGGACGTGGGCGCCGCTGGCTGGGCCAGCATTTGTTGCTCATCCCTATTTACCTACGAATTGAGTGGCTTGCTCGGCCATTTCAGACGGGCAACTAAGAGTCAACCGTTTTGCTATGGTCACATGTAGGCTGGGTAAAGACGGCAGATTTCCTTCTCCGAAGGACGTTGGTGAACCAGATGGGTTTCTACAACAGTCAATGATTGTTTCATGGTCACTGTCGCTGAGAGGAGCTTTCAATTCCAGAATTTTAACTTCCTCCAGCTGCCATTTGAACCCAGGTCACTGTGACATTAGCCTGGCTATCTGCATTATTAATCCAGAAAATTTATCATTTTGCTAACCTTTCCCCTATAGTCTGTCCAGAAAAATTTTCTTTCTCTCCCTCAACTTGTGTTTTGCATTTCATAACATAGCATCATAGAATCCTTACAGTCCAGAAGAAGGCCCATTGCATACGTACCAACTCTCCAACAGAGCATCTTACCCAGATCCTATTCCTGTAACCCCATGAATTTAATCTGCTAATCCCCCTTGGCATTTTGGGACAATTTAATATGGGAGGAAACCCATGCAGACAGACGTACAAACTCCATGCAGACAGTGACCCGAGGCTGGAATTGAAGCCGGGTGTCTGGAACTGAGAGGCTGCAGTACTAACCATTGTGCCAATGCGCTGTGCGAGATAGCAGCCAAAAAAACTACTCTACAATGCTGTTGACTTGAGTTGCACTAATTAATGGTGATTATCTGTTGGCCGTGTCCATGTTATTCACAGACTGCCAACTCCTAGGCTGTCTCCAACAGCAACATGATCAATGTGGGTTCGGATAGGAAATGGCAGGTGCAGTATTGAGGACACCTGAAATAAGAAGAAAATTGGAGCCTGAAATGCTGTGGAATGAATTATTTTTAACTCATTTGTGGGACACGGGCGTCACTGGCTGCACAACGTTTATTACCCATCCCTAGTTGCTCGAGAGCAGTTGACAGTCAACCACATTGCTGTGGCTCTGGAGTCACGTGTAGGCCAGACCAGGTAAGGATGGCAGATTTCTTTCCATAAAAGGACAATAGTGAACTAGGTAGGTTTTCCGACAATCGATAATGGTTTCATGGCCATCAGTAAATTCTTAATTCCAGATATGTTTTACTGAATTCAAATTCCACTATCTGCCGTGGCGGGATTCGAACCCAGATCCCCAGCATATTAGCTGGGTTTCTGGATTAATAGTCTCGTGATAATACCACGAGGCCATCGCCTTCCCGATTTAGACTCCTCTTCTTAAGGCAGAGATTTGCCAGTCCCGTGGAAGGCCACACTCTCCTGCCCAGTGATGTGAGTAACGCGAATGGCCATTGCCTTTGACGGGGCTGGAAGACTCTGCTGGGGGCCAATAGTGAGCTGCCTCAGCTGTGGGAAAACCCACGGCCACGGTTTCCAATTCGGAATAGAACATAGAACATAGAACATAGAACAATACAGCACAGAACAGGCCCTTCGGCCTTCGATGTTGTGCCGACCAAAATAAAAAGCAATGCCCCTCCAAACTAAACCATTCCCTTCTCTTCCATATACTTATCAATTAACCTCTTAAACGCCACCAAACTTGGCGCATCTACAACAGCTGCAGGCAGGGCATTCCACTCCCTAATCACTCTTTGAGTAAAGAACCTACCTCTGATATCCGTCCTATAACTCATACCCCTTAATTTAAAGCTGTGTCCCCTCGTGCTAGCTTTCTCCATCCTAGGAAAAAGGCTATCACTGTCCACCCTATCTAAACCTCTAATCATCTTATATGCTTCAATAAGATCCCCTCTTAGCCGCCTCCTTTCTAACGAAAACAACCTCAAATCCTTCAACCTCTCTTCATAGGACCTGCCCTCCATACCAGGCAACATCCTGGTAAACCTCCTCTGTACCCTCTCCAATGCCTCCACATCTTTCTTATAATGTGGCGACCAGAACTGCACACAATACTCCAAGTGCGGCCGCACTAGAGTTTTGTACAGTTGCAACATGATGCTGCGGCTCCTAAATTCAATCCCCCTACCAATAAAAGCTAAGACTCCATATGCCTTCTTAACAACTTTATCCACTTGACTGCCTACTTTCAGGGATCTATTGACACATACACCAAGATCCTTCTGTTCCTCAACACTATTAAGAGCCCTACCATTAGCCCTATACTCTACTAATGTGCTTGGTATGCTCACGATGTGGAACAGGACGGATTTGAATCCGTAGAAGGGAGGCATGATTTGACAGTGAATTAAACATTCTCATTGAGAACCTGAGTGGCTCATGAGAAATGGAGACCTCAGTCCGGTGCAGTGGTACACGCACTTCAGAAAGCGGGATCAATGAACGCTGCGAGCGAAAAGCATAAACATGGCATTGCCTTAAAGCTATGCTTTACTTGATCTGGGAGCGTTTGAAGTTGGCTAAAGTGCTGAAACATTGTGTAATAGAAAACCTGTTTCTCTCGATCCCCGATGGCAAGAAGCCTCATCTATAATAATCACAATTTCCCACCTCGTAAATGTCTTCACACCGAGCTTGTGGGGAAGTGTTCAGGTATTATTGCTTGGAGTTTCCTGGGGGCAGGAAGGCTGTAAATTGGAACAAGTGGTTGACGCTGCTGCCCCACAGCTCCAGGGACCCGGGTTTGATTCCCCGCTTAGGTCACTGTCTGCACATTCTCCCTGTGTCTGAGTGGGTTTCCTCAGGGTGCACCAGTTTCCTCCCACAGTCCAAAGATGTACGGGTAAGGTGGATTGACAATGCTAAATTGCCCCTTAGTGTCAGGGGGACTAGCTAGGGTAAATGTATGGGGTTATAGGGATAGGGCCCAGGTGGGATTGTGGCTGGTGCAGAGTCGATGGGCCGAATGGCCTCCTTCTGCACTGTCGGTATTCTAGGATTCAATTTTTCCCATCTGATATTAGTGATTCTTAATCCACTGAGGGTTTGTCATCTTCTGAATACACCTTGATAAAGTAGGGGCTGGGGAAGGTCAATTTGGGCCTACCTGTGTTATGGGCCAATTGAGACTCTTGAGTGACCTAGGAATGGCTAATTAAAAGCCTCTACATATCTGTGCCAAGTGAAACCTGACAGGTGAGGGGAGCTGGGGGAAGCACAAATCGGCAGAAACAATAAACAAATAATCACAAAGCCCTCGAAGACATTGCTAGTGACATGGAGTTTAAGAGGAGTGACGTTATTGGTGAATGCACTGGCATTGTAATGATGTCATTGGCCTTGTAATCCAGAGGCCCAGACTATTGCTCTGGGAACTCAGTGCCACGATGTGGAGATGCGACTGGGGTAAACATACTAAGAAGTCTCTCAACACCAGGTTAAAGTCCGACAGGTTTATTTGGCAGCAAAATCCACTAGCTTTCGGAACGCTGTCCCTTTGTCAGGTGAATGGGAGTTCTGTTCACAAATAGGGCATAAAACTCCCATTCACCTGACGAAGGGGCAGTGCTCTGAAATCTAGTGATGTGTACTACCAGATAAACTTGTTGGACTTTAACCTGGTGTTATGAGACTTCTTACTCAGTGGCAGTTAGTAGAATTTGGATCTAATTGACAAATCTGGAATTGAAAACTAAACTTATTGAATCCCTACATTGCAAAAAAAGGCCATTCGGCCCATTGAGTCTGCACCAACTCTCTGACTAAGTACCTTACCCAGGCCGCCTCCTTCCTGCTATTCCTGTAACAGAATCCAGAAATTTGATGCAAATAACTACTGCAGGGAAAGTAACCTGTGGAGGAACCCACATATCACAAGAGATCCCCAGTAGACAATTTTTCAAAATACAAGCAACGCCAATATTTACAATAAATGTCGCCATTTGTAATTTTGTCTGAATGGCACGCAAGAAACGATACTTTTCACTGTATCCCAATATACGTGACAATAATAAATCAAATCAAAATTCACTCCCTCCACTACTGATGCACAATTACAGCAGTGTGCACCATCTACATGACGCACTGCTAGATATCACCAAGATTTCTTAGACAGCACCTCCCAAACCATCTCGAACAGCAGATACCTGGAAACCCCACCATCTGGAGGTTTCCTCAAAGTCACTTACTATCCAGAAATATATTGCCGTTCATTCACTGTCGCTGGGTAAAAATCCTGGAAATCTTTCCCTAACAGCAGTGCTGGTGCACCTACACTTCGTGGATTGCAGTGGTTTGGGGTGGGAGTTTGATTTGTGTGATGAATTGGACTACATTCATGAGCCTTTGTAGTTTTTGTGGAGTTGAGTAGAGCAGGAGCCACACCAAGCTGTGATACATCCAGAAAGAATGTTTTCTGTGGTGCATCTGTAAAAGTTGGTGACAGTTGTAGCTGACATGCCAAGTTTCCTGAGAAAGTAGAGGTGTTGGTGGGCTTTCTTAGCTATATTGTTGGCACGGGGAGGACCAGGACAGGTTGGTGATCTGGACAGTGAAAATCTTGAAGGCCTTCACCATTTCTAGTTGGTCTCCGTTGGTATAGACAGAGGTATGTTCTCCTTTACTTTCCTGAAGTAGATGACAATTAGATCATAGCTGATTTTGTATCTCCACTCTGCTCGCTTTTGCTTCAAATCTCAAAGATTGCAGGGACGAGGTGAGGAGAAATTTGCGTGGCCCTTCCAGCCTTAGAAGCTAGTGGCTGATCCATTCAATGCTCCCATCCTGCAGGAACTATCATTCTTTCCGTTAATTCTCTATGTTCCCAAAAATCTTGGCCGGAATTCTCCTGTCCCACCCGCTGTGGGTATGAAGGTGGGGAATGGAATGGACCATGCAATGGCCCACTGACCTCGGGTGGGATTCTCCGGTTTTGAGGTGAGCGCAGTTGGAAAATCCCGTCCCTTGTCTTTGAAATATGCTCAACAACTGAACATCCACATCTCTCTGGGATACAGAATTCCAGAGATCTATAATCCCTTTAAGTGAAAGGATTTCTCCTTCTCCTTGGTTGCACATGGCCAGCTCCTCCTCCTGAGACAATGGTAGCTTATAACATTTTTCTTACGTTGATATTAATGAGAGCGTTGCAATCCTGTGGCAGTGAAGTACGTGCTCTGCAAGTGAGAGTAGCTGTTACTAACTGGGGAAAGGGTAAGGCATTATTCTTAAATATATACAGAGGCAGTTAGCAGCTGTGAAGGGGGCTGGAGGTGGAAGTCTGTGTGTTTATGGATTATCTGAATCAACCTTTGTCAAGGAAAGACTGATTCCTGATTCCAGATTCCTTCTCCACCCAGCGAATGAGCAGCGGGATATAACAGCGAGGCCAACCAGCCTGTCATTCCCTGTTTTCTGTCTTCTGCCTTTTGTGGAATTATAGAATCCATGCAGTGCAGACGAAGGCCATTTGGCCCCTTGAGCCTTCACAATCCCAACCAGGTCTTTTCTCTATAATCCCTCTAACACTAAATTCTCCCTGTGTCTGAGTGGGTTTTCTCCTGGTGCTCGAGTTTCCTCCCACGGTCCAAAGATGTGCTGGTTAGGCTGATTGCCATGCTAAATTGACTCTAGTGTCAGGGAACTAGTTGGGTAAGCCTGTAAATAGGGCCTGGGTGGGTTTGTGGTTGGCATAGACTCGATGGGCCGGATGGTCTCCTGCTGTACTATAGGGATCCTACGATTAGGAGGGAGTTGGACCTTCGAAGCTGCAATCTTACTTTCAGAGCTCTGGTCTCCATTCCACCTTGTTGCTGGAACATCTTGCAGAGCTTAATACACAAAGAGACACAGCTGGATGCTCCCAAGAGCTCCGGACACACAGCATGGGCAGATGATGGCTGGAATGTGGCCATGATGTCTCAGTGCTGGAATGAGAACTTGGAAATAAGTGGCCACTTAGCCTCACTCAAATAGCAGGAAAGAAAAGTTGCTCAACTTTCAATGGATGCTACTTAACATCACAATTGCAAATGGGATTTGATGTATAGTTCCAGACCAAACAATTAGGTCTTGCAAACCGATTCGATTCATTGAGGTGTTAACAGGATGAATGGACCGTGATATTCAGTGCATAACTTACACAGAATTCAATAAAAGTCTACATTCAATGCTGTCCATTGAGATGATAATTTGCAAGATTAATATTAAATGTGTAACTGATTAAACACTGGAGCTTTAACACATCCTGAAATGGATTCAAAATTTACGTGCGCTTTTCAATTGTTTTCATCCAATTTTCGTGCCCAGTTGCCTTTTGGCCGAACAGTAGGAATTCACTGAGGGACAGTAAGGGTGGCATTGTGGTGAGCACTGCTGCCTCACAGCGCCAGGGACTTGGGTTTGATTCCCAGCTTAGATCACTGTCTGTGCGGAGTCTGCATGTTCTCCCCATCTCTGTGTTGGTTTCCTTCAGGTGCTCAAATTTCCTCCCATAGTCCAAAAATGTGCTGGTTAGGTACAGGAGATTTCCCCCCTTCCAAACAGCATTTTGGGTCAATCCACAGGACATGGACTGCAGCGATTCAGAAAGGCAGCTCACTGTCACCTTCTCGAGGACAACTAGGGATGGGCAATAAACGCTGACCAGCCAGCAATGCCCTTGTCCCACAAACGAATGAAAGAAAGCTGCATTGGCCATGCTAAATTCTCTCTCCGTGTACCTGAACAGACCCCAGAGTATGATCCTGGCCTCCTTCCATCTTCACATCTGGGACTCAACTTGGGGAGGAGACCCAGACTGATTCACAAAGAACAAAGAAAATTGCAGCACAGGAACAGGCCCTTCGGCCCTCCAGGCCTGCACCGACCATGCTGCCCGACTGAGCTAAAACCCCCTACCCTTCCAGGGACCATATCCCTCTGTTTCCATCCTATTCAGGTATTTGTCAAGACACCCCTTAAAAGTCACGACTATATCAAGTTCCACTACCTCTCCTGGCAGCGAGTTCCAGGCATCCACCACCTTCTGTGTTTAAAACAAAATGTGCGTACATCACCTTTAAACCTTGCCCCTCGCACCTTAAACCTCTAGTAATTGACTCTTCCACCCTGGGAAAAAGCTTCTGACTATCCACTCTGTTCATGCCTCTCACAATCCTGTAGACTTCTATCAAGTTGCCCCTCAACCTCCGTCATTCCACTGAGAACAAAGCAAGTTTCTCCAACCTCTCCTCATAGTTAATGCCCTCCATACCAGGCAACATCCTGGTAAACCTTACTCATGCCTGCCCCAGAGAGAACTCAGGTCCTTTGCCCGACCCCTTACCCGGCTGATATAAGCAAACTAAAGGTAGATGATGAGAGGTTGTTCCTCCCTATTGGATGGTTTGGGATCAAAGGTTATAATCTTAGAGTAATGGAGTCACCCATTTAAAAACCGAGATGAGGAGGAATTTCTTCTCTGAACGTAGTGAACCTGTAGAATTCTTTACTCCAGAGGTCTGTAAAGTTGGGTTGTTAATTGTGTTCCAGGTTGAGACAGTAATGGAATCAAGGATTATGGGGATAAGATGAGAAAGTTGAGGATTACAATATAAGTTCAAATCAGTCATATTCTTATTGAATGCTGGAACAGACTCGATGGGCTGAATGGCCTACTTCTGCTTCCACATCGTAGAATCCCTAAAGTGCAAAAGGAGGCCGTTTGGCCCATCGAGTCTGCGTCAACAACATTCCTTGTAACTCCACATGATCCCCTGACACGAGGAGAAAATCCCGACTAGACTTGTTTCCCATAACACCACGTATTTACCCTGCTAATCCTCCGAACCTACGCATCTTGGGACACTAAGGAGTAATTTAGCAAGGCCAGTGCACCTAACCTGCACGTCTTTCAGGTTATGGGAGGAAACCCATGTAGATACGGGGAGAACGTGCAAACTCCACACAGGCAGTGACCCGAGGCTGGAATCGACCCTGGGTCCCTGGCATGGTGGGGTATCAGTGCTCACCACTGTGCCATCTTGCTGCCCGTAAATCTTATGGTTTAATTTGGTACAGGCTAGGATTCAAGCCACGCTGGCAGTGGACGAAACCCTCTGAATGATCAGAGAGCCATTTGCTGCGATATTGGCTGTCAGACGTCTGGAATTCCAAAAATATGGCATCAATTATCAACAAGGCAAACTCAGCAATATCAAACAAAGGGATAAATTCACGTTTGGTGAACAACTGGAATATGAAATGAGCATAGCAATACATTTCTCCACCTGTCACAGGCTGTTTCACAAGAAATATATCATTTTAGTATTATTTATACTTCAGTGATGTGTCTATTGGTTAAGCAAATCAAATAAAGCAGCATGATTTGCTGCCAAGCTTGGAATGAAAGAGTGAGTATGATCTTGATGAAATCATGAACTTCTATAAATTAAATCAGGGGGAAGAGACTTTCTTTGAGCTACCCAAAGCCTAACAATTTTCGAGTCTCAAGCAGTAAGCACCTGTTCTGGAAAGAAATCTTGCCTGAGCCCGGGTGTGTCTAAGATTGCAACGTAAGTATGGTCCACCTCTCTCCCAGTGTAAGACAGGTGAATGAGCTGTATCCTCTGTCTACTGGCAACCAGGATCCCGTCTACAGTTCATTATGTTCAGTAATTCCACAACTTTATCCAGCGTTTTTAGGACTCATTTTTGCGGGATGTGGGCATCGCTGAGTGGGTCCCATATTTGTTTCCCATCCCTAATTGCCCCTTCAGAAGGTGATGGTGAGCCACCATCTTGGCTCATTGCAGTCCCTGAGGTGTAGTGCACATAGGAAGAAGCCTCTCAACACCAGGGTTAAAGTCCAACAAGTTTATTTGTTAGTAAGCCCATGGTTTACTATCGAATAAACTTGTTGGACTTTAACCTAAACACTTCTTACTGTGTTTATCCCAGTCCAACACCGGCATCTCCCACATCGTGTGTAGGTGCACCCACAGTGCTGTGAGGGAGGGAATTCCAGGATTTTGACACAGCAACATTAAAGGAACGGTGATATATTTCCAAGTGCAGATGGTGAATGGCTCGGAGGGGAACTGGCGATGTTTCCAGGCTGCTGCTGCTGCTCTTGACCTTCTACATGGTAGCAATCACGGGTTTGGAAGATACTACCTAAGGGTAAATTCATGCAGTGCATCTTGCAGATTGTACGCACGGCTGGCACTGTTCATTGGTGATGGAGGGATTGAATGTTTGTGGAAGGGGTAACAATCAAGCAGGGCTGCTTTGAGCTGGATGGTGTTGGGCTTCTTGAATATTATTGGAGCTGCACCCATCCAGGTAAGTGGAAACTATTCCATTCCACTCCTGACTTCCCTCTTGTAGATGGTGGACAAGCTTCAGGGGACAGGAGGTGATTTACTCACTTCGTAAGCCCTGGAGTATTGTGCACAGTTTTGGTCCCCTTATTTGAGGAAAGATGTAATGGCATTGGAGGCAGTTCAGAGGAGGTTCACTAGATAAATTCCTCATTTCTGGAATCAGTCGTATGAAGAGAGATTGAATAGTTTAGACTGATACTCCCTGGAATTTAAAAGGATGAGGAGAGATCAAATTGAGGGTTACAAGGTGATAAAGTATACATGGAGCGGATGCTTCTTCTTGCGGGACATTCTAGGGCGAGAGGTCATAGTCTTAGGATAAGAAAAGCAAATTTAGAAGAAAGTTGAGGAGAAACTGCTTCTCCCAAAGGGTTGTGAATCTGTGGAATTCGCAACCCCAACGTGCGGTGGATGCTGGGACAGTGAGTAAATTTAAGATTTTTAATTGGTAATGGGTTGAAGGGTTGCGGGGGGGAAGGCAGGAAAATGGGGATGAGGAGCATATCAGTCATGATGGAATGGCAAAGTGGACTTGATGGGCTGAATGGCCTAATACTGCTCCTATATCTTACGAACTCCAGGACTCTGAACCTTTGACCTGCTGTGGTAATCTTGTATTTATTTGGTTAATCAATTTGTGGTCAATGGTAACCCCCCAAAATTTTGAGAGTGGGGGAGTTAGCATCAGTAATGCCATTGGATATCAATGGGCAATGGTTAGATCCTGTCTTGCTGAATGAAGATGGTCATTGCTTGGCACCTGTGTGGCACAAATGTCACTTGTCCGCCCAAACCTGGATATTGTTGAATTTGGACGTAAATTTCTTTAGTGTTTGAGGAGTGGTGGATTTTACTGAATATTGTGCAGTCACCAGTGAACTTCTCCACGTTAGATAAGTGTGTATCTAAATATTTATGAAATATTTAGATACACAGTTGAAAGGCCATAGCATACAGATCGAGAGCTGGGAAATGGGATTAAAAAAGATAGGTGCTTGAGACCAGTATGGGCATGATGGGCTGAAGGGCCTCTTTCCTGTGCTGTATAACTCTATGAACCCTCTGATATTGCTGAAGTGAACTCTGTGAAGTGTAAAGGGCCATCACTCACCCTTGCCTCATATTAACACACACCGCTGGTGAAAAGCATCAGGAGTAGACTGTCTGGTAGAGATTGATGGATGACCTGTGTGAGTTTTCGCAGCGACTTTGAGGAGAGGTTTTGCACAGTTGCAGTGGAGCTCGGATAAGCAATATGTATGCTAATTACAACCCATAATTTCCAATGGATTTTTGAATTCAGAACAAAACACCATTGTCAGGATAATTGATTCTGTTTTCACAATCAGAGTCAGCCCGTTTCTCTGGAGCAATCGGTGCGTCTCAATAAGGATTTAAAAATATGATCATGGCTTCCCCTCCCCCTGAGCTTTGATTTCAACTCAGTCTTCAGGGAATTTCAACCATGTCATCACAATATTGATCCATCTGGTTGGTCTTGGGTTCAGACCTGTGCAGATGCTAAATCCAAGTATGAAAGGAGCTTTGACGTGAATAAAGAAAATTACAACACCGGAACAGGCCCTTCGGCCCTCCAAGCCTGCACTGACCATGCTGATATGCTTGAACTAAAACCCCCTCCCTTCCGGGAACCATACCCCTCTATTCCCATCCTACTCATTTTGTCAAGACGCCCCTTAAAAGTCACTACCGTATCCGCTTCCACTATCTCCCACGGCAGCAAGTTCCAGGCACCCATTCCTCTCTGGCTAAAAAAACTTGCCTCGCACATCTCCCTTAAACCTTGCTTCTCGCACCTTAAACCTATTGCCCTGAGTAATTGACTTTTCCATCCTGGAAGAAAGCTTCTGACTATCCATTCTATCTATGTCCCTTTTCTTGTAGACTTCTAGCAGTTTAGCCATCAACCTCCATCATTCCAGTGAGAACAAACCAACCTCTCTTCATACCTATGCCCCCCATACCAGGCAACGTCCTGGTGAATCTTTTCTGCACCCTCTGAGCGGGTTCAGTTTTTTTTAATTCATTCATGAGACATGGACATCGCTGGCTGGTCAGCATTTATTGTCCATCCCTAGTTTTTGATTTGGTTTATTATTGTCACATGTACTGGTATACAGGTGAAAAGTATTGTTTCTTGCGCACTATACAGAAAAAGCATACCGTTCATAGAATTAGTAGGTATGTTGGGCACAGCTTGCTTCATTCTGACGCCATCTCAAATGCCAGAAGGTGGGGGTGAGCTGCCACCTTGAATCTCCGCAGGCCACGTGCTGTGGATTGACCCACAATGCCGTTAGGGAGGGAATACCAAGACTTTGACTCGAGATTGTAAAGGAACAGTGATATATTTCAAAGTCAGGATGGTGAGTGGCTTGGGGAGGAACTTGCAGGTGGTGTTCCCATATATCTATACTTTTGTCCTTCTAGATGGAAGTGGTTGTGGGTTTGGAAGGTGTTGTCTCAAGATTTTTTGGTGACTTGCTGCAGTGTGTCTTGTAGATAGAACACTACTGAGTTGGTAGTGGAGGGAGCTGATGTTTGCAGATGTGGTGCCAGTCAAACAGGCTGCTTTGTCCAGAATGATGTCAAGCTTCTTGAATGTTGTTGAAGCTAAACCCATCCAGGCAAGTGGGGGAGTATTCCATCACGCTCCTGACTTCGAGGTTTGGCACTTAAGTAAGTAGCCCTGTTGTTTTTAAGGTTAAAGTTTACTTGTTACCATCACAAGTAGGTTTACACCAACACTGCAGTGAAGTAACTGTGAAAATCCCCTAGTTGTCACACTCCACTGCATGTTTGAGTTCACTGAGGGAGAACTTAGCATGGCCAATGGTGTCTTTTGGACTGTGGGAAGAGACTGGAGCACCCAGAGGAAACTCACGCAGACATGGGACAGCATAGTGGTTAGCACCGATGCTTCACAACGCCAGGGATCCAGGTTCCATTCCCAGCTTGGGTAGAGTTTGCGTAGAGTCTGTGCAGTGTTTGCACGTTCTTCCCCGTGTCTGCGTGGGTTTCCTCCAGCTGCTCTGGTTTCCTCCCGAAAGGCATGCTGGTGAGGTGCATTGACCCGAACAGGCGCCGGATTGTGTTGGGTAGGGATATTTCACAGTAACTTCATTGCAGTGTTAATGTAAGCCTTACTTGTGACTAATAAATAAAGTTTACTTTAGCATGCAGACTCTGCACAGACAATGACCCAAGCCGGGAATCGAACTTGGGTCCCTGGCACTGTGAGGCAGCAGTGCTTGCCATTGTGCTGCACCATTATACAGGTCTGTGAAATAGTTACTGCCTCTTTGCAGGGTGCTTTCAAACATTGATTAGTAGCACAGTGCAATTGCCCAGAGAAAATTAAAGCTTCTGAACAATTGCTGCCTAACCTGGAATCTTCTGTTAAAAGTGGAATGAGAGTTTTGGTTAAAAGCGACATTTGAGATCATGCACCGGATTTTGGAATGGAATGCATCAAGAGAAAGCATTATTACATGTGAAAATTTTAAAGCATGTTCTTGGAAATGGAGTTGTAAACTCATGTGGGACAATCGCTTTGAGAGATTCAGAAAGAAAACTTGGGTTCAGAGTAGAGAGTGTATTTGACCACAGTCATCCTGTGTGCATCAAAGGTAATTTGTCTGTTAATGAGACCATTGTAGTTTACGATGTATGTTGCAATTTGTGTTAATCTTAAAAGTAACATTGTTAAAATAAAGATGGAGTAAAAGAGTAGTGTTTAATCTAACTTTATAGTGTGTAATAAATGTGTTTCCCTTGTTAAAACCAGCAGTCTTGTGATTCTAAAACACAAAATACTGGCAAATCTCAGCAGGTCTGACAGCACCTGCGGGGAGAGAATTGAATCAACATTTTGAGTCTAGGTGGTCCTTTGTCAGAGAATTTTGATTCTGATCTTCCAGTCATATTAAAAAGAAAAAGTTACAATTTTTTGAGCCAGGGTTCCATTGTGGGATCTTCCCATCCAGTTATAACATTAACAGAAGGGCAATTCCAGTTACATAGGTATTGATGCTCAGCAAGGAACATTCTTAGCGTAGATTGAACCAACTCTACAAAGCAGTCAACAAGCATCTGAAATACTGAGACCAAGGGGTGACACTGATCACAGGGTGGGTGGGGGGTGGGGGGTGGGGGGGTCACGAAAAGGGGGAAAACTGTCTTTCACAAATTTGAGAAATGTCACTTTCCCAATATTTCTGCTCCATTCCCCACATAGAATCATTAGCCTACAGTGCTGAAGGAGGCTGTTCAGCCTATTGAGTCTGCACCAACCACACTTCTAACTGGAATCTATTCCTGTAACCCCACAAATTTACCTCACTAATCCCCCTGACACTAGGGCCAATTTAGCCTGGCCAATCAACCTAACTCGTGCATCTTTTGACTGTGAAAGGAAACTGGAGTACCCAGAGGAAACCCACGCAGACACATGAAGAATATGCAAACTCTCACAGATAGTGACTCGAGGCCGGAATTGAACCTGGGTCCTTGGTGCCGTGAGGTAGCAGTACTTACCACTATGTCACCCATAATTAAAACCACATTTTAAAAAAAAGGCTTCAATCTCTTTCAAGAAAGATAATTAGAACACAGGTTTCGACATCTGATCTGTGGTAAATTAATTGGTCCCTCGTGAGAAGTGGCAGAGACAAAATTAACTTTATTTCAAGTTTTGTGCATGTGGAAAGAGGACAGATCTTGACTCTCTGTGCTAACATTGGCTTCATTTCTCTTTGGAGCTTATCTCATGGCCTAGGGTTTCACAGTATTCTGCGCGCAGTTTGTTGCCCTGTATCTGATGAGTTTGCTGATCTCCGATCAGACAAGCGATGGAAGCAGCACGGGGTGGCACAGTGGTTAGTATTGCTGCCTCACAGCGCCAGGGACCCAGGTTCGATTCCCGGCTTGGGTCACCGTCTGTGTGGAGTTTGCATCTTCTCCCCATGTCTGCGTGGGTTTCCTGCGGACGCTCTGGTTTCCTCCCACAGTCTGAAAGACATGCTGGTTAGATGGATTGACCATCTTAAACTCTCCCTCACTGTGCCTGGACAGGCCCTGGAGTTTGGCAACTCAGGAATTTGTGACTAATAAGTAAACTCCAAAAGCATCGCTCTGGGTGAAGGATACAGGAAGAGCAGCCAAGGTTCTAGCACCTGATAGCAGTTCGAGCAACCTTGGTTTCTTCAGGGAGTTGGGTAAGAGTGAGCTCAGGTGTGAATGTGACAACTCCCGCAGCCTTGGGCCTACCTCAAGAGGTTTGCAGATACCTGCAAGAGCTGACAGCTGCCCATTCCTTAGGCTGATGGTGTCACGTGTCAGGGCAACGGTAGCACCTTGGGAAATGACGTTTTTCTTTCTAATGTTTGGAGCAGGTGTTCCCTGTCTGATGCATTTCCCTGTTGCTTTATTATTTATAGATTCCAAATTGTGTTCAGATGAGATCCGCCATTTTCCCTATGAAGTGAAAAGTAGCTCTCCCCTGTCATTTTTTTTTTATCACCAGCACTGACATTGCCCCTCTTAGAAAAAGATCAACTGATGCCTCTTTCTCAGGAGCCAAAGAAAATTCAGTATGTCCTCTGAGTCTGGCCAATTTTTACAGATGCACTATAGAAAGCATTCTTTCTGGTTGTATCACAGTTTGGTATGGGCTCCTGCTCTGCCCGAGACCACAAGAAATTACAAATGTCGTGAATGTAGCCCAATCCATCACGCAAACCAGCCTCCCATCCATTGACTCTGTCTACACTTCCCGCTGCCTCGGCAAAGCAGCTAACATAAGAACTCCACGCATCCCGAGTATACTCTCGTCCACTTTCTTCCGATCGGGAAAAATCTGAGAGCACGTACCAACTGACTCGAGAACAGCTTCTTCCCGGCTGCCATCAGACTTTTGAATGGACTTACTTTAAGCTGATCTTTCTCTACACCCTAGCTATGACTGTAACACTATATTCTGCACCATCTCCTTTCCTTCCCCCCATGTACTCTATGAAGGGCATGCTTTGGCTGCATAGTGTGCGAGAAACAATACTTTTCACTATATCCCAGTACGTGTGACAATGATAAATCAAATATAAGCCTAAATGTTGTTCCTTCCAGTTAAAATTAGGAACTGTCGTTATCTTTATTCCTTATGTCTTACTTTTTTCCTTTATTGTTTCTCTCCACTTCCTTTGTCTGTATCTATCTCTCTTTTACTCTCCCTTTTTTTCCTCCACCTGTGAGCTTTCAGTCTGTTTCTCCTTCTGTCTTTCCCTCCCTCTCTGTAATCTCTTCCCTCAATGTTTCGTTCTAATCATCATTGCTGGTCAGAGGACGAAGCTCCTCGAATTGTCCTCCGTCCGTTAAGGCAGGGATTTGAACCCAGACTGAACATGGCTATCTCCTCTGTTGACTGTAAGGCAGCAGTGCAAGCTTGTGGACTGATTCATTCATCCATCCGTCTTTTGGTGGCACTTCCTCCAGCGAGGGTCCCACTTGCCTCCTCTGTTGCTTTTCACCCAAAAGTCCTTCCGAGAATGAGCATGGTTTCTTAACTTTCAGCCAGCACTCAGCGTTGTTCAGACAATTAACAATTTCTACTATAGTATGACATCTTTCAATAGCTGTATGCTCTCTCTATTATTCTGCTTGTCCCAGTTACCCTTCTACTCCGAGCACTCACTCCATTGTTCCAGCCACTTCTAGACTCTTTCAATTGTTCCTTGCCTTTGATTTGATTTATTATTGTCACATGTATTAATACACAATGAAAAATATTGTTTCTTGCATGTTATACAGGCAAACTATACTGTTCATAGGGAAGGAGAGCATAGGGAACGTAGTGTTATAGTCATAGCTAGAGAAAGGTCAACGTAATGTGAGGTAGGTCCATTCAAAAGTCTGATGGCAGCAGGGAAGAAGCTCTTCTTGAGCCAGTTGGTACGTGACCTCAGACTTCTGTATCTTTTTCCCAATGGAAGAAGGTGGACGAGAGAATGTCTGAGGTGCGAGGGGTCCTTAATTATGCTGGCTGCTTTGTCGGAGCAGTGGGAAGTGTAGACAGAGTCAATGAACGGAAGGCTGGTTTGTGTGATGGATTAGGCTACGTTCATGATCTTTTGTCACTTCTCGCAGTCTTGGGCAGAGCAGGAGTCATACCAAGTGTGATACAACTAGCTTTCTATGGTGCACCTGTAGAAGTTGGTGAGAGTCGTAGCTGACATGCCAAATTTCCTTAGTCTTCTGAGAAAGTAGAGGTGTTGATGGGCTTTCTTAACTATAGTATCAGTGTGGAGGAGACCAGAACAGGTTGTTGGTGAGCATTGAGTGAGTTCTGTACATGTTGTTCCCAGCCTATTGTTCGTTCCTGAATCAATGTATGCATTATTAGTAATTTAAGGTCACCCACCCCGAGCATGGGTTATCATTGCTCTGTGTAAGCTGATCCTCTGCTTTTGCAACCTCTTGAATCATTATTTAGTGAGCACTTAATAGAGGTGAGATTCCAAGCTTAACAGAGAACCACACAGCAGCACAAGTGGGCTGGAAAGTGAGTCCCTCCTTTGGATGTTCTGCGATTGGAGGTTTGTCTGCCTTTCTTCATTCCTTTCTTCTCAGGATGGCAAGGCTGGCATATGTTTCCCATCCCTAATTACCTTTGAACTGGGTGGCTTGCTGGGCCATTTCAGAAGCAGAGTTTCTCACTCCCAATGTTTCGGGCATTTTTCTTTATCAGACATAAAAACTATCGAAAGTGGGGATTATTGGCTGACACTCAAATGCCATGCAATTGGGTAATGAGTTTTTTTTTGCCCATTGGTGTAGGTAGGCAGGATGTCACTAGGATGGATGTGTTGGGCAACTAATGGGCTGGAGCGCAGGGAAGTCTTGGATGGAACCTCCAGGAATATATTTAATCACAGTTGACGGCATCTTTCAGAGTAAAGAATGAATCACATTACTCGACCACATGTCGGCCAAATTGGGCAAAGATGTCAGATTTCCTTTCCCAAAGGACATTAGTGAACCCGTGGGTTTTCACAACCATCATTGATCATTGCCAAGGTTGCCATCCAAGCTTTATACTGCAGATTTATTAATCAAATTTAAAATCCATTACTTGTTCCCGGAGCATCAGCCTGGATTTTTGGATGTCTAGTCCAGCAATGATGACGTCGTCATCTTCCTGAACTGGTTTCAGCTTTCCTGATACATATTTTTAAAGATTTATTTGTTGGACATTGCCATTGCTAGGTCAGCGTTCATTGCTCATCCATAGCTAACCACATTGCTGTGGCTCTGGAGTCACATGTAGGTCAGACCAGGTAAGGACAGCAGATTTCCTTCCCTAAAGGACATTAGTGAATCAGATGGGTTTTTCCGACAATCAACAATAGTTTCATGGTCATCAGTAGATTCTTAATTCCAAATTTCTTTTATACTGGATTAAATTTCCACCATCTGCCGTAGTGGGATTTGAATCCACGTTATGAGAGAATTAGCTGAGGTTCTGGATTAATAGTCGAGCAATAATACCACTAGGCCATTGCTTCCCCTTGTCTTGGTTATACTCTGGACTAATAGTCTAGTGATAATACCTCTGGGTCATCGCCTTCCCTTGTCTTGGTTCTATGTCTGGGAAATGGTTTCCAGGGCCAGACCCTGAAGGTCTGCTGTTGTTTATGGAACTGCCACGTTATAAACTGCTGTCCTTGGGAGAGAACAGGGGGAAATATTTAGGCATTAAAAACCTCTGAAAATAGAGCATATCCCTGCATTTTTAACCTTGTCCTTTTAGTTACTAACAATCATCATAAGTGTTTCCAACATCGGAAACTGGCACCAATTCACAACATGGCTCCTCTTAATCATCTAGACCACCAACATTGAGATAACTCAGAACTGTGTCGGGTCAGCTTTGTTCCTTACAGTAAGGACACTCTCTAATAGGTTGATCACAATGGTCAAAAAAGTGGCTACTTTCCAGGGAATAAAAATAATGATTCTGAATTGTGATCAGATTTCGTCCAATATGTTCGTGTTTTCAAGAAATTAAATATATTCCAAATGTCTGAACCAAATCCAAGTTGGCCGTTCCAAGCAGATATCTGTGCCTGCCCATTCTTGGCATCTTCTATTCTTTGTATCTATCTCTATTCCCTCTCCTCTGCTTATCTGGCTCCTTGCTAATCATGTGACAACCCCCCTATATGTTCACATTAGTTATCCATTTACTGTTTACGTTGATTTGCTTTTCTCTTTCTAATGCACCATTGCTCTCTGTCCCTCTGCTGTCTGTTTGTCCTCTGCCCTTCCTCTGACTTTTGCCTCTGTTCCTTCTTTCCCTCTGCCAATCCTTCCACCCCACACTCCAGTATCCTCTAAGGTATTTATATCAATCCCTTCCTTTTTGTGCCTCACATGGAGAGGTAGTGGTGTATTGTCACTAGATTAGTGATTCAGAGTCCCAGGGCCAGATAAGTTTAAATTTATTTATTAGTGTCACAAATAGGCTTACATTAATACTGCAGTGAAGTTACTATGAAAATCCCCTAGTTGCCACACTCTGGCACCTGTTTGGGTACACTGAGGAAGAATTTAGCATGGCCAGTGCACTGAACCAGCACGTCTTTCAGACTGTGGGACGAAACCCATGCAGACACTGAGGAGAATGTGCAGGTCTGCACAGACGGTGACCCAACACAGTGCTAATCTGGATGTGGGCACCCGCATTCAGATGAGATTTCTATTCAGTAGAAAAAACAATCTGTTAGTGACCGTGATACCATTGTCGATTGGAGTGAAATCTCATCTGGTTCATTAATGTTCCTCAGGGAAGGGAATCTGCCACCCTTACCTGGTCTGGCCTACACGTGACTCCAGAGCCACAGCAATGTGGTTGACTCTCAAATGCAGTGTGAAATGGGGGGCAGTTAGGGATGGACAATAAATTTCAGTCTGGCCAGGGGGCATCCATGTCCCTTAACTGAATAAAACATCCCATAATTATTCCAAAATATACTCTGTTCCCCAGCAACCGGGAAGGTAGCATTTGGTATGTGCCAATCCTCGATGTAGTTGCCTCCATCGGTATATCCTGCTGTCCCCATGGACATGAAGGTTGTGGAGGGGCATTCCATTTACAAGATCTTTCATTCATAAATTCTGATTTAGTTACAACAGATTTCTCATCTGTTGTAATTACATGAGACAAGGTTCAATAATTCGAACACACGCAAGGATCTATTTCCCCGAGTGTCCAGAAGCAGGCTGGAGTTTATTATTCACCAGTAAGTCTTCAGATTAATTGCTCCTATTTATTTGTGGTTGAGTGGGTACATATGACTGGGCTTCCTCTCACACCGGTTGACTCACAGCTAATTAGTTTTCCCAAATAATCACAGCACGCAACAGTTGAGCAAAGAAGGAAAGTGCTTGCACTTCGCTGTGACCGTAGACAAACAGTGCTGCCTCCTGGTTCTGTGCCATTCTGACTTGATCATAGAATCCCTGTAGTGCAGAAAGAGGCCATTGGGCCTTTCATGTCTGCACTGACAACAATCCTATCCCCGTAACTCCAGCTATTTACCCAGCTAAGGCTCAGCTTAACATGGCCCATTAACCTAACCCGCACATCTTTGACTATTAGCATTATGACAGACCCTTTTGACTCTGGACACCATCCCCAAATGCATTGCCAAGAGAGCTATGAAGAGTGACTGGGAGATCCTATGTGTGCTTGGCACTGTTTGCTTCAATCTATTGCAAAGATTTCATTTTAAGATATTTCTGCCTATGTAACCAACTCTGTTAACCTTAAAAAACTGACTAATGACTTGACTACATTTTAAAACTCAAGGCTACAGGTCAGCAGAAAGTTGACTGCATTCCTGAAGGGTACACAGCAGGCAAACATGTTTTTTCATAACAACAGCTGCAAGACCTGTTTTCATAAACAGGGAAGAACATTTCCAATAACAAGATAATGGTTGAGGTATATTGTGGATTTTGGTGTGTGCTTTCAGTTTAGTTTCAAAACCCTGTCCCAAGTTCAACTCAGGGACTGGCCTAGCCAGAGTCCCAGTTTTGTTCTTTTTGTCATGTTAATTCTTAAGTTCTGTTCAGTAAAAGAAATTCATTTTAAAACTCTGTACTGGTGCTGTTCCCTTGACTGCTGAAAGGGATGGATGGACCCAACTGTGACCAAAAACTAAAGTATTCAGAAAGATTGTGGACTGACTGTCCTGGGTAGGGATCTGAGCTAGTTTGTTAATCAAGTGCCTTTTATATTGCTGTATTCGGAGCTGTGGATAGATAACAGTCTGTAAGCATCAGTGGAAAGCAGCCTGATTTGCCACATGCGGCCAAGATGAAAAGCAGCCATTGGTGTTACATTCTTTTATTCATGATTGCAATAGTTGCTATGTTTGGTTTTGTTTGAATAATTTAAATAACTAATATCTTTCTATCGCATTTCCCCTGTTGTCTCCTTCAGCAATGTTGGCATGGTAAACATTCTTGTACGCTGACTGAAAGTAGTAACTTGTCTGAGCTAATATCATTGACTCAAGGCCTTAGCGCTGGCCTTTTCTCAGTCAACATTTCAGGATTTGATCTGATTTGACTTTGACTCAATTTATTATTGTTACGTATATTGAAATACAGTGAAAAGGACGGTTCCTTGCACCCAATATGGAGAGAACACACCATTCATAGAGTACATAGGGGAGAAGGAAAGGAGAGAATGCAGAATGTAGTTCTGCAGTCAAAGTTAGGGTGTAGAGAAAGATCAGCTCAATAAACAGTTTGATCATTACCACATATATTGGGATACAGTGAAAAGTATTATTTCTTGTACGTTATACAGCAAAGCATACTGTTCGTAGAGTACATAGGGGAGAAGGAAAGGAGAGGGTCAGACTGTAGTGTCATAGTCAAAGTTGGAGTGTAGAGAAACATCAGTTTAATGCATGATTTGACTTATTGTTGTTGCATGTATTGGGGTACAGTGGAAAAATATTGTTTATTGCACACTATACCAAGCATACCGTTCATAGAGTACATAGGGGAGTAGGAAAGGAAAGGGTGCAAAATGTAGTGTTACAGTTATATCCAGGGTGTAGAGAAAGATTGGCTTTTTCTTGGTAGGGTCCATTCAAAAGTCTGATGACAGCAGGGAAGAAGCTGTTCTTGAGTTGGTTGAGATATCACCTCGGACTTTTGTATCCTTTTCCTGATGGAATAAGGTGGAAGAGAGAATGTGTAGAATCCTTGATTATGCTGCCTGCTTTTCTGAGGGAATGGGAAGTGTAGACAGAGTCAGTGGGTGGGAGGTTGATACGTGTGCTTCCTGCTCCATCACTTGCATAGGAACTCCATCCACAACTTTGTCATCTTCCTTTTAAAAAAAAACGTAACTGAATGGTTGATCCTCCATTTTCCTCTTTGATTCTAATAAAAATCTACTCTATTTTCCCCTCTCTTTTGATATACCTTATTTGTAAGTTTGACCCTCTTGCCTTCAAACGGAACCCACAACTGCCATCCTTTCTGACTTGCTTTTCACTAATCTTGCCCCTTAACCTCAAAATCTAAGGTAGCACGGCAGCACAGTGGTTAGCACTGCTGCCTCACAGTACAAGGGACCTGGATTCAATTCCAGCTTTGGGTCAAGGTCTGTGTGGAATTTGCATGTTCTCCCCAAGTCTGTGTGGGTTTCCTCCAGATGCTCCGGTTTCATTCCATAGTCCAGAGATGTGCGGGTTAGTTTGATTGACCATGCTAAATTGATCCTTAGTGTCTCAAGATTGTGTGTAGTTAGACGGATTGGCCGTGCTAAATTGACCCTTTGTGTTAGCTGGGTAAAAACGTGAGGTTGGCGATTTGTTTTTTATTCATTTGTAGGACATAGTGTTGCTGACTGGCCAATATTTATTGCCCATCCCTAGTTGCCCTTGTTCAGAGGGCAATTGTTGAGAGTCAACCCGTTGCTGCGGGTCTGGAATCACACGTAGGCCAGACTGGGTAAGGACGGCGGATTTCCTTCCCTGAAGTGAACCAGATGGGTTTTTCCGACAATGGTTTCATGGTCATAGAAGGTTCTTAATTCCAGAATTTTTTTATTGAATTCAAAATCCACCGTCTGCCGTGCTGAGATTTGAACCCAGGTCTCCAGAACATTAGCTGAGTTTCTGGATTAATAGCCTAGCGACAATGCCAGTAGGACATCACCTCCCTATACCGTTATTGGTACAGACTTGTTGGGCCGAATGGCCTCATCCTGCATTGTTGGGATCCTATGAGTGATAGTGCTGATGTAGTAAGAGGAAATTTATTCATGTATTTGCAGGTGAAATGTGTGACTTTCAGAAAACAGCATTATGTTTGCGAACTAACAACTGAAAATGTTTAGTCAGCCGAAAATCCCTTGGCTCTGGCCCATGGACAGATGGATTCTGGCTGTTGTGATGACTATATTTCACACTGGTTTAAAAAAAATCATTTGAACTGTCGCTGGCTAGATTGTTTATCCTGTGTTTTGAATTTTATAGCAAATGAAGACAATGTAAAAGGAAAAGATTGAGACAACTGCAAGACCTGAAACTTATTTCCTCCATCGAGTCCCCAGATCATCTGGACAGTGAAGGTAAAATATTCACCCCTGGAGATGCTTTCATCAGCCTTGTCATTGTAAAAATCCATTGCAAAAGTGCTGTAGTAAGGCTCGTTTTATAAAGGTCAGTGAATCTTCTTCAAGGCCATGGGGATGTGGCAGGCATTTGTACACTTTTTTAAATGATGAACGTTGCCGGTTTCCAAACAACTTAATAAATCTCATATATTTGCAACTCGGGGTGGTTAGAATGAAAATAGAAATATTTATGAGGGAACCGCCGTTTTGAAAGTAGCAGCCGGCCATTTTGAGATCAACTCAATGCCTCTCGTACGATGTATTGTGATGAAGGATTTTGTCTGGACAGGTAGGTCCATGCAGAACATAGAAAAAGATCTTAAGGCAAAGTGCAAATTCTAAAAACTGCACAATTCAGCTATCCCGAGAGTTATGGGCAAAGTTTGACAGGAAATGCTTGAGGTTGTGGGGGGGGGGGGGGGGTGCACTGAATAGATGAACCTGGTTTCACTCGTTCTCCTTCACTGGATTGTTATTTGAAGGCGAGGCTGTGGTTTGTCATTCGCAATTCCTTCCACTGAGTTCTCAATCTTGGGTGACACTGCCCACAACCGCCACCATCGAGAAGGACAAGGGCAGCAGATGCCTGGGAACAGCACCACCTGCGGGCTCCCCTCCAAGTCACTCACCATCCTGACTGGGAAATATGTCAGCTATTCCTCCAGTGTCACTGGGTCAAACACCCTCCCTAGCAGCTCTGTGGGTGTACCTACACCTCGGGTACAGCAGCGCTTGGGAAGACACACATGAGCAGTCAGGGATGGGCAATAAATGCTGGCCTAGCCAGCGACACCCACATCCTGTCAATGAATTTTTAAACATTCACATCCCATCACATGGGAGGGTTGGTTATTAAGGCTGATCTGAGGGTGCTTTTAGATTGGTTGCTTGCTTATTTTGAGCATATAGAAATGTTGAAGATGTACGGCTTCACACATTGAAGCTGGAACTGTAAAGTCATGAAGAAATGCCTTTTGTAAATAATTGTGATAAACAAACTGGTTTAAATACACTGGATGTTATTTAAATTGATCTGTCTTCTGAGAAGGTCTGTCAAGTATTGGCCAGCTCCTCAACACATATATGACTGATCTGGGTAAAGGAATGAAGAGCTATGTATCTTGATTGAAAGAGAATACTCAAGGTAGGGGATAAAAAGTACCAATGCGAGCAGTAAGTTACCAAGAGGCAGACAGAGATTAAGTGAATCGTGGCCTAACACTCAGCTCTTCCCTCTACGAGGGGGTCTTGAACTTCCTAATCCACAGACCGCAATCAGTAAGGATAGGCAACAAACCCTCCTCCACCATCATCCTCAACACTGGTGTCCCACAAGCCTGTGTTCTATACTCCTTATATACCAATGACTGTGCGGCCAAATTTCCTTCCAATTTGATTTTCAAGTTTGCTGACGACACCACCGCAGTGGATCAGATCTCAAACAATGACAAGAGCGATTCCAGGAAAGAGACACAGAATCTGGTGAACTGGTGCAGCGACAATAACCTCTCCCTCAACGTCAAAAAAAAAATAGAGATAGTCATCGACTTCAAGAATCCTAGTGGAGCGCATGCCCCTGTCTACATCAAAGTAGAAAGGATCGACAGCTTCAAGTCTTTTAGTGCCAGATCATCAATGTGGGGAGTTTTTTTTTACGCTCCCCATGTACATCTCCACTGAACCTTTCCCCCCCCTTAGCTTGAACTTGTGCCCTCTTGTCGTTGTCATTTCTGCCCTGAGAAGTAGAAATGGTGCCTCTTCCCCTGCAACTTGACCCTTAGGCTCCCAGGCTGCACTGGCTAGAGAGATTGGTGGGGCAAATGTGTGGGGATAGGGTTCGTGTGGAATTGTTGTCAGTGTAGACTAGATGGGCCAAATGGCCTCCATTTGCACTGTGGCTTTTTATGAATCTCGGCAGTGTGGGAGGAAATTGAAGTACCTGGCAGGAAACCCAAGCAGACATGGGGAGAATGTGCAAACTCCACACGAACAGTGACCCAAGCCAGGAATCGAATTCAGGTCCCTGATGCTGTGAGGCAGCAGTGCTAACCACTGTGCCATGGAGAAAATGTGCAAACTCCGCATAGACAGCAACCCAAGCCGCGAATTGATTCCAGGTCCCCGGAGCTATGGGGCATCAGTGCTGTCCCAGGGTTGGGATTAGGCGAATTGGTCATGTTAAGTTGCTCCTAAGTGCCCGGGGAATTAGCTAGGGTAAAAATGCAGGGTTATGGGAATAGAGAATGAGTGGGATTGTTGCCAATAGAGGCTCGATGGGCTGAATAGCCTCCTTTTACACTGTAGAGATTCTATGTTTTTAAGGCAGCAATTTATTGGTGAAATAAATGGTAATTTGGAGAGTTGGTTAAATTCTGCTAGATGCATTGTATATTCCAGAAACTCTTTGGGACCTGGGGCTGCATTGCTGGCGTGCGTGTTACCGTTTGAAGGGTTGCATTAATTCAGGAAAAGATGAATTTGTCAGAAACAAATTTTGCCTTTGCAGTCAGCGTATTTGCACATGTCATTCTGGATTAGGTTGCTAAAATGATATGGGAGCCAATTGACACTGTTGTCTTTATCTATGACAGGCATCTTGAAACAATGGAACACGACTGTGGGAGTATTGTGCGAGAATTAGCTGCGTTAAGAATGCATTGTAACAAGAGTCATCTCCAATTGTGTCCTGCAGCAAGTTGCAATGCATTAGGCACACTTATTTATGTAGCATGTCGATTATTAAGCGTGTTATTTAATTCTCAAGAAGTGTTGCTCTGGCTCATCTGGTTTGATTTATTATTGTCACATGTATACAGTGAAAAGTATTGTTTCTTGCCCGCTACACAGACAAAGCATACTGCTCATAGAGAAGGAAAGGAGAGAGTGCAGAACGTAGTGTTACAGTCATAGCTAGGGTGTAGAGAAAGATCAACTTAATGCGAGGTAGGTCTATTCAAAAGCCTGATGGCAGCAGGGAAGAAACTGTTCTTGAGTCGGTTAATACGTTACTTCAGACTTTTTGTATCTTTTTCCTGACAGAAGAAGTTGAAAGAGAGGCTGTCTGGGGTGCGTGGGATCCTAGATTATGCTGGCTGCTTTTCCGAGATAGCAGCAAGTTTGGAGAGTGTCAATGGATGGAAGGCTGTTTTGCCTGGTGAATTGGACTTCATTCACGATCTTCTTAAGATTCTTGCATGTTATACAGACAAAGCATACTGTTCATAGAGCAGGAAAGAAGAGAGTGCAGAATGTAGTGTTACAGCCATAGCTAGGGTGTAGAGAAAGATCAACTTAATATAAGGTAGCTCCATTCAAAAGTCTGACAGCGGCAGGGTAGAAGCTGTCCTTGAGTCGGTTGGTACATGACTTCAGACTTCTATCTTTTCCCCGATGGGAAAAGGTGGAAGAAGGAATGTCCAGGGTGCATGGGGTCCTTAATTATGCTGGCTGATTTTCCTGAAGCAATGGGAACTGTATTCAAAGTCAACGGCTGGGAGGCTGGTTTGCGTGATGGATTCTGTTACATTCATGGGCTTTTGTAGTTCCTTGTGGTCTTGGGCAGAGCAGGAATTATACCATGCTGTGATACAACCTGATGAAGGGGAAGTGCTTTGAAAGCTCATGCTGTCAAAGGTGCACAAACCTGTTGGATTTTAACTTGATGTTGTGAGACTACTTACTGTGCCTAATGCAGTCCAACTCCACATTGTGATACAATCAGTTCTGCTTTCTCCAACATTGTTCATCACCCGCACCCCTTGGTGATCCTGGGCACTAGTTGAGTGCAATACTGGCAATAGCCATGCTTCTGTGGTGGTGCTGCTGAGCAAGGGTGCAACTCTGGCTGCCAGCTCTCTGCTGGCAGGTCTGCTACCTCTGTGTCCCTGGTCAGTGCTCAATTCAATGGGGGCTTCCCATGGAGGATCCAAGAGCCTCCCACTGGCTCTCCAACCAGCAGACAAGTTAAATTCTGCTCGTGATTTCTTCCACTGTTCGTGGTATTAGTTGATGCAAAAACATAGACCAGTTAATCTAAACTGCGAGCACTGATTATAGAGCGGATGTTTACCTTCTGCGGTTGTTAAGCAGCTACTAAAAGCAGATATCGACTTTGATCACATAGCAATCTTGAATAGAACAGCATCGTGGCACAGTGGTTAGCACTGCTGCCTCACAGTGCCAGGGATCCGGGTTTGATTCCAGCCTTGGGTCACCGTCTGTGTGGAGTTTGCACGTTCTCCCCGTGCCTGCGTGGGTTTCCTCCAGGTGCCCCCGGTTTCCTCCCACAGTCTGAAAGCTGTGCGGCTTAGGTGCATCGGTCATGCTAAATTGCTCCTTAGTGTCAGTGGGACTAGCTGGGATAAATGCATTGGGTCAGCATTGAATCATGCAGTGCAGAAGGAGGCCATTCAGCCCATCAAGTCTGCATTGACCACAATCCCATCCAGATCCTTATTCCCGTAACCCCACACGTTGACCCTGCTAATTCCCCAACGCTAGGGTCAATTTAGCAAGGCCAGTCAACCTATCCTGCACATCTTTGGGCTGTGGGAGGAAACTGGAGCACACAGGAAGAATATGCAAACTCCGTACAAACAATGACCTGAGGCCGGAATTGAACCCGAGTCCGTGGTGCTGTAAGGCAGCTGTGCTGCCCCACTATGGTGAGAGGGCTTGGGTGGGATTGTGGTCGGTGCAAACTTAATGGGCCAAATGGCCTCTTTCTGCACGGTGGGATTTTATGAATATAACTTCAGCAAGAATGAGTCATGATGTGTGTAACAGCAGCCACGGGCAGTGGGTAGGGAAGCAGTGAGTGAATTGGCAGTGTGGTTATTGATGCACACAGGATTGGCTTCACAAACACCCTACAATTTATTCACCTCTAATTTAACAGCAGAACCGAGTGCTATTTCCTTTTGTGCATCCACAGTATCAGGTGAATGGTGCCATGGGATCAGGCAACTCAGTCGCAAGTGGTGTGTGGCTTTACGTGAACAGGCAGTGATTAAAAAATACACAATATCCTCTCCCAGATATAGGTAATTACCCTGGCTCTCAGTGGACCCTACTTTTAACTTCGCTCGTAAAGACGCTTGCAAACAACGTCAGGTGAAAGTGGAATAAATTGGAAAATGGGAATTTAAACATCCTGCCATTTTGCCTCATTTCCAGTTCAAAATTTCCCTTTATTCTGTCATGGCAGATCAATTGTTGCTGAATCCACTGTTGACTCGCAGTGGTTAGCACAGCTGCTTCACTATTCTAGGGACACCAATCCGATTCCTGGCTCAGGTCACTGTCTGTGTGGAGTTTGCAGGTTCTTCCTGTGTCTGCTTGGGTTTCCCCTGGGTGCTTCAGTTTCCTCCCACAGTCCAAAGATTATTAGATTAGGTGAATTGGCCATGGTAAATTGCCCCTTAGTATCCAAAGATGTGCTGGTTAGGTAGATGGCCATGCTAAATTGCCCCTTAGTGTCCAAAAATCCACCGGTTAGGTAGATTGGCCATGCTAAATTGCCCCTTAGTGTCCAAACATGTGTAGATTAGGTGGATTGGCCATGGTAAATTGCCTCTTGATGTCTAAATATGTGCAAGGTTGGGTGGGTTAGCCATGATAAATTGCCCCTTGGCAGTCTTGTAAATGTCGGGACTGTGAGAAGGGATTCTATTTCCCACTTGAGCTGGAAGTTCAGAGCTGTGCGGATTAGATGGATGAGCTATGGTAAATGCACGGAATTACAGAATTAGGAGTGTGAAGAGGGTCTGGTAAGATACTCCTTGGAGCATTAGTACAGACTCGGGCTGAATGGCCTCTGTCTGCAGTGTAGGGATTGTGTGAAGTGCTGAATCAATCACACTCCACACTGAAGAGATTTTCATCCCATCGATTTTCAACCTTCTGAATGGAGATGACAGATTTCTTTGTGAATGGAAGCTAATATCCATCAGCTGTCAAAAGCCACTTTGTTTAGCCGACAGGATTCTATAACTATGGGAGCAATATACCAGCGCGTGCAATTCTCTTTCAGTGTCTTCTATATGAAGTAGAAGGGCAGCAGAGGTTTGGTCCTGCAGCAGGAATCATTAGTTGCTGATGATGAACGATTCCTTATTTCCAGAACCTCACTTCAACTCCTCTGGAGTGTGTGGGATGATGGTCCTCATGCTTGCGCTCACACAGTGCTAATCACTGTGCTGCCCTATATAAATGCATGGGGTCATTCAGAAAAGCAATAAATGTCTTTATGCTCGCAGTGCTTCACTCCGATAACCTTTCTTAAAATGATGTTGAATACATTTCAATTGTCATTAGACCTTTCGCAGCTACTCCGAGGTCTTGTACTCTTGCGCCTGTACATTGACAGGGCCACCCCATATCCATCAGTTAGTCAGGAGGTCACTTCTGTAATGTAACTGCTTTACAACAGTGCTGCTATTGTTGGACAACAACTTGAGCTATCTGACACCAAGAACATTATAAAACAAAATTTGAGATACAGCTAAAGAAGGGCTTAAGACTTTGTTGATGGAGTTAAGGAGGTGGCACATAATGGTTAGTGCTGCTGCCTCTCGGTGCCAGGATTCGATTCCAGCCTCAGGTCTGTGTGGAGTTTGCAGGTTCTCCCTGTGTCTGCGTGGGTTTCCTCTGAGTGCCCCAGTTTCCTCCCACAGTCCAAAGATGTGCGTGTTGGATGGATTGGCCATGCTAAATTGCCTCTTAGTGTCAGGGAAGCTAGCTAGGGTGAATGCCTGGGGATATGGGGTTTGGGCCTGAGTGGGATTGTGGTCAGTGCAGACTTGATGGGCCAAATAGCCTCCTTCCACAATGTAGGGATTCTACGATGCTATGAAAAATTGCCTCTGATTCCTACCCTGTTCTTAGCTACGTAACAATGTACCTTCTGATTTGATTTATTATTGTCACATGTATTAACATATTGTGAAAAGTATTGTTTCTTACACACTGTACAGGCAAAGCATAATGTTCAGAGAGAAGGAAAGGAGAGGGTGCAGAATGTAGTGCTACAGTCATAGCTAGAACGTAGAGAAAGATCGACTTTGTGTTAGGTAGGTCCATTCAAAAGTCTGCCAGCAGCAGGGAAGAAGCTGTTCTTGAATCAGTTGGTACGTGATTTTTATATATTTTTCCTGATAGAGGAAAGTGGAAGAGAGAATGTGCATGAGATCCTTGATTGTGCTGGCTGCTTTGTCAAGGCAGCAGGCAACGTAGACGGAGTTAGTGGACGGGAAGCTGGTTTGTGTGATGGATTGGGCTTCATTCACGACCTTTTGTAGTTTCTTGCAGTCTTGGGCAGAGCAGGAACCATACCAAGCTGTGATACAACCAGAAAGAATGGTGCATCTGTAAAAGTTGGTGGGAGTCTTTTGATCTTTGAGAACCTTTAGCGACCCTGCCCGCTGCTGTCTGGCAGAGATTCCATTCAGGCTGTTTGCTTTGCAACTCTGCTTTGAGACCTTTAGCTGTCTTTTTGAAAAGAAATAATTGCAACTTTTCCACCTAACGCTTTGCCTAATCATCAGATACAACACGCTGCCCCCGTCTTCGATCCAGCCAGCCTAATCCTCTCATCGTTTCAATCCAAAGACTTTGAGATTGTTGCAGTTTTCCACCTGGATTTGGAACAGCGGATTCAGCTCACAGCAAAGATCAAACTGGAGACTTAACAGACCTTTATTCCTTCACATCTCTTTGTAATTCAATGCTTTGCCAATGTATAAAGATTGACAGGATTTCTTGTGTTGGAGACGATATGTGATGAACTGTAAGAGACTGAATAATATGCTAACGAGATAGTTCACAGCACCAATTCACCTCGGTATGAAGCAGGAAACGCAGATGGGGTTGCAGAGGAGGCCCTGTGAAAGATTTTGCTCTGGGGCTCCTTTAGGTCCACAAGGAATATTTGGGCTATTGCTTATCTGGAATTGCTTTCTCTTCCTCTCAGTCCATGTGGGGATAGGGGCTGGGTGGGATAATGGTTGGTGCAGCCAAATGGCCTCTTTCTATACTGTAAGGCCATGATGTGGAGATGCTGGCACTGGACTGGGGGTGGGCCGCAGTAAGAAGTCTGACAATACCATATAAGAGTCCAACAGGTTTATTTGGAATCGGGAGCTTTTGGAGTGCTGATGTGACTCTCCTGAAGAAGGAGCAGCGCTCCAAAAGCTTGTGATTCCAAATAACCCTGTTGGACTTTAACCTCGTGTTGTGAGACTTCTTGCTGTGCCCCGTAGGGATTTTCCGATTCAATTCCCACTTGCACGGCCCCCACAGCCATCCTTCACAATTGACTTGCTGTGAAGCTGGCAGTTGTTTGCTGTTGGGGGGAGGGAGGTGGGTGGGTGGGTGGGGTGAGTTGGTAGTTGGGGGGTTTGGTAGTTGGGGTTGGGGGGTTGGTAGTGGGGGTTGGGGGGTTGGTAGTGGGGGGTAGTTGAGGAGAGGGGCTGGTAGTTGGGGGAGAGTGGTGGGAGTTGGTGTGGGTCTGCAACTGGATCCACAGTTTGGATTTCTCTGAAGCTTACCAACCGCCTTTGTCTTTGCCACAGAATTTAGACAAGGCCAATGTTGGTATCATAAGCTCAAGCTGATGACTTTTACGATGGCTCCATGGCCTGTTCAGATTGGAGTTGTCACTCTGTTTCATTGAACCTCTACAGTGCAGGAGGAGGCCATCTGGCATATCAAGCCTGCAGTAAAACAATCCCACCCAACCCTATCCCTGTAACCCCATATATTTACCTTGCCAATCCCTCTGACACAGAGGGGTAATTTAGCATAGCCAATCAACATAACATGCACCTCTTTGGACTGTGGTAGGAAACCAGAGCACCCTGAAGGAAACCCACGCAGACACGAGGAGAACATGCAAACTCCACACAGACGCCGGAATTGAACACGGGTCCCTGCTGCCGTAAGGCAGCAGTGCTAACCACTGTGTCAACAGAGTCCACTCCTGCAGATCCCTCCACTGACAGGAACTATCCTTGCACTTGTGTGTCCCGAAGAACATCATTGACAGCAATTCGATGGCATCCAGTTGGCTTTTATTCATTCATTCATGGGACATTGGCATCATTGGCTGGGCAGCATTTATTGCTCATCCTTAGTTGCCCAGGGTCAGTTGCGAGTCAACCACATTGCAGTGGATCTGGAGTCGTGCGTAGGCCAGACCAGGTAAGAAGGGCAGATTTCCTTCCCTAAAGCACATTAGTGAACCGGATGGATTTTTCTGACAATTGACAATGGTTTCATGGTCATTAGTAGATTCTTAATTCCAGATTTGATTTTTATATTGAATTTAAATTCCACCATCTGGGATTTGAACTCGGGTCCCCAGAACATTAGCTGAATTTCTGGATTAACGGTCTAGTGATAATATCATTAGGCCATTGTCTCCCATAAATAAAGGGATTTAATAAAGAGCAGTTAGCACTGCTGCTTCACAGTACCAGGGACCTGGCTTGAGTCACTATCTGTGTGGAACTTGCATGTTCTCCTCGTGTCTGTGTGGGTTTCCTCCATGTGCTCCGAATCCCAGCTTGGGTCACTATTTGTGTGGAATTTGCATGTTCTTGCCGTGTCTGCGTGGTTTCCTCTGGGTGCTCCGATTTCCTCCCACAGTCTGAAAGACATGCTAATTAGGTGAATTGGCACAAACAGGCGTTGGAGCATGGCAGCGAGGGGAATTTCACAGTAACTTCGTTGCAGTAAGCCTTACTTGTGACGAATAAGTCAACTTTATTTTAAGCATGAGCTATCAATGGAGGAAACTTGTGTTGAGAAAAAGGGAATATTGTTTGAGAAATGTAAATAGTAATTAGCATTGTACTTCAAAAATGCACTAAAGAGCCTGAAAATGGATATTTAATTAAAATGGGCCTCGTTGCTCTCAGGTTATGCTGCAACTCTGGGCAAACTGACTGATATTTTCACAGGAATAAAAATTGAATTAATTTAAATTTTAGTTGTGATATGAACTTGAGTCTGATGTGAAATTGATGAGTCAAATACTAATGTCAGCTTTTAGAGTTAGTTTTTGAAATAATGGATATTTTAACCTTAACCGCTTAGCAGCAAATAATGGGGTCAGATCGGATTGGGTGCTCATTTTACAGGGAGTTTATTTGAACTGAATGAAAAGTAAAATAAGGCAGAGACCAATGTGCTAAGGTTGCTCACTGCTGTCAGGGTAAAGATTAAAATCATACCCGAGATTGAGATAATATCTAAAAGTCATGGTCTCTGGAGCATAATTATTCTGCTTTCTACGTACCGCCTCCCTTAAGCCCGTTGTGTCCGGGACCAGAGCAAAAGTCAAGTTTATATATTACTCACAAGTATGGCTTACGTTAACACTGCAATGAAGTTAACTGTGAAATTCGCCTAGTTGCATCAGTCTGGTGCCTGTTCAGGTCAATGCACCCTAAACCAGCATATCTTTTAGAATATGGGAAGAAACCCATACAGACACCAGGAGAACGTGCAGACTTTGCATAGATAGTGACCCAAGCTGGGAATTGAACCAGGTTACTGGTGCTGTGAAGCAGCAGTGCCAGCCACTGTGCCACTGTGCCCCAGACCAAAAACTGCAAGGTATGTTATGGAACTAGCTTAGACTCCCAACATTTTTTTGATTTTGGCATTACTGCGAGCACAAGTATTTCTGCTCCGGTTATGATTTAATTGATTCACAAGGAAGCTTTTATTAAAATAGACTTTATTTTTAATAGCGCAGTTAAAAAGTAACAAAAAAAATTGGTATAATTTTTACCATTCAGAAATACATGACAAGGTATAATTCTTAACAACTAGCTATCTCTTAGTTTCAATGTAAGCAGTCTCCTCATTTGACACATTTTTCTATGAATCAGTGCAACAAAGATATGCTCATTTGAGTACTATGTTTTCAGCTTCTGGGCAAATACACAAAGTCACCTGCCTTCTGACTCGTACAATAATTTTGAGAGACAGATCTACCTTCAAATAGCAGATTCTCAGAGAAAGAGACATTTCCTGGCAAATCCCAGTCTCCAAATCCAGAGAGAAAGAGAGGCACTGCTCTCTAACAGTTCCAAGCAGCATCTGAACTTGATTTCTGTTTGTAAGCCTAGCTCCACCCACTCACATGACTGTTCTGTCAATTGATCTAAAACCCTACTCTTCAAAATGCCAGGGGAAACACTAAAATGACAGAACAACAATAGCCCGGATTAAAACAAATATTCTAGCAATCAGGAGCAATTATGCTGCTGCAGTAACAATAGGGCTGCTGGATACAGACAAAATGGCACCAATAATAAAACAAATTGCTAAAATAGATTTTGCACCAGAAACATGGCCCAAGTACATACCTTAAAGGCACAATATTGTCACGATTGTGACAACCCTACATGCATATTTCTCGTCCAGGCCAGAGTAAACATGAGGGTGACAAGAATGCAGTAGATTTCAATAGATTAGAAACTAAATTAAGAAGTAGTAATGGTCTCTTGACATTTCCTTTCAATGACAAAATAGATAATGTTTTCTTCCTTTGAAGAAAAACTAGGGAAAATCTATGTTTTTTCACTTTGTTTTCTCAATGGACATTACATCCTTAATCTTCCCGATATTGTTCCCTATGCTCCATACATTGTCCACCATCCAGTTCTTGCTAACTGCACCCTAACTGAGTTGAAATCAAGACTGTCTGCCATGAAACTGCTCTCATTCCAAATCAGTCTTTTCCAGCCTTTTCTGAATATGGAACTCTTAACTCCTTCATTTTGCTTTGGAGTTAGAATTTAAAGCTTTCTCGTCACCTGATTTAAGAAGTCTCTCAGCATCAAGGTGAAGTTCAATACACTTATTTGGAAACACGAGCTTTCAGAGCATTGCTCCTTCATCAAGTGATTGGTGCATCGTTCTGACAATTCGTGATTCCAACTAAATCTGTTGGACTTTAACTAGCCGTGGTGAGACTTCTTATTGTGCCGACCTCAGTCTAAAGAAGGCATCCCCACGTTACATTTTATTTAATTACTATTTATCTGATCTTTTCTATTCTTTGTTGAGCTTTCTTCTGGCCAGCATTAAGAATTTAATCTTTTAAATAGGGGTGGCACAGTGGTTAGCGCTGTTGCCTCATAGCACCAGAGACCCGCATTTGATTCCAGTCTTGGGTGACTGTCTGTGTGAAATTTGTACATTCTCCCCCTGCCTGCGGGGGTTTCCATCACGTGCTCCGGTTTCCAAAGATGTGCACGTTAGGTAGATTGGCCATGCTAAATTGACCCTTTGAGTCCCAAGATCTGTAGATTAGGTGGATTAGTGGGATAAATACGTAGGTTTGCAGGGATGGAACTTGTGTGGGATGCACTGCTGAAGAGTCAGTGCAGACATGTTAGGGTAGATGTCTCCTGCATTATAGAGTTTCTACAATCCTATCAAACAAAATATAAAACTGTGCACCCATGTGGTTGTTTAATTAGTGAACTATGGTGGATGTAATTTGAAGCGTATGTCAGGAAACATTTCTGACTCTGTCTAGAAATCTCCAATGTTGAATGCTCACTCCCACTACCGCCAGGGAGAATGGAAAATCTCCATTCACTGCAGCGGGACTGGAGAACACCCAGCAGCAGGTGAGGTCAGAGAACTCCAGCCCATGAATCATGGAAATCCTGTTTCCAATATATTTACCAATCTGTTAATCAAAAAGCACAACTGTTAGGAATATTAGTGCTCTGTTGTGGAATATAAAGTAAATTTATGTCATATTTAAATGAGTAAAACCGAGAGGATTGTTTTTCATACCAGAATAATTTGAAGTAGCTTTTGTTAAAGGCGAGTGTGACTCACGGTTTATCGCAGGGAGGTTGTTGTGAAATAATTCATCCTCTGAGGAATGGGTTTTGGAGCAAGCATTTGAATGTTTTGATCTGTGTTGAAGCCTGTCCCTGGGGGATTGGTACCACTGCGGTATTAATTATCTGACCCCTAAAAACATAGGAAACTCCATTCATAATGAGACTTTGAATGTCACACCAAAAGAATGAACAATTTCTCATCTTTATCAATGGGAATCATTATCTTTTTTGCTATATGTGGCTGACCTGAATGCCTCCTTGCCATTAGCGCACTTTAAAACCAGGACTGCTGGCACATTTGAGGAATTTAAATATTAATTAGCTCACTTGTGAATGTATTCTAACTCTTAAAGAGCCAACTATCAGCTTGTTTTCTTCGGTCTTTTCCATCCAAATTTGGTGTCACCATTTAGGTAACACAGTGGATAGCACTGCTGCCTCAAGGCATCAGGGACCAGGGTACGATTCTCGGTCTTGGGTCGCTGTCTGCATGGAGTTTGCACATTCTCCCTGTGGCTGCGTGGGTTTCCTCCGGGTGCTCCGACTTCCTCCCATAGTCCAAAAATGTGCAGATTAGGCTGATTGGCCATGCTAAAATTGCCCCTTAGTGTACAAAGGTATATAGGTTATTTTGATTGCCCATGCTACGTTGTCCCTTAGTGTCCAAAGACGTGCAGGTTAGGTGGATTGACCATGCTAACTTGTCTCCTCCTGTTCCAAGATGTGTAGGTTAGATGGACTGTCATGCTAAATTGCCCATTAGTATTCAAAGATGTGTAGGTTAGGTAGATTGGCCATGCTAAATTGCCCCTTAATGTCAGTGAAATTAAGAGACATGATGGGCTAAAAGGCCTCTTTCAATACTGTAAAACTCTGCGTGCGGGATTTTACAGATGCACTTGTCCCAAAACCGAGGTCAATGGGTCACTCCATAATCCGCCCCTCGTCTGTTCCAGCTCCTGTGACGAGATGCAAAAACTTGCCCTGTGACTCTATTTCATATAAACTACACCAGTGTGCCCTCAGAACATGGGCATTCATAATATTTGTATTTTTCATGTTGACAGGTGGTTTTTGGAACTGGCAGCTCTCCCCTGGTCAGCTTTTTTAAGCACACTGCAACAGTTGTTGGTCTAACCTTCAGGGGATGTTATTGAACTGAACACATAGCAAGGTCCGACCAAACTAGCCTGGATTTTGAATTCAGTGTAAAAACACTGTTTGAAACTGAGACTGCTCAAGTTTGATGTTGAGAATAGTGGTAAATCTTCACTGGGGCTTTTGTGTCTGTAAGGATGCAGCCAGTAAAAGGAGCAGGGTGAGATTGAATCATTTTCTGGTATTTGTATCGGAACATTTCCAATATTTAGTCCAGCATAATACATTTCATTTGTTTTAAATGGTTTGTTTGTTGTGTGGAAAGTAGGTTTGATGGGCCAAATGGCCTCTTCCTGTGCTGTACTGTTCTTTGCTCTTAAGCATGTGTTTTATAACTGACTTCCACTGTTTTCTAACAAGAAATGTTAGGATCAATTGGGACTCACTGGGCTAGCTTAGTGACTTGGAAAAGGATGGCATGGACAAGTTGGGCCGAAGGGCCTTTTTCCATAATGTAAACCAATATGATTCTCTGTAACAAGCCAGGATTCATTCTTGGGATCTGACCTGCCCAATATTAGCATCAGCTGGGATTGCAGCAGAAGGCAGATTTAAACATCCCAGAATTGGGCAAAATTCTCTGAAATCGAGCATTAAAACTGTGCCAACTCTCAAACAATGCTGTACTGACTCACAAGAAGAATTTGTTTTCGATCCAGAAATCGTCGGTCAAGCTGTGAAATAATGAGTTTAAAGTAAAGTGTGTTGACATTCATTTATTAGTGTCACAAGTAAGGCTTACACTGACACTACAATGAAGTTACTGTGAAAATCCCCTAGTTGCCACAGTCTGGCACCTGTTTGGGTACACTGAATTTAAGCATGTTCATGGCATGGCACATCTTTCCGACTGTGGGAGAAAACTGGAGCACCTGGAGAAAACCCAGGCAGATACAGAGAGAACGTGCAACCTCTGCACAGACAATGACCCATGCTGGGAATTGAACCTGGGTCCCTGGCTCTGTGAGGCAGCGATGCTGACCGTTGTGCCACTCAGAGGATTTTGCTAGACTAACTAGACACTTGAAATACTCAATCGGCTCATTATTAAATGTGAGATAAAAGGGTCCAATCCACATTTAACGGTTTGGTCAATATTTGACCATCAGTATCACAGCCACATTCAATTAAGTCCAGCTGAAACTTTTATTGAAGTACGTGGGAATTGCCTTTGTTGTCTTAGATGTTAATTATATCAGTTAATCAATGCTGGTGGAATCTCACAGACCTGAAAAATTAACTGTTTCCCTTCTCCAGAAAATTGTGTATTTCCAATACTTTCTGGTTTTATGGAAAGAAGGATTCAAGGGCAGTTTCCACAATAGATGTGTTTAATTGCGAAAAGACTGTTGGAGGTAAAATTTTGTTGGTAAAAGATGTGTGCAGGTACAAGTGGTTAGCATTGTTGCACCAGTGACCCAGGTTCAATTGCTGGCTTGGGTGACCGTGCAAACCCACTCATTCTCCCCACCTTCTGCGAAGGTTTCCTCCTGGTGCTCCGGTTTTCTCCCACAGTCCGGTCCAGTTGTACAGCACCTTTTACCCCTTGTTGGTTTTGCGCCCTTTTTTTTTCCAGTTATCGTCAATTAATCAATCAGGGTTTGATTACTCTGATCGATAGAGTCCAATCAGCTACTGCCGCACCAATCTCTGGGTATGTGTCCAGTGTCCAGTGGCCAGGCCTGTGGGTGCTGGAAGCACGTAGATCACATTATCTCTCTCCCGTCGAGGTGGGTGGTTGGGGATTGGTCGGGGAGGTGGAAGCGGTGGTGGTGGTGGTCGTGTAATTGGGTGGGGAGTCAGTTGTGGCGCTGGGATGAATTAGGCTGGTTGGCCACTGAGTTAGACCATATCGCATTCCTAGGGTAGGTATAGAGGTAAATCCCAGGAATGTGGCCTTTTTCTGTATCCTGAACTCTGGACTGGAGATGGCCATCCCAAACAACTTCCTCATGTTCAGGGGCTCCAAAGGGTCTGGAATGTGGGAATTAGAAGCAGAAGTTGGCTAATTTAGCCCTTTGAGCCTGCTCTTCCATTCAATCAGATTATGGCTGATGTCTCCCTGGTCTCAAATCCACTTCCCCACCTGTTCTCCATACCTCATTATCCCTTTTTTATTCGAAATATCTATCTCCTTTTTGAACCCATTCAATGATTCAGACTCCAGCGTGCTATGGGGCACCGAGTTCCACAAATTCACCACCCTCTGCAAGAAGCATTTCCTCCTCATTTCAGCCTTAAACCTACTCAGCCTCTCAACCTATACCTGCAATCTCTTCTTCCAATTGCCCCACAAGAGGAAATATTTAGCCTATATTTACTTTATCAATCCTTTTTTAATGTTTTACATGCCTTGATCAGATCCCCCTCTCAATCCTCCTAAACTCCAGCGAGTACGAGGCCAAACTGTTCAATCTCTCCTCATACATCAACCCTTTTGTCCCCAACTTGCATCCCTACCCCTAACCACCCAGAACCCCAAGGAATTGGTCCACAATAGATTGTTTGGAGTCACCTGGAATAATCCCAGAAGGAATTAAAGTGCAGAGGGTTTTAAGTTTATTTTGAAAAAGAGGAACAGTGGTGGATTTTGGGTTTTGGAGAGTGGGGTGGTCCAAGTATAAAGATGAGCACAGACTTGATAGGCTGTTTCTGTGCAGTTAAGGTTAATGAAGCCATGCGTCATTGAGAGAGCTCATTATGCATGAAATGCTTAAAATCTAAAACTGATAAACTTTATCCCTGTTCTACATTCTTTCTGCGCTCGATAACTTTCCGTTAAATGAAACAAAGCGTTACTGTACCGTAGCGAGCAGTTGGCTAATTAATCATTTCAACTTGAGAAAGCCCCTTGCCTCTATTTGAGATATTCAGGCGCTGATCTGTGGAGGTTTCATACAGACTTCAGTGCAATGTGTCGGGAATGGATTTATTTACAGTGTTGAATGGGAATTGAAACAATATATTTTGTAAAACCCAGCATGGCTCACTGGGGTTTTGCAGTTCGGGCTGGATAGAGTCAACAAAGGACCAAAATCCTCCAGTGTAAGACAGCGAATGCAGGAAGTATGCAATCATAAACGTAGTGTATTGAGAGATGAATAGGTACCTGATTATACCATGCCACTATGGGGCAACATGGTGGCACAATGGTTAGCACTGCTGCCTCACAACACAAGGGACCCGGGTTCGATTCCCGGCTTGGGTCACTGTCTGTGTGGAGTTTGCACATTCTCCCCGTGTCTGTGTGGGTTTCCTCCGGGTGCTCCAGTTTCCTCCCACAGTCCAAAAGTCGCGCTGGTTAGACACATGACCTTGTTAAATTCTCCCTCTGTGTATCCGAACAGGCACTGGAATGTGGCGGTTAGGAGATTTTCACAGTAACTTCATTGCAGTGTTAACGTCAGCCTACTTGTGACACTAATAAATAAACTGATTAAAACAAGTTGGCGCCAAGAAATAAATACTGTGAAACTTACTCTTCTGCAAACAGTTTCATAGAAACTAGAAGCAGGAGGAGGCCATTCAGCCCTTTAAGCCTATTCCACCATTCATCTTCACCATGGCTGGTCATCAGTATCCTGATCCTGTCTTCACCTTTTGATCCCTCTAGCCCCAAGAACTTTAGTTAGTTTAGTGATGATCCATTTGTTACAAGAAGATTGCATTGTACAGAGAGTTACTAGATTCCCAGTTTGGTCTATGTTAGGAAAATTTATTAGTGTCACAAGTAGGCTGACATTAACACTGCAATGAAGTTACCATGAAAATCCCCTAGTTGCCACACTCCGGCACCTGTTTGCATACACTGAGGGAGAATTTAGCATGGTCAATGTACTGTGGGCAGTACGATAGGGCAGTGGTTAGCACTGCTGCTGCACAGCTCCAGGGACCTGGGTTCTATTCCCCGTTTCGTCACTGTCTGTGTGGAGTTTGCACGTTCTCCTTCTGTGTGCGTGGGTTTCCTCTGGGTGCTCTGGTTTCCTCCCACTGTCCAATGGTGTGTGGATTAGGTTGATTGACGTGCTAAAATTTGCCCCTTAGAGTCCTGAGATATGTATGTTGGAGGTGTTAGCAGGTAAATATGTAGGGATATAGGGATAGGGCCTGGGTGAGATTTTGGTTGGTACAGACTCAATGGGCTGAATGGCCTCTTCCTGCATTGTAGGCAGTCTATGAATTTCTATGACAAGCACGTCTTTCAGAAGGGAGGAGACCGGAGCACCCTGAAAATACTGGCGAGATGAAAATATCAGGAAAATCCCGAGAAATTGGAATATTTTCTGCTGATTCTACATTTAAAAACAGGGAAAATGTAAGAGACCGGATCTGATCTTATAATTCGGCAGGATTTTGTGGTCCTATTGATACACTCCCTGCTCTGTGGTTCCTGGCAGTGTAGAGCAGAGTCAAAGGGAAGGCGTATGGACAGTGACAGGACCAGAAGATCCTGCCAATAATATACTGCTTCCCATTGCCGAGAAAACCTTCATGGGGAGACCAGAGAATCCTGGCGGCTGTGTGCAGCCGCTGTCGTCACTAAATATACTTTTCATTTACTTTGTTCATTTTTTTGTTCATAAACGTGTATTTTGTTTAATATCACAGAATGTCTGGGACGTCATCCTCTGGATCTTAAACTTTTCCTCAGACTGTACCGAATTGCAAAACAGAAATACGATTGAGGTCTCTTCTCAAGTAACTTTCCTGGGATTTGCACAACTTCGCATTTTCCATCAGGCATGTCTTTAACACCTGCAAAAGATGAATTACATCGACTTGAACACTTGAAGGATAGTGTGGTGAGAACGCGATTGCTTAGGTCAAAGAAGAAAACACTGCTGTTTTATTATGTCCTTTTAAGCTTTTAGATCCTCTGTTCCCTGAAAGTGGCAACTCAGGTGGACAAGGTGGTCAAGAAGGTCTTCATTGGTAGGGATGTTGAGTATAGGAATTGAAAAATCATATTGCAGCTACATAAGATAGTCTCGTTTGGAGCACAATTCTGGTTGCCACACCTAAAGTTGATGCATTGAAAAGGATGCCACTCACCTGATGGATCAACTTAGCACTCCGTCAGACTTTAACTTGGTCTATTGCGATGACTTATTACTGTGCCCACCCCAGTCCAACGCCAGCATCTCCATTGCTGCTCAAGCACAGGATGGGCACCCAAGGCTGGGATTGAACCCAGGTCCCTGTCACTGTGAGCCAGTAGTACTAACCATTGTATCAGCGTGCCGCTTTTTCATCTGTGCCCGGATCCGCTGTGAGCGAGGACAGAAAGTTTAGTATTCCGGCCGGAACACCATTCACTTTCACTGGCACCGGAAAATCCCAGCTGCTGTTGAAGACAGAATTCCGATCATTGGTTCCAAAATTCTGATATTTGCAACTACTGCAGCTTATGTATCAGTCAGATCTGACCATATCATCCTAGTTTCCCTAACCTGTGCACTTTGGAAAAGTTGGATTATGATCTACCATTCGTATCCAAGGTTCATAAGATAGCTAACCTTTGGACAAATTTTAATAAATAGCCTCAACAGTTATCTAAATCAATCTCATCATAAACAGTCTAGTACCAAGTTCAAGTGAAGTATAACATATGCTTGCCAAAATCATCAGATAAATAAGACAATACTGTTTTTTAAGCAACAGTTTTGATAATATGATTGATATCAAATGAATTATTTCAAGAGTTAACATTTGATTTGATATACTATTATCATGTATTAGCATACAGTGAAAAGTATTGTTTCATGTATGCTATACATTCAAAACCCTACTGTTCATAGAGAAGGAAACGAGTGAGTGCAGAATGTAGTGTTAGTTATAGCTAGGCTGTAGAGAAAGAGCAACTTATTGCAAGATCGATCCATTCAAAAGTCTGACAGCAGCAGGGAAGACGCTGTTCTTGAGTCAGTTGGTGCATGACCTCAGACTTTTATATCTCTTTCCTGAGGAAGAAGGTGGAAGAGAGAATGTCCGGGGTGCATGGGGCCCTTAATTATGCTGGCTTCTTTTCCCAAGGCAGTGGAAAGTATAGACAGAGTCAATGGACGGGAGGCTGGTTTATGTGATGGATTAGGCTACGTTCACGACCTTTTATAGATCCTTGAAGTCTTGGGCCGAGCAGGAGCCATACCTGCTTTCTCTGGTGTATCTGTGAAAGTTGATGAGTCATGCCAAATTTCATAGTCTTCTGAAAAAGTTGAGGTGTTGGTGGACTTTCTTAACTATAGGTTGTTACAGGTTGTTGGTGATCTGGACATCTAAAACTTGAAGTTCTCGACCCTTTCTGCGTCGTCTCTATTGATGTTAAAAGGGGCATCAACATCCAACATTAACATTAACATCAACGTCACCATAGACAAACGTGCAGCACAGTGGCACAACATTATCTGGATATTATTTAATCACTATATCAGAGTTATATTCAGTTACCCAGATTACAGTATTAGAAACATTATGTTCTTTCTGTCAATTTCTAATTCTAATACGTTTTCAATATCAAACCTGTTCCAGTAAATGGTATGTGTAAGACATATGCTTTGTGGTCAGGTTGGTTGGTTTGGTGTTAACACAATGTGAAATTCAGAACAGTATTTCTTTAATTCTGTTGTGGGACATGGGGTGCAGCTGACAAGGCCGGCATTTGTTGCGTATTCCTGATTGTCCTTGAACTGAGTGGCATATTAGGCCATTTTGGAGAGCAGTTAGTTTTCTAGCAGAGTGCCAACTTAATACTTAAGTAAGGAGGTGGGGCACTATAAAAACTTACCTTGCTGAACACTGGGGAAAATTAAAGTGAATTCCCAAGGCCTGTGGCATACCATTGAGTTGATCCTTAACAAAGTGAATGAACCTTCCAAGATTATTGTAATGTATGGAATAATTCTTTGTGTGTGTATTGGAGAGGTAATTAAAAGTAGAACAGAGTTCATAGAATAAATAATAAATGATTTTATTCAATTCTTTTTGAAATACAATAAAGTTTGTTTTAGTTCAAAAATGTAAAATCTCCTGCTGCAGTTCAGTCGGTTAATTGCACAATTCCGATTTCTCCTTTAAATATATGATTGTAACACCACTAAATCTAGTCGACCTTATCAAAATTGACACACTCTATGGTTAACTTGCATTTCTTCCTTTCAAACCCAGTGTTGAATTTGATCACATTAAGATTGCTATCATCTAAATCTTCATGCACTGTTAGCTTGTGAACTAAATCTGCCTCATTACTGAGTTACAGTATTTAATGTAGCCTTCCCTTTTCTTGTTAATTTGAGCAAGACACAGAAGAGAAACCTAGTACCTCAGGTCTCTTGTTCCCCCGCTTCTCAATCCCCTCCACTCCTTAATTCCCCCCCCCCCCCATTTTATCCATTTTACTTTTTTACATTGATTTTTGTTTATGTTTGACATCTTAGCCATCGAATCAGCTAATCCATCAAAAGGATAATTATTTTTTATGTTGCACTGTTTTTGACAAGCTCTGGGATAAGAATTTTAAACTACGTCCAATTTTGCATTTCCTACGTAACATGCATTATCTGTGTTTCCTTATAGACTTCATATTCACATTGTAGAATCCCTACAGTGCAGAAGGAGGCTATTTGGCCCACCGAGTCTGCACCAAGCACAATCCCACTCGGGCACTATCCCTGTTACCCCATGTATTTACACTAGCTATTCCCCCTGACACTAAGGGGCAATTTAGCATGGCCAATCCACCTAACCCGCACATCTTTGTACTGTGGGAGGAAACCGGAGCACCCGGAGGAAACCCACGCAAACATGGGGAGAACGTGCAAACTTCAGACAGACAGTGACCCAAGCCTGGAATCGAACCCGGGTCCCTGGCACTGAGAGGCAGTATTACTAACCACTGTGCCAGCGTGCCACCCTTGACTTCAATTTATGTTTGACATTTTAACCTGCAGGTAATCTATCGAAAGGATAATTGCTTTTTATGTTATGCTGATTTTGACAAGTTGTGGGATGAGAATTTTAAACTACAGCCTATCTTACATTCCCTATGTAGCGTGCATTATCTGTCTTTTCTTCATATTCAAATCATAGAATCCCTACAGTGCAGAAGGAGGCCATTTGGCCCATCGAGTCTGCACCAAACACAATCCCACCCAGGTCCTATCCTTGTAACCCCATGTATTTACCCGAGCTAGTCCCCCAGACACTAAGGGACAATTGAACATGGCCAATTCAACTAACCCGCATATCTTTGGATTGTGGAAGGAAACCGGAGTACCTGGAGAAAAACCACACAGACATGGGGAGAATGTGCAGATTCCACACAGTGACCAAACCGGGAATCGAACCTGGGTCCAAACTATCTTTGTACCTCCACTTCCTTGACACATTCCTGCAATCTGCTATGTTACAGAACATACTGGCTGAATTCCAAAATATTGCAGATTCTTAACTATTTTTCTCCTGCCTTGTGAAATGTATTGAAGTCTTTATTTCCACCAAATACTAATGCAGAGATGTTGATGAACAGGTGACACGGTGGCACAGTGGTTAGCACTACTACGTGTCAGCGCCAGAGGCCTGGGTTCGATTCCAGGCTCGGGTCACTGTCAGTGTGGAGTTTGCACGCTGTTCCCATGTCCACGTGGTTTTCCTCCGGCTGCTCCGGTTTCCTCCCACAGTCCGAAAGACGTGCTGGTTGGGTGGATTGGCCAGACTAAATTGACCTTGATGCTACAATTCTACCGCCGTGCCTGCCACACAGGAATCGGAATAGGGAGGGGCGGACAATGGGAAAGTCTGTCAAGTTCGGGTGGGATTTTCCGGCCTGGGGTCGAGTGAGGTCATAAAATCCTGTCTTTAGTGTCGCGGGAATAGGAGAATAAATATTGGGACTTACGGGGATAGAGCCTGTGTGGGATTGTGGTCAGTGCAGATGGGCCAATTGGCCTCCTTCTGCACTGTAGGATTCTATGATTTACAACTAGTTAATTTAGTTTGCAGAACATTGTCTTACACTGTGACTTGCGTGCTGTCTCATGATTTAATTTGGATGGAATGAATTGAACTCATTCTCTTCAATTATGATGGAGTTATTTTGGACTTAGAACATGGGGCTGAGTTTTCCCATCCCACCTACCATGGGAATCATAGTGGGCAGGACATGCACAGTGGGTGGGATTCTCCAGCTTTGGGGCGAGCTTGGGCGGACGATCCTGTCTTTAACTCTGTTTCTCACTCCGAAGAAGCTGCCACATCCACAGTTTTCATGCTCATTTTGGATTTGCAGCCTTTTGCTTTTATTGTAGGTTGGGCCATTGGCCATGCTAAATTGCTCCTTAGTGTCAGAGGGACTAGCAGGATAAATGTATGGGGTAACAGTGATAGGGCCTGGGTGGGATTGTTGTCGAGGGCAGGCTCGATGAGCCAAATGGCCTCCTTTTGCACTGTAGGGATTCTATGATTCTAAGATTATGTGAATGCATTGTTCCAAATCTTCAGCCTCTGGACTGTCAGAGAACGGACATAACCAAGGAAGTTGAGCCAAGGAACCCTGTCAAAGATCACTGCACGAGGTCTCCAAGGAAATTGCCTGGGCGTTTTGAGCTTCCGATGGGAAATTCCCCTGCTCCCGATGACCCTCCGAAAATATCTCCAACCTGCATTAGAGTTGGTTTATAAAACCCTATCGCCGTCCCCCAAACCCACCCAACCCAAATTCCATCCCCATTCTCACTCATCCCTTGACCCAAACTGATCCTTTTCCCCTCCCCTGCCCTAACTACCCATCTGCCAGTCTGCCCCCCCTCATCCCCTTGTCCTCCTCGCCCCATTACACAGTTACGATCTCTCTGTGGCTTTTCAAAGAAGCTTTGGTCACTTCAGGGCCTTATTGTATCAAGGCTCAACCATTAGACTGGGAGGAACGGGCATGAGTTTGGGTGGGAAACAAACATTTCCACCTTTCCCCAATCTTGGGCAGGAAAGTGTTACTTATTCCGATCTATATGAATATTTGGAGAAATGATGGCCCAATAGTAGTATTGCTAGACTGTCGATCTAAAAACCCAGCTAACGTTCTGGGGACCCGGGTTCAAATCCCACCATGGCAGGTGGTGGAATTTGAAGTAAATAAAAAAAAAAATCTGGAATTAAGAATCTTTTAAGTTTATTTATTAGTCTCACAAGTAGGGTTATATTAACGCTGCAGTGAAATTACTGTGAAAATCCCCTAGTCGCCACACTCCGGCATCTGTTCGGGTACGCTGAGGGAGAATTTAGCATGGCCAATGCACTAACCAGCACGGCTATCAGACTGTGGGAGGAAGCCAGAGCACCCAGCGGAAACCTATGTAGACATGGGGAGAACGTGTAGATTCCACACAGGCATTGACACAAGCTGTGAATTGAAACCAAGTCCCTGGTGCTGTGAGGCTGCAGGACTAACCATTGCGCCACCGTGCCACCCCACTCATTGACGGTTCGAAATCCCATCTGGTCCACGAATATCATTTAGGAAATCTGCCATCCTTACTTAGTCTGGCCTAACGTTACACAGCAACACAATGGCACAGTGGTTAGCACTGCTGCCTCTCAGAACCCGAGTTTGATTCCTGGCTTGGCTGACTGTGTGGAGTCTGTACGTTCTCCCTGTGTGTGCTTAGGTTTCCTGCCACAGACTGAAAGATGTGTGGGTTAGGTAGATTGGCCATGCCAAATTGCCCCTTTGTGTCATATACTGGCTTGGGTAAATACATGGGGCTTTGAAGATATGGCTTGGGCTGGGCTGGTTGGCCCAGATTCGATGGGCCAAATGGCCTCCTTTGGCACTGTGGAATTCTATGATTCCATGAAAATTCCTTCTTAAAACGTTGTCTTTGTGATTTTGAGATCGGTGCAGAGTTGCTAGATAAGTAAGATTGGAAAACAGCTTCATCGCCAGGAAGTTCCTGTCATCGAAGGTCAGTAGTTCTATTGTTCGGATTCTTCTAGAAGGAATCATACCAGGACAGGCAGTTCAGGAACTTCATTGGGAGATGTTAATGAGTTCGCTGAAGGACAGGGCTCCAATTAGGTTGGATTGTCTCTTTCAGTTTCCAGTACCTCATTCATAATATGTGGACAGCCTTCCTGATATGAAAGCTGTTCAGGTTTCTGCTTATCACATTAGACCTGCCTGTTCATTAATCAGCCTTTTGTCTTAGTTTTTGCTCAGGCCCTAATTAAGGCTGTCGTTTGTCTTAATTTGAAACACTTAGTGATATCAGGAGACATTGCTCCATCATCTGTCTCTCCAACTCCCTGGTAAGCTAGACTTAATTCCTTTGTTGAATCTCCCAGAATGTCGAGGCTACAAGACTCCGCTGTGAGTCGTGTTCCAAATCTCCCTTCAGGACGAAAAGGAATTGCAATTTTCTTTCATCTTCCGCGACTTCAGAGTTTCCCAGGATACTTTATCATTAGAGTACCTTTTGATTTTAATTTGATATTTCTAAATTTTGATTTTGATTTATTATTGTCACACGTACAGTGAAAAGCATTGTCTGCACTCTACAGACAAAGCATTCCGTTCATAGAGAAGGAAATGAGAGTGTGCAGAAGGTAGTGTTAAAGTCACAGCTGGAGTGTAGAGCAAGGTCAACTTAATGCAAGGTATACCCATTCAAAAGGGAGAATTTAATGTGGCCAATTCACCAGCATCTGCATTTTTTAACTGCTTCTAACTATAGTTTCTCAAGTTCCAGCAACCCCATGGTGCTTTATTTGAAGTGAGCATCTTGCGGAACAAAGTGAATTAAATATTTGGCCATAGCTGGAATTACATTTTAATTTCCATAGCAGCTGACGTTTCTGTGGAGTTGACCTTTACTTTTAGATAATTCAAGTGTTTCTCAAATGGCCAGGGAAGAAGTTGTTCTTGAGCTGCTTGGTACGTGAGCTCAGACTTTTGTATCTTTTTCCCAACGGAAGAAGGTGGAAGAGAGAATGTCCGGGGTGCGTGGGGTTTTTAATTATGCCGGCTGCTTTGCCGAGGCAGCTGGAAGTGTAGATAGTCAATGGATGGGAGGCTGGTTTGCATGATGGATTGGGCTACATTCATGACCTTTTGTAGTTTCTTGCGGTCTTGGGCAGAGTAGGAGCCATACCAAGCTGTGATATAAGCAGGAAGAAATTAAGTGTTTGGAGTGTTGGAACTGCCAGTGATACAAACAGCCAATTCGTACACAGCAAGACTCCATGAGGAGCAATGAATTAAATGAGCCTTGGGTGTTGCGTGAAAAATATTACCAACAGCACCTCCAACACTAGCGATTCTTCAGTGCTGTGCTGGAGTACAATATCCAGGGATTTGAGAGTGTGAGCCCTCACTTGCTACCATGCTGATCCAATATTGTACAGTTTACCCCATTGAGTTTCATCAGAAAATGTGGGAAAGATGTGTTAAGAACAGCTTAATCCTTCTCCTATGGTTATGCTTGCTGTGATGATTTCACAACTCGGAAATATCTTAACGATTGCAAACTTTAATGATCCTTTTGAAGCAGTTCAGTAAGGGATGCAGGTATTTGAACATTGGCCATTGAGGTGTTATAGAAGCAGGATTAACCTGTGTCGAATACCTTGGTACAAACAACACTAGGCACTAAGAGTGCTCAGACTTCCAATCTTTAATTATTTGTGCGCAAGTGAGCATATAATATAGTGCAAAGTATTGCTTTCGATTCATATAGAAAATGTAACAGTTATAGTTCACCATGTCTTGCTCCTTGGAATTTTGTTATTGAAAGGAAGTTATTTTTGTCTTTTTGCGAAGGTTGAGAACACAATTTATGGAACTAACACAAAGTTTAGATTAATTGCTTATCCTGAGCACATGAGTGTTGGCCTCACTGAAGTCCATGTTTGCAAATAAGCATTTTCCATTTCTTGACAGAGTTGTTTGTTATAACTTAATTTCCACAATTGTTTTTGCTTAATTTTCCATACCAGCATCTGCAGTTTTTAACTGCTTCTGACTATAGTTTCTCAAGTTTCAGCAACCCCATGGTGCTTTATTTGAAGTGAGCATTTTGCAGAACAAAGTTAATTAAATATTTGGCCATAGCTGGAATTACATCTTAATTTCTACAGCAGCAGATGTTTCTGTGGACTTGACCCTTAGTTTTATATAATTCAAGTATTTTCCAAATGGCCAGCTTTAAGTGATAATATTTACAGATTTGAGTTCCTTATGCTGGTAGATAAGAAATTGTAATCTGTACATTCGATACCTGGTCAAGGTTTAAAATTTATCTTTGCGAAATGTATTTATTTGTGTCACAAATAGGCTTATGTTAACACTGAAATGAAGTTACTGTGAAAATCCCCTCAAAGCCATAGTCAGGCACCTGTTCAGGTACTGAGGGGCAATTTGGCATGGCCAAATGACCTAACCTGCATATCTTTGGACTGTGGGAAGAGACCAGAGCACCCAGAGGAAACCCACGCAGACACGGAGAGAACATGCAGACTCAGCATAAATAGTGACCCAAGCCAGGAATTATACCCACATTCCTGGCACTGTGAAGCAGCAGTGCTAACAACTGTGCCACCTGAGGATGCCCCAAAACTGGAAATTCCTACCTCAGATCAACAGAGCTGTGCATGGTCCGCAGAAGGTTTTTTTTTAGTTGAGTTAGGGCATGATTGACAGGGGCTTGGTGGGCTGAAGGGTCTGTTTCTGTGCTGTACTTTGTTCTTTAGTCATATCCACTTGCTTCTGTAGATGCACTTCCCGTCTTTGTAAGTGCCACTTGACCTGGCTCGTGGTGTGCGTTTGATTGTAACATCGAGTTAAATAGCAGAAAGGAATTAGCTTTGCTATCTCTGTGGATTTCATTATGTTGCTGATGTTACAAGTGGCCACATTTTTCTAGTGTACTTCATTGGCTGTTGAGTACTTTGGGAGGTTGTAGACAGTGCTTTATAAATGCAGGATCTTTCTTGGTTTTGGCAAATTTTTTTGTATTTGGGTGACTCCTGGTTTCCTGTCTATCATGAACTTGAGTTGCAAAGCCACATCCAGCGATAATAAAAGTTTGCCTTGCCTCCCGGAACGCTGCAAGTGGGAGTACCTTTCCCACCTGCTAGCTCACAACAATAATGTTGTGTTTTAATTAGAGTTTCATTTTGTATTTCTATTCAGGTTGTACTTTGCCATAAACTGGAGATAATAATGGACAATTAAAACTGTGTGCATACTCTCTGCAGTATTATAGCAAGACAATCATATAAATCTAGCTGATTTCAATGATTAAGTAAGAAAATAACTTTTAATCTTGACTGCAGCGAATATAATTACCACCATTGCTGAATTGGTTTAGTTTGTCAGGCAGATTTGGAGCTACTGTTCAGTATTTTTTACTAACTACTTTCTGTGTTATATGTCAGAGTTTTATCTTCTCTGGCCCATCATATTTTGCAAAAATTTGGGAGCACATGCTGGCACAGTGGTTAGTGCTGCTGCCTCACAGCCTGGGCTTCATTCCTGGCTTGGGTTCCTGTCTGTGTGGGGTTTGCATGTTCTCCCTTGGTTTGCTCTGGGTGCTCCAGTTTCCTCCAAAGATATGCAGGTTAGATGCATTGGCTAAGTTTCCTGTCAGTGTCCTGGGATGCATAGGCTAGAGGGATTAGTAAATATGTAGGGTTACGGGAATAGAGCCTATATGGGATTGTTGTCAGTGCAAACTCGAATGCCTCCTCCTGTACTGTTGGGTTTCTAATGATTCTTGATTCTGATAATTGTGTCTGTGGATCTTCACATTGTTATGTCTCTGGAGTCACATATAGCCAGATTGGCTAAGGACAACAGATTTTCTTCCCTAAATTGCATCAGTGAGGCGGATTTTTTTAACTACAATTGACAATGGTTTTATGGTCATTATTGCACTTTTAATTCCAGCTTTGATTGGATTCACCGTCCGCCGTGGTGGGATTCAAACTCGGATCCTCAGAGCATTATCCGTGACCAGTGCACCTAAGGTGACGATTAGGTGAATTGGCTGTGCTAAATTTTCTCTGTGTACCTGAGCAGGTGCTGGAGTGTGGCGACTGGGGGATTTTCACAGTAACTTCATTGCAGCGTTAATGTAAGTCTAGTTGTGACTGATTAATAAACTTGGTTGATTGGAAACTCTGGTAGCTAATTTATAGTTGAATGTTCCATCACTAATTGCAAACTTGCCTAACTCTAGCACTGTTACAGCTTGTCCATCCAGTGCTCTATACCCAGGTAGCATACAGCTCTGGAGTCACTTTCTCTCTACGTGTGCGGTGTGTCTGCGGGGAGTAAGTGTGATGCTTAATTTCAGTCAAGTGGACTGCACGTTTGAGCATGGTTTTTGGGAGATGGTGAAGCTTGATGGACAAATTGCCTTTTGCGCGGTGCTGATTTATGTTTCTTCAATACTTTACTATTGTAAAGTCTATTTGGGAAGTTAGCCTGCTGGGAATTGTTTATTCATGACTTTGCTGTGTCACTCAGACTGTTTGCTACTGATGGTTGCTTTATTGTGGCTAAATCTACAGCTTTTGCTCGTGTTCCCCTCGATCCAATCCTGCTTTTAAGTACGTCATTCCGTCTTCTCCCATCATTCGATGAAGACAAGGGAAGAAAGTTTCTTTTGTTGCCAGGAATGTCGGAAGTTGAAATTGAAACAGAAAATGCTGGAAAATCTCAGCATGTCTGACGACATCTTTGCAGAGAGAATAGAGCCAACGGTTTGAATCTCCCTATTTTCTGTCAGACTTGCTGAGATTTTCCAGCATTTTCTCTTGTGTCAGATTCCAGGATCTGCAGTATTTTGCCTTCATGTCGAAAGTTGAACTCTGCAATGAGACTTCGACAGAGGTCTCTTGCTCATTTACCATGCTGTCTTTTGGGAAATCTGTCAAAATTCTGGGGAAAAGCTGCCCCTTTTTCCCCCTTCGTATTGTAACTGAGGAGCAAGCTCCCACTGGAGGCAAAGAAAAAATGTGGACACAGTGCACAAAGGCAAAAGTCTTAATAATGTTTTAGATATTCTGATTTACTCTCGTATGTAAGCTGAAAGGCTGTAACTGAGATCATAACATTTCAGTATTGTCTCAGACTGGCTTGAAATAATTTACCAACACCAGGGTGGCACAATGGTTAGCATTGCTGCCTCACAGCGCCAGGGACCTGTGCCCTGATTTCCAGCTTAGGTCACTGTCTGTGCAGAATCTGCACATTCTCCCCGTGTCTGCATGGGTTTCCTCTGCTTTTCTCCTACAGTCGAAAAGATGCACTGGCCTTGCTAAATTCTCCTTCAGTGTACCCAAACAGTCGCCTGAGTCTGGCGACTCGAGGATTTTCACAGTAACTTCATTGCAATGTGTGAGAGTTTTTCTTGGGAAGGTAAGTACTGAGCTCAGCTTTAGCTAATACGATGACTCGGGACCACAGTATCCAGGTAAAAGATGTCCTTTATTGACCAGCGCGTGGTGGGAGAGAAGGAGTTGGGGAGTCCAGCACTTCTCTGAAGTTTCATTCGTGGCTATACAATTATACATTTTCCAAAAGGCATTTTATCCGCCCTCTGGCTCACCATGAGCCAATCATTATTAGTACAGCTCAGTCATCATTAGTCAAAGTCGTATACTTTGGCCAATTACAGATATTGTCTGACTGCATGGAAACAATAATGTGGTTTCTGCCTCACTTTCCCATGGCCACGTTTGCTGGTTCCAGGCTTTGTTATCTAGTTGAAGATTCTGCTTATTCAGAATCACAGGGTCCTACAGTGCAGGAGAGGCCCTTCAGCCCATCAAGTCTGCACCAAAAAGCTGTGAGTTGCCCAACTACTCCTACTTGCCAGCACTTGGTCCATATACCTTGAATGTTATGACATGCCATGTACTCATCCAGGTACTTTTTACAGGATGTGAGGTATCCCGCCTCCACCACCGTCCCAGGCAGCGCATTCCAGACCTTCACCACTCTCTGGGGGGTGAAAAAAGTTTTTCTCAAATTTCTCCCTTACTCATTAAACTGTCAGGAACCGCTTGCTTGTCCTTGCTCAATGTCTCCTTCACTGAGACGTCTGTTATCCATGTTGATAACACCTATGCTTCTATGGATTTATTGTAATAAGGAATGTGGTTCACTTTACTGGCCTATTTCCCATGATGGTTTAGAAGCCTATGCCATTAGCCAAGCTGTATGCCTTTTCAATAATACACTTTCAGAAATACATGTTTAACGGTGGTTATATGTGTTTCTATGCAGACAGTATCTATGTAAAATATATAAGGCAGTCTGTGATCCTTATCCTAAATTAAACCACTCTTTGAAAAATCTTTGTTAGTCTTTTAATCCCAAGGTATTTCAAATTCTTCTAACATCAAGTAGGTTAATATAAACCTACTTGTGACAGTAATAAGTAAACTCAAACAATGAAGCTTGATCGGATATAAAGTTTCACTTTAGAAAAATAATATTGTGTTCCTATATTAAGGCCTCAATGTTGATCACCCTTGGTCGATGTTAGTGAGATGACCTGGTTTTTTTTTTCTGCCTCTTTTCTAAATAAATGCTTAACCTCACGATATTTGAGGTTAAACAGCTTTAATAGAAGATTGCAACAGCTTTTCAGGGTCAAAGACTGCAGATGCTGTAAATGATTAATCCTGTGCTGATCTGCATTATAGAACAACTCTTATCTGCTTCACAATAGTGGCATCAAACAGAGAGATAGCGTGAGATATTAAGACAGGCAATCAGAAGTCGGGCCATGGAGATGGGTTTAAAAGAGTGACCTCAAAGAAGAGGGTGAAGTGAAGAGGCAGTGAGGGTTTCCAGACACAATTCCTAAGTTGTCCGAAGATGTGCAAGTTAGGTGGATTGGCCAAGTTAAATTGCCCTTTGTGTCCGACGATATGTGGGTTAGGTAGATTGGCCATGCTAAGTTGCCCCTTAGTGTCCAAAGATGTGCAGGTTCAGTGGATTGGCCAGGTTACGTTGCCCTTACTGTCCAAAGATGTGTAAATTAAGTAGATTGGCCATACTAAATTGCCAACTAGTGCCCAAAGATATGTGGCTTAGCTGGAATGGCTGTGCTAAATTGCCTCTCATCTTCCAAAGATGTGCAAGAAAGATGGTTTGGCCATGTTAAATTGCCTCTTAGTGCCCAAAAGTGTGCGTGTTAGGTGAATTGGCCATGCTCATTTATCTCTTAATGTCCGAGGATGTGTAGATTAGATGGATTAACCGTGGCTGGGGATTGGGCAGTGGGGTGGGCCTGGTAAGATTCACTTTTGGAGCTGGCATGGTAGGCCGAACAGCCTCCTCCTACACTGCGTATGGGTCCTGAGGTTGGGGCCCAGGCAGCTGAAGGCAAAACCACTCCTGGTGGAGCATTTAAAATTCGGAGCCATGTTGGGGCTGAAAGAAAGTTTCAGTAAGGGGGGAGGGGTGGCACCAAGAAGGGCTTAGAAAACGTGGGTTAGAACTTTCAAACCAAAGTAACTCGCCATCCTGTTCTTGTGTCGCGATGTCCAATTTAGCTTTTAAACTGAGGTAACATTCATGGTGTACTTGATAATGTCAGGAAGTGATTAGAATGTGGAACTTGCTACCACTTGGCACTGCCGAGCCGCCTCAGTGTGGCGGCAAGCAGTGATGTGGGACGAAGGAATGGAGAAATCTGCTGATAGGGTAAGATGTCGTACAGGGGTTCACGTGGAATACAAGTCCTGCTACAGGCCGTTTGGACAGAATGAAACTTTTCTGTGTCGTTGGCTCCCCAACGCACCAAGATTGCGATTGCACGCACACTCCCAGAGGCTTGCCTGCGTGATATGACAATTTCTTTTCTCTTATCTCTCTTGTCTTCTTTAGTTTTCCCTTTTTATTAAAAACCATGTCACTGAAATTCCTGTGAACAATCACTCAAGTGAAGGGGGTACCACTGGGACAGCATCTGGAAAACAGCTGGCCTGAGGTTTGAAGAGCGGTGCCAGATGCTGCCGTTCGTCAGAATAGAACTACGCAGGTGAGAGAGTCATTTATACAGAGAGGCACGCAGGGCACCCTTGATAAATTGGCGCACTCAGAAACATTCGACTCGGGAGATTCGCTATTGAACCAGCTTGCTTATAGCAGTGCAGTCCAACTCCTGATAAATGGGCTACTGCCTCTATGACTGACTGCTTTGTATTTTCTGCAGGATGTCTTCAGGTCAAGTCCTTCATTTACCTGTTCTTCAGTTGCTTCCAGCACCATTTTTATCCCTTCTACAGCTGCCTAAATTTAGATAAAAGCAAATTGCTGCGGATGCTGGAATCTGAAACCAAAAGAGAAAATGCTGGGAAATCTCTGCAGGTTTGGCAACGTCTGCAAAGCGGGAAAAGAGCTGACATTTTGAGTCCACGTAACCCTTTATCAAAGCTAAAAAGGCATGGAAAGCGGGAGATATTTATACTGTAAGAGGAATGGAAGATGAGTCATAGCCACAGAAACAAGGGGAAAGGCTGCTAATGGCAGTCCGCGGACAGAATAAAGGGTGTGAATGGCCAAACGGCAGAGAAGCTAAAATGCAGGGGTTGGGGCAGGCGAAGAATGGATGGGGCAGAGAGCAAGTTTAGAAAAGGGGGAGAAAAGGTAAGGGAAAGGGGATAAAGTAGCGGGAAATAGTGGGGGAGGGGGAAGAGAAAGGAAGACAATAAAGAAATAAAAGGCAGAGAACAGTAAAAAATTAAATAAAACAGAATGAAAACAAAATGGAGCCCGCCCTCAGAATCTCTACACAATGCAGAATGAGGACATTCGGCCCAGCATGTCATCCCCAAAAGTGCATCTTAGTAGGCCCACCCCACTTTTCTGTGCCTCAATATAGATCCCATTACCCCTGCGTTCACCAAAGCAGATCACTCCAGTGCATACTGATTATTCCCTTGGTATCTCGGAAGTTATAGAATCTCTACAGTGCAGAAGGAGACCATTTGGCCCATTCTGCCTGCACCGACCATAATTCCACCCAGGCCCTAATCCCATAACCCCATGCATTTACCCTACCAAGTTCCCCTGACGCTAAGGGTCAATTTAGCATGACCAATCTATCTAACCCGTACACCTTTGGACTGTGGGAGGAAAGTGAAACGCGTGGAGGGAATCCGCACAGATGTGGAGACAATGTGCAAGCTCCACATAGTCACCTGAGGCAGGAATTAAACCCAGGTCTCTAGCACTGTGAGGCAGCAATGCCATTTTGCCACCATGCCACCTACGGAAGTTCATCCATGTGCCTAATATCTCTCATTTTGTCATAAAATACATGGCGGATGGCATTGTGGCACAGTGGTTAGCACTGCTGCCTTACAGTGCCAGTGACCCGGGTTCAATTCCCGGCTTGGATCACTGTCTGTGTGGAGTTTGCACATTCTCCCTGTGTCTGCGTGGGTTTCTTCTGGGTGGACCAGTTTCCTCCCACGGTCCAAAGATTTGTGGGTTAGATGGATTGGCCAAGATAAATTGTCCCTTGGTGTAAGGAGGACTAGCTAGAGTAAATGTATGGGATTATGGGGATAGGACTTGGGTGGGATTGTGGTCGGTGCAGATTCGATGGACCGAATGTGGGACCCAGATTCGAATCCTGTCACGGCAGATGGTGGAATTTGAATCCAATAAAAAATATTTGGAATTGAGTGTCTACTGATGATCAGGAAACCATTGCCAATTGTCAGAAAAACCCACTAATGTTTTTTAGGGTAGGAAATTTGCCATCTTATCCGATCTGGCCTACACGTGACTCCAGAGCCACAGCAATGTGGTTGACTCTCAACTGCCCTTGGGCCACGAGGGACGGACAATAAATGCTGGCCAGCCGGCGACACCCATGTCCCATCAACGAATAAACAAAAATTCCAATTAATGAGACCTTGATGTTGTTCATTTTGAGAGACTCAGCGATGGTAATGCCATTGAATGCAATAGTTTTACTTTCTGCTGTTGGAGATAGTAATTACCCGACACTTATGTTAATTCCTGCTTGTCTGCTCCAGGTCTAGCTCCACATAACTGCTTCATGATCTGAGGTGGTGCAAATGGAACCAACACTTCAAGCATCATCTTCTGACAAAGAGAGATCATTATAAAGAAGCAGTTGAAGATAGTTGTGTCAAGGACACTAACCTTAATGAATCACCGCAGCAATCATAGAAACCCTACACTGCAGAAAGAGGCCATTCAGCCCTTTGAACCTGCTCCAACAATCCCACCCAGGCCCTATCCTCATATCCCTATATATTTGCCCGCTAATCCCTCAAGCTTTGCACCTGGGACACTAAGAGGCAACTTAGCATGGCCAATCAACCTAACCTGCACATCTTTGGATTGTGGGAGGAAACCAGAGGACACCCTCGCAGACACAGAGAGAATGTGCAAACTCCACACTGACAGTGACCCAAGCTGGGAATCGAACCCAGATCTCTGGAGCTGTGAAGCAGCGGTGCTAACCGTTGTGCCACTGTGCCACACAAATATCCTGGGACAAGCTGTGACGATTGGCCCCCAGTAATTACAGCCATTTTCCCTTGTGTTGGTCATGGCTCCTTGACAGTGGAGGCTATCAACACACCCGCTGCCCTTTCCTCTCATTGACCTCCATTGTCCTTGGGTAATTGGATTCATTTAATGCCACATTTGGTCAAATCCTGCCTTGCCATGCGTGGCAGCCACTCTTAATGTACCAAGTTGTGGGAGTGGAGGGGATTTCAGATGGGGGATGGCTAGGCTATGGAAGAAAATAAGGGTGAGAATTGGAAAATATGGCTTTGGCTAAGATCAAGCATGAGAGCGAGGCTGGGTGTGGGTGCAATGCCTCATCCTGCCAGCTTGGATCTTGTTTGTCTCTCTCTCTATTGGGCACCATGAATTGGAGTTGATTTGAATTTGGTTTGGGGAGCAGCAAAGGCATGGATTAATTCAATCATAGAATCCTACAGTGCAAAAAGAGGCTGTTCGGCCTATTGAGTCTGCACCAACCACAATCCCACCCAGGTCGTAAGCCCACATCCCTACGTTATTTACCCACTAATCTCTCTAACCTATGCATTCCGGGACGCTAAGGGCAATTTAGAATGGCCAATCAATTTAGCCAGCACATCTTTGGTTTCCTCCCACAAATCTTCACATTGGCTAGGTAACTTTAAGAATGAGGTAGAAATTAAACTAAAAATTGGTGGAGGGACTGCAGATGTTTCTCATGCTCTGAAAACAATAAATTGTTACTTTACCTGCACCGCTCGGATCCTGAAAGCACTTTGGAAGGAATTATAGTTGTGGGCGGGGAACAGAGACAATGAAAGGTGCTAAAAATGCAACTGAAGCTAAGTGTTTCAGACAATGGCACTGTGCAAATGCTCAGAAAACAATACACTTCAAAGTCATTTCCTCTCAAATCTGTCTAGATGGGTTTTTTTTATAAGTGTCACATCTTGAAAGCGAGAATTTAATGGAGCATGTCTGGTGATTTTGGTGATGCCTTGAGGTGCTTTTTGTCCTTCACAATCACATCACAGAGTCCTGTTTCTGAGCTACGTGACCAATAACAGCAGCACAGTGGTTACCGCTGCTATCTCATAACGCCAGGGACTCGGGTTCGATTCCAGCCTCAGGCCACTGTCTGTGTGGGGTTTGCATGTTCTCCCCATGTCTGCATGGGTTTCCTCTGGATGCTCGAATTTCCTCCCACGTTCCAAAGATGTGCAGATTAGGAGGATTGGCCGTGCTAAATTGCCCCTTATTGGCCAAAGATGTGCAGGTTAGGTGGATTAATCATGCTAAATTGCTCCTATGTTCTCAAGATGTTGTAGGTTAGGTGGAATGGCCGTGCTAAATTGCCCCTTAGTGTCCAAAGACACATGAGTGAAGCGGATTAACCATGGTAAATGTGCTCAGTTATGGCGGGGGAGGAGCCTGAATGGAATGCTTGATCAGAGAGTTGGTGCGGATTTGATGGGCCGAAGGATCTCTGTCTACATTGCAGGGATTCTGTGGTTTCTATGGAATTGAGATCCTGGAATCGTCAGTTTACTTAGTCGAATGATGTGTTCTGTCAGAGTAGATTAAGCTGTTGTGGTCTCTGATGAGTGGGTCCCAATTTTTTTTTCTTTACTTCTTTACGAAGATCATTGCACTTCAACTGATTGTGAAGTGTTGAGAATCTCTCTGAAATCTTTTAAAGGCAAGGACACTTGCAATTAGCACTTCTGTTTCATAGTGTCCTTGTATGACCTGTTTGTGAACATGAGTCCTCACTCACCTGATGAAGGATCTTGAGACTCTGAAAACAAATGCTGCCAAATAAACCTGTTGGATTTTAACCAGGTGTTGTGAGACTTCTTACTGTGCTTACTCCAGTCCAACACTGGCATTTTCTTATCATGTCTCACAGCGTCACGGACCCAGGTTCAATTCCAGCCTCAGGTCACTGTCTATGTGGAGTTTGCACGTTCTCTCTGTGTCTGTGTGGGTTTCCTCTGAGTGCTCCAGTTTCCTCCCACACTATACAGAGATGTGTGGGTTAGATGGATTGGCTGTGCTTAATTGCCTCTTAATGCCAGCGAGATGAATAGGGTAAATACTTGGGGTTACGGGAATAGGACCTGGGTGGGATTGTGGTCAGTGCAGACTCGATGGGCCGAATGACCTCTTTCTGCACTGTAGGATTGTAAGAACACTGCTCTTCACTAATGGGCACTGAACAGATGGACGTGTTAGCTCCACAGCTACATGAGAGACCTGATACGAGGATGAACTGGCTAGTCTCACTCGATTCCTTTTGAGAGAAGATCCAGAGTTCGATTTTTGTTTAACGAAGCATTAAATAAGCATCTTTCTCATTTGATTTTTAAAGAGAAAATAGGGACAGCACGGTGACACAGTGGTTCCCACTGCTGCCTCACAGCGCCAGAGGCCCAGGTTCAGTTCTGGGCTTGGGTTGTCGTGAAGATGGAGGAGAGGCAGAGTTGTCAGGGGGGTGGGGGGAGGTGGTTACTTGGTGGGGGAAGGCAAGGCCACAGAGGAACTAAGGAGGTAAGGGTGAGAAGCTTAAAATGAAGTTGTTGGTGGGCTGGAAGCTGAGGTTGTTGGAACATGGAACACAATTTAGCACGGCCATTCCACCTAACCTACAACATCGTGGGAACATAGGAGCAATTTAGCATGATTAATCCACCTAACTCGCACATCTTTGGCCAATAAGGGGCAATTCAGCATGGCCATTCCTCCTAATCTGCACAACTTTGGAATGTGGGAGGAAATTGGAACACTTGGAGGAAACCCTTGCAGACATGGGGAACAGTTCCAACTTGACACTTCCATTTCCACTCAGGTAGGCCAGCCATGATGTTATTGAATGGTGGAGCAAGCTTAATGGGCCATGTTGTTAGCTCCTATTCCTAATCCTTGTATTCTTGTGATATAAAGCTTGGTGGAAATGTAGACTGTGGATACAAGGCTGCAAAGCGATCGAGATAAGTAAGGAGGCAACAAGGAATGGCATGGTGGCACAATGGTTAGCACTACTGCCTCACAGCACCAGGGATCCAGATTCAGTTCTGGCCCTGGGTGACCGTCTGTGCAGAGTTTGCACGTTCTCTCATAACGTTTATTTATTATTGTCACAAATAAGCTGCCATTAACGATGCAGTGAAGTTACTGTGAAAATCCCCTCGTCGACACACTATGGCGCCTGTTCGGGTGCACTAAGGGAGAATTTAGTACTTAACCAGCATGTTGTTCAGATTGTGGGAGGTTACCACAGCACCTGGAGGAAATCCACATAGACACGGGAAGAACATGCAGATTTCACACAGCCTGCCATCCAAGCTGGGAATTGAACTCGGGTCCCTGTGTTGTGAGACAGCAGTGCTAACCACTGCGTGCTGCCTTGAATTTTTTGTGGTAAACGTACAAGAGGAAAATGGATTTCAGGTCCCTGGTATTTACTCTGATACTCCTTGTTTTTCTATCCATTTTATTTAGACTTCTAGATTTCCCAGGTGGCTTCGGCTACTGAAATCTAAGTTTGTACATGGGCAGCACGGTGGCACAGTGTTTAGCAATGTTACATCACTGTGCCAAGATTCAACTCTGGCCTCGGGTCACTGTCTGTGTGGAGTCTGCATGTTCTCCCCGTGTTTGTGTGAGTTTCCTCCCACAGTACAAGGATATGCAGGGTTAGGTCGATTGGCTATGCTCAATTGCCTCTTAGTGTCCCAAAAATGAATGGGTTGGAGACATTAGCGGGATAAATATGTGGGTTTACGGGGATAGGATGTGGGTAGGACTCTCTGTCAGAGAGTTAGTGCAGTCTTGATGGGCAGAAAGGCTTCCTCCTGCACTGTAGAGGTTCTATGATTCCAAGGTGACAGGTTGAGTACAGTGAGGGATAATGTAAGGTTATTGGGGAGAGTTACAGAGAAATCTAGGGCTTACAGGCTCATAGCTGCTTGAAAGTGGAGTCACAGGTGGACAGAGTGGTGAAGAAGGCGTTCAGCATGCTTGGTCAGAACATTGAATACAGGAGTTGGAATGTCTTGTTGAAATTGTACAAGACATTGGTAAGGCCACACTTGGAATACTGTGTACAGTTCTGGTCACCCTATTATAGAAGGGATATTAAACTGGAAAGAGTGCAGAAAAGATTGACTAGGATGCGACTGGGACTTGATGGTTTGAGTTACGCGAGGCTGGATTGACTGAGTTTTTTTTCTCTGTAGCATAGAAGACTGAGGGGAGATTTATAGAGTTCTATAAAACATGAGGGGCACAGATCAGCTAGATAGTCAATATCGTTTCTCAAAGGTAGGGGAGTCTAAAACTAGAGATTATAGTTTAAAGTGAGAGGGGAGACATACAAAAATGTCCAGGGGGCAATTTTTTCACACGGAGGGTGGTGAGCCTCTGTAACAAGCTGCCAGAGGTGGTAGTAGAGGCGGATACAGTTTTGTTGTTTAAAAATCTTCAGAGAGTTACATGGGTAAGTTGGGTATAGAGGGATATGGACCAAATGGGAGCAATTGGGATTAGCTTCGAGTTTAAAAAAAGGGTGACATGGACAAGTTGGGCTGAAGGGCCTTTTCCATGCTGTAAACCTCTATGACTCTATTCTCTATAGTGGCAAGAATTGAAAAGCAGAATGTCCTTCAAAAGGCATGAAAGCTCTTGACATTGATGTTAGGAAGTACTTCTACAAGTGACGCACAATTAGCACGCAGATACAACAACAGTTAGGATGGCAAATGGCATTTAGTTTTTGTTGCAAGGGGATAGGAATACAAGAAAATGATGCCTTGCTACAGTTGCTATTGGGTTTAGTACTTTCTGCAATTTTGCTCTGTATAACTAAGAAAGAATATATTTGCACTGGGACAATACAGCAAAGATCCCAGGATTGTGTAATGCTAAGGGACTGAGTAAATTGGAACTTCTGCAGCTTAGAAGAATAAGAGATGAGCTCATTGAAACATACCAAGTTCAGAAGGGGCTTTTTCAAAATTCATTCACGGGACATGTGCGTTGCCAGCTCCCCAGCATTTATTGCCCAACCCTAGTTGCCCTTGTTCAAAGAGCAGTTGAGAGTCAACCACATTGCTGTGGCTGTGGAGTCACATGTAGGCCAGACCAGGTAAGGATGGCAGATTTCCTTCCCTAAAGGATATTAGTGAACCAGATGAGTTTTCCAACAGTCAGCAATGGTTTCGTGGTCATCAGTTGATTCTTAATTCCAGATATTTTTATTGAATTCAAATTCCACACTCTGCCATGGCGGGATTCGAACCCAGATCCACAGAACGCTTCTGGATTAATAGTCAAGCGTTAATGCCATCACATCCCCATGGATGGAATCATATAATCCCTGTCTTACAGTAGGCGGCCGTTTGGCTCATTGACTCTACGCTGACAGCAATCCTACCCAGGCTCTATCCCCACAACCCCACACATGCTAACCCCTTTAACTAAACATCCCGGGACACTTAGGGGCAATTTAGCATAGCCAATCCACTTAATCTGCACATCTTTGGAGTGTGGGAAGAAACTGGAGGAAACCCATGCAGACATGGTGAGAATGTACAAACTCCGCACAAACAGCGACCCAAACCAGGAATCGAATCCAGGACCTTGGAGCTGTGAGGCAACAGTGCTAACCACTGTGCCACCCAGAACTGGATACTCACCGAGAGATTGCTTCCTCAGGCTGGGAAGATGGTATATGAGAATGCAGTAACAGGATAAGTTTATACTTATTAAAATCACAAATAAGTTTACATGAACACTGCAGCAAAGTTACTTTGAAAATCCCCTAGTTCCTGTCCCTGGCGCCTATTCAGGTACACTGAGGAAGAATTTAACACCTAACCAACACATCTTTCAGACTGTGGGAGGGAACTGGAGCACTCAGAGGAAACCCACACAGACATGGGGAGAACGTGCAGACTCAGCACAAACAATGACCCGAGGCCAGGAATGGAACCCGAGTCCCTGATGGGGGCTGCTAGGTGGCAGTGCTAACCCATTGTGCTACCCATGTAGGTGAAGCCAAATATTGATGCCCACTGCAGAAAAGCTGTGCCCATTTTTGCCTAGAATATCCCAGTGGCAATTCTGCAATGGAATTGTACATCGAGACTGAGCTCTCTCGATGAGCAAAGTTCAGCCATTGGCAGGGACAATCTTCTTCCCGTGCCCTCATTATTTAAATTTCACAAGAATTCCGACGTCTCTCAAGGTTCCTGGTGTCATTCCATTAATCAAGCTCAACATCCTCTCGGTGAGGTGGGAAGGATTTTTGAGACTTTTTAATGCTCTTTCCTGCTGTTAAGTTTATTAATTGATCCTATTAATGTGGTGTTGTGCAGCAGGGATTAAAGCAGCTAAATGGAATGTACTGTTTGTCCTGTATTACTCATCCACCAACTGATTTTTTATACATTTTGTATTTCAATACACAGATTTAATTTACTCAAAATTACACGGACAAAATATTGATTGTTTCCATTCTGTTGACACATACTGTGAATCAAATTGCATTCAATGAAATCTTGATGTAACTAGCCACCATGACACGATAACATGAGTTGTATGTTTGTTCAAGAAAGAGCAAAGAACATTACAGCACAGTGACAGGCCCTTTGGCCCATCAAACCTGTGCCGACACGTAACATCCTTCTCAAGACCTTTTGCCTCTATGTGCGCCATACCTCTCTCTTCCTTGGCCTTTGTGTATCTGTCCAAATGCCTCTTAAACATTGCTATTGTGCTACCTCCTCTTGCAGCGCATTCCAAGCACTTATCCCTCTACGTAAAAGAAAACTTTCTATTCACGTTTCCTTTAAATTTTTCCTCTTTTACTTTCCCTACAGTGCCGGAGGAGGCTATACAGCCCATCGAGCCTGCACCGACAACAATCCCCCCCCAGGTCCTATCTCTGTAATCCCACACATTTACTCTGTTGATCCCCCTGACACTAAGGAGCAATTTAGCATGGCCAATCCACCTAATCCGCACATCTTTGGACTATGGAAGGAAACCGGAGCATCTGGAGGAAATCCACGCAGCTACGGGGAGAACATGCAAACTACACAGACATGTCACCCTAGGTTGGAATTGAACTTGGGTCCCTGGCACTATGAGGCAGCAGTGCTAACCACTGTGCCACTATGCTTAAACCTGTGTCCACTATTTTACATTTCTCTACACCCTTGCTGTGACAGTAGAATTATATTCTGCACCCTGCCCTTTCCTCCTTCCTTGTTTTCTCTGAATGTTCTCTCTGTATTGGGATGTGTATCCCAATACATTTGACAATAATCAAATAATTTCTGTTCTAGGAAAAAGACTGTCTGTTCTCTCCGTGCCCCTCATAATTTTGTATTCATTGCTTTGAATGCTTTTAAATCTCTAGCTAAATCACAATACCTGCGTGGTAAGATTCTGAGAACAACTCCAGTGCAATAAATTGTTGCTACATGCATCTAATGAAGTTACTGACTAATGTCTCCTAATGCAACATTAATACTTGATTAGTATCTCAGTGTGTGAGTGCTTGTTGGAATTAGAAATAACAAAAAGGGAAAAAGAACCAGTATTCTGCTATTCCAGCATGTCCTTGGAGTGCAGGTTTTCCCCCCCGTATGAAAGTAAGGCCACACAGTGGTTAGCCAGGGACACAGACTCAATTCCAGTCACTTCTGGCACTATCTGTGTGAAGTCTGCACGTTCTCCCTGTGTCTGCATGGGTTACTTCCTCCCAAAAGAAGTGCAGGTTGGTGGCTTGACCATGTTAAATTGCCCCTTCGAGTCCAAAGATGTTTGGTTAGAGGGATTAGCCATGATAAATGGCCCCTTGTTGTCCGAAAATGTGCAGGTTAGATGGATTGGCCATGGTAAACGTGGGGTTACAAGGAATAGGGTAGGGAGAGGTCCTGGTCGGAGTCAGTGCAGGCTTGACAGGCCCAGTCTGCATGGTTGGGATGATTCTGTATTGTGGTTACTCAAGGCCAATGCCAACAACAACTTGTATTTACATAACACTTTAAATGTAGGATGCATCCCAAGGCATTTCACATTGAGCTGCACGATGATATTGAAACAGGAGAACACATACTTGGAGCAGAAGCATCTTAAAGAGAGAAAGAGGGAGGTGCAAATGTTTTTTATTAGTCGAGAATCCCCTAGTTGCCACATTCCAGTGCCTGTCTGGGTACACTGAAGGAGAATATAGCATAACCAGTGTACCTAACTAGCACGTCTGTTGGACTGTGGGAGGAAACTGGAGTACCTGGACGAAACCCATACGGAGAATGTGCAGACTCCACACAGACTGTGATCCAAGCCAGGAATTGAAGCGGGGTCCCTGAAGCTGTGAAGTAGCTAAAACCACTTGTGCTACAACAGCAGGAGGTTCAGGCAGGGATTCTACAGTTTGGGATGTAGTCAGCTACAGGCTTGCTGAAAATCAGAGATGTGCAGAAGAGCAGAATCGAAGAGGTGCAGAGACTTTTGGGGGGTCACAGGCCTAGAAGACGTTCCAGAGTTGGAGAAATAGTGACATAGAATATAACATTTAATAACTGACATTATGCAAATCTAACTCTTCAAATGCAAGATATGACAACATCTTCTTGTGGATGAGGATGAATGTGAAACATATTGTACACTATTTTCATTTAGCTTTTATATTTTATATTTGGAACATCATAGCTCGTTGGTGAGAACTCAATTTATCTCAATCAGGAAATCACAAACGTAAGGTGTTTTTCATGAGGATAATCGTGAGACTGGAGGGTGTTTTATCTTGCTTGTGTGGCTCCAGTGAACCACTGCCAGTTCCCTTCAGAGATAACAAGAATTGAGTGGATTGATATCAGCAGACAAGCTCAGAGCTGGGAGAGTGTTGAGGGGTGAGTAGAATATATTCACATATACTCCAAAGGAATATGCCCACTAGGTTGGAAAGCCTCCATTCCTTGATTCAACCCCACGGCAATGCCTTGACCAGACTGGTTGGTTTGAATTTGCATTCAGCTGCACAGTTAACTGTTCCATGCTGCATCCACCATCACTTGGTGCAGAGTGGGGTGGAGCATCTTGTGAACCTGTCCACGGGCACCACTGAGGACTTCTGTGCTCATTGGGCCCCACAGGGACTGGAGTGCATTATTGACCCGTGCAATCATGTTTTGTTTTGATGTTTTAAGTTTCCTTTATGCTTTTTTTTATTTTGGGCAGTCCACTCTCCCCTTTAAGAGGCGCCCATTTTAATTTGTCCCTCAGTTTGATTAATTTAGTTTTTGATTTACCAGAAAGTTTGGCAAGGCCTCCACCAATCAGAGTCCAACTTGCCAGCCGATCAGCACTCCCTTATGCAGCGTAAACTGTCGTTCCTCCTGTTGATAGTTTCTTGTGAGCTGTCCTGTTGAGTACAGGATGGAAAACTTTGAGAGCATGTCTCTTATTTTTTTTTTTTGCAATACTCTAATTCTGTGCCATCAAGCAACTTCGAGACAGATTCAGGCAGGAGAACAACGAGGCGAGGGAAGTGATTATTGCTGAGAGTGGGTGAATGCACATGGGATTGAGATGCATCCTTAAAAAGTGGCAAGGTAATTTCAGTGTCATGTGATATCTTTAACCAGTCAAGATGATGTGAAATAGTGAAGCCTGTGAGAATAAAGGAAGGAGGAAAGCTTTATTCAGATTGATTTATCATTGATTCCAGGATTTGATCTAATTATGCTTATCCTATTCAATTCCTGCACAAATGAGACCAAATAAGAAACTCAATTGAAGATGTACTTTGCAAAACAGAGTGTGAGATTTTTTGTCTTTACCCTGTGTAGTCCACTAATCGTGAGCATCTGTTAAACTGTGACTGTCCACAGCCGTTCAGCTTTTTGAAGGCAATTATGTGGCTGGCTAACTTAGTTTTATCGCAGTGCAGTCTGAGCATAAATTAATGTTATCTTAATCAATTCCTTTTATTTCTTCTTTTATATCTCTTTTGCACAAAATCAATGGCTGCCTCTTAGGGTGGCACAGTGGTTAGCACTGCTACCTTAGCGCCAGGGACCCAGGTTCGATTCCTGGCTTGGGTCACTGTCTGTGCAGAGTCTGCACGTTCTCCCCATGTCTGCGTGGGTTTCCTCTTGGGTGCTCCGGTTTCCTCCCACAGTCTGAAAGACATGCATTGGCCGTGCTAAATTCTCCCTCGGTGTACCCAAACAGGGGCCCGAGTGTGGCGACTAGAGAATTTTCACTGTTACTTCATTGTTAATTGTTAATACATTTAACTTCTTTCGATATTAATTTCTGCAGTTACACATATGAGAAACATTCCTGGATGATTTTTTTTTTGGATTGTTCTGGTGGCCATATCCCTGTCCTTTGGTACAACTCTTGACTGGGGTTCATTTGGTGTTAGATCCTCATTAAAACTGAGTGAAATGAAAACCTACAAAGAAATGAATGCTGATTAAGATCAGATCTGGCTTCATACTGCTGTTCTATAATTTAACAGTAAGCCCTATTGCTGTAATGGAATCCAAACTATTGAAGAAACTCGAGCCTCTTTAATAGGAATGCAGGAGCAGAATGAGACCATTTAACATCTTGAGCCTGTTATACCCACTCTACTCATTGGAGTCAATGCCGCTAATCATGAGCGGCATTGACTCCATCTCTGCTTCCCGCTGCCTTGGGAGTTTTGCCAAAATTGTACTGATGCTCTAGTTAAGAAAGCCAACTAATGCCTCTATTTTAGACTGATAGAATCCTACAGTGCAGAAGGAGGCCATTCGGCCCATCAAATCTGCACTGACCACAATTCTACCCAGGCCCTATACCCATTATGCCATGTATTTACCCTAGCTAGTCCCCCTGCCACTAAGGCGCAATAGAGCATGGTCAATCCACTTAACCCACATATCTTTGGATGCAGGAAGGCTAAGGAAGTCTGGCATGTCACTGATTTTTACAGATGCATCATTAGAAAGCATTCTTTCTGGTTGTATCACAACTTGGTCTGGCTCCTGCTCTGTCCACGACTGCAAGGAATTATGGAAGGTCATGAATGTAGCCCAATCCATCATGCAAACCAGCCTCCCATCCACTGACCCTATCCACACTTCCTGCTACCTCGGAAAAGCAGCCAGGGGATAATCCAAGACCCCACGCACTCTGAACATTCTCTCTTCCACCTTCTGCTGGGAAAATGTCTGAGTCATGTGTTAACCGACTCAAAAACAGCTTCTTTCCTGCTGCCATCAGACCTTTGAATAGACCTACCATATATTAAGCTTATCTTCCTCTACACCCTATCCGTAACTGCAAGAATGTGGGTGGAATTTTCCAACCTTGCCTGGCACAGGAATCGTAGCGAGCGGGACAGGACCATGCAAAAGTTCATTGGCCTCAAGTGGGAATGTCCAATCTTGGGAGGAATGTGGCCGGAAAATCCCACCCACTATCCTGCACTCTGTCTTCTCCTTCTCCTTCTCCCCTATGTGCTCTATGAACAGTATGCTTTGTCTGTATAGTGCATAAGAAACAATACTTTTCACTGCATCCCAATACATGTGACAATAATAAATCAAATCAAAAAGTTGACAGTAACTATTGGTTATATTCCAGGATAATTTCAGCAGCTAATTTCGCTGTCTTGAGTCCCTTTCTTGCACCATGATGACATAGTGACAGTGAGATAAACCAGCTGGGAATTGTAGATGTGTAAGTTCTTGTGACTGGCCCTTTAGGAGGAAAAGTATGTTGTTGTGTTAATGAGTAACTTCTGGAGAAGTGCACAGAAAGCCTTCTTTGCCACTGAATTAGCAGCGATTTGTCAATTGAAGGGCAAAATCTCAGGGAATGCACATCCTATTGCCATGTCAAGTGAGTGAGAGTACAGTTACTTTTGAAATGATTAATTATAGAATGACATTATCACTGTTGGAAGTGAGATGGACCAAAACCTAACACCACAGCGGGGAGATGGAATTACGATAGTCTCAACCTTGCAAGTACAATATTGCAGTCTGAACTTCCAGTCCAAAGTTTTAAAGTTTCTTTATCAGTGTCACAAGTAGGCTTACATTAACACAGCAATGAAAAATCTGTGTCACCACACTCCAGCGCCTGTTTGAGTACACAGAGAGAATTTAGCATGGCCGATGCATCCTAACCAGCATGTATTTGGGACTGTGGGAAGAAACCGGAGCACCTGGAGGAAACCCATGCAGATACAGGGAGAATGTGCTGATTCTGCACAGATAGTGAACCCAAGCCGGGGATCGAACCCGCGTCCCTGGTGCTGTGAGGCAGCAGGGCTAACCCACCCTGCCACCCGTAAATCAATTGGGGCAGTGATGGAATATCCAATATCCGCAGTATTTTGCTTTTATTTTATTGCAGCCGAAACCCCTTCAGTTGGTTGTATGGAACCTTTTTCAATGGGATCCAACTGCCTGCTGTTAGCGTTAGAAATGCCCTTCGATATTCCCAGTGATTTAAAAGTGCGTTTTGACGTTTTTTTTTTAGGTTGAATAAGCATTTCCCGGAGCTTGCTGCTGTAACTAAAAAAGAACAGCATTCCCTCCGAGTGTCTGGGTGACATCTATATTATTGATGTCTCCTTGTAACACCCCAGTTCTCTGGAAAAAGCTATTGACTGCCTTTGTAGGGCAGACACCTCTGTAATAACCTTCTGCTTGCTGAGGGAATGGACAGCTTTCTAAGTAGCCTTCTGGGTCTGTGACTTGATTGAGTGGTGACTGTTTAATGGTCTGAATCTTAGTGCCTGGGATGACAGTTCACTTAAAGCTGGATGGGAAGATGAAAGCATTGTTGGATCTTTTGATGACTTGGCATCCAGTTAAAATAGAGAGTACTTTCTATCAAATTGAAACCTAGTCACTTATTGTGTGTGACAGAAAGAGAAACACGAAATGCAGAGATTGATATTTTTTTCTAATTTAGTAATAACATTCTAAAGATGTGTGTATTTGGAGATCTTGCATTGTTTAACTCCCACCAGATCCATGGCAAATCATTGATTGATCTCAACTGAGCACGAATTCCCCTGGTAACGGACAATGTCCTGCCCAACTGGGGCGGCAAGGCGGCACAGTGGTTAGCACTACTGCCTCACAGCGCCAAGTACGTGGGTTCGATTCCTGACCTGGGTCATCAGAGTTTGCACCTTCTCCCTGTGTCTGCAGGCTGGTCCAAAAGATGTGCTGGTTAGGTGCATTGGCCATGCTAAGTTCTCTCAGTGTACCTGAAAAGGCACAGGATTGTAGCTTTCTTTTAATAGCAAACTGAAAATAACAGTAAGAATGCTCACGAAGCAGTATATTACATGTGAAAATTAGCAGTTTATATATTTATTGTGGCAATTTATCTCAAAAAAACTTCCCTCAATCAGCAGTAAGTAGATGATAGAAGCTAGAATTTATCTGCATTACGTAAACTATGAAATGACACCAGTTGGCATTGGGGCAGCTGATCTGCTTGCATTTATATAGGGAGTGATGATGCAGTTTCTTTGAGTTGTCAGTGTTTTGTACAATTTTTTTGCAATTTTTTTAAGGAAATTGGCATTTACCAAATGAGCTTGCAGCTTTGAATCAAAATAAGGTATTTATATGTATGAAATAGATATATTTCAAATAATTAAAATGTAAATTGTTTTTGGCACATCTTGCAAAAACCCAAGTAACGCAAACTTTGTCCAAAGGAGCTTAAACAATTTTTGCTTCCTTGCCAAATACACAATTGTATTTTGTAAGCTTCAATAAAAATTCATTATCTGTGTTTCTTCAGAAGGAACTCTTCAAAATGCAGCTAATGAAAATACTACAAAACTTACTTCAACTTATGAATCAAAGAAAGGGTTTAATAAAGAAACATAATTATTCCAAACCTGGGGCCTTTTCCTGGACAACTCCAAGCTCCATACAATTCCACATAGTTCCTTATTTATAGTGGATCAGCTGACAATTAAATCACTCTGTAATTAGTTCCATGTTTTACTGGGTCAGCTGACCCTTGTGTTTTATTCCCGGCGGTCGCGTTACATCCAATACAAAGTTGTCACCAATTACAGGTTGTTACAAGGCAGGACTGAACTGTAGTCCCAGACAGGTAGTTGTGTGTACACCACAGTAGTGACTTTACTTTGCATTCTGCAATAAACTTAATGCCTTTCCTTTAACAATATTGAAGGGGAGGCAGTGGCGAAGGGCTATTGTCACTGGACTAGTAATCCAGAGATACAGGGTAAATTTCTAGGGTTCAGGGTATGAAATCCACAGGAGATTGTGAAACATGAATTGAATAAATATCTAGAATTAAAAGTCTACAGATGACCACGAGACCATTGTTGGTTGTCATTAAAAAAAAACCATCTAATTCATTAATATCCTTCAGGGAAGGAAATCTGCTAACCTTACCTGGTCTGGCCTACATGTGACTCCTAACCCTCAGCAATGAGGTTGACTCTCAACTACTCTCAAAGGGCAACAAGGGATGAGCAACAGATGCTGGCCAGCCAGCGATGTCCGTGCCCCACGAATGAACAAATAAAATAAATCTCAGAAATCTTAGCGACTAGAAAAATAATTATCTCAATCTGGAAACTCGGTGAAAGATTCCCGGTGTGAAAATAACTTGGGAAATGCAATCAGTGAGCTTGAGGAATGTCAGCCAACTTCTTACTTTTTCAGGAGAATTTCCCCCATGCTGAGAAATCTGAAATTATAGTGCTATCCGATAATGAGAATGCTGCTGATAAGGTTCAGTGTGGAAGGAGACGTTTAGAGAAGCTTCAAGCACTGGGTGGGTCTGGGGGGTCCTTATCCATTGGTCACTGAAGGTGAGCATTCAAGTACATGGTAAATGGTATGTTGGCCTTCATTGCGAGAAGTACAGGAGCAGTGATATGTTGTTGCAGTTATACAGAGCCTTGGTGAGGCCACAGCTAGAGTATCGTGTGCAGTTTTGGCCTCCTTTTCTGAGGGAGAATGTTCTTGCTCTTGAGGGAATGCAGCGAAGGTTTACCAGGCTGATTCCGGGCTTAGTGGGACTGATTTACGAGGAGAGATTGACTAGGTTAGGATTATTTTCGCTGAAGTTCAGATGAATGAGGAGGGGATTTCATAGAAGCTGATAAAATTCGAACAGGACTGGACAGAGTAGATGCAGGGAGGATGTAACTGATGGTGGGGGAGTCAGAACCAAGGGTCACAATCTGAGAATTGGGGATGGATCCTTTAGGATGGAGATAAGGAGACATTTCTTCATCCAAGGAGTGGTGAGCTTGTGGAATTCATTACCACAGGAAGTAGTTTTGGCAAAACATTGAATGTATTCAAAAGGCAGCTGGATATAGCATTTGGGGCAAACGGGATCAAAGGTTATGGGGAGAAAGCAGGATTAGGCTATTGAGTTGGATGATCTGCCATGATGGTGAGATTGGCAGAGCAGATTTGAAGGGCAAATGGCCTCCTCCTGCTCCTGTCTTCTATATTTTTGAGATCTTAAAGTGAGAAGCTTGAAAAAGGATCTCGATAGTCCTGTTTTGGGGGAAAAAGTGCTTCCCAGACGGTCCCAACTATTCCTCCTCTAGACAACTGATCTGGATTGAGAAACCAAAGTGCAGTTTGGTAAAATGTACTCATTCTAGCGGATCTGCTTGACATGGGAGGTGATAATTACAGAAGAGATTAAATAAAATCATTTGAGAGGGCTGAACGAAGCCAGTTAAATTCAATATGGTGAAGCGCGATATGTAAAACAGTCGGTCTCGAGTAAACATGTTGAAGCAGTTGAAAGGGAAGCTGAAAGAAAATCGGGAGTGACATTGAGTTTGTCATGTTAAATGCTTAATAATTTCTGAGCGGTAATCACTAAATTTAAATATGTGCTGAGTTCAGATATCATGTCTGTGATCTCTGTCGCATCATGCTGAAACTATACAATATTTGCACCATAGCAACAACTCTGGGATCATTCAGTAGGCTGTTAAATGCTGCGAAATGGGACAGCTTGAGATGGTTAGGCATGGTTGCACAGTGGTTAACATGGCTGCCTCACAACGTCAGTGACCCAGGTCCAATTTCCAGTTTCAGTCACTGTCTGTGCAGATTGCACGTTCTCCTTGTGTCTGAATGGGTTTCCTCCTGATGCTTCTGATTCCTCCCACAGCCCAAAGATGTATAGATTAGGTGGATTGGCCATGCTAAATTGCACCCTCAGTGTTCAAAGACCATAGAATTCTTACAGTGCAGGAAGAGGCCATCTGGCCCATTGAGTCTGCACTGACCACATTCCCAGCCTCTACACTCATATTCCTACATACTTACCAACTAACTCCTCTAACTTATGCATGTCAAGATATTAAGAGGCAATTTTAGCATGGCCAATCAACCTAACCTGCACATCTTTGGAAGGAAACCAGAGCACCTGCAAGAAACCCACCCAGTCACGAAGAGAATGTGCAAACTCCATGCAGCTAGTGATCCAAGCTGGGAATTGAACCCAAGGTCCCTGGAGCTATGAAGCAGTAGTGCTAACCACTGTGCCATCGTGCAAGTTAAGTAGATTAGTCATGCTAAATTGCCCTTTAGTGTCCAATGATGTGCAGGTTAGGTGGATTAGCCATGCTAAATTGCTCCCTTGGTGTTCAGCGATGGGCAGGTTAGGTCATAGAGTCATTGAGGTTTATAGCATGGAAACAAACACTTTGGCCCAACTTGTCATGCTGCCTTTTTTTTAACCTAGTCTAAGCTAGTTCCAACTGTGTGCATTTGGCCCATATCCCTCTATACACATTTAACCCACGTAAATTGACTAAATGGTTTTTAAAATACAAAATTGTACCTGCCTCCATTGCTACCACTGGCAGCTTGTTCCAGACACTCATCACCCTGTGTGTGGAAAAATTGCCTGTCTGGACTCTTTGGATCTCTCCTTTCTCACCTTAAACCTACGCCTGCTAGTTTTAGACTCCCCTACCTTTGGGAAAAGATATTGATTATCTAGCTGATCTATGCCCCTCATTATTTTACAGACCTCTATAAGATCATCCCAAAGCCTCCGACATTCCAGAGAAAAAGGTCCCAGTCTATCCAGCCTCTCCTTATAACTCAAACTGTTAAGTCCCGGTAGCATCTTCATAATTATTTTCTGCACTCTTTCTAGTTTAATAATATCCTTTCTCTAATAGGGTGATCAGAACTGTGCACAGTATTCCAAGTCTGACCTTACCAGTGCTTTGTACAACTTCAACAACACATCCCAACTCCTCTGGTCAATGTTCTGAACAATGAAACCAAGCATGCCGAATGCCTTCTTCACCACTCTGTCCACCTGTGACTCCACTTTCAAGGACCTATGAACATGTACCCCTTGATCTCTTTGTTCTGTAACTCTCCCCACCGCCCTACCATTAACTGAGTAAGTCCTGCTCTGGTTCAGTTTACCAAAATGCTTCACCTCACATTTAACTAAATTAAACTCCATCTGCCATTTGTCAGCCTAACTGATCAAGATCCCGTTGCAATTCTAAATAACCTTCTTCACTGTCCACTACTTGGTGTCATCTGCAAACTTAGTAACCAAGTTTGCATTAAGGTTAGTAACCCTAACCCTGACCATAAGTGTACCTACTAAATTCTCATCCAAATCGTTAATTCAAATAACAGTGGATCCAGCACTGATCCCTGAGGCACATCAGTGGTCACAGGCCTCCAGTTTGAAAAACAACCCTCTGCAACCATCCACTGTTTTCTGTCATCAAGCCAGTTTTGTATCCATTTGGTTCCCTCACCCTGGATCTCATGAGATTTAACCTTGTGCGACAACCAACCTTGTCAAAAGGCCTTGCTAAAATCCATGTAGACAATATCAACTGCACTGTCCTCATCTACCTACTTGGTTACCCCTTCAAAAAAAACTTAATCAAATTTGAGAGACATGATTTTCCACTCATAAAGCCATGCTGACTGTCCTTAATCAGTCCTGCATCTCAATGCCCATTTCCCAAAATGCCTTCGAACAACATACTCATACAGATGTGAGGCTCACCAGCCTGTAGTTCCCAGGTTTTTCCCTGAAGCTTTTCTTAAATAAAGGCACAACGTTTGTCTCCCTTTTTAATCTTAAGGTATCTCACTGTGACTAAAGGTGATTCAAATATTTCTGCTATAGAGGACCCAGAGTTTCTTTCCCAGCCTCCCACAGTGATCTGGTATATATTTCAGCAGGGTCCCGGGGATTCATCCACCTTGATGTGCTTTAAGACTTCTAGCACCTCCTTCTCTGTAATATACACACTCAAGTCATTAGTATCTATTTCCCCAAGCTCCCTAGCATCCATGCTTTTCTCAACAGTGAATACTGATGAGAAATATTCATTTAGGATCTTACCCATCTTTGTTGATCCACACATAGATAACCTTGATCCTTAAGAAGTCCTACTCCCTCCCTAGTTACACTTGTGTCCTTTATATGTTTATAGAAACCTTTGTATTCTCCTTTGCCTTATCTGCCAAAACAATCTCATGAATGTAGCCCAATCCATCACACAAAATAGCTTTCTGTCTGTTGACTATGTCTACGCTTCACGTTGCCTTGACAAAGCAGCCAGCATAATTAAGGATCCCACGCATCACAGACATTCTCTCTTCCACCTTCTTCCGTTGGGAAAATGATGCAAGTCTGAAGTCATGTACCAACTGACTCAAGAACAGCTTCTTCCTTACTGCTGTTAGACTTTTGAATGGACCTATCTTGTATTAAACTGATCTTTCTCTGCACCCTAGCTGTGACTGTAACAGTACATTCTGCACTCTCCCCTTTCCTCTCTATGAACAGTATGCTTTGTCTGGATAGCGCTCAAGAAACAATACTTTTCACTGCGTGCAAGTAAATGTGACAATAATAAATCAAATCAAATCTCGTATCTCATTTTTGACCTCCCTGACTTCTCTCTTAGCTCCATTCCTACACCCTCTATCCTCTTCAGGAGATCCATTTGATTCCCAGCTGCCTATGTCTGTCTTGTGTCTCCTCCTCCTTCTTGACCAAGACCTCAATATCTTATGTCACCCAGGCTTCATTACTTCTACCAACCTTACCCTTCACTCTAAGAGGAATGTAGTTACCCTGAACCTGGTTTATACACTTTCAAAAGCCTCCCACTTATTGACGCCCCTTTGCTTTCCCAAACATTCCCTTTATTAACTGTTGAAAGTTCCTGTCTCATCCCAATTTTGGGGCAAGTTGGATTGACCATGCTATATTACCTTTTTGTATCGAGGATTAGCAGGGTAGACACATGGGGTTATAGGGATAGAGCCTGAGTGGGATTGTTGTCGGTGCAGACTCGATGGACAGAATGGCCTCTTTCAGCAATGTAAGGATTCTATGATTGTACGAATCCTCACACTACATGCCCGTGTGGTTTGGTCTCCTGAAGAGACTCGAGCTTGAAATAGCTTAATCAGTGACAGGCTCTGTGAAGCCACCAGCAAAAGCCAACACCTTTGGGCTGTATTTAGCTCATCATCAACTGAACAAGCCTCTTCCCCTGCAGAGGCTGTGTGTGGTAGCACCGTTGTGTCACAATGTGCTAGCGTATTCATTGCCACGCACGTGGTGTGAATGTTCCATCTGTCCTCGCAATAGACTCAACACCCCTTGTGTACTTTGAGTTTGTTGGCAGGTTGTTCTGTACGCGGACCATGAATGGTGATTGACGGGGCCTTGGTGGAAAGCGGATTAGCTCTCGATCCAGTGGTTAGCGCCATTGGGAGCAAACTGAGCTAGGGTTTGTTATTTATCTGTTTAGTTATTCATGCTGTGCCTGAGTGTGTGGCAAAGGCAGGTTCAGGAAGAAGACATATCAAGAGGGAATCATCGCTGGAAAAGAAATCGCGCACAGGGTTATAGGGAGAGGGTGCATTGTTAGGGGCGTTACAGTGGTTAGCACAGCTGCTTCACAGCACCAGGGATACGGGTTCGACTCTGGCTTGGATGACTGTGTGGGATTTGCATGTTCTCCCTGTGTCTGCATGGGTTTCATCCAGACACTTCAAAGACGTGCGCGTTAGGTCGATTGGTCATGACAAATTGCCCCTTATTGTCAGGGATTAGGGATATGTGACTGGAGGTGCTTTGCTCATTACTGACAGAGATACAATGGGCTAATCTTCCACACAGCTACACTCAGATAATTTTAACACAGAATCATACAAACAACAATACAGCACAGGAACTGGCCCTTCGGCCCATCAAGCCATGCTGATCACATTGTCCTACCTAGACCAACTGCCTATATCCCTCTATACCATGCCTGTTCATCTCCCTATCCAAATAATCCTTAAATGTCGCTAATCTGTCTGCCTCAACCACCTCACTTGGCAGTGCATTCCAGAGCCCCACTACCCACAGAACCCTACAGGGCAGAAGGAGGGCATTTGGCCTATTGCGCCGACAGTGACAATAACCCAGGCTCTATCTCCGTAACCCCGTGTATTTACCCTGCTAATCTCTCTGACGCTAAGGGGCAATTTATTATGGCTAATCCATCTGACCCACACATCTATGGATTGTGGGAAGAAACGAGAGCACCCGGAGAAAACCCATGCAGACACAGGGAGAATGTGCAAACTCCACACAGACTGAGGCTAGAATCGAACTTGAGTCCCTGGCATTGAGGTGGCAGGGCTAACGGCTGTGCCACCCTGATTAACACGGTCAACTCCGATTCATTTCTGCTCACGCTGGCGCCAGTTTTATTTTTGTTTTCCTGTTTATCTGTGCAGGTTATATCTCCCCTGTGGCGGTTTGTCTCCCACAGCTGTTCCCTCTTGCCTTTGCCTCTTTGCCTTTGCACCATCTGTGGGAAGAGTCCGTGCAGGTTAGGTGGATTGTCCATGCTAAATCATCCCTTTGTGTCCCATTACCCTGGCCTGGTGTCCTGCTAATTCCGGAGGCATGTCATTCAATCTTGGCTGATTTAATCGCGTGCTGCGTGTGAACTTGCGAACCAAAAATATCAGATATTTGTTAATCCTCTAATAATGTAACCCATCGAACCTGACAGAAGCTGCACTGTGTGTAAGCGGATTATGATCCAAACTCTGTAACGTTGAGTAATCAGCCTCTTTTTGCATTCGCCTCAGCAACTTGCTAATGGAGTCATGAGTTATTGCTAAAAGTGCTTAGCCTTTTGACCCTCTTGTTTGTAAACTTGCTGTTGCATTACAGGACGCATGTTACTGCATAAAATGCTGAATTGTATGCTGTGTAAGTTAATTGGTGTCTCTTTGTTAATTCCAAACGGTTTTTACTGGTGAGCAACAATTGCTGCATTTAGAAACAAAATTAATAGTAGGAAATGAGGGTGGCACAGTGTTTAGCACTGCTGCCTCACTGCGCCGGGGACACGGGTTCAATTCCAGCCTTGGGCAACTGTGGGGTTTGCATGTTCTCCCCATGTCTGCGTGGGTTTCCTTAAACTCCAATTATCATAGAAGCCTATAATCCTACCCTGCAGAAGGAGGCCATTTGGCCCATTTGAGTCTGTACCGACCACAATCCCACCCAGGCCCTATCGCCATAACTCCAAGCATTTACCCCAGCTAGTCTCCCTGGACACTAAGGGGCAATTTACCACGGCCAATCCACCTAACCCGCACATCTCTGAACTGAGGGAGGAAACGGGAGCACCCGAAGGAAACCTATGCAAGCATGGGGTTGAGTGGATTGGCCATATTAAATTACCCCCGAGTATCCCAAGATGTGCAGGTTCGATCGGCCATGCTAAATTGCCCCTTAGTGTCCCAAGATATGCGGGTTAGAGGAATTAGCAGGGTAACTGTGTGGGGCTACAGGGGGTGGGAGCCTGGGTAAGATCTCTATTGGAGAGTCAGTGCAGACATGATGGGCCAAATGGCCTCCTTCTGCACTGTGGGGAGTCTATGAAAATCTCCTAAGCATAGTGCTGGAATTCTGACATATACACAACATTGAGGTGATCAAATGCATTCCTTCCTAGGTTCAATTCCAATTGTAACATCATTTATATCTAAATTGATTGGAGACTTTCAACATCACCATATACTATATTCATCCATAATTAAATCTGCCTTGCATTCCCAAGAGCAGATGAATCACAATACAGAACAGTAATGGCTCCTTCCTTGGTGGGTTGGATCTGGTTCTGGACAATGAGTTGAGAAAGGTGACCATAGCCAAGAATGCAGTTCATGATCCTTTCTTTCTCGCTCACCTTTGTACCATTATCAATCCAATCTATACCAGGACAATTAACAGGCTGTGTTATTTGTGTCACAACACAAGCAGGAACACCTGTTCTGTATCCAACTCAACAGCTGCTGCTTTACGATGAACAAGTTGACTTGACACAGACTAACAATACTGTGCAGCAGGAACAATTGTGTGCAAGTTCTTGTATCCACTTATCAACTAAGAAATATATTTCTGATGATTCAGCGGATGCTAAAGAAATGTAAGGGTCGATTTTTGAGTTTATGCTGTCTGCAAGAACAGTGGTGAATTTTCAAAATCCAGAGAGCACAATTTGCACCAGTGAGGTCCCGCATTCCAATCTTACCAGCCCCTCATCATTGGATGGTGTAAATGTACAGGGATCGGGTTGGGGAACGTGCCTGGGCCTCTATTGACTTTCTGCCTCATCCATGCCTCTTTCCCCCATCCTATCCCTGTAACTTTGTACATTTACTATGGACAATCCACTTAGCACTAATGGGCAATTTGGCATGGCCAATCCTCCTAACCCCAATAAAAGCAAATTACTGCGGATGCTGGAATCTGAAAATGAGAGAGAAAATGCTAGAAAATCTCAGCAGTTTGGCAGCATCTGTAAGGAGGGAAAGAAGATCTGATGTTTTGAGTCCAGATGACCCTTTGTCAAAGCCACCTAACTCTAACCCTGATGTGAAGAATTCATTGTATATACGTTTCTATTCTTCCATAAAGAATGTTTACTCTTACATGACAAATCTAGTCTTTAACCCGCTGTCTTTAACTAAATGACTCCCTTGCCACTTTCTTACTCTGCTTTTTGTCATGTAATGTGCCTGCTTACCTTTGCTTTTACTTGTGATTGTTAAGCATTATTCTGTGTTCTTTGTATATCTTGCTATGAGGCAGGTTTCTGGTTATGTTTGCAGATTTTATTTCCTCTAACCTCACCTGATAGCTCATAATTTGCTCTTGTTTCTCATTCCTGGTCTTCGTTTATCATAATGTCAGATTTACTCCTGAATAGGTCACAGGAGACTGTGTCACAGTTGCTAATATCTCTGACGGACTATTTAATTTTAACTCTAAAATAGGATCTTTCTCAATTCTCTTTGTATTGACTGAAGAATAATTGATTACCCTTTCTGACGTTGCTCGTGCTTTCGATCCCATCTTTCCAGAACTCTGTCCTTGTGTTGCTTGGAGTGAGAAGGGGGAAAGACAGCAGAAAACTTCCAGGACATTATCATTTAGACTCGAGCAACAGCAGGCTTCGCACTTTCCCCTTACTTGTGATTTCCATTGGGGTTCATTGAATCCCTACAGTGCAGAAGGAGGCCATTTGGCCCATCAAGTCTGACCAACTCTCTGTCAGAGTGTCTTCCCCAGGCCCCATTCCCTCATCTTACTCTGACCATCTGTTTATAGATTCTTTAGAACAGATTTCAAATTTTTCAACTGCCTTGGTGAATTCTGAACTCTTATTCTCTGGGTTACTAATCCAGTAATATAAACAGAACTCATACAGTGCAGAAGGACGCCATTCGTCCTATCGAGCCTGTATCAGCAACTCTCCCAATCCCCCAACATCCATCCTGCTAGTCTCCCTGATGCTAAGGAAGCAATTTTAGTACGGCCAATCAACCTAACCCGCATGTCTTTTGGAATGTGGGAGGAAACAGGAGTGCCTGGAGAGAACCTATGCAGACATGGGGAGAACGTGCAGGCTCCGCACAGACAGTGACCGTGGGTGGTTCACATCATCGCACCACCGTACCCAGTTTCTTGCAGTGTTTGTATGTAATTTGGTTGCGATTATTTTGCCTTTTAGTCCAAGGTGATCAGTCAGGGTGTGAATGTGCGTGCGCAGTAAGCACTGTGTCCTGATCAGATGTGCCAGCGCTTGCTGTGGCAGCGTTCCCATAGCAACAGTCGCTTTTGCATTTTATAAAGAAAGTGACCTATTTACCTATTAGGGAGGGAGAATGAGAAGCGCTGGTAATATGCAGGCAAATGAATAACGAGGGTGAAGACTACTGTGTTCAGGTAAAAGAATATTGATGAAGCAATTTGGGAGGATAAATTTGACATTGCTTTGCTCAGATATTGGGACAGTTTCAATGGGGCCACCTTTATTATATTCCCTGATGTTGTTCTTGGTGCAACTCAATCTATTAATGCAGAAGTTCTGTTTAAAGTTTTGAGTGTTAGAGTTCAGATGATAGAATCATACACTGAGCAATGCCAGTGTGTTGCCAGTAGTGCCATTTTGGAGCTCAGTGCTCCCAATCAATACACTCTCTTAATCTCACACAAATGAGGATGTATTAGGTAGAGGAACTTGCCCCCTCCCCCCACTGCTGCCTCATGGTACCGGGGATTCATATTCAATTCCCAGCTTTGGTCACTATACAAAATCTACACATTGTCCCCATGTCTGCGTGGGTTTCCTCTGGATGCCCAGTTTCCTCCCACAGTCCAAAAGACGTGCCAGTTAGGTGAATTAGTCATGCTAAATTCTCCCTCAATGTACCCAAACAGGTGTTGGACTATGGCAACTTGGGGATTTTCACAGTAACTTCCCTGCAGTGTTGATGTCAGCCTACTTGTGACATGAATAAATTGATTAACTTTAACTTAACTGGGTGTGTGCTTAGGCTGCTGCTTTACTTGCAGTTTTGTATTCTGCAGTGCAGAGAGAGCAGCTCCTCAATAAAGCCTGGTGCCTTGTTGTTTTGAATCTCTGTGTGCAAACAATCACTTTTTTTCCTTTGTAAATCCCAATATAATTTGGACTTTACCATGATGCTCCATGTCTTCATCGTTTTTGTTGATGTCCCACTGCTGCCTGGTCGTATTGCCCCTCTGAAGGGGTGGGGTGGGGGTGGGATGGTGATGGGGGGGCGGGGGAACATGAGGGTTAGGTTGTGGTAAATAGGGATGGAGAGTGGAGGTGCAGACTTACAATGGAATAAGGGCGGAGGAAGATGGAAAGAAGGGTTGAATGTGAGCATAATGTCACCCTCAATTTTAGCCCCTGTTGCTGGCTACAATTTCAGCAATTGGTCTCTCAATAATGGGCAATCACATCTTTTCCATTGGTGTTAGAATATACAAATACACCTTTCAGTGTTTAAAGTAAAGTTTGATTAATAGTATTCCAAGTAGACTTACATTAACACCGCAATGAAGGTATTATAAAAATCCTCTAGTCGTCACATTCCGGTGCCCCTTTAACCTGAGCTTAACCCTCTTTCCACTCACATTGTTTGTGCTTGATTATCTATAAAGACTTGCATTCTAACCGTTATCTTGTAATTGAGTATGTGCCTGTTTGTGAACACAATTCTTTACTCACCTACAACAAAGGAGCAATGTTCTGAAAGCTCATGTTATCAAATAAACCTGAATTTTACCTGGTTACTTGCTGTTTGGGTACGCCTGGGGAGAATTTTTACCAAGGCCAATTCACCTAACCGGCACATCTTTCGATTATGGGAGGAAACGGGAGCATCCGGACGAAACCAACGCAGCTACGGGAAGGATGTGTAAACTCCACACAGACAGTGACTCGAGCCGGGAATCGAACCCAGGTCCCGAGTGCTGTCAGTCAGCAGTGCTAACCACTGTGCCACCATGTCACCCTCGTACTGTGAGAGAAGGAAGTGGGTCCATGATTGCCACGTGGCTGTCATGGTTGAATACTTGCTAGTGTTCAAGAGATGTCGGTGTGAGATTCACAGCAGTGCTGAGTTTGTGAGGGAAAGGTTTAAAGTAAGAGTCCTGATTGGTAAAGTGGTTGGTTTTGATGAGTGATGATGGTGCAAATGTCTGAGGTTTGCTGCACAGATGGAAGGATGTGGTATTTGAAGGTTCTTTCACTGATCTTGACCACTCGCGTTTGCCAACTGCATCCAGTTTTCAGTGACTTGATTGTGACTACTGAGCAGGAACTGAACTCCTACCATTTTCTGAGCGTTCCCAAAGAAGTTCCAGCCCCTTCATTCTAAGGTGCCTCTTCCTCCTTCCAAGGTTGCACTAAGGCCACCGGAATGTCCTCTGAAAACTTTGGAGCCCAATCCCTGTCATGTTCTGCCATTCCTTCCTGAATATCAAGATTATCCATTCTTGCAGGACTTCCAGTGCTTGCACCAATTGCCATGTACCTTCCCTTCAAAGTGGTACACACTAGCTTCAAGTTTGCCGTCTGTATTTCAATCAATGCACAAGAATGACACCGTCTAAGCAGCCAACATAATCAAAGACCCCACACACCCTGGACATTCTCTCTCTTCCGCCTTCTTCCATCAGGAGAAAGATACAATGGTCTGAAATCAGACCAAGAACAGCTTCTTCCCTGCTGCTGTCAGACTTTTGAATGGACCTACCTTATATTAAGTTGATCTTTCTCCACACTTTAACTGTGACTGTAACACACAATCTGCACCTTCTCCTTTCCTTCTCCCCTATGTACGTTATGAATGTCTGTGTAGCATGCAAGAAACAATACTTTTCACTATATTGGCGCAGTGCTGCCTCACAGTGCTAGGGACCAGGGTTTGATTCCTGCCTTGGGTCACTGTCTGTGCAAAGTCTGTAACTTCTCCCCATATGAGGTTGCTCTGGTTTCCTCCCACAGTCCAAAAAACATGCTGGTTAGGTATATTGGCCATGTGAAATTCTCCCTCAGTGTGCCCAAATGGCGCTGAAGTGTGGGATTTTCGTAATAACTTAATTGCAGTGTTAATGGAAGCCAACTTGTGACATAAATAAAATACATGTCACCAGTAATAAATCAAGTCAAACCCTTGGTGTGACCATTATTGAGTCTATCCAGCTCAATCATCCCACTGTGGGGATTGTTTGCCAACACAGTCTCACTCTGTGACTCTCCTTGTGTCAGGATAGGATGTCAACTGTCCCTATCCCTCTGTTTATCTAGCTATCCCATTCATATAAATTGACTTATACAGGACATAGCCAGTAGTGTTTGACTTGCTGACAGATTGTTTAACGGTTTTGTTTTAAGTGGGAGATGGGGGAAAAAGGCACATGTGCAGAAATGGTTTAGAATGTGTCAGTTGGATTCAGAATTTAAGTTCCAAACTTAAATTCGAACGCCGAATTTAAATTCGGAGCTCCTAAATCCAATCGCCGATGAATAAATGGACACGTTTGGAGTAAATCACACTGGGCATCGGGTGATCTGATGATAGCCCAGCAATGCTGCCCCGCACTTTGTGACGATGGAAACTAGAAAAGATTTGCCACATCTGGGCATTCGCTCACAGCAGATGATGGAGCAGGAAATTAGGTTTGCCTTTGGAGGAAGGTCAGTGTGTGTGTGTGAAGTTAATAATGTACAATTAGTCTGGGATCACTGCAAGGGTCTGATTCCTGGATCCCTCCACTACTTCCCGCCGTATTCAATCTCCAGCTCGTTTAGCAAGCACAGCGTGCCTTCTAAAAGTAGGACATCAAGAGCAGACTGCAGTGGAACGACACATCCTAAACGGGGATACCATTAAGCAGCAATGTTACTGTGTGGTTCTCCATTGTAAAGTTGACATTTGTGGGTTAATGAGGGACAGCGGTGTATTTATTATTTGAGAATCTAGCAGTGGGTGAATTTTATTCCCTATAAACCTTGGTGCATCTCCAGTCCTTTCAACGTTCAGTACGATAAAAGAAAGCTGTTAAGAGTGTGTCATCAGAGCAGAAATAAGTTTACAGATTTTTCTTTTTCATTTGTGGGACATGGGCATCGCTGGCTGGCCAGCATTTATTGCCCATTCCCTAATTGCCCCTTGAGAAGGTGGTGGTGATCTGCCCTCTTGAATCACTGCAGTCCACACGCTGTTGGTTAACCCACAATGCCGTTAAGGAGGGAATTCCAGGATTTTGACCCAGCAACTGCGAAGGAACGGCCGATATATTTCCAAGTCAGGATGGTGAGTGGCTTGGAGGGGAACTTGCAGGAAGTGGTGTTCACATGTATCTGTTGCCCTCGTCCTTCTAGGTAGAAGTGGTTGTGGGTTTGGAAGATGCTGTCTCAGGATTTTTGCTGCAGTGCATCTTGTAGATAGTACACACTGCTGTTACTGAGCACTGGTGGTGGTGGAGTTGAATGTTTGTAGATATGGTGCTTTGTCCTGGATGATGTCAAGCTTCTTGAGTGTTGTTGGATCTGCGCCCATCCAGATGACTTTTAATAGTGGTGATGTAGTGATTTGTATACAAAAAAAAGCCCACCTTGTGAACAGATCTTTATATTGCCAGAAATTAACTGCAGGATAGGGCTGTAAAACAATGCAAATTAACGTAAAGCATTTTAAAACAATGCCTATATTCAGATAGCTTCACTAATGTGAAGAGGCACCGCAAAAGGCCTTTCAAGTAAATGTTTAAAGTTAATTTGTTGGTGTCACATGTAGGCTTACATTAACACTGCAATGAAGTTACTGTGAAAACTCCCCAGTCACCACACTCCGGCGTCTGTTCGGATACACTGAGGGATAATTTAGCATCCCTCCAGCACATCTTTCAGACTGTGGGAGGAAACGGGGGAGAACCTGGAGGAAACCCACGCAGATATGGAGAGAATGTGCAAACTCCACACAGACAGTGATGCTGGAATTGAACCCGGGTCTCTGGTGCTGAGAGGCAGCAGTGCTAACCGCTGTGCTGCCCCTGGCTGAAGATTTAGTTGAAGTGATAAGTTTGAAGTAATTTTTTTAAAAGTGGGTGTGGTTGGAGCAAATTTAAGGGAGGTTTTCAGAGAGGTGGAATGCGAGGACTTGAGGATTCTGGTGGAGATGGAGAGCTCGGATACAAAGAGAAAGTGAAACTGAAACTTTGGGAGACAAAAATATCAAATCACACTCGCATTTCAAGGTGTGTTTATTTTTCTCTTAATGTCCTTTGAACTAAAATGACGGCCAAACTATGATGCAGAATGGTTGCCCACAGAGAAGATAATTTGCAATTTTGACTCTGTGAGATTTTCCCCCCTGCTAATTCTCTGTCTTTGTTTCTCTCAAATTTTCTGTCTCTCCCATTTTTATCTCCCTCTCTTTTCCTTTCTCTCCTTCTCTCATTCTTTTTTCTGTCCCTCATGCTTTCTTTCTGTCCTTCTTTCTCTTGATTTATTCTCTTTTTCTCTTTCTTCCTCTTTCCCTCGCTCTCTCTCTCTTTCCCTCGCTCTCTCTCTCTTTCCCTCGCTCTCTCTCTCTTTCCCTCGCTCTCTCTCTTTCCCTCGCTCGCTCTCGCTCTCCTCTTTCCCTCGCTCGCTCTCGCTCTCCTCTTTCCCTCGCTCGCTCTCGCTCTCCTCTCTTTCCCTCGCTCGCTCTCGCTCTCCTCTCTTTCCCTCGCTCGCTCTCGCTCTCCTCTCTTCCCTCGCTCGCTCTCGCCTCCTCTCTTTCCCTCGCTCGCTCTCGCTCTCCTCTCTTCCCTCGTCGCTCTCGCTCTCCTCTCTTTCCCTCGCTCCTCTCGCTCTCCTCTCTTTCCCTCGCTCGCTCTCTCTCCTCTCTCTTCCTCGCTCGCTCTCGCTCTCCTCTCTTCCCTCGCTCGCTCTCCGTCTCCTCTCTTTCCCTCGCTCGCTCTCGCTCTCCTCTCTTCCCTCGCTCGCTCTCGCTCTCCCTCTTTCCCTCGCTCGCTCTCGCTCTCCTCTCTTTCCCTCGCCCTCTCGCTCTCCTCTCTTTCCCTCGCTCGCTCTCGCTCTCCTCTCTTTCCCTCGCTCGCTCTCGCTCTCCTCCTCCCTCCTCCTCTCCCCCCCCCCCTCCTCTCTTTCCCTCGCTCGCTCTCGCTCTCCTCTCTTTCCCTCGCTCGCTCTCGCTCTCCTCTCTTTCCCTCGCTCGCTCTCGCTCTCCTCTCTTTCCCTCGCTCGCTCTCGCTCTCCTCTCTTTCCCTCGCTCGCTCTCGCTCTCCTCTCTTTCCCTCGCTCGCTCTCGCTCTCCTCTCTTTCCCTCGCTCGCTCTCGCTCTCCTCTCTTTCCCTCGCTCGCTCTCGCTCTCCTCTCTTTCCCTCGCTCGCTCTCGCTCTCCTCTCTTTCCCTCGCTCGCTCTCGCTCTCCTCTCTTTCCCTCGCTCGCTCTCGCTCTCCTCTCTTTCCCTCGCTCGCTCTCGCTCTCCTCTCTTTCCCTCGCTCGCTCTCGCTCTCCTCTCTTTCCCTCGCTCGCTCTCGCTCTCCTCTCTTTCCCTCCCTCGCTCTCGCTCTCCTCTCTTTCCCTCGCTCGCTCTCGCTCTCCTCTCTTTCCCTCGCTCGCTCTCGCTCTCCTCTCTTTCCCTCGCTCGCTCTCGCTCTCCTCTCTTTCCCTCGCTCGCTCTCGCTCTCCTCTCTTTCCCTCGCTCGCTCTCGCTCTCCTCTCTTTCCCTCGCTCCTCTCGCTCTCCTCTCTTTCCCTCCCTCGCTCTCGCTCTCCTCTCTTCCCTCCTCGCTCTCGCTCTCCTCTCTTTCCCTCCCTCGCTCTCGCTCTCCTCTCTTTCCCTCCTCGCTCTCGCTCTCCTCCTTTCCCTCGCTCGCTCTCGCTCTCCTCTCTTTCCCTCGCTCGCTCTCGCTCTCCTCTCTTTCCCTCGCTCGCTCTCGCTCTCCTCTCTTTCCCTCCCTCGCTCTCGCTCTCCTCTCTTTCCCTCCCTCGCTCTCGCTCTCCTCTCTTTCCCTCCCTCGCTCTCGCTCTCCTCTCTTTCCCTCCCTCGCTCTCGCTCTCCTCTCTTTCCCTCGCTCGCTCTCGCTCTCCTCTCTTTCCCTCGCTCGCTCTCGCTCTCCTCTCTTTCCCTCGCTCGCTCTCGCTCTCCTCTCTTTCCCTCGCTCGCTCTCGCTCTCCTCTCTTTCCCTCGCTCGCTCTCGCTCTCCTCTCTTTCCCTCGCTCGCTCTCGCTCTCCTCTCTTTCCCTCGCTCGCTCTCGCTCTCCTCTCTTTCCCTCGCTCGCTCTCGCTCTCCTCTCTTTCCCTCGCTCGCTCTCGCTCTCCTCTCTTTCCCTCGCTCGCTCTCGCTCTCCTCTCTTTCCCTCGCTCGCTCTCGCTCTCCTCTCTTTCCCTCGCTCGCTCTCGCTCTCCTCTCTTTCCCTCGCTCGCTCTCGCTCTCCTCTCTTTCCCTCGCTCGCTCTCGCTCTCCTCTCTTTCCCTCGCTCGCTCTCGCTCTCCTCTCTTTCCCTCGCTCGCTCTCGCTCTCCTCTCTTTCCCTCCCTCGCTCTCGCTCTCCTCTCTTTCCCTCGCTCGCTCTCGCTCTCCTCTCTTTCCCTCGCTCGCTCTCGCTCTCCTCTCTTTCCCTCGCTCGCTCTCGCTCTCCTCTCTTTCCCTCCCTCGCTCTCGCTCTCCTCTCTTTCCCTCCCTCGCTCTCGCGCTCGCTCTCCTCTCTTTCCCTCGCGCTCTTTCTACCGGTGGATACATTAAATGCTATTTGGCATGTGTTTTTAATTGTGCAGGTTCTTTTAGATCTTGGCTTGTCTCAGGTGTTCACCTAGTTGGTCACTCTTGGCAGACTGGCCATGAAGCGGCAGAACCTCAGGTTGTTGTCATCCCAGTCTGACATTTCCAGCACCGATCTTATGGCGGAATCCTTTGTTGAGCAGAAGGTTGGCCAGTTCTCTCCTCTCAAACCCATGGGGCCCTGTGATTTACGGTAGTGCCCCAAACATGGCCTCAGCTGGAATGATTTAACTCTGCATGGATTTGAACCTGGAATCAAACTTCTCTATGCTGAGTCGCTGGGTGAGATCTTCTGCCCCAGAACCAGAAAACCCCATCCAAGGTCAACAGGCATTTGCCCCCCATCCACCATTCCAATTCCCATGATGGGAAAATTTCCCCCACTCTCTTTAACCACTATCTATTAGGGACACTGGCAACATAGTTTGTAGTGAGTATGGGCGAAATTTTAATGGCTTGACTGGTGAAGAGAGTCGGTAAAACCATGCAAGAGCTGAGAAATGGGGGGGAGGGGGGGGTTAGGACTATAAGGGCGTGCAAACGGGTGGAAGGGGGGCCTGCTGCACTGTGCCTGCGATCTGGGTGGTGGGGGCTGCATATTGCGTTGTTGGCCCGCACGATTGGTTGATGTTTGAGGCTGCCTGCAGCAGCAGGGGCCTGACAGCTCTCTGCCTGTCAGGCACCTGCCATTATTAATGCGCATGTGCAGCATCAGAGGTGTGCAGGTGCGCAACGGCTCCCTCTGTGGGCTGAATGGCAGGTTAAGCCCCATTCACAACTGACTAGAAACTGACAAGCCCATCTTTTCGGAGTGCGTAAGATTGAGCGTGGAAACGGACCTGGAACTCTCTCATTTTCAAACTAGAAAAAAATAAATTCCGCCCTATATACCGATGAAGAAAAATGGACAATCACCATGCTTCCAACAAAGCAGCTCGAATTAGTAAAATGACTTTAAAATATTCTTCCTTAAACTGCCACCCTTCTAATCTGTCTGACTTCATCTTTGGCTAAATGAAGCTTTCAATATCTTACTGTTGATTCTCGGGTTCTGATTTCTTTCTCTGTTGCCAGAAGTCAAACCAAACACAACAACTAGGCCGACTTGAGTTGCATGAGTCCCAAACATCACAGGTTTGTAGCGTTAAGAAAAACATTTTAATTGCTGCTCGGATCTATAATCTGCCGGCAGTGTGAACACTCGAGGGAGTGTCCGCTGTATATTTTATATGGGTGCATTCACCTCTTCACATCCCAGGGGAAGGAGGCCTCGTTAATCCTGGCTCGGGTACACCAGGCACTCAGATACTGAGAAGCGTTTCTTGTCAGGAGTTACTGCAAAGCCTCTGCCACTTTGATTTTAAATTCTTTTACTTTTTTGAACAGAAAAGTTTTAGTGTGACTATTTCCCACACGTAGGGATATGGTGTTTCTTTAAATAAAACTGTAAGATTGGCCGTTTCTGAGAACGGAGTTAAGCATGTATTTTGAGGTTTATTAACCATGTTTTTTTTTGAGGTATGTTTAACCAAAGATTAGGCTGGCATCGATTGTCTAAATTTTGCAAATACCCATGTTAATTGGGTGTTATGTCTCAGTGGTTAGCACTGCTGTCTCACAGTGCCAGGGACCTGGGTTCGATTCCTGCCTTGGGTTGCTGTCTGCATGGAGTTTGTACGTTTTTCCTTAGTAATAAAGTTCAAGTTTTTTTCTTTAAGTTTTATTTATTAGTATCACAAGTAGGCTTCCCACTAACACTGCAATTAAATCACTGTGAAAATCCCCTAGTGCCTGTTTGGGTACACTGAGTGAGAATTTAGCATGCCCACTGCACCTAACCAGCACATCTTTTGGACTGTGGGAGGAAACTGGAGCACTTGGAGGAAACTGATGGGGGGAACGTGGGGTGCCACAGTGGTTAGCACGGCTGCCTCATAGTAATAGGGACCTGGGTTCGATTCTCAGCTTGGGTTGCTGTCTCTGTGGAGTTTGCACATTCTCCCCATGTCTGCGTGGGTTTCCTCCAGGTGCTCCGGTTTTGTCCCATAGCCCAAAGATTGTGGGTTAGGTTGATTTGCTATGCTAACAATGAGGGAGATTAGTAGGGTAAATATTTGGGATTGTGAGAATAAAGCCTAGGTGGCAATGTGGTCACTGCAGACTCAATGGGCTGGATGGCCTCCTGCTGTACAGGTATTCTATGATTCTATATTATGTATCACTTTGATGAATCTCAACTCACCCAAAACTCATCCAGGCACATCTCAAGTCCTGACCAGCGATATGTCCCCTGTTCTAGCTGATCTACATTGGCCCAGCAATGCCTTGAGTTTAAGATTCTAATGTTGGTGTTCAAATCCCTTCGTGGTCTCAGCAGCTCTCTGCTGTTCTAACCTCCTGCAGCCCTTCCACATTTCAAAGATCTCTGCACTGCTAACTGCTGCAGTGTTGAAAGCCCTGACTTCTTTAGATTCCCCCATTGGGAGCCTGGTCTCCAGCTGCCTGAGCCTTAAGCTTTCGAATTCACCCTCTAAATCTCCCCGTTTCTCTCTCCTTTGAGATACTCATGTTTGACTTAAGCCTTTGGTTACCAGTTCTCACATCTCTGTGACTCGGTGGAAAATTTTACTTTAGATGTTCCTTTACAACAGCGAAGGGTTTTTTTATTCTTTCATGAGATGTGGCTAATACTTGCCAGCACTTGTTGTCCATCTCTAACTGCCCTTAATCTGAGTATCTTGCTGTTAAGGTCCAGCAAAATGTATCGGGAATCACATGTAGGCCAGATCGAGTAAGGACGGCAGATTTCCTTCCCCAAAGAACATTAGTGAACCAGATCGGTTTTTCCGACAATCCAGAATGTTTTCGTGGTCGCCATCACTGAAATTAGCTTTTCAGTTCCAGATTTGAATTTTCAGATTTTTCATTCCATCAACAGGATTTGAACCCATGTTCCCTCAGAGCATTTGTCTGGGCCTCTGGATTAGTCGCCCAGTGACATAAGGGCGTCATGGTGGCACAGTGGTTAGCATTACTTCCCCACAGCCAAGGACCCAGGTTCAATCCCTGGCTTGGGTCACTGTCAGTGCGGAGTTTGCACATTCTCCCTGTGTCTGCATGGGTTTTGTCTGGGTGCTTCAGTTTCGTCCCACAGTCCGAAAGACTTGCTGGTTAGGTACATTGGCCATGCTAAATTCTGGAATGTGGTGACTAGAGGATTTTCACAGTAACTTCATTGCGGTGTTAATTTAAGCCTACTTGTGACACTAATAAATGAAATTTAAAAAAAAAATCTTTAAGTTTACAAAATTACTTTGTCAGTGATATTCCCTCTTATGTAAATGCAACATGCTGTTTTTTTTGTACACTCCTGGAAGTGGGAGAGATGTGAATTAAGAGGTTAAAAGCTGCTTTTCTTCTGTACGTGTTGTACGATTGAGGTTGCAATTGGTTAAAATCTCAGAATACACAGTTCAAGCCTTTCAGAATGCAAAATGAAACGAGATCTCTCGGGATGCGATAGGTTTCAGGATGACATGCCTGGTGATAGGAGATTGGAACCAAATCAGTCCCCTGTGTCGGGGCTGGAAATATAATTCCTGTGTCGGGCTAGTCCACAATAGTTGACAGTGCTATCGGTGACAAATGATTCAATTTGCTTCTCTGAAGGGCTGCGCTAATCAACGGTGACTGAATCTGGCCTCGGATAAGATTGCAAGTTAATCCTTTAACGTGCAGGCAAACCAGAACCAGACAAAAGAGGAAGAAAGCAGTTGTACAGAGGGAAGCTGCGTTGCTGGGTAACATGCAAGGTAGCCGCATTGCTGGTTAGTTTGCAGGAGTTGGTGGAAAAGCTGGTTGATGTGCAGTAGAATGTAGAGAGGCTGCATTGTTGGTTCGTACGCAGTAGTTGGTTGTGTGTTGCTGGTAAATGTGCAGTAGTACCACAGTGCAGTTATAGATATTCCAAAGCCACGAACTTTGTTAATGCAAAGCCAATGTCATTGGGATGGGCGGCATGGTAGCACAGAGGTTAGCACTGCTGCTTCACAGCTCCAGGGACTTGGGTTCGATTCCTGGCTTAGGTCACTGTCCCCTCCTGTCTGTGTGGGTTTCCTCCGGGTGCTCCGGTTTCCTCCCACAGTCCAAAGGTGTGCAGGTTAGGTTGATAGGCCATGCTAAAAAAAAATTGCCCCTTAGTGTCCTGAGATGTGTAGGTTAGAGCGATTAGTGGGTAAATGTGTAGGGAAATGGATGAGATTGTGTTCAGTGCAGACTCGATGGGCCAAAGGGCCTCTTTTTGCACTATGATGTTCTATGATCTATTTGGTTGCACTGGGGATGTGTCCCTTTGGAGGGAGGATGCGTTCACAATATTGGACAGATGGAAATTGTACTTGCATGCATATTTTAATTGTTCACTTTGGAGCGATTTAATTCTGATGTGGGATTTCTGAGCATTTCTGCCACACTTGATTGGGCAGAACAAACGAACTGCTGAAGCAATTGTGAAGAAATCACTCCTTTCATTTCTGATATCAACGCTCCGATAATTTTGAAGACCATGCCTTCAGTTTGTCTTTTTCAAAGGAAGGAAATCCAGCTTCTCCAATCTGTCCAAGTAATCATCCCATGTATAATTCTGCTGAAGCCCCTGATGTCCTTCCCAAGGTCTGCTGGCTAACGTTTAGTCATGATGTGGAGATGCTGGTGTTGGACTGGGGTAAACACAGTAAGAAGTCTCACAACACCAGGTTAAAGTGCAACCAGTTTATTTGATAGTAAACCCACAAGCTTTAGGAAATGCTGTTCCTTCTTCAGGTACATGGAACCTTCCACACACCTGACGAAGGAACAGTGTTTCGGAAAGCTTGAGGGAATTTAACTGGGCTAACATTTAGCACAGTGCTCCGGGTGAATACAATTTTAAAAGATTCACCAAAACTCTTGCTGTTGCAATATGTGTTTCTATTTGTGCAAACCAAGAATCTTGACTGATTTCCCTCACCGTCCCTCCCCCCCACCCCCGAACTGTTACAATTCTGAGCTTTAGAAGATTATAGCTATATATTTTGGTTTATAACAGAGCTACTGTTAGGGGCTCTCGGCAGGATTTTCTGTGCAAACCCCACGTGCTTTCCTGCTATTGGGGCAGCACGTAGCATGTTCTCCCCATGTCTGCATGGGTTTCCTCCAGGTGCTCTGGTTTCCTCCCACAGTCCAAAAGACGTGCTGGTTAGGCACATTGGCCGTGCTAAATTCTCCCTCAGTGTATCTGAACAGGCACCAGAGCATGGCAACCAGGGGATTTTCACAGTCCCTTCATTGTGTGTTAATGTAAGCCTACTCATGACACTAATAAATAAATTTTACTTTGCTATTGACCAGTGGTGAGATCTTCTAATCCTGTCATTGTCAACGGATTGTCCCTTGAATGCACACTCGCCACCGTGAAACCCATGGTGGGAGTGCCCTGTCAATGGGACCAGAAGATCCCAATGATGAACAGTTGGAAGTTCCTCTGACCTTGTCTGCGGCTGGCCTTCTCCTTTCCAGCTGGAATTTTGTCTGAGTATCGGATTCTCCATTCTGCTGGCAGCAGGTCTGGGATGAATGAGATTGGAGAATCCTGCCCTCTGCCTTTAAGATAAATGAAAGACCCTCATGCTGGTATATTCATGACACTAAGCTTGGGTAGTTTAATTGTTAAATCGCAATAGATACAGATTAGCCCTATTAAGAGAGAGGTGCACGGTTCTTACACTTGAAGATAATGACAATAGATTGAAGTCTACTGTGAATAGATTAAGAATCTCCCAAAGTCTCAGAAAAATGGTATCATATCAATTGCAAACAACGTGTGCTGTAAGGTATCCTTTTACTTCTAATATGAAAGGCATTTATTATCAAAGACAAAATTTCTACTTTGATGCAAAACTAACGTGCTTCCCATGGTCACAAAGAAAAGGATAGAGGAAGCCATTTTGAGATCGGGCTACAGGCTTCCCTAAAAACTGAGAATTGTCACAGAAGAGAGTTGCACTTTTACTTGTGAACTTTGCACTGAGGTAGAGAGCAAGAAAAAGATACAATTAGTCAGGCTTGCACCTTCAGAGAAAATGCTGATTGTCATTCATCACCCAAAATGTGGACGGAAGCTTTCAATCAATTTGAAGACTCTGTTTATGAGGAGTTAAGAGGCTGGAAGATTTGCCTAGCTTGGAGCTAAGGAGATAGATCTATCCTTACAATGGGAGATCATTCTGAAATTAAAATTTACCCAATTGGAGAAGTAGAAAGGAAGCAACATGTTGGGAGGCAACTCTGAACTATTTGCTATGAAATTTATAATTCTGGGGATTAGATTAGATTTATTATTGTCATATGTATTAGTACACAGTGAAAAGTATTGTTTCTTGCATGCAATGCTGACAAAGCATACCAATTATAGAGAAGGAAAGAAGAGAGTGCAAAATGTAGTGTTACAAGCGTGACTAGAATGTAGAAAAAGATCAACTTGATGCAAGTTAAGTCCATTCGAAAGTCTAACGGCAGCTGGGAAGAAGCTGTTCTTGAGTTGGTTGGTACGTGACCTCGGACGTTTGTACCCTTTTCCCAACAGAAGGTGGTGAAAGAGAGAATGTCCAGGATGTGTGGGGTCTTTAATTATGCTGGCTGCTTTTCTGAGGCAGCAGTAAGTGTAGACAGATTTGATGGATTGGAGAATGATGAGGAATGAAAATCTGTTTCTTTCTGCAATTTAAAAGCATAAGTTGCATACACCGGGCAGCACAGTGGTTGGCACTGCTGCCTCACAGGGATCAGAGTTTGATTCCTGATTTAGGTTACTGTCTGTGTGGAGTTTGCATGTTCTCCCTGTGTCTGTTCAGGTTTCCTTCAAATGCTCCGGTTTGATCCCACAGCCCAAAGATGTGCGGTTTAAGTTGATTGGACATGCTAAATTAATCCTTAATGTCCCAGGATGTGATCGATTGGAGGGATTTGCAGGATAACTAAGCAGGGATAGGGCTTCCATAGGATTGCAGGATCGATGGGGCAAATTGCTTTCTCCTGAACAATAGAATTCTATGAAGAAACCAGTGTTTAGTCAATAATGCTATTCCGTCATTTGATGCGGTGTAAGTTTTTAAAACTTTACTGTATCAAATTCTATGGTTCCCTTCACCTGTGATAGTGATTGATTGTGGAGGACAATGTTCAAACGCCATTTAGATGTATCAGTTATGCGAGAAAATCCAGTACAAGTCCAAGCTTCAAATTAAATCAATGGAATTCTGAATGCATCATTTTATGACGAATCTACAATTAAGCTCATACATCACAGTGTCAAACCAAGCAAGTCAGAGCGTGGTCTTAGAGGCAAAAAACTGTCTTATTATTCAAATCAAAATTGGATCCAAACAATGGATTTCATAATTGTGAACTCCTGCTTGACTTTTTCAACAAGAAGGCGGACTTGTTGTGCATTCGGTTTAAAGTGCAATTTCTGTTCACTTTTGCAAAGTGATCAATAATTTGAGACTTAAGAATCTGCATATTGAGTTCATCTTGCATCACCCAGGTACCCAATTAGAAACTCTGAGGTACTTTGTGAAGTTAGTCTCCATCATAACTTTTGATTACAAGGCGATTGTAAGCTGTTTTGCCCCAGTCATGTTTCCAGTGACCCACTAGGGAGCTTTTATCAAACAAAGTTTATTTAAGAACACAGTTCGAATGTAACCAAAATAATTAGCATAACTTTCACCAATTAAAATACTTAAACATGACGAAGTATAATGCTTAACAGCTAGCTATCTCTTTTGTTCCAGTTTAGAAGTATCCCCCCACAGACACAAATCCTTTCTTTAGAACTATTTAGCATAGAAGTCAAGGATGCTTACATCGGTACTAGATTTCCAGCCTATAGACACTTCTACAGAGTGATCCAGATTGACATCTGTCAATCTAATTTTCACGCAGCAACTTCCCAGAAAGATTGTCACCCCCAAATAGTTGAGAGAGAAAAGGCTTTTTTCTTGGCACATTTCACTCTGCATTTGAGAGAGCAAGAGATGCAGAGAAAGCAACCTCCTTTCAAAATCCCAAAAGTAAACTGAGCTTGAGTTCTATGTGAACCTAGTTGTACCTGGTCATTTAACCTTACCTGTCAATTATCCCAAATAAGCCTCATTCTGCAAAATCCCAGGGAAAAACGCAAAGAACAAAAATCTGCATTATTAGTTCAAATTGAGAACAAACAGTGCATCAATTAAGATCAGTAAGAAGCCTACAACACCAGGATAAAGTCCAACAGGTTTATTTGGAATTATGAGCTCTCTGAGCATTGCTCCTTCAGGTGATCAGTTATGTTGCTGCAGTAACAATATGGTCCTTCTGGATACAAACAAACTGACTCTAATACAATGGTATGGACTAATAGATACATTTAGCTCACGTTCCAACACTTTATTAAGACCCCTTTGTTAATTGCTTGGAATTCTGGCAAAGTGAATCCACATCATTTTTCAGAGCTTTAATCTCCTGGCTAAAACTGGCTCCAGATGTCCACACACATCCTCGCACAGTTGTTGGGAATTCCCATTGGAACTGATGAAGAGATGAGGATTGAGGTTGAAGGAACTGCAGAGGGATGGGAATGCAAACATTTCTCCTGAACAAACTTCAAACAAACTATTTTGCAGAGTTTGATTTCCCTCTTCCTTACTATGCTGTGTATAGTTCTGGTCATTCTATTATAGAAAGGATATTACTAAATTAGAAATAGTGCAGAAAAGATTTATTAAGATGCTACCAGGACTTGATGGTTTGAGTTATAAGGAGAGGCTGGATAGACTGGGACTTTTTTTCCTGGAGCTTAGGAGGCTGAGGGGTGATCTTATAGAGGTCTTTAAAATAATGAGAGGGATAGATCAACTATATAATCAATATCTTTTCCCAAAGATAGGGGAACCTAAAACTAAGGGGTATAGGTTTAAGGTGAGAGGGGAGAGGTATATAAGGGTCCAGAGGGGCAATGTTTTCACACAGAGGGTAGTGAGTGTCTGGAATAAGCTACCAGAGGCAGTAGTAGAGGTGGGTACAATTTTGTCTTTTAAAAAGCACTTTGGTAGTTACATTAGTAAGATGGATGTAGCTGGATATGGATCAAATGCAGGCAATTGGGACTAGCATGGTGGCTTAAAATAAGGGCAGCATGGACACATTAGGCCGAAGGGCCTGTTTCCTTGCCCTTCTGTCTCCTGAGTCTTAAGAAAGCGATTGCATTAAGATGTTCTTTCTCACTCTTTCCTGTAGTTGCCATTCTTGCTGAACACAGTTGTACCTCGTCGCCAGTATTAATTCCTGTCATTTTCTTTTGTTTGTAGTCACAGAACGCCTGCCGACCAAGGAGGTGCCTTATGCTCTTGGTATTCGAAGATAAGCGAATACCCCAAGACAAAAAGGTAATGTGTCTTTTTTCCTCCGGGGTTGGGGGGGGCGCAAAACACTTTCTGTTGACTTTAAACCTTTGCAGCTCTGCTGGGGTATCCATGCTGTAATTTACCAACTCCTAACAGCCTCAAATATTGATTGAACTCTGATATTATTTAGCTTCCCCCAGAACCACCACCTCTTAGTTGACTGAGTGCAACACAATCGTATTGGCCACACTCGCCATTTTCAGTTGCTTCCTTGCACCTCCTGTTAGACAACTCGAGAGAGCAGTGACAATTGGTTGGATCTGGCCAGCCTCTTGGTTTGGGCTCTCGATGCTGTTAAGTGATGTCAAATGTTTCAAAAATGTTGTATTTGCCTCTGCTGTCTAAGCTTTTGGTTTATTTTATGATGCTATCCTTCTGTACTGCTTTCATAGAAATATAGGAATTTGAAGCAGGAGCAGGCCCTTCGAGCCTGCTCTGTCATTCATTATGATTGTGGTCAATTATCAAATTCAATATCCTGATCCCTCCCTTCCCCCCATATCTCTTGATCCCTTTACCTCGAGAGCTGTATCTAACTTCTTCTTGAACTCCGCACACTGTTTTGGCCTCAACTACATTCTATGGTAGTGAATTCCACACATTCACCACCCTCTGGGTTAAGAAATTTCTCCTAACCTCTGTCCTAAAAGGTTTTTCTCTTATCCTCAACCACCATTTGGAACATTCTTTTTGCATCTGCTCTGTTCAACCTGTTAGAATTTAAGAAGTTCCTATGACATCCCCTCTCACTCTTCAGAACGCCAATGAATTTTTATTCATTAGTGGGACATGGGCATTGGTGGTTGGCCAGTATTTATTGCCCATCTCTAATTGCCTTTGAGATGGTGGTGGTGAGCTGCCTTCTTGAATCGCTGCAGTCCATGTGCTGTAGGTGGACCCACAATGGCGTTAGGGAGGGAATTCCAAGATTTTGACCCAGCGTCTGTAAAGGAACGGCTGATATATTTCCAAGTCAGGATGGTGAGTGACTTGAAGGGGAGCTCGCAGGTGGTGGTGTTCCCATGTATCTGCTGCCCTTGTCCGTCTAGATGAATGCGGTCATGTATTTGGAAGGTGCTGTTTAAGGAGCTTTGGCGAATTGCTGCAGTGCATCTTTGTAGATAGTACACAGTGCTGCTGCTACTGAGCGTTGGTGGTGGAGGGAGCAGATGTTTCTGGATGTGGTGGCAATCAAGCTTTTGTCCTGGAAGGTATTGAGTTTCTTGGAGATGTAATCATCCAAGCAGATGGGAAGTACTCCGTCAGCCTCCTGACTTGTGTCATTGTAGATGGTGGACAGGCTTTGGGGGATCAGGAGGTGAATTACTCACCGTAGTATTCCCAGCCTCTGACCTGCTCCTGTATATAATCCCAACAGAATTAGTCTCTTTCTTTGGACTGAAGACACACACACATACTTCATGTTGTGGTCTTAATTTGAAGATTTGGATTAACCTTTGCTCTGATAATGCTGGCATGTCATCTTCTCTCCTGTGTTAGCTTGGGCCTTGGATTAATATTCAGGCTGATTTTACACAGACTGTACCATCTGAACCGCGCTGGCGCTGCCACGTACAAGTGCTCGGATTGTTGTGTTCTGCTAAGTTAACAGATTCTTTATCCACGCTGTAAACTCTGTGTTCCTCCAATTTCCTGGCCTGTCATCACTAAAAAGGGCAGCATGATGGCACAGTGGTTAGCACTGCTTCCTCACAGTGCCGTGGTCCCGGGTTCGATTCCTGGCTTGGGTCACTGAATGTGTGGAGTTTGCACATTCTCCCCATGTCTGCGTAGGTTTCCTCTGGGTGCTTTGGTTTCCTCCCACAGTCTGATTAGATGCATTGGCCGTACTAAATTCTCCCTCGGTGTACCCGAAAAGGTGCCTGAGTGGGGCAACGAGGGGATTTTCATCACAACTAAATTGCAGTGCTAATGCATGTCTTACTTGTGACACTAATAAATAAATAAACTTTAAACAAATTCAGTAAGCATCTGAGTGAATAATGCAGTGTGGCAAAAAAAAGGACGTGTCTTGTCCGCTATCCAGAAGTTTGACATTGAAGTTTTTATTACCTGTTCCAGTTCTGAGACCTTGAATACTCAATTCTCGAACTCTACGCTCAGCAACAAGGAGAAAATGGCTCTCAGTATATGCTCTGTTAGGCCCCCTCAGCATTTTAGATGTTTCACTGGGACCCCCTCTCATTGTTGATAGACATTGTGCACAGATTGCTATTAACATCAGCACACTGCATGATTTTTTTTTTAAATACGATTGAGTCAGCTTTCGCTGTGAGCTATTTTTGTTTTAAAAATGTGTTTGAGTTATAAGGAGACGCTGAATAGGCTGGAACGTTTTTCCCTGGAGCGTAGGAGGCTTAGGGGTGACCTTACAGAGGTCAATAAAATAATGAGGGGCATAGATCAGCTAGATAGTCAATATCTTTTCCCAAAGGTAGGGGAATCTAAAACTAGAAGCACAGGTTTAAGGTGAGAGGGCAGAGATACGAAAGGGTCCAGAGGGGCAATTTTTTCTATCTGGAACAAACTGCCAGAGGCAGTAGTCGAGATGGGTACAATTTTGTCTTTTAAAAAGTATTTAGACAGTTACGTGGGTAAGAGGGATGTGGACCAAATGGGGACAATTGAGATTAGCTTAGAGATTTAAAATAAAAAGGGTGGCATGGACAAGCTGGGCTAAAGGGATTATTTCCATGCTGTAAACATCTATGATTCAGTTGCCGGAATTTTACCGGCACACAGAATGGCATTCTTCACTCGAATGGGCAAGGTCGTAAAATTCCAGCATATTACTCTATAATGGACTTGTAAAATAAAAGTAAAATAAAGTTTATTTATTCGTCACAAGTAGGCTTACATTAACACCACGGTGAAGTTACTGTGAAAATCCCCAAGTTGCCACGCTCTGGCACCTGTTAGGGTACACCAAGGGAGAATTTAGCACAGCACATGCACCTAACCAGCACACCTTTTGGACTGTGGAAGGAAACTGGAGCTTCTGGAGGAAACCCCCGCTGACATGGGGAGAATGTGCGGTGACCCAAGCCAGGAATCGATTCCTGGTGCCGTAAGGCAGCTGTGCAAATCACTGTGCCGCCATCAAATCATGGAGTGTTCACACTACTTAATAGGAGGTAAGGTTTGCGTGACTCGCTTCAATAGGAGACTGACTGGGCTTTTGTTACCTTGCCTGGGGTTGGGTAGGGTTGAAAGGCAAAGGTGGTGTCAGCCTGGTCTAAGTTGTTTTGCCGCAATTGGACTTTGTGCAACGCATCGCAAATCTCCGGTATGCCAGTCTGACCTGACAGCAAAGATCGGCGGGGTTTTTACATCACAGTAGGATGCTGATCTGTGGACACTGAAAGCTTTCTTTCTGATTGTCAATAAGAGGGCTCTGTCAGAAATGGGAATTAGAGAATCCTCCAGCTGACAGGCTTGTGGGCCTGAGAGAAGATAAGAGTGTGGGGAGAGTAGGTAGCGGTGCATTAAATGCTGCTGCTAAGGCTGTGTAGATACAGGTTGGTATTAGAGGCTGCCACAGAAAGTGGATGAGTCAGAGGGTAATTGCAAGCCAGTCTGCTGGCCTGTCAGATTACAGCACTGCCTCTCCAGCCCAGTGCCAGCACGTGGTTGATTTTTCACTTCTGCACCACGTCAGTTTTTGCCAGGTATTTTTCACAGGTGACTGGATTGTCGAGATGAAGTGAGTGTGTCACTAGCTCATTAATAACTTGCACTCCCTTCTCTTGCAGCATTTAGAGTCATGGAAACCCAGGTGAGGCTGTTCGACCCCTTCAGTTGGCGCCAACTCTCTGGCAGAGTATCTCACCCACCCCCCCCCATTTAGCATGGCCAATCCACTTAACCTCCACATCTTTGAACACTAAGGGGCAATTTACTGTAGCCAATCCACCTAACGTGCACATCTTGGGGCATTAAGAGGGAAATTTAGAATGGCCAATCTATCTAATCTGTACATCTTTGGACATTAAGGGACAATTTAACATGGAGGGAACAGAAACACCCAGAGGAAAACCACGCAGATACAGGGAGAATGTGCAAACTCCACACAGACACTGACCCAAATCAGGAATCGAACCTGCTTCCCTGGTGCTGTGAGGCAACCGTGCTAACCACCGTACCACCCACAGAATAGGAGCTAGCCTGACTCAAGTGACTGCCTCTTGAGTCACGTCCATGTAACTTTCTCCCTCCCTCATGGATCACAGTAGCTGAAACTCGGTCTTACGTACTGGCTTTATTTTTCTCGCCCTCTGTCAGCAGGCTGAGGTGTTTTAACATATTGAAATAAACTGTGGCTTGTTTCCCAAGAACCTCTGTTGCTGAAATCAAGTTTAAAGTGATTTGCAGCGACTATTGGGTTGAGTCAGGGATTGGTGCCTCCGTTCTCCACTTTGATTTGGGGGTGCCGTCGTGGCACAGTGGTTTAGCACTGCTGCCTCACAGCGCCCTGGACCCGCGTTCGATTCCTGACTTGCACCACATGTTCTCTCCGTGTCTGTGCGGGTTTCCTCCAGGTACTCCAGTTTCCTCCCACAGTCCAAAGACGTGTGGAATTAGCTTGATTGGCCATGCTAAATGGACCCTAGTTTCAGGGGGATAATTATGTATTTATTTATTAGTCATCAGTAGGCTTACATTAACACTGCAATGCAGTTACTGTGAAAATCCCTTAGTCACCACACTCTCTGGCGCCTGTTCGGGTACACTGAGGGAGAACTTAGCATCGTGGGCAATGTACCTAACCAGCATGTCTGAACTCTGGAGGAAACTGGAGCACCCAGGGGAAATCCCTGCAGACACGGGGAGAATGTGCAAACTCCACACAGGCAGTGACCCAAGTCAGGAATTGCACCCAGGTCCCCTGGCGCTGAGAGACTGCAGTGCTAAGCATTGTGCCACCGTTATGGGGATAGGGTGGGATTTTTGTCAGTGCAAGCTTTATGGGCCGAATGGCCTCCTTTTGTAGTGTAGGGATTCTATCCTTCTGGAAGTAATGTTTACTCGTACATTCAGCACAACTTCATGCATGAACATAAGAAGAAGACAAGAAAAGAAAAGGAATATTGATTTGTGTGAATGCTGGAGTTGAGAATCCACAGAGAGATCCTTCACGTTAAAGTTAAAGTGAGTTCAGTGAGCTGAAAGCAGGAGTTGCCAGATTCCTTCAAAATTGATGATGAGGCAACAACGTGAGATTGATATTTTAGCAACTCGGTGCTGCCCGTTCACGAATCAGGTTAAAAATCAATTTTTGTGTCTCTGGCCAAAGTCAATAGTACACCTTAGAAGATAGATGATGGCTGTTAGAGCCTCCGCAGGATTCAAAGTCTCAATGTCATCTTTAACTAGCTTTATTCTGTGTGTTTAATTATTTAAAGCTTAATGTGATCCATTCCCTGGGCTTGTATTAAGAACTATTTAAACTTATTTTATATGTTATTAAGTTAAATACGAGTTATAACTTCAGGGTTGTAAATAATTGCTGCCTCAAGCTCATACAAACCACACCAGGTATTCAGGGTAAAAGCAGCACCTCCCTCCCCTTCTGCACCAAATTCCCACTCTTATTAAATTCTCAGCTCGCCATCCTGCTGCTAATAGAATCTACACTGCAGAAGGAGGCCATTTGGCCCATCAAACCTGCATCAACACAATCCCACCCAGGTCCTAGCCCCGTTACCCTACATATATTTAACCCTCCTAATTCCCCTGACACCAAGGGGCAATTCAGCATGGCTAATCAACCTAACCCGCACATCTTTGGACTGTGGGAGGAAACCCGAGGAAACCCACGCACACACGGGGAGAATGTGCAGACTCCACAGACAGTGACCCAAGCTGGGAATTGAACCTGGGCCCCTGGAGCTGTGCTAACCACTGTGCCACCCACCGATGCACTCTGTCACATTGTGATCGACGATTTTGCTACGTCCTCAGGCTCCAAACAATTTCCTTTCCACGAATCACAGTGTTTAGGTGTCATCTGATTTTTCCCTCTGGCCTCGCTCACAGCAGTGTCAGGGAAATCAATCTTGAATTCCCTGTGAGTCCTGGTCTACCCTGCAGCATTCGGATCAATAACAGCTGAAGAAGCCAGGCATAAAACAGCTAATCCCCGAGGAAGCACCGATATCTCTCAGCGAGAGATTATTGTGTTGAGCTAATTGTTTCAATACTTTAGGTATCAGTGCAAACTGGTTGTGCACTTGTCCAATACATGGAATAAAATTATTTCCAGGCATTACCTGAAGTAACAATGTGGAACTTACTTTGAACATATGATGATAGAATCCCGCAGTGCAAAAGGAGGCCATTTGACCCATCAAGTCGGCACTATCCACTATCCCACCCAGGTCCTATACTTATAACCCCATGCATTTATCCCAGCTGGTTCTCCTGACACTAAGGGGAAATTTAGCATGGCCAACCTCAGTATAGGTGGAAACCAGAGGAAACTCGCGCCGACACGGGGAGAATGTGCAGACTCTGCACAGACAGTGACCTGAAGTTGGAATCGACCCTAGGCCCCTGGCGCTGTGAGGCAGCACTGCTAACTGCTGTGCCATCATGTCATGTTGCCAAGAACCACTCAGGAATTTTGTTTTCGTGTTTTTTTTTTGTCATTTGCTGGAAGAGTCTCCCCTGCAGGATAAATGGGAGAGAGGTTCAGGAGACCTCTTTTTAAGTTGGCACAGTGGTGAGCACTGTTGCCTCACGGCTACACTGTCCTATGTTTGATTCTCAGCCTTCAGTGCCCAGTCTGCATGCTCTCCCCGTGTCTGCGTGGGTTTTCTCCGGGTGCTCCAGTTTCCTCCCACAGTCCAAAGATGTGCAGGTTAGGTGCATTGGTCATTGCTAAATTGACAGTAGTGTCAGGGGGATTAGCAGGGTAAATGTGTGAGGTTAAGGGGATAGGGATCTGGATGGGATTGCGGTTGGTGCAGTTGATGGGCTGAATGGCCTCTTTCTGCACAGTAGAGATTCTATGGGAGACAATGTATTCTGTGAAGCCTGTTCAGTTATCTAAACTTTGGCCCTGAAGGGAAGCACTTAACGTGAGCTCATTGCCTGGGGGAGAAAGTGGTGTAGTAGTAATGTCACACAGCTGGTAAGCCAGAGGCTCCGGGCTAATGCTCTGGGAACATGGGTTCAAATCCCACCATGACAACTGGTGGAATTTAAAATCAATTAATAAACCTGGAATATAAAGCTGATTTCGATAATGACAACTGTGAAGCTATCATCGATTTAAAAAACCCATCTGGTTTGCTAATATCCAGAAATGTTACGTATGCCTGTCCATCTCCTTAAGATGTCACCTGACTTGGTGGACCAATGGAAACTGAGGGTGGGATTTTCCAGCCTGGGGCTGGCGTGGATGGAAAACCCTGCCCAAGGTCAGTGGACCTTTGCGTCGTCCATATCCCGCCTGCCACAAGAATCGCAGATGGAAAATTCTACCCTGAGAGTGAGTGATGAAACCAGAGGGTGGAGCCCCCTCTCAGGCAGAATCATTGCCATGTAGTAAGGACAGGAGCTCCTACTCCGGGGCAGCTAAGGGCTGCAGGCTTCTCCTGTACCGAAACTTCTCATCAATAAATAATTGTTCCTGACGTACTCTGAAGCATCTCTTGACAATCCCAGATTCCGGCCACACAAAAAGATGAGAAAATAGGCAGGAAATCTGCTGTCCATCTGTTCTGAGCTACATGCAACACCTGAGGGATAAGACCAGAATACATACGAGCAGAATTAGGCCACTTGGCCCATCAAGTCTGCTCCACCATTCAATCGTGGCTAATTTTCTTTCTCATCCCTATTCTCCTGCCTTTTCCCCATAACCCCTGATATGGCTGACTCTTAACTCCCCTATGAGATGGCTGAGCAAGGCACTAAGTTGAAGAACATTTGGGGATGGGCAATAATTATTGACCTTGCCAATACCGCGATCCCAGGAGAGAATGGAACCGTTACTGTATGAGGAACCGCTGCCTTGTGCACCAACGCACCGCTGAAAGCATCAACTATGTTAACGTCGTAGATTTCATCTTTGTGAATGTTTAATTATTTGCTCATGGCATGTTGTTGTAGTTGCAAGACCAGCATTTCCTCCCCGTTCGCTAATGGGCCTTGAGAAAGTGCTGGTCAGCTCGAACCGCTGTGGCCTGTTTGCTGTAGGTACATCCACACTGCTGTCAGGGAGGGAGTTCGACAGTGAAGCGAATGCTCCAAGTCAGGACGGTGTGAGAGTTTCAAGGGGAACTTTTGCTGTGTTGCCATGCACCTCCTGCCCTTAACCCTCCTGGGTAGAAGTCAGGGATATAGGAGGTGCTATTGCCAGAACGTTGGTGAGTTGCTACACTGCATCTTGTGAAGTATAACAGCCGTAATCCTGTCCAATAAGAGGAATGGATAAATCTGATCTAAGCGGGTTAGTTAATTTGTGTTGAGCATGCAATTGGCGGACCTAAGTTTGTTAGCAAGTCTGACTCGGGGATTAGAACCTTTCTTGCCACTAAGTAGCAGATATGTGAATAAAGATCTCAGCCAATCTAGTTAGTTTACTGACTTAACAAGAAGTGCTGGGTGTGTTTCTATCCGAGAACAATGTTAGATTTTGAATTCAGTGTGATAGCTCTGGAATGGCCAGTAATTTGGAAATATCAGTGGACACGTTGGAGTGGGAGATCCAAGATGATGTGGGGGGGTGGGGAACACAGTAGTTAGCACTGCCGCCAGGGACCCGCTTGCACATTCTCTCCATGTCTGCGTGGTTTCCTTGGGGTGCTCTAGTTTCCTCCCATGGTCCAAAAGATATGTTGGATAGCTACGTTGACCGTGCTAAATTCTCTCTCAATGTACCTGAACGGGCGCCAGAGTGTGGCGACTCAGATGTTTTCACAGTAACTTCATTGCAGTGTTAATGTAAGCCTAGTTGTGACACAAATAAATATATAATGGATCTTATCAAGAAGCGGGTTGCTAGTGTGCCTGTTTCCACCATTGGCAGCGTGTTCCAGGCACCTACACCTTCGGTATGACAAACCTTTTCCACACTCTTCCCTAAACTTAACCTTAACTCTCACCTTGAACCTGCACCCTCTTGTAGTTGACCCTTCCACCCTGGGGAAAAGCATCTGACTGTGCATCCTCTGATAATTTGGTAGACCTCCATCAGGTGGCCCCCTTCTCCAGCCTCCGTATTTCCAATGAATATAATCCGAGTTTATCCAACCTCTCCTCGTACGTAAAAGCCTCGAGGCTGGACAACGTCCTGGTAAACCTTCTTTGCATCCTCTCCAAAACATCCATGTCCTTCTGCTAGTGTGGGACCAGAACTGCATGCAGTATTCCAAATGCGGCCTAGCTAAAGTTCTATACAGCTGGAGCTGTGTTATGCTGGGGAGTTCCCCTGCTCCTTGAAGCAGCAAGAAGTCTCACAACACCAGGTTAAAATCCAACAGGTTTATTTTTAGCAAATGCCACGAACTTTTGGAACTAGCTGTTCCTTTGTCAGGTGGGTGAGAGTTCTGATCACAAACGGGGCATATAAAGACACAAACTCAATTTCAATAATGATTGGAATGTGAGTCTTTGCAGCTAATCAAGTCTTATGTATATGCCCTGTTTGTAATCAGAACTCCCACCCAGTTGATGAAGGAACAGCCAGTTCTGAAAGCTAGTGGCATTTGCTACAAATAAATCTGTTAGACTTTAATCTGGTGTTCTGAGACCTCTTACTGTGTTTACCCCAGTCCAACACTGGCATTTCTACATCTTGAAGCAGTGCAAGGGGACGTTACATGCCTACCTGAGAGTGTAGATGGATCCTCTGTTTAATGTCGCCTCAGCAGTGCAGCACCCCCTCAGTAATGCACCAGAGTTCAAGTCTTTGATTGTGGGATTTGAAACCATGGCCTTCAGACTCCAGGCCTGAGATTGCTCCGAGCTGAGCTATGACCAACACTGCAATTTCTTGAACGTATGAGAATTTATTTAGTAAGTGCCTTAACTCTGGGAGTTTATGTTTTAAGGTTCAGATGGTGCGTAGACATTTGTGCTTCACCATTTATGGGCAGCATGGTGGCACAGTGGTTAGCACTACTGCCTCAGCCGGGTTCGATTCCTGGCTTGGGTCACTTTTTGCTCAGAGTCTGCATGTTCTCCCCGTGTCTGCATGGGTTTCCTTCAGGTGCTCCAGTTTCCTCCCACACTCCAGAGATGTGTGGGGTTGGTGGATTGGCTGTGCTAAATTACCCCTTATTCTCAGGGGGCTTAGTTAAGGTAAATGCATGGGATAATGGGGATAGGACCCGGGTGGGATTGTGGTCGGTGCAGATTCGATGGGCCGAATAGCCTCCTTCTGCACTGTAACCCGGAACGCGAGCTTTCTGTTGATATTTTATTAATCAATGAAACTAAAGAATTTGCAGAGAATTGGAATCTGAAACCCGTTCTGATGTGTGCACATCCATTTGTATATTGTTTTACTCTCTGTGGAATAAGAGACTGAGCTCCATTTCACCTCAGTCTGATTATCATCAGCTTAGAAGAGGTTTTATTGGAAATCAGACACCTGAAAATGACTTAAGTCTTTTATTCATGACTTGACTTTCTTCCCACAGCTCTGTTGGTTGCTAGCAGCGCATTTTAGCGTAAAAGCTAAATAAAATCTCTTGCATTTTCTTTCACGAGAAAGTATTTGCTAAATCACTTGCAAAGGATTTTGCAGATTTGGAATAATCCTTGAGCTTGAATCAGGATAAGGATTCTCTGAGCCTTGAGATCGAGTGCAGTCTGGGCCCGATAGAATGCCTACAGTGCAGGAGGAGGCCATTTGGCCCATCAAGTCTGCACCGACACTCAATTATTTTATCCATGCCTTTTCCCTGTAATCTAATGTATTTATCCCACTAATTCCCTACCTTACACATACTGGAACACAAATGGGCAATTTAGCATGGCCAATCCACCAACCTGCACGTCTCTAGGCACTAAGGGACAATTTGGCATGGCTAATCCGCCTAACCTACACCACTTGGGATATTAAGGGTCAATCTTAGCACGGCCAATCAACCTAACTTGCACATCTTTGAACTTTGGGAGGAAACTGGAGCACCTGGAGAAAACCCACGCAGACACAGGGAGAAAGTGCAAACTCCACACATGAGTGCCAGGATTGAACCTGGGCCCCTGGTGCTATGAGGCAGCAGTGACATCATGCCATCCTCATCTGATGTTTGGAACAATGTGCTTCAACTCCCATTGCATGAAAGTCCAGCGAAGTGGCATTTTTTGTGACCTTTCTGAGGGACAGATTTAAGTTGTGCAATTGGCATGCCCCAGCATAGGGTATGGATTGGATTAGCCGTCACCCATAGTAGGTTTGCTGGCGGGAGGGCACATTGAACTCGTCGCTGGAGTATCATTTATGGGCTCACTCCATTGCTGGTGTCAACACAGCAGCCTTGTGGTGTGCTTGGCCAACAAACCCTGGCGTGTTTTGCCTATGGGTTGCTAGGGGGTTGGCTCATTCAGTGGTGCTCGGTGCCTGATCAAGGGACCTAACATCAGGCACTTGTGATGCTGCAGACAGCTAGCTCCCCTGCCTTCCCCCGCACCCCCACCCCATCACCCCATATATGGGGCAGAGAATCTGATTTAAGGGCTATCCAGATGAAATGTTGGCTCTATTCTCTCCCCACAGATGCTGTCAGACCTGCGGAGATTTTCCAGCATTTTCTGTTTGTGTTTGAGTCCGTGTTTGCCTTATTCACGAATAGATTTTAGTCAATGCAACCGTTTCTTTCTTACCGCTTTTCTTCCAAGGCGCTTAATTAAAAGATGTTCGCAGTGTCACCAGAGATTCCATATCGTTGGGACCCACGTCCCGAGACAAGTTTTATAAATGAAGTGAATGTGGATCCCTTTCCAGGCTGCGAGTTAGTCTCGGCGCATTGCTGTTTGCCATCAGTTTGATGCACTATCAGCTGTGACAGTGAGCGGAATGGATTACAAACTCTCTCCGTCCTGAAACATCTACCCTTCGATCGCTACTGCTGCCTTCCGCAGTCCAACAATGCTACAGAGGAGCCGTTTTCCAATTAACCCACCGATTGTCCAGACGCAGCAGGCAATTTTTCAGCTCACTTTGAGAGGCAAAATACCGTCCTTTGTGAAACGCACACTTGGATTTGATACAGTCAGTTGGGAACCATTTCACTTTTTTTTGTTCGAGTCAAAATAACTGTTGAAGCCGAGTCCTGTTTAATTATCTCCTCGCAGCAGAAGTCAGATTGCTGCGCTGACCACTGAGTACTACAGCGCATTATGGATCGCTAGTAAAGAAGTTCCAATTTGAAAACATACCAACAGACTTGAGAACAGTTTCTTCTCTATTAGTAATTTATGTGAAAATCCCCTAGATGCCACACTCTGGCACCTGTTCGGGTACACTGAGAACAAAGAACAAAACAGCACGGGAACAGGCCTTTCGGCCCAACGAGCCCGCGTCGCCACCCCGATGTTCCCACCTCCACCCGTGATCCCTGTCTATGTTTATAGATCTATGGATTAAAAACCAAATTTGAGACAATTTAGGGAGAATTTGTTTTGCCAGTTAGCCTAAGAGCACATCTTTGGGATGTGGGAGGAAACCAGAGCGCCCAGAGAAAACCCACGCAAGCACGGGGAGAATGCGCAAACTTCCACAGACACAGGTTCAAATCCATGTGTCTGCACAGCACAGCCATAGTCACTGAGCTGTCGTGTTGCCCATCAAATGGTCCAGGTCAAGCGTACACTAACGATGTGAAGCACTAGGACACACTCGAAAAAAGAATCCAAGAGCAGCCATCCCACGACCCATCACGTGTATGTCCCTTGTTAGACAACAAGGTGGACCAAAGCATCTGTAGGATAAAAACAAGTACATCAATATCATCATCTATTTACACACTTCCTGGGGACTCCCAAGGCTCATGATCCCTATTTTAAATCAGTTTTCTATACCCCTCCATTCCCATTCTGTTCATGTGCCCATCTAAGTATTCCTTAAATAACTCCAGAGTACCTGCCTCCACCACTTTACTTGGCAGTGCATTCCATACCCCCGCCACCCTCTGTGTGAAAAAACTCCCTCTAGCATCCAAATTATACCTTACCCCCCTCACCCTAAGCCCGTGACCCCTTGTGCTATTCGAGTCCATCCTAGGAAAGGGAGAATTTAGCACAGTCAATGCATCTAATCTGCACGCCTTTCAGAATGTGGGAGGAAACCGGAGCACTTTCAATAACCCAGCACCAGCAGAGCTAAGTTTTAAGTTTAACGTTTATTTATTAGTGTCACAAGTAGGCTGACGTTAACACTGCATTGAAGTTACGGTGAAAATCCCCTAGTCACCACACTACGGTGCCTATTCGGGTACACAGAGGGAGAATTTACCATGGCCAATACCCCTTTTTCTTTACCCATTTTTTGGACATGGGCATCGCTGGCTGGCCAGCATTTATTGCCCATCCCTTATTGCCCTTCGGAAGGTGGTGAGTTGCCTTGATTTGCTGCAGTCCGTGTTTTGTGGGTTGACCCACAATACCATCAGAGAGGGAATTACAGCAGCTAACCAGCACGTTTTTCAGACTGTGGGAGGAAACAGGATCACCCGGAGGAAACCCACGCAGACACAGGGAGCATGTGCAAACTCCACCCAAGCCAGGAATCGAACCCAGGTCCCTGGCACTGTGAGTGCTTGCCCCTGTGCTGCCCTAGATATCTCGATAAAACATTGCCAGTCACTCAAAAGTGTACACCAAAAGACAGTGACAGCAGAAATTAATCTTGGATTCTTTGTGAATGGATATGAGGTCCAGGTGCAGTGCTCACCTGTCGGAAGGATAAGATCTGTAATTTGAAGATGAAGTTGGAAGGGAATTAGAGCTTTAAGAAGACTGATTAGAACGGTAACCAGATTATCTTTGCAATTCTTGTAGAGGGAGGAATGAAGTAATCTTTCTGATGTTTGCAGCAAGCTAAACCCTTGCCTCACTTCGATGATGTTTTTAGGTCAACTCCGTTGCTTTGTCCATTCTCTGGACACTCGCGATATTAGCAAAATACCTTTGTCCAGGTTTGAGCTCCATATTAGCTCTCTCCGATCTGTCAGTTACACAATTATAACAGACTTTCCTTGTGGAAATATTGAGTGCGATTCTCCCCTAGTTTCTGAGGAGTATCGAATACAGTCTCCGTCTAGTTTTAAGATTAAGATCGCGGCACAGTGGTTAGTACTGTTGCCTCACAGTTGCAGGGACCTAAGTTCAATTCCCGGCTTGGGTCACTGTCTGTGTACATGTTCACCCCGCGTTTCCACTGGGTGTCCCAGATTCCTCCCACAGTCCAAAGATGTACGGGTTAGGTTGATTGGCCATGTTAAATTGTCTCTTAGTGTCAGGAGTAGCCGGGTAAATAGGTGGGATTATGGGAATAGGATCTGGGTAGTATTGTGGTCAGTGCAGACTCAATGGGCCAAAATGGTCTCTCTCTGCACTGTAAGGATCCTATTCTATTTCAATCCCTATTCTATTTCAATCTGATGCGACTGTTTTTCCAAAAGAGGTTTGTAATAATCTTCGACAACATGATATGTGTTGGGCAATTAGAGTTGGGTGAAAAATGCGACCTGGGAATGCAGTGTCCTGACTTTTTTTAATCTTTTATGAACCTGTTGTTTGCGTAAGTGTTTTATTTTCAGAGCACAGTATATAATAAAAAACCCTCTTATCCTTGCCTGCTGGATTAGATGCTGTCATCTGTCAACGTCTGGTGTTCCCATTGCTTTGCAATTGTTGGGAGTTTTAAGGTGATTGAAAGACCTTCCTCAGACCAGGAGATTTTACATTGACTCAAATTGGATTGATGTGAAATCTATGGAAACCTTTCAGTACAGATGGCAACCATCAGCCCCAGAAAAGCGAGCAACTGATCTCTGCATGCACACCAAGTCACAACTTTTCCCATTCTTTTTCCCGTGTGAGCGTAAAAGAAAGCTCTGTGTAGTTTGATCTTCTTCCCGAGATTCAACCCCAAATATTTAGTGTCTTTGGACACTAAGATGAATTTACCATGGCCAATCCACCTAAGCTCCACACCTTTGGACTTTCCAAACCTAATCGAGCTTGTGAAGTCATCGGAGTTGATAGCTAGTCGCAAAGAAAAGAATGAGATTCCTGGAGGCAAAATGCAGGGAAATCCATTCATCTGTTTTTGTAGTGTCTGCATGGTCTCATAGATGTACCATGTCTCGAGACACCCTTTCCTGCAATGTATCAGATAGACAATGTTGGCTGAGTCGCAAGAGTATGTACCGTGTACCTGGTGGATGGTGGTCTCATGCGTGATGACAGTACCCATGTCACATATTGTGGAGGTTGCTGTGGCAGGGTTGTGTGGTGTTGTGGTCACTGTTCTCCTGAAGGCTGGGTAGTTTGCTGCGGACAGTGGTCTGTTTGAGTTGAGCGGTTGTTTGAAGGCAAGAAGTGGGAGTGTGGGGATAGCCTTGGCCAGATGTTCGTCTTCGTATGTTTAATGTCTTTGGACGTAAGGGCAATTTACCGTGGCAAATCCACCTAACCTCCACACCTTTGAACTTTCCAAACTTAATGGCGCCTTTGAAGTCATCATAGTATTTATTAGAGAGAAATCGCAAAGAAAACATAAGATTCCTGGAGGCAAAAGCAGAAAATGCAGGCAGATCTCACAGCATCTGTGGAGAGAGAATCGAGCCAACATTTTGAGATTGAATAATCCTATTCTCTCTCCACGGATGCTGTCAGAGCTGTTGAGATTTTCCAACATCTGCAGTAATTGGCTGTTACCTCGGCGATTCCTCAAGGGATTTGCTACATGAAACACTTCGATTAAAACAACAGTGAAAACAACAAATGACAAATTAATTTGGGAGCGTTTAATTTTTGTGGTGTCAAGCGGGACCCTAATGAGACCTCCGTCGATGTACAGGGGTGCTAACTACCTGTTTGAGTAACATGATGTAGCTGTGTGACGCTCAAGTCTCCTGCTTGCTTTGTCACTTTGTCAGTGATGAATGGCGATAAATATTTGCATCTACAGTCATCAACTAATTGGAAAGACAATATAAGTTTGCTCAATCACGTTCCTGACACTGGTACAAATCCAATTGGAATGCGCGATTTGCAACCTGAATAATTCAGTACGAGTTTTGCGGTGATTTACCTCACACTTAATAAGAACTTGTTTCTGACGGTGACTGTTGTAACATCAGCACATCATGTGCCTGCTTGAAGCTAAGGAACATTAAACACTTTAGTGATTCATACTACCTCTGTCTCTATATGCTGTGTTTGTGAACCCAACTTCTAGCTCAGCTGATGAGGGAGTAGCACTTTGAAAGCTCATGCTTCTAAATAAACCTGTTGAACTTTAACCTGGTCTTGCAAAACTTCTCACTGTGCCCACTCCAGTCCAACGCTGAGATCTCAGGGTTGAGCACGTAAAATGTGCTAAGGAATGCAGTCACTTCCCAAAGCTGCCATAGATTACACCGACAATCTCGAGTTGTTTGGTGTATTTTTGTTTTTGGCATGTATGGTTCTAATTGGAGCCAATGTACTTGGGCACTGCCTTTGTCCCCTCTGACATGGCGTGCTTGGCCAGTTCCCCCCGGGACAGCAGCTGGCATACACAGTCTGGGTCTCCCGGGAGCTGATTTTACTGTGCTGGTTGTAATGGGCCAGGCAGGAAGCTCCCGGGAGATCCTGATCGTGTGTGTCTGCTGCTACCCCGGGGGAACTGGCCAAGCACGCCATATCAGAGGGGACAAAGGCGGTGCCCAACTCCAGCTCCAAGTAAAACTGGGCAATGCGCCAAAAACAAAAATACACCAAACAACTCAAAGATGTTGTTGATGAACAAGATCGTGATACCGTGGCCTTGGAGGAGATGCTGGTGTCGGGGTGACCCTCCCTCATCACCGTACATGCAGATGGAGTAACTGTCCTTTTTAAATCTTTTCCTCGTCTTGCCGCTCTTCATTTGTGGCTTATTCTAGACTTTTCTGGCATTCTTATTAATGCTTGGACTTTCTTTTCCTGAGATATGGAGTGTGCAGAATGCAGATCGTGTTCTCAGTTTTGTCCCAGAATGATTTCCAATCCTTTTTAATCACCTCTACCTCTTGCCCCCACCCCTCCATCTACTGCCTACCACCTGCACTCCCCCCCGCTGTCTGACTACTACCCGCCTTCCACCTGCCACCCCGCTCCACCTGCTGCCCCCCACCGCCTGCTTTGCCTGTATAGCATGCAAGAAACAATATTTTTCCCTGTATCCTAATACATGTGACAATAATAAATCAAATCAAAATGCCATGTGACTGTAAAATTCACTGTGAAAAAACAAGCTTACTTGCTGCTTTGGAGCTGCAGAGAAAAATAGCACATTTTCTCTCTGAAGTTCGAAGACAGGGATTTGCCAGAGAAAAATCTCTTTCTCTGAAGGTCTGCTGTTTGAGAACGTGTCCTTTTCTGGAGGCTGTTGTATCGGAGTCAGAATGTAGGTTTCTTTCTGGATCTCTATCCAGAGAGGTTAAAAGGCTAGAAATGTAGCACCTACATCAGTTTTAGTATTGACTGGTTCTGAAGAAGGATTATGTCTATGGGGATGTTGCTTAAATTGGAACTATAGATCAATATTAAGCATTATACTTTGTCATGTTTAAGTATTTTAATTGGTACAAATAATGCTAATTCTTTTTGTTATAATTCAACTGTGTTGTTAAATCAAGTTTGTTTTAATAAAAACTCCCTAATGGGTCAATAGAATCACACCTATAGTGAAATACCTTATGCTCTCACTAATGCCAAGATCAAAAATAGTTGGGGGCTTCTAGTTTAACTTAATAATATATCTTGGAGTTTCTATCCTGGTCCCTAACAACAGATTTCTTCGGAGTTATATAGCTTCTCACATGGGCCTCTTTCAGAATTCGGATCCAAAAGGGTTTAGACTCTTTGTAGGAATGAGGATTCACAGTGTTCAGCCTGTGCCCATTCACAGCTATAAATAGCAACATCTGGATCATGTGATTGGAGCTACAAAGTTGTCAGTAGGCAGGGGAGAAAGTTGCTGAGCAATTGTACAGTTTGGCATTTTTTAAAAAGTCTTGGTAAATATAGTCAACTTCAGCAAGCCCAAACAGCTCAGTTGGTAGACTTTTAACCTGAGGCTCCGGTGTTCAAGTCCCTGTTTGGGTGATGGCACAGTAGTTAGCACTGCTGCCTCACAGTGCCAGTTCGCATTCAGCCTTGGGTCGTGGTCTATGTGGAGTTTGCACGTTCTCCCTGTGTCTGCGTGGGTTTCCTCCAGGTGCTCCCGCAGCCTCCCACAGTGTAGGTTAGTGGGATTGGTCATGCTAAGTTGCTCCTTAGTGTCAGGGGGACTAAGAGGGTAAATGGTTGGGGCTGCGGGGATGGGTCAGATTGTGGTTGGTGCAGGCTGAATGGGTTGAATGGCCTCCTTCTGTACTGTAGATTTTCTATGATGCAAACTGTGTGTAAGCACACTTCTGTTTTTTTTAGAAGAACTGATTACAAAGCCACTATTTTAGCTTGCTTTAGACTGTACCAGCCCCAGGTAGTGTTGGTCCTTGTCTGTTCATAATGGTATCCTTTTTAAATGTGGTTATATTCAGTTGCTGTCCCTAGCTGAACCGGACTGTTTGCAACTTTCACCTCGCACTCAGTCTTTGTCTGAATTTCTGACCCCATGTCCTATCAGCCATGAAACCTCCACCTCTGAAACATCACCTGGCTTTCCCAGCCCACCTCTTCATTTGTCTCGTCAGCAAGAACTTGTACCGTACGACCACATCTCACAAGCGCACACATGGTTGCATGCATTGCTAGCCAGTCACAGTAGGGAGATGCCAGAACCATGTGCAGCCTATGGAGTGCCTTCCTGGGCTGGATTGTCTTCCTGGTGCTGCCCCCTCTCAGTGTATAACTGCCACTAGGAGGCAGAGCACGGGGAAGGATGTGGAAGATTGAATGTTGGTCTGAGTCAGGGAAAGAATGTGGGAATCACCACTGGGGAGGAGAAACATGGGTACAAAAATGTAGGGCAGAGAGCTATGCCGGGGGGAGGGATGGACACAAGGACTAGGGCAGGGTGAGACCGTGGGCCTACAATTCCAGAGCCTGGAGAGGAAGGTGGGGGAGGGTCGAGGAGGAGGAGATGAGTGAGCAAATGGAGTCTAAAGGGGTGAGATTGGAAAGCATGAATAGGTCTGAGGTGGAGGGAAGGTGAGAGTGAGTTAGTGAGGGCTGAGGGGAAAGGACAATGAATGTTGTTGGGGGAGAGATAATGGTCTTTTGATGCCGTTGAACGTTTGTGATGGCGTGATGGCTTTGATATCTTGGTGCCTTCGATTGCATTGGATGTCAGAAGATTGCAATGGAGATTGATGAAAAACTCACTCCTACTTCCAGCTTTTGATGTCAAACAATGGCACATAATTACTCATTATTTCTGAGTGCACTTCTGAGCACCTGAACACAGAATCAAAATCTCCTGGTCAGGATGGGAAACGGGGAGAAGAAAAAAATCAGTGTTTCAGATCATGGGGTTTGAAAGTATTAAAATAAAAGCAGGAAAAGTTGGGAACACTTAGCGGATTACGCAGCAACAGGAAGTCATACAGTAGGTCACTAACCCAACACATTGGGCAGGATTTCTCAGTTCCTCCCTCTGCGGTGGGTTTTCCAGCAGAGGAGACAACTCACTGTTGGCCGTTGATAGAATCTTCCAGTCTCACCAATATCTATGACTTTGGATGATTTGCCAATTCTGGGGAATCTGCCGCGGTGCATTGCCTTTGGTGGGGCGGGAAGTTCCCACCGGCAGGGCGGGATAGAGACTGCCACCAACTGACCCTAACTACATGCTTTGAACAGAAGACAGCTGAGGTGTGGGTGCTTAGAGATCTCAATACAATGAAGATGATAAAAGGACAGAGGTGATGAGTGAATGGGACATGGTGTAGAACAGAACTGACCAGAGTTTGAATGGAGACGCCATGGCCTAGTGGTATTATCACTGGACCATTAATCCAGAAACTCAGTTAATGTTCTGGAGACCTGGGTTCGAATCCCATCCTGGCAAATGATGAAATTTGAATTCAATAAAAATGTATGGAATTAACAAATCCTTGAAACCATTGCCAATTGTTGGAAAAATTCATTTGGCTCAGTAATCTCCTTTAGGGAAGGAAATCTGCCGTCTTTACCCTGTCTGGCCTACATGTAACTCCAGAGTCACAGCAATGTGGCTGATCCACAATTGCCCTCAGGCAACTAGGGATGGGCAATAAATGCTGGCCTAGCCAGTGACACCCATGTCCCAGAAATGAATTTAAAAAATGCTGAAGGACGTGGAGGTTGGAAAACCAGCTCTGAAAGTACTAGAGAACGAATGGAAGATACAATAGTTTTGTGATGATATCTTTGTTAATGGCTTGCATTTTCCTTTCCCAGCTGTAAACGCAGATTCATTCTCCGCCAGTGAGGGCCACAATGTCGCTGCGACCTCGTTTGTGACAATGTCCAGATATTATGTTGTGTTCTTCTGCGATTTAGAAACATCCGTGATGCGCTATTATTGATGTCAGCTGACACCTACTATTGATTTGATTTGATTTGTTGTCACATGTATTAGAAGACAGTGAAAAGTATTGTTTCTTGTGCGCTATACAGACAAAGCATACCACTCATAGAGAAGGAAACGAGAGTGCAGAATGCAATGTTACAGTCCATGTGCATTCAAAAATCTGATAGCAGTAGGGAAGAAGCTGTTCTTCAATTCGTTGGTACATGACCCCAGACTTTTGCATCTTTTTCCTGACGGAAGAAGGTGGGAGACAGAATGTCCAGAGTGCATGGTGTCCTTAATTATACTGGCTGCTTTGTTGAGGTAGTGGGAATTATAGTTAGAGTCAATAGGTGGGGGGCTGGTTTGTGTGATGGATTGGGCTACATTCATGACCCTTTGTAGTTTCTTGCGGTCTTGGACAGAGCAGGAACCATACCAAGCAGTGATACAACCAGAAAGAATGCTTTCTATGGCACATCTATAGAAGTTGGTGAGAAATGTTTGCTAGAAATTGGAGCATTTACTTCTGATTGTTTTTGATCTCAGTTGAAAGCATTGGGAGTGTTTAAATGATCTCAGGTCAAGCTCGAGCACACTGTGATTTCATTTGATGCCAAATAATGTCAGCTGATCGCTACTTGGGATGTCAAATGATTCCCTGACTGCAAATGATGCCAAATGATGGCCAAACGATTGCTGTTGAGCACAAGTAATGCAACATTTTCGGGCAATGGTAATGAACGTAGGGATCCCTATCACCTTGAAATTGTCACCCCCGGCCCGCCCCAGTCCTATTGAAGCGGATGGTATTGGATAGTAATTGCTGCTTTTATGAAACTGAGTGTAAAGTGTGCGCAAAATTGATTTGCCTTTACAAAGTGAAGTCAGTTTCGACTAAACTCATTTGCAAAGTTGCAAACTTAATTCCATTTGTGAGCCAGCACAATTAGACACCGTAATTGAACGCAAGTGCTTTCCTTCACATTAAGTAACACTCATTGAAGTATTTAAGAGCCGTAAGCTCGCGCAGTTTTAGTAATACGGCTGAAAATGCGTTCACCACACAAAAAAAAGCACTTTTAATAAGTATCCGCTCCTCCATCTGTGATTAACATGATTTTAAAGCACTGAAAACGACTTATTAAAACTGTTCTGCGTCATTAAATGCTTAAGTGTTGAACCCTATTCACATTCCAAGTCAATTAAATCTTTTATAACAAGTATAAATTTCTAAAACGAGCCCACAAATACTTTTGTGCCTGAAACAAGCAGTGTGAAGACTTGTCAAACCGAGAATTCTGTCATCCTCCTCACTTCTCTGTGAGGTTGTGGTCAGTTTTATGGTTGACGCTTTTTTTTAAAGAGAACATTATTTTTAAACCATTATCATAGAAACTTGATTTGTGCATGATGCAATGTTGGCTTCAAATTTCCCAATCTTCAGCAATTGGCTGATTTCCATGGGCAATATTATCGTAGAAACCTACAATGCAGAAGAAGGGCATTTGGCTCATCGAATCTGCCTTCACCACAGCCCCACTCAGGACCTATCCCCATAACTGCATGTATTTAACCTGGCCAATCCACCTCATCTTTGGACTGTGGGAGGAAACTGGAGCACCGGGAGTGAACGCACGCAGACAAGGGGTAACGTGCAAACTCCGCACAAACTATGATCCAAGATGGGAATCGAACCCGGCTCCCTGGCGCTATGAGGCAGCAGTGCTAATCACTGTGAATGGTAGCCCTACCCCAATGTGTAATGTGGCACTAACTGAGTTGTCCAAGCATTGTCCTGGTATACAAGCTGTTAAACGTATCCAAGCCAAATGGTGGAATATGAAATTAGACACAGATCATTTTTTTTATAAAGTGGATTTATTCACAGAATGAAAGTTTGCTGCTTTCCATCTACTAACAACCGGTGTCTCAGCAATCACCCTTTATATGTACTCAAGATATTGAATCAATCAATACCCTCCACTTGTTCATCCTTAACCTTAAAGTTTATTTATTAGTCACAAGTAGGCTTACATTAATACTGCAATGAAGTTACTGTGAAAATTCAATTAACATTACGTTACCACTGACCAACCTTCATTCTTCAGAGATACGTATTTAATAGCTGATTGTGGAATTTGGTTGTGAGTAAAACTGCCTGCCACCTTTGTAACTGAGTAGACTTTTCAAAAGTGCTTCATAGGCTGTGAAGCAGGTCAGAATGACCTGGGAACATTAAAGCCTGTATGTAAATGATTCATTCTGATTTGTCAAAGCAGTGGTAACATGCTGTGTTCTTCGTGTGTGGACTGAGATTGAAGGTGGGATTTCCACAGTAATCCCTGCACCCACCTCCCATGCAACAACACGCACAACTGCAACACTATATTCTGCATTCTCTCTCCTTTCCTTCTCCCCTATGTATTCTATGAATGGTATGCTTTGTCTTTACAGCACTGAAAAAACAATATTTTTCACTGTATCCCAATACATGTGACAATATAAATCAAATTAAATATTAAGCTGATTTTTCTCCACACTCTTGTTGAAACTGCAATACTACATTCCGCATCCTTTACTTTCCTTCTCCCTAATTATTCATGAATCCATAGAATCCCTACAATGCAGAAGGAGGCCATTTGGCCCATCGAGCCTGCACCAACAATGATCCCATCCAGGCCCTATTCCTGTAATCCCATATATATATCCTGCTAATCCTCTGACAGTAAAGAACAATTTATCATGGCCAGTCCAGCTCACCTGCACGTCTTTGGACTGTGGGAGGAAACTGGACCACCTGAAGGAAACCCATGCAGACACAGGGAGAATGTGCAGACTCCACATAGACAGTGAGCCGAGCCAGGAATTAAACTTGGGTCCCTGGCGCTGTGAGGTAGCAGTGCTAACCACTGTGCTACGTTGCCGTTCTGAACGCTATGCTTTGTCTGTAGAGTGTGTGAGAAACAATACTGTCACTGTATCCCAATACATGTGACAATAATAAATCAAATGATGGGAAGAACTTTTTGTCCAACTGTTCTATCTCCACATGATTGCGGCATGTCTTATGATTGGGTCAGAGTGTGAGAAATGGGTAATCTCCCTTGAGGATTCTCGCAACCACTGCTGTATTCAATAAAGCTTCTTTGTCTCGTAATGGGATGCGGGGCCAGTGAGGCCTGTGACCTTTCATGAGCCCTTTGCATGTGATTGTCCAAAACACTTCAGTGTGGATTCCCTGTTGCCTGGTAACCTTGAATAGCTGTTGCTGACAGGCATTAATAGCACTCAGAATCATGGTTATACTTGACAGGAAATGTGTCAGCTTGTCATTAACGCCTCAGTGAAGTTACCTGCCTGTAACTTGGTGGCCGTGTCCACAAGAGCTGACAGCAACCCATCGGGACAGACAGGCTGTGACCTGGTGTAAGGATCACTCCCCGAATTTCCATTCCATCCGCTGCAGTGGTAGCACAGAGGAAAGTCCTAGGGCCAAGTCTTTAAGACAAAGTCCATAGGTTCTTGAATAATAAGGGGATCAGCGGTTATGGGGAAAAGGCAGGAAAATGGGAATGAGAAAAATATCGGCCATGATTGAATTAAGGAGGAGACTCAATGGGCCGAGTGGCCTGATTCTACTCCTGTACCTTATGGTTGTATTGGTCACGGCTGTATCCAAACATCATTGTAAAATTACTTATCCGTACAGACGCTTTTCCAAGTGGTTCTTGGATAATCCTCAAATAAGACCCCTTGCTGTTTGTTTCTCTTGGTATACTCCTTACTTGGCCCCCTTGGGGCGGCACGTGGCACAATGGTTAGCACTGTTAAAGTTTAAAAAAAGTTTATTTATTACTCGCAAGTGGGGCTTACATTAACACTGCAATGAAGTTGCTGTGAAATTTCCTGAATTGTCACAGTTCGGTGCCAGTTTGGGCCGATGTACCTAACCAACACGTCTTTCAGACTGAGAGAAGAACCAAAGCAGACCAATGCAGACACGGGGAGAACATGCATATTTCTCACAGACAGTCACCCAAGGCCAGAATTGAACCCAGGATCCCAGTGGTTAACACAGTTACCACACAGCGCCAGGGTCCTAGGTTCAATTCCGACCTTAGGTGACTGCGTGGAGTTTGCACATTCTCCTCATGTCTGTCTGGGTTTCCTCCCACAGTTCAGAGATACAGTAAGAAGTCTCACAACACCAGGTTAAAGTCCATGGGGTTTATTTGCAACCAAGAGCTTTCAAAGCGCTGCTCCTTCATCAGGTGAGTGGAGAAGTAGGTTTCACAAACACAGCATGTATAGACAAAGACCAAAGATTTGCAGATTAGGTGGATTGGCCAGGTAAAATTGTCCTTTGGTGCCCAAAGATGTGTAGGATTAATCATGGGAAATGTGTGAGGTTGCAGGACTAGGGTAAAGGTAGAGAGAGCCTGGGTAAGATACACTGTCAGAAAGTTGGCACAGAATCAATGGGTTGAGTGGTCTCATTGGCACTGTAGGGATTCTATGATTCCCCTCAGCGTTGAGCATAACCGTAGTTCTGCTACTTTTCTATTTAAGAAAACCAAACTCCACCAGCCAAATATACAATCTCCCTTGTCCTAGTGACGCAGTTTGATTCTGCTCACTGTAGTTGCCAGGTAGGCTGTCAAGGGTATTTTTAACTGGAATTCTAAAATTATTTCCTGTTTAATTGCATTCTGAATTCTAATGGGTGGAAAGTAAGTCTTCTGTGTTCCCAGAGCAGAGGCAATCTACACCATCATTCTCTTTCAACTTGGCACCAGCCCATCAAATTAATGTTTCTATCTGCACACAAGCCTGGTGTCGTTACGTGTTGTTTTGGGATGTTCCCATGTGTGTTTCCTTGGAAAAGGCTTCCTGTGGGGAGGAAAACAGAATCTATACAGGAGCAAAATTACTTGTGCAATATTGGCTTTGTTTAGCACCACTTGTGTGATTGAGGTAATGGAAGTGTCTCCCAAGGGTCTCCGTACCTGGGAGTCATCTTACTCCCAAGTTCCTTCTTGGTTATTTTGTTGAATTGAAAGTTTTGTGCATTTTAAGTTTAGGTTAGATGGCGTGAATGCAAAATGATGCCATTTTATCGCTGGCTCAGTGATGGAGGGAGGATAATCTTCTGTCACTGATGCCATCAGATGTAGGAGCAGGATTAGGCCACTTGGCCCATTGAATCTGCTCTGCCATCAAATCACATCTGATCTTTTTCTCATCCCCGTTCTCCTGCCTTTTCCCCATAACCCCCGTTCTCTTGTCAATCAAGAACCTATCTATCTGTGTCTTAAAGGCATTCAACGAGCTGGCCTCCACAGCCATCTGCGGCAAAGAGTTCCACAGATTCTCTCACACTCTCTTTAAAAGAAAATTACAGCACAGGAACAGGCCCTTTGGCCCTCCAAGCCTGCACTGACCATGCTGATTGTCTTAATTAAAACCCCCTACCTTAAGGTCTAATCCCATCCTATTCATGCATTTGTCAAGATGCCCCTTAAAAGTCATCATCATAACTGCTTCCACTACCTCTGCCAGTAACGAGTTCCAACCATCCTTTGTAAAAAAATCTGCCTCATACGTCTCCTTTAAACATTGCCCCTTGCATCTTAAACCTGCAACCCCCTAGTAATTGACTCTTCCACTCTGGGAAAAAGCTTCTGGCTGAAGAAATTCCTCCTCATCTTTGTTTCAAAGGATTGTCTCTTTTAACCCTCTGCTTCTAGTTTTCCCTACTGGTGGAAGCATCCTCTCCATGTCCACTCTATCCAGACCTCGAGATATCCTGTAACTTTCAATAAGTTCCCCTCTAATCCTTCTAAACTCCAATGAATACAGTCCCAGATTCCTGTACCCTTCCTGACACATCAAGCTTTTCGTTCCAGGGATCATTCTTCTGAGCCTCTTCTGGACCCTTTCCAAGACCGGCACATCCTTCCTTCGATATGGGGCCCAAAACTGCTCTCAATATTCCAGATGGGGTCTCACCAGAGCCTTATAAAGCCTCAGAAGTACATCCCTGCTCTTGTATTCTAGCCCTCTGGGTACGAATGCTAACATTGCATTTGCCTGCATAACTGCTGATTGAACCTGCACATTAATCTTAAAGCCAGGAGAGTGGGAAGGAGAAAAATATCAGCTGTGATTGAATGGCGGAGCAGATTTGATGGCCCGAGTGGCCTAATTCTGCTCCTGTGTCTTATGGGGCACCCTCAGAAGAGCATAAGGAATTTGCAAGTACAAGAATTTGTGGTACTTATCTTTGCAATTGAGTTTCACCTTTGGAGTTGCATTCTAGATATTAATTTTCAATTGAAGTGTACATCTCACTGAAAAACACGTTGCCTTGCTCCGTTTAATTAATTAATAGCAATTGTTCTGTGCAAAAAGCTGTGATAAATTTGAATGCAACACCTCCTTCATGTCAATTCAGGGTCTAAATTAAGGGAGAGAGATAAAAAGCATGTATAAAGTTAGTGAGAGATTTGTTGGGAGATGGAATATGACATTCCCAGCTTCCTGTGTCATTCACGTTCCATTCAATCCTGATTTTGTTTCTAATTTGGATTTATTTGCACAAACAGAGGTGCGAATAATCATCCATTTAGGGCTATATCAAATCCCAACCTTTTTCAAACAGAGTGCTCAGAGTGTTACAGATAATTAACATTTCCAGTACCGCTCGCGATAAATCACTTTGACATCCACACAGTTCAAATGGACTTGTGTATTCTTAATTATCCAGGCGTTCCGAGGGATGTTTGTTTGATTGTCTGGAAAATGGCGGGGGGTGGGGGAGGAAGTAAAGGCTTTCGATGCACCGAATAACAACTCAGTGCAGCAGACAGAATTAATTAATTGATGTACCGCGAATGCGGTGCGCTAATAACATCACATAGCTGGTAGGTAGCAATTAAGAATGATGCTCACCAACAAAGAGGTTGAAAGCTTTTTCTTTGTTGTCAAAGTGAAGGAGAATCTGAAATGAATTTGCTCTGAACACGAACGCCTGAAATCCCTATTCCATCTAACTCCAGCCTCGACGGCCTTGCAAAGAGCACCAAGTGAGTGAACACAACGCACCAATGGCGCCATTTGGTGTTAAAGTTTGGTGGAATCTGCTCCCTCACAGCACCGAGGATTCGGGTTTGATTCTGGCCCCAGGTGACTGTCCACGCAGAGTTTGCACATTCTCGCCATGTCTGCGTGGGTTTCCTCCCACACTCCAAAGATGTCCAGGCTAGGTGGATTGGCCACAGTAAATTGACAGACAGAATCTTTCATACAAAAAGAAAGTAACATCTATAACAACACAGTGGATCCCGGGGATCTGAGTTGATTCCAGCCTGTCTGTCTGGAGGTGGAACATTCTCCCCTTGTCTGTGTGGGTTTCCTCCGGGTGCTCCAGTTTCTTCCTATTGTCCAAAGATGTCTGGGTTAGGTGGATTGTAGTCCACCTATAGTCCATTCGCCTGACAAAGGGGCAAACCCCGAAAGCTTGTGAGTTTATCATCAAATAAATCGGTTGGACTTAAACCTGGTGTTGTCAGACTTCTTACTTAGGTGGACTGGCCATGGTAAATTGTCCCTTAGTGTCCCTAGATGTACAGGTTAGGAGGTTAACAGGTTGAATGCATGGGGCTATGGGGATGGGTTGGGATACTCTGTTGGAGACCGGTGCAGATTCGATGGGCCAAATGGCCTCCTCCTGGATGGACTCTGTGAACACAAGATATATTGTGCGTACAGTGAACGCAATGGGGAAAGAACAAATAAGTTGGGATAGCATCAAGGCAAATTATGAGTATTGCAGCACAGCGGTTAGCACTGCTGCCTCACAGCGCCAGGGACCTGGGTTCGATTCCGAGCTTGGGTGACGGTCTATCTGGAGTTTGCATGTTCTCCCCATGTCTGCGTGGGTTTCCTCCGGGTGCTCCAGTTTCCTCCCACAGTCTGAAAGACGTGCTTTGGCCGTGCTAAATTCTACCTCAGTGTACCTGAACAAGTGGCGACTAGGGGATTTTCACATTAACTTCATTGCAGCGTTAATGTAAGCCTTACTTATGAGACTGATAAATAAACTATAAAAACAGTAGCGAAACAGAACCAATTCCTTGGCATTGATTGAAACTTTTATTTCTCGTAAGAAGATGTACGCACCATTAATCACTTGTTCTGGAAAGTGAACTTCATTGCAGTGTTAATGTAAGCCTACCTGTGACACTAATTAAAAAAAAGTATTCCTTTGTGAATGCAGGAGAGCTGGGCCTTTAGAGAATCATGGTAGGGTGTTTGTTCTTCACCGTTGGTTTGGTATGGCTCTGTATCTCGATGCTGCCCCAATTCATTTGTTCCTCCTTCACTGTGTTCATCTCATTAGCAATGTGCAGGCTTGTGTTTGCGTTGCGTTTGTTTGAACTCTATTGCCTGTTCCGAGACCCACGATCAAAAGCAACGCATCTCGTTTCAGGTTGTTTGTTACTTGTGACAGGGAAAGAAAAACTTTCATCTGTTTGTTGGTGATCATTCGTATATAATTGCCACCTCGTAGCCACGTGTCGCTACCGGTTTAAGGCAGTGCGCCAATTAATTATTTCTGTCTCGTGCGTACAGGGTTATTATTGTTCACTGCGTCAAAGCCTTTTCTTCATCTCGTTAGATTGTTCAGGCAGATAATCAGATATGTACTTCCAGGAATTCCCGGGTGGGAAACATGTGCTTTAACCTGCGCTTTGAGAGAATTGGAGTATTGCAAAAATTAAGTCTTTTACCAGTTGACATGAAACAAATTTGGGTAAGATAAATGCTAGCTCCTTCTCCAGTTGATGTCTCCCTCCTGGGGAATGTTTGATGAGTTCCTCTGAAACAGTTGTGGACTTCTAACTTCGGGGGACTGGAGTTTCCTTTCTTCCCCCTCCTGCACTTAATGTGAGGTTGCTGGAGGATTCCCAACGTGTTGTCAGCTTGTCCAAGCTGAGGAGTGCCACAATTTAGTTGACCGTTTTAGGGTCTGTTCTCTTCTTAGAATAGACGTAGGCACAGCTAGTCTGAAGTAGAACCAGTTTTATTGATTGACAAACAGGAATGAAAGAGAATGATTTACTGGAGTAAGAAGAGAGAAAGAAGTGAGAGAGAGAGGGCCCCCAGAAAGCTGGTTCCGATACAGACGTGAACTTGTACAGGATTTAGCACAAATGAATACAATTAGCAATATACAGCCAAGTGGACACTATAGTTAAGAAAGCCCCACCAACACCTCTACTTTCTCAAAAGACTAAAGTAAGTCGGCTATGACTCTCACCAACTTTAACATAGAAAGCATTCCTTCTGGTTGTATTGCAGCTTGGTATGGCTCCTGCTCTGCCCAAGACTGCAATAAACTACAAAAGATTGTGAATGCAGCTCAATCCATCACGCGAACCAGCCTCCCATCCATTGACTCTGTCTACACTTCCTGCTACCTCGGCAAAGCAGCCAGCATAATTAAGGGCCCCTTAATTATGGATATTCTCTTTCACTGTCTTCATCAGGAAAAAGATACAAAAGTCTGAGGTCACGTACCAACTGATTCAAGAACAACTTCCTCCCTGCTGCTGTCAGACTTTTGAATGGACTTGCCTTGCATTAACTTGATCTTTCCCTACACCCGAACTGTGACAGTAAACTACATTCTGCACTCTCTAGTTTCCTTTTCTATGAAAGGTATACTTTATCTCGTGCGCAAGAAACAATACTTTTCACTGTATGCTAATACATGTGACAATAATAAATTAAATCAAATAGCTCATTGTAACTTCTTGATTATCTGTGGTATGAAAAAGCTAGGCACAGATAGACCACAACTGACATGAACAATTGGCAGCTGTGACCATGAAAGCTTGTTTCTAACTTGAAACCATTTCTTCTTAAATCGCTTCTTCAAATGTAGTCTAATCTAAGCTCAACGCAGAATTCCCAGCTGAGTTTTGACATGTGGTCAGGTTAGCTACAAAACTTTGCATAATTAGGTAAATACCTTACAATGAAGTCTTATAACTAAAACAAACCATATAAGGATGCAGAAACCTGGTTCTATCCCTAAAGTGAGCTTTCCCCTTAGCAGCTCCTTGCCTCGAGGAATTGGAATTGAAACTGGAGATACTAGAGATCAGCAACGATCAAGTCACACACAATGTTTTTGAACTTTGACTGCATTGCTGTTGATGTTCAAAATGAGATCATCTCAGATCCCAGAAGGGAAACTTGGAATGCCAATTCTTAACTATTTCTTTTTTGCAATGCGGAAAAGCGGTGAGAAAATGGATGAAATCTGGGGAGGCGAGGAGTCAGTAAATATTCAAATGACAAAAAATGCTTATTGAAGTTTAAAACATACAACAGAACAGAACTGCATTTACAATTAACTGCAGTCATGGTCACCCAGTTCTTGACACATCTGTCAATCCAAATCTATCTACTTCGCTAAACTCTGAGAATACACTTTCCCCAAACAACAACCGATAGGTTTTAACGCTCTGTGCCAAATTCAGCAAATAATTATCACACAGGACCTGTAGCTTTCCTTTGTTCTAGCTTAGATCAGAACCTCTGGGGGCATAACTTTGCTTTTCTTCTTGCATCACAGCTTGAGGGTAGCTCTATGGCACAGTGGTTAGCATTGCTGCCTCACAGCGTCAGGAACCCGGGTTCCGTTCCCAGCTTGGGTCACTGTCTGTGTGGAGTTTGCACATCCTCCCTGTGTCTGCGTGGGTTTCCTCTGGGTGCTCTGGTTTCCTCCCACAGTCTAAAGACATGCAGCCATAAGAGGACATGCTGGAGAAGCTCAGCAGGTCTGGCAACATCTATAATAGAACATAGAACATTACAGCGCAGAACAGGCCCTTCGGCCTTCGATGTTGCGCCGACCAATTAGGAAAAAGCAATGACCCTCTCACCTAAACCATTTCCTTTTCGTCCATAAAGGAGAGAAAAGAGCTGACGTTTCGAATCCAGATGACTCTTTGTCAAAGCCAAATGGCATAGGAAGTGGGAGATATTTATATTTCAGGGAGAGGGAATGAAAGATGACTCATAACCTTAGAAACCAAGGGAAAGACTGCTAATAGCTGTTCTCAGAGAGATTAAAGCCTGAGAGTGGCCAGACGGCAGAGAAGCTGTGACAGATGGAATTGTTGGGGGGATCGAAAATGGGACAGAAGTAGAAGGGGGAAGATAAAGTAAGGGGAGAGGGATGATGTAGGGGGAAAGTGGGGAGGGGAGAAAAATGAAAAAAGACTAGGAAGAAATAAAAGGTAGAAACAGTAAAATAAAATTAAATAAAATAGAATGAAAACAAAGGGAGCCAAGGTGGAGTAGAGGAAATCTGAAGTTGTTGAATTTGTGCAGGTTAGGTGGATTGGCCATGTTAGATTGCCCCTTAGTGTCAGAAAGATCAGCAGGGTAAATACTTGTGGTTGTGGAGATGGGGCCTGGATGGGAATGTTTTTGGTGCAAGCTCGTGGGGCCGAATGGCCTCCTTTTGCACTGTAGGGATTCTGTGAAAGAGAACACAGCTTTGCAATTGGATACGGCTGTGGTTTGGGTCCATAGACTTCTAGTGTCCGCTTTGCTTAACAGAGTATCTGCTCCGCCCTGCTACTAGGCTAGTCTGCCTGACACCAGTCCCCAGCGCAACTTAACCCCCGTCAGTTCCCTTTTTATCCAATTTCATTTCATTCCAGCTTTCTAATACTTGGCCCCCTGAGATGCTCTGATCTGAGGGTAATCCAGCACTTGGCTTGTGTTGCCAAGGGAATGGGATTGCAGCAGCTAGTTCTTGGCTCATTTCCACTTTTGGAATATCATGGAAATTTGGGTCAAAGTGGGGTCATGAGACTCCATTTGGTGGAATTAGGCATTAGAAGAGCTCGTTTTTTGTTTCAATTTTGCACTGAAACAGTCAACTTGTTTACGTGAGTGAGGTTGAAGATCATTTTTGTTAGTTTATTCGCTGTTGGGACTAATTGGTTTGCACAAAATTTTTGGAATTCAAATCAAAAACCTTGTTCAGTGCCTTCAAGTGTGGTCACTTTCCAAGCTAAACAAGATTGAGACAAAATTGATGTTTTTTAATTATTTGACAGTGAAGTGTTTCCTTTAGGATTTTAAATATCCAGTCATCCAAATTTAAACAAAAAATGAGCTGTCCTCTACAAGAGGCAGCACGGTGGTTAGCACTGCTGTCTCACAGCGCCAGGGACTAGGGTTTGATTCCAGCCTCGAGTCAGTCTGTGTGGAGTTTGCACATTTTCCCCATGTCTGTGTGGGTTTTCTCTGGGTGCTCCGGTTTTCTCCTACAGTACAAAGATGGGTTGGTTTGGTGGATTGGCCATGCTAAATTGTCTCTTAGTGCCTAAAGATATACAGATTGACCATGCTAAATTGCCGCTTAATGTCAAAGAATGTGCAGGTTAGATGGATTGGCCATGGTGGAGTTATGGGCATAGGGTGGGGGGATAGGATACGATACTCTTTCAGGAGTTGATGCAGAGTCAATGGGCCGAATGGCCTCCTCTATATCATCAGGATTCTATGATTGTATGAAATTGAACCAATCACACTACATTCGAGTGAGTGTGAATTTTTTTTGTCCGCATCCTGAAACTCATTGCAACTTTCAACGTTCTATCCACAATAGGTTTGTACAATCTCAACTGTAGCCATTCCGTAACCGAATGTGCAATGAATGAGGCAAAGCTACCAATCAACACGAGACAATAATAGCTGTTATCACAGCAGTGTTGATCTGCACACATTTCTCTGAAGTTTCTCACAGGAATTTGAGGAAGTGTTAAATCGTTTAAAATAAGCGGGTTAGTGCTTCCCTTGACTCAATCACATTGGATGAAGCTGATGTGTTAAGCTTATTTGATAAAAGTTTGCTACTTGTGTTGAAGATTTAGCCTGGGATTACCTTTTTTAACTCTGTAGTTATACTGGGAAGTAAAAAAAAAATGCTTCAGAGCCATAAAGGTTTATAGATGGAAACTGACCCTTTAGCCCATCTTGTCCATGTCATCCATTTTTTTAAACCACTAAGCTAGTCACAATTGCCCACGCTTGGCCCATATCTCTCTATATCCACCTTACCCATGTAACTATTTAAATGCTTTTTAAAAGCCAAAATTGTACCCGCATCTATTACAACCTCTGACAGCTTGTCCCATATACTCACCACCCTGTGTATGAAACAATTGCCCCTCTGGACACTTTTATATCTCTCCCCTCTCACCTTAAACCTATAGCCTCTAGATTTAGACTCTCCTACCTTTGGGAAAAGATGTTGACTATCTATCTTAGCTATGCTCCTCGTTATTTTAAAATATTATTCCTAAGCTTCCGATGCTCCAGGGAAGAAAGTCCCAGTCTATCCAGCCTCTCCTTATAACTCAAACCATCAAGTCCCAGTAGCTTCCCGTAAATCATTTCTGAACTCTTTGCACTTTAATACTATCCTTTCTGTAATAGGGTGACCAGAACTGCACACAGTATTCCAAGTGTCGCCTCACCAATGTCTTGTACAACTTCAACAAGACATCCCAACTGCTGTATTCAGTGTTTTGACTAATGAAGCCAAGCATGCTGAATGCCTTCTTCACCACTCTGTCCGCTTGTGACTCCACTTTCAAGGAGCTATGAACCCGTACCCCTCGATCTTGTTGGGAAGAGAAATCATGTTGCTCTTTGAGTTGGCGCCGAGTTAAGTTGGTTTATCTGATGTCCAAGTGATGAGGTTTTCAGATTTTCTGGGATTTGCTGAAGTTTAAAATTTATCTATTATTTACTGTCACAAGCTTCAGTTGTGGGTACATTTGCTTTGCCTGTGCGGCTGTATAAGCTGCGAGATGGTAGACTTAAAACTGAAATGAGGAAGAATTACTTCCCGCAGAGAATGGTGAATAGGTGGAACTCGCTACCCCATTATGCGGTGGAGTCTGAATGATTGGTTTCAAGAAGGAGATAGATATACTTCTGATTTTGAAGAACAGGTTGGGGGGGGGGGGTGGATTTGAGACCAGGGAGAGATCAGCCATAACCTGATTGAATGAATGGCAAAGCAGGCTCAAAGAGCCAAATTCTGCCCCGAATTCCCATGTTCCGATCCTCAGGTTATTCTTCTGTAACAATTCTTCCTTTTCCATACAGCAGTTATTGAAAGTTTTCAAAATAATTGAGTAATTAGAAGCCTGACATTTGTTTCAGCAATTGTAGAACCACCGTATAGTAACTGAACCTTTCAGAGGTAAATGTGATGCTTTGCGATCTATTTAGAGTGTGTGTCTATCTTGTCTGAATTGCTGACTGTGTAACCCAGCACCCACAGGTCAGCTTGCAATGTCATATCAGGCTTTTGTGTCTTGGCTAACAATGTCCCCATTCAGCTCGAATGTCTACTATCCTGCTAACGTCAAGTAATTTCTGCAGATAACCCCATGTTCTACTTCAGTTTGACATGTGATTTAATGTATTATTGTCACGTGTTATTAGTATACAGTGAAAAGTACCGTTTCTTTCATGCTATACAAACAAAGCATACCATTCAGAGAGAAAGAAAGGAGAGTGCAGAATATAGTGTTACTGTCATAGCTAGGGTGTAGAGAAAAATCAACTTAGTGCGAGGTAAGTCCGTTCAAAAGTCTGATGGCAGCAGGGAAGAAGCTGTTCTTGAGTCGGTTGGTACATGACGTCAGATTTTTGTAGTTTTTTTCTTGATGGTGGAAGAGAGAATGTCTAGGGTGCATCCGGTGCTTAATTATCCTGGCTGCTTTTTTGAGGCAGTGGGAAGTGTAGACAGAGTCAATAGATGGGAGGCTGGTTTGAGGTATGGGCTGGGCTTCGCTCATGACCCTTCTGTAGTTTCTTGCAGTCTTGGGCAGAGCAGGAATTGTCTTGTAACGCAACAGGCAATACCAATGCAGAATAAACAGTTGATTCCTCGCATGACCTTCAGTTAAAGTTTGCTACCTGTAATTGGCAGTAAGTATTTGATCGCCAAATGCAAAAATCTAGAATTTTAACTGATTTTCTCTCCAGTATGGCCACTAGAATGGATCTCTTGATGTGTACTGCCCGTAGACTCATCATTTATGGACCGGGCAGTGCGGTGGTACAATGGTTAGCACTGCTGCCTCACAGCGCCAGGGGTCTGGGTTCGACTCTTGGCTTGGGTCACTGTGCAGAGTCTGCACGTTCTCCCCGTGTCTGTGTGGGTTACCTCCAGGTGCTGCGGTTTCCTCCCACAGCCCAGAAGATGTGCAGATTAGCTGCAGTGGCTGTGTTAAATTCTCCCTCTGTTTGCCTGAACGGGCGTTGGAGTGTGGTGTCTTCACCTTCTGAGAAAGTGGAGGTGTTACTGGGCTTCCTGTTGGGATGGCGCGTGTGTGTGTTAATGTGAAGCGAAGACTAAATGAGGCTCAGTGACACTTTGCCTCTATCTAAATAGCTGCTGAGCGAGTAACTAGGGGGGCTATCAGCAATCAGCACAGTTCCCAGCCGGCAGCAAGGAAACAGAGACCTGTCTCACACAACCAGCTACTTCCCATGGACAGGGAGCACTGCCTCTGAAGAAGATGGCACATCAGTCATTGTCTTTTCCTTCGTGGGATGTGGGCATCGCTGGGTGAGGTCAACATTGGTTGCCCTTGAACTGAGTGGGTCCTCCATGTTGGAAGGCAGTTGAAGGTCAACCGCATTGCTGTGGGTCTGGAGTCACACGTCGATCAGACCAGACTGGGTAAGGTTGGCACTTAGCCTTCTCTCAAAAGGCATTAGTGAACCATTTCTGAGACTAGCTTTGTAATTCCAGACTTATTAATTTCGCTTCCACCAGCTGCCACAGTGGGATTCGAACCCAAGCCCCTTAGGGCCTGTGGATTACGAGACCAGTGACATTCCCAGTACGCCATCAGTAATCATGCTGCTGAGAGCTGACTGACTTTCTCGCATGAAGCACAACGACGCTGACACAATAAAGACCAGGGGACAATCAGTGGCAAAAGTCCATATTCAAGCCCTTGCTCCTTTGTAAACAGCAGCCATTTAGGAGATGTTATATTCGATGAGTTTGACCTTGGGCCTGCTTTGCTCATTAATCATGGAGCACGTTTTGCAGTGCCAGTTGGTTCCAGAGAGCTTTTTGGCTCTTCCCACCAAAGCAGACAGAGCTCCCAGGCCACATGCAGTGTTAGTTGGCAGCAAGCTATATCTATCCTGATGAATGAGAAGTTTGCTCCTCTCGGATATTTTTAGCCATTCCCCCCCCCCACCCCACCAGTGCAGCTCTGTGACAGCTGCTCTTCCTCACCCTGCATGGTGGGCAAGCAGATTGCAAATTCCTCTGTGAGTTCCAAAAGCACTGCGTCTCTCTTTAGCCAAGAAACAGCATCAATTCCACAAGGTTATGCTTCTGGGCTACTGTGACTCACAGCAATGCCGCATTCCATCAACTCCACCAGTCAACGCACAGGACTGTCTGAACTGTGCCCAGTCCTTCAAATTTTGATTTGATTTTATTATTGCCACTTAGATTATTACACGGTGAAAAGTATTGTTTCTTGCACCTAAAAGAGAAAATGCTGGAAAATCTCAGCAGGTCTGGTAGCACCTATAAGGAGAGAAAAGAGCTGATGTTTTGAGTCCAGATGACCCTTTGTCAAAGCTAAAAGATGTAGAAAGTGGGAGATATCTAGACTACATGTTGAGGGAACGAAAGATGAGTTACAGCCACAGAAACCAGTGGCAAATGTTTCTTGCGTGCTTCACAAACAAAACATACCATTCGTGGAGAAGGAAAAGAGAGGGTGCAGAATGTAGTGTTACAGTCGTAGCTAGGGTGTAGAGAAAGATCAATTTGATGCGAGGAAGGATCATTCAAAAGTCTGATGGCAGCAGGGAAGAAGCTGTGTTTGAGTCAGTTGGTACGTGACCTCAGACTTTTTGTATCTTTTTCCCAAAGGAAGAAGGTGGAAGAGTGTGTCTGGGGTATGTGGGATCCTAGCTGCTTTTCCAAGGCAGTGAGAAGCGTAGACAGAGTCTACAGTGGATGGGAGGCTGGTTTGTGTGACAGATTGGGTTACATTCACATCCTTTTGTAGCTCCTTGTGGTCTTGGACAGAGCAGGAGCCCATACCAAGTTGTGATACAACCAGAAAGAATTCTTTCCTATAATGATACCACTTCAGGTTCAATTCTGATAGTTCCATTCACTGACCTTTATAAAGTATGGTAGCAATAGAACTCAGCACCACGTAGATTAATGGCAAATGGTAGTGTAGTGACACTGTCTCTGAATTAGTAATCCAGAGGTAACACTGTGAGGAACCGGATTCAAATCCCACCGTGGCAGATGTTGAAGTTTGAATTCTGTACTTATCCGCAATTAAGTGTGTACTGCTAACTAAGAAATCATTAGCTATGGAAGTAAAAACCCATCTGACTCACTCATGTCCAGACCCACAGCAGTGTGGTTGACTCTCAAATGCTCTCTGACATGGAGGGCAATTAGGGATGGGCAATAAATGCAGGGCCTCGGGTCCAAACTCAGCATAGTCAGAGGCCAGAATCGAACCCAGGTTGCTGGCGCTGCGAGGCAACAGTGCTAACCACTGTGCCACCCATCTAGGTATTTCTTTATCTCAGCCCCTCTGCTTATCACCCTCCATTCACCACCTTCCCTTTCGCTCCGTCAGCAGAGAAGAGTAGATGAAGGAGACAAAAAGGAATTGAAAGGTGGTTGGATTGTTAGCAAAAGTCATAGAATCTCCACAGTGCAGGAGGAGGCCATTCAGCCCATCGAGCCTGCACCGATCACAGCCAGGCCCTATTCCGGGCAACCCCACATACTTACCTTGTTAATCCCTCTGATGCTGTGGTCAATTTGGCATGGCCAATCCACCTAACCAGCACGTCTGTGGAGTGTGGGAGGAAACTGGAGCACCCGGAGGAAACCCATGCAGACGTCAGGAGAATGTGCAGACTCCACGCAGATAGTGACCCGAGCAGGGAATCGAACCCGGGACCCTGGCGCTGAAAGGCAGCAATGCTAACCCACTGGGCCACCCAAGCTCATATGAAGGAGCATCATTGTGAGAGCCAGGAGGGGAGTGTTCAATGAAATGTTAGAGCAGTGACCAGCAGCCATTGGAAGAAAATCTTCCAGTACAATGGTGCCGAAAGCTCAGAGATCTAGCTGCTTTTGGGTATCTCAGTCTTTGAAACTCCTTCGTTGAGGTGATATTGATCTTTTAAGTGAAGAGGCCGCACCTTGCAATCCTTTATATCTCCTCAGACAGGTGGGAGCTGCTTCCCTGTGCCTTTTGTGTAGGAAACAACAGTGTCCGTTATCACAGTGGGAGCAAATTGAACCTGGAAGTACAGCTCTTAAAATGAAAAACTGCCTTCAAGTGAACCGACTGTGATGAAAATCGTTCACTATGTTGAGAAGTAATGCCTTTCTGCTGTTTCCTCATGGTAAATTATTCCTTACTTCGTGGTGGAATTATTGAAACTATGGCCGGAATTTTACTGCCACGCCCATCCCGGAATCAGGGTACGGTTACTCACAAAACGGAATTCTCCTTTGGCCTCGGGTGGCATTTTCCAGGCCTCGCTCGGGTGAGATCATAAAATCCTGGTCTGAAACCGTGTGTTTCTTCCGTTTGGAAGCCACGCTGTGTCTCGGTTGAGGTTAGACCTTTGAATCATCCACTGGAAATTTCCATTCTTGCCGCTGCTAGTGAATGGAGTTATGGCTGGAAAATTCTCCATTCTCAGTTGCAACAGGAGGCAAGCATGGACATCATCAGAGAATCTCACCCATTGGCTTTTATTTTGTAGGCATCGCTGGCAAGGTCAACAATTTGTTGCCCGTCCCTCTTTACCCCTGAACTAAGTGGCTTACAAAGCCATTTCAGAGGACAGTTGAGAGTCAACTACGTTGCTCTGGGCTTGGAACACGCATAGGCCAGACCACCATCACCTAGAAGTTTCCCTCCAAGCCACTCAACTTCCTGACTTCGAATCCCTACAGTGTAGAAAGAGGCCATTCAGCCCATCAAGTCTGCACTGACCACAATTCCGGCCAGGCCCTATCCGCATACGCCATGCATTTATCCTAGCTGGTCACCCTGACACTAAGCATTTTAGCCTGGCCAATCCTATACAACTTCAAAGTGCGGAAAGAAACTGGAGCTCTGAGGAAACCCACACAGATACGGGGAGGTCATGCAAACTCCACACAGACAGTGACCCAAGCCAGGAATCGAACCCGGATCCCTGATGCTGTAGACAGCATTTTGTCACCTCCAAATATATATGTTTCGAAATTGAATTGGCTGTTCCTTTACTGTCGCTGGCTCAAAACACTGGAATTCTCTCCTTCACTGCACTGTGGCTATACCTACACCTCAGGGACTGCAGTGATTCAAGAAGGCAGCTCACCATCACCTTCTCAAGGGCAATTAGTTACAAGTGAACAGAGTGGTGAAGAAGACGTTGGCATGCTTGGTTTCATCGGTCAGAACATTGAATGCAGGAGTTGGGACGTCTTGTTGAAGTTGTACAAGACATTGATAAGGCCACACTTGGAATACAGTTCTGGTCACCCTATTATAGAAAAGATGTTATTAAACTAGAAAGAGTACAGGAAGGTTTACTAGGATACTACCGGGACTTGCTGATTTGAGTTATAAGGAGAGGCTGATAGACTGGGATTTTTTCTCTGGAGTGTAGAAGGCTGAGGAGTGATCTTATAAAAGTCTATAAAATAATGAGGAGCACAGATCAGTTAGATAGTCAATACCTTTTCCCGAAGGTAGGGGAATCTAAAACTCGAGGGTATAAGTTTAAGGTGAGAGTGAAGGGATACAAAAGGTTCAGGTGGGCAATTTTTTCACACAGAGTGGTGATTCTCTGAAACAGACTGACAGAGGTAGTAGTAGAGGCAGATATTTTCCCAATTGGGACTAACTTAGAATTGAACCTGGATCACCGGAGTTGTAAGGCAGCGGTGCAAAGCACTGCGCCACCGTGTTGTTGTTGGAACTGCACTTGTCTAGGCAAGTGGAGAGTATTTCATCGCACTCCTGACTTGTGTCTTGCAGATAATGGGTGTTTATATATTGTTTCCACAAATTCAGATCATCTGAAGTGTTTTACAGTCACTGCAGTAAGTGGAGTCACTGGTACCATATCAGGAAACAATTTGCACTCAACTGTAAAGAAACAAGCTGAGTGAATTTTATAATAATGTCATAAAACAGCGGCAGAGTAGTTAGTATTGCTGCCTCACAGCACCAGGGACCCGGTTTCAATTCCCAGCTTGGGTCCCAGGTTCAATTCCCAGCTTGGCTGCCTGTCTGTGGACTCTGCATGTTCTCCCCGTGTTGGAATGAGTTTCCTTCTGGTGCTCCAGTTTCCTCCCACAGTCCAAAAAACGTGCTAGTTATGTGCATTGGCCATGCCAAATTTTCCCTCAGTGTACCCAAACAGGCAGCAGAGTGTGGAGATTAGGGGATTTTCACAGTAACTTTATTGCAGTGTTAATGTATGCTGGCGTAAGACTATGGAGGCTACAGTAAGAAGTTGGTTAGGTGCATTGACTTGAACAGGTGCCCAAGTGTGGCAATTAGGGGAATTTCACAGTAACTTCATTGCAGTGTTAATGTAAGCCTTACCTGTGACAAATAAACCTGTTGGACTTTATTTATTAATCAGGCGCTCACCTAATGAAGGAGCAGCGCTCTGAAAGCTCGTGATTCCGAATAAATATGTTGGACTTTAACCTGGTGTTGTGAGACTTCTTACAGCCTATTTGTGACACTAAAACTTTTTTTAAAAAAAAGAATGAGAACTGGTGGCAAATTATTCCTGCATATGCATCTCATTGTTTCATTTTGTGCAAAATTGACATTTTGGTGAGACACTTGGTTTTCAGAATTTAAAGATGTCAATTTCATTCCTGTGCCACATTAATAATGGGCTCCTTCAAGCGGAACAATATGTCATCTGTGTTATTAAACAGCCTGCGCAGATTTCTGTGAGCATATTTCAGTGTAATTAGTTTGGCTGTCGGTGAGATTTGCCTCGACTGTGCCTTGTGGTTGCTGTAAATCAGGATCTATCCGGTGTTGACAATGTGTTACCCTCGGAGCAGCAGGAGGGCCCAGGAGATGGGGAATATAGGAAGAGTGGCAGAGTGCAGGCATCATTAAGGTGCTTGGCTAATTGAGTTTGTCAGTGGTGTCAAATTAAGACAGAGTACATAATGATATCAAACACAGATAAGAGTGTTTTGCTTTGAAAGGTGAATCGAGTACGGCTGCCAGACATTGCGCAGTGTAACCGGTCACAAACGTCTGAGAAAAGCAGATGAAACAGCACAACTGTGACTTTGTTGTGCAAGGAGTACGCTGAATTGCTGTGCATTACTCACACTGCCTGCCTGAACTTGAACAACTTGTGCTGGGAGCTGAGTTCAAAACATTTACAGATTGACTTGACCTAACTGAAGGAGGACCCAGTTCGATTCCCGGCTTGGGTCACTGTCTATGTGGAGTCTGCACGTTCTCCCCATGGGTTTCCTGCGGGTGTTCCGGTTTCCTCCCACAAGTCCGAAAGATAATCGCATCGCCGTCCTTGGTTTGATGACCTGACCTGCACCAAGATTGATATAATTGGCTGTATGAGGTGTTGCGGATCTATTAAGGTACGGGTGAAAAGGCTGAATTGTTCTCAATACTGTCCAGTAAGTTTCACGGTGCTGGGTACTGCTGCCTCACGGTGCTGGGTACTGCTGCCTCACGGTGCTGGGGACCCGGATTCCACTCGCAGTCTGAAAGACATGCTGGCTCGGGTGCATTGACCACGGTTAATTCTTCCTCAGTGTACCCGAACAGGCGCCGGAGTGTGGCGTCTGTGGCATTTTCACAGTAACTTCATTGTGGTGTTAATGTAAGTCGACTTGTACCACTAACAAGTAAACTTTAGAAGCGATTCTGTATTTTCCTTGCCCGTCGACCTACTGTAGGGTGGAGGGCAGAAGTACAGAGTGAGGCGAGTTGACAAATAGCAGATGGAGTTTAGATACATGTGAGGTGATGCATTTTGGTCAATTGAACTAGGGCAGGACTTAGTCAATGGTAGGGCGTTGGTGAGAGTTATAGAACAAAGAGATGTAGGGATACAGGTTCATAGCTCTTTGAAAGTTGAGTCACAGGTGGACAGAGTGATGAAGAAGGCATTCAGCATGCTTGGTTTCACTGGTCAGAACATTGAATGTAGGAGGTGGGAAGTCTTATTAAAGTTGGTAAGGCCACACTGTACAATTCTGGTCACCCTATTATAGAAAGGATATTATTAAACTAGAAAGCATGCAGAAAAGATTTACTAGGATGCTACTGGGTATCCTCAGGCTGGCATGGACATAATGGGGCTGAATGGCCTCCTGGTATAAAAATTTTCTGTGGTTCTATTTTTAACAGCGTTGTCCTGTAATCCCTGTGAAATATGGTACGGAGATTTCTCCACATCAACATGATAAAAACCTAAAAGCTAGCTTACAAGACTTTCAAATTTTACTGTGAAATGGAGAGTTTGCTTTGCAGAACCCCAATCCAGCTTTGAACATACAGTCGTTTATAGTTTCTAACTCCCTGCTGGGGTATTCAAGTTACCAGATTTGTTTCTAAGTGTGCTGTTCATCTTCTTCTGAAAGAAATGTTCACCACACTGTTTTGCCCCCTCTGCCTTGCCATGTGAGGAGATGTGCAATTGCATCGCTAAAGCATCTGTCTTTTATACAGGGTCTGATTCTAGTAGGCCTGAGAGTTTCCTCGAGTGCTGATTGTGATTAAATAAAAAGTCTTACAATACCAGGTTAAAGTCAAATAGGTTTATTTGGAATCACGAGCTTTCAGAGTGCTGCTCCTTCATCAGGTGGGTGGAGAGAGAGGTCTCACAAACACGGTATTATATACACCTATATATACAAAGCATATGCCATGTTTGGGAAACCTACCTGTCCGCTCATCTGATGAAGGAGCAGTACTCCAAAAGCTCGTGATTCCAAATAAACCTGTTGGACTTGAATGTGGTATTGTGAGACTTCTTTCTGTGCCCACCCTAGTGTGACGCCAGCATCTCCCCAACCATGATTCAGATTAAAGCATTGACACAGTTTGTTCTAGAGTCTAAAGGCTTCTATTGTGTTGGGAAGTATTTGGGTGGGGGTGGGAATAAGTATTTTCCTTACTATTTGAAATGATTCCCACTGCTTGTCATTGCTGGCTGGCCTTGCCTCTCTTATTGACCCACTTTTTTCACTGGTGGGAAATGGGACTTAATTCGACACTTGATTAATTTTAGATACGGTTTCTAGGGAAGGTTGTACTTAAAAGTGGAATGTGGGCGGCGTGACTTTGTGTCGCCATTGGTGAGAACGAGTGAGTTCACCTCCTTGGGGCCCTGGTTCAGCAGTGAGAAGGACCTCACTTTGTTCCTGTTTCTTTTTTGACCGAGTTCAGTGCACCGCGGGTAATCCCTCGCACATTCACTTCGTACCTGTGGATTGAAGTGCGGTGCCGGTTGGGAGCTAAGAGGTGTCAATTGACTTTCAGAATCCATTCATCCAACAAATGATGTTGTAAAACCTCTTCCTCGACGTATCCCTATGTGGGAATTGGTTTAGTGTAACTATTTCTCTGCTGAAACTTTCTGCACTTCGTGGTTTTAGATTCATAGAATCTCAACAGTGCAAAAGGAGGCCATTCAGCCCACTGAGCCTGCACTGACGATCCCACCAGGCCACATTTTTACCCTGCTAATCCCCTAACCCACATATTTTTGGACATTAAAGGGACAATGTCGCACAACCAAACCACCTAACTCAATTTTTTTGGCATTAAGGGAAAATTTAACATGACTAATCCACCTAACCTACATATTTTTGGACCCTAAGGGGCAATTTACCATGGCCAATTTACCTAACTTGCACTTCTTGTTTCTATATATATTATTGTTAATCAATCAATTATTACTTGAAGCCACAGCTAGTTAACTTCAACTCCACTAGAGCAATCCTTTATTGAGTACAGGTGCAATATTCATTCACATATACTGTTGTGTGTTCCGCAGACAGCACCGCAAACTGAATCAAAACTGCTATTTGCAAGACATTGGAAATACAGCATTAGACAGGCATGAGTGCTTTTAAGTGCTTCACTGAACAACATTGTGCACGTCACTGCTGTTATAAATTCCACTGGCCGTAATAAAACTCTGCAATGCAGCCGCAGAATTTTGAATGCTTTATTTCAGCGTTCTGAGTTGGGGGGAAACATGGATGGGAATAATGAAAGAAAAAGTAGAAAAAAAAGGAGAGACCGTCCTACAAACTGAGAGCTTTGCAACAAGAATTTAGCATTACCCCAGCAAGTATTTGATTTGACATTGTCACATGTATTAGTACAGTAAGAAGTCTCTCAACGCCAGGTTAAAGTCCAACAGGTTTATTTGGTAGCAAAAGCCACAAGCTTTCGGAGTGCTGCCCCTTCATCAGGTGATGAAAACCTGATGAAGGAGCAGTGCTCCGAAAGTTCGTGCTGCCAAATAAACCCGTTGGACTTTAACTTGGTGTTGTGAGACTACATACCCCAGTCCAATGCTGGCATCTCCACAATATGTATTAGTATACGGTGAAAAGTATTGTTTCTTGCACACTATACAGAGAAAGCATGCCATTCATAAAGAAGGAAGGGCGAGAGTGCAGAATGTACTATTACAGTTATAACTAGACTGTACAGAAAGATCAACTTTATGCAGGGTAGGTCCATTCAAAAGTCTGATGGCAGCAGGGAAGAAACTGTTCTTGAGTCGGTTGGTACGTGACCTCAGACTTTTGTATCTTTTTCCCCAACAGAAGAACTTGAAAGAGAGAATGTCTGGGGTGCGTGGGGTCCCTAATTATGCCGGCTGCTTTGCCGAGGCAGCAGGAAGTGTAGACACAGTCAATGGATGGGAGATTCGTTTGTGTGATGTGATAACCCCCAGGATTTGCGTGGGGAAGTGATTGACCTTCTGTTTGACGGATCGAATATGAGCCCCTTACAGATTAGTAATTACCAAGTGGAGCTTGTACATCGAGTTCTTTATAAAGCAGGCCCCCGAGTGGGTCCATTATCGTGGTTGAGACTTCGGTGTTCACCACAAGCTTGTGGGTTTGCTTTACTTTATTTTGTGTAATAAAGGACAATCCCTTTATCACCGACTCCATTTATTATAATTATATAACAAGACGTTATCTGCTTGTTGTGTGCCATACTCCACTACCATCAGTCTCCAGTGGAGTTAGAGAGTAATCAAGAACCTGTGTGAATGTGGAGTCTCATTTCTTCAGGTTTTAATTGTTGGTAGAGATCTTAATAGCACAAAATTTAAAATTAAAGGATTTATTTTTAATTACCTGTCTTTTTCTCGATTTAATCCAAGCTTTCTTTTAAAGTTCATGTAATCGTGTCATAAGTACGCTTGTCTAAGTCACTCTGAAGCACCTCTAAATCCTCCTCACATCTCACCCTCCTACCGAACTTTGTGCTTCAAGTTTGTTTATTGGCATCACACGCAGGCTTACATTAGCACTGCAATGAAATTACTGTGAAATTCTCCTAGTCGTCACACTCTAGCACCTGTTCGGGTACCTTCAGGCAGAATTTAACACGGTCAATGCCCCTAACCAGCACGTCTTTCAGACCAAGGGAGGAAACTGGAGCATGTAGAGGAAACCCACACAGACACAGGGAGACTGTGCAGAGTCGGCACAGAAAGTCACCCAAGCTGGGAATCGAAATCAGGTTCCTGGCACTGTGAGGCAGCAGTGCTAACCACTGTGCCACCCTAATTCTCACTTATTTCTTGTCCCATGCCAGGTATGACGTTGAATTTACCCCACTCTAATTTACACTTACTTCTCAGTCAGTGTGCTGTTTATTTTGCAAAGCTTCAATCTGATCACAGAGATGTAGAGACACTTGCCTCATTCACTCAGGTCTCAGATGCTGCAACTTTGTGGTTTTATTGAGCAAAGAAATAATGTAACACTTAGAACATACAAGGACATGTTGACCCAGTGGCAAATGTCATTAGATTCACGCCTGCAGCAAGTTACGCTCCCTCTTTTAAGGATAAAGACAAATAAATGAGGCTTTGAGGGATGGGGAGGGGGCAGTGGTGCCTCACTGAGCCAGGGAGCTGCGTTTAATTCTGGCCTCGAGTGACTGTCTGTGTGGAGTCTGCACATTCTCCCCATGTCTGTGTGGGTTTCCTCTGAGTGCTCTGGTTCCCTCCCACAGTCCAAAGATGTATGGGCTGAGTAGATTGGCCGTGCTAAATTGCCCCTTAGTGTCCATAGACATGTAGGTTAGGTGGATTAGCCATGTTAATTATCCCTTAGTGTCCAAAGATGTGAACATTAGGGGATTTTGTTGGGTAAATATGTGGGGCTATAAGGATAGGTTGGGCTGGGTAAGATGCTCTTTTGGAGACTTGGTGCAGGCTTAATGGGATTCTGTGAGAATTTGCACCTGAGGTGGATTTACTTCTGATCATTTATTAGCTCAATGATTAATCTTTGCAGATGTTACTCTGATGAGATCAAAAATTTTACCACCTGCCTGAGCTGCTCAGTCATTATGATAGGTTTAATTTTAAATTTATTTGTTACTGTCACAAGCGGGCTTGCATTAACACTGCAATGAATTTATGTGAAAATCCCAGTGACACAGTGGTTAGCTGACTCAAAGGGCCAGGGACCCGGGTTCGATTCCTAGCTTGGGTCACTGTCTGTATGGAGTTTGCATGTTCTCCCCATGTCTACGTGGGTTTCCTCTGAGTGCTCCGGTTTCCTCCTGCACTCCAAAGATGTGTAGGTTAGGATTGGCCATGCTAAATTGCCCCTTAGTGTCCAAAGACATATGGGTAGGTGGATTGGTCATGTTAAGTTGTCCCTTAATGTCAAAAGAATTGTGGATTAGGTGGATTGGTCGTGCTACATTGCCCCTTTAGTGTTCAAAAATGTGTAGGTTAGGGGATTAGAAGGGTAAAAATGTTATGGGTTAGGATTGAGTAAGATGCTCTGCCAGAGTGTTGGTGCGGAATCAATGGGCCGAGTGGCCTCGTTCTGCACAGTTGAGATCGGTCTTCTGTCATTTATCACAACTACTCATTTAAATCGATGGTATTCCCGGTCTGAAGTTAAATGAAGCCATTGGAGAGTGAATCGTTAATGACCCGGTGTCCAGACCCAGCTGTTGTAACGTGGGCCAGCTGTTTCTTGGTGTGGTGCAATCGCAAAGTCTTCTGGTGCGGTAACCAGATGTGGCGCTGGCGATTACAATTTCACCGTGTCATCCGTCCGAAACTGGATCCCTGAGATGTCCCATTTGGAACTGTTCACCGGGCGACTGGAGGTGTTTTCTCAATCTGTTTGTGTTGCTGTAGACAGTCATGGCAATTGTGCCAACTTTTTGTGTTCTCTGTGAAAACACTGAGAGGTGTGTTGGTCGCTACCTTTGGAAAGCACCGTTTCCAAACATACCCAATACGACCCATCTCGAGCTTACGGACACTAACCCAACGGGTGAAGATGGCACTGGCCCTTCCAGCCTGTTCCCCACACAATTGTGACTTAAAGAACAAAGAACAGAACTGCACGGGAACAGGCCGTTCGGCCCACCAAGTCCCTGCCAACATTGATGCCTCTCTAATATTTCCTTGCCGCGCATAGTCCATATCCCTCTATTCTCTGCCTATTCATTATCTAGCCAGGTGCCTGTTGAGTGTAGTTATAGAATCTAATTCCATCTCCAGCAGCATATTCCAGGCATTCACTATTCTCAGTGTGAAAAAATTGCCCCTTACATCTCTCTTAAACTTCCCCCTCTCCCTCTCAACCTATGGACCTCAAGTCATTGACCCTTCAACCCTAGAAAAAGGACTGTGACTATCCACCCTATCCAAACCCGTCATAATGTTGTAAACCTCCATCAGATTCTCCCTCATCCTCTGACCCACCGATGAAAACAATTCAAGTTTGTTCAACCTTTCTTCATATCCTACAAACCAGGCAACATCCTGGTAAATCTCTTCTGCACTCTTTCCAATGCATCAGCATCCACACGGGTAGTGTGGTCACCAGAATTGTGTACAATGCTCCAAATGCGGCCTGACAAAGTCTGGCACCTTTTCACCTTCAAATATCTCAAATCATTCTGCACCATAATATATATACTCCTACTCCATTCAAAAGCCAGGTGATCTCCTTTGTAGAAGGGACTTCATTTGGAAAATTGGTGCTGAAACCCTTGCCAAGGCCAGTATTCATTTCCATGCATTCATCTCCCCAAGTCTACAGTTTGATTTATGTAATTTGATTTGATTTATTACTCTCACATGTATTAACATACAGTGAAAAATATTGTTTCTTGCACGCTATTCAGACAAAACATACCATTCGTAGAGAAGGAAATGAGAGAGTGCAGAATGTAGGGTTACAGTCATTATTGGGATATAGAGAAAGAGCAACTTAATGCAAGGTAGGTCCATTCAAAAGTCTGACAGCAGCAGAGAAGAAGCTGTTCTTGAGTCAGTGCCCTCAGACTTTTGTATCTTTTTCCTGATGGAAGAAGGTGAAAGAGAGAATGTCCGGGGTGTGTGAGGGCCCTAATTTTGCTGGCTGCTTTGCCAAGACAGCAGGAAATGTAGACAGAGTCAATGGATGGGAGTTTGCATGATGGATTGGGCCACATCCACAACCTTTTGTAGTTCGTTTATGGTATTGGGCAGAGCAGGAGCCATACCAAGCTGCGATACAACCAGAAAAAGAATACTTTCTATGGGGCATCTCTAAAAGTTGGTGAGAGTCGTAGCTGACGTGCCAAATCTCCTTAGTCTTCTGAGAAAGTAGGGGCATTGGTAGGCTTTTTTTTAACTACAGTGTTGGCATGGGAGAACCAGGAAAGGTTGTTGGTGATCTGGATATCTAAAAACTTGAGTTCTCGATCCTTTCTACTTCATCCCCATTGATGTAGACAGGGGCATGTTCTCCTTTGCTCTGCCTGAGGTCGCTGACAATCTCCTTCGTTTTGTTGACATTGAGGGAGAGATTATTGTTGCCAAACCAATCTGCAGGATCTCATACTAGACCAGGAGTTATAAAAGCTCCACTTATTGCAGCCAAATGGGTGTTTTGGTCTTGTTCATGTGGCTTGATTTCCTGAATGAAGTCCTGCTGTGCACATCAGGGGCAGTAACATTGTGGACACAGTAACCATGCAGTACACCCTGAGCTCTACAATGCCTACAGGGCTTGTGAGCAGGAAGTGATTACTCGAGCCTCCCTCCTAAGCTTACACAGCGCTTCTGCAAAAGCTGCAGGCCCTGAGTTCACTCGAAAGATGTGGAACATTGCATTCATTGCATTTCTGTCAGCAGTCAGTGCTTTGAATCAAGAAGATGGAATGCGATCTGGTCTTAACCCTCCATTACATGAGCAATATTGGTATTCAAAGGGCTCACGTTGTAATTCCGGATAATGTGGTTCATTACGCTTTCTGGCAAAATCCAAAACCACCCCAGTGACGGTCGATATTAAACTTGCTAGCTTCCTGGTTGTCACGTGGGACAGGCCAGTAGTTTCTGCTGTTGAAAAGGTTGTGAGCTGCATGGGTTTGGCATCTCGAGACTGTTTTGTGCAGCTGGGGAATTTAGGAAGAGTCAGGGAATTACTTCGCCCAGCTGAACATTCGGAAGCTCCACTCTCCCTTATCAGTTGGCATGTCTCACAAAAGAGAGGATGACTTTGGAAAATGCTGACAATTATCACATCTTGGTATAACTCTTGCTCTGCTCAAGACCACAAGAAACTACAATGAAACCCAGTCCATCACGCAAACCAGCCTCCCATCCATTGACTCTGTCTACACTTGATTTGATTTATTTTTGTCATATGTATTAACATACAGTGAAAATTATTGTTTCTTGCACCCTGTACAGACAGAGCAGACCGTTCATAGAGAAGGAAAGGAGAGAGTGCAGAATGTAGACATAGCTAGGGTGTAGAGAAAGATCAACTTAATGTGAGGTAAGTCCATTCAAAAGTCTGACAGCAGCAGGGAAGAAGCTGTTCTTGAGTCGGTTCGTCAGTGTTCTCAGATTTGCATCTTTTTTCCGACGGAAGAAGGTGCAAGAGACAATGTCCGGAGGGTGTAGGGTACTTAATTAAGCTGGCTGCTTTCCTGCAGATTTGGAAAAGTAGTGAGTGTGACCCCACGCACCCCAGACATTCTCTTGGAAAAAAGATACAGAAGTCTGAGAACATGTACCAATCGACTCCAGAACAGCTTCTTCCTTGCTACCATCAGATTTTTGAATGGACCTACCTCATGGTAAGTTGATCTTTCTCTACACGCTATTAAGAATCTGCTCTCTCTTGTTTCTTCCTCTATGAACAGTATGCTTTGTCTATGTAACACGCAAGAAACAGTACTTTTCACTGTTACAAATACACGTGACAATCATAAATCGAACCAAATCAAAGACTTTCTCAGTTTGCCGAAGGCTGTATCTCTGCTAAGTGCCACTGGGGAAAGAAATTTGCTTTTGTTACTTTGCTGCGTGTGTTCCCTGGGGTTCAAACTTCATTTGCAGTCAGCTATTTTTCACCTTAGCTGAATTGCACTTTTCAATAATTCACACCTCTAGCTTTTATTCTAGTAGCTGAGAAGCAAGAGGGCAATTCGGTTAGAGTAGAATACGGGGTGTGATGTATGTTTAAGATTGAGCCAAGCAGCCCAAGCAAGAAAGGTTTATTGTGCGCTGTCAGATACTTGCTTCTGATGTGCCGTTGGAAGTTTGATGGAAGCTGGTTTGTTACCAGTGAATGACGGCACTGTTACAGTCAAGCATTGCTGCTTCTCTCGGGGACGCGTACTGATAAAGGATTGCATTGTCATTCTGAGTGTACCACGGAACTGGGACTGCAGTTCCCAAACCCCCGACAGCTCCGAACGTGAGGGACAAGCGGAGAGGCAGCTGATGTCCCCAGGCTATGGCAGGAGGACAGGCTTTTAAACAAATCTGTTGAGCTGCGCTGTGGTGGAATGTGAATTGCAGTAATGCCTCAGATGACTAAGAGGTGAGTGCAACACGTAGGAATGAGCTTTACCCCCCTCGTTCTTGTGTGTCACGCTGTACAGGCCTGAGGCCCTCCCGGGGGGGGTAGAACAGTGCTTTCTTTCTCCAATGTTTTCCTCTGCTTCAGTTGTTCTTTTGAATGCAGTGTTGCATGCTGGAGAACGGTTGTTAACCGATTCAGTCAAATGAGTGGGCAACTTACTTGACACCGTGCCCATTTTAGGCAATAATGTGGAGATGCTGGCATTGGACTAGGGTGGGCACAGTAAGAAGTTTCTCAACACCAGTTTAAAGTCCAACAGGTTTATTTGGAATCACAAGCTTTCGGAGCACTGCTCCTTCATCAGGTGAGTGGAGAGGTGGGTTCACAAAACGCCATATGTAGACAGAGTCTCAATTGCAAGATTTTAGGAGATTCTTTTGGTGGTTGGAATGGCGAGAGCATCACAACGAAGGCTAATCGACCCAAACCAGTCCTGGTACCCCCATGCCAACACCACTGGTAAGAAAGCTCACCTCTTCTTTCTCAGAAGGCTAAGGAGATTTGGCATATCAGTTACAACTCTCACCAACATTTACAGATGCACCACAGGAAACGTTCTTTCTGTTTGTATCACAGCTTGGTATGGCTCCTGATCTGCCCACGACGGCAAGAAACTACAAAGGATCGTGAATGTAGCCCAATCCATCACACAAACCAGCCTCCCAGCCATTGACTCTGACTACACTTCCTGTTGCCTCAAAGCAGCCAGCATAATTAAGGACCCCATGCACCCCAGACATTCTCTCTTCCACCTCCTTCTGTCGGGACAAAGATACAACAGTCTGAAGTCACACATCAACCGACTCAAGAACAGTTTCTTGCCATCAGACTTTTGAATAGAACCACCTTGCATTAATTTGATCTTTCTCTAGATCTGTAACACTACATTCTGCACTCTCTTGTTTCCTTCTGTATGAACGGTATGTTTTGTCTGTATGAGCCGCAAGAAACAATACTTTTCAGTGTATGTTAATACATGAGGCAATAATAAACCAAAATAAAATCAAACGGCTTTGAGCTTATGGATTCAGGATAGACCGTTTAGGACTGAGATGAGATACCCAAAGAGTGATGAGTTTGGAGTTTGTTACCACAGGCAGTAGTTAATGTCGAAACATTGACTGTGTTTAAGAGACAGCTGGATGTTGGGGTGAATGGGATCAAAGTTTATGGGGAGAAAGCAGGATTAGGTGATTGAGTTGGACAATCAGCCATGAAAGGTAGAGCAGGCTTGAAGGACGGAATGGTCTCCTCCTCCTATCTCTGTTTCTATGAGCCCTCTGATTTACTGAGTTGGGATGATCTTCGGTAGATACTGAGATGGTGGGAGAAACATTCTTACAAAGGCTGGGCCCTGATCCACAATATTGCTGTAAAGTATATAAATGTGTAACAATCAAGACAGTGTGGTATCAAAAAGCTGGCTGAATATCCTTTGTTGCCCCATGAGGATTTGTGCCAATAACAAAGTTTCACAGGCTGACTAGGCAAGCGAAGGCCTTGTGGTATTAACACTAAACTATTAATCCAGAAACTCAGCTAATCAAATCAAATCCAAGACATTCTCAGTTTGCCAAAGGATGAATCTCTCCTAAATGCCGCTGGGGAAAGGAGTTTGCTTTTGTTACTTGCTACATGTGTTCTCTGGGGTTCAAACTTCATTTGCAGTCAGGTATTTTTCACCGTAACTTTACGCTTTTCAATAACTCACGCCTTTTGCTTTTATTCTGGTAGCTGAGAAGCAAAGGGGGCAATTCGGGTTCGAATCCCTTCACGGCAGATGGTGGAATTTGCATTCAATAATAAAAAGAAATCTGGAAATAAGAATCTACTGATAACCATGAAACTGTTGTGGCAAAAACCCATTTGGTTCATTAATGTATTTTAGGGAAGGAAATCTGCTGTCCCCTCCTCGTCTGGCCTACATATGACTCCAGAGACGCAGTAATGTGGTTGACTCTCAATTGCCCTCCAAGGATAACTGGGGATGGGCAATAAATACTGGCCCAGCCAGTGATGTTTGTGTTTCATGAAGGAATTTAAAAAAGTGTCATTTGGTGAAGCATTCCTGCTCTTGGAAGGATGTGCGAACCTTCTTCATGTGCGGTACGAAGCTCATTCAGTCGAGGTGTGAATGCTGACACACTGATCCCAATCCGTAACTATTACAGAGCTGGGAGCTGATGTGGATTGAATGCAGAGTCAATGGCGTAAGTCCTTTATGGATTGGGAAGCTGGGGAATTGAACTCGGGTCCCTGGTGCTGTGAGGCAACAGTGCTAACCACTGTGCCATCTTGCAGTGTGGGGAGTGGAACCAAGTCAGAACTCGATTTTAACACCAGGATTGGGGGCGTCCCCAAGTGGATATTCTCTCTGTTTGTTAGTATGGGAAAACCCTGGTGTGTCAGCATTACTGGATTGCAGTGATTTTACTTGCATCTGGAAAAAACACCAAAGCATGCCCTTTTTTTTTTAATTCAAACTCACTTTCCGATCATGTTTAAAATTTGTAAAGTGTTTGTGCTTTCCAAATATTGCAAGTGCTGAACAATTTGCTGCAGGCAGATTCCTGTTTCTAAATTGGGATTGCTCCAATTCTGTGCATCGGCTCCTCCCCAGCCCCTGCCTCCCCACCCCACCCCTCCCCCCGCCCCGCCTCCCCTCCCCCCCCCCACCCCACCCCTCCCCCGCCTCCCCACCCCACCCCACCCCTCCCCCGCCTCCCACCCCCCCCTCCCCTCCCCCCGCCTCCCACCCCACCCCTCCCCCGCCTCCCCACCCACCCCACCCCACCCCTCCCCCCCTCCCCACCCCTCCCCCGCCTCCCCACCCACCTGTTAGCGATGAGGGAACAGTCACCGTCCACTTAAGTTCCAAACTGGATGTGAATTGATGGCACTGGGTGTTGGGGGAAAATTATACATGGAGTTGAGTCAAAGAAATAAAGGTAGTTTTTGAAGAAGCAGAACTCGTGTCCCTTCTACTGAACTACAATCAAGAAGGCTCAAAAATTGCCCTTACCGCCTCGGTGTCCTCCTGTTATCTCTGTTAATTTAGATGCAATTGATTTGATTTGATTTGATTTATTGCTGTATCAGTATACAGTGAAAAGTCTTGTTTCATGCACGCTATACAGGCAAAGCATACTGTTCATGGAGAAGGAAAGGAGAGGGTGCAGAATGTAGTGTTACAGTCATAGCTCGGGTGTAGAGAAAGATCAACTTAATGCGAGGTAGATCCATTCAAAAGTCTGACAGCAGCAGGGAAGAAGCTGTTCTTGAGTCGGTCGGTACGTGACCTCAGACTTTTATATCTTGTTCCCGACAGAAGAAAGTGGAAGAGAGAATATCCGAGATGCGTGGGAGTCTTCAATTATGTTGGCTGCTTTATCAAGGCAGCAGGAAGTATAGGCAGAGTCAATGGATGGGAGGCTGGTTTGCATGATGGATTGGGATACATTCATGACCCTTATGTAGTTCCTTGCGGTTTTGGGCAGGGCAGGAGCCCATACCAAGCTGTGATTACGATCAGAAAGAATGCTTCCTCTGGTGCATCTGTAAAGGTTGGTGAGAGTCATAGCAGCCATGGATTGCAGTGCTGGAAAATGTTTGGAATGCTGCATCGAAGTGAGCTATCAGTTGACCACGCTGAAGATTGTCAGCTTATGTTATTGAAATGAAATTAGTATGAAAGTCCCCTAGTCGCCACAATCTGGCACTTATTCGGGTACACTGAGGGAGAATTTACAGAAGACAGAAAGGTGATGACACATCCAAGTCACCTTTCACAGTAACCACAATACAGATCAAAGTGGGAATACTACTTTATAAAATTGCAGATTGAAAGAAAGATAACAATTACTGAGAGGCTTGTGCTCTATAACGACAGATCTTACATCACTTAATAAGGGTAGATCCAAGATCGCTCAAGAATGCGTAGATAAACAGCTGCCAATACATGGGAGGAAACTGGAGCACCCAGAGGAAACCCACACAGACACGAGGGGAACATGCAGACACTGCGCAGACAGTGACCCAAGCTGGGAATCGAACCAGCGTCCCTGACGTTGTGAGGTAGCAGTGCTAATCACTGTGGCACCCCAACAAGAAGGGAGGAAGTGAATCCTACAGTGCAGAAGAAGACTATTCAGTCCATCGAGCCTGCGTTGACAACAATTCCGCCCATCCCCCGCAACACCATATATTTAGCCTGCTAATTCCCCTGACGCTAAGGGTCAGTTTAGCGCAACCAATTCACCTAATCCGCACATCTTTAAGAGTGTAGGAAGAAATTGGAGCACCTGGAGGAAACCCACGCAGAGACGGGGAGGACACGCAGACGCCACGGAGACAGTGACCCAAGTCGGGAATTGAACCTGGATCCCTAGCATTGCAAGGCAGCTGTGCTAACCGCTGCGCTACCGTGCCAGCCCATTGTTTTTTGTGGCCTGTTCACTTCAGGCAAAAGTTATTTATCTGCATGCTTGAGCGATCTCGGATCTATCTTCATTTAATGATGCAAGACCTATCATCGTAGAGCACAACCCTTTCAGTAATTGTTATCCTTCTTTCAACCTGCCATTTGATAAAATAGTATTCCCACTTTGATCTGTATTGTGGTTATTGATGTGAAAGGTGACAGGCGTGTGTCACTGCTTCTTGTGTTTCTTCTGTAAGAACAGCATTTTATCTTAATTCAAAGTGTTCTCCTTCTGCCTCCCTTTTCTCACCTTGTGCGACACAGTGGCACAGTGACTGTCTCTCAGTGCCAGGGACCCAAGTTCAATTCCGGCCATGGGTGGAGTTTGCACGTTCTCCCTGTGTCTGTGTGGGTTTCCTCCGATGTTCCAATTTCCTCCCACATTCCAAAGATGTGCTGGTTAAGTTGATTGACCGTGTTAAATTTCCCCTTGGTGGCAGGAGGATGAGCAGGCTAAATACACGGGGTTACGTGGATGGGGCCTTGGTAAGATTATTGTCAGTGCAGGCTTGATGGGTCAAATGGCCTCTTTCTGCACTATTGATCTGAGAGAGAGGTGGTCTGAGTCAAGGCCTCATGCCAAAAGTCTATATGAAAAGCCTTGGTTATCTTTCTGATCCTGTGGACAAGTACTTAATAAAGTGTAAAGTTTATTTATTAGCTTACATTAACACTGCAATGAAATTTCTTTGAAAATCCCGCTAGTGTGTGGAGAAAAGTACGCAAGAATCTGTCTGACCACTGAGATCGCAAAGCATATCTCTACCTTCCACATCACTGAAAATTTAACACATTCTTGATCAGATGCAATTTTACTTTGATCAGGCTTTGGGCCTAACTGTAGCTGGAATGTCAGTGATAGGAATGGTTTTTTATTTCGAAAAACACTTTGGATCTCAGATGTTCTGAGGTGATGCATGTACTAAATCCGATGCAGGGTGATGTTGGTAAATCGCTCAACTATGAACCTTCATCAAATACGTAGACCGTTTTCCATTTTTACTGCCTTGGCTTCCATTCCCAATGTATTTGAATAGACATTTGTCCACATTTCTAGGTCGGTTTTGACGCACTTTTTAAATTTTTTTTTTATTCTATTCTTAAAGTTCCGAAGCCAACGCTTGGCGCAAATCAGACAAACTCTTAATCAATGTCTTTGCTTGCTCGATAAACCAATTCTAATTCATGGTCACCACATGAGAGACAAACAAGATCCAAGCATAACAAGATAAGGCATTGCTCCCTATTTTGGGCTTGATCTTAGCCAGAAGACCGGAATCATGGTTTCGTGGTGGCACAGTGGTTGCCACTCAGTGCCAGGTACCTTGGTTCGATTTCCAGCTTGGGAGACTGTCTGAGTGAAATCTGCACGTTCTCCCTGTGTCTGCATGGGTTTCCTCCGTGTGCTCCGGTTTCCTTCCACAGGCCAAAAGACATGCTGGTTAGGTGCATCGGCCATGCTAAAGTCTCCTTCAGTGTGTGGCAGCTGAGGGAATTTCATAGTAACTTCATTGCAGTGTTAATGTAAGCCAACTTGTGACATTGTTCCCTCCTGTGTTTTAAAAATGTCTGAATCACAAAGACTGTCGCATTTTTCCTTTTCCTTTATAATCTCGTTACTCGGATCTGAATGGATGACAATGGTAGTTGTATGTGTGTTCAGTTCTTGGCAATCTTGACCTGTCAACTTTTTGTTATAAAGCGCCCAACTTTATTTCCATCAGACCTCTCAAGACGGGAAGAAGGGATCCCGTCTTTCGGGACAAAACCCCGTTTCCTGAAGGGTTGGGGTTTCAGATAGAGGCTGAAACTGCTCTTTAAACAGTGCTGGGGGGGCGGAGTTGTAGGTTGCTTTTGCCCTCATTGCTCATGTGATAGAATCATGCAGTCATTACCACCCCAAATATTCGAGCAACATAGAGAGAAAATGCTGGAAAATCTCAGCAGGCCTGGTAGTAGCAGAGGGGGAAAAAAAAGTCCAGATAATCATTTGTCAAGGGATCCAGCCTGAGTGGGTTTGTTGTTTGCACTGGCTTGATGGGCTGAATGGCCTCCTTCTGCACTTGGAGGAGGTTCTGTGATTCTGTGATATGATTCTATATACTCCTTTTCTCAACCTCCAGCTTTATCAGAGCTTTGACCAGGGGTCATCTAGACTCAAAGTCAGCTGTTTTCTCTCCAGATGCTGTCAGACCTGCTGAGATTTTCCAGTATTTTTCCTTTTGGCTTCAGCTTCCAGCATCCGCAATAATTTGCTTTTATTAAAGCAACATGTAGGGTTGGAAGGATTCAGCTATCTAATCTGACATTTTGTTGCAATAATGGACATCATTTTTTTTTCCTCAATCCCCCTTTTCTGGCGAGGAATTATCCAGTTTCTTATCTATTTACTGGGAGCACTTCTGACATCTTTGCAAATATCGGGCTTGCATGCGTCCTGCATGTTGCAATGTGACTGTATTTTCACATGGGGCAACAAGCCAAGGTCCTGTCTACTGTTCCTGGAGGTTTTTGTCCGTGTTCCAAATCCCACTTCACTATTAAAAGAGGATACATCGTTTATCACTGTCGCTTTCGATTTAGCACTTTGGAAACATACATTCACCAGAAAGAAAGAATGAACTTGCGGCTCAGTGGCAGTGATTAGCACTGCTGCCACACAGCACCAGGGACCCAGGTTCGATTCACGGCTCAGGCCTGTGCGGAGTCTGCACATTCTCCTTGTGTCTGTGTGGGTTTCCTCCAGGTGCTCCAATTCCCTCCCGTAAGCCAAAGGTGTGCGGGTTAGGTGGATTGGCCATGCTAAATTGCCCCTTTGACAAAGGGAGATCTGGACTTGAAACATCAGCTCTTTTCTCTCCTTACAGATGCTGCCAGACCTGCTGAGATTTTCCGGCATTTTCTCTTTTAGTTTCAGATTCCAGCACCCACGATAATTTGCTTTCATTTAGCTAGGGTAAATACGTGGGGTTACCTGGGATAGGGCCTGGGTGGGATTGTTGTTGGCACAGCCTCAATGGGCTGAATGGCCTCTTTTTACACTGGAGGAATGCTATGCTTCTATGAATTGCATTTAATGTTGAGCAAGATTGCAGAAGCAATAAGAGAATTTGGAAAAAAACACCAATAATTTGGTTTAGCAAATCTTAGCTAGGGGATATAATTCAACATAATTCCCTTGCACATTCTTTAGTCTCACCAGAGCCTTATATTCACCTGCACATCAAGGCCCAGTCAGTGTGGAGTTTGTACGTTCTCTCTGTGTCTGCGTGGGTTTCCTCCGGGTGCTCCGGTTTCCTCCCAGTCCGAAAGACATGCGGATCAGGCACATTGGCCATGCTCAATTCTCCCTCAGTGTACCCGAACAGGCCCACTTTGATCCGTTTTGTGGTTACAGAGTCTGAAAGGTGACAGGTATGTGTCACCACTTCTTGCATTTCTTCTGCAAGAACAACATTTTATCTTGATTAAGGCATTTTTTTTTCCTGTCACCCTTCCTCCCCGTGTGAACCAGGGTAGCACAGTGGGTTAGCATTGCTGCCTCACAGTGCCAGGGACGCGGGTTCAATGCTGGCATTGGGTGACTGTGTGGAGTTTGCACATTCTCCCCATGTCTGCACGTCTTTCCTCCCTCAGTCTGAAAGACATGCGGTTTAGGTGCATTGACCATGTTATATTCTCCCTCCACGTACTCGAACGGGCGGTGGAGCGTTGTGACAAGGGGATTTTCGCAGCATTAACGTAAGCATACTTGTAACACAAATAAATAAACAGGTGATCAGGTGCAAGAATCCTTTAACTGTGAGGGAGAGAGCCGGATTGCGACATTGTCTTTGTTGCCCCTATTTAGATGGGCGAATGTTGATCCTAAATAAGGATTGAACCCAAGATCATTCAGATTCATATGGGCTCAAGCAACCACTACAGGGCGGATTAGCTACCTGAACAGTCAGTGAGAGCTCCGTCTAGCAAATACCTAATTTGACATAGTTCTTAAACATTTGAGGAGCTGCATTTTCTGTAATGACTTTGAAAGTTGTATGCTGCAATTTAATATTAATAAAGCATTTATATCTATCAATTGCAATGCTGAGGAGTCCAAAGTGTTTGGATACAGACTGAAAGCCTGTGGATCTAATCACTCAAATCATTCAATGGTGAAAGGAGGTATGTCTAGACTGATAAAGAGCAGTCATATTTACAACAATATAACTCCATGATTTATTATCATTTGAAGCTGGATTCTTACGCAAATGAAAATGGTTGTGGGCGGATCATGTTCGCAAGATCATAGAATCCCTACAATGCAGAAGGAGGCCATTCGGCCCATTGTGTCTGCACTGACCACAATCCCACCCAGGCCCCATCCCCGTAACCCCTTGTATTTACCCAAGCTAGCTCTCCTGATATTTAGCATTGAGTATGTCTTTGGAGTGTGAGAGGAAATCGGAGCACCCGGACGAAACCCACACAGTCACAGGGACAATGTGCAGACTCCACACAGACACTCACTCAAGACGGGAATCGAACCTGGGGTCCCTGACACTATGAGGTAGCAATGCTAACCACTGTGCCACCGTGCTGTCCTCAGATGCATCCATTAAATAAATTGGAGCTATAGTATCAGTGATGACCAAGGAAGGTGCGTTTATAGTGTGGTCAAATAGGTAACTGTCTGTAAACTCTTCCAAAACACTGTAGCGGCAGGCAGTAGGAGCAGGAGACATTGCTGCTGAAAGATTCTATGTATGCTCAGTTCTGTTTGCCTCATTTATGCAGAGATTTCATTTTAAGACATTTCTGCCTATCTAAATAACCCTGCCAAGCTGGAAAAATTAACTAACCGTTGGCTACATTTTAAAACTCAGAAGGCATGCTGCGTTAGCCAGAAATTGACTGCATTTTTGAAAGGTACAATGCAAGCAAAATGGGCTTTTCATAAACAACATCTGCACAACCGGTTTCTCCAAGTTGGAGACAGCATGTGCCAAACAATTTTGATAACAAGAAAGCAAATGTAATTATTGTAGTTTCAATTCTGATTTCAGTTCAGCTTTGTGTGTGATCAGTACAGGAACTGCCTTTGCAACCAATCTCGGAATTTTCTGTTTCTTTCCGCTTTTGTAATGATTTAATTTTAAGTTCTCTTTAGTAAAATTAATTTCCAACATTGTAGGAGTGCTGTCCCCATCTGTTCAAAAGAATGAACTGAACCTGCACTGGTCAGCCATTGTAATGGAAAGAGCAATCTAGCCTCTCCCATCACAATCTATAGCTCCAGACTATAATGTTGTTTTTCTATTATTCACGTGGGGCATGGGGGTCGCTGGCTGGCCAGCATTTATTGCCCATCTTTAGTTGTCCTTGAGAAGGTGGTGGTGAGCTGCCTTCTTGAATCATTGCAGTCCATGTGTTGACTCACAATGCCATTAGAGAAGGAATTCCAGGATTTTGACCCAGCGACTATGAAGAAATGGCCAATATATTTCCAAGTCAGGATGGTGAGGGACTTGGAGGAGAATTTGCAGTTGGTGGTGTTCCCTTTATCTGCTGCCCTTGTCCTTCTGAATGAAAGTGATTGGGAAATGCTACCTAAGGATCTTTGGTGAATTGCTGCAGTGCATCTTATAGTTGATATACCCTGCTGCTACTGAGCGTCGGTGGTGGAGGGAGTGAATGTGTGCGGAAAATATGCCTGTAGAAGTGTGTTGTGACAGCAACTCAAACTCCTGATGGGTGGTGGGATGGAGGGTGGGCAAGGGTTGCTAGTTGGCTTGGAAGGCCAGTGCGGGTCAGGGTTCGAGCCCCGTTCTGGCTGGGGTGCATTAAGGACCCTGGCCCTAACCCCTGGGGGAGGTTTTGGTGCTGTGGGTAGGTCCTGCCTTCAGGCAGAGAACCAATGAAAGGTGGCATCAGTGAGCTCACTGACTTTGGAACTTGGCAATTGGGTGACTTTGATTTAATTAGTGAATGGAGGGGAGGGGGGGGGGGAAAGAAGTGGAATCCAGAGAGTTTTTACAAATTCTTCGAAGACCACATTTACTTAAATCTCGCCCAATGAGTTTATTTATTTTAGGGCCTCGCTTGAGTGAGACCAGAAATTTGAGATGAACGGGCGTTTCCATTGTCCGTCCCTCACCTGCTCCAATTCCGTGACGGGCGCGCGGTAGAATTCCAGCGAGAGTGTTGGATTATTAGAGACTGAAAGCTCTTACACTCAGTGAGATGACGTATGTTCTGTATGAGGGAAATAGCCCTTTAAGAGAACAGGTCAGGTGACCCTGGGCATGGGGGGTGACCTGTTCGGGAAGCCCCTCTACAGCCAGCTGATAGCTGGAGCACGAAGAGTACAGTTCTTCAGTAAAGCCTTTCATTCCCGTTGCTCGCTCCTTCACGTGACCTCTTTGGAGCTACCTCCCTCTGTAGTCTCAGACTTTACTACCAAAGTTTTACTACCAAATTAACCTGTTGGACTTTAACCTGGTGTTGTGAGACCTCTTACTGTGTTTACCCCAGTCCAACGCCGGCATCTCCACGTCATTCCTCAGACTTAATGTCAGAGGCTGAGTAGCTGATGGTGACAATTGTCTGGAAGGGAAAATGTTTGCTAAGGATCCTGCTCCTGATCACTGTCCGCATTTTCTGGGAGATGTGGTTTTAGAGGCATCGTTTGAGGATAGGATGAGCTCTTGCCTGTAACTTCACCCCTTCCTGGATCTCAATACCGGTGGAACTTGCTGTCGGGACTTGTGCTTAGATAGGTTGCTGACACGAGTAGGCCCAAATCCAGGAATACCCTTCCCTGAATGAGGGGAAAGAATTTATAGGCTGCATGGTGGCACAGTGGTTAGCACTGCTGCCTCACGGCGCCGGGACCTGGGTTCAATTCCCAGCTTGGGTCACTGTCTATGTGGAGTCTGCACGTTCTCCCAGTGTCTGCGTGGGTTTCCTTCGGGTGCTCCAGTTTCCTTCCACATTCCAAAGATATGCAGGTTTGGTGGATTGGCCAGGCTAAATATATTTTAGTTTTGGGGGGGATTAGGAGAGTAAATATGCATGGTTACTGGGATAGGCTGGGATTGTTGTTGGTATGGACTCAGTGGGCCGAATGGCCTCCTTCTGCGCTGTAGAGATTCTATGATTAAGAGAAGGACTATTCAAGAGGACAAGTTGGGATGAAGGGCCTGTTTCCATGTTGTAAACCTCTGACTCTAATAATTGAGTGATTTATTTCAGAATTAAAATTTAACCATCAATATAGCACTTGCGGCCAATGGGATCAAAGGTTACAAGGAAAAAGCAGGATTAAGCTGTTGAGTTGGATGATCAGCCATGATGGTGATGAATGGTGGAGCAGGCTCGAAGGGTTGAATAGCCTCCTCCTGCTCCTATCTTCAATGTTTGCATGTTTCTTTGATTAGGTAGGAATAATAAAGTTAGCGTTTAACTTTACAAGTTCAGCAATTTTTATTATGTGCCCATAAATGTTCTGTTTGAGCAGTGTATTTTATTTGTCCTTTTGCATCACGGACAAGTATCTAATATTACTTTCAAACAGAAATGGAAGGATTCTGCTATTAATTCTTCAAAGTCACCTCGCAGACTGGCAGAGCAGAACATTGATGTTTGAACAATTTAAAGAGATCGTAACAATTAAAATAGAGCCATCTCTTGGAACTCGGAAATTAATGTTCCACTTTTATAACTATATTTTAAATAGATAAATAAACTATGTTCATCCTTTATCCTGCGGTCATTTGCTTCCAGGACATTCCAGCTATTTCTTCATTCCCGTTATTAAATCCCCCTGCTCGTGCTTGAAAGGACCAAAGTTTACCTTGGCCAATCTTTTTTGTTTTATGTATTTGTACTAACTTTTGTTACCTGCTATTCTGAGCTGGTACACTCTCATATTCTATCTTAGTTTTCTTTATAGAATTTTTTTATGTGGCTCTCTGTTGGCCTTTAAAGATTTCCCAATCCTCTACTTTCCCACTAATCTTTACCACTTTGTATGTATTTTCTTTCAGTTTAAAGTGCTCTCTCTCTCACTTTATCGCATGCTCTCTTTCGCTCTCTTGCATGCTCTTGCTCTCTCTCTCTCTCTCTTACACTCGCTCTCAGACTCTTGTCTCACAATTCCTGTTCCACTCCAAGCTCTGATGCACATTTGTTGATGTAACATTTGAAGTGTTGAGCAATAATATGAAAGAAAAAGAGTAGTACAACCAGGGTAACGTGCTGGGTTCTCTGCCCTACAATCCCGAAGGAGGCCATTCGAATCAAGCCTGACTCATCAATAGAGCATCTTACCTCGTCCTGATCCTTGTAACGCCACTTACTCACCCCGCTAATCCCCTTAACCTACATATCTTGGGACACTAAGGGACAATTAGGCATGATCAATCCACCTAACCTGCACATCTTTGGACTGTGGGAGGAAACCGGAGAACCCAGAGGAAACCCCTTGCAGACATGGGAAGAATGAGCAAACTCCACATTGACAGTGACCCGAGCCAGGAATCGAACCCGAGTCTCTGGTGCTGCGAGGCAAAGTACTAACCACTGTGCCACCTTGCTGCTTGTTCTTCCTTTGATCAGTGATGATCAAATATTCAGCTTTGGAGGATCCTAGTGAGTAATTATGGTATTAGTGAGGACCCAAGACCTTCACAATTATTTGACTTTCTCCTTAGAGGTATCATCACAACTGGTAAAGCAAAAGCAAGGCTCTGAGATTCCAGAGATCGATGGTTAAATTTCAATTATGAAATAAACCACCTCAATTATTAGAGTCGTAGAGGTTTACAACATGGAAACAGGCCCTTCGGCCCAACTTGTCCATACTGGCTTTTTTTTAAAACCGTTAAGCTAATTTATTCATTGACAGCAAACCACAATGATCTTTCTGAAAAAGAAAATTTAAAGTTTATTTAAACTTTAAAGAGAGCTTGTTCTTAATGATCCATTGGTTCCAATTCCTCATTCCCAAACAATTGCATTTTGTTTGAAAAGCCTGTTTAAAAATGCAACGTTATAATTTGCGATCTGGCTCATGGACTGCAGAGGAAGGGAAGTGCTGTCTGCCCTCGGAGCTTACGGGGCCTGTCATAGTCTTTCTTCCAGGCTGTAAATCTCTGTTTTACCTGCAGCGTAAATAGAAATTTCCATCTGATTCCGTTAAAGTGCCACGGGGAGAATCTGCATTTTATAATTAGCTCATATCTACATGCAGAATGCACTTCTTAGGGTGGATGGTGCTGTGAGGCATTTCATGTTGATCCACATAATGATGTAGACAGATCACTTACCCAAAAGAATGAGCGAATTAATTCACTAATGGTCCCGCGGAAGTTGCATTATTGGTTCCTCTGGTCTCTTGTTCGACACGGGGGTCTCAATTAAAAGAGTACAATCACATCTCCCCCTGTTCAATGCCCCGACCTCTATCGAGAATGATGATGAATTGTTTGCAGTTTTGCGGATCTGTCAAGGTACAAATGTCAGACGGTTAAATTGATCTCAACATTGTCAAGTAGATTTTACAATGTCACAGTAGTTAGCCCTGCTGCCTCACAGTGCCGGGGGACCCGCGTTCAATTCCCAGCTTGGGTCACAGACGCTGCACATTCTCCCCACGTCTGTGTGGGTTTCCTCCGCGTTCTCCGGTTTCCTCCCGCAGTCCGAAAGATATGCTGGTTGGGGTCGAAATTCTCCCTTGGTGTATCTGAGTGTGGCGACTAGGGGATTTTCATAGTAACTTTATTGCAGTGTTAATGTAAACCTATTTGTGACACTAATAAATAAACGTTAGATTTTCTTCAGAAAGATTATTATGGTTTGCTGCCAATGGACTTAAAAAAGGACAGCACTGATAAGTTGGGCCGAAGAGCCAGTTTCCATGCTGTAAACCTCTAATAAATTGAAGCGGTTTATTTCAGAATTGAAATTTAACCATCTATCTTGGTGAGTCTCGAACTTGGAATCTCAGAGCCTTGCTCTTGGCTTTTGCTTTATCACTTGAGACTGATATTTCTGGGCCTCAGGAATAAACGTTAGATTTTCTTCAGAAAGATTATTATGGTTTGCTGCCAATGGACTTAAAAAAGGACAGCACTGATAAGTTGGGCCGAAGAGCCAGTTTCCATGCTGTAAACCTCTAATAAATTGAAGCGGTTTATTTCAGAATTGAAACTTAACCATCTATCTTGGTGAGTCTCGAACTTGGAATCTCAGAGCCTTGCTCTTGGCTTTTGCTTTATCACTTGAGACTGATATTTCTGGGCCTCAGGAGGAGCCCAAATAATTGTGGAGGTTCTGATTAATACCTTAATTATCCAGCAGGATGCTCCAGAGGAGTTGACATAGCGATGAGCTTAAAGGTTTCCTTTTTCTGAAGCACTGCTGAATGATTGGATTGTATGTTCTGAACAAAGTATTCCTCATTAGTTATAGAATCCTATAGTGCAGAAAGAGGCCATTCAGCCCATTGAGCTTGCACTAACAACAATCCCACACAGGCCCTGGCCCTGTAACCCCATGTATTTACCTCACTAATCCCCCTGACACTAAGGGGCTTTTTTAACAATGGCCAATCATTCTTTCTAAATCCATCCTGTCTAGTCCTGTTAGAATGTTTCTATGCAATCCCCTCTCACTCTTGTTACGTAGGCAGTTAGCACCGCTGCTTCACAGCTCCAGGGTCCTGGGTTCGATTCGCGGCTCGGGTCTGCGTGGACCTTGCACATTCTCCTCGTATCTGCATGGATTTTCGCTGGGTGCTCCGGTTTCCTCCCACAGTCCAAAGATGTGCGGGTTAGGTTGATTGGCCATGCTAAGAAATTGCCCCTTAGTGTCCAGTGATGCGGAGATTTGAGGGACTAGTGGGTATAATATGTAGGATTCTGTGACACTGGCATCCTAACGAGATTAGGCAGGGTAGATTCAGAAAGACTGATTGGCCATGGTAAAATATTATTTAAGTTACAGGTGGACTGAAATGCTTTCCAAACAATACATACATCACCAAAACAGTAATAACAGAATTTTAGTCACTCTCAAAGAAAGGATACAATCAGGCTTGATAGAATTCGAAAGCTTTTGGAATTCTTCTATAGTTGTCCGCTGTCTGTAAGGTCTTTCTGACTCCATATCCTTCTATTAGATAGCTGAATAATTCTCTTAAGTGCTGCTTAAACTGGCAGTGATGGAGAGCTGCTCCATAGATGGATGCTGGCTTTTTTGACTGATTGCCCTGGCCCCTGGAGATGTTCTCTGCAGGAAAGGCTATTGCTTTGGCCTTTCTGGCTGGGATCCCTCGCAATTTCCTTACACAGAATTGGTCTGATGCTCTTAACGCTATCAAGTTCAAACCTGATAGGCTCTTAATAGTTGATTGTCCTTTTCAAACTGATAGGCTGGCAGAATGCAAAAGCCTGTTACCAAGGCAACCCTGATACTTGGTCCTCTTGAAATAAATGTTGCAGTCGACAAGTTGGGCCAAAGTCCCAACTATGCTCTGCGATTTAGCACAGAACTCAAAAACAGCTTTTAAAGGGACCATTATTTTCTTACCCTCTAGTGGATTTTTACAACTATTTAAATTTTTACAGGCATCTTTTATATCTTTACAAACTCAACTTCACAACACTGTTCTAAACTCCAGTGGGCGCCACGGTGATACAGTGGTTAGCACTGCTCCCTCACAGTGCCAGGAACCTAGGTCCAACTCTTGGCCTCGTTCATTATCTGTCTGGAGACTGCACATTCTCCCCGTGTCTGCGTGGGTTTCCTCTGGGTACTCCCGTTTTCTCTTTAAAAAATGTGTTGGTTCGGTGCATTGGCCATGCTAAATTCTCCCTCAATGTACCCAAACAGGCACCAGAGTGTGGAGACTAGGTGATTTTCACAGTGACTACTTGGGATGTTAATGTAAACCTACTTGTGACTAACAAATTAACTTTAACTATAATCCTAATCAACTTAGTCTCTCGTCATATGACAGACCTGCCATTCCAGGAATCACCCTGATAAACCTTTGGTGCGCTCCCTCTATTGCAAGGACATCCTTTCTCAGATAAGGACACCAAAACCATAATACTCCAGGTGTGGCCTGTGCAATTGCAGCAAAACACCCCTATCCCTATACTCAAATCCTCTCACTGGGAAGGCCACTTGTAGACCTTGGGCGGGATTTTCCAGACTTTGTGGCGAGAACGGCTGGAAAATCCCCCAAACGTGATTCTACTCTACAGGGTGAATTTTCCTGCCTCGGGAATCATAGCAGGGAGGAGGAGTTCAGACCACGCAAAGGTCTGTTGAGTTCGGGCGGGATTTTCTGGTTTTGGGATGAGCGTGGCGGAAGAATCCAGGCCGTAGAGGTGTGACAGGCTTTTTCTGTATTTCTTGTACTTTTGTTGCTGATTCTGGTGAACTGGTGCAGCAACAATAATCTCTCCCTCAGTGTCAACAAAATATAAGTGATTGTCATTGACTTCAGGAATAGAAGGCGTGCCTTCATCTACATCAACTGGAATGAAATAGAAAGGGTCGAGGGCTTCAAGTTTTTAGGTGTCCGGATCATCAACTACCTACTCTGGTTCCCCCCCACCCCATGCCGATACTACAGTTAAGAAAGCCCACCAATGCCTCTACTTTCTCAGGAGACTAAGGAAATTTGGCATGTCAGCTACAACTCTCACCAACTTTTACAGATGCACCATAAAAAGCATCCTTTCTGGTTGTATCCAAGCTTTTGGTATGGCTCCTGCTGTGCCCAAGAATGCAAAAAACTACAAAAGATTGTGAATGTAGCCCAATCCATCATGCAAACCAGCCCCCCATCCATTGGCTCTGTCTACACTTCCCATTGCCATGTCAAAGCAGCCAACATAATTAAGGACCCATGCATCCTTTACATTCTCTCTTCCACCTTCTTCCATCAGAAAAAAGATACAAAAGTCTGAGGTCAGATGTGCGGGTTAGGTTGATTGACCATGCTAAAATTGCCCTTTAGTGTCCTGAGATGTGTAAATTAGAGGGATTAGTGGGTAAATATGTAGGGAAATGGGGGTAGGGCCTGGGTGCGATTGTGGTTGGTGCAGACTCGATGGGCCAAATGGCCTTTTTCTGCACTGTAGGGCTATTATGATTTCTATGAAGTCACGTACCAACAGAACTCAGGACCAGCTTTCCTATTGCTGTCAGAATGGATTTACCTTGCATTAAATTGATTTTTCTCTGCACCCTTGTAATGACTGTAACACTGCACTTCTCTATGAACGGTATGCTTTGTATGAATGGCATGCAAGAAACAATACTTTGTTAATACATGTGGCAAGAATAAATCAAATCAAATTAAATCAAAAGATTTGCTGCAATCCCTAGGCATTCACTTTCGCTGCAGTAAATCTCTCTTTTTTTTTTCCCCAAGACAAAATGCTAGAGTTGCTGCGAAGGAATCAACAAATACCTGTGCAAAAGGAGCAGAGACGAAGCTTGGCATTTAAATTAGTGATAGAATGCGCTTTCCAGATAGTTCTGCCCTTTTCCTGCGACAACAGAACACTAAAGGGCACGTTTAGTGTTTGCTGAGACAGAGGATGAGAGAAGAAATTACATTTCTGCTAAGAGAGGTCCAATTACGCCGCAGCACTGCAAATATCTCCACTGATTTGGATTCTCGAGGCTGACCTGTGTAATTTACGGATCCGGTTTAATTAGCGATGGTTACAAGAATGGAATTGTCCAAACTCCTGCCACTTTGCAAAGAAAGATGCAAGTCACAGGTCTTTATTCTTGTCGTTTTTACCCGAGGTTGAGACTTTGGTATTGTTCTAATGCCCCATTCACAGTAGAAACAGAATCCTGCAGTGCAGAGGGAGGCCATTTGGCCCGTCAAGTCTGCGCCAACCACAATCCCACCTAAGGAATACAAAGATGATATCACTGTGCCACTGTCTCCCCTTGTCTTGTAGAAACCAGGTAGCTGCAACCAGTGTCACATGGGAGAATAATTGACTACTCTGAGCTTCTCGGCGCCAGGGTTCAATTCCGTCCTCAGGTCACTGTCTGTGCGGAGTTTGCACATTTTCCCCGTGTCTGCAAGGGTTTCTTCCAGAGGTGCTCCGGTTTCCTCCCACAGTCCAAAGGTCTGCGAGTTTAGGTGAATTGGCCGTGCTAGGTTGCCACTTACTGTCAGAGACATTAACAGAAGCCCCGTGGATGGGGCTGGGTGCAGGCTTGATGGGCCGAGTGGTCTGTACCTGCACTGTTGGGATTCTGTAATCAGTGTTGAGGTAGATGATTGAGCGGATGGAGCAGTATACATTTGGTCCTTTTTGTCAGACTGCAAGTGTTCAGTTTCCTTATTGAGATCGATGCTGCGGAGACTGATATTGCAGGATTGTACAGATGGGCTGGATGCAAAGGTTAATAACAACTGGGACAACCAAAATCTCACTAAGCAGCCTTCCCCAAGATCACAGCGATTCGGAGGATATCCTGACTTTGAATCAAACCACCTCGGACACGTTCTCAGGATTCTTTCAGCAAGAGGTCAATCAAGGGCAGTGGTAATTTTTTTTTTAAGAGTAGTACACGCCAAGGCTTAAGGGAGGGGTTGCAAACTAAGCTCAATTGACTAAGGCTGATCCCTGCCAAAGGCTATTCTACAGTGATGGTAAGTAATGTGACTAATTATGTAGCGCTGGCAATTTAACTGGCTGTATGCTAATCTGTGCTGTTAAGTCCCGTGCCCGGTGTTCAGACATTACAGGCAGACTTCTACAAGCTTCCCCTCCCTCAATCGAGAAGCAAAATAGCTTACCCACACCTTGAGGAACATGGCACAATGTTCAGTGTGATTTTCAAAATAGCCGACATGCTAGAACATAAGAACTAGGAGTCGGCCATTCTGGCCCCTCGAGCCTGCCCCGCCATTCAATAAGATCATGGCTGATCTTTTCATAGACTCAGCTCCACTTATCTGTCCATTCACCATAACCCCTAATCCCTTTACTGTTCAAAAATTTATCAAACCTTGCCTTAAAAACATTCAGTGAGGCAACCCAGCTTCACTGGGTAGAGAATTCCACAACCCTTTGTGTGAAGAAGTTCCTCTTCAACTCAGTCCTAAATCTGCTTCCCCTTATTTTGAGGCCATGCCTGCTCGTTCTAGTTTCATCTGCCACTGGAAATAACCTCCCTGCTTTTATCTTATCTATTCCCTTCATAATCTCATGTGTTTCTATACGATTTCCCTTCATTCTTCTGAATTCCAATAAGTATAGTCCCAGTCTACTCAGTCTCTCCTCATAAGCCAACCCTCTCAACTCTAGAATCAACCTAGTGAATCTCCTCTGCAATCTCTCCAGTGTCAGAATATCCTTTCTCAAGTAAGGAGACCAAAACTGTACCGGTGTGGGCTCACCAGCACTTTATACAGCTTATGTTGGCAATTGACTGTACAAAACAAAGCTAGCTTCATCCTTTTGTTGACAAGTGATTTATTATTGTCACATGTATTAGCATACAGTGAAAAGTATAGCTTCTTGCGTGCTAGGCAGGCAAGAAGAGTGTATTTTCCATTTCTAAATTCTCCACTATGCTTTGTACCTTTCTTCAACATTTTTTTCCATATTTACGAGCTGCATTCTCCTTGCCATGAGATCCTCCCCCCCGGTGTCACTTCTGGATTGCTTGGCAGGAGTAATCGGAAAGATTGGGTTGAGCTTTTAAAGTGCTGACAGTTACGTGATCCAGGAGCCATATCCAGACAGATTTTTTTGCCTGCAAAGCTGCAGAATCCATTTTCTGTTCGCCAATTTTGGTTCCATTACGTCTGAAAGTTGTCTGGCTAGAGGTGGAAACCTTTTCTGTTTTCACTCAGTGTCTCTCACACGACTGTGATATGATGGACTCCTTCCTTTCAACACTGACTCCAACAGCTACCTCTTTCTCATTCATACGGGGGTCGCTGGCTGGCATTTATTCACTAGTTGTCCGAGGCATTTGAGAGTCAACCACATTGCTGTGGCTCTGGAGTCACGTGTAGGCCAGACTGGGTAAGGACGGCAGATTTCCTTCCCTAAAGGACAGTTTTAAGTTCATTTATTAGTGTCACAAAAGTAGGCTTAGAAGTTACTGTGAAAATCCCCTAGTTGCCACACTCCGGCTCCTGTTCGGGTGCACTGGGAGAGAATTTAGCACGGCCAATGCATCTCAGCAGCACGTCTTTCAAACTGTGGGAAGCCAGAAGACACAGGAAACCCATGCAGACATGGGGAGAATGTGCAGTCTCCACAAAGACAGTGACCCGAGCTAGGAATCAAACCCAGATCCCTAGTGCTGTGAGGCAGTGGTGTTAAACACTGTGCTGCTCACCTAGTGAATCAAATGGGTTTCTTCAACAATCAACGATGGTTTCATGGTCATCAGTAGATTCTTAATTCCAGATATTTTTTATTGAATTCAAATTCCACCATCTGCCATGATGGGATTCGAACCCGGGTCCCCAGAATTTCAGCTGTAATCTGGATTAATAGTCTAGCGATAATACCATTCGGCCACTGTCTTCCTTTTTGTCATTGACAAATGTGTAACGTCCACTCTGTGAGCACCAGTGGGGGGGTGGCAGTGGTTGGCACCGCTGCCTCAATGCTAGGGACCCGGGTTTGACTCCAGCCTCGGATCTGTGTGGATTTTGCATGCTTTCCCCATATCTGTGTAGGTTTCCTCCGGGTGCTCCGATTTCCTCTGAAGATGTGCGGGTTAGTTGAATTAGCCAGGCTAAATAACCCCTTAGTGTCAGGGGGGACTGGCTGGGGTAAGTGCATGAAGATATAGCCCAGGTGGGATTGTGGTCGGTGCAGACTCGATGAAGCCTCCTTCAGCGCTATAGGGGATTCTGTGATTGATGCACAATGAATGGAAACGAGAGGAGACAAGAGAGTCATGTCTGAATTGGAGCTGTGAGAATGTTCTAGGAAAACTGGCAAGAGGGGGGTTCGGGGGAGGCTGGTATTTAGAAAGCAGTACCTCCATAATCTTATGAGGGGGTGGGAGGCGGGTTAGAACAGGGGAAATGTGCACAAGTAACTCAGAATGGAAAATGTCATAATACTGAATGTTTCGCCGGCTGGTGGTTTGTCTTGTGCAGATGCGATAAAAGGAAAGGTCAGATTATCTGCTTCGTCAGGGTAAAGGCAGGGTGGCACTTCCTGTCTCCCTTGTCATCTGCTTGGAAGCAGTGTCACTGTTTTTGGAAATGCCACAGTTCAAAGCTCAGTGCTGCAAGGGGTCATTATTGGTCGCTGCCAATTGGTAAGCTTTATCAGAAGTTCTGCATCCTGACGTGGCTATTTAAATAAAAACTGTTCCCGGGGAAGAGTTGAGTAACTGAGAGCGGGCTTTTCCAGTGCAATGAACAGGGCTGGGCGTTAGCGGCAGACACAGTGCTACACTTCATTACGTCTAGCGCTGCGTAGATAGAAGACACACATTTAATAACATGTGGGATTTGACCCTGCCTGCCTTCAATTTCAAAAGGTTTCTGGACTTGCGTGTTTCATGCTGACAAAAGTGGCAACAAAGCAGTCTTAGGGCTGGTATCCCCTTTAGTCTGAGTGTTGAACGACAGGAAAACTAGCATTCGTGTCATATCTTCATGGGACAAAAATGTCCTTAAACACATGGTAGATGTTTAATCAGGGAGTATCTAAGGCCAGCTATAGTCTCCCCAGGAGGGGTGGCACAGTGGTTAGCACCGCTGCCCCACAGCGGCAGGGTTCCGGGTTCGATTCCCAGCTCGGGTCACTGTCTGTGTGGAGTCTGCATGTTCTCCCTGTGTCTGCGTGGGTTTCCTCTGGGTGTGCTCCAATTTTCTCCTACGGTACAAAGATCGTTGAACAGAATTATAACATCCCTAAGTGCAGGAGGAGACTATTTGGTCCACTGAGTCTGCACTAACCACAATCTCTCTCCCTATCCCCGTAACCCTACTTTTTTTACCCTACTAACCCCCCTGACATTAAGGAGCAATTTGCTAATCAACCTAACCCGCACATCTTTGGAGTGCAGGAGGAAACCGGAGCACCCAGAGGAAACCCACGCAGACACGGGGAGAATCTGCAAACTTCACATAGAGACAGTGATCCAAGCTGGGAATTGAGTCCGGGTCCCTGGCGCTGTGAGGCAGCTGCGCTAACCACTGTGCCACTGTGGCAACCCCCCCGCCCCCCACAAAGATGTGCAGGTTAGATTGATTGGCCAAGCTAAATTGCCTCTTAGTGCCATGGGGAGATTAGCAGGGTAATTATGTGAAACTAAGGAATAGGGCCTGGGTGACAATGTGGTCAGTGCTGGCTGGATGGGCTGAATGGCCTGTGTTGGAGAGATTCGGAAATTCTACTCTCTGAGATGTGACTCAGTGGCTTAATGAAGGAGGGCCTTTGTGGACACGTGGGAAGTCGAGGGATATTGAGAAAGAATTCAGAATCTGTGTCTATATTAAAGTTCAGATGTTTTCATTGTTCTATCTACTTTTCCTTGATGCTTTAATGTCAGTTTATGGGTGTTATAAAAGCAGGGGAGGTTTTGGGGGGATTTAACAGCAATCAACCTATCCATTGTCATGACATACCTGCATAAAAAGTGCAGTTAAATAAATCTGTCAGAACATCAAGGTGCTGCAATAATTTTCTGCTATTTTGTGTGTACAAATTATGCAACTGTTGGGAAGATTTTCCGAGAATCAGAGAGTCCCTACAACGCAAGAGAAGCCATTCGGCCCATCGAATCTGCACTCATTCTCCAACCGAGCCTCCCACCCAGGCCCCCTCCCCTGCCCTAGCCGCGTGACCCACCCATTTCCTGTGGCTAACCTGCACATCTTCAGACTATGGGAGGAAACCAGAGCACCCAAAGGGACACGGGGAAAATGTGCAGACTCCACACAGACAGTCACCCGAGACAGGAATTGAACCCGGGTCCCTGGCGCTGTGAGGTATCAGTGCTAACCATTGTGTCACCCATGGATTCGGACAGAATGAGTCCTGTGCAGTGCTAATTTTCAGAACAAATGTGCCGTCTATTGCTAGGAATGATGGCAGCAAGTCAATTTTTGAAGCCAACGTCTATGTTTTGGGGTATTCCCAAGAGATCAGTGTGCGTGTTTCTGTTTCCTAGTGGCATTGATTGAGTGAAGAATGTTCCATTTAACCCTATTCCCGACAGTTTGGCATATCCTTGGGATGGAGTTTAATGCCCTCCCCGTCTCCGTGGTGAGTTTGGTGGTGGGGGGCATTTACTTGGTTAGTAGGTTGGGCACCATTTCAGCCCTGATTAAATCTGTGGTGGGAAGAACCAGAGGGCACAACCTCAGGCAAAAGGGACGATCCTTTAAAACAGAGATGAGGAGGAATTTCTTCGATCAGAGAGCAGTGAAAACGTGGAATTCTTTGCTGCGGAAGGTTGTGGAGGCTGGGTCATTGAGTGTCTTTAAGACAGAGATAGGTGTGTTCTTAATTAGTAAGGAGATCAGGGATTATGGGGAAAAGGCAGGAGAATGGGGATGAGAAAAATATCAGCCATGATAGAACAGCAGAGCCGACTTAATGGGCCGAGTGGCCTAATTCTACTCCTATGCCTTATGGTGACGCACCCACCTACCCTTCCACAAATTGAGACTCTTAAATACTGATTATCAGGTGAGCACACAGTGCCCAGTCACTGTGACTGCCCAGTTATGTGCCTGATTTGCACTTGGTACAATAGGGAAAAAGAGCCAACAAGGGACTCCCACCAACTCTCCAACTGGTGGTGAGACTGCTCCGATCTACATTCCACACCGTTCACAATGCCTTCTCCGTAAGGAGTGATAGATTGCAAAATTGTGCCACAAAGTGGAGATTTTAATTCTCAGGAAGCCACAAAATAGAATGAGTGACAATTTAAAACCTGAATGAGGGATCATCGTTCAGGACTTGGCAGGTCTGAGCAGAGTTGAGAATCTATTTAGGCAACAGATCAAAATGGTTAGCAAGAGCAAGTTTCAACTACACTGAAGGTTGAATGAAGTGTAAAATTCTTCACGTCCTTATTGTATGTCGGAACTATCTAACACATCTCTTGTGCTAATGCAATGGCCCAAGTTGCTGTCACACCAACTAAATCCAGGCTTCAAGTTTAAAGGAGATGGCAGGTGTATACAAGACTGTGTAGCCTCCCCACTGTTGGATTGGATTTTGTAAACCGCTTCATGAGACGGCACATTATATAATTCCAACGCCTCTGCTTTCTCAGAAGACTAAGGAAATTCAGCAAGTTAGCTATGACATCTGTAAACTTCACCAAGTTTACAGATGCACAGTAGAAAGCATTCTTTCTAGTTATATCACAGCTTGTATGGCTCCTGCTCTGCCCAAGACTGCAAGAAACTACAAAAGGTCACAAATGTAGCCCAGTCCATCACGCAAACCCGCCTCCCATCCATTGACTCTGTCCACACTCGCCGCTGCCTCAGCAAAGCAGCCAGTATAATTAAGGACCCCACGCGTCCCTGACATTCCCTCTTCCAGCTTCTTCCATTGGGAAAAAGATACAAAAGTCTATAGTCATGTACTAACAGACTCAAGAACAGCTTCTTCCCTGCTGCTGTCAGACTTTTGAATTGACCAATCTCACATTAAGTTGATCTTTCTCGCACCCTAGCTACGACTGTAACACTACATTCTGCGCTCTCTCCTTTCCTTCTCTATGAACAGTATTCTTTGCCTCTATAGCACGCAAGAAACAATTCTTTTCACTGTATATTAATACATGTGACGATAATAAATTAAATCAAATCAAAACTCGAAAGCCACAAAGTAGAATGAATGACAATTTAAAACCTGAATGAGGGATCATCGCTGAGGACTTGGCAGGTCTGAGCAGAGTTGAGAATCTATTTAAGCAACAGATCAAAATGATTAGAAGGGTGAGGGGAAATTGGATTGAAGCATTATAGAATTCTGACAGGACTGGACAGACTCCATGCAGGGAAGCTGTTTTCCCTGATTGGGGAACCCAGAATCACTGAGCAGAGACTGATAGCCAAGTTCTTCACATATCAGGACAGCCTCAACCGGGATCTTGGGATCATGTCACATTATCTGTAACCCTCATGACTTGCTTGGGTTTACGAAATCTTACTATCTGTCCTGTCTGGAGACAATATACATCTCTTTAACCCTGTGCTTAATGTTTTCTCCACTCGCATTGTCTGTATCTTTAAGACTTGAGTACCTGTAAAGACTCACATTCCAGCCATTATTTTGTAAATTGAGTTTGTGTTTTTATATGCCCTGTTTGTGAATAGAACTCCCACTCACGTGACGAAGGAGCATTGCTCCGAAAGCTAGTGACTTGTGCTGCCAAATAAACTTGTTGGTGTTGTGAGACTTCTTACTGTGTTTAGCCCAGTCCAATGCAGGTATCTCCACATCAGGGGAATCTAAAACCAGTGTGATACCGTGTCAAGGTACAGGGTGGGCCATTTGGGATGAAGTGAGGAACAATGTTGTTATCCAGAGGGTGATGAACCTGTAGAATTCTCTACCACAGAAAGCTAAGGAGGCCAATTCACCAAATGAACTCAAAGAAGAAATAGATAATTTTTTAGATTTTAATGTGACTGTGCAAAAGATGTGGCATTGAGATCGATGATCAGCCATGAACATATAAAAATCATAGAATTACCACAGTTTGCCACGGGTCTGTCATACAAGCAGATAGTTTAAATTATGTATATTCAATGTTGCGGGTCCAAGTTTGCTTTGGCGCGATCTATCGCTGCGGGAATGGAGAGAAAATAGCTGTGAGGAAGCAAGGAAATATTCTTGAAAGATCGGAAATTGGTCAACAGCTAATTTACCAAAAGATAGGCGGCTTAGTTCACAGACGGTAAAATTCCCAGCTGGTAAGGTCATGGAGGAAGAAGAGATGTTATTCTAAACTGTGAAATAGCACATTTACTGCAGTGTAACCTTGGAATTTTCTGCAGTGGAAAATAATGATGTGATAAAAACTTATTATCACACTGCCACTAAGGGCAGCCTTGTCGCTGGTGACACTGTTGGTGAGGCAAGGCAGCTTGCATTGGAATTGCTAGGATGTTCCACAAAGGGTGAGTTTTTGTGGGGTCCCCTTTGCGATACCAATGTGTTAATCCCAGTATAAACAGTGGCACCAACACACAATCTTCTTTGGCCACAGGTAGGCAGACTGGTGATCTGGAAGAACAAGCATGTTAATGTTGTATAATTGTATTGTTAAGGTTGAAGATTCAAAGCTGGAGGGTATTGCCTGATTAAGTGTCTTCAGTACAAACAAAGAGGGATCGCCTCTTTAGGGCCCCATCTCAGAAGGCAGAGGAAATCCGGCATGTCTGCTACAACTCTCATTAATTTTTACAGACGAACCACAGAGAGCACCCTAGCTGGATGTATCACAGCTTGATGTAGTTCTTGTTCCGACCAAGACTGCAAGAGGGGATTTTGATTTAATATGATTTATTATTGTCACGTGTATTAACAGACAATGAAAAATTTTGCTTATTACGCACTATGAAGACAAAGCAAACCGTTCATAAAGAAGGAAATGAGAGCATACAGAATGTAGTGTTACAGTCATAGCTAGGGTATACAGAAACATCAACTGAATGCAAGGTAAGTCCATTCAAAAGCCTGACGGCAGGGAAGAAGCTGTTCTTGAGATGGTTGGTACGTGACTTCAGACTTCTGCATCTTTTTCCCGAAGGAAGAAGGTGGAAGAGAGAATGTCCGGTTTGTGTGGGGAGGTGTTGGCCTAGTGCTTTTATTGCTAGACTACTAATCCAAGAACTCAGCTAATGTTCTGGGGACCCGGGTTCAAATCCCACCAAGGCAGTGGGTGGAATTTGAATTCAATAAAAAAAAATCTGAAATTAAGAATCTACTGATGACCATGAAACCATTGTCGATTGTCAGAAAAACCCATCTGGTTCACTAATGTTTTTTAGGGAAGGAAATCTGCCATCCATACCTGGCCTGGCCTACACGTGACTCCAGAGCCATAGCAATGCAATTGACTGTCAATTGCCTGCCAAAGGCAACTAGGGACGGGCAATAAATGCTGGCACAGCCAACCATGCCCGTGTCCCATGAATGAATACAAATTTTTTTAACCACAAAAAGTCGAGAATGAAGCCCAGTCCATCACACAAACCAACCTCCCATCCATTGATTCTGTCTACACTTCCCAGTGCCTTGGTAAAGTAACCAGGATAATTAAGGATCTCACGCACCCCAGTCATTTTCTCTTCCACCTTCTTCCGACAGGGAAATGATATAAAATCCAAGGTCAAGTACCAACCAATTCAAAAACATCATCTTCCCTGCTGCAGTCAGACTTTTGAATGGATTTACCTTGCATTAAGTTGATCTTCCTCCTCACCCTAACTATAAATGTAACACCATATTCTGCACTCTGTCCTTTCCTTCTCCCCTGTGTACTCTATGAACAGCATGCTTTGTCTGTGTAGCGCACAAAAATCAATACTTTTCACTATATCCCAAGTCATGTGAATAATAATAAATAAACTTTAAACTTAAATAATTTCAAAATCAAAGTCAATTTGTTAATTAACATTTTTATCAGTGTATATAGAGAGTTGCGTTAGTACTTAAAAATTATAAAAGGGGGATTATTGGGACACTGAGATGGTGGTAGAAAGGAGGAAGAGATACGTAAAGGGTGGCATGGTGGCACAGTGGTTAGCACTGCTATCTCTCAGCTCCAGGGATCTGGGTTCAATTCCCGGCTTGGGTGACTGTCTTTGTGGAGTTTGCACGTTTGTCCTGTGGGTTTTCTCCAGGTGCTCGGTTTTCTCCCACAGTACAAAAATGTGCAAGTTAGATGCATTGGCCGTGTTAAATTCTCCCTCGTTGTATCCGAACAGGCACCAGAGTGTGGCGACTAGGGGATTTTTCACAGTAACTTCATTGCAGTGTTGATGTAAGCCTACTTATGATACTAATAAATAAACTTTAACTTTAGTCGAATCAAACAACTGTCAAGAAAACAGATTTGTGTCTAGATTAATTCTTCCTCACCTGAATTAGGTTCCTAACTTATACCATTCAACAGCCACGCAAAACAAAATAAGCAAATTGATTGACAAATAATTCTTTGTGTTTGTCATCTTTCCATTGCTGTGGAATACACCAAACAGTATTAAAAAGTGGCTTCCACAGCAAGGCCAACCCCGCTTAATCTGGTTATTGAGGTGACTTTAAAGGCAAGCAATGTTTTGTATTCTTGAAGCCCTCTGTCCAACTTAGGTTCTTTGATTTTCTGTAAAGGTAAGCTTTTAAGGAGCAGTGATGCTGTTTTCCCATGGGAGTGTGGAAGATGGATATTTCTCTTCAAATGGGATAGACTCTCAATATCTCTTTTCCTTCCCTCAGGGAGAAGACAGCCCAGCCTTGATCAGAATCTCCAATTTGCTTTTGCCCGCAGCCTGACTTGAGGTAAGCCTGGCGCTGTCCAGTCCCAGAATGTATCCGAGACGGCACTTTGGGATTAATAACATTCACCCTGTCCCAAGTTCTGAAAGTGGCAATGCAGATGGAGAAGGTAGTCGAGAAAGCATATGGCATGCTTGCCTTCGTTGGCCGGGGCATTGAGTTTAAAAATTGGCAAGTCATGTTGCAGCTTTATAGAACCTTAGACAGCACTTGGAATATAGTCTTCAATTCTGGTTGCCACACTAGGCTATGGAGGAGTATGTCAGGATTTTGCCTGCTATGGAAGGTGTTAGCTCTGAAGAGACGTTGGAGAAACTTGATTTGTTCTCACTGGAACGACACAGGTTGAGGGGCGATCTGGTAGAAGCCTACAAGATTATGAGAGGCGTAGATAGTCAGATGCATTTTCCCAGGGTGAAAGAGTCCATTATTAGGGGGCGTAGGTTTAAGGTGCGAGGGGCAAGGTTTAAAGATGTATGAGGCATGTTTTTTACACAGAGGGTAGTGGGTGTCTGGAACTCATTGCTGGGGGAGGTAGTGAAAGCAGATTTGGTAGTGACTTTTAACGGGCATCTTGGCAAATACATGAATAGGATGGGAATAGAGGGGTGTGGTCCTCAGAAGGATAGGGGGTTTTAGTTCAGATGGGCAGCATGTTCGGTGCAGGATTGGAGGGTCAAAAGGCCTGTTCCTGTGCTGTATTTTTCTTTGCTGAATGTGATTTATTTCACTGTAAGATGTCTCACAACACCAATATCTCCACATCATTTATTTCTCAGCCACGGTGGATATGTTACTTGTGCCAGTATGTGCCACTTTTGAGTGGCCTAGGTAATGCTGTCAGAGATTGAAAGCAAAAATATCAAGTGACAATTTGGAAAATGTTTCCAAATCAGAAGGAGTGGATTTTTTTTGATCAGAATATTGTCCCAGTTCATTGGGCAGTAACTTGTAAGTGATTACTCTGAGCGGCACGGTGGCATAGTGGTTAGCACTGCTGCCCCACAGCGCCAGGGATTGGGTTGAATTCCAGTCAGTTGCCTGTATGGGGTTTGTACATTCTCCCTGTGTCTGCATGGGTTTCCTGTCACAGTCCAAAGATGTGCAGGTTAGGTGAATTGGCCATACTAAATTGTCCCTTAGTATCCAAAGATGTACAAGTTCATTGGATTGACCATGGTAAATTGCCCCTTAGTGTTCAAAGTAGAGTTTATTTATTTATTGGTCACAAGTAAGGCTTACATTAACACTGCAGTGAAGTTACTGTGAAATTGTGTAAAAGTCACACAAAGGTGTATAGGTTAAATGGATTGGCCATGCTAAATTGTCCTTAGTGTCCAAAGATGTGTAGGTTAGATGGATTAACCGTGCTAAATTGGATTGGTCATGTTAAATTGTATTGTAATCACATCCAAATTGCTAAATTATAGGTAATCACATACAAGTTACAGTCTCTCACCGTCCAAAGATGTGTGGGTTAGATGGATTGACCATGCTAAATTGGATTGGCCATGTTAAATTGTCTTATAATCACTTACAAATTGCTAAGTTGTAGGTAATCACATACAAGTTACAGTCCCTCAGTGTCCAAAGATGTGCAGGTTAGGGGGATTGGCCATGCTAAGTTGCCTCTTTGTGTCCAAAGATGTGTTGGGTAGACAGATTGGCTGCGGTAAATGTGCAGGGTTATGGGGGTCTGAATGGGATGTTCTTTTGGAGAGTCGATGTAGATTCGATGGGCTGTGGATGGCTTTTTTTCTGCACTGCAGGGATTCTGTGGTATTCTAAACAGCGGGGACTGTAATTTCAGATTTTCTGGTAACCATTTCACTGGAACATAGCCAGCTGTACAGAAACGGGAGACACTGAAATAGAAACAAGTTTGCACGAAACATTTTAGTGGAGAATTGTACCATCTCGGCATATAACTGGATTTGTTGCATTTCAAACAAAGTAAAGCCCTCTTTAGATACCTGTTTATTGAATTGTGCATGTCTCAAATAAAATTCTGAGAGTATTCTCTCTGAGCTAATCTGGCTGATTCTATTCAAGGACAGAAAATTACACTTCACTGAGTATTTCAACATGGATCTGATCTTGTTTTTTAATTTATTATTGTCACATGTATTGGGATACGGTGAAAAGCATTGTTTCTTACATGCTGTACTGAAAAACCATACTGTTCATTGAGTATGCGGGGGAGAAGGAAAGAGGAGGCTGCAGAATGTAGTGTTACAATCATAGCTAAGGTGTAGAGAAAGATCAACTTAATGCAAGGTAGCTCCTTTCAAAAGTCTGACGGCAGCAGGGAAGAAGCTGTTCTTGAGTCGGTTGGTATGTGATGTCAGACTTTTGTATCTTTTTCCTGACAGTGGAAGGCGGAAGAGAGAATGTCTGGGATGCGTGGTGTCCTTAATTATGCTGGCTGCTTTTCCCGAGGCAGTGGGAAGTGTAGACAGAGTTAGTGGATGGGAAACTGGTTTGCCTGATGGATTGGGCTTTGTTCATGACCTTTTGTAGTTTCTTGCAGTCTTGGTTAGAGCAGGAGCGATACCAAACTGTGATATAACCAGAAAGAATGCTTTCTGTGGTGCATCTGTAAAGTTGGGGAAGGTCTTCTGAGCAAGTAGAGACATGAGTGGGCTTTCTTAACTATAGCATCATAATTATTGCACATCAACATTCTGGGACTCTCTCTGACAGCACTGTGGATGTCCCTATGAGCCACGGACTGCAGCAGTTCAAGAAGGCAGTTCACTACCATCTTCTTGGGCAATTCCAGATGGGTAGTCAATGCCTAGTCAGTAACACTTTTATCCTATAAAATAAATGTGGGTGTCATTGCCTGGCCAGCTTTTATTGCCCATCCCACTTGAGAAGGTAGTGGTGAACTACCTTCTTGAATTGCTGCAACTCACATGATGTAAATACATCCACAGTGCTGTTCAGGAGGGAATTCCAGGATTTTGACCTGGTGACAGTGACGGAACGGTGATATATTTCCAAGTCGTGGATTGGAGGGAAGTTTCCAAATGGGGGTGTTGTTTCCATGTATGTGTGTGCCTTACCCGTCCAGGTTGTAGAGATCACGGGTTTAGAAAATGCTGTTAAAGAAGCCTGGTGTTTATTTATTTATCTCAAAGATTTACCCCTTTATCCTCAAACTATGACCCCAAGTTCTGGACTCCCTCACCATCAGGAACATTCTTTCTGGATCTACCCTGTCTAACCCTGTTAGAATTTTATAAGTTTCTATGAGATCCCCTCTCACTGTTCTAAAATCCAGTGAATATAATCCTAACCGACTTAGATTAGCTGCCCACATTACAACAGTGAATATATTTCAGAAGCGCAGTGGTCAGCACTGCTGCCTTGCAGTGCGAGGTACCCCGATTCGCTTCTCAATTTGGGTCTATGCAAATTCTGCGCATTCTCCCCATGTCTGCGTGCGTTTCCTCCGGTTGCTCTGTATCCCTCCCACAGTCTAAAAGACGTGCTGGTTAGCTGCTAAATTCTCCCTCAGTGTACCTGAACAGATGCCAGAGCATGGCAACTAGGGGATTTTCACAGTAACTTAATTGCAGTGTTAACGTAAACCTACTTGTGACACTAATAAATAAACTTTAAGACTTAAAAAAAAAATACTTCCTTGGCTGTGAAGCACTTTGGGACATTGGCGTTCTTTAAATGTTAGCTGCCTTTTTCATTTAAGATTTAACGATCTTTGCCAGCGATTTTCCTCGTTACTCGGTTGTATGTCAGAGAAAACTGCTTCAGGTGCTGTTACTCAGTGCAGTGCACACCAACGGTTGTGAGCTAAGTTGATCTTGAGCCTTTCTGATATTCTCGGGAGCGAGATTTAAATTGGAACAGTTCCGCACTGGGCACTGCCATCAGCCTTTGATATAATGTCACTTCTATTTGAAAGTCACTTTTATCCAGGAGCACAATAGTTTGATATTTAAAAAAAAAATCCCAGTGAACTCATGACACGTGAAAAAGTTATCTTTGGAGCTGTCAGAGTTTGCAACACTAATTATTGCGTTTTCCAACCTCGGCGAGCCGTTTTTAAATAAATGCTGAAAGAAAGTTTTAGCAGTCTCGGAAATCAACGTGATTACCCAGGATGGAAAGCCATGAATTAGGCCACTCAGCCCATCGAGCTTGCTCCACCATTCAATCATGACTGATTTTTCTCTCATCCCCTGTCTTTGAACAAAGGGCTTCCACTTGGAAGCCCACAAGCAGAGCCAATAGGGTTTGTTTTCTAGGCCTCCTGCATGGCGGGCCCCCCCACCTGCTGATGGGAGGTGGGGAGGCAGGGGTAGTGGCTTCAAAGTGATGGAGGGATGAGGCCCTTGAGTCCCATAACTTGCCCATTTAAGGGCCTCAATTTGTGGAGGGATAGATGGGTCGCCTACAAAACATAGGAGCAGAAGTAGGCCATTCAGCCTCCTCTGCCATTCAATCATGGCTGATATTCTTCTCATCCCCATTCTCCTGTCTTTTCCCCATAACCCCTGATCTCCTTATTAATCAAGAACCTATCTATCTCGGTCTTAAAGACACTCAATGACCCGGCCTCCACACCCTTCTGTGGTAAAGAGTTCCACAGATTCTCCACCCTCTGGCTGAAGAAATTCCTCTCTTGTCTCAAGGAGGAGACCAGGAGGAGTTTCTTCAGCCAGAGGGTGGAGAATCTGTGGAACTCTTTACCACAGAAGGGTGTGGAGGCCGGGTGATTGAGTGTCTTTAAGACTGAGATAGATAGGTTCCTTTAGCCCGAGGTTGTGCCCTATTGTGATTTTTATTCTCTCTCCATCAAATATAATATTCTCAAGTGCTCCCGTCTCCTTTCAGAGAGCCATCTGTGTTCATAACTAGTTTTGACACGAGGGGTTCACCTCCTTTTGTGCTGTTACGTTTCTGAATAGAATAATTGGATTGCCTACAGTTTAGAAGAAAGCTTTTCAGCCCATCGAGTCTGCACCAACCACAATCCCATCCAGGTCCTATCCCCTTAACTCCATATCTTTTACCCTTTATAGTCCCCTTGTTATTTTTCTAGCTTGAGTCATATCATCTGTATGGGCAGCGTGGTGGTTAACACTGCTGTGTCACAGCCCCAGGGATCCAGGTTCAATTCCAGCCTCTAGTGACTTTGTGTGATTTTGATCCCTGCCTTGGGTCACTGTCTTTGTGGAATCTGCACGTTCTCACCATATCTGCATGGGTTTCCTTCGGGTGTTCCAGTTTCCTCCCACAGTCTGTAAGATGTGCAGTTCAGATGAATTGGCCGTGTTAAATTGACCCTTAGTTACTGTTTATTCATTCGTGTGACATGGGTGTCGCTGGTTGGCCAGCATTTATTGGCCAACCCTAGTTGCCCTTGGAAGGCAGCTGAGAGTCAACCACATTGTTGTGGCTTTGGACTCGTACATAAGCCAGACCAGGTAAGGATATGCTTCAGCAGGAGTCGTGATAACCAACAGAACTGTAAGTGTATTGGGAGTCCCTTTGATGATGTGTCTGTGGCAAATATAGATACAACTTCAAGAGGATGTACGTTCTGGAGCAATTTTTTTAAACTCTTAGGTGTTATCTTACCAAAAAAATTTCTAAATGCCAAACTAATGTGAATTCTAATGAGTTTCAGATCTGTTTTTTTTAGTGAGGCCACAATAAAATCTTGTGCCAAAAAAGATGCATAATCTGTTTCCCGCCAGTAGTGGGAGAGGTGGGGCTAGGCCGCAAATCGCGGCAGGACAAACTGTTAAGATTGCCCCTTAATATTTTAGATGCCTTAGTATAACAAATAATTAAAACCATTGTATAAAACTACCCAAAATGTGATACTTCAAACAATTTTAAGTGGTTGACTGTGTCGATTGCGGCTCAGTTCTTCCCAATATGGAGTTGTGACTTGACAATACATTGTCTTATCTTTTTCCTATTAGAGTTACAAGATTGTAGCTTCTAGTGCCTTTGAGTGTCAATGAGATTATACATCCTTTTGTCAATATCGACTCAATCTTCAGTTAATACCATACAATATTTGCTCAGTATTAAATCAATGATGGGCTGCATCGTAAGTTTAAGTAGGTGAGCTGTATTCATGTTGCAGGCTTGGTCTCCGGACTGTGCTGCAATCTCTTCTTTGATGTCCAATTGTGTTGTTGGTCTCCTTGAAATCGGCCGCAGAGTGAGGGCTGTCATCATCCGCTTGTGTGCAAATTGGCTGACCGCCAAATTCTCCACGAGAGCGTGGTGTGAGCACCAGGTAAGATCGCTCCCTAAGTTTCTAACACAGAGTATAGCTCTGGGATTGTGCTTGTTTCCAAGCCAAACTTCTTTCCCGCTCACCGCATCCCCGGGTAGAATTTCCATTTGATCATCATTTGCGGAGTTGTAATACGTTCTTCTTTCCATCTGAATGAATAAAGATTACCGTCAAATTTCTCCCAGACCAGCAGATGAGATACTCCAAAATAAATACATCTAGCAACAAAATGAACGGACTATAAAAGCAATCCTCCTCCACCGGTGGAGGATAAATATTTGAAGAATGCACAGTGGATATTTTGACCCGTGATGGAGAGAGGACATTCTGCCAACTCGGATCAGTGGCTTATTTCAACTGATGTTGTTTGGATGGTGTAGGCAGGGATAAGAGATGGGAAGGACAGACGTCGGCTGGAGTTCTCTGGCCATTCGTACCAGCAGGATTCTCCGGTCCTGCCGGCAGTATGTTTCCTGATGACATGGGGTGGTTCCAATGGAAATTCCTCTTAACAGCCACGGGGACCAGAGGATTCTGGGGAACAGCCTGATGCCACTTTACACATACGCTGCGGGGAGGCTGGAGAACCTGACCTGTAGTATGTCGCTTATTTTATGCTAGGTGAGAGGTCACATGACACCGGGTTATAGTCCAACAAGCTGCTTTGAAATTGATTGGAAGTGTCATGTGACCTACTCCGACACTGGCATCTCCACGTCATATCTCGCCCTGGGGAGTTGCATTCATAGGATCAGAGAATCCCACAGTGCAGAAAGAGGCCATTCGGCCCATCACATCTGCACCAATCACAATCCTACCCAAGCCCTATTCCCATAACCCCACAAATTTAGTCCCCCTAAAACTAAGGTGCAACTTAACGGACCACCTAACCTGCAGGCCTTTGGCCGGGAAACTGGAGCACCCGGAGGAAACCCACGCAGAAATGGGGTGACTATCTGTGTGGAGTTTGCACAGTCACCCAAGGCCAGAATTTAGCCCAGGTCACTGGCACTGTGTGACAGCAGTGCTAACCACTGTGCCACCATGCCACAATAGAGATGTGCATTAGTCTACAAGTACGTGTAATGTGGGAGCGTCTCTTATTTTTGCAAGTGTGTCAGACTTGCGAATCTTGGCCTCTTTGACCTGTGCCCGTGAGGCGTGTGTGCTATTTTTTCTGCTTTTTGTTCTACTGCATGTTGAATGCTTCATGGAGATCCCTGGCCTGTGTGAACAGCAGCTGCGAACACTGTTGGTGTAAAACAGAAAAGGGTTGAGATCTTTCTGTCTTACTGGCGTCGAGACCTATTTGTGTCTATATCAGAGACTCTCGCAAGATGCCTCCTCCTTCTGTACAATACTAAATGAGGGAAAGTTGTGCGTCCAGTGGGATCTGGGAGACTGTGCACTCACATCAGTAAAATGTAGTGGTTGAGGTAAAGATTAATCAACCAAGCTGATGGAATGTTACCCTTTATAAATAAAAGACTAAAATATAAAGGGCAAATGTTTTGTCACAGCTTTATAGCCACATTGGGAGTGCTGTACGCAATATATAAATAGTGATCCTGAAATAACTTGAGTACAGATTCACCAGATTGTATCCGGATGTTCTCTCTTCCACCTCCTTCCATTGGGAAAAAGTCTGAGATCATGTAGCAACCGACTCGAGAACAGCTTCTTCCCTGCTGCTGTCAGACTTTTGAACAGTGCTACTATATTTCTCTCTACCTTATCTGTAACTGCAACACTGCGTTCTGCACCCTCTCCTTTCCTTCTTTCCCATGTATCCTATGAACAGTATGCTTTGTCTGTATAGTGCAAGAAACAAACTTCTTACTGTATCCCAATACATGTGACAATAATAAATTAAACCAAAGACTTAGGTTTGATTCCGGCTCGGGTCACTGTGTGGAGTCTGTGCGTTCTTCCTGTGTCTGTGTGGGTTTCCTCCGAGTGCTCCAGTTTCCTCTCTCAGTACAAAGATGTACAGGTTGATTGGCCATGTTAAATTGCTCCTTAGTGTCAGGGTGATTAGCAGGGTAAATATCTGGGGTCACAGAGATAGGGCCTGTGGAATTGTTGTCGGTGCAGACGCGATAGGCTGAACGGTCTTCTGCGCTGTAGGATTCCAAGATTTGGCCTTGGAAGATAGTACATCACAAGAATGGACGTGTTGGCCGAAAAATGGTGAGGTGTGGGAAATGATGTGATGAAACCTCCAAGGATATATAGAATTGCAGTTCCCTGGAATCAAATAGCACGAGGGGTCACAGGCTTAGGGTGAGGGGGGTAAGGTATAATTTGGATGCAAGAGAGAGTTTTTTTTACACAGAGGGTGGTAGGGGTATGAAACGCGCTGCCAAGTAAATTGATGAAGGCAGGCACTCTGGAGTTATTTAAAAGATACTTAGATGGGTACATGAACTGAATGGGAGTGGAGGGATATAGAAAACTGATTTAAAATAAGTACGCTTGAACTGGACTAGTTGGTGGGCAACACGACAGCTCGGTGACTATCGCTGTGCTGTGCAGATACCTGGATTTGGGCCTGTGTCTGTGGGAGTTTGCGCGTTCTCCCTGTGCTTGCTTGGGTTTTCTCTGGGTTCTCTGGTTTCCTCCCACACAGTAAAATTTGACAACACCAATTTTAAATCCAACCGATTTCTGGGAGACCAGAACACCTCATTCGCCTGACGAAGGCCACAAAGGCCGAAAGCTCATGGATTTACTATCAAATAAATTGGTTGGATTTAAAATTGGTGTTGTCAAATTTTACTGAGCTTACCCCAGTCCAATGCCGGCATCTCTACATCATTCCTCCCACACCCCAAAGATGTGCTCTTAGGCTGATTGGCAAAATAAATTCTCTCTAAATTGTCTCAAATTTGGTTCCAATGCGTAGATCTATAAACATAGACAGGGATCTTGGGTAGAAGTGGGAACATCAAGGTAGCAGCACAGGCTCGTTGGGCGGAAGGGCCTGTTTCCTGTGGTGTTTTATTCTTTGGAACAGCACCTGTAATGGGTGCAGACTTGATGGGCCAAATGGCCTCTTTCTGCACCGTAGGGATTCTATGATTTCTTTCAACTGGTTTGACGGTGATGCGCAAAAATGTATTTTGATGGTAGCCATTTTAGAAGAAAAGATGGCGGACTCCAAGTTGGAGATGCTGTGCAGCATGTTAGCCAGACAGGAACGTTGGAAGGGTCGGCAAAAATGCAAGCCTTCTGTTATGCTTTTCTTTGACCGAATGCGTCCCGCAAGAGGCGGCTGAGAGATTTTGTACGCGCTGGTACCTTCAGTCAACGATTTCGTTCTTTCGAAAATGCGACGAGCACTTGGATGCTTTTCCATTTCAGAGCAGGGGGTGGGCACGTTGTCACCTCCGGGAGTGAAGTTTGACTGCAGCCCAAAACGACGCTGATGGGATTCCTAATTCCCCACTTCGCTCAATCGGCACGCAGTTCACAGTAGGCGGATGCTGGCAATCTGAAGTGTGGAATTAGAATGCGAGGTGCTGCTAGATTTATCACTCCGATGTAAATGATAAAGGTAAATGTCAGACTGGTGGAGTCAAGATTGCCCCTCTGGGGACTGTTAATGTACATTGGAACTGAAGCATAAACAGTTCTGCGTCGTGTTCCCATTCTGCTGTGATCTAGAAGTTATTGTTGCTGATCTTTGATGTATTTTAAAAAAACAAAATATGGAAAGAGCACCCACAGCTTTGACATATAACATAGAACATAGAACATAGAACACTACAGCACAGAACAGGCCCTTCGGCCTTCGATGTTGTGCCGACCAAAATAAAAAGCAATGCCCCTCCTAACTAAACCATTCCCTTCTCTTCCATATACTTATCAACTAACCTCTTAAACGCCACCAAACTTGGCGCATCTACAACAGCTGCAGGCAGGGCATTCCACTCCCTAATCACTCTTTGAGTAAAGAACCTACCTCTGATATCCGTCCTATAACTCATACCCCTTAATTTAAAGCTGTGTCCCCTCGTGCTAGCTTTCTCCATCCTAGGAAAAAGGCTATCACTGTCCACCCTATCTAAACCTCTAATCATCTTATATGCTTCAATAAGATCCCCTCTTAGCCGCCTCCTTTCTAACGAAAACAACCTCAAATCCTTCAACCTCTCTTCATAGGACCTGCCCTCCATACCAGGCAACATCCTGGTAAACCTCCTCTGTACCCTCTCCAATGCCTCCACATCTTTCTTATAATGTGGCGACCAGAACTGCACACAATACTCCAAGTGCGGCCGCACTAGAGTTTTGTACAGTTGCAACATGATGCTGCGGCTCCTAAATTCAATCCCCCTACCAATAAAAGCTAAGACTCCATATGCCTTCTTAACAACTTTATCCACTTGACTGCCTACTTTCAGGGATCTATTGACACATACACCAAGATCCTTCTGTTCCTCAACACTATTAAGAGCCCTACCGTTAGCCCTATACTCTACACATTTATTGTTCCTGCCAAAGTGCATTACCTCACACTTTTCCACATTAAACTCCATTTGCCACCTCTCGGCCCAGCTCTGCAACTTGTCCAAGTCACTCTGTAAACTATAACACCCCTCTTCACTATCTACCACTCCACCGACTTTAGTGTCATCTGCAAATTTACTGATCCATCCCTCAATACCCTCATCCAGATCATTTATAAAAATTACAAACAGCAGGGGCCCCAAAACAGGCCCCTGAGGCACACCACTCGTCACCGAACTCCACGATGACATCATGCATCAAGGACAAAATGCTGGAATTCTCACCCGGCTGGATTCTCCAGTCCTGCCGGCAGCCCACCCCCGCCAGCATGGGGTGATGTGGCGGTGGGACTGGAGGATCCCACGCTGCTAAACACACATGCCGCCTCCTGCCAGCGGCAGACATGTGGCTGAGAGGCTGGAAAATCTCAACGTGTGGCCAAGATTTTGTGGCACCCATTTTCCTGGTGGTGGAGGATGTTATGGTCACCTGTTTAGTGTACAGTGAAAAGTATTATTTCTTCAGTGCTATAAAGACAAAGCATACCATTCGTGGTATACATAAGGAAGAAGGAAATGAGAGCGTCCAGAATGTAGTGTTACAGTCATAGCTCGAGTGGAGAGAAAGATCAACTTAATGCGAGGTAGGTCCATTCAAAAGTCTGACGGCAGCAGGGAAGAAGCTGTCCTTGAGTCGGTTGGTGTGTGTTGTCAGACTTTTGTGTCCCTTTCCTGATGGACGAAGGTGGAAGAGAGAACGTCCAGGGTGCGTGGGCTCCTTGATTATGTTGGCTGCTTTTCTGAGGCAGCAGGAAGTGTGGACAGAGTCAATGGATGGGAGGCTGGTTTGCGTGATGGATTGGGCTACATTCACGACCTTTTGTAGTTCCTTGCGATCTTGAGCAGAGCAGGAGCCATTCCAAGCTGTGACACAACTAGAAAGGATGCTTGTTATGGTGCATCTGTAAAAGTTGATGAGAGTCATAGCGGACATGCCAAATTTCCTTAGTCTCTTGAGAAAGGAGAGGCGTTGCCTTTACGAGGTTCGCCATTGGCTAGCAGGAGGAAGGTGTGGACTCAGTGAAGTTTGCACAGCCGGCTTGCTCGCTCCTTCACCGGGGAACATACTATGGGAGTGGGGGTCAGCTAATGCATTTCCCCTGTTGGCTCGGGTTGTTTCCTTTGGAATCGAGGATTCAGAGGGGAGATTTATTTGAGATGTATAAAATTATTAGATGTACCATAAGAAATAAAAGTGGGAGGAGGCCATTTGGCCCCTCAGAGCTGCTTTGCCATTCGGTAGGTTCATGGCTTCTCTGGTTGTGGTCTCAACTGCACTTTCCTGGACCGATTCCCTTGTAACTCTTAACTCTTGTTGTCGATCCATTGGAATAAATTGTGCAGGGCAATTACAAGTCAGTTGAAAGAAAAAATTGTTGAATTCCATTGAATCATAGCATCTCTATAGTGCAGAAGGAGGCCATTTCACATCTTCACTGAGAACAATCTCACTCAAGCCTTATCCCTGTAACTTCACATATTGAATCCACTAATCCCCTCTATCCCACACATCTTGGGACACTAAGAGGCAATTTTGCCTGGTCAGTGCACCTAACCTGCACATTTTTGGGCTGTGGTGGAAAACTGGAGCACCCAGAGAAACCCACAGAAAGAATGCCCAAACTCCATGCAGACTGTGACCGGAATCAAACCCAGGTCCCTGACGCTCTCTCCTCATTTCCCCTCACTGAAACAGTGATACACACGTGCACAGAAAAAAAGGTGTTATGTAATACATAACTGTTCCAAATTGCTGCCTCTGTAGGTCAGTGTAGAGGAGACCATATTTGAGGATAGATTGCTTTACCATCGTAATAGTTTAATGGTTGACTTGTAACAGTGCAAAATGCTCGCATTTTGTTGCCAAGGAGACAGCAATATAGTTGCACAAATTGCCTGTCAACAGCAGTAGCTTTTGCTTCTTGCCTTTGTGAGCTAAAGATATTGAAGCTGAATTTTGGTCATTATGTGGTGACTCCTTACATTCCGCAGAGACGGTTCACAATCCACTGTCCGCTGAATTGATGGAAGTCCGTATTTGAGAGAAACTGGAATGCAGGAGACCCAGTGAGCCAGAATTTCCCTGTCTCACCCTCCGCAGAAATTGTAATTATTGGGAAACGGACCAGCAAAGGCCCATTAACCTCAGACAGGATTTTCCAGCCTTGGGACAAGACATCCTGCCCACAGTATCTGAAAGAGGAAGGAAGGTTCATGTTGCTGTTTCAGAGTTTTTTGGCCAAGAAATCATTATTGCTATCTGTTTACTTTGAAGCATAGAAGAGAGAAGCAGGAGAAGACCATTCGGCCCTTCGAGCCTGCTCTGCTATTCATCACAATCATGGCTGATCAGCCAACCCAGTAGCCTAATCCTGCTTTCACCCCATAACTTTTGATCCCGTTTGCCCAAGTACTGTATCCAGCTGCCTCTTGAAGGCATTCAATGTTTTGGCATTAACTGCTTCCTATGGCAATGAATTCCACAGGCTCATCACTCTTTGGATGGAGAAACATCTCTTCCCTAAATGATCCACCCTAAATCCTCAGACTGCGATCCCTGGTTCTGGACTCTCTCTCTCTCTCTCCCCCCCCACCACCACCATTGGGAACATCCTCCCTGCATCTACCCTGTCTAGTCCTGTGAGAATTTTGTAAGTCTCAGTGAGATCCCCTCCTCATTCATCTGAACTCCAGCGAAAACAATCCTAACTTAGTCAATCTCTTGTCATACATCAATCCCGCCATCTCCAGAATTAGCCTGGGAAATCTTTGCTGCACTCCCTCGAGAGCAAGAACATCCTTCCTCAATGTTTAAATCAGTGTTGAGATCGGAGTCTCTTGAATTTACATTTGTGATAATTATCTCGCACTGAAAAATAAATCTAGGCTGATTTTTAAAACCTGAAGATTAATTTAACACGATCAAATGGCATTAGGAGCAGGAGTAGGCCACTCGGCCCCTCGAGCCTGCTGTACCATCCGATAAGATCTGATTGGAACAACAACCCAACATTCCTGCCTCCTCCCCGATAACCTTTCACCACTTTATTTATCTGATACCTATCTAACTCTGTCTTTAAAATATTCAAAAATGGTGGGTACGTGTTTTAGCTGAGAAGTATTTTTCAACGCAAAAACAGAAAATGCTGGGAATATTTCAGCAAGTCTGGCAGCATCTGTGGAGAGAGAATTGAGCCCACATGTTGAGTCTAGGTAACCCCTTGTCAGAGCTATGAACAAAGAGAATCAGAAGAGATTTTTACTATTCCATGACTATACTTTTCTCTCATAAGTGTATTTTATAATTCATTTATGGGATGTGGGCATTTATTGACCATCCCTAATTGTCCTTGAGAAATTGGTGGCAAACCGTCGCCTTGAACCTTTGCAGTCCATCTGCTGCAGGCAATCCCACAATGTGATTTAGGGAGAGTGTTCTGGGATTATGACCCAGCGAAGGAACGGCCAATATATTTCCGAGTCAGGATGGTGGGAAACTTGAAGGGGAAGTTGCAGGTGGTATTCCCACGTAACTGCTGCCTCCAGTGGCTGTGGGTTTGGAAGGTGCTGTATAATGAGCCTTGGTGAATTGCTGCAGTGCATCTTGTAGATAGAACACACTGCTGCTACTGAGCGTCAGTGGTGGAGGGAATGAATGTTTGTAGATGTGGTGCCAATCAAGCGGGCTGCCTTATCCTGGATGGTGTCGAGCTTCTTGGGTGTTGTTGGAGCTGCAGCCATCCAGGCAAGTGGAAAGTATTCCATCACATTCCAGACTTGTGCCTCGTAGATAGCAGACAGGCTGGCATGGTAGCACAGTGGTTAGCACTGCTGCTTCTTGGCACTAAGGACCTGGGTTCGATTCCCGGCTTGGGTCGCTGTCTGTGTGGAATTTGCACATTCTCCCCATGTCTGAGTGGGTTTCCTCCTGTTGCCTCCTACATTCTGAAAGACATGTTGGTTAGATGCATTGCCCCGGAAAGGTGGCGGACTATGGAGATTAGGGGGATTTCACAGTAACTTCATTGCAGTGTTAATGTAAGCCTTACTTGTGACTAATAAATAAACTTTCACTTTTTGGGGGAGTCAAAAGGTGAGTTACTCACCGTAGATTTTCCAGCCTCTGACCTGCTCTTGTAGCCACAATATTTAAATAGCTGGATCCAGTTCAGTTTCTGGTCAGTGGTAACCCCCAGGATGTTGTTAGTGGAGGATTCCATGACAGCAGTGCCACTGAGCTGGTGAGAATCTGCCCAGTTGCACACGAAAGGTTTAAAAATAGATGTATTTTTTGTTGTTTTGCAAGAATCTCATAAAATCCTTACAGTGCAGAAGGAGGCCATTCAGCCCATCAAATCTGCATGACCGCAATCCCACCCAGGTGCTATCCCATAACCCCATTCATTTAGCCTAGCTAGTCCCCTGTCACTAAAGGTCCATTTATCCATTTATCATGGCCAATGCACCTAACTCACACATCTTTGGACTGTGGGAGGAAACCCACGCAGACACGGGTGGAACATGCTAACTCCGCACAGACAGCGACCCAAGCCGGGAATCGAACTCGGGTTCCTAGTGCTGTGAGGCGGCAGTGCTACCCACTGTGCCACCGTGCCAGCCCCTAATCTCCACTAATCTTCATTCAGGCAGGTTGTAATTTTAAAAAAATGAAGTGCAGCTTGTGATGCAGCCCATTTCGCAGTCGCCCCTGACTGGTGCGCAAGCTTTTGCTTTAAAGCGCTTCGATAATTCGAACCTTTGCAAAATCATTTAGATCCTTGTTTCATACGGAGGTGCTTTAGACAAGTCTACGTTGGATTTGCAACATTGAGATCAGGGTAAACAGTTGCATTGCTTTACATTTAATTAGATCCTGATCAGTGTTGTATTGCATGTTGTAAATTAATTACACGTTGTAGATGAAGATTTTTGTGGAAATGAGAGAAGGGAACTGCAGTGACAATATAAAGAAACCCTGGCAAATAGCCTTATTAAAGGATAGACTGAAAGAGGATTAACTACACAAATAGTGCATTGATTAAGATAACCAAGGATTATAAGAGATTATTCCCAAGCAAGATAAAGAAGTCCATAGCTTGTGGGGAATTATTCACAAAAAGCAGAGAGGCTACGAATATAAGATGATGTCTGAAGACTTGAGTCGTTCACAGGGATGAAACCTGATCAAAGTGCTGCTGGGTTCACGGCCATTCCTGGGAGAACCTTTTAAGTTTATGTATTAGTGTCACAAGTAGGCTGACAAAAAAACACTGCAATGAAGTGACTGTGAAAATCCCCTAATTGCCGCACTCCGGAGCCTGTTTGGATACACTGAGGGAGAATTTAGCACGGTGAATGCAACTAACCAGCACGTCTTTCAGACTGGAAGGCAACCCATGCAGACACAGGGAGAATGTGCAGCCTCTGCACAGGCAGTGACCGAGGCTAGTAATCTCCATTGGCATTCACTGCAGGTACAGTTTCTCATGTCACATCAGTGACCACCCTCATAAGGTGATTTTGCTCCTAGTTCAACTGCATATTTAGAACTCCTACAGTGCAGAAAGAGACCATTCGGCCCATCGTGCCTCCACCTTCCCTGTCAAAACGCCGAGAATGTCATCTTTTAAGAAGTTCAGCGTTGGTGTTATTTTGGGGGTGATTCACCCATGGCTGACTTTCTAAACTCAGGAATAGAGGAGTTGTCATGGCAGAACTTGTCCATTAACGTACACAGATGTACCCATGTTTCTATGTGGGTATTTTTTTTAATGGGTGTTCAATGCCACTCTGTTAACTGCTAGACCTGACTGCCTGTAGTTCATCTCCAATGCTGTACATTTCCATGACACTGGTGTCAGTAGCAAGTGATCCCACAGACCTAGAGCTGCCAGTGACAGCAGAAACACATAGGGACTTGGGAGTTCTTGTTCAAAATTTTCTTAAGGTTCAGTCAGCAGTTAGGAAGGCAAATGCAATGTTAGCATTCATGTAGACAGGGCTAGAATACAAGAGCAGGGATATACTTCTGAGGCTGTATAAGGCTCTGGTCAGACCCCATTTGGGGTATTGTAAGCAGTTTGTGTTCCATATCTAAGGAAGAATGTGCTTGCCTTGGCAAGAGTCCAGAGGAGCTTCACAGAAATGATCCCTGGAATGAAGAGCTTGTCGTATGAGGAATGGTTGAGATCTCTTGTTAGAGCTTTGAAGGATGAGGAGGATCTTAGTGAAACATACAGGATACTCCAGAATAGAGCAGATGTGGAAAGGATGTTTCCACTAATAGGGAAAACTGGAACCAGAGGGCACAATCTCAGGCTAAAGGGACAATCCTTTAAAACAGAGATGAAGAGGAATTTCTTCAGCCAGAGAGTGATGGATCTGTGGAACCTTTTGCCGCAGAAGGCTGTGGAGGCCAGGTCACTGTGTGTCTTTAAGACAGACAGAGATAGATTATTGATTATTAAGGGGATCTGGGGTTATGGGGAAAAGGAAGAGGGATGAGAAAAATATCAGCCATGCGGAGCAGACTCAATGGGCTGAGTGGCCGAATTCTGCTCCTATGTCTAATGGTCTTGTGGTCTTTGTGGTAAAGTCTACAAAGGGTAGAATCCCGTTGGCTTCTTGAAGGTTGACCTCCAGCAAGGTCACATGAATATGGGCACTCCTGCCCAGTTGCCGTAGTCTTTTGGGAGCTTTGCACTTGGTGTAGATATCGGCTGCATGAGATTGATAGTCCTCTGTCCAAATTATGGTACACAAAAGCCACTACTGTGGGGAGGAGCTTTCTCTTTCATCCAGAATTCTGTGTTTCCTTTATTCTTCCTGGAATGTACTTCATTCCTTCATCCTTTTGCTGCATGTGAATAAGTTAAGATGCTCTTTTGGAGTATCAGAGAATAGAATCATAGAATGCCTGCACTGTGGAAGGTGACCATTCGATCCATCAGCTATGCACTGACTCTTTGCCAGAATATCTTACCCAGGCCCTCTTCCCATAATCCCACATGGCTAATCCATCAAATCTGCACACCTTGGAACACTCATAGCCTCCTTCTGCATTGTAGGGATTCTAGGATTCTTCTAACATTTATTTATTAGACTTGCATTAACACTGCAATGAAGTTACTGTGAAAATGCCCCAGTCGCCTCACTCCGGCACCTGTTCGGGTACGCTGAAGGAGAATTTAGCACGGACAATGCACCCCAACCATCACGGCTTTCAAACAGTTGATGACAGGAATGTGATTTTCTACAGCTTTTTTGATCCATAAACTGACGAACAGATTATTCACCTCAGGCTGTCCCCATCAGCGTCTTGAGGGTAGTTTGAGAATGCCACGCATCGAGATCTGCCCAATCTGTACTGATTGATGCCTTTTGCAGGTTGCCCACGGAGAGAGAACATTGCACAAATTAGAAAGCTCAAACTCTTCATGTTTCACCCTTTGTGTGGGAGGTGTGTTGGTCAGAGCGAGTGAAAACGGATGAACAATGACCTTGGCATGATGCTGCAGGACCATTTACATTCGAATAATACTGGTTCTCGTGGAAAAGTCAACCCCCCTGGTGGGAAAAAAAAATCCAAACGCTTCCACTCCTCACTGAAATCAAACTGGTCCTAATGCCAATCCTCTCAATTCACAGAATCGCAGCATTCTACAGTGCAGAAGAAAGCCATTCGGCCCATCGAGTCTGCACTGACCATAATCCCAGATGATAGCACAGTGGTTAGCACTGCTGCCTCAAAGTAATAAAACACTTTTTGGGTTCTTTTTGTGCCCGTGTTTGTTTGGAGGGGGTGTGGTTAGCAGGAATTGTCTCCCACCTGCTAACTCTATCATCAGCTGATGTATCCAGTTAGCTGGCGAGGTGTTAGGAGATTTCAAATATTAAGTATGCACAAATATGTGTGCTCCCAACAGAATGTAGGGACCTGTTGCACTGATGATAAGTAGCGGATGACTCCATCCCTGCTGTTTGTAACTGCATGTGACTCCATTACATGCGTCCAGACCTTCGAGCATATTGCATCTTTTGCCGCAAGCTCCAGGCTGCTTAACTCAGGCTGTGTAACGATCCGTGTTGTCAGACTGAGTACGCACATCCATTTGGAGATGTCCCCTTGAATTACCTGATTACTTTCTATCCTACGCACAGTTGTTGGCAATTTTGTTTTCTTTTTAAAAATCGACCCTCTTTTTGAAAGCAACAAGCTCCATTTTAGTGCAACAACTTCGCAAAATTGGCGATCTTAATGAGCGGGGACTGTAAGAACTCTCACAACACGGGATTAAAATTTGACAGGTTTATTTGGAATCATGAGCTTTCGGAGTGCTGCTCCTTCATCATTATTCTGAGGAAGGAGCAGCGCTGTAAAAGTTTGTGATTCCAAATAAACCGATTGGACTTTAATCTGATGTTGTGAAACTTTTAACTGTGCACATTCCAGTCCAGCGCTGGCAACTCCACATCTTAATTAGCGGACACAGTTCAACATTTTGTCTCATGTGCATCATATGGTTTAGATTCCAGGCTTTATTCTCAAATGAGCTACAGAAGAGATGATACATAACACTTTGTAGTCATGTTTAATAGCCACTCTCTTCTGTAACATTCACCAAAATAAACCTGGACCTTTCATTTTTAATACATCATGACATCTTATTCTTGTTTGTTTATTTTGTTAAATTCTATTTTTAAAATGGAGGATAATTTTAGCTGCTTGAAACATGAGTCAGAATTGACGCCGTTTTAGTGGATCATCAACATCCTCCTGTTCTGTACATGGAGTAGGACTCCACAATCATTTAACAACATTAATATTAGAATCATAGACCCCTCCTACAGTGCAGAAGGAGGCCATTTGGTCCATCGAGTCTGTATCAAATCTGCAACAGGGCATCCTACCCAGGCCCTATCCCTGTAACCCCATGTATTTACTCTGCTAATCTCCCTGACCCACACATCCTGAGGCATTAAGAGGCAATTTACTGTGGCCAATCTACTTAACCCAGCACATTTGGTGGACTGTGGGAGAAAACCGGAGCATCTGGAGGAAACACAGGGAAGAACGTGCAAACTGCACACAGACAGTGACCCGAGGCCAGAATTGAACCTGGGCCCCTCGCGCTGTGAGGCAGCAGTGTGCCACCAGGGTCACAACAAAAACCATGTTGTTGGCAAAGTTAAGGAACACGTAGTGAGAGTTGTCAAGTCATTCGATACCTCAGCAGGATCTGTCACATAACGGGAAAGATATGCTTATTTGTTCATGTCTTTGCTTTCCATGGTCCGTGGAAGATAGAAAGGTATCTTTGGAAGAGACGTTTAGAGTAACAGGATTTCCTGGTGAAATAATTCATGCGTGGCAAAGGGAACGGTATGCCTCCTGCTCTTCCAAAGATCACAAGAAACTGCAAAGCATTGTGAATGAAGCCCAATCCATTACGCAAACCAGCCTCCCATCCATTGATTCTGTCTATACTTCCCGCTGCTTTGCAAAAGCAGACAGCATGATCAAGGGTCCCACGCACCCTAGACATACTGGTTTATCCTCTTGCAATAAACCCAACAATAGTTTGTGATCTGATAATATGGTGAAATGTCTTCCATTATATATATATAAATGTCAAGTGGCCCTTATTCCCAAGCACCTGATGGGCATGTGGTTAATTCAATGGTAATTGTTGATAGTTGTGAAATAATTAATGACCTGGTCCGATTCCCTGGATCTGTGCTCGCTGTCCAGCCTCATTTCCTCCCCACTCAGCTTCAACTCACCATGGCCTTTCTCGCTGCCCTCTTATTATTCCCTCCAAGAGGAGCCACGAGACATGGCGATGCAAGCAAGAGAACGCAGGCAATACTCAGCAGGTCAGCTGCGTCTGTGTTGAGGAAGCAGGGGTTCACGCTTTCAGGTCTGGGGCCTTTCCTAAGAAGAGTTTAGCCAGGCAGCCGTCACATTTCTGTCTGTGGTATGCTCCAGTGCAGAACAGTTGCTGCAGTTGTCCGGGGAACAACTGCCCCTTGCACTTCAGAACTGATCGACTGTACTTTGCGGTGTTAGTACGTGGTAAGACATTACGCTAAAACTAAAAGGGTATTTTAGAAATGTGAGCAAGTGCAGAAGTCAGGAATGTAAGTGTGGAGTAACCATTTGTAAGTCATCTACCTCTAGATTTAAAAGTTTCCAGCAAATAATCTGGCTTGGGTAAAGATCTTCGATTGCACTTGGTGTCGGGGTGTGTACTAATGTGTCGCTTCTTGATTCACACTGGTGTATTATTTATAAAAGGAAGCTGGTTAAATACATCAAGATGTCAGTCAGTAGTACCGGTGTAATAAATTGCTCAGATGAGGCAAAGCAACGTCTTTTTATACTGTGACTGAAACAAAAAAGCTCTGTGAATTCAGTGCCCCAGTTTGATATAGTGCTGTAGATGATGGAGGTCAGGATAAATTATGATGAAGTGCCAGCCCTGCCTGAATTTAAACAGTTTACCTCACCAGCTCCGCACGCTTCCTAACCAGCTTCGATTCTGGCTCCCACTGGTATTAATTCGGCAGTAACTGGCCAGGTACCTTTTGGAACGGTTTAAGTTCGCTGGTAGGATTCATGGTTTTTTTTAAAGTATATATCTATATTTAAATCTTGTCTCTTATCTAAATGTTATATATTTGTGTTATTGTGTAAATTGAAATGTGGCACAGTGGTTAGCACTGCTGTTTCACAGCGCCAGAGAGCCAGGTTCAATTCCCAGCTCGGGTCAGTGTCTGTGTGGAGTTTTTACGTTCTCCTCGTGTCTGTGTGGGTTTTCTCAGGTGTTCCGGATTCTCCTCAGTCCAAAGAAGTGTAGGTTAGGGTGGATTAGCCATGCTAAATTGCCCCTCAGTGTCCAAAGATGCGCAGATTAGGTGAATTGGCTATGCTTAATTGCCCCTTAGTGTTTAAAGTAAAGTTTATCATTTATCAGTCACAAGTAAGGCTTACATTAACACTGCAATGAGGTTACTGTGAAACTCCCTCAAAAACACACAAAGATGTGTGGATTAGGTGGCTTGACCAGTTGTGGACTCGCCAAGTTTAAGGGCGTTCAAATGGTCAGTGGATAGGCATATGGATAGCATTGGAATAGTTTAGGATAGAGGGTCATAAAATTGGTTCCATTGGTCGGCCCAACATCGAGGGCCGAAGAGCCTGTACTGCGCTGTAATGTTCTATGTTCTAAATTGCCCCTTAGTGTCCAAAGATGCACAGATTAGATGAATTGGCTGTGCTAAATTGCCCCTTAGTGTCCAAAGTAAAGTTTATTTATTAGTCACAAATAAGGCTTACATTAACACTGCAATGAAGTTACTGTGAAATTCCCCTAAAGTCACACACAGATGTGTGGATTAGGTGGCTTGACCATACCTAATTGCCCCTTAGTATCCAAAGATGTTTAGATTAGGTGCGTCGGCTGTGCTAAATTCTCCCCCAGTGTAGCCTAACCAGCGCCTGAGTGTGGTGACTAGAGGATTTTCACAATAACTTCATTGCAGTGTTAATGTAAGCTTGCTTGCAAATAATAAATAAACTTTAAACTATCCGCAGTGAGCCAGCGGTGTAGCCCAGTGGAACTGTGCAAATTTTTCAACTATGAATTAATTCTTATTTTCCCTGCAAGAATGGGCTTTGAGGAGAATTCTGGTGTTGGGAAATGATCTTCCTTCCTCGCTGCCTCTGTCTCCTAATGAATCACTAGTTAAGGACTCTGTACTGTGTATTTTAAGCTGAATAAATATTTTTATTAGGTATTTGAATGACCTCCTTCATTAGGATAATTGGGGTTTTGACTGACAGTTGTTTGAAACTAATTAAATCTAATGGTCTGGCTACCTTATTATGCGCACCACTGCGGGCTAAAACTTCTTTCATCAGCTGAGTTTAGAAATGCCATGGAGAAGGTGCAGTTGCACATTGTAAAATTCATGCACAAGATTGAGTGCAGTTGTACCAGCTTTGGGATGTAGCGATTGTTGGCGGAGGATAGAGAGCATTTTCCCCCCCCATCCCATGGCCACAACATCTTTTTTACTTTTTATTCCAATCTTAAAGTCACAAAGCCATTGCTCAGAGTAGACTGGGCAAACCCCAAATCCATTCCTTGCTTGCTCCAAAACCCAAATTCAAAATCCACACAAATCTGATTCAGGGTCCTCACGAGAGCGACGGATAAAATCCAAGATGGTGTTCCCATCTTGGGTTGATCCCGACGCTAACCAAAAAGTCACCTTGTGGTGCTTCAGGAAAATCAACTGGGGGGGAAAAAAATCACTTAGCCAATAGGAAATCATAGCCATTTAGGGGGGGACCTGAGGGAAAACTTTTTTACCTAGTGGGTGGTGAATCTGAAATGCGCTACCTGCGGGGATGGTGGATGCAGGATGCCTCACATCCTTTTAAGATGTACCTGCATGAGTACTTGTTGTGCCATAACATTCAAGGCTATGGGCCAAGTGTTGAGATTAGGTGGCAGATCAGGGCCTTTCATGCATCGGTGCAGACTCAATGGGTAATATTCCATGATTGTGTGCACACAGTGAGATGAATCGCTGTCCCGTCCTTCAAACTGTCCCCCCTTCAGCTATTGTGCCCATGATCGACAATCGTGGACGTTCCCTGGATTGGTCCAAAGTTGTGGCTTACCGAAGTCTTGCCATGGTTTTGCCGTTGCTTTCTGAAGTATTGGCTGACCCGAAATGACTTCCGTTTTCTCAATCTACTGTCAAGCATGCTGGAAGGAATTACGGGTTAAGCAATCTGTTTGGCTATTTCGTGGACAACTTTATTGGGGTGTTTTGAGCCTTGGAAACTAAAGATGCAAGTGATTTCACAAAAAATGTTTCTCCAGTGCTGGTTTGACAATCAAATTAATTACCCCAGGGTAATTGTTAGGTGTACAAGTGCTTCTATTCTGCAGGCGGATCAGGGTACATACCACAACATAGTGTTCTCAGCACCTTAGGCAGAGATTTACACGTCATTTATTTTCTCTCAATTATTATCAGAATTCCACTTGTTCCAGGTTACTATTGCAAAAGATTAATTCCAAGCCTATTATTGTGAGTGTCAACATGGCTTTTACTCCCTATCTCCAGGTGTTCAGGGGGAACTAAGAGTCAACTTTATTACACGGGGTTGAACCTGTAGATCAGCCTTTGTAGAGGTGCTGAGGTTTTTGCAGGATATCTGTGGACCAGTTGAGTTTTTAGTGGCACAGTGGTTAGCACGGCTGCCTCACAGTGCCAGGACCTGGGTTCAATTCCCGGCTTGGGTCACTGTGTGGAGTTTGCACATCCTCCCTGTGTCTGCATGGGTTTCCTCCAGGTGCTCCAGTTTCCTTCCGCACTCTAAATATGTGTGGGTCAGTGCATTGGTCATGCTAAATGCTCTTTAGTGTCAGGGAGTTTAAAGTTTATTTATTAGTGTTACAAGTGGGCTTACATTAGCACTGCAGTGAAGTTACTGTGAAAATCCCGAAGTCCTCACACTCAGCACTTGTTCGGGAACACTGAGGGTGAATTTTCCGTGGCCAATGCATCTAACCAGCACATCTTTCGGACTGTGGGAGCAAACTGGACCACCCACGTTGTCGGAAAATTGGTTCACTAATGTCCTTAAGGGAAGGAAATCTGCCATCCGTACCTGGTCTGGCCTGCATGTGACTCCAGAGTCACAGCAATGTAGAGTCAAAACCCAGCCCCAGCAGCAACCCTGTCCTTTACTTTCTGTATCGGTGTGCAAGTAGTCTCATCACACCAGCTTAAAGTCCAAAAGGTTTATTTGGTAGCTCGTGCTACCAAATAAACCTTGTTGGACTTTAATCTGGGGTTGTGAGACTTCTTATTGTGCCCACCCCACCGGCAACTCCACGTCATGCCAGCATGTGTAAGTTTTGCACAGTTTACAACAGTATACTGGCCCGTAACCTGCACTGAGCTGTGGGAGGAATAGTTCCTTTAATTTTAAGTTGGTTCCTTTCAGTCCTTCATTTCCAATCAAAAAAGCCAGTTCAAATTCATGAAACAGCCCTGAACGTTTGACAGAACTGGGCCCTTTGCTCCTACGAACTAGATAACGTTAACAGTGTCGGCTGCATCTAATCCACAGAATTGAGAACTGCTGTGTAGAAGTCAAAGATTTGTTTGACTCGTACTGAAGGTAGAATTCAGCTGCCCCGAAGTGGAGTACTAATCCAGGTGCCAAGGATGATGTGGGTCATTGACCATCTGAGGCGAAGCTTTAGTAATGAAAGCAGGGCTGGAATTAGATTTTTGTCTGATGCCATCCAGCGAGCCAGTCGACTGTCTGTGGAGACAGCGTCAAGGATGGGCTGGCTGGAGATGAGGAGAAACATCAGGGAGCTGACCGTTCTCCTATCGCAATTCACTCAAGTGGAACAGCACGTTTACCGCCTTCCTGGGACCTGGGCTCAAGTGAGTTTGAGCCGCAACAGAGGGGAGTGAGTGAATGTCACACGCGTTAACCCACACGGTGGCACAGTAAGTTAGCACTGTTGCCTCAGGGATCCGGGTTCAATTCCCGGCTCGGTTCACTGTCCATGCAGAGTCTGCACGTTCTCCCCACTGTGTCTGTGTGGGCTTCTTCCCGATGCTCCTGCTTCCTTCCACAGTCTGAAAGACATACTGGTTAGGTGCGTTGGCCAAATTCCCTCACTGAATGTTTTTAAAGCAAGAATAGATCAATTTTTGAACAGTAAAGGAATCAAGAGTTATGGTGAGCAGGTGTTTAAGTGGAACACGAAAAGGTCGGCCATGATTTATTGAATGGTGGAGCAGGCTCGAGGGGCCAGATAAGACATAAGAGCAGAAATAGGCCACTCGGCCCATTGAGTCTGCTCTGCCATTCAATCGTGGCTGATATTTTTCTCATCCCCATTCTCCTGCCTTTTCCCCACAACACCTGATCCCCTTCTTAATCAAGAATCTATCTATCTTTGTTTAAAGACACTCAATGACCCGGCCTCCACAGCCTTCCACAGCAAAGAGTTCCACAGATTCATCACTCTGTAGCTGAAGAAATTCTTCCTCAGCTCTGTTTTAGGATCGTTCCTTCAGCCTGAGGTTGTGCCCTCTGGTTCTAGTTTTTTCCAACTAGTGGAAACACCGTCTCCAAGTCCAGTCTATTCCTGCCTCGTGGTATCCTGTATGTTTCAATAAGATTCCCCCCTGCCCTCTCATCCTTCTAAACTCAAGATGGCCTATTCCTGCTCCTGGTTCTTATGTTTTTATTTAATTCTCCCCTCAGTGAACCCAAACAGGTGCTGGAGTGTGACGACTACGGGATTTTAGCAGTAACTTCATTGCAGTGTTAATGTAATGTAAGCCAGTACAGTCCTTTTAGAGAAGGAAATCTGTCGTCCTTGCGTGAATTTTTGTTAAATTATTCGTGGACTGGAATAAAATGCTTCAGCAGCCTAAGAGCAGAATTGAACCCAGGTCCCTGACGCTGTGAGGCAGCAGTGCTAAGCACAGTGCCACCTTGCTACCCAAAGAAGTTTGGTGCATTTGAAATGAAGAACTCAAACATTAAGGCATTTGAAGCGTGACACAGTGGTTAGCACTGATGCCTCACGGTCCAAGGACCTGGGTTCGATACCCGGCTTGGGTCACTGTCTGTGTGGAGATTGCACATTCTCCTCGTGTCTGCATGGGTTTCCTCTGAGTGCTCCAGTTTCCTCCCACAGTCCAAAGATGTGCGGGCTAGGTTGATTGGCCATGTTAAATTGCCTCTTCGTGTCCCAAGATGTGTAGGTTAGAGGGATTAGCGGGGTAAGAATGTGAGGTTATGGGGATGGGGCCTGGGTGGGATTGTTGTCGGTGCAGATCCGATGGGCTGAATAACCTCCTTTTGCACTGCAGGGATTCTATGAAAGTTTTAGAATGGGTTCTGGCTTTTAATCGTGATACCTTAGAATGCTTCAGAGTGCAGGAGAGGTTGAGTTTGGAATCCAAGCCTTGTTAATAGCAGTCAAACATCGCACAGGTGGAGATTCTTAGCAGCTGCTGGATAGAAGCGACCACAAGTCCGGAAATTTCCTGTCATAGACAGATATTATTCATTTGTGAAAGTGCTGTTATTGACGAACATAGGGAAATCTTTCATCTCATATTTGCATAGGGACTTACCATGTTAGAATGAGAGGAAACCAACTGTTGCGATGGCACGTTGCAATGCAACTCATAAAGTGCTTCCCCTGTAAAGACCTGCCAGTTGCCTCTGCTTTAAAGGATATAATGTTTGAAATCCCAGTTACCCACGAGGAGAATAAACCCAAAGAACTCTTCTAAAGAAACAGAATAAATTTTACTGTACAAAGTCAGAAAAGTAAAATCCTGTATCTATCTCTAACCAGAGTTAAATCTGCATTACCAGGCAAACTGTGGTCAAATACACTACACTACACGTTAAATAGTCGATGCAACCAAAACAGATCCCGTGGATATCTCCGCAGCACACCCAGATGTCAGTGACCCCTGTGAGTCACAATATCTTGCTAAAGCTGTGTCTTCCTCGAAAGGGATTTCAAGTCTTCATTTTCAAAGATCTAGCCTCTGAATTCCTTCTAAAACCATTCCTCAATCGTAGAACCCCTTTGGTGCAGAAGGAGGCCATTCAGCCCATCAGGTCTGCATCGACAACAATCCCATCCAGGCCCTATCCCCATAACCCCATTTATCTATCCCGCTAATCCCTCTAACCTACGCATCTTGGGACACTAAGGGGCTAATTTAGCTTGGCCAATGCACCAAAGCCACAGATCTTTGGACTGCCTCTTTCCTGATTATTCAACCTGTCCTCCTGAGACTGCGTTCCATAGGATTCGGAAAAATGCACTCCCATCTCTCACGCTGTTTAAATGCCCTGAAGCTTTTTAACATTGACAGAGTACGCCAGCTAGTGCTGTAAAGAGGGAGCATGACTTATCATCCACTGTTAATTTAGTGCTGTGAGGAAGCAGCCCCATTGGATTAGGCGTTGCTTTTCTGAAGAATCTGGGAACATTTACCACTCTCTAGATAAAGAAATTTCTCCTCACCTCAGTTCAAATCCTCTAATCCTTATCCTCAAGCTATGACTCTGGACTCCCTTGCCATTGGTAACATTTTTTCTGAATCCACCCTGTCTATTCCTGTTAGAATTTTATAATTTTCTATAACATCCCCTCTCGCTCTTCTGAACTCCAGTAAACTACACTAAAGTGGGCAGCACTGTGGTTGACACTGCTACTTCACAGGGCCAGGGACCCGGGTTTGATTCCTGGCTTGGACCACTGTGTGGACTTTGCATGTTCTCCCCGTATCTGCGTGGGGTTTCCACTGGGCACTCCGGTTTCCTCCCACACTCCAAAGACGTGCAGTTTAGATGGATTGGCCATGCTAAATTACCCATTAGCATCCCAAGGTTTGTCGGCTAGGAGGATTAATGGGGTGGGGGAGAGAGTCCGGGTAAGGTACTCTGCCAGAGAGTCTGTGTGTACTCGATGGGCCAAATGGCCTGTCCTGCATGGTAGGGATTCTATTCTGTTCTATGGTCTAACTGACTTAGTTCTCCTCGTGCGCTACTGAGGGGATTATTTCATTCAAGTTGAAAACTCGACTCAATTTTATTCCGTACAGCGCTTTTCATGTAAATGAAATAACTTGTATGCCAGCTATAGGGGTATCTGCTTTATGTATCCATTCACTTAAAAGGTCACAATGTATTGCATTCTGTTCAACTCCTCAGTCCGTGTTACACTGTTGTTTTACCAGTGACATTTGGAATGTTCTGTCCCAGAAATCCAAATGAGCTACAGTAATTAATTCAGGATTTCAAAGAAGAAATGATTCACTTCTTCTTTGGCAAACAAATTTGGCAATCAGTGTTGCTTGTTTGCAAGAAGTGAAATGATAAAGTGGTAAATAAAGTGCGGTATTCTCGGGCGAGCTGTCGCTCCTGCAGTTCAGAGGGCTTCAGCGTGTCTGAGAATAGGCACACGTGTTGTAATCGTGGAGGTGGGAAGCTCTGTGGAGAATCTATAACACAGGATGTAACAGAAGTGCTCGCTGCAACATACTTCCTTCCGACAGCTTGAGCGAGCAGAACTCCGGAGTTGTGGGGGGGGGGGAGTCGCTGGAACAAGAAGGTAAACTCTTTTAAATGATCCTCAATAGAGAACTACTTCCGAGTATCAAGTTTAACTTACCACAAAATAAGGAACTGTCCTGAATGATGATTCTCGCAAGTCGGAAGAGTCTGTTGCTCTTAAATTGTGTGCCGCAGTTGTTGCTGATGGCCTGTGTGCTTACTTTACGCTGTCACCCATTTTGCAATACCTCTGATCAAATTTAAACGGAGGGAAATTGCATCGATTAGGGATCAAAGGGCTCAAACACATCAAGAGGAAGAAAGTACTCCCTTCCTCTAATTGTTGAATGGGAGGGTTTTGTACCAACTGTCTGCTGGGTTCTATCATCACTGCTGGTTGCAGAATAATGCTCTGAGCGAGGTATAATTTTGCTGAAAGCCCCTATACGGCACCTTTTTCTTTATTCCCTCCCTACGTGTGTGTGTGTGTGTGTGAAAGGCAGCTTTAACTTTCTTAAAAGTTGCTTCTGCAGTGGTGGTCAGTAAAAATTTGCTGGGCTCGTTCATTGCAGATTTTGTTGTCAACTTTCTTTGAACGCTTCCTGCTGATTTCAGCTTTCACCCTGGGCAGCTTTGCACTGAAATCCCAGTGGCGATGGATTTATTTCTTTGAGTGGAGTTCAGACGCTGGGGACAGAGGTGGATCATGCACAGACTCCCATTTACACTGAGGTAGATGTGGCTGTTATCAGAGGTTTACCCAGAGTTGAGATTGTATCTGAGAATCACGCTTTCCATTACTTAAATGGATTTTTATATTTGCCATCCTCCTTTCCTGTCTGAGCTTTTTGACTCAAAGTCTCCACAGTGCAGAAGGAAGGCCATTCAGCCCATTGAGTCTGCACCGACCACAATCTCATAAGACATAGGAGCAGAATTAGGCCACTTGGCTCATTGAGTCTGCTCTGCCATTCAATCATGGCTGATATTTTTCTCATCCCCATTTCTTTTCCCCATAACCCCTGAAGCCCTTATTAAACAAGAACCTATCCATCTCTGTCTTAAAGACACTCAATGATCTAGCCTCCACTGCCTTTTCTGGCAAAGAGTTCCACAGATTCCCCATTCTCTGGCTGAAGAAATTCCTCCTCATCTCTGTTTTAAAGGGTTGTCCCTTTAGCCTGAGGTTGTGCTCTCCGGTTCTAGTTTTTCCTACCAGTGGAAATATCCTCTATCCAGGCCTCGTAGTAGCCTATAAGCTTCATTAAGATCTCCCCCTCTTCCTTCTAAACTCCAACGAGTACAGATCCAAAGTCCTCAACTGTTCTTCATATGACAAGCTCTTCATTCCAGGGATTGTTTTTGTGAACCTCCTCTGGACCCTTTCAGCAGCACATTCTTTCTTTGCTATGGAGCCCAAAACTGTTCACGATACTCCAAATAGGGAGAGACCAGAGCCTTGTACAGCCTCAGAGATATATCCCTACTCCTGTATTTTAGCCCTCTTGACGTGAATGCTTACGTTGCATTTGCCTTCCTAACTGCTGACTGAACCTGCACGTTGACCTTATCCCACCCAGGCCCTATCCCCGTGCGTTTACCCCAGCTAGTCCCCTGACACTAAGAGACGATTTAGCATAGACAATCAAACTAAGCCACACCCAGAGGAAACCCAGGCAGACACGAGGAGAACACGCAGACTCCACACAGACAGTGACGCAAACTGGCAATGGAACCTGTGAGGCAGCAATGCGGCACTGTGCCGCATCAAGATTTGAGCAGTGCTTATGTCCAAGTCAGAGAGAGTGTAATAGGTTCTGAATTTAACAGGGACGCAGGGAGATTGTATCAGGCACTTGAGTTACGTGATCCATTCAAAGGACAATTAGTTAGATATGTAGATCTTGTTTCCTGGGAGTGTAGACAGCATGGGCAATACAGTGTGATAGATAGCACTTCATATCAATTAGTTTTTTTGTATTTTCATGAGGAATGGGTGTCACTGGCTAGGCCAGAATTTATTGCCCATCCCTAATTGCCCTCGAGAAGGTGCTAGCGAACCACCCAGTCCACGTGGTGCAAATATGTATGGCTGTTAGGGAGGGAATTCCATTATTTTGACCCAGCAACAGTGAAGGGACATTGGCGCCGTTCCATATTCGAATTGTGTCTCTGGGTGCTGGCATTCCCAGGCATCCCATCCCCAGGCGTCTGCCACCCATGTCCTTTGAGAGTGGTGGTTATGAGTTTGGAAGGTGCTGTTGAAGGAACCTGGGTGAGTTCTTAGAGTGCATCTCGTAGTTTAAAATCTAAAGATTACTGTCACAAGTAGGTTTACGTTATTGCTGCGGTGAGGCTGTGAAAATTCCCTCATCGGTACACTGAGGGAGAATTTAGCACGGCCAATGCAGCTAACCAGCATGTGGGAGGAAACCGGAGCACTCAGAGGAAACCCATGCAGACACGGGGAGAAGGTGCAAACTCCACACGGTGACCCAAGCTGGGAATCGAACCCGGATCCCTGGCTCTGTGAGGCAGCTGTGCTTACCACTGTGCCACCGATGAACATATTGCTGCTACTGTGCATAGAGAGTGAATGTTGAGTGCTGAAAGTGATGGGTGTAATGCCAATCCAATGGTTGCTCTCTCCTGGATGATGCAGATATTAGGAGCATACAGATGTTTTTTTGATTTGTGAAAAGTATTGCTTCTTGCACGCTATACAGACAAAGCATACCGTCCATAGAGAAGGAAAGGAGAGAGTGCAGAATGGAGTGTTACAATCATAGCTAGGGGGTAGAGAAAGATCAACTTAATGCAAGGTAAGTTCATTCAAAAGTCTGGCGGCAGCAGAGAAGAAACTGTTCTTGAGTCGGTTGGTACGTGACCTCAGACTTTTGTATCTTTTTCCCGACAGAAGAAGGTAGAAGAGAGAGTGCTCGGGGTGCGTGGGGACTTGATTTTACAAACTGCTTTTCTGATGCAATGGGAACTTTAGATGGAGTCGATGGATGGGAGGCTGGTTTGCGTGATGGACTGGGCTATGTTCACAACCCTTTGTAGTTTCTTGTGTCTTGGCCAGAGCGGGAGCCCATCCCAAGCTGTGATACAACCAGAAAGGATGCTTTCTCTCTGATGCATCTGTTAAAGTTGGTGAGTCATAGCGGACATGCCGAATTTCCTTAGCCTCCTGAGAAAGTAAAGGCTTTGGTGAGCTTTCTTCCCTATAGTGTTGGCATGGAGGAACCAGGACAGTTTGTTGGTGATCGGGATACGTAGTAACCTGAAGCTCTCGTGCATTTCCACTTGTCAGGCCCTTTATTAAATCTGTAACAAGTCTAACATGTAGACTCGATGTGAATCCTGAACGCTGATTCCTTTGGCCCACGTCAGTGTAGTGGGAGGAGCTGTTCTTAATGATTAATATGAGATTCCTGCCCACCATATTCAAGACTTCATGGCTTATTTAGCAAAAGCCCTGACCTAATCTTTTAATCCTCCTTGGCTGGGGAAAAGATCTCAGTAAGAATTTAGCAACACCAATTATTAATCCAACCGATTTATTTGATAGTAAAATAGCGAGCTTTCAACACTCCCGTGTCTTCATCAGGCAAGTGCAGTGTTCTGGTCTGCAATAGCACACATCAGCACAGACAGTCAGAGATTGCTGATTAGAATGCGAATCCTTACATCTAACCTGCTATTCAAGTGTTAAAGTGGCTAACAATGTGTGTGAAGGGGATCCTGAGCATTGTTAGAGAGTTGTGTATTTTCTCCAGACAGCACAGTAAGTGAGGTTTTTTGCTAACCCAGGCAAGTTACGGGGGTTACAGATAGTGTGTCATGAAGCCAAGATCCCTGTTAAGACCGTCCTCATGTGTGCGGAGCTTGGCTATCAGTCTCTGTTCAGCGACTCTGCGCTGTCGTGTATCACGAAAGCCCCCTTGAAGAACATTTACCCGCAGGTCGGAGGCCGAATGCCCATGACTGCTGAAGTGTTCGCCCACAGGAAGGGAACTGTTTTGCCTGGTGATTGTTGAGCGATGCTCATTCATCCGCTGTCGTAGTGTTTGCGTGGTCTCCCCAATATACCATGCTTCGGGACATCCTTTCTTGCAACGTATTAGGTAGACAACGTTGGCCGAGTTGCAAGAGTATGTACCGTGCATCTGGTGAATGGTATCCTCACGTTTGATGATGTCGTCCATGTCTATGATCTGGCATGTCTTGCAGAGGTTGCTGTGGCAGGGTTGTGTGGTATTGTGGTCACTGTTCTCCTGAAGGTTGGGTAGTTTGCTGCGAACAATGATCTGTTTGAGGTTGTGCGGTTGTCTGAAAGCAAGAAGTGGGGGGGTGGGGATGGCCCTAGCGAGATGTTCATCGTCATCAATGATATGTTGAAGACTCCGGAGAAGATGTCGTAGCTTCTCCGCTCCGGGGAAGTACTGGACAACAAAGGGTACTCTGTCCACCGTGTCCCGTGTTCGTCTTCTGAGGAGATCAGTGCGGTTTATCGTTGTGGCACGTTGGAACTGTCGATCGATGAGTCGAGCGCCATATCCTGTTCTCACGAGTGCATCCTTCAGTGTCTGGAGGTGTCTGTCACGATCCTCCTCATCTGAGCAAATTCTGTGTATACGGAGGGCTTGTCCATAGGGAATGGCTTCTTTAACGTGTCTAGGGTGGAAGCTGGAGAAGTGGAGCATTGTGAGGTTGTCTGTCGGTTTGCGGTACAGTGAGGTGCTGAGGTGACCGTCCTTGATGGAGATGCGTGTGTCCAAGAATGCAACTGATTCTGGAGAATAGTCCATGGTGAGTCTGATGGTGGGATGGAACTTGTTGATATCATCATACAGTTGTTTCAATGATTGTTCACCATGAGTCCAAAGGAAAAAGATGTCATCAATGTATCTAGTATATAACCTTGGTTGGAGATCTTGTGTGGTGAAGAAGTCTTGTTCGAACCTGTGCATGAAGATGTTGGCATACTGAGGTGCGAATTTGGGGAAAAGATGACAGGGAACAGGAAGATTGCGGACGTTACTGCCCCAACACCACCAGTTTGAAAGCAGGGGAGGGAATAGGATCATAGGAGCAGCCATTCAGCCCTTCAAGCCTGCTCTCCCATTCAGTAAGTTGATGGCTGAACTGATTGTGGTCTTGATTCTGCTTTCCTGTCTGTCTCCTCCCCCCCCGGACCCTTGACAGCCTTGCCAAACAGAAGTCTGTTTCAACATCTTACAAAAGAGTTGTGAATGTAGCCCAATCCATCACGCAAATCAGCCTCCCATCCATTGACTCCACTATACTTGCCTCAGGAATAACCAAGGACCTCCTGCACCCCTTCTGCCTCCTTCCATTGGGAAAAAGTCTGAGGTCACATACCAACTGTTTCAGGTACAGCTTCTTCCCTGCTACTGTCAGGACCTACCTTACATTAAACTGATCTTTCTCTTCACCCTAACTGTGACTTTCACATTACATTCTGCACCTTCTCTTTTCCTTCTTCCATATGTATCCTTTAAAAGGTCGTGAACGCAGTCTAATCCCTCATACAAACCAGCCTCCCATTCATTGACTCTGTCTACACTTCTGGCTGCCTCGGAAAAGCAGGTAGCATAATTAAGGACCCCACACATCCTGGACATTCTCTCTTGCATCTTCTTCCTCGGGGGGGGGAAAAAAATATAAAAGTCTGAGGTCACGTACTAACTGATTCAAGAACAGCTACTTCCCTACTGCCATCAGATTTTTGAATGGACCTAGCTTGCATTAAGCTGATTTTTCTCCCTGGCTATGACTGTAACATTACATTTTGCACTCTCTTTTCTTTCTCTATGCATGGTATGCTTTGTCTGTACAGTGCGCAAGAAACAATACGTTTCACTGCATCCTAATATATGTAACAATAAATCAAATCAAAATCACTCTGCCTTGAATAAATTCAGTAACAGCCCCCCATGGCTTTCTGAGGAAGAGTGTTCCACACACCAACAACCCTTTGGGAGATGAATCTTTTCTTCATCTTTTCTTCATCTGAAGAAAAGACCTTTAAAGGTCTATCTTTAAAGGTAGACCTCTAATATCTCCTAGCTTTTTAGTCTTGCCCTCAAGCAGAGACGTTCTCTGGCCACCCATCTTATCAAAGTCCCCTCAGGAATCTGCTGTGTTTTAAGAAGGTCTCACTTTTCTAACTCCAATTGGTATAGGCTGAACCTATTCAACCTTTCTTCACAAGACAAAGCCTTCAACCCAGAATTGACTCCAGTGAAGCTTCTCTGAATTGCTCCAGATACAAATATATACATTTTAAATAAGGAGGCCAAAACTGCTCTCAGTACTCCAGATGTGTCCATATCAAGGCCCTGTACAGCGACAGTAATTACAGTATTCCATTCCTCTTACACAATGGTGCGGTAGTTAGCACTGCTGCCTTGCAGCAGCAGGGACCTGGGTTCAATTCCTGGCAAGCAATTGTATGTCAGGACCTTTAAATTGGCAAATGCTTGCCAAATCTGCCACCCAAAACAGCAGGGTGAACCATGCTTCAGGACAAAGTGGCAAGTTGGTGAAACGGGCAGAGGATTATGCAAATTCAAAAGTCTTAAGTGATGCACTTTGCAAAAATGCAGCATGGAGAGGCCACATAAAACATGCTATTTTCATGGAATCAAAGAATCCCTACAGTGTAAAAGGAGGCCATTTGGCCATCAAGTCTGCACTGACAATAATCCCACTCAAGCCCTGTCCTTGTAACCCACTTATATTTACTCTGCTGAGGGGCAAGTCAGCGTGGCCAATCAATCTAACCCACACATCTTTGGACTGCGGGAGGAAACCAGAGCAGACACGGGGAGAACATGCAGACTCCACACAGACAGTGACCCCAGGCTGGAATTGAACCCGGGGCCCTGGCACTGCGAGGCAGCAGTGCTAACCACCTCAAGGGTAAAGGGAGACCTGCACGTTAGTACCTAGGAGACTTAGACAGACAGTTCTCGGAAAGAAAAGGCAGGACAGTTGGAGGGGAAATGAGAAAGCTTTGCAGACGATGAATCGTTAAGGTCTTGCCTGGCAGCATGCAGGAATCAGATTTCCTCAGACATTTCAGAAAGGTAACAGGACAGGTAGTTGAAGAGAACTTAATTTCAGGGTTGTGAAGTGTAGGACTGGCTAGGACAGTTCCTTCAAAGAGCCAGTGCAGGATGAATGGGCAGAGCAGTCTCCTGCGTAGGATAATATAATGCCCAAATTACTTATCCAAATATTCCGATCATTGGACGCTTTAGTTGCATCTCCCTTTTGTGGTTCTCTGGTGTATGTAAATAACACAGGATGGGATGGGAGCATGAGATCCTGAATCAAGTGCTGACAGAAAATAAAATATTGCTGTGATATTCCCTCAACTGGCAGCCCTTTTTTGCATTTACTGTAGGCTAATGAGCGCAGGAAGTTTTTAATGGTCTGATGCGGAGGACAGATAGCTAGCACTTACAAAACAATTTGCATTTGCAAAACTGAACGTAAAGCTCCGAAAATCTTGACGGGAGTTTTTCCCGTTCCGCTCGCCATCGTGGGCTGACCTCGGATAGGATTTTTCGGAGTTGGGGCAAGTGCAGCAGGATAATCCCTTGTGTTTCGTGGGCAAAATCCTCTAGTCGCCATACGCCGCTGCCTGTTCGGCTACACTGAGGGAGAACTTAGCACGGCCAATGCACCCTAACCAGCACGGCTTTCAGACTGTGGGAGGCACCCAGAGGAAACCCACCCAGAGAACAAGCAGACGGACAGTCATCCAAGCCGGGAATCGAGCCCAGGCCCCTGGTGCTGTGAGGCAGCACTATTGCCACTGACTTTATCTATGATTTTTAAGATCTTACGACCTCACTCGCCAGTTCACTGCCAACTATCAAAACCTTGATTAGGCTTCTCTGTGTCCCTGAGAACCACCCTTAACTTTTCCAATCCCTTCTCATTACGGAAATCCCTCATCCTTGTAGATACCGCCATTCTCTTTCTGAGGCTTTATATCTCCGAGATCTGGTGCCAGGATTCTGTCCAATAGCCCAGTTGATGTCGAATTGGGAACTGAATTTGAGCGTCATCTCTTATGCTTCGTGGCTCTATTTATAAAGCCGCAGCCCAACACTTCAATGATTGGAGTTTGTTTACGCCCCTGCATTCTGTTCTTTTCATTTCCTCATTGATTTAACAGCCCGATACTTTCTGAATCTTCAAGAGATGTGCAGAAATATAGAAGCTTTTAAACTTAATTGCCACTCATTTGGGCTTTTGGAAAGTATTACCAAAGTTGCGTTTGTTTTTTTAATGACCCCCATTAAGCGGAGAATAAATGTTTGATTGGCATTTGCTTGTTGACTTTTAATTTCAGTTACATTTCTGGAGTTGTTTAATTTTCTTTGCCTCACTGCGCATTGATCACAAATATAATCAGTTAAGGCATGCTGTTTTTCATTAGGTTTCTCTTGTCATTCTCATGCATGCAAGGAGGATACACACCAATTAGCTTCTGGCATTGCGCACAACTCCCGCTCCAAAATCTAACTGCGCAGGACAGTTTCACTAAAGAACGAGGGGGGAGAAAAAAAGACTCTGAAGTTTTATTGACGCAGCCTATTTTTCATCTGGACAGTTGGCCAGCAGTCAAGAAAATACAATCGCATGCAAATGTGCGGCTGATTCAAGCACAGAATTCATTCCTATTTATGATAGCAATTGCATCTGTCCCAAGGTGCCAAGTTTATAGAATCACAGATGCCCGACAGTGCAAAAAGGGGGCCATTCAGCCCATCGAGTCTGCACCGACAACAAACCCATCCTATCCCCCTAACCCCAGGTATTTACCCTGCTAATCCACCCCCCCCCCCAGCACTAAAGGGCAATTTTGCTTTGATTTTATTATTGACACATGTATTTGTAGATGTACGTTTGAAAAGTATCGTTTCTCATGCGTTATATAGAAACAGCATACCGTTCATAGAAAAGGAAACGAGAGAGTGCAGAATGTAGTGATATGTTATTATTGCATGTATTGGTATACAGTAAAAATTATTGTTTGTGCACTATACAAAGCGTACCATTCGTAGAATGGAAGCAAGAGTGCAGAATGTAGTGATTTATTATTGTCACATGTATTAGTATACAGTGAAAAGTATTGTTTCTTGCATGCTGTACAGACAAAGCATGCCATTCGTAGAGAAGAAAAGGAGAGGGTGCAGAATGTAGTGTTAAGGTCATAGCTAGGGTAGAGAAGAAGATTAACTTAATGCAAGGTAGATCCATTCAAAAGTTTCAGCAGCAGGGAATAAGCAGTTCTTGAGTCAGCTGGTAGGTGACCTCAGACTTCTCTATTTTTTTCCTGATGGAAGAAGTTGGAAGAGAGAATATCCAGGGTGTGTGGGGTCCCTAATTATGCTGGCCGCTTTGCCGAGGCAGCGGGAAGTGTAGATGGAGTCAATGGATGGGAGGCTGGTTTGGGTGATGGATTGGACTACATTCATGACCTTTTGTAGTTCCTTGCGGTCTTGGGTAGAGCAGAAGTCATACCCAGCTGTGATACAACCAGAAAGAATGTTTTCTAAGGTGCACCTGTAAAAGATGGTAAGAGTCAATCCAACTAACTCGCACATCTTTGGAGTGAAGTCCTTGCATTTTCCTCCCCATTGTTTTGACATTACAGGCACAAGAACACATGTAGTAGAGAGATTGAGAGAAGGCGAGAGTACTTCCCCAAATGTGATCTTTGGTCTAAACAAGGTGGAAAACGCTTAGGTACCTGGCCCAGACTTTTTGATTTGATTTGATTTGTTGTCACGTGTAAGTGAAAACTATTGTTTCTTGTGCACTATACAGACAAAGCATACCCCTCATAGAGAAGGAAAGGAGAGGGGGCAGTCTGCAGTGTTACAGTCATAGCCAGGGTGTAGAGAAAGGTCAACTGAGTATATGATTTGATTTATCATTGTCACATGTATTAGTATACGGTGAAAAGTATCATTTCTTGCACTATACAAAGCATGCCATTCATAGAGAAGGAAAGGGTGCAAATGTAGTGTTGCATTCAGAGCTAGGGTGTAGAGAAAGATCAATTGAATGTATGATTTGATTTATTATTGATACATGTATTAGTATACAGTGAAAAGTATTGTTTCTTGCATGCTATGCAGATAAAACATACAGTTCATAGAGTACATAGGGGAGAAGGAAAGGAGAGGATACTGAATGTAGTGTTACTGTCATAGCTAGGGTGTAGAGAAAGATCAACTGAATATATGATTGGATTTCTTGCATGCAATCCAGACAAAGCATACCGTTCAAAGAGAAGGAAAGGAAAGGGTGTAGAATGTAGTGTTACATTTGTAGCTAGGGTGTAGAGAAAGATCCGCTTAATATAAGGCAGGTCTGTTCTGCTGGCAGCAGGGAAGAAGCTGTTCTTGAATCGGTTGGTGCGTGGCCTCAGACTTTTGTAACAACTGTCAGTTTCACGGGGGGGGTTCACCCGCCAAGCCCAGCCCCACAAAGAAAGGGCTCTTTAGCGAATCACGATGTGCAATCTCAGGTGAAGGCATGACAAGTTTAGGAGTGCTTCCCTACATCCCGCTAGGGCAAGAAATGTTTTGTCATTAGTCTCAGCTGATCCCCGTTTGAAACTGAAATGGGAGGAAATGTGGTCAGGCAGTGAAAGGGATAGGCTCCTATCAGACATTATAACCACCTTCTCCCCTGCAGAGACCGCCTAATTGCTAGGCATTCCCAGCGTTTTCTGTGTTTGCTACGTACCCTGCTGTACTTTTTATCTCCCTTCAACATCTCTGACATTTCTTCTCCCAAAGAGTGGTAAGTCTGTGGAATCCATTCCCACAGGAAGTAGTTGAAGCCAGAACATTGAATGTATTCATGAGGCGGCTGGATATAGCACCTGGGGGCGAATGGGATCAGAGGGAGAAAGCAGGATGAGGCTGTTGAATTGGATGATCAGCCGTGATGGTGATGAATGGTGGAGCAGACTCGAAGGGTCAAGTAGCCTCCTCCTCCATTTCCTCCTCCTATCTTCTGTGTTAGCTCAAAACATTATTCTTCTGCCAGGTACAAGTTCTGGGCCCAGGTCAGGGAAACCTCAATTTGAACCTATTTGTTTAGCTTGAGTGAGAACGGAAAACATCGTGCGGGTAATGCTGTGGTCCATGTTATTTTGGATCCTTGCTCCTGTTTGTCTATTACTGATGGCATTAATTAAATCCCGTTAACTTGATTTTAAAATGTCTGATCTTTTATGTAAATTTCATCTTTAAACGTGTCAAAAAAGGAACCAGGGGATTAACTGCTGAGTCAGAACGCAGGCTCTTACTGAAACTTATCATGAAACGAACCAAACCCAAAACAGTAAAGTGCCAATAGAGTGAAGCAAAGAAAGGCAAGAGACTTTTGCAGATTTCATTTTAATTAATTTCTCTGAGTAAGACTGAAATTCTTTACATATTGCACACAGAATGGGTGGCGCAGTTGTTACCTCACAGCGCCAGGGATCCAGGTTCAATTCCAGCCTTGGGTGACTGTCTCTGCAGAGTCTGCACATTCTCCCCATATCTGCGTAGGTTTTCTCCGGGTGCTGCAGTTTCCTCCCACGGGCCAAAGATATGCTGGTTAGGTGCATTGATCGTGCTAAATTCCTCGGTGTACCCAAATAGGTGCCAGAGTGTGGCGACTAGAGGATTTCCACAGTAAATTCATTGGGGCGGCACAGTGGTTAGCACTGCTGCCTCACAGTGCGAGGGACCCGGCCTCGGGTGACTGAGTGTGTGGAGTTTGCACTTTCTCCTCGTGTCTGCATTGGTTTCTTCCCACAGTCCAACAATGTGCAGGTTAGGTGGATTGGCCATGCTAAATTGCCTCTTTATGTCAGTGGGATTAGAAGGCTAAATAAATAGGGTTACAGGGATGGGGCCTGGGTGGGGTTATGGTCAGTGCAGACTCAATGGACTGAATAGCCTCCTTGCTGTACTGTAGGGATTCTGTGAATCTTCTATGATTCTATGAAATCTGCCATCTTTACCTGGTCTGGCTCACATGTGGCTCCAGAGACACAGCAGTGTGGTTGACTTTCATCTACCCTCCAATAGCAACTCGGGATGGGCAATAAATGCTGGCCAGCCAGTGATGCCCCATATCCCACAAAGGAGTAAGACAATCAAGCCTTTAATGCGGTCGAGCATTTTAGACAGTTGTCTTATCAAGGACAATCACAATTAGTAAACATGATCAAGAAGGTGGGCGGCACGGTGGTACAGCGGTTGGCACTGTTGCCTCACTGCGCCGGGGACCTGGGTTCGATTCCTGGCTTGGGTCACTGTCTGCATGGAGTCTGCACGTTCTCTCTATGTCTGCGTGGGTTTCCTCCCACAGTACAAAGTTGGGCACATTAGGTTCTTTGACAATGCTAAAGTGCCCTTAATTTTGGGGGGGATTAGCAGAGTAAATATGTGGGGTTACGAGAATGGGGTGGGATTGTTGCCGGTGCAGGCTTGATGGGCCAAGTGGCCTCCTTCTGGTATTCAATGAGCCCATGATAAGGGATACTGCTACCCGTGTCGGAAGTGCTCAGATAACTACCAGGCAAGTGGTGAATGACCCCTGTGAAATGAAATGGTCCTAAGAGTGGCTGATGGATTATAACGCGGGTAAATGTGTGGACACGCAAATCGGGGATGATGCAAAAGACATCTGCAAGATTGAAAAGGCATCAGTTAAGCAGACGAAGGCACCTTTCCTGCCTGAAACTATTCTCAATAAAACAATTAGGTATCAGGATAATATGCTAAAACAACTTTGTAAGGATCATTGGTTGCGAAATGACAGTTTTATATGCTTTCTCTGTTTATAGACTTCCATTAATAATGTGTGATGCCCTTGGCCTTAATACATCAGGAAACCATGTTGTGAAGGACAATGGAATTAATTGCCCAAATAGCCCAATAAATAAAAGCACAATCAATGTTAACTGCGACATATTCTTCAGTGGATGCAAGGTTAATGACGAGATCAGTGGAGATTTTGATTAAAATGACATATATGAAGGACTTTTGGATAGCAGCAGTACGAGCCGAGGGAAAGGCTCTGCACATTGATCACAGGCGCCAACATTCAGTTACTGCTTTGTTGCTGCTGCCCTTTCCTTCTCCCAGGCTCCTCTGTGTAACAGGAGCCCAAGCTGGCAGGCTCAGCCTAGTTGACCCAGCAACCTCCTGCTCATGAACATCTGGGGGCTCGTGCCAGGATTGGGCAAGCTGTCCCACTCTGAGTCACGTCTTTCAGAACGCAGAAGAACACCATTCGGCCCATCGCGTCTGCACTAACTCTCTGAAAGAGCATCTTATCCAGGTCCTCCCTACCCCATTACTCTGCGCATTTACAATGGTCGATCCCCTGAACCTGTACGTTATTGGTCACTAACTAGCAATTCGCACATGTTGTGACACTAAAGAGCAATTTTGCATGGCCAATCCACCTAACATGCACGTCTTTCGATCCTAAGGAACAATTTAGCATAACCAGTCCATGTAACCTGCACGTCTTTGGAATACTAAGGGGCAATTTAGCAAGGCCAATCCGTCTAATTGGCACATCTTTGGAACAAGAGGGGGTAATTTAGCATGGCTAATCTACCTAACCTGCACAGCTTTGGATGCTAACGGGCAATTTATCATGGCTGATCAACTGAACCTGCACATCTTTGGACACTAAGGGGCAATTTAACCAAATCTACGCAGCATAATTCTGTCATTGAATGTCTTGAAGGAATGTCTTCCATTCCTCAGGATAATTATCCCTCTCCCTCACCCTGGCGCTTGACATTCATGAGTAGAGCATGTATCTTTTGCTATTGTAATAAGCCATAAAAATAAGGTTTATATTGAAGAGGACAGACACTTAAAGAATGTCTGTTCATTTGAATCTCACATCTTGCTAAATATCAAACTTGCTCAATAGATTGAGGCTTCACATTCTAAAGCTCCACAACCAGTTGGGTCAGGATTTCAAGCCGGGGAATTCATAATCAAGGACCCCACGCACCCTGGAAATTCTCTCTTTCACCTTCTTCCATCGGGAAAATGATATAAAGCTCTGAGGTCACGTACCAACCGACTCAAGAACAGCTTCTTCCCTGCTGCTGTCAGACTTCTGAACGGATCTACCTTGCATTGAGTTGATCTTTCTCTACACTCGAGCTAATGACTTTAACACCACATTCTGCACTCTCTTGTTTCCTTCTCTTTGAGTGGTATGCTTTGTCTGTATTGTATGTTTAAAAAGTATGCACTGTATGCTAAAAAAAACTGTATGTTAATGCATGTGACAATGAGAAATCAAAATCATTTCCTGCCCTGTGCTTGCTCTGAACCGATTCATTGAGATTTTTGCTGCAGATCATTTGACTTCTTTCTGAAAACCATCCACTTGCTCTGGAGAATGCACCAGAGAATAGTTAACTGCCAAGCTTTTGTTTCAAATGAAAGTTGGAAGATGGATTCTGATTTGATTTGATTGCTTATTGTCAGATATACAAACATACAGTGAAATGTATTGTTTCTTGCGCGCTATACAGACAAAGCATATCGTTCATAGAGAAGGAAAGGAGAGAATGTAGTGGTTTAGTCACAGCTAGGGTATAGAGAGAGATCAACTTAATGAGAATTAAGTCCATTCAAAAGCCTAACAGCAGCAGGGAAGAAATTGTTCTTGAATCAGTTGGTACGTGACCTCAGACTTTTGTATCTTCTCCCTGATGGAAGAAGGTGGAAGAGAGAATGTCCGGGAAGTGTGGACTCCTTAAATATGCTGGCTGCTTTGCTGAGTCAGTGGGAAGTGTAGACAGAGTCAATGGATGGGAGGCTAGTTTGCGTGATGGATTGTGCTGCATTCACAACCCTAATTATTATTTCAGACCTTCCTGTTGCAAAGTTTGACATGTTTTAGGCATGTCAAAAAATGTTTCTCTCACGCGCATGAAAATACCATCGTGGCTTACATCGCCTTATTTCCATTTTGACAGATTTATTTTGTCAATGCTATAATTTGTATTATTTTTCCACACTAATCGTCGTTTGGGAATAGGAGCGCTGAGTATGGGGACAGCCATTCCCTGATTTGTTCCCCATGGCAATGACTTGACCTGTCAGGTTCCACTAGCCGACTTTGATTTGAAACCAAAGCTTGGCGAATAACTGTTCCCTGGTGCATTTTCCGTAGCAAGGCCTCTGCCAATCAGAATCCACCTGCCAACCAGTCAGTATCCACTTCTCATGTTGCACAAATTGTTTGTTCCCTTGGAGATTTGGTATTCTTTCAACATTGTTCTACCGAGTGAATGCAAGATGAAAAGCTTGAACAGCATGTGTCTCTTTTCAATAACATTCACATCTTCCATTCCAAAACACACCCCTCTTCTCTGAAGGGGAGTGTATTCCCTTGTCTCGTACATACTGTGTGCATCAGCCTGGTGCAGATAGCGAAAGAAAAAGGAAATTTATTGCTTTGACATCTTTGACACGATGTGTGTGCAAAGATAAATGTACTGTAATATTAGATAATAAATTGGGGGACTATAATAATGCTTTTAAGGTGCTGAATTATTCAGACTTTTGAATCTTCCGGCAGCATTAGCTTCTAATGTGCTAAAGACAGACTTCACTTGGATATATTCAACACACTTCAGCAGGCTCGTTAAGAGTGAATATTTTTAATCAAACGCCTCTCTGGCTTCTGGGTGCATGATATCACTCTTTGGCGAAAATGGGCTGATTTTTTACAAATACATATACAATTATGGGACGTAGTTGTCTGCCCATTCTATTTGTTTTTGTACATGAATGAAGTCCTCATTTTTTTGATTTGATTTGCTGTTGTCCCAAGTATTAATATACAACAAAAAGTATTGTTTCTTGTGCACTTTTTTAACTGATTTATTATTGTCACATGTATTGGGATGCAGTGAAAAGTATTGTTTCGTACATGCTACACAGACAAAGCATACTGTTCATAAAGAAGAAAAAAGGAGAGTGAAGGATGTAGTGTTACAGTCATGGGGTGTAGAGAAAAGTCAACTTAGTGTGAGGTAGGTCCGTTCAAAACATACCGTTCATAGAGTAGATAGAGGAGAGGGTGCTGAATATAGTGTTACAGTTTTGGCTAGACTATAGAGAAAGATCAACTGAGTATAAGGTAGATCCATTCTAAAGTCTGATGGTTGCGGGGAAGAAGTTATTCTCGAGTTGGTTGGTGTGTAACCTCAGACTTTTGTAACTTTTTTCCGGTGGAAGAGAGAATGTCTGGGCTACTTGGGGTCTTTGATTATACTGGCTGCTTTTCCAGGGCAGTGGGAAACGTAGAATCACAGAATCAAATTCATTTCCTGCCCTGTGCTTGCTCTGAACCGATTCAGTGAGTTTTTTTGCTGCAGATCAATTGACTCCTTTCTGAAAACCATCCACTTGCTCTGGAGAATGCGGAAGGAGGCCATTCAGCCCAATGAGTCTGCACTGACCCTCAATCCCACCAGCCCCTATACTCCACCTATTTACCTTAGCTAGTCTCATTGACACTAAGGAGCAATTTAGCTTGGCCAATCCACCTAACCTGCACATCTTGGAGGAAACCGGAGCGTCTGGAGGAAACCCATGCAGTCACGGGGAGGATGTGCAGATTCCACACAGACAGTGAGCCGAGGCTGAAATTGAACTCAGATTCTTGGCACTGTGAGGCAGCAGTGCCAACCACTGTGCCACCATGCCGCCCCCAGACTGACGGCCTTATTTAGTCAAGTGTGAGGTGGTGACGTCCAGGATTTTGAATGCCATAAGTTTTGGAAGTGGAGGATAATTGCAGCCTTAAACAATACGCAGTGTCTGGTTGAGGTGTGAGGAGTGACAGGTCAAGGGACACTTGCTGTCAACCAGTTAATAAAGCATGATGCTCCCTTAACTAACTGCTCAGCCACTCTACAGCAAGGCTTTGTTTTTGGAAATGTGTTTTTCATTATTTAGAAGCATTGCAAGCTATGTCTCATGTGTGCAGGTAAGAAGAAGCTGTGCAGCAGATAAATATTTTGCTGTAATTCTTTTGTCTGTTAGTAATAGTTTGAAGGCAAGGCCTCCATTGGTGTAGACAACCATTCTAATGTGGAGTGTGATGAATTTGGGAAGAGACTTTGGGAGATGTTTGTCACTTGGTTTGTTTTAGTTTATCTTCAGTTTATTTTTTAGTGTCACAAGTAGGCTTACATTAACACTGCAATGAAGTGAAAACCCCCTTGTCACTACACTCCAGCACCTGTTTGGGTGCACTGAGTGGAGAATTTAGCATGGCCAATCCACCTAACCAGCATGTCTTTTGGACTGTGGTAGGAAACCAGAGCACCCAGAGGAAACCCACGCAGATATGGGGAGAACGTGCAGACACTGCACAGATAGTGAGCACAAGCTGGGAATCGAACCCAGGTCCCTGGCACTGTAAAGCAGCAGTGCTAACCACTGTGCTACTGTGTCACAAACCAGCGTTGGGAGCAAGCAAAAACCAGATGATTCTTCTTTCCCATTGATAAGAATTTATTTTGTTCGTTCATGCAACATGGGTGTCGTTGGCTGGGCCAGCATTTGATGACCATCCCTATTGCCCTTGGAGGATAGTTGAGAGTCGACCACATTGCTGTGACTCTGGAATCACATGTAGGTCAGGCTAGGTAAAGATGGCAGATTTCCTTCCCTAAAGAACATTAGCAAGCCAGTTGGGTTTTTCCAACAGCAGTTTCATGGTCATCAGTAGATTCTCAACTCCAGATATTTTTTATTGAATTCAAGTTCCACCGTCTGCCATGGTGGGATTCGAACCCAGGTCCCCAGAACATTAGTTGAGTTTCTGGACTAATAGTCTAATGATAATACCACTACGCTACAGCCTCCCCATAAGAATGTTGAGAAGTGGTGCGAGGTTTTGAAAGTTGGTACCCATCTTCCAGTAGCCGACAGAGTGGCAAATGGTCCTCTTTGAATAGCGGACGCTGTACTTCTCCACCTTCTTCAAGAACTGAGGCTGCGTTTTGGCAACAAGGAAAATTAACCCTTTGAAATTGCTTTGCTGCACTGGAGTGAAATCTGACCAGTTTATGGCAATTGGTAATCCACTAGATCCTTTGAACGACCTCTGTGCTTTGTCTGTCTTTCGTAGATCATAGAATTGATCGTAGATCATAGAATCTATGCAGAAGGAGGCCATTTGCCCCATCAAGTCTGCACTGACCACAGTCCCACCCAGGCCCTACTCCCTGAACCCTCATTTACCCTGTTAATCCCCCTGGACACAAGGGTCAATTTAACATGGCCAGTCAACCTAACCCGCACATCTTCAGAGTGAGAGAGGAAACTGGAGCACCCAGAGGAAACCCACACAGACACAGGGAGTGTGTGCAAACTCGGACAGTAACCCAAAGGCTTGAATTGAATCTGGGTCCCTGGCACCGTGAGGCAGCAGTGCTAACCATTGTGCCACTTCGTTCTACTTCTTGGAAGAATACGACGTGTCATTTATTGGGATGAAGGTAGGAAAAGCATAGAGCAAAAGTCTCGTGTATTTTTGACAAAATGAATCTTTCAACACTCGTATGCTTAGCCAGAGGGAGATGGCTACATTATCATTGCCCATCATTGAAAGCTTGCTGATATTTGACTGAACACAAAGAATAGCCTGAAGGGTATTATATTCATGATTTATTGCTTAGCGAAAGGTCAACGTAAAGATGCTAGAAATAAGAACACATGAATCCATTATTTTGGCTTGTTTTTAGGATGACAAAACTGACACAAAGCTCTCGTTTCCCCTCTGCTCAAAAATTGTTCATAAGATCCTTGCAAACTCCTTGGATCAGTCACCCCCTGAAGGTTGAGAATGAAAATTGTGGCCTGCACGCAAACTTCTGGTGGCAAGTGCCATCTTGTTACGAGGCTTATTGAGTGTACATTTATTTAGTTACTTATTTGGGTTTTTTTATTCATTCATGGGACGTGGGCATCGCTGGCTGGCCAGCATTTATTGGCCATTCCCTAGTTGCCCTTGAGAAGGTGGTGGGTGAGCTGCCTTCTTGAGTCACTACAGTCTATATGCTATGGGTTGACCCACAGTGCCGTTAGGGAGGGAATTCCAGGATTTTGACTCCGTGACCGTGAAGGAACGGCCAATATATTTCCAAGTCAGGATGGTGAATGGCTCGGAGGGGAAGTTGCAGGTGGTGGTGTTCCCATGTATCTGCTGCCCTTAGTGTCATAAGTAGGCTTACATTAACACTGCAATGAGGTTACTGTGAAAATACCCTAGCTGCCACGCTCCAGTACCTGTTTGGGTACAGTGAGCGAGAATTTTAACATGGGCCAATTCGTCTAAGCAGTCCGTCTTTTGCCTGTGAAATAACTGACGAAAACCCATGCAGATACAGGGAGAATGTGCAAACTCCGCCCAGAGAGTGAACTCAAGCTGGGGATCGAACCCAAGTCCCTGGAGCTGTGAAGCAACAGTGCTAACCACTGGTCTGCAAAAATCAGATAGATTGTGACACCAATCAGTATCGAACACTGACTCGATACCAATGCTGTTGCTTCGGAGCACAAAAGTTTCATCCAGTGCTGTCTTTTAAAACTCGGTAGTTGAATACGTTAACGGGAAGCTATAAAGACACCATGAAGGCTTGCCTCAAGAAAGGTAACATTGGCCTCAATGCCTGGGAGGTAGACCCTTGCTCAGAAGAAGCTTACCTAGAGGAACTTCTGATTGAAGAGCCTCAATTCTGTGAAGACAACCAACTGCACAAGGAGCCTGAGAAGGGAATCCCGGTGATGTAAAGCCCAAGAATCAAACCAACTTCCCAAAAAACATCTGCCAAGTGTGCTGACCAAAATACAGCTCAAGGATCAGGCAGATCAGCCACTCTAGAACCCACTAACGCAGAGTTTCTTAGCTGGATAATCGCACTCGTTAGCAAGTGACTATCCAAGGAAAAGGTTACAAGATCAGTTTCGGCCTTCAGGAGTTACTGTTTGATTTCTTCTGGCATTTTCTATAATCCAACATGTTTTTGTGCTTTTCCATGTTTGTTTCAAAAGTCAGTAAGAACAAGTAGATTTTCCTGGTTTCTCCATCACAGACACAAGCGCACCAGTTCTCGTCCCTCCTGGAATCGAGCATGACTAGGAGAATCATAGAGACTGTAGAAAAATAATCATAGAATCCCAACAGTACAGAAGGAGGCCATTCGGCCCATCGGGTCTGCACCAACAACAATCCCACCCGGGCTCTATACACGTAACCCAACATATTTACCCTGCTAATCTCTCTAATGTACGTATCCTGGGACACTAAGGAGCAATTCAGCATGGCCAATGCATCTCTTTGGACCATGGGGGGGATGTCAGAACACCCAGAGATAACCCACGCAGACACTGGAAGACCATGTAAATTCCACAGAGTTGCTGACCCAACCCTGGAATCGATCCCCTGTCCCTGGAGCTGTGAGGCAGCAGTGCGAACCATGAGAATAGAGACTATGTTGAGTGGGACAGGTTGCCAGAAGAAGGAGGAGAAAAATGGGGAGCAGGTTCCCAGCAGGAGACCATGGCCGTCTCACACGTTCAATGGAAACCTCAACTCTGATTGGAAGAGGATGATGCCCAACTTGAGGGCAGGGAAAGGACCATGTTTCCAGTTACAATGAACCTAGCGATAAAACTCTATGCGGTTGGCTCATTCCAGACTGGTGCTGGAGGTAAGAGCAACGTTATGAACTTTGCAGTACACGATTGCATCGGGAGACCATGAAGGCTTACAATGCAACATACTCTGTGCAGAAATCTGTGAGCGATGCCAAGTTCGTAGTGTGTCTTTTTTGAAAATATGGTGCATTTTCTTTTGCCAGAGAGAAGCAGGAAGAGCGAGCACAAAGATTTACAAACCTTCCCGCAGTCTGGCATGCAGTTGACAGCACGGACATTGAGTTGCGTGTGCCACGTGCCAACACTGGCACTCATTCAGTTCGCCAACATACAGCTGGTCTGTGATCCTCAGTAGCACAACATCCAGATCAAAGCCTGATAAGCTGGCAGCCATCATTATTCCAAAATAACTCCGACATACTGCAAATGCTGGAGATTAGAAATGAAAACATTAGCAACTGCTGTGCAGAAAGAAAGAGAGATAACCTTACGAGTTGTTACAATTATACAGAGCCTTGGTAAGGCCACACCTAGAATATTATGTGTAATTTTGGTCTCCTTTTCTGAGGAAGGATGTTCTCGCTCTCGAGGGAGCGCAGCGAAGGTTTACCAAGTTGATTCCGGGGATAGCGGGATTGATATATGGGGAGAGATTGACCAGGTTACGATTTTTTTCATTGGGGTTCAGACGAATGAGAAGAGATCCCATGGAGACTTATAAAATTCTAGCAGGACTAGACAGGGTAGATGCAGGGAGGATGTCCCTGATGGTGGGGGAATCCAGAACCAGGGGTCACAGTCTAAGGATTTAGGATAGACCATTTAGGATGGAGATATGGTGACATTTCTTCACCTGAAGAGTGGGTGGAGCCTGTGGAGTTCATTACCACAGGAAGTAGTTGATGCCAAAACATTGAATGTATTCAAGAAGCAGCTGGATATAGCACTTGGGACGAATGGGATCAAAGGTTATGGGGAGAAAGCAGAATTAGGCTATTGAGTTGGATGATCAGTCACGATGGTGATGAATGGCAGAGCTGGTTTGAAGGGCCAAATGGCCTCTTCCTATTTCTTTCTCCTTTGCTTCATTGTGTCCAATATTATCACTTCAGTTTTGGAGAAAGGTAGAAGTGGAGGGGGTTCTAAGCTGTTGAAAAAGGGAGCAAAAGGGAAGGTCAGCAATAGGTTAAAGGTGAGAGAGATTAAATGACAAAGATATCATGGAACAAAAACAGAAGTGAGTAGCAATGATAATATTGAAGGGACAAAGCATTCAGGTTGAGAGTAGATGTTAAAAGTAGAATGTAAGCATGATAGAATGGTCAATATTTGATTCAATATATTGAAGATCTCAATATTTGTGCTGGCTTGCTGAGTGATACACAACCTTGCTATCATGAGAAACGTGATCTAATTCAGGGGCAATGCCAATAACTTCAATTCCCCACTGCCCAATAATCCCATATTCCTTATCTTCATTACATCATCTCAGCCACAGTCAAAACTGACAGAAAAAACATATCCCAGATCAGCAGCACAGTGGTTAGCACCGCTGCCTCACAGCGCCAGGGACCCGGATTTGATTCCTGGCTCAGGCCACTGTCTGTGTGGAGTCTGCACGGTCCCCCCATGTCTGTGTGGGTTTCCTCCGGATGTTCCAGTTTCCTCCCGCAGTCTGAAAGGTTAGGTGCGTTAGCCATCCTGATTTCTCCGTCTGTACCCAAGCAGACACCACAGTGTGGTGACTGGGGGATTTTCATAATAACTTCATTGCAGCGTTAACATAAGCCTATTTGTGACACTAATGAATAAACTTTTAACCCTTAAAACTTTCAACTTAATGCTGCAATGGATGATGCAATAAATAAATGAACATATAATCCCGAATGTGGGGGAGTCTAAAAGTATAGGGCAGGTTTATGGTGAGAGGGGAGAGAGATGGAAGTGTCCAGAGGGGGAATTTTTTTCACACAGAGGGTGGTGAGTGTCTGGAACAAGCTACTAAAGGCAGATGCAATTTTGTCTTTTAATAAGTTTCATGGGTAAGATGAGTATAGAGGGATATGGGCCAAACACGGGCAATTGGGACTAGCTTAGGTTTTTAAACAACTGGGCAGCATGGACAAGTTGGGCTGAAGGGCCTGTTTCTAAGCTGTAAACCTCTATGACTCTAAACTGAGGTCAGACACTGGATCTATAAATGTAGACAGGATCAAACATTATCTCCATGCTGGAATGGATAGGGTCTGAGCTCTGAGCCCTGTGCCAGGTTGATAATGTGGTATCAATATTTCTATCCTGCCTACGGCAGGAATCGGAGCAGGCAAGGGGCAGACCGTATAAAGGTCTGTTGACCTCAGGCAGGATTTTCCATATTTGGGTGGGGCGCGGCTGGAAAATCCCATCCTGTGTCTTTATTGAGCATATGGTGCACAGAGGCAGAACATTCTGCTATGGTGTTCTGCCGTATGCATGGAGTTCAGAATCCCAAAGACTCATAGACCTAAAAATAAAGTGCTGTAAGTCAATTTATCTGCAGAGCAACGATCGCCCCACTTGGGTGTGTGACTCTTTAATGCACTTGTACAAAATCACCAGTTGCTTTTCCATGTTATTGCAGATGTACCAGTTCAAAAAATGCTTGCATGCTGTTCCAAATTGTTGACATGATGCCATTATCAAAAGTGGGTGCTTTGCGCAGATCATTCAATTCCATCTTCAGCTGGTCTTATGTAGATTAGGGGCAGCAATCTTGCCAGTAATGGATTTGCCCCAGTGCTTTCACCCCTGGGCGGCACAGTGGAGTAATGGTTGGCACTGCTGCCTCACATTGCCAGAACCTGGGTTCTATTCCCAGCTTGGGTCATTGTCTCTATGGAGTCCGCACATTCTCCTAATGTCTGTGTGGGTTTCCTACAGGTGCTCCGGTTTCCTTCCCTCAGTCCAAAGATGTGCAGGGATGAGCCATCCTAAATTGCCCCCTTAGTGTCAAGGGCACCAATTAGGATAAATGCTTTGGGTCCTAAAAGAGAAAACACTGGGAAAACTGAGCAGGTCTGGCAGCGACTGTAAGGAGAGAAAAGAGCTGATGTTTCGAGTCCAGGTGAACCTTTGTCAAAACACATAGGGCTGTGGCATAGGGCCTGGGTGGAATTGTGGTCGGTGCACACTCAATGGGCTGAATGGCCTCTTTCTGCACTCTAGGGATTATATCTCCTTCCCCATTTCCTGTCAAAAGTTTTGAGTCCGTATATTCTTTATTTTATTGACCAGAACAAAAAGAAAACCACCTTATGTGGGGATAACGTAATAAGAAGCCTCACAGGTTAAAGTCCAACAGGTTTATTTAGGAGCATAAGCCACTAGCTTTGGGTGCACTGCTCCTTCAGCAGGTAAGGAGCAGCGGTCCGAAAGCTTAGAGGTATCAAATAAATGTGTTGAACTTTAATCTGGTGTTGTGAGACTTTTTATTGTGTTTATGCCAGTCCCAATGCCAGCATCGCCACGTCAGCGATAACATAACGCGAGGGACAGATTTGAATTTAAAGAGGGTTTCACTCTATAATAACTCCAGAAATCGGCTGTGAAGGAACATAGCTTTTATTGCGCACAGGGCAAGTAAACAACAACCACAAACTTGTGGTGAATGCAAGAAATCCCACCTGGGACTAAAAGCTTAATGGACCCTCTCACAGTCTTGCTTTATACAGTGCTTGGTGTATGTGCTCCACCTGGCTGGCTGGCTGACTGCCAGTCCTTGGGGAGTTTGTATTCAACAAGCCCAACTGGGAGGTCAATTATTGATTTCCCCCGTGCAGATTACTGCGGGGGAGGGGGGTGTTATCACACAATCATAGAGTCTGTCTCTTTCTCTTCCTGTCCAGTTCATGAACTTTTCCCCATCTCCGATAGGAAGGATTTCAAAGGATGATTTAATTCCCCTTGAGTAGAGGTAAAATTTTATTCTCTCTGAAATCCCTTGGATTTATTTGCATTTATGCAAACTTTGAGTGTTTTCTTTTAATCAGTGCTTCCGAAAGATGTTTTAACAATCACCAAATTCACCTCATTACCATGAGGTATTATACGGCGATTATAATGAAAGAAATTAACTGAAATGTGCCCTTGTATAAACATTCCCTCGTTACGATTGCCTCGGTACAGCAATCTGTTATGACATTGTCAGTATGGAAAGCGTTTCCATGGTTATGAGTTTAGATAAATGTGATAAATCATATTCTCATCACATGTGATGCGGAGACACGCATGCCTGATTTAATGCAGTGCTTCTTTAATGGTTCGACATATAACCCTTGACCTCAGTTCCTTTTAGGTATATTAATGGTCCCACATACTTAACTAAATCGCAGATAAACAGCCAGTGGCGGTTTTCCAAAGGACAGAATATTTCTCTTGGTCTAAAAATAACATTCCTTTCGTAGCTTGTGGGGTTGGTTTTATTGGATGGAGTGTTTTAAAAACTAGGTTACAGACGCAAGAATTTGTGAATTAGTTGTGGGCCATTCGGCCCCTCGAGTCCACTCTGCTGTTCGGCCCTTTGAGCTTGCTGTGCTACTCAATTAGACCTCATTGTGGCCTGAGCTCCACATTTCGCCCGCCCCAATAACTTCTGACCAAGAATCTGTCTACCTCTGCCTTAAAAATCTACATTGACGCTGCCTCCAGTGCTCTGCAGGGAAGAGTGTCCCAAAGATATATAGCCCTCTGAGAGAAAAGTTAGAAACATAGAAGCAGGAGTAGGCCATTTGGCAATTCCAGTCTGCTCTGTCATTTATTTCGGTCATGGTTGATCATCAAATTCAATATCCTAATCCCTCCTTCCTTCCCCAATGTCCTTTGATCCTTTTAGCCCGAAGAGCTATATCTAATTCCTTCTTGAAATCACACAATGTTTTGGCCTCAACTACTTTCTGTGGTAATGAATTCCACATATTCACCACCGTCTGGCTGAAAAAATTTCTCCTCACCTCAGTCCTAAAAGATTTACCTCCTTATCTTCCAACTAGGACCCTAATTCTGGGCTCCCCCACCACTGGGAACATTCTTTCTGAATTTACCCTGTCTAACCTGTCAGAATTTCATAAGTTTTCATGAAATCCTCTCTTAATCTTCTAAATTCCAGTCAATGTGATCCTCATTGATGATCTTCAGAGACCTGCCATCTCAGGAATGAGCCTGGTAAACCTTTGCTCTACTCTCTTTATAACAAGGCCATCCTTCCTCAGATAAGGACACCAAAACTGCACACAATACTCCAGCTGTGGCCTCACCAACCCTAACGTGCAATTGCAGTAAAACATCCCTATTTTTATACTCAAATCCTCACGCTATATAAACCAAAATACCAGCGCAGCACGGTGACACAGTCAATAGCACTGCTGCCTCACAGTTCAGTTCCTGGCTTGGGTCACTGTCTGTGTGGAGTCTCCACATTCTTCCTGTGTCTGCGTGGATTTCCTCCAGGTGCTCTGGTTTTCTCCCGCACTCCAAAGGACATGCTGGTTAATGCAGTGGACATGCTAAATTCTCCCTCAGTGCACCCGAACAGGCGTCAGAGTGTGGTGACTAGGGAATTATCACAGTAACTTCACTGTAGTGTTAATGTAAACCTACTTGTAACACTAATAAAAAAATCTTTTTATTTGCCTTCTTTACTGCCTGCTGAAACTCCTTCTCATCTCATGGTTATAAAGAAAGGAATGTTAATTATTCTTGCAGATACATTTTCTTTTAAATGCAATGTGCAAAGGTTTGATAGAGCTGTTGAGACTCTGCGATAGATGACATGTTCTGAAAGTTCATTTAAAAATTCACTGTTTTAAGTGAAAACAGTATGATACACTCACCGAACGTTATTTATGGATCAGTGTGATTCAGTTTGTTACCTCTCCCCAGCGAAGATGACTTCGTGTTATTTATAGGCAAACCCATGTGACTGCAATCTTGGGTTTAGTATTTGAATGAGTTGGATAGCAATAGATGTCGGAGCAAGAGTTCCTAGACGCCTTATCACTGATGCTCCAGGAGACAAGTGAGAGCGTTCATCCCTCGTAAAAATAGAAACTGCTCGAAAAACCCAGCAGGTCTGGCAGCATCTGTGGCAAGAGAAACAGAGTTAGTGTTTCGATTCGACATCCGAACAAATCAGTTTTGAACGAAACCCAACTTCTCTGAATCTGCCTTTGACTCAAATGGAATGCAGATGGCCGTCGGCCAACTTTATGGGTGGCACAGCACTGTCGAAGTGAAGAGACTGGAGGTGGGTTGCCCTCCTGAACTGTCGTAGTCCATGTAGGATGTGTAGGTATACCCACTGCTGTAAGGGAGGGAGTTCCAAGATTTTGACTCAGCAACTTTCAAGGAATAGTGACATGTTTCCAAGTCAGGGTGATGAGTGGCTTGGAGGGGAACCTGTAGGTGTTTCCAGGTATCTGCTGCCCTTATCCTTCTAGACAGTAGTGGCCGTGGGAGGTGCTGAAAAAGTAGCCTCGGTGAGTTCCTGCAGTGCATCTTGTGGATGGTACGCAAGATGTTTGTCGATTGTGGAGGGATTGAATGTTTGTTGAAGGGGTGACAATCAAACGGGCTGCTTTGTCCTGAATGGTGTTGAGCTCCTTGAGTGTTGTGGGAGCTGCACGCTGGCTGGAAGTTGGCAGTTCTGTGCAGTTTTTTTAACTTTATACTAATTATTTTGAACTAAATGCAACAAGGCCCAGTTTCCCAGTGAGCACATTCAGCAATTTCACTTCTCTTGCATTGCTTTTCTTAATCTTTGACAGAGAATTTCTGAAATGAGAGCGGCTGGTTATTACCAGAGTGGCTATTATTTGATGATAAGGATGCAATAAAAGCTGGAGGAAGTGGGTATTTTTTTTTCATTAACACAGTAAGTGAGACCACAATGTGCTTCAGAATCAGTGCTGCGATATCATCTTGTGAAAGGTTTCCATATTTAGGTGTGATTTCTGTCATGCCATACCTGCGTCAAAAGCAATAAGGAAGAGTTGTGACAACCTGGAAATTTGCCTGTTCAAAGTTATTCCTAGATAGAGCAGATTTTGCACCCGGCAGCAGAAAGAATTGCTTCATATCTTAAAAGCTCAGTGATCCAAGGCAAGAATATGAGCAATTGGCTTTATCATCCGAAGGCTAACTTATTCCAACATAATAGCCAAATGGAATGCACACGTATCTGATTACAGACTGACAACTCTTCCTTTTATTGCCTATTTAACAGCCTTTTTCACAAAGGACTATCTCTCATTGGGATTCAAAGACATATAGACATCATTTTTTGGATTTGAAAGCAATGCATTTGGTTTGAATGGTTTGGTCTCTTTGGCGGAAGTTGCCTCTGCGCAGTGGTGTCCACATTGATGGTTCTCGTGCTGTCGACTGTGCACAGTGTATGGATTGAGTGTCTATTGTTCGAAGTTCCCCTCTGCTCTGTCAGGGCAGCACGGTGCCACAGTGGTTAGCACTGCTGCCTCACAGCGCTAGGGAGCTGGTATCGATTCCCAGCTTTGAGTCACTGTCTGTACGGAGTCTGCACATTCTTCCTGTGTCTGCATGGGTTTCCTCCAGATGCTCCAGTTTCCTCCCACAGTCTGAAAGACATGCTGATTAGGTGAATTGGCCATGCTAAATTCTCCCTCTGTGTACCCGAACAAGTGCCGGATTATGGTGACTAGGGGATTTTTGCAGTAACTTCATTGTAATATTAATGTAAACCTACTTGTGACACCAATGAATAAATGGGTTGGTGTGATTCAGTGGCATCCAAGTGTTTTGTTTTAGCTGGTAAATTCAGAAGTCGGGCAAATGGTTTCCCTGTTGATCATAATGTGTGGTTGAGTCATTTCATGCTTTTTACGTTTACGATTGGTTGCAAGAAGCTTTGCAGGAAATTCTTAAAGTTTTGAAACATTTTGTTCTCGACAAATTTAGCACTACCTGTTTGGGGAGGCGATGGCCTAGTGGTATTATCACCGGACCAATTATCCAGAAACTCAGCCAGCATTCTGGGTACTCGGGTTCGAATCCCTGCACGGCAGATGGTGAAATTTGAATTCAATCAAAATAAAATCTGGAATTTAAGAATTTGCCGATGGCCATGAAATCATTGTCGGTAAATTCAGTTTATAAAATCTGGAACATAAACTTAGTTTCAGTAATTTTGACCGTCAGACTATCAATGTATGATGTAAAAACCCATCAGGTTCACTACTGTCCTTTAGGGAAGGAAATCTGCCATCCTTACCAGGTCTGGTCTACACGTGGTTCCAGAGCCACAGCAATGTGGTTGACTTTCAACAAGGGCAACAATGATAAATGCTGGCCCAGCCAGTGACACACGTGTTCTACGAATGAATAAAAATATAAATTTTCAGCAACAGGAGGGTGTGGCCACCAAGTAAAAAGTCAAAAGTAGTTTGTTTATTCATCACAAGTAAGGCTTATGTTAACAGTGCAATGAAGTTACTATTCTCCTGTGCCTGTTTGGGTCAATGCACCCTAACCCGCACATCATCTAGACTGTGGGAGGAAACCGGAGTACCTGGAGAAAACCCATGCAGACATAGGAACAATGTGCAAACTCCACCCAAACAGTGATCCAAGCCGGGAATCAAACCTGGGTCCCTAGTGCCGTGAGGCAGCAGTGTTTACCACTGTGACACCGTGACGTCCTATGTGTATTGGTAGAGGGATTGAATTTAGAAGCCGTGAGGTTATGTTACAACTGTACAAAGCTCTGGTGTGGCCGCACTTGGAGTATTGCGTACAGTTCTGGTCGCCGCATTATAAGAGAGATGTGGAAGCATTGGAAAGGGTGCAGAGGAGGTTTACCAGGATGTTGCCTGGTATGGTGGGAAGGCCTTATGGGGAAAGGCTGAGGGACCTGAGGTTATCTTCATTAGAGAGAAGAAGGTTACGCGGTGACCTAATTGAGGCGTATAAGATGATCAAAGGACTGGATAGGGTGGATAGTGAGAGCCTTTTTCCTCGGACGGTGATGACCAACACGAGGGGACATGACTTTAAATTAAGAGGTGGTAGTTATAAGACGGATGTCAGAGGCAGGTTCTTTACACAGAGGGTGGTGAGGGCGTGGAATGCCCTGCCTGCAGCAGTTGTGGACTCGCCTACTTTGGGGGCATTTAAATGTTCGGTGGATAGGCATATGGATGATATTGGAATAGTTTAGGTTAGAGGGTCCACTGGCCGGCACAACATCGAGGGCCGAAGGGCTTGTACTGCGCTGTAATGTTCTATGTTCTATGTATTGGAGATACCTGATATGTATTGTGGGAATCGGTATTCCCATTTTCCTCAACGAGAATGGGCAATGGAGATCTACCAGGCTGGACAAGGAGAGAAGATTTACTCACACTGGGTAGCCATTCAGCTGCTGACCCATGATATTGCTATTCGGAAGATTGAAGATGGTGAGGGAGTGGCGTAGTGATATTGGCACTGAACTAGTAACCCAGAATCAGGGTAATGCTCTGAGGAGCAGGCTTCCAGTCCCAATGTGTGGACAGACAGTGACCCAAGCCAGGAATTGAACCCAGGCCCCTGGCGCTGTGAGACAGCAATGCTAGCCACTTTACCACCATGCTGCTCACATAGTGAACAAGATAGGTTTCTCCAACAATCAACAATGGTCATCAGTAAATTCTTAATTGCAGATATTTTTTATTGAATTCAAATTCCCCCATGGTGGGATTTGAACCCAGCTCCCCAGCACAGTTGCGGAGTTTCTGGATCGATCGGCTAATGATAATACCATTAGGCCACCACCTTCCCTTCTGTCATTGACAGAGGTGTAACATTTACCCCATGTGCTCCAGTGATTGGTATGGGTTGGGGGAGGGGGGAGCCTGGGGCATGGTGGCACAGTGGTTAGCCCTGTTGCATCATAGCGCCACGGACCTGGGTTCAATTCCGGCCTCAAGTCACTGTGTGGATTTTGCACATTCTCCCCATGTCTGCATGGGTTTCATCTGGATGCTCTGGTTTTCTCCCACACTCTGAAGATGTGCAGGTTAGGTGGATTAGCCGTGCTAAATTGCTCATAGTGTCAGTCGGATTAGCAGAAGGAGGCCATTTGGCCCATCGCATCTGCACTGACAACAATCCCATTCAGACCTATCCCCATAATCCCATGTATTTACCTGTTAGTTTCCTTAACCCAAAGGGTCAAGTAGCTTACACTGACATTGCAATGATGCTACTGTGCCACACTCCCGGCGCCGATATTCGGGCATACTGAGGGAGAATTTAGCATGACTGATGCACCTAACCAACGTATCTTTTGGACTGTGGGAGGAAACCGAAGCATACGGAGGAAACACACAGATATGGGGAGAATGTACAGAGTGACCCGAGGCCAGAATCGAACCCAGGTCCCTGGCGTTGTGAGGCAGCAGTGCTAACCACTGTACTGCCCTTAAATTTGAGATTGCATCATCATGCAATGCAATACCTCCCACAGTTGTTTAAAAGTAGCTTAAATATTTGCTTAAATACTTAAGCACTAGCTTAAATACTTGATCTTGAATTTTGTTACTCATAAGATGTGTAACATTGAATCTCATTAAGTAGGTGGGCATTTTCAGAACTTCAGAATAAAATGAATCCAGCTTCTTTTTGGATGCTTTTTGTTACATGTTGATTGGCTAGAACAACGCAAGATCACAGGTGAAAGAGTGAACACATTCTTGCCTTTTATTCCATCCCAAAGTCAGATTGCTTGCAAACTGGGTCATAAAAAAAAGAAATGGCAATTGATTCAGACATCAATAAAATGATTCGCCTGAGTTCTTGAACCGAACTTGCCGCTATAGGCCCAGTGATCCCAGAGATTATTGGAAATAAAGCTTTTAATGGACAGCTTTGCTGAGAATCACAATCCATGCCTGCAGATTATTGACTTATCCTCATGACTTCTGTATGAAAACAGAAAATGAAATTCTTGCTCAGGTGGCAAGCCACTACAAAAGTGGGCAGCACGGTGGCACAATGGTTAGCACTGCTGTCTCACAACACCAGGGACCAGGGTTCGATTCCCAGCTCAGGTTACTGGCTGTGTGGAGTCTGCACATTCTCCCCGTGTCTGCACGGGTTTCTTTTGGGTGCTCCAGTTTTCTCCCACAATCCAAAGATGTGCAGGTTCAATGGATTGGCTGTGCCAAATTGTCCTTTGTGTCCAAAGATGTGCAGGTTAGGGGGATGGGCCATGTTAAGCGTGTGATTATGGAGATAGAACAGAAGAAAGTACTTGGATCGGACCCTGACAGCGAGTTGATGCAGACTCAATGGCTTCCCTCTGCACTAGGGGGAATTGATGATTCTCTGGGTCTATGGAGAGCACAAGAATGGGAGTGATTCTTGATAAATAAGCGGGGAGGTGAAAGGTTGTCAGGGTAGGAGGGAATGTAGAGTTGAGGTTAGGCTTGTTGAATGGCAGAGCAGGCCAGAGAGATCAAATGGCCTACTTTTGCTGCTAATTCTAAGTTGGTTCCTATGGATTCTGGAGAAACTTTGCACGGGTTTGAGTAGAAAGTCAATTCTGTCATTTTTGGGTGCGTGGCTTGTTTTACATCGGGCATGTTTAAGGTACATGGCTCTCGGATGGTTCTGTCCAAATGTCCTCAGTGTCCAATATCTATCCTGGTGTCCGTGCACATCAATCTGCTTTATATCCCAATATAATGAGAGGGAGACTGGCCTCTCTCATAGCTCAACACTATGTTTGGTCTTGTGTGACTATCCAGAAAAGTCTTGCATTTGTATTGCGTCTCTGACGTCGGACTCTCACTGGAGAATTATCAAACAAAAGTGTGACACTAAATCACGTGAGCTATCAGTACTGAGGACCAAAGAGTTGCAAGCAAGAAGCAGCTGTTAAAAGGGAAAAGGGGTTTGCAAAGGGAGTTCCAAAGTATAAGAGGTAGATAGCTGGTGTCAATAATGGAACGATTAGAATTGAGGATAGTTAAGAGGCTGGCACTGGAGAAGAACAGAGAGTTGTTCAGCTGTAGTTGACAAAGAGGAAGGGGGAATGGAAGGATTTGTCATTAAGGATGGGAATTTTAAGACAGGGACATTGCCAACAGAGCTCCAACATAGGTCAGTGAGGAGAGGGAGCGTGACAGAAAGCAGAATGCTGGGAATTCTTCATGAAGAAGCGTATTGCTCTGAGGAAGATGTTTGGATCCTCTGGCAGAAGTGAGGACAGGAGCTCTGGAGGCAGTGTGTGAGGTGGCCAAAAGGATCTAAAACCTGGAGAGCTTTGTGAGTAGCTGGGAGATGCTGAAGAGTTGACTGTTTTCCCAAAAGTGACTGAGCCACGAACAGCAAAGATGTTCCACCTGAGATCTGCCGTTTGCAGGAGGTGCCCGGGCATCGCTAGTGCTTGGCATAGACCTGCCCTCACTGGCTGGGAATCTACCTCAGAAGTTTGAGAACCACAAATTCGCCACTTACTGCTTCTTTGGCACAAGCCGCGAGCCCAGAGGTGAAGGATGGTGCGATGATTTGAACATTACTAGAGAGTGTAGCAAATCAAATCTCTGAAATGCAACAAGTCTTATCGTGCGATTGCACCTCACAAATCAGATAATGCCATTTTGTTCCAGAATCTGGAGAAGTCAAACAGCTAGTAATTTGTAACCAAGTTCACTGCATAAATCCATGCCTTCTTTATATTTTATTCTGAAGTCACTTCATTTGTTGAAAGGTTTTGCATACATTTGGTTCAAATGCAATTCAGTTGTACATCGTCTATCATTTATTCTCGACCTTTGAAGTGTTTTCTTGATGAACTAATATTTAAGTGCGCAAGTTCAATAAGTATTAACATCTGCCCTTGTCAATTGGGGTGTTCTAATTCCATTATTCCTTTCTTTTCAGCATTGCTTTCGACAGCAAGCAGTTATGTCTGTAATAATGTACGCACCGTGCCAATGCTGGCGTGTTTTTGCCTCATTATTACATTTTGTATTGTTGTTATTGCATTGGATTCTAGCCCACCGAGCTTAATTAATGTATTTTTTTTTTATCAAGACTGAAAGTTATGATGGTACGGTGGTTAGCAGTGTTGCAAAGTCCTCCAAGTCACCACCTCACACTTGACTCAGGCTGTCAATCTGGGAGCGTCACCGTAGGGCAGTGGTTAACACTGCTGCCTCACAGTGCCAGGGACCCGAGTTCAATTCCAGCTTCAAATGACTGTCTCTGTGAAGGTTGTACGTTCTCCCCTTGCGTCTGCGTGAGTTTCCTCCGGTTGCCCCTCAAAGATGTGCAGGTTAGGTGGTTGGCTGTATTAAATTGCCCCTTTGTGCCCCAAGATCTATTAATAGTGGGGTAAGATTACATGTGGGTTATAGGGGTAGGGTCTGGGTAAGAGTCAGTGCAGACTCAATGGGTCAAATGGTCTCCTCCTGCACTGTAGGCATTCCTATGATTAACGCGTAGTGCGTAGCTAAGATTTTTACAATTGACTTTTGTGCCTTCCTGTCAAAGAGAATCCTATAATGTTGCAATGTGAGGGTAGACTTAAAAAATTACTGGAAACCAACAGATAACAAAGAACAAAACAGCACGGGAAACAGGCCCTTTGGCCCAACGAGCCCACGCCGCCATCCTGATGTTCCCACCTCTGCCTGTGATCCCTGTCCATGTTTGTAGATCTATGGATTAAAAATCAAATTTGAGACAATTTAGGGAGAATTTGTTTTGCCAATTAGCCTAAGAGCACATCTTTGGGATGTGGGAGGAAACCGGAGCACCTGGAGAAAACCCACGCAAGCACGGGGAGAATGTGCAAACTCCCACAGACACAGGCCCAAATCCACGTATCTGCACAGCACAGCGATAGTCACTGAGCTGTCGTGATATATTCATAATTCCACAGCACCGCCCAAAGATATTTTTTAAATGTTCTCCTGGCATTTGGAAATTCCTCATTATATTTCAAAACTGTGGCACATCCAAGTCTAAATTCTATTTAGTTTGACCTTAACAGGCCAAGTCTAAATCCTTCTTTCAATGTGGATTTTTTTTCTTTTGTTAAATGTGGGGATTTTCTTTGGGTCCCTACGCCAACCCCCACCCCCAAAACACACACCAAATCAATTTGCCGTTCTTCTTGAACATTTTGAAACTTAAGCCCTGTGCCCACGGGTGCTCGAGGTAAAAGCAAGCCACTTTGCAAATCAAGAGCGAAGCAGAATGGGTATGGGACTCTTGGGTGTGTGGCAACCACCCTTGTCACAATGAATGCTAATTTGCAGAGGTCCAAAGGCAATCTACTTCAGGGGATTAAAACTATTATGTTGAAGCCTCAGCCACTCTGGACAGTGCACTGGATAACGACAGTCCAATATCGAAGATTGCCCACATGTCTGTCCTTAGCCTGCGATGTTCCAGTGAAGCAAACTGGAGAAACAGCATCTGGCTCGGCACTTTACAGCCTTCCAGTCTCAACATTGGGTTCAACAACTTCAGATGATTTGGTGTACTCCACCTCCACTCCTTCATTTTTATTCTATTTTGTTTAATTTTTCACCTTTCTCTACTGTCTATTTGTTTCTTCATTTTTCTCCCTCTCCCAACTCTTAGCCCTACTTCATCCTCTTCCCCTACCTTTTCTCCTCCCCCGTTTCCCCTTTCCTACATTCTACCTCTGTCCCATTCCACCCCTTCCCCCAACATCTTCATCTGTCACAGTGTACAGTTTCTCTGCCGTTTGGCCGTTCACACTCTTTATTCTCTCTCTGGGCTCCTCTGGGCAAAGCAGGCTCAAAGGGTTAAATGGCACCCACCTGCTCCAATCTTCTATATTTCTGTGAGAGAAGCTCGTCATGTTAACACAATCACGGATTGATATTCCTTGGGTGGGGGGGTGGTGAGGAGAGGGTCTTCAAAGCACTGAACGCTTGTAAGACCTGCTGTGAGTTGGGATGAAAGTTAGCTGAGAGTTTGACCTTAGGAGGCTTACAACACCAGATTAAAGTCAACCAGTTTATTTGATAGTAAACCCGCAAGCTTTTGGAAATGGTATTCCTTCGTCAGGTATGTGGAAGCTTCTGATCAGAGAAGAGCTTATAAAGGCACACACAATTTACAAAATACCGATTACAGCTAATCTGCTATTCAAGTCTTAAAGATACAGACAATGTGAGTGGAGATAGCATTAGGCATTGGTTAAAGAGATGTGTATTGTCTCCAGACAAGACAGTTAGTGAGATGTTGTAAGTTGAGGCAAGTCATGAGGGTTACAAATAGTGTGACATGAACCCAAGATCCCGGTTGAGACCGTCCTCGTGTGTGGGGAACTTGGCTATCAGTCTCTGCTCAGCGACTCTGCGCTGTCGTGTGTCATGAAGGCCACCTTGGAGAACGCTTACCCGAAGATCAGAGGCCGAATGCCCGTCACCATTGAATGTTCCCCAACAGGATCACCAGATATGGGGTTCCCATCAGTCAAATAAAGGGGGGTTGATCACGATTGCAGAACAATCCAAAGTATAATGTATCTTTTTATAAAGCACACCAAAGGGCAGAATATATTTTCCAATTCGGCTGTAGGTTTACTCGCGTACCCCATTTGTGAGTTGGCCTTTGAATAATTCTCCGCGGTGCGTGCCGCAAGTTCTATCTCAATGCAGCAGCCTCTGCCAATGTAATGCCTTCCAAAATCAAGTGCGAGGGAATGTGATTTTCTCTGTTTATCTGTAATGATTTTTTAAAAATATATTGTGTGGATTAGCCAGACGAACTGAAGTGACGTGCCCTTTTGGAGCTCCGAGGGCAGGCAGTGTGATCTGGCACTCCCCCATACAACACTATCTAGGCTTTCAGTGTAATTGCTTTCACATGTGGCCCATTATTTGTAAGTCATATAATTAATCCAATTATGTGCTCTTTTTCTTCTCTTTCTGCAGAGTGTCGAGATGAGAGGCTTTTAATAAGTGAGTTTTCTAGTTGTCAGACGGAGGGGACGGTCCGCTTTTGGGGGGGAGAGGGAGGAAGCAGTCTGCGGAAGAATTCGAGCAGCGGCGCGGAGCCCTGGCACGATGCGCTGAGGGCAAGCTAGGCCCGAGTCTCGTTCATCTCTGCGAGGGCCTGGGAAGCCATGCCGTCGCGTTTCTGACCTGTGAGCGGCGACTGTGGGGCTCGACCAGCTCAAGATGCGGCCATGGACCGGATCCTGGCGTTGGATTATGTTGATCCTTCTTGCCTGGGGGACCTTGCTGTTCTACATCGGCGGCCATTTAGTCAGGGACAGCGAGCAGCCGGAACGCTCCAGCAGAGAACTGTCCAAGATCCTCGCGAAACTCGAGCGCTTAAAACAGCAGAATGAAGACCTGCGGAGGATGGCAGAGTCGCTGAGGTAGGCACAAAGACTCGGGAGTGCGCCAGTTGGTGGCATTGCCTCCAACGGTGGCAGACGCCATGTTGTCAGCTATCATTTTCCAAATCTCTTCGCAATCTCGATGAGGTGAGGGACTTTGTTGAAATACCCATTTAACATCAGGACGTAACATCTGTCTCTTTAAATGGGCTGCGCGGTGGCACAGTGGTTAGCACAGCTGCCTCACAGCGCCAGGGGCCCGGGTTCGATTCCCGACTCGGCTCACTGTCTCTGTGGAGTTTGCACATTCTCCTCGTGTCTGCGTGGGTTTCCCCCCACACTTCAAAGATGTGTGGGTTAGATGGATTGGCCATGCTAAATTCACCCTAGTGTCAGGGGATTAGCAGGGTAAGTACATTGGGTTATGGGGATAGGGCCTGGGTGGGATTGCAGAACAGACTCGATGGGCTGAATGGCCTCCTTCTGCACTGTAAGGATTCTATGAAAATGGAATCTGGAATACATCAAAGAAATATAATTTTAGGATAAACCTCAGCAAGTTGCGGTTACTCAAACTATCAGGTTTTGTGAACTAACTAACCCATTTTGAAGAGAGTCATAGAATCTTTACAGTATAGAAGGAGACCATTCAACCCATCAAGTCTGCACCGACCACAATCCTAGCCACACCTTATCCCCATAACACCTCATATTTACCCAAGCTAGTCACCCTGACACTAGGGGACAATTTAGCATGGCCTAACCCACACATTTTTGGATTGTAGAAGGAAACTGGAGCACGCAGAAGAAACCCACAGAGACACAGGAAGAACATGCAAACTCCACACAGACAGTGACCCAAGCTGGGAATCGAACCCGGGTCCCTGGCACTGAGAGACAGCAGTGCTAACCATGGTGCCTCCCAAGAGTGATGATGATGTTTTTTAATTTGCTTTTTGAGATATGGGTGTCACTGGCAAGACCACCATTTATTGCCCATCCATTATAACTCTTGGAAGGTGGTGGTGAGCTATCTTCCTGGACCACTGCAGTCTCTGAGGTGCAGGTACATCTACCATGCTGTTAGAGAGGAAGTTGCAGAATTTTGACCCAGCAACAGTGAAGGGACAGGATGGTGAGTGACACAGAGAGGGACCTCCAGAAGGTGCTGTACCCAGGTATCCGTCGCTCTTGTCCTTTTAGATGTACCCTGTTAAAGAAGAAGGAAGAAACCAAGTAATTGTAGACTTGTTATTTCTGCATAAGTTTCGGGGAAGAGACTAGAACCTAGAATGATGGGCAGTGAGACGGAGCACTTGACCAGTATGTGGTTCAGCAGACAATCAATAGAGTCATACAGTACAAGAAAACCCTTGCGGCCCATTGAATCTCTACCAACACTAACTACTGCTAAAGTCGCACGCCTCCCGTTTTCTAGCCCTTGTCCCATATCCTTGAATGTTATGATATTTCAAAGTGCTCATCCAAATACTTTTTGTAAGATTTCCAGTCTCCACTGCCTCCCCGAGCCGTACATTCCAGATTCCCCCCACCGCCCTGATGTGAGTGGGAACAACACTGGCTCACCAACGCTTAAGATGTGAGAGCAGATTGCATGTGAGGGGGTGCAGGAGAGATTTACCTGGGGTGCAACATTTAAGTTATGAAGAGAAACTGGATAGGCTTTCTCAAGAGCAGAGAAGACTGAGGGGGTGACCTAAAGTGTTAACAGGCTCGAGATTATGAGGGGCACGGACAGAATGGATAGGGAGCATCTTAATGAAAGATCAGCCATAAGGGGGCACGAGTTGCAAGTGAGGATTGGGAGGTTTGGGGGGGGATTTGAGGAGAAACTTTTTTTACCCAGAGGGTAGCGAGGGTCTGGAATGCACTGCCCAGTAGGGTGGTGGAGGTGGGATGCCTCGCATCTTTTAAAGAGTACCTGGATGAATACTTGGCATGGCGTAACATTCAAGGAAATGGGCCAAGTGCTGGCAGGTGGGATTAGATGGGCATATCAGGGCCTTTTGTGTGTTGGTACAGACTAGATGGGTCGAAAGGCCTCTTCTGCATTGTAGTATTCTGTGATTCTGGAAAGGTTTGACCCATAGCAAAACGACGCTGACTGTGAATTCTTAACTTGTAACGGAAACATGGATCACATGATAATGCACAACATGGCTTTTCACGTCTGTCCTTGTATACACTGCTAATTCTTTGGGAAACGGGTCAAGATCTCTAAACTAACATTGATTTGAACAGGAAGCAATTAATTTTCTCTGGTAACCAGGAGCAAACAGACGGGTATTGGTGCGGAGTTTGCAAAACATCGTATGTATGAAGCAAATGCAAATTGGTGTGAGATAATTGATGTTGCTTGCACACCAATCCAGCAGGACTATTATTTCACCAAATCAATATTGTAATCTCTGCACCAAACGCTTTTGCATTAGTTCTGAGGGCTCTCTGGGTGTTGACAGGTGATTTGCAGTTAATAAAACTGCTTCTGTTCAATTGAATTGTGTGTGGTCGGTACTGCCTATGAGAAGTGTGAAGTCCACTGAAAATTCCTGAAATCCATTGCTGATGTCTCTGAATAACTGAGCTTGATGTCCTTTTATAATACGTAACGGGAGATTATGGGGGAAAGGCAGGAGAATGGGGATGAGAAAAATATCAGTCATGATTGAATGGCAGAGCAGATTCGATGGGCCGAGTGGCCTAATTCTGCTCCTACGTCTTATGGTCTAACAAGAGAATGTGGGCAGTTTGCGTCTCTCCAGCCATGTTGGCTTGTTGCACACTGTACAGTGAAATATCTCCATGTGATTAGTCACATATCACCAGGGGCGTTCATGGGCTTTGATCTCACTTCTCTGTTGGACTTCAATCTGGCAACATGGAGGTTCCCCATCTTGCGGGAATTGTAGCAACTGCAACAAAATATTTGATGGTCCGCTAACTTCGGGCAGGAATTTCCGATCTTGGGACGTGCGTGCCTGGAGAATCCTACCTATCGTACATCACGCTGCATTGGGTTTCTAAGTAGCCCACTGGCAGCTCGGAAATCACTGTTTCTTGTTATCGAATTGATCAGAAATAATTGTATGTACACAACAGTGCTGAAAGCTATCAGATCCAGCTTTTTTATTTGTTCATGGGACATGGGCATGGCTGGCTGACCAAGATTTGTTGCCCATCCTTAGTTGCCTTAGACGGCAGTTGAGTATCAACCACATTGCTGTGACTCTGGAGTCACATGTAGGCCAGACCAGGTAAGAATGGCAGATTTCCTCCCTTAAAAGACACTCATGTACCAGATGGGTTTTTATGGCAATCATTTCATTGTCATCAGTAGATTCTTAATTCCAGATGTTTTTATTGAATTCAAATTCCACCATCTGCTGTAGTGGGATTCGAACCCGGGTCCCCAGAATATTAGCTGAGTTTCTGGATGAATAGCCTAATACCACAAAACTATCCCCTCCCCACAGTAAAAACTCAAAATGTTGCAAAGCTCGCACAGTTTATCCTTGGTTTTATTTCAATGAAGGCTGTCTTAGTTCCTTCCGAAAGTGAGTTTGTAACATTTCTTGAGTACGGTTGTTTAGCCTGTTACTCCTCTTTCACGTTGCTGTATTATAGTCACAGTGCAAAAGGTGGCCATTCAGCCCATCGAGTCTGCACCGACTACAATCTCAACTAACTCTTTCCCCAAATCCTAATATAATTATCCTAGCTAGTCCCCCTGACACTAATGGGCAATTTAGCAAGGCCAATCAACCTAACCCGCATGTCTTTGGACTATGGGAGGAAACCAGAGCACCCAAAGGAGACCCAGACAGACATGGGGAGAACATGCAAACTCCTTGCAGACATGGAGAAACTGTGCAAATTCCACATGGGCAGTGACCCAAGCCGGGAATCGAACCCTGGTCCCTGGTACTATGAGGCAGCAATGCTAACCACTGTGCTGCCCGTGCAGAGAGTATTATTAACCTGTTGGTTAATTATTAGAGTTATTGGAGGAAACAAATGCAGATAAGAATTGGTGTAAATCAAGCGGGATTAATATAGAAGATAGGAGCAGGAGGATACCATTCAGCCCCTCGAGTCTGCCCTGCCATTTGTTGTGATCACGGCTGATCACTCAATAACCTGACCCCGCATTCCCTCTGATCCTTTGATCCCTTTCGCCTCGTGAGCTACATCCAACTGTTTCTTGAAAGCATTCAATATTTTACCCTCAGTGCATCCTGTGGTCGTGAATTCCACAGGCTGACCGCTCGCCGGTTGAAGAGGTTTCTTTCGTCTCTGTCTACCCTGTATCCTCGGGCTCTGATCCCTGGACACCCCCATGGTGGCGAGAGTGGGAGTGGTGGGTAAATTGAACTGGAAAGAATATAAGGCCTAAGTCAGTGGTTTGCTGGGATGCTCTTTTTGGGAAATAGGGAATGTTCCATACCATTCAGGACAGAGCTGTGCTAAAACCCATCTGCCTCCTGACTAACACCACATTGACCTCAACTGTTCATGATGGAAGTTAGAATCGTAGAAAATCGACAGGGCTGAAGGAGGCCTTTCAGCCCATCAAGCTTGTACCAACAACAGTCCCACTCAGGCCCTTTCCCTGCAGCCTCGTGTATTTACCCCGCTAATCGCCCTCCCCGCCCGATTTGATTTTTGACCTGATTTCATTTATTATTATCACAGGTATTAATATATAGTGAAAAGTATTGTTTCTTGTATTATTAGAAGCATTCCGTTCATAGAGAAGGAGAGGAGAGAGTGCAGAATGTAATGTCTTGGCTAGGGTGTAGAGAAAGATCCCTTAAACAGTCTGATTGAGAGCAGGAAAGAAGCTGTTCTTGAGTTGCTTGGGACGTGACCTCAGACTTTTGTATCTTTTTTCCCAACAGAAGAAGTGGAAGCGAGAATTGTCTGGAATGCGTGGGGTCCCTAATTATGCTGGTTGCTTTTCCGAGGCAGTAGAAAGCGTAGACAGAGTCAGTGTTTGGGAGGCAGGCCTGAGGGGTGGACACCAAGGGACAATTTAGCATGGCCAGTCAACCTAACCTGCACATTTTTGAAGTATGGAAGGAAACCCACGCAGATACGGGAAGAATGTGCAGACTCCACACACACAATCACCTGAGGCTGGAATGGGACCTGGGTCCCTGGTGCTGTGAGGCAGCAGTGCTAATCACTATGCCACCCCAAGTTCTCCACCATCTCCTCAGGGGCTGTTAGGGATGGGCAACAAATGTCAGCTGTGCTGTTAGTGCCAATTTCCCAAGAGTGAATAAAACAAGCTTCTTTATCATCTCGCTGCCGCTTGGGAAAATAGTTTGTCCTGAATCAGTTGGAAAGTAGGGTTTTCTGGACCTGGGACAGAAGTTCGCAGAACTGGTTTGTTTAATTCCCAAAGTGAGAGTGCATTTTCAGTGAGTGGATGTGGAAGGATGAGGGGAAAAGCAAATGAAGAGGTCAGATTTTCCCTCACCCTTGTCGCCCCGAGAACTCTCCCACTCCAGCACTGGGCAGTTCCAGTCGCTGTTGTGCTGGAGCTGACTTAACAGGAAGAAATCTAATTTCTAAAGGAATTAATGAGGAGATAATTGCCAATTCTTAAGCCAGTGTGCCCAGACCAGACTGATTGCTGGGATGGCAGGGCTGATGTGTGAGGGGAGATTGAGTCAGTTAGAATCATAGAATCCTACGGTGCAGAAAGAAGCCATTCAGCCCATTTGTGTCTGCACCCAGACCCTCTACCCACAACCCTACTGCACCCCCCCCCACCCCCAAACACTTACAGTCAATGTATCATGGCCAATCCACCTAACCGGCACATCTTTGAACTGTGGGAGGAAACCAGAGCACCCAGAGGAAACCCACGCTGACACAAAGAGAATTAAGATTGTATTCGGTGGAGTATGTAGAATGATTGCGGGGAGGGGGTGTAGAGACCTCATAGAAACCTATAACATTCTAACAAGACTATGGAGGATAGATTCAGCAAGAATGTTCCCGATGGTGAGGGAGCCCAGAACCAGGGTCAGAGTCTGAGGATATGGGGTAGACCATTTAGGATGGAGATCAGAAGAAATGTCTTCACCCAGCGAGTGGTGAGCCTGTGGAATTCCCTACCACACAACGCAATCAAGGCTAAAGCATCGTGGATGGAATTTTCCCTTCCCACCCACCATGAGAACCCTTGTAGGTGGGACAGGACTATACAAAGGTCCATTGACTTCAGGTGGGATTTTCAGGTCCTGGTGCGAGCGGGACCAGAAAATCCCATTCCCATATGTTTTTAAGAAGAAGTTAGATATGGTTCTTGGGACTAAAGGGAACAGAGGATATGGGTTGGGGGGGTGGGGAGGAGGCCTAATCCTATTCCTATTTCCTTTGCCCTATGCACAATTTATACAGAACCTCCGGCAACATTTTACTTGGGCATTTGTTTTAATTTATAACAAAATAGGATCGCTGTGTGCTGAATGCAAATCTTATTGGCGGGATTGCACTCCCATCTCTATCCACTGTGGAGACAGCTCTCCATTGGCTGGCAGTGCAATCTCCCAGTCCCGTCGCTATCACCATGGTTTCCAATTTTTCGCACCCACCACTGTGGTAAATCTGCGGGGGTCACTTTCGGTGGGACTTGACCAACTAGAAAACTCTGCGTACTTATTTTCTTAGAGAATTCTTAGAGTATCAAGCAGGATTGTACTTCAATGGTCTTTATACTGTCAGTCTGACGCCTTTATCATTTTTAATTGATGTGGAGATGTCGGGGTTGAACTGGGATGGGTTCTGTAAAAAAAAAAATCGCAACACCAGCTTAAAGTCCAACAGGGTTATTTGGTATCACGAGCTTTCGGAGCACTGCTCCTTCCTTGGATGAGACTCATCACTCATCCAACAAAGGAGCAGCACTCTGATAGTTTGTGATTCCAAATAAACCCGTTGAATTTTAACCTGGTGTTGTGAGACTTCTTACTGATTTTTAATTGAAGCATTCCTTCAAAAAAGAAGCCTTTTCTGATGGCTTTCTCTTTGCGAAAACACTTTGATGTAATTTGCATCAAGCAATATGTGTGAACTCGAGCCTGACTAAAGTTTGCTGTCACTCAAAATGATATTAAGCAGTTGGATGAATAGAGCCCACGTATGATTATTTCTGAATTGGCGTCTTGGTCGGCAATTGCCGCTCCTCACGTTCAAAGGGCATTTTGGTCTTTGACCCATTGCATTAGTGTCAATTATTTCTCTGTGCCTCATAAAGGCGTCAGTCAATTTTCTGCTAACTTTATGTTGGTGTCTGCTCACCCACACTAATTGAATTTGGCCCTGCCCCACTCAGTCTGCTCTTCAGAAGCACCAGGGGTCAGTTTGTTGAGGTACATCGTAGGCCGAGATTCATTGGAATCTCAGGGGATGTGACAAGATTGATGCTGATCCTAGACTTCTGGAAGAATCTTGGATCCGAGAGAGTAATCACAGTAATGGGGAGCACGGGGAGGAAGACAGAAATGAAGAGGAATTTTTTTTGTCACAGAGGGCAGTGAACCTGTGGAATTCTTTACCGCAGAGGGACATAGAGACTGGTTCATTAAATATGTTCAAGGCTGAGAGAGGCAGATTTTTAATCAGTAAAGGAATCGAGGGTTATGGGGATAAGGTGGGAAAGTGGAGTCGAGAATTATCACATCAGATCAGTCATGATCTCGTTGAATGATGAAGCAAACTCAATGGGCTGAACGGCCTCCTTTTGCTCCTGGGTCTCACAGTCCCTGATCGAGTCAGATTGCAGTTATGGAAGCAGAGTTTGCTCTTGATCAATAACTTACACGTAAATAAATAGGAATAACCATCGAAAGTTAACATGTTGGGAATATCTGGATACGTGCAGAACTCCGAACTACAAAGCCGTCTGTGAGAGAAACCCGAATGTAGTGTTTAACAGAAGAAAACGATGGACAATTTAATTTATATTCATCGCAAATACTGATCTCTTGGCCTTGTCAGGACGTGTTAAAATAAAAATTCGGTGCCCGTTCAGCCTAGTTGCTTTCGCCCAAAAGAATATTTCTGCTCTGTTGAGGCACTGCATGGTGCTAGTCAGGTGAAGCTAATTACAATGTAATTGAGAATAAAATCAAGTTGTTTGTTGATTAGTTGCCATTTTGGATCTGCTGCAATTTAATGAATGTGCTGAGTTGAAGTGCCGCGTTTGCATTTTGGTGTCAGTCACATTTATACCCGTGTCACATTATGATTAAACCACTTGCTTCTTTTGAGACTATGTACAACACTCTTCCATTTAAGCAGGAGATTCTGAGAGGGTGTGTATGTGTGTGTGTGTGTATTTGGGGAGGGGGGTTGGGGATGTGGGGGGAAGGGACTTAGGCGTACAACACAATTGAAATACCTCGAATAAATGTGAAGTTTCTTTATTAGTGTAGGTTTGCATTAACACTGTAATGAAGTTAATCGTCACAGTCCGGCTAGTGTTTGGCACACTCGGAGAATTTAGCAAAGTACCTAATTAGCACATCTTTCAGACTGTGGGAGGAAACCGGAGTACTCGGAGGAAACCCACGCTGACACGAGGAAAATGTGCAATCTCCACACAGTGTCCCGAGCTGGGAATTGAACCCAGATCCCTGGAGTTGTGAAGCAGCAGTGCTAACCACTGTGCTACCATGCCCTCCCGTCTTTGGATGAAATCGGAGCACCCGGAGGAAACCCATGCAGAGAACTTTCAAACTCCCCATACGCACACTGTCACTGGAGGCCAGAATTGAAGCCAGTTCCCTGACGTTGAGGCAGCAGCACTAATCACTGTGCCATCTTACGCCGCCATGAATGCTGGATCTGCTTTTGAGACATTCCAGTGGCCATAGAACATTACAGCACAGAACAGGCCCTTCGGCCTTCGATGTTGTGCCGACCAAAATAAAAAGCAATGCCCCTCCAAACTAAACCATCCCCTTCTCTTCCATATACTTATCAATTAACCTCTTAAACGCCACCAAACTTGGCGCATCTACAACAGCTGCAGGCAGGGCATTCCACTCCCTAATCACTCTTTGAGTAAAGAACCTACCTCTGATATCCGTCCTATAACTCATACCCCTTAATTTAAAGCTGTGTCCCCTCGTGCTAGCAAATATTTCAGTCTATCAGTGAGACTAAGGTGAGCAAGGCGTGTGTTGGCACCTCTTCACTGAAATGGAAAAGTGAAGCATCCTGGCTATACGCTGAACCCAATTTATTATCCATTCATCCAGTGCGTGCGTCCCCCTCCATTCTTCCAGTGCATGCGCACACCCCCCCAACCACCCAGGTTCTTCCAGCATGCGCACTCCATTCTTAGAGAATCTCAGCAGTGCAGAGGGAGGCCGTTTGGCCCATTTTGAGTTTGCACCAAACACAATCCCACTCGGGCCCTATCCCCATAACCCCATGCATATATCCGAGCTAGTCCCCCTGACACTAGGGGTCAATTTAACATGGTCAATCCACCTAACCCGCACATTTTTGGATGGTGGGACACCAGGTGTCCACCAGGCACACCTGGTGGAAACTTGCATAGACCCATGGAGAATGTGCAGACTCCACAGACAGTAACGCAAGCTGGGCATCAAACCTGGGTTCCTGGCGCTGTAAGGCAGCAGTGTTAACCACTGTGTTTCCAGTATGTGCACCCTCTTCTATACTGGAACCAGCAGTACAGTGTTGAAAGTTTGAGAGCACCTTAGTAACTCTAATGTGCAATTCCTTGTAGGGGTGAGTGTTTGTACATGAATTTTGTAGTTTTTTTTTAAAAGGTGATACTTGCCCTGAGTTTCAGGTCTTATTATTTTATGCCCCTTCCTTCAAAAGGAAGGCCAAGTTATTAAAAGGTTATAATGCGCCAATTGAACCTTCCAGATCCATGACCTCTACCTTATGGAAAGACAAGGGAAGAGGATGGTTGGGAACACCAGTCTCTTGCAAGCTCTCCTTCAATCCACACCGTCACCATCTCAAAGGGAGAGCAATCAAAGAGCCACTGACGTTCATATCCTGCAAATGATGAGAGAGAAAATTTGTCCTTTGGCTGCCAGCAATTTGTACGCTGTCCGGCCTAATTTTGGCCCATTGAGCACTTTGTAGCTTCAGTCATTCCTATTCTATCAACTTCATTGTACTCTCCAAGTCTTTAGAACACAATGGAACAATTTGCAGCAGTTAGTCCAATGCTTTATGGACAGTTGGTGGCTGGAAATCTGGGAGAAACTGGATTGTGACCCTGTAAGGTCAGCTCGTTTCTTAAAATAGATGTAGGCAGCACTGGTTCAAAGCTGACCTTCCTTTATTGAGCATCATTTAAAATTAACACGCTATAGAAAGCAAAAAAGAATTACTTGAGACAGAGAATGAGAGAAGGGTAATTCCCACAGTGCGAAAGACACGCTGGTTAGATGCAAAGGCCGTGCTAAATTCTACCTCAGTGTATCCGAACAAGCACCAGAGTGTGGCGACTGAGGGATTTTCACAGTAACTTCATTGCAGTGTTAATGTAATCCTACTTATGACACTAATAAATAAACTTTAGCTGAGCTTTGTTTTGCTTAGAATGCAGCCAATTTCTAAGCTCATCCCAGAATTCTCAGCTGAGTCGTAAAATGTGGCCAAGTTAGCTTTGAAGCTTAGTTATATAAGCAGAAATATCTTAAAATGCAGTCTTTTAACTGAAGCAAACAAAGGATCCCACAGCCACCCAGGGCTTGCTTCATACAGTTTTCAAATGGGTTGGTAATAGGGCATCAAAGCTGCCAGTGCTCAATGTAAGGGTGAGCTTGCAACCCAGGGTCCGACACCAATCTGTATACTTACCATTGCTCCACACCCGTGGTGTCCTGATCACCGTTCCTGAGTGGGGGCTCCAGTAGCTATTTAGAAAGTAGCCACAAACCCTTGTGTAACATCAAGAGGCACACTCTGCTGTTGATGATTGGTTTGACTTGATTTATTATTGTCACATGTATTAACATATAGTGAAAAGTATTGTTTCTTGCGCACTATACAGACAAAACATACCATACATAGAGAAGGAAAGAGAGAGTGCAGAATGTAGTGTTACAGTCATAGCTAGGGTGCAGAGAAAGAGCAACTTAATGCGAGGTAGGGCCATTCAAAAGTCTGATGGCAGCAGGGAAGAAGCCGTTCTTGAGTATGTGACCTCAGACTTTTGTATCTTCTTCCCTCTGGAAGAAGGTGGAAGAGGGAATGTCTGGGATGTGTGGGGTCCTTAATTATGCTGGCTGCTTTGCCGAGGCAGCAGGAAGTGTAGACAGAGTCAATGGATGGGAGGCTGGTTTGCATGATGGATTGGGCTACATTCATGACCTTTTGTAGTTCTTTGTGGAACTGCTTTAGGTTCTTTATGATTGACTCTCATCGACCTCTCCTGTCTCCCCACCCCTGAGGTCCCATCTGCTGTCCAGCCCATATGGAAAGTTTCAGTTTTCTTTTGTACCTTAACCGCTAGTGAAATGTAGCAGCATTTGGAGTCCGATGGGGAATTACAAATGTTGCCTGACCCCACAAAACCATGTGCCTGAGGCTCACAGTTGCCAAAATCTTTTTGCTGTTTACACTGCTGGGATCTTATAGCCTCACCTGTGGTACACACCCTACCGCTTGCTTGCTGGTGGTGAAGGGTGCATTCAGTGAGAAACCCCATTGATAATGACCAGACCATAAGAACCCTGCTCCAGAGATTAACACCTCGTTGCAGTGAAAAACATCGCAAAGGGGGAGTAAAATCCCACCCAATTTTCCCATCCTTCTACCATGGGAATTGGCGCAGCAGGGACACAAACCATGCAAAGGTCTGTTGACCTCGGTGGGATTTTCCAGTATTGGGGCAAGAACAGCTGGAAAATCCCACCCACTCAGTGGAATTTTACTGCCCCGCCTGTCACAGGAATTGGAATGGGCAAGGGGCGGGCAATGGGAAGAGGTCCATTGACCTCTGGCAGGATTTTCTGGTCTCCAGTTGAGCGTGGCTGGAAAATCTCATTCAACGGGCGGGATTTTACGGCTTTGCTCATCCTGAAGCTGGAAAACCCACCCTATTCCACGGTCCGCACCTCACCCGCTCCGATTCCCCCGTGGTGGGTGGAGGGGCAGAATTCTGGCAAATGGGTAGGATTTTCCAGCTGCGTTTGCACCAGTACTGGAAAATCCCACCCAAGGTCAACGGACCTTTGAACGATTTGTGTCCCTCCCCTACAATTCCCGTGACGGGCGGGGTAAGAAAATTCCAGCCGTCGTGTCAAATTCCCACCCGTTTTAGATTGGAAACAGAAAGCTGTCTCTTCTCTCTTTGAGAAGCGAGCAAACTTGGGTGGGATTGCAGAGCTGTTGGCAGCTGATCTTATCTGAAAGCAGAGGACTGAGCCACCAAAGAGCCGTTGCTATTTCCATCTCATTACTTCCTGCTCTAAGCCCAGCACTTAATTATTGAAAATGATTGTCTGCCTGCCCTTCATTAAGTCAGGCTTCTCATTACTTTGAGATCGAAGGTACTTGGGTGACCTCTTTTTCTGCAAACACTGAGTAATTGGGTCTGTCTAATAACATCCCTCTTGTTTAAGCAAGAGGATTAGCGTCACAGTAATGGGTTTACCATCGGAATGCTCCGAATCCGAATCCAGATTGTCTCTGCAACGGAGTCGGGGAAAAGGAAATGCCCTCAACCCAGGAGCACCAAGTAACCAACAAGAAGTGTGAGGAACTTGAAAGTATTTAAACAGTTGGGCAAACAAGCGCCCTGCTCAGCACGGCAGTGCAGTGGTTAGCACTTCTGCCCCTCAGTGTCAGATACCCGGGTTCGATCCTGGGCTTGGGTCACTGTTTGTGTAGAGTCTGCGCGTTCTCCCCGTGTCTGCGTGGGTTTCCTCTGGTGCTCCAGTTTCCTCGCACAGTGTGAAAGATGTGCTGGCCAGCTACATTGGCCATGCTAAATTCTCCCTCAGTGTACCCAAACAGGCGCCGGAGTGTGGTGATTAGAGGATTTTCACGGTAACTTCATTACAGTAGGCACCGTGAGCCAAAAAAAGGAAGCTGTTCAGATTGGAAATACAGCCGTGCAGAGTACGTCAGGCGGATTCAGTTTTCGAAGCAAAGATTCTGGAAGTTAATGTTAAAGTTTATCTATTAGATACAAGTAAGGTTTACATTAATGATGCAGTGAGGTTATTGTGAAATTCCCTGAGTCTCCACGCTTTGGCGCCTGTTCAGCTCAATGCACCGAACCACGTCTTTCAGACTGTGGGAAGAAACAGGAGGACCCAGAGGAAACCCATGCAGACACAGGGAGAATGTGCACATTCTACACACACACTGATCCAAGCCAGAATCAAACCAATGTCCCTGGCACTGTGAGGCAGCAGTGCTAACCACTCTGCTACCATGCCACCCATATTGTGTCGTGACACTAAAAGTATTGCAAAGGGGGAGAAAATTCCACCCAATTTTCCCATCCTTCTACCATGGAATCGACACTAATAAAATGAAGTTTAAAAACAAATAAACTGCAAACTCCATTTGTAATAGCCTGGAATTTTGAGTGCGAGATGAATTAAAGATTGATAGACTTATAACCAAATGTATTGAGGAGTACCGGACTTGGGCCGGTAGATGGAGTTAGGTAACAGATCAGGTCGAACTTATTGAATGGACAGACAGGAGGGATCAGTGGTCGGCTGGGGTGGCACAGTGGTTAGCAGAGCTGCCTCACAGTGCCAGGGGACCCGGGTTTGATTCTGGCTTGGGTCATTGTCTGTGTGGAGTTTGTACGTTCGCCCCGTGACTGCGTGGGTTTCCTTCGGGTACTCCGGTTTCCTCCCACAGTCCAAAGATGTGCAGGTTAGGTGGATTGGCCATGCTAAATTGCCCGTAGTGTCAGGGGAATTAGCAGGATAACTAAGTGGGGTTAAAGGGACTTGGTGGAATTGTGATCGATGCAGGCTTGATGGGCCGAATGGCCTCCTTCTGCACTGTTAGAATTCTATGACTCCTGATCCTATGTTTTTCTATGTTGATAATGTGGGAAGCTATAAAACACACCCCTTGCCTGACTTTGGATTCAGTCCATGATATAGATGCTAAGATATCACCGTTTAGCTCTGCCAATTCAAAGCTTTTAGGTTTTGGAGGAAATCCAATAGTTTAAATTGAGGATCACAGATAACGCAAAGTAAAATTTATTGCTTCAGATATTGAAATACCTGATAACTGGGATTAAGTCACTTCCCACTAAGAGGAGCCCTCACTTTAGATACAAAACTATTTGAAGAACTATGGAAAGGACTTTAAAAAGGCTCATTAAATGCAGACGGAGTGACCTCCAAGTAATTCACTGACGCGATGATCGGCTCCGAGAGAAGGGGTTGCAACCATGCTAATTAATCATCCTTATTGGCATGGTTGTCACTTATGAACAATGCTGTCCTGCGTTGACCTATTTCAATGTGTCCATCGAAAGAGTTCTTACTGTAAAATTCATCTTCAGACCATACTGCCAATTGCCAGAAGGACCTGTGGAGGATGCTTCACTCTGTGTCCAATTTACAGACTCTAAGGGTGGCACAGTGATTAGCACTGCAGCCTCTCAGTGCCGGGGACTGAGGTTCAATGATGGCCTTGGGTGACTTTGTCAGGTTTGTATGTCGTCCCCGTGCCTATGTGGGTGTCCTTTGGGTGCTTCGCTTTCCTCCCACAGTCTAAAAATACGCAAATTAGATGTTTTGGCCATGCTAAATGGCCCCTTAGCGTAGGGGGATTAGCAAGGCAAATGTGATGTTATGGGGATGGGGCCTGGATGGGATTAATGGGCTAAATGACCTCCTTACTATATTGAGCTGAGCTTTCACAACACCCTACCTGTAACTGCAACATATGTACTCTTTCCTTTCTTACTCCCCTACGTATTTTATGAGCAATCTACTTTTTTGTATAGCATGCAAGAAACAATACTTTTCACTGTATCCCAATACATATGACAATAATAAATCAAATTTTGTACTGTAGGGATTCAATCATAGAATCTCTACAGTACAATCCCACTTAGGCCCTATTTCCATAATTTCACTTATTTACCCTGCTTATCCCCCTGACATTTGGGCCAATTTAGCATGGCCAATCATCCTAACCTGCACATCTTTGGACTGTGAGAGGAAACCCGGAGGAAACCCATGCAGACACGAGGAGAATGTGCAAACTCCACACAACGACCTGAGGCTGCAATTGAACTCGAGTCCCTGGCAGTGTGAGGTAGCGGTGCTAACTACCATGCCACCATTAAGAACATAAGAACTAGGAGCAGGAAGAGGCCATTTGGCCCCTTGAGCCTGCTCCACCATTCAATAAGATCATGGCTGATCTTTTTGTGGACTCAGCTTCACTTACCTACCCGCTCACCATAACCCCTAATTTCTTTACTGTTCAAAAATGTATCTATTGTTAGTTGCACCCTAATGATCTCTCTAACTGTAATAGTCATATTATTTGAGTTAAATCTGTGCTTTTTATGCTTACTGTATACATTTGAAGAAAAAAGCTGGTGATTGTTGTATCTCTGACACTTGGTGTATGACTCCTTTAATTAATTCACGGTGAAATCCACAGTTCCTTATTTTTACACATAATGACTCAATTGGCAATAGCATTGCAATTATTTTTAGTTCAGGTCAGATCTAATGTAATTTTAGTTAGAAGGTTTGGGTGAAATTTTAATCACAGGTTTTCAGTTAAGTTTTCAAACCAGTTTGCCCTTTTTTGGGTTAATCCCTTGGGATGATCCATGCACACGCGTGTGAGTTTCTATGTTCATACACATGAGCAGGTTCAGTGCGTGTTTAAATCACAAGAATAACAAGGGTTGCCAACTCTTCTTGGATGTATTCTTAGAGAGTTCAGCATATGATTGGTAACGTAAGACCACTTACTAATGGCGAACGAGCCCCTCTCTATATCAGTAGGGATGAAGTAGAAATGGTTGAGAGAGGTGTCCAGGTCACCAACAACCTGTCCTGGTCTGCCCCATGCCAACACTATGGTTAAGAAAGCCATCAACACTTCATAGAATCATAGAACCCTTCAGTGCACAAAGAGGCCCATCGAGTCTGCACCAAACACAATCCCACCCAGATCCTACCCCCATATCCCCACATACTTTACCCACTAATCTCACTACGCATCCCTGGACACTAAGGGGCAATTTCTTAGCATGGCCAATCAACCTAACCCGCACATCTTTGGACTGTGGGAGGAAACCGGAGCATCCGGAAGAAAGCCACGCAGACATGAGGAGAATGTGCAAACTCCACACAGAGAGTGAATCAAACCCAGGACCCTGCAGCTATGAAGCAGCAGAGTTAACCACTGTGCTCCCGTGTTGCCCTCTACTTTCTCAGAAGACTAAGGAAATTTGGCATGTCGGCTACGACTCTCACCAACTTTTACAGATGCACCATGGGAAGCATTCTTTCTGGTTGTATCACAGCTTGGTATGGGCTCCGGCTCTGCCCAAAACCGCAAGAAACTACAAAAGATTGTGAATGTAGCCCAATCCATCATGCAAACCAGTCTCCCATCCATTGACTCTGTCTACACTTCCTGCTGCCTCAGTAAAGCTACGAGCTTAATAACCCCACACATCCCATACATCATCTCTTCCATCGGGAAAAAGATACAAAAGTCTGAGAAAACATACCAACCGACTCGAGAGCAGCTTCTTCCCCGCTGCCGTCAGACTTTTGAATGAACTTAACTCGCATTAAATTAATCTTTGTCTACACTCGAGCTATGACTGTAATACTACATTCTGCACTCCCTCGTTTCCTTCTCTATGAACAGTGTTCTTTGCCTGCAGAGCACGCAAGAAACAATACTTCTCATTGTATAGTAATACAGCGACAATAATAAATCAAATCAGATGAGTACTGACTGAAGCAAGAAATCTAGCGTGTGACTTTCCAGTAGAACAGCCGAGTTTTCTCTTTAGATTTGAGTTCACTTGGTGACGTGGTTTTCACCATCGCTGGGGCGGGACCTGATCGAACTGGTATTCCGGTTAGATATGAAAAGCTCTCCTCCCAGTTGGGTTTTCCCAGAAACCCAACCCTGTCACTGCCCCCCGGCACAGAAAAGGTTTGATGTGGAGATGCCGGCATTAGACTGGGGTAAACACAGTAAGAAGTCTGACAACACCAGGTTTAAATTACGGGTAATCTGTAAACTGTCTGCGCTGTTATGTGCTCTGCCTGAGGCCAAGACTCTCCATCTGACGAAGGGGCAAACCCCAAAAGCTTGCGAGTTTACTATCAAATAAATCGGTTGGACTTAAACCTGGTGTTGTCAGACTTCTTACAGAAGAGATTCACCAGGATGTTGCCTGGTTTGGAAGGTATTAGCTTGGAAGGGAGAGTGTTTTCACTTGAAAATCAGAGGCTGAGGAGCAACCTGACAAAATTATGAGAGGCACGGATGCCATGAATAGGCGTTTTCCCAGGGTAGAAATGTCAATTTCTTAGGGGACGTAGGTTCAGGGTAAAAGGGGGAAAGTTTAAAGGAGATGCGAGAGGCAAGCTTTTTACATGGAGGGTAACAAGTGCCTGGAATGCGCTGTCAGAGGACATGGTAGAAGCAGATACAACAGCAATGTTTAAGAGATATCCTGACAGTACATGAATACACAGGGAGTAGAGAGATACAGAACATGCAGGGGCAAAAGGTCTTGAACCAAAATAGAAAATGTGGAAAATCTCAGCAGATCGGGCAGTATCTGTAAGGTGGGAAAAGAGCTGATGTTTCGAATCAGCAAAGCTTTGACAAAGGGTCACCTGGACTTGAAACGTCAGCTCTTTTCTCTCCTTACAGATACTGCCAGACCCGCTGAGATTTTCCAGCATTTCCTCTCTCGGTTTCAGATTCCAGCATCCACAGTAGTTTGCTTTTATAACAGGCCTTTGGTTTAGAAAGGCATCATGAGTCAGCACAGGCTTGATGGGCCGAAGGGCCTGTTCTTTGTTCCCATGTCTTCCTCCTGTGTTACCTGCAGAGTTCAGAATAAGCCCGGGAGGATTGGCAAAAGCTGCCGTCCGGCTGAACTCCATTAACTCAGCAAAGGCTGTGAATCAAACAAATTCTTTTGGCCCAGTGTGTCATTTAAATAGAACCCAGATGGTAAGTTAAAAAAGAAATGTTGATCATTTTGCTAACTTGAGGGACAATGGTTTGTATACAAGAAGGTTAGTTTTTTTTAAAAAAAAGTGTAGGAAATGAAGTTTGGTACAAAACGAAGATCTTTTGCTGCTTTTCACGCGCAAATTGTGAGTCCCTTTTGCCTGCTTATTCAAACAGGACTAATTTCCCCAGTATGAATTTCTGTGAAAGGTAAACAGGATTGTTTTAATGTATCCAAGAGGTGGCTGGATACAGCACTTGGGGTGAATGGGATCAGTGTTCATGGGAGAAAGCAGGATTAGGCTATTGAGTTGGGCGATCAGCCATAATTGTAATAAATAGCAGCGGAGCAGGCTTGAAGGGCTGAATAGCCTCCTCCTGTTCCTGTCTTCTATGTTTCTATACCTATCACAATTAGGGTGAGCCTCGCAATTTTAGTTTGAGTGTCACACGTAGGCTTACAATATAGAATCATAGAATCCTACAGTGCAGAAGGAGGCCATTCAGCCCATCACATCTGCACTGATCACAATCCCACCCAAGCCCTATTCCCCTAAACCCATGCATTCACCATAGCTAGTCCACCCGACACTAAGGAACAATTTAGCCTGGCCAGTTCACCTAACCCGCACATCTTTGGATTGCAATGAAGTTACTGTGAAAATCCTCTAGTCGCCACACTCTGGGAGAATTTAGCACATCTTTCGGACTGTGGAAGGAAACCAGAGCACCCGAAGGGAACCCACACAGACACAGGGAGAACATGCAGACTCTGCACAGACAGTGACCCAAGCCAGGAATCGAACCTGGGTCCCTGGCACTGTGAGGCAGCAGTGTTAACCTCTGTAATTGGCTTGTTTTTCATCGTCTCTTGTTGGAAAGTAATAGAAACAGCATCCTAACTGTGCCTCTCTCACCTTCACCGCATGCACACTCCTATTTCCTAGCTGTTGTTTTGACAGATAGCAAGCCAATTTCCCAGAAATCCAGGTTCACATGCTGATTTGTTTAAAGCCCTTTATATCTGCAACATGATAACATAGTACAGAAGCCTGATATCTCCCAGCTAATTACAAAACACAAAGGATCAAGTCTTCTGCCCCAGAAGTGGTTAAGGTGATCAGTGTTAAGCATTTAGTGGGAGCTAAAGGCCAGGGGTCAATATAGTTTAATAGTTGGAAGAGACCCTGTACAGTGAATGGCACAGTGATTAGCACTGCAGCCTCACAGCACCAGGGACCTGAGCTGAATTCCAGCCTCGGGTTATCGTGTGGAGTTTTGCACATTCTCCCCATGTCTGCGTGGGTTTCCTCCCACAGCCCAAAAATATGCAGGTTAGTTTGATTTTAAATTACCCCTTAGTGTCAGGGGATCCAGCAGGGTAAATAAGTGGGGTTGCGGGGATAGGGCATGAGTGGGATTGTGGTCAAATGGCCTCCTTCTGCACAGTAGAGATTCTATGAATGGAAATGTTACTTAAAACCAGCTCAATATATTTAACTCACACCAGTCTAGAATAGCTAGACCTGAAATTACTGTTAATTGCTCTGTAGAATTGCTTCAAATTCATTCATGGTGTCACTGGCTGGCCAGCATTTATTACCCACTCCTAGTTGCCCTTGGAGGGCAGTTGAGAGTCGACTACGTGGCTCTGGAGTCGCATGTAGGCTGACTTCCTTCCCTGAAGAACATTAATGAATCTGACAGGTTTTTTTGACAATGGTCATCAAGTAGATTCTTTTTAATTGAGTTCAAATTGCACCATCGGCCTGTGACGGGATTTGAACCCGGGTCCCCAGAAGGTTATCTGGATTTCTGCATTAATAGTCTGGATAATACCACTAGGCCATCACCTGCTGTATGAACTCAGCTTGTACCAAGAGATCGGTTGTCATGGTATGTCACACTCATCTGCCTGACTCCCTGCTGACTTGTCCACTAAAGCTCGTCCACAACTGCTCTGTGACATGCATCATCCAGCTACTTTCTGCTGCTCTCTATTGTACCCTCGGGGACAGATCTCTGTAACGTCTCAGCTACAAACCGAGTGGCTGAAATATTAACATTTCCTTTCCCCACGGCACTTTTTAAGTGATCTTTTTGGTGTTCCAATTTCAAAAGAACGAAGAGAATTACAGGACAGGAACAGGCCTTCCGCCCCTCCAAACCTGCACTGACCGTACTGAGCTACAAAACCCCGACCTTTCCGGGGACCACATCCCTCTATTCCCATCCTATCCCTGTATTTGTCCAGACGCCCTTTAAAAGTCATTACCTCCGCCTGGCAGTGATTTCCAGGCACCCACCACCCTCTGCGCAGTAGGATTAGGCTATTGAGTTGGAAGATCAGCCACATTCGTAATGAATGGCAGGGCCATTTGGTCTGTACATCTCCTTCCAACCTTGCCCCTCACACTTTAAACCAATGCCCTCAAATAATTGCATCTTTCACCTTAGGAAAAAGCTCTGACTATCCACTCTGTCCATGCCTCTCATCATTTTGTAGATTTCTATCAGGAATCTTTATCACTTCAAACACTCCTTTCATTTGATTGTTTATGGAAAGTTGAATTTGTGTCAAAGAACAAAACAGCACGGGAAACAGGCCCTTCAGCCCAACGAGCCCGCGCCGCCACCCCGATGTTCCCACCTCTATCCTCAATCTCTGTCCATGTTTATAGATCTATGGATTAAAAATTTGAGACAATTTAGGGAGAATTTGTTTTGCCAGTTAGCCTAAGAGCACATCTTTGGGATGTGGGAGGAAAGCGGAGCACCCGGAGAAAACCCACGCAAGCACGGGGAGAATGCACAAACTCCCACAGACACAGGCCCAAATCCATGTATCTGCACAGCACAGCGATAGTCACTGAGCTGTCGTGTTGCCCATCAAATGGTCCAGGTCAAGCGTACACTAACGACGTGAAGCGCTAGGATACTCTCAAAAAAAAAAATCCACGTTGGATCTCCATTTCAAAGATCTTTGTTTTATTCCTTAGTTATTTCACTTCTTGTCTCGCGCGAACTCCAGTTTGGTTGTAATATTAAAGCTGGCTTGTTTTTTTTCTTCTGGAGATCAGTTTGCAAATCTTAAACAGCGCCATGGAAAATCAGTCAGTCAGCTGAAATTATTTTTAAGAGATCGAAATTGAATTTTATAGAACAGCATTAAAAACAATTGCTTTCTCTGTCTCACAATTGACAATTAATTAGCCCTAGACTGTCGCAATCAAAAACTATCGGGCTGTGAATTCTCAGTTTAATTTGTAATCTGGGGCAATAGTTGCTGTCACAAATGTTCACACTTGTGTGACACTGTTGTGCTGAATTTAATTAAAAATCGTTATATCCAATGCTTTATATTGGGCAAATTTTAAAAAGTCCACGCAGTTAGTCCAGTGTTAACCCTTTCAAATCTGACTTCCCTAACATGACGTTTAGGGAATAATCATAAAATCCCGACAGTGCAGAAAGAGGCCATTCAGCCCATCGAGTCTGCACTGACCACAGTCCCACCCAGGCCCTATCCCACTAACGCCATACGTTTACCCTGCTAATCCCTCTGACACTAATGGACATGGCCAATCCACTTACCCTGCACCTTTTTAGACTGTGGGAGGAAAGCGGAGCGCTTGGAAGAAACCCACACAGACATGGCGAGAATGTGCAAACTCCACAATATTACATTCAGTTAATTCCGGAGTTGAAAGGTTTGGTTTATGAGGAGAGACTGAGTGGACTGGGACTATTCTCGTTGGAATTCCAAAGAATGAGGGGGAATCTTAGAGTATAAGACTATGAAGGAAATAGAGAAGATAGAAGCAGGGATGTTGTTTCCACTGGTGGGTGAAACTAGAACGAGAGGGCATAGCCTCAAAATAAGGGGAGCAGGTTTAGGACTGAGTTGAGGAGAAACTTCTTTACTCAAAGGGTTGTGAACCTGTGGAATTCCCTGCCCAGTGAAGCAGTGGAGGCTACTTCATTGAATGTTTTTAAGGAAAGGATAGATACATTTTTGAACACTAAAGGAGTTAAGGTGAGCTGAGTCCATGAAAATATCAACTATGATCTTATTGAATGGCAGAGCAGGCTCAAGGGGCCAGATGGCCAACTCCTCCTAGTTCTTATGTTCTTACATGCGGTGATAGCAGTGCGAGTGATTTTACGTTTATTTATTATTGTCACAAGGAGACTTATATTAACGGTGCAATGAAGTTACTGTGAAAATCGCCTAATTGCTACCTGTTCGGGTACACAGAGAAAACTTGGCCAAGCCAAATGTCTTTAGGATTGTGGGAGAAAACTGGAGCACCCAGAGGAAACCCAAGCAGACATGAGGGGAATGTGCAGGCTCCACACTGACGGTGGCCCAAACTGGGCATTAAACCCAGGTCCCTGGCACTGTAAGGTAACAGAGATAACCACTCTGTCACCGAGTCAAGATATAGACGTAGATTTTTTTTTTAAGTTTAAGAGGAATCTTTAAAGGGCTTGGTTTTATTTTACAGGTAGTCAGTATGTCTGGAGGGAATGTAGCTCAGATGCTGCACAAACAACATTCCCACCCAAGTCTGATCCCCTTAACTCCACGTATTTATCCCACGAAGCCCAGTGACATTAAGTATGACCAATCCACCCAACCTACACATCTTTGGAGTGTGGGAGGAAACCGGAGCACCTGGAGGAAACCCCCATGCAGACACAGGGAGAACGTACGAACTTCACTGCAGTCAGTCACCCAAGACCGGAATTGAACCCAGGTCCCTGGTACTGTGAGGCAGCAGTGCTAACCTCTGTGCCACCGGGCTGGATATAAATAGTGAGTGAAAGAGCTGAGTTGTGAACTCAGAGGACAGAATAGAGATCCACTCTGGTGCAGCTAATACAACAGCGCTTCAATTCAGACTTGCTAGGTGTGTCTGCCCCCTAGTCGTGCATTGCTCCGGTTATTGATTTGTACCAATAATAGTTTGTTTGCTGTATTCCAAGATTGATCCCTTGTCTTGTGAGTTACAGTTGTTAATCTACAGTCAATATTTAGACAACTCAGATTCTGAATATGGCTTAATTGCATCAGAGTAAATCATGTCAGGTCAGCTGACATCTCGCTGCATGAAAGCCAATCATGAAAAGATGTTTTGGAAGAAGCAGAATATTTTAACGCAGGATTCTGTTATAAAATTCATTGATAGGATATGGCTAGGCCAGCATTTTTTGCCCATCATTAACTGCCCTTGAGGAATGGGCTGAATTCTTGAACTGCTGCAGTCCCTGTGATGTAGGTACACCTAGGAAGAGGTCTCACAACACCAGGTTAAAGTCCAACAGATTTATTTGGTAGCAAAAGCCACTAGCTTCTGAGTTCTGTTTACAAACAGGGCATATAAAGATACAAACTCAATTTACAAAATAATGGTTGGAATGCGAGTCTTTACAGGTAACCAAGTCTGAAAGGTACAGACAATATGAGTGGAGAGAGGGTTAAACACGTGTTAAAGATATGTGTATTGTCTCCAGATAAGGCAGTTAGTGAGATTTTGCATGTCAGGCGAGTCATGGGGGTTACAGATAGTGTGACACGAACCCAAGATCCCGGTTGAGGCTGTCCTTGTGTGTGCAGAACTTGGCTATCAGTCTCTGCTCAGTGACTCTGCGCTGTCGTTTGTCATGAAGGCCGCCTTGGAGAACGTTTACCCAAAGATCAGAGGCCGAATGCCCGTGACCGCTGAAGTGTTCCCCAACAGGTACAGAACTCTCTTGTCTGGTGATTATCGAGCGGGTAATGGAGCAGCAAGCGCTCCGAAAGCTAGTGGCTTTTGCTACCAAATAAACCTGTTGGACCTTAACCTGATGTTGAGAGACGTCTTACTGTGTTTACCCCAGTCCAACGCCGGCATCTCCACATCATGTAGGTACACCTGTGCTACAATCCCTGCAGCAGACAGGATGGGAAAATTTAGCTCCGTGTATCTGCTGCCCTTGTCCAGACGGTGAGCGAAGAGCGGTATTAAAGAAGGAGAGGCCACTCTGTACTCCCTCCCTTCAGCAGAGAGTGAGCAGACATCCACCAGGCTGATTTGAGAGTGGAACACTCTCACTGACGGTGACGCAAACTGGAAATCAAACTCATGTCTCTGGTGTTCTGAGTGCTAACCACTGTGCCGCAGCAGGTAGCATTCCAGGACGGGATTTTACCCAAGACTGGAAAATCCCACCTGAAGTCACCGACCTTCCCAATGTCCGTCCCTTGCCTGCTCCGATTTCCATGGTGGTCTGGCAAGATGGTAGAATTCCAGCATGTGTTTAAGAGACAGTTCATGCACTGATCTTTGCAGGGATGATTCCTGCTCGGATTTGTCACCTCCCCGGATTTGGGAGCAATTTTAATTCAAATACCATAAAATAGCCCATGTGATTATTACCGGGTAATAATGCGCCTGGAAAGCAGCATGAAAACTGTGTCACTTACTGCTTTGGTTCGGGACAGCACAGTGGTTAATGCTGCTGCCTCACAGCGCCAGGGACCCGGGTTCAATTCCAGCCTCGTGCCTGTGTGATGTTTGCACGTTCTCCCCGTGTCTGCGTGGGTTTCCTCCAGGTGCTCCGGTTTCCTCCCACACTCCAAAGATGTGCGATTTAGGTTGGTTGGCCGTGTTAAATTGTCCCTTGGTATCAGGGGGATTAGCAGGGTAAATATGTGGGGTTACGGGAATAGGGCCTGGGTGGGATTGTAGTCGGTGCAGATTCGATGGGTTGAATGACCTCTTTCTGCACTTTTGGCATCCCGTAATTCAATCGAATGCATTGAAGGAGCCAGTTGGCATTGCCTCTCCGGTACTTCTTAAATCTATTGAAATGGATGGTCCCAATGTGTAATTATTATTTAAATATGCAACAAATCATTTTTCTTTGATATGTGCTGACATTTCTCCCAGGCTGGGTAGAAATATTATTTTGATGCCTGTTTGTACCCTCTTCTTTTGTTATGATTTAATAACTTTAAATCTGAACCATTAACCTTCGGGCATCTGAAGTCACCTTGTAATCTTCCTGTGCCATATTTCTTGAAAGTAGATTAATGTTCGCTGCTTACTGCAGGCCGACAATGTCAACCTTATGCTGCATTCGTGCCACCTATTTTAAATCTACAAGGTTGGTTTCAAACACAAGCTGAGCTTGTAAGTTGGAGCGTGTGCTTCTATTTGATGCACAGACTGCGATTTAAGCCAGCAACAAGGATGGGTTGACGTTTAGTATCTTCATCCTGGCTTCCTCTTCATTACAACAAGTTGACTGGTCTGTTAGCTCTCAAATCTGATTCATACATCAAGGGGAGATAGTGGCGTAGTGGTATTGTCACTGAACTAGCAATCCGGAGACCCAACTTGCTTCCCTGGGGAATCCAGGCTCGAATCCTGCCATGGCAAATGATGATATTTGGATTCAATTAAAAATTGGAATTAAAAGTCTACTTATGACCATGTAATCATTGCCACCTGGTTCACTAATGCCCTTTATGGAAGGAAATCTGTCGTGCTTATCTGGGCTGGCCTATATGTGGGCAGCACAGTGGTTGGCATTGCTGCTTCACATCACCAGGGACTCGGATTTGATTCCCATTGTCATTGTCTGTGTGGAGTTTGCACTTTCTCCCCATGTCTGTGTGGGTTTCCCTCAAGTGCTGCGATTCTCTCCTACAGGAGGTTAGGCGCATTGACCCGAATAGGCAGCGGAGTGTGGCGCCTAGGGGATTTTCACAGTAACTTCTTTGCTGTGTTGATGTAAGACTACTCGTGATACTAATAAATAAAATGAAGTTTATTTATCAGTTTATTGTGGCCAATCCAACTAATCTGTGCGTCTTTGATCTATGGAAGGAAAACAGAGCACCCAGAGGAAACCCACGTAAAACGTGCAAGTTATTTTCTAGAGTTGGTGCAGATTCGCTGGGCCGAATGGCCTCTTTCTGCAGTGTGGGGACTGAATGGTTTGATGTGTTAGATTTCCTCTGTGGAGAGAGTGAGAGAGAAAGGCTGGACTTATGCCCGGAAGCAATGTGCTTCCTCTCTAACCTGTTCAGATAAAGTGCTATTGAACATGTGTTAAGCAGATTCCAGTGTATTTCTACAGCGCGGCTAATAAAATCCCATGTCGAGAAGTCATGATAGGTGATCCCAACTCAACGCAAACAAAGACCCATTTTTGCCACCAGACATGTATTCAACAACATTTTGAGTGATAAATCATGCAACGTTACTTCAAATAGCCAGTGAACATAAACTGGTCCTTCAGCAGAAAGGGGATGATTACCAGGACTTTCATATCTTCTGTATGAATATGAGGTGCTTTGCCATCAGGGACTACTAAACCCCAGGTTAATCGCAAGAAGAAGTTTAGAAAAAAGATTCATCTCCATGAGCAAAGAACAGGAGAATGAAGGGAAGGAAAGAATTAAACCTTTTTATTTCCCCCTTAAAGTTACACAGCCATTGCTCAGAATGGACTGGGCAAACGCAAATCCATTCCTTGCCTGCTCCAAAAAGCGAATTCAAAATCCAGTTGAATCCAATTCATGTTCCCCGCAAGAGAGACAAACGTTATTGGTGGCATAGTGGTTAGCACTGCTGTTTCATGGCGCCAGGGACTTGGGGTCGATTCCCCGGTTTAGGTCACTGTCTGTGTCTGTGTGTGTTTCCTCCGGGTTCCTCCCACACTCCAAAGGTGTGCAGGTTAAATGCTTTGACAATGCTAAATTGATTATCAGTGTACACAAACAAGCACTGGAATGTGGTGACTCGGGGATTTTCACGGTAACTTCATTGCAGTGTTAATGTAAGCCTACTTGGGATACTAATAAATCAACGTTTTAATAAAAACCAAGATCCAACCTAACAAGATAAGGCAGTGCGCTTCATCTTGGGCTTGATCTGACACTTGAGACGAGATTTTCCGGTCACGAGGTCAATGGGACCTTTACATTGTCCATATTCCACCCATTACGATTCCACTGACGAGCAGACCAGGAAGATTCTATACTTGGAGCTGAATTTTTAGCTGTGCTCGCCCTAAGATTGGAAAATCCCACCTTAGGTCAGCAGACCTTTGCATGGTGGGTGCCGCACCCATTGCGATCCCTGTGGCGGGGTTAGGGATGGGAAAATTCTGCCCTTGATCACGGTGCACTAAAGAGTCAGTGAAGAATGTTCAAAATATAGTCACTCTTAAATGATGTACAGGATCGAAGGGTGTCACGGCGGCACAAGTGACTAGCAGCACCGGGGATCCAGGTTGGATTCCCAACTTTGGTTCACTGCATGGATTCTGCATATTCTCCCCAAACCTGCATGGGTTTCCTTCGGATGCTGTGGTTTCCTCCATACTTCAAAGATGTGCAGGTTAGGTGGATTAGCCATGTTAAAATTGTCCCTTATTGTAAGGGGGACAAGCTGTGGTAAATGAATGAGGTTATGGGGATAGGGGCTGGGTGGGAGTGTAGTCGGTGCAGACTCAAAAGGCCGAATGGCCTCCTTCTGCTCTGTAGAGTCCTAGGATATTGGCAAGGCCCCACAAATGGAAATCAGATCATGATCTGGTCATCTGTTAGAGATGTCGGGTGGGCGATGAATCTTGGCTCATACTGTTGGGCGAATGAGCATTAACACAGGCACAGTGGACCAAGTTGCCTTCTGCTGTATCCGAATTTCTGCGATTCAGTCGGTTAATCCACGCTTTGTGTTCAGCTCAGCTCGTCTCTGAGAGAGAGCTGTAGTTTTGAAGCAGAGCGAGACAAGACAGAGATGGGACTTTGTTTCTTATCTGCTCTACACAAGCGAACTGGATTCAGAAACCAATTGTGAGTTTATCAATTTTGCAAGTCGCATTAAAATAGGGCAAGCAGCCAGAACGAATGGTGCAGAGGAGTGGAAGTTCTGAACTCGGGCAAGAACTTGTTTCTGGAGGAGTTTTATTGAGTTAAGTGAGGGTTGATGGAGTGAGCCCCGAATTTAATTTGGAACAACACGAAGTTGGGGGGGGGAATGAATTTAAGTTATTAAACGAAAGAAAAGTTCGCATTTCTGTGATGACTCATAACTCTGGGCTGTTTTACAGTCAAATGGACTATTTTTAAAATGTAGTCTGTTGCTATAATGTTGGTTATGTAGCAGTCACTAACGCCCAGAAGGAGCAAACTGATAATGAAAGCATTGTCTACTTCCTGTGGTACTGATTGAGGGAGCAGCACTGTCACGTTTGATTGCCTTTTGGCACTTATTAAATCGAAGATCGTTCTCTCAGAGTTGAAGTTCGTTGGTTTTTAGATGAAAATAATTAAATAAAAATGACTTTTTCTTCCCCCGTGCCAAACTCAGTATGTTTCTAACACACAAGACTGCGTGCAGGCAACTTCTGCACAACCCCAATTCTGAATAAAGCGGGCGATAAAAGGCAGAGTTTATGTAATCGTAGACAACTGTAAGTAGAAATTCTGGCTGCAGCTGAAGCTGGGTTCAGTCATCCGTGTTACCTGCAGGATGGCGGTGTTAATTATTTTACGCTTACATCAGTCAAGATGTAATAGTTTTAACAGCATAGTTTCTATTATACCCTTCAGTGAAAGAAATTTCCCCTCTCTTCCTAACAAAGGAAAATATGCACCTGATATTGTCTGCATTTTGGGATACCGGTGAGTTACTATTCTATGAAGGATAGCACAGAAGGACATTCGGCCCATCAAGCCTGCACTGCCAACAATCCCACCCAGCCCCTATCCCTGTAACCCCACATATTTACCCTGCTAATCCCCCTGACACTAGGGGGGATTTCAGCATAGCCAATCCATCTAATTACACATCTTTGGACGCTAAGGAGCAACTTAGCATGGCCAATCCACCTAACCCACACATCTTTGGACACTAAGGAGCAAGTTATCATGGCCAATCCTCCAAACCTGCTCATCTTGGGATACTGAGGAGCAATTTATCATGGCCAGTCCTCCAAACCTGCACATCTTAGGACACTAAAAGGCAATTTAGCATGGCCAATCAACCTAATCCCCACATCTTGGGAAACTAAAGGGTAATTTAGCTGGATCAATCCATCTAACCTGTACATCTAGGGACACAAAGGGGCAATTTAGCATGGCCAGTCCACCTAACCTGCACATCTTGGAAGTGCAGGAGGAAACTGGAGCACCCGGAGGAGACCCATGCAGACATGGGGAGAATGTACAAACTCCCCATAGAAAATCGCCCGAGGCCAGAACTGAACCCAGGTCCCTTACACTGTGAGGCAGCAGTGCTAACCACTGTTCCACTGTGCCACCCTATTCTGTCGCTTGCCACTGTCGCAGACAGAATTTAATGTTACTTGTCTTCATTTGAGGATAATATTGGATATTCAGTGGCTGCCTGTCTGTCATCATCAGGGGAAAACAATCAAGTTACGGATGTCATGGAGCAACTTCCACTTCTGATTAAGTGCCAATTAATACAATCTTTTTACAGAGACATGGATAAAGCAGGAAGAGAAAAAAATCTTAAAAGTAAGAGAAAATATTGAAAGGGAACAGCATTTCATCAGAACCTGTAAAGATTTAACTTTTTAAATGCAGTTTCTCTAATTTAGAAAATACGTTCTTGAATATAAAACACAGAGATATATATTTTATTCAGAATCTGTTTATTTTAATTCTTGTTTACTCTGTAAAATAAGAAATAATTTCTTGAGTGTTGACAAGAAAGTAGACGGTCCTTAAAAGTATTCTTGTGATGATTCTGAAATGTAGTGGGCAGATTTATGGATGCAGTGCAGAACCTTGCACTGTGCCGTGGCATACATATGGATGATGTCTCGAGGTTTGACTGCACTGTGATCTTCTGCAGAGTGATTGATGAACTAAGTCCTGCTCTTTGCAGTGAATTAGCAATGAACATGCCGCAAAGCTCCTGCAGTGAAGATACTTTAACTCAAACTGGCTGAAAGGTCTAACTCTCTGATGTCTTCAGTGGTTGTTAGTATTACAAGATGTCCCCTCTACTCACCACCCCCACCAACCCCCCAACCCACCCCATAATGACTGCATAGAGTTTGCACATTTTCCCCCTGCGTGGGTCCCCTCTGCATGCTCTGGTTTCCTCCCACTCTACTAAATATGCAGGTTAGATGGATTGGTAATTACTAAATTGTCCTTCAGAGTCCAAAGATATGTAGGTTAAGTGGATTGGTCATGCTAAATTGCCCTTAGTGTCCAACCATGTGCAGGTTAGGTGGATTGGCCATGCAAAATTGCTCCTTAGTATCCGTGAATGTGCAGTTTGGGTGGATTGGCCATGCTAATTTCTCCCTCAATGTATCCAAACAGACGCCAGAGTTGTGGCGACTGGGGGATTTTCACAGCAATTTCATTGCAGAGTTAACGTAAGCCTACTTGTGACACAAATAAATAAACTTGCTCTACTTCATTCTGAAGGTGCTGTCTTTGAGATGAGCTTTATGTGTACCAGAATGCTGAAATAAATCGATGAAAGGACTCTGATACAAATATGAAGTGGGCAGCAGTGCAAGAATGATCTTCTGGTTCCTGCATTTTCAATTGGATTGAAAACTACCATTTCCAGCTGGGAAAACTGTCCCCGATAGAATTTTGGCAGTCTCCTTAAAGAGCCTCGTTGCCCAATTTACAGCACAAAACTGCTGTTAGTTTGAGTTAATAAAACTAATGACAAATCCAAGGAATTGATAATAAATCTTCATTTGATGTTCTGTTGCAGTTGGAGAGTTTAAGGTTGAGGTTCAGAACATCGTGTCCGTATTGCACAGTGACTTAGTATAAAGTGGTTCCTCTGCACTGTTATCCTTCTCTGTGTTAACTAAATAAATGCTTAAAAGCACCATTTAGTGCTAATTAAATCACAATGTGCTGATGGCTGAATAAATGAGCTGAAGAAGCACACATCAGAGAAAGTGGTTGAGGCAGGTACAGTGGCAACATTTAAAAAGCATTTGGATAAGTGCACGGATGGGAAAGGATTAGAGGGATATGGGTCAATCACGGACAATAGGGAGGGCTAGCAGGGACTGGTTGGGCCAAAGGGCCTGTTTCTGTCTTGTATGACTTTCAATGAATTGAATGTATTCAAAGAGGCAGATAAATCTGGCACTTGGGTTGAATGGGATCTAAGGTTACGGGGAGAAATCAGGATTAGGTTATTGAGTGGTGGATGGCGCAGCAGGCTCAAAGGGTCTCCTATTCCTATCTTCTACGTTTCTATGACTCAGTATCAACTTTGTTGTGTGAATAGTCAATCAGATATTAGAACCGACTGCTTTTGTAAACTTGCAATGCTTGGTTACCTCAAGAGGCAGCTCTTATCACTCTGGCGCCATTATTCTTTGCACAAGCATGCAGTCTCGTTTTCATGATGTACGTTGTGGTGAACCAGGCTATCAGATTCCGGGTCCTTTGCCAGATTGTTTGACGAGGGATCCTTTTTACTTTGTCTTCCTTTCTGTTCCGCTGGAAGCACTAACCTTCGCTTGAGCGCCAATGTTCTACAATGCTAGACCCCTCCTGAGATCTCATCGAGGCTTTTTTTAACCCCCCTCCCCCACCCCGTGCTGTTGACAGACGAATACACAGTATTAAAAACCAGGCCAGAAACTCCAAGGTGACTCTGAGAATCACACAGGAATTTCCAGTCCTGCCCGAGTGAGGCTGTAAAATCCCAGCCTATTGCCAGAATTTTACCACCTCGCTGGCCCAAGGTTTGTAAGAACCTCCCGAGGCCAGCGGAGGATGCTGGGATGGGCGAGGCAGTAAAATCCCGGCGTATTAGTCTAAATGAAATTGAGATCCTCTCTGTAACATTTACAGATGCATACATACATCACCCAAGATTGCTGGCAGATGATGGTAAATGGAAACAGTGGGCTGCTTTTTTTGATTGTGTGTTCTTACTGAGTCATGGTGAATTGTAGGGTACTTATTCAGAGAGAGTTTGGTCATCATGGGCGAATGTGTGGGAGAGACGTGGAGGGATGGAGGGCAGATACTGAAGGCAGGTTGTAACTCAGGTTAGATAACGCAGGTGGGAGAACAGACATGGATCACCCTTTAATATTCCAGAGCTGGTTTGACCAGGTGAATTAGAACATCTTGGAAAGGAGGGAGGCTTGAGAACATTATAAAACTACACCAGTCTGTGAATTCATTTGTTCTGTTAATAATACATTTTATTTCTGATGGCAAGAAACATATGGGGAATGAAAACTTTCCTGTTCATTCCAGAGTCAGTAATCCCTACAGGTGAGCTGGAATGATGAAGCCTGGTACTGGTGTCCAGATGGACACAGCTTCCAGGAAATCAGTGGGAATATAGAATGCTGGCTTTGGCTAATTGATGATTAAGGGGTGGACTTTTTGCCATGTGGCTCAACCTGTGATGCTCAGATGAAATCTGTCCCTAAAAAGGGAAATATATTTACTGCTCTGAAATGGGGCAATATATTTGCGGGGGATCAAGAGCTTGTGGCAAGGAAGCTCATTCGCTCCATGGAAACCTGCCCTGCAGCTACAGCAGATAGATTGCCTCAATAAGAGGATCAAGACAGGAGAATGGGATGAGAATCATATTAGCCTTGGCGGAGCAGACTCAATGGGCCAAATGGTCTAATTTTGCTCCTATTCCGCATGGTCTTATGATCACAGAGCAGGACTGGGAGGTCTCAGTTGGGATGGGAGAAGAAGTCAAGTCTTATGGACCTTCCAACCCGCTGGATTGGCCAGCAACATCAAATGCTCATCGGTGGACACTATTAGCATTGCAGCCGATCTGGAGAAGGTGCCTCAGCGGATGCAGGAGTCATGGGAAATTGCATTTTAGGGAGGGTTTGGCCATCTTGGGCGATTGAGCGGGAGAGACATGGAGGGATGGGGGAGGGATTATCCTGTCCCGTCCACCACGGGAATCGTAGACAGACTTGGGGGAGGGATTGGCCTCGGATGGGATTTTCCAGTTTTGAAGCGAGCGTGGATGGAAAATCCCGCCTGTGGCATTTGGGGAACAGAAGGGTAGTAAGGGAGCGCAAGCAGTTACCTTAGGGGTGCAGCCGCTGGTGCAGAAAGAGTACCTTGCCCCTCCAGAAATAAGGAGGGGCACATAATATCCAGTCCAAGATGAAACTGTGACACATAGCTAACTCTCCCTGACAGCACTGTATCATATAGAAATCACATCAACGTTTAATTTATAGTTTTTCCAAGGCCTCGCGAATTGGGTGGAATTAATCTTCATATCTGAGCCTTATTGTGCATGGTTTTATAAATGCTTCTGTTTAGTCCCTGAAAGGTTAATGTATGAGTTTTCTTATTGAATTCTGAAGGTCAGGATTCAGTGCTCACTTATTGTCTTCATTTAAGGCCGGTTATAACACAACCATTTTCTTCCCTGGTGGACTTTAAAGGTCAGAATTGGAACCAGCGTCAACCCTGTAGTCAGTTGAGTTGGAATAAAGAGAAATAATAAACTTCGCTCCCTTCAAGATGACAACTTTGTAATGCGAACATTAAGGGCATTTCATAGAATCCTTACAATGCAGGAAGAGGTCATTGAGTCTGCACCGATCACAATCCCACTTAGCCTCATAGCCCTGTATTTACCCTGCTAATCCCCCTCCCAATTTAGCATGGCCTGACCCGCACATCTTTGTACTATGAGAGGGAGCAGGAGCACCTGGAGGAAACCCATGCAGACACAGAGAGAACATGCAAACTCCGTTCTGACAGTGACACAAGCCGGGAATTGAACCCAGTTCCCTGACACTGTGAGGCAGTAGTGCTAACCACTGTGCCACTCATCTATGTTGCTGGAGTTGCTCTCATGTATGTCTTTGGTAACCTTGCGTTGAACACAAACGCAGTGTTCTTGGCACATCCTCCGTGGGTGTCCTTTGGGTGCTCCGATTTCCTTCCACACTCCAAACATAGCCATGCTAAGTTGCCTCTTAGTGTGAGCAGGATTAGCAGAGGAAATATGTAGGATTACGGGGATAGGGCCTGGGAGGGATTGTTGTCAGTGCAGGCTCGGTGGGCCGAATGGTCTCCTCCTGCACTGTTTCTGTGAATAAATGCTGGCCATTCCAGCCCATCACACAATCCTGCCTCCAATTCATTGGCTTTGCCTATACTTCCCACTGCCTCAGAAAAACAGTCGGTATAATCAAGGACCCCACGCACCCTGGGCATTCTCTCTTCCACCTTCTTCCATCGGGAAAAAGATACAAAAGTCGGAGATCGTGTACCAACCGACTCAAGAGCAGCTTCTTCCTGCTGCCATCAGACTTTTGAATGGACCTTCTTTGTATTAAATTGATCTCTCTCTACACCCTAACAATGACTGTAACATTACATCCTGCACTCTCACCTTTCCTCCTCTATGCTTTTTCTGTATAGCGCATAAGAACCAATACTTTTCATTGTAAACTAATACACGTGACAATAATAAATCAAATCCTTGCCAGGGACGCCCACATCCCATGAATGAAGTCTCAAAAGTACAACCACAATAAATTTAAGCTAGCACTTTGCCATTCCCTAACTCATTCACCCAGCCAATAGCTGTTTATTTCTCCCAGGTCCTAACAGATGTGCTGCCAATCTGGCAAGTGTGAAACATGTAATGTATTCAGTGTAATTCTCCGAATACCAGCAAGGCTGATGCAGCCCAATGTCTAAAAGATTGAGCTGTTTCCCCCTGGAGATGGATACAAGGACATCAATGCAGCAGGCGTTCACAACAGCTGTGACTTGTAATTCAGTGTGTGGTTGAGGGAAACCGGATCAAGGATCTAGACTTGTTTTCGTAAAAGCTCTTGGGGCAAGCCGTGACATTGGGTCGAGGCTGAAAAGAGAAAAATAGAATTTACAAAGACCGGCAATGTGAAGCAAACTCAAGTCCAACATGCCCATTGGACCCTTCAGAACATCGGTACAGGAAGGTGGACTGTGTTGAGTCCCTTTGATGGAATTGAAAGTGTAGAGTGGATGGGTATGCTTTTCGAATGGATCAAAGTGAAGTGGGGAGGGGAGGGGTGTAGAAGAGGGAGATTCCCCCAGCTGGGATTCTCCGGCTTTGCACCGCTGCCGGGACCCTCCGTTCTTCTTGGCAGTGGGGGTAGGGTAAATCAGAGTGGAGAATTCCACCTTATGCCTAAAGTTGAGTTGTGCCAATTTGGCCCTTTGAAGACAAGAGCCTCTGCTCATGATGTTTCAGTGGTGGGAGTGTTGGTGAGAGTGCGACAGGGGTGGGTGAGGCTGGGGAGAGAATGTAACGTACTGTCAGCGTCAAAGTTCCGAGCAAGCTACAAACAGCATCAGGAACTGCATTAATTCGATAAATGGAATAGATTTCATTACGAGTTTGTGGGCGGCACAGTGGTTAGCACTGCTGTCTTACAGCATCAGGGATCCAGGTTTGAGTCTGTCTGTGTGGAGTTCGCACATTCTCCCCATATCTGCCTGGGTTTCCTCTGGGTGCTCCTGTTTCCTCCCACAGTCCAAAGGTGTGTGTATTAGGTGGATTGGCCATGCTAAATTGGCCTCCAGTGACAGGGGGATCAGCAGGGTAAATATGTGGTGTTACGGAGATAGGGCCTGGGAGGGATTGTGATTGGCGCAGGCACGATGGGCCGAATGGCCTCCTTCTGCACTGTATTCTTTGATGACATATGGTGCTAAATTGTCCAAAGTTGTATAGCTTAGAAGATATTAGCATGGCAAACACGCAGGGATAAGGGTAGGGTGGATGGAGAGACAGGCCTGGGTAAGATTCTCTATCAGAGAATCGATGCAGACACAATGAGCTGGATGGCTCTAAGGATTGTATGAAGTTGATTAAATTACATTTAAAAGTATATGTGGGGGAAAAAAATGAGAATTCAGATGTGGGATATCAAGGCAGAATGGGTTTAAGGTGCATGTCTGTCCCAATCACACTCTGAATTACAGAGTATCTGGTAAACTAGCCTAAAATTACTGAGGTTAAGAATAACCCTGAATAAGGCAGTGTAATTTTGCACAGTTATTGAGGGGAGTTTAAGGTTTCGATGATGACTGATGGTTCTTTTTAACCGGGTGGTTTAAAACCAGTCATTAGTGGAATTGGAACAGCGTGATTGGAGTGATGTCCAGCTTTGAATATAATAGTTCAATCCAGATGAATGACAGGAGATTGGTGATTGGGAGAAGTCCCAGAAATGCTGAAAAGAATAGAAATCAATCAGTTGCTGTGGCGTTCCGTAGTGGGTGGATAGGGAGAGGGGAATCGGTGTGAGTTAACTGTGGGAATTGAACTCCAGGAGCAGAAGGGCAAGAGAAAAGAGACAGCTGGTGAGTGATCATCTCGAATGAAAAAGAAGACAGATGCTCTTCGAAATAAAAAATTAAGCCAAATTGAAATTAGTTTAAGCGCTGCCCATATGTTATCATAGGATAGAGTGCAGAGGGAGGCCATTCAGCCCATTTGGCACCAACAATCCTACCCAGGCCTCATCCTCGTAACACCACATATTTATCCTGCCAATCCCCCTGACACTAAGAGGCAATTCAGCATGGCCAGTCCACCTAACCTGCACATCTTTGGACTGAGAGCGAAACTGGAGCACCCAGAGGAAACCCACACAGACACTGGGAGAATGTGGGAGAATCCACACAAACAGTGACCCGAGGCCAGAATCGAACTTGGGCCCCTGGCACTTGGAGGCAGCAGTGCTAGCCACTGTTCCATCATGTCGCCTCAGGTTTTTCAGACAATTGACCATGGCTTTATGATCATCAGTAGATTCTTAATTCCAGATATTTTTTATTGAATTCAAATTCCACCATCTGCCATGGTGGGTTTCGAACCAGGTGCCCAGAAGATTAGCTGAGTTTCTGGATCAGTAGTCTAGTGATTAAACTACTAGGCCATCGGCCAGCTGCTTCTATCCGTAGGATGTCAATTTAACAATGTTACGTAAGTGAGAAACTCGCAACAACATCTGGATATTTCAAAGTTCTCTATAAATGCATGGTTTAAGTAGAAATATCTAATTAGCACCTCCTGCATCAGCCCCCCCACCCCCACTCCCCCAAGCTTTTCTTTGTTCATGGAGGTCATATTTAAATCACGGGTAGAAAGGTTTCTAATAAGCAAGGGAATTCAGAGTTATGGGATAAAGCGGGGAAGTGGAACTGATCCACTTCAGATCAGCTATAATCTTATTGAATGGCGGGGCAGGCTCAAGGGGCTAGGTGGTCTACTCCTGCTCCTATTTCATATGTTCTTAGATGAATGCTGTTGGCTTGGCCAACATTTATTGTCCACCCCTCATTGCCCTTGGGCACTTAAAAGTAAAGGGTGGCACAGTGGTTAGCACTGTTGCCTCACAGTGCCAGGGACCTGGGTTTAGTTACAGGCTCAGGTGTCTGCGTGGGTTTCCTCCGTATACTCCAGTTTTTTCCCACACTCTAAGGTTAGGCGGATTGGCCTTGATACATTCTCCCTTAGTGTCCCGGGATGTGTACGTTTAGGAGGATTAGCCATGGTAACTTCCCCTTGTTGTCAGGGTAACTAGCTACGGTAAATACATGGGTGGGATTGTGGTCTGTGTATGCTTGATGGGCCAAATGGCTTCCTTCTGCACTGTAGGGATTTTATTCTGTTTACATTGTTGTGGGAATGGAGTCACATGTGACCAGATTGGGTAAGAACAGCAGACTTTCTTCCCCAAAGAACAATTGTGAACCAGATGCATTCTTACAATGATAAACATTGACTCCATGGTCATCGATAGATTCTTAATTCCAGATTATTTTTCAATTCCAATTTCACCATCTGCCAGACCTCCTGAGCCTGGGTGTCTGGATCACTAGTCAGGTCATGATGTGGCGATGCCAGCGTTGGACTGGGGTAAACACAGTAAGAAGTCTCTCAACACCTGGTTAGAGTCCAAGAGGTTTATTTGGTAGTAAATGCCACTTTTGCTACCAAATAGACCTGTTGGACCTTAACTTGGTATTCTAAGACTTCTTACTGTGTTTACCAGTCCACTGATAACACTACAATGACACAGCCTCCCCACAGTTGCAGAGAAAGTCTATGTGGTTACTGGAAACTCTCTGTAATCCTCTCTGGAACCATTGGAAACTTGCCCAGATATTCTCATTCCGAACACAGAGATACATCCTGAATGTTAAAGGTACAACTCAAAAGATACAAAATATAAAGCATGTTCAAACAGGCCAAGTAATTGTTTTCTGGAGTGCTTGCTGATTTGGTCTTTACTGAGTGGTTATTCTGATTTAAAGTGGCACTCAAGTGGGGTCTGCGCCGTAAGTTTATTTATTATTGTCACAAGCAGGCTTACATTAACACTGCAGTGAAGTTATTGTGAAAAACCCCTAGTTGCCACACTCTGGCGCCTGTCCGGGTACACAGAGAGAATTTAGCACGGCCAATGCACCTAATCAGCACATCTTTGGACATTGAGTACGTAATTAACATTGCCCATCACCCATGCACCCTAATATGATTAAAGTTTAAAGTTTTTAAGGTTATTTATTATTGTCAGAAGTTGGCTTGCATTAAAACTGCAGTGTGAAAATCCCCTCGACATCACACTCTGGCACTTATTCAGGTACATTGCGGGTGAATTTAGCCTGGCATCTTTTGGACTGTGGGAGGAAACCGGAGCAACTGGAGGAAACTCACACTGACATGGGGAGAAGGTGCAGATTCAGCACGGACGTGCCGGGAATCGAGCCCGGGTCCCTGGCGCTGTGAGGAGCAGTGCTAACCACTGTGCCACCCACCATGTGACTGCAGGATGAGGTGCCATAGATTTTGGAGATTCCCTTTGACCTTTTTGCTCTCCAAAGGTCCACAAAGTGTCAGTTTGAATCAAGCTGAGCTTACTTAGGTTAATAGGTTCACAGATTCCTGCCTCTGTTTTTACTGTCTGCATCTCCTCACGTACATCCCCTGGGAGTATTTTGTTGCGTTTCGTCCTGTTCTTCGTAATTGAGTTGAGGGAACATAAGCTGAGCACACTTTTCCCCAGCAGAAAGAGGCAGTGTTCCCTTCTCAAAGAGCTTCTTGGCTTTCTCCGGCAGATAGATGACTGTTTTGATCCTTGAGGAGTCTTTTTCTTGTAATTGTGATTTTATTTCTTCTGTAGCTGCCATTTGGCCACTGAAGTGTGTTTGTGAAAATGAGCCAGCAACTCCAATTTCCTTCCCTTGCCTAAGTATAAGTCCCAGCCCTGTGAGCGTGGCATAATGCTTCTCTGAAGTGCCAAAGATGTAAATATTATCTCTGCAAGCAATCAGTATTTGAAGGTTCAGGGAAAAAAAAAAATTGCTGGAAATCCGAGAGCAGTCCTGGGAAAAGGGAGTACAATTTCAGTCTGTTCCGACCCTCTCCTGGATTCCTTCCCACATCCTACCCTTCGCAGACTTAGAACTCTGTCCCTGGTGTCTTAATCTGCAGTAAGTATCATTCACTCATCAGTATTAAGTATGTCCAAAGCTGTGATAGATTGTTAATCAGTCAGGGAATCAAGAATCATGGAATCAAGAATCATGAAATCCTACAGTGCAGAAGGAGGCCATTCAGCCCATCAGGTATGCACCGACCACAATCCTGCCCAGACCCTATCCCTATAACCCAATGCATTTACTTTTGCTTGTGTCTCTGAGGAAATTTAGCATGATCAATCCACGTAACTCTCATATCTTTAGATACTAAGGGGCAATTTAGCATGGCCAATCCACTAACCTATGCATCTGTGAACACTAAGAGGCAATTTAGCATGGCCAATCCACCTAACCCGCACATCTTTGGACTTGGAGCATGGGAATAAAGTGGGAAAGTGGAGTTGAGGAATATCTCATCAAATGAGCCATGATCTCATTGAGCAAACTCGATGGGCTGAATGGCCTACTTCTCTTCCTAACCTTATGGCCTTATGTAGGCTCACAGTTAAGCAACCCCTTAATCTTAAAATCAGCCTTTTTGTTCTCTGATCCCTCAGTAATCTTGCCTCTCCCTGGAACATTAGCTGAGTTTCTGGATTAATAATCTAATGATAGTGAGTGGCATGGTGCCACAGAATAGTGCCAGGGACCTGGGTTCAATTCTGGCCTGGGGTTGCTGTGTGTAGTTTGCACGTTCTCCCCATGTTTGCGTGGGTTTCCTCCCCATCTCGAAGATGTGCAGATGGTGGATTGGCCATGCCAAATTGATTCTAGTGTCAAGGAGATTAAGAGGGTAAATATGTGGGGTTCCGGGAGTGGGGCCTGGATGGGATTGTGATCAGTGCAGACTGGATAGGTTAAATGGCCTCCTTTTGCACTGTAGGGTTCTATAATAATACCACTAGGCCCCAAGGCAAGGTACAGGAATTCCTCACTTACTCGTCCCTTTTGTGGTGTTGCTTCACTAGTGATGCAGTGATCTATCCAATGAACAGATGTGTGATGTCAGGTCAAACCCGGTTTGATCTCAGATATGATTGGACAATTACAGCTGATGAAGCTGGATTTCCTTCGATCCCCAGCTATTACCATCGTGAGCTAGATTTTTGTTGGAAGAGCAACATTGATCTGCCAGACATGTGGAAGAATGAACACACATCTCTGGTTTCATACTCTATCATCAGTGTTTATCATCTAACTGTGTCTTTTAATAATGAATTCCTGGAAGTGAGTATTTGGTAGATACTTATGTCAAAAATAATATAAGAAAAGAATGGATTTGTCATCCATTGGGTTGAGAGCTTGTAACATTATATGAAAAGTGCATTGGGAGGCTCCTGAATTTGTTAAATGTTTGAAATGACCATTGAAACTTGGATATCCGATGTGCAAAATACAACTTAAATTTAAATTTCTTGATGAATTGACTGAGGCTGGTATGGTAATTAGTGTCATATACTTAACCTTAGCTTGAGAGAGAGCAACATCTGGCTTGATTCCTGCTTCTGATCATTAATCATTGCTTGCTATGTATCTGTGTGCGTGTGTGAGTATGTATGTGTGTGCTCATGCATGTGTGCCTGTGTATGTTTGTATGTGTCTATGTTCATGTGTGTATGTTTGTATGTGTCTATGTTCATGTGTGTATGTTTGTATGTGTCTATGTTCATATGTGTATACATTTGCACATATGTGTATGTGAGATGCGTGTGTTTTTTTTTGTTTTTGGAATCACTGCTTCAACCATCATTTATTGCCCATTACTAATTGCCCTCAAGAAAGAGGTCATGAGAAAGACTTTCTTGAACTGCTGCAGTCCATGTTCTATCGGAATGCCCATGATGCTGGCTCTCTGTCCGGTATCATTCTTTTTCGATCTTCCAGGAACAACTGAATGGTTTGCTAGGTCATTTCCCAGGGCGGTTAAGAATCACCTACATTGCTGTAACTCTGGAGTCGCGTGTAGGCCAGACTGGGTAAAGGTGGCAGATTTCCTTCCCTGAAGGACATCAGTGAACCAGATGGGTTTTTCCAACAATCAACATCAGTAGACGAGCTTTTTAATTCCAGATTTCTGTTTGCTAATTGATTTGAATTCCTCCAGCTGCCATGATGGGATTTGACCTCGTGTCCCTGGACTTCTGGATTACTGGATTAATGACAGAGTCAAAATCCTGGAATTCCCTCCCTCACAGGACTGTAGTGTTTCAGGAAGACAGTTCACCACCACCTTCTCGAGGGCAACTTGGGATGGGTAATAAGTCCATGTCCCATGAATAAAAAAAGTCATTGTCACCACGTCAGTGTGTGTGTGTGTGTGTGTGTGTGTGTGTGTTTTTCTCTCTCTCTCTCTGTATCCCTGGTGCTGCCACACCTCGGAGCTTGTTCAGGTGTACGGCAGGGGAATTGAGCATGGCCAATCTACCGAACCAACATGTCTTTCAGACTGTGGGAGGAAACCAGAACACCCGGAGGAAACTCACGCAGACAGTGACCCAAACCGGGAATTGAACCCAGCTCCCTGGCGTTCTGAGCGGGCAGTGCTAACCACTTTGCCTGCTCTATTTCCAAGAGGCCTTGAGCTCCCCAGTTTCACCTGGTGATAAGTGGGTCTAAGATTTACTTCCCAGGACTGGATTTAAATTGTAGCAATCTTGTGAAGTAATGAGGAAGTGAAGGGAGCGGTGTGCTAACTCATGCTGCTTAATATCAACACTCTCAAGTCAGAGGAGCAATGGCCTTTGGAAGTAATGTTTCTCCTTCATCAACTGAAATTTGATTAGAAAACCTGATTGAGTTACAAGCAAGAGTGTCCCAATATGAGATTAGTGATCATTAAATGGATCAGAGAACACTTCGAAATTGAAGTGGATTAATTTTAGTTCTGCTCAGACCACAATACTTGGTTTCCGCATTAAGAGAACCTGATTCAAGTTAATGAAAGAAGTCCAGTCTTCAATTTATGCATGTAACGAACAAAGAACTCTCATTTCTCATCCTAATGGTGATGCTTCCATGGTTTATTTCACTGGTAGATGGACAAGCACTTACCACGTTCCTTCCAGAGTATTTGCAAACACAATTTTTTTTTAAGATCTTTAATGAGAACAGATGGAACAAGCTCTTTTATGGAGGGAATTAGCCAATGTAGATTTAGTTTGACTGATGGCAGCACAGATGTTTTGTATCCGTTATTGTCCTTGGCCTCTTTATGAAAGCAAACTTAATATTAAGATTGAAAGCCCAGTTACTGTTTCAGTTCCACCCTTGCTGATGGTGAAGTGTGAACTCAATAAACATCTGGAGTTTTAAATGCAGATGACCATGAAACCACTGACAGTTGTTGTGAAAACCCATCTGATTCACGAATGTCTTTTAGGGAAGGAGATCTGCCTTCCTTACCTGATCTGGCCTCCATGTAACTCCAGAGCCACAGCAATGTGCTTCAATCTGAAATGCCCTCTAATATGATCTGGCTAAGGGCAATTAAGAAGGTGCAATAAATGTTAATACCCAATCAGCGATGCCCACTTCCCGCGAATGAATTTTAAAATCTTGGTTTTAGCTTTTTCTTCTACTGGTTTGACCCTCAGCACCATTCTTACTAAGTTTGCAATGTTTAAAAATTCAAAGTTTATTTATTAGTGTCACACATAAGCATTATATTAACACTGCAGTGAAGTTATTGTGAAAATCCACTAGTCGCCACACTCCGGCGCCTGTTCGGGTACACGGGGGGAATTTAGCACAGCCAATGCACCCTAACCGACACATCTTTCAGACTGTGGAAGAAAACTGGAGCACCCATGGAAACCCACACAGACGAGAGGAGAATGTTTGTATGGAGTCTGCACAATGACACGAGGCTGGGATTGAACCCGGGTCCCTGACACTATGGAGCAGCACTGCTAACCACCATGTCGCATTTATGTTTACAATATATTTACCATTTTACATTGGATAACGCACATTTTGGGGACATCTGAAGCCAAAGCAGCAATTTTGCCTGCAGAGAACATCGAGCGGAAGTTTTACTCTCCTCTTGAACATCTGTACGTAGACACCTAGCTTTCCAATAGAAAAATATGAGAGGCTATAGAATGGTATATACATAACAGTTGTAGTGAAGACAGGTGATTATGATAATTGCCCTTGCAACAATTTGTTTACTGGGGAAAGGAGAAAACTTGTCAATGTTTTCCAGCTGCTTAGTCAGAGTCCAGGACTGAGCTGATAATGTGGTCACGGGTATAGGCTGAGAGGAGGTAGATTTAAAACCGAGATCAGGAGGAACTGCTTCTCTCAGAGGGCGGTGAATTTGTGGAACTCGTTGCCCCAGAGCGCGGTGGAGTCTGAATCATTGGTTTCAAGATGGAGATATATATATTTCTGATTAAAATAAAACAAGTTAAAGGGACATGTGGACCAGGTGGGGGGGTGGATTTGAGACCAGGGAGAGATCAGCCACAATCTGATTGAGCCTGCTCCACCATTCAAAGGGCTGAATTGTGCTCCCAGTTTGAGTTCCATCAGTAACATTGCACACGTACCCATAAGGATTGGGTTAAATTGTTACAAGGCATTGAATTGAGATTTGCTTGCAGTGTCAGCTAAAACTCAGGAGGGGCAGGTTATGTTGACCCCGGGGGTGGAGAATTTACTGGAGAGCAACAATCAGATGCTAACTAGTGCGTTGGATCATTTACTAAAGATCACGGCCACCCCAGTTTCCAACAGGCAGCTTTGGCAACAGGAAGGGAAAATCTCTCGACGTCCAAATCATATTTCACCTTGACGTAAAAGTGTGATGAGGTTGTCCCCTCCTCCATCCCACCCTAGTAATGAAGTGTGTACAGTGTTAGGAACAACATTTCAATACGTTAGCATGTAATTATCAGACCATTACCCTCGAGGAAGGTCAAATATATAGCTTGCAAACATCTTCATGTCCAAGTCCGATCATGCAAGGTCAACCAACCCTACCTCATCCGAAGTCTACCCTCGGTTTGAACTCCCAGTGTGCAATGGCGCGTGAAATAGAAACATACAACATTACAGCGCAGTACAGGCCCTTTGGCCCTCGATGTTGCACCGACCTGTGAAACCAATCTAAAGCCCATCTAACCTACACTATTCCAATATCATTCAAATGTTTATCCAATGACCATGTAAATGCCCTTAATGTTGGCGAGTCCACTACTGAGCATAGCTTTAAACTATTGCTATGTTTGCCCATGTATTTTCTTCACATTCTAATCCACCCAGCCACATCCACAAGGCAATGTTCACCAATGCTGCTCTGCTGACCGATGGGAAGGGTTGCTGAGTGTGCTCCTTATCTGAATTTTCTTTCTTGTTGATAACAAAGCAGCTATACTTTATAGAATCAATAAATCCCTACAGTGCAGAAGAGGCCATTTGACCCATCAAATCTACACGAATTCTCCAACAGAGTATCCCAGGTCCTCTTCCCTGCTTCTATCCTTGTAACCCCACCAATGCTAATCCATCTAACCTATACATCTTGGGACAATAGAGAGCAATCAGCCTAATCTTTGGACTGTGGGAGGAAATTGGAGTATCAGGGAAAACCCATGCAGATACAGGGAGAAGGTGCAAACTCTGTACAGTCACCCAAGGCTGGAATCGAACCCAGGACCCCAGAGCTCTGGAGGCAGCGGTGCTAACCACTGTGCCACCCCAATGTGCTTATATAAAGTACTATTTGTGCTTAATGCTTCCTTGCAGACTGGCTAAGATTCTGAAACTAACAGAGAGGATTTCAATTGAGATATTCAGAGAACATGAGATGTGTATCTGAATAGAAACAAGTAAAAAAAAAAAGTTTTTGTTGGTGTCACAAGTAGGCTAACATGAACACTATACAATGATGTTACTGTGAAAATTCCCTAATCGCCACACTCCAGCGCCTGTTTGGGTACACAGAGGGAGAATTTAACATGGCCAATGCATCTAACCAGGATGTCTTTCAGACTGTGGGAGGAAACTGGAGCATCCGGAGGAAACTCGCGCAGACACTGGAAGAGCATGCAGACTCTGCACAGACAGTGACTCCAGCTGAGAATTGAATCCGGGTCCCTAGTGCTGTGAGGCAGCAGTGCACAGGGAAAAGACAGAGGAATGCCACTAAATCACAAAATAAAACTATTCGGCTGAATCTCGTGGAGGTGACAATGACTATTGTAGCTCATAAAAGAACATTGCCTCTTTTGTTAGTTACAACACTGCCAGTAAAAGAAACAAAAAAAATGTCAGCCTAATGGATGGGTTAAACATAACAACACAAGTGTTTGTTGACTGTTCGGAACTTTGTTTGAATACCTCCCTGTAATAAAATATTTCAGTGGTTTAATAAGCCTGGCAGGCTTACAGATTTCAAAGATTAGTAGAAACGTACGACCTGATCCACTTTGGTGAATAAAATGGAAATTATTAGCTTGTTGATCAAGGCGGCTGCTTTAGAGGACGTGCCACGCATTGGTATAAGTTGTCCAGATGGGATCAGCAATTGAAGAAGATTGCAGCCTGGAGAATTGCCAGATCAGCTCCGTGCAGATAAATTGATGGTAAAAGTGCAGAAGCAAAAGTTTATAAGAATTAGACCATTCAGCCCATCAAGGCCACTCTGCCATGGCTGATAAGCTCCTCCCCCTTTTCCTGTCTTCTCCCCATAACTCTTCAACCCATTACCAATTAAAAATCTGTCTAACTCCTCCTTAAATTTACTCACTGTCCGAGCATCCCCCGCACTCTGGGGGTAGTGAATTCCACAGATTCAGAGCCCTTTGGGAGAACTGTTTTAAATTTGCTATGTGTTTCTGCACTGTTGCACTGCACGATTTTTAAAAATTAATTCCAGGGGTACCAGTGCCTCTTGCAAAACTGGTATTTATTGTCTGTCTCTAATTGCCCTTGAGAAGTTCAGGGGGAACCTGGATCCATTATATGTTTTGAACATACCTCCCCACCACAGTGCTGCCAGGGAAGGTTACCAAAAATTCTGATGGAGAAGCAGCTCTGTGCCCAAGTCAAGACAATGGTATGACTTGGAGGCAATGTTCGTGAATGTAGCCCAATCCATCACGCAAACCAGCCTCCCATCCATTGACTCTTCCCGCTGTTTTGGCAAAGCCGCCAGCATAATTAAGGACCCTGGACATTCTCTCTTCCACCTTCTTCCTTCGGGAAAAAGATATAAGAAGTCATATACCAACTGACTCAAGGATAGCTCTTTCCCTGCTGTCATCAGACTTTTGAATGGACCTACCATGTATTGAGTTGATCTTTATACTCTAGCTATGACTGTAACACTACATTCTGTACGCTCTTCTTTCCTTCTCTGTGGACTGCATGCTTTGCCTGTGCAGCACGCAAGAAACAATACTTCTGACTGTGTCTTAATACATGTGACAAAAACAAATCAAACCAACATTTTTGTCAAAAATCAAATCATGATGTTCCCTTGCACTTTTATCCCTCTCAAAGGTGGATGTTTCTCAGTGACGATTTTCTCATTCTGTGTTTGTAAATGTACGCTTGAGGTTTGACGGCAATGGTGAAAGCTCAGCAGAGCAGGGATCGATGAGCCTCTCACACTGTGGGATGTGACTTCACCATTGTAATATGGCAGGAAAGTTGTAGATGTCGGCAGAATGAAAGCGTTTTGGGTGTGATTAGACTGTTTGCTTCCTGCGTTGCAGTCAATATCTTCTGCGTTTGCACTTTGAGTAATTCGAAACATGTATCTCATGGGGTGATGAAGAATATTTCAAAGGTTGGCATCTTGCTCCTACAAAGATTATATGCTTCTTACTTTGAGCCACTTTTCCTTTCACAATCAAACGTGAAGGAGTTGTATTTCCTGACTAAGCCATTTATTTTTTAAGTACCATATTAGCATGTGGTTGTGAGAAGCCCAACAGCTACAGTGTCTGACTATTATCAGGAAAGATAAGAACACTGTACTGTAGGCAGGCACAGGGCTGGGTGGCACTGAGTATTAGTCAGTGTCCTTTCACTTCTAAAACAGAATTTTCAATCCAAATCTATCGGGTTAATAATTCATTTCAAGGCAAATCTGGAAATCTTTCCTGGAAAGATTTCCTGGAAATCTCAAACAAAAGTAGCAAAAGCAATCAACAGGCCGGGCGATGTTTATAAGAGAAGCAGAGTTATCTGCTGGAGTTTTACCGCCCAAGGCTCATAAGATCCTGCCCGAGGCCAATGAAGAATACCGTTCTACGAGCCTTGCCTGCCCCCGTTCTGGGATGAGCGAAGCAGTAAAACTCAGGCCATCATTTCAGGTCTGTGACCTTTCAGCAGAATTGGGCAAACGTTAGTATGTAAAAGGCAGGTAGTGGTGTACTAGTATTGTTGTATTTCAGAGATCCAGGGAAACAATTCAGGAGCTCAAATCTATATGTTTACCCTTAATATTTAACTTCTTCTTTGTGCTTCCCAGTGTGTTACAGGAGCAAGATGCCAACCTTTGAAATATTCTTCATCACCCCATGAGATACATGTTTCGAATTACTCAAAGTGCAAACTGGAGAGGGGGTAATATTGAGGGGCCCCATTGACATGTACATGCAGTTGAATGGGGGTAGATCACTGACTTACGAGTGGCACAGTGGTTAGCGCTGCTGCTTTGCAGTGCCAGGGACCCAGATTCAATTCCCAGCTTGGGTCACTGTCAGTGTAGAGTCTGCATGTTCTCCCTGGGTCTGTGTGGGTTTCCTCGGTGCTCCAGTTTCCTCCCACAGTCTGAAAGATGTGCTGGTTAGGTGTATTGATCCAAACAGGTACCGGACTGTGGCGACATGCGAACTTTCATAGTAACTTCATTGCAGTGTTAATGTAAGCCTTACTTGTAACTAATCACTTTGTCCCTGCACAGAGTAAACCCATCCATTTACCATTGGTCAATCCACCTAACCTGCACATCTGGGAGGAAATCGGAGCTCCCAGAGGAAACCCTTGCCAACACGGGGAGACTGTGCAAACTTCACACAGTTAGTGACTCAAGCTGGGAATTGAGCCTGGGTCTCTGGTGCTGTGAGGCAGGAGTGCTAACCACTGTGCCACCAGATTAGATGTTACACAGTCAAATGCAGAAATGCACACATTCTGCTCTGCACTAAATGGTTTTATTCCTGAATTCAGGAGACAGAATCCCCTGCACCACTTTCCCCATTTCTCACACCTTGTCTCCTCAAGTTTCTGTAGGTGAGATTGTGCTTTTCTAGTGAATTTGGACATAGTTTTGCTCTCTAGCCTCTGGCGCACGAAAAATTGAGACAACCCAAACCCAGCTTGCATTGGAGGGTAGCATAATGGCACAGTGGGTTCAGTTCCAGCCTTGGGTGACTGTCTGTGTGGAGCTTGCATGTTCTCCCTGTGCCTTCATGGGTTTCCTCCAGGTGCTCTGGTTTCCTCCCACAATCCAAAGACATGCAGGTTAGGTTGATTGGCAGTGCTAAATTGCCCCATAGTGTCAGGGGCACTAGCCAGGATAAATGCATGGGGCTATGAGGAAAGGACCTGGGTGGGATTTGGTTGGTACAGACTCGATGGGCCAAATGACCTCCTTCTGCACTGTAGGATTCTATGATTCTGTGTGTACCCATTGGCTGTTCCGAAGCAGAATTTAAAAATTTAAAGTTTATGGATTTAAAACTTACAGAATGCTGAAAGACCTGAATGGAGCAGGTTGGGGTAGATCTTTCCATTGGTAGGAGAGATGAGGGTCCGAGGACACAGCCTCAGAGTAAAGGGACAACCCTTTAGAACTGAGATGGGGAGCAATTTTTTCAGGGTGGTGAAACTATGGAATTCATTGTCACAAGAAGGGCCGGTCATTGAGTATGTTTAAGACAGACAGGTTTTTGATTGGTAAGGGGGTCAAAAGGAAAAGGCGGGAGAATAGGGTTGAGAAACATAGCACCATGATCGAATGGTGAAGCAGACTCGAGGGGCTGAATGGCCTTAGTTTGCTTCTATATCTTATGTTTTTGTGGCAGCTTAGGGGAATAATTTGCTAAGATTCCAGTCATCATAATTTAGCTCGCATGCTGGAATGCATTCCAATGCTTTAATGTACAAACACTGCTAGTTTGATTGACCTAATCTCTCTCCATTCCAGGATTCCCGAAGGACCCATTGACCAGGGACCCGCTGCTGCAGGAAGGATGCACGCGTTAGAGGAACAACTGATAAAGGCCAAAGAGCAGCTAGAAATCTATAAGAAACAACCAAACCATGGTAAGTCATTAATTTGTTCAAATCATCATAAAATGGGTTAACTGTCAAGAAATATTCTCCTCTTCACCTGTTGAATCCCTACAATGCAGAAAGAGGCCATCCGGCCCATCAACTCTGTACTAACTCTCCAAAAGACCATCCCTCCCTGGCCCACTCTATCCCCATAATGCGGGGATGCTGGTGTTGGACTGGGGTAAACATAGTCTCACAACATCAGGTTAAGGTCCAACAGGTTTATTTGGTAGCATGAGCTTTTGGAGCGCTGCTCCTTCATGAGGCGAGTGCAGGATTTGTTTCAGAAACAGGACACGTAGACAAAAACTCACTTATAAGGTAATGGTTGGAATATCTGAACAGGCAATCAGGTCTTTATAGGTGCAGACAATGAGTGGAGAGAGGGTTAAACACAGGTTAAAGAGGTATGAATCATCTCCAGCCAGGACACACGACAACGCAGGACATAAGAACTAGGAGCAGGAGTCGGCCATCTGGCCTCTTGAGCCTGCTCTGCCATTCAATAAGATCATGGCCGATCTTTTCATGGACTCAGCTCAACTAACCTGCCTGCTCACCATAATCCTTAATTCCTTTACTGTTCAAAAATGTATCTATCCTTGCCTTAAAATCATTCAATGAGGTAGCCTCAACTGCTTCACTGGGCAGGGAATTCCACAGATTCACAACCTTTGGATGAAGAACTTCCTCCTCCTAAATCTGCTTCCCTTCTTGAGGCCGTGCTCCCGAGTCCTAGTTTCACCCGTCAACTTCCCCGCTTCTATCTTATCTATTCCCTTCAAAATCTTCGGAATCACCAAGCAAAAACTGGTAGCCAAGTTCTGCACACGTGAGGACAGCCTCGATCGAGATCTTGGGTTCACGTTACACTATGTGTAACCCACGTGACTCGCCTGGGCTTGCAAAGTCTCACTAACTGTCCTGGTTGGAGACAATTCTCACCTCTTTAACCAGTGCTTAACCTTCTCATGTTGTCTGAACCTGTGAAGATTTGATTACCTGTTCAGATTCGCATTTCAACCATTATCTTGTAATCGAGTCTATGTCTATGTGTGCCCTGTTTGTGAACCTGACTCTTCACTCACCTGATGAAGGGGCACTGTTCCAAAAGCTTGTGCTACCAAATAAACCTGTTGGACTTTAACCTGGTGTTGTGAGATTACTTACTGCGTCTATCCCCATAACCCTGTGTATTTATCCCGATAATTCCCCCTAATCTACTCACCCTGCAGTGAGAGAATAGAAGAGGTCTTTCTAATCAGATTTCAGATAAAAACAAAATACTGCGAATGCTGGAATCTGAAACAAAGGCAGAAAATGCTGGAAAATCTCAGCAGGTCTCACAGTGTCTATGGTGAGAGAATAGAACCAATGTTTCATAGATTGTAGAATCCCTACAGTACAAAGGAGGCCATTCGGCTTATTGAGCCTGTACTGACAACAATCCCACCCAGGATCTATCCCCATGGCCCCACATATTTACTCTGCTAATCCCTTAACACTAAGGGGCAATTTAATACGGCCAATCCATCTATCAACTGTGGGAGGAAACCCGAGCACCCAGAGGAAACCCACACAGATACAGGAAGAACGTGCAACCTACACATAGTCACCCAAGGTCAGAATTGTACCTGGGTCCCTGATGCTATGAGGCAACGATGCTAACCACTGGGCCGTCGTGCTGCCCATTGTTGGTGAAGGAACATTCAAATATGGATAATTGGCACAGATTCATTCACAGAATAAAGCATTGCAGGTACACACCTCCTGACTCCAATCAACTTGTGTCAGAGAGTGTCTCCTTATACACTTTCTGAAACCAATCAGACTTAATGGTTTAAGTTATAAGAAGAGGCTGGAAAGACTGGGACCTTTTTCTCTGGAAGTTAGAAGCTCAGATGTGGTCTTACAGAGATCTACAAAATAATGAGGGACATAGATCAGCTGGACAATCAATATCTTTTCCCAAAGGTAGGGGAGTCTAAAACTAGATGGCATAGGTTTAAGGTGAGAGGGGAGAGATTCAAAAATGTTCAGAGGAGCAATTTTTTCACACAGAGGATGGTGAGTGTCTGGAATAAGCTGCCAGAGGTAGTAGTAAAGGCGGGTGCAATTTTGTCTTTTAAAAAGTGCTTAAACATTTACATGGGTAAGATGGGTATAGAGGGATAGAGCCCAATGCAGGCAACTGGGATTTGTTTAGGGATTTAAAAATAAAGCATGGGTAAGTTGGGCCGAAGGGCCTGTTTCTATGCTGTAAACCTCTGACTCAAATTAACGAATAAAGTAAGCTAAAAAAATAAAGTTGACAGCCCCTTAAAGGGACAGCGTAGCCAAAAAAAATTAAAGGAAACTTTGGTGGTTAAGTTAAACTGGGATTGACGATGCAACTCTGTCCTTGTGGAACCTGCCTGCCTTAAACATATCAGTGGTTACTGCACGTTCCCTCTCTGACATACATAACCCTGTGAACAAGATTGCCAGAGGGCTGGATGAGGTTTGTTGCTGGTTGGCCGTTTTCTCGGGACAGAGTGCACCATCGGTGAAGTGACTGACGTGGAGCTTTCCTCTCGCAGCAGGTCCCGGGAAGGAGCATGAGGAGCTGCGACGTAAGATTGAGAATGGCGTGAAGGAGCTTTGGTTCTTTGTACAGAGCGAAATCAAGAAGGTCAAGCATCTGGAGGGCGAGGAGGCACAGAGGCATGCGGACTCGTTGCTGGAGAACCTAGGCCACCAACAGAGGTAAGATCCACCTGCTCCTCAACAACACAGCACTGTTGACATCCTCTTATTTTAACTTTTCTATTCTTTGCACAACCGTTAAAAGTCAAGGGCAGTTAGAAGTCTCTTACAGCTCACAGGACAGCATGTCACTACTGTCTCAAATGCCCTGGGAGAGTGCTTGAGATTTCACTCTGCTTTGTACAGAATCACAGTGCAGAAGGAGGCACTTTGGCCCATCGAGCCTTCACTGACACATGAACTGCCTGGACCTGCCCACCTAATCCCACTTTGCCCAGCACCTGGCCTGTAACCTCGGATGTCATGACGTGCCAAAGTGCTCATCCAGTTACTTTTTAAAGGATGTGAGGCATCCTGCCTCCACCACCCTCCCAGGCAACGGATTCTAGACGGGCACCACACTGCGTAACACCGGGGACAATTTTAGATCGGGATGAGATTGTCCCGCAATCCGCAGTTTAATAACAACCTTGCGCCGCACATTGCTTTGTGTGACGAAGAAGTGCAGCACGCAAACCTGAATCATCATGACAGCTGGCTTTCAATCCCAAGTCAAATGTAAAAAAAGAACCAGGCAGCAACAGGGAGCTTCCATCATCAACCAGACAGTATGTTCCTTTTGAAAGAGATGTTGCAGTTTTGGCTGTTTCTGTTCCAAGTGAATCTTGTAGCCGCCCTGGTCTGGACCACGCACGGTACACCAGTCGAACTTTGCTCTTGTCATTTCCCATGGCCTTCCAGGATCGTTTATAGAGTCTATAAAATAATGAGAGGCAGAGACAAGGGAGATAGTCAATATCTTTTCCCAAAGGTAGGGGAGTCTAAAACTAGACGGCATAGGTTTAATGTGAGAGGGGAGAGAGATACAAAAGTGTCCAGAGGGGCAGTTTTTTTCACACAGAGGGTGGTGAGTGTCTGGAATAAGCTGCCAGAGGTAGTAGTAAAGGCAGGTACAATTTTATCTTTTAAAAAGCATTTAGACAATTACATGGGTAAGATGGGTATAGAGGGATATGGGCCAAACACAGGCAATTGGGATTAGTTCATGGGTTTAAAAACAAAGGTGGCATTGACAAGTTGGGCTGAAGGGTCTGTTTCCAAGCTGTAAACCTCTATGACCTTAGCAGAATTGTGAAATGTGGGATAGCCGGACTTTTCCGTGCAATTCACTGGCGTTATTTTTTTAAAGTTAAAACATTTTTTAAAGTTTATTTATTAATGCCACAAAAGGTTTCCATTAACACTGCAATGAAGTTACTATGAGAATCCCCTAGTCGCTACGCCTGTTCAGGTACACTGAGGGAGAATTTAGCACGGCCAGTTGTTACAGTGCAGAGGTTCTCTCTGCACAATTATGGAACCATCCAAAGCGATATACCCTCGTAATCTTAAATAAATATGTATGAGGGAGTAGGAAATTATTATTTTAGATGCATTACAGCAGAATTGGATACTATCTATCATGAACAGGTAACATTGCAATGAAATTAATTTATGAGTGTCGCAAGTAAACTTACCCCCACGCACATCGAGGTTTACAGTATGGAAACAGGCCCTTCAGCCCAACTTGTCCATGCTGCTCTTATGTTTTTAAAACCCCTAAGCTAATCCTAATTACCCACATTTGGCCCATATCCCTCTATACTCATCGTACCCATGAAACTGTCTAAATGCTTTAATAAAGATAAAATGGTAGCCGCCTCTATTGCTACCTCTGACACATTATTCCAGGCACTCACCACTTTGTGTGAAAAAATTGCCCCTCTGGGCACTTTTGTATCTCTCCCCTCTCACCTTAAACCTATGCCCTCTAGTTTTAGACTCTCCCCTATGTTTGGGTGTCCTGAAATTTAGTTGATTTTCTCGATTAATAGTCTAGCGATAATATCACAAGGTCATTGCCTCCGCAGTTGTGGTATGGCAACTGGACATTTGAATCTTTTGAATCTTATTTGTTTCTTTGCAATTGTTTAGGTCAATCATGACTGATGTATACTACCTCAGCCAAACAGACGGGGCTGATAAGTGGAGAGAGAAAGAGGCAAAGGATCTGACAGATCTGGTTCAGCGGAGAATAACATACTTGCAGGTAATGATTGTTTGAACTGCAATGAGAGTGCATGCATGGCAGGAGCCGCCTTTTCTGCAAACCTAGTGCAATGTCAACAAATCAAGACTTTCCTCAAAATGTTGTGCAAAAGGTTACAATATTCATTTGGGATGAAGTAAGATTTCCACTGGGTGAAAAGTAACAGAGTGAAAATCAGACTAATAGCTTTGTGAAATTCCATTTGTTCCCAGTACCTCAATTCTCAGGGAAGCCTTGACATCCATTTCTAGATTCACTATATCCAAAGCCCGTCCATATCTAAAGGGTGGCTTGATGCACAGTGGTTAGCACTGCTGCCTCACAGCGCCAGAGACCAGGGTTCGATTCCCAGCTTGGGTCAATGTTCTGCATGTTCTCCCCATGTCTGCCTGGGTTTCCTCCAGGTGCTCCAGTTTCCTCCACTAGCTGTGACAAGAACACTACATTCTGCATTCTCTCCTTTCCTTCTCAATGAATGGTATGTTTTGTCTGTATAGCATGCGAGAAACAATATTTTTCATTGTATTATTGTCGCATTAAATCAAATCATTATGAAAGATGTGCTTTGTTAGGTGCTTTGGCCATGCTAAATTCTCCTTCAGTGTACCCGAACGGGCGCCAGAGTATGGCGACTAGGAGATTTTCACAGTAATTTCACTGCAGTGTTAATGTAAGCCTACTTGTGACACAATAAATAATGATGTAGAGAGGCCAGCCCTGGACTGGGGTGGACACAGCATTAAGTCTCACACCAGGTTAAAGTCCAACAGGTTTATTTGGAATTATGAGCTTTCGGAGCGCTGCTCCTTTATCAGGTGAGTGAGTTGGCTCACTGTTGGACTTAAAAATATAAAAACAAATTATTGCGGATGCTGGAATCTGAAACCAAAAGAGAAAATGCTGGAAAATCTCAGTTGGTCTGGCAGTGTCTGTGAGGAGAGAAAGGAGCTGGCACTTCAAGTCCAGACAATCCTTTGTCAAACCTTCTGTAGCCTTGTGTTATGAGACTTCTTACTAATAAATAAATGTTCTAGTGGAGGACTCCTGTTTGCCTTTATAATGAATACTTTGCATGCTGGCCTTCAAATTTGTGGAATTATTCAACTTTTTTTTTTAAAGCCTGGCCAAGTCAATAATTTCAGCGTTGTTGCAATGTTTGCTCCTTTGCAGAACACAACATCACCTGGTTTAATATTCAGCACCATGGACAGAAACCTAGGGAAGCTCCACACTCCAAAGGGCTGACAAGTTTATGCACTATATCCATGCAGCAAAAACCTCACTGTTATTTAATTGCAAATGTTGCAGTAGTTTCGGGAGAGGGACAGAGGTGAATCCTTTAAAAACTTCAACTTAGCATTTGATAGATATCTGGCATTAACTCTTTACACGACTTAGAAAACTAAAAGCTGTTTTTAATTTTAACAAAGAAGCCTTTAGCTTGTTGGGTTAATCATTCACATTGTTGGGCTGTTTCAACGTGAGCAGTTAAACGGCATGACTCATAGAATCTCTACAGTGCAGGAGGAGGCCATTCGGCCCATTGAACCTGCACTGATAAGAATCTCACCCAGCTCTATTCCTGTCACCCCATGTGTTTACCCTGCCAATCCCCCAACACTAAAGGGCAATTTAGCACGGCCAATCAATCTAAGCCGCACATCATGGGAGGATCACCTGGAGGAAACCCGCGCAGGAGAATGTGCAAACTCCACACAGGCAGTGATCCAAGGCTGGAATTGAACCCGGGTACTGTGAGGCAGCAGTGCTAACCATTGTGCCACAGTTTATGTTTAAGGTTGCAATACTCCAACTTGTGCACAATTGAACTCAATGAACTGACACTCCTGTTACAGTGCCTTTTGCTGAGTTGTGTGTATATGAAGTCGGGTGTCCTTGTCAATTAGTGTGCTGTATACTGTTCCGCTGGGCTGACTATCTATCCTCCACTCCTGCTCCGGTTTTTCTTACCAATGCTGATATAGTTAAAGAAGACCTTAGTTTCTCCAGTTAACCTTTCACATCATTCCTGATGAGGTTCATCGGGATAGTGGGGGACATTAATTTCAGTTCGAGCTGCAGTGATTGGCCTCAGTGCACGGAGTAGAGTATTCTGTAAGGTGGATCACTGCCCGTGAGTTTCCATATTCCATGAATCTGAGCAGCATGATGATGAACAGGATCAACTTTGAGCGGGATCACTGCATAATAGATCAATCCTGGCTGAATAGTTTGCATTCCTCATTGTGACTGGATGAGCTTTTTTAATAAATGTTTTGGGAATTGTTTTCTATAATTCTACACATTTGTCTATAAGTATAGCAAACCAGTGACTTTGCCCATCTCAGGTTAATAGCCCTAGAGCTTTCAGAACACTTCTGGAGAGAGAGAGAAATCAGTTTCTTCTGGCAGCCCAAACAGCAACCGTTGCTATTTTAAAAATGAAACTGAAACAGTATTTCTTCCCTGTAAGCTTAGCTACTCCCATTAAGCAAAGGACTCTGTCCCTGTCAATCAACCTAATCAAAACTCTACACTGAAACTCCCAGGGGAAACCCAAGTAAACACAAATGCCTTAGCTCTGCTTAAAACAATCATTCCAGGTCTAAAATTAATACTTATCCTGTGCTCCCAACTACCAATTTAAAGGTTTTGCTAGACAAATCAGCATCCTGCAAAACAGATCTGCATCTGAAGTATTTCCCTTGCAAGAAACACGATATACACACATTTTTTAAAGGCAAAATATCATCAGATTTGGAAAAGGTGTTCCTTGGCAACTTCTTGCACTTAGTTTGCTTTTATTGCTGAGAAAGTCATCAGCAACATGTCACCCAACAGTTACACTATCTTCAGTAACTACCTGCTCACTCTTAATGTGCTCACGCAGAAAGGGGGATTAAAAAAAAAGTAAAATGTGGAAATAAGAATACTGGTCTGAACTGGTCTTGTATATTTTAAAATGGAACACCAGTCAATCAGGATATGAAAGTATTGATCTGAGCTGTTTTGATTTGTCCGTGCCTCTATGGCTGCTCTTGGTAGAACATGATGGACAAGGTGGACAACATGTACCATTCCAAAGGATTCTAACCCAGGAGTTGTTGTTGATATGAATCCCGCAATGATAATTGTGTATGATACATCTTTAGGCTGCTGGCATTGACGTTATTTAGCTAATGAATAGTGCAGATATTGTTGAAGTTATGTTTGTTGAGCTGGGGAACAGGTCAACCACAGATGTTAAAAATGACACAAGTCAGCAACGTTTACGAGAAGATAATTAAAGATTGGAGAAGGAGCTTCTCCAGAAACCATGGAGCATTCCTTTGCTGAATCTATTAAGTTGCTAAACGGGAACAGTTGAGTAGTGAAATCTCGATTCTTGATTTGTACGAAGTTGCAATGAAGCACTGCTCTAATATTCCGACTGATTGAAATGTCAGTGAGAAGTGGAGGCCAGTGGGCTGGGAGTACTGAGCTGAAATAGAGGCAGGGAGACTCTGATAACATTCCTGTGCAATTGCCGCTCTGCCTGCTCAATATGAAGGATCCCATGGCTTCGTTTTAAGAGCTGTGAATTCTTCCAGTGCCAAAAGAGGAAATGTTGGAAAATCTCAGCAAGTCTGGCAGCATCTGTAAGGAGAGAAAAGAGCTGATGTTTTGTCTCCTTGCAGATGCTGCCAGAGTTCTCCCGATGATGAGCCGGCCAATATTTTCTTTCCCTACCATTCCACAAAACTGAGCCCCTCCAACCCCCATCCCACCATCAATAAACAGGTTACCTGGCCACGTGTGGGACCTGACAGTAGGAAATCAACTGCTTCCGTTATGGGACCTTAAATGCAGCAACTTAAACGGAAACTTTGCGCGGGGGTGTGGGGAAAAGGCAGAGGACTGGGAATGCCATTGTGGGCCAGCGTCTCAAGAAAGCAGCTCACCTTCTTTAGGGCAACGAGGCGCAGGCAACTGGCCAAGCCAGCAATGCCCACGTCCCACGAATGAATAAAACAAAATTGGGAAGAGAGCAGGTACAAACTCGATGGGCCAAATGGCTCCCTTCTGCGCCCTAACAATAATGTGATTTGACTTTGTGATAGTTCAGTTTGAAGCATTCTGAGGCTGTGAAAAGTACCGTATAAATGCAAGTTTGCTCTTGCTTTGTAGCTGAGCTGTCTCTTTGACTGTGACTGGGCAAAACATTTGTGTTAAAAATCTAATCCCACGAGAGATCTTCGGAAGTTTTCAGAGCTGGGTCGGGTGTTCTACAGACAGTACATTTAAGATGGTTGCAGGTTCCAGAGGCACTCTGCGAGCATGGAATGCGTAATTTCTTATTGAACTCTATAATGCATAACTCTTTGACTGAAATCATGACTAGTTGCTGTCACTATAGCCAAATCAAAGAACAAAGAGAATAGAGAAACTTACAGCCCAGGAATAGGCCCTTCGGCCCTCCAAGCCAACCAAGCTACTCTTCTGAACTAAAGTCCACTATTCTTCCCTCTGTTCCCATCCTATTCATGTATTTGTCAAGAAGCCCTGTAACGGTCACTATCGTATCTGCTTCCACTGCCTCACCCAGGTTCCAGGCACCCTCCACCTTCTGTGTTTCAAAAAAAAACAAAATTTGTTTTGTACGTCTCCTTTAAATCTTGCTCCTCACACCTTAAACCTCACACCCTAGTAATTGACTCTTCCACCCTGGTAAAAAGCTTCTGACTCTCCACTCTGTCCATGCCTCTCGTAATCTTGTAGACTTCTATCAGGTCATCCCTCAACTTCCATCATTCCAGTGAGAACAAACCAAGTTTCTCCAACTTCCCCTCATGGCTAATGCTCTCCATACCAGGCAGCATCCTGGTAAATCTTTTCTATACCCTCAAATCAATTGAAACATTCAAGACTGAGATCAATAGACTTTGGCTAAATGAGCTGTGTTTCTAGGTTGAGGTACAGGTCAGGAATGATCTCCTCGTTGGTGGAATATTTTCACTCCACAATTATATCCAAATCTCCACTGATTAAAACCGCAAAAAGAAATGTTTTCTTATAGAATGTTTTAGACCATCAGATGTCACTAGCTTATACTGTTGCAAATTCCTGACTCCTCAGATACTGAAGCAGTCAGTGTCAAAATAGAAATATAGAAACCAGAAGCAGGGATAGGCCATTCAGCCCTTCCAGCCTGTTCTGCCATTCATTTTGATCATGGCTGATCATCAAATTCAATATCCTGATCTCTCGCCCCCTGTATTCCTTTAGTCCCAAGAGCTATATCTAATTTTTTCTTGAAATCACACAACATGTTGGCCTCAACTACTTTCTGTGGGAGTGAATTCCATACGTTTACCATCCTCTGGATGAAGAAATTTCTCCTCAACTCAGTTTACCCCCTTACCCTCCAACTATGACCCCCCAGTTCTGGATTCCCCCATCATTGGGAACATTCTGAATCTAATGCATCAAGATCTGGATAATATCCAGGCTTGGGCTGCCAAGTGCCAATTAACATTGACATCACATAAGTGTCTGGAATTACCATCTTCAACAAAGGCGAATCTCACCATCACCCCTTGACATTCAATGGCATTGCCAATGCCTGAATCCCACACTGTCAACATTCCTGCGCCTTACCATTGACCAGAAACTGAACCGGACCAGCCATGCAAGTACTGTGGTTATCAGAGTAGGTCAGAGGCTACGAGTCCTGCAACAAGTAACTCACCATCTGACCCCCACAAAGTCTGTCCACCATCCACAAGACACAATGCAGGTATGTGATGGAATACTCCCCACTTGCTTGGATGAGTGTGGCTCCATCAACATTTGACACCATCCAGGACAAAGCTACTCATTTCATTGGCATAAACGTTCACTTCCTCCATCACAGACGAACAGTGTCAGCAGTGTGTACCATCTACAAGATGTACAACAGAAACTCACTAAGGCTCCTTCGGCATCTTCCAAAATCGTGACCACTAGCATCTAGAAGGACGAGGGCAGCAAATACGCCACTTACTGCAAGTTCCTTTCCAAGCTACTCACCACCCTGGAAATATAGCAACCTCTTCTTTGCTGTTGCTGGGTCAAAATCCTGGAATGGCACGGCACTGTGGGTGGACCTACACTACATGGACGGCAATAATTCAAGAAGGCAACTCACTACCACCTTTTGAAAGGCAACTAGGAATGGGCAACAATTACTAACCTATCCAGCAACACCCATATCGCATTAATTTTTTAAAAATCTTGAGACTCGGTTAAAGTGCCGTGGTATTGCAGACAACATTTGTAAAAATTCTAAAACTGCCAAACAAGTTGTAACTTTGCATTCCTAAATTGTACAATAATTTTAAATGTAAGGTAATAGATTCAATCAGAGGTGATAACATTACTAATGAGATACAAGGAATGATTCTGAAGTGTACAGTGAATCATATCCATTACTTACAATGTGTTCTGAACTTACATATGTTTAATGACTGTGATGTGAGGCGTCTTTAAAATTATTTTCAGAATGTAGAATTAATTTGATAGGTTTTTGATTTAACACCAAGTATTCAGAATCATTATCCCATCTTTTTTTTTTATAAATCATACATTTCCTAAATTAATTTACCAGGGTTTAGTTGCATGCCAAGTCTTGCCTTGCAGGAATTCGGAAGCATGACAGGCAGCACTGGGGCACAGTGGTTGGCACTGCTGCTTTACAGTGCCAGAGATCCTGGTTCAGTTCCAACCTCGGAGACACTCTGCGTGGAATCTCACAACATCGTGTTAAAGTCAACAGGTTTGTTTGGTGCTACGAGCTTTCGGAGCACTGCTCCTTCATTCAGGTAGCTCCAACAAATAAACCTGTTGGACTTTAACCTGGTGTTGTGAGACTACTTACTGTGTCTATCTCCAGTCCAACGCCAGCATCTCCACATCATTTGTGGAGTCTACACATTCTCTCTGTGTCCTCGTGAGTTTCCTATGGGTGCTCCAGTTTCCTCCCATAGCCCAAAAGACATTCCCTCAGTGTACCCAAACAGGCACCAGAATGTGGCAACTGGGGGATTTTCACAGTAACTTCATTGCAGTGTTAATGTGTGACGCTAATAAATAGATTTAAACTCAAACTGTTTGCATTCACTTTTGTTCTTCTGAACAGTAAAATACCAGATACTCATTCTTGTGCTTGATTTTGTCTAACAGTGAAAGAAGAAGTGACAGCAGAAGGTTAGATTTGTACGTTGACGCCTCACAGGACGGTGTTTGCATGTCTCCCAGCTAACACTAGGACAGTGCATCAGAGCAGAAAGTGGTCAGGGCCAGTCAGTGACTGAGAATGGATCCAGTCCTACCCAACACAAGTGAGCAGGAGAACAGGCAAGGTGAGGAACAGGAAACGAGAGGAAAGGTGACAAGAAGTTAACAATTTTTCTTTTAAGCCAACAGTGCAAGGTCCCGTGGGTTATACTTCTGTTAATAATGAGGATAAAATGTGAGGTTCATCCTTGGGTGATGGATTAGACCAGGGGGACCTTAATAACAGAAGGCATTTGGATGGTTAGAGCAAAGTTTTCAAGGGAATCTTTGTTTATAATCCTGCAAGTGATTAGGGAAGGAAATCTGCCATCCTCACCAGGTCTGGCCTACACTGCAATATGGTTGACTCTCAACTGTCGTCCAAGTGCAACTAGGGATGGGCAATAAATGCTGACCCAGCCAGTGGTGCCTGTTCCCACAAATAAATAAAAAAAGAACTCACCCTGTCCCTACCCCTCATAATCTTAATCACCTCACTCATGTCCCCTCTCAGCTTTCCCTGCTCTAAAGATAACAATCCCAGTCAATCTAATCTCTCCTTATAGCTCAAATACTCCCTCTCAGGCAACTTTCTGCCTTCTGTACCCTGTCTAGTGCTAGGATATTCTTCAGGGCAACTGCATCTTGATATTTTTAGTCCCAAGCGTGATGACCATTAAAAAAAATCCAAACAGTTCCAGAGACATGGACACCTTGAATTTCCATGGGACTTCAATTATTTGTGGTGCAGTTGCTGGAACGTGACTGAATGTTTTCAATCCTTTATTTTGGAAAACCTTAGCACAAGAGCCAGTGGCACAATAGTTAGCATTGCTGCTTCACTGTGCAAGGGACCCAGGTTCGATTCCGGCCTGGGTCACTGCCTGTGTGAAGTTTGCACGTTTTCCCTGTGTCTGCGTGGGTTTCCTCTGGGTGCTCCAGTTTCCTCCCACAGTCCAAAGATGTAGAGGTTAGCCTGATTGGCCAGGCAAAAATTACCCCTTATGTTTTGCAGGGTGAATACGTGGGGTTACAGGGATAGGGCCTGGATGGGATTGTGGCCGGTACAGACACAATGGGCTGAATGGCCTCTTTCTGCACTGCAGGGGTTCTATGATTCTAAGAGCTCCATGTTGCATTTGAAATATAAGGATGGGATTTTCCAGCCATGCCTGTCCCAAGTCTGGAAATTCCCACCCAAGTTCGATAAACCTTTAAATGGTCCACAAATAGTCCATCCTGCAAGTGACCTCCCCAGGATTTTACTCAGTGTTTCTGGAATTCTCTGGTGCTTTAATTTCTTCATATTTCACCCAGTGATGAGCACCAGGCTGGCATTGCCACTTGATAGAGATTATTGTAGTGTGTTTGCAATCCTACATTTCAAGCTGTCTACCTTCAGCATTATGGATCCAGTTTTACTGATACATTCCACTGCTTGTCGCAGTTCCAATTGGATTGCTTATCCAATCCTCCCAAACTTCTTTGCCGCGATTGCAAACTTCCACCAGTGGTGTTTTACCAGACTGATCTGCTCACTCCCTGGGCACCTTGCAAAACAGGCTGATACGGAACTGCCCGGTATAGACCGCGGTTGAATGATTTGGGCTTGTGTGCACAGAGAGTGGCAAACTTCGATCGGTAGTCAGATTTCCACCAAAAACAAAATCATATCTCCTGGTCCGAAAGAAAACTAGGGATCACCCGACGCGCTGTGAATTACAGGGCGGGATTTTCCCAACCTCACTCTTCCTGAGACTGGGAATTCCTGCCCCAGTTCAATGGACCTTCCCACTGTCCACCCTCCACTTGCTTTGATCCCAGTGATGGGCAGGGGCCATAAAATTCCGGTGCAAGGATCCCTACAGTGCAGAAGGAGGCCATTCAGCCCATTGAGTCTGCAGTGACTCTCCAACAGAGCATCTTACCAAGGGCCAACCTCTGCTACATTCCCCACGCTTTTGCCCTGCTAATCCCCCTAACTTCTACATCTTGGAAACTAAGGGCAATTTAGCATGGCCAGACCACTTTATAATACACCCCTGGGATGGCATGGTACCACAGTCGTTAGCACTACTGCCTCTCAGCGCCAGGGACCCAGGTTCAATTCCGGCCTTGGGTCACTGTCTGTGTGGAGTTTGCAGGTTCTCTCCATCTCTGCGTGGGTTTCTTCCGGATGCTCTGATTTCCTCCCACAGTGTACAGATGTGTGGATTAGACTGATGGGCCGTGATAATTTGCCCCTTCGTGTCAGGGGGGATTAGCAGGGTAAATATGTGGAGTTGTGGGGATGGACCCCTGCGTGGGAGTGTGGATGATGCAGACTTGATGGGCTGAATGTTCTCCTTCCACACTGCAGGTTCTGTGATTCCAACCTCCAGATCTGTGCATTGGGGATGCAGTAATAAAAAACAGATCAAAGGGATTTGGGGAAACAGGTGGGGAGGTGGATTTGAGACCAGGGAGAGATCAGCCGGGATCAGATTGAATCGCAGAGCAGCCTCAAAGGGCTGGATTTGCCCACTTGTCCTAATTCCAATGTTAAGAGGGAAATCAATGCTTTGAATTGAAATTGTACAGATTTACGGCAGGAATTTGCACGGGATTTTCCTCGAACTTCCCGCATACTCTCTCTCCGCAGCTGTCGATGTGAAGGCCCCGGGTTAACTTTAAAAAGCCTGTGCGTGAGGGAGGTTTAATCAGGGGAGCTTTGCTTGGCAAACAGGCTGTCACTCTCACACTTCGTTCCCAGGGTAATAGGCATGCGAGGAAAGAATGTCACAGAGTTCGAGTTGGGATGTAATTTTATTAATTCCGGGACTGTGATTGTCTCTCTACACACCTTTGTCATCGCGAACTCTACTGACATCAAACATGGGGTGTTCCTGCTGGAGTTATTTGAGTGGAATCAGTGCCAGAGAGACCCTCCACACACCCCCTCCAAACTGAGAGAAAAAAAACCAGCATTTCAACCCTAATTAACCTTTTTATTTCTCATCTTCCAGCCCTCCCTCCCTCCTCGCTGCTGCCTCCGCTGCCAGTTCAGGCTTCACTGACATCTCCGCGCCTGCTCCCATCAATCTCCTTTCCAGTTCTCGACGCAGCCGTTTATCTAATCAAATTACTCTTCTTGCCGGCCTCTGGAGGCAGCTGCCTCGTCCTCCGCGTCCCGACCCCCTTCCGCAGGCCGCCGCAAAATTAATTGCTGTGCCTTCTTCGTCTGTAACCTTAAAGCGGGCACGGCAGGTCAGTGGAATGGTTCGCAAGAGGCAGAACCAATATTTAAATTCTTGCCCAGCGCACAGACGGAGTGCGCTGACTTCAAGGCATCATGTTCGAGTTACAGGATAGGTTTGCAATGACAGCACCCAGTACCTTTGTTACGGCAGCAATTTAAAGGTATTTCCAGGCGCTTTATGTGGAGATTAAAGGTGAAGAGTGTGATTATTTCACGACTGAATTGAGCCAAGCGTAAAGGAAGGAGGTCCCTGATGCAATAACCCTGGGTCACTGGCTACTCTGAATGTGACATTTGTCTGTTAAACTAAAGTAGAACATCTCTGAGAATCAGAGATCCCTGTGAAATCCATTTCACAGGGATCTATGATTCTCAAGGATGTTCTGCTAGGACAGTGACTAAGCTATCTGTTAGTTGGGTGTGTCATGGTGGCACTGTGGTTAGCACTGCTGCCTCACAGTGCTAGGGACCCAGGTTCGGTCACTGTCTGTGGAGCCTGTATGTTCTCCCCGTATCTGCTTGGGCTTCCTCCTGGTGCCCCAGTTTCCTCCCACAGTCCAAAGATGTGCGCGTGATTGGCCGCGCTAAATTGCCCCTTACCGTCAGGGGGATTAGCTGGGGTAAATGCATGGGGTTCTGGGGATAGGGCCAAGGTGGGGTTGTAGTCAGTGCAGACTTGATGGGCCAAATGGCCCCCTCGTGCATTGTATGGATTCTACGATTCTGGTTGCTGTTCCCATCCCCTTTATTTCAATCACGTTCATGCAACTGTTTACCCAACTCATTTCCGTTCCCGCTGCCATTGCGCGATTGGGTGCAGAGTTTGACCACCAAATTCGGGGGATAAGTGTCCGCTCTCCAAGATAGACAGCAGCCATCAGAGTGATCTACATGAGTAACTTCCTGTCTTGTATGTTGGGGTGTAGCCCCTTTAAGGGGTGTGATTAGGTGTGCAGTGAGCTGGCCAGGGATCATCCTGAATGGGCAGTTAACATTTGGAGTGTAGAGAATGACTGGTTAAATCCGTACACCAAAACTGTCAGCCAAGTCCCAATGCTTGGCACGGCAAAGAGTTGGATATGAGAAGGCCATACCTTTGGAAAGAATGCCCCACTTTTTTGAGGGAGTTATTCCCTCCCCCAGCTACAGCTGAGAGAATAAAGAACAAAACAGCACAGGAAACAGGCCCTTCAGCCCAACAAACTCACACTATCACGTCGATGTTCCCACTTCTACCCATGATCTCTATCTATATTTATAGATCTATGGATTGGAATCAGATTTGAGACAATAATAATGAGGATTACTGTTGCCCAATCACTGCTGTAGTGATCACGCTGAAGGTTTAGCTTCTCTGGATTTTGGAAGTTCCCCCACGTAGACGCCATTGGAAATAGCTGAAGTGTCAAGGTACAAGCTTCTTTCTGAGATATTTCAATAAGAAAACGAGCCAAAAGGGCTGGAAGCATTTTTACTTTGAGTACTTGGAGAGCTGTAATCTCTCTGCAGAACCAAACTGCAGCCAGACGGATATATCCACCAAACCACTTTTTAAAGTTTTGAGAACGGTCTTTCAGCTCCCAATCACCGTCCTACTTCCCGGGTCCTGCAATGGTTGAAGTGGTCATTAAACGCAATTGAGTACCAGTATGTACAAACTCTGTTGACCCAATAAAAAAACCTGCCTCATAATATTAATTCATTTGTCCCTTCCTGGCCTATATGCATCTTTATAGTCATTGAGTTGGATCTGTACATTTTCATTAAAGCACTGATAATTTAAAGATTTGCTCAATATAGAAAGCAGGGATCCGCAGAGCATTTCGAATCATGAACTTTGCGAGCGTTTTTATAAATTGGACAATTAAAATCTTCTATGTGCGTGTATTAAACTACTTTATAAGTAAGAATGTAAGTGGTTGCAAAGACGCAGAAAAGGATGGTGCCCACAATTTCCCTCCACCACTCCAGCAGGAGAACGGGGCCTTTAATTTTCATTTTCTTATAGTCATTTTAACTCACAAACATGGGCACCCAGTCACTTACTAGGAGGTAACTGTTTAACAACATTGGAACCAAAGCCTGGAGTTTTGATATTTGATATTAATGATGGGACCAAGATTCTGAAACATTGGAATTAGGGGCAGAAGTAGGCAAATTCAGTCCTTCGAGCCTGCTCCGCCATTCAATCAGATCGTGACTGATCTATCCCTGTCTCAAATCCACTTTCCCCACCTATACCTATATCTCTTTAACCTGTTTCTTAAAATTAGAAATATATCTATCTTCTTCTTGAAACCATCCAATAATTCAGACTCCATCACGCTTTGGGGTAGCAAGTTCTCACTTTCAAATCTACTATCTCTCAGCCCATACATAGAATCCGTACAGTGCAGAAGGAGCCCATTCAGCCCATCGAGTCTGCATCTACCACAGTCCCACCCAGGCCCATCCCCGTAACTCCACATATTTATCCTGCTACACCCCTCACACCAGGATCAATTTGACATGGCCAATCAACCTAACCCACACACCTTTGGACTGTGGGAGGAAACCGGAGCACTCGGAGGAAACTCATGCAGACACGAGGCACGGTGGTTAGCAGTGCTGCCTTACGTTGTCCAAGACCTGGTTCAATTCCAAGCTTGAGTCGCTGTTTGCGTGGAGTTTGCACATTCTCCTTGTGTCTGCATGGGTTTCCTCCGGGTGCTCCAGTTTCCTTCTGCTGTCCAAATATATGCACTTTAGGTGCATTGGCCATGCTAAATTCTCCTTCAGTGTACCCAAAAAGGCAGCAGAGTGTGGTGACTAGGGACAGTAAATTAATTGCAGCGTGAATGTAAGTATACTTGTGACTAATAAATAAACTTTAAAACTGCAAATGTGCAAACTCCACATAGACAGTGACCTGAGACCAGAATTGAACCTGTGTCCCTGGCACAGTGAGACCACTGTGCTAACCACTGTGACCTCTTGTTCTAGATTGCCCCACAAGGTGAAATATTTGGTCTGTGTTTACTTTATCAATCCCTTTTTGGAATTTTAATACCTCAATCAGATTCCCTCTTGTCCTTCTGAACTCCAGGGTGTATGAGCCCAAACTGCTCAATCTCTTCTCGTACGTCAACCCTTTCATCTCCAGAATCAATCTGCTGAACCTCCTGTGAACTGCCTCCAGAGGTAGATGTTTAACTGGAAAGTTAATTGTAAATTCATAGCCCTGATCATACACCAATATTCCTCAGCTACAGGACAAGGTCAGTGTGTTGCCATCCCAACATAGGACAAAATAACTGTTGGACCATTAGTTACTAGTTGGGGAAATTTGGCCATGAACATGGTTGCTCTTTGATGGGGACATTGTTGGTAATTTTAACAGAGGTTTTGAGTTGTAAATTACCCATATGATTGTCAATAATTATTCTTGGCAGTTCCTGCACTGTTGGAAGCTGGAAGAGTTAGTCCCCTTCATGCTCCCAAAAATTAACTCATTGCCAAATTTTAGGCTGACTTGGGAAAGAAAGAATTTACATTTTTATGACACCTTTTATGACCTCGGGACATCCCAATGCATTTTATAGCCAGTAAAGTTTGATTGAATTGTGGTTATGCTTTAATATAAGTGCCCTCCCCTCTTGGACCATTTGAATGTGTCATCGCTGTAAGAACATAGGAACCTAGAGAGAGAGAAGTGAATCTGATGTGGCTGTTTTCTCTGTTGATTTTTGGCCTGTTTGCATCTCATGTAGAAGACAGAAATGGCTCACCAAGTCCAATTGGTCTATTGGCTTATGCCCTTCCCTTCAAATGTGAGGTAATGCATTTTGGAAGGTCTAATACAGATAAGAGATATATAGTAAATGGCAGAACCCTTAAGAGTATTGATAGGCAAAGGGATCTGAGTGTACAGGTACACAGGTCACTAAAAGTGGTAACGCAGATGGAGAAGGTAGTCAAGGAGGCATACAGCATGCTTGCCTTCATCGGCCAGGGCATTGAGTTTAAAAATTGGAAAGTCACGTTGCTGCTTTATATAACTTTAGTTAGGCCGCACTTGGAGTATACTTCAATTCTGATCGCCACAGTACCAGAAGGGTATGGAGACTTTGGTACAGAAAAGGTTTATCGGAATGTTGCCTGGTATAGAGTGCATTAGTCACGAGGAGAGGTTGGAGAAACTTGGTTTGTTCTCACTGGAACCATAGAAGTTGAGGGGCGACCTGATAGAAGTCTACAAAATTATGAGGGGCATGGACAGAGTGGATAGTCAGTTACTAGGGAGCATAAGTTTAAGTTCAAAGGATGTACGAGGTATGTTTTGTTTTACACAGAGGTTGGTGGGTGCCAGGGACTCGCTGCCAGGGGAGACAGTGGAAGCAGATACGACAGTGACTTTTAAGGGGCGTCTGGACAAATGCATGAATAGGATGAGAATAGAGGGATATGGTCCCCAGAAGGGTAGGGGATTTTAGTTCATGTAGGCAGCATGGTCGGTGCAGGCTTGAAGGGCTGAAGGGCCTGTCCTTCTGCTGTAATTTTCTTTGTTCTTTGTCCTACTCTCTCTCTCTCTTTGGATAACGTACTCGGAAAGGACGTCGGAGACCATAGAAGTCTATGTTGATCCATGGTTGTGCTTGGCAAGATACTCCAGTGCTTTGTCATTGGCCTCAGGACATGACTGATAGGGAAACTCTCCTACTCTGGCTGCCTGACCTTATTGGAAGGATTTTCAGGTTGGCAATCTATCTGTTTGGCCATGCTATGAAAATATCTTCTGTTGCCATTAAGTCACAGAGTGGGACTCAAACCCATAGCGTCCGCCTCTGAGGGAATACTGAAGGGCCAGGATAGAGTGAATGTGGGGAAAGTGTTTCCATTATTTGGAGAAACTGGGATCCGAGGACACAGCCTTTAAAACCGTGCCGAGAAGGAATTTCTTTAATCAGAGGGTGGTGCAAAGATACAAAAGTCTGAGGTCACATAACAACTAACTCAAGAACAGCTTCATCCCTGTTGCCAAAAGAAGATATTTTACAATGGTTTTTTTATTTGATTAGATTTATTATTGTCAAATGTATTAGTATATAGTGAAAAGTATTGTTTGGTGCACACTATACACAAAAGCATACCTGTCATAGAGAAAGAAATGAGAGAGTACGGAATGTAGTGTTACAGTCATAGCTATGGTGTAGAGAAAGATCAAGTTCATATGAGGTAGGTGCTTTCAAAAGTCTGACAGCAGCAGGGAAGAAGCTATTCTTGAGTTGGTTGATATGTGAACTCAGACCATTCTATCTTTTTCCTGACCGAGGAAGGTTGAAAAGAGAACGTCCGGGGTGCGTGGTGTCCGTGATTTTGCTGGCTGCTTTTCTGAGGCAACAGGAAGTGTAGACAGAGTCAGTGGATGGAAGGCTGGTTTGCATAAAGAACTGGGCTTCATTCATGACCCTTTGTAATTGCTTGCGATCTTGGGCAGAGCAGGAGCCATATCAATCTGTAATATCTGGAATTCCACTTCCTGGAATGGAAAGCTTGTCATATGAGGAACGGTTGAAGCCTTTGGGTCTGTACTCATTGGAATTTAGATGGATGAGGGAGGGATCTTATTGAAATTTACAGGATACCTTGAGGCCTGGATAGAGTGGACGTGGAGAGGATGTTCGGAAAAACTAGAATCAGAGGGCACAACCTCAGGCTGAAGGGGCAATCTGTTAAAATATGGAGGAATTTTTTCAGCCAGAGATGGTGAATCTGTGGAACTCTTTGCCGCAGAAGGCTGTGAAAGCCATTGAGTATCATCAAGACGGAACTAGATAGGCTGTTGATTAATAAGAGGATCAAGGGTTTTGGAGAAAAGGCAGGAGAATGGGAATGAGAAAAATATCAGCCATGATTGAATGGTGGAGCAGTTGATGGGCCGAGTGGCCTAATTCTGCTCCTATGTCTTATGGTCTTATCCAACCAGACAGGATGCTTTCTATGCAAAAGAAATTGGTGAGAATCATAGTGGATATGCCAAATTCCGTTAGTCGTAACGGGAAACATTAATGCCGAAATTCCCTGACCATTCATGCCGGCGGGATTGTCTGGTCCCCCAGCAACACACCCCCAGCCACGGGTTTCCCACCAGCGTGGGGTGACATCAGTGGGAATTCCCGTTGACACTGGCGAGATCAGAGAATCCTGCCGTTAGCAAACAACATGCCACCTCCTGCTGGCGGGAAACACCTGACTGAGAACCTCACTGAGGCCTCTTCCCATTCCAGTCGCTTGAAGAGCAATAAAATGTGGAAAGCACTTGAATATTCCCAAAGAAACTTGTCCCAGAGTGTTGATGGAAATTGTTTCGAACCATTTTGTGGCTCATTGTGTGCAAGAGTGTGGAAATAAATCCTGAACAACTGGGAATGTTATTTGAGCCTTTTGGAAAATAAATTATTTAGCAGTGTGTGCGAGCTTAGAAATCTGAAGTCTGTTAACTTCAGAATCGCTGGCGCTTCTTGTAGCAATGTCAAGGGATTTGAAGAGCGGATAAGGAATAATTCTAAGCTGTGTTAGATTTTGAAAGGCTTCCTGTATCCATTAAACTGATTGGAATCCTATGTGACAGCAACTAAATTGTTGGATGGAAATAGCGTGGAAAGTGGTAAGGCTTTTCCCCCATCACTTTAGAAAGCAATTAGTTTAAGTACCACACAATAAGACTTATGACTAAATTGGAAGCAAATGCCTTGAAGAGAGAAGTGATTTTGGGGAGGCATTGGAGCAACAGTATCCAGAGACCGAGGGTAATGTTCTGGGGACCAGGGTTCGAATCCTACCACAGCAGATGAGGAAATTTGAATTCAATAGAAATGTGGAATTGAAAAAAATTCTGATGAAATTCAAATAAAAAAGCCCATCTGCTTCACTAATGTCATTTTAAGGAATGAAATCTGTCCCCTTTACTTCGTCTGTTCAACAAGTGATTCTAGATTCACAGAGTAAATTAGATATAGCTCTTGGGGGTAAAGGATTTAGCTGGAGGGAAGAAGTGGAATCAAGATATTGAATTTGATGATCAGCCGTTATAGAATCCCCACAGTGTGGAAGGAGGCTATTTGGCCCATCGAGTCTGCACCAATCCTACCCAGCCTCTATCCCGTACTCCCCCTTATTTATCCCATTAATCCCTCTAACCTATACATCCTGGGACACTAAGGGACAAGTTAGCATAGCCAATCAACCTAGCCCATACATCTTTGGACTATGGAAATACCTGGAGGAAACCCAAGCAGACACAGGGAGATCATGCAAACTCCACGCAGACAGTGACCCAAGCCGGGAATCAAACCCAGATCCCTGGCGCTGTGAGGCGGTAGTGCTAAGCAGTGTGCCACTGTACTGCCCCTTCACTACCACGGAAAGTAGTTGAAGCCAAAATGTTGTCTGAAAAAATTAGATATAGTTCTTGGAGCTGAAGGGATATGGGGGATGAGGGAGAAGAATCAAGATATTGAATTTGATGATCAGCCGTGATCATAAATGAATGACGGAGCAGTTTGAAGGGCCGAACGGCCTATCCCTGCTACTAATTTCTATGTGGTTGTCTCTCAAATGCCCTCAAGGATGGGCAATTAATGTTGGCCCAGCCACATCTCACACATAAATAAAAATAAACTGATAATGAATTGGCAAACTCAAGGAAACAAGTGAGATATGATGATGGAAATTGTTCAAGGGCTATCGTCAGGTGGATGGGAAGAAGAAGTGTCATGATCTGGGTTAAGTTATGAAGAGTAAAGATGTACTGAGCATGACCAAATACTGAAAACATCAGTGCAAGGCATCATGGACAGAATTGTAAACTACATTGTAATGTGTAAATTATCTACATGCAAGCATGCTGTTTTAATCAGGTAAGGAAGGGTTAAATGGCTTCCTTTTTCTTAAAGTTTAAGTTTATTTATTTGTGTCACAAGTAGGCTTACATTAACACTGCAATGAAGTTGCAGTGCCTATTTGGGTACACTGGGGCTGGGATAATGACACAAGGGTAGTGGTTAGCATTGCTGCCTCTCAGCTCCTGGGACCCGGGTTCAATCCCGGTCTTGGGTCACTGTCTGTGTGGAGTTTACACATTCTCCCCGTGTCTGCATGGGTTTCCTCTGGGTGTTCCAGTTTCCTCCCGCAGTCCAAAAGATGCTTATGTGAACTGAACTGCCGGGAGGATCCAAAGATCATTTCCTGAAAGTCTTCTCAGCTAGGATCCCTTAGTCCAAATGCTTATGCTTACTGGTCCATTGTCAACAGTTGAGTATCTCCAATGATTGCCTTAATGCCTTGCTAATGGGACAGGGGAAGTGGGTTCTTCGCACTCCCCAGGAGTTATTGTCTGCCGAGTTTTGCAGCCCTGCTGTCTCTATTCCAATGGAGTGTGAAAAACGCATATTGGTCTTGTCACCGAGAATTGTGATCTCAAGTTGCTTTGGTCTCTGGCTGATGTTTGTAGCCCTGATGCGGTGGAGTGAGGGCCATAAAATCGTAGCATGCCTACATTGCAGAAGGAGGCCATTCGGCTCATTAAGTCTGCACATCATAACTCACACATTTATCCAGCTAATTCCCCCTAACCTATACACCGGGGGGGACACCAAAGGGCAATTTAGTATGGCCAATGCACCAAACCTGCACGTTTCCAGACTGGAAGGAAACTGGAGCACCCGGAGAAAATTCACACAGACACAGAAACCCTACAAGCTCCACGCAGACAGTGACCCGAGCCGGGAATGGAACTCATGTCCCTGGCACTCTGAGGCAGCAGTGCTAACCACCGTGCCACCCTGTTGCGAGGCATTCAAAACTGCCTTGGCTTCGATAGGAATGGAAAATCCCACAGGCAGGAGGGACTGGGTGGCACAGTGGTTAGCACTGCTGCTTCAAAGCGCCAGGGACCCGGGTTCGATTCCCGGTTTGTGTGTCTGTGGAATTTGCACATTCTCCCCATGTCTTCGTGGGCTTCCCCAGGTGCCCCAGTTTCTTCCCACAGTCCCACAAAGATATGCGGGTTAGGTGGATTGGCCGTGCTAAATTACCTCCTGGTATCGGGGGACTTGCAAGGATAAGTGCAAGGGGTTATGAGAATTGTGGTCAGTGCAAACTCGATGGGCCAAATGGTCTCCTGCACAATCCCCATACAATCTTGTGGGGATTGTTTGATTATGCCCTCTGGTGATTTAAAAAGTTGGTTTTACAAAGCTAAATTCACGGTTCTAGCTAGATTCAGAGTCATAATTATTTTTTACATAAAGTATGTCATCATAACGGTATACGTGAATTTCGGAACCAAGTTCTAAGCAAATGATACAGAAATTTAATGAAACATTCATGAACTGACAAATCATGAAACAATTTATGATTATGATGAGGTGCAGAGCAAAAGAAACACGGTTCAAGGTGTCATAAAGACCTTTGAGGTTTTAGAGTAACAATAGCGGGCTAATAAATTTATTCCAGTTAATGCTGTTTGCTTTTTATTGTGTATGGCATTTTTAAATGATTAATCATCATTAATTTAAGATTAAATGCATGGCTGGATCCACACACAAAAAATACAGGAAGTAATAAATTGCATTGAGTCTAATCAAAGAATAAACACTATGGAGTTACGGTTCAGCTAAAGGGCCAATTTTCTAGGGAAATGAATTTGGGCCTTGTGGAACTATTTTAAAAGATGATGTTGAAAGACAGCGAGAGGTAAGACTGATGAAGGCCACTAATGCACAGGAATAGCACAGTGGTTAGCACTGCGGCATCACAGCACCAGGGACCAGGGTTCAATTCCCGGCTCCAGTCACTGTCTGTGTGGAGTTTGCTCATTCTCCCTGTGTCTGTGTGGGTTTCCTCTGAGTGCTCCGGTTGCATTCCACACTCCAAAGATGTATAGGTTAGGTGGACTGGTCTGACTAAATTGCCCCTTAGTGCCCCAAGATGTGTAGGTTAGGGGGATTAGCCCTGTTAAATTGCCCCTTCTTGCCCCAAGATGTGTAGATTAGAGGAACTGACCATGCTAAATTGCCCCTTGGTGTCCCAAGATGTGTAGATTTGGAGGATTGGCCATGCTAAATTGCCCCTTGGTGTCCCAGGATGTGTACATTCGGAGGATTGGCCGTGCTAAATTGCCCTTTTTAGATGGGATTGGTCATGATAGATGTGCATGGTTACAGGGTTAGGGTGCCTCATTCTAGGGTTCGTGCAGACTTTGCTGGGCGAATTGCCTCTCCTGCACGGTAGGATTCTATGATTCCACTTCACTGCAGTATGATGTCCTCAAATTTAGCTTTTTGTATTTTTTAAACTGTGTTTCCCATTAAAGGATTTGCATTTTCCAATGTGCCAATGCTGATTGGTACAGTGGCACTGGAATGGAATTAGCGCTCAGTACTCACTCACGCCACCTCCATTCTGTTCTGCCCCCCCCTGCCAAATAATAAGCCGAGAGTTGCAACCTCTCAGCTACGTTGGCCCATCACTCTGAGCGATGCTTATGCTTCAGGCTATCCAGTACTGACCTGCTCAGTTCACCGAGTGCCTTGCCATCCAGGAGCTTAGTTAATGGCTTTCACACTCCAAGTGTATTGGCCTCAGCGACTGTTTATCATCGAGGAGTTATATTTTTGCAGAAGCTGTACCTCGATCATTGTCACACTCTGCGCGTGAACCGTGAAGGGAGAAGCATTAACTTCTCTATCCGTTGCCAGTTGTTGTTCAGCCCCCTCTGTATTTATTTTTCTCCAATCTCTATTTTAATTGAAAAAAGCAACCTGAAAAGCCGCAAGACCTGTGGTCATTTCGGTTCCTTTGACTCAACAACTCAACCGATCCCTCAATCAACAGCTGATGACTAGCAGGAGGCAGATGAACTGATCTCTCTCCAGAGACTGATGAGGAATAATGTCACGTAACAGTTTGACCAGAGGAGCTGTGTAAGCACTGCAGTGCAGGAGGAGGCCATTCAGCCCAGCGAGACTGCACTGGCAACTATTCCACCCAGGCCCAAACCCCATAACCCCACACATTTACCCCTGTAATTCCCCTGACAGGAGCAATTTAGCAAGGCCAATCGACCTAATCTGCCTCATATGTTACTGCCTGTGTGGAGTCTGCACATTCTACCCATGTCTGTGTGGGTTTCCTCCAGGTGCTCTGGTTTCCTTCCTTGGTCTGAAAGATGTGCAGGTTAGGTGCATTGGCCGAGCTAAATTCTCCCTAGTGTACCTGAACAGGCACCAGAGTGTGGCAACTAGGGGATTTTCACAGTAACTTCATTGCAGTGTTAATGGAAGCCTACTTGTGACACTAAAAAATAAACTTTAAAAATGCTTTTCAGGAAATGGAAACTGTTATCTCAGCTAAGTCTGGTCTCCATGTGATTCACAGAATCCTACAGTGCAGAAGAAGGCCATTCAGCCCACTGAGTCTGCCCTGACTACAATCCAACCAAGACCTATCCCCACCACCCCATGCCTTAATCCTAACTAGTCTGCATGACACACAGGGGGCAAATTAACACGAGCAATCCATCTATCCCACACATCTTTGGATAATGGAAGGAAACCCACACAGATACAGGGAGAATGTGCAGACTCCACACAAGCAGTGACCCAAGCCGGGAATCAAACCCAGGTCACTGGCGCTGTGAGGTAGCAGTGCTAACCCACTGTGCCACCGTGCCGCCCTACATCATGCACACTACGCTTTAAAACATTGGATAACAGCTGCGGGTGCTGGAATCTGAAACCAAAGCAAAAATGCTGGAAAATCTCAGCAGGTCTGGCAGCATCTGTAAGAGAGCAAAGAGCTGATGTTTTGAGTCCAGGTGACCCTTTTTGCACTGCGTTTTAAAACATGCTGCTTTCACTCCGAGGAACCTCTCCAGACACTTGTCTTTGAGTTAATTCTTGGCGCGCTAAATGAATAATTATTAAGGGCTCATTCAGTCAGCATGATAAAGATTCAAATGTGACTCACCCACACACAGAACCGTATCTCAGAGCTCTCCGGATTATCAACTTTCAATAAAAAGCAATTTGTGTCGGCTGTGATAAGTGTCCCAGTTTTTGCTCGGAGCTTGTCACTCTCCCTTCGTCTCTGAGTGCAGACGCACTACAGGCGTGTGCTAACCAGCTCTGGGTTTCTTGCTTTTATGTATTTCAAACTTTTTTCCCATCCTGGATCTAGCTTTTAGAAACCAGCCTGTTGCCCTAATCATTTGAGTTCCTGCCAAAACACTGCTGGGATGAATGATGGTCCATTCAATTCATAGAATCGTAGAAATTCTACAAAGCAGAAGGAGGCTGTTCAGCCCTTTCAGTTTGCACCAAACAACAGTACCACCGAGGGTCTATCCCTGTAACCCCACATATTTATCCCACTAACCCCTCTAACCTCTTTGTTAATTTATTTATTCGTGAGACATGGCTGGCCAGCATTTATTGCCCATTCCTACGTTCCGCATGTCTTACCTGGATTTCGTCCAAGTGCTCCGGTTTCCTCCCACAGTCAATACAACGTGCTGGTTAGGTGCGATGGCCGTGCTAAATCCTTCCTCAGTGTACCCGAACAGGCGCCAGAGTACGGCGACTAGGGGATTTTCATAGTAATTTAATTGCAGTGTTAATGTAAGCCTACTTGTGACACTAATAAAATGAACTTTAATAACTTTACAAACTACAGTTGTCCTTGTTCAGAGAGCAGTCGAGAATCAAGCATATGGCTTTGGGATTACATGTAGGCCAGACCAGGTAAGGATGGCAGATTTCCCTCCCTAAAGGACATTAGTGAACTAGATGGGTTTTTATGAAAATTGACAATGGTTTCATGGTCACTTTTTAGCCTTTAATTCCAGATTTTTATTGAATTCAAATTCTACCATCTGCCGTGGTGGGATTTGAACCTGGGCCCCCAGAGCATCAGCCTGGGTCTCTGGATTACTGGTCTATATATATCACCGTGCCATTGTTCACCACTCATGGAATAATCGCTTCCTTTCAGCACGTTTAATTTCTTGCTGCAATTTTCTCTTCCTCTCTGCTTCAGAAGGTTTCTACTGAGATCAAGACTAAAATGATGGAATCCCTACAGTGGAAAAGAGGCCATCCGGCTTATCGAGTCTGTACTGACCCTCAAAGAGATTCCCACCCAGACCCTCCCCTCTTCCTGTAACTCCACGCATTTCCATGACTAGTCCATCTAACGCACACCTCTTGGGAAACAGGGGACATTTTTTTAGCTTGGCCAATCCACCTAAACTGCACCTCTTTGGACTATGGGAGGAAATTGAAGCATCCAAAGGAAACCCATGCAGACACAAGGTGAATGTGCAAACTCCACACAGGCAGTGACCCAAGGCTGAAGTTGAAGCTGGTCCCTGTCGCTGTGAGGTAGCAATGCCAACCACTGTGCCACAGTGCTGCCCAATATAATCCAGTATCATCCAACTGATCATCTTTTAATACGGACTGTGATTGTCACCAGGATCAAAAACAGAAATGGCTGGAAAATGTCAGCATCTGTGGAGAGAGAATAGAACCAACATTTTGAAACACTGGCTGTATTCTCTCTCCACAGATGCTGTCAGACCTGCTGAAATTTTCATAGAAACCTTACAGTGCAGAAAGAGGCCATTGGGCCCATTGAGTCTGCACTGACCACAATCCCACCCAGGCCCTACAGATTTTACCCGCTAATCCCTCTAATCCAGACAGCTCAGGACACTAAGGGACAATTTTAGCATGGCCAATCAATCTAACTTGCGCATCTTTAGACTTGTTGCAGCGTTCCCATTTTTTATTTCATATTTTCAGCATCTGCAGTATTTTTCTCTTATTGTCAACGGGATATTTGACTGCAGGGACGTCACAGCCAAGTCTCTTTTGCTTCTTTTTATCTACGCGTATTCACTGTCCAGCAAGATCCTCAGGAACAGGGATCTGGGTTTGATTCCCAGCCTCGAATCACTGCCTGTGCGAAGTCTGCACATTCTCCCCACATCTGTGTGGGGTTTCCTTCGGGTGCTCCGGTTTCCTCCCACAGTCTGAAAAATGTGCTGGTTAGGTGCGTTGGTCATACTAAATTCTCCCTCAGTGTTCCCAAACAGGAGTGTGGCAACTAAGGGATTTTCACAACGTGGTGTTAATGTAAGCCTACTAATGGCAGTAATAAATAAACATTAATCTTTAACATTTTAGAGACTTTGTGGTCTATCCAGGGGCAGAATGACAAATGTTTTATAGAGTCGTAGAAGTTTACAGCATGGAAACAGGCCCTTCGGCCCAACTTGTCCATGCCTTTTTTTGAAAACCCGCAAACTAATCCCAATTTCCCACATTTGGCCCATATCCCTCTATACCCATTGTACCCCATGTAACTGCCTTAAATGCTTTTTTAAGAGATAAAATTGTAATCGTCCCTACTTCTACCTCTGGCAACTTGGTCCAGACACTCACCACCTTTTGCCTGACGAGAGTTCTGATACAATTTCTCACCCATTTTGTGATGAGGGCACGCTAATTATTACTGACAAACTTGGCGAATGATCTTGAGGATCAAAAACTGCTTTGTCTCGGATGACCCTGGAGAGTGGGGGGGTGATATTGATTCCTGCGTTGGACGGTTTGATTTCTGCAGCGTGGTAGTGATAATTGTAGCAAAGCTGTTGACTAAATCAACTCGAGGTGCAGGAAAGTAAATATCGAGATAGAGGCAGAAAGACTGACCGATAGATTCACTGTAACGTAATAGTAAAGCTGCAGGAAGAGACAGCGTGATATAAATGGATTATCTTGCCTTGTGTCATTGGGTCCTCATGCATATTCATCATCACCCCATCATATGGTGTAACGGAGCTCAGTATCAGATTATGGTTACAGTTCCACAGTCATGGCTGTCTAGAGAGAGAGAACCATGATCTATGAAGCAATTTCCACCCTGCAGTGCCTGCCTGTCCTGTCAAAACTGATGGTTGCCAAGGGGTATCCGTCAGGCTATTTTTCAAATTCACGGCTCACTCGTACGTCAAGAGAACAGGGCACCTGCTGCCAACAGCTGTAGTCATCTCATATAAAGTCTTTCTAAAAAGAGGAAGGCTATAGACTACCATCAGTCAAGAAAACAGATGCTCCAGTACATCGCGTTGCTGGCAATTCATTCGTGTTGCAGTTAACTAAACAGCTGATTCAGCCAGGCACATGCTAATATATTGCCTCCCCTACGTGGACTCCATCTACACTCCCCGCGTCCTTGGGGAAAATACCAGCATAATCAAGGATCCCACACACCCCAGATATACTCTCTTCCCCCTAACCTGCACATCTTTGGAGAAAACCGGAGCGCCTGGAGGAAACCCACGCAGACACAGGGAGAAGGTGTAGGCTCCACGCAGCCACCCAAGGCTGTGATCAAAGCTGGGTCCCTGGCGCTGTGAGGCAGCAGTGCTAATGATTGTGCCCCTGTCATTCACGATGTTTTATGCCCCCTCAAAATCTGATACAACTAGGTCTGGCTTTAAAGTTGGGTTTGAGCTGACACGTTGCAAAGCAGAAACTTGAGTGCAGCACGGGAAAGCTAATGTTCCAATGGGATGGACATCACAATGGGCGCTGCTTATGGGAACACACGACACCAGAGGGAAGATCACATCTTATCGGAGTTGCTGCCTGCAGGAATACAGCCCATTCAGTATCATAGAATATGCAGAAGGAGGTTATTCGGCCCATCTCTTCTGCACCAATCACAATCCCTCCCAGCCCCTATCACTAAGGGGCAAATTAGCATCGCCAAGCAACCTAATCTGCACATCTGCCTCACAGCACCAGGGACCCGGGTTCGATTCCCGGCTTGGGTCACTATCTGTGTGAAGTCTGCATACTCTCCCCATGTCTGCCTGGGTTTCCTCCAGGTGCTCTAGTTTCATCCCACAGTCCAAAGACGGGCTAAGTTAACCCTAGTATCAGGGGGATTTGATGGATAAATGTGATGGGTTAGGGTCGTGGGATTGTGGTCGGTGCAAACACAATGGGCTGAATGGCTACCATCTGCACTGTAGGAATTCTATGATGTTTGGAGTGTGGGAGGAAGTCAGAGCACCGGGAGGAAACCCATGCAGACACAGGGAGAATGTGCAAACTCCCTACAGACGGTGACCCAAGCCGAGTATCGAACCTGGGTCCCTGGCATTGTGAGGCACAGTGCCACTGTGCCACCCACGTTAGCCAGACAGGAAGTAGGGTAACTCCAAACGTAAGCAACTCGCAACCAATCTGCTTTGGCAAACAAGCATGTAGTAAAATGACAGCAGGCCAGACAATAAGAGAGAGCAATCTGGCAATAGCTGTGCCAGTGTGATGTGATGTCAGTCCGTTGAGTACAGAGGCCGATGCCTGGGATTCTGGGCCTCGCGGAACGAATTCCATTCACAGAGGAAGCAGTCTTTTTATTCGATCTTGGACTAAGCTTGACGAATGAAAGCATAATCACAAGGAGAATCAAAATATTGCCTGTTCTCTGAGGTATTTATGATTGTCCGAATTAAAACTGTACTTTTTTTTAAATCGGACAGCCTAAGGAAGAAGAGCAGTTGTTATACCTCTCACCAGCCATGAGAGGAAATTAAATTAGAATTTAATCAAGAGGGGGAAGAGAAAGAACAATCATTTGTTTACTTTTGGTTGACCTGTAGAAGTGGAGATATTGAGATTGGGTTGGACAGCCTGATTAATGGAGAGATATGGGCGATAAATTTCCCTGTCTGAATCCCAACTCTCCAATCCGGCTAAAACTTTAACTATTATCTGATCCTGAAGGAAGAATTTTGAGTCGAACCTGCTCCGAGTGAAGTTTTTTTTTCGACAGTGTTATTTTGTATTTTGTCGTGTGGTGCTGAAAAACAGAGTTCAGATTCAACCCCTGTCTCATGATGCCTTTTTGCCACTGGACAACTCAGCCAGTCGCACTGTTGCTTCGGAGAGGTAGTGGTATTATCACTGGACTGGTAATTCAGGGATCCAGGGTAATGGTCTGGGGACCCGGGTTCGAATCCCACCACGGCAGATGATGGAATTTGAATTCAGTAAAAAAGACCTGAAATTAAAACTGTAGTGATGATCTTGAAACCCATTGTTGATTGTTGTAAAAACCCATCTGGTCCACTATTATCCTTTAGGGGAGGAAATCTGCCATCCTTACCTGGTCTGGCCTTCATGTGACTCCAGACCCACAGCGATGCATGGGTAACAAATGCTGGCCCACCCATCGACACCCACATCCCATGAATGAGGAAAAACTGCTTTTGTAGAATTCCTGCAGTGCAAAATAAGCCATTCAGCCCATTGACTCTACACCAACTCTCTGACAGAGTATCTTACCATTGGCCAAGGTAAATTCTCCCTCTGTGTACCTGAACAGGTGCCAGAGTGTGGCAACTAGAGGATGTTCACAGTAACTTCATTGCAGTGTTAATGTAAGCCTCTGTGTGACACTCATGAATAAACTTTAAACTTTACTTAGGCCTTCTATCTCGCTTTATTCCCATAACTCCACACATTTCCCATGGCTAGGGAATAGAAGGATTTAGCATGGCCAATCCACATTACCCGCACATCTTTGAAGTGTGGGAGGAAAGCAGAGCACCCGGAAGAAACCCACGTAGACATGGGGAGAATGTGCAAACTCCATACGCCCAGTCACCTGAGGCTGGAATTGAACCCTGATCCATGGCGCTGTGAGGCATAGTGCTAACCACTGTGCCGCTACCTATTTATATATGTTTAAGATTGCAATACTCTAACTAGTGCAGCATTGAACTTAATGAGCTGGCACTCCTGTCACAGTGCCTTTTGCTGAATTGTGTGTATATAAAGTCGAGTGTCCTTGTCAATCAACATGCAGTATAGTGTTCCAGTGGGCTGACTATCTATCCTTCATTCCAGCTGCAATTTCTCTTAGCAACACTAACATTGTTAAGGAAATAGTTTAGTTTCTCCAGTTAACTTGTCACATCGTTGCTGATGAGGTTCATCAGTGTGCCGGGGGACCTTAATTTCGGTTCGAGCTGCGGTGAGGGACAATGATTGACTGTGGGAGGAAACCCACACAGACATGAGGAGAATGTGCAAACTCCACACAGACAGTTACCCAAGGCCAGAATTGAGCCCGGGTCCCTCACGCTGAGAGGCAGCAGTTCTAACCACTGTGTCACCCAGACTTTAATTGTAGGCAAATTCAGCCCTTCGAGCGTGCTCCCCTGTTCAGTCAGATCATGGCTTATCTCTTGTTGGTCTCAAATCCAGCTCTCTACATGTTCCTCAAATCTTTTTAGCCCATAGAGTATAGAGTATTCCTTGAGGAAGGCTGAAATTTTCATTCATTTATGGGACATGGGTATCGCTGGCTGGGCCAGCATTTATTGCCCATCCCTAGTCGCCTGAGGGCAGTTGAGAGTCAACCATATTGCTGAGACTCTGGAGTCACATGTAGGCCAGACCAGGTAAAGATGGCAGATTTCCTTTCCTAAAAGACATTAGTGAACCAGATGGATTTTTCCGACAATGGGTTCGTGGTCATCTGTAAATTCTTAATTCCAGATTTTTTTAAATTCAAATTCCATCATCTGCTGTGGCAGGATTCGAATCCAAGTCCCCAGAACATGAGTTTCTGGATTAATAGTCAAGAGACAATACCACTAGACCATCACCTACCCCGGAACTTGCACTGTGAGGCAGCTATGAACCTGGATCCCTGTGAGGCGGCAGTATTAACCACTGTGCCACCCTATTGAAAAGTGTATAAGAACTGGACAAGGGGAGGTTTTGGAGCGGTAGCCATATTCCTACAGCCACTTTATCTACCCACAGCCATTGTTGATGCTCGCGCACGTACAGAGTGACTCCATGTACGCTGGATTGCGGGGGGTTGGGCGTGAAGGCTAACACTGCCTTTGAAGCCACAATCCAGGAACCATCTCCGGAAAAACGTTTCTCACCCAGAGGGTGGTTGGAATTTGGAGCAAAGTGCCTGAGAGGGCAGTAGAGGCAGGTTCGTTTGAAGTACTCAAAAACTTGGATAGTTTTTCTCTTCAGAAAACAATGTGAGGGTAAGGCAGGAGAGTGAGAGTAAGTAGAAAGCTCATTCAGAGGGCTAGTACAAATTCAATGGACTGAATGGCCTCCTTTTTGCATTGTAAAGATGTGGTGATTAATATTCTGAACCTGAGGAAATAGAAGCATCACCCACGCAACCTGCCTTCTACCCTATAATGTCACGCAGGACAGCAGATCCTGCAGAAAGCGATATCTTTAATTCATGCAGCAGATTATATTCAGCACAAAACTCCAAATGCTCAATTTTTAATTAAGACACAATGCAAATAATTACATGTGTTGCCTGAGGTGGGTATGATCGATGCCTGACATGTCTGGCTCTCAAACCAACAAGCAATGAGCTGCATTTGAAGTGTATTAGCCTCAAACATTTTAGTGCTTTTAGTTGCAAATAAACAGCCCCCACTCCCCCGCACCCCCCCCCCCCCCCCAACTCTTGCCATGTTTATCCATACAGCCTATTGTTGATTAATGCAGCTTACTCGGGTAGAGTTTTATTTTAACTCAGTTTGTTTGATTGTGTGATAGAGATATCACAAAGTCGTGCAGTTTGGAGCGAGACGCTGGGGTCCATGCGCAGATGTTCCAAAGCACACATGCGACAGCAATGCATGCCTGGTAATGAAGTGCTGTGTGAGCAAAAGCCAGCTCGTGCTGGTTAGGTGCATTGGCCGTGCTAAATTCTCCCTCAATGCACATGAACAGGCGCCGGAGTGTAGTTTTATGACTGACAAATAGCTGCTAGTTATTGCTGAGAATTGCATGTGCCTCAGTCTTAGTAGCTTTAATGCTAGTAATCAGCTTACATTAGAGAAAATACAGAAATTCAGAGTTTCACAGCAACTTGATTGCAGTGTTAATGTAAGCCTACTTGTGACACTAATAAACAAATCATAGAATCCCTGCAGTGCAGAAGAAGGCCATTCAGCCCATCGAGCCTGCACCAATCCCACCAGTCCAATCCTCGTAATCCCATTATGTTTCAGTACCAAAGGGCCCTTAATTCAGGCAATTCCCAACATCAGTTAAACAGAGGAATCGTGAAACTCAATCAGTGGAATTGCTGATTAAACAATCAGCTGAAGTGATTATGGGAATTTAAGGCTCTGCCATGAAGAGAATGCAGACACCGTGGTGGGTTGGTGATGAGACAGAGTACAGGAACGAGGTAAAGAATCTGGTGAACTAGTGCGGCAACAATAATCTCTTCCTCGGTATCAGGAAAACAAAGGCGATAGGCATCAACTTTAGGAGGACATGCCTTTATCTGCATCAATGGGGACGAAGTCAAAGTGGTCGAGAACTTCAAGTTTCCACGTGCCCTGATCTCCCCATGTTGACGCTATAGTTAAGAAGTCCCACCAATGCCTCTACTTTCTCAGAAGGCTAAGGAAATTCAGCATGTCCACTATAACTCTCACCAATTTTTACAGATGCACAGTAGAAAGCATTCTTTCTGGATGTACCGCAATTTGATATGGTTCCTGTCTTCACCAAGACTGCAAAAAACAGTGAAGAGTTGTGAACAAAGTCCAGTCCATCGTGCACTGCTGCCTCACCGTGTCAGGGACCTGGGTTTGATCCCAGCCTTGGCTGACTGCATGGAGTTTGCATGTTCTCCCAGTTCCTGTCTGGGTTTCCTCCGAGTGCTCTGGTTTTCTCCCACAGTCCGAAAAACGTGCAGATTAGGTGGATTGGCCATGTAAGTTGCCCCTTAGTGTCCAGAGATGTTTAGATTATGGGGATTGGCCATGCCAAATTTCCCTGTATTGTCCCAAGCCATGTAGGTTATGGGGCTTAGTGAGTTAAATACTTAGGGTTATGGGGATAGGGCCTGGGTGGGATGCTGTGTTGGAAAATCAGTTAGACTCGATGGGCCAAATGGCCTCATTCTGCACTGCAGGGATCTGTGATTGAGCACTACAAAGAAACCGAACCTTCCAAAATCAGAAGCTGATAGTACTAAGCTCTGCATTTGTGACTATTGTGTAGGAAATCCTAAATCTTCTAACATTAGTCCATTTTGCAGTGATGAGGTGCTCAGATTCTTAGTAATCTTTCTCATTACACGGAATCTGTTAAATTTATATTGGTGGGATAATGTATTTGATTGCAGGAATAGCAAGATGGACCGGGTTTGGACCAGCCTTGGGTGACTGTGTGGAGTCTGCACATTCTCCTCATGTCTGCGTGGGTTTCCTCTGCGTGCTCCGGTTTCCTCCCACAGTACTGGAATTTTACCACCTTGCCAGCCCGAGGTTGGTAAGATCCTACCCGAAACTAACAGAGAATGCCATTCTGTGAGCCTCCGGGGCTGGCATGCCGGTAGAACTCTGGTCCGAGTGCCCCAAGATGTGCAGGTTAGGTGGGATTAGTGGGGTAAATGTGTGGGGTTGCGGGGCTAGAATCTGGATGGGATGGAGAGTCGGTGCAGACTCGATGAGTCGAATGGCCTTGCTTCTACACTCGAGGGATTCTATGACTGAAAGACGTGGATGACGCACGTTGAAAAATTTCACTGCAGGCAAAACAAAACCCAGAAAGAAGTGAAGAAAAATACTGCTGACGCAGGAACGGTCACTCAACATCTGCGGGGAAAACAGATGAGTTTGTGCTTTGCAGTGTGAATACCTCATCGGAACTGAAAGAACTTGAAACAAACAAGATTTTTTTAAAAAAAAGGAATATACAGCTGCCAACCTCTGGGCTCCCATTCAAACATCGTTACGATACTTTGCTTAGAAAGAGAGCAATGCTATTGGATAATAGAGCAACCATTGCCTTCCCCAAGGCTGATTTCCAACTCTCTGACTGCCCCTCACAATCCCCCGGACTACACCCCACTACATCATACTAGGTCTCCTCTCTCTCTCTTTCTCCCATTACCCTGTTGACCCTGATTCCTCTTCGTATCTGGAGAATTTTGTGCAGAATGCTTCACATCTCCGCTCACTGTGACACCTTTTGTCTCACTGTTCTCTTCCTGGACCTTTCTGCTGTCTGTACCCAAGGATAAACGACCTCCACAGAGGCCGCATGTCACCGTCAACAACTCCTAACTCTACTTCTTCCCGCTCCGTAAACACAGAATCCCTGCACTGCAGAAGGAGGCCATTTGGTTCATCGAACCTGTACTGACTCTGTGACACAATATCCAGGCCTGCCCCATCCCCGTAATCCCAGATCTTTACCCGACTAATTCACTTAACCTACACATCCAGAGACACTAAGGGGCAATTTAGCACGGCCAATCAACCTAACGCCGGCATGTCTTTCGGACTGTGGGGTTCAGAATAGTTTAGGTTAGAGGGTCCACTGGCCGGCGCAACATCGAGGGCCGAAGGGCCTGTACTGCGCTGTAATGTTCTATGTCTATCCTGCACATCTCAGGACACTAAAGGGCAATTTTAGCAAGGCCAATGCACCTAATCAGCACGTCTCTCGGACTGAGAGAGGACACCGGAGAAAACCCATGGGGAGATTGTACAGACTCCACACAGACAATGATCCAAGACGGGAATCGAACCCGGGTCCTTGGCGCTGTGAGACAACAGCGCTAACCACTGTGTCATCGTGCCACCCATTATTAACTTGTAATGAGGCTTTACACGCCACTAGTTCAATGCGCCTTCAAGAACCTGAGCACTTTTTTTTATTTATTCGTGAGACATGGGCATGACTGGCTGGCCAGCATTTATTGTCCATCCCTAGTTGAGAAGGTGGGGGTGAGCTGCCTTCTTGAATCACTGCAGTCCATGTGCTGTGGGTTGACCCACTGTGTGTTAAGGAGGGAATTCCAGGATTTCCGCGAAGGAACGGCGATATATTTCCAAGCCAGGAGAGTGAATGGCTTGAATCATTTACTGTCCTTCTTCAAAGGTGTGAAGCAGAAAATCTTCTAGTGAACAGGAAGCTATGAGAATATCAGTTAATAAGAGATGCTAGCAGACAAATTAAAAAATACATTCTGAAGGCATGATGCTGGAAAAGGGAAGAGAAATTGTTGCATCTGACTCCTAACAATGACAGATGATTGCCATTGGTGACAAATCTAATGCAGATATGCATTTGTTGTTTGCCTAGGTCTCTCCAGTCAGAATTGGCCAAGGCAGCAATTAGAAAGGAAAAGAGACGTTTATTAATACTGTACAGTATTAATGTTAGCACTGCTGCTTCACAGCACCAGGGACACGTGTTCGATTCCTGCCTAGGGACACTGTGCAGAGTCTGCACATTCTCCCAGTTTCTGCATGGGTTTCCTCACAGCCTCCAAAGATATGCAGGTTAGGTGGATTGGCCCTGCTAAGTTGCCCCCTTAGTGTCAGGGGATTAGGAGGGTAAATGTGTGGGGTGACGGTTAAGGTAAATGTGTGGGGTTACATGGCCTGGATGGGATTGTTGTCAGTGCAGGGTTAATGGGCCGAATGGCCTCTTCCTGCACCATGGAGATTCTATGAAAAAAGATGTACTTTGTGGATGAAAGCAATAGCTCAATGATTTTCTGTAATACAGCAAGGAAAAATTGGAATTCCAAATTGAAATTTTGATGCTTTTATTGTCTGCCATTTGTTTAAAAGCCGTTATCATAAATCGTCGGAACAGCAGTTGTATTATTCAGAAGATGCCAGCAGAAGCCTGTGTATAAAAGGATCCATGGCTATGTTCAGGAAGCTTAGACTCTGAACCTGAGCTGTGAATTCATTTGGTGGCACCCTGTCCTCATGTTCTGCTGTCTTGCAGAGAGGAACAGCTGAAATATTGCAAGCCCACAATTTCTGACAGCAACTCAGAGACGGTATCTTTTTTAAAAAATAAAACATGCCTAAGAATGAAGGAACGAACTTGCGTTGATATAACCCCTTCCCAAACCTCAGGACGTCTCACTGTCCTTCACCACCAATTCGTCACTTTCCGAACAAGAAGAGAAAATGCTGGAAAATCTCAGCAAGTCCAACAGCGTTTGTGGAGAGAGAATGGAGCCAACAGTTCGAGTCCAGATGACCCTTCATCAGAGCTCATTGGCAAGATTGGTCATGAATAGGAACTTGCATTGAGATAAATGAGAAATTGAATTACTTGCTGAGGTTGCTTGAGGAGTAAATGTGGATCTGAATATTGGGATAACTACCCACTCCATAAATAACTAGAGAGCTTTTACTTGTTTGATTTAATTTATTATTATTACATCTGTTGTTTCTTGCACGCTATACGGACAAAGCATACTATTCACAGAGGCTAAAAGGACAATCCTTTAAAACAGAAATGAGGAGGAATTTCTTCAGCCAGAGAGTGGGGAATCTGTGGAACTCTTTGCTGCAGAAGACTGTGGAGGCCGGGTCATTGAGTGTCTTTAAGACAGAGATAGGTAGAGCCTTGTTTAATAAGAGAATCGTGGTTATGGGGAAAAGGCAGGAGAATGGGAATGAGAAAAATATCAGCTCTGATAGAATGGTGGAGCAGATTCAATGGGCCGATGGTCTAATTCTGCTCCTATATCTTATGGTAGGTGTAGAATGTAGTTAAAAATATTTTTCTCTCCTTTGTAGATGCTGCCATACCTGCTGAGATTTTCTAGCATTTTCGCTTCTGGGTGCAGAATGTGTTGTTACAGTCATAGCCAGGATGTAGATAAAGATCAGCTTACTGTAAGATAGTGGAGAACTCTCCACTCACCTGATGAAGGAACAGCGTTCCAAAAGCTAGTCGTGTTTACTACCAAATAAACCTATTGGACTTTAACCTGGTGTTATGAGACATTTTACAATAAATGCTGACCAGCCAGTAAATCTCATGAATGAATGAAAAAAGACACACAGGCTCAGAAAGAATGAAGAATACTTGTTCCTGACAGATGTAATCCAGCCACTGTTTTAATATTGTCATTGTACTTTTAGTTAATATGTTTATTTAATACTAAAATCACCCAGGATGTTTTTTTCAAAGTTAGAGCTTTGCAGTGTTTTTTATTCAGGGGTATTTCTGCTGTGAGGGAGAGAATGGCAGGGTCACAGATTTATAGTGAATGGATCAGTCAAATCCTATTTACTAAAATATATCCTGGAATGGGACTGATATCTTGGGGACTGAGTGTCACATTCAGTTGACTTCAATTGGACAGAAAATCCGATAGTATCTGAAGGGCAATCAGTCCAATTTCATCCGTTTTATACTGTCAATAAAGATTCAAATTGCCCCCCCTCTCCCGTGTGAGTTAATTCAAATACCCCAACATTGGACCCTGCCATTTTTATATTAAATCGTTCCCCTTTTCATATTCAGTAGTTGAGATAAATTGTTAAGAACAAAATCAGATCGGTAAATGTTGTCCTTAAGGCCAGGATTTTCCAGGCCCGATGTGGCGATTTTTTTCCCCACATGGATGCGGGGAACCATTCAAATGTCCAGCATGATGGGGGACATCCCACTAGTGGGCATGGGTGAAAAATTCCGGCCCTAGATAACTGTATTTGTCATTTTGATTTTGAAAATGGAGAAGGTATGCTTTATTCATTGGTGTATTTATAAATAAGGCCGTAAGATGTAGGAGCAGAAATAGGCCTTTCAGCCCATCGAGTCTGCTCCAACATCCGATCATAGCTGATATATATTTCTCAACTCCATTCCCCCGGCTTTTCCCCATATCCTTTGATCCCCTTATCAATCAAGAATCTATCCATCTCTGTCTTAAAGACACTCAATGACCTGCCCTCCGCAGCCTTCAGCAACAAAGAGTTCCACAGATTCACCACCCTCTGGTTGAAGAAATTCCTCCTCATCACAATTCCAAAAGGTTGCCTCTTTACTTTGAGGCTGTGCCCTCGGATCCTAGTCTCAGTGAATAACTTAACTCTCTCAAAAACTCCACATTACTTTGGGATTTGATATTCCAGGCATGTACTGGCACCAGAGAGTGAGAGAAATTTATGGTGCGGAAGGAAGCCTTTTGTTTGTATCTGTGCCAAAAATCCCAATTTATTAAACTGTATTCCATCTGTATCTATTTCTTTCCATGTGGCACTTCCTTGGTTCGTGGCATTGCATTTTTTTAAATTCTAGGTCATTATATAATAAAAATAAAGCAACTTTGGAATTCCTTCTTTCCGTTAAAGCAGGCTCCTTTTTTTAAAAAAAAAATCAAGATCTTTAATTTGAGGCAGTTTGGGTTGTATTCATTGGAATCTGGAAGAGTGAGAGGGGATCTCATAGAAACTTATAAAATTCAAACAGCGTTAGACAGGATAGATTCAGGAAGAAAGTTCCCAATGATGAGGGAGCACAGAGCTAGGGGTCGTAGAATCATTACAGAATCCCTGCAATGCAAAAGGAGGCCATTTGGCCCATCGCATCTTCATCGATCCCAATCCTACCCTGTCCTTACCCTCTAATGCCATGCATTTACTCTTGACACTAAGGGGCGATTTAGCACTGCCAATCCACTTAACCCACGCATCTTTGGACTGTAGGAAGAAACTGGAAGAAACCCACGCAGAAACAGGGAGAACATGCAGACTCCACACAGACAGTGACTCGAGGCCAGAATTGAACCCGGGATCCCTGCTGCTGCGCCAATCACTAGGGGGTCATAGCTTGAGGATAAGAGAGAAACCTTTTAGGACTGAGGTGAGGAGAAATCGTATAACCCAGAGGGTGGTGAATGTGTGGAATTCACTACCGTGGAATGTAAGCCAAAACGTTATCTGATTTCAAGAAGAAATTCGATATATCTCTTGGGACTAAAGGAATTGAGGGATATGGGGGAAAGGGGTGGATCAGGACATTGAATTTGACCATCAGCCATGATTGAAATGAATAGTGGAAGAGGCTCAATGGGTCGAATGGCCTCCTGCTTCTAGTTTCGATGTTTCTTTGTGTGCAATTTTGAATTGTCTCATTTTCACAGTGGGTGGGATTCTCAATTCCACTCTTTCAATTTCTTTTGTACTTGTGTTCTGAAGGAACTCCATAACCCCATTTTTTTTCAGGCCACTGGGGCTAAAATTATGTTCCGTGGCTTGGCACCAATTTTTGATTGGTAATAAGTGCCTCGGGAGTTTTTTCAATAAATTAGCTCTGATGTGGGGTCATCCAGACTCGAAATGTTGGCTCTATTCTCTCCCTTTCAGACCTGCTGAGATTTTCCAGCACTTTCTGTTTTTGTTTCAGATTCCAGCATCTGCAGTATTTTCATTTTCTCTATAAGTCAGTTTTGGTGGGGGGGGGGGCACATTTCCAGCGCTCTGGATGAGGGAATGCTACACGGCCGCGTTTGTTTAACTCTGAATTTTCTCCCTTTAAATTGCATCTTTCTCCCTGTTTTGTCCCCAGAACCCCAAGGACTGCAGCAAAGCCAAGAAGCTGGTGTGTAACATCAACAAAGGGTGCGGTTATGGTTGCCAGCTGCATCATGTGGTCTACTGCTTCATGATCGCGTACGGTACCCAACGCACGCTCATCCTGGAGTCTCAGAACTGGCGCTATTCCACCGGGGGATGGGAGACGGTCTTCAAACCTGTCAGTGAAACCTGTACGGACAGATCTGGCACCAGCACTGGCCATTGGTCAGGTGAGACTCTCTAGCCAATATTTTTCGCCTTTCTTGCCAGTTGAACAGTGAGTGATGCCTCAATAGACAGTCAGAAGAACATCTCGAGATATAGGTACTGACTCCTATTTCACATGGTAAAGCCAAGGCTTCAGACTTACAAATGTCTGACTGATCATAACTCTCCCCCAGGTGGTACAAGGTTGCTCCTTCTGTTAATAGCATGTCAATTATATTGTTTAGATACACACTAGATTTATTCCAGAGATGATTCAATCGGTCAGAACATTGAATACAGAAGTTGTGACATCCTGTTGAAACTGTGCAAGATATTGGTAAGGCCACACTTGGAATACTGTGTACAGTCCTGGTTTCCCTATTATAGAAAGGGTATTATTAAACAAGGAAGAGTGCAGAAAAGATTTATTAGGATGCTACTGAGACTTGATGGTTTGAGTTACAAGGTAAGGCTGGATAGACAGAGACTTAACGTAGGAGCTAAGAGGCAATCTTATAAGAGGTCTATAAAATAATGAGGGCATAAATCAGCTAGATAGTCAATATAGATAGGGGAGTCTAAAACTAGAGAGCGTAGGTTTAAGGTGAGAGGGGACAGAGACAATTGTTTTCATACAGAGGGTGGTGAGTGTCTGGAACAAGCTGCCAGGGGTAGTAATAGAGGCAGGTACAATTTTGTCCTTTAAAAAGCATTTAGACAGTTATATGGATAAGATGGATATTGAGGGAAATGGGCCGAACGCAGGCAATTGGTATTAGCTTTAGGGTTAACAAAAGGGGCGGCAAGTTGGTAAGAAGGGCCTGTTTCCATGCAATGAACCTCTGTGATTCTTAGGGTTTTTAAAATAAAAGGATGACATGGACAAGTTGGGCCAAAACGTTTGTTTCCATGCTGTAAACCTCTATGTGGGGCTTGTCATATGAAGAGAGATTGAACAATTTAGGTTATTACTCTTGAGAATTTATAAGAATCAGGGGAGATCAAATTGAGATATGAAAGATGATAAAAGGTATGGATAAAGTAAACGTGGAGCAGATATTTCCTCTCGCGGGGCATTCTGGGGTGAGCGATCATAATCTTAGGATGAAGGGCAGCAAATTTAAAACAGAATTGAGGAGAAACTACTTCTCCCAAAGGGTTGTGAATCTGTGGAACTCACTATCACAAAGCGCAGTGGATGGTGGGACGGTGAGTAAATTTAAGGAGGAGTTAGACAGATTTTTAATTGGTAATGGGTTGAAGGGTTATGGGGAGAAGGCAGGAAAATGGGGATGAGGAGCATATCGGCCATGATAGAATGCCGGAGCAGACTCGATGGGCCGAATGGCCTAATTCTGCTCCTGTATCTTATGAACTTATGTAAAGGAAATATTTAATTAAATACTTCGAGTGAAATAACTCCTCAGAGGCCAGCGTCCCTTCACCAAATTCCCTTTATTTACAAAAGTTATCTCCCCTTTTAAGAATACTTCAGTTTAAGTTTATTTATTATTGCCACAAGTAGGCTTACATTTAACACTGCAATGAGGTTACTGTGAAAATCCTCTAATGATCACACTCTGGTGCCTGTTTGGGTACACTGAGGGAGAATTTAGTATGACTAATGTACCCAAATAACACATCTTTTGGCCTGTGGGAGGAAACAGGAGTATCCAGAGGAAACCCACGCAGACATGGCAAGAACGTGCAGACTCAGCGCAACTAGCGACCTAAGCCAGGAAAGAAACTTGGTTCTCTGGCGCTGTGAGGCAGCAGCGCTAACCACTGTGCCACCATGCCACCCCAAAGTCAGAATCAGTAGTGTCACTCCTTATATACACAGGTGAGACATTCTGTTGCACCATCATAACCTCAATCAGGGAGCTCATACTCCAAGGATCCCATCTCATGGGCTTTGTTGAGGTTATTACATAGAGCACTTCTAAAGAGAGACTGCTGGGACACTGGATAAGTGGGTACAGGGTAGATGGACATAAGTAATGTTGCATCTTGTAAATACACCGACTATCCAGAAAAGGATTAGTATCCTTACATCATCAGCTGCCTTGGGATCCATTTATCTCCTTTATCAATTTCTTCTTTTGTTGACAACTTTATAAATGAGTTTTTTTTTCCAATGTCCTAATCCCGATTCATCCACTTCTCTCCTCCAGCATTGCAAGCTAGTTGCCCACTGCCAGTGCTGGACCGGTTATCATCCAGCAACCTGGGGTAACACCTCTGCCCTCTCCCTCGCTCTGTGTGGGAATAACTCCTTTTCCGTTTGTCAGTCCCCCCCACAACCTGAAGATCAGAAGATGCAGGAGCAGACCATTCGGCCCATCGTGTCTGCAATGCATTCAATTAGACCATCATGACTGATCTGACATGACAATCTGCCACCAACTTTGTGACTTCAATGGATAGGCACTCGCCGCAGAGACTAACTTCATAGGGGAGGCAATGGTTCACTGGACGATTAATCCAGAAATTTAACTAATATTCTGGGGGCCCAGGTTCAAATCCTGCCATGGCAGATGGTGGAATTTAAATAAAATAAAATCTGGAATTAAGAATCTATTGATGACCGTGAAACCATTGTCAATTGTCGGAAAGATCTATCTGGTTCACTAATGTTCTTCAGGGAATGAATTCTGCCATCCTTACCCAGTCTGGCCTACATGTGACTCCAGAGCCACAGCAATGTGGTTGACTCTCAACTGTTGTCAGGCAACTAGGGATGGGCAATAAATGCTGGCCAGCCAGCCAGCAGTACCCTGTGCCCCACTGATGAGTTTTTTTTTAAATTATGCTATCAGAAGGAGAATTGTTTAACTTATGTTTTGAAATGAACAACAATTGCTGACTTTTGCTTATTACAGACCTCACGATGAACCAGTTACAAGATAGTTGAAGCACCAATGTAAATCTTTAGAAAGGGATGAAAATAGTTGAGCAGGATTTTGTGCACAGGATTTTGTGCACAGAATTCATGGACTTAATTTTCTCTTGGCCAAATTTCTTTGGGATTTGGCCACACTCAATTGCATCAACTCTGCCTCACGGGCAAGCTTCAGATAGGAATGCGAGATTAGAAATTGTTTGCCTTGGAGAGAGTTTTGCCAATACTATTCTGACGCTGCAGTTAAGAAAGCCCGCCAGCGCCTGTACTTTCTCAGGAGGCTAAGAAAATTCATCAAGTCTGCTATGACTCTCGTCTCTTTGGTATAGGCACTAATTAATCCAGAGATCATTCTAACCCAGACCTTCCAGCAGAACTTAGGTTTTTGTAAGGGGAGAGCTCTACTCCAGCCTATAACCGGTCCGGTTCCCTCACCCTGCACACATTCAGCAGATCGAGGTCTACAGAGCTAGCTTCAGAGGTCAATGCTTATTGTCACTGAATAGGTCCTGAAAATGGTGCTCATTTTCAAGACTTTCTGAACCCAACCAGCTGGAATCCTTTGGTCCCTCTGGCCCGCTGCCGGCGCGAATGGAGAATTTGATGTTCAGCCAAAACTCCGTTCACCACAGCAGCACTGGAAAATCAAAGCTGTAGGCAAATCGGAGAATGCCAGACTCTGCATTTGCCTTCCGATGTGTTTTGCACAAAGAAGTTAATTTTAAAATGCTCCTATATTTGAAGGGCCGCATTTCGCCGGTGTATTTCAACAGAGGAACAAGAATTTAGAGTCACGGTGGTTCACTGCATGGAAACAGGCCCTTCTTACCAACTTGTCCACGTCACCCCTTCTGTTAACCCCTAAGCTAGTCCTAATTGCCTGCATTTGACCCATATCTCTTTGTACCCATCTTATCCACACAACTCATTCCAGATACTCACCACTTCCTGTGTAGAAAAAATTGACCCTCTGGACCTTTTTGTGTCTTTCCTCTCTCACCTTAAACCTATGCCCTCTAGACTCCTCTACCTTTGGGAAAAGCTATTGACTATCTAGCTGATTTATGCCCCTCATATTATTTTATAGACCTATAAGATCAACCCTCAGCCTCCTATGCTCCAGAGAAAAAAGTCCCAGTCTATCCAACCTCTCCTTATAACTTATTTGCAGCTTAGCGTCATGACACATATTGGCAATGCAGGACCCCTGGAAAATGACCTTCCTTTGTCAGTGATGTATCGTTGCAATAAAAACCTGCGTTAGTACAAAATCAGGGGCCAGTCCCTTCAGTTTTCCTGACCTGAATTATCAGTGCTTACTCAAGTGGCAGATGAAGATTCACGATACATAAATATCAACTTTTGACTGACATTTGACATGTGCTGTGCTGTGGGATGTTCACAGAAATGATTTGAGTTTATCACATGCACACATTTTATAACTGGAGATTTCCAGCAATGCAAAATCAAATGTCAAGTTCCCCTCCCCAGGATGTGGAGAAAGACGGATTGATTTATTTACTGTCACTGCTGGTTGCTCAAGTGTTGAGCGGCCTTTGTAGATATTGGCGTTTTTCACGCCAGTTACTCTTTCTTCAGTAGGTCTTTGCCCTTCTCTCAGGGAGAGGAGCCAGGCTCGAGAGAGGTCCAGGTGCAGCAGGCAATAAAAAAGGCAAATGGTGTAAAAGCAAATTACTACGGATGCTGGAATCTGAAACCAAAAGAGAAAAATGCTGGAAAATCTCAGCAGGTCTGGCAAGGAGAGAAGAGAGCTGATGTTTCGAGTCCAGATGACCCTTTGACAAAAGGTCATCTGGACTTGAAATGTCAGCTCTTTTCTCTTGAGGCAAATGGTATGTCTTCATAGCGAGAGGATTTGAATATAAGGATAGAGATGTTTTACTGTAGTTGTGTAGGGCGTTGGTGAGGCCACAGCTGGAGTATTGTGTACAGTTTTGGTGTCCTTATCTGAAGAAAAGTGTCCTTGCTATAGAGGAGTGCAGTGAAGGTTTATCAGGCTGATTCCTGGGATGGCGGATCTGTCATATGAAGAAATTCTAAGTTGGTTAGGGTTATGTTCACCAGAATATAATCTAGAGTTTCTAGATCTATAATCTAGTCAACTCACTAGAGTTCAGAAGAGTGAGGGGATCTCATAGAAACTTATAAAATTCTACCAGGATCAGACAGGGTAGATCGAAAAAGAATGTTCGCGATCGCGGGGGATTCCAAAACTACAGATCATAGTTTGAGGATAAGGGGTAAATGTGGGTTCCTGGCTTTGTGCCACCATGCTGTCTCGCAGAGCCGGGGACCTGGATTCAATTCTGGCCTTGGGTGACTGTGTGGAGTCTGCACGTTCTGCGTGTGTCTGCGTGGTTTTCTTCCGGGTGCTCTAGTTTTCTCCCACAGTCTAGCGATGCGTGGGCTAGGTTGACTGGCCCTGGTAAGTTGCCCATTAGCGTCAGAGGGATTAGCAAGGTATTTATTTATTAGTGAAAATATGTGGGGTTACAGGGATAGAGCCTGGGTGGGATTTTAGTCAGTGCAGGCTCGATGGGCCAAATGGCTCTCTTCTGCACTGTAGAGATTCTGTTAGGGTGTTTGTGTAGATGAGAATAATAAGCCTCAGGAGGTCAAAAGAATGGGCATTGTGAGGAGTGCAGTGGAGGGTATTTTTAACCTGGATGGCTTTTTCGGGAGCCTTGTAGGACCTATGGAGAGTTAGGAACCTTCAATGCATCAAATCCATGGTGTGCTTCCTTGGCTGTGCTAAAGCTTAATCCAGACAAAAGAAAAACCAAAGGTTGATGCAAATATCAATTCACATTACTGAGGGCAGCACAGTGGCACAATGGTTAGCACTGCTACCACAAAGCACCAGGGACCAGGGTTCAATTCCCGGCTTGAGTTACTGTGTGTGCAGAGTCTACACATTCCCCCCATGTCTGCATGGGTTTCCTCCAGATGGTCCAATTTCCTACCACAGTCCATAGACATTCTGGTTTGGTGCATTGGCCATGCTAAATTTTCCTCAGTGTGCCTGAACAGACTGGGGGATCTTCACAGTATCTTCATTGCGGTGTTAATGTAAGCTGACTTGTGACACTAATGAATAAACAATAACTTTAACCCGTGTAAGCAGGCAGCAAACATGGGTGAGCTATCCCTCTGCTGATAGCAGAGGGGGCAGAACAAAGGGTGGGCAAGAGCTGTCGGCAAGTCGGAATTAAAATTGAGAAAATAACGTGAGCCAGGAAAACCGAGGGAAAGTTGATGTGATTGATGGCAGATGAAGTAAAAATGCTTTCCAACTGACCACACAATAATCAAACGGTCACGCAATTGTTTTGTTTTTAGCTGTGGGGTTGCTGCGTATTTCTGATGCAGAACAAGACGGCGCACAATTTCTGGCAATGGGACTGAAATTCAGCAGCTTCCTGAACTAAGGAAACAATGGATAAATGATACGTTTTGGAGTGAGCCAATCAGTCCATAAATTGCCAATTGTGCGAGCTTTATTTATGTATTGAGAAATGCTGGTTTTAAAAGGCAGGCATTGCATTGAGGAGGCCATGATTATATATAAAAATTGTTGAGAGCGTTCATTACTCTCAACAAACCATGTTTTAAACTGTCAAAAGTATATAAAGAGAAGGACAGCCACTTCATGTTGATTTATTTGCTCCTGGCGGAGGAAATTTACGAGCACCTCCAAAATCTGCAAGTTCCCCTCATCAAAGAGCAATTAAGCTCTTGACTGATCAGAAAACAAACCGCCTTTTGTGTTCTTAAAGGAACAAATGGGCTTGCAAGATTAATGACGCGCTAAGCTCTGAAGAAAATGTAAGAAATGGTGTGTCAAAATCCCACCGTGCAATCACTATTAATCAAACAAATTAATAGTGTTTTTTTTGTCCATTTTCTGATTATTCTTTGGTTGATTCTTTCATGGGATATGGACGTCGCTGGCTGGGCCAGCATTTGTTGCCCCTCCCTAATTGCCCCTTGAACCATTTCAGAGGGCAGTTAAAAATCAACCACATTCTTGTGGAGTCTGAAGTTTCATGTAGGCCAGACTGGGTAAGGATGGCAGATTTCCTTCCTGAAAATGTGTCAGTGAGGCGGATGAGTTTTTTGCAGCAATCGATGGTTGCTATCATGGTCACCATTAGTGAGATTGTCTTTATATTCCACATTTATTCACTGAATTTAAATTCCAGCAGCTGTGAACCCACTACCCCTGAGCATTAGCCTGGCCCTCTGGATTATTAGCCCAGTGACACTACACCCAATGCAAAATATTCTTTTGGGATTTACTAATCTCGTCCGAGATGCATGAAATGTTTAAAGTGAGCCATCCTGATTTCTCAACCAATCCAAACTATCAACATCCTGGAGGTTACCTTTAACCCATTGGAGTAGCTATACAAATATTGTGGCTCCGAGAGCAGGTCAGAGGCTAGGGAATCGTGCAGTCAGTATCTCACCTCCTGATTTTTCAAAACCTGTCCTCCATCTAGAAGACATAATCAAATCAGAGGAAGGTGGACAGGCTTTGCGAAATCAGGAGGTGAGATACTCACAGCAGGATTCCCTGTCTCTTATTTGCTGTTGTATCCATTGTATTTAGATGACTAGTGGTTAAAAGAATATTGCTGATGGATTAGAAGTGTGGATTAGGTTGATTGGCCACGCTAAGTAGTGTCAGGAGGATTAGCAGGGTCAATACATGGAGTTGCTGGAATAGGACCTGGATGGGATTGTGATCAGTGCAGACTTGATGGGCCAAATGGCCGCCTCCTGCATTTTAGGGATTCTCTGATTCTATAAAAAAAAAGCCATCTCATTGACTGCCATTTTTTTGGCGGTTAGTCTTAATGGCCCAAAATGTTGACAGATCAAGTTGCAACTGATGGAATCGAGGGAGAAGTGAGTGAAAGGTTGAGTGACAGTTCCCGTGTTGTGAGTGACAGCCTGAAAGAATGAAATGAGCTGACAGTGACAGACACTCTGGCTATAGTTAGACAGCAGTTGAAAAGGCACTCCATAAAAATAATGATTTTTGTATCCTCGCCGCTTACTTCTCGTGTTTGGAAAGATTGAGCATGTCGTGGCACTGCTAACACGGTGGCTCGATGCTTTAGGTCACTCGCTGCTTGCCAACTCAAATCCAAATGCTCTTTAACATGGATCTAGTGAATTGTTACAGATAAGCACCTTTTCTTTGTCGTTCAGATTCAAAACCAGATGTGCGTGCGTTTAGGTAGGAAGTGAAACATCTGCAGAACTATGCTATGTTTCACTGCTTTGAAGAAAACATACTTTGAGAACAGGGATAGGGATGTTTTGCTGCAATTTAGGGTGTTAGTGAAACCAGATCTGGAAGATTGTGTGTAGTTTTGGTGTCCTTATCTGAGGAAGGATGTCCTTGCTATAGAGGGAGGACAGAGAAGGTTTGCCAGGCTAATCCCCTGGGATAGCAATACCGTCATATGAGGAGAGAGTAAGTCAGTTAGGAATCTCCTCACTGGAGTTTAGAAGAGTGAGAGAGGATCTCAAACAAACTTATAAAATTCTAACAGGATTAGACAGGGTAGATTCAGAAAGAATGTTCCCAATGGTGGGGAAGTTCAAAACTAGTTTGAGGAATAAAGGGTGGACTTTTTAGAATTGAAGTGAGAACTTGCTTCACCCAGAAAGTAGTCAAGGCCAAAACATTGTGTGATTTCAAGAAGAAATTAGATAAAGCTCTTGGGGCTAAAGGGATCAAGGAATATGGGGGTCAGGGGGAATCAGCATATTGAATTTGATGATCTGCCATGTTCAAAATGAATGGCTGAGCAGGTTTGAAGGGCCAAATGGCCTCCTCCTGCTTCTAGTTTCTATGTTTTTATATATAATGTCTGCTCTGAAATCCAGCCTGCTAAGCTGAATGAATTTGTGTAAGGGTGTGTTAAATATTAAATGTCTTATGTGTCAGGTTCCAATGATCTAAGAATGGAAAACATTTTTTGGCAAACATGTTGATGCACTGGCAGACTCCACTGATAGTAAAACTCAATGCGTACTAACTCAGATACCTTAACTCTTCCTGCAAGCACAATATATTCAATTTACTGTGATTGAATATTTTTATTGTAGATCACGTTTATAACCAGCTTCTTCCTGTTTATCATCATTGAGTTCAGCTTAAATTCTATTCTCCACTTTTGGTTTATGGACAGCACGGTGGTCAGCACTGTTACCTCACAGCACCAGGGACCCGGCTTCAATCGCAGCCTCAGGTCGCTGTCTGTGTGGAGTTTGCACATTTATAATGTATTCAAGAGACGGCTAGATATAGCACTGGGGGCAAGTGGGATCGAAGGTTATAGGGAGAAAGCAGGATTAGGCTGTTGAGTTGGACAGTTAGCCATGATCGTGATGAATGGTGAAGCAGACTCGAAGGGCCAAATGGCCCTCCTTTGCTCCTATTTTCTATGTTTTTACTCTGCCTGTGTTGGCGTGTGTTCCTGCAGATGCTCCAGTTTCCTCCCACAATGAAAGATGTGCAGATTAGGTGCATTGGCAATGCTAAATTGCCCCTTAGCGTCCAAAAGATGTGGAGGTTGGAAATGATTAGCCATGATAAATGTGCAGGGTGTATTGTTTGTTAACTGCAAGATCCAAGCCACACCCCATGAAATAAATAGGGCTTCTTCTGTATCGAACCTTTTATGAAGTAAAGGGTGGACCTCATTAAGGTTTTCATGGATGAAGTTTTCCAGGTGTTCATGTTGGTGGGTTCTTCCAGTCCCTCCAATGGTGCACCCTGCCCGCAGGTTCCCTGGCAGCATTGTGTGTTGTCAATGCAACAAAACACCCCCAAAGCATTGCCCTCTCCCACCACAAATAACATGCCAATAAATCCAAGCTCTGGTTGTGTCCCACAGCAACAGAAATCCTTGACTATTAACTACCATCAAATGAAAAGCTTCTCATTTTCCAGTTCTCCTAAGGTTAAGCATTTAATCATGGTTTGTATTCTTTGCAAACTGAGTGCTATATAAACTTGATTGGCAAAGGTAGACCAGTTTTAATGGTTCTTGTTCAAATCCCTCGATATGGCACTTAGTTAGGAAAATGAGGGATCGATTCACTAATAACCTACTTGCTTCTCGATCGTCAATTGTACTGGCCTGGCATTATTCTGAATGGCAAGCTCCTATTGAACAAGAGGCAATCGAAAATTTACAGATGATTTTAAAATTGTTTGTTACCAAGTGACAGTTTAGATAAGTGAAATAGACAGCAAATTATGGAACTCAGGCCAGCGAGCGTGGTTTACCAACCGGAAACAATGAACAATCTGTCTAACTCCTCCTTAAATTTAAGATGGAGTTAGACAGATTTTTAATCAGTAATGGGTTGAAGGGAGAAGGCAGGAAAATGGGGATGAGGAGCCCATCATCTGTGATCAAATGGTGGAGCAGACTTGATGGGCCTAATGGCCCAATTTTGTTCCAATATCTTATGAGCAATCCAATGTTGCAGACTCTATTGTTCCTTATTGCTTGTGGTGGCAGCTTTCTGATCTCCAGTTGAAGTGTTGGGAAACTTTTCCCCAGGTTTTCCTCTATCTTCCCTCGTCACCTTCCATCTGAAGAAGGCAATTACCCAGTGACGACCCCCCCCAACTCAGCTCCCGGGAATGTACCTAGGTCTTGCTGATCACCCAATGTCAGTCATGTGTTCGACTAGCTCAGGACAGATACTCACAGTGTCGCCATCCCTTGTCCAGTTAGCTCAAGGTTTACTTTACCTCTTTTGTTAACTTTATTAGACAAGGATATAGATCAGAGGGTACAAAATGTCATCCTAAAGACTTAAGTGTAACACCATTCAAGATAAAGCAGCCCCGCTTGATTGGCACCCCATCCACGAACGTGAAATTTGGCATGTCCCCTTCAGTTTTTTCCAGGCACTCCATAGAAAGCATCCTTTCCAGGTGTATCATAGTTTGGTATGGCTCCTGCTCTGTCCAAGAAACTACAAAAGGGTTGTGAAATGTATTGTTTCTTGTGTGCTATACAGACAAAACAAGTCCGTCACGCATGCAAACCAGCCTCCCATCCATTGACTACGTCTACGCTTCCTGGGAAATGGTGGCACAGTGATTAGCGCTGCTGCTTCACAGCATCAGGGACCTAGGTTCGATTCCCGGCTTGGGATCCCTGTCTGTGTGAAGTATGCACGTTCTCCCCGTATCTGCATGGGTTCCACCTACCGTCCAAAAGTTGGTTAGGTGCATTGGCCATACTAAATTTCCCCTCAGTGTATCCAAACAGGCGCCAGGGTATGGCAACTAGGGGATTTACGCAGTAACTTCATTGCAGTGTTAACGGAAGCCTACTTGTGACTAATAAATAAATAACCCTATCAAACAGTTGGAGATTTTACTTTAACAATGGATTTCGGTGCATCAAGGTATCCTCCATGACAACGAACCATCGGGCACGCGAAACTCCAGGTGTGCTGTGGACATCTTTAACATTCATGTCCAGTTGTGTAATATTTAGAATCAAATGTCCAGTCACCTGGATAATTTGGAATTAACGGAGAGATTCACTCTGACAGATGGAGCTCTAAGCAAATATATCGTGGCAAATTAAACTTGCGACGGGGAACTATGTCTATCAAAAAGTAAATGACATTGAAAGGCACAATTTAACTGCAAGTCAAACTCGCGATGCTGAATGTCTTATTTGTATTCCTGGGACATTACTTGCTTTCTATCTGCGCTAAAGCCCTGCCTGGTTAATCGTGGGGATGCTGACAGTTTTATTGCAACAAACAACACCTGGAACAGAATCTTCATTTTTAAAAGAACAATTCCCATTGTCAAGATTATCACAGGAATCAGCCGCTCTTTTAGCTGTTCTGTGGACTCTGGAAGTCTGAAATACCGTCAGAAGATGCCAGAAATAATCGGCATTTCATGCAACTCCACTGGAGAAAGAAGCAGTGTTGACAGCTTCAGAAAACCTTCATCTTCCGACTTCATAAGTCGGAAAAACCCATGTAGTTCACTAATGTTCTTCAGGCGCAGAAATCTGCCATCCTTACCTGGTCTGGCCTACATGTGACTCCGGAGCCACAGCAATGTGATTGATTCTCACTGCCTCCAAGGCAACTAAGCGATGGGCAATAAATATTTACCAGCTAGCGACGCCCATATCACATGAATGAATAAAAAAACTCCATCTCAGTTTTATTCCGATTAACAAAACTAGCTATTTGACGGCATGTAGAATCCCTATAGTGCAAGAGGAGATCATTATTTTTTCAATGTATTAGTGTCACAAGTAGGGCTTATGTTAACATTGCAATGAAGTTACTGTGAAAATCTCTCAGTCACCACACTCTGGCGCCTGCTTGGGTACACTGAGAGAGAATTTAGCACGGCCAGTGTACCTAACCAGCACATCTTTCAGACTGTGGGAGGAAACTGGAGCATCCAGATGAAACACACGCAGACATGGGGAGAACATGCAGTTTCCACACACAAACTGGCGCTGTAAGGGTCATGTCCACAGTCTGCTCCTGACAAGACCAACTGAGGCAGAATGGGCAGTGCCAGGGGTGAGGATGCTCTGTGCTGCGAGTTCCTGCCACTGATAAAATGAATCTGAAATGCTGGGTCAGATCACATCAATCTCCAGTGCGTGCAAGCTAGTCCCGACAGGTAGGAAGCGAGATAAGATCCAGAAAACAGCTGAACCTCCCAAAGATGCCAAGTGTTCACCTGAACTCTTTTTTGCCTTCACAAGTTATGTAAAGTTTATTTATTAGTCACAAGCAGGCTTACATTAACACTGCAATGAAGTTACTGTGAAAATCCCCAAGTCGCCACGTTGCGGTGTCTGTTCGGAAACACGGAGGGAGAATTTAGCATGACCCAACGCACCCAATCAACACGTCTCCCGGACTCTGGGAGAAAACCAGAGGAAACCCACACAGACACGAGAAGAATGTGCAAACTCTGCACAGACACTGATCTAAGCCGGGAATCGAACCCGGGTCTCTGGCGCGGTGAGGCAGCAGTGCTAACGACCACAACGGTCGTGATGTTGGCACAATCTCCAGGACTGCACCCCGAGGAGATCCCAATGCTCATTTGGATTTCCCAAACCTTATTTTTTTGGGAGTCGCGGTAACGTGCCCTCTTTAAGCAGGTGATCCCTGACGGTCACATGATTGGGCCGGACCCAATGGAGAGGCAGAACAGGAAGACCAGCCAATTGAGTGCGGGGTCTTGGGTCAGGGAGGATCTTCAGTTGGAGCCAGGGAGAACAGTGGCATCTTTAGGTCTGTTGGACCCTTGTTTGTACATATATCTATTTACGGTCCATAATAAAGTCCTTCAAGGCACAAGAGGCCGCCTTCTAGTTATTGCAGGAGTGAAGTTCAGTTCAGCTAAAGTTGATTAGGAAATCCATCTCTTAGATAAACATATTGATGTCAGCCGTGGGAGACTGGAAACTCTGTCAGCGCTTTTAGTGGGAGAAATTAGCCGCGAATCTGTCGCTGCCAACTACTCATTACAAAGTTTCATCCTGTGCCAAATGGCATGGTTTTCAGAGAGAGATAATGTTCCAGCAGCCCCAAGAGTTGATCAGAGGCTGCAATGATGTGGAGAATTCTTGAGAGAACCGTCCACACTACTGTGACAATGGCCCGACTGCCATTTGTTTTGATGTATCTTGTAACACGACATTAAACTAAAATGTCAAGTGAGTGATCAGCCAGTGGAAATATTGTACGTTGGTGAAGCGGGAGGGGAATACAGAATGCTGGAGTACAGTTCTGAGACTAGGCAAACCAGTGTGTGTTTTTACCATGGCGGAGCTTTCAGGGAAATGTAAATTGGTTGATTTGATTTATTGGCGCGTGTGTTGGGATGCAGTGAAAAGTATTATTCCTTGCACTCTCCACTGACAAAGCATATTGTTCAAAGAGTACATAGGAGAGAGTGCAGAATGTAATATTACTGTCATAGCTAGGGTGTAGAGAAAGATCAGCTTAATATATGATTGGATTTATTATTGTCACATGTATTGGAATACAGTAGAAAGTATTATCCCTTGCACTTTACACCAGCAAAGCATGCTGTTCATGTTGGGATACTCTGAGGTTTTGCGTACAATTCTGTCCAGAATATCCTTGCTGGTGAACGTTAAGTGCATCTCACAATCCCAACACTTGACAAAAGGCTCCTGTGTATCTGAAAGGTAGTGGGCCATGACCTCCACTGCACTGCAATCCAAGCTGTTAGCAGGAGTGTCAAGCCCCTCATGAGACTGTGGCCTTTTTCCCCCAGCTATCTGATATGTTAAGCCTGAACAACACCTCTAAGAGAGTCCTCTGTTCTCCCTGCGAGATTAAACTGGGAGTCATTCAGCCCTGTACGATCCCAAGGTCCAAGTCGGTGGCCGTGACGGATGCGGAATGCCATTAGGTAGGGCAAGCTGAGATGAAAGGCCCTTTCACGTTCTCACCGTCGGGGGTGGTTGAAAAGGAGCTGGGTGCAGAAGCTGCGTGCTTTGATATGATTTCCCAGCGCTGCCTTAATGGGAAGGGGGTATGTTACACGCAGATCATTCATTTGTGTTGGCTGCTGACCTGCTTGTGCTTATCTCGATCTCGCTTCTCTGTGCAATAAGTAAGGATCCACTTCCGCAGAGGAGCGAGTATTACAGAACAGGGCAAGTTTCATTCACTGGAAGGGCTCCTATTTCACCTTGATCTTTCAGGTGGAGGGTGAACCTGAACTTGATTTGATTTATTATTGTCACATGTATTAATATACAATGAAAATTATTGTTAATTGCGCGCTTAGACAGACAAAACATACCATAAATAGAGAAGAAAACAAGAAGGTGCAGAATACAGTGTTGTAGGTAGATAGGGTGTAGCAACTTAATGCAAGACAAGTCTATTCAAAAGCCTGACAGCAGCAGGGAAGAAGCTGTTCTTGAGTTGATACGTGACCTCGGATTTTTGTGTCTTATTCCTGAATTAAGAAGAGAGACTGACCGGGGTGCATGAGGTCCTTAACTATGCTGGCAGCTTTGCAGCAGGAGGTGTAGGCAGAGTCGATGGATGAGAGGCTGGTTTGCACAATGGATTGGATTACATTCCCGATCTTTTGTAGTTGCTTGCGGTCTTGGTGAAGAGCCTGATATACAAGCGGAGGTTTGAATGTCATGAGATAAATCAGCTGAGATTTTATCTTTGAGCATCTCGAGTGTCGTGCGGATGGAGTGCACGGGCACCAGGGGAGGTGGGGTATGCGTCGGAGGCCACAATCGGCCAAGGAGCCCAGCAGGCTCTCACCGAGCCTGACATTGTTGATCACAAGTAGAACCAGAACCAGAGAACATCATCTCAGGCTGCAGGGACAATCCTTTAAAACAGAGATGAGGAGGAATTTCTTCAGCCAGAGAGTGGTGAATCTGTGAAACTCTTTGCCGCAGAAGGCTGTGGAGGCCGGGTCATTGAGTGTCTTTAAGACAGAGATAGATAGAGTCTTGAAGATCAAGGGTTATGGGGACAAGGCAGGAGAATGGGAATGAGAAAAATATCAGCCACAATTGAATGGCAGAGCAGACTCGGGTGGCCTAACTCTGCTCCTATGTAGAACATAGAACATTACAGCACAGAACAGGCCCTTCGGCCTTCGATGTTGCACCGACCAATATAAAAAGCAATGCCACTCCAAACTAAACCATTCCCTTCTCTTCCATATACTTATCAACTAACCTCTTAAACGCCACCAAACTTGGCGCATCTACAACAGCTGCAGGCAGGGCATTCCACTCCCTAATCACTCTTTGAGTAAAGAACCTACCTCTGATATCCGTCCTATAACTCATACCCCTTAATTTAAAGCTGTGTCCCCTCGTGCTAGCTTTCTCCATCCTAGGAAAAAGGCTATCACTGTCCACCCTATCTAAACCTCTAATCATCTTATATGTTTCGATCAGGTCCCCTCTTAGCCTCCTCCTTTCTAACGAAAACAACCTCAAATCCCTCAGCCTCTCCTCATAAGACCTGCCCTCCATACCAGGCAACATCCTGGTAAACCTCCTCTGTACCCTCTCCAATGCCTCCACATCTTTCTTATAATGCGGGGACCAGAACTGCACACAATACTCCAAGTGCGGCCGCACTAGAGTTTTGTACAGTTGCAACATGACGTTGCGGCTCCGAAATTCAATCCCTCTACCAATAAAAGCCAAGACTCCATATGCCTTCCTAACAACCTTCTCGACCTGACTGCCTACTTTCAGGGATCTATGCACATACACACCAAGATCCCTCTGTTCATCTAGACTACTAAGAATCCTACCATTTGCCCTATACTCTACACATTTATTATTTCTGCCATAGTGCATTACCTCACACTTTTCCACATTAAACTCCATTTGCCACCTCTCGGCCCAGCTCTGCAACTTGTCCAAGTCCCTCTGCAAACTATAACACCCCTCTTCACTATCTACCACTCCACCGACTTTAGTGTCATCTGCAAATTTACTAATCCATCCTTCAATACCCTCATCCAGATCATTTATAAAAATTACAAACAGCAGGGGCCCCAAAACAGACCCCTGAGGTACACCACTTGTCACCGAACTCCACGATGAATATCTCCCATCAACCACCACCCTCTGTCTTCTATCTGCTAGCCAATTCCTAACCCAATTAGCTAAATCACCCTCTATCCCATACATCTGCATTTTCTGCAGAAGTCTTCCATGGGCCACCTTATCAAACGCCTTACTAAAGTCCATATATACCACATCAACCGCCTTACCCCCATCCACCTCTTTGGTCACTTTTTCAAAAAACTCAATGAGGTTAGTAAGGCACGACCTACCCTTCACAAAACCATGCTGACTATCCCCAATCAATTCATTTCTCTCTAAATAACTATAAATCCTATCCCTAATAATTCTCTCCAATACTTTGCCCACCACAGAAGTAAGACTCACTGGCCTATAATTCCCTGGAAGGTCTCTCTTCCCCTTCTTGAACAATGGGACCACATTCGCTATCCTCCAGTCCTCTGGAACCACACCCGTAACCAACGACGACCTGAAGATCAGAGCCAGAGGCTCTGCAATCTCCTCTCTTGCCTCCCAGAGAATCCTAGGGTAAATCCCGTCCGGCCCAGGGGACTTATCCAACTTCAAACCCTCGAGAATATCTAGCACATCCTCCCTATCTACTTCGATACTTCCCAGTTTGCTACCCTGTACCTCAGTGTTCTCCATAACTACATTTACATCACCCTGCGTGAATACCGAAGAGAAATATTTATTCAGTACCTCTCCAATCTCATCAGGCTCCACGCACAACTTCCCACTGCTGTCAATGACTGGCCCTAATCTTGCCCTAACCAATCTTCTATTCTTAACATATCTAAAGAAAGCTTTAGGATTCTCCCTAATCCTATCAGCCAAAGTCTTCTCATGTCCTCTCTTTGCTCTCCTCAATTCCCCCCTTAGCTCCCTCCTGGCTAATCTATAGCTATCCATTGCACTAACCGAGCCTTCAATCCTCATCCTGACATAAGCCTCCTTTTTCCTTTTAACCAGCAAATCAACTTTTTTCGTACACCAAGGTTCGTACACCAATTCCAATGTCTTATGGAATTATGGTAATAACCGTGCCTCATTTAACAGAGATGCCACAGACTTTCGCCCAGCAGCAGGCCAGATGGGGTGGGCAAGAGTGCACGCAATTACCCTTTCCAAGAGCAATTCAGGATGGGCAATAAATATTGGCATAGCCACCCAAGCCCATCTCCCAGGCAAGAAAGTATTATCTTAAAAAAACCCAACGGACTATAGGCCACATCTGGGTGGTTAACAATCCATGGGTCCATTAATTTTAAGTTTAAATTTGTTTATTTATTAGTGTTAGAGTAAGGCTTACATTAACATTGTAATGTAGTTATTGTGAAAATCCCCTTGCTGTCACACTCCGGTGCCCATCGTGTACATCGAGGGAGAATTTAGCATGGCTAGTGCGCCTAATCAGCACATCTTTCAGACTGTGGGGGGGAAACCAGAACACCCGGCGGAAACCCATACAGACACGGGGAGAATGTGCAAACTTCGCACAGATAGTGACCCAAAGCCGAGAATCGAATCCAGGTCCCTGGCCCTTAGAGGCAGCAGTTTAATTCTTAGGAGCTACAGGGAGGGGTTTGGCTTGTAGAGCAAAACATGGGAGGGGGAATTCCTTCAATGACTTCCAAAGGGAGAAATGGGGTGCTCAGGACTGGGTGAGGGGCATATCGGAAGGACAGACAGAGAGATCCTTTGGCCAAACATAATCATTTACTTCCTGGAGCCCACAATTATTTTCAATGTACCACCAGCTATGATTTCCAGCTATGCCCCACTCCGTTCTGTGCCCGAGGGATGAGATGGTTAGGGTCATATTCACCTGGGACTGTCCCAAGAGCAGGATTTTACCCGTTCTGGCCTACATGTGACTCCAGAGCCACAACAAGATGGTTGACTCTCAACTGCCCACCAGGCACAACGAGGAACGGGCAGTAAATGCCGGCCCAGCTGGTGATACCTATGTCCCAGGAATGAATGAAAAGAAAGTCCTAGCAGGCGGCAAGATGGAGAGATTGCAACAAAGAGAGAACCAATGCAGCAAAGTCGAGGACACAAATCAGCAAAATTTATGCTGCGACTTCAAATTGCCTTTTTAATTATGATGTCCTGCTGGAGCCTGAAATTTTTTCCGTTAATTATTATAGCCCGCTGAGCTAACCTTTGTTAATAATCCCTCCGGCGAACACAAACGCTCCATCAGTCGACACGATTGATGGAGCACTTAGACACAGCAGCAGGAACCGGAGGCAAACCAGCCCCCCCACTGTTTTCAGGTTACAGGGGCGGCTCTGATAACTTGCTGCACTTAGTCCAACAGACGACAGATTCAGGTACACCCCAATCCCACCCCCCAAACCCCCATCAAGCCATGGTTCCTTTACGAAAGCTCCCAATAGAGTAGGAAGCAGTCAGCCCCCAGAAGATGTTGTTTGGCTAACTGAGTAGGTGTTGCGGATGTGAAACGCTTGGTATGCGAGTGCCAAATTTGGCAATTAAAACTCCCATTCCCTCTCAGTGGTTGTCGATCTCGTTTGACCTTTGTGTCAACCCATTGATTTGCATCTAATCGCATGAAAAAAAGGTTAAAAAAGAAACCTTGAAAATTTCTCGCCCCCCTCGTGTAATGTCTTGTTGCAGCTTGTATTCCCAGATGCATTCTACAAACTACAATTGCGAATCTTCGTGGTAAATTTGCCTCACCGTCTTCGAAAATCGGATGGTCGGTGCGGGGGCGGAGGGGGTGGTTTCCTCCTACTGTGACCTGCTCCAAAGACATGGTAATGGGCCCACACTCAAGCTGCAGCATCTCTTTCCCACACTCTATCTCCTCGGAATTACGTTCCGCACCCTCCCCGTAACGCAGCTTCCATTCCAAGAGCACTGGGAATTCCCAGGACATCGCTCGCGAGCGGAGATGGGAAGAGGGGAACTCCAGGAGTTTGCGCCACATGTGGCTTAGTGACGGGCACCTGAGCTAGCCCTGGCCCATTCTTGGATTTCCAGAGGGAGGATGGGGGAACCAGCATGTGTGTGTGGGGAGAGAGGGGGGGGTGAACAGAGAGATCCCGTAGCTAAGCACCATCATTTATGTCCCCAGAGTCCAAGATGGTTTCAAAGGTGCCACCAGCACCCTCCAGCTGTGCCCCACTCTTTTCCCCTCCCCTGGGGCGAGTTGGTGTCTCAAATTCACCTGGGACTGTCCCAGTGGATGGCAAGGGCAGGAACCCAGCAGGTGGCAATTTCACAACATCTCCCCTCGTGTGTTCCATGTGAGACGTGCTTAATAGATACACGTCAGCAAATATCAAAACAGTGCCTCAACATCACTCTGTCACTGTTTCATCCCTGTCCCAGCCTGGTGAGCTAAATTGCCTTGCAAACCCATTTACCTATTTCAAATGTTTATCCTCTGATTTCACAGCACCGTTCCATTATATTCTGTGTCAACTCTGAAAAGTCAGTTCGTTTACAGAGAATGGAAATCAATGAAGAATGACTTGTATTTATGAAACATTTTTCACAATCTGAGTGCCAGTTAATCAATTTTCACAATCTCTGTTGTGATATCCACATTGATCCGATAATCCACATTAATCCGATAAAGTGTTAGATAGTGAAGAGGGGTGTTATAGTTTGCAGAGGGACTTAGACAAGTTGCAGAGCTGGGCCGAGAGGTGGCAAATGGAGTTTAATGTGGAAAAGTGTGAGGTAATGCACTATGGCAGAAATAATAAATGTGTAGAGTATAGGGCAAATGGTAGGATTCTTAGTAGTCTAGATGAACAGAGGGATCTTGGTGTGTATGTGCATAGATCCCTGAAAGTAGGCAGTCAAGTCGAGAAGGTTGTTAAGAAGGCATATGGAGTCTTGGCTTTTATTGGTAGGGGGATTGAATTTCGGAGCCGCAACGTCATGTTGCAACTGTACAAAACTCTAGTGCGGCCGCACTTGGAGTATTGTGTGCAGTTCTGGTCCCCGCATTATAAGAAAGATGTGGAGGCTTTGGAGAGGGTACAGAGGAGGTTTACCAGGATGTTGCCTGGTATGGAGGGCAGGTCTTATGAAGAGAGGCTGAGGGATTTGAGGTTGTTTTCGTTAGAAAGGAGGCGGCTAAGAGGGGACCTAATCGAAACATATAAGATGATTAGAGGTTTAGATAGGGTGGACAGTGATAGCCTTTTTCCTAGGATGGAGAAAGCTAGCACGAGGGGACACAGCTTTAAATTAAGGGGTGATAGTTATAGGACGGATATCAGAGGTAGGTTCTTTACCCAAAGGGTGGTTCGGGAGTGGAATGCCCTGCCTGCAGCAGTTGTAGATGCGCCAAGTTTGGTGGCGTTTAAGAGGTTAGTTGATAAGTATATGGAAGAGAAGGGAATGGTTTAGTTTGGAGGGGCATTGCTTTTTATATTGGTCGGCGCAACATCGAAGGCCGAAGGGCCTGTTCTGTGCTGTAATGTTCTATGTTCTATGTTCTAATCCCACTCTTTCCCAATCCACATCAATCTGATAACCCCACTTCTTCCCGATCCACGTCAATCCAATAACCCTGCTCCTTCCCGATCCCCACTAATCCGATAATCCCATTCCTTCCCAATCCACGTCAATCCAATAACCCCGCTCCTTCCCAATCCACATAAATCCGATAACCCCACTCCTTCCCAATCTGCATTAATCCAATAACCCCGCTCCTTCCCAATCCACATAAATCCAATAGCCCCGCTCCTTCCCAATATCCTGATTTTTCCTTTCTCAACTATCATTCATTCCCCTTCTCAGTCTCGATGTTTGTTCAAGGGCAAATGTGATGTGAGAAACTTCTTCATGCAGCGAGTGGTTGGGGTCGGGAATTTACTGGCCAAAAATCTGATGCAGGCAGATTCAAACTTTTGATTTGATTATTGTCACACAACACCAGGTTAAAGTCCAACAGGTTTATTTGTATCACGAGCTTTCAGAGCCACTCCTAAGCACTCACCTGATGAAGGAGCAACATTCTGAAAGCTTGTGCTACCAGATAAACCTGTTGGACTTCAACCTGGTGTTGTGAGACTTCTTATTGTGCCCACCCCCGCCCAACACCGGCAGTTTCACATTGTATTTATTATTGCATGAATTAGGGCTACCTGACATCTCTTCGTAGCCGATCTCTAATTTTAAACGTGCTTGGTTTGATTTATTTTGTCACATGTATTTGGATACAGTGCAAAATATTGTTTCTTACATGCTATACAGATGAAACATACCATTCATAGAGTACAGAGGGGAGAAGGAAAGGAGAATGTAAGTCAACATGTCACTGCGGCAACCTGAAAAAAAGAAAATGGATTGAAGAAAGTTAGCATCAGCGAAAATGAATGTTTCTTCCTTTAGGGAAGGACAGTTGGCTCACATTGTTAGAGCATGATGTTAGTAACACTAAGGTCAGTGGTTTGATTCCTGTATAGGTCAATGACCTTATTGATCTCGAGGCTTTTTGATTTAATTTATTATTGATCAATTATGGGGCTTGCTCATAGGAAAACATAAATTGTAGAATCCCTACAGTGCAGAAGGAGGTCATTTGGCCCATCAAGTCTGCACTGACTGTCTCTGACAGAGTATCTTCCCAGTCCTCTTCCCCATTCTCTTCTCCTAACCCCACACATTTACCATGGCTAATCATCTAAGCTACACATCTTGGAACACTAAAGGGCAATTTATCATGGCCAATCCACCTAACCTGCACATCATGGAATACTAAAGAGCAATTTATCATGGCTAATCCACTTACCTGACATATTTGGACACTAAGGAGCAATTTAGCATGGCCAATCCACCTAACCTACACATCTTGGAACATTAAGGAGCAATTTATCATAGCCAATCCACCCAACCTGATATATTTGGACATATAAAACACCTGGAGAAGACCCCGCGAACATGGTGAGAACTTGCAAACTCTAAATCAATTGGAATTTTATTGAAATGAGGGGACAGGTTTAAAAATGAGACTTGAGACAGAGAGGAGAAGAATTTTTTCTCTGAGGATCATGAATTGTTGGAACCCCCTTTCTCCCAGAGTGGTGGTGGCAGGGTCATTGAATATTTCTGATGCAGAGGTTGATAGATGCATCACCACAAGATTATTGAGGTTCAGTGGGATGTGAAGTTGAAGTCACAATCGGGTCAGCCATGATCCTATTAAATGGGCCCTAATGGGCCAAATGGCCTATTCCTGCTCTTGTATGCTTGTGTGTAAATCCTCTGATCTGGTCTCTAAAGTTTATTTATTAATGTCACAAGTGGGCTGCAATGAAGTTACTGCAAAATATCTGCTTTTTTTTTTAAGATATAGAATCCCTACAGCACAGAAAGAAACCATTTGGCCCCTTGAGTCTGCACCAACCACAATCCCATCCAGGCTCTATCCCCATTATCCCATACACTTATCCTAACTAGTCCTCCCGGCATTAAGGGGCAATTTTAGTATTGCCAATCCACCTAACCTGCACGTCTTTAGAATGTGGGAGGATACCAGAGTACCTGGAGGAAACCCACGCAGACACAGGGAGAACATGCAAACTCCACTCCGACCCAAAGCCGGGAATCGGACCCGGATCCCTGGCACTGTGAGACAGCAGTGCTAACCACTGAGACACCTCAATGGCATGATTCTGAACAACCCTCAGAGTGGCCTGTAGCGGACCACGTCTCCACTTTCTCGGGAAACCGGGGACAGACAACATCTTTCTCCCTCTTGAGAATGAATGTGTTGAAAAGAAAAGGAATTAAACAACCACTGGAAGTGAGCTTTGTGTGTCTGTTCAACAATGAGAACAGTGCAGTCTGAGCCACGGCCTATTATCAAATGGAGCAGCTGTTAAGAAGGAGATTGAAAGGCGACTTCTGCAGATTAGGCAGCTCCAGAGAATATGTCTCAGGAGGACTCACGTCCTCAGCTGCAGCGAGTGGCCATTTTCAGCAATAAATCGCAAGAGCTGTTTGCGACGGTTGCCCCCGTGAACCTTCTCTCTCTGCAGTGTGCAGAGGCAGAAAGACCTTTCTTGAAGAGGAAGTGCTTGTTTCATCATTTTTTCAGCAGGCTAGTTTTCAATCAATAGTGAATTGTATGAAATGGCCTGCACAATATCAGACCGTGCCCTTTTCCTTTGTTATCTGAGGGCTGAAATGCAATGTTATTTGTCTGCCACAGAAGTTGGCAGAGCAGACTTTATCTCAGTCGCTCATCCCTTTACTCAAGTTGGAAACTTGCTTCATGAGTCTCGGATAGGTATATGGAGGCAAAAATGAGGAGATCTGCTTTCTAGGGGAGGCAATGGCTGAGTGTATTATCGTCAGACTATTAATCTAGAAACTCAGCTAATGTTCTGGGGACCCGGTTCGAATCCCGCCATAGCAGATGGTGGAATTTGAATTCAATAAAAAATATCCGGATTTAAAAATCTGCTGATGACTATGCTAATTGTCAGAAAAACCCATCTGGTTCACTAATATTCTTTAGGGAAGGAAATCTGCCGTCCTTACCGGGTCTGACCTACACGTGACTCCAGAGCCACAGCAATGTGGTTGACTCTCAACTGCCCTCCAAGGGCAACCAGGGATGGACAATAAATGCTGGCCAATTAGCGACACCATGTCGCTAATAAAAAAAGAAATTCCCAATGTGTATCATATGTTTCTAATCAGTCAAGTGCATTTTGAAAACCATGACTGGAATTTTTCAGCTCTTGACATCTTGCTGCGGCTGCAAGCAAGGATAGAGAATTTGACGCTCAGCCAAACCTTCATTAACAGGCAGCAGGACTGGAAAACCCTGCCCTTGTGAATGACTGGAAAAATCCTGCCTCTGAGCAATGTTATCCCAACGGTACCCAAAGGCGGGTTCAATGATGGGAAGGGAGAGATGGCGAGGGTGCAAATATCACTTTCACGCTAACATGAATTTCCCATGGTAACTACCCCACCCTGGCTGGTTGTGAAACCCACTGGAGACCGGGGTGAGACTGATGGTCCATTCGGAATTTTCAACCCGCGTCCGCTTCTCCGCAACGTCAGCGGGAAAACACGCCGGTGTGGAACTTCAGAACAACGTGATATGCTGATGTCAGGACTCATCTAGAAAGTGAAAGTCCTGCCTTGCACAATCCCTACAGTGCAGAAGGAGACCATTCGGCCCGTAGAGTCTGTGCCAACCACAATCCCAGTCACCCAAGACCAGAATCGAACCCGGGGCCCTGGTGCCATGAGGCTGCAGTGCTGACCACTGTGCCACCCTATAAAATCCTTGTAATTGCTACATGTTCAAATGTACCTTCCTTGCTTATCAAGTCTCGGGGTGGGACTCGAACTCGGAGCTTCTGGCGTCAGGGATGCTAACCTACTGTGCCACAAGAACTAAATGCTTGTAACTGATGGTGGGTTGCTGCTTGACGTGAGGATTTGTGCAGAATGGTTTGGATTAGGATTTGGCAGGAAGAGTGTTTGAGAAGGATCACACGTACAGCTGGAATAGCTGGCCATTTTAGAAAGCAGATACTGAACTGCTCCCTTTAAATACTTCAACGGAGCCATGGAAATGGCTCTTATCATTGCTAACAGTAAGAGTAGAGACTAAGAACTGTCTCCTTCGAGACTTTGGTAAGTATTTAAAGTTATAGAACCAAAAGGTCAACTCTTGTGGTTTTTCCACAATTTTACCGAGCTTGATTTGATTTGATTTGATTTATTATTGTCACGAGTATGAATATTACAGTAAAAACGTGTAGTATTGCTTCTTTGTGCTATATATATGTACCATTCATAGAGAAAGAAAGGAGAGGGTGCAGAATGTAGAGTTACAGTCATAACAAGGATGTAGGGAAAGATCAATTTAATGTGAGGTAGGTTCATTCAGAAGTCTAAAGGCTGCGGAGAAGAAGCTATTCTTGAGTTGTTTGGTACTTGTTCTCAGACTTTTGTATCTTTTACCTGAAGGAAGAAGGTGGAAGAGAGAATGTCCAGGGAGTGTGTAATCCTTAATTATACTGGCTGCTTTGCCGAGGCAGTGGGAAGTATAGACAGAGTCAGTGGATGGGAGGCTGATGTACATGATGGATTGGGCTACATTCACGACCTTTTAGTTCCTGCAGTGTTTGGCAGAGCAGGAGCCATACCAGACTGTGATACAACCAGAAAGAATGCTTGATGAGAACATAAAAGTTGATGAGAGTCATAGCTGACATGCCAAATTTCCTTTCTGAGAAACTAGAGGCATTGGTGGGCTTTCTTATCGATAGTTAACTCCAGGAGAGGTTGTTGGTGATATGGACACCTAAAGACTTGAAGCTCTCAAGCCTTTCTGCTTTGTCCCCATTGATGTAGACTTCTTTATGATCTCCTTTATCATGCTTTACTCCTTTTTATTATTATCAATACAATTATTAACATACTCTGATCTCAAGAAGAAACTAGATATAGATTTTGGGGCTAAATGGAACAAGTATTAGGGGAGGGTCAGGATATTGAATTTGATGATCAGCTGTGATCAATATGAATGACAGCAGGCTCAAAGGGCTGAATGGCCTATCCTGCTAGTTTCTAACATGTTTTGTTGACCTGCTGTACCTGGATGCTGCTTCCTCGTTCTTTGACAGGTTTGAGATAGTTGATATAGAACTTCAAACAGTTAAGAATGATTTCCAAAGACCTCAGGGTGAGCACAAGGTATTCAGGACACATAGAAACTAGAAGCAGGAGGAGGCCGTTCAGCCCTTCGAGCCTGCTCCAATATTCATTGTGATCAAGGCTGATCATCAAATTCAATATCCTGATCCCTCCTCCTCCTCCATATCCCTCAATCCCTTCAGCCCTAGGGTCTATGTCTAATTTCTTCTTGAAATCACACAGCGTTTTGGCCTCAACTACTTTCTGTGGTAGTGAATTCCACACATTCAGCACCTTCTGGGTTAAGAAATCTCTCCTTGCCACAGAATATTCTGCATCAGACTCCCTTAGATCATTTAAATCAATTGATCACTGAAGTCACTGTTACATTATTAACATCACCAAGGTCCCATTAACATCCTAACCCATCTATAATTATTGTCAGATGTATTGGTAAACAGTGAAAAGTACTGTTTCTTGCTACTACATAAAACATACCTTTCATTGAGAATATGTGAGCCACGCAGCGTGCACGCAAGTTCCTTTCCATTCATCACGTGGGATCTGTTACGTAGAACAGTACAGCACAATACAGGCCCCTCATCATTCAATGTTGTGTCAAGTTCTGTCCGAACCCAAGATCAAGCTATCCCACTCCTTACCTTATACGTACCTTAAACACTTGCATCTTTGAGTTGACGTATTGCCTGATTGCATCGTGTTACCAACTACCAATAAGTAAAGCATCCCTTTGTAGAATGAAAAATTGACTACTATTGTGAGTACGGGATGTCAGAGATGCAAATTTTGGAATGGGGTCAACTTGTATCTCAAATGCATATTATAATTCTATAATTCCTTATACCATGGAAAATTACAACTGCCTTTGACTTTGCCTACTGATGCCCCCAGTCTCAGTAGGGGCATCCACTTTTGCCCCTACTACCCCCCTTCTCCACTTTTGCCTCTACTACCCCCCTTGCCCCCAGAAATCTCAGTTCTCCAAAAATGGCTGGCAGCAGGATAAAGCGAGGGAGCTAGCAGTCACCCTACAGAGTGAACTGTATCTCCTACCCGTCTCCTTTCTACTGTGCTATTTTGATATATTTTATGTTTAAGGTGGGACTGCTGTCAGAGGCAGTGTTTTATTACAAGAGTCAGTTTGTCTTGGACATTTATTTATTTTAGCCACGCAATTATTGATTTTGCAGAAGGCTCAAAGTTTTTCATCACTCGAGTTCTCTTTGGGATTTTAGACGAGGAACACAGAGTCATGCAAGTTTTTGATTAGGTTGATTGACACGGACAGAGTCACGTGATTAATGGAAGGTGCTAAGCTTGCAGGGAAAAAAACAGTTCGTTTTCATTTTAAAGTAAAGAGCACTTGCTGCCTGGAGCTGGTAGAAGAAAGAAGTATCTCTAACACTCTGTCTTTCTCCAGTTGTCCCTAATCCCACCATTCCCTGCTCTCAGACCATCATTTTGGCCTGCAGACAATCCAGGTCAACGAAGGTTCCCCACGTTGCGGGCTGAAAATCTGTTGACGCGAGATGGGAGCTTTCTATAATTGTCCTTTTTGAAAATGTTGAGTGCTGCGATCGTGATGACAGAACAAGGGGGCCAATGACTCAGCTTCCAATCCAGACCCTGCCCTCATTTAAAAATCCTGGCCTTAGTCTGTTTAAGATAACCAAGTCAAATTTGAGGGAGCCTTGTCACTTGGAGTTTTGACTTGAGGCCAATAATTGACAATCTTGCTTGAAAATTCCACCTTGAACCAAATGTCACAATTTGGAATACAATGCCTGGAAGATTACAACTGTATGCTCAACAAATATATTTCCATTGGAATTAAGTGCAATAAATCTCAGCGTATAAGACAATACAATTCCTTTGGCCCCAAGAATTATAATTTTACACGTATTCGAGATATAAGTTGACCCACCGTCATGACTTTCAGCCACCACGTTCTGTACTCGCAATAATAGTCAATTTCTCACCTTATGAAGGGACGCTTTACTTATTGGTAGCTTAGAACAGGATGCAAGGGACCAATCAGGCGTTATGGCATTGCAAAGATACAAGAGTGTTTAAGACGTGGCCAATCCCCCATGTCGAATAGAACAGAACTCGCGTGCACGCTGCGTGACTTACTTACATTCCCGGCATGTGAGTGAACCCCCCATTTTTAGAGAGATTTTCAATACCTCAGAGGTTGTTTCATGCACTGACCTCTGCGATATTTTGTTTTGCTGAGTTTTAAATTTCGAAGGGTGATGGTCAAGGCTGACTTCAATAGCGACCAGCTGGTGCGCAAATGACCACTTCTGTGAAGGACTAAAATTGTGCTGACATCACTGATTTTGATTCAGTTTATTATTGTCATGTGTATTGGGATACAGTGAAAAGTATTGTTTCTTGTGTGCTATACAGATAAGCATACCGTTCATAGGGTACATAGGGGAGAAGGAGAAGAGAGAATGCAATACGTAGCATTACAGTCATAGCTAGGACGTAGAGAAATATCAACTTAATCTAAGGTAAGTCCATTCAAAAGTCTGATGGCAGCAGAGAAGAAGCTGTTTTTGAGTCTGTTGGTACGCGATCTTAGGCTTTGCTGTCTCCTTCCTGATGGAAGAAGGTGGAAGAGGGAATTTCTGGGATGCGTGAGGTCCTTGACTGCTTTTCCATGGCAGCGGGGACTAGCTTGGGTAAATGCATGGGGTTATGGAGATAGGGCCTGGGTGGGATTGTTGTCGGTGCAGACTCGATAGGCCAAATGGCCTCCTTCTATACTGATTACAAGTGTAGGCCAAGTCAATGGATGGGAGGCTAGTTTGTGTGATGAACTGGGCTGCATTCACAACCCTTTGTAGTTTCTTGTTGTCTTGATCGTATCAGGAGTTATACCAAGCTGTGATACAACCAGAAAGAATGTTTTCAATTTAAATCACAGCTGTTTGCAGGAAAGAAATGTCTCTGAACCCAAGAGAATAGCAGTTTTCAGTCTTTTATATAAAAAAAAGTAATCTTTATTCACTTTTTTACTTTTCAAACGTTTTCTCTCCAAGTTTTTCATATTGTTTCCTTGTGCTGTTTTTCTCACTCTAAGTCCCACCAAATAAAAGTTTGTGGCTCTTTTGACAACAGGTTAATTGCAGTTCAATCAAAATAATGTTAAACGCTCTCAAACTAGCGCAAGGTTCATGGCAGTCCATAGAATCTGATAATGCAGAATGAGGCCATTCGACCCATCGAGTCTGCACTGACGACAATCTCACCCAGGCCCTATTTCCATAACCCCATGTATTTGCCCTGCCAATCCGCCTCACACTGGGGTCAATTTAGCATGGCCAACCAACCTAACCTGCACGTCTTTGGAGTGTGGGAGGAAATCAGAGCACCCAGAGGAAACCCACTCAGACACGTGGAGAATGTGCAGATTTCACACAGACAGTCACCCGAGGCCGGAATTGAACCTGGGTCCCTGGTGCTGTGAGGCAGCAGTGCTAACCCACTCTGCCACCATGCCGCCCCCAAGTTCGAGGCCGAACAGAAAAATATTAAACGCTCTCGAACCAGCCCGAACTTCGTGGAGGCCCATGGATGTGTTCTGTAAGCACTCTCGCACTCCCACCCGGTCAGAACAGCCGACCTGCCGCGATTTGACAAAGTGGATCCAAAATTCAGACCTCTGCTCCTTTTTTCATTTGTAGGTGAAGCCAACGATAAGAACATCCAGGTGGTGGAACTGCCTATAGTTGACAGCCTGCACCCGCGACCGCCGTACTTGCCCCTGGCTATTCCTGAGGACCTCGCAGGTCGGCTGACTCACCTGCACGGCGATCCATCGGTCTGGTGGGTTTCACAGTTCGTCAAGTATTTGATACGTCCGCAAACCTGGCTGGAGAAGGAAATTGAGGAGGCAACGAGAAAGCTTGGCTTCAGGCATCCAATAATTGGGTAGGAACTGTTCTAACTCCGTAAGTACAATGTGTGTTACTAGATGGCCGCTGTTGAGGCACATTCGTAAAGCTGCACTATTTACCCCTTGTACTATTATGAAGTAATTAAGTTGAATGAGATATTAGGTCAGTTTTGTTGGGTGGCACAATGGTTAGCACTGCTGACTCTCAGCACCAGGGACTTGGGTTCAATTCCAGCCTCAGGTCACTGTCTGTGTGACATTTGCACGTTCTCCTTGTGTCTGTGTGTGGGTTTCCTCTGCATGCTCCAATTTCCTCCCACAGTCCAAAGATTCGTGGGATGCATCGTACCATCCAGATGTTCTTTTAACATCTGGACGGTGCCATGATGAAATGCAGTTTTCCTCTGTATTCATACAATCCCCTTTATCATTATCTGTATTCATTCTGTATCCATCCTTCATTCCACGCTCTGCACCGCCCTATGGTTGCATTGCAAATCTGTGAAATTATTATCGAATGGCAGAGGACAGCGAAGAAGGTCAGATGATGCAATGGGTTAGTGTACCTGGCTTTGAGGCAGAAACCCTGAGTTTGAGTCCCACAGTTGTGGAAATGCCAGCGTTGGACTGTTGTAAAGACAGTAAAAAGTCTCTCAACATCAGGTTAAAGTCCAACAAGTTTATTTGATAGTAAATGCCACAAGCTTTCGGAACACTGTTCCTTCGTCAGGCGAGTGGAGAGTTCTGATCAGAAACAGGGCATGTAAAGGCACACACAGTTTACAGAATATTGATTAGAATGCAAGTCTTTACAGCTAATCTGCTATTCAAGTCTTAAAGATGCAGATAATGTTAGTGGGATAGCATTAAACACAGGTTAAAGAGATGTGTATTGTCTCCAGGCAGGACAGTAAGTGAGATGTTGCAAGTTCAGGCAAGTCACGGGGGTTACAGATAGTGTGACATGAATCCAAGATACTGAATCCCACCCCAGGACTTGATGGCCAAGGAAGAACAGGTTAAGTGGATCAATCTATAAATCCTTCCGAGTACACAATTGGCTGGGTGATAAGAGTGGGAGAGACTCCTGGTCAGCCACGCTTGGTATGGAGTGGTGCCCCTCAAGCAGCACAGTGCTTAGTGCTGCTGCCTCACAGCATCAGAGATCCGGGTTTGATTCCTGCCTTGGGCCACTGCCTGTGTGGAATTTGCACATTCTCTGCATATCTGCATTGGTTTCCTCCCGGTGCACCGATTTCCTCCCACAATCCAAAGTTAGGTGGACGGGCCATGCTAAGTTGTCCCTTGATGTTGGTGGGCTGGCAAGGTAAACACTTGAGGTTATGGGGATAGGGCATGGGTGGGATTGTGGTCGGTGCAGACTCGATGGGTCGAATGGCCTCCTTCTGCACTATAGCGTTTCTGTGATTCTAAGCTATAAGCCTGCTGGTGACAAACTAGTGACCTAATCCAGGAATCATTAGCTATGGAAACAGATGAAAATCTGCCTTAATATACCACTAGGTGTGGGAAGAGAATTGGAATTGGAACAGAGGCCAGCCCCCCCTGCTGTCTTTTTAAAACCCTCCTTAAAGCCACGTGCTTTAGTCTGTATTCGATCATGCATCCTGCTCTCTCTGTCTGGGTCAGCATGGCTCATATTCCTAATACTCCCTTACTTGAGCCATCTTGGATACTTTCTACATTAAAGTCGCTATATAGATGTGGAGTTGTTGTTGGCGGGCTGCCATCAAGTTCAACAATGCAAAAATAAATCAAGTTGCTTTTGCCTTCCTTTGGAAAGTGAAACGAGAAAGATAAATGTTTATTCTTATTCTCGTACAATTGGAGTGTAAAAATAAAAATAAGCTATTTTTAAGTACCTATTAAGACTTCAGATTCTTATCAGTGTCGTGGGGCAATCCACCTCCGTTCTAAATTCAGTACACACTAGAAACCTCAGAGTATTAAAAAAACATAATTTGGGAGCAGCACAATGTACCTTATTCCATTTCATTGAACAGCAGCCAGTATTACCTTACACCCATCTCTATATTTGTGTCTGATCCTGGCATGTGAAAAGCTCAGCAAGAGTTAGAACTTTCCATCCTCCACTGCCAATCCAAATTTGCCAGAACCCAGTCTTTGAATGTTAGTGGCTCCTGTAATGAGTTCTATCAGGTCTTTGAGGTTGACCTATTGGTGTACGAGCTCCCTGATTAAGGATCCAATTCCTAGAAACTCTACAGTGCAGAAGGAGGCCATTCAGCCCCTTGAGTCTGCACCAACAACACTCCCACCCAGCCGCCATCCCCATAACCCCACATATTTATCCCACTGAGGACCTGTTTCTGTGCTGTAATTTTCTTTGTTCTTCTAATCCCTCTAGCCTACGCATCCTGGGACACTAAGGGCAATTTATCATGGCCAATGCATCCAACCCTAATTGATGGGCTAATCAGGGATTCTTTGCCCAGTATTTAACCAGGAGTGGCAATTCCTCTGGCAGCCCCGGAGGTAGACTGCTGACCACGAGCACACTGTATACTGCTGTTAGAGTTTGTAAATAAAGGGGTTTTGGCGGAAGAACTTTTGCCTCCGCAGAATATTACACCTCCCCAGCTGCAAACCCAAGATTAATCTGGCCATTGGCTCAAAGGCCACCTTCAAAGTGAAATCCACAACTTGTGTCGTTACTGATGCAAATCAGTCCCCACCTGGTAGTAATGGAGTCACAAGTGGTTACATAGCTACTGCTTGCTTGAAGGGTATCACTGACCGATTCTGCCGAATGTAATGCACGGTGCTAGCACTGCTGCCTCACAGCGCCAGGGAACCAGGTTCAGTTCCGGCCTCGGGTCTGAGTGGAGTTTGCATGTTCCCCCCATGTCTGTATGGGTTTCCTCCGGCTGCTCCGGTTTCCTCCCACAGTCCAAAGATCATAGAATCCTTACAGTGCAGAAGCGATGGTTCAGCCCATCACGTCTTCAGTGGTTCTCTGACAGAGCATCATACCCAGGCCCTCAATCCTACTCTTTACCCATGTGGTTGACAAGGCAGCTTAGTGGTTAGCACTGTGCCTCACAGCGCCAGGGCCCTAGGTTCGATTCCTGGCTTGGGACACTGTCTGTGTGGAGTCTGCACATTCTCCCTGTGTCTGCCTGGGTTTCCTCCAGATGCTCCTGTTTCCTCCCACAGTCTGAAAGATGTGCTGGTTAGGGTGCACCCCAACAGGCGCCGGAGCGTGACAACTGGGGGAATTTCACAGCAACTTCATTGCAGTGTTAATGTGAGCCTTTCTTGTGACTAATAAATAAACTTAACCTTAAAAATGCAACCCCACCGATTTAGTATGTCTAATCCACCTGATCTTTGGACTGTGGGAAGAAACTAGAGCATCCTGAGGAAACCCACGCAGACACAAGGAGAATGTGCAAACTGCACACAGCCAGTGGCCCAGGCCGGGAATCAAACCCGGGACCTTGTGAAGATGTGCAGGTTAGGTGCATTGGCCATGCTAAATTACCCCTTAGTGTCAGGAGGATTTGCAGGGTAAATACATGGATTGCGGGAGTGGGAACTGGGTGGGATTGCTGTCAGTGCAAACTCAATGGGCCAAATGGCCACTGTAGGGATTCTATGATTTTGTATCCCTAAATTAAAAATGTTACAAATTTAGAATGTTTCCAGATCATTAAGCAGCAACACTATATTGGCTGAGAGGCAGCAAGCAGAGTGATAGTGGCCTGTAGTGGTGTTCTGGGCAGGGAGGGAAGTTTGGAGGGGTTGAGGGCAGTGTTACTTTTCCTGATAGCAACTTGGAGCTTGGCCTACAGGGCACGATTTCAAAATACGTCGACGATATGCAACCTGGAAGCATTGTGAACTGGACGTGTAGAATTTCACAGGGTTGTAGACACAATTTGCGGAATGGGCGGACAGGTGGCAGATGAAGTACGATGTGAAGAAGAGAGGAGTGATTAATTTTGTTGGGAAGAGCTCAGAGAGACAAAATAAAATGTACAATTCAAATGGAGTTGCCAAGGTGTGTGCCTGGGGGTATATGAGCATAAGTCATTGACAATGGCAGGACAGGTCGGGAGAGTGATTAATGCGGTACACAGATTCCTAGCCTTTATTAACAGGAGCATAGAGTACAAGAGTTTATGTTAAATCCGTATAAAACACTTGTTCCGCCTCAGCTGGAGTATTGCATCCAGTTCCGGATTTCGCACTTTGGGAAGCATTCTTCAGCTTTGGAGAGAATGCAGAAAAGATTCTTGAGAACAATTCCAGTGATGAAGAATTTCAGTTATGAGGATAGATTGAAGAAGTTGGGATTGTTTTCCTTAGAGCAAAGAAGGCTGGGAGATGAGATGAGAGGGCAGCACAGTCGTTAGCACAGCTGTCTCACAGTGCCAAGGATCCAGGTTCAATTCCAGCCTCCGGCCACTGTCTGTGCAGAGTTTGTACATTCTCTCCATGTCTGCGTGGATTCCGTCTGAGTGCTCCCGTTTCCTCGCACAATGCAAAGATGTGCAGGTTAGGTGGACTGGCCAAGCTAAATTGCCCCTTAGTGTCAGGGAGATTAAATATGTGGTGTTATGGGAATAGGACCTGGGTGGGATTGTTGTTGGTGCAGACCCGATGGGCTGAATGGCCTCCACTGTAGGATTTCAGGGGCTGAAACAGGATGAACCTATCACAATTCAGGAAAACATTGAGAACAAGAGGCACAGATTTAAACTCATTCACAAAAGAAGTAAAAGTGACAAGAGAAAAATCTATTCACGCAGCGAGTGGCTGGGGTCTGGAATGCACTGCCTGGGGTGTGGTGGAGGCAGGTTCAATCGCAGCTGTAAAAAGCAATTAGCGGAATGTTTGAAAAGGAAGAATGTGCAGATTTATCGGGAGAAGGTGGGAAAATGAGTGCACAGAGGATAGACCAAAATGTCTCCTGTAATTCTGCAGGAATTCTTTACAGAGCTCAGCTTGTTAGCTCTGTCAGTCACTGAGTCATACACAGGCAACAGGGTGACCAATATTATCATGTACTGGATTCCGGCTTGTTTGAGGTGTCCATGTGTGTCTTTGAGCGTTTGTGTGTTTGCACGTGATGTGCATCTGAGTGTGTGTGTGTCTGCATGTGTTTGTGTGTGTGTGCATCTGTCTGTCTGTTTGTGTATGTATCTGCATGCGTCATGTGTGGTGTGCATATGCGTGTGTCTCCTTGTGTCTGTCCATGTGTAAGTGTCTGCATGTGTGTATTTTCATGAGTGCGTGCGTGTATGTCTGCATGAGAGTGAGTGTGTGTGTGTGTGTGTGTATATGTATGTTCACGTGTGTGTGTGTGTGTTTTGTGTGTGTGTTTGTGTGTGTGTGTGTGTGTGTCTACACATGTGAATGATATTCTAAGGCTTGGCTGTGATATCTCCTGCTATGAATTGTCTGCCAGTGTTCACAGTCAGGATTCACATGAATCAGGGACACATGAGTGAAGTACCACAGGGTGCATATTGCTGTGCAAACACTGCAGAGAGGAGCACGGGGCTGGGGGGAGAAGATTTTGCTCAGTGTGCATGTTTCTCTAATTAAAGTTCAGCTGGCTATTTTTGCTGTTTTGATTTTAAAATTTACCAGGAACACCAATGGGTAGATTTCACTTTGATGGTTTTGATCACTGAGTCAGCCTTTTTCTACCCAGTCGACAGGGTCTCTTCACCTCACTAAAACATTTATGAGGGTCAGACATGCGATCATTAAGACATATCACTTGAAGATGTAGTTCAATTAGCATTAACGTCTTCCCCTGTCACTTCACATTTGTCCATCTGAGTGTTCATAAAATATCTTTATTTATTCCCAAAAGATCTCCAGGCAACAGGCTTATTTGCTGGTAACAAAGGTCACACGACATTAATATCAAAATGCTCTAACTCTTCTTTCTTCAGCCTGTGACAAGCTGATGTTTTAAGCGTGAATATTAGATCGCAGGGAAGATCACCCAGCAATTCAGCACAGAGGAGGCCATTCAGTCCATCATCTCTCTGCTGGCTCTGTGAAACAGCTACTCAATTAACATAATTACCAAATAGTTATTTCCCAGTTATTACCATTTCCAATAGCAACCGCCAGCTTCATAAAGCAAAGAGGGCTTGCAGTTTGGAGGAAGAAGCTGACCTCTTTCTTTTTTCCCCAGTGTTCATGTACGTCGCACGGACAAAGTTGGAACTGAAGCAGCCTATCACCCGATTGAAGAATACATGGTGCACGTGGAAGAACATTACAAGTTTCTCGCTCGCAAGACTGAGGTTGACAAAAAACGGGTTTACCTCGCCACGGACGATCCTACCCTACTCCAGGAAGCCAAATCAAAGTAAGCAGCTTCCAGTGCCTGTGAATTAACCTTTTAAGCTTAAAGTTGACTTCTTATTGCCAAAAATAGCCTTACATTAACACCGCAACGAAGTTAGTGTGAACATCCCCTAGTGGTCAAACCCCGGTACCTGTTCGGATACACTGAGGGAGAATTTAGCACGGCCAATGCACCTCATCGGCACTTGGGAGGAAACTGGAACAGACACAAGGGCAACATGCAGACTCTGCACAGGAAAATCCCACCCAAGATCAGTGGACCTTTCCGCCCCTTGCATGCTACAATTCCCGTGGTGGGCGGGACAAAAAAATTCACCCCTTAGTGAAATGGATATTAGCAAGGTAAATACATGGGTTGCAGGGATTGGGCCTGGGTAAGATTGTTGTCGGTGGGCTGAATGGCCTCCTTCTGCACTGTAGGGATTCCACGAAAATACAGCTACGAGTGAACAGGAATGTAGCTAAAGAATTTTTTATTCACTTGAAATAATACCCAGAAGCAAAGGGACCAACCAGAATAGAAACACAGAAACGTAGAAACCAGAAGCAAGAGTAGGCCATTCGGCCCTTTGACCCTGCTTTGCTATTCTTTTTGATCATAGCAGATCATCAGATTCAATATCCTGATTTCCCCTTTCCTCCCCATATCCCTTGACTCCTTTAGCTCCAAGAGCTATGTCTAATTCCTTCTTGAAATTACACATTTTGGCCTCTTCTACTTGCTGTGATAGTGAATTCCATACATTCACCATTCTCTGGGTGAAGAAATGTCTCCTCACCTCAGTTCTAAGAGGTTTACCCCTTATCCTCAAACTATGATCCCTTGCTCCAGGCTCGCCCACCATCGGGAACATTCTTTCTGAATCTACTCTGCCCAATGCTGTTAGAATTTTATGAGTTTCTATGAGATCCTCTCTCAATCTTCTAAACTCCAATAAACTACATTGTAAGAGAATAACAATGAAGAAAGCAAACTGCAGTTAATTTTATTCAGCTCATGAGTTTGAATCCATACTTCTTAATTCCATTTTCAGATGTGTAAAAGAACATAAAGAAAAGTCAGAGTTTGTTTCCATATTAGGTATGGGAACTAAATTTGGGGCGGTACAGTAGCACAGTGATTAGCACTGCTGCTTCACACCTCTAGGGTCCTGGGTTCGATTCCTGGCTCGGGTCACTGTCTGTATGGAGTTTGCATATTCTTCTCGTGTCTGCGTGGGTCCAAAGATGTGTGGGTTAGGTTGATTGGCCATGCTAAGAAATTGTCCCCTTGTGTCCAGGGATGCATAAATTAGAGGGATTAGTGGGTATAATATGTAGGGGTATTGGGGTAGGGCCTGGGTGGGATTGTGTTCGATGCAGACTCGATGGGCTGAAGGGCCTCTTTCTGCACTGTGGGGTTCTATAATTCCAAATCTCGAAATAGCGTATGAAATGTATACTATGTTGAATGTTGATTAGGGTATCGGTGCACCGCATAATTTTACTAGCAGCAAATGTATTATTAAATCATGCTGAATGCAGACATGCAATCATAGCAATATATTGTCACAACTTTGTAATGTCAACTTGCACTTATTATGTTGACAATTACTTAACCGTTGGAATATTTCAGCAGTTTTCTTATTTCCCCAAGAACCCAGACATTAAATTTGCACAGTTCCTTGGCAGTACCAAGTCTGGAAATTGCTCTATAAAATCTTGGAAGTCTTCAATTCAAAGCTTACACTAATTGGTCAAATTGAAGGATTAGCACTGAGATTACAGCAGGAACTGTGGCCAGGCAGCTTGTAGGAAGAGCTGGAGTGTACAGTTTGGGTCCCCCTTACTTGAGGAAGGATTTTGACTTAATGTGATTTATTATTGTCACATGCAGTGAAAAGTATTTTCTTTTTGCACGCTACACAGACAAAACATACTGTTCATAGGGAAGGAAACAAGAGAGTGCAGAATGTAGTGTTACAGTCATAGCTAGGGTATAGAGAAAGATCAATTTAATGCAAGGTAAGTCCGTTCAAAAGTCTGACAGCAGCAGGGAAGAAGCTTTTCTTGAATTGGTTGCTACGTGACCTCAGACTTTTGTATCTTTTTCCTGAAGGAAGAAGGTACAAGGGAGAATGTCCGGGGTCCGTGGGGTCCTTAATTATGCCGGCTGCTTTTCTGAGGCAGCGGGAAGTGTAGACAGAGTCAATGGATGGGAGGCTAGTTTGTGTGATGGATTGGGCTACATTCACGAGCTTTTGTAGTTCCTTGCGGTCTTGGGCAGAGCAGCACCATACCCAGCTCTGATACAACCAGAAAGAATGCTTTCTATGCCAAATTTCCTTAGTCTTCTGAGAAAGTAGAGGATAAGGGATGGCAGATTGAAAATGGGGATGAGGGAAAATTACTTCTCTCACAGAGTGGTGAGTCTGTGGAATTCACTACCTTGGAGTTTTTCTTTTCATGAGATGTGGACTTCGATGGTTGGGCCAGTATTTATTGCTTATCCCTAGTTGCCCTTGGAGGGCACTGGAGAGCCATCCATAGCGCTGTGGCTCTGGAATTACATGTGTAGGCCAGACCGTGTGAGGGTGGCAGATTTCCTTCCCTAAAGGACGTTAGTGAACCAGATAGGTTTTTCTGATAATCAGCAATGGTTTGTTGGAATGCCTAGTCCTTCATGTCTGTTAGTGTACGCTTAAACCGGACCAATCGATAGGCAACACGACAGCTCAATGACAATCACTGTCTGCTGTGCAGTTACAGGGACCCGGGTCGGATCTCCGGCTTGGATCAATGTCTGTGGGAATTTGCACATTCTCCCTGTGCTTGCGTGGGTTTTCTCCAGGTGCTCCTGTTTCCTCCCACATCCCAGAAACATGCTTTTTAGGCTGTTTGGGGTGAATAAATTGTCCCTGAATTGGATCTCCCTTAATCTGGTGCACATATAATTCCCTAAATTTGCAGCCCTTTTATTTTGAAGTCCACTAGAGATAGACAAAAACATCAACGATCAACAAAAGATGTGAATAAGGCACTCACTGAGTGTTAAAATGGGCAGCATGGGCTTGTAGGGCCGAAGGCCTGTTTCCTGTGCTGTGCTGTTCTTCGTTTCGCAGTTGTCAGTAGATTTTTAATTCCAGATAGTCTTTATCGAATTCAAATTCCACCATCCGCCATGGCGGGATTCAAACCCAGGTCCTCAGAACATTAGCTGAGTTTCTGGATTGATAGCCTAGCGATAATACCACTAGGCTATCACTTAGCCGGTGGAGGGTGATGGATGCTGGGAAAATTTAACGACGAGATGGACAGATTTTTAATTCTTATGTTCTCATCCTGGCCGCTTCCTTCAGCCAAGCTATCATTGTAACGTATCCCCGTAACCCCACGTATTTATCCTGCTAATCCCTCTGGCACTAAGGGGCAATTTACCATGGCCAATCCACCCAACCCGCGGGTCACAATGTGGAGTTTCCACATTCTCCCCACATCGGAATGGGTTTCCTCCGAGTGCTTTGGTTTACTCCCACACTCCAAAGATACTTGGGTAAGATTGATTGACCATGCTAAATTGCCCCTTAATTTCAGGGGGTTAGCAGGGTAAATAAGTAGGGTATGGGGATGCACCTGAGTGGGATTGTGGTCAGTGCAGGCTCGAATGGCCTCCTCCTGCATTGTCAGGATTCTATAATCTTTGGACTGTAGGAGGAAACCGGAGCACCCGGAGAAAACAGACCGGGCGAGAATGTGCAAACTCCACACAGTCAGTGATCCAAGCTGGTAATTGAACCCACTTCCCTGGCGCTGGTGAAGTAGCAATGCTAACCACTGTGCCACCCAATTGTGCCACCATGCCAAAAGAGAAAATGCTGGAAAATCTCAGCAGGTCTGGCAGCATCTGTGAAGAGAGAAGAGCTCTGGATGACCAAATATCAGACCCGCTGAGCGATTCCAGCATTTTCTCTTTTGATTTCAGATTCCAGCGTCTGCAGTAATTTGCTTTTGTGCCACCATGCCACCCAGTTTGTTTTCACGCTATGAGTTAACAATTTTCCAACGAACAGACTTTCAAAATGCGAATTCCCCAGCAAAACAGCTGTGAGTATTAAATCATCTTCAATGCTGTCTCCACTTACGGGTATAAAATGCAGTGTCATGAGCAAGCTTGAAGTATATTGAAGAAAGAAAAATATCTTACATAATTTCCCCATATCCCCATTTATTTACACTGACGCTAAAGAGCAATTTACCAAGGCCAATCCACCTAACCTGCATGTCTTTGAAACATGGTAGGAAACTGGAGCACCCAGAGAAAACCCACACAGACATGGGGAGAACGTATAAATTCCACGTGTTGACCAACAAGGTGTGTGCATTCGGCAGGTCGTGCGAGGGCTGCTCTTGGATGTTGCTTCAGGAGTGGCCTAGTGCTTCACGTCGTTAGTGTATGCTTAAACTGGACCATCTGATGGGCATCTTGACAGCTCGGAGACTATCGCTTTTGCTGTGCAGACACATAGATTTGGGCCTGTGTCTGCGGGAGTTTGCGCGTTCTCCCCGTGGGTTGTGTGGGTTTTTTCCGGGTGCTCCGGTTTCCTTCCACATCCCAAAAATGTGCTCTTAGGCTGATTGGGTAACAAATTGTCCCTATATGGGAATCTTCCACAATAGGCATAGCCTAAAGTCATGGATATGTCATTAAGACGTTAGGACGGCGGCGTGGGCTCGTTGGGCCGAAGGGCCTGTTTCCTGTGCTGTGTTGCTCTTTGTTCTTTGTTCCACACAGACAGTGACCTGAGGCTGGAATTGAACCCAGGTCCCTGGTTCTGTGGAGCAGCAGTGCTAACCACTGCACCACCAGTTATTCTAGAACCACATTTTCGTAACTGTCGCTGTTGTCAAAATATGATCAGAATGATGGACACAAGTTAACGCGTGTATGACACTGCTGAACTGGATTGACCGCTGTCGGGGGGGGGGGTGGAGTTGTATGGTTGTGGGACCACTTATAAATAATGGCCATTGGAGAATAATGTAAAACCCAGGATTTCTGACTGTTTTGTGCTATTTTCACTGGAGATTACAATTGTGTTTGAAGATTATTGTGTAAGCCCATTTTTCGTTCTCTGATTCTCTCTTTCTCTCCATCCGGTTCCGCACTCCAGATACCCCGATTTCGAATTCATCAGCGATAATTCCATCTCGTGGTCAGCTGGCCTGCACAACCGATACACTGAGAATTCGCTGCGAGGAGTGATTCTAGACATCCATTTCCTGTCTCAGTCGGACTTCTTAGTTTGTACCTTCTCATCACAGGTACGACGGTGAGGCGCGCGCACACGGGAGTGCAGGAAAATTCACATCCTTAGCACGGCCAAGGCGCACAAACATAGGAAAAAGGAGCAAAAATAGGCCATTCGGCCCCTCAGGCCTGCCCTGCCATTGAGAAAGACCATGGCTGATCTCTTTGTGTTTCGCAGTCCCCATTTCCATCAACCTTTGATTCCCTGACGTATCGCACTCGTTATGCTCAACAATCTCAACACTCAATTCACCACCCTCTGGCTGAAGAAGTTCCTCCTCATCTCGATTCTAAAGAGTGGTCCCTTTACTCTGAGGCTGTGTCCTCGGATCCCAGTCTCTCCCACTAATCTTCCCCACGACCAATCTATCAGCCCTTTCAGTAATCAGTAGAACGCTAGCACCCTGGTTAGCATTGCTACCTCACAGTGCCAGGGGCCCGGGTTCGATTCCCAGCTTGGATCACTGCTTGTGTGGAGTTTGCACGTTCTCCCTGTGTCTGCATGGGTGCTTTGGTTTCCCGTCACATCCAAAGATGTGCAGCTTTAGTGGATTGGCCATGCTAAATTGTCCTTGAGTGTCGGGAGATTAGCTAGGGTAAATGCATGGGGTTATGGGGGATAGGGCCTGGGTGAGATCGTGGTTGGTGCAGACTTGATGGGCTGAATAGTCTCCTTTTGCACTGTAGTATTCTATGATTCTATTCTATAAGTTTCAATGAGATTCCACAACCCCCCCGCCACCTCATTCTTCAAAACCCAGTTCAGTACAGACCCAGAATCCTCAGACACCCCTCACACATCTAGCTTTTCATTCCCGGGATCATTCTGGTGAACTTCCTCTAGCCTTCTCTGTGGTTGGCACATCCTTCCTCAGATACGGAGCCCAGAATGGCTCACAATATTCTAAAAGTGGTCTCACGAGAGCCTTATAAACAGGGCACTAGTGAGACCACATCTGGAGTAATGAGAACAGTTCTGGTCTCCTTATTTAAGGAAGGATATAAATGTGTTGGAAGCGGCTTACGGAATGTTTACCCGACTAATGCTTGCAAAAGGCAGATTATATGTGGCAAGGCTGGACAGGTTTAGAGTTGAGAAGTGTACGTGGCAACTATTTTGAGATCTTTCATGTCCTGAGGGACATTGATGTGGAGGTACCGGCGTTGGACTGGGGTAAACACAGTAAGAAGTCTCACAACACCAGGTTAAAGTCCAACAGGTTTATTTGGTAGCACGAGCTTTCAGAGCGCTGCTCCTTCAAGATGAAAGGGCAACACTCCAAAAGCTAGTGTCTTGTGCCACCAAATAAACCTGTTGGATTTTCACCTGGTGTTGTGAGACTTCTTACTGAGGAGGATTGACAGGGTGAGTGTGGAGAGGACGCTTCCTCTTAGGGGAGAATCTAGAACAAGGGGGCACTGTTTAAAAATTGGGTCAATCCCAGTAAAACAGAGATGAGGAGAAATTTTTATTACTCAGAGGGTCCTGTGCCTTTAGTTTCTTAGAACATTTTTCCTCAAAAGGCAGTGGAAGCAGATCCTTTGAATCGCTCTAAGGCAGAGGTGGATAGATTCTTAGTAAGCGGTGAGGGGGGGCAGTAGCTATTTGTAGTGGGGGGGGGGTGATAAGCAGGATGTCGATTTGAGATTACTGTCAAATCAGTCATGATCTTACTGAATGGCAGGGTAAGCTCGAAGGGCTAAATGGCCTATTCCTCCTCCTTGTTTGTATGTTCAAATATTTTGTATACCTGTTGATAGTTGATAGCCAGTAGTTGATAGGTTTTTCATTTTGCCGGAAGCATTTAGTTTGCAAAATGAAATTTTCCTGCTGTGATGTTATGGAATAAAGTTCTGTGACATTGCACAAAACAGATGCCATCGGTAGGCGCAGTAATCCCTCCTTGAAAATATCAGTAACGTTGGTGCATCTGTAAGGAAAGAAAAAAGCTGACGTTTCGATTCCAGATGACCCTTTGTCAAAGAGTAACGTTGATGAAGCCTTGTTACTATATCTAGCGATGCACTGTCAAGCAGTGCTGGGAAGCGCCAACCAGGATATGGGGGTTATTTTTTAAGGCAGCGGAAGGTGTGTGAGGGAGGAAATATAAACTTATCTAGCTCAATATCATTGAAGACTGAAGCAAGTCAGCCAGATGGAATGGACTGAAAATCCTAGAACATAGAGTTTCTACAGTGCAGAAGGTGGTTATTCAGCCCATCAAGTCTGTACCAACCACAACCCCCACTCAAGCCCTGTTCCCGTAACCCCATACTAGAGTCAATTTAGCATGGCCAATCAACCTAACCTGCACATCTTAGGGCTGTGGGAGGAAACCGCAGCACCCGGTGAAAACCCATGCAGACACAGGGAGAATGTGCAAACTCCACACAGACAGTGACCCAAGGCCGGAATCGAACCCGGGTTCCTGGCATTATGAGGCAGCAGTGCCAACCACTGTGCTGCCCCAAAAAAACCCCAGGAGAAAGCTGAACGCTTTGGTCAGTAACTTTCCTGTGGAAAGTCTCTTTTAATGGCCTGGGAGAACCTTTATAGATGTTGTCTCCTCGCCATTAAAGGATAAAATGTACACTGGAACTCAAAAGATAGTTGAAAAGAAAACGCTCGAAGATGCAATAACATTGTCTAACAATACGGCAATGCTTAGAATCTATTCACTGTGCATGCATGCGCATGCAGAGCAAACCATTTGACAGCCCTGTGAAGTCAAGAACTGCGGCAGTCTTTAATCATGTTTGAAGTTTCTTGAATTACAAATTTAAAGCAAGCAATTAAATGAAATTCAGGAAGAGTGAATGAATTGATAAAGACAAGAGGGAAAATGTTACAGAACTCGCTGTCGATAGAACCACACTGAGTTTCAGCAGAGCGTGAGATTTGATGCCCTTCAAGACACATTGATGCCAATTCTTATTTGGAGAAATCTTCAAACGAAAATGCACCTTTCATTTTTTTTTAAACACAATCACCTGAAAGGATTGAACTACGCTACTAATGTTTCTCCCAGTTCTGAGAAAAAAATGCTTGAATTTTGAATGCATACTCTCAATAGGGCTACCTTACTGAGCACTGGAGAAACACAAATTAACATTGGGCCTCCTCAGAAAGATGTTATGGATTTCCAGCAGGGGAGATGTAAAGACGTGAAGGGCACAGGCGAGTGAGACCAATGGATTGCCCTTTTCAAAGAAGCATCACATGCATAATGGATGAAACATAGCTTCCCTGCAGTGCAGAAGGAGGCCATTCAGCCCATCAAATCTGCACCAGCTCTTATCTAACTTACCCCATCTATTTACCTCACTAATTCCCCCTAACCTAAACATCTTTGGATACTAAGAGGCAAATTTAGCACAGCCAATCCACCTAAACTGCACATCTTTAGACTACAGGAGGAAGGATATAAATGGATTGGATACAGTTCAAAGAAGGTTTAGAATCATAGAATCCCTACAATGCAGAAGGAGGCCATTTGGCTCAAATTGTATACTTTGGACAGCATTGTGGGGGATTGGCTACGAAGTTGTCATGTTACTTACTTAAATACCATGTCAAATAAGGATATTATTAAACTAAACTGGAAAGAGTGCAGAAAAGATTTACTGGGATGCTTCCAGAATTTGATGGCTTGAATTATAAGGAGAGGCCGGATAGACTGGGACTTTTTTTAGAAGGCTGAGGGGTGATCTTATAGAGGCCTATAAAATAATGAGAGGCGTAATCAGCTGGTCTTTTCCCAAACGTAGGCAAGTCTAAAACTAGAGGGCATAGGTTTAGGGGGTGAGAGGAGAGATACAAAAATGACCAGAGGGGCAATGTTTTCACACAGAGGGTGGGTGAGTGTCTGGAACAAGCTGCCAGAAGTAGTAGTAGAGACAGGTACAGTTTTGTGTTTTAAAAAGCGTTTAGACAATTACTTGAAAGATGGGTATAGGGAGATTATGGGCCAAATGCGGGCAATTGGGACTAGTTTCAGGGTTTAAAAAACAGGCTGGCATGGACAAATTGGGCTGAAGGGTCTGTTTCCATGCTGTAAACCTCTCTGACTCTATGATTAAATGAAATGGTAGTAATAATATTCAAGTGCCTTTTTGTAATTATTCATATACGGGATGTGGCCATGACTGGCTGGGTCACTATTTATTGCGCATCCCAAATTACCCCTCATTTCAGAGGGATTCACCCACATTGCTGTGGTTCTGAAGTCACGTGTAGGCCAGACCAGGTAAGGATAGCAGATTTCCTTCCCTAAAGGACACTAGTGAACCAGATGGGTTTCTCCAACAATCGACAATGATTTCATGGTCATCCGTAGATTCTTAATTCCAGATTTTTATTGAATTCAACTCTCTGCCTTGGTGGGATTCGAACCCGGGTCCCCAAAGCATTGCACCGGGTCGCTGGATTACGAGTCCAGTGACAATACCGCTACGCCACTGCCTACCCAACGAATGTGGTGCTGTATTAACACTCTGCAGTCATTAAGTTACAAAATTCAGTGTTTCCCTATTCCACTTGCAGGTCATTTTAAAAAAAAAACCGGGGGCGGGGGGGGGATTCTCCCAATCTGGGAGATATCAGCGGAAAATTCCTGCTGGACGCCACGGTTTCCCCTCGTTTCTGGAGCCCGGATGTCTGGCATCACCAGCTCCGTGCCGGATATCAGCGGGGAGCTGATTTAAATATTAAGATTGGCATTTACACCCATTACTGAAGTGTTCAGACCCGCTAGAGACTTCATGCTCCCGGCCCCCCCCGCCACCTCACTAGCCAAGAATGTTCCACTTTGGCGAGATTTACAATAGATCCCCAGTAGGGTGACCTTGCTGGAGTGAAGGGAGGTCATGGAGAGCCCAAAAAGGCTCACAGTACTCCAAATGGGGTCTGACCAGAGCCCTTTCCAGCCTCAGAAGTACATCCCTTCTCTTGTATTCTAATTTCGGGTCTAGATGACCTTTGTCAAAGCTGATAAAGCTAAATTTCCTCAGTCTTTTGAGAAAGTAGTAGCTTTATTTTAACTATAGCATCGGTATGGGGGGGGGAAACCAAGATGGGCTGTTGATGATCTGGACACCTAGAGACTCAAAGCTCTTGACCATTTCCATTCCTATGATGCTATGTAAAAATCTGACTGCCACATAACATTAGTTGATCCGGTTGGAGTGTGTGAGCAGTGAATTATTAAGTTATGTCTTTTTGCTGATCCTGATGAGATTGTACATTATAAAACACGCACGTTATTTCATTCTGTAAGATGAGTACACTTTGCCGTCGATCTGCTAGGTTCCCAAATCAATGTTAAACTTTCTCATGGCAGATGACACACAGACAATCAAAGAGACACAAAAGTGCAGAGTTTATTCAGGAGGAAATCAAGGTTAATCAACACTGAAATTGGCCCTTTTGTTAAGCAATCTTGAGTTGGAAGAATTACTGTTAGAATGTTAACGTGGTGCTGTGCAGTAATAACTCCACACAGCTAACGCGAGTACATTGAATTTGCGGTTTAATCTCACAAAGGAAATCCTACGCTGAAAGCCATACATTCCTTCGACCAATTTATACCTGAAGTCAAATCGTGCAGGAGAAAAAAATTGGAAAAGAAAGAATCTGAAGAATGAAATTATTCTTTAGAATAATAAAAGTTGAGCTTTAAATTGTTCCTGGCATGAGATGTACTTCATACATCAAAATTAATGTGTTTTCCTCCCCTATACATTTGCGTGCAAAGATTGACATTTGAGACCACAAGTTGGAGTCTGGCTGTTTTTCACAGCGAATAGAAATTGGAAATGGGTTGATGCCATAAAAAATTGCGAAGTGAGCTGATGAGATGTGCTTATGAAATCCCTACGGTGTAGAAGGAGGCTGTTCAACCATCGAGCCCACATTTACATGAGCTTTTACCCACATCTGTTGCCCCAGGAGGCAAAATTTGTTCAACAAAGCCCTCAGGTTCTCTCCAAGGCAGTCCTGTTGCAGGCTGACAAGACCCCAAAATGTCCACTGTTAGATGTGACTGGGCAGCACTTGCTAAACAATCCTGGGTGTGTTAATAGCTACACTAACAGCCAACTTAAGGTAATCAGTCGAGCTCAACATGTGTCTCATTTACTCTTGCTTGAAGTGATGCACATTACCCATTCTCTGCAAAGAAAAGGAATATGTTCAAACCTTGTACCTTTTTTGAATTACCCAGGAGCTAGGGGAACTTGTAGTTCCTCATTGCTTTCTCCATGACAACGTCTTGGCAATCCACATTGATTTGCCAGTGAGCCCTTTTTCTCCTATTGCATAAATTGCTGTGATTGTTTGAAATTTGTCATTCTCACATTTGTCCTGATGAATGCAAGGTGAAAAACTTAAGCAACCTGTTCCTTTTTTGAGCAAAATGTAAATATTCAGTAGATCTGACAGCATCTATGCCGAGAGAAACTGAGTGAATGTTTCAGGTCCATAACCTTTCTTCAGAACTGAAACAAGCAGAAACAATAATATGTTTTGATTGAGAAGGGGGTGCGCAGGAGGAATGAAAGGGAAGGTCTCTCTGACGGGATGGATGATAATAGGTATTCACCGGCTAATTCCTGGGGAGGAGAGGGTTGTCCTACCAAGAGAGACTACATGGTCTTGGTCTGTATTCCTTGGAGTTTAGAAGCATGAGGGGTGACCTTATTTCAAACATATAAGATTGTGAGAGGGCCTGACAGAGTACGTGGTGAGATACTTACATTAACGGGAGCGTCTCGAACAAGGGGACATAGCAACAATAGTTTGAATTAAAACCATTCGCTTAGTTCCTAGGGGACAGATTGAATCCCTACAGCCATTCGGCTCATCAAGTCTACACTGACCACAGTCCCACCCAGGCCCTATCCCCATAACTCCACAGATTTACCCTGCTAATCCCCTGACACTAGGGCTAATTTAGCATAGCCAATCAATCTAACTTGCACGTTTTTGGACTGTGGGAGGAAACCCACGCAGACACGGGGAGAACATGCAGACTCAACACAGACAGTGATGCAAGCCAGGAATTGAACCTGGGTCTCTGGAACTATGAGGCAGCAGTGCTAACCATTGGCACCATAGGAGGAGATGTATGAGCGCCAATGAAGTATGAAAGAAAGTTTTGCATTCATATAGTACCTTTCTTAACATCTCAAACTGCTCCACAGTTGAAGACTTAATTGTTTGAAGTGCAGTCACCGTTGTTATGTAAGAACCGTGGCAACCAATTTGTGCATAGGAAGCTCCCTCGATTTTATAATCAATAATCTGTTTTTGTGATGTTGATTGGAAGAAAACTATTGACCAGAACATCAGTAATATACTCCCCTACTCTTTTTCCAAATAGTGCCTTTGGATATTTTCAATGGCATTGTGATTAGCACTGCTGCCTCACAGCACCAGGGACCAAGATTCAATTCCTAGTTTGGTTCACTGTCTGTGTAGAGTTTGTATGTTCTTCCCATGTCTGCATGGGTTTCCTCCGGCTGCTCCGGTTTCCTCCCACAGCCTCAAAGACGTGCTGGTTAGGTGCACTGGCCATGTTAAATTCTCCCTCCGTGTAGCCGAGCAGGTGATGGAGTGTAACAACTAGAGGAATTTTCACAGTAACTTCATTGCAGTGTTAATGTAAGCTTACTTATGACATTAATAAACTTTAAACATAATATTGGCTGTGTCATAGGATCCCCACAGTGTGGAAAGAGGCCCATTGAGTCTGCACTGACCACTTTTCCACACAGACCCTGCTCCTGTAACCCCACACATTTACCCTGCTAATCCCCCTGACACTAGGGTCAATTTAGCATGGCCAGTCAACCTAACCCGCACATCTTTGGACGTGGGAGGAAACGAGAGCACTTGAGGAAACCCATGCAGACACGGGGAGAACATGTAACCTCCACACTGACAGTGACCCGAGGCTGGAATCGAACCCGAGTCCCTGACGCTGTGAGGCACCAGTGCTAACCACCGTGCCGCCCTGTGTGCTTTTTTTTTAACTACAGTCAATACGTAAACTGAATTCTTTTATGATGGGACGGCTGAGTGTGTCTGCCGAATCAATTTAAATGCATTCCAACTTGGAACGTTTACCCATTTTTATTGCTTGCTTTATGGCAACTTTTAAATGAAGTTACGTCCCATTGACTAATCTCTGCCTCTCCCGCTCAGGTCTGTCGCGTGGCCTATGAGATAATGCAGACGTTACACCCAGACGCTTCAGCCAATTTCCGTTCTCTGGACGACATCTACTACTTTGGCGGGCAAAACGCACACAACCAGATTGCAATTTACCCTCACAGACCACAGACTCCGGAGGAAATTGTACTGGATCCCGGGGATCTGATTGGAGTCGCTGGCAACCACTGGGACGGTTACTCTAAAGGCATCAATAGGAAAAATGGACGAACAGGCCTGTACCCGTCGTACAAAGTGAAGGAAAATGTCGAGACTATTAAATATCCAACCTACCCAGAGGCTGACAACGAGAAGCCACAGTAACGACAAAGACACTCTACAGCCTCAGTGAATGTATTCTTGCCATAAATCTGGAATCCAGCCAACTTTTCGTTTGAAATGTTCTGGCCTCTGCAGATGCACCCGTCTCCCTCCATTGCCCCGCTGTTGACCCGTGTTTTGTTGTCTGCCATTTAATTCACTGTAATCCTCAGTGAATGACACTGCCCCTCCCGTTGTGCAGGTTAGAGCATGAGCAAGTGTGTGTTCAATCATGGTGCCTAACACTCTTCGCCCTTTAACCTTCCGAGGTGCATTTGAACCCTGAACCTCGAAATAAAGAACGTTATCAGACACGAGATTCGATTGCAAAGACTTGAATCTATTCCACAGCCTGTTCGAACGTTCTCTTTTTTTTTTCCTCAAGAAGTGATAGAGTTTTTCCTGACTAAGGAAAAGCCTGAATAATCCAGTGTCCATTGCCATTTCACAGGTTTTTTGTAAAAGCAAAAATCATGGACAGAAACTTTAATACATAATGTTTCCAGACACTGTCTTTGATAACAAAAAATAAATAAATCTAAATTAAACCAGTTAAGTAGGCTTTTTTTTTTATCTTTGTTAATGACATGGTCAGTAGGGCACTATTCAACTACAATATGAGGCTACAGAACCCAGGGTGGCAGAGTGGTTAGCACCACTGCCTCACAGCGCCAGGGCCTGGGTTCAAATCCAGCCTCGGGTCATTGTCTGCATGAGTTTTCTGCGGGTGCTCCAGTTTCCTCCCACAGTCCAAAGACATGCAGATCTGGTTGATTGGCCATGCTAAATTGACCCTTAATCAGGGGGATTAGCAGGTAAATATGAGTTCACAAGAACGGGCCCTGGGTGGGATTGGGGCCAGGGCAGACTCGATGGGCTGAATGGCCTCCTTCTTAACTATAGGGAATCTATGAATTTATTCTATGAGGAAGCCCTGACCACTTTGATTTGTTTTGATTTATTATTGTCACATGTATTAACATAGTGAAAAATATTGTTTCTTGCGCGCTTTACAGACAGACCATACTGTTCATGGAGAAGGAAAGGAGAATGTGCAGAATGTAGTGTTACAGTCATAGCTAGGGTGTAGAGAAAAATCAACTTAGTGCGCGGTTGATCCATTCAAAAGTTAAATGGCAGCAGGGAGGAAGACATTCTTGAGTCCGTTGGTATGTAACCTTAGACGTTTGTATCTTTTTGGTTCCCGATGGGGGAAGAGAGTGTCTGGGGTGCGTGGGGTCTTTAATTATGCCGGCTGCTTTTCCGAGGCAACGGGAAGTGTAGACACAGTGGATGGGAGGCTGGTTGCGTGATGGCTTGGGCTACATTCATGTTTTTTTTTGTAGTTATTTGCGGGGAGAAGCCTAACTGTGATAAAACAATGCTTTCTATGGTGCATCTATAAAAATTGGTGGAAGTCACAGCTGACGTGCCAAATTTCTTTAGACTTCTGAGAAAGTAGGGGCGTTGGTGGGCTTTCTTAACTATAGCGCCGGCACGGGGGGTGTGATCTCAAAATATTTCCACTGCTTGTTCATCAGCTCACAATGCTTACAGCCATTTATTGAGTTTGTTTCATCTTGGTGGATTAATGAGTCCAGTGTCCTGTAAAATCTCATCTCAAGCTTTGTGTGCAAATGTTTTAAAAGTTCGAAATTAACAATCATTTGATGATTAACAGGGAGTCACGGCTGGGATGCTCCAGTGTCGCACAGCCCGCTGCCGATGAGAATGGAATGCTTGGCAGGACTGGAGAATCCCGGCCAAAGGCAAGGATGGAGAATTCCAGTCACTGTTCCTTCAGAGTTCTTTGTCTTTTACGGAGGTCTACAGCATGGAAACAGGCCCTTCAGTCATCTTTTCCTACCACCCTTGTTTTTAAACCCTTAAGTTATTCCCAATTGCCCGCAGTTGGCCCATATCCCTCTATACCCATTTTACCCATGTAACTGTCTAAATGCTTTTTAAAATTGTACCTGCCTCTACTACTACCTCTGGCAGTTTGTTCCAGATACTCACCACCCTCTGTGTAAAACAATTCCCCCTCTGGATCCTTTTCTATCTCCCCCCTCTCACCTTAAACCTATGGCCTCTAGTTTTAGATTCCATCATCTCTAGGAAAAGTTATTGACTATCTAGCTGATTTATGCCCCTCATTATTTTATAGACCTCTATAAAATCACCACTACACTCCTGAGAAAAAAAGTCCCAGTCTATCCAGCATCTCCCTATAACTCAAATCATCAAGTCCTAGTAATATCCTAGTAAATCTCTCTGCACTCTTTCTAGTTTAATAATATCCTTTCTATAATAGGGTGACCAGAACTGCACACAGTATTCCAAGTGTGGCGTTACCCATGTCTTGTACAACTTCAACAAGACATTCCAACTCCTGTATTCAATGTTCTGAAAATAAATTATGAAGAAAGAGGATGCAGAATCGAGCATCAAACTCTTCCTCTGGCTGCTGACTGCTTTTCAAGGTACTTGTGGGTGGGTTTGATTGATTGTGTATGACTGTTCTGTGTATGAGTCTTGTCTATCGCTACTCACCAGGTTCTTAATCACACTCGAGCCCAGTGCTATAGCATTCTGGCTAGATTCATTGGATAATGATTGGGAGCAGGTAGCTAGAACATTTCTTCCCCCCCCCACCAATTCCTCTCAGCCCCCTCTAGCGCAGGGCAGCTTTACTTTTGGCAAGAGTGACATCAATAAACTCAGAAACCAAAAGAGGTAACACTGGAAAATCTCAGCAGGTCTGGCAGCACCTGTAAGGAGAGAAAAGAGTTGATGTTTCACAGCCAGATGACCCTTGGTCAAAGCTGAAAAGTGTACAAAGTGGGAGATATTTACACTGCAGGGAAAGGGAATGAAAGATGAGTCATAGCCACAGAAACAAGGGGAAAGGCTGCTAATGGCAGTCCATTGAGAGAATAAAAAGTGTGAATAGCCAAACGGCAGAGAAGCTGAAATCAGAGAATAAACTGTGACAGATGAAGATGGGGGGGGGGGGGGGAGAGAGAGAGGTAAAATTGAGAGCAAGGAGGAAAGAGGAAGCAAAGAGGGAGAAAAGATAAGGAAATGGGAGAATAAAGTAGGGGGAAAGAGTTGGAGGGGAAAGAAAAGTGAAGACAGACAAAGAAAAGGTCAAGAACAATTAAAAGTTAAATAAAATGAAAACAAAGGGGTTGCAGCAGGGTAGAGTGAATCATCTGAAGTTGTTGAATTGGATGTTGAGACAGGGAGGCTGTAAAGTGCCGAGCTGGAAGCTGAGATGCTGTTCCTCCAGCTTGCGTTGAACTGCTGAGATTTTTCCAGCATCTGCGGCAATTTGCTTTTAATCAGTAAACTCAGCACAGGCTGGAGCCAAACCCAGCTTGTTGCTGACGGGATCGCACCAGAACTCACTGTCCTATTTGGCTGAGTCACTGAGGACATTTGGAAGCATGAGAAAACCCATGGTTTATCGCTCACTGTTCGTTAGCTGATGCATTGTTTTCACATGTTTTTGTTTTTTCGTATGATGATAGAAAGGCCAGCATTTACTGCCCATCCTTGCACTAAGTGACATCTCAGAGAACAATAAAGATTCAACAACATTGCTGGGGAATTGTGGGGTTCAAGCAGGAGCAACTAGGGCTGGGCAACAACTAGCAGCCTAGCCAGAGAACAGGATAGAGAACACCAAAAGCTTTACCAATTTAAATTCAAATAAACCTCCAAGTCTTTTTCAAACATTAACAGAAAATGTTGGAAAATGTCAGCAGGTCTGACAGTATCTGCGGAGAGAGAATAGAGCCAACACAGAAGATAGGAACAGGAGGAGGCCATTCAGCCCTTCGAGCCTGTTTCATCATTCAACGTGCTCGTGGCTGATCATCCAACTCAATAGCCTAATCCTGCTTCCTTTCCGTAACCTTTGATCCCATTCACCTCTTCAATGTTTTGGCATCAACTACTTCCCGTTGTTATGAATTCCACAGGCTCACCTTTGGGTGAAGAATTGCCCCCTCACCTCCATCCTAAACGGTCTACCCCGAATCCTCAGATCGTGACGTTTCGAGTCAGGATAACCCTTCATCGAAGCTCGGAACTTGGGTCTATTCTCTCCCCACAGATGCTGTCAGACCTATTGAGATTTTGTAGCATTTCCTGTTTGAGTCCAGCATCCACAGTATTTTGCTTTCATTCCAAGTCTTTCTGTTCCTCCATCCCTTTGACATTTTTTAGTTTATGTTGCCACAACCATCTCATTAATCCTGTCAAAATATATCACTTCACTTTTCGCTGCATTAAATCCATCCACCATGTCACTTTCTTGCAGTCTTGGGTGGCAAGATAGCCCAGTGGTTAACATTGCTTACTCACAGCCCCAGGATCCTGGGTTCAATTCCTGGTTTGGGTCACTGTCTATGGGTCAGAGTCTGCATGTTCTACCCATGTCTGCACGGGGAGTCCACCAGATACTCCAGTTTTCTCCCACAGTCCTTAGATGTGCGGATTAGGGGGCTTGGCCATCCTAAATTGCCCTTTAGTGTCGGGGGACTGATTAGGGTAAATGCAAGGGGTTATGAGGACAGGCTTGGGTGGAATTGTTGTCAATGCAGACTCAATGGGCCACATGATCCTATTCTACATTGTAGGATTCTATGACTACTATCCTTTGTACTGTTTACTTTTCAAAGTTTGGTGAATATGTCTGGCAACAGGAAATCTGTGTCTTTCATAGAGATGCCAGCATTGGACTGGAGTGGGGTACATTAAGAAGTCTCACAATACCTGGTTAAAGTCTAACAATTTTATTTGGTAACATGAACTTTCAGAGCACTGCTCCTTCATCAGGTGAGTGAAGAGTTGGGTTTACAAACAGGGCATATAGAGGCAGAGATTCAATTACAAGATAATGGTTGGACTGCGAGTCTTTACAGGTAATCAAGTTTTACAGGGTCAGACAATGTGAATGGAGAGTTAAGCACAGGTTAAAGAGGTGTGAATTATCTCCAGCCAGAACAGTTAGTGAGACGTTGAAAGCCCAGGCAAGTTATGAGAGTTACAGATAGTGTGACATGAACCCAAGATTTCGGCTGAGGCCGTCCTCATGTGGCTGTCAGTCTCTGTCCAGCGATTCTGTATTGTTGAGTGTCGTGAAGGCTGCTATGGAGAACACCTACCCAAAAATCAGAGGCTGAATGGGCATTCCAACCATTATCTTGTAAATTGATCTGTGTCTACACGTCTCCTGTTTGTGAACCCAACTCTCCACTCACCTGCTGAAGGAGCAGCACTCCGAAAGCTCGTGCTACCAAATAAACCTTTTGGACTTTAACCTGGTGTTGTGAGATTTCTTATTGTTTCATTAACAATTGGTTTAGCTCTACAGTTAACTTTAACTTTTTTCTTAAAGTACAGCTTGAAGAATACGATGGTCCACATTTCAGGTGGGTAGGATGGAAGTGAGAGAGATCGAGAATATACCTGCAGATGACTATTCGCAGGAGCACTTTGAGTAAGATTTTAGCTTTTATTTCTATATCAAACTTCCGGCACTTATTCTCATAGAACACATGCAGATTTACAAGCTGGGGCAGCTTATCAGCTGGTCTTTAACCCATTCTTTGTATATTCCACGTCAGAAGGTGAATCTAATAAATCTGCCTGTGCATTACACAGGAATTCTCTCAATGAGATGATCATTATGCCCCCATTGTCTCCACAGGAGATGGTAGTTAGATTCTGGATGTTTTTAGAAGTACCTTGACTGGTGACAAGGTGGGATTCCATTGTGTCTTAGAGAATCACCATGCAGCAATTCAGCCAGTGGGTCTGTGCCTATATGACAAAAAGCATTTATTTAAAGTCTAATATTTGCAGCTGTAATTTGATGTTTTTTTCTGCAGTATTATGACCCCATCAGTCTTCAAAAATCATGGATTCAATTCTGGTCTTGGGTGACCAGAATTTGCATATTCTCCCCGTGTCTGCGTGGATTTCCTTCAGGTGCTCCTGTTTCCTCCTACAATCCCAAAATGTGTCAGTTTGGTGGCTTGGCCATGCTAAATTGTCCCTGAGTATCGCAAGATGTGTAGCTTGGGGGAGGGGTGGCATTAACCATGGTAATTGTATGGGCTCCAAAGATGTGGTTAGGTTGATTGGCCATGCTAAATTGTCCCTTAGTGGCACAAGACAAGTAGGTTAGGGATTAGTGGAGTAAATTAGTGGAGGTACAGGGATAAGAGCTAGGTAAGATTTTTTTTTTAATCCATCCATGGACATCACTGGCATTTATTGCCCATCCCCCATTACCCTTGTAGAACAGTTGAAAGTCAACCACATTGCAATGTTCTAGAGTCATATGTAGACCAGAACAGGCAGATTTCCTTCCCTAAAGGAGATGAGTGAATCAGATGCGTTTTTCCTGACAATCGTTTCATGGTCCTCAGTAGATTATTAATTCCTGATTTCTTTTATTAAATTCCGGCATCTGCTATGATGGGATTTGGTACCAGGTCCCCGGAACATTAGGTAAATTTCTGGATCAATGGTGTAGCAATAATACCATGAGGTCATCAGCTCCCCAGTTCTGTCAGAGAGTGCAGACTTGTTGGGTCAAATGGTCTCCTTCGGCACTGTCAGAATTCTTAATGTGCACTTGAGACATCTTACATAAATACAAGTTATTGATCTAAACAATAACAAATGGAACTCTACAAGATCCTAAATTGAATTGAAGACTGCTGGGATCATAATATTGCAGAAAATATCATCAAATTACAACTGCAAATATTGGAATGTTTCACCTGTGCGTGCAACGGAAGCAGATTCAATAGTCACTTTCAAAAGCACGTTGCATAAAGTCTAGCAGCGCTTGTAAGGAGAGAATAAAAGATGAGTCACAGCCACAAACACATTGGAAAAGGCTGATAGGGATTAATGACAGCCCATAGAGAGAATACAAGGTGCGACTGTCCAACCAACAGCAAAGCTGAAGGTAAACTGTGACAGCTGAAGATGTGGAGGGAGGAGGTAGATGGATGGCAGAGAAGCAAAATTTAAAGAAAGGGGGGAAAGGGGAAGCAAAGTGGGAGAAAGAATGTGGGAGGAAAGAAAAGTAAAGAAAGAAAATGAAGAAATAAAAGATAGAGAGCAATTAAGAATCAGAGTGGAGGTGGGGTAGAGCGAATCATTTGAAGTTGTTGAATTTGATGTTGAGATTGGAAAGCTGTAAAATGCCGAGATAGAAGATGAGATGCTTTCTCCAGTTTGCATTAAGATTTACTGGAACATTGCAGCAAGCTAAGGACAGACATGCGGACATGTCTTTTCGCTCCTGCCAGACCTGTTGAGATTTTCCAGCGTTTTTCTCTTTTGGTTTCAGATTCTAACATCTGCAGCAATTTCCTTTCACTAGAAGGAATGTTTTGCAGGGTGATGGGATACCGCCAATCATAGAGCTGGAACAGATACAATGGACCAAAGAGCATTCATCTACATTGAGTCATTCTGTGAATCAAGTCTGGATTGCGTGGAGCAGAGAGTGCTTCTACTTCTGAGGTAATTGTGGGGATTGAGAAAGTATCCTCAATGTTTACACTGAACGTAGCCCTCAATTACTACCTCAGGGGCGGCACAGTGGTTAGCACTTGCAGCCTCACAGCGCCAGGGATTCAGGTTCGATTCCCAGCTTAGACCACTATCTGTGTGGCATCTGCACATTCTCCCCGTGTCTGCTCCAGTTTCCTCCCAGTCTGAACGATACAATAGTTAGGTATATTGACACAAACAGGTGCCAGAGTGTGGCAACTAGGGGAATTTCATAGTAATTTCACTGTAGGGTTAATGTAAGCCTACTTGTGACTAATAAATAAAATAAAACCAGACTTACGACTCATTGTTAATTACCTTGCAGCTAAAGTGTTTGTAGCTTGCCGTTAATACACAATTGATGTATTTTATTGGGCTTCAAGACTTTGGAACCAGATATCCTTTTGATTGAAATGGTTAGATATCTGAGTGATTATAATTGCATTTAAAGCAGCTGGAAAGCACCATTGAGTTTTAAAACACTGTTAATTGGCACTGCAAATAACTGTGCTACATCATGTTTATTGCTGTAATAATATAAACACAAGTGTCAAACTTTATTATTTTGTCTATCTTTATACAACGGTAGCTGCCAAATCGGCAGAGTAATGTGTTTTTTTAATCCATGTGGAGATACTTTTAACTGTAGCAAGGGCAATTAAATTACATTTTCTTAAAGCCACAGATTCAATAGATCAAGCACACTGAACTTTTAGGATCAGAGATTAAGTCCTGAATGCAGATTGATGAATACTTGACTGCTCTCCCCACCCCACACCCATCTCCCCAAGCACACCTGTGGTAGTGTGGTCTTTAAAAGGGCGTTACCTGAGAGTCACAAGTGGGAAACAGAAGCAGAAATAGGCCATTTGGCCCTTCAAGCCTCCTCCATTATTCCTTTCAATCATGGCTGATCATCAAATTCAGTAACTTGATCCCACCTTTTCCCATCATATCACTTGATACCTTTAGCCCCAAGAGCTATATCTAATTTCTTCTTGAAATCAAATAATGTTTTGGCTTCAAACTACTCTCTGCGGTCATGAATTTCACACATTCACCACCTTCTGGATGAAGAAATTTCTGCTCTTAGTTCTAAAGGTTTACACCTTATCCTCAAACTATGACCCCTAGTTCTGGATTCCCCCACCAACACTCTTTCCCCTGCTAATCCTGTTAGAATTTTGTAAGTTTCTACGAGATCCCCTCTTGCGCTTCTGAACTCCAGCGAATGTAATCCCAACTGACTTAGAATCTCCTCATGTGACAGACCTGCCATCCCAGGAATCAGCCTGACAAACCTTTGCTGCACTCCCTCTATAGCAATTCTTCCTCAGATAAAGGACACCTAAGGTCGGGATGAAGTAGAAAGGATCGAGACTTCAAGTTTTTAAGGTGTCCAGAATCACCAAGAATCTGTCCTGATTTCCCCCCCCCCCCCCACCATGCTGACACTATAGTTAAGAAAGCCTACCAACGCCTCTACTTTCTTTGAAGCCTAAGGAAGTATGGCACTTCAGCTACGACTCTCACCAACGTTTACGGATGCATCATAAAAACAATTCTTACTGGTTGTACCAGAGCTTGGTATGACTCCTGCTCTGCCCGAGACCACAAAAAGACTACAAAAGAATGGTGAATGTAGCCCAATCCATCACACAAACCAACTTCCATTCCATCGACACTGTCCACACTTTCTACTGCCTCGGCAAAGCAGCCAGCACAATTAAGGACCCCACATAGACATTCTCTCTCCTACTTTCTTTGGGAAAAAGATACAAAAGTCTGAGGTCCTGGACCTACTGACTCAGGAATAGCTTCTTTCCTGCTGCTGTCAGGTTTTCAAATGGACCTACCTTCCATTAAGTTGATCTTTACACCCTAGCTATGACTGTAACACTACATTCTGCACCCTCTAGTTTCCTTCTCTATGAACAGAAGGCTTTGTACAGCGAGCAAGAAGCAATACTTTTTCACTGTATGTTTTGTCAATACATGTGACAAGCCTGAAAGTCTCTGCCTTGAACATACTGCCTGTGTACCTGTGCACTAAGCCAATCAGGAATGAATGAGGTCCCGGAGTTGGAGTCTAGGAGGAGCGTTGTTCAGCCAAATAGTTAATTCAATCTACATTTTTGTTTATATAATTAATTATTGTTGGCAATAAAGCTTTTGTGAATTCGAGCCACAATGAGATGCCTCAATTTACTACAAATCACCATCTTCCCTCATTCTTGACCTGAGACTGACAATATCAAACCTGTTTGGTTCGCAACTGCAGCCAATTTGCAAACAAGCACAACAGGAGCAGATATATGATGGGCATTGCTTCCCCTGCGAGTCACGCACCTTTCGTACTGGCTCATTAGAGTTGCTAACCCTCCAGAAGCAGCCTGGAGTCTCCAGGATTCTGCTGTGTGCGCGACACTGGAGAAAAAAAGAGTCATCGAGACGTCAAAAATGGTCATTTTTTTGGCGTTGCCTTTGAGCTTTTCACAAGATATAAATGTTGAAAAAGGGAGAGAAAGGATATTTGTCTGACCAGTCAAACATCTTCCAATTGGATAATGGAGTCTATTTGCTTTCCAATTGGCACAGGGATGTGTTGGTGAACGAATGGCTGAAGATTTGGGGGTGGGGTGTTGTGGGGCGGGGGGGGGGGGGGGGGGGGGGGGGGGGGAAGGCGGGGGAGGGGCAAGCCATGTGATGAAACCTCCGCTGATATGTTTAATCACAATTAGCAACCCTATTGCTCAGATGTCGCTATTTCCCCAGGTTCAGGATCAGATGATTGTATGTTGTCTAGTCAATATAAGGGCAAGAACATTTAGGCCCTTTTTTCACTTTGTTCCTGGTGGAAATGAGGAATGGAGGAATGTACTTGGGAGGGGGAGGCGGTGGTTGCATTAAAATGACAGCTCTGACTTGCCCACTCTGATCCCATCACTTCTCTACTGTGGGAAGCAGTTATAGGATGTGGTATATAGAACAGTACAGCACAGGGACAGGTCCTTTGGCCCACAATATTTGATTTGCTTTATTGTCACATGTGGTAGCATACAATGAAAAGTATTACTTTCTGCCCACTATACAGACAAACCATAAAGAAGAGAGTGCAGAATGTAGTGTCGCAGTCACAGCTAAGGTTTAGAGAAAGATTAATTTAACATAATGTAGGTCCATTCAAAAGTCTGATGGCAGCAGGGAAGATGCTGTGCTTGAGTTGTGCCGAACGTGACGCCCAATTAAACTAATCCCTTCTGCCTTCCCTTGCTCATGTCCCCCTATCCTTGCATATTTATGTGCTTATCTAAAAGCCCTTTAAAACACCCTTATTGTATCTGCCTGCATCACCATCCCTGGCACCATGCCACTCTTGCGTGTAAAAAATCTCACGCTTCCTTTGAACTTTCCCTCTCTCCGCTTAAATGCCACATCCCAACTTTGGGACGTAATGTCGCCTCAGCCAATGGGATTTCCAAAGAGCTGCTTATTTAACAGCTGGAGATCATGCTGGCAGCACTTTTTGACAACCATGGCTGCTGTTCTGTGGCGTGCTAATGGCCAGATGAAAGTGGGTGAGGTGGCTTTGACATGATCCTGGGTCACCAGAGCCTGTTTTAGCATCAGTCATTCTCCCGAATCTGCTGGTGGCCTACAGACTGACTGACTGGGAAATGTGGATGGATGGAAATTTCATGCCTGACTGAGCTTCTGGGGAAATGGTAAGTTGGCAAGGAACTGGCACCAGCAAATTCTATCCTGCCCACCTCCAATCTTGGCCCCACCCATCAAAATCCTAATCTGGAATTTTATTTAGGATCAAAGTTCCAACAGGTTTATTTGGAATCACAAGCTTTTGGAGCACTGCTCCTTCCTCAGATGATGAAGGAACCACTCATCTGATGAAGGAGCAGCACTCCAAAAGCTTATCATTCCAAATAAATCTGTTGGACTTTAATCAAGCATTGCAAGACTTCTTACTATGTTTACCCCAGTCCAATGCCGGCATCTCCACATCATGGTGAAATAAACCTCCAATAACTGTTACAATTCTGATCAAGAAAAACAACACTATTTGTCAAAAAGAACACTATTTATCCAAGAAATGAATAGCCTGAGAGATTTAGCACAATAGAAATATTCGTAGAAATGATCTAAAACTCTCAAACATCACCACAATCTTCAATATCTAAACAGTAAAATTGGATAGGGACTCCTGTGGAGTCCCTATATGAGAACTTGCATCAGATATATGAACACAAAATGTTTTTATTCTTCTCACATTGGAGAATTAATGTTTGGAAATTAAATATATCACTCTGACGTAAAGGGATACTCCGGAAAGCAACACGTTGCAGGAATAGATAGCTACTTCCAACAGGGAACTAAACCTCAGCAGATTGCAATCAATAACAATCCCTTGAACGATGCAATTGGAATCTAAAGAATCTTTTGCTCACATTGACAAATCAGTGTGCAGTGCTAGATAACGGTAAGGAAGAAAGAAGGTTAGACTCACATTCCGTGTTAGATCCTCTCGTATGAATTCCAAAAGGATCACTGGAAAGAAACCTCACCTTGGCAACAAAGGATGGCAGAAATCCTTGTCACTTTTCTGAGGCCTAAATGTTTAGCTCTTTACCACCGAACAGGAAGACTCAAAATCTGACTCAATCTGTATTCCATTTCAACAATAAAAAAAACAGACCAATGTTTGCTCAAGATATCCAGGATGTGGATGTAGTGCTCAGTTGGTCATTATTTGATTATGTATTGTCTGCTACCTGTTCTGCTCTCATCATGCATGATTAGTTAAGCCTGGGACTGGCCACTTAGAAACAAAAACCAAACTAAACCAAGACAAGATTGCTCTGAGGGAGCAGGCATTGTAAAGCACTGAGTAAAAGTTCTATTGCACCCATCACAACTGGTGTGTCATCTCTACATATCTCCATGGCATAAAACACAACAAATGAATTTACCAGAACTTTCACGTCCTGTCAGCCATGGGAATCCAGGTGGCTGGGGGAGGCGAGCGGACCATGTAAAGATTCATTTACCTCAGCCGGATTTTTCAGTTTTGGAAAATTCCTACCCATTATGTATAAAATAATCTTGTATGCTCTTCCATTCAATTAATTAGTATTAATCATGGGGAGCATGGTGAGCACAGTGATTAGCACTGCTGCCTCAGAGCACCAGGGACCCAGGTTCGATTCCCAGCTTGGGTCACTGTCTCTGTGGAGTCTGCATGTTCTTCCCATAACTGCCTGAGTTTGTTTTCCAGCACTCTAAAGATGTGCAGGTTAGGTGGTTTGGCCATGCTAAATTGCCCCTTGGTGTTGGGGGAATAGCAGGATAAATAGCTGGAGCTATGGGAATAGGGTGGGATTGTTGTTGGTGTAGACTCAATGGGCCAAATGGCCTCCTTCTGCACTGTTAGAATCCACCAGGAAAAGGAGATATCGAAGTCTGCGGTCATGTACTGACTCAAATACAGCTTAAGAGCAAATGACAGGAATCTGAAACCAAAAGAGAAAATGCTGGAAAATCTCAGTAGGCCTGGCAGCATCTGTAAGGAGAGAAAAGAGCTGATGTTTCAAGTCTGGATGAGATTTGACAAAGGATCATCTGGACTCGAAATGTCAGCTCAAAAACAGCTTTTTCCCTGCTGCTGTCAGACTTTTGAATGGACACACCTCGCATTAAGTTGATCTTTCTCTATACCCTAGCTATGACTGTAACACTACGTTCTGCACTCTCTCCTTTCCTTCTCTATAAACGGTATGTTTTGTCTGTGCAGTGCACAAGAAACAATATTTTTCACTGTAAACTAATGTATTGATATAATAAATCAAATCAAACCAATCAATTCAAAATCAACAAAATGGTCTTCTTTTTCTTGGCTGAGTAAGCAGATTTATTTAACTGACAGAGTTTTAACATCCTGAAACATTCGAGATTGTGAACTCCTCACTACAAAAATCCAATCCCAACATCAAAACGCTGGCTGGGTTTGAGATGGCTGGTGAGAAACTTCCACTGTTCCTTCCTGCCAAGGTGGCTGCTTGGAAGAAATCAGCTCAAAATAGAGGGGATGTTGATGGATTTTGTTCTTTTGCTCTGCTGGCACATTGACATAAGTCTACTTGAGTTCTGAGCCATGGATAAAAACTGAACACTCTGCCACTAGCACTGACATCTCCAGTGTTGGAAGTTTTCCTCCGAGAGCTTCCATTGCAAGAGCTGCCAGGCGTGGTCCTGAACATTCAACTCTCTTGGAGGTTGCTAAGCGTGGGCAGGTCAGTTTGAACGCAGGTGGATTTTGATCCAGCAACTGTGAAGGAACAACGATATATTTCCAAGTTAGGACAAGGAGTATCTTGGAGGGGAATTTGCAGATGGTGGTGTTCCCATGTATGTGCTGCCCTTGTCCTTCTAGATGGAAGTGTTCTTGGGTTTGGAAGATGCTGTCTAAGGACACTTGGAGTTATAGAACATAGAACAGTACAGCACAGTGCAGGCCTTTCGGCCTTCAATGTTGTGCCGAGTTATGTCCAAACCCAAGATCAAGCTATCCCACTCCCTATCATTCTGCTGTGCTCTGTGTGCCTATCCAATAACCGCTTGAAAGTTCTTAAAGTGTCTGCCTCCACTATCACAGCAGGCAGTGTATTCCACAACCCAACTACTCAGTGAAGAATCTACCTCGGACATCCCTCCTATATCTCCTACTATGAACCTTATGTTATGCCCCTTGCTACATCTATCTGAGGAAATAGTCTCTGCATGTCCACTCAATCTATCCCCCTCATCATCTTATAAACTTCTATTAAGTCACCTCTCATCCTCCTCCACTCTAAAGAGAAAAGCCCCAGCTCCCTCCACCTTTCTTCATAAAACCTACCCTCCAAACCAGGCAGCATCCTGGTAAATCTCCTCTGCTCTCTCTCCAATGCTTCCACTTTCTTCTTATAGTGAAGTGACCGGAACTGAACACAATCTGCAAGTTTCCTGCAACATGGTGTCCTGTAGATAGAACATACTGGCTCCTGAACATTGGTGGTGGAGGGAGTAAATGCTTGTAGATGTGTTGCTAATCAAGCAAACTGCTTTGATCTGGACGGTGTCAACCTTCTTGAGTGTTTTTGGAGCTGCACTATCCTAACAAGTGAGAAGTATTCCATCAGACTCCTGACTTGTGCCTCGTACGCAGTGGATAGGTTTTGAAGAGTCAGGAGTGAGTTAATCGCTGCAGTATTGCTAACCTCTGACCTGCTCTTGTAGCCACTGTATTTATGTGGCAAGTTAAGTTTCTGGCTAGTGATAGCCCCCAAGATGTTGACAGTGATAATCCTTTAGCGAGCAGCAGATAGACTAAGATGTAGTTGAGCAAAATGACTTTTACAGGTGCACCATAGAAAGCATTCTTTCCAGTTGTATCACAGCTTGGTACAGCGCCTGCTCTGCCCAAGACCGCAAGGAACTACAAAAGGTCGTGAATGTAGCCTAATCCATCACGCAAACCAGCCTCCCATCCTTCGACTCTGTCTACACTTCCCACTGCCTCAGAAAAGCACCAGCATAACTAAGGACCCCACGCACCCCGGACATTCTCTCTCCCGCCTTCTTCCTTCGGGAAAAAGATTGGGATCAGCTGGGGGTTTAAAAAAAAGTCTGAGGCCACGCACCAATCGACTCAAGAACAGTTTCTTCCCTGCTGCTATCAGACTTCTGAATGGACTTACCTCGCATTAAGTTGATCTTTCTCTACACTCTAGCTATGACTGTAACACTACATTTTGCACTCTGCCCTTCCTTCTCTATGAACGGTATACTCTGTCTGCATAGTGTGCAAAAAATAATACTTTTCACTGTATGTTAATACATGTGACAATAACAAATCAAATCAAATGAAGTAAGATGAGAACTGACACTAGGAACGTGTAGGTGATGCAGCACAATGTGACAGTGGGAGAAATGTTCTTTTTTCTGGTTACTGTAGTCACGCGTTGGTAAATTTTTTATAACCTTGTAGTTTATTTTTAGGACCCTGTAGGAGAACATCGATCACTTCCTTGCAACATTGAAGGTTACTGAAGTGAAATTGTGCATCGCATTGACTGTGAAACAGTACTTTCACTGTGAAGCAGTTAAATGTAGCCAAGTTCATCCAGCAAACCAGCCTCCCATCCACCGACTCCATCTATACTTCCCACTGCCTCGGAGAAGCAACCAGCATAATTAAGGACCACACACACCCCAGAGATTCTCTCTTCCATCTTCTTGCTTCGGGAAAGATTGGGACTAGCTTGAGGCCCCAAAGGGCCTGTTTCCGTCTTGTAAACCTCTAGGGTACAAAAGTCTGAAGTTGCGTAGCAACCAACTCAAGAACAGCTTCTTCCCTGATGCCACCAGATTTTTGAATGGACCTACCTCACATTAAGTTGATCTTTCTCTACACTAGCTATGACTATAACACTACATTCTGCATTTTCTCCTTTCCTACTCTATGAATGGTATATTTTGTCAATAAAGGATACAAGAAACAATAATTTTAGCTGTATACTAATATATGCGACAATAAATCAAATCAGAGTCAGATCCTGCCCAGTGAAATATTTTTAAAAAGCATAAAGCTTCAGTGGTCTGTGATATATTTTCTTCTCGCTGGAAGTTGTGTTTGACAGGTACAATGATCTCACTGCACTGTTAACAAAATATCTTCCTCCTGCTTCCATTCTTCAGCCTTACAGTCTTCATCACGCTTAATTCAATCTACACAACGCACTGCAGCAACTCACCAAGGCTCCTTCAACCTGTCACCTCGGCCACCTAGAAAGACAAGAGCAGCAAACGCATAGGAACGCCCTGACCTGCAAGATCTCCCTCCAACTCGTTCTCTATTCTGACTCGGCACTGTAGCGTGTTCCTTCACCATCACTGGGTCAGACCCAGCCCAAAGAGAGTGTGTGCGTGTGCGTGTGCGCCATTTTGCACACAAAACCACACCTAGAATGTGAAAAAAGATTGTGCTGCAGCACAGAATTTCATAGAATTCTTACAGTGCAGCAGGAGGCTGTTTGGCCCATCAAGTCTGCACTGACTCTGACAGGGCATCTTAACCAAGCCCTCTCCCGTGCTTCCCCGTAACCTCATTTACTGTGGCTAATTATTGAATTGATTTGATTTGTTGTTGTCATATTTATTGGAATACAGTGAAAAGTATTGTTTCTCGTGCACTATACAAAGCATACCGTTTATAGAGTACTTGGGGAGAAGGAAGGGTGATGGTGCAGAATGTAGTATTACAGTCATAGCTAAGGTGAGGAAAGATTAATTTAACATGAAATAGGACCATTCAAAAGTCTGATACACGTGACAATAAACCAAATCAAAGCAGAGTAGAAGCTGTTCTTGAGTCAGTTGATATATGTGTTTTCAAACTTTTGTATTTTTTCATGATGGAAGGGGAGGGTATGTCAGGGTTGGTGGAGTTCTTGATTATGTTGGCTGCTTTCCTGAGGCAGGAGATGTTGATGGAGTCAACGGATGGGAGGCTTGTTTGCGCGATGGATGGGGCTTCGTTCACAACCCTTTGTAGTTTCTTGCAGTTTTGGTCAGAGGAGTCGTCATCCCAAAACGGTGATGCTTCTGGAAAGGATGCTTTCTATGGTACATTGGTAAAAAATTGGTGAGAGTTTTAGTGGACATACCAAAATTATTCTTTTCTGCACATCTGAGGACGCAAAGGAACAATCCTATATAGATTTGGACCGTGGGAGGAAACTGGAGCTCCTGAAGGAAACCCATGCAGATACTGGGAGAACGTGCAAACTCTACAGCCAGTGAGCAAGGGTGGAATTGAACCCAGGACCCTGACACTGAGGCAATCACAGTGCTAAATCACTATGTCACATTGTCACACACGTGTTCCTCAGAAATGCCTTTGTTTTTTGCGATATTGCACAATGCTCTGAGTGCCCTCTGCTACTTCATGCTCATTCAAAAAGCAGAAAAATTCTCTCTCGCAGGCACAGAAAGAGTTATGGCATCCTTTGATTTGATTATTTTAATGCTTGTTTAAATATTTATCTATAATTACATTCCCGTCCTGTCGGATTGTAATTCTTACCAAGCATGCAGAAATGTTTGATTTGAATTGTTAAGCTAATCCCTGCCATTATTTGAAAGGCCTTTAATGAAATAGCTCGGCAGTTTTTAAGTAAATATGAGCAAATATCACAACAGGCATTGACCTTTCTGACATATTACCGCCATACATAACATGATAGACTAAATATTAAAACTGCAATGGATGATAGTAATTTCATTTTGGAAACTTCAATATGGTTTGAACTAATCTTACCGAAATGATGAAATCCATCAATTTTAAAATCTTCCATTTATTTGGTGAAGGTTTGATGTAATTAGTGCTGACAGATAGCACACTCATGCCTGTACTTAATTCAAATTGAATTGTTCTTTTAGTGTAAACATTTCAATAAAGAAAAACATGAAGGTCATCTCACACTGCTTAGGTTTGACATCAATCCAACACAATGTCAAAGCAACTTTCAATAATCTTCATTCTTTCACGGAGTGTGGGTGTCGATGCTATCCATCCCTAATTGCCCTTGAGCTGGGTGGCTTGCTAGACCATTTAATTTTATGTTTATTTATTTGTGTCACAAGTAGGCTACCATTAACAATGCGATAAAATAGGCATGCCCATTACAACTCTCACCAATTTTTACAAATGCACCATAGAAAGCATCCTTTTTTCCAGAGCTTGGTACAGCTCTTCCTCTGACCAAGACTACAAGAAACTACAAAGGGTTGTGAACGAAGCCCAGTCCATCACGCAAACCAGCCTCCCATCCATTGACTCCATCAATACCTCCTGCTGCCTCAGGAAAGCAGCCAGCATAATCAGGAACCCCACCCTCACCCGACATACCCTCTTCCACCATGAAAGAGATACAAATCCACTAGTTGCCACGCTCCAGCACCTGGTCGGGAATCTGAGGGAGAATGTAGCATGGCCAATGCACCTAACCAGCACATTTTTCGGACTGTGGGAGCAAACCAGAGCACCCAGAGGAAACAAGGAGAAAGTGCCGACTGTACACAGATAGTGACCCATGCCGGGAATCGAACCTACGCAGACACAGTCACTCAAGGTCGGTATCGAACCCAGGTCCCTGGCACTGTGAGGCAGCAGTGCTAACCACAGTGCCACAATGCTACCGAAGTGACAGCAGATATACAAAAACAAAATACTGCAGATTTTGGAAATCCAAATAAAAATTCATCTGACAAAAGGCATCAAGTTGAAATGTTGAGTCTTTCTCTCTCTCTGCAGAGACTGCCAGAGCTGCTGAGTGTTTCCAGCATGTTTGGTTTTTATTGTACATGTTCTGGAGTTGAATAGATTCCCTCTGAGCTGACTGAGGGCTGGCACTGTTCATTCATTCCTGTGGAGGAATAGGATTTACAGAAACGAGCTCATAGGCCTTCTGCAGAGTGTGCGCACTTGTGCGCGTGTGTGCGCGCGCACACGCGCGCACGTGTGTGTGTGTGTGCATGTGGACTTGCACGTGTCTGTCAGTATGTGTGCACGTATATTGTGGTGTTTATCGATTTTACACGTGGTCACAGTCACACCAACCACACACATCAGCCATAAGGATTTTCCCCCTTGCTCAGAGCATTGATGTATTAATCTTCATACTGACTGCACAAGATCCCTGTTAGCGTGTAATGAACAGTACTGTCTCCACACTGGCATCTACCCAGACTGTCCTGTCCAGAAAAAGCAGGACAAATCCCATCAAACTAATTATAGCCCCAACAACTGACCCTCAGTCATCAGTAACCTGTTAGAAGGTGTCGGTGACAGTGCTGTCAAGTTCCGCTTACTCATTAACAACACTACAGTGCAGAATGAGGTCATTTGGCCCATCTTACCTTCCCTGATTCTCCAAAAGAGACAACTTAGCCTCAACAGAACCTGCACATCTTTGCATTACAGGAGAAAGCCAGAGGAAAACCACACAGACACAGGGAGAACATGCAAACTCCACACAGAACACCCAAAAGCCAGAATCCAACCCAGGTCCTTGGGTGAGGCAGCAGGGCTAACCACTGTGCCACTATACCACCCACTTTCTCACTGTTACTCAGTTTGTGGCCCACCGGGGCTCTCGGCTCCAGGCGTTATTATAAGCTTGATCCAAGCATGAGGAGAAGTTCAGAGATGGAACGATAGTGACTGCCCATGACATCAAACCAGCTTTGGCTGAATGTGGCATCCAGAAGCCTTAGCAAAAGGGAACATAAAAAATAATGTTTGTAGGAGACCACTCAGTCCCAGGCTGCAGGAGTTCCTCAGAATTCTGACCTCGGCCTTCACTGCTTCATAATGACTCTCTCCCAGCAAACATTCAGAAGTAGGGATGTTCCCTGGTGATTGCACAGTATTTAGTACCATTCACAACTCCACTGAAGTCATCTCTGTCTGAGTACAACTAACATTAGGAAATGTTTGGGGTGGCACAGTGATTAGCACTGTTGCCTCACAGCATCAGGGACCCGGGTTCAATTCCTGGTTTGGGTCACTGTGCAGACTCCACACAGACATTCTCCCCATGTCTGCATGGGTTTCCTCTGGGTGCTCCTCCCACAGTCTGAAAGGAGTGCTGGTTAGGTGCATTGGCCCTGCTAAATTGCCCCTTAGTGTCAGGGGACTTGCTGGATAAACATATGGGGCTACAGGGACAGAGCCTGAATGGGACTGTGGTCGGTGCAGATTCAATAAGCCTCCTTCTGCATTGTAGGAATCTATGATTCTATTCTATGAACATTCAAGCTTGGGCTGATAAGTGGAAAGCAACATTTGAGCCACACAGATGTTGGAGAATATTGGTAATGACCTTTTCCAACAAGGTGAACTCCAATCATTTCCCCTTGACATTCAATGGCATCACCATCACTGAACCCTCACTGTCCACATCTTGGGGGGAATGCCAATGACCAGAAACTGAACTAGACTAGTCCTTTACAATGGCTACAAGAACAGGTCAGAGGCTGAGAATTCTGAGGCAAGTAACTCACCTCCTGACATCCTAACGTTTATCCTTCCTTTACTAAACATAAGTGTTTTGGAATACTCTTCACTTGATTGGATGGATGCAGTTTCAACAACACTCAAGAAGGTTGATACCATCCAGGATAAAACAATCTGCTTGATTGGCACCACATCCACAAATATGCACTCCCTCCACCACTAACACACACTGACAGCAGTGTGTACCACTAATAGGATGCTACCGGGACTTGATGGTTTCAGTTATAAGGAAGGAAAGGCTGAATAGATTGACACTTTTTTCCCCCTGGAGCAGAGGAGTGATCTTATAGAGATCCATAAAATAGCAAGGGCATTGATCAGTTAGATAGTCAACATCTTTTCCCAAAGGTAGGGGGGTCTTAAACATAACACTTAAGGTGAAAAGGAAGAGATACAAAAGGGTCCAAAGGGACAATTTTTTCATACTAAGGATGGAGTGTGCCTGGAACAAGCTACCAAAGGTAGTAGTGGAGGCAGATACAGTTTTGTCTTTTAAAAGGCACTTCAAAGTTACTTGGGTTACAGTATGGGCCAAACATGGGCAATTGGGACTAGCTTAAAAAAATGGGTGGCATCGACAAGTTGGACCAAAGGGCCTGTTTCCATGCTGTAAACTTCTATGACTTAAGATGCATTGCAGCAACTGTAAATCCACAGCCTCTATCACCTAGAAGGACAAGGGTACAGACACATGGGGATACCACCACCTGCAAGTTCTCCTTCAAGCCACTCATCATCCTGATTGGAACAATATCACCACTCCTTCACTATTGCTGGGTCAAAATCCTGGAACTTCCTTCCCAACGGCACTGTGGGTGTACCAACACTGCATGGACTGCGGTGGTTCAAGAAGGCAGCTCACCACCACCTTTTTAAATGCCAATCGCGATGGGAACTTAACATTGGTCTTGCTGAATGAAAAATTTAAAAAAAGTTAAAAAATTGTCCACATTCTAACCATACGACCCATCCAACACAAATCTGACCAGCCAAAGAATTATTTGTTCTTCCCCTCCTCCCCCACCCATCCTCATGGCAGTAAGTGACATTGTGAATGTCAGATTAGGTGATTGTATTTTATGGATGGGAGTTCAGAGTTTGATTGAAACTGTGAACAGATGGTAAATAGCGAACTGTAGCCAAACTGACCTTTCTTTCTGTGCAGCATCAATGCCCAAAGGGCTTTGCAGGTACACAGTTCCAAGTATTGTACATGGGAGGTTGCCAACTCTCACTTGTAATCTAGGACAGTGCTGCACCATCTGTGCCGTGTTCTTGCCAAAAAAGATCATTGCCATGGATTAATACAAGGCCAGATGCATATCATTAAGCTGCTCTATATTACTATTGGTAGCTAAATGCCTAGAATAACAATTGTATAAAATCTCAGCCTTTTTCTAATTTAATTTCAGCTCCTCCTCTTAACAAAGAGAACAGCAAACTCCACGGCACCGCGCAGCCCTGCTAAATAACCTTACTTTGGTCAATCCTTCATTAGGTAGAGGCGGTTAGCTTAGTTAGCTGGACGGCAGGTTAGTGACACAAATGACGCCAGCAGCATAGGTTCAATTCCCATAAAGGCTGAGGTTATTCACATAGGCCCCGTCCTCTCAACTTTGCCCCTTGCCTGAGGTGCAGCAATTCTCAGGTTACTTCACCAGCAATCACCTCTCTCTTTGAGGCGGAGAACAGATAAAGTCAGCTGGGACTATTAGCACCTTTTACCTTTAGATGCCTACAGAATGTTGCCTCTCATGAGGGGGGGGGGGGTGCGGTTTCTAGAAATAAGGGACACAGTTTAAGAATAAGGAATCTCCCATTTTAGACAGAAGTGCAGAAGAATTTCTTCTCTCAGGGGGTCATTAGTCATTCTCTTCCCCAGAGAGTAGGAGGCTGGATCTCTGAATATATACAGGGCTGGTTTGGACAGATTGACAAAGGGTGTGATGAAGGGGGAGGTTGATCTCTTGTCTGAGAACTAACACTCAAAGAGGATACCTCTTTCCATAATCTACTGAAGTGTGAGAGAAGGAGGATTATCAGCACTTCAGCAACTTTAAATTGTTAAATCAAAATAACTACCTGAGCTTCTTGCTGTAAAATTAACCAGTAACAATTTATTTACCTAACTAACAGTGGACAAGTTAACTGACTTACTAACAAATCAAATAAAACATAATTCGAATGGAATGCTGCTTAGGTAATTACAATTCCAACTTACTAACAAAAAAAAAAAATAGTAATTCCAGTCACTCTAACAATACAACCAGGTTTTATCTTATGGAATCTTTTTGCTGATTTATTCTGCTTTTACTATTGAGATTAGGCTTTATTTTAAGATGTGAATGTGGTAGAGGCAGAGGCTTCCATTGCGAGAGGTTTTGAGAACAAGAGCAAGGATGTGTTGTTACAATTGTACAGGGCCTTGGTGAGACCACATCTAGAGTATTGTGTGCAGTTTTGTCTGAGGAAGGATGTTCTTGTTCTCGAGGGAGGGCAGTGAACGTTTACCAGGCTGATTCTGGGGATGGCAGGTGTGAGGAAGGATTGACTAGGTTAGGATTGTTTTCGCTGGAGTTCAGACAAATAAGGGTGGGATCCCATGGAGACTTATAAAATTCTAACAGGACTAGATAGAATAGATGCAGGGAGGATGTTCCCAAATGGTGATGGTATTCAGAACCAGGGGTCACAGTCTAGGATTGAAGGTAGACAATTTAGGACAGAGATGAAGAAACATTTCTTCACTCAAAGAGTGATGAGCCTGTGGAATTCATTACCACAGGAAGTAGTTGATGCCAAAACATTGAATATATTCAAGAGGCAGCTGGATATAGCATTTGGGGCAAATGGGATCAAAGGTTATGGGGAAAAAGCAGGATTAGACTATTGAGTTGGATGATTATTCATGATTGTGATGAATGTTGGAGCAGATTTGAAGGGCTGAATGGCCTCTTCCTGCTCCTATCTTCTATGTTTTTACATTTCTATCTGCCTTCATGCTACTGAATCTGCCTCACAGACACACATTGAAAAGAATAGTCATCATTTGTGAGACTTTGCAGGAAAATCCCTGACAAACAGTGAGATTTTACTACACTTGAATGGGAAGATAGAATAATAAATAATGCAACACAAATAGGATGGTACAGTGGCAGTGGTTAGCACTGCTGCCTCACAGCGTCAGGGACCTGGGTTCAATTCCCGGCTTGGGTCACTGTCTGTGTGGAATCTGCAAGTTCTCCCCATGTCTGCGTGGGTTTCCTTCGGGTGCTCTGGTTTCCTCCCACAGTCCAAAGATGTGTGGTTCAGGTTGAGTGGCAATATTAAATTGATCCTAGTTTCAGAGGAATTAACAGGGTAAATATGCGCATAGGGCCTGGGTGGGATTGTTGTCGGTGCAGACTCAATGGGCTGAATGGCCTCCCTCTACATTGTAGTGATTCTACGATTGCATGGTTCCAACAGATGATAAAGAACAGTATTGCACAGGAACGGCCCTTCAGCCCATCAAGTCTGTGTCAACACAGATGCCTGTCTAATTTAATATTTTCTTCCCACTACGTGGTCCATACCTCTCTATTTCATGTCTATTCACGCATCTGCCAGACACCTCTTGAACGGTGTTGTAGAATCTGCTTTCACTACCTCCTCTGACAGCGCATTCACCACCATCTGCGTAAAAAAACTTGCCCCTTACATATTTGTTAAGCTTTCCTCCTTTCGCTTTCAATCTATGCCCCCAAGTAATTGACCCTTCAATCCTGGGAAGAAGACTCTGACTATCCACTCTATCCAGGCCCAAGATAATCTTGTTAACTTCTATCAGGTCACCCTCCCCATCCTCCGACTCCCGAATGAAAATAATCCAAGTTTGCTTGAACTTTTTTCATAGTCCAGATCCTCCAAATCAGGCAATATCCTGGTAAATCTCTTGTGCACCTTTTCCAACGCATCAACATCCTTCTGGTAGTGTGGTGACCAGAGTTATACACAATACTCCAAATGTGGCCTAACCAAAGTTGATTATTACTGCCACATGATTTTCCAATTCCGATACTCTGCAAAAGCAGGTTTTAATAAAACATTAAAAATTTGTGTCAGAATATGAAAAGGTAATAATTTAAAGACCCCATTGATTTTTTTAATAATACCAACATTTAATTTACAGTTTTATTCAAATTATATTTGATTTTTCCACTGCCTTGGTGGGATTTAAGGGAAGGTCTCGCAATTTAATGGAAGTAACTGGATCAGGAGCTGGTGAGGCGAAGTTGGGGCAGGGTACATATTGCAACGGTCAAAGCCCAGAAAGTAGGTTCAAACGTGGATCTTCAGAATTTAAGGGCAGGAGTTTCTCTTGAACATTTTTTCTCCAACCCCCAGACAGGCAGAGGAGCTGTGGGGAGCAGAGTTCTTGGGCATATTTAAGGCTGAATTTCTGGTAGGTTTTCTCCAGGTATTCCGGTTTCTTCTCACACTCCAAAGATGTGCTGGTTAGGCAGATTGACCATGGTAAATGTGTGGAGCTACGGGATAGGATCTGGGTAAGATGCTCTGATAGAGATTCAGTGCAGAGTCAATGGGCCAAATGGCCTCTTCTGCACAGTTAGATTCTAAGAGGAGAAAGCGGAAAAATAACAGATAAATAAATAGCTTCCTGATGTAATGCACAATAGCTTTAGCGCAGGCAAGTGAATACACAAAGAAATCATGAAAGATGGGACTTTACAGTTCAAATTTTGGCTAGTTCCTTCTAAAAAGAGCCACTGTTTCTTCACTTCTCTGTTTTATTTTCAGATCTGCAAATCGAATCAGTCCCCATAGCCACACATTAACAACATCTTAAGAAGTTCTGGTTGTATCACAGCTTGGTGTGGCTCCTGCTCTGTCCAAGATTGCAAGGAACTGCAAAAGGTAATGAATGAAGCCCAATCTATCACTCAAACCAATCTCTGTCCACACTGCCTAGGAAAAGCAGCCAGCATAATTAAGGACCCCATACACCTCGGACATTCTCTCTTCCACCGGGCAAACGAAACAAAAGTCTGAAGTCACAGATCAAACGCCTCAAGAACACCTTCTTCCCCACTGCTGTCAGACTATTGTCAACTTGAAGAGCAGCTTGCATTGCAGTGGCTCAACTGAATGGGATGGAAATGCTAATTTCAACCGTCCTGTCACACTGGAAAGCTCTGAACAATTGAAGCATAACGTCCCTAACTCAATTTCAATTTCTCTCGCAATAAATGGTAACATTCTGTTAGCTTTTCTAATTATTAAGTAACTGCACACTCATCTTTTGTGATTCATGCATTGAGGAGGATTTGGTCATGAAATCATCGCTAGCGGGTTCAGAATGATGATCCTCTTGGTAAAATAAAACAACGGGGATGGTTAGTCCTACCGGGGAAACTGAGAAAACAGGAATATTTCCAACCCTTCAATTATCTTGTCACTTCATCTGTCTGTCATCAGAGAAGCTGATAAAATAATGGTATATCTGTCACTGCCAATTATGAGACAATATTCCCAAATCATGGCTCTGGGAATATTATCTATTAGTGATTCAGTCACAGTCATAGAAACATAGAACCCTACAGTGTAGGAGGCCATTCGGCCCATCGAGTCTGCACCGACCACAACTCCACCAGGCCCTATCCCCATAACCTTATGCATTTACCCCAGCTAGTCCCCCTGACAGTAAGGGGCAATTTCGCATGGCCAATCCTCCTATCCCCCACATCTTTGGAGATATTATATATGGATTGATAGCTGGTGGAGGAGGAAAAGAATTAAAAATTAGGTCATCTTGTTTTAACTCAACTCTCATTTTTTTTTTTTTAAGTATTCGTCCTGGGACATGGGCATTGCTGGCTGGGTACTACAATTGTAAACAGCTGCAGTTCCAACGCTAATCCCTGAGGCGCATCACTAGTCATTGATCGCCAACCAGAAAAACACCCATTTACCCCCGCTCTTTGGTTTCTGTTAGTTAACCAATCTTCTATCCATGCTAATACATTACCTATAACAGTGTGCATCTTTATTTTATGCAGCAGTCTTTGGTGAGGCACCTTTTCAAATGCCTTCTGGAAATCCAGATACACCAAATCCACAGTATCCCCATTGTCCACTGCACTCGTAAAGTCAAAGAATTCCAGTAAATTAATTAAACATGACCTGCCTTTCATGAACTCATGCTGCGTCTTACCAATGGGATAATTTGTATCTAGATGTCTTGCTCTCTCTTTCTTGATGATAAATTCAAGAACTTTCCCCACTAAAGAATTACGCTAACCGGCCTATAATTACCTACCTTTTATCTATTGTTTTTTTAAAATGGTGGTGTCACGTTTGCTGTTTTCCAAACAATAGGAACCACCCAAGAGTCAGGCAAGTTTCGGTAAATTATTAGTGCATTTGCTATTTCCCCCACCATCTCCTTTCGTACCCTGGGATGCATTCCATCAGGGCCAGGAGACTTGTCTACCTTTAGCCCTATTAGCTTGCCCAATACTAACTCTTTAGCGATAATGATAGTTTCTAAGTTCTCACCTGTCGCAGCCTTCCTGTCATCAATTTTTGGCACGTTATTTGTCTCTTCCACTGTGAAGAGCAACACGAAATACCTGTTCAATCCTTGGCCATTTCTTCATTACCCGTTATAAAATCCCCCCTCTCATCCTCTAAGGGACCAGCTTTAGCTTAGCTACTCTTTTTCATTTTATATATTTGTAGAAACTTTTGCTATCTGTTTTATATTCTGAGCCAGTTTACCCTCAATCTTACTTTTCTTTATAGCTTTCCTCGTGGCTTTCTGTTGACCTTTAAAGATTTCTCAATCCTCTAGTTTTCCATTAATCTTTGCCACTTTGAATGCATTTTCTTTCAATTTGATACTCTCCTGTATTTCCTTAGATATCCATGGTTGATTTTCTTTTTCCTACGGTCCTTCCTTTTCACTGGTATACATTTTTGCTGAACACTGTGAAAAATTACTTTTAAAGTTCACCAATTGTCTTACTCCTAGTTCTTACGTCTGTATTCATACCGAGTCCCACTCACCCTGTACTCACTGACCTACATCGACACCCAGTTAAGCAGCAAGTGTTTTTGCATGGCTGTGCGTCAAGGCACAAAGTAATCCGCAAATATACAGAACCTTTTAGAGTGCAGGATTTCCCGAATAGAAATTTGCCAGTCGCAATATAATAGTTGTTAATCTTCCTACAGCCACTCGTGCTAAGCTCATAATACCATAAGATATAGGACCAGAATTAGGCCATTTGGCCCATCGAGTCTGCTCCACCATTCAATACTTTTAACTCTACATGGAATGCAGACTCTGCTCCATTATTGCAGCTGTTTTGCAGTTCTACCCAAACTCCAGTCCGTCACATTTACAATACAAAATGACTAGGACATTATCTTCTAGATGAGAATGTCTGGAAGAGGATTATAGTTTTAAATCGGATAAACCAACAATAGCAGTTAATTGTTATAATTACAGAATACAGTGCGAAAACATGCCGTTGTGTAGAAAGCTGTACTAATCATTAATCTTAATCAGACTTAATCATCATTCATCAATTATGCTAGTGGGGCTGTTGTAGCAATGTACAATTTGGTGAGATGTTTAACCTTTCGCTTCCCCACATGCAAGTTAACTTCCAGCTTCATCATTGTATCCGCCAACATTATTCTTAAATAACTTGATGGCTGGCAGCGGACATTACACTCAGTTAATTCCAAATGTTGGAGAACTGAACAGCTCTCTCTGTTTGAAAAGTTAAACAATGAAATGAGAAACTCGTTCTCTGGAGCCCATTTGCAATGAAATGGACCTTTAGGAGCACGAGCTTCTTGATTGAGGTAGCCCAGACTGAGTACACCAGACGCCCCCACACCTCCCCCAGGCCCTATCTCACATATTTATCCTGCCAATCCTTTGCTATTAAGGGGCAATTTAGCATGGCCAATCAACCTGACCCATCTTTGAAGTGCGGAAGGAAACCCAGAGCAAACACATGGGGAGAATGTGCAAACTCCACATAGCAACCCAAGGCCGGAATTGAACCGGGCCCCTAGCGTTGTGAGGCAGCAGTGTCACTAGACACTAGGGGTGGGATCTTCCAGCCGCGCTCACCCCACAACTGGAAAACCCTGCCTGCTATCAACAGACCATTGCATGGTCCGATCCCACCAGCTCTGTATCCCATGGCAGGTGAGGTGGGAAAATTCTGGTGTTGATGTAAAATACTGACCTTTCCTATTTATTGCAGTGGCATGGCACAGTGGTTAACACTGCTGCCTCATACTACCAGGGACCCAGGTTCAATTCTGGCCTCCCCGTGCTGCATGGGTTTCCTCCGGGTGCTCTGGTTTCCTCCCACAGTCCAAAGGTGTGCAGGTTAGGTGGATTGGCTATGCTAGGGAGATTAGCAGGGTAAATAGGTGGGGTTACAGGTTAGAGCCTGGATGAGATAGTTGTCAGTATAGTCTGGATGGGCTAAATGGCCTCCTTATGCACTGTATGGATTCTACAATTCAATTTGTAGAGTTAGAGATGGGATTGTTGTTGTGCAGGCTTAATGGGCCGAACAGCCTCCTTCTGAACTGTATGAATCCTCTAATTCTATAAATTTGTGGGGTTACAGATTAGGGCTTGTTGTCAGTTTAGGCTTGATGGGGCAAATGGCCTCCTCCTGCACTATATGGATTCTATGATTCTATAAATATGTGGGGTTATGGGTTAGTCTCTCTGTGGGATACAGACTTAATGGGCCGAATGGCCTCCTTCTGAATGTATGGATTGTATTCTATGATTATTAAAGTATGACTGCATTATCTTTGACAGTGATAAACCACATTGCTCCAAAATGATGCCCCTGTATATGTATTTAACGGAGAATATCATTTGCCTAAATTATTGAGGAAATTGCAACTAGTTTGTCAGGGGAAAATGTGTTGTTCTGCTGCTGTATAATGTTGAGGTGAAAATGAACAAATGATATTTTGCTTTTTTTGTTAAATTACAGCAATCGATTTACATTTCTCCCCCCGTCCCCATAGTTATTTAAAACTACATTGCAGAGAGATGGGAATCAGCAAATTTACCTGATTAAAAAAGACGATTTAAATAGTTTTGGGAGGAGGAAGAAATGATGGTTTGTTTGGAAAGTGTCCCATTTCATTACTGAAATAGAACAACATTATTTCTCAACTGCAAAAAAAAAACCCTGCAATTCAACAAATTACATTTGTAGAAAGATAAGGAAATATTGATGTTTGTAATTTTGTTTCTGACAACATAAAAGGCGAGCAAATCAGTTGAAAAACATACATTATTTATGTCCAGTAAATGAGAATTCCTTATTCATTTAAGCAACAAGAAAAGAATTGATTTAAATAATGAGAACTGATGGCCTATTTAGTCAGTGAGTTGCGTCGGTTTTCTTGGTACCTCAAGAGGAGGCCCCAGGCTATAAAGCAATGACACAATTAGTGCTTCAGGTCCAGATTATTTTGTGCGTACACACATATGAAGGAGAAAATGACAGTGACTGACATTTATTGATCTTTACTTCAGTGGGAGACAGCACCTTCAGGGGTGGAGAAGCAAGAGAAATTGGTGCAGAGAAACTGAAGTGAGAGAGAAAGAGTTAGATCCTGACATTTTTATATTCAACCGTGGGACAAGGGCATCGCTGGTTGGCCAGCATTTGTTATCCATCCCCAGGGCGGCACAGTGGTTAGCACTGCAGCCTCACAGCACCAGGGATCCAGGTTCGATTCCCAGTCACCGTCTTTGCAGAGTCTGCATATTCTCCCCGTGTCTGCATGGGTTTCCTCCAGGTGCTCCAGTTTCTTCCCACAGTCTGAATGATGTGCAGATTAGGAGCATGCTAAATTCTCCCTCAGTGTACCCAAACAAGCACCGAAGTGTGGTAACTAGGGGAGTTTTCACAGTAACTTCATTGCAGTCTTAATGTAAGCCCACTTGTGACACTAATAAATAAGCTTCATAAACTTCAGTTGTCCCTTGTTCAGAGGACAACTGGGGGACAACCACATTGCTGTGCCTCTGGAGTCACATGTAGGCCAGAACAGGTGAGGACAGTAGATTTCCTTCCCTAAAGGACAGTAGTGGAGCAGATGCATGGCTCTGACAGTTGACAATGATTTCATAATATCAGTAGATTTTTAATTCCAGATTTCATTTATTAAATTCGAAATTCACCACCTGCTGGAATCTCAAACCAAAAGAGAAAATGCTGGAAAATCTCAGTAGGTCTGGCAGCATCTGTAAGGAGAGAAAAGGGCTGATGTTTTGAGTCCAGATAACCCTTTATCGAAGCAAGGTTAGATTAATCTCTTGTCCTAAATACACGAGCGATGGCCTCACTGAAGGCCTAGTCGACTAATAATCATTTTCCATTACTTAACAGAGTTGTTTGTCATAATTTAATTTCCCTGAGCACCCGAAAAAGATGTAGAGATGCCGGCGTTGGACTGGGGTAAACTCAGTAAAGTTTCACAACCCCAATTTTAAATCCAACCAATTTATTGGATAGTAAATTTGCGAGCTTTCGACACTACGTGCCTTTGTCAGGCAAATGCACATTTGCCTGACAAAGGCACATAGTGTCGAAAGCTCGTGAATTTACCTGAAAAAGACCCACACAAACACAGGGAGAATATACAAACTCCACACAGACAGTGACCTGAGGCTGGAACCGAATCAGGCTCTCTGGTGCTGTGAGGCAACAGTGCTAACCACTATGTTGCTTTATGTTCTCCCAATGTTGGTTTCCTCTGGGTGCTCCGATTTACTTCTACACTTTGAAGACGTGCGGGTTAGGTGGGTTGGCCGTGCTGGATTCCCCCTTGGTGACCAAAGACATGGTAAGTGTGTGGGGTTGCGGGGACAGTGCTCGGGAGTGGGTCTGATTAAGATGCTCTTTTGGAGAATCGGTGCAGACTCAATGGGCCAAATATCCTCCATTAGTACTGTAGGGATTCTGTGGGTTTAACTTTTGTCAGAGGGAGATATAAACATGACATATCAACAAGACTAGGAATGGAGTTTCTAATGGATGGGAAATTTTTTACCACAGAAAATGTTTGAGGCCAAAATGTTGTCTGCTTTCAAGAAGAAATTAGACATAGCTCTTGGGGTTAAAGGGATCTCTGTATACTACGTGTAACAATAAAAAAAATCAAATCAGATTAAGTAAGAAGGATAGGAAAGCATGCTCGGTGAGTATGCTGAAAATATGAATGTAATATTCTGGACATGGCAATTGCAGTGCAATGCAAATCTACACAAAAGGCTCATTTCCATTGCCAACAATCTCAAAAGTGCTGACCTTACTCTGAACGAGGACACAGTTTGCCCTACTTGCACCTCACATAATCCTAGTTGTAGCATATTGAAAAGTTATCTCCTCAGCGCCAATGATGGGTGACATGGTGGCACACAGTGCTTAGCACTACTGCCTCACAATGCCAGGGATCCGGGTTCAATTCCAGCCTCGAGTGACTGTGTGTGGAGTTTGCACTTGCTCCCCGTGTCTGCGCGAGTTTCCTCCAATTTCTTCCCAAAGATTTGCGGGGTTAGGTTGATTGGCCATTCTAGTGTCAGGGGGATTAGCAGGGTAAATGATAGTTACAGGAATAGGGCCTGTGGGGATTGTGGTCAGTATAAACTTGATGGGCTGATTGGCCTCCATGAAGATGTGTCCCAGTGAAGTGGCCTGCCCAGGATTATGTCATACGTACACATTCCCCACTTGTTTTCCAAATATCCAGCTTAAGGACAATACATTTTTGTTTGCCTGTTATTTCTGGTCTGAATCCTGACTGGTTGGGGAGAGGGGTGAATGCGTTTAATTCACCCATTCATTACAATTTGACATGGATTTTATCCACTCAATTGTACTTAATCTCCAACTGACCAAAGGTTCAATTGAACTTAATTTCAGTGAAAGAATAGTTGATCATTGGAAAAATCTATGCATAATTGTGGAATTAATCATGCTAAAGAAGTCAGAATCCTCACTTGCACAAATCTGCTTCGTTTGATAGTGATGATTCTGAAAATAACTACATTGAACTAATGTGATGAGATGGTCTATGATATTTTCCACTTATTTAATGGCACAGTATCATTTGGAAACAAGCTCCTGTGACTCAACTCTACACTGGCAGTAGGGTTAATGCACTCGATGGTATAGAATGAAAATAATTGGAGATATAAAATATAATCAAAGAACTTGGGATTGGCACGGTGGCACAGCTGTTAGCATTGCTGCCTCAAGTGCCAGTGACCCAAGTTCAATTCCAGCCTCAGGTTACCGTCTGTGTGGAGATTGCACATTCTCCCTGTACCTGCAAGGGTTTCCTCCGAGTGCTCCTGTTTCCTCCCACAGTCCAAAGATGCGCTGGTTAGGTTGATGGGCTATGCTAAGTTGACTCTTGTATCAGGGGAATTAGCAGAGTGAACGTGTGGGGTTATGGGAATCGGGTTGGGTGGGATAGTGGTCATTGCAGACTTGATGGGTCGAATGGCCTCCTGCACTGTAGGAATTCCATGATTCACTAAAAATATGTCTGTTGGCATTTGTGAAGACAGGTTCACATCTAGCGTTGAGAACTTCCTCTTGGTGAGAAGGACTTTGTCGACTATTGTAACTCTGAAGAGAGGATTCTTAAAGCTCACTTTTGCGATGAGTCAGAGAGGCAGTGATCGCTGCAGCGATGACCAACTCCCTGGAGCTGGCCTCTTTTTGTCCCGATAACAGGCAGATGTGGTCATCAGGACGGGAAGATGTAATTGATTCCGGAGTTGAGAAAGTTGGCTTATCAGGAGAGACTGAGTAGACTGGGGCTATACCCATTGGGATTTTGAAGAATGAGAGGCAATTTTATAGAAACACACAAGATTATGAAGGTAATAGATAAGATAGAAGCAGGGAAGTTGTTTCCACTGGCGGTTGAAACTAGAACTAGGGGGCATACCCTCAAGGGGGAACAAGTTTAGGACTGAGTTGAGGATGAACTTCTTCACCCAAAGGCCTGGGTGGGATTGTTGTCGGTGCAGGCTCAATGGGCCAAATGGCCTCCTTCAGCATTGTAGGAATTCTACAATCGAACGTACTGCCTCCAAAGCTATTGCTAGCTACAGCTAAACATGCAGGTGCATGACCTGAGAATAGATAACTGGCTGAGATAGCTGAGCTGTGAAAGTTAATGGCCAATCGTGAGATTTTCCACTCCATGGATTAATGTGTAAAACTGCATCATTGGACAGTCACTGAAACCAGCGTTAGATCCCCCAGGTCAATGTAACACTAAAAATGTAAGTTGCGAGAGGCTGCCAAATGGGAAATCGGTGATATTTTACTTGTTCTCAGCTTCTTGAGGATATTTTCAAACAAGTTTGAAACACATCCTTCCAATCGCCAGTGACCTTCATTATTAGCCCTGGCACAAAACGGCATTCTTGCTGGCGACGCAAGGAATTCACGAGACAAAATTGAAATGTCAGCAGTGACGACTCACTGAGCAGTTCCCCTGATGTGTATTTGATTATTACCAAGGTTCCGCTTCAGAAATCATTGACAATTGCACCATAACTGGTGATTGTTGACTTTTTTTATTTTCTAGTATCGATTAAATATTGAGGATAGCAGCATCAGGTGTCTTTAGTAAGAAAAGTATCTAAAACCAGATGTATAAAGCAGTGGATGGGATATAAATGGTTTATTTATCAAACGCAGCAGACTGTGAGAAATGAGTTTGTGGCTTATTATGAGGCAATATCAGGGATGGTTTCTTTTATGTTTTAATTTATATATCCATTCATATTTTATTTAATTTCTATGTAATACACGTAGGGCTACATAGAGCAGGCCCAGAGAGCCAGGCCTCACCAGAGGAAAGGAAAGGGTTAATGCAGGCAGCTAGAGATCAAATAACAACAAATGTATGCTATCAATTTCTGATGTGCAGGAAATCATTCCAAATTATGACAACAATGGGAAAAGCTACATTAAGATGGCCAGGTTCCATACAGCCTAGGGAGGGTATAATCTTCTGTAAAACATGATCATCTACAGGGGGTTGGGGGGAGTATTAACACATCAGTGCAAATTGGTTGGGCAAATACAATGCTTTGTCATTACAATTGGGTAAACGGAACCGTCCAAGAAATGATTAACAAAGTTGTACTGAACAATGCAGTTTGCATAATGAGATTAAAAGAACTATCCTGAATCCAACTCAAGAAATTAATATGCTAATGTAAACCTTTTTGACTCAAAACAGTGTATTAACCTGTATCAAACATAGAAACCCTACAGTGCAGAAGGAAGCCATTCAGCCCATCGAGTCTGCAACCACAATCCCACCTCGGCCCCATCCCCTATCCCCACATATTTACCTGCCAATACCCCTAACCTACGCATCTCAGGACTCTAAGAGGCAAGTTATAGTTGGCCAATCAACCTAACTTAGGTTGATTGGCCATGCTAAAATTGCCCCTTAGCGTCCTGAGAGGTAATAGGTTAGGGGATTAGTGGGTAAATACGTAGGGATATGGGGGTAGGGCTTGGGTGGGATTGTGGTTGATGCAGAGTCAGTGGGCCAAATGGTCTTTTCTGTACTGTAGAGATTCTAAGTCTAATTCTAAGATTAGAAGTCTAACTTGCATATCTTTGGGCTGTGGAAAGAAATTGGAGCATCCAAAGGAAACCCACACAGACACAAGGAGAATGTGCAAACTCCAAACAGACAGTGCCCCAAACTGGAAATCAAAGCCAATTTCTTGGAGCTGTGAAGCAGCAGTGCTAACCACTGTGCTACCGTGCCGCCCAATCGAGCAAACACGATCAAATAAACTTGTTGGACTTTAACCTGCTGTTGTGAGATTTCTTACTGTGTTTACCCGAGTCCAATGTCAGTATCTCCACATCCAATCTACTGGGGCAGAGAAGGCCCTGCAGGCAGTCTGAGATTTCAGGCTTTCCCTCATGCACGTCAAGTAAAGCTTTTCTTCAAGTTTGACATGGTTTCCTAAGGGTCAACTCATTTTGTTTCTCTCCTACAGAGCTGATAGGGGAATGAAGCAGTGTTCAGACTTAATTGGGCTTCTCAGTTTCCCCTTACAAGATTTGGTGGGTGACCTAGAGGTCAGAGTTTCTGCTAACATTGGGGTAAATCAGGCTACAATTCAAGTCATCGAGACTTTCATCAGAATGAGGTTTAACTTCCTAAAAATACTTGTTCCATTGATCGAAAAGTGTAATCTTGTTGAAAAGACCAGGTGCAGGACAGGAGGCATTTGTAAGTTTAAAGTTTATTTTAGTGTCACAAGCTTACATTAACTCTGCAATGAAGTTACTGTGAAAATCCCCTAGTCGTCGCACTCTGAGCCTGTTCGGGTGCACTGAGGGAGAATTTAGCCTGGACCTACCCAGTGCACCTTTCAGACTGTGGGAGGAAACTCCCACAACTAGAGGAAACCCATGGAGACATGGGGAGAATGTGCAAATTTCACAGAGACAGTGATCCAACCTGGGAATTGAACCTGGGTCCCTAGCTTTGAGGCATCAGTGCTAACCACTGTGCCACCTTGTAGCGACAACACCTGTGTGTGTTTTAGATTCTCAATTTAGAGTCATAGAATCCCCACGGTGCACGACACCATTTGGTCCATCGAGTTTGCACCAAATCTCTGACAGAGCATCTTACCCAGGTCCAATCCCTTCCCACCCAACCGTGAGCATTTATCCCGCTAATTACACTTGCAATTACATCTTGAGACATGAAGGGACAATTTAGCAATCCATTTAACCTGCACACCTTTGGTCTGTGGGAGGAAACCTACGCAGACACGAGGAGAACATAAAAACTTCACCCAAGACAGACAGTCATCCGAGGCCGGAATTGAATCGTGGTCCCTAGCAACATAGTCGCTTATATCTACAGCACGTACGTGTTTTGCACTCTGAACACCCTAGAATCCCTACAGTGCAGAAGGAAGCCATTTTGTCCATGGAATCTGCACTGACTCTGTCAGCCCCAACCACCTCGCCAACCCCTTTCCCCCCATTCTCGTAACTCCACACCCTTACTCTGTTACTCCCCCTAATCTACATATCTTGGGGCACTAAGGAACAATTTAGCAATCCATTTAACCTACACATCTTTGGAGGAAACCAGACAAAACCCATGCAGAGAACGTGCGAACTCCCCACAGCCAGTCAAGGGCAGAATTGAACCCTGGTCCCTGGCGCAGAGAGACAGCAGCGCTAACCACTGTGCCGCATACACAGATGTAAAGCCAGAACCAAAAATATTTATACCCTGTTGCTTCACTGGCAGCAGAGAAACTAATGGAGCAGTACAGTAAAAGGTAAAGTCACCTTATCCCAGGTGATCGTAGGATGCTCTCCCTTTTGAGGTGAGGTGATTTAAACTGAGAATGACCACAGCCCAGGCAAGGAACAAGGTTGACAAGGGGTCTTCATGAATAACCTCAGCCGATACAGGAATTGAACCCACGCTATTGGTGTTGATGTGCATCACTAACCAGTTATTTTGTAATGGTCAGAGAAAAAGATCCAAACTGAGCAGAAAAAGCTTTGTGTTAAAAATAATAATTTAAACGCATACAAGAGCTCTATAATTTTGTTGCTGCTGATAACTTTGTACTTATTGATAAGCTTTTCCCCAGTTTAATAATATATACATAATGGGCAGAAAGTTACAATCCTTGCCTTGAGCTCTCTCTCTCTCTCACATGCAGTATTTATGAATCTCAGGCAGGAGAAATGGGATGGAGTTTTACTCGCTTAGGCAATATCGTTCTTGTATTTATCTCTGTCTTTCATTTCGTGTTAGCTCAGGGTTGTTGTGAACTAATGAGATTTTTGAGGAGTTTACGTAGGGCAATCTGTTAAGCCAGAATTTCCAGGTGTAACCAAGAATACTCAAAACCTTTCATTGAAGGCAGCTTTTTTTTTGGTTTCAATTTTCTTTATTCATTCGTGGAATATAGGTGTTGCTGGCCAGCATTTATTGCACATCCCTAATTACTTGAGACCAATTGAGAATCAACCACATTGCTGTGGCTCAGGACTTACACATAGACCAGACCTTTAAAGACGGCAGACTTTAAAGCTCGTTGACCTTCAAGGACTGAGTTGAAGAGGATGTTCTTCACTCAGAGGATGGTGAACCTGTGGAGGCTCAGCCTCTGGGTGCGACGGGAATAGAGCTCGATAGGTTTCCAGACACAAAAGACTTCAAAAAAAAAAATCGGGGATAGCGTTGGAAGAAAGGTGACCTGATTCACAGGTTGGAAATCTGTGATAGATTTGAAAAAGAACATAGCAAAACCAAAACAAATCAAATTAAATTAAGTAGAGATGGCTGGGCAGGTGATATGCTGTAACTGTATGATATGGAAGTTGGCAGATCCCATTGCAAGCTGCAGTGATGTTTGCAGCAAGCGTTGGTTGCTGGAAGAACTTTGGCTCAGAATTGGTGAGCTGGTGTCAGATGATGTAGCACATTCAGGGGGGAGAAAGTTACCCGGACACTGTTTCAGGAGGTGGTCATACCCAATAGGTTAGGTACCTCTCATTTGGTCAGTGGTCAGGGGCAGCAGGGTGTGATTTCAAGTGAGACAGATGGAGGGGTCTGTTTGGGGATTATCACGCATTAAGAACTAAATTAAAGAACCGGTCCTGAAGGTTTATAATCTCTGGATTACTACCTGAGCCACATGCAAATTGGCATAGGGTTGAGAGAATTAGAGCATTTAACACATGGTTAAAGGAGTGTTGTGGCAAAGAGGGGTTCCATTTAACAGAGCATTGTCATCTGTACTGGAACAGGAGGGATCTGTACTATTGGGTCCTCACCTGAACTAATCTGGGACCAGTGTTCGAGCGAAAAGGATAAATAGGGTGGTCACAAGGACTTTAAACTAATAAGCTGGTGGGAGGAAGGGGGGAAGAAGAGTAAAAATACAGAAAACATAATGGAAAGCAAAGCAGCAGGTTAGCACGTGGGAAGATGATTCAAACTACATCGAACTTCAGGAACAAAGTGAAAAGGAAGGAAGACTCGGGAGATGTTATTAATAGAGATGTTAGAATTCAGAAAAAAAAGGTACAAAAATTAGCAAAGGGGCACTTTATCTGAATTCTCGTAGCAAGTTGATGGCACAAATCATTGCAAAAAACGAGTATGATTTGGTGGTCATTCCAGACACATGGTTGCAGAATGGTCCTGAGTGGGAATTAAATATCCAGGGGTATCAGAAGGACAGAGCTGGAAGATAGGGGAGGTGGCGTAGCTCTGATATTTAAAGGAGTTCATGATATGGATATGCCAGCGTTGGACTGGGGTAAATACATTAAAGGAATCTCTTAACAGCAGGTTAAAGTCCAACAAGTTTATTTGATAGTAAACCCACTAGCTTTCATGGTTCGCCCCTTCATCAGGTGAGTGACGAATGGTAAAAATGGTGTAGAGGGACCCGGGTGTCCTTGTGCATGAATAATGAAAAGTTAGGTTGCAGGTGCAGCAGGTAGTTAAGGCGGCAAATGGAATTTTGCCCTTCTTTGCTAGAGGGATGGAGTTTAAAAACAGTGAGGTTATGTTGTAGCTGTATAAGGTGCTGGTGAGACCACACCTGGTGTACAGTTCTGGTCTTCTTACTTGAGAAAGGATATACTGGCACTGGAGTGGCTGCAGAGGAGATTCATTAGGTTGATTTCAGAGTTGAGAGGATTGGCTTACGAGGAGAGACTGAGTAGAGTGGGGCAATATTCACTGGGATTCAGAAGAATGAGAGGAGATCTTTTGGAACATAAAATTACGAAGAGAATAGATAAGATAGAAGCAGGAAGTTGTCTCCACTGGTGGGTGAAACTAGAACTAGGTGGGCATAGCCCCAAAATAAGGGGAAGCAGATTTAGGATTGAATTGAGGAAGAACTTCTTACACAAAGGGTTGTGAATCTGTGGAATTCCCTGCCCAGGTGAAGCCATCTCACTGAATGTTTTTAAAGCAAAGATAGATAAATTTTTGAACAGGAAAGAAATTAAGGGTTATGATGAGGAGACAGGTAAGCGGAGCTGAGTCCACAAAAAGATCAGCCATGATTTTATTGAATGGCGGAGTAGACTCAAAGGGCCAGATGGCCAGCTTCTGCTCCTAGTTCATATATTCTTATGTTATACATAAAATCTCTTTCTAAAATCTGACCAGCTTTTTATTATTTGCCAATTTTTCAAAGAAACAGTGGAACAGGTATATGTACACTTTCCTCTCTGAAGGACAAGGACAATTTATTTTATAATGGACTTCATTGCATTTAATTAATCTCTAGGAGAAAAGTTTGGCATAAATTCGAACTGATTTATGGCAGCATTTTAGATTTAACAATGCAATCAAACAAAACTGCAGAACTTTCGTTCACGTTGGCCTCTCTTCCAATCAACCTTTGCCTGACACACTTCACAAGCAACAACTTAAAGTTGAAAGTTTATTTATTAGTCACAAGTAGGCTTACATTAACACCGCAATGAAATGACTGCAAATCCCCTAATCACCACACTCTGGCGCTTGTTCAGGTTCACTGAGGGAGAATTTAGCATGGCCAATGCACCTAACCAGCACGTCTGTCAGAGCACCTGGAGGAAACCCACGTAGACAAGGGGAGAAGGCGCAAACTCCGCACAGACTGTGACCCAAGCTGGGAATCGAACCCGGATCCCTGGCGCTGAGGTAACAGTGCCACTTCCAGGGGAAAAGGGACATAAACAAAATTATGGGAGGCATAATAGGGTAGACAGTCAGAGGCTTTTTCACAGAGTGGAGAGGTCAATTATAAAAGAGGGCATACTATAAGTGAGAGGGGATAGGTTTAGGGGACAGGTGCGGGGTAAGTTTTCCCCACACAGAGGGTGGTGGTGGGTGTCTGGAATGCACTGCCAGGTGGAAACAGGCGCATTAGCAACATTCAAGCTGTATCTTGATAGACACACGAATTGGAGGCAGAGTGATAGAAACCACGAATCGGTACAGGCCTGGCAGTGCCAACCTGTGCCAGGGGCAGTTCAGGTGCATTGCCGGGGTGGACATTAACGGGAGACTCTTGGGGAGCATTTATATATGGTGACAAAGAGTGTATTTCTTAACTTGCTTTTTTAAAACTTTTTGTTTACAGATGGCACAAACACCGCCCTCTCTTTCCTTAGTTGCCAAAGCGTGAATATTCCAGGAGAAAACAGGTCATTGGAGCTGGAGAGCTCCATACCGGTGTTCTCAACAGGATTGACACAAAATACTGGTGAGATTTCCCCCGCAGGCGAACAAAAATATCACAGAAATTAAATCGATGTCCGTGAAGTTCCAGCAGATGGCAGCTCACTTTAAAGAATTTTTCATGGGAACATCCACCATCTAAACAATACAACACAGGAACAGGCCCTTCGGCCCATCAGGGCTGTACCAGTACGTGGTTTCTACCCCTCTGTTAGCCAGGATTGTGACCCAAGTGAATGCAGAATGACAGAAACAGATGTGTGGTGAGACGTAGATGAGGTGAGTCTCTGTTAGTCCAAACTCAAATTGTGCAAAGCCTCATGGAAATGGAGAAATTCAAAGAATTAAATTTGAAAGGTCGCAGTGACTCTGTGCAGCCCTTCCAGATACAATGACTTGTGCCTGGCCATGTTTCACACACTATTACACCCGTTTTCTTTTCAAAATCCATTTGTTTGTTCCGTAGCTTTCTGCTAACCACCTGCACCCACTCTCCAAAGAGAGTTTTACTCAGGCCTAACTAACCACCTCCCCCCACTCCTCTCACACATCCTCTCTCTGTAACACTGGGCATTTACTATGGCTAATCCATCTAATCTGCACATCTTGACTGTTGTAGGAAATCAGAGCATCCAGAGGAAACCCATGCAGATACGGGGAGGATGTGCAATCTCCACATAGCCAATCACCCAAGGCCAGAATTGAATCCATAGAACATAACAGCACAGAACAGGCCCTTCGGCCTTTGATGTTGCGCTGACCAATATAAAAACCAATGACCCTCCAAACTAAACCATTCCCTTCTCTTCCACATACTTATCAACTAACCTCTTAAACGCCACCAAACTTGGCGCATCTACAACTGCTGCAGGCAGGGCATTCCACTCCCGAACCACCCTTTGGGTAAAGAACCTACCTCTGATATCCGTCCTATAACTATCACCCCTTAATTTAAAGCTGTGTCCCCTCGTGCTAGCTTTCTCCATCCTAGGAAAAAGGCTATCACTGTCCACCCTATCTAAACCTCTAATCATCTTATATGTTTCGATCAGGTCCCCTCTTAGCCGCCTCCTTTCTAACGAAAACAACCTCAAATCCCTCAGCCTCTCTTCATAAGACCTGCCCTCCATACCAGGCAACATCCTGGTAAACCTCCTCTGTACCCTCTCCAATGCCTCCACATCTTTCTTATAATGCGGGGACCAGAACTGCACACAATACTCCAAGTGCGGCCGCACTAGAGTTTTGTACAGTTGCAACATGACGTTGCGGCTCCGAAATTCAATCCCCCTACCAATAAAAGCTAAGACTCCATATGCCTTCTTAACAACCTTATCGACTTGACTGCCTACTTTCAGGGATCTATGCACAAATACACCAAGATCCCTCTGTTCATCAACACTATTAAGAATCCTACCATTAGCCCTATACTCTACACATTTATTATTCCTGCCAAAGTGCATTACCTCACACTTTTCCACATTAAACTCCATTTGCCACCTCTCGGCCCAGCTCTGCAACTTGTCCAAGTCTCTCTGCAAACTACAACACCCCTCTTTGCTATCTACCACTCCACCGACTTTAGTGTCATCTGCAAATTTACTAACTAATTTTTAGAGAGAAATGAATTGATTGGGGATAGTCAGCATGGTTTTGTGAAGGGTAGGTCGTGCCTTACTAACCTCTGAGTTTTTTTTGAATCCAGGTCCCTAGTGAAGATGTGCAGGTTAAATTGATTGGCCATGCTAAATTGTAGGCAATTTAGCACAGCCAATCCACCTAAACTGTACATCTTTGGATTGTGGGAGGAAACTGGAGCACCTGGAGGAAACCCACACAGACATGAGGAGAATGTGCAAACTCCACACAGACAGTGAATCAAGGCTGGAATTGAACCTGGGTCCCTGGTGCTGTGACACAGCAGTGCTAACCAATGTGCCACCATGGAATACTCTATGAAGATTAATGCTTAGTTCTGCAGTTAAATAAGAGGCTGCACATCTGGCCAAATTTTACTCCCCAGTGTTGCTGATCATTACATCTGTGCACACGTATGTGTTACGGAAAGTATTGAGAAAGGCAGTGCCTGATTTCAGTGTAACATTCAGTCACACGTCCTGAAGCACACAATCTGCGGCACTTAGCACTCTCATTCAAAGAGAAAAGAACAGCACAGCACTGGAACAGACCCTTCAGCCCTCCAAGCCTGAGCCGATCATGTTTACCTATCTAAACCAACTATTTATATCCCTCTATTCCCTGTTTGTTCATATGCCTATCAAGACAAGTCTTAGATGTTGCTAATGTATCTGCCTCAACCATCTCACAGTAAATTCCAAGCCCATACCACCCTCTGTGTAAAAAAACTTGCCCCGCAGTCTCCAATGAATCTCTCCCCCCTCATCTTGAGCTTGTGCTCCCTTGTAATTGTCATTTCTGCCCTGGGGAAAGAAGTTTTCAACTGATCACCCTATCTATGGCCCTCAATTTTATAAACTTCTATCAGGTAGTCCCTCAGCCTCTTTCTTTCCTAAGAACAATCCTAGTTTATTCAATCTCTCCTCATATCTAATACCCTTCAGACCAGGTAACATCCTACTAAACAGTTCCTGCTCTCTCCAAAGCCTTCAACATCTTTTGTCAATTCTTCTAAAAGAGAGAAAATAATAGAGCTTCAGCTTGAAATTCGCTGTAACTGGTACAAAAATAACAACGCTTTGTCTTCTTAATCCATTTTGCAAAACTGTATCCTATCGAGACGGACTAAGATTTGAAAAATAAAGCATGGCTGGGTTAGTCTCCACCAAAATTTCAATTGGTAGTCACCGGGGTGTGAGAAAAGGTCCCCAAGTAGAGAGAGCCATTTAAGCAGTGCGTGAAGTGCTCTTAACAGCTTTGCCTGCGACACAAGCACTCTCGTTGTATAGTGCCAGTGACCTTGTACTTTGCTACAAGCTGCCGAGGTACTCTCGCAATCAGCAAAGTACTCATTGTCTGAAGGCTTGAAAATGGGGAGAGAAAAAAAGTGGTATCTGAAATACGCCTCTTAATATGCATTCTGATCTGATGTACCCTGGCGACAGGCGATTTATCAGCTCTGCAGCGAAATGGTTTATGTTAATCGTGTAGCGCCAAGGGTTGAATCTGAATTTAATTTCAAAGTTAATAGAACAACCGTAAAGGAAATTTTTCAGCTTCATATTCACATTGAAGCCAATATGGGTCATTTTGAACTTGATATATCATTCACCCCAAAATGCAAAAGTCAAAAGAGTCAGAAGTTTACAGCATGGAAACAGGCCCTTCAGCCCAACTTGTTCATACCTCCTTTTCTTTATTCACTAAGCTAGTTCTATTTCCCTGGGGAAGTGATAGCCTAATGTTATTGATAATACCAGATAATTGATACCTCATACCAATAATATCTGATAACACCATCATCTCCCCAAGCAATTGGGACAATAAAGGAAGGCAATGACCTTCCTTTATTATTGCCAGACTATTAATCCAGAAGCTCTGCTAATGATCTGGGAAACTGGATCTGGAACAGATGCACCATAGAAAGCATTCTTTCTGGTTGTATCACATCTTGGTATGGTTCATGCTCTACCCATAGCTACAAAGAACTACAAAAGGTCACGAATGTAGTCCAATCATGCAAACCAGCTTCCCATCCATTGACTGTCTACACTTCCTGCTGCCTCAATAAAGCAGCCAGCATAATTAAGGACTCCACACACCCTGGATATTCTCTCTTCCACCTTCTTCCTTCAGGAAAAAGATACAAAAATCTGAGGTCACGTACCAAGCAACTCAAAAACAGCTTCATCCCTGTTGCTGTCAGACTTTTGGATGGACCTACCTTGCATTCAGTTGATCTTTCTCTGTACCTTAGCTATGTAACACTATATTCTGCACCCTCTCCTTTCCTTCTCTATGAATGGTATGTTTTGTCTGCAGAGCATGCGAAAAACAATACTTTTCACTATGCGTTAATACATGTGACAATAATAATAAGTCAAATCAAAGTCCCCGTTTGAATCCCATCACGGCAAATGGTGGAATTTGAATTCAATAAAAAAAAAAATCTGGAATTAAAAGATGACTGTGAAACCATTATTGATTGTTGTAAAAACCCATCTGGTTCAATAATGCCCTTTGGGGAAGGAAGTCTGCTATTCTTAACTGGTTTTGCCTACATGTGACTCCAGATCCATAGGAATGTGGTTGACTCAGGCAACTAGAGATGGGCAATAAATGCTGGACAGCTGGTGACACCCATGTCTCATGAATGAATATTAAAAAAAACATTGTTGAACATTTGCTCCTGAGCTGTAGCTTTGTTGTAATCTTTCTGACTGACTGCTGCAGAAGTCCTATAAACCTTTTCCATTAAACTATTACTTCCCTTGTCTTTAACTGATACCCAATCATAATTTTGTGACTGCGCTGCTGCATAACTTTGGGATTTAGATTTTTCTGGGAAAATGGAATGAGACACAAGGAGCAGGATTTTCTGGCCGCACTCTCCCCAACATCAGAAAATCCCACCCAACGTTTCCTACAATTCCCATAGCAGAAAAGGTGGGAAAATTTCATCCAAAGCCTCTGAAAATCCACTGGTGTAATACTGCCATTTATCCCCCCCCCCCCACACTGTTAAGCCGTTGTCCCAATGAAGGGGTGGGGCTAGTACGCAGCAGAGCAGTAGCTGAGGATGTATCGAGATTGTAAACTGAGAGAGCACGGGTTGGCTGAAAGTTTGTCTCAGTGATCTGCAGCAAGAACTCAGGTGCACTTGTTATACCCGAATATTATTTGTGAAGCTTGGAGAAAAGCAAAGATTGAAAGAGCAGCGTGGTGACACGATGATTAGCACTAACTCACAGCGCCAGGGACCCAGGTTCAATTCCAGCCTTACGTGACCTTCCACGTGGAGTTTGCACAGTTCCCTCGTGACTGCATGGGTTTACTATCCAGGAGGTCGTCATTTGGCCCATTGAGTTTGCCAACTCTCTGATAGAGTGTCTTACCCATTCCTACCCCTATAACCAGCATATGGACCATGGCTAATCCATCTAATCTACATCTTGGGAAATTAAGCAGCAATTTAGCACGACCAATCCAATTAAGCTGCACATCTTTCAGACTGTGGGAGGAAACTGGAGTGTCCATAGGAAACCCACACAGACACAGAGAGAACATGCAAACTCCATACAGCCAATGACCCAAATTAGGAATTGAATCCAGATGCTTCAATCTCCTTCTTTGGTATTGTTGTCCTGATAAGTATAAGATGAAAAACTTTGTCTTTCTTTCCAATAACATGAAATAGCTATATATACCCATTGCCCTGCTCAACCTGAAGCTTTCCAAAGTTTAGAATTATTGTGCTGTGTAAACTGTCTCAATGTTTGCTTATCTTTACATCTTTCAACCCACTTCCTATCCAAAACATAATCATTGCCACTAACAGAGCACAGAGACAGACTAGACTGTCATAGATGTGAATCTTGCAATGAATTTCAAATACTCAAGGAACTCAAATAAAAGCTATTTAAATTGTGCTACAGATTTATATGAAACATCACTCTGGGGCAGGTTGCAAATACAAATAAAGTAGCATTCATCAGTATAGAGTAGGCATCACATTGTAAGAAGTCTCACAACACCAGCTTAAAGTTCAACAGGTTTATTTGATTGTAAACGCCACCAGCTTTTGGAACATTGTTCCTTCGTCAGGTGAGTGGAGAGTTCTGATCACAAACAGAGCATAGAAAGGCACACACAGTTTACAGAATACTGATCAGAATGCAAGTCATTACAGCTAATCAAGTCTTAAAAGTGCAGACAATGTGAATGGAAATAGCACTAAGCATAGGTTAAAGAGAGTTTTTCTGTATCCAGGCAGGACAGTAAGTGAGATGTTGCAAGTTCAGGCAAGTCATGGGGTTACAGATAGTGTGACATGAACCCAAGATCCCGGTTGAGGCCTCAGGATTAACTTGACCTCATGGGATTGGTCAGAAGAAGTATCATTTACACTGCACGTGGTTAAGTGGAGTAAACTCACTCAGTAAAGAGACACGGGGGAGCGAATTTAGGCTGTATTGTACCTGTGTCTTGAGAGACTGCCCAAGAAAATTTGTAGTCAATGGGAATCAGGGGGAAACTCTGCACTGATTGGAGTTAAACTGAGCACAAAGGCTGTGGTTTCTGAAAACCATTCAGCCCACCATAAGGTGATGTCCACCTATATCATCAATGAGCTTCCCTCCCTCATAAGATCAGCAGTACAATTCACTGACGATTGCACAATGTTCAATACCATTCTCCAATAATAAAGCATTGCCCACATTCTAGCAAGCCCTGGGCAATATTCAGGCTTGCACTGATAAGTGTCAGGTGATGACTATCTACAACAAGAGAGAATCTAAATGTTTCCTCTTCGTGTTCAGAACCATTTCCCTCACTGAATCTCCTGCCATCAACGTACTGGGGAGGGTATTACCATTGAACTGGACTAGCTGTATAAGCTCCTGCAAGAGCAATTCTGCAGAGAGTTACTCACTTCCTGACTCCACAAAGCATGTTTACCATCTACAAAGGCACAAGTCAGGAGTGTGGAAGGTTACTCCCCACTTCCCTGGATGAGTGCAGCTCCAACAACACTCAAGAAGCTCAACACCTTCCAGGACAAAGCAACTCACTTAATTGACAACACATTCACAACCTTAACCATTCACTCCCTCCATCACTGACTTGTGGGGACTGCAGTGTAAGCCTTCAACGGCACCTTCCAAACTTTCAATCTCTGCCACCTGTAAGCATATGATGTGGGGTGGGCACACAAAGAGGTGTCACAACACCAGGTTAAAGTCCAACAGGTTTAGAATCATGAGCTTTCGGAGTACTGCTCCTTCATCCCATAAGAGAAAGTTGATGCGCGGAGACATCAACTCCAGTAAATTACCCTCCAAGGCACATACATCCCAAACCAGAACTGTATCACCATTCCTTCAACACCACTGGATAAAAATCCTGGAATTCTCTTCCACAGAGAACAGTCGGTGCATCAACAACTCAACAATTCAAGAAGGTGGCTTAGCACCATCTTTTCAAGGGGAATTAGGGATGGGCAGCAAATGCTGAGACAATTGGAAAGAATCTCAAATTAAAAATGTTCTATGGATATTTCTAAAATAATTTCAGCCACAAATATAAAACCCTAACTTGTACTTCTGAGATTAAATGCAAATTATCAATATCTGAATAGGAAGCTTGTTACACACATGATTTGTTACTTTTTCCCAGACTAAAATATTAGAATCATAAAATCCTACAGTGCAGAAGAAGGCCATTCACCCATTGAATCTGTACCAACCACAATCCCAGCTCTATCTCCATAATCCCGCACATTTACCTGAGCTGGTCCCCCTATAACTAAAGGAACAATTTAGTGTATTATAAATCACTGTTTTAGAATCCTTATAGTGCAGGAGGCCATTCGGCCATCGAGCCTGCACTGACAACAATCCCACCCAGGCCCTATCCCTGTCACCCCTCGTATTTAGCCCACTAACCTCCCTGTCACAAAGGGGCAATTTCTTAGTATGACGATTCGCCCTAACCTACACAGCTTTGAAGAAACCAGAGTATTTTGAAGAAACCCACTCAGACACAGGGAGAACGTGCAAACTCCACACAGATGGTGATCCAAAGTGGGAATCAAACCCAGGATCCTGGCTCTGAGAGGAAGCGGTGCTAACATTGTGCCACCATGTTTGATTTGAACGTTCTTATTCTTTCTTGATACAGATTGCTACGTCTCCTCTGCTAAAACATATTCCGTACCCTGTCCAGAGATCGCTTGGGTGAACAGATTCAAAGAGATTTTCTCCTACATTGAACCAGTTTAATCACTCAGTTTCTTCTGGTGATGAAGAGCTGGATGTACTCCAATAGTAAGCCCATTTGAAACTTAATTTTTAATTAAAAACTTGTATAATACATCTGTTCAGTCTAGCATACTCAGAATGTTTAACATTTCAAAGCCCTCTTGACTTGCCAACTGTTTCAGATTGAGTGTGCCAAGAGCGACAATGATTTGATTATCTCTGTATATGGTTTATACCCATCTGCTATGCTTCAACATGTACATGCCTCTTCCCTGTACACAAAGTTTCACTGTACCGAATGAACTGCTGAATTCCCCTCCACCCTGTTTTAACAGGGGAGAACTGGCTGGATGTGTATTTTTCCAATTTTTCCACCTCTTTTTACTTATTTATTAATGTGACAAGTAGGCTTACATTAACGCTGCAATGAAGTTGCTGTGAAAATCCCCTAGTAGCCACACCACGTCACCTGTTCAGGTCAATGCACCTAACCAGCACATCTTTTGGGAGAAAACCAGAGGAAACCCATGCAGACACAGGAGAATGTGCAGACTCTGCACAGATAGTGACTCAACATTGTCAATGCACATAAACAGCACATCATGTAGGAGTAAACCAGAGCACCCAGAGGAAACCCATGCAGATACAGGGAGAATGTGCAATTTCCACACAGTGACCCAAGCCAGGAATCAAACCCAGGTTCCTGGCGCTGAGAGGCAGCAATGCTAACCACTTGTGCCACCGTGCAATGAAGTTACTGTGAAAATCCCTAGTTGCCACACTCTGGCATCTGTTCGGGTACATTGAGGGAGCATTCAGCATAGCCAATGCACCTAATCAGCACATCTTGCAGACTGCAGGAGGAAATCAGACTATCCAGAGGAAACCTAAGCAAACACATGGAGAATATGCAGACTCTGCAAGCCAGGAATCAAACCTGGGTCCCTGGCACTGTATACCACCCCTTTAAGTTCAGGTTATTATGCTGAATGCCACAGTATTACCAACATAAAAAGGTAGCCAACTTCAGTGACCTCCCCCAAGCAGCTCCACTGGGCTGGATAGCTCATTTGCTTGACCGTAGACTCTCAAAATTGCTCAACTCAGAACATGGCCTTTGGGGGAAATTCCCAGGGGAACAGTAGAAACTGTTTAGGAATATCCTCAGGGTGTCTCTGAAGTGATCACATTTTCCCCGCTGATTCACGTGAATCTCTGACTTTGTGACCAATTAAACCATGAAGCTTTATTTGGAAGACACCGAACACATGGAGAGACTTTGTTGGGAATGAGCTCTGGTGAAGTTGAGACAACACACTCATCTCCAAACACCTCATCTACCCAATACTCTAAGCACCACCTGCCCTGCATGTGATCGAGTCCACTTCAAACTTCTTAGCTATCTCAGAATACATCTGACCACACAGTGTAAATCAAAGGTTGAAGTAACCAATGTTAACCAAGCCTCTTCAGAAAGACTCAATGAAGCAATGCTTCCCAATCTGTGGCCTGTGACCCAACTGGGGTCACCGAAACAACAGTGTAGGCTGTAAGCATCCCGTCCTCTGAGACAAAGCCCTACACCAGTGCCGAGGCCAAAGCTTTTGCAGATGCACCACAGAAAACCTTCTATCTGGTTGTATCACAGCTTGGCATGGCTTCTGCTCTGCCCAAGGTCCTAAGGAACTACAAAAGGTCATGAACAAAGCCCACTCCATCACTCAAACCAGCCTTCCATCCATTGACTCCATCTACACCTCCTGCTGTCTAGGCAAAGCAGCCAGTATAATTAAGGACCCCACGCACTCCAGATATTCTCTCTTCCACCTTCTTCCATGGGGAGAAAGATATAAACAGATTCAAAAATGTCTTCTTCCCTATTGCCATCAGACTTTTGAATGGACCAACTTACATTAAGTTGATCTTTCTCCACATCCTAGCTATGACTATAACACTAATTCTGCACCATCTCCTTTCCTTCTCCCCTATGTACTCAATGAACAGTATACTTTACCTGTACAGTGCATAAGAAGCAATACTTTTCACTATATCCCGATACATGTGACAATAATAAATCAAATCTTTCTGGAAAAGGCATTCTGGATTTGCCACAATTAATGAGAGTTTCACAGCAACATTACTGAGAACAGTCTTCAGTTCCAGATTCTTTTTGTAAAATTGAATTAATTAATGGATCGTATTTCAATTCCACTAGTTATGGTGGGATTTGAGACATGATCCTGAGACATTAACTAGGATCTCTGGGTTACTAATTTGGTAACATTGCCCCGTCAGCTCAAATAAGGTGGTGGGGAGCACCTTAAATAATATTTGATACAAAACACATTAAACACACAGATGTTCCCATTTACATGATGAATTATATGTTGATTTATCAGAGTGAACTTTAATAATTACATTCTGAATGTTGCTAAGCTGTTTTATTGCTGTTTTGCATTGCTGGCATTTAGGCTGCATTAATTTTCAACCATTTAAATGGCGTTGGGGAATCGTTTGGGAAGTGCTGCAGTGTGGCTAACCCATTTGAATAAAGGATCTTATGCCAGGGTATTCGTAGGGATTGTTAGAGAACAATGATTAGCCTACACTGACTTGCCATTGCCAAATCATAAACAACGTGGGTCAACACCACAATTTGCACCGTCCCCTGAGGGCGCTCAGAGATTTATTAAGGCAAACACAGAGATTACTCAACATCTTTGTGGGCAGCACAATGTCTAGCACTGCTGCCTCAGAGCACAAAGGACCCAGGTTCGATTCCCGGCTTAGGTCACTGTCAGTATGGAGTGTGCACATTCTCCCCGTATCTGCGCGAGTTTCCTCCAGGTGCTCCGGTTTGCTTCCACAGTCCGATAGACGTGTGGGTTAGGTTGATTGGTTATGCTAGATTGACCCTAGCGTCAGGGGGATGAGCAGGGTAAATATGTGGGCTGATGGGAATGGGGCCTAAGTGGGATGGTGGTCAGTGCAGACTCGATGGTCCAAATGGCTTCCTTCTGCACTGTCATAAAGGTTTATAGATGAAAACAGCCCAACTTGTCTGTGCTGCCCCTTTTTTAACCCTTAAGCTCATCCCAATTGCTCACATTTGGCCCATATTCCTCTATACCCATCCTACCCATGTAACTAGCAACATGCTTTTTAAAAGACAAAATTGTACCCACCTCCATTGCTACCTCTGGCACTTGTTCCAGACACTCAGCACCCTCAGTGAAAAAATTGCCTCTCTGGACCCTTTAATATCTCTCCCCTTAAACCTGTGCCCTCTTTTCGGAAAAGATATTGACTATCTAGCTGATTTATGCCCCTCATTATTTTATAGAGCTCTATAAGATCAGCCCTCAGCCTCTTATGCTCCAGAGGAAAAAAGTCTCAGTCTATCCAGCCTCTCCTTATAACTCAAGACAGAGGTCCAGTAGCATCTGAGTAAATCTTTTCTGCACTCTTTCTAGTTTAATAACATCCTTTCTATAATAGGGTGATCAGAACTGTACACTGCAGGGATTCTATCATCTTGCTGTATACATCTGCCAGACTCTGCTCCAAGTGATAAGATATCTCTTCATCTGCTTTCCAACAGAAACATTTATTACTGAAGTTGAGCTCCAACTTGTGTTGCAACATTCAGTAGAATGCTAAAATTTGTTTGTAAAATTATAGGAAAAAAATAATTGCAAAAACGTTAAGACGTGGAAATATTGCATTGGTACCTTTAAAAGAGTGATTTTTTTTTTCCCCTGTGCTTAGAAAGTAAAAAAAAAAACGCAAGTACAAAAGGAACCCAAAATGAAACATTTGTGTTTTGAGGGCCAAGCAGCAGTGTTTCCATAACAACAAACAGGCTTTCGAATTTTTTTTAACATTCAGCCACTTTAAATCCAGCATTTGGACACCAACAATCTATTAGATTTAGATTTGATTGTTTTTGCAACCTGAGACTGATTTATTTGGAAGATATTGTATGTCATCACAGTTATAAAAGAAGAAAGCAGTGGGACAAAAGTAGAGAGCAATTGCTCTCTCTGCCTCATTGATGTCTTACGAGAAAGCACCATCTTAACAGTGAAAGTCCCAAAGACAGAAATTCCAGACAAAAGAATCCACAGAGAAAGCCCAGAATATTCCAGAAAAGGCCAAATCTGATTGTAGTTCAGATTCTAATTCAGAATCAGTAATTAAAATTCTATTTTTTCTGTTGGTAAGTGGGAATTGTATTTATCTGAACAGTATTCTATTAGAATTTTTTTTGGTTTGTTAGTAGTTTATTAACTTGTTTACTGTTGGATAAATAAATTGTTACTTGTTGTTATTTTGATTTAACCACTAAAAAGTTATTGAAAAGCAGATTGTACCACATCACACTCACTTCAACAGATTGAGGTGAGGTATGAGGCAAATGGTTAGATGTTAGTTCTCAGAGGGAGGAATTCATCTCTGCTTTGTAATACTTGCCCCTTATGCAACGTTAGCTCATTTTTAGAATAGCCATGAGCTCATCCAACCATTCTCAGGTAAACTGTTCATAGAATCATACAGCACAGAAGAGGCCCTTTGGCCCGTCGAGCCCACACCAACAGCAGAATGGAATTGACCAACCCAAACTTGGACCAAAAGAAGCTGCATTCTATCCACTTTTCTGTCAGTCGGAAACCTGGGCAGTGAGTAAAGATCTGTGGAAGGAAATTGAGATCTTTGAAACGTGGATGCTAAGACGTTGTTTAACCGCAGACCAGAAGACAAATGAAGAACTGTTTGAAATTGGAAGAACAAAAAGAACTCTTAAAAAGTGGACAGGATTTTCTGACCCTTTGCATGGTCCGCCCACTAGTCCTCCACACCACCCCCCCCCCCCCCCCCCCCCCAAAACTCCCAGTACAATTCCCATGGAGGACCAAAGGGGAAAATTCCACCCAGGTGACTTAAGGTAAAAGCAACAGACTGGGATTGCTGGAATCTGAAACAAAAATACTGGAAAATCTCGACAGGTCTGTCAGCACGTGTGGAGACAGAATAGAGCTAATGTTTTGCGTCTGGGTGACTCTTCGACAGATGACCATTGGCTCTGACAAAGAATGATCCCTACTCAAAACGTTGGTTCTATTCTCTCTCCACAGATGCTGTCAGACTAGTTGAGATTTTCCAGCATTTTCTGTTTGTGTCTTAAAAAGTGACCTCCAGAAAAAAAGTCAGTATTTTGGTTATTCATAGAGAAGGAAAGGAGACAGTGTAAAATGTAGTGTTACAGTCATAGCTAGGGTGTAGAGAAAGACCAACAGAGAGGGAGGTCCGTTCAACAGTCCAGTGGTAGAAAGAAAGAAGCTGTTTTTGAGTTGGTTGGTACTGACCTCAATTTTGTATCTTTTTTTCCCTCCAATGGAAAAAGTGGGAAGAGAGAATGTCTGGAATGAGTGGGGTCCTTAATGATGCTGGCTGCATTTCTGAGGCAGCAGGAAGTATAGATAGAGTTAATAGCTATATTGGCTAGCCTCAGTGTAGGGCCAGTCATTAGATTTTTGAGATGGTTACATGGTAATATTTTGGTGAAAGTGACCACAATTCGGTTACGTTCACCTTAGTGATGGATAGGGATAGGCATGAAGCTGGGGGCAGTAGTTATAGCTGGGGGAAGGGTAATTATGAGGCCATCAGGAGAGAATTAGGGTGCATAGATTGGACTAGGAAACTACAGGGACTGGGAACATCTGGAATGTGGAGCTTATTCAAGGAGCAGCTGCTGCGAGTCCTTGATAAGTATGTCCCTGTCAGGCAAGGAGGAAATGGTCGAGTAAGGGAACCTTGGTGTACGAAAAAAGTTAATTCGCTGGTTAAAAGGAAAAAAAGAGGCTTATGTCAGGATGAGGCTTGAAGGCTCGGTTAGTGCAATGGATAGCTATAGATTAGCCAGGAGGGAGCTAAAGAGTGAATTGAGGAGAGCTAAGAGAGGACACGAGAAGACTTTGGCTGATAGCTTTAGGATTCTCCCTAATCCTTTCTTTAGATATGTTAAGAATAGAAGATTGGTTAGGGCAAGATTAGGGCCAGTCATAGACAGCAGTGGGAAGTTGTGCGTGGAGCCTGAGGAGATTGGAGAGGTACTGAATAAATATTTCTCTTCGGTATTCACGCAGGGTGATGTAAATGTAGTTATGGAGAACACTGAGGTACAGGGTAGCAAACTGGAAGGTATCGAAGTAGATAGGGAGGATGTGCTAGATATTCTGAGGGTTTGAAGTTGGATAAGTCCCCTGGGCCGGACGGGATTTACCCTAGGATTCTCTGGGAGGCAAGAGAGGAGATTGCAGAGCCTCTGGCTCTGATCTTCAGGTCGTCGTTGGTTACGGGTGTGGTTCCGGAGGACTGGAGGATAGCGAATGTGGTCCCGTTGTTCAAGAAGGGGAAGAGAGACCTTCCAGGGAATTATAGGCCAGTGAGTCTTACTTCTGTGGTGGGCAAAGTTTTGGAGAGAATAATTAGGGATAGGATTTATAGTTATTTAGAGAGTAATGAATTGATTGGAGATAGTCAGCATGGTTTTGTGAAGGGTAGGTCGTGCCTTACTAACCTCATTGAGTTTTTGAAAAAGTGACTAAGGAGGTGGATGGGGGTAAGGCGGTTGATGTGGTATATATGGACTTTAGTAAGGCGTTTGATAAGGTGGCCCATGGAAGACTTCTGCAGAAAATGCAGATGTATGGGATAGAGGGTGATTTAGCTAATTGGGTTAGGAATTGGCTAGCAGATAGAAGACAGAGGGTGGTGGTTGATGGGAGATATTCATCGTGGAGTTCGGTGACAAGTGGTGTACCTCAGGGGTCTGTTTTGGGGCCCCTGCTGTTTGTAATTTTTATAAATGATCTGGATGAGGGTATTGAAGGATGGATTAATAAATTTGCAGATGACACTAAAGTCGGTGGAGTGGTAGATAGTGAAGAGGGGTGTTATAGTTTGCAGAGAGACTTGGACAAGTTGCAGAGCTGGGCCGAGAGGTGGCAAATGGAGTTTAATGTGGAAAAGTGTGAGGTAATGCATTATGGCAGAAATAATAAATGTGTAGAGTATAGGGCAAATGGTAGGATTCTTAGTAGTCTAGATGAACAGAGGGATCTTGGTGTGTATGTGCATAGATCCCTGAAAGTAGGCAGTCAGGTCGAGAAGGTTGTTAGGAAGGCATATGGAGTCTTGGCTTTTATTGGTAGAGGGATTGAATTTCAGAGCCGCAATGTCATATTGCAACTGTACAAAACTCTAGTGCGGCCGCACTTGGAGTATTGTGTGCAGTTCTGGTCCCCACATTATAAGAAAGATGTGGAGGCATTGGAGAGGGTACAGAGGAGGTTTACCAGGATGTTGCCTGGTATGGAGGGCAGGTCTTATGAAGAGAGGCTGAGGGATTTGAGGTTGTTTTCGTTAGAAAGGAGGCGGCTAAGAGGGGACCTAATCGAAACATATAAGATGATTAGAGGTTTAGATAGGGTGGACAGTGATAGCCTTTTTCCTAGGATGGAGAAAGCTAGCACGAGGGGACACAGCTTTAAATTAAGGGGTGATAGTTATAGGACGGATATCAGAGGTAGGTTCTTTACCCAAAGGGTGGTTCGGGAGTGGAATGCCCTGCCTGCAGCAGTTGTAGATGCGCCAAGTTTGGTGGCGTTTAAGAGGTTAGTTGATAAGTATATGGAAGAGAAGGGAATGGTTTAGTTTGGAGGGGCATTGCTTTTTATATTGGTCGGCGCAACATCGAAGGCCGAAGGGCCTGTTCTGTGCTGTAATGTTCTATAATCTAATCTTTGGGTGGTAAGGGTCAATTTAACATGGCCAATCAACTTAACCTACACATCTTTAGACATTAAGGAGCAATAAAACATGACCAATCAACCTAACCTATTAGACACTAAGGGGTAATTTAGCATGGCCAATCCACCTAAATCACACATCTTTGGACTATGAAAGAAAATCAGAGCACCTGGCAGAAACCATTACGAGAATGTCTGTACGTTGTTTGCACAATCACCAGAGGCTGGAATTGAACCCAGGTCCCAGGCATCATGAAGCAGCAGCACTAACCATTGTGCCACCATGCCACCCCTACTAAAACCAGGGAGATTTGGAATCTTAGCGGGGATTGGTTAAATATCTGGAGCAGCAGTCTGACTTCATTTAGTAACTCAGTTTCATGAAGAGGGAGGCACAGTGTAATGGAACAAGAGTGTTAAAATGTAAGATAAGGTGACAACAGGCCAAGTGCTATGTTGCCCGGGCAAAGCCGTTCAAAAATGTAACATGTTTTCAAAAGGATACGTGAGCTTAGGTAAAATCTAATGCAAACAAACACCAGTTCTTCTTGGTACAAACCTTCACGATTCCCCCAGGGCAATTGTGCTCTTTGTTTACGCTATACTTCAGTTGTGATCTCTTTGGTGAGATGGATTGGTACCCAAGAAAACAGATGCTTTAATGAAGAAAGAAAGCTGGGAATGAAGACCAGAGGTGGGATTTTCCGGCTACTCTCGCACCCAAGGCCAGAAAATCCCACCCGAGGTCAACAGACCTTTGCATGGATCTACTGCAATTCCTGTTTCATTCAACAAGTTGAAACGTATCTTTCCGGCAGCCGGACAAAACGTAATTAAGATGTAACAGAAATCAGTGCTTTCCCTTTATCTGGGGGGAAGAGTTTGAAATAAAAATGGTAAGTGCTGGAAATATTCAATAGGTCTGGCGGCATCCACGGAGAGAGAAACAAAGGGTGAGCCTTCCCCACCGTGGACGCCCCAAGGCCTGAAAATTCCGCTGGAGTTCACCGGACCGGAGCATGCCTGCTACGATTCCCGTGGTCGGCGGGAGGGGAAAATGCCATCTAGAGATAACGTTTCATGTTGAAAAAGGGAAGAGGAGATTATAAGAACATAAGAAATAGGAGGAGTAGGCCATCTAGCCCTTTGAGCCTGCCCCGCCATTCAATAAGATCATAGCCTATCTGAAGTGGATCAGTTCCACTTTCCCGCTTTCTCCCCATAACCCTTAATTCCCTTGTCAACCAGGATCTGTCCTCAAGCATACATGAGAATAAGTTGATTAAGTCACCTGATGCCTGAAGGATTAAATGAGTAGTTCCTTAATATTTCGTTTGTTATTGCCTGCTGCAAGTGCCAGTTCTGTTGCCCAGGAGTGTGAGGCCCATTTGTACTGAAGTATTCATTATTTGGAAGAACAAAGGCATTTTTTTTTTTAACAAGTACTTTTCCAGCTCCATTCAGCATCACACAGTTTAATCAGTGCAAATCAAACCCAAGCATCATGAGGTCCTTACAGAAGGATATAAAACAAAGGAGATAGTCAGTCGTCAACTTTAGGAAGTGCAGTGGAGGACATACTCCTGTCTACATCAACAGGGATGAAGTGGAAACTGTCAACAGATTCAAATATCCAGGTCCAGATAACCAACAACCTGTCCTGGATCCTCCATTGGGACGCTATAGTTAAGAAAGCCCATCGGCGTCTCCACTTTTTCCAGGAGGATAAGGAAATAGGCATATCTGCCACAACTCTTACCAATTTTTATAGATACACCATAAAAAGCAGTCATTCTGGATGCATCACATCCCGGTACGGCTCCTGCTCTGACCAAGATTGCAAGAAACTTTAAAGGCTTGCAAACATAGCCCGGTCCATCATGCCAACCAGCCTCCCAACCGTTGACTCTGTCTATATTTCCCACTGCCTCAGATAAGCAGCCAGCATAACCAGGCATCCCATGCAACCCAGACATATTCTCTTCCGTAAGATCATAAGACACACAAGCAGAATTAGACTACTTGGCCCATCCTGGCTGATATTTTTGTCATCCCCCATTCTCCCGCCTTTTCTCCAGAACCACTGATCCCCTTATTAACCAAGAAGCTATCTATCTCTGTCTTAAAGACACTCAATGACCTGGACTCAAATTTGTCTCAAATTTGGTTTTAAATCCACTGATCTACAAACATGGACAGGGATCGCAGGTAGAGATGGGAACATCGGGGTGGCGGCGCGGGCTCGTTGGGCCAAAGGGCCTGTTTCCTGTGCTGTTTTGTTCTTTGTTGTTCTTGACTCCACAATCTTCTGCGTCAAAGAGTTCCACAGATTCACCACTCTCTGGCTGATGAAAATCGTCCCCATCTCTGGTTTAAAGATTGTCTCTTTAGCCTGAGGTTGTAGCCTCTAGTTCTAGTTTTTCCTACCAGTCGAAACATCCTCTCCACATCCACTCTATCCAGGCCTTGCAGTAGCCTGTAAGTTTCAATAAGATCTCCCTCATCTTTCCAAATTCCAATGAGTATAGACCCAGGGTCCTCAACTGTTCTTCATTCCAAGGATCATTCTTGTGAACCTCCTCTGGATCTTTTCCAAAGCCAGCACATCCTTCCTTAGAAGGTTCCTTAGAACCCAAAACTGCTTACAATACGCCAAATGGTGTCTGACCAGAGCCTTAAACAGCCTCAGAAGTGCTGTTCTTGTATTCTAGCCCTCTTGACATGAATGATAATATTGCATTTGCCTTCCTAACTGCCGACTGAACCTACAAGTTAACCTTAACAGAATCTTGAACAAGGAATCTCAAGTCCCTTTGTGCTCCACCTTCTTCCGTTGGAAAAAAGATACAAAAGTCTAAGACCACGTTCCAACTGACTCAAGAACAGCTTCTTCCCTGCTGCCGTCAGACTTTTGAATTGGCCTAAGTTTTATTAAGCTAATCTTTCTCCACATCCTGTCTGTAACTGCAACACCATATTCTGCACCCTCTCCTTTCCTTCGCCCCTATGTACTCCACAAACGGTATGTTTTGTCTGTATGGAGCGCAAGAAACAATACTTTTCACTGCATCCCAGTACGCAACAATAATAAATCAAATAAAATCCAAATGGAATCTCAGCTTACCCTTTTTTTAAATCCTTGTCTGGATCGGACTCAAATTCTACTGCATTCTGACTGTTGCTACGAATTGGAAACTGCTTTGTACAGATATTAAAATCATTCCTTACATATTGTACAGCTAATAATGGCACAGTGGATCTTTTAACAAAGAATTCTGAGGGAATAGAAATCTTTAAATTTATTTAAAAAGGTCACAAGTCAGCTTACATTAACACTACAATGAAGTTACTGTGAAAATCTCCTAGTCGCCACACATGTTTGGATATACTAAGGGAGAATTTAGCTTGGCCAATGCAACTAACCCAGCACGTCTTTCAGACCATGGGAGAAAACCGGAGCAAACTGGGGCAGCGCGGTGTTTAATACTGCTATCTCACAACACCAGGAACCCGGATTCAATTCCTGGCTTGAGCCAGTGTCTGTGTGGAGTTTGCACATTCTTCCTGGATGGGGTTGCTCCGGTTTCCTCCTACGGTCCACACACGTGTGGGTTAGGTGGAGTGGCCGTGCCCAATTGCCCCTTAGCGTCAGGGTGACTAGCTGGGGTAAACGCACGGGGTTATGAGGATAGGGTGCGATTATGGTTGATGCAGACTCAATGGGCTGAATGGCCTCCCTCCGCACGGTAGGGTTCTATGATTCGGACAGAGGGAGAACGTGCAGATTCCACACAGGCAGTGACCCAAGCTGGGAATCGAGTAATTTCATTCATACGCACACCATCGTTTGTAGAAAAATTCCTGTTCCTGGATCACGTACAGAATGATTTGTGGGCGCCCGATGGAATTGTTCCTACAGATTCTACCCTTCCATCTTGTCATCAAAAGACACTCATGAAACGGTTGATGAACCTGACCCTCCCGGACTTACAGCAGCATGAATAAATCATTGCCCGTCCAGACATGAGGTATTCAATAAGGATGAATGGAGAGGGAGAACGTAAAATGGATTTTGTTTAATTGGTAATGTGCTTTGGGCTGCCCGGAGAGATCCAAATTATGAAATGTTAGACTTGCTTCAGAACAAATCAGCAATCAAATTGAGATTACGCCCAAAACAAATTCTCAACTTAAAAAAAAAAAATCGATTTTACATTCTCCCTCCCATCCCTCGACATTCACTCTTGTTGAACAACTCATGTCCTGATGAAAACAAAAAGAGGAAAATATGAAAGTCAGCAAGTGCTCCTGATATTTAATCAGATCCTACTACTTGGCTGCAGGAAGGCATTGTGGGTAAGGCCTAGCAGTGCCTTCAGAGAATCGAGTCAAACTTTAAAAGGGCAATGAAAACCAAAATGCTGGAATCGGAAACAAAAACAGAGAACGCTGGAAAATCGCGGCAGGTCTGACAGCATCTGTGGAGAGAGAGCAGAGCTTCGAGTCTGGACGAGCCTTTATTTTACACTATTGTGAAAGGTTAAGTCGCCATTGCCCCAGGTGACCGTAAACTGCTTTTCCCCCTTCGAAGGGAAAAGCTGACTCATTCTCCCGCGGATCACCACACCTCTGCAGGGGGGCAAGGTGGAGCCTTCGCGAATAACCTCAGCCAGAGGTTGAAGCCATGCTGTTGGGGTCACTCTGCATCACAAACCTGGTGGCACAATGGTTAGCACTGCTGTCTCACGGCGCCAGGGACCCGGGTTTGATCCCCAGCTTGGGTCACTGTCTGCGCATAGTCTGCATGTTCACCCTGTGTCTGTGTGCATTTCCTCTGGGTGCTCCGGTTTCCCCTCTTAGTCCATGAGCATTTTTCCAACCAATAAAGCAAATGATTTTTTCAATTAGATTTGATTTGATTTATTATTGTCAGATGCACTCGGATACAGGGAAACTAATATTTCTTGTGCACTATACAGGCAAAGCATACCATTCATAGAGAATAAGGGAAAAGGAGAGGACACAGAATATAGTGTTACAATCATGGCTAGGATGTAGAGAAAGATCAACTTAATATAAGGTAGGTCCATTCAAAGGTTTGAAGGCAGCAGGGAAGAAGCTCTTTGAGTTGATTGGTACGTACCCTCAGACTTTTGTATCTTTTTTCCAGTGAAAGAGAGAATGTCTGGAGTGCGTGGGATCCTTAATTATAATGGCTGCTTTTCCAAGGTGGGGGGAAGTGTAGGCAGAGTCAATGGATGGTTTGCGTGATGGATTGGGCTACATTCACAACCCTTTAAAAGTTTATTTATTAGTCACAACTAGACTTAACATTCACACTGCAAAGATATTACTGTGAAAATCCTCTTTGTAGTTTCTGGCAGTCTCGTTCAGAGCAGGAGCCATACCGAGCTGTGATACATCCGGAAAGAATGCTTTAGTTAGTTGGTGAGGCAGAGCGAACATGCTGAATATCTGAGAAAGTAAAGTTACAATTAGCTCTTGGGTAGTTGTTTAAACCAATCTTACGAGTTGCTGACGATTTACCAAAGGAAAGGAACGGTATTTGAGACATAAACAAATGGCAGAAAGAGAAATATAGCAGAAGAGAGAAGTTAGCAATCAGGACAGTGAGAAAGAGAGAGACACACATAGAAACCAGAGCACCAAACTGCACAGATAATGAAGGCAGAGGGACAAAGAATTAGGATGAGGGCAACGGAGAGCGGAGAAGTTCGAAGGGAAATGCTTCCTTTTAACTGTTTGGAGGAGCATTGCCAAGGAGAGCAGCTAATATTGATTGTATCTTCTCTATATGCTGCAAAGGAAGAGGGAATCGATGCTTAGCAAGACATAACGGCAGCTGATTTCTGACAACTGGAGGCGTCATTTTCCACTAGGGTCATTACATCACCCGTGTAGGATCGCAAACTGATTATTTATACATGCGCAGTTACGCATTTTTCACAGTATTAAAACTTTTATCGAATTCTACAGTGCAGAAGGAGGCCATTTGGCCTATCGAGTCTGCACTAACCACAATCCCACCCAGGCCCTATCCCCCTGCATTTACCCTATCTAGCTGCACCCCCCCCTCCCCAAATTGCTAAGGGGCAATTTAGCATGGTCAATCTACCTAAATTGCATATCTTTGGATTGAGAGGGGAAACCACAATACCCAGAGGAAACCCAGGTAGACATGGGGAGAACATGCAGATGGTGACCCAAGCATGGAATCGAATGCAGTTGCCAGGCGCTGTGAGGCAGCAGCGCTAACCACTGTGCCACTGCGCCTCTAATGCTTTCCAGCTTAAATGTTGCTGCAAAGGAGTGTGTGTTCTGTCCTCTCTCCCCTCCCTTCCCCTTAACCATCTGCACCAGTGAATTATGCAAGATCTCTCGGGCATTTTTACTCAGAGTTGAGAATTAAATGAAAATAATTGTATAATGTGTCAATTTTGACAATAATTACAGCATTAAGTCAATGCTGAAAGGACTTCAGCAGAGTGAAAGAAATGATTGTATGGATCCTGCCATGAAGAATTGTGATTGATTTACAGTCGACAAATAAATTATGAATCATTACGAAACTTGTGCTGAAGGGCCATTCTGCATTATTTCTCTGTTGAGACTTAGAGATTTATACGCATAATATTTTCCAGGATACAAAGCTTTTGCACCGATATAACAAAGAGATTTTATAAGTTAGCTTCCAGTAATTTATAAGGGTTTAAGTTCCATTGACTGTGGCTATTGGAATTAGAGAGATCTCCATAGCAAACAGTATGCTGCCCAAGTCTGAATGCAGGCAGGCACTCTGAGCATTGCAAGCATTGAATTCTGGTCTTCTTGAAGTTGTTAAGGTCTCTGAACTGCAGTACGTGGATGTTTGTGGATTGTGAGATTATCGCAAACCAATAAACTTTCAGTCACAAGTAGGCTTACATTAACACTGCAATGAAGTTACTGTGAAAGTTCCCTGATCACCACACTCTGGTGCCTGTTCAGGTACACTGAGGGAGAATTTAGCAAGGCCGATGCACCTAACCAGCACGTCTTTGCACTTGGCCACCTGTTCAGGTCAATGCATCTATCCAGCTAAGTAGTAATTTAGCACGGCCAATCCATCCGAACTGCGCATCTTTGAACTGTGGGAGAAAACCAGACATCCAGAGGAAACCCATGCAGACACGAGAAGAATGTGCAGAATCTGCACAGAGTGTGACCCAAGCCGGGAATCGAACCAGAATCCCCAGAGCTGTCGTTGAGTTGGAGTGCTAGTTGAAGATGCTCCAACACATCAGGGAAAGCGAGGAGTATTGAGCCACTTTACTGCAGACCTCATTGAGAGATAGAGGATCAGACCAATTACAGTATGACAGATGGTGTACATACAGCATGAAGTGAATGCAAGCGAGATAGAGAAAGCAAACAAGACCACAAGCACAACTTTGTTCCCTCGTCTCTAGATCTTTCTCAATCATTCTTAATCCTAAGTGTCATCTTTTTCTGGAGAATGTTTTTGATCTCTAACCGATACATTTTTGTGGTGAAAAGTAAGTTGCACTTATGCAGATCTCCTGGTTCTCCACCATGTTCAAGACACACACAATGTAAAAAGTGAAGGTGGGATTCATACAGCTACACAAGAAGATACTTGATCCAGAGCGAGGGTTAGTTTGGAGATGGACACTGTTGCGTTAAGAGATGCATCATGAGCAGTACAATGACATGATGGTTAGTGCTGTTGCCTCACAGCACCAGGGACCTGGATTCAATTCCTGGCTTGGGTCACTGTCTGTGTGGAGTTTGCATTTGCAAGTTTTCCTGCTCCTTTCTCTGGGTGCTCCAGTTTCCTTCCATTGTCCAAAAGATGTGCTGCTTAGGTGCATTAGCCATGCTAATTTCATAGAATCCCAATATTGCAGGAGGGGGCCATTTGGCACATGTGGTCAGTGCTAACCCAAAACCCACTCATGCCCTACCCTGTAACCTCACATTTATCCTGTTATTGTCTCTGACACTAAGGGTCAATTTAGCATGGCCAATCAACCTAACCCTCACATCATTGGAGTGTGGGAGGAAACCAGAGCACCCAGAGGAAACACATGCAGACATGAGGGGAACACACAAACTTCATAAAGACCCAAGACTGATATTGAAGCCATCCCTGGCACTGTGAAGAAGTAGCACTGATCACCATGCCACTCTGTGCCAATATGCCCCTGGAAGGTGTGGATTAGTGGGGTAAATATGTGGGGTTACAGAAATAGGGTCTAGATGGGAGTGCTCTTCCTCAGCCTCAGCAAGCTTCTGGAGAAGGAAGAAAAGACACCATCAAGTAGACACATAACATTTTCACCCGCTTTAATAAGGAGTAACAATAGCCATCCACCATCAAACTAACCAGGAGTTGATTAACTTTAAGCAATGTATTCGAGTCCTGGACCAGAATCCCAAAGTATATTTACAAAGCCAGAGTCAACCCCAATAATATTTCTATTTCAGAATTAGTGTGAGGATAAAATATTCACTCCAGGAATAATTCCACCAACAAAGTACAGATTTTTTTACTGTGAAACAAACTATAATTAATAACACAATGTAGATATAGTTCTCACAAATGAATGAACTTATCCATTCACAGTTGAACAACATTTAAACACAAAAGTAGGAAACTTAATATTCTACCTTGACTGTTCCAGTTCAAAATAAACCTCATTCATGTATAAATCAAACACATTTTTAAATAAATGCAATTAGCAAAACCCAGGCATATTTACCTTCAGAGAGAGAGAAAAATAAAATTCCAGAACATAGAACACTATAACACAGAAGTAGACCATACAAAATCCTCCTACCTTCAACTAGACTTCCTCTACAACCACCTGTTTTCTGCAAAAGCTTTTTTTCACACTGCTACAGACCCCATTCTGCTCATTAACTTCCTTATCACATGACCCTATCAATCATTCTACTTAGAAATCCCAGGGGAGCTTAATTAGCCAAATAAACACATGCAAGGTTAAAATTAGTAATTATCCTGATGTCCCAAAAAAAATGAGCTGCATTCTGACCAGACTTTAACTTTACTTATATTGATTGGAATAGCTATAGCTCTAGCTCGTTAGAGGGGTCAGCTTTTATACAAAGTGTGCAGGAAGATTTTTTGACTCAGTATGTAGATAGGCCAACTAGAGGTGAGGCTACATTGGATTTGGTGCTGGGCAATGAGCCAGACCAGATGTTAGACTTGGAAGTTGGTGAACGTTTTGGTGATAGTGACCACAATTCGGTTATGTTCACCTTAGTGATGGATAGGGATAGGCATGAAGCTGGGGTCAGTCGTTATAGCTAGGGGAATGGTAATTATGAGGCCATAAGGAGGGAATTAGGGTGCATAGGTTGGACTAGGAAACTACAGGGACTGGGCACATCTGAAATGTGGAGCTTATTCAAGGAGCAGCTACTGTGAGTCCTTGATAAGTATGTCCCTGTCAGGCAAGGAGGAAATGGTCGAGTAAGGGAACCATGGTGTACTAAAAAAGTTAATTCGCTGGTTAAAAGGAAAAAGGAGGCTTATGTCAGGATGAGGCTTGAAGGCTCAGTTAGTGCAATGGATAGCTATAGATTAGCCAGGAGTGAGCTAAAGAGTGAATTGAGGAGGGCTAAAAGGGGACACGAGAAGACTTTGGCTGATAGGATCAAGGAGAATCCTAAAGCTTTCTTTAGATATGTTAAGAATAGAAGATTGATTAGGGCCAGTCATAGACAGCAGTGGGAAGTTGTGCGTGGAGCCTGAAGAGATTGGAGAGGCACTGAACAAATATTTCTCTTCGGTATTCACGCAGGGAGATGTAAATGTAATTGTGGAGAACACTGGGATACAGGGTTGCAAACTGGAAAGTATTGAAGTAGATAAGGAGGATGTGCTAGATATTCTTGAGGGTTTGAAGTTAGATAAGTCCCCTGGGCCGGACGGGATTTACCCTAGGATTCTCTGGGAGGTGAGAGAGGCGATTGCAGAGCCTCTGGCTCTGATCTTCAGGTCGTCGTTGGTTACGAGTATAGTTCCGGAAGACTGGAGGATAGTGAATGTGGTCCCATTGTTCAAGAAGGGGAAGAGAGACTTTCCAGGGAATTATAGGCCGTTGAGTCTTACTTCTGTTGTGGGCAAAGTATTGGAGAGAATTATTAGGGATAGGATTTATAGTTATTTAGAGAGAAATGAATTGATTGTGGATAGTCAGCATGGTTTTGTGAAGGGCAAGTCGTGCCTTACTAACCTTATTGAGTTTTTTGAAAAAGTGACCAAAGAGGTGGATGGCGGTAAGGCAGTTGATGTGGTGTATATGGACTTTAGTAAGGCGTTCGATAAGGTGGCACATGGAAGGCTTCTGCAGAAAATGCAGATGTATGGGATTGAGGGTGATTTAGCTAATTGTATTAGGAATTGGCTAGCAGATAGAAGACAGAGGGTGGTGGTTGATGGGAGATATTCATCGTGGAGTTCGGTTACTAGTGGTGTACCTCAGGGATCTGTTTTGGGGCTCCTGCTGTTTGTAATTTTTATAAATGATCTGGATGAGGGTATTGAAGGATGGATTAGTAAATTTGCAGATGACACCAAAGTCAGAGGGGTGTTATAGTTTGCAGAGAAACTTGGACAAGTTGCAGAGCTGGGCTGAGAGGTGGCAAATGGAGTTTAATGTGGAAAAGTGTGAGGTAATTCACTTTGGCAGGAATAACAAATGTGTACAGTATAGGGCTAATGGTAGGATCTTAATAGTGTTGAAGAACAGAGGGATCTTGGTGTATATGTGCATAGATCCCTGAAAGTTGGCAATCAAGTCGATAAGGTTGTTAAGAAGGCATACGGAGTCTTAGCTTTTATTGGTAGGGGGATTGAATTTCGGAGCCGCAACGTCATGTTGCAACTGTACAAAACTCTAGTGCGGCCGCACTTGGAGTATTGTGTACAGTTCTGGTCCCCGCATTATAAGAAAGATGTGGAGGCATTGGAGAGGGTACAGAGGAGGTTTACCAGGATGTTGCCTGGTATGGAGGGCAGGTCTTATGAAGAGAGGCTGAGGGATTTGAGGTTGTTTTCGTTAGAAAGAAGACGGCTAAGAGGAGACCTTATTGAAACATATAAGATGATTAGAGTTTAGATAGGGTGGACAGTGATAGCCTTTTTCCTAGGATGGAGAAAGCTAGCACGAGGGGACATAGCTTTAAATTAAGGGGTGGTGGTTTTAGGACAGATGTCAGAGGTAGGTTCTTTACCCAGAGGGTGGTAAGGGTATGGAATGCCTTGCCTGCGTCAGTTGTAGAAGCGCCAAGTTTGGTGGCGTTTAAGAGGTTAGTAGATAAGTTTATGGATGAAAGGGGAATGGTTTAGGTTAGAGGGTCACTGCTTGTTCCTAATTGGTCGGCACAACATCGAAGGCTGAAGAGCCTGTTCTGCGCTGTAATGTTCTATGTTCTATGTTCAGACATACTAACTACCTGTAGAAGAAAACTGATTTTTTAAATATCCCCCTAAACATAAAGTAGTAAGATATTTCTAACCAATTGTACTATGATCATCGCAAATGGATGAAGATATACCCAAACACCAGTCCAACTTCTGAGCAAACGTAAAGAATGAGCAACACCATTCTCCCAACTGGATAAGTGAACAAGATGTAGGTTTACAAGGCAGCCAGATTACCCAAACCTCTAAGTGCAAAGGAAGAGAGACTTGCAGATAGTACTGGTCTAAAAGAGGGTGGCACGGTGCCACAATGTTTAGCACTGCTGGCTCACAGCGCCAGGGACTTGGGTTCAATTACAGCTTAGGTGGGCCTTGCTAAATTGCGCCGTAGTGTCAGGAGGATTTGGAGAATGCATGTGGCACAGTGATTTAGCACTGTTGTCCCGCAGCTCCAGGGACCTGAATTCAATTCCTGACTTCTGTCACTGTCTATGAGGAGTTTCCACGTTCTCCCCGTGTCTGTGTGGGTTTCCTCCAGTTGCTCCAATTTCCTCTCACAGTCCAAAGATGTGCGGGTTTGATTGGCCACGCTAAATTGCCCCTTGGTGTCTTGGGATGTCATAGAATCCCTACTGTACAGAAGGAGGCTATTTGGCCCACCAAGTCTGTACCGGACATAACCCCACCCAGGCCCTGATTCCATAGCCCCACACATTTACTCTGCTAATCCCCCTGACATTAGGGGCAATTCATGTATATATTGGAGGGATTAACGGGGTAAATATGTGGGGTTTTGGAGGATAGGATAGTTGTCAGTGCAGACTCGATGGGACGAATGGCCTCATTCTGAACTGTAGTGATTCTATGATTCAGGATAAATATGTGGAGTTACGGGGATAGGGCCTTGGTGGGGGATTGTGATCGGTGCAGACATGATGGGCTGAATGGCCTCCTTGTGCACTTGGAGGGATTCTGTGATCCACGGAACTGGAGGTGGGGATGGAAATAGGCTATTGACAATATTGTGAATATTAATATTGTCAAAGCAGCTTATTTTATTTCAGATCACTGATTGTGTTTTTTATGAATATATGAAGGCTGTCTGACTGATGGGCATATTTGCCAGCCAAAAAAGTGGAGAGACCACAAAAAATCACCACCATTTGCTGCCAATTGTTGGGCACACTTCAGACTTGCCCATGCCCCTGTGGAGTGTAGTGTTGAACACTAATAAGGTGACACCAGACACACACCTGACCTCTTCTTGTGCAAGTTCGTGCACTGATGGATGGGCTGTGCATCCACTCAATCAGCATAAACTTCTGGCCATTCTCCACCCATGACATTGTCTAAGATTATGCAGAATCCTTGTTGCACGCATCTCAATAAAGAGGAAACCACTCTCCGACTTTGCTTGCTGCGGGGAGCCTCCCATTCCACTGCAGTGAACAGAAATTCGGCTGACAAGCAGATTTTCCCTCCTAATGGTGGGGCATGAACGGCCAGAGAATTCCATCAGACACCAGGAGCAGAATTAGGCCATCCAGCCCATCAATCTGCTCCACTATTCAATCGTGGCTGATATGAGGCAGCAGGGGGGCATAGTGCTTTGCACTGCTGCCTCACAGGGTTTGATTCCTGGCTTGGGTCACTGTCTGTGTGGAATTTGCACATTCTCCCTGTGTCAGCGAGGGTTTCCTCTGGGTGTTCTGGTTTCTTCCCACAGTCCAAAGATGTACAGGGTAGGTTGATTGGCCTTGCTAAATTAATGTCAGAGGGGTTAGTAGGATAAATAAGCACGGGGATAGGGCCAGGTGGGATTGTGTTTGGTGCAGACTTGATGGGCTGAATGGCCCTCTTGTACATGGTTGGGGTTCTATTTTATGATGTGATTCTCAACTCCATTCTCCTGCCATCTCCATAACCCTTGCCTCCAAGAATTTATTGATCAAGAATTTATCTATCTCTGTTATAAAGATGCTCAATGATCTGCCTCCAGCCTTCTGCGGCAAAGAGTTCCACAGATTCACCACCCTCTGGCTGAAGAAATTCCTCCTCATTGTAGTTTTAAATTGAGTTAGAACTCGAGATTGTGCCCTCAAGTTCTAATCTCTCCCACTAGTGGAAACATCCACCCCCACATTCACTCTATCTCGGTCTCTCAGTATTCAGGCCCATATTTCACTGAACCATGATTATTAGAATATTTACAGGAAGTATATCATACAGCAGTAACTTTTCCAAATCTTCCAATTATCAAGTTCGTGTTCATATCACCTCACTCTCCACTGGTTTCCATTTCCACCATGTTATGCTACTTAATATTTACTTCCCAATAAAGGAAGTAAAAAATTGATTTGATTTATTATTGTCACATGTATTGGGATACAGTGAAAAGAATTGTTTCTTGCACGCTATACAGACAAAGCATGCTGTTCATAGGGAAGGAAATGAGAGAGTGCAAAATGTACTGTTACAGTCTTAGTTAGGATGTAGAGAAAGGTCAACTTAATGCAAGGTAGGTCCATCCAAAAGTCAGACAGCAGCAGGGAAGAAGCTGTTCTTGAGTCGGTTTGTACACGATCTCAGACTTCTGTATCTCTTTCTCAGTGGAAGAACATGGAAGAGAGAATGTCCGGGGGGTGCATGGGGTCCTTAATTATGATATAGCTGCTTTGCCAAGGCAGCAGGATGTGTAGACAGTGTCAATGGATGGGAGGCTGGTTTGCGTGATGGATTGGACTACGTTCATGATCTTTTGTAGTTTCTTACAGTCTTGGGGGCCATACCAAGCTGTGATGCGACTAGAACGAAATGCTTTCTGTGGTGCTTCTGTAAAAGTTGATAAGAGTCGTAGCAGGCATGCTAAATTTCCTTGATTTATGTATAAACTGTGCTGACGGGTCAGAGCATCTAAGAGATTGAAATGGCCTGAGATACAAGTAACCAAAGACTGTAGAATAGGAAAACATCACGGAAGGACTTTATTACCCTTGTCAAAGTTCTGAATTGGTGTTTAAAAATTAGTTTGGGTCATTATCGTGGGTTTTTTTTAATATTCGCAGTGTTGGTAAACTTTTAATTCCCTGAAACTCAGGCTGCGCAGCTTTGCACCATACTCTAATAGTAGGGGGCAAAGCTGCCCTTTTGGGAGGGAGTTTTCCTGTTCTGCCAGGGGGTGAGGGAGACCATGCAAAGGTCCATTAGCCTCAGGCCAGATTTTCCGGATTTGGGGCGAGCACAGGCCGGAAAATCCCACCCCGTGGTGTGCAAATGTGTTGTTTTCGGAATTTTCGGATGGATTAGAACTGAAGTGAATAAGACATGATTAATGCTGTGTATAGGATGTAGTCACGGAAAATTAATTCATTGCAGGAAGTTACATGGTCGTGTCAGGGAAGGTCAATGGAAAGGTGCCAAACAGCTGGAACAGCCTGTTGAAATGAACGAGAGGGCTTAACTGAAATGACTATACTTATGATCCCATCATTTGTTAAACGCTGCCATGTAGCATAAGGATTACTTTCCCACCAACTGCCAACTTTTTCACTCCATCATTACAGAGGTAATAAATTATGTGTAAGAAGGAGATATCTGCTACCAAGTTGCAATCCGCAAATTGTCAGTTATTGATGACACCATTATATCTGTCCATTATCTGGACTGCTCAGAGAATTTGCTTTGTCTCAGAAGCAGCAGATCAAACCGGTTGACTTAATCTGTTGAGAAAAAAACGTGACCCCTCCTTTAATGATGCGAGTGAAGTCAGAAATAAATCAAGGCAAAATGTTAATAAGTCTCTCAACACATTTCTCCTGCCTTGATTTTGATTTTGAGAATCATGAATAAGTTTGCCCACTTTCCTGCAAGTTTAAATCTTTTCAGAAGGATACCAATGTCAGACCATGGAACACTGTGACAGCGCAGGAGGCTGAAGGGTGATCTTATCGAGGTCTATGAAATGGTGATCAGCTAGATAGTCTTTTCCCAAAGATTGGAGTGTCTAAAACAAGGGGGCATAGCTTTAAAGTGTGTAGAGGGGCAATTGTTTCACACAGAGGGTGGTGAGTGTTTGGAACAAGCTGCCAGAGGTAGTAGTAGAGGTGGGTACAGTTTTGTCTTTTAAAAAGCATTTAGACAGTTATATGGTTAAGATGGGTATAGAGGGATATGGGCCAAATGCAGGCAATTGGAGCTAGCTTAGTGGTTTTAAAATAAGGGACAAGTTGGGCTGAAGGGCTGTTTCCATGCTGTAAACCTCTATGATCCTATGGTGTAGGCCATTCAGCCCTTCCAGTTTGTTCTGGCCTCTACTCCAGTTTCCTCTCTGCCCCCCCCCCCATCCCAACCAAAAAACCAGATGTCAAGCTTGAAGATTCCCAATGGGCTCAGCATCCGTGGCCTCTTGGAGGAGAGAGTTACAGATTTTAACTGCACGTCGGCCAAAGAAATGCTTCCCAATTTCTCTCCAATTGAATCACTTTAACCTCCTCGAATACATTGTCCAGAATTCCCCATCTGTTCATGCTCTGCCGCTGCTGCCAGTGAGGATTTGGAGCTCCGCCGAATCTCCATTTACTGCAGCGGGACTGGAGAATCCGCTGGCGTGAATAGCTGGAGCTTTCCAGCCATCATCTCTCAACATTCTTAAGTCAAACAAATCCATGTTGAGTTAATGCGACGTGGTACCATAAATGAACCCTTTAAGTCCCCGATGACTATGTCCAGTATCCTCTTTGGGTAGTACAGTGGCACAATGGTTAGCAGTGCTGCCTCGCAACGCCAGGGACCCGGGTTCAATTCCCAGATTGAACGAGTGTCTGTGCGGAGCTTGCACGTTCTTTCCATGTCTGTTTGAGTTTCTTCCAGGTGCTTCGGTTTCCTTTCACAAGATAGAACATAGATGTGAAGGTTAGGTGGATTGGAAATGCTAAATTGTCTGGGGGATTATCAGGGTAAATACGGGGGATTAGGGGGGTGTGGCCTGGGTGGGAAATAGATTCCCTTGAGCCACTTTCTCTTTTAATCAGCTTAAAGATACTATTTGAATTATAAAAAGAGAGAAACAGAGAAGATTGAAGCAGAACAAGGCCATTTGGCCCTTCCAGCCTGCTTCGCCATTCATCACAATCTTGCTGATCGTCCAACTCAATAGCCTATTCCAACTTTCTCCTCACAACCTTTGATCCCATTCGCCCCAGAATATATGTTCCAGCCTCAGGTCACTGGCTGTGTAGAGTTTGCACATTCTCCTTGTGACTGCGTGGGTTTCCTCCGGGTGCTCCAGTTTCCTCCCATACTCCATAAACGTGCGGGTTAGACTGATAAATTGCCCTTTAGTGTCGGGGGATTAGCAAGGTAAATATGTGGTGTTACGCAGATAGGGTCTGCATGGTATTGTTGTGGGTGCAGGTTCAATGGGCCAAATGGTTTCTTTCTGCAGTGTAAGGATTCTATGGTTCTATGAGATGTGAAAGTTTACAACTGTAATAGTAACTAATAAATCCAACAGAGAAATCAAGTGAAACTTCTTCATCCAAAAAGTGGTTCAAACGGCCACAGAGAGTAATTTAGGTAGTATAGATGCACTTACGGAAGATAAGTCGATGAAGATGAATGATAATGAAGGATATGTTGATAGGGTTAGATGTTGAGGCGTGCAATGTGCTGTCTATTTAATGTGTTCATAGAATCCTTACAGTGTAGAAAGAGGCCATTTAGCCCATTGTGTCTATACCAATCACAATCCCACCCAGGCCCTACCACCATAACCCCATACATTTACCCAAGATAATCCCCCAACACTGAGGGGCAATTTACCACGGCCAATCCACCTAACCTGCACAATATATTTGCGGGAGTAAACCAGAGCATCCTGAGGAAACCCACACAGACACAGGGAGAATGTGCAAACCCCATACAGACAGTGACCCAAGTCGGGAATCGAACCCAGGTCCCTGCCGCTGTGAGGCAGCAGTGCTAACCACTGTGCCACCGTGCCGTCTTTGGTGCTACTTGAATAACAGTTTCAATACCTGTTCAAAATTAAAGCTCTTTGGCGCACAATCCGTGCTGAAATTGGCCTTTGTTCCAACTGCACATTGCTGCCCATATAGCCATCTTCTGAACTCACTCCAGAGCGATTAATCTAAGAGAGAGGATGATGAATGTGAACATTTGTTTCCTGCTGCATTGGTTTTGCTCTGAATATTGACATAAAAGGCCTTGGGCAGCCCCCAGGGCTCTTTGTGCAGTTCAAAGAACTGAATTAACTATCATCATAACTTTGAAGTATACCCTCCAATGTTACTAAGTTCCCATTAACAACCGATGCTAACACAGCATGTCCAGGTGAATGTTCAAAGACCTGCAGCCAATGGGCACACCGGAGATGAAATATTTGAGAGCCACTTTACCTGTGATTAATCCTCTCATTAATGATGTTATGATCATGTGGGTGGCACGGTAGTGCAGTGCTTAGCAGTGCTATCTCACAATGCCAAGGACCCCAGGTTCAATTCCCAGTGTGGATCACTATATGGAATCTGCACATTCTTCCCATGTCTGCATGGGTTTCCTCCAGATACCCCTGTGGGTTTCCTTTCACAGTCCAAAGACGTGCTGGTTAGGTGTGTTGGCTATGCTAAGTTTTCCCTCAGTATACACGAACAGGCTCCAAAGTGTGGTGACTAAGAGATTTTCACAGTAACTTATTGCAGTGTTAATATAAGCCTACTTGTGACACTAATCGACTTTAAACTATTCATAGAGTGAAGCTGCATCAGAAAGATGAATAATGTGGGACTGAATCCTGAGGACACTTCATTAGTGGTTGAAACAGATTATTTGAAGTCAATTTTGCAATATTGTATGTGGCTTTCACATAGAATGTTAGTGACATTTGAGCCTCCTCGATTCAAGAATGATTCTGGAAAATCTATTTTCTCACTGCGTATATTTTGTGTGATATATATTCTTCGCACATTGCATTTCACTTCATTGCAGTGTTAATGTAAGCCTACTTGTGACACGAATAACTAAACACTGAACTTTAAACTTAAGCATTTTTTCAGGCATTTCAAGTCCAGGGGTTCTCTAGTTCTGGTCCTTGGGCAATGGTGACTGTAGGTTGCCACAAAACAGGAAGGGAGGCTTTGGAAAGGGTGCAGAAGACATTCATCAGGATGCTGCCTGCATTAGAGGGTATCAGGACAACTAGGTTATTTTCCCTGGAGACTTAATAGAAGTCTATAAAATTATGAGAGGCACAGACAGAGTTGACATTCAAAGGGCAGGATTTTCCGGCCACTTTCACTCCAAAACTGGAAATGGTTGCCTCCTTGCTCCCCTCCTATCCTCCGCCCCCTGCTCCAATTCCTACAGCAGGTGGGATGGGAAAACTCCCCCCAGAATTTTTTTGTCAAAGTTGAAGTGCAGGATGTTACAGTCTCGCTCTTCCCGAAACGCGAGTGAACGGACCTTCCCATTGTCCACCCATTGCCTGCACTGTGACGGGTGGAGCGGGGTGACAAAATTCCAGCCGAAATGTCTAATACTAGGGCTTAAGGCAAGAGAGGAAAAGTTCAAAGGAGATGTGAGGAGCAAATTACTTTACACAGAGAGTGGTAAGTGTCTGGAACTCACTGCCTTGGGTGGTAGTGGTGCGTTGGACTGGAGAAGTCTCACAGCATCAGGTTAAAGTCCAACTGGTCTTTCAGAGCACTGCTCTTTCATCAGGTGAGCTCCGAATCTGCTGGAGGCAGATAAGATTTGGGCGTTTGAGAGGCTTTTAAATAAGTGTATGAATATGCAAAAAATAGAGGGATATTGACTAAGGGCAGGAAGAAGGGATAGTCATGTTCGGTACATTGTGGGCCAAAGGGCCTGTTCTTATGCTGTATTGTTCCATGCTTTATGCATGTTCTAAATATGATTGATCTTAGCTGCTTTCTGAAATGAACCACCAACAAGTATTGGGGATGGACACTAATTCTTGCCCTCTGATTGACACCCACACCCTGTAAATCGTTATGTGTCAAGAAAGTATCAGAGGGCCAACCTCGGGCACTGGAAGATATTTCTTGTCACATCTTACATAAGGAATATCTGTAACCTCTTAGCATTTCCCACTATTTCATCATTAATTAGCATCTTTCTAAATGTGCGTGTAGTGAATAGTGTCGTTAACCAAGCCCATGATTGCTACACGCACTCAGGTTAAATTTTTATTCTCTTGTTCACACAGTCAAAAGCAAATCTAAAGAGGATGAGTTCATTTGTCAGCATCATGTATTTTGCATAAAGCTCTGGATCAACAAGGGTCTCCAATCTGCTTCAAAAGAACTGGGTTTTAATTACATTACGAGAATAAAATCAGCGATGTAATGAGGCGACTGCAAAAACGCTGGTGGTACTTTTGAAATGAAACAAGTAATCAAACTACCCTTTACATGGTGGCCTTCTGCATTGACTCTGAAGGTAGGTTCAAAGCAAAGAGCCCTCTTCTTAGGAAATGGTTTAATTAACTCAAAACATAGAACATAGAAAATTACAGCGCAAAACAGGCCCTTCGGCCCTCGATGTTGCGCCAACCAATTAAGAAAAAGCAATGACCCTCTAACCTAAACCATTCCCTTTTCATCCATAAACTTATCTACTAACCTCTTAAACGCCACCAAACTTGGCGCATCTACAACTGCAGCAGGCAGGGCATTCCACACCCTAACCACCCTCTGGGTAAAGAACCTACCTCTGACATCCGTCCTATAACTACCACCCCTTAATTTAAAGCTATGTCCCCTCGTGCTAGCTTTCTCCATCCGAGGAAAAGGCTATCACTGTCCACCCTATCTAAACCTCTAATCATCTTATATGTTTCAATAAGGTCTCCTCTTAGTTGCCTTCTTTCCAACGAAAACAACCTCAAATCCCTCAGCCTCTCTTCATAAGACCTGCCCTCCATACCAGGCAACATCCTGGTAAACCTCCTCTGTACCCTCTCCAATGCCTCCACATCTTTCTTATAATGCGGGGACCAGAACTGTACACAATACTCCAAGTGCAGCTGCACTAGAGTTTTGTACAGTTGCAACATGACGTTGCGGCTCTGAAATTCAATCCCCCTACCAATAAAAGCTAAGACCCCATATGCCTTCTTAACAACCTTATCGACTTGATTGCCAACTTTCAGGGATCTATGCACATATACACCAAGATCCCTCTGTTCTTCAACACTATTAAGAGTCCTACCATTAGCCCTATACTCCAAACATTTGTTATTCCTGCCAAAGTGAATTACCTCATACTTTTCCGTATTAAACTCCATTTGCCACCTCTCGGCCCAGCTCTGCAACTTGTCCAAGTCTCTCTGCAAACTATAACACCCCTCTTCACTATCTACCACTCCACCGACTTTGGTATCATCCGCAAATTTACTAATCCATCCTTCAATACCCTCATCCAGATCATTTATAAAAATTACAAACTGCAGGGGCCCCAAAACAAATCCCTGAGGTACACCACTTGTAACTGAACTCCATGATGAATAATTTCCATCAATCACCACCCTCTGTCTTCTATCAACTAGCCAATTCCTAATCCAATTAGCTAAATCACCCTCAATCCCATACATCTGCATTTTCTGCAGAAGCCTTCCATGGGCCACCTTATCGAACGCCTTACTAAAGTCCATATATACCACATCAACTGCCTTACCCCCATCCACCTCTTTGGTCACTTTTTCAAAAAACTCAATAAGGTTAGTAAGGCACGACCTACCCTTCACAAAACCATGCTGACTATCCCCAATCAATTCATTTCTCTCTAAATAACTATAAATCCTATCCCTAATAATTCTCTCCAATACTTTGCCCACAACAGAAGTAAGACTCACTGGCCTATAATTCCCTGGAAGGTCTCTCTTCCCCTTCTTGAACAATGGGACCACATTCGCTATCCTCCAGTCTTCCGGCACTATACCCGTAACCAACGACGACCTGAAGATCAGAGCCAGAGGCTCTGCAATTGCCTCTCTTGCCTCCCAGAGAATCCTAGGGTAAATCCCGTCCGGCCCAGGGGACTTATCTAACTTCAAACCCTCAAGAATATCTAGCACATCCTCCCTATCTACTTCAATACTTTCCAGTTTGCAACCCTGTATCCCAGTGTTCTCCACAACTACATTTACATCTCCCTGCGTGAATACCGAAGAGAAATATTTATTCAGTGCCTCTCCAATCTCTTCAGGCTCCACGCACAACTTCCCACTGCTGTCTATGACTGGCCCTAATCTTGCCCTAACCAATCTTCTATTCTTAACATATCTAAAGAAAGCTTTAGGATTCTCCTTGATCCTATCAGCCAAAGTCTTCTCGTGTCCTCTTTTAGCTCTTCTCAACTCCCTCTTTAGCTCCCTCCTGGCTAATCTATAGCTATCCAGTGCACTAATTGAGCCTTCAAGCCTCATCCTGACATAAGTCTCCTTTTTCCTTTTAACCAGCAAATTAACTTTTTTAGTACACCATGGCTCCCTTACTCGACCATTTCCTCCTTGCCTGACAGGGACATACTTATCAAGGACTCACAGTAGCTGCTCCTTGAATAAGCTCCACATTTCAGATGTTCCCAGTCCCTGTAGTTTCCTAGTCCAACCTATGCACCCTAATTCCCTCCTAATGGCCTCATAATTACCATTCCCCCAGCTATAACTGCTGCCCCCAGGTTCGTGCCTATCCCTATCCATCACTAAGGTGAACGTAACCGAATTGTGGTCACTGTCAGCAAAATGTTCACCAACTTCCAAGTCTAATACCTGGTCTGGCTCATTACCCAGCACCAAATCCAATGTAGCCTCACCTCTAGTTGGCCTATCTACATACTGAGTCAAAAAATCTTCCTGCACACTTTGTATAAAAGCTGACCCCTCTAACGAGCTAGAGCTATAGCTATTCCAATCAATATTAGTAAAGTTAAAGTCCCTCATAACAATTATCCTATTGCTTTCACTCCTGTCCATGATCGACTTTGCAATCCTTTCCTCTACCTCTCTAGATCTTTTAGGCAGTCTATAAAAGACTCCCAACAGAGTGACCTCTCCTCTCCTGTTTCTAATCTCAGCCCATACTACCTCAACAGACAAGTCTTCATCAAACTTCCTTTCTGTCACTGTGATACAGTTTTTGACTAATAACGCCACTCCTCCCCACCTTCTACCTCCTTCTCTACTCTAACTGAAGCATTTGAACCCCGGAACCTGCAACAACCATTCCTGTCCCTGCTCTATCCATGTCTCTGAAATGGCCACAACATTGAAGTTCCAGGTACTGATCCAAGCTGCAAGTTCCTCCACCTTATTGCGAATACTTCTTGCATTAAAGTATACGCATTTCAAACCATGCCCTACTTCACCCGTGCGCTGCTGTGCTTTACAGTTCTCGTCTATGACCCCCCTATTCTCGTCCCTCTTAACATCCAAGCTACTCAGGATCCCAGCCCCCCTCTGAATCAGTTTAAACCCCCCTGCATTGCCTTTGCAAATTTTCCCCCCAAGATATTGGTTCCCCTCTGGTTCAGGTGTAGACCATCTCTCTTGTAGAGGTCCCACCTACCCCAGAATGAGCCCCAATTGTTCAAGAACCTGAACCCCTCCCTCCTGCACCATCCCCGCAGCCACGAGTTCAAACATTCCCTCTCTCTGTTTTTCTCTAAACTATCCCGTAGCACAGGCAAGAGTCCAGAGATAACCACTCTGTCTGTTTTGAGGGATTATCTGATACATATCTGATCACTTCAAATGATCATGGCTGTAGAGGACACCAGCCAATTTACTTTTATTGCACTCATTCGATAACACAGCCTGATGACAACAAGGCATCAAACCTCACTGAAGCGCACTAAACATAATGGCAAGTGAAGATTTTCACTTAAGTGCAACAGCACTGTGATGTCAGTGCTGTAAGGCAGCAAATGGACACATTTAAAATGCACTTTGGGGATTCTTAGTTGCACAATCCCCAAGGGACGATGGATGATGCATTTAAAATCATTTGTGCACAGGAATCAGGTTATGCTTATCGATTGAAGTAGGCAATTTAAGTCACTAATGTTCTCAGCCATCTCAAATCATCTCTTCATTCCCTTCAGGGCTTTGAATTTAACATACGTTTGCAAAGTAACCTGCAACCCACTGCCACCTCACCACTCAATTCCTTCAATTCGATTAGGTTTTCGGAGTATTTTCCCACTATAAGCTCCATGGTTTAAAATCCCTACAGTGCAGAAGGAGGCCATTCGGCCCATCAAGTCTGCGCCAACCACAATCCCACCTAGGCCCTATCCTCATCACTCCACTCATTTACCCTACTAATCCCTCAAACCTACACATCCCAGGACGCTAAGGGTAATTTAGCTAATCAACCTAAGTCGCACATCTTTGGACTGTGGGAGGAAACTGGATGAATTTGATGGACAGCATTGGCCATTCCTGTATCTGTGGAGGTCAAAATTAAACCCAGAGCAATTAATCAATGAGTAAAACGAAAATTGCCACATCTGTGGCATTCACTAGAGAAAACATGTTTTAAATATAGATACATTTTGGATGAGGTTCATCAACTCCATCATCTCTCTTACCCCAGAGGAACAACTCTTGTGAAAATAATGACTATTGGCTCCAGCTTTGTCATTCAGCTTGAGGGGCAAGTGCTGGCGTGTGAAGGAATGAACCCGGAAGACACCCACGCAGACACGGGAAGAACATGCAGACTTCACACAGACAGTGACCCAAGGTGGGAACTGAACCCAGGTCCTTGGTAGCAGTGCCTCACTGTGCCACCGTGCTATCCCTTAACTTGAAAGCGCTGCTCCCACTCAAGCCAGGAACTTTATTTCAGAGAGCAAAGAACAGCACAGAAACAGGCCGTTCGGCCCACCAAGCCTGCACTGACACACATCACCTTTCTAAGTTGCCTCTATGCGTTCCATATTCCTCTATTAAATCTCCTTCTAATTTCATGTTCATTACGGCCTAAGTTTTTCTGATAAACACCACTTCCCACAAACCAAAAGTGTGTGGGTTAGGTGGATTGGTCATGCCACATTGTCCCTTAGTGTCCAAAGATGTTGGGGATGCAGGCATTGAGCAGGTGGTGTTTAGATGTTGAGTTTGGTACAGACTTGTTGGGCCAAATGGCCTGCTTCTGCACTGTAAGGATTCTATATAAGTTTTTTTTTTGACTGATACCTATTTCTGATTGAACTGAAGTCAATCTGATATATTTAAAACTATGCTAAAAGTAGATTGCAAATGTATTGTTAATAAGCAGCTCTGCTCTAACAGAGAAAGGAACCTTCCTGATGGAGAAAGGAAATGAGCTGGTTAAATTTCTCACCTAAACATTAATAGTTTAAAACTCTAAGGCTAATACCAGCTCTCATTTAGCAGATGCTCATCAGTGTAACTAATTTAGAAAGATGCATTGTGCTGGAACCTGTAGCACAATATAGAGTGCATTTTAATGTCTACTAATTAGAAAACATTACCGTAACTTCCAAATATGTCTATGTGTCTGTCAAGTAGAACAGTCACATTCCATGGTACAATACTTTAGGAAATAGATTACTTATCTTTGCCAATTAATGCATTTATATGTTCCAGCATAGCTGGGGTTTTGTGTGTGTGTGTGTGTGTGTGTGTGTGTGAGAGAGAAATAGCACACTGCCTTGTTATATTATGTTGCACCGTATTTAGCACTGCTACCTCACAGTGCCAGAGACCCAGGTTCCACTCCAGCTTTGGGAGACGGTTAGTGAGACAATGGTGCTAATCTCTGTGCCATTGAGTTGCCCTTAGTGATCGATAGGTCAGATCACAGGAAGGTGGGCAGCTGATGGAGGTGTAGGGATGGCAAGCGGTTGGGCAAGAAGGACGTGGCTGCAAGAAGAATGGATCAGAAAAGAGAGTGTCGCAGAAAGGGAAGATGGGGTAAGGTGCTCTCACTGTCCATCCAGGGGGATAGATAGTGTGTAGGTAAGGATACAGTCTGCCAGAGTTCAGGCGAATGAGGGGGAAATCTCAAGAGACTTATAAAATTCTAACAGGGCTAGACAGGGTAGATGCAGACACAGGGAGAATGTGCAAACTCAACACAGCCAGTGACCTGAGACCGGAACATATATTCCAGGTGAATGGGATCAAAGGTTATGGGGAGAAAGCAGGATTAGGCTATTGAATTGGACAATTAGCCATGGTCATGATAAATGATGGAGCAGGCCCTAAGGACCAAATGGCCTCCTCCTGCTTCTATCTTCTATGTTTCTACAATTCAAATAATATCTTTAAGCTGGTTAAAGGAGAAAGTGGTTCAAGAGAATCTACTTCCCCTGGTAAAGAGTCAAATAAGAGGAAATAGCCTCAAAATGAGAGATGGGCAACTTGTGATGTCAGTCAGAAAACATGACTGTTCAGAAAAAGATCCTGGAAACTTTGCTCTCTCTCTTCCCCAAAAAGATTCTGAGTTCCCTTCAAGTGGAATTCTGAAATATGAGGCAAATAGATGCACAGGTAAGAGCCAGATGCTCCAGTTTCTTCCCACAGTCCAAACATTTGCAGGTTAGGTGGATTGGCCATGCTAACTTGTCCCTTAATGTCCAAAGATATGTAGATTAGGTGGATTGGCCATGGTGAATGTGTGGGGTTACAGGGATTGGGTAGAAAGAAAGGGCTTGATAAGATGCTCTTTTAGAGGGTCAGTACAGACTCGATGGGCTGAATGGCCTCTTTCTGCACTGTAGGGATTTTATAGTTTTTTTTTTGGTTCTAAAGCATTAGCAGACCAGCCTGCAGTAAGTTAAGTCACAACTGGGAAAAGGAGTAAAGACTCCTTTAGAATCCTTTAAAATTCCTTCACTGCAGAAGGAGGTGGCTCAGCCCATCAAGTTTGCATCGACCCGCTAATGAAATATTTTACTGAGGCTCTATCACTACTAATCCCCCGAAACCACACATCTTGGAATGCTAAAGAGCAATGTAGAATGGCCAATCCATCTAACTTGCATATCTTTATGACTATGGCAGGAAACTGGGGCACTTGGAGGAAAGCCATAGAGACATGGGGAGAACATGCAGACTTCGCACAGACAGTCATCCGAAGCTGGAATCGAATCTGGCTCCTGAAGCTGTAAGGCAGCTGTGCTAACTGCTTTAATGAGGCGTACTACAGCATTGCTGCTCTTCTGTGCCCTATACTAAGGCAGGTTATTTTTAATTTGCCTCAGTGAGGTTCACGCACTTCCAGCTGGATTTACTTGCACGTGGTTGCAGTGGCACTCTAAGTAAGAAGGGCTTGCATCTATATAGCACCTTTCATGAGCAGGGGATGCACCTAATGTGTTACAGTACAGTTGAAATTTAGTGACTGTTGCAAAGTAGGAACAACAGAAGCCAATGTACACACAGCAAACTCGCACAGACAGTTGATAATGCTCAGAGAAGACATTTTATTAGTTGAGGGATGAATATTGGTTAGGACACAGGAGTCAGCTTCTTCACTCTTCTCTGATATAACGCAATGGGATACTTGATGTCAAACCGAGAGGGGGATGAAGTTTTGTTTTAATTTATTCATTCATGGGGCATTTATTGCCCATCCCTAGTTGCCCAAGAGCAATTGAGGGTCAACCGCATTGCTGTGGCTCTGGAGTCACATGTAGGCCAGACCAGGTGAGGACGGCAAATTTCCTTCCCTAAAGGATATTAGTGAACCAGATGGGTTTTTCCAACAATCATTTCATGGTTATCAGTAGATTCTTAATTCCAGATGTTTTTTATTGAATTTAAATTCCACCATCTGTCGTGGCAGGATTCAAATCCAGATCTCTAGAATATTAGTTGAGTTTAGATTAATAGTCTAGTGATAATGCCATCAGGACGTCACCTCCCTGAAGCATTGTTTTTATGACTTACTAAAAATATCACATCTTTGACAGTGTAATTTTTCTGGAGTTGGTCAATCCACCTAACCCCCACATCTTTGGAGTGGGAGTAAAGCCACACGGGTATGGGGAGAATATACAAACTCCACAGTGAACCAAGCTGGGAATTGAACCCAAGTCCCTGGTGCTGTGAGGCAGCAGTGCTAACCACTGTGCCACCAAGCCATCCAAGCCCAGCAGTAATAATCTGTCATCGTCATTCACACAGCATTCAATTGACTAGGTCAGTCTTAGTCGCCATGGACAGGACAGTGGCCTTCTTGGAAAGATTCAAATAGGAGCTGCAAAAAGAGCTGAGTGTGGAGATGTTCTAAAACCTGCAAGTAGAAACGGGGAGTTTGAGATAAGCTAAACATTGGAACAGCATAGTGGCACAGCTGCGACACAGCGCCAGCAACCCAGATTTGATTCCAGTCTTAGGTGGAGTTTGTACATTCTCCCCTTGCCTGTGTGGATGTCCTCCAGTTTCTCCCCACACTTCAAAAATGTTTAGGTTAAGCGGATTAGCCAAGGTAAATGATGGTGATTATGGGGATAGGGCAGGCGGGTGCGTGGGCCTTGTTAAGATTTTCTTTCAGAGAATCGGTACAGTCTTGGTGGTCTGAATGGCCTCCTTTTGCACCATAGGAATTCTCTGGTTCTGTGGTTTTATTGGAGAGAGTGCAGTGTCTGAGTGTCAACAGTACACGCATCTATGACGATGGTAGAACCGCAAGAAATTGTTCATCAAGGGCAAGGCAGCTACAGTGAAGCTTAGTCAAGACCAGAGTCAGGCCAAGGTGGCACAGAGCTTAACACTGCTGCTTCACAGAGCCAGGGACCCAGGTTCAATTCTGGTGATTGCAAGTTTTCTCTGTGATTTTCCTCTGGCTGCTCTGGTTTCCTTCCACAGTCCAAAAAATGTGCAGGTCAGGTTGTTTGGCCAATGCTAAATTGCCCTTTAGCATCCCAAAATGTATAGAATAGGGGAATTGACCATGCTAAGTTGCCTCTTAGCATCCCAAGATGTGTAGGTTAGGGGGATTGGCCAGGCTAAATTGCCTCTTCGTGTCCCAAGATGTGTAGATTAGGGGGATCCGCCATGCTAAATTGCGTCACGGAGCCAACGATTTGTAGGTTCGGGGGATTGGCCATGCTAAATTGTCTGTGAAAGTCCCAAGATGTGAAGGTTAAGGAGTTCTGGGATGGGCCTGAGTGGGATAATCTGTCAGAAAGTCGGTGCAGACTCAATGGGCCGCATGATTTTCTTCTCCTTTGTAGTGTAGTTCTGGGGTAAGGGCCTGGATGAGATGATCTGTCATAGAGTTGGTGCAAATTCAATGGGCCGAATAGCCTTCTTCTGCAATGCAAAGATTCTCTGATGGCACATACAATTCTCCATTTTGGAAGACCATAGGTGAGCAGATGATTGAATTACTTATGCCCAAGAGGAATGCAGTTAACTGCTGAAAACCCAGATAGAGATGACAAGTTGTATTAGACCCAAAGTGAATCGAACCATGGTAGGCACCTTCTGAACCAAAATGTCCCATAAGATTCAGTGCCCTTGGAAAGTGGAGGGAGTTGCCTCATCTTCATCTTTGGCCCCTGAACCTAGAAGATCGAAGCAGTGCAGCCACTTGCAAACCCAAACAGTCAATTCTAACTGAAATCAAAACGTAATGGTGGCTCAGGTCCAAAACAAACATTGATTTACATTGCGCTAAACCTCTGCCAATTGACTTAGATAGTACAGAATGACTTAGAAAATTGAAAAAGAAATACAATTCCCTTGTGTTCCACGCAATTAGCACATTCAGTGATCAGACAAAGTTTAGCGGAACAATTTCAATTTCAATCACATGTAAAATTTTGTTTAGATTGAGTTGCTCAATGAAAAACGTTTGCTAAGTGATCAAAATCTATAAATCAGCCAACCTGCTACAGCAGAAAGATACTGAATCACATCAATTATTGTCAAATTAGCTACACTAATGTTTGTGCGGAGAAACAAAGGACATCTAAAAGCAGTCTCTGTGTTTGACTCTACTTCTCTCAGCAGAAGGCAAAATGCCACAATGAGCTTCGATTTTCTTCCTCCTTTTCTCCATCCCTGCAAACAAATGCACAGCATTTACATGCAATGTCAGATGGGCATTGTTACTATCATGTATCTTTAAAAAAGGTTATTTTTTTAAAATCATGGAGCTTCAGCGATGCCATTAGCCGGTGGATCTATGCTGTGGCAGTCAGGTGAGTGAGCTTTCAGATTCATTTTGGGAAGCAGTTTAGCAAAAAGCTAAGAAGCACTCTCCCTCTCACCCTGTGTTGTTCTCTTTGTTTGGTTGTTCTGTTTAAGAAGCTGTGTTTTGGGAAACAGATTCAACTACAACACTTCTAAGTTTCTTCACAAAGAATTTGCAGTATTCAACCCAGTCGGATGGATTTCTGTAACAAGAGTGTATTAACCTATGCTGTACTATGCTTATTTGGAAGGCTTTATGTATTGGAGATTGGCTCTGATTGGAACACAGAGATATTTCCAAAGAGTTATACTTTATTGTGGTTATTGTGTTTCTTGTTTGTAATTAAACAACAGAGGTTGAGGGGTGACTTGATAGAAGTCTACAAGATTATGTGAGGCATGGACAGAGTGGGTAGTCAGAAGTTTTCTCCCAGGATGGAAGAATAAATTATTAGGGGGCACAGGTTTCAGATGCGAGGGGCAAGTTTAAAGAAATATGCAAGGGAGGTTTTTTTTACATAGAGGGTGATGAGTGCCAGAGGAGGGAATGGAAGCAGATACGAAAGTGACTTTTAAGGGGCATCTTGACAAATACATGAATAGGATGAGAATAGAGGATATTCCTGGAAGGGTAAAGGGTTTTAGTTCAGTCAGGCAGCATGGTTGGTACAGGCTGAAAGGCCTGTTGCTGGGCTATAATTTTCTTTGCTCTTTGTTCTTGCTAATTGTCTTATTGTACACGTCAACAGTATTCGTAATTAACTTTGATAAAAGCTTCTCATGGGTCAGTTCAATCATACCTAGAGTGAAATCTCCCATGCTCATCCTAGCCAAATTCAACATAAAACGTCACACCTGACTTGTAACATCACTCATCCTCTTTCGAAAAGCTCTTAACAAGGCAACAGCTCACCAGAGTGTGCTCCTTTTAAGCAGTATTAGGGTATAGATCAGAAAGCCCAAGGTATATTACGAAGTCAGACTGGACCTCAACGATTTGCCATTTTGGCATAAATGTGAGGGTGCACAATGGTTAGCCCTACAGCCCCGCAGCTACCAAGGATCTGGGTTCGATTCCCAGGGTCACTGTCTGTGCGGAGCCTGCACATTCTCCCCATGTCCGGGTGGTTTTCCTCCAGGTTCTCTGGTTTCTTCCCACAGTCCAAAAGATATGCTGGTCAGGTGTATTAGCCAGGCTAAATTCTCCCTCAGTGAATGCAAACAGGCACTGGAGTGTGGCAACCAGGGGATTTTCACTGTAACTTCATTGCAATGTTAATGTAAGCTTACTTGTGACACTAATAAGTTTTGTAAAACTTTATTTTATCCACCTTTAAGGCCCTGCTTAAAAACTCTCCTAACATCTCCTCCTCTAATCCACCCTCAACTCTGTCTGATTTTGCTCCCACATTGTCCTCTCCTTTGGCTGGCCTTCTCCTGCATCTTCAATCACGGTGGCACAGTGATTCGCACTGCTGCCTCACAACTCCAGGAACCCGGTTTCAATTCCCGGTTTGGGTCACTGACTGTGTGGAGTCTGCACGTTCTCCCTGTGTCTGTATGGGTTTCCTCCGGGTGCTCTGGTTTCCTCCCATACTCCAAAGATGCATGAGTTAGGTGGATTGGCTATGGTAAATTGACCCTATTGTCAAGGGATTAACAGGGTCAATATGTGGGGATAGGGCCTGGGTGGGATTGTGGTTGATGCAGGGTTGAAATGGCCTTATTCTGCACTGGATTCTATAATTGTGATTTTCTAAACGGCACGCAATAAAACCGCATTCACCAAACTTGCCTGCGAATAGCTAACACATGCATGAAGTAATGATGCAAGAATGAGTGGGTACCAATCAATTTCCTTGGAGCGTCAGGCAGATCCCGTTAACTGCAATTTTTCCATCTTTTCAGTCTTTCCCAATTTGCTACATGTTTTTATGGCAGGAAGTGAGTGCCAGATGTGCCATTTTCGTGATATTACCCAGCGGAACACCCGCAGAGTTGCCCATAGTGAGTTAGTGTTTCACACTGTTACAATGCTTGGTGCCACACTGTGTAATGCACAATATACAATCATTAGACAGAGCCTAACCATGAATACATCCATTTCGTTGCTCACTATTACGGAATCTTTATTGGTGATTTGGGATTTAAATTCTACATTCTGCTCCCTTTTTTTATGGAAACCATGAATGATGGTCCCTAACTGATCTGTCTAATGTATTTCTTTTGAGCGCTTACTTATTTTAAAAGTCTTGTTTTGTTAACCTGGAAGTTTCCAGACAATAAGTAGCCCATTGGAAGTAGGTAGGTGGCGTTTAGTAATAAATTATAGCATTTAAAGAGCAGTTAATGATACATTTAAAAAAAACACCATCTGCGATTCAGTATGATCTGACCACAAGAGATAAGAGCAGATTTAGGCCACCCAGCCCATCATTTCTGCTCCATCATTCAATCATGGCAGATATGATTCTCATGCCCATTCTCCTGCCTTTTCCCCTTATTGATCAAGAATTTACCTCTGTCTTAAAGACACTCAATGACCCGGCCTCCACAGCTTTCTGCAGCAAAGAGTTCCACAGATTCATCACTCTCTGGCTAAAGAAATTCCTCCTCATCTCCATTTTAATGGATCGTCTCTTTAGCCTGAGGTTGTTCCTTCTGGTTCTAGTCTTCCCGACTATTGGAAACATCTGCCCCATGTCTGCTCTATCCAGGCCTCGCAGTATCCTGTAAATTTTAATTAGATGACACCCCCCCCACCCTCTGCCCCCACCATCCTTCTAAATGCCAACGAGTACAGACCCAGAGTCCTCAACTTGTCTTCATAATATGACAAGTTCTTCATTCCAGGGATCGTTCTTGTGAACCTCCATTGGACCTTTTCAAGGCCAGCACATCCCTCCTGAGGAGTTAAGTGCCGAGCGTCCAAAGATTCTCTGCTTGAGATCAGTGGGTGATGGGGGGAGGGGAGTGCCGTGTTGACACTCTACCTGAGATTGGTGGGAGAAAGAAGGGAGAGGTCTGCGATCAGCAGAGAAGGTGGGCAATGGGGACGGGATCAGTAATATTGTGGGGGCATTAACCGGGAGTGATGTGGTAGGGGAGCCGCATTCTATCTTTTTTTTCGGCACATGTGCAGTTTGTAATCATTTCTGTTGGAGAATTACCCAAAAGTCACGTTCAGAACCTCTCCAAATGGTTTTCGAGTCAGCTTCAAGCCAAGCGTCGTAAATCAGATAGGTAAAAGTCTAAAAATAGGCAAAGTTCGACTTTATCAGAGTTCTGCCTTCTGGACTTGAGACATGCCAAGGCCTGGAGATTAAACTTCTAAAGTAGATTTCAAAAACATCAACTGGACAGAAAAATGTAATCATCTTTTTTCTTTAATTGATTAGGTAACTGGACGGTGTAGAGAAGTGTATTATTATTATATTTTATTCATTAGTGGGACATGGGCATCGCTGGTTGGCCAGCATTTATTGCCCTTGAGAAGGTGGTGGTGAGCTGCCTTCTTGAATCGCTGCAGTCCATTGACCCAGAATGCCGGTAAGGAGGGAATTTCAGGATTTTGACTCAGTGACTGCAGAGGAACGGTGATTTATTCCCACGTCAGGGTGGTGAGCCTGCAGGCAGTGGTGTTCCCATGTATCTGCTGCCCTTGTCCTCCTAGATAGAAATGGTCATCTATACCCAAACTCTGGAGGAGTTAATTCATGTTTTGGGTGCAGCTCTCTTAAGAAATGCCTTATGTGACTTTTAAGGAGCATCTTGACAAGTATATGAATAGGATGGAAATAGAGGGATATGGTACCTGGCAGGGTAAGGAGTTTTAGTTCAGCTGGGCAGCATGGTCAATGCAGGCTTGGAAGGCTGAAGGGTCTATTCCTGTGCTGTAATTTTCCTTGTTTTATGTTCTTTGACATTGGTGGTGGTGGGGATGGGGGAGAAACTTGGAAGAGTATGCTCTATTGATCAATATTGAATTATTTCAATGGTTATCTGTCTGTGGCCTCATTGTCATCAATGCCCCTACTTTCTCAGGAGACTAAGGAAATTTGGCATGTCAACTATGACTCACCAACCTTTACAGATGCGCCATAGAAAGCATTCCTTCTGGTTATATCACAGCTTGGTCTGGCTCCTGCTCTGCCCAAGACCACAAGAAACTACAAAATGTCATGAGTGCAGCCCAATCCAACACGCAAAGCAGCCTCCCATCCATTGACTCTGCCTACACTTCCCACTGCCTCAGCAGAGCAGCCAGCATAATTAAGGACTCCATGCACCCCGGACATTCTCTCTTCCACCTTCTTCTGTCGGGGAAAAGATACAAAAGCCTGAGGTTACGAAACCAACTCAAGAACATGTTCTTCCCTGCTGCTGTCAGACTTTTGAATGGAGTTACCTCACATTAAGTTGATCTTTTTCTACACCCTAGCTACAACTGTAACGCTACATTCTGTGCCCTCTCATTTCCTTCTCTACGAACGGAATACTTTGCCTATTTAGAGCACAAGAACCGATACTTTTCACTGTGTGTTAATAATAAATCAAATCAAACTTTTGAATGGACTTACATTGCACTAAGTTGATCTTTCTCTACACCCTAGCTATGACTGTATCACTACATTCTGCATTCTTGTTTTCTTCTCAATGAATGTATGCTTTGTCTGCATAGTGTGCAAGAAACAATACTTTTCACTGTATGCTAATACATATGACAATAATAAATCAAAATCAAATCTAATCATTGGGTCAGCTATAGCCAGTTCAAATCAGACTGACCCAGAATTGAGAGTCAAGCCATGCTCACAGTTGCTATTTTATTTTAATAAAATTCAGATGCGTTCTGTTGTCATAGCCGAGGATGAGGCAGCTTTTCAATTTATTGGTTTCTTACAGATTTGATCACAACAACATTCATTTTAATATAATCAGCTGTATTCAATGATCCTTGCCGTTCATCATTGCAACCCCTGTTATCCAGCTGGAATTACTCTCTAAATAGCACTTGAAACCTGATGGAAGTGTAGGATGTGGAGCAAAGGGCCACCCTTCACACAATGAATATTCCGCAGCACCTGAAGTGCACGATTATGCTATCTGCTTTATGATTACCTGACAAAATATTTTGCATAATTATCCGGCTGCACATTGTAATGGGAATTGAAATGAAATGCACAAAATGTTGCATCTCCTTTAGGATAGTGGGAAAATTACTCGTCCCTTTCATTTTGTTGACCTGCTGCTGCTGCAGTGGATGTTCTGCATTCTGGGTAACATGGTGGCACAGTGGTTGGCACTGCTCCCTCACAGCGCCAGGGACCCGAGTTCGATTCCCGTCTTGGGTCACTGTCTGTGTGGAATCTGCACATTCTCCCCATGTCTGCGTGGGTTTCCTCCCACAGTCCAAAAGGTGTGTAGGTTAGGTGAATTGGCTATGCTAAACTCTCCCTCAATGTACCCAGACACGTGCTGGAGTGTGGAGACTAGGGGATTTGCACAGTAACTTCATTGCATTGTTAATGTAAGCCTACTTGTGACTAACAAATAAACTTTTAATTTTTAAACTTTTTTCTGTTTGCCATGGTGAGAATAAGCTTGTCCATTTGGAGGATAGGTGAAGAACCCTGATAATGTTTGATATCAGAATATCTCAAAATTCAGACCGGTAATTCAGAAAGCTAGTTCTTAAGTATTCTTTTTTCAGTTTAGTATCTCGTGAGGAAAGATGTGCAAACCATGGAAGGAAAACAGAGTCTTGTTCTAAACCATTCAAATAAAGGAAGGTTTATTAATGGATAAAACAGACAGCAAGAAAGGCCACAATACAAAAAAAAAGATACACTTTGTTATTGGATAAAAGCAATTACGACAGATTTGGAATCTGAAATCAAAAGAGAAAGTGCTGGGAAATATTAGCAGGTCTGGCAGCATCTGTAACAAGAGAAAAGAGTTGACTCAAATCTATGAAGTTTGCTAAAGACAAACTCATGTGATCTGATTGCCATGGGGGCAAAGGCCAATGAAGAAACTTAGTGAAAGCAAAGTGTAGGTTTTAACATCTGGAAAAAGGAGGGGGAAACCGGCCTTGCTATGCCGACATTTTTCAGACTTACGGCAGGATTTTCCAGTCCCCCAATGACAGTTTGTTTCCCGCTGATGGAGATGGCTTGCCATTGGCTGCCAGTAGGATCTTCCAGCCTCACCAATGTCTATGACATCTTGCATCGCTCACTTATCCCACTGCTGGGAAACCCACCTTTGGCAGGACTGGAAGATCCTGGTGGAGCAGAGAGAAGGAATCCTGTTAGTGCTGGGAAAACAAAACAACATTCAGCATTTTCCTGCCACCCCATGGCAGGGCCCGCTGTCAGAGGTAAGGTAGCCCATCCAAAAGTCCATTGAGTTTTGGTGGGTTTGGACAATCCCAGAAGTAAGTAGGGCAGAAAATCTCATGCAATATTTCTGCAGAGAGCATAATGCGATGTATAAATCTGGCATGCCATTATCGTTTGTATTAAGAAGTTAATAGTGAGGAATGTCTTTTCTATAGCTTGGTTTATTAGTTGTTAATGTTTAGTTACTGTTGATTTTAGTTTGCCTGTTACAGTAAAGTGTGAAATCTTGTGCGATTCCTTTGTGACAATCACTGGGAAATTCGTATCTCCCTTTAAAAGTTATCAGTCTCTCTGGGGGTTGTAACCAGCAATGAAGCATTTTTGCAGCGGAATCACAGTTGTAATATGAAAAACATGGCAGTAAGTTCACACACAGCAAGATCCCACAAGTAGCAATGAATGAACAACCAGGTAATCCGGTTTAGTTTTTGGTTGAGGAATTATAATAACTCCTTATTATAATGGGGAGGGGGGGTGGTGGCAGCAGTCCTATCACCAAGTTACTTTATTTACATCATACCTCTGCACACAGTCAGCTCTCGAGTTGCTCCCTGCCAAATGCAGGCAGGGAGTCTGACACACTTGCTTGAAATAGGGAGCATGAGGCTCCCTTGATTTAACCATTAATTAAGACTCACAGGTATTCCTTTCTGTGTAAGATTCATCAGGTAGTTTATACTCTAACAAGCCAACCTCATTAGTCTGGCTGAAATCATCACAGGAATAAATATCGGGTTATCCAATGGGTGCAGGCCTGAATGTTGCCACTCTGTGGCACTGTGCACCAACACACTGATCACATTAGTAAGAAATTTATCATTTTGTCTCAAGGAAGGAGCTCCAACTAATCTGGAATTACCCTTCAATTTTTGGAAAGTTGGCTTAATTCACTCTGACAACTAACTTCATACAGCACCACATTGACAAACTTTATCAGATAACGTTATAATAAATAACTGTTTCTTTTCTAAACATATGGCTGCCTCTCCCATCTCATTTCAAACCCAGAAGAGCTTGTCTGCATTTTATTTCAAAAAACGTGCAGACTCCACACAGACAGTGACCCAAGGCGGGAATTGAACCCAGGTCCCTGGCGCTGTGAGGCAGCAGTGCGAACCATTGTGCCACCCACTCTGAATAAATATTTGCCTTTGGATTATTCTGACAATTTATAAGTGGCTGGCAAGATTAACTAACCTTTCACAATTACCATGGCAACAAGAAAATATTTTCAACTCAGAACCAGATAGATTATTTGTGAACACAAGAAATAGCACTTTTAGTTAATCAACTCATTTCTGATTTACTTTTTCACAGTTTAAACATTGTAGCTTGGGATAAATAATGAATGTACAATAGTCAGCAAGAAACCGATTAGGAGTTTCAGAACAGCACACTTTACCCCAAGAGTGGTGAGCACGTGGAATTCGCTACTGCAGGGTAAGGTCAACTGTCAATGTGCATTTCAGAAGAAAGTTGATAAGTATTTGACAGCAAAGGGATGGAGGATTTTGCTCATGGGTTGAGATGAACAAGGAAGCAAACATGCTCTAATATTCACAAGATTGCAGTTGATCTTTCAATCTCAACTCCAGCTATTCATACTTCTTCCAGATCCCTTAACTTCTTTCACATTCAAGACTTATTCCTTAAATTTGCCATACTCACTCGACCCCATGTTTCCCACTATTTGCAGAATGTCATGTTCCACGATGAGACAATGAGAGATCTTGTGTATGCTTAGCTCTGTTTGCTCCAGTCTATGCTAAGACTTCATTGATGCAAAGACTTCATTTTAAGATATTGTTGCCTATGCAGTCATATTTAAATGCTAGACTTTAGGGGTTAACTAACTTATAAATCTAAATTGACTACATGTTAAAACTCAAAAGGCACGCTGGATTAGCTGAAAATAGATCACATTCCTGAAATGTACGTTTTGATAACAACAGCTGAAAAACATGCTTTCTTTAGATAGAGACAAGCGACAAGGACACTCGCAAAAACAAGATAAGAGTTAACATATACCTTGGAACTGTGCATTCAGTCACAGTTTGTTTTACAAGATCCTGTCCACTGCAGTACAGGGATTGGCTTCACAGCCAATCTTTGAAGTTTGCTTTCACTCTGCTTCTGTAGTAATTTAATTTTCTTTAAGTTCGGTTTAATAAAAGAAATTCATCGTGTCAGTGTTGTCCTCACCTATTCAGAGGAATAAATGGAGACTACAAGCAGCTATAAAACATTTGTTTAGTCACCTCTTTATTTACAGGGCCAGAAAAGTGGTTTGATTTGTTTTGATTTATTATTGTCATGTTTATTCACATTCAGTGAAAAGTATTGTTTTTTGTGCGCTATCCAGACAACATATACTGTTCATAGAGAAGGAAAGGAGAGATTGTGGAATGTAGTGTTACAGTAATAGCTAGAGTGTAGAGAAAGATCAACTTAATGCAAGGTAGGTCCATTCAAAAGTCTGACAACAGCAGGGAAGAAGCTATTCTTGAGTCAGTTAGCATTGCTGCCCATAGCGCCAGGACCTGGGTTCAATTCTGACCACGGGTGACTGTGTGGAGTTTGCACATTCTCCCTGTGTCTACATGGGTTTTCTCTGGGTGCTCCAGTTCCCTCCCACACTCCAAAGATTTGTAAGTTAGATGGATTGGTCATGCTAAATTCTCCCTCATGTACCCAAGCAGGTGTCGAAGTGTAGCAACTAGGGAGATTTTCACAATAACTTCATTGCAGTGTTATTGTAAGCCTACTTGTGACTAATAAATAAACTTTAACTTTACTTTTTACATTAACACTGCAATGAAGTTACTGTGAAAATGTCCTAGTGGCCACGCTCTGCCACCTGTTCAGAAAGATTAAGAGGCAATTTAGCATGCCCAATGCATCTAATGAGCAAGTCTTTCAGACTGAGAGGGGAAACTCGAGCACCCAGAGGGAACCATGTGCAGGTACGGGAGAACGTGCAGTCTCTACACAAGCAGTGACCTGAGGCCAGGATTGAATCTGGGCTGGCACTGTGAGCAGTCTCCCAACACCTGATTAAAGTCCAACAGGTTATTTGGTAGCAAAAGCCACTAGCTTTCGGAGCACTCGCTCCTCCTTTATCAGGTGAGTGGGAGTTCTATTCACAAATGGCATATAAAGACACAAACTCAATTTACAAAATAATGTGAGCCTTTACAGATAATCATTACTTGTGTAGATTAGGGGGATTTGTGGGGGAAATATGTGGGGCTGTGGGGATAGGTCTTGGGTGGGATGCTCTGTCAGAGAGTCAGTACAGACTCGATGGGTTGAATAGACTCTTTCTACACTGTAAGGATTGTGCAATGGTTTCAGAATGAGTCAGTGGTGCAGGGCTTCGAGGAGTTTCAAAACATACCTTCTTGTTAAGTCTTTGAAACAAACAGAATTCCCTCCTCCTGAACCCAGCCGTGAGATATCAAAATAACATGAAGTGCCTGGGTGTTGGATTAAACCGACATTCCGTGCTTCCAAGCAGTCACAACAGACCAGCCCACTATTTGGAAAATGTGAATGAAGCTATTCAGCCAATGACAGGCAAATCCCTCCCTGGCTTTGCTGCTGATTGGCTCACTAGTGAGCTTGTCAGTCATTGGCTGTCCCTGTAGTACCAGTTTTAACTAGGCACTCAGACCTCACTGAGTGGGTGGTACAGTGGCACAGTGGTTAGCACTGCTGCCTCACAGCGCCAAGGTCCCGGGTTCAATTCTGGCTTTGGGTCAATACTTCTCAATGTATCCCAATACATGTGACAATAATAAATCAAATTGATTTGAGAGGGATATGAAGACAGACTGAGGTAATATTCATTGGAATTCAGAAGAATGAGGGAGATCTTATAGAAATGTATAAGATTATGAAGGGAATAGATAAAATAGAAGCATGGAAGTTGTTTCCACTGACAGGTGAAACTAGAACTACGGGGCAAGGTTTCAAAATAAGAGGGAGCAGAGTTAGGAATGAGTTCAGGAGGAACATCTTCACACAAAGAGTTGTGAATCTGTGGAATTCTCTGCCCAGTGAAGCAGTTGAGGTTATCTCATTGAATGTTTTTAAGGCAAGGATAGGTAAATGTTTAAGCAGTAAAGGAATTAAGGGTTATGGTGAGCGGGCAAGTAAGTGAAGCTGAGTCCATGTAAAGATCAGCCATGATCTGGTTGAATGGCAGAGCAGGCTTAAAGGGCCAGATGACCTACTCATGCTCCTGGTTATGTTCCCAAATCATATCAAAAGAAAGTGTTAAAGGAAATCTAATATTGGTATCACAGCCTCATTGTTAAGAGACAAATCCTAGCACAGGACTAGCCATGTGAAATCAGTTCTGCAGGCATTATATTGACTGCATAAAATCAAGGCCAGTTTCTTCAGCAATAATGAATGGGGAACTTCATAGTAACTTCATTAGAGTGTTAATGTAAACCTACTTGTGACTAATAAATAAACTTTACTGATCTAATGAGAAGCATCAAAGAAGCAGGAAGTTATTTTTTGATTTAGCTAGAGACAATGAAATCAATTTACAAGAAGAAGAGAAGATCATCATTGAGACCGTCAGTGTTATTTGCAACACATTAATGCTGCAACTGCAGAGCTTGAGTTGGAAAGTTGTCAGCTTTTCTTCTTCATTCTTTAGTGTCACTCTTGGTCTGTTCTTTTGATATTAATGGTGGATTCCAATGTGGAGTCCTCCTGCACAGCAGCTGCTTGCACACGCTGTCAATCTATATTCCACATACTATACACTCTCTAACAAGCTCGTGCATAATAGCACCCAATTATTTTTGCCAGAATTTTCAGTAGTGGGACGTAGGACTGTATTGACTCATCAGGTTTCTGACTAGCAGTGGGGAAAACACGTCTATCCCCTCACTTGTATTTAATTCCAGCATGGCACAATGCCTGAACAAGCCTGGAAAAGAAAACTATTGATTTATTTGGTACGTCTTTTGACAGAGGTGGAGACAGAAATGCCCAAAGTCGCTGCAGTAACAAACTAAGTTAATTCTATCGAGAGGAAAAAGGCACAAATCTTTTTTTTGGAGATGAAATGAAACATTTCATTTATTTTATCAGATGTGATGAGGTCTAGACTTCCACACTGGAAGTTGATTTCAACATTCTTGTACACGATAGTTGGTAGACAACCTTTCCAAATGTAAAAATCATTCTGAAAATATTTTTAACAATACCTGTCACAAAATTGTTTCTGCTGAGCATTCTTTTCTTTCACTGAAACGAGTTAAAAAGTGTTTGCGAGACGTGATGAGTCAGGCACATTTGACAAGTGTGGTAATATTGACAATTGGAAGTGCCTCCTTACAAGATACTATCTGCATTCACGATCTTGTAATGAAAAAAAAGTGTTGGATTAAAAGCAATGCAAATTGTCAAGCCAATAAGGCATGAAGAGAAAGAAATTTAAAAATCTCCCTCACTTCCATATTCTTTTATTTAAATTCTGTTTGACAAAATGGAGTGTGGCTGGGCTGATAAAATCACTGCAATGGCCAGTGGTATTATCGCTAGACCATTATATCAGGAACTCAGCTAATATTCGGGAGACTTGGGTTCTAATCTCAACCCACAAGGCAGGATTTTCCAGTCCTTACCACCAGCAGGTTCTTCCAGTCCTGCCAAAGGCAACCCACACAGTGGGACAGCCATACAAAATGCCATAGATTTTGGAAGGACTGGAAGATTCCACCGATGAGCTGCCTTCATAGCTGGAAAACACACCACTGGTGGAGGGGGAAGTTGGAAAATCCTGGCCATATCTTCCACTTCATCTTGATCTCATCTGTTATTGTCCGTCAGGCCAGGAGAAGGACTGGAATTAAATGCTGTCAATTTAAATCCTCTGTGTTTGTATTTGAACACTTTGTTGGAAAATCATTGTTCATGGCTCGAAAATAGACATCCTTTTGGGATTAATGTCACCTATTACTATTGTGAATGGAAGCAGCAGCCCTTATGATCTGGAACACGACTTTCCTGCTCAATGTCTAGTTAAAGCAGTAACGTAACCCAGTGATCTTAATGTTAAGACTCCTCGTGCGTATTTGATACACTAACCTGGTGTGCATCACCCCTATTAATATTCCTATCTTTTCTGAAATGAATTTTAGAAGCATTAAGTTGATTTTTCTCTGCACCCTAGCTATGACTGTAACGTTACATTCTGCACTCTCTCCTTTCCTTCTCTATGAGTTTGAGGTTTACAGCATGGAAACAGGTCCTTTGGACCAACTTGTCCATGTTGCACTTTTTTTAAAAGCCTCTAAGCTAACCCCAATTGCCCACATTTGGCCCACATTCTTCTATACCCATCTTGCCTATGTAACTATCTAAATGCTTTTTAAAAAGACAAAATTGTACCTGCTTCTACTACTATCTCTGGCAGCTTGTTCCAGACACTCATCAACCTCTGTGTGAAAAAAACTGCCCCTCTGGACTCTGTTGTATCTCTCCCCTGTCACCTTAAACCTTTGCCCTCTAGTTTTAGACTCCCCTGCATTTGGGAAAAGATATTGACTATCTAGCTAATCTTTGCCCTTCATTATTTTATATACCTCTATAAGATCACCCCTCAGCCTTCTATGCTCCAGAAAAAAATAGTCCCAGTCTATCCAGCCTCTCCTTATAACTCAAATCATCAAGTCCCGGTAGCATCTTAGTGAATCTTTTCTGTGCTCTTTCTAGTTTTGCATAATAGGGTGACCAGAACTGCACACAATATTCCAAGTGTCGCCTTACCAATATCCTGTATAACTTCAACACAACGTTCCAACTCCTTTACTCAATGTTCTGACTGATAAACCAAGCATGCTGAATGCCTTCTTCACCACTCTGTCCACCCGTGATTCCACTTCAAGGAGCTATGAACCTGTACCCCTAGATCTCTTTGTTCTGTAAGTCTCCCCAGTGCCTTACCATTAACTGAGTAACTCCTGCCCTGGTTCAATCTACCAAAATGAGTGCATACAAACATTGCCCAGTGCCTGAAGACTATTTTAGTACCATATATGTTTGATTTTGTTGGGAATTAACACTTTGTTAACAGAGCTTCACTTGGTACTAATTTATAAGATAATTTAACCAGAAAACATCCTTCAAGATGAAGGAGCAAAAGTAACAAAAATGGTTGAGAGTTTTGTTCCGGGATTTGCACATGCGCTGGGAACACAAGCATCTCCCAGAGTTGGAGAACGGTCGCCAGTCACACCATTCTGGAAACCAACGGGAAAGCACGCAAGCAATTTGAAACTTTTTAAAATGTAATTTAAATATGTTTTAAATCTAATTGTCAGGAACTTCAGAGCTCCAATTGAATCTCCCACCACGCCAGGAGTACTTCGTTCTGGCAGGGTTTATAATAGCTCCCCATGTTCAGGGAACTAGAGGTAAGACCCTGCCGGAATGAAAGGTGGGGAATCAGAGCCACCGGGCACACAGGCGTGCAGCAGGGAGATGGTGTCCCTGGACATGGGCAACCAGGCAGTATCAGCCTGTGCCAGCGACTGACAAGACTGGAGACACATCTCCCACCAAGATCCGCCAGAAACGTTGTGGGTTGCGATGGGAGAATAGTGGCCATCATTTCAATCTATGTCCCTTTTATTATAGATTGCTGCTTTAAGATTCGCAACTAAGTGCTGATGTTTGATTATTGTTCTAATAAGCTGACAAAACATGTACGGTATAATTGGATAGGGTTGGAGAGCACAGCAGATTGCGGTATAATTTATCTTCCTTAATTGTACTCCGAGATAATTACAAAGTTGGCCATACCTTAAAACAATTTCCACACACCAGCGATGCGCAGATTATTCTAAAGACAGAGTGTTTGGATATTAGAAATACAAAAACCATAAATTAATACTTAACTTTAGGGAGAGACATGGGTGGCTCCCTCCATTGATAGAGGTCCTGTGACAATGGTGGCACAGTGCTTGGCATTGCTGCCTCAGTACCAAGGACCTGGGTTCGATTCCCAGCTTTGGTCATTGTCTGTGTGGAGTTTGCACATTCTCCCTGAGTCAGTGTGGGTTTCCACTAGATGCTCTGGTTTCCTCCCACAGTCCAAAGATGTGGATTGACCATACTAAATTGGCCCTTGGTGTCAGGAGGACTAGCTAGGGTCAATGTGTAGGGTTATGGGGATAGGGGCTGGGTGGGATTGTGGTCAGTGCAGATTTGATGGGCCGAATGGCCTCCTTCTACAGTGTAGGAACTCTATGGTAACCTTTGTCGAAACCTCATTTGCATGGGGTACGATTTTATACCCACCTTTGCCAGCCTTGCTTCAGGTAGGGAGGGATAGGTGTTGCTGGCTAGGATATTTCTAGAATCTGGAGTATTTTGCTTTTGTACAGCTTCTCCAAAGTTTGACCATTTAAAAATACAGCTATTAAAATCAGTCAGAATTGGACTTCAATGCCAAACATATTTTTTTTAAGAATTAAATGGGCCAGCATTGTAACAAAGGGGAGGGCTAACATTTTGATGTTCTGTAGGGTATTTGAGGTGCCTTGATATTCAAAGAACAGCTCCTCCTCACCCTCGAAGGAATATTTCCCCATTCCTCCCCATCCTGGAACCAGTTGGGTTACTAAAGAGCCTTTTATTGTTGTACCAACAGAATTATGTCGTTGGCAGATTAATTGGAATGATCACAATCTCAATTGACCTATTAAGTTTTATTTTTGCCAATTTCAACAGCAGCCCAATTACCACATTATGGGCATGTAAAATATGCCAAGGTGGCTGATCCAACACTGGCCTGTCCATCTCCGGTCTGGGACCCCAAAAGAACCAGATCAGCCCAGGTGCCAAAATCAGCAGCTTACTCTCAATCTTAATGAGCTTGTTAACAAGGGTTGAGTGAGACAGAAGCATCAGGTTCAAAAGGCCATGGTGATGGACTTCTTTTTATTATTCATTTGTGGGACATGGGCATCACTGGCTGGCCAGCAGTTATTGTCCATCCCTAGTTGCCCTACTAGAGGGCAGTTGAGAGTCAACCTCATTGCTGTGGCTCTGGAGTTACATGCAGGCCAGACCCGGTAAGGACAGCAGATTTCCTTCCCTAAAGGACATTAGTGAAGCAGATAGGTTTTTTGTGACAATGGGTCATCAGTAGATTCTTAATTTCAGATATTTTTTAGTGAATTCAAATTCTACCAACTGCTGTGGCATGATTCGAACCCAGGCCCCAATTAGCTGAGTTCCTGGTTTCATAGTCTAGCAATAATACCACCAGGTCATCGCCGTCCCTAAAAGAGGTAAGACTTTATAGAATCATAGAATCTACAGTGCAGAAAGAGGCCAATTGGCCCATCAAGCCTGCATTGACAACAGGTCCTATCCCCGTACTCCCACATATTTACCCTCCTGGTCCCCCCCTGACACTTAGCGGCAATTTAGCACAGCCAATCAACCTCACCCATATATCTTTGAATTGTGGGAGGAAACTGGAGTGCCCAGAGGGAACCCACGCAGACACGAGGAGAATGTGCAGACTCCACACAGATAATCATCTGAGGCCACAATCGAACCTGGATCTCTGACATTGAGAGGCAGCAGGGTGCCATGAATGCTAACCTTGTGGAAGGGGTTGGGGGGGGGGGGGGGGGGGGGGGGGGGAGATGGTTGCTGGCAGGGAGTGTCTTCCATGGATTGAAGAGACACCAAGCAGAAGTCCCTCCCCACTTGCCAAATATATATCCGTGGAGCTAATGCTGCCAGGCATCCCATTTGGTATACACCTCCCTGCCATGGGTACAATACCGGTGGCGGCAGGATAAAGCCCTTATGTCATCGTTATTTGGCTAGTTGAGGGTTGCAGTAGGTCTAATGGTGGTCAGGACTTCCAGTGGTTACACTATCCTCTAAAACTCCAGAGAGGTTGGAAGCTGGCATATAGACAATAGGTTGGCATGAACCACCAGCACATGAACATGAAATCCAACCACACAGTTTTTCCTGGGACTCTATGCTTATCCCAGTGAGAAAGTAATAGTTTTTATCATTACTCCACCTTTCCCACCTCCAATAACATCAACGGCATTTGTGAATTTCCTCTAGTTGGATTACATTTCACACCACTGCTATCACTGACTTGAAATGAATGATCTCCTGACAAAGTGAGATTGATTTTAAATTAACTTTGATTGCATTTGAAGGATGTGTTAATACGTCTACTGACAAGGACTCATTGAAAGAAAGATCCTTAAACCTTTGGATTAATAAAATGCATTATTGACTTTTTTCTTCTTAGTACTTCTTAACTATGTCTCCTTTTGAGAATTGAGGATAACTAGTATAATTGATGTGAAACAAAAATTGAAGAATTTACATCAGTAACCTCGGTTGGAATGATGTTAAAAAATACAAAATAATCAAAGTTGAAGGACTCTGATTCCAACTTTTTCCTTCAGACCTGGATCAAAATCTTGTGTGTGTGTATGAAGCATCTTTATTCCCCTCAATAGTACTTTATCTTGTTCAAATAAACACATAGGCATTGAAAGATAAAGTTTATGGTGAGTTAATAATATTGTCAATTAAATAAAAAAAGTATTCCCTGCAAGCTATGTGAACAACCTCCCACCGGGCTAAACGCACAATACAGCTTTGCAACTCAGCCAAGAATTCAGAAGGAGGCCATCTCTTCCATCTGCTCTCTTGATATAGTTCTGAAATCATTTTATGAATGCTTGGCTGAGCTCAAATAATTACTCAGAATTCTATGAGGCAGTCATAGATTCACAGAATCCTTATCGTGCAGGAGGCAGCCATTTGGCCCTATTGAGTCTGCACCAATCGCAATCCCATCCAGGCTCTATCCCCACAATCCCACGTATTTACCTTCTAATCCCCTGACACTATGGCCATACTGAATTGCCCCTATCTACTTAAAGGGCACATCTTTGGACTTCTACACAGTCCTTTACATGATCCTTTACACAGATGCAAGGGATTTACATACTTTGTTTGATTGACAGTTTTATTATCTTGTAATAACTTGACATTTCTTTAAAGTGAGCTTCAATGTCTGTGCGTTCATTCAGATGAGACTAAATATTTTTCAATGGGTCTTTCAATGGTTTCAATTATGGGGTAGGGTTCCCCATGGTTCATGATTCCTACAATGTCCATATGGACAAGGATATGCAAGATCTGGGAGATATTACATCTGTACATTGTTTATGGGATGCCTAAGATATTTGCTCCATAAAGATTAGATTGTGTAGTACCAACACTTGTTCTGAAAACCAGCCTCCATTGACTGCCTACATATCCTGCTACCTAGGCAAAGCAGTCAGCTTAATTAAGGATCACACGCACCCCGGACATTCTCTCTTCCACCTTTTTCCGTCGGGAAAAAAAATACAAAAGTCTGAGGTCACGTACCGACCAACTCAAGAACAGCTTCTTCTCTGCTGCCGTCGGACTTTTGAATAGATCCATCTCACATTAAGTTGATCTTTCTCTACACCTTAGTTTTGACTGTAACACTACGTTCTGCACTCTCTCCTTTCCTTCTCTATGAACGGTATGTTTTGTCTGTACAGCGTGCAAGAAACAATACTTTTCACTCTATGTTAATACATGTGACAATAGTAAATCAAATCAAAATGAATAGGGAGGGAATAGAGGAATTTGGACCAAGTATGGGCAGAGGTTTTTTTTAAGCTTAGTTAGGGAATCATGATCAGTGCAGGCTTGGAGGGCCAAAGGGCCTGTCCCTGCGCTGTATCTTCCTTTGTTCTTTGTTTTTTTGGTTTCTTTTGTTCTAAAAAAGACAGACATTTAAGACAAACTGTGTTAAAGGAGATGACAGTCCATGTCATAGGTTGATGCTAAAGGAGCAGCAATCATTGCACATATCCTTTTGGTTTCCTGTGTCACAGAGCAGGGACAACTTCTTCCTTGCTATTTTTGAATGAAATGACTATATATTAAGTTGATTTTACGCCACACCCTAGCTGTAACTGCAACATTATATTCTGCACTAAGATAAAAGCAAAACACTTGGATTGGGAACAAAAACAGAAAATGCTGGAAAGTTTCCACAGGTTTGACAGCATCTGTGGGGAGAGAATAGAAGCTCCAAGTCTGAATGACACTTGGTCAGAATCTGGGTTCATTCAGCTCTGACGAAGGGTCATCCATATAGAATCATCGAATCCTACAGTGCAGAAGGAGACCATTTGGCCTATCTAGTCTGCACCAACCTCAATCTCACCCAGGTCCTATTCCAACCTTGGTAGTCACCTTGACTCTAAGGGGCAATTTAGCATGGCCAACTCACCTAACCTGTACATCTTTGGGCTGTGGGAGGAAATCGGAGCATCCAGAGGAAACCCACGCAGACACGGGGAAAATGTGCAGACTCCACACAGACAATTACCCAAGTCAGGAATCAAACCCTGGTCCCTGGCGCTGCAAGGCAACAGTGCCACCATGTCACCTTAGACTTGAAACATTGGCTCTATTCTCTCCTCATAGATGCTGTCAGACCTGCTGAGATTTTCCAGCATTTGTGACTATATTCTGCACGCTCTCCTTTCCTTTTCCCTACGTACTCTATGAATCATAAAATCCCTACAGTGCAGAAGGAGACCATTTGGCCCATCGAGTCTGTAGCAACAACAATCCCACCCAAGCCCTATCCCTGTAACTCCACATATTTACCCCGCTTAACCCTCTAATCTATGTACCTGAGGACAATTTAGCATGGCCAATCCACCTAACCTGCACAACTTTGGACTGTGGAGGAAACTGGAGCACCTAGAGGAAACCCACACAAACACAGGGGGAACACGTAAACTCCACACAGACAGTGACCCAGGCTGGGAATCGAACCAGGTCCCAGGAGGTGTGAGGCAGCAATGCTAACCACTGTGCCATTGTGCTGCCATGAACCATGTGTTTTGTCTGTATCACACATAAGAAACAACACTTTTCCCTGTTTCCCAATGCATGTGACAACAATAACAAATCAAATTTTAAAAAACACAAAGAATAATGCTAAACCAAAGCAAAGTGAACTTAGCACTGAGTCATACAATCGTACACTGCAGACGGAGGCTATTCAGCCCACTGAGTCTGCACTGATCACAATCCCACCCAGCCCTACCTCCATACAACATTTACCTTAGTTAGTCCCCCTGACATTACGGGGGAATTTCGCACAGTTAATCCACCTAACCCATGCATCTTGGGAGTGTGAGGGGGAAACCAGAGTACCCAGAGGAAACCCACGCAGACACTGGGAGAACATGCAAACTCTGCACAGACACAGTCACCCAAGCCTGGAAACAGAACTCAGATCCGTGGCAATGTGAAGCAGCAATGCTAACCACTGCGCCACCTGAGTTGGAGCAAAGCTAACCCATTACTGCAGTTTTATTAATTGGCAAAACCTTGCATGAGGAGACACAACTTCAGTAAACGCCTGACTTATCAATTTTCACTGTCTGTAAAGTACTCAATTTAAACCAAGATTTAATATTTGCGTCAATGAACTAAACCGGAGACAGCCCATCGTGAGTGAAATACCTTCTTGTAACCCCTTTGAAAATGTCACTTAATTTCAAGAACTGGAACGGGAAGAGATAATTTCATTTCAGCTGGGAGATAAAATGAGCTTTTATTTCAAGTGATTTCAAGTTAAGATTACGGCCAATTCTTCACTGAAGCAGAAAATGTGCTCATTATTTTCAACAGAAATTTTGTAAGCCATTAATTAAACCGCCCAGTGCTTATAGCAAAGTAATCTATGCCTGTAAGGTTAACCTTAGTGCGAATCTGAAGCAGCCATTAGCAGTTAAACCTTACAATTTAGAAATTTTTTATTTTCCAATTTATTATGTAGAGCTGAGATCTGACCTGGTGGTAGGTGAATGATGGTATTTGAAAGGCCTCAGATCACTGAAAATCACTGCGGGAAACTGGAACTGTTCCTCACCAAAATAATTAGGCTCTCGTGAAGATAACCAGTCTCTTGTAACACTTCAGGGTTTCGATCTAGGGTCCAGCTGGTCCATCAGTGACCCAGGGCCAGAATTGAACCCAAGTTTCGCCCTGTGTCAGTGTGAGTTTCCACTGAGTGCTCTGGTTTCCTCCCACACTCTAAAGATGTGCGGGTTAGGCTGATTGGCCATGCTAAATTGAACCTAGTGTCAGTGAGATGAGCAGGGTAAATATGTGGGGCTTACGGGAATATGGGCCTGGGTAGGATTGTGGTTGGTGCAGACATGATGGGCCAAATGGCCTCCTTCTGATTCTATAACGCTATAGCAACTGGGGATGGGCAAGAAATGCAGGCCAGACAGGAACGTCCGTGTCACATGAATTTAACAAAGAAGACACTTCAATGGTTTGATTTGAATCGAGTCACCTTGTCAATATTTCTGAAATACTCTTAGATGGGTGACACAGCGGCACAATGGTTAGCACCGTTGCCTCACACAGCGTCAGGGACCCGGGTTCAGTTCCAACCTCGGATGACTGTGTGTCACTCCCTAGTCATCACACTCTGGCACCTGTTCAGGTACGCTGAGGGAGAATTTAGCATGGCCAAAGCACCCTAACCAGCACTTCTTTTGGACTGTGAGAGGAAACCGAGCACCAAGGAAACCCACAGAGAGAACATGTAGACTGTGTGCAGACAGTGACCCATGCCGGGCATTGAACCTGGGTCATTGACACTAAGGCAGTAGTGCTAACCACTATGGCCGCCATGCTATTTGTTAGATTCCCTCTCTCTCCCTTGCCTTTAATTTTTATCTAACTCTTTGTAACCTGCTGACTTAGGGTGGCACGCTGACACAGTGGTTAGCAGTGCTGCACTCTCAGCACTGGGGACGTGGGTTCAATTCTGGTCTTGGGTCACTGTCTATGTGTACATTCTCCCCATGTCTAAATGGGTTTCCCCCCAGGACTCTGGTTTCTCCCATAGTCCAAAGATGCACCTCTTAGTGTTAGGGACTTAATGGTGTAAATATGTAGGGTTAAGGGGATAAAGTCTGGGTGGGATTGTTGTCAGTGCAGGCTCAATGGGCCGAATGGCCTTCTTCTGCACTGCAGGGATTCTATGAAAACCTTTACATGCAAGACAACTCTCCTATTCCTGGTATTGGTCTAGGTAAGCTTCTCCGAACTTCCTTGTTTAAATAAGGGGACCAAAACTGGATGTTGCCTCAATGCAGCCCTGTACAATGGAAGCAGAACCTCCCTATCTTTGTATTCAATTTCATTCCCAACACTTACCATTAGCTTTCCTAATTGCTTGCTGTAGCTGCATACAAGTCTCTCGCGATTCATGCATTAAGACACCCAGATCCCTCTGTACCATAGTTATGTCCCAAATAAGGAAACTTCATGAGAAATTGATATTTTAACATTTTACCGATATTGGCTGGAATTTTCTGGCTACTCACACCGGTTGGATTCTCCAGACCCACCAGCAATGAAACGTTGCCCATGATTTCTTGCCTTTTGACTCAATGATTCCTTATGTGACTCAGTATTATTTTGAAAAATAATGCTCCTGTACAGGGCCTTGGGATGTTTTATTAGCTTAATGGTGCTTTATAAATATTAGTATTTATTGTAAGGTACTGGGGAGTTAAGTACCATCCCACCCCCACTCCACCCACCCTGCCCCTCTCTCCCCCCACTCCATTACCCCCTTGCCTTCCTCCCCTCCACAGCAAAGCTACAGCTAGCTTGCCATTGGTTAAAGGCAAGGTCTCCCAGTCCCGCTGATATCTATCCTGCCCGCAAGAACGGCCAGAAAATCCCACCCTTGCTCACCACAGATAAAGCAAGCCTTGCCTGGTCAACAAAGCTTGATTTCGATCCTGAAATGGATATTTCAATACATTCTCGCTGTTAAACTGGTCAAGATAAATCTCAGCTTCCCAACCTAGATTCACAGAGCAAAACAGCACAGAAACAAGCCCTTCTGCCCAACCAGTCCATGCCAAACATGGTGCCTTCCCAGTTGCTCGTGTTTGGCCCATATCCTTTGAATCCTTTCCCATCCCTGGACTTATCCAAACGCTTTTTAAGTGTTGCTTTTGTATCTCTCTGAACTGCTTCCTCTGGCAACTCATTCTATACATATGCCACCTACTGCATGAAGAAGTTGCCCCTCAGGTCCCTTTCCAATCTTTCCCCTCTCACCTTAAACTTACACCCTCTAGTTTTCTATTCCCCTTCCCTTGGGAAAAAGACTATGGGGGGAGTTTTCCCATCTTGCCTGCCACAGGAATCATAGTGGGGGAGGGGAGGGGCTTACCATGGAAAGATCCTTTGACCTTGGGTGGGATTTTCTAGGTTTGGACTGGGCACTGTTGGAGAATCCTGTCCTATGTGTGTTCATCCACTATATGTGCCTCATGTTTTTATACACCTCAGTAAGGTTGTCCCTCATTCTCCTACCTTCCAAGCAATAAAGTCGTAGCCTGGCCAACCTCTTGCCATAATTCAGTCCCACTAGTCCTGGCAACATCCTCGAGAATCTTCTTTGTGCTCTTTATGTGATGGAATAAGAATCAAGAGGTGATACTAGCCAAATAAATGGGAGGTCATCCATTTTGGTAATAATAACAGGACTATTATTCAAATGGTAAAACATTGCAGCATGTTGCTGTGCAGAGGGACCTGGGTGTCCTTGTGCATGATTCTCAATGAGTTGGTTTGCAGGTGTAGCAGGTAATTAAGGTGGCAAATGGAATTTTGTCCTTCGTTGCTAGAGGGATATTGCAGCTGTATAAGTTGTTAGTGAGACCACATCTGAAGTACTGTGTACAGTTTTGTTCTCCTTTCTGGCACTGGAGGGGTGCAGAGGAGATTCAGTAGGTTGATTTCAGAGTTAAGAGGGTTGGCTTATGAGGGGAGGCTGAGTAGACGGGGGCTATGCTCACTAGAATTCAGAAGAATGAGGGGAGATTCTATAGAATCATAAGATTATGAAGGAAATAGATAAGATAAAGTTGTTTTCACAGGCAGGTGAAACTAGAACTAATGGGCATGACCTCAAAATAAGGGGGAGCAGATTTAGGATTGAGTTCAGGAGGAACTTCTTCACACAAAGGGTTGTGAATCTGTGGAATTCCCTGCCCAGTGAAGCAGTTGAGGCTACCTCATTGAATGTTTGTAAGGTATGGATGGATAGATTTTTGGACAGTAAAGGAATTACGGGTTTTGATGAGTAGATGGGTAAGTGGAGCTGAGTCCATGAAAAGATCAGCCATGATGTTATTGAATGATGGGGCAGACTCAAGGGGCCAGATAGTCTACTCCTGCTCCTAGTCCTTATATTCTTACGCGAGTTCTCAACAAGGCAGGCTGATCTTCTGATCCATTGTTTATCTGCATCTACCTTTGGTGACCTGTGTATCTGTACACCCAGATCCCTCTGCCTATCAATACTCTTAAGGGTTCTGCCATTTAATGTATACTCCCACGTATCTTAGATCTTCCAAGATGCATTAACCTTACCTTTGTCTAGAATTTCATTTGAAGGTTTTCGTTCTTGAATCGCAATCTTTCCAATCAGTGTTCAATAAACAATGAAAGCAGGCTCCAAATTTTACACACCATCTGAACACATTACGTTAAAAGCTCATGCAAACCTTTCAGAGGTGGGAACACTTCAGGTCCAGTGATGGATATTCCCCGGCTCACGATCGCTGTGAAATCCTGCAACAAAATACATAGCAAACTTGTTTCTCATGTGTGTGTGGGAAGGTATTATATTACCTCATTCATACTTAATGACACTAACGAGCAATGCTATGGAAGATTTAAAATGCAGTATTTCCTCTTAGCTCTCCAGCTTGTAGAATGATTCTTAAATCAAAGTAACCCATTAAGTCTGACATTTATACAGTTCAGTAGCAGTAAGGTGAATATTGGCTGACAAATGGACTGATTGATGTGGGAGGGTGGGGGAAGCAGGTGTTGGACATTATATCAGAAAAATTCGTTTCCAACTCTATGGCGAAACAGTGCTTAGCACTGCTGCCTCACAGCACCATGGATCTGGGTTCGATTCCCAACTTGAGTCGCTATCTGTGTGGAGTTTGCACATCCTCCCACATTCTGAAGGGCATGCTGGTTAGGCGCATTGACCCAAACAGGCACCAGACCGTGGCAAAAAAAAAAGGAAAATTACTCTGACTTCATTGCAGTGTTGGTGCAAGTCTTACTTGTGATGAATAAATAAACTTTTATATGTTTGTCACCCCCCACTATTACTAAAAGGTCTTGTTTAAAGTTTATTTTTTGTCACAAATAAGCTTACGTTAACACTGCAATGAAATTACTGTAAAAATCACCCAGTTGCCACACTCCACCTGTTCGGGTACACTGAAGGAGAATTTAGCATGGTCAATGCATCTTAACCAGTACAACTTTCAGACTGTAGGAGGAAACTCACACAGGCATGAGGAAAACATGCAGACTCTACGCGGACAGTGAGCCAAGACAGGAGTTGAACCCAGGTCCCTGGTGCTGTGAGGCAACAGTGCTAACCATGATTTGAAATTCTTCAGATCAGTCTGCAAGAGACAAAGCTGTTAGTTGCAAGCAGACACCCCAAGGAGCTCACACTATGCTCACAATAATACCAAAATCAAAAAATTTGGTGTTTAAGCAAATTAGGGACAGCACAGTGGTTAGCACCGCTGCCTCACAGCACCAGGGATCTGGGTTTGATTCATGACTTGGGTCACTGTATGAGTGGAGTCTGCTCGTTCTTCCCACGTCTGTGTGGGTTTCTTCAGGTGCTCCAGTTTCCCCCCATAATCCAAAAAAAAAGTGCTGGTTGGATGCATTGGCTATGCTAAATTCTCTCTCAGTGAACCCGAACAGATGCCAAAGTGTGGCAACTAGAGGATTTTCGCAATGAAGTCATTGCAGTGTTAATGTAAGGCTGCTTATGATTAATAAATAAACTTTAACTTATGAACTTCTCACAATAATATTCCTTGGATTTCTGATCTAGCCCCTAACTATATCCACTCACAACTATCGATTAGGTTCACATCATGCCTAAAGTACAAATACAATTGTCTAATTATAACATGTATACATCTACTTGATCATAATATCTGGTCAAGGGCTATTCCCAGGCAGGACTTCACATGTGTCTGCAAAAACAATGTGATATAGCTCTACCATCTGCTCTGACAGCCAAATCACCTGGAGATAACTTAGGGAGGTAACGCTACAGAACTCATTAAGCACTGGGAAAACTGGACGAGGGAGCATAACTGATATCATAAGCTAGACAAAAGTTATGTTAAAAGCCAATGGTTGCCAATAGTTAAAGTTAATTTATTAGTCACAAATAGGTTTACATTAACACTGCAATGAAGCGCCACACTCTGGTGCCTGTTCGGGTACACTGGGGGAGAATTTAGCACAGCCAGTATACTTAACCAGCTCATCTTTTGCACTGTGGAAGAAACCAGCGCATGCAGAGGAAACCCACACAGACATGGGGAAAACATGCAGACTCCAAGCTGGAAATTGAATCCGGGTCTATGACATTGTAAAGCAGCAATGCTAACCATTGTACCACCATAACATACATGAATCCTTATACTGATTGTATATTATTACAAAGAGGATACACATATGTTGTCATCAGTCAATTGCATTTGCACTTTAGGTATAATGTAAATGTAATCAATAATTGTCAGTGGATATTAGTTTTTTTTTGATTTTGGCATTAGTGTGAACATAAAGTGTTTCACTCCAGGTGTGATTCCATTGACCTACTAGGAACCTTTTATCAAAACAAACTTTATTAAAGAACACAGTTACAATATAACAAAAATAATTAGCATTACTTTTACCAATTGACAAGATACAATTCATAACTGCTAGCTAGTTCTATTAGATCCAATTTAAGCAATATTCCCATAGATATAAATGTCTTAAGAATTAGTTAGCAAGATATATGGGCTTACATGAATTTCCAGCCTTGAAAACTCACTGGACAGGAAGACACTCATCTTCTGACCCCCAGACAACAGTCTCCACAGGAATATCTATCTTCACACAGCAGAACTCCAGTCAGAAAGAAAGAGAGAAGGAAAACACCTCTTGCCTTTTCCAGCCCTCTGGAGAGATACCTCTTTTCTAGCAGGTTCCCAGACTTCAAATTCCACCCAGAGAGAGAGAAAACAAGAGCTACTGTTCTTGTCAAATGCAAGCTACAGCTACCTACTTTTTCTTTCACTACCAGCCAAGTTCCATCCCCACAGCTAATTTTCCTCTGTCAAACAACCTAATCAAATGTTATTCTGAAAACCCCTGGAAACAACTCTAAGAATAACAATACGACATTAGCCCAATTAAACAAACACTCCAGTAATTAGGAGCAATTAACCTTCTGCAGGATCAATAAATTGGTGCCAACTGCAGATAATTAAGCACCATAATCCACGTTAAAGGATAAAATACTTCAGAAGAAACATGATGCAAAAACACTTCTTAAAGACACAGTGTAATCACAATTTTGATAAACACCTGTGCAAATGTGCATCTTTTGACTGGTATATGGTCATTTCTTGTAACTGAATCTTAATAATAACTATCTGTACAATTCTTGAATCAGCACTCTCCCTGGAGAACCTACTAATTTTTGATTTGTTTTATTATTGCCCCATCTATTAGTATACAGTGAAAAGTATCGTTTTTTGCATGTTATACAGACAAAGCATACTGTTCACAGGGAAGGAAAGTGAAGAATGCAGAATGTAACATTACAGTCATAGATAGGGTGTAGAGAAAGATCAACTTAATGCAAGGTAGATCCATTCAAAAGTCTGAAGGTAGCAGGGAAGAAGCTGTTCTTGAGATGGTTGGGATGTGACCTCTGACTTTTGTGACTTTTTCCCAAAGTAAGAAGGTGGAAGAGAGGATGTTTGGGGTGCGTGAAGTCCTTGATTATGCTGGCTGCTTTGCCAAAGCAGCAGGAAGTGTAGTTAGAGTTAATGGATGGGAGGCTGGTTTGAATGATGGATTGGGCTACATTTGTGATTTTTTTGTAGTTTCTTGCGATCTTGAGCAGAGCAGAAGCCATACCAAGCTGTGATACAACCAGAAAGAATGCATCTGTAAAAGTTGGAGAAAGTCGTAGCAAACATGCCAAATTTCCTTAATCTTCTGAGAAAGTAGAGGTATTGGTGGGCTTTGGGTGCAGACTCAATGGGCCGAATGGCATTGTTTGGATTCTATGATTATGTGAAAACTGGAAAGACCATCCAAAGAAGCTTGTTCTTCTGTATCTACATACCATAGTTCATAATAAAGACCTATCTGAAACTCCGAGAGTCATTGTCTGGTTTTTGAGCGAGAAAGTGAAATATAACATCGCTGAATAGCTGTATTTTTCTCCCTAACACTGACCTATGAAATTAACCAGTTGTGATACTGATTTAATGTGGCTGTTTGGCTAACAATAATGGGAGACTTTCACAATATATCGGCCTAGCTGCAGTTTAACTCTGATCGCTATAGAGAAAGGCAGTTGATTTTCTCGCAAGGTGAAGTCAATCTGAAGAGTAACCAGGACCACGAGAGACAAGAGGCCATGTAAGCTGAGAGCAATAGTCGGGCCCCTACCTTGACTGAATGTGAACGTTAATTCCGTCTCAGAATAGATTCGATATGGTTTCAACTGGAAACGTGGGATGGCATTTTGGTGAAAAAAGATAGGGAATTTAGCAAGGAATTGTTTCATAGAATCGCACCAGATGGCCATTCAGCCCATCGATTCAGCACCAACTCTCTGATAGAGCATCCCACATAGGCCCTATTCCACAACCCCATGTATTTTCCTTGCTGATCCCCCAAATTACATATCATGGGTCAATGAGGGACAATTTAGCCTGGCCAATCCACCTAACCTACACATCTTTGGACACTGAGGTACAATTTAGCATTGCCAATCCACCTAACCTACACATCTTGGGATGCTAAGGTACAGTTTAGCACGGCCAATCCACCTAACCCATGCATCTTGGGACACGAAATTTCAAGTTATAATGGCCAATCTACCTAACCTACGTATCTTGGGACACTAAGGGGCAATTTACCATGGCCAATCCATCAAACTTACACATTCTGGGACACTAAGGGGCAATTTGGCACGGCCAATCCACCTAACCAAGACGTCTTTTGGACTGCAGAAGGGCACCAGAGGACCCAAAGGAAACCCATGAAGACATGGGGAGAACATGCAGGTTTCACACAGACAGTGACCCGAAGCCGGAATTGAACCTGGATCTGTAGAGCTGTGAGACAATTGTACTAACCACTGTGCCACCTGCCACCCATTTTTATGCTGTTGTGTGAATTGGATGTCACTCACATTAGTGCGACTTCCCTCCTCCGCCATCCTGAATACAAACAATTGAGCAATTAAGTTCTATTTTTCAGTCTATTATTACTTTATTCCCTACCTAATGTGGGAGGCATGATTGTGGATTTCTTTTGGCTTTCCTTTCTGATATTTTCTTGAACTGCATCTGTCTTTAGGTTTGTGCTGTGATTTAGTCAAAAATTCCTTTATTTTTAAAGATATATCTAATTTGTCACAGATGCAAAAATCTTCCTTGGAAGGTGGCCCGATAATTTTGCTCAGAGTACCAGAGAAAGGGCGAGAGATGGAGTAACTCCTTGGTTTCCCCACTCCCCTGTCGAGACCGAACCCGGATAGCTTCAGAATTCCTTCTTCACTGATGAATATATCCAGCAACAAATGACTAAATTGCTTATCTGCACCTCCTTGTGGCCTTGGATAGAACTGCACTGGCATACAGCTGGCAGCAATTCCCCAGCAATATTTCCCTGTTATAAAATGCTGCACATGTTCGAATAAAAGGGCTTCTATGTGGAAGACTGATCTTTTCTTTACTGCCCCCCCCCCCGGCTTTACTGTGTGAGAGTTTAATGGTGCAGCTACACTAGCCATCTATCTCAGACTAATTCACTTCTGAGGTATAAAGTTGAGGGGCATTAACAATATCGAGTACCTTTGATTTTACTCATTATGTCTAAATAGCTTTAAATATCAAGTTGCGATATGGATGATAATATCACAATGCATCTATGAGTGATTAAAAAGACTCTGACACATTACGGGCAGTAAGAACTCAGTAAGAATTTAGCAACACCAATTTTAAATCCAACCAATTTATTTGATAGTAAATCTGCGAGCTTTCGACCTTTTCGTCTTCGTCAGGCAAATGCAGTGTTCTGGTCTGCAACGGCACACATATCAGCACAGACAGTCACAAATTGCTGATTAGAATGCGAATCCTTACATCAAACCTGCTATTCAAGTGTTAAAGTGGCTAACAATGTGTGTGAAGGGAACACTGAGCATTGGTTAGAGAATTGTGTATTGTCCCCAGACAGCACAGTAAGTGAGGTTTTTTGCTAACCCAGGCAAGTCATGGGGGTTACAGATAGTGTGACATGAAGCCAAGATCCCTGTTAAGACCGTCCTCATGTGTGCGGAACGTGGCTATCAGTCTCTGCTCAGCAACTCTGCGCTGTCGTGTGTCACGAAGGCCCCCTTGAAGAACATTTACCCGCAGGTCGGAGGCCGAATGCCCATGACTGCTGAAGTGTTCGCCCACAGGAAGGAAACTGTTTTGCCTGGTGATTGTTGAGCGATGCTCATTCATCCGCTGTCGTAGTGTCTGCATGGTCTCCCCAATGTACCATGCTTCGGGACATCCTTTCTTGCAACGTATTAGGTAGACAAAGTTGGCCGAGTTGCAAGAGTATGTACCATGTACCTGGTGAATGGTATTCTCACGTTTGATGATGTCGTCCATGTCTATGATCCGGCATGTCTTGCAGAGGTTGCTGTGGCAGGGTTGCGGGCAGCACAGTTGTTAGCACAGCCACCTCACAGCGCCAGGGACCTGGGTTCAATTCCCAACTTGGGTTACTGACTCTGCACGGTTTGCACATTCTCCCCAGGTTTGCATGGGTTTCCTCCAGATTCTTTCCATAGTCCAAAGATGTGCATGTTAGGTGGGTTGACTATATAAAATTGCTTCTTAGAGTCCAAAGGTGTGTACGTTAGAGGGATTAGCCACGGTAAATTGTCCTTTAGTGTCCAAGGATGTGCAGGTTATGTAGATCGGCCAGGGTAAATGTGTAGGATTAGTGGGATCGGTAGGTTGGTGGGCTGGGTTAAGATGCTCTTTCAAGGGAGTGGGTGCAGATTCAATGGGCCGAATGGCATTGTTTAGATTCTATGGAAGTTGGAAAAGCCATCAAATGAAGCTTGTTTTTCTGTGTCTATATTTTCCTGCCCTTCTGGAAAAATGTCAACTCTCCCTTACTCCTGAGGCTCACAGATGTCTACCTCTTTACTGCCTCTCTCACAGAATTGGAAGAACACTGTGTGAAACCCAGGAAGGAGTTTGATAGTGACTGTGACACGTTGTACCTCCACAACCTTCCTGCCACAACTGATACCATTGCACCTCCTCCATACGGGTTCAGGGGGTGGCAGGCTGAACAAAGCAAGGAAATATGACTGTATTGCCCGAAAAATAATAATACCTTGTAGTCATGTTTCAGTGAGGCTGAATTTGAGCTTATAAATGCAAATAGTAAAGCAGCATGGTGGCACAGTGTTTAGCACTGCTGCCTCACAGCGCCAGGGACCTGGGTTCGATTCCCAGCTTGGGTCACTGTCTGTGTGAAGTCTGCACATTCTCCTCGTGTCTGCGTGGGTTTCCTCCCACAGTCCAAAGGTGAGCAGGTTAGGTTGATTGGCCATGCCAAATTGTCCCTTAGCATCAGGGGGATTAGCAGGATAAATACATGGCATTAGGGGGATAGGGCCTGGATGAGATTGTTGTTGGTGCAGACTCAGTAGGCTGAGCAGCCTTCTCCTGCACTGTAGAGATTCAGTAAACTAACTAGTGAGACAATTACGGTATTATTGCCTATAATAGATGAACACAATTTTGGGAAGAAGGATTGAAGGAGAACAGTTTTATTGGCTGTTTGTGTTTGTGAGTGTGTGAATGTTGCATACTGTCTCTCCCTTTATCTCTCTCTCTCTCTTTATGTCTATCTCTATTTTCTCTGTCTCTCTTTATCTCGTTAGAGACATAAAATTATAGAGGTTTACAGCATGGTTTGCATGGGTTACAGGGGCTTTAGCCCAACTTGCCCGTGCTGTCCTTTCTTTTAAACCCCTAAACTATTTCCTATTGCCTGCATTTGGTCCACATCCCTTTACACATTGTACCCATATAACTGTTTAAATGCGTGTTAAAAAACAAAATCGTACCCACCCCTACCACTAGCTCTGGCAGCTTGTTCCAGGCACTCACTACTCTCTGTGTGAAAAAAATCACCCCTCTGGACACTTCTGTATTTCTCCCCTTTCATCCTAAATCTATGCTGTCTAGATTTAAACTACATTTGGGAAAAGATATTGACTATTTGGCTGATCTATGCTCCTCATTATTTTGTAAACCTTTATAAGATCACCCCTCAGTCTCCTACACTCCAGAGAAGAAGGTCGCAATCTATCCAGCCTTTCCTTATAACTCAAATCACCAAGTCCCGGTAGCATCCTAGTAAACCTTCGGGAAAAAGATACAGAAGTCTTAGGTCACGTACCAACTGACTCAAGAGCAGCTTCTTCCCTGCTGCCATCAGGCTTTTGAATGGACCTGCCTCACATTAAGTTGATTTTTCTCTGCACCCTAGCTATGATTATTTTAAATGAGGTGATCTCTCAAATTGCCATTACCGTAGGAAACAGAGGAGCTTAATTCTTTCGATAATTGTCCCCTCTCGTTTCCTACTCTGAACATACTTTGAAAAGTACTTCATTGGCTTCAAAATTTTTTGAGTCATTGGAGGGGTTATGAAAGTACTAACTCTTACTATTCATTCACAAGTTCACTTTATTTTTGAAATCTAACAGGATCATTGGAGAAATAGGATCAGTTCAATACCTTGTCACAGTCATTAGGTGTCAGTATTTGCACTTCCTTGAAAAATCTAAGTTGCCTTCTTGAAAGCAGGCTAAGAAAATCTATTGGCAAGAAATATTCATACACAATACTGCACTAAAAAAGTATTTATTTCCCAAAATGGTGATTAATTAATACCTAGTCAGTGGTTAGCACTGCTGTCTCGCAGCAGCAGGGACCTGGGTTCGATTCTGGCTTCAGGTCTGTGTGGAGTTTGCATATTCCTCCCGTGTCCGTGTGGGTTTCCTACTTGTAATAATAATAAACTTAAATTCATGTCACAAAGCTGCATTATTGAGTCAGAGGAAGAAAAATAGGCAATTTTTTCTGCACCACCTGCCACGGGATTCGTGGGGGCGAGGGCAGCCGGAAAGTCCCACCCTTAGTATCTGCGTGGGTTTCCTCTGGGTGCTCCAGCTTCCTCCTACACTCCAAAGATGTGCAAGTTCAATGCATTGGTTGTGCTAAATGGCCCCTATGTGCAAAGAATGGGAAGATGGATTAGCCATGCTAATCGCACAGGATTATAGAGATAAGATGGGATAAGGTGGCCGGGAAGGGGAGGTGGGGGGGGGTGGCAGCAGGGGGAGGTGGCGGTGGGGGGCAGGGGTGTTGGGTGCAGGGCTGTTCAATATTTGGCCTGGCTAAGAAGCTCTTTCAAAGAGTCAGTACAGACTTGATGGGCCCAATGGCCTCCTTCTGTCTGCAGTGTATGGATTCTATGGCTACTGAGCAGCAGTTTGACATGGCCAATCTACATAACGTACATACTAAGCGGCAGTTTAGCATGACCAATTCACCTAACCTACACATCTTTGGAGCATGGGAGGAAACACTCCCAGGGCTGGGCAGCACGGTAGCACAGTGGTTAGCACTGCTGCTTCACAGCGTCAGGGACCTGCGTTCGATTCTCGGCTCGGGTCACTGTCTGTGTGAAGTTTGCACATTCTCCTCATTTCTGCGTGGGTTTCCTCCGGCTTCCTCCCACAGTCCAAAGATGTGTGGGTTAGGTTAACTGGCCATACTATGAAATTGCCCCTTAGTGTCCAGGGTAGTGGAGGTTAGAGGGATTGGTGGGTATAATATGCAGAGATATGGGGTTAGGGCCTGGGTGGGATTGTGTTTGGTGCAGACTCGATGGGCTGAAGGGCCTCTTTCTGCACTGTAGGGTTTCTATGATTCTATGAAACTGAAGCATCCGGAAGAAACCCACCCAGACATGGGGAGAAAGTGCAAACTCTACACAGAGAGTCACCCAAGGCTGGAATCAAATCCGGATCCCAGGCTCTGTGAGGCAGAGAGCTAACCACTGTGACGCCCAATCCTGGTTCGCTTCCCAGCTGAGGGAGGAAGGAAATATTTCTGGGTGCAGTTTTTTAACTGTACTATAAAATTAGAATCTCAAATCTTCCATGCAGTTGTCTAAAATGAACGTTTATTAGGCCAGTGGTATTTTCAAGTAGCACATTGTCCCTGTGTGTGGGAGTAGTATTCAATGATGACGTTGTAATTACTATCCAAATTAATGGTAAACAATTAGTATATTATTTACTACCATTTATGGCAATCTCAGCCAGCAAATTAAACTGTACTTTAATAATTGATCTGACTGATTAACTTGCCTCAGGACCGGGGGTGGGGGAGGAGATGGGATGGAAGATTTGTTTTCTGTGCTCCGCAGGTGCAAACAGGTCCACAACTGTGTCCCAAGAACAGTTTGACTTGGCATTTCTTTTTATATCCTTTCCCCAAAGGAGAAAGACCTTGACCTGGCTATTTATTAATACTGTATGCACCAGTAATAAGAATGGACACCTAAGCATCGGACAACTGTGCCAAGATGGCACTTGGGGATAAGCCCAAGGACTGACAGGACGGAAGGTTTTGACAGAATATAAAAGATCAATAAAGAACAAACAAATAAAGGAGGGAAAAATTAGAGTGCGAGATGGCTAGAAGTACTGGGCGGGACTTCTGTCCCACTCAGCAGAGTGTTAAGAGCTCCCCTATTGTCACAATAACCAAACAAAATGGAACAAGATAGGACTGCATGGTGTCATTGCTGCCTCGCAATGCCAGGGACCTGGGTTCAGTTCCCGGCCTTGGGCCACAGTCTGTATGGAGTTTGCACATTCTCCCCATGTCTGCATGGGTTTCCTTCGAGTGCTCATTTCCTCCCACAGTCCGAAAGATCGGAGTGTGATAACTAGGGGAATTTCACAGTAACCTTATTGCAGTGTTAATGTAAGCCTTATTTGTGACACTAATAAATGAAGTTTAAACATTAAACCCAAAGATATACGGGGATTACCGTAGCTACAAGGGTCTTGTTTCCTATTCCATGTTTGGAAAACATTATTGAAAGAATTGGACAGTTAAAATTCATCACCAAAATAGACTTACTCAAAGCTTCAACAAGCTGCATGACCTAACTCTTGTTCCTAAGTAAGTTGCAGAGGTATTTAGAATTATGGGCAGCACAGTGGCACAGTGGTTAGCAATGCTGCCTCACAGTGCTCAGGAACCTGGGTTCAATTCTCCCCTTGGGTCACTGTCTGCGTGGGGTTTCCTCTGGGTGCTCTGGTTTCCTCCCACACTCCAAAGATGTGTGGGTTCGGTTGATTAGCCATGGTCAATTGTCCCTTAGTGTCAGGAGGACTGGCTGGGGTAAATGTATGGGTTTGTGGGGGTAGGGCCTGGATGGGACTGTTGTTGCTCTAGGCTCGATGGGCCAAATAGCCTCCTTCTGCTCTGTAGATGCGATGATTCTATGTTCTAGCATTTAACCCTGCCTGAAAGGTCTGTCCATTGAAGAGGCTCCCAATATATGGGCTGAATGGCCTAACCCTGCTCCTATAGCTAATGATCTCATGACCCCGTTCATGCTCCCCTGTCCTCCCCACCAAGAGCTCCTCCCCAAAACTCCCCCCTCCTGGAGCCCCGGGACAGAAGCTGTGGACACTGTATACACTCTGTCCTGTCCACTGCAGCTTCTGGTGCTGATTGGCTAGCAGCTCTTTGAGGCGGGGCATCCCCCCAAGTGTGTGGTAGAAGCCCCGCCTCTAGCCAATGAATGTTCCTCAGAGCTGGCAGTACTGACAGGAATGTGTTCCCCACCCATTCCTCAGAGGCCAGCAGAGGAACTCCACCATCAGGGATATCCTCGCCTGTTTTTCTCTGCCAGACCCATCGGGCATGACCTTACTAGCCATTCGCGCCACGCTCTTGCCGCAGCAAGCTCGGCCAACCAAATCTCCCTTCACTGCAGCGGAATGGGAAAATCCCAATGGTGGGAAGATTCCGGACACCGAGTATTTCAAGCATTTCTTTGAAGTGCCGTCATTGTTACAGTGGAAGAAAGGCAAGAGGCAATTTGCAGAGAGTAAACTACCTCAGACAAGAATGAGTTAAGAGGCCAAATAAGAGGCATAAATGACACCCAAAGCGCCAGAAGGAATGGCCCTGCTCTTCTTCAGTAAGATCCTTTGTCTACATGTACAAGGTCCCCATTCATTTGATTTGATTTATTATTGCCACATGTATTTGTACAGAGGTCCATAGATCCTTAAAAAATGACAGCATTTGTTTAAAAGATAGAACATAGAACATTACAGCGCAGTATAGGTCCTTCGGCCTTCGATGTTGCGCCAACCAATGGAACCAATCTAATGATCCTCTGACTATTCCAATGTTATCCATATGCCTATCCAGTGACCATTAGAATGCCCTTAAACTTGGCAAGTCCACAACTGCTGCGGGCAGGGCATTCCACGCCCTTACTACCCTCTGAGTAATGAATGGTGAAGAAAGCATATGACATTATATGAGCAATGCTGGAGGACTCTGGGTCTATACTCGTTGGAGTTTAAAAGGATGAAGGGGATCCTATTGAAACCTACAAGATACTGCGAGGCCTAGATAGAGTGGACATGAAGAAGATGTTTCCACTAGTAGGAAAATCTAGAACTGAGGGCAAAACCTCGGGTTAAAGGAAATGATCCTTTAAAACAGAGATAAGGAGGAATTTCTTCAGCCAGAGGTTGGTGGAACTCATTGCCTCAAAAAGCTGTGCAGGCTGGATCATTGAGTGTCTTTAAGATAGAGATGAATAGGTTCTTGATTAATAAGGGGATCAGGGGTTATGGGGAAAAGGCAAGAGAATGGGGATGAGAAAAATATCAGCCATGTTTGAATGGCGGAGCAGACTCGATGGGCCAAATGGCCTCTAAAGATTCTATGATTACAGAATGATGTGGAGATGCCGGCATTAGACTGGGGTGGGCACAGAAAGAAGTTTCACGACACCAGGTTAAAGTCCAACAGGTTTATTTGGAATCACGAGCTTTTGGAGCACTGTTCCTTCATCACTCAGCTGACAAAGCAGCAGCACTCTGACAGCTCATGATTCCAAATAAACCTGTTGGATTTTAACCTGTGAGACTGATTTCAGAATGACCTTTTCAATTACTTGACCTTTGGATGGCTGGGGAAGATGAGTAGTGACACTTCCAGAGTCCTTCAGACTTGCCGAAACTGTGCAGCAGTTTTGAATCTGTAGACCGAGTCAGCAGCCAACTTTTGCAGCATTTTGGGGTCCACTTTTAACAAAAACATCAACATTAAGTACATACAGTTCATGTTTTAAAAGTTACGAGTGTGATATGCTATTATTGGGCGTGACACTTGCAATGACTTTTTTTTAAAAGTTGGATGAAAATAATGCATTTTATGTATAATTGATGGGATTTATTGAGTAACCCATTGTAGCTCTATGGAATGCCTTTGAGAGTTGTGATTAGGTTATTTAAGCGCATTGTCAAAAGCAAATAATGATGAGGCACGTCTCTGCAGAACAACTGAAATGGGAGACATTATTCACAAGCCATTGAGTGAATAAATTTCTCCTCGCCTTAGTTCCAAATAATCGCCCCCTTATCCTGAGACCGTGTCCTCTGTCTCACTCACCTGGGGGAAACAGCCTCCCACAATATCAACCCTGTGAAGCCCCTTCAAAATCCATGAATGTTTCAGTGAGATTATCTCTTGTTCTTCTTAACTCCAGAGATTATGGATCTAATTTACTCAGCCTCTCACCACACGTCAACTTTCATTCCAGCTCTCCTGCCTCCCATGTAAATATATATTGTCCTCAAGTACAGAGACTGAAACTGCACACAGTATTCCAGATATGGTCTCACCAAAACCCTGTACAAATTGTTACAAGCCTTCTACATTTCGTGTACTCCAGTCTGCTTGCAATAAAGGCCAATGTGCCATTTGATTTCCTAAGTGCTTGCTGTACCCTCAGGACAGGCGATGGCGTAGTGGTATTATCGCTAGACTACTCATCCAGAAACTCAGCTAATGTTCTGGGATCCCAGGTTCAAATCCCACCATAGCTGATGACAAAATTTGAATTCAATAAAGGAAAAAATCTGAAATTGAAAGTCTACTAATAACCCATTGTTGATTGTTGGAAAAACCCATCTGGTTCACTAATGTTCCTTAGTGAAGGAAATTGGTCATCCTTACCCAGTCTGGCATACATGTGACTACAGAGCCACTGTAACGTGGCTGACTCTCAAGGGTCCTCAGGCAACTAGGGGAGGCGATGATCTTCTGATGTTATTGCTAGACTATTAATCCAGAAACTCAACTAATCTTCTGGGGACCCAAATTCGAATCCCTCCACACAAATGGTGGAATCTGAATTCAATAAAAAATATCTGGAATTAATTAAAAATCTAATGATGACCATGAAACCATTGTCAGAAAAACCTATCTGATTCTCTAATGTCCCTTAGGGAAGGGAATCTGCCATCTTTACCTGGTCTGGCCTACACGTGACTCCTGAGCCATAGCAATGTGGTTGGTTCTCAACTGCCCTCTGAGATGACCTAGTGAGTTCAAAAATATTCTGCTTTGTTATTCTTATGACTAAAATGATGAAATCATGTTTCCCCCACATTATACTCCACCTTCTTTTTAGTCAATTGTGGGACATGGGTATTCATGGCGAGGCCCATCTCTAATTGCCCTTGAACTTCTCAGCCAGCGATGCCCATGTCCCACAAATGAATTTTAAAACATTTTCGACCATAGTTATGCCCAAGAGTGTGCCCATCAGAGTTCAGCTGGTCTGGGTTGCCTACATGTGTCACATGGAGGATTCCCCAACATCCTCCACAGCCAGAGAGGTCTTCCTTACAAATTCCTCACATGACATTGTGGAAGATGTGGCATTTCACCGATTGTCCCTTCGTTACAATGATTCTTCCTTCAAACATCCCAGTAAAATCAGTCATGTTGCTTTACACCAAGTTGGCTCCGGGTGAGTGACAGGTCGGGAATGCCAGCCCTGGAAGTTGCCAAGAGATGACACACCACAGCTTTGTGACTGAGCAGGCGCGCAGGCTCATTAAAGAGACCCTCAGCTTGATGGATTGACTGTATCACGCACACAAGCAGTCAATCACACAGCGGGACAAGAATGCTTTACCTTTATCAAACTACCCAAAACAACAGGGGCCCAAGCCAAGACATGCTGTGGTCAGTGTCACAGCTTGAACCTTCCTGTGAACTCAGATTGTATAAATAATTCTTCACGGTGTCATTCGCACTGCACACATTCATGAATTCTTCTATCCAGGCTGAAGATGGGATCCTGCCAGCTAAATAAAATAAGCCCATGAATCAGAAAGAAAAAAAATCAAACTCTGGAATGGAAAATGGTTTTGCAAGAATGTTAGCCAGGACAATTAGACCAGAAATGTGTTGAAACACTGATCTGAAGAATGCCCAATTTGTAAGGACAGTGTGTTAGAACTAACAAGGAATCCCGGTCACACATCAGATTTTCAGTGGAAAATATAACGGAAGCCAGCCTGATGCCTTACTAATGAACAGAACAGATCCAGAGACAAATCCTGATTTATTATTCATGAGGAGTGCGAAGATCTGGCCTTACGACATGCAACTATTTTAATACTTCATCAAATTAAGCTTCAGCACAAAAAAAAATCAAAGCCAGTCTGGTGGTCATGCACTTTATGAATTTTTCAGTAGTGTTGAATCTGAGCACTGACAGCGTTGGTTATGTGGAAGCACTGGGTGTTCAGTCGCGCGTGCAAAGGAAATGGGAAGAAGTTCAGAAAGGGGATTCAAGACGATGGCCAGGATTCCCTGCTTTTCCTGCCACCCCCACCAGCGTGAAGGGAGAACTTGGTGCTCAGCCAAAAATTCATTCACAGCAGCAGGTTCGGAGAATCCCAGCTGCGGCGAGGTCGTAGAATTCTGGCTAACCTGTTCTTGACTAATAAGAGGGACAATGGTTATGGGGAAAAGTCAGGAGAATGGAGATGAGAAAAATATCAGCCACGATTGAATAGCGGAGCAGACTCGATGGGCCGAGTGGCCTAATTCAACTCCGATGTAATTGGTTCCATGGTCTTACGCAAATCCTGGAATTGATCATATGGTATTTAATAACCTCATTACCACAGTTGTCCGTTAAAAAGATGAATGTATCAGCAGTTACATTTGGAAAGAAAATTTGATGAGTTACACTATCAATTGTAATTATTCACAAGTTCTTTGTATGGTGTGATAATTAACTTTATTTTGCAATTTTGTACAACTTGCTGATTAGAGAAATAAAATGAAGAATTCCCCTGACGTATATTAAAGGTAATTTAATGGAAATCTGCCTGTATTTGTGATATTTTAGGATTGAATTCAGTTTGAGTTACAGACGGGAAACAAAAGGCACAGAGGAAATAAAAACAAAATATTGCAAATGCTGGAAGACTGAAATAAAAACAGAAAATGGTGTATAAACTCAGCAGGACAGGCAGCATCTATAAAAAGAGAAAAATAGCGTTAATGTTTAAAGTTTTGGGAGGCTGATGGTATTATCATTAGACTATTAATCCTGAAACTCAGTTAATGTTCTGGGGACCCAGTTTCGAATCCTGCCACAGCAGATGGTGAAATTTGAATTTCATAAAAGACATTTGGAATTAAGAATTTACTGATGACCATGAAACCATTCTTGATTGTTGGAAAAACCCATCTGGTTCACTAATGTCCCTTAGGGAAGGAAATCTGTTATCCTGACCTGGTCTGGCCTACATATGTCTGGCCATAGAAGTGTGGTTGACTCGCAACTGCCCTCTAAGTGTAACTATGGATGGGCAATAAATGCTAGCCAGCAGCAACACCAATGTCCCACAAATGAATTTTAAAAAGCCCATATCACTCATCTTCGGAACTTAAGAGATACGAAGAGGGAGGTATGGAGCAGGTGGGGCAAAATAGACGGTTAGAAACTGGAAGAATGCTGAAGGTCTCAGCAGATCTGGCAGCATCTCAGCATCCTCTGTTCTCCTTTCAGATTCCAGTATCCACAGTGCTTTTGTTTATTATAGAAGGTCGGAGAGAGTTTGGAGATTGGGAGAGATAAAATGACAAAGATGCCCTGGACACAAGTCAAAGGCAGGGGTAATGATAGTGTTAAAGATTAAAGTGTGTGTCATTAGCGGTGTTAAAGATCAAAAAGTGAAATGTGTTAATAGCAGGAGAAGGATATGAATATAAAAAAGTGAAGGACAAAGTTCATAATCTGAAATTCTTGAACTCAACGTTGGGCACGATCTTACAAAAGAAATTATGATTGCCGAACAAATGAGGAAACTGTCTGGTTATGCCCCAGTTCACCTGGGGGGCTTCAATGACCTCTGCTTCCCCCAGTGTGGCCATCCTGCGTGGTTCCCCCTTGGTGGGGACCAAGAGTGATTCTTATTGGCAAGCGGGGCAAATATTCTGGGAAACCAGAAGCAGTCATGCCAGCCCCATTAATGTCTTTTAAATGATAATATTGATATTTCAATTGGCTTTACGCCCATTCTGGCGAAACAAGGCTAGCAAGATGGCCTCCAACACAGGACTGGCTTGCTCCTGGCGCTCATTCTTCCCAGTTGGTTGCGCCAATCGACCAGTGCTGGCAAACCCGCACTCGTTAAGTCAGGAAGATTGTAAACTGCCTAATCTTCCACAAAGGAAGAAGCCCGGTACTGACTGGTATAGTGTCTGAGTGCGCAGACCTACAAGCAGGGACATGACCTTGGTCCACCTGAAACTTGCCGATCTTCCAGTTGAACGAACTGTCCTCAACCGAGTGTTGTAGACTGGCACATTCCAAGGTCCAGGACTACGTGCTGAGGGACGCACTGAAGCTTGGGGCAGCCGCCTCAAAGGCACATGGGGAAAGAGCACACTGTAAAGCCTTTCAACGGAGGCAGACCGAGGGCCTGGGAACCGCAGAACATGCTTGGCCTGTGTGCCAATCTGAGAAATAATGGCACACAGTAAAATCTGAGGCATGGACATAGTTTTAAGCTTTGAAATGTAATGAATGTAAATAAGCATAGTATTGTATTGGAAAAATGATTTCTTTTTTTGCACTGTTTGTAATTTTTGGATCTGTCATTTTGCAACAGAGTTTTTTTTTGTGAATGAAGTATATTTTTGAAATTATCAAAAAAACAAGGACATGGCCTTTTGGCTAAGATCAAGTGTAGTATCGGCAATCTTGCACTTGACAAAAGTCAATAAGGTTACACTGAGGCTTCACTTGAAGTAAGTTTTTAAAACGGCATCTAGGCCTTTTGGCTAAAATGCAAATGAGATCAAGCACTGGAGGGAATGCAATGTCTGCTCCTATCAGCTTGGACGATGTAGATCTTGTCAGAATAGACTTTCCTGTCTCGTCATTTTGGATCGGTAATGTCTCACAGGCTGAGACCTTGAATTGGACTTTGATTGGATATAGCTAAAAAAACAGGAGATGTTCCCATGTGAGGACCGCAAAATGTCGAGTGAAATTATTATTATTTTAGGTAGTCATGAGTTCAGGCTTCACTTGCTTTGCTAAATGGTTGGAACAGATCTTCAGCTTTCATCATTGGCAGGCCTATCCATTTACAAGTATCCCACTCATCTACTGACATCTTTAGCCCTGCTGTGAGGGGATTTGTTCAGCTTATCCATTAAACACATCAGTCAGATGCGACTTTTTGGTGAAGCCAGGGTTCTTTTCCTTCTCTGAACCGAAACGGTGAACAAATGTACATCACAAAGTTGCACATCTTTTCGAACTGATGCTGCGCTCAGATCAAAGGGTGGAAATGTCAACCTGGCAATGCTTCAGATGCAATGGCAAAGCTTTGAAAAGGAGGTGAAGCCTCTCTCCACGGTTTCTTGTCAGTAATCTACGGTCACCATCTCGTTTGCAGGTGGCCAGAGCGACCACAAGGGGGCAGAGGGAAAGAAGGAATCGGTGCATTCCAATCTGCCAGGTTTTGCCAGGAATATGTTGACAACAAAGGTCAAACCGCCATAGTTCCTGATGATCACAGCCTGCTATCTACCCATGGCTGCCTCGCAGTGCCAGGAATCCAGAATCAAAGCCAAGCTTGGATCACTGTCTGTGCACAGTCTGTATGTTAGAACATAGAACATAGAACATTACAGCGCAGAACAGGCCCTTCGGCCTTCGATGTTGCGCCGACCAATTAGGAAAAAGCAATGACCCTCTAACCTAAACCATTCCCCTTTCGTCCATAAACTTATCTACTAACCTCTTAAACGCCACCAAACTTGGCACATCTACAACTGCAGCAGGCAGGGCATTCCATATCCTTACCACCCTCTGGGTAAAGAACCTACCTCTGATATCCGTCCTATAACTATCACCCCTTTAATTTAAAGCTGTGTCCCCTCGTGCTAGCTTTCTCCATCCTAGGAAAAAGGCTATCACTGTCCACCCTATCTAAACTCTAATCATCTTATATGTTTCGATTAGGTCCCCTCTTAGCCGCCTCCTTTCTAACGAAAACAACCTCAAATCCCTCAGCCTCTCCTCATAAGACCTGCCCTCCATACCTGGCAACATCCTGGTTAACCTCCTCTGTACCCTCTCCAATGCCTCCACATCTTTCTTATAATATGGGGACCAGAACTGCACACAATACTCCAAGTGCGGCCAACTAGAGTTTTGTACAGTTGCAACATGACGTTGCGGCTCCGAAATTCAATCCCCCTACCAATAAAAGCTAAGACTCCATATGCCTTCTTAACAACCTTATCGACTTGATTGCCAACTTTCAGGGATCTATGCACATATAAACCAAGATCCCTCTGTTCTTCAACACTATTAAGAGTCCTACCATTAGCCCTATACTCTACACATTTGTTATTCCTGCCAAAGTGAATTATCTCACACTTTTCCACATTAAACTCCATTTGCCACCTCTCGGCCCAGCTCTGCAACTTGTCCAAGTCTCTCTGCAAACTATAACACCTCTTCACTATCTACCACTCCACTGACTTTAGTGTCATCTGCAAATTTACTAATCCATCCCTCAATACCCTCATCCAGATCATTTATAAAAATTACAAACAGCAGGGGCCCCAAAACAGATCCCTGAGGTACTCCACTTGTAACCGAACTCCACGATGAATATCTCCCATCAACCACCACCCTCTGTCTTCTATCCGCTAGCCAATTCCTAATCCAATTAGCTAAATCATCCTCAATCCCATACATCTGCATTTTCTGCAGAAGACTTCCATGGGGCACCTTATCAAACGCCTTACTAAAGTCCATATATACCACATCAACCGCCTTACCCCCATCCACCTCTTTGGTCACTTTTTCAAAAAACTCAATGAGGTTAGTAAGGCACCACCTACCCTTCACAAAACCATGCTGACTATCCCCAATCAATTCATTTCTCTCTAAATAACTATAAATCCTATCCCTAATAATTCTCTCCAATACTTTGCCCCCAACAGAAGTAAGACTCACTGGCCTATAATTCCCTGGAAATCTCTCTTCCCCTTCTTGAACAATGGGACCACATTCGCTATCCTCCAGTCTTCCAGAACTATACCCGTAACCAACGACGACCTGAAGATCAGAGCCAGAGGCTCTGCAATCGCCTCTCTTGCCTCCAGAGAATCCTAGGGTAAATCCCGTCCGGCCCAGGGGACTTATCCAACTTCAAACCCTCCAGAATATCTAGCACATCCTCCCTATCTACTTCAATACTTTCTAGTTTGCAACCCTGTACCTCAGTGTTCTCCACAACTACATTTACATCTCCCTGCGTGAATACCGAAGAGAAATATTTGTTCAGTGCCTCTCCCATCTCTTCAGGCTCCATGCACAACTTCCCACTGCTGTCTCTGACTGGCCCTAATCTTGCCCTAACCAATCTTCTATTCTTAACATAACTAAAGAAAGCTTTAGGATTCTCCTTGATCCTATCAGCCAAAGTCTTCTCGTGTCCCTTTTAGCTCTCCTCAACTCACTCTTTAGCTCCCTCCTGGCTAATCTATAGCTATCCATTGCACTAACTGAGCCTTCAAGCCTCATCCTGACATAAGCCTCCTTTTTCCTTTTAACCAGCAAATCAACTTTTTTCGTACACCAAGGTTCTCTTACTCGACCATTTCCTCCTTGCCTGACAGGGACATCCTTATCAAGGACTCGCAGCAGCTGCTCCTTGAATAAGCTCCACATTCCAGATGTTCCCAGTCCCTGTATTTTCCTAGTCCAATCTATGCACCCTAATTCTCTCCTGATGGCCTCATAATTACCCTTCCCCCAGCTGTAACTACTGCCCCCAGCTTCATGCCTATCCCTATCCATCACTAAGGTGAACGTAACCGAATTGTGGTTACTATCACCAAAATGTTCACCAACTTCCAAGCCTAACACCTGGTCTGGCTCATTACCCAGCACCAAATCCAATGTAGCCTCACCTCTAGTTGGCCTATCTGCATACTGAGTCAAAAAACCTTCCTGCACACTTTGTACAAAAACTGACCCCTCTAACGAGCTAGAGCTATAGCTATTCCAATCAATATTAGTAAAGTTAAAGTCCCTCATAACAATTACCCTATTACTTTCACTCCTGTCCAGGATCGACTTTGCAATCCTTTCCTCTACCTCTCTAGAGCTTTTAGGAGGTCTATAAAAGACTCCCAACAGGGTGACCTCTCCTCTCCTTTTTCTAATCTCAGCCCATACTACCTCAACAGACAAGTCCTCATCAAACTTCCTTTCTGTCACTGTGATACAGTCTTTGACTAATAATGCCACTCCTCCCCTCCTTCTACCTTCTTCTCTACTCTGACTGAAGCATTTGAACCCCGGAACCTGCAACAACCATTCCTGTCCCTGCTCTATCCATGTCTCTGAAATGGCCACAACATCGAAGTTCCAGGTACTGATCCAAGCTGCAAGTTCCTCCACCTTATTGTGAATACTTCTTGCATTAAAGTATATGTATTTCAAACCATGCCCTACTCCACCCATACGCTGCTGTGCTTTAGAGTTCTCGTCTATGACATGTTCTCCTCATGTCTGCATGGGTTCCCTCCAGTCTTCTCCCACCGTCTGGTTGGGTAGTAAATTCTCTCTCAGTGTACCCAAACAGATGCGAGAGTGCGGCGACTAGGGAGTTTTCACAGTAACTTAATTGCAGTGTTAATGCAAGCCTACTTATGACTAATAAATAAATTTTAAACTTCCCTTTGAGGGGGAGAGCTGAGTGGGGGCGATTTAATCTGTGGATCACCACACCTCAGGCGAGAGTGACAAAGATGGGAGAAGATGACTTCATGGATAATGTCAGCCGGTGCGGGAATTGAACCTACGCTGTTGGCATTACTCTGCGTCACAAACAAGCCATCCAGCCAATCGAGATAAACCATTGACAATGAAGACATAAAATCGGATGGCAGATTTGTGAGTTTCAGGAATAGGTTGAGTGACAGATCCCAGGAACTTGCTGATTGATTTACCTCACTGACTGTTTGATTTTGACAATTGACATGTCATTTTTAAACATTTTTAAAGAACATGTAGCATTTGCAGACATTTATCGCCTATTTAACTTGTGTCAGAAAGTTAAGTCTGTTGCTTCGAGTATAGGAGCAGCGATGTGTTGTTGCAATCATACAGGAGCCTTGGTGAGGCCACAGCTAGAATATTGTGTGCAGTTTTATTCTCCTTTTTTGAGGAAGGATGTTCTTGAGGGAGAGCAGCGATTGATTCTGGAGATGGCAGGATGGATATATGAGGAGAGATTTACGAGATTAGGATCATTTTCATAGAATCGTGGAAAAACTACAGCACAAACAGGCCCTTCAGCCCACAAGTTGCGCCAATCATATGCCTACTTACTAGGCTTACCTATAACTCTCAATCCTATTAAGTCTCATGTACTCATCCAGAAGTCTCTTAAAAGACCCTAACAAATTTGCCTCCACCACCACCAACGGCAGCCCATTCTACTCTCCCACCATCCTCTGAGTGAAAAACTTGCCCCATCTCCTCTGTACCTACTCCCCAGCACCTTAAACCTGTGTCCTCTCGTAGCGACCATTTCAGCCCTGGGGAAAAGCCTCTGAGAGTGCACCTGATCAATATTTCTCATCATCCTATACACCTCTAATAGGTCCCTTCTCATCCTTCGTCTCTCTCTAAGGAGAAAAGATCAAGCTCTCTCAACCTCTCCTCATAAGGCATGCCACCCAATCCTTGTAAATCTCCTCTGCACCCTTTCAATGGCTTCCATATCCTTCCTGTAATAAGGCGACCAGAACTGAGCACAGTACTCCAAGTAGGATCTGGCTAGGGACTTATACAGCTGCAGCATTATCTCCCAACACCTAAACTCAATTTCTCACGCCTAAACTCAATACCTCAATTTTTGTTGGAATTCAGATGAATGAGGGGGGGATCTCATAGAGACTTATAAAATTCTAACAAGACTAGACAGGGTAGATGCAGGGAGGATATTCCCGATGGTGGAGGTGCAGAACCAGGGGTCACAGTCTAAGGATTCAGAGTAGACCATTCAGGGCAGAGATGAGAAGACATTTCTTCACCCAAAGAGTGGTGAGCCTGTGGAATTCATTACCACAGGAAGCAGTTGAAGACAAAACATTGACTGTATTGAAGAGGTGGCTGGATATAGCACTTGGGGCGAATGGGATCAAAGATTATGAGGAGAAAGCAGGATTAGGCTATTGAGTTAAACAACCAGCCATGATGGTGATGAATGGCAGAGCAGACATGAAGGGCTGAATGGCCTCCTCCTGTTCCTATCTTCTATGTTTCTATATTTAATGGGTTCAGCATTGCTGTTACAATATGACAATTGTTTATGCAGTGTCAATCAATTTGATTTGATTTGATTTATTATTGTCACATGTATTAACATACCATGAAAAGTATTGTTTCTTGTGTGCTATACAGGCAAAACACACCATTCATAGAGAAGGAAAGGAGAGAGTGCAGAATGTAGTGTTACAGTCATAGCTAGGGTGTAGAGAAAGACCAACTTAATGCGAGGTAAGTCCATTCAAAAGTCTGACAGCAGTAGGGAAGAAGCTGTTCTTGAGTTGGTTGGTACATGACCTCAGACTTTTGTATCTTTTTCCTGACAGAAGGAGGTGGAAGAGAGAATGTTCAGGGTGTGTGCAATCCCCGATTATGCAGGCTGCTTTGACGAGACAGCAGGAAATGTAGGTGGAGTCAATGGATGGGAGGCTGGTTTGTGTGATGGATTAGGCTACATGTATCACCTTTCCTAGTTTAAAAAATGAACAATTTAAACTGATCAATCTCACTCAAGCATGAAGTCAAGTCATATCTGGGTTTTGAAATGTCAGATTTTTAATATTGTCCAGAAACGTCTGAGTTAAATGGATGGTTCACCAAAGATGTGCTGCAGAAGCCCTGCAAGCAGATATTAGAGTTAGGCTGCAGATCAGCCATGATCTCACTGGATGGCAGACCATGCTTGAGGGGCTGATGGCCTGCTAGTATTCCTATGTTCCCAGGAATGTGTGACGATACTGTGCCTTCGATAAGTGTATTTTAGTCATGTTTCTGCGCGGGATTTTTCTTTAACAGTCTGTTCTAACGCTGCTGGGACTGTAACTGACAGCCTATGCTGTTACTGCAGCAGCATAATTGCTCCTAATTACTCAAATGTTTGTTTTAATATGGACTAATGCCATTCTGCTATTTTAGCATTTTCCCCCCGGGATTTTGCAGAGTAGAGCTTAATTGGGCTGATTGACAGTAATATCAGGTCGGACTAGGTTTACACAGGGAAATTAAGCTCAGTCTGCTGCTTGGGATCTTTAGAGAAAAGTTGCTTTTTCTGTGTCTCTGTCTCTGTCTGGATTTTAAGATGAAATAAATCTCTTTCTCTGAGGTTCTGCTGTTTGGGGGTGGATCTTTCTTTGGAGGTTTCTGCATGGGAGTCAGCAGACAAGTGTCTGTCTGGATCTCTCTCCAGAGGGGTGAAAAGGCTGGAAATCTATGTGAGTGCATCTATTTTTGGTGACAACTAGTTCTGAAGAAGGGATTTATGTCCATGAGGCATGTTGAGGCTCTGGAGGGATTTGAAAGCTAGGGTAAGAATTTTAAAATTAAGGGAGTGCTGAACTGGGACGCACAGTGGCATAGTGGTTAGCATTGCTGTCTCACAGTGCTAGGGACCCAAGTTCAATTCCCAACTCAGGTGACTGCCTGTGTGGAGTCTGCATGTTCTCCCCGAGTCTGCATGGGTTTCCTCCAGATCCTCCGGTTTCCTCCCACAGTCTAAAGATGTGCGGATTAGGTTGATTGGCCATGCTAAAATGCCTGTTAGTGTCAGGGGACATAGCTAGGTTAAATATATTTCTATGCCTTTGAGCTTTGACAAAGGGTCTTCTGGACTCGAAACATCAGCTCTCTTCTCTCCTTACAAATGTTGCCAGACCTGCTGAGATTTTCCAGCATTTTCTCTTTTGGTTTCAGATTGCAGCATCCGCAGTCATTTGCCTTCATTAAATGCACAGGGTTATGGGATAGAGCCTGGGTGAGAGTGGGACCGGTGCAGTCTAGATGGGCTGAATGGCCTCCTTCTGCACTGTGTGATTCTATGAACTGAGAGCCAGCGTGGGTCACTGAGCCACAAGGGTGATGTATGAAGGGGAATTTGGTGCAAGATGGGCAGTAGAAAATATTCAAATCAAAGAACTATTGATTCCTTTCAATTTGTTTTTTTTCGGATTAAAGATTGACTGAAAAGCTTTTTGCGATGCCTCACTTCATTCGATCTGCTGGTTTTTGGAAGCAACACTAGGTGGTGCATCGTACCCCAGAGAAGCAAGAAGCTGGAATAAGTCATCATCATACGTAGGAAACATGAGTGAGAATAGCATTGTGATACTGGCATAAATAAACAGAATAACATCGTAACGCAACAGCAATTTGTGTTTATAAAAACATCCTCAATATAATAAACCACCCCGGGGAGCAATAGAGCAAAGTTTGACAGTGAAATACAGCCATTGTCAGAAGTTTATGTTGGTATTGGGTTTTTAACATAATAAAATTCTCCAAGGCTCTTCACAGAAACTGTATAAGATAAAAAAAAGACACAAAGTCACTGATATAGATTACCTGGTCGCCTGATTAGTTAAATGATAAAGATCCAGCATAAGAACAGGCCTTTCGGCCCTCCAAGACTGTGTTGACCATGATCCCTAATTAAACTAAAACAAAAACCTTCTGCTCTTACTCGGTCTGTATCCCACTATTTCCTCCCTACTCTGGTACCCATCCAGATGCTTCTTAAATGTCACTAATGTGCCTGCATCCTCCGCTTCCTCTCGCGGCGCATCCCAGGCACCCATCACTCTCTTGCGTGAGAAACTTCTCCTACGTATCTCCCTTAAACTTTCCCCCTCTCACCTTGAATCAGTGCCTCCTTGTAATTAATACTTCCACCCTGGGGAAAAGCCTGTGGCTATCCATCCTGTCTATGCCTCTCATAATTTTGTAGAACCTCTGTCAGGGTCTCCCCCTCAGCCTCCGTCTTTCTAATGAAAACAATCCTAGTTTATTCAACCAGCTGGTTTTTCATAGAGTTCCTACAGTGACAGAGACAGTGACCCAAGCCGGTGATTGAACCTGGGACTATGAGGCAGCAGTGCTAACCAATGTGGCCCTGTGTTTTTAAGATATGTGTTTTGAAACCATGCTTTAGATCATGAAAATTATTTTTGAATTAGTGAACACTCATGTAATATTTTTTGAAACATTAAACCATATGATACAGTGAAAGCATATTTGTATCACCACCTTCTGCTTTCCAAAATGATTGAAATGGAGACAACCTGTCAGCAAACTCATACTTGGAATGACTGCCTTGAAAGAGATGCACGGGGGCCATTTCCCGTCCCATTGACAAAACATCCAGGCAATTACCTGGACCCTCCACTGGGTGGAGACAGACCTATAAGATCATCACTTAGGACCCTTGCAGTCCTTGTGATGTAGGCTGTGCTAACCAGGATTTATTTTTATTTATATTTATTAATGTCATAAGTAGGCCGACATTAACACTGCAGTGAAGTTACTGTGAAAATCCCCTTGTCGCCACAGTCCGGTGCCTGTTCGGGTACACTGAGGGAGAATTTGGCATGGCCAATGCACCCAAACAGCACGTATTTCGGACTGTGGGAGGAAACCGGAGCACCCGGAGGAAACCCACGCAGACATGGGGAAAATGTGCAGACTCTCCACAGTCAGTGACCCAAGCCGGGAATCGAACCCGGGTCCCTGGCGCTGTCAGGGCAACAGCGCTAACCACTCTTTGGTCAAGGGAGGAATTCAGCAGGTTGGCTGAGTTGTCCCGGCAGCAGCCACGAGTGGTCACTGTCGGGATGACAAGGACTGCCCAAAGGAGGAATCACAGATGCTAGATCCTCATTTAGGCTGTGTTTTTTCCAATGGGATGGCCTTGGGGTATGAGCACTGAGTTTTGGAGACCCGTGGAAGGAGCAAAGGAGGTACAGGACTCCTCACCCCTACTCTACCACCTCCCACCCGCCCACTAGAGGTTCCCCCACTTTCTTTCCCTTTTTAGCCCAGTCGCAAAAGCAGAATGCTGGTCCCTTTTGTTCTGCCTTCTCCAATCATACGTATTATTGCCACAGAGGCAGAATGGTCTCTTAGCTGGCTTTTAATTGGTCATTTAATGGTTCCAATAGGCTCACATCTTACCTGCCCACCACAATATAGAGAAGAGTCACAGATTGTCCGCCTTGTTGACCAACAAGGGGCATACACACGGTGAGTCGTGTAAGGGTTGCTTTTGGATGTTGCTTTGAGAGTTGCCTAGTGCTTCACGTCGTTAGTGTACGCTTAAACTGGACCAACTGACGGGCAACACGACAGCTCAGTGACTATCACTGTTTGCTGTGCAGATTTGGGCCGTTGTCTGCGAGAGTTTGCACATTCTCCCAGTGATTGCATGGGTTTTCTCCAGGTGCTCCGGTTTCCTCCCACATCCCAAAAACGTGCTCTAACAAATTATCCTTAAGTTAGTCTTCCCTCAATCTTCCTCAATCGGTGTACACAGAGGTCATAGGTAGAGGAGGGCAGTCATAATGTTAAAATGGCGGCGCGGGCTCGTTGGGCCGAAGGGTCTGTTTCCCGTACTGTATTGTTCTTTGTTCTTTGATTGGTGGGAAGAAAGTGGGCTGGCCACCCGTTCACCTGCAAATAAACCATCTGGGGCCAATAAAACTGCCCGCCACATTTCTGCCACCACCGATAGCTCAGTTTCTCTCCACAAATGCTGCCATAATTTGCTGATGTTTCCTGCTTTGACCTGTGACCTTTGTTGGTTGTTCTCTGGAGGTCAGTGCCAAGAGCAAGGCTAACTCCATGCTCTCAGTCTCAATCTCCAGCACCAATAATCCTTTAGACCCCGTTCAGTCTTTCTAAATTCAATGTCCATGCATCTCAGCAGGTGTTGCAAGTATAATATATTGTAAGAGATCTTTGCCTGGTCTTGTGGGCATGATCGCTAGACTATGAATCCAAGAACTTAGCTAATGTTCTGGGGACATGGGTTTGAATCCTGCCACAGCAGATGGAATTTGAATTCAATTTTTAAAAAATCTGGAATTAAGAATCTACTGATGACCATGAAACCACTGCCATTTATTGGAAAAACCCATCGTCACTTATCATAGAACCCTACAGAAAGCGCAGGAAGAGGCCCTTCAAGTCAAACATAATCCCACCCAGGCTCTACCCCATATCCCTACATATTATACCTACTAATCTCTCTAAGAGTCTTTAGGCTGTGGGAGGAAACCCATGTAGACACGAGGAGAATGTACAAACTCCACACAGACAGTGATCTGAGCCTGGAATTGAACCCAGAACACTGGAGTTGTGAATCTGCAGTGCTAACCACTGTGCTACTGTGCTGTCCTTGTTCACCAATACTCTTTAGGGAAGGGAATCTGCCATCCTTACAGAATCCCTATAGTGCAGAAGGAGACCATTCAGCCCATCGAGCCTGCACCAACAAGGATCCCATCCAGGCCCCATCCCCATATTTACCCTGCTAACCCCCTTGTCACTAACGGACAATTTATCAGAGCCAATTCACCTAACCCGCACATCTTTGGACTGGAAACTGGAGCACCTGAAGGAAACCCACGCAGACACATGGAGAATGTGCAGAGACATTGACCCAAGCCGGGACTCGCACTCAGGTTCCTGGCATTGTGAGGCCGATAGTAGCCAATGATGTGGAGATACCGGCATTGGAGTAAGGGAAGCACAGTAAGAAGTTTCACAACAGCAGGTTAAAATCCAGCAGGTTTATTGTGACTTGTGCAGCCAAATAAACCTGTTGGACTTTAATTTGGTGTTGTGTGCCTTCTTACTCTGCTGTGAGGCAGCAGTGCTAACCACTGTGGCACCGTGCTGTGCTGACCTGGTCTGGCCTACATGCAACTCCAGGACTACAGCAATGCGGTTGATTCTCCACTCATTTGGACAAACAGAGATGGGCAATAAATACTGGCCCAACCAGTGACACCCATATCCAATGAATGAATGAAAAAGAAAAACTAAAGTGAAAATGTTTTTCAAGCGGTTAGTACTTCTGGATAATGATACACCCTCGTTCTGAAACGTAAAATCTACCAAACGTTTATGTGGAACTTTGCAGCATTTAAGTATCTTGGCGTGAACTGGAGTGACATCTATGATTGGCAGCTAAAAATCCTTTCAATGCCAAAACCCGTGGGAAGTAAATCATCTTGTCTTTATGTTCCATCGCGTAATATACGACTTTGGTTTTCACATGCAGTAATTATCCGCAGTAATAAGTGTCAACCTTTTGACTAATGCATCTACATTACCATCCAATAGGAGTAAAAATATAAAGAGCACACAGCGTTGAAACTATTCAAGTGCTTTGACAGGACGTACAAACCATTCATTCATTGCCTGCTTTCCCCCCCCCCAACCAGGCTCCATATTCGCCACCCCCCCCCCCCCCCCACCCCCCCCACCCACCGAGAGACTATGACAACTCAATGGCATGCTTCTTTGCATAGTACTCTGTAGTGAATATTATTAAATATAATTACATATTGGGAGAACTCAGGCTATGGGGCAGCACGATGGCACAGTGGTTAGCACTGCTGCCTCAAAGCCCCAGGGACAATTTCCAGCTTGAGTCACTCTCTGTGTGGAGTTTGCACATTCTCCTCCAGCCTCACCATCATCGAAATCTGGCCTCTTGAACTTCCCCAGTTCCAATCTTTCTGCCATTGGCAGCCTATCAGCCAATGCCCTAAGCTCTGGAATTCTCTCCCTAAAACTCTGCAACTCTAGGATTCTGTTTCTTCTTTTTAAAATTTAGCTCAATAGCCAAGCTTTTGGTCACCTGGCCTAATATTTCCTTCTATGATCTTGGGTGTCTATTTTTCTCTTAAACTCTTAACAGTTGGAGTCCATCGAGTAGAAAGGGAGATGGTTGGAGGTCAGTCATCTCAGTTCCAGGATATCTCTGCAGGAATCCCTCAGGCCTGCCCAAATTCTGCTGCTTCATCAATGACCTTCCCTCCACAATAAGATCGGAAATGGAATGTTCGCTGATGATTGCACAATGTTCAGCGCCATTCACGATTCCTCAGATACTGAAACAGTCCATATCTAAATGCAGCAAGACCTAGACAATATCCAGATTTGGCCTGACAAGTAGCAATTCACATTCATGCCACACAAATGCCAGACATTGACCATCTCCAGCAAGAAAGAATCTAACTATTGCTCTTTGATAATCAATGGCTTTATCACCGTTGAATCCCCTCACTATCAACATCCTGGGTGTTACCATTGACCAGAAACTGAACAGGACTAGATACACAAATATTGTGGCTGTAACAGCGGGTCAGAGGCTGGGAACCCTGCAGCGATTGTCTTACCTCCTGGCTCCCAAAGTCCTGTCCACTATCTACAAGACGCAAGTCTGGAATGTGATGGAATACCTGAGGGGCAATAAGAAGCTCGACACCTTCCAGGCCAAAGCAGCCATTTGATTGGCACTACATCTACAAACATTCACTCCCCGTACCCTCGAATCACAGCGGTAACAGTGTGAACCATCTACAAGATGTACTGTAGGAACTCGCCAAGACATCTTAAGCACCACCTTCCAAACTCATGGCCGCTACCATCTGGAAGGACAATAGCAGCAGATACTTGGGAACACCAGCACCCGCAAGTACCCCTCCAAATCACACGCTATCCAAATTGGAACTATTTTGCCGTTCCATCACTGAATCAAAACCCTGGAACTCCCTCCCTAACAGCACTGAGGGTATACCTACACTCAGCGACTACAGCCGTTCAAGAAGGCAGCTCACCAGCACCTTAGCAAGAGCAACCATGGGATGTGCAATAAATTCTGGGCCCAGTCAGTGACTCCCACATCCCATGAAGGAATTTTTAAAAGATAAAGCCATTTTTAGTATGTTCAGAATCTCTACAGTACCGAAAGAAGCCATTTGGCCCATCAAGTCTGCACCAACCACAATCCTAGCTAAGGCCTTACCCCCCACACATTTACCCACTAATCCTCCTAATCTACACATCTCAAGATACTAAGGGGCAATTATAGCATGGCCAATCAACCTAATCCACATATCTTTGGACTGTGGGAGGAAACCCACATAGACATGAGGAGAATGTGCAAACTCTGCACAGACAATGACCCAAGCCTGGAAGTGTGAAGCAGCAGTGCTAACCACTGTGCCACTGTGCCATCCATTTTGGATTAGTATACGTGCAAGACTTCGGTATTGATTTGGTCAATCATATTGTTGCTATTTTGTGATGCTAGTAGCATCCAGGGAAGTTTCCTTACTTGTGAATACCAATGGTAGGCTTCTATCTTCCTTATCAGTATAAAGAGTTTGCCCTGGAAGATACTTGGTAAAACCATAGCAACGTCCAATGGTAAAAGTACCACAATACAACTGCAGCTGAGCTCAATTATAAAAATTATTTGCTCCCCCGCCCCCCCCACAACCCGGCCAAAAGAGAACCACTGCCTAATTGAGATGAAGCATCAATAAGTTCTATAGTGTGAACTCTTAAGGTTAATGAACTTTTAAGTAACAAATTGTTACGCAGAATAGAAATAGGCAGAGTTAATCTGGGCAATGTTTTCAATACATCTCATTGAAACTTGAAAGGCCTGGATAGAGTGGATGTAGGTGAGATGTTTCCATTAGATGGAGAGACTGGGATCTGAGGGCACAGCTTCAGAGTAAAGGGGCAACACTTTAGAACTGAGATGAGGAGGAATTTCTTCACCCAGAGGGTGATGAACGTATGGAATTCATTGCTGCAGAAGGCTGTGGAAACCAGCTCATTGAGTATATTTAAAACAGAGATAGATAGGTTCTTAATCGGCAAGAGGACCAAAGATTACAAGAAAAAGGCAGGAGAATGGGGTTGAGAAATATATCAGCCATGATTGAATGGTGGAGCAGACTTGATGGGCTGAATAGCCTAATTCTGTTCCTATATTTTACAGTCTTATACTTAACTAAAGCTGATAGTTTTTTTTATATGGCTAAGTAAAAAACTTATTTTATTTAAGATAAACTGAATAAAATGTTATATTTTTAAATTGTTAAATCTCTGGCAGTCAACTGGTGAAAAAAATCAATTTTTACTTGGTTTTAGATTTTTTCGCAAAGTGAGACTTTACAAATGAATAATCTTGCTGATGAGAGACATGTCACCAAAGCTTTGCATCTTGCACTCATCAGGACAAACACAAGGATTCCAAATTTCAAACCATCACAATTTTTGACTACAGGAAGAAAAGGTGCTGATTGGTTGACTCTGATTGGCCAAGGTGTTGCTAGGGAGAAAGAAAAGGGCTTTCCTATTACATTGTTGGATAATTCAAAAAAGATGCCAGGCTTGAACATATTCCTTTTGTTTGCAGAGAATATGAATCAATGCTACTTCTGGTGGCACAGCGGCACAAAGGTTAACACTGCGCCAGGGACCCAGGTTTGATTCCTGGATGGGTCACTGTCTGTGTGGAGTTTGCACATTCTCCCCATGTCTGTGTGGGTTTCCTCAGAGCGCTCTGCTTTCTTCCCACAGTCCAATGATGTGCGGGTTAGGTTGATTAGCCATGCTAAATTGCCCATAGTGTTCTAAGATGAGTAGGTTAAAGGGGTTAGTGGAGTAAATATGTGGGTTGCAGGGATAGGGTCTGGAGTGGGATTATTGTCTTGATGGGCAGACTTGATGGGCAGAATAGCCTCCTTCTCCATTGAAGGATCTCTACGTTTCTAAGTGAGTATAAATGAGCTATGTTAAAAGCTTGACTGATTATTTTAAATTGGTTGTTGGTGTTGCTATGAGCACACTTGGGATTGTTCGATTAATGCTGCCCAATTGTGCAATCAGTTCTAACAGTAGACTTTTGCTTGGTGTTTTTCCAGCACATATTGGTCGAGGGCAGTATGCAATCTGCCTTCTCCAAACAACTAAATGTGATTTGATCGCCAGTGGCTGGAATGTACCTTGCAGCGCAACGCACTGTGCTTCATACACAACAGATTCTGTTTTCCACAGGTTCTGTGGTACCACAGATGGCTGAATGTTGTTTTACTGTCAGCAAAGCACTTGGAGAATGCACTGATAAGCCTAACAGCCTCAAATATTTCTTGCTGCTCTTTGTGGCATTACAAATGTTGATGCATCCCATCTAATTAAAAAAACACATCTCAAAATTTAGAACAGGCTTGTACAACACAACAAGATGAAACCGTCCTTTGCAGTTCCCAGAGCCTGCTTTCAAAATGCATGTGAGAGACAGAGGGCCTGATTTTACCATCAAGTTGAGACCATTTTTGGGTGTGAAAATTTGGTGAAGTTGGACGTGAAGTGAGTAGTGCGATTCACACCCATCTCCGTGCCAGTTCCTGCTTTACCAAGGCCTGAAAATGGTCCAAAATCGGCGCAAAGGTAGTTTAAATACATTTACATGCAGTTAAAGTGAATTAATGGGCTGCATGCCCAACCTTCCTGGCCCTTCTCCCTTTACCATGCCAATCCAAAATCAGCGCAAAGCAGACACGCTCCACAAAAGTCACAAAAGACAAGTGTTGAGCATCCAATGGTCCTTTACTTGAGATCGGTGGGAAAGTGGGGAGGGGGGTCCACTGCTACTCTGCCTGTAATCAGTGAGAGGGATGAGAGGGGGTTTGACTGCCACTCTGCCCAAGATCAGTGAGGGGGATGTTGGGGGGGGATCTGATACCGTTCTACCTCTGATCAGGGAGGGAGAATAGGGAAGGAGGCTGCAATCGGTCTGGGTGGCGGGGATGTGAGGAGGTAGTAGTGCTGTGACGCTGGGGCAGTGTCTGTTGGGGCCAGAGAGAGGCAGTATCCGGTCCAGGAGTGGTGTAGCAGGGGAGCAATACTCTACCATTTTATCTGCGCATGCGCAGTTGGAGGCACCAATTGGAACTGTAGGGTTTCGGGGGCATTAAGCACCGCCCACAGGCTTTTGCAGCGTGATTCTGAATCGCTGACACTTTCGTAGGTAGACCGTGTATGGCGGTGTCTGAGGACAGGTCGAAAAGTCCGATCTGAAACACTCCCAGTTTAAAATGATAAAATAGGGCCCTGAGTGTGAGAGACTGTGTGTGGAGGGAACGAGAGAAAGTGTGAGTGAGTTTGAGGAGGGAGAGGGAGAATCTAAGTGTGAGGAGGGAGTGTAAGAGATTAAGTGAGTGTTTGGAGGGAGAAAGAGAGATTGAGAGTGTGTATGGAAGAGAGAGAAAGAAACTGAGTGAGTGTACAGAGGCAGAGAGAGAGAGACAGGGTCAAACTGCTTTAACAATGAATTGCTGAGACATCACTGTAAAATTTATTCAGCAATTTTTTCCCCAATTAAAACTTTGAACTTTGGTTTGAAATGTAGCTTCTGGTTACACATCTTTCCGAAAAGGGCTCATTGGCCACTTGAGTGTGAAGAACATGCAAATGTGTACCCCCCCCCACACCGACTCCCATGCTTGAGCAGTAAGGTGCCTGGTTGATAAGCTTGCTTCGTTGGAAACAAACCCAAGATAAATGCAAAATACCGTGGCTGCTGGATGCTGAAACAGAAACAGAAAATGTTGGAAAATCTCAATGGGTTTGATAGTATCTGTGGGGAGAGAATAGAGCCAACGTTTTGAGTCTGGATGACCATTTTTCAGGGTCCAACAAAGACACCTGGATTCGAAATGTTGGCTCTATTCTCTCCCCACGGCAGCTGTCAAACCTGCTGAAAATTTCCAACATTTTCTGTTCCTGCACTGGCTTAAGCTTTGTCCTTAGATGAAATCTTGTTTCAAAACTACACTAAATGTCTGTAACTAGATGCATTTAATACGTGATGCAGTATTAGAGTAAATCCGTGGTCTTCAGTTTAAGTACGGTCATACATATTTTTCTCATGTGAGCACTGATTCTATTTAAAAAGGGATTGAGCGACTGCTTCATTTTGATTCCTGTGGGAAGCACATTCCATCGACTAAGTGATTGGAAGGATAAAGTATTGCTTCACCATATGTGGAAATGAGACATTCTGACATTATCCATTGTGCGTGGTAGAAAGCTTTGATTATGAGTGCACTGGACAGACTTTTAAAAATGTTCACATCAGTCAAATTTAAATATAATTTAAAATCCATTATAAATTCAAACTGGATTCCAAAATCACCAGATTTTGAGCACACTTCACTGCAGTACAACTCTGCATTGTCTGCTAAAACATGTGTAATGAAAATACTTTGAAACACTTGGTCAAGACAAATTAGCTCTCTTGGTCAAGAGACAGAAAATAGGTGGAGCACAACTTTTTATTCAGGCATCTGAGCAACTTAAAAAGAATGAAACAATAGCCTTGAAATGTAATTTTCCAGTATATTTTTGCATGGTATCCATGAATTTGTAAGATTTTCTGCCTTTTGACTACTCTGACCTCAATTTCTTTATTCATTTGTGGAACATGGGCGTTGCTGGCTGGCCAGCATTTATTGCCCATCCCAAGTTGTCCTTGAGAAGGTGGTGGTGAGCTGCCCTCTTGAATTGCTGCAGTCCATGTGCTGTGGGTTGACCTACAATGCCACTAGGGAGGGAATTCCAGGAATTTGATCCAGCGACTGTGAAGGAACGGCCGATATATTTCCAAGTCGGGATGGTGACTGTGTAGAAATTAAGTTGTAATTCCAGCTATGGCCAAATACTTTGTTCTGCAAGATGCTCATTTCAAATAAATCACCATGGCTAGAAAAGGCATAGAAAGTGGGAGATATTGATACTGCAGGAGGAGGGAATGAAAGATGAATGAGGGTGGTTGGGAGGACAGAGACATACATAAATCCTGCAGTATAAAAATCTTCCACTTTCTATGCTTTGACAAAGGGTCATCTGGACTCAAAATGACAGCTCTTTTCTCTCCTTACAGATGCTGCCAGACCTGCTGAGATTTTCCAGCATTTTCTCTTTTGGTCTTTTGGACAGAATATCTTATCCAGCCCCTCTCCACAGCCCAATGCATTTACCATGGCTAACGGCATCAAGGGGCAATTTATCATAGTCAATCTACTTAAGTTGCACATCTTTAGACTGTGGATGGAAATTGGAGCACCCGGAGGAAACCCATGCAGAGAATATGACCCAAAGCTGGGATTGAACCCGGGTCCCCGGTGCTGTGAGGCAGCAGTGGTGCTAACCACTGTGTCACCCTATCCAGCTTCTCCTGAATGTGGAAGAATGTCCTCATGGCACCCTGACAGTGCAGTGAACAACAAGGGAACGGAGGTAGTAGCACAAGGGAGCGAAGAGTTGAGTGTTAACCCTTACTGAAGGATGTAGACACTCTTGAGAAAAGATAGATCCATTTTCTATGCCTTTTAGCTTTGACAAAAGGACATCGGGATTCGAAACATCAGCTCTTTTCTGTCCTTACAGATGTTGCCAAACCTGCTGAGATTTTTCAGCATTTTCTCTTTTGGTTTCAGATTCCAGCATCCACAGTAATTTACTTTTATTAAGGAAACATAGATTTCTGGCCTCCTGTTCAGGTTCTTTAAACATTGCTACGTATTTTGATCTTACTTATACCTTCATGACGTGAGCAACATGCATATATTAAAAAAATCATTTTTAGAATCAAGGTTTGCTATTTATGAATCTCACTGACAATATTTAATTAAATACGTTATATAGGAATCAATACAGTTTACTACTTCAGTATTCAAACTGCCAATATTTCAAAATTGCTCCTCTGTTAACGACAGAAAACCAATAATTATATGTTTGTAAGTGTGTCACATACATAATTAACTTCACTCTCCATATTTACAAAGCTGCACCTTTACTGGTCCACTGCGAGCAACATACACATCTTATCCGAATCACAGGTCTCCGCTTACATTAAGTTTCGATCTATTTTTTAATGTCACAAGTAGACTTACATTAACACTGTAACGAAGTTACTGCAAAAATCACGCAGTCATCACACTCCGGCATATGTTCGGGTACATTGAGGGAGAATTTAACACAGGCAATCCACCTAACCAGTACGTCTTTCGGATTACAGAAGGACACTGAAGTGCACGGGGGAAACCCACGCAGACACGGGAGAACATGCAGACTTCACACAGCCTGGAATTGAACCTGAGTTCCTGGTGCTGTGAGGCAGCAGTGCTAATGACTGTGCCACTGTGCTGGCATGATCTCATTGAATGGCACAGTGGGCTCGAGGGGCTGAACGGTCCAAGACCTTGGACCAATCAGATTGGCCAGTATCCCTCTAAGGCCAGATTGTCTCCTAAATGAGAGACGGAATCTTCCCGAGAGCCAATTAATATCATTGGAGTGTACGACCACAACACCAGGCTATAATCCAACAGGTAGCACAAGCCACAAGCTTTCAGAGCGCTGCTCCTTCATCAGGAAGTGCAAATTCTGTTCACAAACAGGGCATATAAAGACACAAACTCAATTTACAGAATAATGATTGGAATGCGAATCTTTACAGGTAATCAAATCTTAAAGGTACAGACAATGTGAGTGGAGAGAGCATTAAGCACAGGTTAAAGAGATGTGTATTGTCTCCAGATAGGACAATTAGTGAGATTTTGCAAGCCCAGGCAAGTCATGAGGATTATAGATAGGGCGACATGAACCCAAGATCCCGGTTGATCTTGGTCTTGTGTGTGCGGAACTTGGCTCTCAGTTTTGCTCAGCGATTCTGTGTCATTTGTGTTATGAAGGCTGCCTTGGAGAATGCTTACCTGAAGATCAGAGGCCGAATGCCCATGAGTGCTGAAGTGTTCCCCAACAGGGAGAGAACACTCTTGCCTGGTGATTGTCGAGCGATGTTCATTCATCCATTGTCGTAGCGTCTGCATAGTCTCCCCAATATATCATTCCTCGGGACATCCTTTCCTGCAGCGCATCAGGTAGACAATGTCGGCTGAGTTGCAAGAGTACATAGTATGTACTTAATGGATGGTGTTCTCATGTGAAATGATGGCATTGATAACCTATGAATCCATGAAACAGGAGCAGCAAATACAAGTTGGGCCAAAGGGCCTGTTTCTGACCTGTATGTCTCTATGATTCTATGACTAAAGGAAACATTGACCTGAAATACAATGGAATTTGTTGCAAATGTATCGATGCATATGAATGGGAATTATACCAAACTGTACAGCGCAGTATCACTTGCCCTGTGTGTGTGAGTTGGTCACATTTCTGTTTCTTGGTTGTGCTCTGTTTCAAATAAAGGGTCAGTTTTTCACCAGGATGGGGGGATTAGTTGAATGCTTTCTCCTTCATTCCACGTAAAACTAGAAAAGACTAAATATTGACCGTTTAAGACTAAACACTGAAAAATTTCACAATTCTCAGTCTGTCTCCTATGAACTTCCTGAAGGAATTTCAATCTGTCACATGATGATGTGTGTCTTCAGTAAATAAACCTCAGTGAGCAAGGCAATGAACTTGAAAATAAATGGCCTAAATCTATAACTAATTTACAGAAGTAGTGATATTACTGCAATGTGCAAAGTGAGTACTGAAAAATCTGGAATGTTTTGTAATAGGTGTCACTTGCCCTTTGAACTTCCAGAATTCCAGGAATCACCTGCTTACCGTGTTAATCTGACTCAAGTTCTTTGAAAATGTACACTGTTAGAAATAATTTCCTCCGATCATTTTGAGATGTGGATAAAACATTCTGATTGTTCGAATATAACCAGTGACAACTTTGTATTGGATGTAATGTGACCAATGATAACAAGCTGTAAGGGTCAGCTGACCCATGGAACCAGTGATAGAATGATGTGATTGTCAGCTGACTCACCATCAATAAGAACTTGTGGGAATAGTTTGGGAACTTGGTTTGGCCCCAAGTTTGGAGTAATAAAACTTCTTTATTAATTCCTGTCTTTGACTTATAGGTTGGAATAAGTTTTGTTGTATTTATATTTTCTGCATTTGAAGAGTTTCTTCTGATGAAACATTGATTGCTGTGAAGATTTTTGATCTTGGGTGAGGGAATTTTTTAAAAATTCCTTTATTTATTGGATAGTTTAAAGTTTATTTATTATTGTCATCCAGTAGGCTTATATTAACACTGCAATGAAGTTACTGTGAAAATCTTGAGCAAGTCCAGCATTCTATACTCAAAGGAAGCAGTGGGGGGGTGGGGGGTGGCACAGTGATTAGCACTGCTGCCTCACAGTGCCATGGAGCCGGGTTCAATTCCCGGCTTGAGTCACTGTCGGTGCGGAGTCTTTACATTCTATCTGTGTCTGTGTGGGTTTCCTCCAGATGCTCCAGTTTCCTCCTACAGTCTAAAAGATGAGCAGGTTGGGTGGATTGACCATATTAAATTGCCCCTTGGTGTCCAAAGATGTGTAAATTTAGATGGATTGCCCATGGTAAATTGACCATTAGTGTCCCAAGATATGTATGTTAGATGGACTAGCCATGCTAAATGCATGGCATTATGTGGACAAAGAAGGGAGTTGGGCCTGCGTAAGATGCTCTTTAGGAGAGATGCTATAGAATTGATGGGCTGAATGGCCTCCTGCTGTACTGTGGGGTGCTATGAAAACATTCCATGCTGAATATAACAAACAGGCATCAGAGTGGCACAATGCTTTTCACTGCTGCCTCACAGCGACAGGGACCTGGTTTCAATTCTAGTCGTGGGTCACAGTCTGTGTGGAGTCTGCATATTCTCCTTGTGTCTGCGTGGGTTTCCTTTGGGTGCTCCAGTTCCCTCCCACAGTCCAAAGATGTGTGGGTTAGGTTGATTGGCTGTGCTAAAATTGCCACTCATTGTCCGGGTTAAACACAGCTGGGGTAAATATGTGGGGTTACCGAGATAGGGCATGGAATTGCTGTTGGGCTCAAGGGGCTGAATGGCCTCATTCTGCACTATAGGGAATCTCTGATGAGTGGCAGTAGAGGACAATGAGTGCAGATGACATCCTGTGTGGTAACATTTAACTTGCTGCTTTTAATAAGGAATAAGGTTCATAGAATTAATGGAGATAGGTGAACCTGATTGAAAACTAACTCCCCAGAGAATTAAGAGTCTGTTGGAAAACAAAGCAATCTGAGGCTTAGAACAGTGCAGAGCTGGGAATTATCTGAGGTTCTGTACAGTTTCCATTATTCATATAAATTATTTAATTGAAGGAACTACTTTTAATATGATAAAATTTGAGATAGTTCCAACCAGTACAGTCAGGTAACTGAAGCAAAGAAATTGATGGAGTACTTTGTGTCGGTTAATAAGGAACAGATGAATTTTGGATTAAGGTAACAATGGGACTTAAAGCATCAGGTATTAACACCGCTTGGGATTTTAGTCAGAAGCAGCTTTGATGGGATGATGGTCAATTCCATTAAAATTATCCAGCCAACATAAGTTTGTCAATAACGGTGGGGAGTCAGGTGCGGATAGTGAGGCTGATTTTAGCTCAGACAGAGGCTGAATGGGCTCGAATTGTGAACTTTGACTCATTTGCAAACTCAAAATCACAGCTGGACTCTTGCGGACAATGTTGGCTCCAAATTAGGGGACTTTCACAGCAACTTCATTACAGTGTTAATGTACATAGAACATTACAGCACAGAACAGGCCCTTCGGCCTTCGATGTTGCGCCGACCAATATAAAAAGCAATGCCCCTCCAAACTAAACCATTCCCTTCTCTTCCATATACTTATCAACTAACCTCTTAAACGCCACCAAACTTGGCGCATCTACAACTGCTGCAGGCAGGGCATTCCACTCCCGAACCACCCTTTGGGTAAAGAACCTACCTCTGATATCCGTCCTATAACTATCACCCCTTAATTTAAAGCTGTGTCCCCTCGTGCTAGCTTTCTCCATCCTAGGAAAAAAGCTATCACTGTCCACCCTATTTAAACCTCTAATCATCTTATATGTTTCGATAAGGTCCCCTCTTAGCCGCCTCCTTTCTAACGAAAACGAAGCCTACTTGCGATTAATAAATAAACTTTTTAAAGCTGCCCCCCTCCCAAATAGAGATAACTCAATGTCCTTTTCTTAATTTGATTTATTATTGTCACGTGTATTGGTATGCAGTGAAAAGTACCATTTCTTGCGCATGATGCAGGCAAAGTATACCGTTCATAGGGAAGCCATGATGTGGAGTTGCCGGTGTTGGACTGGGGTAAACACAGTAAGAAGTCTTGTGACACCAGGTTAAAGTCCAACAGGTTTATTTGGAACATAAGCTTTCAAGCGCTGCTCTTCATCAGATGAGTGGAGAGGTAGATCTCACAAACAAGACATATATATGTGTACATAGCTTCATTTATAAACAGACAAACTCCAGTCTCTACGCCGTGTTTGTGAAATCTACCTCTCCACTCATCTGATGAAGGAGCAGTGTTCTGAAAACTAGTGATTCCAAACAAACCTGTTGGATTTGAACCTAGCGCTGTTAGACCAGAGTTAGTGTAAGCCTACTTGTGACGCTAATAAATAAACTTTTAAGAGGCCAGTGTTGTGGTGCAGTGAGTAGTGTCCCTGCCTCTGAACCTGAAACTCCAGGTTCGAGTCTCACTTCAGGACTTGATGGCCACACGTGGTCATATCACGGCCAAAGAGGTTAAGCATCATACTGCAAGTCAGTGATGGGCTACCTAGGCTAGTGAACAGACAGTATGAGTGGCCTTCCTTCATCTTACTGGGATGCAAAATTAAAATTGGGCTTCTTGACCCCATGAATAAGATTCAATACATTTAAAACACGCTGAATATTTCAGAACAAGTAATAGAAAATGCTTCATCATTTATTTATTAATAGAACCGGTGGTAAAAGCAAAGGAAATATTGACAGAGGGAGACACACACCTCTCACAGTCAATTTTGTGAGCAATCAGCAGGCACCTCACCTCACTCACCCTTGCTTTATGTACGAATCACTTCAGTCACAGGGTAGAGAAAGAAACTACATGGACGGAAAGCCAGTGGAATGTGACAACCCTGCGTATGGGAAACAGTCAACAGAATGTCTCATAGGCTTAGCTAACAAGGGCTTAATGTGCACCCCACCACTCTCCAGATTGCCCACAATTGCTGCAATGTCTCCTGTGGCAGGCAGTAAGAGGGAGAGAAGCTCCGAGGCAGCCATGCTTGATGGGGACTGACTTCCGGGCGACTTTCTCCTGCTTCTGGCTTGCACAAGATGTTCCAGAAGAAAGGAACAATGAAAAACAGACAGACGTTCTGTCTCTACCCTCTGAGTTTATACAATTAATTGGACACTAAATAACTCCCCGATTTGATTTGATTTATCATTGTCACATTTATTAACATCCAGTGAAAAGTATTGTTTCTTGCGCGCTATACAGACAAAGCATACCATTCATAGAGTATATAAGGGAGCAGGAAAGGGCAGGATGCTGAATGGATATTACAGTCAGAGCTAGGTTGTATAGAAAGGTCAACTTAATGCAAGGTAGGTCCATTCAAAAGGAAAGGAGTTGGTCTTGAGCCAGTTCGTACATGGCCTCAGACCTTTATATCTTTTTCCTGACGAAGAAGCTGGAAGAGAGAATGTCCAGGGTGAGTGAGATCCTTGATTTTGCTGGGTGCTTTTCCCAGACAGCAGGAAGTGTAGAGTGAGTCAATGGATGAGAGGTTAGTTTGTGTGATGAACTGGGCTATGTTCACAACTTTCCTGCTCTGTTGGCCAGATAATACAGAGGGGCTATGTGCCCCAACATGCCCCATCCCACCAGAAGTAAAGTTGGCATGGAGATAATCTGTGTCCACAGCTCATTTACCCAAGGCCTGGCCACACAATTCACAAGGTTATTTATTAGTGACACAAGTAGGCTTAATTAACATTACCATGAAGTTACCGCGTAAATCCCCTCATTGCCACACTCTGGTGCCTGTTTAGGTACCCTGAGGGAGAATTTAGCACAGCCAATGTACCTAACTAGCATGTCTTTGGAACTATGGGAGGAAACCGGAACACCCGAGGAAACCGGAGCACCCAGAGGAAACCGGAGCACCCGGAGGAAACCGGGGCACCCAGAGAAACCGGAACACCCAGAGGAAACCGGAGCACCCAAGAAACCGGAGCACCCGGAGGAAACCGGAGCACCCAGAGGAAACCGGAGCACACAGAGGAAACCGGAGCACCCAGAGGAAACCGGAGCACCGAGGAAACCGGAGCACCGGAGGAAACCGGAGCACCCGGAGGAAACCGGAGCACACAGAGGAAACCGGAGCACACAGAGGAAACCGGAGCACCCAGAGGAAACCGGAGCACCCGAGGAAACCGGAGCACCAGAGGAAACCGGAGCACACAGAGGAAACCGGACACCGAGGAAACGGAGCACCCGAGGAAACCGGAGCACCCGAGGAAACCGGAGCACCCGGAGGAAACCGGAGCACCCGGAGGGAACCGGAACAACCGAGGAAACCGGAGCACCCGGAGGAAACCGGAGCACACAGAGGAAACCAGAGCACACGGAGGAAACCGGAGCACACAGAGGAAACCGGAGCACCCAGAGGAAACCGGAACACCCGAGGAAACCGGAGCACCCGGAGGAAACCGGAGAGCACCCGAGGAAACCGGAGCACCCGAGGAAACCGGAGCACCCGGAGGAAACCGGAGCACCCGGAGGAAACCGGAGCACACAGAGGAAACCAGAGCTTGCCCTATGCCTTGGCTGCCAAGAATTAAAAATGAGGCCAAAGATTTCTAATCAAATCAAACATTTACAACATCAGGAAAAAGCTCAACTGGCACTAAAAACATTAACCATGTCCAACTTCCTGTCAATATGTTCTTCGGAGAAACAAAATTGATTAATTTGACTGAAAAGAAATTGATCTGAATTCAGATTGATGACAAGTGAAGGAAAGGATGAGAAAAAATACATTTAGAGTCACTGGCCTTTGAACGTAACATTTGGACTGTGTCTCTAATTGTGTTACAATCAAAAACTTTTAATCATTGGATCTTTACTCTTTGCAAAATATGTAGTTCTTCCATCCAGACCTGTCCTATTGTCTAAGCACCGGCTACAGAATCTTCGGAAAGTGCTTTTCTAAACCAGTCGATCAAAAGTAGCCCAATCCATCACGCAAACCAGCCTCCCACCCATTGACCTTGTCTACACTTCCCACTGCCTCGGCAAAACAGCCAGCTCAATCTGGGATCTTGTGCACCCTGAACATTCTTTCTTCCAACTTCTTCTGTCAGGAAAAAGATACAAAAGTCTAAGATCATGTACCAACATACTCAAGAACAGCTTCTTCTTGCTGTGCTTAGACTGTTGAATGGTCCTATCATATATTAAGTTGATTTTTCTCTTCATCCTAGTTATTACTGTAACACTACATTCTGCACTCTCTCCTTTCCTTCACTATGAATGGTATGCCTGGTCTGTATAATGTACAAGCAACAATATTTTTCACTGTATACCAATACATGTGACAATAATAAATCAAATCGCAACATTGTGGGGCAAAGGGCCTTTTTCTGTGCTGTACTGTTCTATGTTCAGTTTCCCTACATCAGGCAAAGCCATTCTCTTAGAATAACTAGCCATAGCTCGCAACAGTTAACAGCACCGTGTAATGGATATTTATTTCCAGAATTCCAGAGGTTAAACCTTTTCTTCCTCATAGCTGAGAAGGCAACATGAAATTGGTACTTATTTAAAAATAGCACACACACACACACACACACCATTCACATGGAGCAGTTCAAACGCACAAGTTAAAATTAAAAGCCAGTTTGAAGCATTGTCGATCAAACGCAACAAGTGTGTCTTCTCTAACGTGACATGTTGACAGCTGCCATGGAACTCGGTAATCTTGCAGTGTTCCATCAAAATCTGCATGGATTAACTTTGATGTGAAGTTGAAGTGAATGGTTCTACACAACATCAGCCAGCCCAGCATCGCGAGTAAAGACTTAACTCATTCCTACACAGCACAGTGGAACAAACTCCAGGAAATTCCTTCAAGACCTTGTGGGAAAAGAACAAGCCTAACTTATTGAGAGATTGGATTGAGATGGAGAGAATGGGTCTCTTGATTTAATTTATTATTGTCACATATATTTGTATGCTGTAAGAAGTATTGTTTCTTGCACTCTACAGATAAGAAACAATACTTTTCACTGTATACAATGACTTACTTTATATTAAGCTGGTCATCCTCTATACCCTAGCTATGACTGTAACACTACATTCTGCACTCTCTCCTTTCCTTCCCTATGAACAATATGTATATCACGCAAGAAACAATACTTTCCACTAAATACTAAAACACTTGACAATAAAAAATCAAAAATCATTAAACCCTTCCATGATTTTTTTAAAAATTTAAAAACTGGGGCGGTGGCACAGTGGTGAGCACTGCTGCCTCACGCACCAGGGACCTGGGTTCAATTCCTGACTTGGGTCACTGTCTGTATGGGATTTGCACATTCTCCCTGTGTCTGCACGCATTTCCTACGGGTGTTCCGGTTTCCTCCCACAGTCCAAAGATGGGAGGAAATGTAAAGGGTTAGATGGATTGGCCGTGCTAAATTGCCCTTCAGTATCTGTGGGACTAGTAGGGTAAATGCATGGGGTTATGGAAATAGGGCCTGGGTGAGAGTGTGGTTGGTACAGACTCGATGGGCTGAATGTCCTCCTTCTGCACTATAGGAATTCTAGGATTCTATCTCAGTTCTTCCTTCATATAAATAGTTTATCATTCCCCTTTACTTCAGATTTTCTGCCACTCAAAGACCCCCTACAATTTTGAACAGATTCCTTTATTGAGATTTACTGAGAAGTAAGGAAGATTTTGTTCCTTCCAAACATTCTATGATTGATACAGCAGAACGGCAGAAGTCAGCCAAATGTCCATAACCATTTTCTACTACGTTTCCCTTCCTGCTCTCTTGAATCTACTTTCTCATTAATCTTAAAAGCAAGAGGAGAGAGAAGAAAAAAATTCATTATTATCCAGAAAGTGACCTTCAGTCCCCTGGATATACTTGATCTGTCCACCGTTCGATACATTCCCTCCAGCGTTCAACAACACAGTCTGATTACAGATGTATGCCTCGTGTCCAGTGCTCTGAGGTTTCCTTGCGCTGATGTGTGGAGTTTAATTATGTGCCGTGATTATGCAGAATCCAAAACCGTTCATGCTTAAAATTGAAAGCTGTGGAATATCCTCTGGCGAAATGGTTTTGGTTTCTGATCTTTTGCATTCATAAATGCAAAACAGTGGTCATAAATTACCAGCCAGATCCAGCCTTAAGGCCGTTCTGAAGGATACTTTTGATGTAATGGATTTCATTCATCTACTGGGGGAGAATCCTACAGGGCCTGGAATATTAAACCAGTCACTGCTATAAATCCACACTAAGGTGTGAAGCCAAAGTAGAGGAATAGGCCATTCAACCCCTTGAGCCTGCTCTCATTATTCAAGAAGAACGATTTGTTGATCAGATTGTAGCCTCAACTCCATTTTCCAGTCTACTTAATTTGATTTATTATTGTCACATGTATTAATATACAGTAAAAAGTATTGTTTCTCATGCACGATACAGACAAAGCATACCATTCGTGGAGAAGATGTGGAGATGCCGGCGTTGGACTGGGGTGGGCACAGTAAGAAGTCTCACAACACCAGGTTAAAGCCCAATAGGTTTATTTGGTACCATGAGTTTTTGGAGCACTGCTCCTTCATCAGGTGACTCACATACAGAAGGAGACAGTGCAGAATGTAATGTTACAGACATAGCTAGGATATAGAAAAGACCAACTTAGTGCAAGGTAGGTCCATTCAAAGCAGAGATGAAGCTGTTCTTGAGTCAGTTGGTACGTGATCTCAGACTTCTGTATTCTTTTTCCCAATGGAAGAAGGTGGAAGAGGGGATGTCCAGGGTGCATGGGATCTTTAATCATGTTGACTGCTTTTCCAAGGCAGTGGGAAGGGTAGACAGGGTCAATGGATGGGAGGTTAGTTTGCATGATGGATTGGGCTACATTCATGACCTTTTGTAGTTTCTTGCGGTCTTGGGCAGAGCAGGAGCCATACCAAGCTGTGATCCAACCTGAAAGGTTGTACTGACCACGCCTGTTGACTCTCCCGTCAATCAAGAATTTATTGAGTTCACCCTCACAAATAATGAATGAATCTGCTTCAAAACTCTTTGGAGAATAGAATTCCACAGGCAAGTGTCCATCTAAGAAATGAATTCTGTCTTAAATGGGAGACTTCTTAAGTTTAAGCTGTGGCTCTTATTCTTCCAACATGGAGAAATATCATTTTATCATCCACCTCCTTACCCCTCAGGATCTTATATTATTGATTATTTTAAATCAGTCATGAGCGTCGCTGATTGGCCAGCATTTATTGCCCATCCCTCGTTGCTCGAGGACGGTTGAGAGTCAACCACATTGTTGTTGTTCTGGAATCATATGTAGGCCAGACCAGGTAAGGATGGCAGATTTCTTTCTAAAGGGCATTAATGAACCAGATGGGTTATTCTGGACAATTGACAATGGTTTCATCGTTACCAATAGATTCTTAATTCCAGATTTTTTTTATTGAATTCAAGTTCCACCATCCGCCATGGCGAGATTTGAACCCAGGTCCCCAGAACATTAGCTGAGTTTGTGGACTAATAGTCTAGCTACTCTTTAGAACTCTAATGAATACATCCCAACTTGTTGAACCTTTGCTCTTCAAACAACTGGTGACACAGTGCTTAGCACTGCTGCTTCACCGTGCCAGGGATAGGGGTTCAATTCCCAGCTTGCGTCTCTATCTGTGCAGAGGCAGCACATTCTCCCTGTGTCTGTGTGGGTTTCTTCAGGTGCTCCAGTTTCCTCCCATGTCTGAGAGATGTGCTGGCTAGTGCATTCTAAATTCTTCCTCAGTGTACCCAAACAGGCGCTGGAGTGTGGTGACTGAAGGTTTTTCAAAATAACTTCATTGCAGTGTTAATGTAAGTCTACTTGTGACATGAATAATAAATAAACTAAAAAAAACTTCGCCTTAGGAATCAACCTAGTGAACATTCTCTACACTGTTGGCAATATAGTTAGACTGTAATTATACATTGTACTTCAATTGTGTTCCCAAAAATGCTCTGTGTGAGTATAGGAAAATTTCATTACTTTTATACTCTACTCCCTTTTGCCAACATTCAATTGGCCTTCACTCTATGCCAGACCATGTGATGTGAAGGATTGTATGGTCTACTCCTGTTCCTATGTTCTTCTATGGATTTATCAAATGTTGCATTGTTGGAGGCATTGTTTTCTTAGAGTCATAATCATTTACTGTGCTATATGAGGCCACCTATGAAGTTTCAATCCAAGGTTCTATCCACCAATTCAAATGCGTATAAATATCACAAAACACTTTACAAAAATGCAGATTTCTCCTTTTCTAACATTTCTCCCTCAACCAACACTATGAGAAACAAATGATCTGGTCTCTCTTTCATTTTATGCATAACAATTGCTGCATTGGGCTACACCTGATAGAACCCCAGCAGCGCAGAAGAGGCCATTTGACCGATCGAGTCTGTGCTGACTCGCCAACAGAGTATCTTACCCAAATCCTATCCCACTTCCTATTAATAGCCTCACACAGTTAACATGGCTAATCCATCTAACTATGACATCTTTGGACACTCAGAGGCAATTTAGCATGGCCAATCCACCTGACCTGCACATCTTAGGACTGTGGGAAGAAACCGGAGCACCTGGAGAAAACCCACACAGATACATGCAAACTCTGCACAAACAGTCAGTCACCCAAGGGTGGAATCGAACCTGAGTCTCTGATGCTGTGCTAATAATTGTGCCGCCATGCTGTCTGATTCGTGATCAAAGTGAATCAGTAGTTATGAAGTATGAATAAAATAAAAGGTCCAGGAGACATTGGTTGCTGCTCGACTTCCTATTGGGGACAGGTAGGTGGGGAAGAAGTGCCCCAAACCTGTGAAAGGCACTATACAAATGCACATTCTTTCTGACATTAGAAACAATCCCATTGCGCCAATTAATTATTTGAAAGAATTAAACATTCATGAGAGAGAGAGCCCTTCATTCTTAGGGTGCACCCACTCAGGCCTCAGTTAATACTTTTTACTTTGGAGATTCTGAGGCACGCAATGGATGGTTTGTTAGAATTCTGACACTTTAGTCACGGTCTGCCAGATACCCTTAAACTCTGCAAAAAATTGATGTGAATGCAGCCCAAGGCTGTACATTTGTACTTAACTGGTGAAGAGTTTAAACATTAAGTGGTTGTAGACACACTGTGTGTCATAATTCTAGCCTAATAGGCTTTTTATATTGAGGTAGAAATACTTATTCTTGTATTTTCTAACAGCAGAGGTCCTTTCTCTTTGGCAACCGAATAAATGGTGGCAGTAATTCTCCGGGCAGCTACCCCCAGCTGGGATTCGCCTGTTGAATCGGACATGGGAGCCAGATCGGAGTTCTTGTTAGGCATCAAACTCATTTCCTAGTCCATGATGCCTGCCTCAATTGAGTTCCTCCCCAGAGTAGTGAGGACCTGATTCCAGTTGATTACCTGGTTTAAGTTGGATGTTTCTGCTCCTCCCCGCAACAGGAGGTCCAGCAGCAACCAATCCCTCATAGATCTTTTATTTTTATTCATTTGTGGGACACGGGTGTCATTGCTTTTATTGCCCATCCCTAGTTGCCTTTGGAGGCAGTTGAGAGTCAACCACATTGTTGTGATTCTAGAGTCACATATAGGCCAGACTGGTAAGGATGGCAGATTTCCCTCCCTAGAGAACATTGATGAACCAAATGAAGCGCAGGACAGACATATCCCTGCAAAAATGAAGGGTAGAAATGGCAGAATTTAGGAATCATGGAAGACAAGGGAAATTGTAATCTTCGCAAAAAGGATAAAGGAAACATATGATAGGTCCAGGCATATAAAAACTGACGAAGCCTTTGTGAAATATAGTGAAAATAGGAAGGAAATTAAATATAGAATTAGGAGAGCTAAAAGGGGCCATGAAATGTCTTTAGCAAACAGGGTCAAGGAGAATCCCAAGGCTTTTCATGCATGTATTAGGAGCAAGAGGATAGCGAGAGAAAGAATAGATCCACTCAAGGACAATGGAGGGAAATTATATGTGGAGCCACAGGAAGTAGATGTGATCGTTAATGAGTATTTTGTATTAGTATTCACCGAGGAGAAGGACATGATGGGTGTTGAGGGCAGGAATAGGTTTATGAGTGCTTTAGAGAATGCCAATATATTGAAGGAGGAAGTATTGAGTATTCTAAATTGCTTAAGGTAGACAAGTCCCTGGGGCCAGATTAGATTCTGGGGAGTTGTCTATCTTAGGTTACTGTGGGTGGCGAGGGTAGAAATAGCTGGGGCCTTAACAGATATCTTCACATCCTCTTTAACCACAGGCAAAGTTCCAGAGGACTGGAGAATTGCCAATGTTGTTCTGTTGTTTAAGAAAAGAAGTAGGAGTAATCCAGGAAATTATAGGCCAATGAGCCTGATATCAGCGATGGAAAAGCTATTGGAGAAGAAACCGAGGGAGAGGATATCAGCACCTTTGGAGGAAAATGGATTAGTTAGTGACAGGCAGCATGGCTTTGTATAAGGACAATCATGTTTCACCAACTTGATTGAGTTTTTTGAAGAGGTGACAAAGATAATTGATGAGGGAAAGGCTGTGGATATAGTTTATGTGCACTTTAGTAAAGCATTTGATAAGATCTCAGACTGGTAAGAAAACTAAAATCAGATAGGATTCGGGTGGGTAGGCCAGATGGATGGAGAACTTGCTTGGTTACAGAAGATAGAGAGTAATGATGGAAAGATGTTTTTCAGAATGGAGATCTGTAGTTAGTGGTGATCAGTGCTGGATCCTCTGCAGTTTGTTGTATATATAAATGATCTGGAGAAAAATGTGGGCGGTCTGATTAATAAATTTGCGGACAATATGGAGTTGCCAATAGTGCCAGGAGGATACAACAGAATATGAATAGATTGGATATTTGGGCACAGAAATGGCAGATGGAGTTTAATTCGGACAAATGCAAGGTGATGCATTTTGGGGGATCAAATTTAGATGTGAATTATACTGTAAATTCTGTAAGTTTCAATGAGATCTCCCACCCCCGCCATCCTTCTAAACTACATTGAGTACAGACCCAGAGTGCTCAGACGCCTACCTACAAACTCTACACAGACAGTGACTCAGTCAAGGAATTGAACCTGGGTCCGTGGTACTGTGAGGCAGCAGTGCTAATCACTGTTGTATCCTCCTGGCATTATTGGCAACTCCGTGTTGTCCTCAAATTTATCTTCTCCATGTTCACTCTATCCAGGCCTTTCAGTATTCTGTAAGTTTCAATAAGATCCTCCACCCCCCTACTATCCTTCTAAACCCCATTGAGTACAGACCCAGAGAGTTCAGATACTTACTTGCAAACTCCACACAGACAGTGACTCAATCAAGGAATCGAACCTGGATCTGTGGTGCTGTGAGACTGCAGTGCTAATCACTGTGCCACTTTGCTACCCCATAGCCTCTCCTCATAGCCAAAGCCCTCAAGACCAGGCAACATCTTGGTGAACCTTCTTTGCACTCTTTCCAAAGCTTAGGAATATTAACGGACAGAGGGAACTGGGAATGTAGGTCCACAGTTCCATAAATGTTGGCCAAAGTGATTAAGAAAACATATGGCATTCTTGCCTTCATCTGCCGAGGCATTGAGTGCAAGAGTTGGAAATCATGTTGCAGCTATATAAAACCTTGTTAGGCTGCATTTGGAGTGGAATTCTGGTCACCCACACTGTCAGAAGGACACGGAAGCTTTGGAGAGAGTGCAAAGAAGGTTCACCAAGACGTTGCCTGGTCTTGAGGGCTTTGGCTATGAGGAAAGACTATGGAGTAGCACAGTGGCACAGTGATTAGCACTGCAGTCTCACAGCACCACAGATCCAGGTTCGATTCCTTGATTGAGTCACTGTCTGTGTGGAGTTTGCAAGTAAGTATCTGAACTCTCTGGGTCTGTACTCAATGGGGTTTAGAAGGATAGCGGGAAGAGGGGGATTTCATTGAAACTTACAGAATACTGAAAAGCCTGGATACAGTGGACATGGGGAAGATGTTTCCATTAGTAGGCAAGAGTAGGATCTGAGGACACAGCGTAAAGGGCCAACCTTTTAGAACCAAGATGAGGAGGAATTTCTTCAGCCACAGGGTGATGAATCTATGGAATTCATTGCCACAAGGCTGTGGAGGCTAGATCATTGAGTGTGTTTAAGGAGGAGATACATAGGTTCTTGATTGATTCAGGGATCAAAGGTTATAGAGGTGAGAAACATGGTTAAATAGACTTGAGGGACTGAATGGACTCATTCTGCTCCTATATTTTGTCTCATGATCTAATCATACTATGAGGGCACTCAGAAAGTTCACTTTTGGTCCGTTGATGGGAACCATCACAAGATCTTGGGTTTGGCATGGAGTCGTGAGGGGGTTAAGTATGACTGGTGATGATGCAAGAGGTTCTAAGTTAAAATTGCTGAAACCATACAACTGCTCTAGATGTAATCAAAAAATGGATTGTTTGCTTTTTAAGGAGAAATGGAGGTCAAACTGGGAGCATGAATAATTCAGCTCCTTTTGTCATTGAAAAAGCTGATTTTCCAGTGTTGGACACATCATTCCTGACTTGGGGAAAGGATATTTTAAATGACTGGTTATAGCCCCAGGACCGAAAGTGAGAACATCTTTCACGAGTGGTTACCTAGATAAAGAAGATGCCAACAAGGCTTCATTGTCTCCCTTGTGCTGAGTGACAATTGCACTGATGGGAAAATATTGGATGCATCACAGAGCCGTTACGTCCTTCACCATCCTGGTCATGTCCACATGACAGCGGAAATTATTAGCAATAACAGAGAGCAGTCACTGAGTTACAACACAATAATTCAACTAAGCAACACTGATAGTGGCCTGAAGACCAAGCACTTTCCCAATATCAGCAGAACATCTTGGATTCAATTACTGTCACAATCATTGCAAGATTTCTCATATCTTATACTCTACACAGCAGATGGTTTATCAAGAACACACGAGAAGTCAGAGAGGTCAACATTTAATAAACATGAGAGCTGAGATGATGTGATATCACAGGGTCATTGCTTAAATAAATGTCAATACACTAGAATTCAATCATTACACTGCGAATTGAAAACCAGTCCCATTAATGGAGTGGGTGTCACTCCCTGTGGGAGCTTATTCCAAATTGTCCCCACTCCCTGTGGGAGTGAGTTCCACATTCCCCCCACTTCTTGTGGGAACAAGTTCCACATTCCCCCCACTCCCTGTGGGAGTGAGTTCCACATTCACATCAGTCCCCATGGAAGCGAGTTTCACATTCTCACTACTCCATGTATGAGTGAGTTCCACATCCCCCTCACTTTCTGTGGAAGTGAGTTCCACATTCTCCCCATTCTCTGTGGGAGCAAGTTCCACATTCCCCACATCCTGTGGAAGTGAGTTCCACATTCCCCACACTTTCTGTGGAAGTGAGTTCCACATTCCCCACACATTCTGTGGAAGTGAGTTCCATATTCCCCCACTCCCTGTAGGAGTGAGTTCCACATTCCCCACAATCTCTGTGGGAACGAGTTCCACATTTCCCCCACTCCCTGTGGGAGTGAGTTCCACATTCCCCACACTCTCTGTGGGAATGGGTTCCATATTCTCCCCACAGGGAGTGGGGAAAATATGGAACTCACCTTCACAGGGAGTGGGGAAAATATGGAACTCACCTTCACAGGGAGTGGGGGAAATGTGGAATGTGCTCCCACAGAGTGGAGGTGAAAATGTAGAACTCGCTTCCACAGGGAGTGGGGAGAATCTGGAACTTGCTCCCACAAAGAGTGTGGGGAATGTGGAACACACTTCCACAGGGAATGGGGATAATGTGGAACTTGGTCCCACAGGGAGTTTTGAGAATGTGGAACTCACTCCTACAGGAAATAGGGGGAATGTGGAAATCTCTCTCCAACAGGGAGGTGTTGAAGGGAATACTGTGGACGCATTTAGGGAGAGACTGGGCAAGCTTACAAAGGAGATGGGAATAGGGGGCTATATGATCAATTGGGAGGGGGCTGAAGTAGAGCATAAACCTCAACATGAACTGGTTGGGCTGAATGGACTTTTTCTGTGCTGTGTAATCCAATGTGAAAACTTAATAGCAGTGAAGAAAGAGTCACTTTATCAATTGCACAGAGATTGGATCAGTTTCTTTTTGCCTGTTGCATGCAGGTCATTCAGATGGGACTTCCCACTGGACTGTGATCACACGCCCACTCTGTATGAGTGTAAGATGAACAACCACCTCCAAGTACAGCATGAAGGAGAAAGTTATTAGAAGCAAGAACCTCATGAGACATCCCAAAGGCTTATACAATATAATAAGGATGATCTGTCATTGTAAGATTATCACCAACAAGCCCTGAGGTACTGTTTTGCTGTGTTTGATATCAAATTTCTAAAGCACTCTGCCAGTCTATGCAGTGCAGCAATAAGAGGTTTGTCAGAGAAAATTCTAAAATTAGGACTTTTCTTTTGCATGTGTGCTTGCAATGAGTTTGAAAAATCATAAAAATGCCAGCAATCTGAAAGGGCCCTTGGAGACTGACATTCAGACTGATATTTGGAAGTTGAGACAACAAGATGGTGTAATAGTTCATGAAGTAAGAATTCTCTTCGTTAGAATTTCTTCATTTATAATTCCAACGGATTACCATCAGTCAGTGATCTATCTTCAGGAGTGCCAGAGGAACTGACTCTCCTGTTTACATACAATGTAATGTCTCCCTGATTATTCCATTAATTGACCCCTTAATTGGGAACTTTGTGTTCAAATAGGCCAACTGCAAAGACCTGATCAAGAGCTCCAAAAACTCGTGATTCCAAATAGACCTTAACCTGCTGTTGTGAGACTTCTTACTGTGCCCACCTTAGTCCAATGCTGGCATCTCCACATCTGATTAAAGTCTTTACAGATGGGTATCCACTTTATAAAGTAAAGTTTATTTATTTATTAGTGTCACAGGTAGGCTTACATTAACACAGCAATGAAATCACTGTGAAAATATCCCAGTTGCCATACTCCGGTGCCTGTTTGGGTACACTGAGGGAGAATTTAGCATGGCCAATGCACTTATCCAGCATAATTCCCGCTGGAGAGGCCAGTAGGATAGCACCGAGTGGGTCACTGCACCGCTCTGTCAGACTGGAGATTGGTGCATGTGCAGTAGACAGCACCGCCAGCCTTTCAATTGCTGGCCAGCTCAATCACTGGCCAGCCTCACAACCCCCATTTCCTCAACCCTACCCCCTGGCAATCTCCCCGATTCACCATCCCTTACAGACCCGATCAGCCCTTCCCTCCCTCTGTCACCAATCCCAAATGCAATAGGACCCCTCGTCCCTAACAGATCTCCCCCCAGAATCCACTGACCCTCAAAATCCACTAGCTTTCGGAGTGCTGCCCCTTCGTCAGGTGAGTTCCCCCCATCTTATATCTGGCCTCAAAAGCTTGATGTTTGGACGAGCATAAACTCAGGGTAGTGATGCCAATCTTTTAGACCTGAAGGACTTTCTCCAGGAACTCCAGTCTCAGATATTCCTTACCATCCTCAATTGGATGGTAGGTAGATGCCCTGACCACTATCTGGCTAGCATTGAAAAATTCCCTTCAGGCATCAGGTGGGTCACTTGACGAAGGGGCAGCGCTCTGAAAGCTAGTGGATTTTGCTACCAAATAAACCTGTTGGACTTTAACCTGGTGTTGTGAGACTTCTTACTGTATTTATCCCAGTCCAACATCTGCATCTCCTCACCATAATAACTGTCTCAATAGTTGCTGTCCATGGTGCTGAACTGCCAGGCTATCCACTTCTTGGAACCACAGAACAGAATCCAGTGCAGAAGGATGCCAGACCTTATTTCCATTAACCCCTTATATTTATCCTGCTAATCTCCCTGATGTGGTTAATTTATCCTGGCCAATCAGTCTTTGGGCTGTGGAAGAAAACTGGAGCAATCAGAGGAAACCCATGCAGAAACAGGGAGAAAATGCAGACTCCATACAGCGACCCAAAGCTGGAATTGAACCCAGCTCCCTGGTGCAGTGAGACAGTAGTGCTAACACTATGCCACCGTGCCGTGCCAAGTGCAATTGTGAAAAAGACCCAGGTACCAGAAAGATGAACAATTTTTGAGCAATGTATTAGAGGTTGACTTGTGCACGTGATACATGAAAATGAAAGATTTGGGATCAACTCTTGTACAAGATCTATTAGTACAGGTGTATATAGTGTTATATAGTTATAGAGCATCGAAGAGGCCCTTCGGCCCATCAAGTCTGCATTGACAAAATCTACACTAAACCTACATAGATCCCATTTTCCAGCACTTGGCTTTGAACATTTCGAGTGTTATTCAAATATTTTTTAGTCGTTGTGAAGTTTCCCACCTTTGCTACCTTCCCAGACAGCGCATTCCAGATTCCAACCATTCTTTGGGTGAAAAGTCTTTTCCTCAAATCCCTCTAAACTTCCTCCCTCTCATCATAAAATTATGCCCCTTATGGTGGGCTATCAGTCATCTGTGGATAGGGGACCATTTCCACGTCCCCACCATCCCAACACCTCCCCACAAAATGGCATTTTCTGGAGACGGGAGCATGCAGGGCATTGTGAGGAAGTCAAATCAGGAAACCAATTGTTCCTGATAATGGTCGGGGGAGGAGGGGGGTAGAGTTCAGAACCAAAGCTCACAATCTGAGGATTCAGAGTAGACCATCTAGGACAGAGATGAACAGACAGTTCTTCATCCAAAGAGTGGTGATTCATTCCCACTCATCCAATGAGTGGGAATTCATTACCACAGAAAGTATTTGATGCCAAAACATTGAATGTATTCAAGAGGTGGCTGGATATAACACTCGGGGGGTGAATGGGACCAAAGGTAATGGGGACAAAGTAGGATTAGGCTATTGGGTTGGATGAGCAACCATGATCGTAATGAATAGCAGAACAGGCTCAAAGGGCCGAATGACCTCCTCCTGCTCCTACCTTCAGTGTTTCAATGAACACCCAGTCCTGTCCATTCCAATCCGACCTTCACAGCTCCTTCAAAATTCAGCCCACACACTCAAATTCTAAATTCATCCTTAAACACCATGTGCTAACTGTGGCACAGAAGACCCTAAGCTTGCATCTGCATCGTAGGGTCATATTTTCAAAACCCACCTTGGGCTGCAGAGTCAAGGCTGATGGTTCAGTGCAGTACTGAGGAAGTGCTGCACTGTCAGAAGGTCAGTACTGAGGGAGTGCTGCACTGTCAGAGGGTCAGTACTGAGGGAGTGCTGCACTGTCAGAGGGTCAGTGCTAAGCGAGTGCCGCATTGTCGTAAGGTCAATGCTGAGGGAGTGCTGCACTATCAGAGGGTCAGTGCTGAGGGAGTGCTGCACTATCAGAGGGTCAGTACTGAGGGAGTGCCGCACTGTCAGTCAGTACTGAGGGAGTGCTGTACTGTCTTTTGAATAATGGATGAAGCTGAGGCCCCATTTGCTTCATTAGGTGGGTTTGAAAGATCCCGTGACAATATTTTAAAGCATAGCTGGCTCCTTGGTCAATATTTAACCCAGCACAAGAATGGATTATTTGGTCATTCATTGTTGGAGCTTTCTGACTGCAGATTGGCTACATCATTTCTCACATAATAACAGTGACACCAGTGAGAAAAAGTACATCATTGTAAAGACACCCAGTGGTCATTAACAACACTGTGCATTATTTCACTCTTTATTACTGAAAGCCCATTGTTTTTCCTGGTAGATCTCATTAACCAATTAAAAATACAACCTGCTTAAATTGATTGAGTTAGCATATTCTGTTTACCTCAGAGAACACTTCACCAGTCACATCAATTCAGAGTCACAGGGAATCAGAGTTTATCCTGACAGAGGCTGGGTACACCCAGGATGGGACATAGGCCATTTCAGGGCACACACTCTCACAAACTGAGGGGCAACTTAACCTGCACATCTTTGGACACTAAGTAGCAATTTAGCAGGACCAATCCGCTTAACCTGCACATTTTTGGACAGTAAGGGGCAATTTAGCAAGACCAATCGCCTAAGCTACACATCTTGGGACACAAAGGGGCAATTTAGCATGACCAATTCTCTTAATCTGAACGTCTTTGGACAATAAGAGAAAATTTAGCATGACCAATCTACCCAACTGCACATCTTGGGAAATTAAGCACAATTTAGCATGACCAATTCTTTTAATCTGAACGTCTTTGGACAATAAGAGAAAATTTAGCATGACCAATCCACCTAACCTACACATCTTTGGACACTAAGGAGTAACTTAGCATGGCAAATCCACTTAATTTCACATTTTTAGACCAGGGGGGAGATCCGGAGCACCCGGAGGAAAGCCACACGGAGATGGGGAGAATGTGCAAACTCCACACTGACCTGAATGTGTGTGAGCAATTGATAAAGAGGAAGCAAGTAGATTATGAGAGAAAAACCAGCGAGGAAGAAAAGAAACAGATTGTAAAAGCTTCGAGCAGTCTGAAGAAAAGGGGGAGATGAATGAAAATCCCTTACAGGCAGAGACAGGAGAAACTGTAAAAGAGAATGAGGAAGTGTCAATAATGTTAAACAAATATTTTGTATCTGAGTGCACAGTCAAACTAATGAGGAAACATAGGTCTATTGTGTCAGAGACAAACTTAAAGTAATTAATATTAGGAAACAAAAAGTACTGAAGGGCTTAATGGCACTAAAAGCCAATAAATCTTCTGGCTCTGATAGCTTAAATCCTGGCATTTTAAAAGACATGGCAATGGTTCTGATCGACACAGTTCTCCAGATATGAAAACGGTCCCCTTAGATTGGAAGACAGAAACTGTAATCCCAATGTTCGAGACAGGAGAGAGAGAGAAAATTAGGAAATATCACCATAAAATATCGGAGCAGAATTAGTCCATTCAGCCCATCAAGTCTGCTCCGCTAAGTTTCTGAACCCCATTCTCCTGCTTTTTCCCCCATAATCTTTGATCCCCTTATTGATCAAGAACGTAACCCTGTCTTAAACACACTCAATGTCCTGACCTCTACAGCCTTCTGTAGCAATGAATTGCATAGATTCACCCCACTGTGATTGAAGAAATTCCTCCTCGTCTCTGATTTGATTTGATTTATTACTGTCACTGTATTAACATACAGTGGAAAGTATTGTGTTGTGCACGCTAAATGGACCAAGAATACCATTCATAGAGAAGGAAATAAGAGAGCATAGAATGTAGTAAAAGTGTTAAAATGAACTTTTAGGAGCATGCGAGAATAAAAGACAGAATTAGTAGGTATGCTGGGCACAGTTTGCAAGACATTGCCTTGCTCTGGCACCATCTTGGAATTCTACAGGGTGTTCCTTTACTCTGAGGCAGTGCCTTTCAATCCTTGTCTCTCCTACTGATGGAAACACCTGCCCTGTGTCCACTCTATCCAGACCTTTCATTATTCTGTAAGATTTAATAGGATCTCCTCCTCATTGTTCTAAACTCCATCAGGTACAGACCTATAGTCCTCAAACGCTCCTTGTATATCAAGCTTTTTATTCCCTGGGTCACAGTACGGAATGGTAGCATAGTGGTTAGCAACTGCTGCTTCACAGCTCCAGGGTCCTGGGTTCGACTCCTGGCTCGGGTCACTGTCTGTGTGGAGTTTGCACATTCTCCTCGTGTCTGCATAGGTTTCCTCTGGGTACACCAGTTTCCTCCCATGGTCCAAAGATGTGCGGGTTAGGTTGATTGGCCTTGCTAAGAAATTGCCCTTAGTATCCAGGGATGTGTAGGTTAGAGGGATTAGTGGGTATGATATTTAAGGATATGGGGGTAGAGCCTGGGTGGAGTTGTGTTCGGTGCAGACTCAATGGGCCGAAGGGCCTCTTTTTGCATTGTAGGGTTCTTTGATTCTATGATCACTCCCATGAACCTTCCCTGGACCTTCTCCAAGATGAGCACCTTCCTCCTTAGATACAAAATTACAGACTGATTTGTCCATTATCATATACAAGCAAATGAATTGAGGGGCATGTTTGCAATCATATGAATTGAGAGGCAAGAATAGGCCATTGAACCCCTCAAGCCAGCTTCACCATTTGATAAGATCATGTCTAATCTGCTTGCAGCATTTAATCTCCTATCTATTCCTTATACCCTTTGATTCCCTTGTCCATAATCCTACCTCTATATCTCTCTCGGGAAGATAAATCTATTCAAAAGTCTGACAGCAATAGGGAAGAAGTGTTCTTGAGTCCATTGGTACATGACTTGAGATTTTTATATCTTTTTCCTGGCAGAAGAAAGTGGAAGAGAGAATGTTTGGGGTGGGTGAGATTCTTGATCATGCTGGCTGCTTTGCCAAGGCAGCGGGAAGTGTAGACAGAGTCAATGGATGGGAGGCTGGTTGCATGATGGATTGGGCTACATTCAGGAGCTTTTGTGGTTCTTTGCGGTTTTGAGCAGAGCAGGAGCCATACCAAGCTGTGATACAACCAGAAAAGTTGGTGAAAGTCGTAACTGACTTGCCAAATTTCCTTTGTCTTCTGAGAAAGTTGAGGCGTTGGTGGGCTTTCTTAACTGTAGTGTCAGCATGGATGGACCAGGTTGTTGATGATCTGGACATCTAAAAACCTTATTGCCCATCCCTAGTTGCCTGAAGGCAGTTGCAAGTCAACCACATTGCTGTGGATCTGGAATCGAACGTAGATCAGACTTTTGAATGGACTTACCTTATACTAAGTTCTTTTCCTACACCCTAGCTATGACTGTAACACCACATTCTGCACTCTCTACTTCCCTTCTCTATGAACAGTATGCTTTGTATAGCATGTAAGAAACAATATTTTCTACTCTATACTAATATATGTGACAATAATAAATCAAAGGCCCCCTTATTTTCAAATTGTGTCCCCCACTCTCTGTTCAAGTCCCTCTCATGAGGGGAAACAGGAGCCAAGGCAATGGTATAGCAGCCAGGCTTGTCAACACAATTATACAAAAGAGAAAATAAATAGAATAATGCTGTGTAAACTCGGCAGGCCTAGAGAGAGAAGCAGAATTGAGTCCGTATGACTCTCCTTTAGAGTTACAGAGAGGGAGAATTGTGATGGAGTGTGATAGACCTTTTGTCATCCAGACTTGAAACGTTGGTTCTATTCTCGCTCCACAGATGCTGTCAGACCTGCTGCAATTTTCCAAGATGTCCCGAATCTTGCCACGGCAGATGGTGGAATTTGAATTTAATAAAATATACTTGGAATTAAGAATCTACTGATGATCATGAAACTGTTGTCAATTGTCGGAAAAACCCATTTCTTTCATTAATGTCCTTCAGGGAAGGAAATTTGCCATCCTTATCTGGTCTGGTCTACATGTGAATTCAGGGCTACATCAATGTGGTTGACTCAGAACTGCCTTCGGGCACCTAGGGATGGGCAATAAGTTCTGGCCTACCAGCAATACCCATGGCCCATAAATGAATTTTTAAAAATTCTTCTGTAACTCCCTACCAAATTACCCATTTATGCCATCCACTTACCCACAATACCAACCTGTCCATTGACAGGTTCGCCCGTTTACTTACATTCACGCACAGGGCAAGATTCTCCAGCCATGCTCACCCCATCTGCTGTGGTAGGATTTGAACAGTAAATAGTCTCACAATACCACGTTAAAGTCCAACAGGTTTATTTGGCAGCATGAGTTTGCAGAGCACTGCTCCTTCCTCAGTTGATTCACCTGTTGAAGCAACAAGACTCCAAAAACTTGCCAAATAAGCCTGTTGGACTTTAATCTGGTGTTGTGAGACTTCTTACTGTGCCCACCCCAGTCCAATGTTGGCATCTCCATCTCGTAGGATTTGAACCCAGAACCCCAGAACGTGTGCGGGTTAGATTGATTGGCAATCCTAAATTAGTGTCAGGGGGGATTAGCAGGGTAAATAGGAAGGGATATGAAAATAGGACCTGGGTGGGAATGTGGTTGATGCAGACTCGATGGGCCGAATGGCCTCCTTCTGCACTGTAGGATTCTATGGGTTGAGTTTCTGGATCAAAAGTCTGGTGATAATGTCACTCAGTCATCGCCTCCCTCACTCAGAGTCTCAGAGACATTCTCTGTTCCAGAGGGGTGTTTATATTCAGCTGTTGAGTATATTCGATCGGTAGGTTTCTTTGAGCACTGTGGAAATGAAGGGATATCGGGATGGGACAGGATGTCTGGTCAGAACATGGGAGGGGCAGGGAGAACACTTCTTAAATTTAGTCTACACAAAGTGGGGAGGGGGATGTTTGCTTTATTAGATTGGCCGCACATTTTCATTGAATGTAAAGAGATTTGCGTCAGGCAAGTGAACAACGATGGGAACCACGCTGCCAATTACCCAGAAGATTCTGAATGTCAACCTAAATCCCTGCGGTGTCTCTGTTCTGCTGTCCACTCCCATCCTTTGACATTTTTCAAAGGAATATTTCAAGCCAGTGCGTGCAGCCTGTCGTGTGCATGTCACTTTGTGTTAGAACAAATGACACAAAAAATATGTTTGAACTGGAGGTCACCCAAAGGGTAAACTTTGGTGCTTACAGACTTCAAAGATTTTTGCGACTGTGCCCTATTAAAGTGGGGTTCATTAAAAAAAAAGGGGAACTTAAAAACCGCCATGTCAGGGTGCGACGGGCATTCATTGCTTTGCATCTGCACAAGTCAGGAGTCATTACTCCCTCTGTGTGAGGAGATGATGGTTTTTGGCATTTCTGATCTCTGAGTCAACTCTTGTTATCATTCAAGAGGTCACTGACTGTAAGGGTCAAATTTCACATTCACAGCCCTCAGTGCTGGCATGTGAGGATGCTGCAGTTTGTGGGGCCAGTTTCCCAAGCCGTTGGCGTGTTTCAAAATGCAGTGCACCGTCCTGGTGCGTGGGTTTGTTCTGAGGTTTGGTGTAACCATCCAAACACTGGGGGTATCAGTCGCTCCAGTCCAGCTGAATCTCAGTCACGCCTCAGTGGAACAACTCTTGCCCAGTCTGAGTCGACATATAAACCCAAATTACTGCGGACGCTGGAATCTGAAACCAAAAGAGAAAGTCTCAGCAGGTCTGTGGACAAAGGAAGATGTTGGGGGAGAGGAGGGAATGTAGAAAAGGGGAAGCGGGGGCAGGAAAGGGAAGGGAAGGGGGATGAAGTAGGGGGAAAGAGTAGGGAAGGAAGAAAATGAAGAAAGTCAATAAAGAAATAAAAGCTCGAGAATAGTAAAAACTTAAACAAAATAGAATGAAAACAATGATGTGGGATAGAGCGAATCATCTGAAGTTGTTGAACTGGATGTTGAGACTGAAAGTGCCAAGCCAGAAGACAAGAAGAAGTTCTCGCTGTTTGCTTCACTGGGACATTTCAGCAGGCCAAGGACAAACCCCCCACCCCCAATATCTTCATCTGTCGCAGCTTAAAGCTCCTCTGCCATTTGGCCATTCACACCCTGTTAACAGTCTTCTCCTCTTGCTTCTGTAGCTAAGATTCATTTTTCATTCCCTCCCCCTGCAGTATAAATATCTCCCACTTTCTCTGCGTTTTAGCTTTGACAAAGAATCATCTGGACTCGAAACACCAGCTCTTCTCTCTCCTTGCAGATGCTGTCAGATCTGATGAGATTTTCCTGAGTCGATATATTGTGGGTTAAAATCTTGCCTTAGAGTCTTGCACCCTGATGTTTTTAATTCAGATCAATGTGAGGTGTTGCATTTTGGTAAGACAAACCAGGGCAGGTCTTGCACAGTTGTTGGTAAGACCCTGAGGAATGTTGTTGAGCAGAGAGAACTCGGGGTACAGGTACATAGTCTCTTGAAAGTGCAATCACAGGTAGACAGAGTGGTGGAGATTTGGCAATGTCTTCATTGATCAGAGCATTGAGTATGGGGAGGAAGTGGGGAATCTTCCATTCCCCCACCACGGCAGGGGGAAGGGCCATGCACAGGTCCATTAACTTTGTGCAGGAGTTTCCAGTTTTGGGGCGAGTGCAGCTGAAAACTCCCTCCCTAGAAGTTGGGACATTACGTTACAACAGTACAAGACATTGGTAAGGCCATATTTGGAGCAATGTAAACAATCCTGCTCTAAGAAGGATGTTATTAAACTGGAAAGGGTGCAAAGAAAATTTAGAAGGATGTTATCAGGATTGGAAATTTTGAATTATAAGAAGAGGCTGGACAGGCTGGAACTTTTTTCCCTGGAGCGTAGGAGGATGGAGAGGCAACCTTAAAAGTGGTTTATAAAATCATGAGGGACATAGATAAGCGGAAAAGTCAAGGTCTTTTTCCCCAAGGTAGGGGAGTCCAAAACTAGAAGGCATAGGTTTAAGATGAGAGGGGAAAGATTTATAAGGAACCTGAGGGACAACTTTTTACGTTACTGTTGTAACATAATGTCCCAACTTTTTGGAATGAGCTGCCAAAGGACATGGTAGAGGTGGGTACAGTCACAACATTGAAAAGACATTTAGACAGCTACATGGATAGAACATAGAACATGGAACATAGAACATTACAGCGCAGAACAGGCCCTTCGGCCTTCGATGTTGTGCCGACCATTATAAAAAGCAATGACCCTCCAAACTAAACCATTCCCTTCTCTTCCATAAACTTATCAACTAACCTCTTAAACGCCACCAAACTTGGCTCATCTACAACTGCCGCAGGCAGGGCATTTCACTCCCTAACCACCCTCTGGGTAAAGAACCTACCTCTGATATCCGTCCTATAACTATCACCCCTTAATTTAAAGCTGTGTCCCCTCGTGCTAGCTTTCTCCATCCTAGGAAAAAGGCTATCACTGTCCACCCTATCTAAACCTCTAATCATCTTATATGCTTCGATAAGGTCTCCTCTTAGCCGCCTCCTCTCTAACGAAAACAACCTCAAATCCCTCAGCCTCTCTTCATAACACCTGCCCTCCATACCAGGCAACATCCTGGTAGGATAGGAAAGATTCAGAGGGATAGGGACCAAATGCAGGCAAATGGGACTGGTTCAGTTTAGGAAAGCTGATTGGCATGGAGATATTGGGCCAAAGGGCCTGTTTCTGTGTTGTATGATCTAGCCCCAAATGGGTGGTTGGTGAGATGAGTTGGAAACTTCGGATGTGAGGCCTGGTCCTGTTTAATTCCCAATCTCAGGAAGCTGGGAGCAAGCTACATAACATTGCCGAGTGTTAATGGTGGGATCAGTTTCTTGGGTGCTTTCTTGGGAGGGGATGTCATTCTGGGAAGAGGAGTGGCCAGATCAGAGAACGAAACACTTGTACTCAGACAAGGAAACAAATAATGAACTTTTTCAGTCTCTCCTCCATGGCAGGTCCGAAGTGTCTTCCACACGTGAGAAAACTGCATTGGTTTCACAGCACAGGCCAGTTAAAATTGCAAACTTTTGTTGAGTTTTAGATGTACCATTTTCCTTTGATGCTGAAAATTGAAAAAACAAGCAAGTGTTTTATTATCGCATGGTAAGTAAGCACATTCCTGGAACACAAAAGCAAGAGGTTGTTAATATGGTGGGTGATTCTCCTACCCTGCTGTTCTCGCAGCACAGCGGGCCAGGAGATATCAGTACAGGCTGTTTCCTGAGCTCCCTGCTAGGGCATCACAGCTTCTGCTTGTCTCTGGGACCCAGATTTCCAGTGGCACCAGCTCCATGCCAGAAATCTGCTTAAAGCTGAATAATATATTTAAATTGCCACTTAAATCAGATTAGCAGGTCCGGGATTGAAGTTTCCAGGCCTGTTAGCCTCTACCACACACTGCCACCCCCCCCACCCCCGCCACCCACACCACACACACACACACACCACACACACAACACACACACACACACACACACACACACACACACACCCCGACTCTGTCAGAAAGTGGTTCACTCCAGCTGAGTTTACAATATTTCCCCAACGCTGGAGTGAAGGGAGGTCATGGAGACCCCAGGAGGTCAGGGGTAAAAGTAGGTTCCCCCCCCAGACATTGCCAATCTGACACTTCCAGCCTGGCCCCCTGTCATCGTCCAAGGGGCAAAGCGGCAATGCCCAAGGGGGCTGGGCTTATTAGAGATGGGGCCTATGGGAGCAGATGGGTGGGGATGGACAGAATCCGCTGCCTTTGGATCAGTGATAGAAGGAGAGAAGGGGCTGATTGGGGCTGGCCATTGGAGTGGGCATGATGTAGAGATGCCGGCGTTGGACTGGGGTAAGGACAGTAAGAAGTCTGACAACTCCAGGTTTAAGTCCAACCCATTTATTTGATAGTAAACTCACAAGCTTTCGAGGTGTTTCGATCTCAGGTGAATGAGGTGTTCTGGTCTCAAACAGCACATATAACAGCACAGACAGTTTACAAATTACTGATTAGAATGCAAATCTTTACACCTAACCTGCTATTCAAGTCTTAAAGTGGCTAACAATGTGAGTGGAAGGAGCACTGAGCACAGGTTAGAGAGATGTGTATTGTCTCCAGACAATACAGTAAGTGAGGTTTTGCAAACCCGGGCAAGTCACGGGGGTTACAGATAGTGTGACATGAAGCCAAGATCCCTGTTGAGGCCGTCCTCATGTGTGCGGAACTTGGCTATCAGTCTCTGCTCAGCGACTCTGCCGGGTAAGCATTCTCCAAGGTGGCCTTCTCCACACATGAAAACCTCACTTATTGCACTGTCTGGAGACAATACGCATCTCTCTAACCTGTGCTCCGTGTTCCTTCTACTCCCATTGTTAGCCACTTTAAAACTTGAATAGCAAGTTAGGTGCAAAGATTCGCGTTCTAATCAGTAATCTGTAAACTGTCTGTGCTGTTATATGCGCTGTCTGAGACCAGAACACCTCATTCACCTGACGAAAAGGTCGAAACACCTCAAAAGCTTGTGAGTTTTCTATCAAATAAATCAGTTGGACTTAAACCTGTAGTTGTCAGACTTTTTACTATATCAGAGTGGGGACAGGAAGGTGGGAATCAGGGAGATTGAGGTGAGCCAGAGAGAGGGGCATCGCGGCTTGCTCAAAGAGATTCACGAGGCCAGTAATTGGGGAATGGGGGGAGGGGTCAGTAAACCAGTGCTTGAACAGGCCAGCAATTGGAAGGCTGGCAGAGTGGGGCCACTGTGCATATGCCAGTCTTTGCTTTGATAGATTGGCACATGCACAATGGTGCACTCAGCGCTATGCTGCTGGCTTCTCCAGCGGGAATAAAATCTGCTCCTGGATTTTCAGCGTGAATCTCTCTGAGTCAGTCTGCAGAAAACACCACTAAAAGATAAGCAGAATGTACTTCAGTTTTTACGCAAATTCAACACTTAGAGTTTTTTTGGAAGATTCTTGGCCATATTCTTTTCCAGAATTCCCAGCCATTGTATTTATTTGGTAGTTTATGGCACTACTCGCACTGACTGCCATTTCCTGACTCACGTGGCAACAGCAATGTGGGCCAAGGTTATTTGCGGTGGCCAAGTGCTTATCACAGCGCTGACTGAACTTTCTGAATTTAATTACCTGCTATCCGAATCGATCAATAGTTTGAAGACACGGATTCAGAAATGCAATTTCAACACCCAAGTGCTTTTGGACTTTTAATCCAAAGGAGAAGCCCAAAAATCACGAAAGACTCTTTCTGTCAGTTGACACAGAGCCACACATCAAACAGAACGGCGGCAATAAAATAAAATTGCCATGGCAACAGAAGGGAAGGATGCCAAAGGGAGAATCCGCACATGAAAGCAGCGAGATGGGATAAATGTTAAGCTTCACATTTTAAAGGAAGAATGTTTCAATCACAAAAATCCTGTGTTTCACAAACTAACAACCATTCTGCGTTTTCAGTTTTTTTTGTATATTTCATATATTTTTGCCATATATAAACTTGCAGAGGATGGGGTGTTATGATCAGGGATTTCTTAATTCTTTAGCTGATCATGAAAATCAATTGCGAACATTAACATCAAATGCGTTTATGTTACAAAATAAAGAAGAGCAAAATCAACTCTTTTAAGTATTGATAAGCCTATTTTTGGTGTCCATTTATTCAGTCGCTTCCGTGGGGCTTGCAGGTTTTTAATGTTCTCCCCAAATTGTTTCATATCACAACTGTGATATGTGCACCATTCACACTCAGGAGTCCTACCTTAGAAAGTCCTAATCCACCATCCTGAGCATAAAACATAGGACTGACTTTCCACTGCCTCACTGAGGAGTGCTGCACTGTCAAAGGTGCCACCTTCTGGGTGAGATTTTTAAACCGAGTCCCATCTACCTTCTCGAGGGGATATAAAAGATTCCATGACACTGCTTTGAGGAAGAACCAATTTATGGGTAGCATGGTGGCACAGTCGTTACACAGCACCGGGGACTCAGGTTCGATTCCCACCTTGGCTTACTGTCTATACGGAGTTTGCACGTTCTCCCCATGTCTGCATGGGTTTCCTCCCACAGTCCAAAAGATGCGCCGGTTGGATGCATTGGCCATGCTAAATTCTCCCTCAGTGTACCCGAACAGGTGCCAGAGTGTGGCGACTTGGGGGTTTTCATAGTAACTTAATTGCAGTGTTAATGTAAGCCTACTTGTGGCACTAATAAATAAACTTTAAAATCTTTATCATCCATAATGTCCATCTGTCAATGAACATCACTGAAGCAAATGATCTGGTCATTATTGCATTTGGGGCTTTTTCTGTACAAATTGCCATGTTTTCCTATGCTACCAATGCAAATGACTATTTCATTGATTGCAAAATAATTTAGGATGTCCTAAGATCATGAAAGTATGACAATACTGTGCCTTTAAGAAATGTATTTATATCATATTTCTTGTGCAGGACTTATTTTAACAGTCACTTCTATGTATCGGAGCCACTTTGTCTGCATCCAGCAGCTGCTGTTGTTACTGCAGTAGCATAATTGATCATAATTGCTGGAATGTTTGTTTTAATCTCAACTAATGCAGGATTATTGTTTTAGTTCTCCCCTGGCCTTTTTTCAGAATGGGACTTGATTAGGTTAATTGACACGTAAGGCCATGAGACTCAGCTCATAGGGGGAAACCTAGCTCAGTTGCTCCTTGGGATCTGGAGAGAGAAGAAATTGCTCCTTCCTGCTTCTTTCTCTCTCCAAAGATTGAAGACTGGAACCTACTAGAGAATAGGTCTGTTTCTCTCAAGTTCTGCTGTTTGGAAGTTAGATCTTTCTCTGGAGACTGCTGAATGGGAGTCAGAAGACAGATGTCTGTCTGGATTTCTGTATAGTGTTGAAAAGCTGTAATCATAGCATCCCTGTGAGCTATATGTTTTTGCGCTAATTGATTCTGAAGAACAATGTATGCCTGTAAGGATATGGTTTACACTGGCACTACAGAGATAGCTAGCTGGTAAGGATTATACTTGTCATGTTTAGCTATTTTCAATTGGTAAAAATTATGCTGATTCTTTTTGTTGTATTTTAACTGTGTTGTTAAATAAAGGTTGTTTTATTAAAAATGTCCTGGTGGGTCAGTGGAAGCAAAACACTTTATGCCAAAATTAGAAAACAAGTGTCTATCTGAATCATTCTCCAGAAGTGTTAAAAGGCCAGAAATCTAGTAACATATTTGATTTTCTGTACCAAATTGTTCTAAAGATTAGATTTATGCCTATGGGGGAATACTACTAAATTGGAACAACAGAGATAGCTAGCTGTTAAGTATTATATTTTATCATGTTTTAGTGTTTTAATTGTTAGAAGTCATACTAATTATTTTTGTTATGTTCTAACTGTGTTCTTAAATAAACTTTGTTCGATAAAAACTCCCTTGTGGGTTATTGGGATCATCTTTTCCTTCCTCCCCAATTTTTTTCCCCCTACTTCATCCCCCTTTCCTTACCTCTTCTGCTCCCTGCTTCCCCTTCTCTACATTCTATCTCTGTTACATCACTCCCCCCCAACTCCATCCTCTGACCCCCAACCCCACCAATGTTTCCATTGTCACAGCTTACAGTTTCTCTGCAGTTTGGCTATTCACACTCTATTCTCACTGTGGAGTGAAACATCTTATGCTCACCCTAATGTCAAAACCAAATCTAAAATTTAGGGACCAAAAGAGAAAATGCTGGAAAATCTCAGCAGGTCAGGCAGTATGTGTAAGAGGAGAAAAGAACTGATGTTTCAAGTCCAGGTGACACTTTGTCAAAGCTAAAAAGCATAGAAAGTGAATAAATATTTATACTGCAAGTTAAGGGATTGAAAGATGAGTCACCGCCATGGAAACCAGGGGAAAAAGCTGCTAACAGAGAGAATAAAGAGTGTGAATAGCCAAACTGCAAAGAAACTGTAAGCTATGACAATGGAGATGTTGACAGGTGGCAGAGTTGAAGTTGAGGGTTGATGTGACAGAAGTAGAATGTAGAGAAGGGGAAGTGGGAAGCAGAAGAGGTAAGGAAAGAGGGATGAAGTAGGGAGAAAGAGCGAGAGGGAGAAGAAAAAGAAGATCCTAAAAATTAGGGTCTAGGTTAACATCATAAAATACTTTAAAGTTTCTGATATGATTCTGAACATCCCAAATGTACAGGGTATTGCACAAATGCTGGTTTTCCTTTGATTTATTTCCACACTCAAGACACCACACTTGGTGACATTTGCAAAACAATCTAATTTTAAGGCGCATTAACTTGGAGCAATTAAATTTTTCTCGCTATAAACATTCAAGGTAGTTTAAACACAATTCTTTCAGAGAGAGTAGCACGATATTGCATTCCGCATGGTGTCCTATAATAATCCCATCATTATAAAGCTACATAATGTCCACATTGAACATGAGCAACACTGTAGACAAATTCACTCAATGTGTTCCATATTCTCTCTGATGTGGAGATGCCGGCGTTGGACTGGGGTAAGCACCAGTGACTTTCATGCTATCATAACTATTCGTTTCTTAACCCACGGGGAGGGAAAAATCACTCACCTCACACTGATTTGTGATTCCTCTGTTTTCTTCATAGATTTACAAACCTTGAAACAGTTGATGCTTTACGTAGAAGTTCTGGTTCATTGCTTAATGGGGGAAAATTGCAAGGCCTTGTGTGAAACAATGTTACTGAAGGCAATACACGTCAACATGTTGAACACATGCCTTCATGTCAAATAAACCTTAATTGAGAAATGGGAGCTGCTTGTGTCAGGAGTGCGCTGAATTTGATGAATTGTACCAGCTTGGCCTCCAATTTACATGCTTTATTGATCAATTTATGTCACTCTCTCAGACAGACTGCTATTCATTATCTTGTCATTTGACAAGTAGAGAATGGTACAGGCTCCTAAAACAAGCAATATCGTGAATTAACTCAAAATCTGCTTTTCTTGAACCTTTTCAATCCCCGCCGTGGCACAGTGGTTAGCACTGCTGCCTCACAGCACCAGGGACCAGAGTTCAATTTGCATCACTGCCTGTACGGAGTCTGCACCTTCTCCCTGCACTTGTATGGGTTTCCTCCAGATGCTCCGGTTTCCTCCCACAGTCCGGAAGACATGCTGGTTAGGTGCATTGGCCAAGCTAAATTTTCCCTCAGTTTAAAGTATTTTTATTAGTATCACAAGTGCATTACATTAATATTGCAATGAAGTTACTGTGAAAATCCCTGATTTGCCACATTCCAGCGCTGAGGGAGAATTTAGCACAGCCAATGCAGCCCAACCAGCACGCCTTTTGGACAATGGGAAGGAACCGGATCATCTGGAGGAAACCCACGCAGACATGGGGAGAACGTGAAGATTCCACATAGACAGTGACCCAAGCCAGGAATCATACCTGGGTCCCTGGCACTGTGAGATAGCAGTGCTAACCATAGCACCACCGTGCCACCCACAGTGCACCCAAACAGACGCCGGAGTGTGGTGGCTAGAAGATTTTCACAGTAACTTCATTGTAATGTTAACGTAAGCCTACTTGTGACACTAATAACTAAACTCTAAATATTGAATGATTTCAAAGGTTTTTTTGAATGGTTTAAACAAAAAACTTTTAAATCATTCAATATTTCTAATTTGACGTTACCCAGCGGATTGGACTGCCAGCTGGTCAAAGTGTGCCAGCATGTTCCTTGCAAGGTTTTCATTCTGTTGGGTAGAAAGCCAATTGATCTCGTGCACTAATCTGCCGAAGTTTCTGAAGGTCGCGCCCCAGTGTCCATGCGAAGTAAACTGCATCAATGTGTGCTCGGAAATCCATTCTCCACTGATCGGGTAAAAATCACATAAGCTGCAAACTGAACGTGATTCATACAGAGGAAAAGCTGTGTGAACCCACAGGTCTTGATTAAAGCAGACACAGGTAAGAGTCATGGACCATTTAATTGCTCATGTTTGCCCATTAGGAACAATGGAAAAGGAGGTTAATATACCATTAGTCCGTGATGTAGCTATCATTGTTTGATGATATAACATGTACAAGTTATAATTGGGCACTATACCCTTCTGTATGCATGGCGTAACCTTAATTAATAACTGTGATTGGATAGAGATAAATCTGAAAATGTGATTGGTATATTCTAATTACTTGTAATCAAATTTGAAACAATAGTTGCTTGATGGCACACAGTGGTTAGCATTGGTGCCTCACAGCGCTAGGGACCCAAGTTCAATTTCTGGCTCGGGTCACTGTCTGTATGAAGTTTGCCCTTTCTCCCCATTGGTTTCCTCCGGGTGCTCCAGTTTCCAGCCACAATCCAAAGATGTTCGAGTTAGATGGGTAGGCCATGCTAAATAAGTCCTTAATGTCCGCGGGTCTAGCTAGGGTAAATGCATGGGGTTATTGGAGAGGGCCTGGGTGGGATTATGGCCGGTGCAGACTCAACGGGCCAAATGGCCTCCTTCTGCATTGTAGGGATTCTATGATTTCTGAATTCTGTGCTCCGGATAGTTGTGACTTTTCAGCATCAGAGCTTTTACAGCTGGATTAAAAGAGCTGCTTTAGAGAACCCATTTTTCTGGTTCAAGCAATCCCATGCAAGACTACGCACAGAATTTTGACCTCATGGAAAGCAATTGATGTTAGTAAGGCAGCAGCACACATCGCGAAATCCCCTCCTCTTGCACTGTGGGGACAGCAAAACCATTCGGCAGCACTATTCAACTCAAAACCACATAGCTAAAAGCAAGAGAGAATCAGACATCCACCCATTATTTATAATTAGATAATTGTATGAAGATTAATACATGCATTACATTCCCCAGTTATGTCTGGAAGATTCATTGGGCCCTCTTAATGCATATTGTTTAGGAGCTACACATATTGCAGTTTAAAGGCCAATTATTGCCCAGATCCATTCATCTTATCTCATTACGACACCAGTAGTACAATGAAAGACTTGATCAATTTTATTTCTGTGTGGCAGTACGTGAGTTCTTCCATATTCCTAGACAGGACACAAGGTTAAAGTTAAAGTTTATTTATTTATTAGTCGCAAGTAAGGCTTAAACAACACTGCAATGAAGTTACTGTGAAATTCCCCTAGTCACTACAGTTCAGCACCTGTTCAGGTCAATGCACCTAATCAGAATGTCTTTCTGATTAGGAATGCGGAGGAAACTGGGGCACCTGAAGGAGACCCACACAGACACAGGGAGGACATGCAAACTCCACACAGACAGTAACCCAAGGAAATCAAACCCGGTTCTCTGGTGCTGTGAGGCAGCATTGCTAACCACTGTGTTACCGTGCTACCCTTAGGTAGATATTATCTCACCTTTACTGCCCCACCACTTTATCCCAAACTTGCTCAGAGTGAGCAGTTTAAGAAGGATGTAAGCATACTGGAGGAGGTTCGGCGAAGATTTACAAGATTGATATCTGGAATGAATGGGTTGTCTTATGAGGAAAGTTTAGGCAGGGTGGGTTTGTTTCCACTGGAGTTTAAAAGAGTGAGGGGTGACTTGATAGAAATAGGATGGGATTCTACAGCCTCATTAGTCCTGAAGCTGTAGAATTCCACCCAAGGGTAATAGACCTTCCCATAGCCAGCCCTTCACCCACTCTGATTCCCATCGGGGTTAGGTCGATAAAATTCCACCCATAATTTCCCGTAAGTTCTAAGTGGAGATGGAAAGGATGGTTCTTCCTTGTGAACTAGGGGGCACATCTTTTTAACAATTAGGAGTCACCCTCGGAGGACAGAGATGAGAAGAAATTTGTTTCGCTCAGAGTGTTGTGCGACTTTGGAATTCTCTGCCTCAGGAGGCGCGTCAAGTGGGGTCACTAAATATTTTTAACTGGAAATAGATAGATTCTTGTTAAGCAAGGGAATCAAAGGTTATAGGGAATAAATGGGAATATGGAACTCAAAAGCCAAATAAACCAGCCATGATCTTACTGAATGGAACAGCAGATTACAGGGGTTAAATAGCTCCAATTTGTTTTATCTTAAAATATAGCTATGGTCATTACTCCTCTGCTTTTCCTGTTCTTTCAAAGCTCCAAAGCTTCAATGCACACATTCTTTCTCCTCCCTTGGCACTTAGAGGGATTTTTCATAGAATCCCTACAATGTAGAAGGAGGCATTCAGCCCATTGAGTTTGCAACAAATCTCTGACAGAGCATCTCACTAAACCCATGCACCATCCATGCAGATGCTGGGCAAAAATGCAAACTCCACACAGACAATGACATAACTCCAAAAATGAACAATTATTGACTGCATTAGACCAGTCAATGCAGAGGTTAGCACTGCTGCCTCCCAGCGCCAAAGACTGGGTTCGATTTCCAGCTTGGATCACTGTCTCTGGGGATTCTTCCCATGTCTGCGTGGGTTTCATCCAGGTACTCCCACAGTCCAAAGATCTGCAGATCAGATCAATTGGCTACTCTGAAGTGCCCCTTTGTGTCCAAAGATGTACAGGTTAGGTGGATTGGCCGTGCTAAAGTGTCTAACGGATGTATAGATTTTCTGATTTAGTCATGGCAAATAAGCAGGGTTACAGAGGTAGGGAAGAGGAGAGGGTCTGCTCTTTCAGAAGTCAGTGCAGATGCAATGGCTGAACGGCCTCTTTCTATACTGCAGGAATTCTATGGTTCTAACTATCAGATGAAGCAAATGTGCAGAGGAAAACCTCCAACATATATATGTGTCCAACAGGAAGATAAAACTCATTAATAACATTTTGAATCGAGGCTTTAAGCACATAGAATTGCCCGTGTAAAATCTAATTCACAACTTCCAATGAGAGGAGAAAATATCTTTCTTCCTTTTCCGCTGTCTTGAGTTGTATTCCCAAGCGGCATTGCTTCTGGCTTCACAATTGATTCTGAATTACTTCCCTCATTGAACCACATCACATATCCACCCACGCTCCACTGGTTATCACAGTGAAACAGCTAAGGAGGTTAACAAGATTAAAAATAGCCCTCCACTGGGATCCAGCAACCTTCCATTATCAGACCAGGAGGGTTGCTTATCTAGGAGAATCGATAATGAAAGAGTTCAGATCAATATTACAGAACCAGCTGAATCTGGTGCAATACCATGAGTAGATCTGGAAGTGATGTAGATGATGCAAATCCAATTTTCTTTGACATTTTTATTTAAGGATTTTCTTTGACTAATACCGGACTCCCTTCTCCCTCTGCCACTGTTGCCCATTGAACCAGCTCTTTCAATTTCCAGTACATGTGATGTTCCTCTTTCCTTTGAATCCTAATTTCTTAAATCGCTACCTTTGTAACGTAACCCTCATGCCATTAATTTAATTTTAAAAATGTCTGCAAGGGGCAAGCAAAAGAGAATGACATGTCAGTTTGAAGCTATGCTCTTTCAGTCAAATGCTTTGTTTAAAAATGTTTTCAAAAATAAACATACACAGCCTTTAAATAAAATGCAACAAGCATTGTAGCATTGAGATGGAAAAATAAGAACCTCAGCATATGTATGCCTCAGCGAGCAACAAGAAAATGGTCACTTCTACATTAAAATGTCTGCATTTTACGTGCACTTCTTGCGAGTGTCAAGTTGACGTCCTGTGACACACTTCCCACTCTACTTTGCCGAGGACAACATTCCGTTTAAAATTAGGCATGTTCCTCATACTATAACGCATAATACTTTAAAGCAAGCCTGTAATGACTTCAACCTCATGAAGTTGGCAGCTTGGAGTATGAGCTCCCTGATTGAAGAAATGTTTGCCTGCCCAATCGGTGTGTCTTACTGGTATGCAAAAATGAGAGTATCAGGTCTCTGGCACTCTGATTGCATGCCTGAAGCTCTCTTGGAGTGGAGTAGAGTTTATAAATAAAGGGAATTTGTTGAAAGACATGAGCCACTGGGGTTTTATTTCAAAGTGGACGCAGTTAAATGGAAGTGTAGAAAAGATGGATACAAAGAGACCCACTGGTCCAGCAAGTCTACAAATGGACTATTCCTTTGGCTTTAAATTCATTGTCTCTAAAAATAAACTTTGGAACAATCTATTCCATTGGATTTCCCTTGCTGGAATGGAATATTCTTATTGCTATTAGTGCATTGTTGTGTTGATCTAATGTTATTTGTCTTCTTTCTTACATTGCTAAGAGAGTTTCTTTGAAAGCTGACCCTTGTGGTAAAGGTTCAGTCTGATTGCTGAATGTCTACCCTGCCTTGTGGCACTAGCTAACATACAAAATAAGAATAGCCAGTGTTAAAAATAAAGTGACTCGTAGTGTATAAATAGCCGTAACATCTATGCCAGCAACAAAGAATAAAATATAAAATAAAATATAATTCAAGCTTTCTGATCTCACCTCTGACACTCACTGTCTTTGTTCCAAACCTACTCAGGTCCCCCGCACTTCCCCCCTTTCTCTTTCTAACACATTCATGACTGTACTGGTGCCATTTTCTGCTCTTGCTCTCATTTTAAGCCTGAAAATCTTGCATACCATTTATCTTGTCATAGTTAAACCACTGACATGATAACTATCCACAGATAAGGGAGGCAAGATGACACAATGGTTAGCACCGTTGCCTAAGGAGCACCAGGGATTCAGGTTTGATTCCCTGTTTGGGTCACTGTTTGTGTGGAGTTTGCACGTTCTCCCAATGACTGCGTGGGTTTTCTCTGGACACTCCGATTTCCTCCCACAGTTCAAAGATGTGCGAATTAGGTGGATTGGCCATGCTAATTTGCCCCATAGTGTCCGAGGGACTAGCTAGAGTAAATGCATGGGGTTAAGCAGATAATGCCTGGGTGGGATTGTGGTCAGTGCAGACTCAATGGGCTGAATGGCCTCCTTCTGCATTGTAGTGTTCTATCATTGTATAAGATTCTATAATTGTAACTTTCATTAGTCATTAGTTTGGGGCAGTATGGTGGCACAGTGGTTAGCACTGCTGCCTCACAACACCAGGGACCCGGGTTCAATTCTGGCCTGGGGTCACTGACTGTGTTGAGTTTGTATGATCTGCCTGTGTCTGCATGGGTTCCCTTCAGATGCTCCAGTTCTCTCCCACACTCTAAAGACTAGGTTAGGTGGATTAGCCATGGTAAATTGACCCTAGTGTTAGGGAATTAACAGGGTAAATATGTTGGGGTTACGGGAATAGGGCTTTGGTGGGATTGTGCTTGGTGCAGACTCAATGGGATGGATGCCTTCCTTCTATTGGGATTCTATTCAATTCTATGAACTTTTAATAATGGAAGGGAGCATTTTGTTACGTGGACCTGCCCAAATATATTTCAAAATGGAATATGGAGGTTCAATGGTGGAATGCTATGCCAATCCTTTATTTCAACATTTCTGATAATGGTGGAGAGTAGATAATTAGCCAGGATGTGTTGAGGAAAGTTGTGAAATTCCGAGTTATGAGGTGAGAGGCTTCTCCCTGCTTACTGCTGAGGAAGGGAAAGCCAAAGTCACGGTTCAAATAACATTTCCTAAAATTGCCACAACAGCCAAATTAATATCCTGCTTTAATTAGGTCCATATGATTCTATTTTACAGTTTTTCTCTAGACAGCCTTGAAGCATCTGCCTTCGTACTTGAACACAAAGACAATCAATGGCAGCATAGAAGCTGGAGGGGTAATAGGTGTGCTGAAGGAGTGCCACATATTGCTGTACAGTAAGATTCCACTGAGTGATGACACAGAGGCCCATGCACTTTTCACTGTGCTTCATTATTAGCGATGACTTTTTTAAAGCTACCGCACATGTAAATTGACTAAAAATATGCCAATTATATGTGGCACAGTGGTTAGCACTGCTGCCTCACAGCACCAGGGACCCGGGTTCAATTTCAGCCTCAGGAATGGTAGCCTTGTTAGACTTATCTGATGCAATTATTTGGATGTTTCTTCTGCATGGAAGGGAATTTTAAATCAGCTAGTTAAATTTACAGACAGATATAGTCTTTTTAGTAACAAGATAGGAAGAAAGGGCGAAATGATTCTTTTTACAACAAGGTAATGTTGACAGTTTACTCATATGTGAATGTAATAACACTATTAAAATAAATGAATGTGATTTTGAAGTTATATGTACCAAAGTATTGAATTTATTTTTTTAAAATACATTCTCACCAGATACACCATAGGAGGCATTCTTTCTAGTTGTATCACAGCTTGGTATCGCTCCTGCTGTACCCAAGACTGCAAGGAACTGCAAAAGGTCATGAATGAAGCCCAATCCATCACGCAAACCAGCCTCCCATCCATTGACTCTGTCTACACTTCCCACTGTTTTGGCAAAACAGCCAGCATAATTAAGGACCCCATGCACCCCGGACATTCTCTCTTTCACCTTTTTCCTTCAGGAACAAAATACAAAAGTCTGAGGTCACATACCAACCAACTCAAGAATCACTTCTTCCCTGCTGCCATCAGACTTTTGCATGGACCTACATCACATAAAGTTGATCTTTCTCTACACCATAGCTATGACTGTAATACTACATTCTACACTCATTCATTTCCTTCTCTGAATGGCATGTTTTGTCTACATAGCAAGCAAGAAACAATACTTTTCACTTTAAATACACGTGGCAATAATAAATCAAATCAAATTTTAATACTAAAACGTATTGCTCGGCACAGGCAAAAAGTGCTGATGCTGCAAAAGTGTAATGGTAAAGTCAGGAGTTTAAAGCCAGGAATCCATTAGTCAGCAAGTATAAGCTTTAGAGGTTTCAAGTTTCCAGGACACAAGGTGTAACATTATAGTGGCACACATTGTCCAGACACAAAATAGTGTCTTTCCTGGGCCCAGTATCTCTCTGCCTTGGCGATGCTCCCATGGGAAAGGTTCAGCTACAGAAAACGTCCATAGCTACACAGCAACCAGAAAGTGGGTTTAGCCAAATGGGAAGATGCCCCAGAATTAAATGGATGACTGAGATATTATTGTACCGAGTAGCATTTTGCAATTGATTGAGATACTTTGTCAAAAAACTGGATTGACAGGTTAAAACTAAATGAAATTGATCCTAAGCAAATAAGGAGGTGTATCTTAGATAACGAAAGGTATAATTGTTCTGTATTTTGACTGAGTGCCTCAGATCTTCAGAGAGTTTTCATAGCCCGGAACCTGAGATCTCTGACCCTCTAGAGGCCTCCGAACGGCCAGACGGTTACAGTAAGATGGAATCTTACAGTACAGACAGTTATCTTGTTTGTCTTGTATGATTTTTGCATTTAAAATATATTTTGGTTGGGTCTTTTGAACTTTTCCTTTTGCAAGTTTTTTAAAAAGGCACTAAGTTTTTTAGACTTTGGCCAACTTTTTTAAAAGAAAACCCCCACTACAGTCTGAACTGAAGCAATAGGACACAACATCTGACACAAGTTAAATTATAAATTGGACCAAATTTGAATTAAGCTTGGACTGACTGCAAGGACAAAACAATCTCTCTCCCAGTGAGGCCATCTTCTAGCAACCATTCGAATGAGATGCTAAAACCCAGACTCCAATTCCCCCATCCAGTTGATGTGATGACACTATTTCAATAAGAGGTGAGAAAGTTCTCCCTGTGTTGTTGTTATTATTTACCCTATAACCGACATCACAAACACAAAGGCAAAGAACTATAGCTGCTGAAACATTAACAGAAAGATTGGGTCACTCAACAGGATAAGTATATGGAAGAGAAGGGAATGGTTTAGTTTGGAGGGGCATTGCTTTTTATTTTGGTCGGCACAACATCGAAGGCCGAAGGGCCTGTTTTGTGCTGTAATGTTCTATGTAGGGTCTGTCAGCATCTATGGAGGAAGATATAGAGTTAAAGTTTCATGGCATTGAGCTCCACCACAGATTATTATGATCTTTATCATGGACCTGTGTAGAACACTCTTTCAGAGAGTCAGCACAGGCTCAATGGGCTAAATGGCCTTGTTCTGCAGTGTAAGATTCTATGGTTTATCTCATTGCTGTTTGTGGGAGATTGCTGTGAACAAATTGGTTTCCACATTTCCTGCATTGCACCAAGAATCCGTTGAAGTGCTTCATCCCAAACAGTCATCTGTTCGTATAGAACTTGAATGTTCCTGAAAAGGGGTGCTGATTGGTTGGCATAATGACTCTGATTGGCTGAGGTGTTGCCATGGCTCACTTATGCTTACTCAAAGCAGTATACATTCAAATGCAGGGACCCATACTCTGCAAACTAAAGGAATAAGTTCAAGCCTGGCACCATTTTTGAAATGCCCAGAAATTGGGAAGCCAAAAGTTCCCTAGCACTTTCTCAATGGCAGCACCTCAGCCAATCAGTGTCATCATGCCAACCAATCAGCACTCTTTTCAAGAATATTCAAGTTCTATACAACAAAGTGCCCTCCAATGGGCACCAATTTTGGATAAGAATTGTTGTGATTATCTAAAATTTGGTACTCTTGGGTTTTCCTGATTGGTGCGAGATGAAAAGCTTGAGCAATATTTTATTCGATGGGGTGCCTCAAAGCACTTTACAATGTCATTAAAGATACTTGCCAAAATTTTCCTGCTCTTCTTGCAACGGGATCTTCCCGCCACCAGCAACTGCGGAACCCCGTGTCCCGCGGTAGGATAGAGTGAAAGTAATGGGAAAACCCATTGTCAACACAGCCAATAGTGGGGCATTCCTGCACCAGGAGTATGGAAAATCCTGCCCACTTCAGAATTTCAAGACTTAACTTATGTCTTTCTTTTCTCACTGGTTAAGTTCTACCCTGCACAACTTCACACTACATTTTGGAATCGCCTCCCAGCGGAACGAAATGATAGGTTTCTAGTTCACATTGAAGCTGAAGAGTTCTCCCAATGTGGATCAATAGCCTGCCTGTTTACTGGTAACAAAAAAAGTAATTTGATCAATCTCATCCAAAACTGGTTCTCTAAAGGAACAGCATTGAAAAATACAAAAAGCAAATGATGTTGCCAATTAATGATGCAAAAAAAACAAAAATTGCTGGAATTTTACTGCTTCATCTCAGCTTGTACAATCCCACCCGCAGCCAACAGAAAATGCTCTTGCCCATCCCAATTCTTGTGCTGGTAAAATTCCGGCCAATTAAGCCACTTTCCCTAAACCTGCCTATCCAGCTCACAAAGAAAATCTCATTTATTACATTTCAGCCTTCCTGAAACGTGATCGCCATTCATCCATCATCTTAAGGAACTGCTATTTTCTCTGCACGCTTCGTAGCGGAGAGCTGTTTTCAGAATTATTAAGTACTGCTGCCATCTGTAGGGTTTATTACTTCAGCCAAAAAAAATGCCTATTATCTGGAAAATGCTCAGATGGATAAATCGCTCATCATTTTGATTCTGGTCCCCATTCGCACTTGCCAATGCAGCCCATCCCCAGGGCAAAGAGGGAAAAGATAGTTTTGTTCGCAGATATCGCTGCAGACATCACCCCTGTTGTGCTATGACCCACTCAGTAAAGGAGGTGTCTCAAGCACATTGACTTGGATGATACGAGCTTTGCCTTTCCACATGTCCGTCTCTTTTTCTACGTGGATTTCCTGCAGTGAAATAAATCCCTAAACTGGGATTTAATGAGGGACAGACCTGTCACTCAATGCCAAAAGACCAGAAAACAGAAGTAATTAGGGGTGGCACGGTGGTTAGCACTGCTGTCTCACAGCACCAGGGATCTGGGTTCAATTCCGCCCTTGAGTGACTGTGTGTGGATCTTGCACATTCTCCCCGTATCTGAGTGGGTGTGGGCTTCTTCCAAGTGCTCCAGCTTCCTCCCACAGTCCAAAGATGTGTGGGTTAGGTTGATTGGCCATGCTAAATTGCCACTTAGTGTCAAGAGGATTAGCAAGATTTGTGGTTAGGGGGATAGGATGTGGGTGGGATTGTTGCCAGTGCAGGCTCAATGAGCTGAATGATCTCCTTCTGCACTGTGGAGATTCTATGATTCTTGACCCAGGAATAGTGATATATTTCTAAATCAGGATGGTGAGTAGATTGGAGGGGAACTTCCAGCTGCTGGTGTCCCCATAGATCTGCTGTCCTTGTCTTTCTAGTTGTAGCAGTCATGGGTTTGGAAAATAATGACTCAGAAAACCCTGGTGAGTTCCTGCCGTTCATGTTATGGGTGGTATGCTAACCTGTGCCTATTTCTGCTGCATACACAGGGGTAGTGCTAAAGAAAGGGTTAATTAACATTTTTAGAGACTGTTTTATAACTAAAATGCAAGGTTGGCAATGAGAGGCCCGATTGTTAATGTTGGGTGGCACAGTGGCACAGTGGTTAGCGCTGCTGCCTCACGGTGCCAGGGACCCGGGTTCGATTCCCAGGTTGGATCATTGTTTGTGTGGAGTTTGCACATTCTCCCCATGTCTACTTTGGTTTCCTCCCACAGTCTAAAGCTGTGCAGTTCAGATGGATTGGCCATGCTAAATTGCCCCTTAATGTCAGGAGGATTAACAGGTAAAGACATAGGGTTACAGGGATATGGCCTAGGTGGGATTGTTGTCGATATGGTCTCGATGGGCCGAATGACTACACTGTGAGGATTCTATGGTGATTGAGTCATCTCTGCCATTCAATGAGATCATTGATTGATGTGATGTGACAATCCTGAACTCCACCTTCCCGCCTTATCCCCCTAATCCTCGATCCCCTTACTGAGTAATAATCCACCTATCTCAGCGTTGATCATAGTTAAAAACTCGGCCTCTGCAGCCCTCTGCAGTAAAGGATTCCACAGATTCACTATCCTCTGAGAGAAGAAATTCCTCCTCACCTGATCTGAACCGCCGCTCCCCCCTGCCAATCTTGAGGCTGTGCCCTCTAGTCCTGCTATCTTTGTTAAGCGGGAAGAGTCTCTCAACCTCTACCCTATCCATCCCCTTCATTATCTTATACGTCTCCATAAGATCCCCTCTCAGCCTTCTAAACTCCAAAGAGTACAAACCTAGCCTATTCAGTCTCTCCTCATAATCCAACGCCCTCATCTCCAGTATCAGCCTAGTGAAATTTCTCTGTACCCCTTCCAAGGTCAACATATCCTTCCTCGAATGCAGCGACCAAAACTGCACACAGTACTCCAGCTGTGGCCTCCTCAGCACTCTATACAGCTGCAACAGAGCCTTCCTACTTTTATATTCTATCCCCCTCGCTATAAAGGCCAACATTGCATTCACTTTCTTGATCACCTGCTGCACCTGCAGACTGTGTTTGCAGAATGATTTGGGATCATTTTCAAATCCAGCTCGGAGAATCAGTGGAAAAGCAGCGGGATTTTTCCCATTACTGGTGTTTGTGCTGTCATTACGTGGGGCCAGCACTCGGAAAACCAAGGCGTTCTTATTTTGAGAAATGGGGTAAGAGAAAGTTAGCAAGGAGTGTCATGATAAAAATTCGCCCACACATTGCAAACTCTGATTGTAGGCGTGATTACAGCAGGCTTTCTGTGCAAAACCATTCGAAATAATACAATGCAAAGCGGCAATTTCATCATAATTTAAGGAACCAGTCAAGGAAAAGGGATAATTTCCTGGTTTGTGTAATCACGAATACTTTAGAATATAATAACACAGTTCACTAGCAGTTCTCACTCCTTTGAACAGGTAGGGGAGGCAGGAAAGAGAGAAACCATTATCCAAACTGAAACGTTCAATTGTTTGCATTTTCAAACATTAGAATAGCATGGAAAATTGTTCTTTTTTGTTGTCTATTAAGCTGAAATGTACAGCAAGCAAATCTGATAGCGGGTAAATAAAGATCAGATAGAAAGAAGGCAGTTGTAAGGAATAGAAGTAGCACAGTGGTTAGCACAGTGCCAGGGACCTGTGTTCGATTCCTGGCTTGGGTCCCTGTCTGTGTGGAGTTTGCACGTTCTCCCCATGACTGGGTTTCCTGCGGGTGCTCCAGTTTTCTCCCACAGTCCAAAGATGTGTGGATTAGGTTGATTGGCCATGCTAAATTGGCCCTAGTGTTAGAGGGAACTAGCTATGGTAAATATGTGGGGTTAAGAGGATAGGGCTGAGTGGGATTGTGATTGATGCAGACTCAATGGGCCAGATGGCCTCCTTCTGAACTGTAGGGATTCTATGATTCCACGAATATCCTTTATATGATTTCAGAGAGCCATAAAATACTTGTTTTGTGTCTATTCAACATTATAAGGCCTCATTTCTTTAATAATCATATTATCACTGTACAAATAGTTTCTATTTTACAAACTCTTTTGATTTGATTTGTCACATCTATAGGTATATAGTGAAAAGTATTGTTTCTTGTGTGCTATACAGACAAAGCATACCGTTCATAGACAAAGGAAAGCCAGAGAATGCAGAATGTATTGTTACAGTCATAGCTAGTGTCTACAGAAAGATTAACTTAGTCTGAAGTAAGGGTCCATTCAAAAATCAGATGGCAGCAGGGAAGAAGCTGTTCTTGAGTTGGTTGGTGCGTGACCTCAGACTTTTGTATCTTTTCTCTGATGGAAAAAAACCATAGCACTGTAGAATCCGACAGTGCAGGAGGAGGCCATTCAGCCCATCATGTCTGCATCGACCACAATCCCACCTAGCTGTATCACCATAACCCCATGCATTTAACCTAATTTGACCCCTTCACTCTAAAGGGCAATTTAGCATGGCCAATCCACCAAACCCACACATCTTTGGACTGTGGCAGGAAACCGGAGCATTCTCTCCACAGACACGGGGAGAATGTACAGCCTCCACATGCACACAATGACCCAAGCTGGGAATCGACCTGGGTCTGTGGTGCTGTGAGGCAGTAATGCTAACCGCTGTGCCACTGTGGCAGTGATGGGAGAGAGAATGTCTGGAGTGTGTAGCATCTTTGATTATGCTGTCTGCTTTCCTGAGGCAATGTAGACGGAGTCAATGGATGGGAGGCTGGTTTGTGTGATAGACCGGATTATGTTCACGATTCTATGTAGTTTCTTGCGGTCTTGGGATGTTGCTCCTTAAGTACGACGCACAGAAATCATCAAAATACTCCAACTAAGACCTAATCTAGTATTTTGTAAACCTTCAGCATAATATTCCTGCTGTTGTTGTTCTCCCCCCAAGACTGGAAAACCCCACTCGAGGTCAACGGATAGTTGCATGGTCCAATGGGAAAATTCCTGTGGCTGTGTTCATGAAGCCAATGATCCCGAGTGTCTTCTGAGCAGAAATCTCAACATATCTTTGCTGCCTTGAAAGAATCATAGAATAGAATCATAGAATTCCTACAGTACAGAAGGAGAACCATTGGCCCATAGAGTCTGCACCAAACACAATTCCACCCAGGCTCTATCCCTATAACCCCATATATTTGCTTGCTGATCCCCCTGACACAAAGAGGGAATTTAGCATGGCCAATCAACCTAACCCACGCATCTTTGGAGGGTAGGAGGAAACCAGCGCACCCAGAGGCAAACCATGCAGGCATGGAGAAGGTGCAAACCCTGCACAGAAAGCAACCCGAGGCCAGAATTGAATCTGGTGTTCCTGGCACTGTGAGGCAGCAGCGCTAACCACTGTGCCACCATGCCACACCAGGGAGTTGTGTATGTGAACTCTCCGCGCCTCAGGATTTTGAGCCCTGTTTTAAATTGTGCCATTTAATATATACTGCCCTTCCTCATTCCTCCATCCACTTCATATTTCCCTATGTTAAATTTTATCTGCCGCGTGATAACTCATTTCAACCTTCCATTTCTTCCTGGTACTCCTCTCTCTGTCTGTGACAGTTTTGAATGCTATGCCCTCCACAAACTTTGACTCCCTGCACATTCAAAGCCGGTTCATTAATACATTGTTAAAAAAGCAATGGTCGCAACATCGATTCCAAAGCATGCCATTCACCATTAAATCTCTTATCTCTTATCCAATGCCCTGTACATGCAGAAGCTGCCCTTTAATCTCAGGACATTCATCGCCGAGTGTAGCTTGCTGTGTCTACATCACAGCTCCTCTGCTAGTGATATTCTGAATCAGACTTTTGTCAGATCCAGATTCAATTATTGCAAGTCCCACCTGGTCAATAGTTTTATGTCCCTGCTCTTCAAACTCTAATTCGTCCGAAATGTTGCCATGTTTATCCTATCACAGACTAATTTCCACTTCCCTAACATTCCCAACCAGCTCGCTCTCTCCAATTCATTGTATTAAAGAACTCATAACTGTTCTTCAAATCCCTCAATAATTTTACTCCATCACACCCTTGCAATTTCTTCCAGGCTTGCTCTATATCTTGCATCTTTCATTCCTCTGAATCGGGACTCCTACATCTAACATTAGTCCAGTAAGAAGTCTCACGACATTAGGTCAAAGTCCAACAGGTTTATTTGGAATCACGAGCTTTCGGAGTGCTGCTCCTTCATCGAGTGGGTGGACACTCCACACTCAGCACCTGGAAAGCTCATGATTCCAAATAAACCTGTTGGACTTTAATCTGCTGTTGTGAGACTTCTCACTGTGCCCGCCGCAGTCCAACGCCTGCATATCCACATCACAACATTAGTCCACTAATGAAGTGCCAAGGTACTTAGCACTGCTACCTCACAGCACCAGGGACCTAAGTTCAATTCCAGCTTTGGATGGAGTTTGCACATTCTCCCCATGTCTGCATGAGTTTCTTTCGGGTGCTCCAGCTTCCTCCCACATTCCAATGATGTGCAGGTTAGTTGGATTGACCATGCTAAATTGTCCATCAGTGTCCCAAAATGTGCAAGTTAGATGAATTAGCCATGAGAAATGTGTCGGGTTATGAGGAGAGGGTGGAGGAGAAACCCTGGGTAAGATATGCTGTCAGAGAATCAATTGGTGCAGAATTGATGGGCTGAATGGCCTCTTCTGCACTGTAGGAACTCTATGATTCTAGTGGGGGAAGTACAAGCTGTCTAGGCCCTGATATCTGCAATGCATCTGCAATGTAAACCTTCTGAATATCTCTATTCTTTTAAAAACTTTCCCAAGGCACACTGTGCAGGGTGTGGGAGGCACAGTGGCACAGTGATTAACACCTGTGCCTCACAACACCAGGGACCTGGGTTCGATTCCTGGCTTGGGTCGCTGCCTGTGTGGAATTTGCACGTTCTTCCTGTGTCTGCGTGGGTTTCCTCTGGGTGGTCCGGTTTCCTCCCACAGTCTCAAAGATGAGCTGGTTAGGCAGATTGGCCATGGTAAAATTTCCCTTAATGTCCCAAAATGTGTAAGTTAGAGGGATTAGTGGGGTGAATCATAGAATTCCTATAGCAGGAGACCATTTGGCCCATCAAGCCTGCACCAACAACAATCCCACCCAGCCTCTATCCCTGTAACTCCATGTATTTATCTTACTAATCCCCCTGACATTAAGAGTCAATTTATCAATGTTGAGGGGTACTTGCCAGGAAAAGACTCCATGCTTCCAATTTTGCACCCTCCTCTCCCCTTTTGCCTGCCAAGAGGCAGGAAAGTCCAGCCCATCAGTCCTGAACACCAAATAACCATTTTCCTTCCTCTTTCCATCTCCTATTCCTTTCATGGATCTTTCTAAGTTGCTTATTTTTAACAATGATCAATTTACTCTTTAAATTAATTACTCTGACTAACTGGCTCAGGGAATATAACAATGATTTTGGGCCCATTCTTTGCATTCAACAGATGTTTTTGACAATCGCCAACATTCCTAGAAAAGATGTTTTGTCAAAACCTTCAATCCAGTACTCATCAGGATTTTCCCTAATGCCGGTATTCCTGCGATTGTCTCGATGAGTACAAGGTGAAAAACTTCAACAAAGTGTCTTTTTTCAGCGATACGAATGATGGACTTGTTTTTCTACAGTTGTCGAATGACTGGATATACAATGAGGTTCACTGTGAAAACTAATCATTGTAAGTTAATAGAGTGGCAATCAACAGTCGTTGGAATCAATGCAATCAGGACATATTGCAACAATCCAATTCGGACTTGCTTTTTGAGCTACTCAGGGAAAGATAGCTTGCAAACTTGCTAAAAAGACAAGCCACCTGCATAAAGCATCCAAAGGTACCGGAAAGTAAAGATAAATGAAGAAGCAATTATTAGGACAATGTAAAACATATGCCACAAAATATATTACCATGCTAGCTGTGTATACTGAAGAAATTTACACATCTTTCATTATTGAAATTAATAATAAATTTGATCTATTATTGTCACATGTATTGGGATACAGTGAAAAGTATTGTTTCTTGCCTGCTGTACAGACAAAGCACACCATTCATAGAGAAGGAAAGGAGAGAGTACAGAATGTAGATTTACAGTCACAGCTAGGATATAGAGAAAGATCAACTTAATGTGAGGTAGATCCATTCAAAAGTCTGATGGCAGCAAAGAAGAACATGTTCTTAAGTCGGTTGGTGCATGACCTCAGGCTTTGGTATCCTTTTCCCAATGAAAGAAGGTGGAAGAGAGAATGTCCGGGGTGCGTGGGGTCCTTAATTATGCTGGCTGCTTTTGCCGAGGCAGCAGGAAGTGTAGACAGAGTCAATGGATGGGAGACTGTTGAACCTTCCTTTCCAATTCATATCCAATTAAGATACATTTCTGAAAGTAACAGAAAAGCTAAATATTGAAAATTCGAAATAAAGGCAGGAAGTCCTGGAAATACCCAGCAGGTCTAACAGCATCTGTGGAGAGAGAAACAGAGTTAACATTTCAGGTCAATGATCTTTTTATCAGAATTGGAAAATATGATCAGTTTCACACAGATGAAATGTGATAACACTGTGCCTTTAAGAAATGTGTTATAATCATACTCCTTTGCAGGTTTTTTGGCACCACTGTGGAAACTATGTTACAAGAAGTATGATACTCAGCTCTGCCAGCAAGAATGGAAAGTGTTTATCTGCAGACAAGGCATAGGTGAGGCCAAGGGTTGCTTAGTCAAAGAAGTGACTAATCTCACCTTGTGTTGGTTTCTTAAACTCTGCGTTCCATGGCGTGTAGCCAGAGGGTAAACCAAAAACAAGAACAGAAACTCATACCAAAAACAAAATATTGGTGGCATATAATGCGAATGATGGATGAGAAGGAAATGGTGTTCTACTGAATAAGAAAGGACAAAAACCTATGCTATGATTGGTGGATTATGTATATAAATTAAGGATTAGAACTTTGCTAATTTCTCATTTGCTGTGATAAACTATAACTGCAATCATCGATATGAATCGACAGAACACTTAGCAGTGTGTTCCATTCTCCTTGCACATAAGTAACAAAGTTGGTGGTTTGAGTACTCTTCATGCTATAATAATGATTGTACTCAAGTTGACAAAACTATCTTTTCTGTGACTGTTATCCTTTCTTGTTGCTGAGGCAATTTAATCAAAATCATACTTATTATTAATCTAGATTAATGCAGTGTCCTGGGGATTTGTGGTCCTTTGGGAACTGTTGAGTGGAGCTTGATTTGGGGATGAATGTCAGGTCAGATGATGTGCCAGGGGATAGTTTTTTTCTCCACAGAAAATTCCAATTTTTAGTTTCATATCTCCATTGCTGTTAGAAGCTGGTGGAGGCAGATAGTGTCTCTGCCTCTCTCGCTCCCCAGGGGCTTTATGGAAAATTCCAAGATTAGGAAGTCTCAGAGATTTAATCCAATGTTCAAAGGACCAGTTCACAGAAAGTGTTAAAAAACTACAAACAAGCAAAGCATACTTGCTTTGTACCAAGTCTAATGATATATGTCTGTGGGATGGTATTTGGCTTGGAACAACAGAGATAGCTAACTGTTAAGGTTCATACTGTATCATGTTTGAATGTTAGAGTCATAGAGGTTTACAGGTTAAAACAGGCCCTTCTGCCCAAATTGTCTAGGTCACATTTTTTTAAACCCTAATATTATTCCCAATTGCCAACATTTGGTCCATATCCTTCTATGCCCATCTTATCTATATAACTATCTAAGTGCTTTTTAAAAGACAAAATTGGCATCTTCTACTGTCTCTGGCAGCTTATCCTAGATACTCATCACCATCTATGTGAGAAAATTGCCCCTTTGGACACTTATGTATATCTCCTCTCTCACCTTAAATCTATGCCCTCTAGTTTTAGATTCTCCTACGTTTGGGAAAAGATATTGAATATCTAGCTGATCTGTGCCCTTCATTATTTTATAGACCTCTATACGATCATCGCTCAGCCTCCTACACTCAAGGGAAAAGGTTGACATCCATTCAAACCTTGCAGCAGGTTGAAGACAGAGAGGCCAGTGTGAGTGTAAGCTAGAGAAGGAAAGTCATAATTAACAGGGAGCTCAGGAGTTAGACTTGTAGACTGCAAAGAAGTGTTGCACAAAACAGTTCCCCAGTCTGCGTTTGCTCTCCCTGGTTTACAATAGACACATTGGGCTGGATTTTACAGCCTTGCTTATCCTGAAACCAAAAAATACCCACCAGAGCTCAATGGACCTTCTGATTGTCTGCTGCTTGCGCACTCCGTTCTCCATTTACCTGATGAAGGAGCAGTACTCTGAAAGGATTTTGCTACCAAATAAACCTGTTGGAATTTGACCTGGTGTCGTGAGACTTCTTACAGCATCTCCATATCAACACTAGTTCCCGGCAGGTTATAAAGGGCAGTGTGCCACTCCTCTCTCATACTTGCAGCAGCTTCCAATGCAAGGTCAGGTGGAAAGTGAAGAGGCACAAACATGGAAAGGACAAATAAATATTTGTTGACTGACTGCATCAACTTCATAACCAATATCATGTGTTCCTCTTCAGAGAGATTCGATGACCACTAAAAAGATTTGTCACTGTTTCTGTACTTGCATTCACCCTAGCCAGTCCTCTTCACATTAAGGCGATTTAGCACGGCCAGTCCACCTTAGCCGCACTGTGGAAGGAAACCCTCACAGACACGGGGAGAATATGCAAACAGTTAGTGACCCAAGCCAGGAATCGAACCCAGGTCCCTGGTGCTGTGAAGCAGCAGTGCTAACCACAGTGCTACTTTATACCTGGATGGCTTGTTCGGCCATTGAGAACAGCTGAGAGTCAACTACACTGCTGGGTTCTGGAATCACGTGTCAGCAAAACTAAGTGAGTTTTCTCTTCCCGCCCACCACAGGAATTGTAGCGAGCAGGATATAGGCCATGCAGAGGTCCGTTGACCTTATGCAGGACTTTCCAGTCTTGAAGTGAGGGTGTCAAACTTCCTTCCACAAACAATGTTAGTGAACCAGATGGGTTTTTCCCAGAAATCATGATCATCAATAAATTCTTAATTCCAAATATTTTTTATTGAATTTAAATTCCACCATCTCTGCAGGACTCGAATCCTCAGAACACTAGCTGATTTCTGGATTTATAGTCTAGGGGGTAATACCACTGGGCCATCACCTCCTTCTGGATGATTTGATTGTGTGCTTAGCTCTTTGTAGCAATTGCGTACCTTCTGACTCTGAGATAGGGGTGCTACAATTGACATCAGCAGGTTATCAGTATTTCCTTGTAATGTCTTTGATCTTTTGCAAATGCCAAATATCATCTGCAAATTTGTCCCTTTTGCCCTACACCAAATTGATTGTGTGTGGGGAAGAGAAGCTGCCCTGAAACAGGGTGCTGGATCCTTACACAGAAAAGTGCTATTAAACCATAGCCAAATGCTGCAATATTATTCTCCGGATAACAATGTACTTGTAATGGATTTTGTGCCATTGACATTCAAATACAGACGGGCGCATTTATATGTAAATCATTGCAAGGAAATTCCAAAGATGTCACAAAGAAATACTTACCATGACAACAAGAGGAGAAATTTTAATTTATCCAGTGTCTTTACTGTGGATAAACATGCCAAAGTAATTCAGAAAGGACCACAGAAAATATGCAACCAAACAGAGGAAGAGAAATTAGCAGGGGTAGCCAAAGGTTTGCTGGAAGAGTTTGGATTTAAGATACATCAGCACAAATAATAGGATGGGGGGGGGGGGAACGACAGAGCATCAGATAATGACTATCCTGAGTATCAATGGGATACGCCAGTATCACTGCAATAACTGATACAGCACCTCTCTATCTTTCCATTGAAAGTGAATGTGAGACTCATACTGAAAATCTCATATTGAGTTGGTCTTTCTCTACACCCTAATATGACTGTAACATTACATTCTGCATTTGCTTCTTTCTTTCTCTATGAATGGTATGTTTTGTCTGTATGGTGCGCAAGAAACAATACTCCTCACTGCGTGCTAATACATGTGACACTAATAAATCAAATCAAATCAAATGTCAGCCAAGGTGTCATTACTGATTTTATTTCTGATCTGATTTATTATTGTCACATACATTTGGATATAATTAAAGTATTGTTTCTTGCATGCTGTACAGGCAAAGCATTTCATCATAGATAAGGGAGAAGGAAAGGAATGGGCACAGAATTTAGTGTTACAGTCATAGTTTTGGTGTAGAGAAAGATTATTTTAATATAAAGGAAGTCCATTCAAAAGTCTGATGGCAGCAGGGAAGAAGCTGTTCTTAATCAGTTGGTACATGACCTCAGACTTTTGTATTGTTTTCCCAACAGAAGAAGGTGGAAGAGAGAATTTCCGGGGTGCTTGGGGTCCTTAATTATGCTGGCTGCTTTTCCAAGGCAATGGGAGTTGCAGATGGAATCAATAGATGGGAGGCTGGTTTGTGTGATGGATTGGGCTACATTCACAATCCTTTGTAGTTTCTTGCGGTCTTGGGCAGAGCAGGAGCCACACCAAGCTATGATACAATCAGAAAGAATGCTTTCTGTGGTGAGAATCATAGTTGCCAAATTTCCTTAGTCTTCTGAGAAAGTAGAAGAATTGGTGGGCTTTCTTAACCATAGTGTTGGCATGGCAGGACTAGTACAGGTTGTTGGTGATGTGGACACCAAGAAACCTGAAGCCCTCGATCATTCCCACTTGATCCCTGTTAATGTAGACAGGGGCATGTTCTCCACTACGCTTCCTGAAGTTGCAAGGAAGATCAAGTATTCAGGAGCTTTGTTGGTAGAGGGATAGCTTGTCAGCAATTAATGCAGGCCTAACTTTAACCGGCATTCATTGATACAAAGCAGACGAGTTGAGTTTCCTCTCTTCCTTCGATTTCTCCCCTCTGTGTCTTTATCTTTCTCTCTCTTCCAGAATTCTCTGGGACAGCTTTTTACAGATTCCCCTGTGGGCTTCAGTTTGAAAATCACCATAATAGGCTGTAAACGCATGAATGTCTTTCTGAAGACATCACACAAATCCATCCTCGCACGCCTGAGTTAAACACGGAAGCTGATGGTCGGAGCTGGCTTGTCAACGCATTGGCATTTTTCCAAGATTTAATCGCCACACCACCAACCCCTCCCCAAAACAACAACCCCCATCCCGCTCCTCCGCACACAGGCGCAAGCACTACTGCAGGTAAAAATTCCCTCCCCCCCCCCCACAACAACTGACTCAGTTGCAGAGTAGGTGGTAAGTCTACTCACCGAGGAATGTCAAGGGATCTTGAGAAAATACATAATTTATCATAAATTATTGATTTAACTTAGTCAACTGGATTTGAGGCAAAGTGTCCTTGTGGGGGATGATAAACAAATGAGGAATCTGTTAAGAACAGGATGCACACTGTCAACAATAATAGGTTGATGGAAAGTTATTAAAGAAAGGGAATAGAAGGGAATACTTAGCTGATTTTTCTCTACTCTGTAGCGATGACTGTATGACTATATTCTGTACCCATGGCACACCGGTTAGTACTGCTGCCTCGCAATGCCAGGGACCTGGATTCAACTCCCAGCTTGGGTCACTCTCTGTGTGGAGTCTGCACATTCTCCCCATGTCTCATGGATTTCCTCCGGCTGCTCCGGTTTCCTCCCACAGTCTGAAAAAGATGCCAGTTAGATGCATATTGGCCATGCTAAATTCTCCCTCAGTGCACCCAAACAGATGGAAGTTTACGAAATTATGAGAGGTATGGAAAATCGGAATCTTTTCCCAGGATAGAAATGTCAATTACTAGGGGGCATAGGTTTAACGTAAAAGGGGGAAAGTTTGAAGGAGACGTGACAGGTAGAATTTTGACATAGAGGATGGTGAGTGTCTGGAATGCACTGCCAGAGAAGGTGGTAAAAGCAGATATAATAGCAACGTTTAAGCAGAGTGTGGCGATTAGAGGAATTTCACAGTAACTTCATTGCAGTGTTAATGTCAGCCTACTTATGACACCAGTAAATAAAACTTCTGCCCTACAGTAGCAGAGTGGTTAGCACTGCTGCTTCACAGTGCCAGGGAACCAGATTCGATTCCCAGCTTGGATCACTCTCTGTGTAGAGTTTGCACATTCTCCCCATGTCTGCATGGGTTTCCGCTGGGTGCTCCGGTTTCCTCCCATAGTCTGAAAGGCATGCTGGTTAGGTGCATTGACCTGAACAGATGACGGACTGTGGCGACTAGGGGAATTTCATAGTGATTTCATTACAGCGTTAATGTAAGCCTTACTTGGGACTAATAAATTTTTGAAAAACCCTACATACTCCATGTATCGCATGCTTTGTCTGTATAAGGAAGCAATACTTTTCACTGTGTCCCAATACCTGGTGACAATAATAAATCGAATCAAAGCAGGACAAAAAAAAGGAACAGAATTTGTCTTGAAAGAGAACAGAGGCAGAACTTTGGAGGAGATTTCAAGTCTGCCTTTCAAAAAAAGTAAAGCACTGCTCAAACTTTTTTTAAACTGAAATACCTTAAATAGCATTTACTTCAGGGAGCTGCAAAGTTTGGGAAGGTATTAGGCTGTCAGCCGATGATTTCATAATAGCAGCAAGAAATAGAAGAGCAATTTAGAGTCTTTCTGAACTGACAGCAGAACGTTCAGAATTTAAAATGTTCATCTAATTGCAGATGGCACATCCGAGCAGGCTGGCTGAGGCAGAAAGTCAGCAGGGACCTGGTGAGCTGAGAAGGCAAAAGGGAGACGAAGGTACAAGACAAAGAGCAGATGTGGAGGAAATTGACAGCTTTGCAACAAAAAAAAGGATGTGCAGAGTCAGAGAGTAATTAATTAGTTTGGAAACGAGAGTGAAATATTAACTGGAGAGCAGGGCAGACAAACAGACAACATAAAACACAATTAAACAGTAATGGTCGCACAGATCTTGGATGAGATTTTGGAAAGAGGACAAACACTAAGATATTATTAATGAGCAGGATTAAAACAAAGAACAAAGAATAGTACAGCACAGGGACGGAGCTTTTGGCCCATCAGGTGTGTTCCAACACATGATGCCTTTCTAAATTAAAGGCCTTTTGCCTCTACATGGTCTGAATCTCTCTATCCCCAGCCTATTCATGTATCTGTCAAGATGCCTCTTAAACAATGCTTTTGTATCTGCCTACACTATCTCCTCTATCTTCCAGGCACTTACTACCCAAAAACCTGCCTTTGCCATCTCCTTTAAACTTTTAAGCAGAGTGTGGCGATTAGAGGATTTTCACAGTAACTTCATTGCAGTGTTAATGTCAGCCTACTTATGACACCAGTAAATAAAACTTCTGCCCCACAGTAGCAGAGTGGTTAGCACTGCTGCTTCACAGCGCCAGGGAACCAGATTCGATTCCCAGCTTGGATCACTCTCTGTGTAGAGTTTGCACATTCTCCCCGTGTCTGCATGGGTTTCCGCTGGGTGCTCCGGTTTCCTCCCATAGTCTGAAAGGCATGCTGGTTAGGTGCATTGACCTGAACAGGTGATGGACTGTGGCGACTAGGGGAATTTCATAGTGACTTCATTGCAGCGTTAATGTAAGCCTTACTTGTGACTAATAAATTTTTGAAAAACCCAACATACTCCATGTATCGCATGCTTTGTCTGTATAAGGAAGCAATACTTTTCACTGTGTCCCAATACCTGGTGACAATAATACCCTTTTACCTTAAACCTATGTCACCAAGAAATTGACATTCTACCCTGGGAAAAGACTCTCTGTCCATTCTATCTATGCCTTTCAGAATCTTGCAAACTTCTATCAGATTGCCCCTCAACCTCCAACTCTCAACTGAAAACAAACCAAGTTTGACCAATACTCTCCAAACCAGGCAACATCCCGGATAAAGCTTTTCTGTGCTCTTTCCAAAGCCTCCACACTCTTGTGATAGCGTGGCAACCAGAACTGTACGCAATATTCCAAATGCTGCCTAACTAAAGTTCTATGCAGCTCCACCATGACTTGCCAATTTCTATGCCCCGGCAGTGAAGGCAAGCATGCCAAATGCCTTCTTGACAACCTTCTCCAATCTTGTCCATTCTCAGCCCCACTGCCAACAGAAACGGGGAATTTGGCACTCAGACAAAGCTCCATTCACTGCAGCGCCATGGGTGAGAGTGGACAATTCCAGTGAATAGATTCATGATATTTCAATGGCAGATTCAGCAGAGTACAATTTTGAAATACGCAGATGACTTTAAATTTGTCACATACATTGGGAGTTCTTGAACGCACTTCCTCAGAGTCAACTCTTTCCCATGGGGCAGTAATCCAAGGAGTGGTAACTTACCTTTGACAAAATGTTCAGTTCCCCATTGCAGCTACAAATAACCCTAATTCATTGCATCATATCGATGGTTAGCCTTCAGTACGTTCAAGGATTTGGGTGTGACTGGTTCAACTGATCGAAAGTTTATTAATCATGTTGCTCAGGCTGTACTGTGGGCAGAAAATGTTTGACTGATGCTGAATACATCCTTTTTGATTTGGGATGTCATATTTATCTTAAACTCTACAAACAGCTGTTACACAACAGCTGGAATGTGCACCCAAAGAGGTATACAGTTTATAGAGAGAGAGAGAATGCTGTCAAGAAAATGGAAGGCATGAAGGAAAAAACCTTACAAATTCTTGGATTATGCATAGAATCTCTACGGCGCAGAAGGCTGTACCAACTCTCTGACAGAATATCTCACTCAGGCTCTGCTACCTCCACTCCCCTCCCACCCACACAATTCCCATAACCCCATGCATTTACCCTGGCTAATCCATCTAACTACACATTTTGTTGCACTAAGGAACAATTTATCATGGCCAATCCACTTAACCCACACATCTTTGGACTGTGAGGGGAAATCGGAGCATCCGGAGGAAATCCAAGCAGACACTGGGTGAAGGGGAGTAGGGGAGGTTCCATTCATCCATTTCTAAATTTCGCTTGCCATCTTGCTTTCCATCTCTCTAACCCACCTCACTAGGCCAAAGTCACATGTCTCAGGTTGTCCTCTGACACCTTTGCATCTTTGTTCTAACCTCTTAACGGATGCTGTTAGCACCATTCTCAGCCTTTATCACCACGTTTTTACATTCCTTTTGTCCTTTTGTCTGTGACATCTTGTTCAATTTAACAGACCACCTCCCCAGTATAAATCTCATCCTATTTTCTTTGTCTTTAGCTCTGTCAAAGGGTCATCCAAATTTGAAACATTAGCTCTGTCTTCCTTTGCACAGATTCTGTCAGACCCGCTGAGATTTTCCGGCATTTTCTGTTTTTGTTTCAGCTTCCGCATCTGTGGTAATTCGCTTTGATCAGAGTGCAGCCAATAACCTGTAAGCAAATACCCCACAGGTATTGGGAGGGTGGACATTGTCCTTGGATGTGATCCTGAGTCTTACCTTTTAATACCTTGTCAGTCCTGTTGCTTGGGAATGAGAGCAGGCCTTTCTCAGCACAAGCCAATCTCCCATTATATTGCTCAGCATGAGTTAGAGGATGGTAACCCTAAGTGTATTTATTGCCCTGCAGGAAATGACAAAATGAACTGCCAATTCATGGTGAATGATTGACATTGTTTTTTCCGGGATTTTTACCACTACTTACAGGTTTGCCTCTCATTTCATTATCCCATGAAAAAGCAGCACGGATACATGTATGTACATTGTGCATATGGTACAAATATCATAAATATTGCTTTAGAATCATACAATGCAGAAAAAAGGTCCTTCGGCCCATCGAGTCTATACCAACAACAATCCCACTTAGGTCTTATCCCTGTAACCCCACATATTTGCCCTGCTAATCCCTCTCGCCTTTGCATCGCAGGACACTAAGGGGCAATGTAGCACCTGATCTGCATACATCCTTGGGCTGTGGGAGGAAACTGGAACATCTGGTGGAAGCTATTGACAGGGTGCAGAGGAGATTTACAAGGATGTTGCCTGGATTGGGAGGCATGCCTTATGAAGACAGGTTGAGGGAGCTGGGACTGTTCTCACTGGAGAGACGAAGGTTGAGAGGCGACCTGATAGAGGTTTACAAGATGTTGAGAGGAATAGATAGGGTGGACTCTCAGAGACTATTTCCCAGGGCTGAAATGGTCGCGACGAGAGGGCACAGATTTAAGGTGCAGGGAAGCAAGTACAGAGGGGATGCTAGGGGAAAGTTTTTCACTCAGAGGGTGGTGAGGGAATGGAATCGGCTGCCGTCGGTGGTGGTCGAGGCGAACTCGCTGGGGTCTTTTAAAAGACTTCTGGATGAGTATATGGGATCCAATGGGATTGGGGGTTATAGATAGGTCTATGGCTGGGTAGGTTTTGATGTGTTCAGCACAACTTGTGGGCCGAAGGGCCTGTTTGTGCTGTAGTGTTCTATGTTCTACATTCTATGTTCTATGTTCTATGAAACCCATGCAGACACGGGTAGAACATGCAGGCTCCACACAGACAGTGGCCCAAGGCAGGAGTTGAACTTGGATCCCTGGCGCTGTGAGGTAGCAGTGCTAACCAACAATCCAACAATGGTTTCATGGTCATCAATAGATTCTTAATTCCAAGATATTTTTTATTGAATTCAGATTCCACCATCCACTATGATATATGGGAAAATTGCACCGGAGTTTCACCAGTTGCAGGTAGATATCTGGGAAGGTGAGAGTTTCTGGGAAGGGGAGAGTTTCTGGGAAGGGGAGAGTTTTTGCTTTGGAAATGATTTTTTTTAAAAAAAACAGAGCTTTAGCTCAAAACCCATTTCGGCAAATCAAAACCTGTCATGAAGCAGCATCCTCAGGCTACCCTTTATCCCCCAATAATTCTTCTGAATGTTGCTTGAGAACATTTTCCTTGATATATTTAAGAGTGGCAACAAGCTGGAGTTATATTAACACAAAATGGATTTTGTCACAATTGGCGCGACCTTACCAACCGTTCACACCACGCTCCAGATACAGCGAGGTTGGAGAATTTGGTGCCCAGCCAAATCCTCCTTCACTGCGGCGGGACTGGAAAATCCTGCTGGTGGTAAGATTCCATCCCCAATGTATTTCATCACAGTTTCTACCCACCAAATAAGAATGACCTGATTTTCAATGGTTTGACAGATATAAAGGACTGCTTGCTGGTTATGTCGGGGTGGCACTCAGTTTCTTAGTCATTACTTTGAAAGAAATTACATTGAAAGGATTTCAGAACATGCCAATTAGCCTCCACAAACACTAGCTATAGCTGTGTCAAAAGTCTGAAATGAGCAGAAACTCCCTTAAGATATGAGCGGCACAGTGGAACAGTCTTTAGCACAATTGCCTCAGGACTCAGGTTTGATGCCCGGCTTGGGTCACTGCCTGTGCACCATCTGCACGTTCTCTCCATATCTGCATGGGTTTCCTCCGGGTGCTCCAGTTTCTTCCCACAGTCCGAAAAATATACTGGTTAGGTGCACTGGCCATGCTAAATTCTCTCTCTGTACATCCGAACAGATGCCAGAATGTGGCGGCTAGGAGATTTTCACAGTAACTTCATTGCAGTGTTAATGCAAGCTTACTTGTGATTAATAAGTAAAGTTTAAACCTTTAAGTTGTGTAGCCAGAGGAAATGGTCCTGGGCAGCACTCCAAACGCATGCACAGCTGTTTATGCAGGTTCATCTGTAGTGCACAGACTCGGGTTGCTGTTATAAAAGATATATAAACTGACAGCTAGGATTAGGCACCTGAGTTATGAGGAGATGCAATCAGGAACTATGAATGTTTGCATTGGATCAGGGAAGGCTCACTGCTGACCTTATTCAGCCTCCAAAAGTGCGTAGGCAATATAAGCAAGGAGGCAGTGAGGGGAGGGAGGTCGAGGGGGCAGATTGCATTGTCTTTCACACAGAAAGCGATGGAATGAAAGTTATCAACACAGGCTGATTGCAGCGACCAATTTGAGAGAATTGAATAAGCAGGCTTGTAAGAAACATGACAGGGGTTAATGAGATGCATTCTGCAACATATCACTCTGACAGTGGTCACCCAGATTCACGGTCTTGAAAATTCATTTTTCACTATCAATACGGTCATGTCAGGAGCAGAAAGATATGATTCCCCAGTGGTACCATCCCCCAACTCTGATACTCATGGTTTTATTTGAAGGATTTAGCAAGATGAGGGTACTTACTTAATGTCTGTGTTTACTATTTACCATAACTAGTCCCTCCCGCAATACCAAGGGCTAATTTAGCATGGCCAATCCATCTAACGCGCATCCTTGGGCTGTGGGAGGAAACCAGGGCAACTGGAGGAAACCCACGCAGATGCGGGGAGAAGGAGCAGACGCTGCACAGATAGTGACCTAAGCCAGGAATCGATCCCAGAACATAGTGCTGTGGGGCAGCAATGCTAACCACTGTGACACTATGCTGTCCTATGCTGTTCCTGCAAAGGAACAGTTTGGCAAGCTTTCTCAAGTTTAAAACAAATGGGGTTCGTTTTTATTGAGTTTGAAATCCAGCCAGGTCTGGGCGGCACAACAACACAGTGGTTAACACTCTGCCTCACAGCGCCAGGGACCCGATTTGATTCCTGTTTCGGATGGCTATCTGCACGTTCTCCCTGTGTCTGCATGGGTTTCCTCCGAATGCTCCGGTTTCCTCCCAAGGTCCAAAGATGCGCGAGTTAGGTGGATTGGCCATGCTAAATTCACCCTCAGTGTACCTGAACAGGTGCCACAGTACGGAGACTAGGGGAGTTTCACAGTAACTTCATTGCAGTGTTAATGTAAGCCTACTTTAACACTAACAAATAGACTTAGACAATATGTGCAGGAGCACAGAAGGAAATAACTTGCATTTATATCACACCTTTCACAACCTCAGGACATCTTAAAGCACTTTACAAGCAATGAAAAATTTTCTGGAAATCTTCCCTGCTCTCCTTTAAGCAGTGCCAAGGCATCTGTTATTTCCACAAGGGAATGTGATATTGCTGAGAAAAATGGACATTTACTTGTCAAAGATTTTTGTCTTGCACTCGGCAGGACGTTTGCTAAATAATCCTCAGGGCGCTAAGAATTGCATTAACAAGCAATTTAAGATTGTCAGATGGGCTCATATTTGCCTGTACTGGAAGTTACATGCATTAGTACATGGGGCCCTATTCTTTGCAGGCAGAAAATGCATGTACACGCGTTGTGCCTGTTTCAGGTAAACAAAATGAGTGACAACCATTTGCTAGTTCATTCCTCAGGCCAATACCTTGACCAGAATCAACGTGCCTGACTTAAATTTTAAACCATGATTGGCAGTTAACTGTCAGTCACCATCAACTAATGCATTCTCCATGGCAGTACCGCTACCAATCAGAGTCTACATGACAAATAATCAGCACTTTCTCCTCATGCTGTCCCGACTCACCTGATGAGGGAGCAGCACTCCAAAAGCTCGTGATTCCAAATAAACCTGTAGGACTTTAAGCTGCGAGACTTCTTACGGTGTAGACCCCAGTCCAATGTCAGCATCATGGCTTCGTCTGATATTGGTATTCTTGCAAACTGTCATGGTGAGTACTGCATAAAGCTTTGACAACAAAATTCTCTATTTTCAGCAACATTCAACTTCTGTACTATCAAACAACTATTTGGTTTCAATATCAGCCTCCCAGTGAAGAGGCAAAGGGGATTAGGGGTGAATTGTGATAGAGAGTTAAATATGCTTCTTCTTTTGAGATAGTCCCTTGTGATTGAGTATGACTTGCTTCCACTCTCAACGAGTTCTGAGGTGCCTGATCGGTCTAATTCACAATCTGCGTATCTCCCACATGGGGGCAGGTAGTGCTTCAAGGATGGGGTAGATCAGTTGGCTGCAGTTTTTTGCCATCCCTCTCAATATCTTGCCTTCACCCCAGCACGTTCTTTACCAAGTATACAGGAAACTTCAGGTCAGTTAGTCTAACACTTATTATAGGGAGAATATTAGAAGACATCATTAAAGATATTGTAGCAGAAAAGAACAAAGAACAGAACTGCACAGGGACAGCCCCACCAAGCAAACTTCAGGCAGAGTCAACATGGTTTTGTGAAAATAAAATCCTATTTTCCCAATTTATTGGTGTTCGTTGAAGAAGTCACGTGTTGCGGGTAAAGTTAATTTGAATTTTATTTATTGTCACACTGCAAAGAAGTTACTGTAAGAATCCCCTAGTCACCATACTCTGATGCCTGTTCTGGTACATCGAGGAGGAATTTAGCATGGCAAAGCCCCTAAGCAATACATCTTTCAGACTATGGGAGGAAACTAGAGCACCCAGAGCAAACCCATGCAGAGACAAAGGATGGCACAAAGATTGGACAGGTGGTTAACAGTGAGGCAGAGTGACTTGGGCAACAAGAAGATAAAGGCTGTGCCAAATGGCCAGATAAGTGGTGGGGGATGTACTTTGGAAAGAATAAATTGACAAAGAAGTACTCAATAAATGGTAGGACACTAGGAAATTCTGTGGAACAAAGGGAACTTGGCATGTTTGTTCATAGATCTCTGAAGGAGGAAGGGCATGTTAGTAAGGCAGTGAAAAAGGCATATGGGACACTTGCTTTTATCAGTTGAGGCATAGATTACAAAAGCAAAGAAGTCATGTTGGAGTTATATAAAACTTTGGTGAGAACACAACTAAAATACTGTGTGCAGTTCTGGTCGCCACATTGTAGGAAGGATGTGATTGCACTGGAGGGGATACAGAAGAGATTCACCAGGATGCTGCCTGGGAACATTTAAGTTATGAAAAGAGGATGGATAGTGGTTTTTATCGGAGCAGAGGAGACTGGAGGGCAACGCAATCAAGGTGTACAAGATTATGAGAGAAATGGACAGAGGGGAAAGGAGCAGATACTTCCTTTAATTGAAGGGTTAGTCAGGAGGGGGCATAGGTTCAAGGTGAGGGACAGGAGGTTTAGGGGAATTTGAGGAAAAATCTTTTTACCCAGGGGGTCTGGAGCATGCTGCCTGGAAGAGTGATTGAGGAGGTACTTTTGAAAAGTACTTGGATGAGTACTTGACACATCATAGCATTCAGGGTATGGACCAAGTGCTTGCAGATGGCATTAGATGGGAGTTGAGGTGTTTCTAATGTGTTGGTGCAGACTCGATGGGCCAAAGGGTCTCTTCTGCACTGTATGATTCTACAGTAAGACAGGGGAGAACATGTAGACTCCACGCTGACAGTGATCCAAGTTGGGAATCAAATCCAGATTCCTGGCACTGTGAGGTGGCAGTGCTAATCATTGTGCCACCATATTCCCCAGGAATAAAGGGGAACTGATGGATGTATTGTACTTAGATTTCTAGGAGGTTTTTAACAAGATGCCATATCAATGGCTTTACAGAAACTAAAATTTTATGGTAAGTAGTGGAATGGATTGAAGATTGGCTAGCAAACAGGAAGCAGAAGGTAGCCATGCATGTGTCATTTTCTTGTTGGCAAGATGTAACCAGTGGCATGACACAGAGATCAGTGCTAGGGCATCAACATTTTATAATTTCTATAAGCGACTGGGATGAAGGACCAAAGTTCTTGTTGCTAAATTTGCTGACGACACAAAAATGGGTTGGAAAGTAAGTTTTGGAAAAAGAATACAAGGAGACTGTAACGGGACAGAGATAGGCTTATGAAATGGGCAAAGTTCTGACAAATGGAGTATTGATAAGCAAGAGGGTGAAAGATTATTGAGAGCAAGTGGGAATGGAAAGTTGAGTTTACATTCAGATCAGCCATGATTTTATTGGATGGAGGAGCAGACTCAAGATCCCGGTAGTGCACTGTTGATGGTTCAAGATGGTGCCAGAGTGAGGCGACTTCTTGTCAGCTGTCCCCAGCATATCCTCTAATTTTATCTTTTATTCTTGTTCTCTGCTTTTAAAACTCTGTTCTAACTCTTATAAACTCTCTAATACTGTTCTGTTTCAATCTCTTACGTTCTCTTACATAGAGTGGCACGGTGGCTAGCACTGCTGCCCCACAGCACAACATGGGTTCGATTCCCAGCTTGGGTCACTGTCTATGTGGAGTTTGCACATTCTCCACGTGTCTGCATGAGTTTCCTCCAAGTGCTCTGGTTTTTTCCCATAGTCTGAAAGACGTGCTGGTAAAGTGCATTGACCCGAACAGGTGCCAGAGTGTGGCAACTAGGGGAATTTCACAGTAACTTCATCGCAGTGTTAATGTAAGACTTACTTCTGACGAATAAACTTTACTCCTTTTATTCTGCCCCCTCTCCTTTCCTTCTCCCCATGTATTCTATGAATGGTATGCTTTGTCTGTATAGCAAGCAAGAAACAATACTTTTCACTGTATCCTAATACATGTGGCAATAATAAATCAAATCAAATCAAATAAACCAAATGTTTGTGCTCCTAATTTGTATGTTCGCTACCTTTCCGAGTAAACTTCCTTAGTTTTAGTTTGATTCCTTCAGGAATGCTTTGAGAACATCCGTAAAGAGACTCTTTCTTCTTTTAGTGGGGGCAAAAATCAGGGCAATTGTGGGTCCCACTGTGGAGAGGCAGTAGGTCTAAGATTTACAATCGTTGTTCCCTGGGCTCCCCAACAGCTAGGAAACCTGGCAGTGAAAGAGAAGTGGAAGCTTCTTGCTCAACCAGGGGCATGCTTTTTCCAGCACTCCAGAACCAGAGGATTCCTCCCCAAGCCACTCGAGGAAGTCTTCAGCTCCCACCTCCAGGTCACGGGTTTCACTCTGTCTCCCCATCCGAGTCTTTCACTCACTCCACCCCTTCTCCACATGTTACCTGGGGATTGACCCCAAGGGTAGCCTCCTACAGCCGATATTCCCAGTTCCCACTGGCCAAATCTAGACACAGCCGGGGAAAAACATGTTTGAGAATATAACCATGTTCTCGGCCATAAGATCTGGGTTTAATTGTCATTTCCGACCTCGTCTACACCTTCCCTGCGTATCCCCCCTTCCCTCACACTGTAAATAACCAGGCTAGTAATTCTGCCACATCATAGACTGCCTTTATTGATGGAGACATCAAAGGAGTTGTACAAATTATCTGCCTGCACTCCATGTGGCTATTTGCCCAGAAGAATTACAATCACACTGACCTCAAAACCAAATTGCAAACTTGTTTAAATTGCATTATTGATAGCCATCCAGGTTATGAGATGACATTTCAGATTTTTTTTCCAAACAGGGCATGTCACTTGCCAGAACCTGCAGAAGTCCAAATTAAACTGCATTGTTGTCAAGACCTAATATATTCAGCCTGTTGTATACAGCCCACAAGCGCGTAGCTCCATCGTTCTCTCTGCTTCTAACGTGAAAGGTTTGGAGGTACATCTCACTGCCTTTCCAGGAGTTGATGAAATGTGTTGTGTAACGCTTTTAGTCGGGTGAAATATAGAAAGTGCAACAAAATGGGGCAACTTGATTTTTAAGTTCATTGAAGTCAATCAGTAGGCCAATACCAAATATAGCTGTAGTTAATATAAAGGCCTCCTGTATAAAATCGATGGGAAATTCAGTGAGTCAGTTAGAAAATGACTCATCTCTCTGACCTCCGATGAAATTAATTCCTGATTGGTGAAGGTTAAAGTCAGAGAGATCACATGGAATGACTATTGGTGAAAAACATCAGATTAAGGCAGATAGGGCACAGCACGCTTTATCTGCATGCTGTATTACACAAGCGGGAGGTGATGGACTAGTGATATTATCGCTGGACTACTAATGCTGAAAATGTTCTGGGGACCCAGGTTCGAATCCTGCCATGGCAGATGATGCAAGTTGAATTAAGTAAAAAATACCTCAAATTAAGAATCTACTGACGACCATGAAACCATTGTCGATTGTTGGAAAAGCCATCTAGTTCATTAATGTTCTTTAGGGAAGGAAATCTGCCGTCCTTACCTGGTCTGGCCTACATGTGACTCCAGAGCCATAGCAATGTGGTTGTCTCTCAACTGCCCTCGGGCAACTAGGGATGGACAATAAATGCTGGCCCAGCCAGCAACACCCATGTCCCATAGATGAATAAAAAAAGGCTTCACTGGGAGACAGATGGTAGAAATGGAGACTACTAATATCTTTAACTTTGTGGAGCATGAACATGAAATAAATATTTTGATCTTCTCTCTAAGTTTGAGGCTGGATGTGAGAACAATGAAAAAGATGTGGCAAGGGGAAGTATTCTTCAGGTAAAAGTCTTTCTCCTTGGGGTCAGAATTTTCATGAAATCTTCTCAATTCAGTCCAGTGACAATCCTGACACTTTGTCATCGAGCATTGACAGTTCAAAGATCGGTGCCATTTCCTGATGCAATTCTTTTTCTTTATTCATTCCTGGGTCATGGGCATCACTGCCTGGTTAGCATTTATTGCCCATTAAGTTGCCCTTAAACTGAGTGGCTTGCTAGGCAATTTAAGAAGGCATTTACAAGTAGTAGGATTCGTACCAGGTCCCCAGAACATTAGCTAAGTTTCTGAATTAATATTCTAATGATAACATCACTGGGCCATCGCCTCCCCTCTAAGAAATCGAGTGAGCAGCGGGAGACTTAACAATATGATGGGGCGACACAGTGGCACAGTTAGCACTACTAAATCACAACGCCAGGGATCCAGATTCAATTCCCAGCTTGGGCCACTGTCTGTGCAGAATTTGCATGTTCTCCCCGTGTCTGTATGGGTTTCCTCCGAATCTCCAGTTTCCTGCCACACTGCAAAAATGTATGGGTTAGGTTGATTGTCCATGCTAAACTGACCCTAGTTTTGGAGGGATTAGCAGGGTAGATGTATGAGGTTACGAGGATAGGGTGGGATTGTGGTCGGTGCAGGCTCGATGGGCCGAATGGTCCCCTTTTATATTGTAGGGATTCTATGATTTTAAGGGCATGAGGGAACCAAGTGAGTTTTGCCGATGATCGGCAGTGGTTTCATGGTCAATCGTTTTATGAGCAGTTGTATGAATTCCTTCTCTAGGATCCCAATGGTTTTCAATTTTAACTCGATTATTAGTTGAAGCATCATCACCGATTTGATTCAAGGGGCAGATATTACTCCTTGTGTGCAAAAGCAATGTCAGTCCAATGAATTTCGCAACCTGCACAGCTTTGCGGAATTCACCAGTGCCACACCATCAAACATTCCAACTCCTTATAACCCAAAACTGTTGGGTAACTACAGAGATCGCTTCAAAAAGATAAAACTGGGAAAAGACATGTTTCTTCCTCCAGAACTGAGACTGACAGGAGCAATGTTTCATCGTGTCTGGCCTTGCATATCCACTTGATGGCACAGTGTGCTTTTGAGAGTGAGACTTCTTTGAAATCGTTGCCTTGTTTCATTATTAAATAGAATCGTGGAGTGTGTTTGCAGTGTCAATTGCGTAATGAAGATATCTGTGAGGGATCAGCTACAACCCTTCAAAGGCTTCTTACTCAAGACTTTTGTCCAGGAGGGTGCTCCCTACACATCAGATCTGTCCAAGACATTCAGGTTTAATAAGATAGCCCAGAAAACATACATATTTTATTGGAGTGGTTTTATCCCTGTGAGAGGGAGCAATAACACTCTGCCAAGTGACTGTGGAATTAATTAGCAGCTCAATTTGCTAGCCCCGATATTAAAGATTAAAGTTTGTTTATTAATGTCTCAAATAGTCTTACTTTAACACTGCAATGAAGTTGCTGTGAAAATGCCCTCGTGGCCACACTCCGGTGTTTCTTTGGGTACACTGAGGGAGAATTTAGCATGGCCAATGCATCTAACTGGCAGGTCATATAGACTGTGGGATGTAACCAGAGCACCTGGAGGAAACCCATGCAGACATGGGAAGAATGTGCAGACTCTGCACAGACAGTGACCTAAAGCCAGAAATTGAACCCAGCTCCCTGGTGCTGTGAGGCAGCAGTGTTAACCATTACGACATCATGAGAGCTTGGGAAGATCAAAGGTCACATCTTTGGTTTCCAAAATGGTAACCTTGGCTTACTTGTAACATTCTAAGTCAGGATTGGTTCAAATCCTGCTCCAAAATCTTAAGCATAATCATAGAATACCCTACAGTTACGAAGGAGGCCATTCTGCCCATTGAGCCTGCACTGAATGGCTCTGACAGATCAACCCACCCAGGCCCTATCCCTGTGACCCCATTTAGTTGCCCTGGTAATTACAGGATGCCGATTAGAATGCGAGCCTTTACAGCTAATCTGCTATTCAAGTCTTAAAGGTGCAGATAATGTGAGTGGAGATAACATTAAGCGTAGGTTAAAGAGATGTGTATTTTCTCCAGATAGGACAGTGAAGTGAGATGTTGCAAGTTCAGGCAAGTCATGGGAGGATTACAGATAGTGTGACATGAACCCAAGATCCTAGTTGAGGCCATCATGTGTGCAGAACTTAGCTATCAGTTTCTGCTCAGCCACTCTGCACTGTTGAATGCCATGAAGGCCGCCTTGGAGATCGTTTATCTCAAGACCAGAGGCCGAATGCCCATGACATCCACATCAATGAACGCCAGCCAGCGATGCATATGTCCCATGAATGAAAAAAATGTAGACTCTAGAATGGGAAACATTTTGAGCAAAATGACAGATGCTTTTAAGAGTCAAATGCAAGAATGGAATTAAACATTGGCATGCTTGAAAAGTGCCAAATGTTATTTAATCATAGACTTAAATAGATCTAATCAATCTTATTTATTGTGCTCTATCCATCATATGTTTTTATCAATGGGTGCTTGGTGAATATTTTCCTCTTTTGACTGGTTTGTTTTTTTTAGAATACTACCTCCAGTCTAAACCTTAATGACATTGAGCATGGATGATGTAGTCAGGAATTGTAACACCTTTTGTTTGTGTCTTGACAGTTGCAGTAATCTCTGTCACAACTGTAGGGTGACATGGAACTGATGTCTCAATCCATTATGATAGCTGCGACAAACAGCAAGACATTGAATGACAGGATAACCAATCGGCCGAGAGGAAATAGCTTGCCGACTCACCCAGTGTCTGCTCAGCGGCAGAGAGGGTATGGAAAATAGTGGGACTTCGCAATATCTGGAAGGTTCGGTCCCACACTAAGTAACAGCACAAACAAATTCCGCGCAAGAGTTACCGAGTTTGAAAAAGTGATACACAGGATTGAGAAATTATCAACATAAAGTCTGCAAGCACACATTTCTCTACAGGAGATAAAGGAGTTATGGCCAATAGAATCCCTACAATGCAGAGGGAGGCCATTTGGCCCATCAAGTCCACACCTGCCTTCAGACAGAAGTCATAACCCACTAACCCCACAATATTTACCCTGCTATTCTCCTAACCTACATATTTAGGACACTAAGAGGCAATTTGGGTTGGGCAATCCACCTAAACCACATGCTTTTGGAGTGCAGGAGGAAAACAGAGCACAGGGAGGAAACCCACACAGATATGGGAAGAATGTGCAGACTCCGCACAGATAGTGACCTGAGGCTGGAATTGAACGCAGGTCCCTGATACTGGGAGGCAGCAATGCTAACCATTGTGCCACTGTGCAGTTCACTATGCATTTGCTGCTTTTGAGAGCTTGCTTTGTGCAAATCAGTTGCCATGGACTGAATTATTTTTGTTGACGCACAAGCCTCACCCTTAAAGCCAGAAGCAGAGCAGCCTGACCACAGTGAAGTGGGTGGCAAAACTTTGTAACAGTTCTGGGTCCCATCAGCAGCTCAGCAGCTTTGGCAATGCCATGAGTAGCAATGACCATTGCTGAATCTTCAGAACCAGGGAGATGGCATCTCAACAGTAAGGTGCCCTGTAACAACAAATAGATTTTGGGGGAAGTCAGGGCCAGACAGGAAGGCCCTGGTGACCTGGGAATCATTGTGCACCAGCGATCCAGTTGCCACGGACCATGGAGCACCCATCAAGGAGGATCCCATTTCAGAACCCACTGAGAGGCCACCTAGGTTTACCTGGCTGTAACTCCATGTATGAGTTGGTTCTCCTGTCATGGGCAAAATGCCTACAGGGGCAGAACATGAGCCTTAATTAGCCATTGAAGTGGCTTAATTGGTCAACCAGCGGGCATCCACGCTACTAAGGAACCTGCCAACAGAGTTTTGAATGGACCTACCTCGTGCTAAGTTGATCTTTCTCCAACCCTAGCTATGACTGTAACACTACATTCTGCACTCCCTCCTTTCCTTCTCAATAAACAGTATACTTTATCTGTCTAGCGTGCGAGAAACAATACTTTTCATTGTACCCGATACATGTGACAATAATAAATCAAATCATATATTAAGCTGATCTTTCTCCACACTCTATCTGTAACTACAACACTACATTCTGCACCCTCTCCTTTCTTTCTCCCCTCTGTGAATGGTATGCATTAGAAACAAAGAAACATAAAAACTAGAAGCAGGAGTTGGCCATTCAGCCCTTCAAACCTGTTCCACAATTCATTTTGATCATGGCTGATCATCAAATTCAATATCCTTATCCCCCATATCCCTTGATCCCATTAACCCCAAAACCTGTATATAATTTCTTATTGAAATCACACAATGTTTTGGCCTCAAATACATTCTGTATTAATGAATTTTCTGAGGAAGATGTTCTTGCACTTGAGGGAGTACAGCGAAGGTTTACCAGGCTGATTCCAGGGATGGCAGGACTGATGTGTGAGGAGAGATTGACTGGGTTAGGATTGTTTTCACTGGAGTTCAGATTAACGAGGGGGGATCTCACTGAGTCTTATAAAATTCTAAAAGGTTTCAACAGGGTAGATTCAGGGAGGATGTCCAGAACCAGGGATCGGAGCCTGAGGATTCAGGGTAGACTCTTTAGGACAAAGATGAGGAGACATTTCTTCACCCAAAGAGTGGTGAGCCTGTGGAATTCATTACCACAGGAAGCAATTGACGGCCAAACATTGAATGCATTCAAGAGGCAGCTGGATATAGTACTTGGGGCAAACCGGATCAAAGGCTGTGGGGGGAAAGTAGGATTAGGCGATTGAGTTGGATGATCAGCCATAATCGTGACAAATAGCAGAACAGGCTCGAAGAGGTGAATAGCCTTCTCCTGCTCCTGTCTTCTATGTTTCTAAGAATTCTTGTCTGTATCATGTGCATGAAGAAATACTTTTCACTATATACAAATACATGTGGCAATAATAAACCAAATCAGAAAATGACAGTTACTTTCTTTGGAAAGAAGGAGGATGCAGATCAGGAGCTGGGATGGAAATGTGTCGGTGAAGCTGGTGGTGAAGCATGTGGAGCAAATGAGAATAACATTCCCTGAGCCGGGATGAACGCCTGTAAAATCTTCCGCTCGACCTGATGCTGCTTCAGCTCACTGGCAAGTCTAAACACGCACAAACACTCACACTCACACACACACACACACACAGTCACACACACACACACACACACACACACACACACACACACACACACACACACACACACACACACACACACACACACACATACTTACAACACACAACACACACACACACACACACACACACTCACATACTCACACACACACAATCAACACCACTCAACTCACACACATACTTACACACACACACACAGTCACACACACCACACACACACACACCATACTACACACACACACACAGTCACACACCACACACACACACAACACACACAGTCACATACACACACTCACACCACACCAACACAGTCACACACACACACTCACACACACACACACACACATCACATACACACACAGTCCACACACACACACACACACAGTCACATACACACACTCACACTCACACACACACACAGTCACATACATACACAACTCATACACACACACACACACAATCACACACACACATACACTCACACACACACTCACACACACACACACACACACTCACACACTCACTCACACTCACACACACACACACACACACACACACACACACACACACACACAGTCTCACACACACACACAGTCACACACACACACACATTTTGCATACTTGTCCCATATTCATTGATTTGAAATATCCAAGCAAATGATTGAGAGAGAATTACTCACTAGCCCCTTCAAATAAAGTGCATTAGTGGGTGCCTGGCCACAGGGGCAGACTTCACCAGCAAGAAGCTGTATTTCTATGGAGGATGGAACAGGGGAGTAGAATTCCCTAACACTTCAGGTAAAGAGCAGAGGTTACAGAGGTCAACATACTCTGTCAACTGTCTGTTTATCTCCTTGGATCATCCTTCACTGTCATGGGCCATTTACATTGGAGTCCAAGTCCCGAGACTGAATGGAAATGTAAGGAATGTCTAAGAGGATGGATAGCAAGCGACTATGATGTCAGAGGCAAATCCCACTGTGGGAGAATGGACTCCTGAGACTGTCTAAGGCTTTGGTCAGACCTCATCTGGAGTAAAGTGAGCAGTTTTGGGGCCCCATTTCTAAGGAAGGATGTGATAGCTTTGGAAAGGATCCGGAGAATGTTCACAAGAATGATTCCTGGAATGAAGAGCTTGTTGTATGAAGCACGGTTGAGGACTGTAGGTCCATACTCGATGGAGTTTAGAAGGATGAGGGAGGGATCTTATTGAAGCTTACAAGATTCTGCGAGGCCTGGATAGAGTGGACGAGGAGAGGATGTTTCCACTAGTAGGAAAAAACTAGAACCAGAGGGCACAACCTCAGGTAAAGAGACAATCCTTTAAAACAGAGATGAGGATGAATTTGTTCAGCCAAAGAGTAGTGAATCTGTGGAATCCTTTGCCACAGAAGGCTGTGATGGCCAGGTCATTGAGTGTCTTTAAGATGGAGATAAATAGGTTCTTGATTGATAAGACCCAGATTCCAACCATTATCTTGTAAATTGAGTTTGTCCCGTTTGTGAACTCAACTCCTCACTCATCTGAAGAATGCGTGACACTCTGAAATATCTTGCTACCAAATAAACCTGTTGGACTTTAACATGGTGTTGTGAGGCTTCTTACTGCAACTATTAAGGGGACCAGTGGTTATGGGAAAAAGGAAGGAGAATGGGGATGAGAAAAATATCAGCCATGATTGAATGGTGGAGCAGACGCGATGGGCCGAGTGGCCTAATTCTACTCCTATGTTTTATGGGATGGGTAATTCAAACTTATCTGATAAACTGAAGGAATAGGAGAATGTTGGCAGATTTAATTATACAATGAAATGAATGTTTTACATGTCTGCTTTTGTGTTGAAGTTTGTATTCAAGTGCTTTTAGTTTCCAGGTGAAGCATAGTAAAGAACAAAGGGAGTTTTTTTTTAAGGAGGTGACATGAATTTCGGCTCTTGGCAAGCAGGAGACCCTCTTAGCTTCCTTTCGATGTAAGTCGCATCGAATACATGAGAGGAGGATGGTGGGGAAGTGTAGCAGCCATCAAACCTTAACGTAGGAGGTTCCTGAAGTTTTAAATGGGTTTCTGATGGTGATATTCCTCCTCATTCCCACCCAAGGCAAAAGCACAATGATTTTTGAACTCCCCCCGCCCCACACACACACCAGGAATATCCTCTCTCCTGCCTCAGGACAAAGCTGGCTGAGAAAGAGCCCTTAGATATTGGGCATCCGCACAGACAGTGCCAGGAATCAAACCCAGGTCCCTGGCGTTGTGAGCAGCAGTGCCAACCACTGTGCCACCATGCCACCTAATTGCCTATTAATCAAAGTGTATCAAAAGCTCACAGCAACATGTTGCACTGTAGATAGCATTAGTTTGGAGTGACCTGCAATAACAGATCATAGGCCCTCATTTGTACTCAAGATATCACTGGATAACACAACATCTATCTACACATTCAGATTTTCACAGTAATTCAATACGATTTGTTCTGCCTGTTGTGCCCTGGGGTTAGAATTCTCTGCTGCTTCCTTCATTGTAAATTATATTCACGCGGTTTTGGATTCTGGCAAAATAATTGTAGGTATGAGGAGGACCTGTCAGCAATATCAACTGTGATTCTGTCAAGGAAATCAGGAGACCAACACGTCTCTTATTTGGCACCAAAATGTTTTAAAGTAAAGAGAAGAAGTTTATTTGTTAGTGTCACAAGTAGGTTTACATTAACACCGTGATGAAGTTGCAGTGAAAATCCCCCAGTCGCCACACTCCCGGTGCCTGTTTGTGTACACTAAGGGAGAATTTAGTCTGGCCGATGCACCAGCACATGTAGGAGGAAAGCCAAACCACCCAGATGAAACCCATGCAGACATGGGGAGAATGTGTGGACCTCACACAGGCAGTGACCCAAGCCAAGAATCGAACCTAGGTTCCTCGTGCTGTGAAACTGCAATGCTAAATATATGCGTCACCGTTCTTAATTTGGGCCCACGGGCTTTTCAAACATCCAAGATAAACAGAAAGAATAGGAGAAAGTTGACAGAATGTTGGTGTTTTACTTGTCCACTTTTATGTTGAAGTTTGTATTCGAGCCTTTTTTGTTTTCAGGTGAAGCATGGTTAAAAATCAAAGGGAACATTTTTTTTAAGGAGGCAACACAAATTTTGGCTCCTGGCAAGCAGGAGACCCTCTTAGCTCTCTTTTGAGGGAAGCCGCATCAAATTATGAGATAATTGGACAGTTCATGCACCATCTGCAAATCTTTCCTTTGGGACCTTGATCAATCCACCTAACCCACACATCTTTGGACCAGAGCCCTCGGAGAACACGGGGAGAATGCAGACACGGGGAAAATGTGCAAACTCCACACAGACAGTGACCCAAGCCAGAAATCGAACCCAGATCCCTGGCACTGTGAGGTAGCAATGGTAACCACTGTGCAGGTTAGGTGGATTGGCCTTAGTAAATTATCCCCTAGTGCCACACTTTAAAGTTTATTTATTAGTCACAAGCCAGGCTTACATAACTTAAACACTGCAATGAAGTTACTGAGAAAATCCCCTAGTCGCCACACTCTGGCACCTGTTTGGGTGAATTCACTGTGGGAGAATTCAGCACAGCCAATGCAACCAACTTGCACATCTTTTGGACTGTGGGAGGAAACTGAAGCATCTGAAGGAAACCCACACAGACACGGGGAGACTCCGCAAAGGCAATCATCCAAGCTGGGAATTGAACCTGGGTCCCTGGCGCTGTGAGGCAGCATTGCTAAGCATTGTGTCACTTTATGGGTAAAGTGGGTTAGCCTGGATTCAGCCTTGCTAAATTATCCCCAGGGGGATTAGCAGGGTAACTATATGGGATTACAGGAATAGGGCTTGGATGGGATTGTTGTCTTTGATTGATGGGCTGAATGGCCTCCTTTTGCATTGTAGAGATTGTATGATCTATGATTGTTGGATAAAATTAATCCGAATGGGCGAGCTATATTCAGCTATGTTCAGGGGTGAGAGAAGCCCAGTGAACCTACCTTATATTGACACCTCGATCAGTATCACAAACTGCAGCTTATCTGATTCTCATCACACTGCTGTTTGTGGTTGCTGTGTCTGTTCTAAACACAGCGTTGGTTGTAAAGGGATTTGGGATGCCCTGTGATCATGAAATTCGCTGTGTTAGTACAAGTCTTCCTTTCCCTTTTTGTTCATTCGGATTTTCATTCTGTCTTGTACAGTTCCAGCACAGAACCAGGCCATTCGGCCCATCATGTCTGTGCACTCCCTCTCTGGTTCTCCTGACGTATGAGCAATGGCCATGCAAAAACTCAGTGGTGCATCAGTTCGGAGTTGCTGCAGAATATTCTGCAGACATTTACAGAGTGAGACTAAAGAATGTTTTTGAGTTATTTATATATTAATAGAACTTCAAACCGTGAAAACAAAGGGAATATTGACACTATGAGTGCAGGCGGCTCTCACAGTCAATGTTGTGAGCAACCAGCACACACCTCACTTCACTTACTCTTGTCTTATGTGGGAATTATTTCAGCCACATGTTTAGGAGAAAAAAAATTACTCGGGTGGAAACTGGTGAAATGTGGCAACTCTGCATGTGGGCAACAGTCAAATAAATATCTCATGGAGTGCACTCAGACCCAGATGGGCTGCATATGACCCACCACTAGCCCAGTATATATACATTGTTTAAAGTATAGTAAAAGTCTCAGGATAAAACTTCACAGGGTTATTTGGAATCATGAATTGTCCCTTCATCAAGTGAGGAAAGCTCGCAATTCCAAATAAACTTCTTACTGTGCCCACCCCAGTCCAATGCTGGCACTTTCACACCTTATTTAAAGTTTATTTATTGGTGTCACAAGTAGGCTTGCATTAACACTGCAGTGAAGTTGCTATGAAAATCCCCCAGTCCCCTACATTCTAGTGTCTGTTCGAGTACATTGAGGGAGTATTTGGCATGACCAATGCATCTAGTCACACGTCTTTCAGACTGTGTGGGGAAGACAGAGCATCTGAAGGAAACCCACACAGGCACGAGGAGAATGTGCAGATTCCACACAGACAGTGACCCACGCCAGGAATCGAACCCAGGTCCGTGGTGCGTTGAGACAACAGTGCTAACCACTGTGCCACACTGAGAAAATAGTATCAGCAATTAGTAAAGGAAAAAGAAATGTGGACTCAAATCAGGATGGTAATATTAATGTGGATTGGAAACTGGCCCAATGCAACAAAAATATCATATATTGAGTGAAAAATTCAGTAGCAACTCTTTGGCACAAGGTGTGTTGCTAGCAGACTGCAGCAGACAATCCAGAAATATGTGTGACAAGTCACCCAGCTGAGTGACAGAGCCACGTCTAACCCTCCAGGGGAAATATAAAGCATTAGACGCAAGCTGCCTGGGAGAGTGACAAGCTGACATTATTTTCCTGCTGCAGCCTATTCCCCATGTATTCTGTGTGAATTATTGCTATATAATCTTGTAGGAGGTCTTGTGATGTGGTAGACAACCTCTCATTGCTAAACCGGAAGTTCCTGGATTAAGTCCCAATGCTAGGCCTTGCTGGCCTAGCAAGGCATGGCCCAAGTAACTTGCAAATCTTCCAATGCACGCCAATGGAAAGAGCGGGAGAGATTCCTGGTCAGCCCATGGTAGAGGGACAGGCCGTATTGAGGAAGCAGGGGTAGCTGCAGAAGGATTTGGACAGATTCGGAGAGTGGGCAAAGAAGCAGCAGATGGAATACAATGTGGAAAAGTGTGAGGTTATGCACTTTGGAAGGAGGAAAGAAGGCATAAACTATTTTCTAAATGGGGGAATGCTTAGGAAATCAGAAGCACAAGGGGGCTTTGGAGTTTTTGTTCAAAATTCTAAGATTAACGTGCAGTTAGAAAGGGAAATGCACTGTGAGCATTCATGTCAAGAGGGCAAGAATGCAAGAGCAAAGATGTACTTCTGAGGCTGTATAAGGCTCTGGTCAGTCCCCATTTGGATTATTGTGAGCAGTTTTGGGCTCCATATCTAAGGAAGGATGTCCTGGCTTTGGAAAGGGTGCAGAGGAGGTTCACAAGAATGATCCCTGGAATGAAGAGCTTGTCATATGAAACACAGTTGACGACTCTGTATCTATACTCTTTGGAGCTTAGAAGGAAGTGAGGGATCTTATTGAAACTTAGAGGATACTAAGAGGCCTGGATAGAGTGGACATAGAGAGGATGTTTCCACTAATTGGAAAAACTAGAAGCAGAGAGCACAACCTCAGGCTAAAGGGACAATTCCCTAAAAAGGAGCTGGGGGGGAATTTCTTCAGCCAGAGAGTGGTGAATCTGTGGAACTCTTTGCCACAGAAGGTTGTGGAGGCCAGGTCATTGAGTGTCTTTAAGAAGGGAAAGATAAGTTCTTGATTAATTGAGGGATCAAGGGTTATGGGGAAAAGGCAGGAGAATAGGGATGAGAAAAATATCAGTCAATGATTGAATGGGGGAGCAGACTCGATGAGCCGAGTGGCCTAATTCTGTTCCTATATCTTATGGTCTTTTGGTTTAAAAGAAGCTGGAGCCTTGTCCATCCTAGCTCTAGCCTACAACATGCATGTAAAAGTGCACGTTTAGTTTATTTGTTTATTCATGGAAGGCTTCTGCAGAAAATGCAGATGTATGGGATTGAGGGTGATTTAGCTAATTGGATTAGGAATTGGCTAGCTGATAGAAGACAGAGGGTGGTGGTTGATGGAAGTTATTCATCGTGGAGTTCGGTTACAAGTGGTGTACCTCAGGGATCTGTTTTGGGGCCCCTGCTGTTTGTAATTTTTATAAATGATCTGGATGAGGGTATTGAAGGATGGATTAGTAAATTTGCGGATGACACCAAAGTCGGAGGAGTGGTAGATAGTGAAGAGGGGTGTTATAGTTTGCAGAGAGACTTGGACAAGTTGCAGAGCTGGGCCGAGAGGTGGCAAATGGAGTTTAATGTGGAAAAGTGTGAGGTAATTCACTTTGGCAGGAATAACAAATGTGTAGAGTATAGGGCTAATGGTAGGACTCTTAATAGTGTTGATGAACAGAGGGATCTTGGTGTATGTGTGCATAGATCCCTGAAAGTTGGCAATCAAGTCTATAAGGTTGTTAAGAAGGCATATGGAGTCTTAGCTTTTATTGGTAGGGGGATTGAATTTCGGAGCCGCAACTTCATGTTGCAACTGTACAAAACTCTAGTGCGGCCGCACTTGGAGTATTGTGTGCAGTTCTGGTCCCCGCATTATAAGAAAGATGTGGAGGCATTGGAGAGGGTACAGAGGAGGTTTACCAGGATGTTGCCTGGTATGGAGGGCAGGTCTTATGAAGAGAGGCTGAGGATTTGAGGTTGTTTTCGTTAGAAAGAAGGCGGCTAAGAGGAGACCTTATTGAAACATATAAGATGATTAGAGGTTTAGATAGGGTGGACAGTGATAGCCTTTTTCCTAGGATGGAGAAAGCTAGCACGAGGGGACATAGCTTTAAATTAAGGGGTGGTGGTTATAGGACGGATGTCAGAGGTAGGTTCTTTACCCAGAGGGTGGTAAGGGTATGGAATGCCTTGCTTGCGTCAGTTGTAGATGCGCCAAGTTTGGTGGCGTTTAAGAGGTTAGTAGATAAGTTTATGGATGAAAGAGGAATGGTTTAGGTTAGAGGGTCACTGCTTGTTCCTAATTGGTCGGCGCAACATCGAAGGCCGAAGGGCCTGTTCTGCACTGTAATGTTCTATGTTCTATGTTCTATGTTAGTGTCACAAATAGGCTTACATTAACACTGCAATGAACTTATTGTAAAAATCCCCTAGTTACCTGTTTAGGTAGACCTAAGGATTTAGTACAACCGATGAACCTAACCAGCATATCTTTCAGACTGTGGGAGGAAGCCAGAGGACCCAGAGGAAAACCACACAAACACAGGAGAATGTGCAAACTCCACACAGGCAGTGACCCAAGCCAGAATTCAACTCGGGTTCATGACGCTGCAATGGCAGCAATTCTAGGCATTGTGCCACCATGGTTACCAGAGATAGATAGCAGTATGGAGTTGAGCTTACAATTAGGTCAACCATGAATGGTGCAGCAAGCTTGAGAGGTCAATTCCCACTACTAATTTGCGTGTTCGTATGGATATTTGTACATTCCTAATTAGAGTTTCATTGAAGAAAGTCTGTCCACTATTTTTGAGAATTGTTCCAGCGATGGGGAATACCAGTTACAAATCGATTAGAGAAGTTAGGACTGTAAAAAGTGCAAAGCACAGTGGTTATATAACACTGATGGGAGAATACCAGCTATAAAGCTTTAAAAGAAAAATATAAAAAATAATATTAGATAAAATATCTCATACGGGCAACATGGTGGCACAGTGGTTAGTGCATCAATAGAATCACACCTGAGTGAAACAGCTTATCCTCACTCTAATGCCAAAATAAAAAAAAATTGGCAGTCAGCCTAACTTTATAATACATGGAGACAATGGTCTAACGGCCAGACTATTAATCCAGAAACTCAACTAATGTTCTGTGTATCTGGGTTCGAATCCTGCCATGGCAGATAGTAGAATTTGAAATCAATTAAAAAAATCTGGAATTAAGAGTCTACTGATGACTGTGAAATCCTTGTCAATTATCGGAACTGGCATCTGGTTCACTAATGTCCTTTAGGGAAGGAAGTCTGCTATCCTTAACTGGTCTGTCCTACGTGTGACTCCAGAGCCACAGCAATGTGGTTGACTCTCAACTAGGAATGGACAATAAATGCTGTCCAATCAGCAATGCCCATGTCCCACCACTGAATAAAAACAAACCTGGGATTTTTGATCTGGCCCTAACTTGCTAGTGACAAATTTCAAGACATGGATGGGAATTCCATCAAGTCCAAACTGCAAAATACTAAGGTTGACCATCAACTGAGATGCTACTGGGACTTGACGGTTTGAATTATAAGGAAATGCTGGATAGACTGGAACTTCTTTTCTCAGTCATAGGAGGCTTAGGGGTGACCTTATAGAAATCTATAAAATAATAAGGGACGTAGATCAGCTTGAAAGTCAATGTCTTTTCCCAAAGATAAGGGAGTCTAAAATTAGAGGGCATAGGTTTAAGTGAGAGGGGAGAGATACAATTTTTTCATATAGAGGGTGGTCAGTGTCTGGAACAAGCTGCCAGAGATAGTAATAGAGGAGGGTATAATTTTGTATTTTAAAAAGCACTTAGACAGTTACATGGACAAGATGGGTTTAGAGGGATATGGGCCAACGTGAGCAATTGGGACTAGCTGGACAAAGGGTGCAGCATGGACAAGTTGGGCCAAAGGGTCTGTTTCCCATGTTGTAAACCTCTATGAGTCTGTGACCAGCATTTAACAACATCGCTTGGGCAAGGCTTGTAAAATCCCACCCAGGCCAACGGAGAATTCCATTCTGCGAGCCTAACTCCATGGGCATGCTGGTAAAATTCCAACCTATGATTCTAAAGATAGCCAAGATCAGTCAGGTAAATGTAAGTCCCAAAATGTCACATTCCCTCCAGAGAGCAAAAAAATCTTATTTAAGAATTACTGATGGACTGTGTGCCCATGGTCTGTTGAATTATAATCTGTACACAATAAAAATGTAAGGATATATAACTTGGAACATGCAATAGATTGTTTTGCTGTTGGGTACAGCTATGTTTAAGCTGAATCTCCATTTATGGCAATACAGACTGGCTGTTGTAACTAATAACATCCAACATCAGTTGGATGTGAATGGCTTTTGGTCCGGGAGTTTGCTTGCAAATTTCTGACTGCAGGACAGAAAAAATCAATATGAACTGATTGTTCTTTAGTCACAGGTTAAGTATGATGGATGCACCCTCAATACAAGACTGCTTTCCCCACAAAGAAAACAACAATTCGCATTTACGCTTTTCCCAATCGCTGGACGTCTTAAAGCATTTTATAGCCCAGGAAGTGACTTTATTGACATATTACTCACTGTTGAAATGTAGAAAACACTCCATTCAGCAAACTCCTACAGTCAGCAAGGTGATAATGACCAGTTCATCTGCTCTTTGTGATGTTGATTGAGGGATAAATGATATTGGCCAAGACGTTATAGATATCTAAAACGAAAACAGAAAATGCTGGAGAAATTCAGCAACAACTTGTCTCCAAGCCCCCCTCTCCAGCCCCACCTTCTCCACCCCCATCTCCCTGGGTGAACTGCCACATTCCTCATGCAGTCCCCTAATAAGCCCTGTTCTACTGTTCACACATTCTGATCATTTAATCAACTCTTTCTCTGCTTTAATCATTACTATTTACATTCCTCTTGTCCAGTTCCACCCTCCTCATAGTATAAATCTTGTCCAATTTTCCTTCTCTTCAGCTCTGGTGAAGGCTCATCCAGACTCGAAACATTGGCTCCATTCTCTTTCCGTAGATGCTGTCAGACCTGCTGAGATTTTTTAGCATTTTCTGTTTTTGTTTCAGATCCCAACAACCACAATATTTTGCCTTTATCTCTGTGGTTATCACCTTTGCTCTTCTCCGATATGGTGCCTGAGGGAGTTTTACAAACTCTCAAGTTGGAGCTTTGCTTCAACATCTCAGCTGCAAGGCATCACCTCCAACAATGAAGCACTCCTTCAGCATTGCACCGGAGTGTCAGCATTCATGTCACTGTGCAGAACCAGAGTCTGTTTAGCTCAGGTGGCTGGTTACTGATGCAGAGTGACACCAACAGCGTGGGTCCAATTCTCAAACACATTGAGTCTACTCTTGAAGGCCCCACCTTGCCCTTCGCCTGAAGTGTAATGATCTTTCGGTTAAATCCTCAGCAGTCATAGACCATGGTCATCCGGGACTATGGTAACTTTTATCTTTTATTATACAGAAGCTCTGGAATGAGACTAGATCTTAGAACCTTATAACTCAGAGATGCTGGCAGCACACGCATGGCTAGCACTATGCACAATGGCAGCCATGATGGGGAGATGCTGGCATTGGACTGGGGTAGGCACAGAAAGAAGCCTCACAACATCAGGTTAAAGTCAAACAAGTTTATATGGAATCATGAGCTTTTGAAATGCTTCTCCTTCATCAGATGATTGATTGGTGCAGCATTTTGAAAGTTTGTGATTCTAAATAAACCTGTTGGATTTTAACATGGCGCTTTCAGACTTAATACTGTGCACAATGTATGTATTTTGTGATGTCTTGCTGCATTCCTCAAAACAAATTGGAGGTTTTATAGTGTCACAGTTAAAATGTTACTATCCCCTGGTAATGGGGAGCGTTAAGACAGGGAAAGCATGAGGTGGCAGTGTTTAAAACCTAACTGCGGAGACATTGAAATATAGGCTGGAATTCTCCAAACTCGCTTGAAGCTGGGATTCTCCGTTCCTGAAGTGGTGAATGAAGCTTTGGCTGAGCGCCAAATTCTCCGTTCTCGCCAGTAACAGGGCATACAAGACGGGAGAATCCCTGCCTTCCTCAGGATAGACTCAGTTCCTTGATGGCTTGCAATGGGTGCTCTTCAACTTTCCTCTTCTCATCTTTTAGGAAGAGTATGAACACAGGCCGCGAGACAGAGTCAAAGACTTTCCAAGAGTGGAGACAATCATGAATGTTCAACGGATGTGGAGACATAATGGGAGAAGTCATCACAGACCAGTTGTTGCAGGAAGATGAGACAGGAGGGCAAAGAACGCTTATGTGTATAGATTGTACAAATCCTTCAGACAGGCACATTTCCTGAGAACATTGTCATTAGATCCTGGTTTAACCCTTTTGTCAAACTATAATGGAAGCTGATTGTTTTGTTAATGGTGATGCAAATGGTGTCTGTATAGTGCACAAGAAACAATACTTTTCACTGTATGTTAATACATGACAATAATAAATTAAATCAAAGCAAACACCAAACCTCTGTCTTTAATGTTAGGATGTGACCAGTGACAGCTTTGTATTGGATGTAATGTGACCAATGGCAACAAGATGTGAGGGTCAGTTGACCCAGTAAACTATGGAACCAAATGTAATGGACAGCTGACCAGCTGACTCATCATAAATAAGAACCTGTATAAAACTGGTGAGAGCATGGATAGGCCCAGGATGAGGCAACAAGTTTGAAGTAATGATATTTCTTTATTAAACCCTTTCTTTCATTTATAAGTTGGAATAAGTTTTGTTCTCTTTTTATTGTCTGCACTTGAAGAGTTATTTCTGATTAAATTTTTAAGGCAGAGATAGGTAGGTTCTTGATTAATATGGAGTTATGGGGAAAAGGCAGGAGAATATGGATGAGGAAAATATCAGCCATGATTGAATAGCAGAGCAGACTCGATGGGCTGAGTGGCCTAATTCTGCCCCTGTGTCTTATGGTCTTATGGAAATCATCAGATTAAATGGGTTTTTGGTGGGGAATTTCTATGTGCTGTAATTTGGTTTCCTATTTTTATATAATTTTAGCTTAAGGAGTGGCAGATTTAAAACAGAGAGAATGGTTAGCACTTCTGCCTTTCAGTACCAGGAACCCAGGTTCAATTCCTGGCTGGGGTCACATCTGTGTGGAGTTGGCATGTTCTCTCCGTGTCTATGTGGGTTTCCTCCGGATGCTCCAGTTTCTTCCTACAGTCTGAAAGACATGCCGGTTAGGTGCATTGGCCTTGCTACATTCTCCCTCAATGTACCCGAACGTGTGCTGGAGTGTGGCGACTAGGGGATTTTCACAGTAACTTTAATGCAGTGTCAATGTAAGCCTTACTTGTGACACTAATAAATAAATTTTAAAAGATGAGGAGTAACAGGGTGAAGAGTAATGTTGAAAGAGTGTGAAAGTGGAGTTGAGATCGAGATGAGATCAATCACAATGGCATTGAATGGAGAGCGGGCTCGAGGGGTTGAATAGCCTGCTCCTAGTTCTCATGATCTTAGGTTTAAAGGCAAACAGCTGGTCATTTTTATACTTCCATTATAAATTCTGTATCTGTAAATTTGTCATGATATCATATTCCCTTCATTACACTTGCAACTTTACATTGACAGACTCTTGGCTGGATTCTCCTGGCCTCACCTACAGCTGGGATTTTCTTATTAGCTATCGGTGAGACTAGGGGTTAGCTAGCACCATGTTTTCCGTTCTTGCTGGCAGTGCAGTGGGATGATAGTGGCTATAAACTGCGCCCAATAAGTCAAATAAACTCCTTCTGCTTTGTAGGGATTCAATGATTGATTGAAGATGGCGATTCAATCTCATTCCTGTTAGCAGGGTTTCTCTTACATATCGCGGAAGAAGTGAAGCAAACACTATCCAATGTGCAAGGTTTCTCAAGGATAATCTAGCTTTCATACAGAAGCAGTACATAGTTAATTTTTTCACGCAACGAAATAAATAGCAATTTCTCATGATCTTATCCATCTGCACGTTAAGTTTTATTCAAGTGGCCACAGAGATTTAATTCATCTGTTTCTATTGATTCCAAACACGGATGAAGATTGCAGGTAAGCATAGGTAACGCAATGGAACATTTTAACTTCAGAAACTTCAATCAAATTCTTTCCGATACACAGCCACAAAGGTTAAAAAGAACTCACGCTATACCAGAGACAGAGCAAGCAGAGTGATTAATTGAACTTAAATCATCTCAAACAGAAGTCAACGTACATTACTTTCAAAACAAAGCCATTGATGGAAATATTACACAGTTCAGTCTTAAAGCAATCATTGTACCAGCATACTGTTATTATTGTTGTGCACCCCACACTCCAAATGGCACCACTCAACAATTTATCTGACCTGCATGCAAACAAATGTTGCTTTCTGACTGGACATTAAATTTAACAACCTGCCCATCCATCAGTGCTGATGCTTCTACTTTCTCAGAAGACTAAGGAAATTTGGCATGTCAGCTACGACTTTCAAAAACTTTTACAGATGCACCACGAGAAAGCATTCTTTCTGGTTGTATCACAGCTTGGTATGGTTCCTGCTCTGCCCAAAACTGCAAAGAAATCTCCAAAAGGTCATGAAAGTAGCCCAATCCACCATGCAAACCAGCCTCCCACCCATTAACTCTGTTACACTTTCCTCTGCCTCGTAATTAAGGACCCTAGACATTCACCCTTCCACCTTCTTCCATCGGAAGAAAGATACAAAAGTCTTAGGTCACATACTGACCAACTCAAGAACAGTTTCGTCCCTGCTGCCATCAGACTTTTGAATGGACCCACCTTATGTTGAGCTAATCTTTCTCTACACCCTGGCTTTATCTGGAACACTACATTCTGCATTCTCTCTTTTTCTTATTTATGAAGGATATGCTTTGGCTGTATAGCATACAAGGAACAATACTTTTCACTATAAACTGATACATGTGACAGTAATAAGTCAGATCGAATTAAATCAAAATGTTGCTTTCTGACTGGACATCAAATTTGATGATCTGCCCAGCTATCACATCTGAAACTCCCCCTTCCTCTCATTTCCACCTTACAGAAGCCATTACGAGAATTACTACTCTGAACCTCCATCCTCACAATGTAAAAACACTCAGTCATTCTGCCAAAAACTTTATCCTGTCTTTGACCATTAAATGTTGATCCTTAAACACTAGTGTGTTGCTATGAAGTTAGTTACAAATATGAATTAAATATTATTCAAAAGTAAATATTAATGTTAAGCAAGATAACACATTTCATAGAATCCCTATAGTGCAGAATGAGGACATATGGCCCATTGGATGTCCGACAGAGCATCTTAATCAGGCCCTGTCCCCAGAACCCTACATATTGACTCTGCTCCTAACCCACACATCTTGGGACACTATGGGACAATTTACTATGGTCAATCTATCTAACCTACAGATCATAGGACACTAAAGACAATTTAACAACATCAATCCACCTAATCTGCACATCTTGTGACACTAAGGGGCAATTTAGCATGGTCAATCCATCAAACCTATATACCTTGGGAATTTAGCTTGGCCACAAGCTAAATATGAGGCTAACTTACACATCTTGGGACACTAAGGGGCAATTTAGCATGGTCTATCCATCTAACCTACTCATCTTGGGAGACTAAGAGATAATTTAGCATGGCTAATCCATCGAACCTGCACAATTTTTGACTATGGTGTGGGAGGAAATTAGCAGCTTCAAAATCAGGTTGTAATGTCTATCTTTTGACACCAAAAATTCATTATGCAACGCACACAGCCTCCTTCAACAGCATCTTCATGCGTACAACTTCTATTATTCAGAAGTACATGAGGAGCAGATACCTGGGAACGCCACCATCTGGAAGTTCCTCTCCAAATCACTCGCTATCCTACTCAGAAATATATCACCGTTCCTTCACTGTCGCTGGGTCAAAATCCCGGGAATGAGTAGTCTACAGCAAGTAACAATGATGTGGATCTCATCACTTAGGAGTCTGAGGGGGAGCAGGATGATGAATGATTTCAGAAGAAATTGGATGGGTACCTATTGGAAGTAAACTTGTAGGGCAATGTGGATAGAGTGAGGACAATGGAATTGATTGATATGCTCTATAGAGAGCTGGCACAGATCCAATGGACCAAATGGTCTCCATAATGACTGCATGATCTTATCTATTCTGTGAAGTAAGTACTTTTTCAGTATCTCTGCTATCTTCCTCTTTTTTTTTATTCATTCATGGGAGATGGGTGTCGCTGGCAGGACCAACATTCATTGCTCATCCCTGGTTGCCCTTAAAATAAGTGCTCACTCAGCCATTTCAGAGGGCAGTTGAGAGTTAATCATATTGCTGTGGCCTTGGAGCCACATGTAGACCAGACCAGGATGACAGATTTTCTTTCCTAAAGGACATTAGTGAACGATTGTTTTTTCCCTAACAATCGACAATGGTTTCGTGGTCATCAACTGATTCCAGATATTTTCATTGAATTCAAATCCTACTATCTGCCGTGGCAGGATTCGAACCCAGATCCTCAGAACTTAGCTGAGTTTTTGGACTAATAGCCCATGATAATACCACTAGGCCATCGCCTCCCCTCTATTCACATCTAGAAACTCTGCTTATTCATCCCATAGCCTCCCTGACTTAACACGACTCCTCCTTTTGATAGATTGAACCAAGGCAGCACTTACTCAGTTAAGGGTAAAATGTTGGGCAGTGTTACAGAACAAAGAGATCTAGAGGTACAGGTTCATAGCTTCTTGAGAGTGGAGTCACAGGTGAACACAGTGGTGAAGAAGACATTCAGCGTGTTTGGTTTAAATGGTCAGAACGTTGAATACAAGAATCGGGACTTCTTTTGAAGTTGTACAAAACATTGGTAAGACTACGCTTGAAATACTGCGTACAGTTCTGATCACCGTATTATAGAAAGAATGTTATTAAATTAAAAAAAGTGGATATACCTGGTTGCCATCAGGATTTGATGGTTTGAGTTATAAGGAGAGGCTGAATAAACTAGGACCTTTTTCTCTGTAGCATAAAAGGCTGAGGGACAATCTTATAGAGATCTATAAAATAATGTGGGGCTAGATAGTCAATATCTTTTCCCAAGGATAGGAGAGTCTAAAACTAGAGGGCATAGGCAAGGAGAGAGGGGAAACTTACAAAAGGATCCCAAGGGGCATTTTTTTCACAAAGGGGGTCATGAGAGTTAGGAATAAGTTGCCAGAGTAGAGGTGGTACAATTTTGTATTTAAGAAGCATTTAGACAGTTGCATGGGTAAGATGGGTATAGATATGGGCCAAATGCGGGCAATTGGAACTAGCTTAGGGATTTAAATAAAAAAGGGCAGAATGGACAAGTTGGGCCAAAGAGCCTGTTTCCATGCTGGAAACCTCTATAATACTCCAATTGACATTTATGTTATTTTAAGCTAACCATATCTCAGGCTTTCTATTTGCCTTCCTATTTCCCTCTTTTGTAGTGTTTCTGCTTTCATCAGTCTATTCCTTATCTGTTTCTCAATGTTTCCCAAAGGTTTGTTTTTGTTCAGTTTTAAATTTATTGCCATTTCACTATTTATCTGTGAATTCCTTTAAACCTCCGATACACTTTATTTTATTGACGACGGTGTAACTGATGTACACCTTTCCTACTGTCTGTTTAAATATTCATCATTGTTGATTGACGGCATCGATCCATCAGGATCCAGTTTCTGATTGTTAAGGTGGCAGGTTGGGTGAACAAATGACTCTTTATTGACCTTCCAGTCAAGGCTGGCATTGAAATACATAGGAACAAGAATAATAGATCCAGACTTAGAGGTCACAAGACTTTGTTATCACTGAAATGAGAGGCATTTTGCTCTGGAGATTTTTGGCTTGTATTTAAGTAAGGACAAATGCAGGAAAGCCAAATTTCAAACAATCTCAACTTTTTACAAGGATATTTTCTCCTGCAGTATAAATTGTTGTGATTGTTTCAAATTTGGCATTCTTGCATTTGTCTTGATGAGTGTAAATTAAAACGCTTCAGCAACATGTGTCTCGTTTCAGTAATATTCAAGTCCTGTGCTACTAAGTAAAGTTAAGCAAAGTTTATTTACTAGTTACAAGTAAGGCTTCCATTAATACTGTAATGAAATTACTGTGAAAATCCCAGGGTATCCACACTCTGGGTTTGGGTACACGGAGGCAGAATTTAGCATGGTCAATGCACCTAACCCTACTAAGCCTTTACTTGTTACTAGCATGATGGCACAGTGATTAGCACTTTTGCCTCACAGTGCCAGGGATCCAGGTTCAATTCCTGGTTTGGGTTGCTGTCTGTGCAGAGTCTGCACATTCTCCTTGTGTCTGCGTTCAGGTATATTGAAGGAGAAGTTAGCATGGCCAATGCACCTAACCAGTATGCCTTGAAGACTTTGGGAGAAAACTGGAGTACCTGGAGGGAACCCATGCAGACTTGAGGAGAATGTGCAGACTCCACACAGACAGTGGCCAAGCCAGGAATCAAACCTGAGTCCCTGGCATTATGAGGCAGCTTGCCACTGTGCCACCTATAGCAAGGGGGCTGAGATTGGTAAATGAAGCTAGCACTTGTCAACAGGAGACCAGCATTTTTTGCCCATCCTGAATTGCCCCTGAACTGAATGGCTGGTCTACAATGTCTTGCCCATATATAGACAGATATAGACAGGCCACTTTACATTGGCAGGAGACAGCAGTTCAGAAGTTAGTTAAGAGTCAACTATATTGCTGTGTGGAGTTTGGAGCCACATGGATAATGATGGCATATTTTCTTTAATAAAGGACGTCAAATGAACCATGTGGGTTTTTAACCACAATCAGCAATAGTGGGAGGCACAATCGCACAGTCGTTAACACCACTGCCTCGTAACCCCAGGGACTCGGGTTTGATTTCTGGCTTGGGTCCCTGTCTGTGTGGAGTCTGCACTTTCTCACTTTATCTGCGTGGGTTTCCCCCAGCTGCTCCAATTTCCTCTTATAGTCTGAAAGACATGCTTGTTAGGTGCATTGGCCATGCTAAATTATCTCTCAGCATACCTGAACAGGGACCAGAGTGTGGTGACTAGGGGATTTTCACAGAAACTTCACTGCAGTGTTAATGTAAGCCTACTGGTGATGCTCATAAATAAACTTTAACTTTAGTTATCAAGGTCGCCATTACCAAAACTAGCTTTATAATCTACATTTACTAATTGAACTTAAATTCCCAAAGCTGCCATGATGGAATATGAACCAATGTCCCTGGGGCTTTATCACCATTTCTCCTGTATTCATGCTGTTACATTTGCATACTATTTAAACTTGACCCGCACTTGCAAATGTGTCATTTTATCTGTATTGGCCGGTGTGGGAGGAACAATACAGATGAGCTGCATGTTTTTTCACTGGATAATTTTCAAAACCTGGACCAGTTGATGGTGTTTTCACCTTCTCCAAAGCAGGACCGATGAGGCTAATTGTAAATGTTTCTATTCACTTGTCCAGCTGAAATTAACCGTACTCATTGTCAATCTTATTTATCCCAAACATGCTGGACAACACACAAAATTGGCTTTCCACTCACATTTCCAATACACCGTAAGTCATGTACCATTTTACTTCCATTCTAGCAAGGCTATCAGCTGGATTCAGAGATGGAGAATTGCCAGAGGTAGTAGTTAGCCCCAACTAGAACTCTGTCAGGCAGTCACTTCACATGATATTGAAGGTTCATGAAGGGGGAACCAACAGGGCATTCCATCTGCTGGCTTGCTCAAGGGGCCAATGTTTCGAGTTGAAAAGCAGTTTGCTGGAGGGTGAGGAGTCCTTAGCTAGAGATCCATTTCCAAGTGTTGATGCTTTTTAGTTGCAGTGCATTAGAGCTATTCTGGACATGTATACAGATCAATCATGTTGATCGGACACATAAACACAGCAATCTCACAGAAGCCATACATTGATTCACAACCTCGCCTCATAGTACTTTGCATCTTAGTGTTACCCTCCACCCTCCCCCCTTTCCCCCTTCCAGTCCTCATCATCTCTACTTCTGTTCACTGCAGGAGGTAAGAAAACTTTGGATTGCAGTAATGGAATTATCAGTTTTCAAATTTATTTATTCGTCACAAGTAGACTTACATTAGCACTGGGATTAAATTACTGTGAAAACACCCTGGTCACCACACGACGCTACTAAATTACTGTGAAAACACCCTGGTCACCACACTACACTACTTGTTCGGGTACACTGAGGAAAATTTAGCATGGCCAACGTAGCTAACCATCACATCTTTGGACTGTGGGAGGAAACCGGTGCACCCAGAGGAAACTCACGCAAACATGGGGAGAATGTGCAAACTCCGCACAGACAGCAACCCGAGGCCAGAATTGAACCTGGATCCCTGACGTGTGAGGCAGCAGTGCTAACCAGTGTGACACATGCTGCTTGGCATTCTTATACAGAATCTATCTTGTGTTGCCTGCAAAGAAGCTTTTAAAAAAGCAGGAAGCCCACAGATTTACAGAAGACCATCTTGAGGAAGTTTCAACCCAGGGAGAGACTGATAAATGAATCGAGAAACTGCCGTGGCTTCTGTTGTAAGTGACTTAGCATTTTGACACCTTCCCTCCTCTGTAAGCCTGGTTACATCCACAAAGCTCACCTGTTGAAGCAATCTCTGCCAATTCAACAGTGGAAGCCATCACAGCTGCAGAGCCAATCCCAGAACCTTCACTTTACATGAAGCAACACCATGTCTTCAAGTTTATCAGGGCAGCACTAAATCTGGACTAAACTGATCCATGTCCACTACGACTTTCACCAATTTTTACAGATGTATCACAGCTCAGTATGGTTCCTGCCCTGACCAAGATTGCAAAAAACTACAAAGAGTTGTGGATATAGCCCGGTCCATCACACAACCCAGCCTTCTGTCCATCTCCTGTTCCGGCTGCCTCAGCAAAGCAGCCAGCACATACACACCCTGGACATTCTCTTTTCCATCATCTTCCATTGGGAAAAAGATACAAAAGTCTGAGGTCATGTATTATCCGACTCAAGAGCAGCTTCTTCCCTGTTGCCATCTGACTTTTGAATGGACCTACCTTGACTAAGCTGATCTTTCTCTACACACTAGCTATGATTGTAACATTATATTCTGTACCCTCTCCTTTCCTTTTGCCCTTTATACTCTATGAATGGTATGCTTTGTCTGTATAATACACGAGAAACAATACTTTTCACTGTATCCTAATACATGTGATAATAATAAATCAAATCAAATCCAGTTTCATCTTATCTTCATTGGAAACTTTGTGTGTGTATGCATCAATAACTTTATCTTTTCTTAAGTAACTCTCAGAGCAATAGAGTGGAATACATTAATCTTTTCCTTTTAAAGTAAAAAGGACTTTGCTGTTGGGTTATTTTAAATTGAATTTTTCATTCCATAGGTAAGAAAATACACACATTCACATACAAATCCATTGTTCAAGCATGACTTTGAGGAAACACCTTTTAAACGACCTGTGACAGCAATGACACTTCACTTGCTGTCTCCTGTACAGAATTGAGCAGTTATATGTAGATTCATAACGTCTTTCAGTGTCACTCCCCATTGCACATTTGTCCTTGATTTTAAACCTACCAACAATGGGCATACAGAAGGCTTAAAGTGGAGGCAGGGAATGTTTATCACTGGCCATGCTATCTGCCAGGAGATAGAGGTGCTTAATACTATAGGGCAAGAATCTCGTAAGTATAATCAAACATCCACGTCCATACACAATTTCCTGAATCTAGTGTCAGAACTGTCAGAGAAATCTGGTTGTAGTGTTCAATTGTTCAGTGTTTCATTGTGTGAGCCTGGTAAATGATCCATGCTCACTGTGCTTGATTGATTAAGCCTGAGTGTGGATTCAGAGCAAAGTAAACAGACACCAAAGATTCAGTCAAAATACTGTAGATGGTGGAATCTGAAACAAAAACGGAAAATGCTGGAAAAGCTCAATAGGTCTGACAGCATCTGTGGAGAGAAAATAGAGCAATACTTCAAACCAGGATCATCCAGACTCGAAACGTTGGCTCTATTCTCTGTCCACAGATGCTGTCACTCATCAAAGAAGCTATTCCAAACTGAGCTGTGAACATGGGTGCAGGTATTTTGTGATTGCAGAGATATTTGATTTATAAATAAACCTGGAGCACACTCAGAAACTGGCACCATCTCTGCGTTGCTATGAAAAATATAAAATATTTGTCTGCAAACAGGTGCAAACAGGATCAGAGTCAGGAAGGTGAGCAACAATGTGCCACCAAAAGGAAACATTGGAATAAAAACAGAAAATTCTGGAAATACTCAGCAGATCCGGCAGCATCTGCAGAGAGAGAAACAGCGCATGGGCAAAATCTTTGGCACTTCGTCCCTGTTGGAAACTGGGGACAATCTTCAGGTAGGGAACCTGATAGACCACTTTGTGCTTCTGGGTGCTCTGGGACAGCACAATGGCACAGTTCTTAGCACTGTTGCCTCATAGTGCCTAGGATCCGGCTTCGATTCCCATCTTGGGTCACTGTGCGGAGTCTGCATCTTCTCCTCGCGTCTGCAAATGGGTTTCCTTTGGGAGTTCTGGTTTCCTCCAAAAGACGTGGAGGTTAATTCCATTGGCTGTGCTAAATTCTCCCTCAATGTACCCAAACGGGTGCAGGAATGTGGCGACTAGAGGGATTTTCACAGTAAATTTATTGCAGCGTTAATGTAAGTCTACTTGTGACACCAATAAAAAAAACTTCAAACATTTCCAAAATGATAAGAAATTATTGTTCCATCTTCAGAGTCCCCAACTAATCAGAGAAGTCAGCATGAGACGCCTAAAGCAGCAATGGAGAATCTCTGTAGAAAGAATCCTGACAGGATTTACAATGGCAGCAGTGGTTGTTGGAATATTTTTTTACTCATTCATGGGACATGGATGTTACTGGCTGGCCAGCATTTAGTTGCTCTTGGAGGGCAATTGAGAGTCAATCACATTGTTGCGACTCATTGTTGAGTCAAATGTCAGCCAGATCAGATAAGGAAGGCAGATTTCCTTCTCTGAAGGATATTAGTGAATCAGATGGGTTTTTCTAACAATCAGCGATGGTTTCACGGTCATCAGCAGATTCTTAATTTCAGATAATTTTTATCAAATTCAAATTCCACCATCTGCTGGGGTGAAACCGGGACCCCAACATTAACTGAGTTTCTGGATTAATAGTTTGACAATAATACCATTAGGCCATCGCCTCCCCAATCCAGGGTGACCAGTGGCACAGATGGAAGATGTGGAAAGGTTTTTCCCCCTCACCCCAGCCTGGTTCACAGTTTTGTCCCTGGAGTGTTGATACAAACAGCGAGGGCATAGACAAAACTCCTCTTCCCAGTGGATGGGGAAGGGAAAGTCAGCCAGCCTCACCACGTTGGCATGGATCCAAGCTGCGGTGACTTCAGTAGCTGGGATGTGGCACCCAGGACGAGGCTCCACTGGTGGTAGAGATTCAATGACATCATGATATCCAGCAAGGTGATCAACCTGCAACAGTTAGCTGCCAAATCTCCATGTTTGACTGATGCATTTCATCTCAAAGTTAATGTTGTTTGGAAACCTTCAATAATCTTCGGTAACTTGGCTAATGCAGGAGTAGATTGCAAATTCGGAGATGCTGCATTTGTCACCAGCAGGTCCACAGAAGGGACCAGAAATCAGTGATTTTTGGGCTGCAGGATCTTTTTGATCAGCGGAATGCTTTCACCATTCCTGATCTTGAGTTTTACTTTCAACCCTTTCCCCTGTTGATATCACATCAGTTTCTCTCCATGTGAATGGAGAGAAATAATAAATAATAAATAATAAATAAATAAATAATAAATAACAATAAACAGAAATAATAAATGTGTAGAGTATAGGGCAAATGGTAGGATTCTTAGTAGTCTAGATGAACAGAGGGATCTTGGTGTGTATGTGCATAGATCCCTGAAAGTAGGCAGTCAGGTCGAGAAGGTTGTTAGGAAGGCATATGGAGTCTTGGCTTTTATTGGTAGAGGGATTGAATTTCGGAGCCGCAACGTCATGTTGCAACTGTACAAAACTCTAGTGCGGCCGCACTTGGAGTATTGTGTGCAGTTCTGGTCCCCACATTATAAGAAAGATGTGGAGGCATTGGAGAGGGTACAGAGGAGGTTTACCAGGATGTTGCCTGGTATGGAGGGCAGGTCTTATGAGGAGAGGCTGAGGGATTTGAGGTTGTTTTCGTTAGAAAGGAGGAGGCTAAGAGGGGACCTGATCGAAACATATAAGATGATTAGAGGTTTAGATAGGGTGGACAGTGATAGCCTTTTTCCTAGGATGGAAAAAGCTAGCACGAGGGGACACAGCTTTAAATTAAGGGGTGATAGTTATAGGACGGATATCAGAGGTAGGTTCTTTACCCAAAGGGTGGTTCGGGAGTGGAATGCCCTGCCTGCAGCAGTTGTAGATGCGCCAAGTTTGGTGGCGTTTAAGAGGTTAGTTGATAAGTATATGGAAGAGAAGGGAATGGTTTAGTTTGGAGGGGCATTGCTTTTTATATTGGTCGGCGCAACATCGAAGGCCGAAGGGCCTGTTCTGTGCTGTAATGTTCTATGTTCTATGTTCTATGTGTTTCCCTGTACACTCATGTTCTCTATCCAGGTGAGTTGTAGCTATTGTGGAATCTGTACACATTTGAGAAAGAAAGATTCCATCATCAAAAAGGTTCTGATTCGGTTCTTTAAGGTTCATCAAAAGCTCTTCTGGCAGATTCATGGGATCCTCCATTAAGCTCAGAACTAACTCCTGGGAAAACCAAAAAAAGTTGGAGTCATGTTGGAATCCTGGCCTAACGTCAATTCCTGGACTTTCCTACTTCCCACACCTCAAAACCCAACCCCACTTAAATAAGAAAATTCTACCCAATGTTTCAGGTCTTTCTTCAGAAAGAGACGTTGGGCCTGGGTCTCTCAGACCTCCTTCTTCACCCACCCTTCCTCTTACCCTATTGCTGGGGATATTAATGATGATCTGTATCATCCATAACTTAATATCAACCCAGTATTCAAGCAGGAAACTGACTTCAAACATAGAAACAAATTCAAATCTCTCCTGACCTTATGTAATCCCATGATGTTAATCTTCATGCTCGTTCCAACCTCAACACAGCATTGTCATCATGGCTTCAAGGATGAAGAAATATAGCACTGATGATTTAGACCATAAGACATAAGATATGGGGAACAAAATTAGGCCATTTGGCCTATTGAGTCTGCTCTACCAAGCAATCATGGCCAATATGATTCTCATCCCCATTCTCTTGCCTTCTCCCCGTAACCCTTGATCCCCTTATTAATCAAGAACCTATCTATCTCTGTCTTAAAGACACTCAATGACCTGGCTTCAACAGCTCTCAGTGGTAATGAGTTTCACAGATTCACTACCCTCTGGCTGAAGAAATTCCTCCTCATCTCAGTTTTAAATGAGTGTCCCTTCACTCTGAGGTTGTGCCTTGAGTTCTAGTCTCTCCCACTAGTGAGACATCTTCCCTATGTCCACTGTCTCTAGGCCTCTCAGCGTTCTGTAATTATCAATTAGACCCCACTCTCTTCTGAACTCCATCGAGTACAGACACAGACATCTCAACCACAAAGGAATTTATCTTAAGGGGTATGGATGGGGAGGTGGGGGTGAGGTCAGATAAATGAGGTCTTCTTACTGCCAGCCTACTCCATCATGCCATGACCAGGAGTTGCACTGTTGGATGCAACCTGTGATACTGAACCAGGATAGCAAACTCTGCATATCTAGCATACTTCCCAATTCACATCTGGAATTCAGGAGGCTTCACATCATCCCTTGGATTAGTCCAAAATTGCAAATTCCATTGCACTGGCACACCCGTGGCTTTGACCTTCGTGCAACCTATCAGCAAGGTAGATGAAATAGCTCCTCAGTGGCCAGTGTCCCATCGCCATATTTGCTTTATTTACAAACTCAATTCTACTCCTAAGTGAGTTTTACTTTTAATCATCTGTGGGACATGGGCATCGCTGACTGGCCACATTTTCGGCCCATCTCTAGTTGCCCTTGAGAAGGTGGTGGTGAGCTGCAGTCACTGCAGTTTACATGGTGTGGGTTGACCCACCATGCCATTAGGGAGGGAATTCCAGGAATTACACCTTTCAGGTACAAAGTCAGAATCCAGAGTGCCAAAAAACTGACACTTCTCTCTCTCTCTCACTCTATATATATATACATATAAAGTGAGACTCCTTGATTGGAAGGCAATCATTACTTCAATCAGGAAGTCATACTCACTCCTGTTTTATTTATCAGTGTACAAATACAAAAATATATTACACTTTCAAAATGCCATCTCACAATAATAAATTATAAAGATAATGTACCATATAATGTAATATCAATAACAAATATGTCATTTTTAATACAATAGCATAACCAACGTAGCACAGTAACAAACAGCTAGTGTGCATTGTGAGTTATCCACATTCGGCTTTCGAAGGTTGTAAACAACTCACAACAACTATTAACCAGCAGGCTGTAATATAAACAGTACTGACAGATAATGCCATCCTTTAAACAATAACAAATAACTCCCTTGAAATAAGAAAGGGTTCATTGTAAGTTATCTACAGGTTTCCAGGGCTTTGCCTTCTGTATTTTCCCCTTCTGAGGGTTTCGGTTCCTAGGGTTCTGCTCTTGAGGTGCAATTTCTGAGGCTGTCCCTCCACGGGTTACATCATAGTACAGTAATAAACATCTTTGTCAGAATAAAATGACCAGTGTGAGTCATCTGCAACCCTCCAGGGTTTAGGGAGTACATACCCTAAGAGGCCTATCTCATGGAGCTTGCTGAGGTCATTTGAATGGAGACATAATCTGGCAGAGCTAAATTCAGAGATATATGAGTCACCTTTCTTCAACTTTGACCTGAGAGAAAGTCAATTGAATGCCGGTGCTTTGTCCTGTGATCTCTAGAGCTTTACCAGAGGGGCAGAATACAAGAGTTTGTCTGGATAAGGAAGGGAACAACACAACCCGTTTCATTTTGCTCTGCTTGGCCATTAGGATTTCAGCATCTAGTTAGATGTGTTACCTGAGTTTTCATCACACAACATCCTCCCTCCAACATCCCTTCATTGGTCCCCCAATATGTCCATCCTCACAGTACCCTGTTTCATCATGCCAACTGAAGAAAGATAAGCTTCTTCATTACCGAATTGCATGATATTTGATTTGATTCAATTTTATTTATTATTGTCACATGCATTGGGATACAGTGACAAGTATTTTTTCTTGTATGTAGTACAGAAAAGCATCCCGTACATAGAGTTACGTGGGGGAGAAGGAAAGGAAAGGGTGCAGAACATAGTCATGTATAGGGTGTAGAGAAAGATCAGCTCATATAAGATAAGTTCATTCAAAGGCCTGATAGCAGCAGGGAAGAAGCTGTTCTCCAGTTGGTTGGTACGTGATCTCTGACTTCTGTGTCTTTTTCCCGACAGAAGTAGGTGGGAGTATAACCAGGGTGCATGGGGCATTTTCTGAGGCAATGGGAAGTGTAGACAGAGTCAATGGATGGGAGGCTGGTTTGTGTGATGAACTGGGCTACGTTCACTACATTCTGCAGTTCTTTGAGGCCTTTAGCAGAGCAGGAGCCATATCAAGCTGTGATACAGCCAGAAAGAATACTTTCTATGATGCAACTGAAAGTATTGGTGAGAGTTATAGTGCACTTAGTCATAGAGTCATATGCTGGAATGTTACCACCTTGCCTGCCCAAACCTCGTAAGATCCTATCTGAGGCCAACAGAGAATGCTGTTCTGTGAGTCCCATCTGTCCCGATTCGAGGGTGGGTGAGGTGGTAAAATATCTTCTATAGAGTCACACAGAGCAGTAAAAATCCTTCAGCTCACTGAATGGTACACAACCTTTTCCATCTACAAGAATTTTAGAATTTTAGAATTAGTATTCAGATAATCTTTTCTCCTCTTCCTGGTTGCTCTCCTCGGTGCCCTGGAAGTTACTTTTTAATTCCTACAGTCTCCATGTCAATTCTAGCAGATTTGTGACTCTACTGCTCAAGTCCCGAAAGGGAGCAATGCATAATTAAATTAACAGCAACCTTCCACCCATGGCTTCTTCAGTGTGCCTGCAGGGAAAAGCCTAATGTCAGTCTAAAGATGCACCCTTTCCTCACAGGATAAGAGTGGTTTTGGAGCTGAGAGGTTTGCTGATTGAATGCTATGGTTGTATTCATCTCTCTGCCCTTATTGCCAGTTGGAAGTTCTGCCAGGATACAGGTGTGCTCTGGGGAACAGTGTGGATCAGCACTCAGTGTTCAATCAAACGTGAACCTTGGACATGCTGTGTCTGACCAGTGCTGGGGAAGGAAGGGCTAAGGAAATCGTTCTTTGATCATTCTGAAGTAATATTTCTTGATTCCTGCATATAGAGTAGAAATTTACTTTGAAAGAAACCCTGTGGCTGTTCTTCCCTATAACTTCTGTTTTGGGAATTTTTAAACATGGTTAATCACATCTGACAGTAAAAATGGCGAATATTGACAGGCTTTTAGATTTTATAAGTCTTAACTGAAATTAATTTAAAATTTAAGAAGCATTCACACCAAACAAGAGAGAATCTAATTACCTCCTCATGATACTCAATGACCTTACTAGTGACATGGGGACACAGTGGGTTAGCATTGATGCCTCACAGTGCCAGGGACCCAAGTTCGATTCCAGCCTTGGCTCACTGTATGTGTGGAGTTTGCACATTCTCCCTGCGTGGGTTTCCTCTAGGTGCTCCGGTTTTCTCCCACACTCCAAAGATGTGTAGATTAGGTGCATTGTCCATGCTAAATTGCCCCTTTATATGTAGGTTATATGAATTAGCCATGGGAAATATTAGTTTACGAGGGCTTGCGTAAGATATTCTGTCAGAGAGTTGGTGCAGACTTGATGGGCTTAATGGCCTTTTCTGCACTGTTGGAAATTTATGATTCTAATGAATCCCCCACCATCAAAATCCTGAGTATCAATAACGGCCAGAAACTTAATTGGGCCAGACGTATAGATACCGTGACAGCAAGGGTTGGATATGCTCGGAATAAATTTTGGACCCTATATCTAAGGATTCAGAAGTTCAAAAGGTTTAGAGGATGTTTACAAGGATAATCCCTGGAATGAAGAGCTTGTCAAATGAGGAACGATTGAGGACTCTGGGTCTGTACTCGTTAGAGTTTAGAAGGATAGGGGAGTATCTTATTGAAACTTACAGGATACTGCGAGGCCTGGATAGAATGGACATGAAGAGGATGTTTCCGCTAGTAGGAAAAACTAGAACCAGACGGGGCACACCCTCAGGCTAAAGAGACAATCCTTTAAAACAGAGATGAGAGGGGTGTCTTCAGCCAGAGAGTGGTGAATCTGTGGAACTCTTTGCTGCAGAAGGCTGGGGAGGCCAGGTCATTGAGTTTCTTTAAGACGGAGACAGATAAATTCTTGATTAATAAGGGAATCAGGGGCTGTAGGGAAAAGGCAGGAGAATGGAGATGAAAAAAATATCAGCCATGTTTGAATGGCAGAACAGACTTGATGGGCTGAGTGGCTTAATTCTGCTCCTACATTTTATGGTCTTATAGTATACTCTCTGCAAGAGGCATTGTAATTAAGCCCCCTTCAGCAACATAATCCAAATGCGTGATGTCTACCACCTCGAAGAACAAGAGCACCAAACACTTGGGAACACCAACAACAAATTCCCCTCCTGGATACACACTAACCTGAATTGGAACTTTATTAATATTCCTTCACTGGAACTTGGTCAATATTCTGGACCTCTCTTTCTAACATCAGTGCAAGTATACCTGCACCATAGGGGCTATTACAGCTCGAGAAGGCAACTGACCACAACTTTTCAGGTACAATAATAGGTGGGAATGAATGCTGAGTTTGCCAGTGACCCATGAGCGAATGGAAAGAAATTTAAGTTAAAGTCAAAACAGCAATGATTTGTTGACTGTTTTTAACTTATGGTTTCATTATAAGAAATGTGCAGGAAGAACAAACAGATTGGGATTGGCAATGAAACTTGTGCTTTCGTGATGAGGCTAACACTTAGCAGTGTTTAGTGTTCTCATTGAAAACAACACTGTCGTTTGGTAAATTGTAATGCAGGAAAATTAACAAACATAGGGAAAAGGATTTCTTATGTGGATAATGTGGCATAAATGGCAGCATAGTTTATGAAACTGGATACCTCACACCAGCATGAAAGGAATTATGTTGTGAAAATAACAGCGCGACAATCTATCTAATTGACATTATAAATAATTCTTTACCCATTTGTTTTGATCTGTCTCATGAGTCTGTTTGCCTCCAAGACAACTAGACATGTATGCTCTGCTTCCTATCTTTCTATTTGTACCTATAGTGTCTGCGCAGGTTTCCTCCCGATGCTCCAGTTTCCTCCTGCAGCCCAAAGATGCAGAGGCAAGGTTGATTGGCAATCATTGGCAATGATTAATCATTAGAGGATCAGTAGGCTAAGTAGGGCCTGGGTGGGATTGTTATTAGTACAGACTCAATGGGCTGAATGGCCTCCTTTCTGCACTGTCAGGATTCTATAATTCAATGATTGTGTTCAAAATTCTGCACAGTATCTGGACCTCAGGACAGGGAATTTTAGATACCAGCAAGCATTGATAAAGAAGAAAAAACACTAGAATATGAGTGTAAGCAAATGTGGGTCCAACAGATACTGAAATAGGATAACTATAACAGCAAATGAAAATACAGCAGAGAACTCAAATAAAAACTGGACAGATTTTTGGATCCTACTGGGGGTCAAGAACAAAGGTCGAAAATGCTGATGTCAGCCAATTTCCCAATGCCAATTTGGCACTGGTCATTTTCGAGGAGGTATGTTTTGAATCGGAGAGCTAGCCACCACCATGCAGCAGGCATTCGGTTAGCATCCTTAAGGAGTTTGTTACGGACAACTAAAGGAGGCATCCTGTAATTTTCCAGGTGGCCTCCAGTTTCCCGTATCACAGGGAGCCAGTATAGATACAGGCAAGCACCTAGCAACAGGCTGAGGGGCCGCATTCAGGACAGCTCTGGAGGGCCTTGCTACCTACCTGGGCACATAGGCAGCCACAGGTTCCTCTGCTGAGCCACAGGTCACTCATCATCCCACAGTGGTATATCTGTCCTATTAATTTATGAATGCGCTGAATGTAGGAATTAGGAGCAGAAGTCGGCAAATTCAGCCCTTCAAGGCTGCTCTGCCATTCAATCAGGTCATGGCTGATCTCTCCCTAGTCTCAAATTCACCTCCCCACCTGTTCTTCATATCCCTTTAACCCATTTGCTTTATTAGAAATATATCTATCTCCTCTTGAAACCATGCAATGATTCAGGCTCTACCGCACTATGGTGCAGCGAGTTCCACAAATTCACTACCCTCTGCAAGAAGTAGTTCCTCCTCATCTCAGTTTTAAATTGACCGCCTCTCAACCTATACCTGTGACCTCTTATAAACCAATGATTGACCCATCAGCTTTCAACGCAGCGGGCAAATTAGACAGGGAACCAGCCTCCATCCCAAATAAAAGGAGAACTTCCATGAAAATCCCAGTCATCGATTCTTTTTGCTTGCAATCAGTTTGGGAAACTGCAACTTTGGTCCACACCAACCCCATCCACTCCGCACCCCCCACCAGCCCCCCTCCTTGCACACACTTCAGTGAAAATCCAACTCCTTGTATTTATTGCCATTGAAGTTGGCAGGACAGGATGAGAGTTAATGTTCTGGGAACCCGGTTCAAATCCCACCACAGCAGATGGTAGAATTTGAATTGAATAAAAATTATCTGGAATTAAGAATCTATTGATGACCATGAAACCATTGTGGATTGTACAGAATAACCCTGGTTCATTAGTGTCCCTTGGGGAAGGAAATCTGCCATCCTACTTGATCTGGCCTACATGTGACTCCAAAACTACAGCAAAGTGGTTGACCCTCTTTTGAACAGAGGCAACCAGGGATGGACCATAAATGCTGGTCAGCCAGTGACCTCCATGTTGCATGAACCTGACCCTCACACCTTTGGACTGTAGGAAGAAACTGGATAAATGATAAATTGCCCTTTGTGTCAGGGGGACTGGCTGGGGTAAATGCATGGGATGTTGGGGATAGAGCCTGGGTGGGATTGTGGTCAGTGCAGACTTGATGGGCCAAATGGCCTCCTTGTGTACTGTATCATTTTATGATACTACCTCAGATAATTTCTGATACTCTTGTTTCCAAAATAAATGTAGCTTGAACATGAATTGACAGGCAAATTGTAATCAATTACAAATTGTAAATTTCACAATAAATGGCAGATACAACCAAGAAAGCTCTTAAGAATTGGCTCAGCAGCCAATAGGCCATCACAGAGTATAGGCTGTCAAATTCAGTCATAAAATTCTTCAAAACTGTATCTTCCTCAAGAAAAAATCTAGTGCTTCTCTGTCTACAAACTAGTCTGACTTCCAGGTGACAGAAAAGCACAGTCAGCTAGTTCCATGGACATTGTTCTCACAAAAAGTGGTGCATGTCTATAGAATCTCGTCAACCTGGTCTTAATAGCATAGATCCATCAATGTTATCTTCAAGTAATAGAAACAGCAACTTACTGTCTGTTGCTGGATTTGGACTCTGCTTCCTTCAACCCGCCTGTACTGCACTGCTGGACTCAACTTCTATAACCAACTTTGATTGGCTCTGAATCCCTTTATATAACTCCAACCAGCTTCTGTCTGTCCAGAGGTTTTGCTTACTTAGAAACCAAGAGGATCTTTCTTCTTTTTGTTTTTCTTTCTTGGTTTCTGCTTCCAGTTAGGGGCTGCTTCCAAAAAATACAAATTTTGGAAGCACAGATTCCATCATTTTTTTTCTCACATGGCAACCTGTGCTTATACAGAATGATAGGGTTATTCCAATGCAGAAAAGGCCATTCATCCTATTGTGACTGCTCTAGCTCTTCAAATGAGCAATTCACTTGATATCTTTCTGCCTTCTTTTCTCCACAATCCCACTAATTCTTCCTTTTTCAGGTAACAGTGTAGTTTCTGTTTGAATGCTTAGCTTGGGATGGCACGGTGGCGCAGCAGTTAGCATTGCTACCTCACAGCACTAGGGACCCGGGTTTGATTCCTAGCTTGGGTCACTGTCTGTGTGGGTTCCCCATGTCTGTGTGGGTTCCCTCCGGGTGCTCCGGTTTCCTCCCACAGCCCAAGGATGGTGCAGTTCTGTTGATTGGCCATGCTAAATTGTCACTTAGTGTCAGGGACTAGCAGGGTCAGTAAATGGGAATACGAGTTGTGTGGGATTGGGGTTGATGCAGGCTTGATGGGCTGAATGGCCTCCTTCTGCATTGCCAGGATTCTATGAACCAGCCTACACCCTCAGGCAGATCATTCTAGAATCCAACTACTCGCTGCATGAAAACATCTTTTCTCATGTCACTTTTGCTTCATTTCTTAATTACTTTAATCTCCATCCATTCTTTTTTATTTGTTCGTGCAACATGAATGTCATTGACTGGCCAGCATTTATGGCAATCCACCTAACCCCACATTTTTAGACTGTGGGAGGAAACCAGAGCACCCAGAGGAAACCCATGCGGATACAGGAAGAATGTGCAACCTCCACACAGATAGTGAATTGAACCTGGGTCTCTGGTGCTGTGAGGAAGCACTGCGAATCACTGTGCCGCGGGAGTTCCTGATTTACAGTATTTACTGTTTATTTGATTCTTGTACAGTAATTCTTTTTCTGTTTTCTGTGGACTATTACAGATTTTAGATTTCTTCTTTTTTTTTCAAATGTTAGCAATCTCCACCAAGATTATAATGCTATCACAACAGAAGACACATAAGAGAGAGAATGGATAGGTGTGGATTGTTTTCAATGGAGCAGAGAAACTGAGGGGCGACCTGATCGAGGTGTACAGGATTATGGACACAGTGAACAAGGAGCAGCTATTTCCCTTAGAAATCATAGAATCCTACAGTGGAGAAAGAGGCCCTTTGGCCCATCAAGTCTGCACCGACCACAATCCCACACAGGCTCTATCCTCATATCTCTACGTATTTTACCCTTTATCCTAAGCATGTCAGGACACTGAAGGACAATTTTAGTATGGCCAATCAACCCAACCTGCACATCTTTGAACTGTGGGAGGAAACCGGAGCACTCAGAGGAAACCCACGCAGACACGAGGAGAATGTGCAACCTCCACACAGACAATGACCTGAGCCAGGAATCGAACCCAGGTCCCTGAAGCTGTGAAGCAGCGGTGCTGGTTGCTGTGCCGCCCAGTTGAAAGATCAGTCATGAGGGGACCTAGGTCCAAGATGAGCAATGGGAAGTATAGAAGGGATGCAAGGAAAAGTTTGTTTAACCGGTAGGTGGTAAAGGTCCAGAAAGCGCGGCCTGGGAGGGTGGTAGGGGCGGGTTGCTTCACTCCCTTTAAAAAGTATCTGGATGAGCACTCAACACTCCATAACATTCAGAGCTCTGGGCCAAGTGTTGGTAAATGGGATCAGGTGGGAGTTCAGGTGGTTCTAATGTATTGGATGGGCCAAAGGGCTTCTTCTGCAATGTATGATTCCAAAAATGGTGGGGAATCAAGGGCTCATTTAGAATGTGGAATTAAAATAATTAATCTATGTAGTCATAGAATACTGGAGAAATTAATGGGACTGAAAGCCAACAAACCTCCTGGACCTAACAGCTATATCCTTGGATTCCAAAAGAAGTGATGGCAGAGATAATGAGTGCACTGGTTTCATTCTCCAAAATATTTATAAATTCTGAAATGGCCCCAGTTGAGAAAATGGTGGTAAGTATAACACTACAATTCAAGAAATTAGAAAGAGAGAGAGGAAACTAGAAGTAATGTATAGTTAGCCTGACATCAGTCAATCAGAAAATGCTGGAATCCATTATTGCAATAGTAACAGGACATTTGGAAAATCATAATGTCTATTAGAGTCAACATTGTTTTATTGAATGGGAAATCATGTTGGCAAATATATTTGAGGTTTTTTTAAGGTTGTAAATAGCAAGGGTACTTAAATGAGAATCAGTAGGTGTGGTATGCTTGGATGTTCAAGGGGCACTTGATAAGGTGCCATGTGAAAGGTTGCTGCACAAGATAAGAGTTCACGCTGTTTGTGGTTGAGTATTAGCATGACTGAAGGGTCAGATAAAGGACAGAAATGGAAAGCAAAAATAAAGGGACGTTTTCAGGTTGGCAGGTTGTTACTAGTGGAGGGCTGGAAGGATGGTGCTGGGGCCTCAGCTATTTGCAATTTATATTAATGACTTCGATGAAAGGATGTAATGTATCCAAGTTTACTGACGATGCAATGCTGGGTGCAAATGTAAGCTGTGCAGAGTCTGTGAAGGCATTTCGATAGGTTAAATGAGAGTGTAAGAGGCAGATAGAATACATTTGGGAAATATGAGATTATTCACTTTGGTCATAAGAATAGAAAAACTGAATACTTTTTAAATGGCGGGAATCTATTCAATATTAAAGTTCAGAGGGATTTGAGCTTCCTAGTATAAGAATCCTTGGAAGTTAAATTGCCTGTACAGCAAGCAATTCAAAGAACAAATGATATGTTAGCCTATATCATAAGGGATTGTAGTACAAGATTAAGGGAGACTTGTTAAACAAAAGCAAATTACTGCAGATGCTGGAACCTGAAACCAAAAAAGAAAATGCTGCAAAACCTTAGCAGATCTGGTAGCATTTGTAAAGAGAGAAAAGAGCTGACATTTCGAGTCCAGATACCCTTTGTCAAAGGAAGACTTGCTGCTGTTGTACACACCCTTGGTGAAATGACAGCAAAGTATATGGTCCTGGTCCCCTTATCTAAGGAAAGACATAGTTACCTTAGGGAAGACAGAACAAAGATTCACTAAACTGATTCCCAAAATGAGAGAATTGTTCTGGTCAGCACAGTGGTATAGTGATGAGCATTGCTGCCTCACAGCACCAAGGACCAAGGTTTAATTCTGGCCTTGGGTGTCTGCGTGGAGTTTGCTCATTCTCCCCGTGTCTGCATGGGTTTCCTCCGGTTTCCTCCTACAGTCCAAAAATGTACGAGTTAGGTGCATTGGCCATGGTAAATTGCCCCTTATTTTCACAGGGACTATCAGGATAAATATGTGAGGTTACCAGGTTAGGGCTTAGGTGGGATTGTTGTCAGTGCAGACTCGATCAGTCAAATGGCCTCCTTCTGCACTGTAGGGATTCAGTGGTTCCATGTGGAGAGATTCAGTAGAATGGGCTTACGCTCTTTTCACTTTAAAAGAATGAGGGCTGATCAGGGATTGACAGAATAGATTATATGCAGGCTGTTCCATGGGCTAAAGGAACTAGACTGAGGATAAAGGTCTCAGAGTAAGTGAATGATTATTTAGCATTGAAATTATAAGCTATTTCTTCACTGGAACAGTTGTGAATCTTTGGAGTTCTCTTTCCCTGATTGCAGTGGATATTCAGTAGTTGAGTATGTTCAAGGCTGACATCAATGGATTCTTGGACTTTAAGGGAGTGGTCGGATTAGGTTAGAAAGTGAAGTTGAATTCAGGATCTTATCAAAGGGCACAGTGGTTAGCTAAGGACTTGGGTTCTGGCGCCTTGTTTGGCTGTCAGGGTGGAGTTTGCACATTCTCTCCATGTCTGCATAGATTTCCTCCGGGTGCTCCAGTTTCCTCCCCACAGTCCAAAGATGTGCAGGATAGGTGAATTGGCCATGCTAAATCATCCCTTAATGTCAGGGGGAGGCTAGAAGGGTAAATGTATGGAGTGCGGGGATAGGGCCTGGATGGGATTGTGGTCGGTGCAGACTCGATGGGCCAAATGAGCTTCTTCTACATTGTAGGAATTCTACAAGTTTATGAAATGGCAGAGAAAGCACGAGGAGCATTTGGTTCACTGCAGCTTTTGGTTCTTTGCTTCTGAAAAATCAAAATTGAAATTAATGTAAAGCTTAATAAGACCAATACTGAATTGAAAAATAATAAATTGACACTGTGATAATCCCTGGGATTTGCATGGGAAATCACTGATTGACTTCCCTGTAGGACTAGTTGAATACAAATGAGCTCCCTGGAGGCTGGTAATTAATTAACCAGGTAGAGCTCGTATACTGAGCCCTCTATAAAGCAAGCCCTCGAGAGGGTCCATTATTCTTTAGTCCCAGTAGGGACCTGTTGTGTTCACAACAAGCTTGTGGTTTTTTGCTTTCCTTTACTTTGTACAGTAAACCACTTCTTTTAACAGACAACTGCTGGAGCTATTATTGTCATATTTGGAAAAAAGGCAGTGAAATTATTTGAAAATCAAATGGCCTAAATTATCCAACCTCACCCACAGCTGGATTCTCCAGTTCTGCTGGTGGTGGGGCAAACAAGGCCAGAGAATTCCAGTTTATATGCATTCACTACAAAGACAGATGCAGAGAACAAGTGGATTAATATGAGACTGAAAACTGCACTCACATTTTCATGATCAATCTGAAACTTAGCAATGTTTAATGGTGTTCATTTAAAGTAACATTCTCATTTGATAATTGGAAAAATGAATATGTGGTTTGAAAGAATGCGGGAAGAAAAATTTGCCAAAAGGGTATAAATAAGACTTTTAAACATGAGTTTATTGGATATGAGTGTCACTGGCTAGGCCAACATTTATCACTCATTCATTATTGCCCCATGAGAAGGTGATAGTGAGCTGCCTTCTTCAACAGCTGCAGTCCAAGTGCTGTAGGTACACCCATAGTGCTGTTAGGAAGGGAGTTCCAGAACTTTCAGCCAGTGGCGGTGAAGAAGCAATGCTGCCTCACAGCACCAAGGACCCAGGTTCGATTCCCAGCGTGGGTCACTGTCTGTGTGGAGTCTGCACATTCTCCTGGAGTCTGTGTGAGTTTCCTCAGGATGTTCCAGTTTCCTCCCACAGTCCGAAAGACGTGCATTGGCTGTGCTAAATTCTCCCTCAGTGTACCCAAACAAGTACCAGAGTGTGGCGACTAGGGGATTTCACAGTAACGTCATTGCAATGTTAATATAAGCCTACTTGTGACTAATAAAAAGAAGACTTTAACTACAGTACAGGTTCAGCCCACTGAGCCTGCACTGACCACAATCCCACCCAGGCCCTATCCCCATACATTTACCTTACCTAGTCTCCCTGATACTAAGGGTCAATTTAGCACGGCCAATCCACCTAACCTGCACATCTTTGGACTGTAGGAGGATACCTGAGCATCCAGAGGAGACAGGAAGAAATTAAATTATTATATTGCTTGCCTGAAATATGTTCAAGAATAATTGAACTTCAAATGCCACAGAAAGATAAATAGAAGCAAAAAAAAAGGAGCAGAGAGGCAGTCATAGTGAAGAGATTTCTGAGCAAAGCCTTGGCAGCTCAAATAATGATACAAAGAGACTGTTGGAGTAGCCACTGCATGTTCTATTTATTGCAGGGGAAGTTCCTATCTTGTTATTAATCACCCTGCCAACAGTGGCCTCAACCTTTGCCCCGTTCACTGAATCCAGGAACCTCCAATTTCATTGCAACAGAAACAATAATCTCACCGGGTAGTGGTGAAATTAACATTCGACTTCCTGCACAAATTAAACAGGCAGAGATTCCAGCCCCGCAGGTCCATGTGGTCGGCTTGTTTCGTGGAGCTGGGAGACACAGATGGGCAAAGAAATCTAGCAGTGGAATAAATGAGAGAGAGAGAGAGAGAGAGAGAAAGGAAGGAATATTTTTGAATGAAGGGGGAGAAATATCTGCATAGGAAGTGTTAACACAGATTGTAGCACGACGAGAGAGAGGGAGAGAGGAATGAAAGTTGCAGTGTCGAGTGGTTTTGTGTGTGTGTATGTGTGAATGTGAGAGAGATTGGTTTTGTCACACCAATAGGTTTCCCAGTGGGTGAGTGCAGGATGCTCCCAGTCCCAGTTCAGCCCCAGTTGTCTCTGTGTGAGTCCACAGTGCTTGGTGAAGGTGTGGTGCCCACTCCCTGTGATAGAAAGCCCACACGGGTCCCAGTGCAGTGCCAGTTTCCAACTGTACCTGTCCGTGTGTGCGAACGTGTGTGTGTGTCTGTGTATATGTGTGTGTGTATGTGCGAATATGTCCCGGTATTGCCCCCCTACCCCCTCATCAGTTCACTTAGAATCATAGAATCCTACGTTACAGAAGGAAGCCATTCGGCCTAATGAATCTGCACCGACCACAATTCCACCCAGACTTTATCCCCATAACCCTCCTATATTTGCCCCTCTGACGCTAAGGGGCAATTTACAATGGTCAATCTGCCTAACCTGCACATCTTTGGACTGTGGAAGGAAACCAGAGCACTTGGAGGAAATCCACGCAATCACGAGGAGAAAGTGCAAACTCCTCACAGATAGTAACCCAAGCCCGGAATCGAACCTGGATCCCTGGTGCTCTGAGATGGTACCTCCCACGCAGACTTTATAGGAAACGAGTCCAAGCTCCTTGATCCAACTATGTCTTCCAGTGATCCAACCATTCCAATGATTCGTGAATAACACTCTATTGGCCATATTTTGTTGCCTCACATGGCTGGTGCCATTGTGGGTTCAGCCAGGTCTATTCCAGTCATTCCATGGGGAATCATCCTGTTATCAAAGAAGAATCTGGATAGTTTGGTGTCCAAGGGGGCAGCTGGCTGTTTCTCTAAATCTGCTTTTAGTATCTGAACCGCTCTCTCTGCTCGGCTGTTAAATGAAGGGTGATATAGCTCCTTCCTAATGTATTGAATTCTGTTCAATTTCACAAAATAAGCCAATTGTTTTTAATACATTCATGGGCATCGCTGGCTGGGCCAGCATTTATTGTCCATCCTAGTTGCACAAGGGCAGTTAAGAGTCAACCACGTTGCTGTGTCTCTGGAGTCACATGTAGGCCAGACCAGGTAAGGACAACAGATTTCCTTCCTTAATGAAACAGATGGGTTTTTCCAACAATCGGTAGTGGCTTCATGTCATCAGTAGATTCTTAATTCCAGATATTTTTTAATCAAATTCAAATTCCACCATGGCGGGATTCGAACCTGGTTCCCAGAACATTAGCTAAGTTTCTGGATTAATTATCTAGCAATAATACCTCTATGCCATCGCCTCCCCTGACTGGGAAATGATCATCCATTGTCAGAAAATAGAAGCTCCGGGATCCTGTGTGCCATGAAAGAGGCACGAAGTTTTTCCACGGACATTCCTGAGCACAATCTTACCAGCTGTTCATGCCATGCTCCCACTACAGCGAGGTTGGAAAATTTGGCGCCCAGCCAAATCTCCGTTTACACGGCGGGTTGGGAAAATTCAGCCGGTGTGAATGGCCATAACATTCCAGCCTTTGTAGAAACATAAAAACTAGAAGCAGGAGTAGGCCATTCGGTTTTTCAAGCCTGCTCCACCATTCATTTTGATCATGGTTGATCATCAAATTCAAAATCCTAATCCCCCTTTCCTTCCCATATCCCCTGATCTCTTTAGAGTGATATCTAATCATTACTCCCGGTAAGTAAGCAAAATCAAGTAACATGCCTTAATGACTATCGGCCGGTGGCTCTGACATCCATCATTCTGAAGTACTTCGAAAGGTTGGTCATGGCGTGAATCAATTCCAGCCTCCAGACTGCCTGGATCATCACAGTTTGGCTACCGCCGCAACAGATCCACAGCAGATGCCATTTCCCTAGCCCTGCAGTCAACCCTGGAACACCTAGATAACAAACATACGTATGTCAGGCTCGTATTTATTGACTACCACTCAGCCTTCAATACTGTTATTCCCACAAAACTCATCTTCAAACTCTGTGGGCTGGGCCTCAGCACATTCCTCAGTGACTGGATCCTGAACTTCCTCACTCACAGACCACAACCAGTAAAGATAGGCAACAACATCTCCTCCACAACCATCCTCAACAACAGTGCTCCACAAGGCTGTGTTCTCAGCCCCCTTACTATACTCCTTATACACCTGTGACTGTGTGGCCAAATTCCCCTCCAATTTGATTTTCAAGTTTGTTGACGACACCACCATAGTGGGTCAGATCTCAAACAATGACGAAACAGAGTGCAAGAGAAAGATATAAAAGCTGGTGAACTGATGCAGCAATGATAATCTCTCCCTCAATGTCAACAAAAGGAAGAAGATTGTTATCGACTTTAGGAAGCATAAAGGAGAACACGTCGCTGTGTACATCAATGGGGATGAAGTAGAAAGGGGTCCAGAGCTTCAAGTTTTTAGGTGTCCAGATCACCTGTCCTTGCCCCCCACTGTGCTTACATGCTGAAAGTCCACCAACGCCTCAACTTTCTCAGAAAATTAAGGAAATTTAGCATGTCAGCTATGACTCTTACCATCTTTTACAGATGCACAAAAGAAAGCATTTTTTTTAATTGTATCACAGCTTGGTATGGCTCTTGCTCTGCCCAAGACCGCAAGAAATTACAAAAGCTCGTGAACGTAGCCCAGTCCATCACACAAACAGACTCCCATCCGTTGACTCTGTCCACACTTACTGCTGCCTCAGCAAAGCAGCCAGTATAATGAAAGCCCTCTCGCATCCCGGACTTTCTCTCTTCCACCTTTTTCCATCGGGAAAAAGATACAAAAGTCTGAGGTCATGTACCAACTGATTCAAGAACAGCTTCTTCTCTGCTGCTGTCAGACTTTTGAATGGACTTACATTGCATGAAGTTGACCTTTCTCTACACCCTAGCTATGACTGTAACACTGCATTCTGCACTCTCTCCTTTCCTTCTCTATGAATGGTATATTTTGTCTGTGTAGCGGGCAAGAAACAATTATTTTCACTGTAAATACATTTGACAATAATAAATCAAATCAAATCAAATAATTTCTTCTTGAAATCACACAACATCTTGGCCTCAACTACTTTTTGTGTAGTGAATTCTACATATTCACCATCCTCTGGGTGAAGAAATTTCTCCACATCTCAGTTCTAAAATGTTTACCCCTTATCTTCAAACTATGATCTCCTAGTTCTGGACTCCCCCACCATAGGGAACATTCTTTCTGAATCTACCCTATTTAGAATTTTGTAAGTTTCTATGAGATCCCCTCTCACTCTTCTAAATTCTAGTGAATATAGAATCATAGAATCCTACAGTCCAAAAGGAGGCCATTCAGTCCATTGAGCCTGTACCTACCACAGTCCCAAACATTCCCTATAACTATAACCTAGCATTTACCCTAGCTATTCCCCCGACACTAAGGGGTAATTTAGCATGGCCAATCAACCTAACCCTCACATCTTTGGTCAGTGGGAGCAAACCAGAGCACTTGGAGGGAACCCACACAGACATGGGGAGAATGTGCAAATTCTAAACAGGCAGTGACTGAAGCCAAGAATCAAATCTGGGTCTCTGGAGCTGTGAGGCAGCAGTGTGAACCACTGTGCCACCATGCGCAATCCTAACCAACTTAATTTCTCCTGGTATGATAGAACTGCCATTCCAGGAATCAGTGTAGTAAATCCTCGCCATACTCCTTCTACAACAAGGACATCTTTCATCAGATAAGGACACCTGATGAAGGGGCAAACCCTGAAAGCTTGTGGATTTACTATCAAATGAACCTGTTTGACTTTAATCTGGTGTTGTGAGACTTCTTGCTACGAAGACCAACATACCATTTGCCTTCTTTACTGTCTGATGTACCTGCAAGCTTACTTTCAGCAACTGATGAATGGGGCCTCAAGGTCTCGCTGAGTATCCATCTCTCTCAATTTATACCCATTGAAGTAATAATCTGTCTTCCTATTTTTGCTACTAAAGTGGATAACTTCACATTTATCCACATGATACTGCACCTGCCATGCAGATGCTTACACACTCACACTGAAGCATCTCTGCATCCATCTCACAGCTTAACCTGACAAATTCACCTTGTGTATGTCCATTCATTTTGAATGGGCATCTACTGTTACCAGGAACACGGAACCCATGAACAGAGCAGTGTAGTTGACATGTAGTCAGACCTGCAATCTTCCCGGCCAATCCCAAGGATGCATAGGAGCTGTTGGTGACAGCCTTTCATGGCTGTGTCCCTATCCATTCATGACCACCAGGCAGAGGTGAGAATTGTCATCCCTGGGGGGGCCAGGGGAACATTCAGCCAGGATGGGGACAGAGGCCCAGTCTTGGCAAAACAACTCCAGAGCCCCATAGGAGTATTCCACCTTCACTATCATTGAAATAACTCCCCCAAAGCCAGTGCCCCTTCACTGAATCCAGATTTATTTACAATAGTCAGTAATACACAGACAGGAACCTCCCGGTACAGAATATATACCCTGAGTACTAGTAACCTGGACAATCCACATTATGGACCTCTGCAGGACTCCTGGATTGGATTACATTCACTGCCTCAATCAGGGAACTCATATTCTAACAGGAGCACTTCATCAACCTTGTTAAAGTCATTACACTCTGTACCAGCCCCTCGTGAGTACCCAGTGTTATCTCAGCTCCAGGTATAACTCTCCCTGAATGAATAGGGAATTTTCCATGCAGGTTCAGTTGTTGCTCCCAGTGAGGCAGTGCCCAGTGCAATCTAGTCTCCAGTGAGTGTGTGAGTACCCAGTGCAGGATCAAGTCCCAGTGAGTGACTATTGAAGTATGTAAGTGCCCAATGCTGCATCATTGCCAAATGAGTGAGAACCCAGTACAGCATTCTTCCAGCTTCCAGTGATTCTCCAGTGCAGTAATAGTCCTGTAAGTGCCCAGTGCAGATTCATTTCCATCTCCATGTGTGAGTGATAGTGTAGATTCAGCTGCCAGTGACTGCCACTGAGCCAGTGTGCTCAGTGTAGATTCAGCTCTCAGTTAGTACCCGGTGCAGAATGAGCTCCAAGTGAGTGCGTGCCCAGTGCAGAGTGGGCTCTCAGAGAACATTGAGTTCCCAGTGAGTATCCAGCGAGTGCCCAATGAAGATTGAGCTCCAGCTCCCAGTGAGTGCCTAGTGCAGAGTGAGCTGCAAGTGAGAACCCAGTGCAGAGAGAGCTGCCAGTGAGATGCCAGTGAAGACTGAGCTCCCATGACTGAGAACCCAGTGAACATTGAGTTATTAGTGAGTGAGTGCCTATGAATATTGAGCTCCAGCTGTCAGCGAGTGTTCAGTGTAGATTCAACTGCTTGTGCAGGGCCAGCTCCCAGTGGATGCCCAGTAGAGAACTGCCAGTGCAGAGCCAGCTCCCAGTGCGTCAATGTCCAGTACAGTGCAGAGCTAGCTCCCAATGAGTGCCCAGTGTAGAGCCAGCTTCCAGTGAGTGAGTGCCCAGTGCACAGTCAGTTCCCAGTGAGTGAGTGTCCATACAGAGTGAGCTGTCAGTGCTGAGCCAGTTCCAGTGAATGAGTGCCCAGTGCAGAGTGAACTGCCAGTGCAGAGCCAGCTCTCAGTGAGTGAGTACCCAGTGCAGAGAGAGCTGCCAGTTAAGAGCCAGCTCCCAGTGAGTGAGTGCCCAGTACAGAGTGAGCTGCCAGTGCAGAGCCAGCTCTCAGTGAATGCCCAGTAAAGAGTGAGCTGTCAGTGCAGAACCAGTTCCCAGTGAGTGAGTCCCCAGTACAGTGTAGAGCTGCCAGTGAGTGAGTGCCCAGTGCACAGCCAGCTCCCAGCGAGTGCCCAGTACAGTACAGAGCCAGCTCCCAGTGAGTGAGTGCCCAGTAAAGTGTAGAGCCAGCTCCCAGTGAGTGAGTGCCCAGTGAAGTGTAGAGCCAGCTCCCACTGAGTGAGTGCCCAGTAAAGTGTAGAGCCAGCTCCCAGTGAGTGAGTGCCCAGTGAAGTGAGAGCCAGCTCCCACTGAGTGAGTGCCCAGTAAAGTGTAGAGCCAGCTCCCAGTGAGTGAGTGCCCAGTAAAGTGTAGAGCCAGTTCCCAGTGAGTGAGTGCCCACTGCAGAGCCAGCTCCCCGTGAGTGAGTGCCCAGTGTGGAGCCAGCTCCCAGTGAGTGAGTGCCCAGTGCAGAGCCAGCTCCCGGTGAGTGAGTGCCCAGTGCAGAGCCAGCTCCCAGTGAGTGCTAAGTGTAGAGCCAACTCCCAGTGAGTGAGTGCCCAGTGTAGAGTCAGATTCCAGTAAGTGCCCAGTGCAGAGTCAGCTCCCAGTGAGTGAGTGCCCAATGCAGAGCCAGCTCCCAGTGAGTGCTCAGTGTAGAGTCAGCTCCCAATGAGCGAGTGCCCAGTGTAGAGTCAGCTCCCAGTGAGTGAGTGCCCAATGTAGTGCCAGCTCCCAGTGAGGCCCAGTGCAGAGCCAGCTCCCAGTGAGTGCCCAGTGTAGAGCCAGCTCCCAATGAGCGAGTGCCCAGTGTAGAGTCAGCTCCCAGTGAGTGAGTGCCCAGTGTAGAGCCAGCTCCCAGTGACTGAGTGCCCAGTGCAGAGATCTGCCAGTGTACAGCCAGCTCCCAGTGAGTGCTCAGTGCAGAGCCACCTCCCAGTGAGTGAGTGCCCAGTGCAGAGCCAGCTCTGTGAGTGAGTGCCCAGTGCAGAGCCAGCTCCCAGTGAGTGAGTGCCCAGTGCAGAGCCAGCTCCCAGTGAGTGAGTGCCCAGTGCAGAGCCAGCTCCCAGTGAGTGAGTGCCCAGTGTAGAGCCAGCTCCCAGTGAGTGAGTGCCCAGTGTAGTGCCAGCTCCCAGTGAGTGAGTGCCCAGTGCAGAGCCAGCTCCCAGTGAGTGCCCAGTGTAGAGCCAGCTCCCAATGAGCGAGTGCCCAGTGTAGAGTCAGCTCCCAGTGAGTGAGTGCCCAGTGTAGAGCCAGCTCCCAGTGACTGAGTGCCCAGTGCAGAGATCTGCCAGTGTACAGCCAGCTCCCAGTGAGTGCTCAGTGCAGAGCCACCTCCCAGTGAGTGAGTGCCCAGTGCAGAGCCAGCTCCCAGTGAGTGAGTGCCCAGTGCAGAGCCAGCTCCCAGTGAGTGAGTGCCCAGTGCAGAGCCAGCTCCCAGTGAGTGAGTGCCCAGTGCAGAGCCAGCTCCCAGTGAGTGAGTGCCCGTGCAGAGCCAGCTCCAGTGAGTGAGTGCCAGGCAGAGCAGCTCCCAGTGAGTGAGTGCCCAGTGCAGAGCCAGCTCCCAGTGAGTGAGTGCCAGGCAGAGCCAGCTCCAGTGAGTAGTGCCCAGTGTAGAGCCAGCTCCCAGTGAGTGAGTGCCCAGTGCAGAGCCACCTCCCAGTGAGTGAGTGCCCAGTGCAGAGCCAGCTCCCAGTGAGTGAGTGCCCAGTGCAGAGCCAGCTCCCAGTGAGTGAGTGCCCAGTGTAGAGCCAGCTCCCAGTGAGTGAGTGAGTGCCCAGTAGAGTGTAGAGCTGCCAGTGCAGAGCCAGTGCTGCTGCTGCACCCAGTGAGCGGCGGTGCGGAGTGAGCGGGCGGCTGTGCTGAGGCTCAGTTTGCCGGAGTGCCGAGCGGGGAGAGGGAGTGAGGAGCGGAGCCTCCGCCCGGGTCCCCCCTCCCGCTCCCGCCGCCCCCGCTCCCAGGCTGTGCGCTCGGATCCGGAGCTGCTGTCAACATGGCGACCGAGGGGCTGCTCCTCACCAACCACGAGCACCAGATCCGGGTGGGGGTGCTGACCGGTAAGAGCGAGGACCCGGGGGAGGGTATACACACACCGGGACAGAGAGAGACCCCCACTCCCTGGGGCTGACATTCGCACACTCCCGGGGCTGACAGACACCCTCCGCCCCGCCGCGACCCGCGCTAGGCCCCGCGCACAGCCCCGGACTTTCCTGGCGCCGCTGCCCCGGGATAAGGGCGCTGGGAGGCGGGGGAGGAAGCTGTCAGTGCCCGGCCTGTCTGAGGGAGAGGGGGATGTGTGTCCCCGTGTGTGTCTCACTGTGTCTGTCACTGTGTGTCTGTCACTGTGTGTGGGGGGTGGGTGAGGGAGAGTGTCTCTGGATCTCCCCCCACTGGAGTAGCCGCTTCCCCCGGCGGAGCTCCAGCCGCTTCCCCGGGCTTCTGTCAGCCCGAGGGGGCGATGCCAAGGCCGGCTCTGGGCTTCAGCCCCGCTGGCTGTGACCCCTGGCTTCAGCCCCGCTGGCTGTGACCCCTGGCTTCAGCCCCGCTGGCTGTGACCCCTGGCTTCAGCCCCGCTGGCTGTGACCCCTGGCTTCAGCCCCGCTGGCTGTGACCCCTGGCTTCAGCCCCGCTGGCTGTGACCCCTGGCTTCAGCCCCGCTGGCTGTGACCCCTGGCTTCAGCCCCGCTGGCTGTGACCCCGGCTTCAGCCCCGCTGGCTGTGACCCCTGGCTTCAGCCCCGCTGGCTGTGACCCCTGGCTTCAGCCCCGCTGGCTGTGACCCCTGGCTTCAGCCCTGGCTGTGACCCCTGGCTTCAGCCCCGCTGGCTGTGACCCCTGGCTTCAGCCCCGCTGGCTGTGACCCCTGGCTTCAGCCCCGCTGGCTGTGACCCCTGGCTTCAGCCCCGCTGGCTGTGACCCCTGGCTTCAGCCCCGCTGGCTGTGACCCCTGGCTTCAGCCCCGCTGGCTGTGACCCCTGGCTTCAGCCCCGCTGGCTGTGACCCCTGGCTTCAGCCCCGCTGGCTGTGACCCCTGGCTTCAGCCCCGCTGGCTGTGACCCCTGGCTTCAGCCCCGCTGGCTGTGACCCCGGCTTCAGCCCCGCTGGCTGTGACCCCTGGCTTCAGCCCCGCTGGCTGTGACCCCTGGCTTCAGCCCCGCTGGCTGTGACCCCTGGCTTCAGCCCCGCTGGCTGTGACCCCTGGCTTCAGCCCCGCTGGCTGTGACCCCTGGCTTCAGCCCCGCTGGCTGTGACCCCGGCTTCAGCCCCGCTGGCTGTGACCCCTGGCTTCAGCCCCGCTGGCTGTGACCCCTGGCTTCAGCCCCGCTGGCTGTGACCCCGGGCTTCAGCCCCGCTGGCGGGGACCCCGGGCTTCAGCCCCGCTGGCGGGGACCCCGGGCTTCAGCCCCGCTGGCGGGGACCCCGGGCTTCAGCCCAGTGGCTGTGACATTAGCAACAACTCAGAGATTCTTAGCATTGGCCCATTGCTCCCTTCACCATCTACAGATGATCATTGGGCAATGCTGTTTTGAGGCAGATCATTCTTCTTCCTCTTTCCAACTGTCCCCTCCAACACTTACTCATCTCTGCTGCCCAGTGACCACTTGCTGTGGCCAGTTAGCCCGAGGAGAGGGACATGTTTATTCAGAGATCTGGGTTTGAGTGTGAGGGCTATCAATTTGTAGTGTACATTTCAGCGAGGGGCGAATTGGAGGTCTCTCTCTCTCTTTCTCTCATTGTAATTTTGGGCATGAGTGACCCTGGCGTTGGCTTTTTGCATAAGTATTCTTGAGCTGGTCTTTCAACGTCGAGATTTAATGATTGTATGTGTGTGTATATGCATGGATACTTTAATTCTATTTTTTAGCAATTGGGAGCTGGGAATGGGCAATTCTGTGTCGCTGTTCAGAGCTGTGGTGCTGAAACATAGGCCGGACGTGCTCCAGTGAGATTTATGCACCCACAGACCCGGGTTTGGGGGAGGATTTGTGATGGAAACAATCGAAATGTATGTTTTATTTTTATTTAATTTTTTTTTACTATCGTGTACCGTCCCTGTCCCTCTTCTGACACCATAGTTAGGGGGAAGAAGGAAGAAAAACTCATAAATGATGGATGTGTTTTAATAAAATTCATACCCAGAGCTTTGGCATTCTGAGCAGGTATCAGGGAGAGACTGAAGCTGGCGAGTTGCGAGTGGGGAATTACAGCACTCTTTTTTTTCTTGATTTATTGGGGGAGAAATTGCAAGAAAGGTTGGAAGATGTATTGCACCCCCAGTCCTTTTGCACCCTAATGCTCTTTGACCTATTCCAGCCCAGATAGGTCGTAAATATAAGCGCTTTTTATCTAAAATCGCAAGGGGGGAAAATAACTGTATTGCTTGTTTCCTGCAGCAGATTATTTTAAAAAAACCTCCTGGAAAAGTCCTCAGCACCAACTCCTAAGATTTAATAACTGAGCAGCAGTCTGCCAGTCACCAACCTCCTCCATCCCCCATAATCTCAAGTCTTCACTTGAGATCGGCTGTACAGCAAATGTTAACACAGCACGGCCCATGTCTGGGAGAGTGTAAATGTTCAGAGTGAGTTACATGCAGCCACTTTTCTCGGGCTTCCGAACTAACAGTCCACTCATCTCGGTGAAACTTAAACACAATTTATGTTCTAAATTCTAACAGGATTAGGCAGGGTAGATTCAGTAAGAATGTTCGTGATGATGAGGGAGTCCAGAACTAGGGGTCGTAGTTTGAGGATGAGGGGTAAACCTTTTAGAACTGAAGTGAGGAGAATTTTTTTTACCCCCCGAGGGTGGTGAATGCATGGAATTCATTATCACAGAAAGTAATTGAGACCAAAATGTAGTGTGATTTCCAGAAGAAATTAGATATAGCTCTTGGCGCTAAAGGAATCAAGGGATATGGGGGGAAAGTGTGGTGGAGAAGGGGATTGGGATTGGGATATTGAATTTGATGATCAGCTGTGGGCAGAGTGAATAGTGGAGCAGGCTCGAAGGGCTGAATGGCCTGCTCCTGCTTCTAGTTTCAGTGTTTCTATTTACATAGGATAATTGTTCAGAAAGTAAGAGCAACTTGCTAATTATAAATTATCAGGATAGTTTCTTTACTCTAACCTTTTATTCTCTTTTGTTTGTGTAGTTTCCTTAGTGTTTGATGCTGAAATACTTTCATATTTGGGTGCTTGTATGAGTTACTGTCAAAACCCACAAGAAGGGTCTTTCCGTTGAGCACTGTCAGGTTGCCTTACTAATCCATTTTGTGACTACTTTCCCTCCCCAAAAAACACACGTGAAATTTGATCTGAAAGTTTCTTTTCGTAAGCCATGTTAGAGAGCGGCATGATGGTACAGTGGTTAGCACTGCTGCCTCACAGTGCCAGGGACCCTAGTTTGATTCCCAGCTTGGGTGACTGTCTATGTGGAGTCTGCACATTCTCCCAGTTTCTTTGTGGGTTCCCTCTGGGTGCTCTTGTTTCCTTCCATAATCCAAAAAACCTGCTGGTTAGTTGTATTGGCCATGCTAAATTCTCCCTCTGTGTACCCAGAATGATACTGAAGTGTGGTGACGAGGGAATTTTCACAATAACTTCATCGCCATGTTAACGTAAGCCTACTTGTGATGCTCACAAAAATAAAATAGACATCTCTAGTTTGTGGGCATGAAATTAACCTCCTGTACAGAGAACAATCCTCACCCATATTATGATGCCACCCAGAACAGCTTGTTCATGACTTCTGTCAGTTCTGGCATCTTCCCTACAGTCACCACTTGGCACATGGGTAGGTTTTCTTTTGAGTTGATGCCACAGCTCCACGTTATTGTTGAACAGATGGACCAGGCAGCGTTTATTTTTTGTCAGTGTGTATTTTTTTTTGTTTTTGAAAATAAGGCGTTATTTGGCATTGAATTGTCAACATGTTGGAGGCTTGGATGAAATTAAAACTTTGCAATGCCACACAGTCGAAGAGAAAGTTAACAGTGGTTACTTTATAATTTTGATGTCTGTGTGTGTGGATGTCGACCCTGAATTGGGCCGTGGGACACAAGACAAACAAAAGTTTACTCTGCGTCTTCCTGTGCTGTTCCCAATGAGGAGAATATAATTGAAACAGCTTGCTTATTCAGCACAGACACATTACACAAGGCTGTACTGACGCAACAAACTCCGTCCGTTAAATTCTCTGAGATGTTCCTTACAACCTACCTGTTTAGCCGTGCTTTGTGTCCCATTGCCTATTTGGTGGCTCCCTGTGTGATACACACACCCTCCTGGTGAAGCACCTCTGGAGAGTTCAATACAAGGCAGCTGTATTAAATGTGCCTTATCATTGAGTGAATTGTAAGTCAGTTTTATCCAATGAACAAACTACAAAATAACCACGGTGGTGTTTACACAGCTCAAGTCAATTTACTGGAAGCACTTGGGATCTGTTTGTGTGTGTTTTTTTTGTGTGTACACGAGTTAAGCCCTTTTGCTAAACTCTTCTGCACTGAATGTTAATTCAAGTTGTGAGTTTGTCAGCGTCCAAGTTAAATGACGGTGGGTCTTAAACCCCCCCCTTTGTGAGCAGTGATTGGTAAGGTGCACCTTTTGCAATGCCACATGAATGAGCAAAACGTGGAGGGGGAAAAAGGACACTATATGCTGAGAGTTGGAAATAAGTGACCCATAGTTTGGGGGGCATTTAATTTGACGGTGGGTTTTGGTCTTGCAATATTCATTCTGCAGGCTGTCTTTGCTGGTCAGGGAGGAGAGGTGAGGAGTTGAAGGAATATGTAGTGTGGAGTTGGGGTGTTGATTCTGAAGCATTCTGTCCTGATGACACAGTATTTGGATAATCCTGTAGGCTGTTAGAAGGTTTTTTTTTGGAGGATCAGCTTAATGCCGTTGATTTTTTTTTTGTTCTATTTTTGTGGTGCTGACACTCAAATGCTTAAGGGAGTTACTGTGGTTACAGCTGACGCTTCCCTATAGTGGAAGTGGACAGACACCCATTGACAAGTTGCCAGTACCTTGCCCAGGATTTATAGTTTTTCCCCTCTCGTTTCACTGTATCTTGTTGCCTGGTTGCCGTAGTCTATTCCGCTCGCAATCCGACTATTCAGAAGTAAAGTAACAGCATCCTGGCTGTGTTTCAGGCCCCCATCATACTGCGTGCTATGGGAAGCAGAAGGAACAGTCTTTGCAGATCATTGAAAGAAAAGGGATCGAGTCAGCAATGATTTTTCATGTGGCAAAAGCCAGTTTCAGTACAGTAATATCCCTTCTGTCTCCAGCATGAGCATAGGACCACAGTAATTGAGAGACAATAATACAAATAAATGCACAAGTGAATGGGATGATTAAAAAGAAGACACGAAAGAAAGGGCAGCAAGTGGAATGTGAACAAAAAATGGATCACAAAACAACTCTTTTCAGGAAATCGCCAACCTTTAGCAGAACTATTCATTCACATCCGCTGCACCTGGGTGTGCACACAATTTGAAGTAGGGACCTTCCCCAATTTGCAAACATTCATTGTTGACAGAAAAGTCTACTTGCAAATCACTGGACCCAGTCTGCCCCAGCACTCCCTCTCTCTCCACTGGTCTCAGGGTCTGGCCAAAGGAACATAAGGGCCAACTGCAATACAGGTGAACGGAGCATACTTCACTCCCCCTCACTCTCCCTCTCTCTGCTTCCCTCTAACTTGCAGCACATGTTTCACTGAGCAGCGTTCTCAGAAATCAGATTAGCTTGACCATTACATTCCTCTGCTCTAGTTATCAGGGTTTTTTTCAATGTGACTGCTGAGTTTGATTTTTCTCACATTCTGAAGTTTCAAGTTTATTTATTAGTATCACAAGTAGGCTTACATTAACACTGCAATGAAGTTACTGTGAAAATCCCCTAGTCGTCGCACTCCAATACCTTTCCAAGTATACTGAGAGAGAATTTAACATAAAATAAAAGCAAAAAGAAAATGCTGGAAATTCTCAGCTGGTCTGGGCAGAATCTGTAAGGAGAGAAAAGAGCTGACGTTTTGAGTCCAGGTGACCCTTTGTCAAAGCTGATCAAAGAGAATTTAGCATGGCCAATGCACCTAACCTATGCATCTTTGGGAGGAAACCTATGTGATTGCTGAACAAAGAACCAAGCTATCTATGCTTTTTGTCTTGTACTCATCAGGATAGCTTGCATGAAATGACCAAAATTCACGGTTGGAACAAAAATTTACACTACATGAGAAGAGAGTTCCGATTGGTTGGCAAGTCAACCCTAACTGGCGGAGGGTTACCATGGAGAATGCAGCATGGAGCAGTTAACTGCCAGCTTTGCTCAGATTTTTTTTATTCATTGGTGGGACATGGGTGTTACTGGCTGACCAGCATTTATTGCCCATCTCTAGTTGCCCTTGGAGGGTGGTTGAGTCACACGTTGGCCAGACAGGTAAGAATGGCACATTTCCTTCCCTAAAGAACATTAGTGAATCAGATGGTTTTTCTGACAATGGTTTCATGGTCATCAGTAGATTCTAAATTCCAGATACTTTTTATTGAATTCAAATTCCATCTTCTGCCATGGTGGGATTCGAACCCAGGTCCCCAGAACATTAATTGAGTTCCTGGATTAAAAGTATAGCGATAATACCATTAAGCCATGGCTGCCCTGGGCAGGTTAACTCTAAGGAAAGACTGGCTCCAGAATCGTCCTCTACTTAATTAATGAGCAATGAGTTACAATGGGTGCAATCGCATCACCTTAAAAAGAACCCTCCTGCCCCTCTAGAAATGACCAACTGGTTAAAAATGGCCTCAAGCAACTTCTCTCCACTTTCAGTGATCTTGTTTCAAACCTCAGTCTTGTTGGAGCCCTGGTCTCCTCACATTGACCCACTGACATTCAAACTATAATGTGAATTAACTTCAGCACTACTCTTTCACCAGCTCCTAAGCATTAGTGTAATCTACTTTTTAATTTATTCTGGCCTCAGGTGGCTGTGCGGAGTTTACATGGGTTTCCCCAACTTGCTCCAGTTTCCTCCCACATTCCAAAAATGTGCGGGTTAAGTTGATTGGCCAATGACATTAAACTGCTCCTATATATCAGGGGGACCAGTAGGGTAAATAAATGGGGTTACAGGAATAAGGCCTGGATGGGATTGTGATCGGTGCAGGCTCAATGGGCTGTATGGTCTTTTCTGCACTATCGGGATTCCATGATTCAATGATTTTTTTCATGTGTATGACTGTGTGGTATCCCATTCCACTCCCCCCATCCTCAACTAGGCAGCAACAGGCATTTAAATATTCAACTTCAATTCAGAGGCGGCCATCAAAACACTGCTTTGGGCCACGTGGACTATGCTACAATGACTCTGGAGAGCACAGGGGTTGAATATGTTTTTAAAAATCAAACTATTGTGTGAATTGTGCTGTGGCAGGAATGAGTCAGTTGTAGCTTTGAGCGAAAGTGAAGAACAACTATTTATTCACTGGATGTGGGTGTCACTGGCTGGGCCAGCATTTATTGCCCATCCCTAATTGTTCTGGAGAAGGTGATGGTCCTCCTTCTTGAACCACTGCAGTCCAAGCGGTGTAATTACATGGGAGGAGTTTCTGTGGTTTTGTCCCAGGGGTAACGAAGGAATGGTGATATAATTCCATATCAGAGGATATTAGAGAGGAATTTGCAGGTGGTGGCAGCACGACTTGTCTGCTGCTTGTTTCTTTTCGATGGTAGAGGTTGTGGGTTTGTACAAAGCACAAATCACACTCCTGATTTGTGCTTTGTAGATGTTGGACAGGCTTTGGGGAGTCAGGAAGTGAGTTACTTGCTGCAGAATTCCCAGCCCCTGACCTGCCCCAGTATTTATGTGACTGCGGGATTCAGCAATGGTAATGTAATTGAATGTGAAAGAGAGATCATTAGATTCTCTCTTGTTGGAGATTATCATTGCCTGGCACTTGTGTAGCATGAATATTACTTACTGCTTATTAAGACTGAATATTGTCCAGATCTTGCTTCACATAGACAAGGACTGTTTCATTATCCGTGCCACAAATGGAACTGAATACTGTCTAATCATCAGCAAACATCTCCATTCCTGACATGATGAAATAAAGGGTATTGGTGAAGTAACTGAAGGTGCTTGGGCCAGAACTTGTGCCTGAGGATCTCCTGCAGCTAAGATTATTGACTGCAGTTTTACTCGGACTTCTTGATACCACACTTAATCAGTGATGCCTCGATGTCAAGGGTAGTCATTTTCACCTAAACTCTGCAAGGCTGGAACAACATTAGGAGTTTAGTGGTCTTGGAAGTCTAAGCTGAGGATTGTTGAGCAGGTTACTGTTCAGTAAGTGTTGCTTGATAGCACTATTCATAACACCTTTCAATCAACTGTTTGCTGAAGATTGAAAGTATACTGATGGGGTGGTAATTGACCAGGTTGGGTTTTGGACAGGATGTATTCAAGTTATTTTGTCGGGCAGGTTCCAGTGTTGTAGCTGTACTGGAGCAGCTTGACTAGAGATGTGGTAAATTTTGAAGTGGAAATCTTCAGTACTATTGCTAGGAAATTTCCAAGGCCCATAAACTTTGGTGTATCAATGCATTTAGCCATTTCTCCGTATCATGTGAAATAAATCAAGTTGTCTGGCTTTGATTGGGCGAAAGAGGCTGAGATGGACCATCTATCCGTACTTTTGGATGAAGATGGCTGTTGATCTTTCAGTTTTTATGTTGCTCCTCTGCTGAGTCCCATTGCCTGTGAGAAGCTAATGCTCATGGAGCCTCATCCTTCAGTTATTTAATTGTCCACCACCATTCATAACTGGATATGGCAGGACCACAGAGCTTTAATCTGATCCATTGGTTGTGGGATTGCTTAGTACTATCTATAACATGCTGCTTCAGTTCTTTAACATCCAACATTCCTGTGTTGTGGCTTCACCAGACAGATTACTCATATTTAGATATGCCTGGTGCTACTCCTGGCATAAGAATATAAAAACATAAGAATTAGGAGCAGAAGTAAGCCATCAAGCCCCTCGAGTCTGCTCCTGCCATTCAGTAAGAAATGGCTGATCTTTTCGTGGACTCAGCTCTACTTACCCACCCTCTGATGTTTCATCCTTCTATTGTCTTTATTGAATCAGCGTCCCAGGGTTTGATGTTGGTGCTAGAATTAGGGATATGATGGGTTATGAAGTTACAGATGTGGCTGGTGGCTCAGCTTAATGCTGCTAGACCAGTGGGGACTAAACCTGGAGTTACTGAGAGTTATTTTGGGCAGTACACTTTAGTAAGGCCTTCGCCCTGCACGGTACATTGCATAGATTTAGCAGTACAACAGCTAGATTCTCAAGCATTGAGCTCCGTTTAGTGAGATTACACTAACTAGCCTTGTATCCCCTAGGGTGATTTGATTGCAGTTTTCAAGATCTTAAGGGAACAGATGAGATAAATGCAGAGAGACTGTTTCCGCTGGTTGGGAAGTCTAGGGTTCGGAAAAATTAGAACCACACCTTCCCAGGAGTGAAATTAGGGAAACACTTTAAAGACAAAAGAAGATGTACGTTTGGAACTCGTTTCCACCAATTGCAGACAATAGAATTACACAATGGTCTCCACTGCGTTAACCATTCAGCCCATTGTAACTGTGCTGGATCTTTCGCAGAAACGCTCACTTACAGACATTCTTCACTCTGTAATCCCCTCAAACATCCCCACATGTATAACACCCTCATGTATAACCCCCACATGTTCCCCATCGCATAACCCCCTCACTTGATCCCCCACGCATAACCCCATCTCCCCACCCACCCCCGGCAGGCAGCCCCCTCATGCACCACCCCCCCCCCCCCACCCGTGGGCAGTCCTCTCGCACGCAGCCCCCTCGCGCGATAAATGTTGATCTTGCCAGTGACACTCACATCCAAAGAATGAATAAACGTAATGTTCATTTTGAATTGATAGATTCGAAAGTAAGTTCAAAGTTTATTTACTAGTCACTGGTGACACTTACATTAACACTGCAATGAAGTTATTGTGAAGCTATTAAGGTATATAGAGCAAACATGAGAAATATGAAGTTAGGTACAGACCGGCTAAGATCTCATTGCGGTTCAGGAGGCTATATGGCCTACTTCTACGTTGGTGACAAAAGAGCCTTCGCTGCGTCACCAAGAGGAATGGGATTGCCAGGAAATGAAAATCTTGAACTGACTGATTTAATATTATTTGTCTTGCTTGTAAATTAGCTTCAATTGACAGCTTTGATCAGCGTTTGGTACATTAGACCTGTGACCAGCAGTCAATTGAAGCCGCACAGATCTGTCCTGATCTGCTGTAATTGACTGAACCTGGACCAAATTAAATTGAGTTTATAGCAATTGCCACGACAGCAGAAGAAACAGACCCTGGGTTAGGCTTCAATTGATTGCTGGACACTGCAAGTACAGGTGATTAATACTGGGCCACAGGTGGCTCTACTGCAGTGTGGAGAAATTCCCTAAATGGATGTAAATGATGGCAAGGTAATATTCCAGCCAGTTCTGGAGAGGGGCTGTTGAACTTGCAGAAAAGATGACTGATGCCCCTAGGATGAAGTTGTTACAGGCACAACACACTTAGATGCTTATAATTCTGCAAATTTTTGCACTGTTTCATCTGATTGCACCCAGACCATACTGGAACAGCATAACCTTTAGCATTGCTGCCTCACAGCACCGGGGACTCGCATTCGATTCCTGGCTTGGATCACTGTCTGTGCAGAGTCTGCACGTTTTCCTTGTGTCTGTGTGGGTTTCCATCAGGTGCTTTGGTTTCCTACCCCTTTCCAAAGATGTGTGGGTTAGATAGATTGGCTTTGTTAAATTGCCCCTTAGTGTCAGGGGGACTAGCTAGGGTAAATGCATGTGGTTACGGGGATAGGACCTTGGTGGGATTGTGGTGGGTGCAGACTCAATGGGCTGAATGGCCTCCTTCCACACTATAAGGATTTTATGTTTGGGTGCAAGTCGTACAAAAACTCCTTGACCTGTACATTCCTTTCCATATAAATTCAAGTAGAATAACCTCGATTTATCACAGTTTTCATACTTCATTTCCAACTCAATACTCGGAAATGTCGGACTTCTGCGTTGAAGATTAGAAAGAAAGCAACTTGCAAATTATATAATACCTTTCACTAGCTCAGGTTAGCCTGAAGAGTTTTAACAACCAATGAAGTATTTTTGTTTTTGAAGTATAGTCAGTGCCATAATGTATGAAATGCACAGCCAATTCGATTGCGGGGAATTGGGGCAGCATGGTAGCACAGTGATTAGCACTGCTGTCTCGTAGCTTCAGGGCCCCAGGTTTGATTCCTAGGCTCGGCTCACGATCTGTGTGGAGTTTGCACAGTTTCCTCCGTGTCTGTGTGGGTTTCCTCTGGTGCTCTGGTTTCCTCAGACAGTCCAAAGATGTATGGGTTAGGTTAATGGGCCATGTTAAATTGCACCCACTGTTAGGTGTTTAGCAGAGTAAATATGTGGGGTTACACAAATAGGGTTTGGTTGCAGTTGCTGTGGGTGCAGATTCGATGGGCTGAGTGGCCTCCTTCTGCACTGTAGGGGTTGTATGATTCTAAGATCTCACTGATAGCAATGTATTAATGAGTTGCTAACTGAGGGATACATATATATTGTCTTGGCAGTTCCTTGGGTGGCAGGGGAACTGATATGCTTCCATAAGAAGTTCTCAGGCGGCTGAGGAGCCCAATGTGCGACCTGCAGCTTGTGTCACAGGTGGGACAGACGTTGTTTGGAGATGTAGTGCCTGGGTGGGTGGGTGGATTGGTGGGTGAGGTGCTCGGGTGGGTGGAGTGTCTGGATTGCCACACGCTCCTTTAGCTGTTGATGTTTGGTTTCAGTTTGTTTACTGTAATTGAACTCAAGATGTTCAGCTCCTTCCTAGGTGTTTTCCCTCCACTTGGGAAGTCTTGGGTCAAGGACCCACCAACCAACCAACACCCCCCCCCCCCCCAAACCTTGGGTCAAGTCGTGGAGTCTGCACGTTCTCCCTGTGTCTGCGTGGGTTTCCTCCCACAATCTAAAAGCCATGCTGGTTAGGTACATTGGCTGCGGGCAACGGAATGTGGTGACAAGGGGAATTTCACAGTAACTTCATTGCAGTGTTAATGTCAGCCTTACTTGTGGCTAATAAATAAGGTTTAATTTTAAAACTTTTCAGTACTCTCCTCAGTCTCACACTGAAGTGTCAGTCTGGATAATCTGCCAAAGTCACTGGAATGGGAGCTTGAATTTAGAACCTTCTGACCCAGATCATTGAGCCAAGTCTGACACCCAGCACAGTAGGGGCGTGGGTTGCTTTCAGACATCAATGACAGAAATAATTCCATTGAATTTCAGCCAAAGTTGTTTCAGAACAAGGAGTGGTTGCAAAGTTAACACACAGTTGCTCATCTTGTTCATTAGTAATTACAGTCTCGATCCAAAATAAACTGATTTATTGGGTAGGGTCTTTCATTAGAACCCTACAACAGTATGTCAGCGGAAAGGATAATGGAAAAAAACTAAAGAGTCGCTGGATACCTGGCAGTGATTCCTGGGTTTTGGCTAAACTCCTCCTTCAGCCTGATCATTGCCTTGTCATCTGTTGCTAGCTCTCCAGTGTCCTCCACATAACATCTGCTTCACACATGCCTTACTTGACATTCTCCTGCAAGTATGTTTTCTAATTTAGTGGGATGGCCCTTTACCGTGCTGTGGAGATTGAGACAGCGAACACAATTTATCTGAAGTGATCCATGTAACATTTTCCCTCAATCTCCTCTTCTGAAAAAGCCTTTATTAATTGGAATATCTGTGACAAATGTCTTTTGGGTTACATATATTAGCAGTCTTGCTGGTTGTTTAGTTAAGGTCACATAGTTGCTTCATGCGAGATTAATGCCAGTACAGCAAACAAATGTTCAAAACAAGTCGTTCCTTTTGCGCCACTTTGACTGATGAAAGAGGCTGTGTTTCCTTGATAGGTTTTTTTTTTATTTTTGTTCCGAATGCTTATAAATGCAGTTTTATAAATGTCAAACCGTGAGAATTGGCATATCTTAAAAATGAAATCTGTGTCTGATATGATTTAGTTGTCTGAAATTAGCAAACATTTGGATTACAGAATAGGAATTTGACAAAGTTTAGTAAATTGGCTGTGTCATTCTGGAATGTAAGACCATAAGATATAGGAGCAGAATTAGGCCACTCAGCCCATCGAGTCTGCTCCACCATTCAATCATGTCTGATATTTTTCTCATCCCTAGTCTCCTGCCTTTTCCCCATAACCGTGATCTCCTTATAGAATCCATCTATCTCTGTCTTAAAGACACTCAATGACCTAATAATAACAATAAGCTAAGTTTGTAATCTTGAGTTGTATCTGTAGCATTGTGGTAGTCACGGTGTTTTATTTGCCTTCTTCTGACCTCAAGTTCAAAATCAATTTTTTTAAACTTAATTTGTCCAATGTAAGTAAAATATTAAGCAATTAGCTTCTGAAAAATCTCCATATGTTCGTAAAGATGTTAGCATTTCTCAGTATTGGATACCACAGTCCAGTACGCCTATTTTAGTTGGACTAGTAGAGGTTAGCAATTATCAGCCATGGAGAATATTTCATGGAGTTATCATGGAAATACTCTCCATCAGAAATCCACAAGTGCTCCCTGTAGGAAAACAGCACTAAAAAACAAACTAACCAGTGTCTTATTGAACAAAAAGAAGCTGAATATGAACTAAATCGATCTTTTACAATTGTGATCAATCATGTAATTAATATCCTGTGGTGCCCAGTTGTCTCAGAAGACTTTGGATTTATAATGTTGGACACTGCAGGTCATTGGAAAGTGGCAGACAGCTAGATTTGATTTGATTTATTACTGTCACATGTATTGGTATACAAGGAAAAGTATTGTTTCTTGCTCTAGATACAAGATACATAGGAGAGAAGGAAAGGAAAAGGTGCAGGATGTAGTGCTACAGTCATAGCAAGGGTGTAGAGAAAGATCAGCTTAATACATGGTAGATCCATTCAAAAGTCTGATGGCAGCAGGGAAGAGCTGTTCTGGGGTCGGTTGGCAGGAAAATGGCGATGAGAAAAATATCAGCCATGATTGGATGGCAGAGCAAATTCAGTGGGCTGAGTCTAATCCTACTTCTAGATCTTGTGGTCTCACACCTAGTAACAACAATAAACTAAGTTTGTAATCTTGGGTTCTGTCTGTGGCACTGTGATAGTATTTTGTTTATCTTTTTCTGACCTCAAATTCAAAATCAAATCTTTTTAACTTAATTTATCAAAATAAGTAGCTGATCAAAAGTAACTTTTGTCAAACTTAGCTGATCTCAAACTTTGGTAACTTTTTCCCAATGGAAAAATAGATTATGTCCAGGGTGTGTGGGGTCTTTAATTATGCTGGAATGGCCTTTCCTGTGAGCTCCATGCATTGTAGACATCTAAACTACCAATGTGACCAGGTCCAGGAGCATTTGCACAAATGCACCCTCTTACGGTTAGAGGATGGAGTAAGGGAGTGCAACATGATAGGTTTAGCGTTTAACCTACCCATGTCGCACTCCCCCATCCCAGACGTGCTGGTTGGCCAAGGATGATAAGCGTGGGATGAAAATGGAACGAGAAACCAAGGAGCAACTTGCGATTCAAATTTTGTTTGAATATACCCCAGTGAAGCATCTTTTACATGAACTTTTTACTACATTAATGATATCATGATTACTATTGTTTGGTAGCAAGTACAGGCTGCTGTCTTTTGTATTCCATAAAACTGTGGAATACTGTTTCTTCCAGGTTGCAGAATTGCCTGTGGGCTCAGTGCTACATTATTAGCTGTGATGGATCCATGCCAGATTCCTGGTGATGTAGGAAAGAACCTTCCAATAGAGAACGTTACGCTAGGGACCTCCAACTTCCAGACGACAAGGTAATACACCTGGCTGTGTTTGGACAGAAAACAAAAGCAAGGAAGTGGAGAACTTGCAGGAGGGACAGATGGGCGCAATTCCCTCTACGCAATTAGAAATGACACAAAAAGAACCTCCTAGGTTTCAAGTCAGAGGCTCCTGAGGATGGTTTTGGGGCCACATGCTGAGAAAAAGATTCCTTCCAAACAGGTATTGCTTGGAGATTCAGGTACCCAGGGAACAAGATCCAGTCCTGTCAGTTGAATAAAAAAAACAAAGAATTATTTTTGACAGATTACCAACTTGTGGCCCATTCGGTGAAGAGGAAAAGAATCCTGGGATGTTACCATTCTCTCTTCCCAGAATGTGTTAATTAGACTCAAAATCTAAAACTCAATTCTGTTGATACACTACAGAGTCACTGTATCATGATAGACTAGTTCCAATGCACAGTTTAGCTGTATTTTTATGTTCTAGTGCAGAACAAGTTGCATTCTGATGCTCCAGTGCACAGTTTAGCTGCATTCTAATTCAGTAGTTCCAGTGAATTTATCTACAGGACCTAAGTTCAGACAGAATTGCCCCACTCCCTTGAATCACCTCAACACAGCTCTGTGCAGTCAGGGTCAAGTGTGGCTTACAGCATCTGATTACTTTAAGTGTAGGGTGGAAATGGCATTAAGATTTCTGAACTGATAACGCATTGGGTGGCACTGTCGGTCCATGCTGTTGTAACCTAGTGCGTTAACCACAACCAGAATGCTACAGACTGCCAGCCACATGCCATCGAAGCTGACAATCCAGAAATGTGGATTGCAGGATGAGAACCTGCTTCAACTGAATGGCCATTACCCCTGACAGGACTCAGTCCATTGAGCCTGCACTGACAATAGTACTCACCGTGTAACCCCATGTATTTATCCTGCTAATCCCCCTGACGCTAAGAGACAATTCACCATGGCCAATTAATCTAATCCACACATCTTTGGAGTATGGGAAGAAACTGGAGCACCCGGTGGAAATCCACACAGACACTGGGAGAATGTGCAGACTTCACACAGACAGTCATCCAATGCCAGAATTAAACCCAGATCCCTGGTGCTGTAAGGCAGCAGTGCCACCGTGCAGCCCAGATAGCATCAGGCAATCTGTAACTTCTTGCCCTATTATGAGTAATGGCTGTTTTGATGGATTTTACCTTCAATAACGATTCATCTTTTGAGAAACTCAAAATAAATGGTGGGGAAAATTATGCAGCTGGCATGAAAGTTGCTGATTTTGCTTCCTGAAAATAGATCCATGGAACAAATAATGTTCCCCAACAGATTCAACGTGGGTTTCCTCCAAGTGCTTCGGTTTCCTCCTACCCTCCAAAGATGTGCGGGTTAGGTTGACTGGTCATGCTAATTTGCCCCTTAATGTCTTGGAGATCAGAAGGGTAAATATATGGGGTTATAGAGTTAGGGCTGCAATGGGATTGTCAGTTCAAGTTCTGTGGGCCAAATGGCCTCCTTCTGCACCGTAGGGATTCTGTAATCTGGTTAGACCCCATTTGGAGTATTGTGAGCAGTTTTAGGCCCCATATCTAAGGAAGGATGTACCGACCTCCAGAGGGGAGATTCGCAAGAATAGCCCCTGAAATGAAGAGCTTGTCGTATGAGGAACAGTTGAAGACACTTGTTCTGTACTCGTTGGAGTTTAGAAGGATGAGGGGAAATCTTATTGAAACTTACAAGAAACTGCAAGGCCTGGATAGAGTGGATGTGGAGAGGATGTTTCACTCGTGGGAAAAATTAGAACCAGAGGGCGCAACCTCAGGCTAAAGCGACAATCCCTTAAAACAGAGATGAGGCGGAATTTCTTCAGCCAGAAGATGGTGAACCTCTGGAACTGTTTGCTGCAGAAGATTGTGGAGGCCAGGTCATTGAGTGTCTTTAAGACAGAGGTAAATAGATTTTTGATTAATAAGGGAATCGAGGGTTATTGCGAAAAGGCAGGAGAATGAGGGTGTGAAAAATATCAGCCATGGTTGAATGGCAGAGCAGACTCAATGGGTTGAGTGGCCTGATTCTGCTGCTATGTCTTATGATCTATGATTCAGCTTTCAGATGGTGAAATGAAAAGCTTTAGCTACATAACATTGCTGATGAAGTGTTCCGTATGGGCTGTTGTTGTTTGAGTTTATTTTCCAAATGCAAAGTTGTGTCAATGTTTCACATCTGCAGCTGTTGATGATATTTTACATTTTGAGCATTTTTTTGTGCAAAGTTTTGTTCACTTGGATGCTTTTGTATCTTTCTCAATCTTGACGGCCACTGAAAGTGTAGGTGTATTTGTGTTGGAGTGCTCAAGTGAAAATGTTTCAGATGGGCAATGTCACTAATGTTTTGCAGTGAAGGATTTTTATTGCAGTAGGTGGGTGACATTCTGAGCTATGTTTCCGACTGGAATATTTGCATTACTTTGAAATATCACTGGCTGAAATGTAGAAAATGACAGTCAAGGACGTGGGATAATGGACAGGTGGTGGTGCATTACTTGTCATGTTTTCTAAGTGAGAAGAATCATAATTCATGAATGTCATGGGTAAAAGTGAATTATTTAGCTCCAGATAAAAGTCCTTGGAAATCTAACAATACGTCACCTCTGGTCCAGTGCCCTAATGGGCGTCCATTATGGTCGAAAGAGCATCCTGAAGTGTAAGGACAACATTTTCCCTGTCTTCTTCGTGGGACATATAAGAGGGATGTCCGAGGTAGATTCTTTACTCAGAGAATGGTTGGGGTGTGGAATACACTGTCTGCTGTGATAGTGGAGTTGGACACTGTAGGAACTTTCAAGTGGTTATTGGACAGGCACATGAAGCACACCAGAATGGTAGGGAGTGGGATAGCTTGATCTTGGGTTTGGACATAGCTCGGCACAACATCAAAGGGCCTATACTGTTCTATGTTCTTATGCCACATAAACCTTGGGATTGCTGACGTTGTTGACTTCTTGGGAATTTCACCTTTTCTTGGCGGCCGTATTTTCATGCCCAAAAGGAGTATCACATATTATACTCTCCTGTTTGTATCAAGGACAGTATGACAGCACAGTGGTTAGCACTGCTGCCTCACAGTGCCAGGGACTCGGATTTGATTCCTGGCTTGGATCACTATCTTTTTTATTCATTTGTGGGGCATGGGTGTCACTAGCTGACCAGCATTCATTGCCCATCCCTAGCTGTCCTTGCTCAAAGGGCAGTCTCTGAGTCAACCACATCGCTGTGGCCATGAAGTCACATGTAGGCCAGACCCAGTAAGGACAGCAGATTTCCTTCCCTAAAGGACTTTAGTGAACCAGAAAAGTTTTTCCAACAATCGTCGATGGTTTCAGGCCATTGGTAAATTCTTAATTCCAGACATTTTTATTTGAATTCAAATTCCACCGTATGCCATGGCAGGATTCGAACTCAGGTCCTCAGAACATTAACTGAATTTCTGGATTTATAGTCTGTACGGTGTCCCCATTCCTCCCTGCCAAATCTGCATGATTTGCTTCCAGTTTCCTCCCACAATCCAAAAGCTGGTTAGCTGCATTGCCCATGCTAAATTCACTCTGTGTACCTGATCAGGGACCAGAGTATGGTGACTGGGGAATTTTCACAGTAACTTCATTGTGATGTTAATGTAAGCCTAATTGTGACTAATAAATAAACTTTATTTTTATTTAAATCTATTGAAATTCATGTAATAAAGAAATGATCTATCAGACAAATGATCTAACGAACTCAAAATATTGCTGCAAAACTCAAAATATTGTGGTTACCCATTAACGTGGCCCAACAGGATGTTAGAACATAAAATGCTGGCTACCCCATCAAAAATGAAGTAGCAAGTCCCATATAAAATCAGTGAGCAATTGCCAAGGAAGGAAAGTGTTGTATAAAATGTAGCTATGCTGACTTCACTGTATGTCCAAATTAAATATAATTTTTTTTGATGTATGGAACATTTGTATCTATAGAAGACTGAAGGAGATATTTAGTATATATAAATAAAAAGAAATTGAACTATTTGCAGTGTTTAGTAAACATTTATTCAGAGGAGGTGGTGGAAGCAGGCACATTAGCAACATTTAAGAGGCATCTGGATGAGTAGTGAATGAGGAGAAGTGTGGAAAAGTGTGAGGTTATGCACTTTGAAAGGAGGAATGGAGGCATAGACTATTTTCTAAACGGGAAAATGCTTAGAAAATCAGAAATACAAACCAATTTGAAAGTCATTGTTCAAGACTTTCTTAAGTTACATGCAGGTTCAGTCAGCAGTTAGGAAGGCAAATGTAATGTTAATATTCATGTCGAGAGGATTAGAATACAAAAACAGGAATGTACTTCTGAGGCTGTATAAGGCTCTGGTCAGACCCCATTTGGAGTACTGTAAGCCGTTTTGGGCCCCATATTTAAGGAAGGATGTGTTGGCCTTGGAAAGGGCACAGAGGAAGTTCACAAGAATGATCCCTGGAATGAACAGCTTGTATGAAGATGATTGAAAATTCTGGGTCTGTACTTGTTGAAGGACAAGGGAGGAATCTTACTGAATCTTGCAGGATACTGCAAGGCCTGGATAGAATGGAAATGGAAAGGTATTTCCACTAATAGGAAAAACTGGAACCAGAGGGCACAACCGCAGCCAGAAGGGATGATCCTTTAAAACAGAGATGAAGTGAAATTTCTTTAGGCCGAGACTGGTGATTCTGTGGAACTCTTTGCCGCAGAAGGTCGTGGAGGTCAGGTCATTGAGTGTCTTAAGACAGTGATACATTGGTTCTTGATTAATAAGAGGATGAGGTGTTATGGGAAAAGACATGAGAAAGGAGATGAGAAAAATATCAACTATGATCGAATGGCAGAGCAAACTCGATGGGCTGAGTGGCCTAATTCTGCTCTTATGTCTTGTGGCCTTGTAGGAGGAAATGGAAGGATATGGCCTGAGTAAGGGCAGAAAGTTGTTTTTTACAATGGGCATGGGCTTGGAGGGTTGAAGGGCCAGTTCCTGTGCTGCACTTCTCTTTCTTCTACATTCTTGACACCTCTTCAATGATGCACCAAAAACGTGTCAGAAGGAGGAAACCATTAAATATATTTGTTCCAGATTCATTAATAACTTACCTTTAAAACTATTCTGCTTCGGTTGCCAAAAAAACACCAGCTAAATTTTCCAACGCTGTTACTATCCCATTTGTTGTGGCGTTTTAGTTGAGCAAACTAATCTTGCTGTTACATATTTTTCTGAATTCTAAGTGAAATCCTTTCAGTATAGAACTTAACAGAGCTCCAGCCTGTGTAAAATCCTAACCCTGTTTGACAACTGGAAAGTCTTGTTTCAAAACAGCTACTTCAACTTTGTCACGTTCAAATTGAAGATGTCTTGACCCAGAACAGAAAATCGTAACAGCACTACTGAAGTCTTAAATTGTTGTGGAGTGGCCTGCGTAGGACTGGGGTGGGCACAGTAAGTAGCCTCACAACAACAGGTTAAAGTCCAATAGGTTTATTTGCTGGCATGAGCTTTCAGCATTGCCCCACTCATCTGATGAAGGGGCAGCGCTGTGAAAGCTTGTGCCACCAAATAAACAGACTTTAACCTGCTGTTGTGAAACTACTTACTCTTAAATTGTTGACAGCACTAAAACTAATATTAATACACAGCAACTTACTTTCATTTAGTATATCACATCAAAATTAAAATGGTGAAATAATTGTATATCGTTATAGTTGAAATAAATGTGTTGCAGCCATAAATAAAAACAAGGACAGCATAATAGTTAACACTGCTGCCTCACAGCCCCAGGGACCTGGGATCAATTCAAGCCTTGGGTGATTATCTGTGTGGGGTTTGCACATTCTCCCCGCGTTTGCGTGCATTTCCTCCGGATGCTGTGGTTTCCTCCCACAGTCCAAAGATGTGTGGGTTAGGTGCACTGGCCGTGTTAAATTGTTCGTTAGTGTTAGGGGAATTAGCAGGGTAATTGCATGTGGTTACGGGGATAGAACCTGGATGGGATAGTTACCAATGCAGGCTCAATGGGCCAAATAGCCCCCTGCACTGTAGGCATTGCATGAAATGTTTCTCTATTGTAATTCAATATCCTGATATTGTTCATTGTTTAATATTATATGGTTTTGTGATGAACACATGCCTCTATCCATTTTAGGACTGGCATCACTTACTTCATAATCTGATTGGATTCAAGAAATAACAACAGATCACACCTGAAAGTCTGACAATGTCCCAATAAACAAGCTACACACAGGGATAGCGATACAGCAGGCTCATTTTGAAAGGAGCTGTTAGCAAGAGGTTCCAGTGTTACAGGGATGAAAGAGATCTAGTGAGATCAGCCTAATTATATTTGGAGCTTGATCCCGGTCAATCTTTTGCTTTCTCTCTAAGTTTTGTGCTGGAAATAGGACTGATAAAATAATAGACATAAAATGACGTCACCTGCAGAAAAGAGATTAAAATTGCCTGCGTAACAGGCTTTTCTGTGTTGCAAATGCTAACTATTCTTTCATTGAAGCCCAGAGCTCAAACTCATAGAAACTATGGCAGCTTATTACTTGAGTAAAAGCATTAAAACGCCTAAAATGGAACAGTGTCACTCTTTCTGCAGCCAATTGTACACTGAACCTATAGTATCAGAATGCAGGTAACTTTACATTGGACCTACGGGAGGCAGTCTGGGGATGGCATGGTAGCACAGGGGGTGGCATAGTAGCACACAGTGGCTAACACTGCTGCCTCACACTTTGATTCAATTCCCAGCTTGGTTACTGTCTGCGTGGAGTCTGCATGGATTTCTTCTCACAATGCAAAAGTCTTGCTGGTTAGGTGCATTGACTCAGACAAGGATCGAAGTGTGACGACTAAGAGGATTTCACAGTAACTTCATTGCAGTGTTAGAGTAAGATTGGCTTGTGACTAATAAATATAACTTAAATATCAGAATGCAGCTAACTGTACACTGGACCTACAGTATCAGAATACAGTGAACTCTGCACCAAAGCAGTCAGAATTAAGCTATATATTTTTGTCGCTTCCGAGTTAAATTAACACATTCTGAAACTGTAGGGAGGAGAAGATGAGAGCATACCATGTTGGTCCAGTGCACAGTACAGCTCCTGCTCTCAAACCAAGACTGCAAGACACTACAAAAGGTCGTGAATGCAGCCCAATCCATGACGGAAACCAGTTTCCCATCCATTGACTCTGTCTACATTTCCGCTGCCTCGGCAAAGCAGCCAGCATAATTAAGGACCCCACGCACCCCAAATACACTCTCTTCCACCTTCTTCCATTGGGAAGATGATACAAAATTCTGAAATCATGTACCAGCCTGTTCAAGAATAGCTTTTCCCCTGCTGCTGCCAGACTTTTGGATGGATCTGTCTTACACTGAGTTGATCTTTCTCTCCCTCCAGCTATGACTGTAACAGTGCATTCTGCACTCTCTTGATTCCTTCTCTATGAATGGTATGCTTTGTCTGTATAGTGTGCAAGAAACAATACTTTTCACTGTGCGTTAATACATGTGTCAATAATAAATCAAATCAGATTAACTTACAGGCCTGGATTTAGTTGCCTGGGTGCCTCTGTCTCCTTGCATTACTGGTGGGTTGGACCTTGCTGGAGTGGAGCAGTTTGTGGTGTGTCCTTTTTGTTAGACTTCATTGTGGACACTTCAACTCAAAATCTACTTGTGGCGTACGTTGCTGAGGACGGTGGGGCATCCTGAAGCTTGGTGAATAGAGGGATTCAACAATACATCTCTTTAAACCATGAAATTTAAGGATTAAGAAAGAAATGAAAGAGTGGCAGAGAGGAAGATGAATGACCATATTAGAGTTAGAACCTGCACAGAAAGAAAAATAGAGAAGGAAGGAATAATTAGGTTGAGAGTAAGATTTTGCAAAGTAAGAAAAATGTTACTTTTCAAAATTTGATATTTTAAAAATCTCTTCACAATTTACCACCTGAAGGAATGAGACTCCACACTTGAAAAAATTTGGCCAGGGAGATTGATTGGTAATGTATGAACAATTTATCCTGTCATTAAAAAAGATAATTATGCTATTACTTATCAGAATTAGCTTTCCATGGTGAGTATAATGGAGCATAAATGGGTAAATGCAACAAGTTTGTATGTTGAGCAGCATTGTGTGTCATTCACAAATCTTCAGTTCAGTTGATTGACAAACATTGTTATTAATATAGAAACTTGCGTTTACACATTAATGAGTGACATGGTAGCACAGTGGTTAGCACTGCTGCTTCACAGCTCCAGGGATCTGGGTTCGATTCTCAGCTTGGGTCACTGTCTGTGTGGAGTTTGCACATTCTCCTTGTGTCTGTGTGGGTTTCTTCTGGTTGCTGCGGTTTCCTCCAACAGTCCAAAGATGTGCGGATTAGCTTGATTGGCCATGATAAAATTGATCCTTTGTGTCCTGAGATGTGTAAGTTAGATGGATTAGTGGGTAAGTATGTAGTGATATGTGGGTAGGGCCTGGGTGGGATTGTGGTCAGTGCAGATTCGATGGGCCAAATGGCCTGTTTCTGCAGGATATGTAGGATATCTATCATACATTGGAGAATTCTCTGTTTAACTCACCATTGGAAGTTAGGTCTGGTAAGTAACAGTGTAAGTATCTTGAATGGTTGGTTTGTGATGCACAGAGAATTTAACATGGCTAATGCACTTAACCAGTACTACTTTGGGACTGTGGGAAGAAACCAGAGGAAACCCATGCAGACATGGGGAGCCAGCAGTACAGGTTCTGCCCCATATTGGTTGAGGATATTCATGATCCGCCTTCTCAATCTTGTCCCTCACCTGAACTGTGGTGATCCTTGGATTGAAATCAAAGGAACTCAACTGGACTCACCACACAAGCACAGTGGCTACAAGAGCAGGTCAGAGGCTATGTATACTGTGGTGAGTAACTCACTTCAATCTCCCCAGAGCCTATCCACCATCTACAAGGCACAAGTCAGGAATGTAATGGAATACTCCCCACTTGCCTAGATGGGTGCAGCTCCAACAGCACTCAAGAAGCTTGATACCATCTAGGACAAAGCAGCCAGCTTGATAGGTACCACTTCTACAAACATCCATTCCCTCCACCATTGATGCTCAGTAGCAGTGCTGTGTACTATCTACAAGATGCAATGCAGCAATTCACCAAAGAATCTTAAACAGCACCTTCCAAACTCATGACCACTTCCATCTTGAAGGACAAGGGCAGCAGATACATGGGAACACCACCATCTGCAAGTTTCTCTCTATCCTAACTTGGAATTATATCACTGTTCCCTCACAGCTGCTGAGTCAAAATCCTGGAATTCTCTCCCTAACGGCATTGTGGGTCAATCCACAGCACATAGACTGCAGCAATTCAAGAAGGCGGCTCACCAACACCTTCTCAAGGGGTGGCATGGTGGCAAGGCAGTTAGCACTGCTGCCTCACAATGCCATGGACCCAGGTTCAATTCCTGGCCTCAAGTCACTGTTTGTGTGGAGTTTGCATGTTCTCCCCATGTCTGTATGGGTTTCCTCTGGGTGCTCTGGCTTCTTCCCACAGTCCGAAAGAAGTACTGGTTAAGTGCATTAGCCCTGCTAAATTCTCTCTGTGTACCCAAACAGGCACTGGAGTGTGGCAACTAGGGGATTTTCCCAGTGACTTCATTGCAGTATTAATGTAAGCCTACTTGTGGCTAATAAATAAATAAAACTAGGCATGGGCAATAAATGCTGGCCAGCCATCAATGTCTATGTTCTGTGAGTGAATAAAATAAACACCAGTTAGCTGCCCTTCTCAAAGGGGAGAGCAGCCTATGGTCATCTGAGACTATGGTAAATTTACCTTTTAGTTTTCCAGCAATGTCTCACCCAAATATCAGTTCAGTATTTTGTCACTTCTCTCCCATCCATGCAACGTACCACAGAACAAGAGAAATGTGCGATCACAATCTTAAACTGCCCTTTGTTCTCCCTGATCTCTTCTTGTGCATGTGATAATTACTTGCCTGCAGTGGATAAGGAAAGTTTAATTTTTCAGAATCCAATTAAATATTTATTTTCCTGTGTGTGAACACAAATCTCACAGGCCTCTTTCCAAATCCTTTACTGCTGTATGAAACATGTTTGTCGAAATGGTGAACTAACTGGAACACTGGACTTTTCAATTGATTTAATTTATGATTGTCACATACATTGGGATACGATGAAAAGCATTGTTTATTGCATACTATGCAGATAAAGCATACTATTCATTCAGTACATACAGGAGAAGGAAAGGAGGGGGTGCAGAATATAATGTCAGAGTCATAGCTAGGGTGCAGAGAAAAGTCAACTTAATATATGATAGTTCCACTCAAAAAGGAAGAAGCTGTTCTTGAGTTGGTTGGTATGTGATCTCAGACTTTTAACTTTCTCCTGACAGAAGAAAGTGGAAGAGAGAACGTCCAGGGTGCGTGGGGTCCTTAATTATGCTGACTGCTTTGCCGAGACAGCGAGAAGTGTAGACAGAGTTAATGGATGGGAGGCAGGTTTGTGTGATTGATGGGCTTCGTTCATAACTGTTTGTAGTTTCTTTGATCTTGGTCAGAGCAGAAGCCGGACCAAGCTGTGATAAAGGATGCTTTCTGTGTTGGATCCTTAAAAGTTGGTGAGAGTCGTAGTGGACATGCTGAATTTCCTTCGCCTCCTAAGAAAGTAGAGGCGTTGGTGGGCTTTCTTAGCTATAGTGTCAGCGTGAAGTGATCAGGACAGGTTGTTGGTGATTTGGATACATATATATGTGTCAATCTGGGCTGAATGTTTAGACCCTGATGGGGATGGATAGATAAATTTGGACTGTCAGCTGACTTGCGGTATACTGGCTCTATCCCTTTCTTGGTACAGCAGGGCTATCTGCTCCAAGCAGCGAGTATTCAGCTAACCTTGTTAAAGGCCTGCTCAGGCCTGTCTGTTGGGGTTGATTGGAGACAGCAGGCTGAGTGCCAGCATGCCAGGTGGCTTGGAAACTCTTCTTTATTGGTCTGCCTTCAGCTGCAGCTAGAGGTCACTCGGTGAAGAGGTGGTAGCCTGACAGCAAAGTTCCTTTTGAAGTTATTGGCCAGACAGTGCCTCCGTCCTGGGATTCTGTCACTTATCAGCAAGGCAGCCGGCGTCGACTTCAGTGCTGGAGGGTCTCTTGTTGGCCATCCAATTTCGGGAAGCTGCCTGATGTCATTAATTTTTAATCAACTGCTGCAGTGTGGGCTTCTGACCTCCATTTTACCATGACAACGAGCCCTGAAGCCAGCAAGGACAATCCTGCCCCTGATGCCTGGTTGAAATTTGGCTAAAAATCAATGGAGATGATTGCTTTCTCCTTTCATTGCTTCCTTTCTATATATGATCACTGATATTTGTAGGGTTGCCCACATTCCCTTGGATAAAGACCCATTCTGTCAAAATGATTTTCTCGCAGAGAGGCTGTTGGATTGTGTAGGAATCACCACCATGGTTAGCACCGCTGCCTCTCAGCATTAGGGACCCAGGTTCAGTTCCAAGCTTGGATCACTGTCTGTACGAAGTCTGCACAGTCTCTCCGTGTCTGCATGGGATTCCTCCAGGTGCTCCAGTTTCCTCTCTCAGTCCGAAAGACATGCTGATTCGGTGTGTTGGGCTGTGCTAAATTCTTCCTCAGTGTACCCGAAGTGTTAATGTGAGCCTGTTTGTGACACTAATAAATAAACTTGAAACTGAAGTTGCACATTTATAAAGTAAATAACCTCGCAAGAATGAGATTAAGATGTGTTATATTTACTCAGAGAGTGGTTGGGGTGTGGAATGCACTGCCTATTGTGATGGAGAAGTTGGACACTTTAGGAACTTTCAACCAGTTATTGGATAGGCACATGGACACACCAGAATGAAGGGGAGTGGGATAGCTTGATCTTGGGTTCAGACATAGCTCGGCACAACATCGAGGGCCGAAGGGCCTTTGCTGTACTGTTCTATGTTCTATGTTATTGTATCAAATTAGAGAAATGAGTACCTGATTTAATGTGATTGAGGGTTATAGATAGGCCTGGTAGGTAGGGATATGATTGGCACAATTTGTGGGCTGAAGGGCTGTTTGTGCTATAGTGTTCTATGTTCTAAAACCATTACATTGTATGCATTGCTTGATGTTGAGAGTGGGTCCAAAAACTAGCAGCTGCATGAATGTCTCTTGTCACGTCAATACAAAAGAACTAATAACAAACATTTGCTCCAAAAATGGATAAAATATTGTGGCTCTAAGGCTGTGTGTGCGCATGTATGTGTGTGGCCCTTTAATATCTTCCATTAGTTAAATTTGCTTTTGGGAGAGTTGCAATAAAGTTTTCCTAACTCATGGTGCTTTGGCTAAATATTGAGGTTAAGGAGTTCAAATATGTGCTGAGCACCTGAGGATTCGTTCAGGAATTTTGTCACATCTCAGCAGTTAGTCTAGTTTGGCAAGTCTCAAATGTCTTAACAAGTGGGATGTATTAAAATAGAAAATCAAATATATGCCTGGCTAAAGCTGAGATCAAATATTTTCCATTTTGGGAAAAGCCTTATAAAAACAGCTATCCGGAATGTTTCCTAAATGCTATTGCGCCATCTGTTAGTTCTTGTAAACTGTGCCGAAGCCATACAAATCATTTTAAATTATTGTGGCCATTTGCGTGGAGAGCTTCATTAAACCAAGGCAGAATCATAATCTGCAACCGATTATCTGCTGATAATTTTAATTCAGGATAATTGCAACTTTCATAATGCTGCAAGATTTCTTACGCGTTCACTGAGTAAGTGGTCGATGCTTGGTTGACTACGTTTTCTTGTTGATTGGAGATTTTGGGATGTTATTAGAAGAAAACTTAAATGTTGACCTGTTGGAGCATCGTGTTATTTGATTAAACTTTAGAATCATAGAATCTACAGCACAGGCGGAGGCCATTTGACCCATCAAGCCTGTACCAACAAAAATCCCACCCGGGCCCTATCCCCACAACCCTACATATTTACTCTTTTAGTCCCCCTGACACTAAGGGACAGTTTATCATGGCCAATCAACCTAACTCGCACATCTTTGGTTTGCAGTGTGACCCAGAAACCATTGTTTGGACATTTATAAATCCTATCTCATTCAGAGTGATTCCTGTACAGAGTGACCAGTGTGATGATAACCCATCACAAAGATGATATCATAGAGGCAAAAACAGAAAATGCTGGAAAATCTCAGCAGATCTGACCATTTCCCTCCTAGTATAATTGAAGGATACAGATGATCAAAGGCGGTAGATGTAAATCTCAAAGTCATAGCGACACCCTATGCAGCAAGGAGGGAAACATGATAAAATAATGTTTCACACCACCGAGAAAGGTTTGATTATTTCCAGAGGAGTTAGAGTGCTCTTGTTCAGTGGACGACACTCTCTCTGTCCAACACCTGATTTGTGTATTTATTAAGAAATGTTACAGCTTGTTGTATGTTCTGCACTAGTGGCATGTGGACTGACCATTGTAATTACACACACACACACACACACACACACACACACACCACACACACACACACACACACACACACACACACACACACACACCCCTGTAAGACATTCTGAGCAGAGAGAGCTTTTCCGTCAGTGGCACAAACATTGAGGGACTGCTATTCCCCGGCGCTATCTAACTGTCACTGGTTTCAGAACTGTCGTGATGGATCTCTGAAAAGGGTTTTGAGTTGAGGACAGGGTGTAAAAGGCACCTGAGGAAATACTTTCATTTCAATATTATTGTGAAACACGGCATTTTTGATATTGCAGTGGAATCCATCAGAATTAATTTATGTGATAGAAATGATAACACGATTTGTAATTTGACAGTCATGTGATTGCTTGTGCAGCTTTTCTTTATAAAGTAGAATGTTTACATTTAAGGTCAAAAACAAGAAAATTCAGGGAATAATGTCGTGCCTGGATTATATAACAGGCATTATATACCCTGTACATCTACAGCACAATGAATCCATTTTAACAGTGTAGTGACCTTTATTTAGGCTTGTAACACACGCCTCTCCTGCACCATTAGTCCCACACAAACATCAGATGAATGACTAATTGAGTCATCTTAATTTGCTGGTCTTGGAACAATTAGGAACATTGGCTATGATTCCATGCGAATAACGAATAATGTGGTGGATTTTTTTTAATGTTCTCTTAAACTGTTTTACTTCACTGATGGAACATGGGCATTGCTGCATTTATTGCCCATCCCTAGTTGCTTGAGAGCGATTGGGAGTCAACGACATTGCTGTGGCTCTGGAGTCACATATAGGCCAGACTGGTTAAGGACAGCAGATTTCCTTCCCTAAAGGAATTAATGAACCAGATGGGTTTTTCCAACAATTGACATGGCTTCATGGTCATCAGCAGATTCTTGATTCAAGATTCTTTTAATTTATTGAATTCAAATTCCGCCATCTGCCTTGAGTCCCCAGAACGTTAGCTGAGAGTGTGGATTAATACCACTGAACTGATGTACGTTCAGCCTGTTAACCTCTTAGCTTAAAAACAGGCATCTCGGCAATGCAGTATTCCCTCTCTACCGCCTTGGAGTGTCTGCCCATTTTGAATTCAAGCTCATGTGTCAAGTTCCATCCCCTAAACTTTTGATCTAGAGACAGATTGGTATTAGATAGAACGTAAAACATAGAACATTACAGCAGAGCTCAGGCCCTTCAGCCCTCCAATATTGCACCAACCAGTGGAACCAATCTAATGACCTTCTAAGCTAAACTATTCCAATATTATCCATATGCCTATACAATGACCATTTGAATGCCCTTAAAGTTGGCGAGTCAACATGAGTCCAGCTGAACAGAATATCTTGAATAAATAACTTAGCAAAGAAGGATTTTAGCGATTAAAACATTTTATTTATCAAATAATCCAAATTAAACAACTTTGAATTATGAGAGGTACACAAATTCTCATTATGTAATAAATAAACAGTGAACATGTCTTTTCGTTTTTCCAAGGCATTTCCATTTTCTAAATATTAATCCAAACAATGCAATGGGTTTTAGGCCTTGCAGCATTTCGGGAGAAAACATTCTCCAAAAACAGAACTGAAGGCATGAAATTTAGGTGGTACACACTACTTAACTCTTCAATGATTTAAATTTCTACCTGACTCCACACGCAATCTCAAAATTGCCTATGGAATGGAGGAAAAATCGTGGACAAGAGATCCAAGAGCTTAGTCTGGAATGGTTTACAAATAGTTGAAAAAAAAGGATGAAAGGGATAAAGTTCAGAGGGCAGGGACATAATAGTTGAAATAATGGAGTGGAGGATAAATTGGCGAAAGCTAGACATGAGGTACATTCAGCTTGGATATCAGAAAACCCTGAACAGGTTCTCTCTTTTTTAACAAAGTACCAAAAGCTAAATTTATGAGCAGAGAAATGACTGTGCTAGTTAAATTTCAGGTTGTGTTGTGCTAGTGCCAATTATGGACCTTTCAACAGTTGCATTGCCAATCAGTCATCTAATTCTGCACCTTTTCAAGTTGCATTCCCATCCGCTTATTAGTAAATCATTAATGACTTTTTTTAAAAAAAGAATGCACTGCTTTGTCTCCAGTAAGTGAATAATTTTGCTTTGTGTCAACGTCTTCCTGTTACAATGCTAGCTAGCTTTTATCAAGATTTTTGATTTTAATTGGTTGGTGGAAAAGCCTCGAGTGAAGCAGTGATTACAGAACAGTGACATGTGGTTAGCGCTGCTGCCTCACATCGCCATGCACCTGGGTTACCTCGGGTGACTCTGCATGGAGTTTGCACGTTCTTCCCATGTTTGTGTAGATTTGCTCCCACAATCCAAAAATGTGCTAGTTAGGTTGATTGACCATGCTAAATTCCCCTTAGTACCAGGGGGATTAGCAGGGTAAATACATGCAGTTATGCTGGTAAAGCATGGATGGGATTATTGATGGTGCAGGCTTGATGAGTTGAATGACCACCTCGTGCACTGTAGGGATTCTATTCTATGAGAACATTTTTGTTTTCAATATGTCAGACATGCAAACAATGTGGGGTTCGGCCAGTCAACGGGTGGACCAGGTTTTCTTTTAAATGTATCTTCTTCTTCCAGTCTTGAGCAAACAGGAGCCATACCAAACTGTGATACAACCAGAAAGAATGCTTTCTATGGTGCATCTGTAAAAATGGACTCATTGATGACTTTGTTAAGGACACTCAACAAATGCAAGTTACTATTATCAATGAATAAAAGAAACAGATTCTCAGAACCATCTATATTAGCGACCAGAAAAAGCCATGCATTATTGGCTCCATTTTCCTCAATGTGTATCCCTTTGCAAAGCAGATAAATCCTATTGGTTGAAAATTTCGGACAAACTCTGTTTTATTGAAGTTTAACCAGAGATATTAGTTGATCACTTTGAGAATCACTTCATTGGCTTCTCTGGCCATTTTCTTCTCAGTTATGGCATGATTTTGTTTTTTCATCTTACTTCAACTTCTGAGCAATTGTAAACCTAATTTCCTCTGTGATTTTGAAGCTTTTTAAATAAAATGTTTTCAGAAGTTTCCAGGGAAATTTGCATCTTGCACTGCCTTGAGCTACTCAAGAAGATTAGTTCCACCGTCATTGAGTTTGGAATTGCATAACCTTCATGACATTTCAAAACTTTCTATTTACAATCCATTTCAAGGCCCAGTCTGGTGGGTCATGCTAGATTTTGTTGATGGCTCTTTGAGTGACACCATATTATTGTGCTAGTTTTGTCTGTGGCTTTGACCTTTTGTTCAGAGCAATGAAATCCAAATCTTTCGTGTTAATTGTATTTATTTGCATACAGTTGATGGACAGCAACTGAAGATTCACTTTTGCTTCTAAAATAGGAACAGACTAAAACTGAGCATGATGGGTTAGGAAGGCGTGCTCTTGGTGATTAAATGCTTAAATAATGCCAGTCAAGGCTTTTTTCCCCTGTAGTGTAAATTGTTGCGATCATTTGAACTTTGGTATTCTTATGTTTGTCCAAGATGGAAAGCTTCAGCAACATGTGGAAGCAATGGCCTATTGGTATGACCACAAGACTGTTAATCCAGACACTCACCTAATGTTTGGAATGTCCGGGTTCAAATTCCTTCACAGCAGATGTAAGGAGAGAAAAGAGCTGACGTTTGATTTCAATAAAATTTGATTTCAATAAAAAAAAATCCAGAATTAACAATCTACTGACGACCATGAAACCATTGTCAAATATCGGAAAACCCGCCTGGCTCACTAACACCCTTTAGGGAAGGAAATCTGCTGTCCTTACCCGGTCTGGCCTACGTGTGAATCCAGATCCACAGCAATGCGGTTGAAATAGCTTAGTAAGCCACTCAGTTCAAAGGCAACTAGGGATGGGCAATAAATGCTGGCCAACCAGCAATTCTCATGTCCCACAAATGCAAAAATAAATCTGCATGGAGCCCAAGTATTGGGATAGCTTCACTTTAAATACTACCGTTTATTGGAAGTTTTGAATGAAGATGAAGCAGTTATAAAGAAACAATCCTGCCAGACTAATGTCTGGGTATTAGAACTTGTAGAAGTCACAAAGATGTCTGAGGAGGCAGCATTACTTGATCTTTTGTTCATCAGAACACAAATTTACATAACTGAGATGAATTCTAATATATAAAAGCAAATTACTGCAGATGCTGGAATCTAAAACCAAAAAAGAAAATGCAGGAAAATCTCAGCAGGTTTGGCAGCATTTGTAAGCAGCGAAAAGAGCTGACGTTTTGAGTTCAGGTGAGCCTTTGTCCTCTGGGTTCTTAGCTTTGACAAGTCTGGACTCGAAACGTCAGCTCTTTTCTCTCCTTACAGATATTGCCAGACCCGCTGAGATTTTCCAGCGTTTTCTCTTTTGGTTATGAATTCTAATGTTATGCGGCTACAATAAAATGCAATCAAATCAATTCAAAATGTACAAAGTGAACCAGCATATAATGTACAGTGTATCACAATAGGCAACTTAACATGGTGAAAACTTGTTACTGGTGAAGCAATGTTTGGATGTCAGAGGTACTGTTAGTTCCAGATAAGCCTAAGACGTGTCGCATTTGTCTAGCCTATTCATTTGGTTGGAGCAAAAGCAAGATCACAGAAAATGCACTTGTGCATATTATTAGTCAATATTTTTCTTGTTGGTGGTCTCTGTAATATTTTGCAGCAGTGAATTAATTGTTCCTGCTAAAGAAAATCTTTCTTTTTCTCACATGTTACAAATCATCCTCCAAAAAGAGTCTACGCTTGTCCTTGTCCTCGTCTTCATTTTGGCAACATGGTCTGTAGACATCGGCTGGAATTCTCCGATGTCATACGCTCTGCCACCCAGAATGGAGAATTTGGTGCTCAGCTGAATCTCTCTTTGCAGCAGCAGGACTGGAGAATCCAAGCTGGGAATGAGGTCAGAGAATCCCGGCCAGCATGTCAGCTGCACGTGCCTGCCGAGGATTTCAGCTCCACTTCTCTGGCATGTCTAGTGAATCATTTCATCTCTATGCTGTCAGATTGCGTGTCCCACGTCTGGTCTTGGATGTTGGGCAAACAGTTTGACAGACGAGGTATAATTGCCTCCAGTTGAATATTGCGGAGAGTGAAGTGATTTGCATTGACTTCACCATTGGTAATATAGAACACAGCACAGGAACAGGCCGTTCGACCCATGATGTGCCGAACACGATGCCAAATTAAACAAATCCCTTCTGCCTGTGCTTGGTCCATATCCTTCTATTCTTTGCATATTCATTTGCTTATCTAAAACTCCCTTAAACTTCCCTAATGTATCTGCCTACTCCACCACCCCTGGCAATGCGTTCCTGACATCTACCCCTCTCTGTGTAAAACAACTTGCCCCTCACATCTCTTTTGAACTTCCCCCTTTCACCTTAAGTGCTTGCCCCCTACTCTTGCTACCCAATTCCATTCCTCCCCTGACTGTTGTTGTAGGTGAAAACAAATTGTTGCGTCCTGTTGACTGTATTGGCACAACGTTCTGAATAAAATATTCCATGGAGAGTTAACATAGACTCAATAGGCCAAATGGTAAATTGGTAATCCTGTGCATAAATGACTCTGATTCTAAGATCTGCTCACTGGACCCCATATTCTGAAATTCACTGGCCTAACCTTCTCTGTTTTGCACCTTGGCTCTGCTCCCTGTAGGCCCTTCTTAAAACCAAACACTTCCACTAAAGCTTTTATGATCCTTCCGAATATTTCCTTTCTTTTGTTCCAGTGTCAGATATTTACTGATTGCACCTCGTTGAAGTGACATGGTATTTTTCTAAGCTAAACAAATACACATTTGTTTGACTTGCTTTGTTCTTACTGAGTTTTCACTTGAGCCTCACTTTTATCGCGCTAAGCAGAGAGCCCAATCACTACCCCACAACTCTGAACAGCCAGGTTAATGACACTTGGCAAAATTAGTTCAAAGCATTTGTGAACCACAAATTGCTGGAAGTGATACTTAATGACAGCAGTGAGAGCAACGGGGCATCTGGAATCTTGGTAAATGGAAAGACCAGCAGTCTGATTTGATTTATTATTTTTACATGTATTAGTATACAGTGATAAGTATTGTTTCTTGTGCCCTATACAGTCAAAGCTTAGCATTTATAGAGAAGGAAAGAAGAGAGTCAGAATGTAATGTTACAGTCATTGTTAGGGTGTACAGAAAGATCATATTACTGTAAGGTAAGTCCATTCAAAAATCTGATAGCAGCAAGGAAGAGGCTGTTCTTGAGTCGGTTGGTATGTGATCTCAGACTTTTGTATCTTTTTCTCGACAGAAAAAAGATGGAAGAAAGAATGGGGTGTGTGCAGTCCTTAATTATTCTGGCTGTTTTTCTGAGGCAGTGGGAAATGTAGACAGAGTCAATTGAGTGATGGACTGGGCTTCATTCACGACCTCTTGTAGTTTCTTGCTGTCTTGCTCAGAGCAGGAGCCATACCAAGCTGTGATAAACCTAGAAAAAATGCTTGCTGTCCTGGCAACCAGAGAATTAAAGTCAAATCAAGTAGAAAAAGAAATAGAGAAGGAAAGAAAGAATGGATTTAGAGAAAACGATAAAGTAAAAATGTTGCGTTTAAAAAATCTGCAGTAAAAGCTGCAGGAATGAGATCTCTCAAACTCTGATGAAGGGTGATCCAGATTGGAAACGTTGACTCTACTGTCTGTCCACAGATGCTGTCATACCTGCTGAGTTCTTCCAGCATTCCCTGTTTTTCTTTCAGATTCCTGTATCCACCATGTTTTGCCTTTGTCTCACTTTCAGTTGTTCACTTTCTTGACCAGCAAGGTTGAGCGAAATCATGGAAAAGTAACAATGCAGAGGAGGCAATTTACTGAGTGCTGTTCCCTTATCTTTTCACTGTAGCCCTGCAAAGTTTTCAGATAATGATCTAATTCCCTTTTCTATGCCACACTTAAATCTGCCCTCCACTACACGCTGAGGCAATGCATTCCACATCATGATCAATTGTTACATGAAAACGCTTTTCCTTTCATGACACCCATTGCTGGAACATAAATTTCACCATTAAAATAATCCTTACACTGTTGAATACCAGCCCTGACTTGCTGTGGTGAGTGTAATTAATGTTTATTGCGCAAATGCATCAATTTCTTAACGGTCACGAGAAGGTGAGTTTGCGTTTCCGCAATGTTTATGGTGGTATGACAGAAATCCAACAATTTATGGAGATTGGTAACCCAAGACATAATGCTTCCCCAATCTAAATTGCTGGGTTTTTTTACATATTAATACCAGTGAATTAGAATCATAGAATCCCTACAGTGTTAGAACAGGTTATTCAGTCCAGCGAGTCTGCACCAACACTCTGACAGTTTTTTTACCTAGGGCCTCTCTCCTAGCCTATGCCTACAGCCCCACACATTTCCCATGGCTAATCCATCAAACGTATGTACCTTGGGACAAAAAAGAGGCTATTTAGCACGGCCAGTTTCATTTTACCTCCATGTCTTTGGGCTGTGGGAGGAAACCAGAGCATCCAGAGGAAACCCGTACAGACACAGAGAGAACGTGCAAACCCCACGCAGACAGTTACCCAAGCCGAGAACCGAACCCGGGTCCCTGGCACTGTGAGGCAGCAGCAGCACTGCCATCCAATTAGACTCATTGCCTTGTGGTACAGGGCAGGTCAAGGATGGCAAGTGGTTAGCATTACTGCGTCAGATCATCACCAGGGATGCAGGTTCAGTTCTGGCCTCAGGTCACTGATGTGTGGAATTTGCATATTCTCCCCATGTCTGTATGGGTTTACTTCAGGTGTTCCAGTTTCCTCCCACAGTCTGAAGATGTGTGGGTTAGGTTGATTGGCCATCCTAAATTGACCCTTAGTGCCGTGGGATTAGCAGAGTAAATATGTGGAGTTATGGGAATAGGGTCTGGGTGGGATTGTGATCGGTGTGACGTGATGGGCCAATTGGCCTCCTGCACTGTTAAGGCTACTGTGATTGATATTTCCCCAGCATCTTCTCAACATTGGTTTAGACAGAGTGCTTATTCTTTGTGTTTATTTGAGCTGCTGTTTTTGCAGAGGCAATCAGCAAATGATTCAGATCATTTATGAAGCTGTTCGCCATGTTTTGTGGAATTGAATATGAGTTCTTACTAGAATGAGCTGTGGCGGTGGGGGGGGGGGAGGTTGGAAATCAAATTGTGACTCTTCAGCTTGGCTTTGATCTAATTTTGCTGTGTGAATTTCACACAAAGCACTCTCAACCTGTTGTGAACATGTTGCTTCCAGAAATGCACAGACCTCGGAAATAACATGCAAGTGAAAGTGACTGAATGGGTATGCCGAAAATAGATCTGGGTGAGCATTGTGGTATTTTAGCTCTATTTACCTTCAGGACCAGGGCAGAACAGTGGTTAGCGCTGCTGTCTCACAGCGCCAAGGACCCGGATTTGATTCCCAGCTTTACTCATTGTCTGTGTGGAGTCTGCACATTCTCCCTGTGTCTGCATTGGTTTCCTCCAGGGGCTCCAGTTTCCTCCCACAGTATAAAAGGCATGCTGGTTAGGTGCATTGACCCCTAGTGGCCACAGTAACTTCATTGCAGTGTTAATGTAAGCCTCACTTTACTTTTAGAACTTTGCCAGTCCTTTCTTGAGGAAAGAAGAAATGTTTGGCTATCGCTCCGCAATTGTGTTTTGTATATGTATGAACGGCCGGCTTCGACTGAATGACTGCATCTTCTGTTTCACTGTTGCTGTTTAAGGATTTACAGAAAAAAGCATTTCTTCGCTCATCAACGTTGCTGGAAAGCAGCAGATTCTCTAGAACCCAATTGTTGTGAAGCCTTGTGAGGAATGTATTCACCATGGAGATCATATTCCTGAAAGGTCGTTACGTGGCTTTTCAATTGATGAAGTCATAAAGGAGCGAATGTCAAATTTGAAATCATGGAAGCACATCCTGTATATGCTGCAGTATACGGACCAAAACCTTGTGCTCTTGGGAACAGGGGAATGGGCTTTCATCAAGTTTGAGTCTTAATTTTTAGGAGGTTATAGATTTTTTTAAATTCATTTTTATGGGAAGTGAGCATCACTGGCTGGGCCAACATTTATTGCCCATCCCTAATTGCCCTAGTTTTCAAAGAGCAGTTGAGAGTCAACCACACTGCTGTAGGCCAGACTGGGTAAGAATGGTAGATTTCCTTCCCTAAAGGATATTGGTGGGTTTTTCCGACAATGCTTTCATGGTCCCCCAGAGCATTAACCTGAGTCATAGAATCCCTACAGTGCAGAAGGAAGCCATTCAGCCCATTGTGTCTGGACCGATCAGTATCCTACCCAGGCCCTATTCCTGTGATCCCATGATTTACCCTAGCTAGTCCCCCTGACATTAAGGGACAATTTAGCATGGCTATTTCATCTAACCCGCACGTTTTTGGAATGTGAGAGGAAACCGGAGCACCCTGGATTATTGTCCCTGGATTACTTGTCCAGTGATAATACTAATGAGCAGGAATACCATGTAATCTAAAATTCATTGGCCTGGATGTACACTCAGTTTAATTAATGACACTTGTATCTTATAACTGGAACAGGAGTGGGACATTAACCCCCTCAAGCCTGTTCCAATTAGACCCTGGTTGATCTGTATTCTATTGACCTGCCTGGTTCAATAACCCTTACTAGCCAAGTCAAAAATTGTCAATTTGCTTTGACTCCCCCTGAAATCATTTCCCCTTCACTTAAGGGTGGATCCTATTTAAATTGCCATTTTTGTTGGTGTGCGTTTTCTCAATTTGACAACAATTTGTTTGCAAACTCTGCGCATCACTAGCTAGGTGATCTCCCACATTCACGGGCAGGTGTCAGGGCTGTAGCTGTACTGGAAAAACTTGGCTAAGGGCGCAGCAAGTTCTGGAGCACAAACATTCGATACTATTGCTGAAGTACTGTCAGGGCAGGTCAGTCATTTCAATCCAATGTCATTAATCGTTTCTTGATATCATGCGGAGTGAGTCAAATTGGCTGAAGACTAATATCAGTGATGCCAGGAATCTCAGGAGGAGGCCTAAAGATTTAATATTGATTTATTCCAAAGCACAAATAGTACTGGATCTTATGGGTATTTGCAGTTGTGGAATATGTGTTTTGTATTGATTGTAATGATCTTTATTAAAGACCTTCAGGTAAGGAAGATAGGTGGGACATCTGTCAGCAGAATTGTCTAACGAGTCCACTTTGAAAAAAGATTATACAAATCACGATTCCTGTGCACCCTTTATTAAACACAAATCCTTTCATTTCTCAATTCCACACTTTCAATCTTCAGCTTCTTTTCCCCGTTGTTACTCTTTAACTTGAGTGGGTCAAGGGGTTGTGGTTGCCCTTGATTTATTTTGGTACAAATCTGACTTTTTTAAGATGATCTCTTCGCCGTCGCAGCTGCATTTCATGTATTTACATATAAAGAATAGTACAGCATAGGAACAGTCCTTCGGTCCATCAACTCTCTGCATTGTGAACCTAGTTTAGACCGTCTCATATCCTGTCTTAGTCTCCACCTATTATTGTTACAATTTACCATACTATTTACTGAAAAATACTACCTATATTCAACTGCTCTCCAACTCGAAACTTTAACTCTGTTTTTCTATCCACCGATGTTTCCAGATTTGTTGAGTATTTTTAACACTTTCTGTTTTTATATTAGCATTTTCAGCACCCGTGGTATTTTATTCACCTCCCCTGTCTCTGCTCCCTATTCCTGTATTCCTTTTTGAACTTTATTTCCTTTCTCATAGCACATCCTGCTCCCTGTTTAATCACTAGCTAGCTACTCACCTCAGGAAGATAGTCTTCCCAAATAGTTGCGACTGTGCTGATCAGTTACTGTGCTCCTATTATGTCAGCTTTGTTTTTAAGTCTTAGCTTTCCCCTGCTAGTCTGATCAGTTATCAACTGCGCTGGACAGCCTGTGGCTTGGAACCCACATGCGGCTCACCTGGGTTCTGAATGCAGTCTACGACGCATTTTGTTGACCCTCACTCTCGTACAGAGTTGCTATATTCCACTGTCCCCTACTTTGTGCTCAAAGTACTTTTAAGCAGTGCCATTTAGCTGTATGCCCTAACAATGTAATTAATATGCAATTAACACTGTGCCGCAAGACCTCTGACTTACTGCTATCCCAAAACCTTATCACTTAACTCAGCCTCAATCCCTCAATCTTCCCCAGTCACCAAAATCTTCAAACCTTGATCTCCAGTCTCTTCATCACCAAGATCTCCTGGCCTCAAGATCTCAGATCCCTGGTCTCCAGGATTACACACAGCTCTCAATGTCCTACGGGAGGAGGATATGAGCTATTGTCATTCCAAAATTAACAAGTCAGCCTTTTCAAGAAATTCATGAAGAAAAAATATGCTATTGATTTTTTATTAGTACATGCCTGGCTTTAGATTTGATTTAATTTATTATTGTCACATGTATTAGCATACAGTGAAAAGTATTGTTTCTTGTTCATAGAAAAGGAAGCAAGAGAGTGCAGGATCTAGTGTTACAGTCATAGCTAGGGTGTAGAGAAAGATCAACTTAGTGCAAGGTTGGTTCATTCAAAAGTCTGGAAGCAGCAGGGAAGAAGCAATTCTTGGTACATGACCTCAGATTTTTGTATCTTTTTCCTGACACAAGAAGATGGAAGAGAGAATGTCCTCTCTGTAAAGACTCACATTCCAATCATTCATGTAAACTGAGTTTGTGTCTTTTGTGTTCAGAACTCCCACCCACCTGACGAAAGAATAGCCAGTTCCGAAAGCTAGTGGCTTTTGCTACAAATAAACTTGTTGGACTTTATCCTGGTATCGTGAGACTTCTTACTGCGTCTACCCCAGTCATAGTTGATTCCCAAATCCCAGTACTACATAGTGTTTGTGAAGAATATGGGGCAGCTCTTTCTTGCCACATTCATTTGCATCTCCTTGTTGAAATCTGTGGCCACAGTCTCCTTTTATATCAGTAACATCATGGTTCACTTCAAGTGCAGTAGGTAGCTGTGTGTTTTATATATATGTGTATACAGTCATCAAAATGGATGAAAATATTCACCTGAGTGGTACTGTGCTGAACTATAATTCCCTATGTAGCCTCTGCAAAGCATACAAAAGGCAAACATGATTGATCTGAACAGTCAACCAAAAAAAGCCTATTTCGAATGTTGTTGCGTTTACTGCAGTAAAGGAGAGAGTGATAAATTGATTAATAGTCAGGGAAAATTCTTGGTAGTAAAATGTGAGTAATGTGCTTTGCAGGCCAGCACCTCTGCTGCTTGCAGTGAACTATCGGGAAGCACTCCTAATGTGTGTTTTTCCTGCAGCTTTCCTGAATGTCGTGGCTGCGGATTAGGGATCCCTTGTTTGACGTTACAGCCACCCAACCTCCTTTCATACGTCTTAAGTAAAGGGTGTGTTCCCTAATGCCAGCTGCTTCAGCAGAATCTATTTCAGTGTTGTAACTCAGGGAAATCTCACCAGAGTCGTGCCGCCCATTTGTAAGGTTTGCTATGAAATATTCATATTCAAGAAATAAAAAATTCATACTTTAATTAAGGGTGCAGCAAGGCAGCAAAATATCCTGGTTTGATTTGAAAAGCATTAACATTATGTTGGATTTAAATATTTAAAATTTAGTGATTCATTGATTATTTTCCAAATATATTTGCAAGTCAGCACAAGACATTTGACATTGCTCAATGTAATTAGCATTTTCTTTGAAGATCTTTAGGTGAGAATACCTTTGTATCAGTGAGTGTTGTAAAAGCTGTTTTTTCTTGGTGATAAGGTTGGACAGTGGTTAGCATTGCTGCCTCACAGCACTAGGGACCCAGATTCCATTCCCTGTTTGGGTCACTGTCTGTGTGGAGTCTGCATGTTCTCCCCATGTCTGTGTGGGTTTCTTCTGGGTGCCCCGGTTTCCTCGCACAGTCTGAAAGACAAACTGGCTGTGCTAAATTCTCCCTCAGCACACCCAAACAGACACCGGGGTGTGGTGATTAGGGGATTTTCACAGTAACTTCTTTTGCAGTGTTAATGCAAGCCTATCCATGACAATAATAAATAAACTAAACTAATCATATTTTCTGTGAATGAGGTAATATTAGTACTGAGAAGATGAACACTTCTTTCCAGGCACTTAGTTTGAGCTTTGAGCATTTGGTCATTTAGGTGCAAAGTTAAGCTTCCTGTCTGAACAACACAACCCAATCTCAAAAGCTTACATTAGTTTGGCACCTTTTGTATTTCTCATACCAGTTGTCCTATGACCCACGCCTGCTACAGATTGAAAAGAGACCCACTAAAGCGGGCTATCAGCAAGGAACCAAGGGAGCTTGACATAGGGAAGGACAAGGTACTGGAGTTATTGGCAGCCTTATAAGTGGATAAATATCCAGGTCCAGATAAATTGTGCGCTAGGTTGATGTGAGAGGCAAAGGAGGAAATTTCAGGAGCTCTGACACAAATTTTCAATTCCTGATGATTGGAGAACAACTAATGTGGTTCCGCTATTTAAGAGTAGTTGTAGAGATAAACCAGGGAACTACAGACCAGTGAGTCTCACGCAAGTAGTAGGAAAACTACTAGCAAAACTTCTGAAGAACAGTATCTGTCTCCACTTGATAGTTTGATCAGGGATAGTCAGCATGGTTTCGTCAGAGGGAGGTCATGCCTAACAAATTTGAATTAATTTTTTGAAGAAGTGACCAGGTTTGTAGATGAGGATATGCAGTCGATGAAGTTTATATGGATTTCAGCAAAGCCCTTTGACAAGGCCCCATGTGGGAGACTTGTAAAGAAGGTGAATTCTCATGGGATACAGGGTAATTTGATAGATTCAATTCAAAGTTGTTTCAGTGATGACAGAAGACTGCTTTAGTGACTGGAAGCTAGTGTTCAGTGGGGTACCAGGGGGATCTGTGTTGGGCTATCTATTTGTCATTTGAAATTGATGACTATGTTGGGAGTAGCATTAGTAAATTTGCAGATGACACAATGATTAACAGTGAGAAGGAGTGTCTTGGGCTATAAGAAGGTATAGACGGAATGATCAGATGGGCAGATAAATGGCAAATGGAATTTAACCCTGAAATATGTGAGGTGAATTACTGTGGAAGGAGTAATTTGACAAGAAAGCACTCAATGAATGGTTGGACACTAGAACGAAGGGAATTGTGGCATGTTTGTCCACTGATCTCTGAAGATGGAAGGGCATGTTAGTAGGATAGTGAAAAGGGCATTTGGGACACTTAAATTATCAATCGAGGCATAGGTTGCAAAGCAGGGAAGTCACATTGGAGTGTACAGAACTTTAGTGAGACCACAGCTGGAGTACTGTGTGCAGCTCTGGTCGCCATATTATCAGAAGGATATGATTGCAGTAGAAGGGTTACAGAGGAAGTTCACCAGGATACTGGTTGGGATGGAGCATTTAAGTTACGAAGAGAGGTTGGATAGGCTTGGATTGTTTTCATTGGAGCAGAAAGACCGAGGGACGACCTGGTCAACGTGTCCAAGATTGAGAGACATGGACAGAGTGGATAAGGAGCTGTTCCCCTTAGTTGAAGGATCAGTCACAAGGGTCATAGATTCAAGGTGAGGACAGGGAAATGTTGGTGGAAGGTGAGAAAAGATCTTTTTACGCAGGAGATGTTGACAGTCAGGAATGCGCTGTCTGGGCAGGGAGTAGAGGCTGGTTGCCTCACCTCTTATAAAAACTATTTGGATGAGTACTTGGCATGTTATTACACCCAGGGCTGCGGGCTAAGTGTTTGTGGGATTAGGCGGGACTTCAGATGCTCCTAATGTGTCGGTGCAGACTTGATGGGCCTAAGGGTCTCTCTGTGCTGTATGATTCTGTGAAAGTTGAGGGAATTCAGAGCTCTGCAGTCTATGTACTTAACATTGAGTTCCATTCACCCATCCCTAACCCAAACCACTCAACATTGCTTGGAAATTTTCTTTTGTTAAAGGTGGTTGCATAAATACATATTGTTCAGTACAGTTTTATATTTCTAATAAATTTGGGACAGGAGGTGGGAATGACAAAGTAGATCTCGTTATGTATCATAATTAATTATAATTTCTCTGAAATTACTTTATTGCCTTCAGCAGTGGAAGAGGACTCTTTTTTTCTGAAATATAAATGGAGATGTTTTGGTGGAGCTGGAATACATTGTTAATTAAATTCCAAGCAGTTCTCAAGCCACTACAAAAACATTGAAAGTCAGCTTGGTATCATCTTTTGCTTGGCCACCTCCATTTTTTGTAGCACGTAGGTTTGTGTTTGGGATTTCTCCCTCCACTTCATTTACCTTCCCCACAGGCAAAGAGATTTTCCAAATGAAAGCTGCTCACTTATTATCACCTCTTTTATTAAAAGCAGGAAATTCAATAAGGGACTACAATTGTTTGGGGGGAAGGTGGTAGTGATATGATTTTAAAAGCAACTTACGCAAAGTTGTTTGTTCTTCTATTGCTTTCCCTTATTTTCCAGGCATTGCTTTATGATTTTCCCAAAAGCGATTGTTGGAATTGCTTACTGTCCTTTTTCCTCAGAGTTGAAATGTCAACTGCTAGGGAGCATGTGCTTAAGGTGAGAGGTGGAAAGTTCAAAGGAGATTGATAGACTGGATTCAAAGTTGTCTCAGTTATGGGTGATGACAGAAGACTGCTTTAGTAACTGGAAGCCAGTGTTCAGTGAGGTACCACAGGGATCTGTAGTGGAGGCAGATACAAAAGGAGCATTTAAGGGGCTTTTAAATAAGCATATGAATATGCAAGGAATAAAGGGATATGGACTAAGGGCAAGCAGAAGGGATTAGTTCAATTTGATGTCATGCTAAGCGTAACATCATGAGTTGTAGGGCCTGTTCCTGTGCTATACTGTTTTATGTTCCATGTACTTACTAAACATAAGAATATATCCCCTCATTCCATATGTCTTTGACACTAATTATGAACATATCACGTTAAAGCACATTCCTCAAAACTGAGGAAGAAATCCTAGATTGGGATATAACAGAACAACTCATAACTTCCAACTCATTCATAAATCTATGACACAATTCACGTCCAATCCTTGTTGCCACTGCTCTTAATGTAAATACAATCGGTAACTGAACTCATCAGCAGTTCAATGGAAATTGACCTTGACTGGATGGATGCTGCAGTAATAAGTTTTTCTTATGTCCAATACCACTTTCGTTAACTGTTCAAATTTTCTGCAAATGTCGCTACTAAATTTTAAGTTGCAAATCCCTCCATTGTGTCGATGCCATGTAGCGTGTTTCAAGATCAATATTGTCCCATTGCTGACTTCCTGCAGTCAGTTCAACACATAATAAGTAGAATCAAAACTATAAATATTAGTGCTGATAGTTGATATTTTCTGAGACTATTGTTTGGGAGAAATTTATTGTAATTGACTAAATAACCTGTTCATTTCATCACAACAGTAGAAATATAAAATTAACTCCACAAAGGTGGGATATACCTGTATCCCAACGTAAACACTTAAAACAAAAGCCTACACAATCTTTTCAGTATATAAACCATAATCTTCTGCACATTAATAAGCTGATTTGTACTTTTGACATAGAAATCATAGAAACCCACAATGCAGAAGGAGACCATGTCTGCACCAACTACAATCTCACCTAGGCCCAGTTCGTGTAACCCCACGCATTTACCCACCAATCCCTCTAACGTACATGTCCTGGCACACTAGGAAATTTTATGGGTGGTGGCACAGTGGTTAGCACTGCTGAGTCATAGTGCAAGGGATCTAGCTTCAATTGTGGCCTCGGTGACTGTGTGGAATTTGCATGTTTTCTCTGTGTCCATATGGGTTTCCTCCCACAGCCCAAAATGTGCAGGTTAGACAATTGGCCATGTGGCAGGAAGAGTAGGAGGGTATATTCGGGGGATTACAAGAATAGAACCTGGGTGGGATTGTGTACAGTGTAGGCTCAGTGGGCCGAATGGTCTCCTCCTGCATTGTAGAGATTCTAAAATTCTAATTTAGCATGGCCAATTAACCATCTTTGGACTTCCACTCTTGTGAAACAAAGATGATGCACATTTTCTGATTTCTGCCTATAAAGCCCCAAGTTTAGAACATTTTGATAGAAATGAAAAGCAAGGAACCATCTTGTATGCTGCTTGTCTCAAATTATTGATGATCATTGTTGAGAGGTGATAGTCATTGTAGTTGCGCAAAATGTTAGCCTTGGAGAGGATCATATTCAGTTTCCAGAAAAGCAAACGGTAACTTGATAATGAGAAACAAGTGTGTAAGAAATTCCCGACACGGTGGCACAGTGGTTAGCACTGCCAAGAACCCGAGTTCAATTCCTGACTTGGGTCCCAGGTACCAGAAATAGATAGGAGAGAGTTTCTAAACTGGCAATCTGGACAGGTTAGGGCAATTCTAAGTTTAGGACATTCAGCTTGCAGCAATAAAATATTTTTGTTCATGATTTTACAAACAAAAAAAAAATTTTCTCTAGATCTGATTTCTATTCCAGAGAATATTCAAGCAAGGTTTAAAAGAAGACAGTTTTAATTTTCATATTTTAAAAAGAATAATCATATTGAGAGCGGTTAGTATTGATGTATTCATGAAGAAGGGAATAGAAATATGTTTGGAGTTTTAATATGATGTTCTAATTTTCAGCAGGAGTTTTGTGCTTTTTTTTCCTCTCTGAATAACCGTTACACAATTGACCTACCATGCTAAAAGATCTATCTCAACAGAGTTTATTTGGCTTCTCAAAGCTTATTTGGATGAGTTGGCTGTAAATGGGCTCTGGAATAAGTGTATTATGCTAAATGTGGAGCCAGGAATAATTGAGGGATTTCATTGGATCCCAGTAGTGCAGGAGGTCATTTGGCCAATCAAGCCTGCACCAATGACAACCCCGTAATCCTGCTAATCCCCCGACAATAAGGGATAATTTGGCATGGCCAATCCACGAAATCTACGCATCTTTCGCATGTGGGAAGAAACCAGAGCACCGAGAGGCAAGACATAGGGAGAACGTATGCAGACAGGGGAGAATGTGCAGACTCCATACAGACAGTCGCAGCGAATCTGGATCCCTGGCATTGTGAGGCAGCAGTTTGTGGAAGGAGTGGATTGGATAGATCTTCTTTCTTTTAATTGTTTGAATTTTGTCAGTCAAAAATGGCTTTTGTTGATTCAAGCTGTCAGGTTGTAGATTCTTAAACAACTTAGGATTGATGATAGTTCCATGGCGCGCAAAGCACCATAGGAACTTGTGATTTGATACATAGTTTTGATTCGTAGCTTCTGACGTTTTATCAATCAGTGAACTTTTTGTGAGTCTATGAAAAGAGATCCAGCCCAATGACGAGGAATGCACATGCAGAGGGGCATCCTGACACTGGGTTTCTATTTAAGAACGTAAATATCAAAAATGCGAAAAGCTGTTTTAAGACCTGTGGAACCCAGCCAGCAGACTGTCTTTGTACTTCTACCCAAAATGAAAAAAAATTCATTGCTGTTAATCAAACAGCAATTTATCACTGTTAAGAGAACCTTGCACTTTGCAGTGGCATAATACATCTTTTAATATGAGTTTGCAAATGGAGGAGTGCAAACAGCAATGCACTTGGATTGAGCAAAGTTCGCTTGTGACAAAGTTGGAGTGCATTGGTGAGAGCCTCACGTGAACTGTGTTCGGTCAAGGAGTCAAAGGCTAGAACTTACTGAATAAAAGAATTACTAGCATCATTAAAGCACGAGGGCTTCTTATTGTAACTCTTTGGATGTCTGAAAATGCTTCATGTACAACAAAACTGTGCAGTCGTATCACAATAAAATGTTCTAGACTAATTCATAATCAGTGTGCGGCGCAGTGGTTAGCACTGCTGCCTCAGCGCCAGGGCCCTGGATTCAATTCGTCTTGGATGATTGTCTATGTGGAGTTTTCATATTCTCCCAGTTTCTGTGTGGGTTCCCTGTGGGTGTTCCAGTTTCCTCCCACAGTCCTGTGGGTTAGGTGGATTGGTCATGGTAAATTGCTGCTAAGTGTCAGGGGGAATATCAGGGTAAACACATAGGGGCAAATACTGGTTGTATATTTAGATGTGATGCTATGCTTTCACTTACCACAGTTTTCTTAGCTCCTGTGGATAATCCTAATTCTAATTTTTTGCCAACTCCACAATTTAACTTTGAATACATTTTTCATATTTGCTAGTTATATACTCTGCTTTCAAATAATCTTGGGCCACGGCAAGAAACATATTCTGCAATATCCTTATTTAAAATAACATGTTCTCATTTGTTGCACGTGTTCCTCACTCTCATTAAATTTAAAAAGTCATGAATCCCCTACACCCAAAAGGAATTATGGTTTTTAACATCCCCCAGTTTTTTTTTGTTATGAGCCTTGCTACATTTGATACGAGATTGCCCTAACTTTAAACACCAGTCTCGTAGTTGTGTCTATTGGTTTGGATTGATGTGAAGAGCAGTGACAAACAGGTAGCTTTTGGTAAACAATTAATAAAGGGTATTTATTAAAGTAAATTTTTGCAGAATTTGATGTCAGCCCTTTAATTGATCACAACTTTACCCTTCAAGTAACCAGACCATGGGGTTCTCTTAAACAGCTGTTTTAATGCCAGTTATAGCAGTGATGTTGGAAAGCTACAATTCATATCTCTGTAGCTATCCAGAATGGCATATTCCAAGATACATGAGCAATTATAGTTTTCAAATTTGATTACAAGTAAATAGCATATATTAATCACAGTCACTTTATGCTTGTTTCATTATAATATCCAATTAGCAGTGGCACAGTGGTTAGTACTGCTGCCTCACAGCGCCAAGGACTTGAGTTCCATTCTGGCTTTGGGTTACTATCTGTGAGGAGTCTACACATTCTCCCCATGTCTGCGTGGGTTTCTTCCAGGTGCTCCATTTCCTCCCACACTCAAAAAATGTGCAGTTTAGGTTGTTTGGCCATGCTGAATTGCCCTTAGTGTCAGAGGTTTAGCAGGATAAGTACGTGGAGTTTCAGAGATAGGCCTGGATGGGATTGTTGTCAGTACAGACTTAATGGGCCAGAAGAACACCATCCTCCTGTACTGTAGGGATTCTATGAAAGTTTAATACATCATTGCAATCATAGCCTTTCAGCAGGTGGGTGCAGAGAATACAACTGGAGTCCTCAAATGGATTGTATGCCAGTGGGATTTCTCATTCAGATTGGTCCCCATCCTTGCCAATGATGTAATGAAGTTCCTGCTATGAAAGGTTGGGAACCCCATTACTCGACATTTAAATATCATTCGCGGGTTACTCCAATGTATTATCCCACATGTTAGGATTTCCCATCCAAGGTGGGGCAAACTGGGATCTGGCCAAGAGAACCAGGTGGGTACTGTAGGTGCTGTCCCAGAGCAGAAAGGTACATGCCCAGGTAGTGCACAACATCAGGGGTCTGCGGATCACTCCTTTTTTCAGTTACAGATGTCTGATTTAATGAGCTTCGCCCAGACTAATAGCCTTGGTGCCTGCCTGTGAAGGCTCTTATAAGAAGATCTTTGTTTTTCATAGCAGCTTGTGTGATTTTAAACTTATGTGATTATTCACCCTTTTAAAATGAACAATAGAAAATTTGTAACCAGAAAGAATATAATATACTATGACACTTAAGTATTTGAATGATTAAACACAAACAATTTCTCTGAGATAACGTTCCATTCTCATCTACACCCACATTCCATGGACTCACTGAGACACCCTCTTTTCTCAAACAACATTCAATTTTGTAACTCTTAAGTCAAATCCAGCTCATAGTCCTTATGCAGTACAGTTTAGATGATCTCGTCTGAGAATCTATCTTTAGTTGGTTCAGCAAAGATATCAAGGTGCGTCTTGTAGAGAAGAATATCTGCAATCTGCTCTGGCTTTAAATGTTAGATAGAAGGACCGTTCTTGTCTGGCTGTTAGATGAAAACTATCCTCTCAAGTCTATCGGATGGAGCTAGCCTCTCAGGCTGAGGGATATACTGGCCTCCTTTCTTCTGAGGATGCTGGCAATTATATCATTCAACCTCTTTGATATTTAATTCTGTTTATTTAGTTGTGTGCATCGCTCAAATTCCTTGACTTTAGAAATTAGCATTTGTATACCTCCATTGATCTCTCAGTCATCCAGGTAAGCTGTTTATTCTATCAGACTTTGTCTAGATGTCTGCTAATCTTGTTATGGGCAAAATACACAGCATCATCTCTTTACAGTGCTGGCTGCTGTTGTCACTAGACAGGTTTTTTTTCCTACCTATTGCTCGATAAATGGCAATCTAGTGTGCCTTTTTAAATTTTTGTTACTGCTGTTGCTAGGCAGACCCCTGACACTGTGCACTGCCTGGGCACATACCTTTCCCCTCTGGGACAATACCCACAGTACGGATCAGGTTCTCTTTGCCAAGTCCCAGTTTGTTAGGACCTGTTGTAAGCCTCACCTTAGATGGAAATCCTAACATGGGGGATAATTCAATGAAGTAAGCCATGAATGATATTTAAAAGTAGAGAATGTTATAGTCACAGATAGAATGCAGAGAAAGATCAACTTAATGCAAGTTAGATCCATTCAAAAGTCTGAAACCTGCCAGGAAGAAGCTGTTCTTCAGTCGCTTTGTACATGACTTCAGACTTTTGTTTCTTTGTCCTGATGGAAGAAAGTGAAAAGAGAATGTCCGGGGTGCATGGGATCCTTAATTATGCTGGCTGCATCTCTGAGGCAGCAGGAAGTGTAGACAGAGTCAATGCATGGGAAGCTGCTTTGAGTGATGGATTGGGCTACGTTCACGCACTTTTGTCGTTCCCTCATATTCCTGACTTGTGTTTTATAGATTGTAGACGGCCTTTGGTGGGTGACAGAATTCCCAGCTTCTGACCTGGCTCTTTTCCTATTTTGTGTGTGTGTGTGTGTGTGTGTGTGTGTGTGTGTGTGTGTGTGTGTGTGTGTGTGTGTGTGTGTGTGTGTGTAAAATACATTATAAAAATATATGCAATGAGAAAATAGATTTTTCAGAATCATCCTCAAATTGAGGAGGGTTCAAAGACCACTAACATTCTTTTGAAGGTACAGTTATGAAAGTCGCATACAATATTGCAAATATGGCCTCAAATGACCTGTTTCAACAAGTAACGATGTGCTGTCAGGATTCAGTCCCACATTATTAACCTTTCTGATGCAGTTTCACTCTATGAATAGTTTAAACTTTATTTGTGTCACAAGCAGGCTTCCATTAACACTGCAATGAAGTTACTGTGAAAATCCCTTCATCACCACACTCCAGCGCCTATTTGGATACACTGAGGGAGAATTTAACATGGTCAGTGCACCTAACCAGCCCATCTTTCAGTCTGGGGAAGGAACACGGAGCATCTGGAGGGAACCCATGCAGACACGGGGAGAATATGAAATTCCGCACAAACAGTGACCCAAGCCAGGAATCGAACCCAGGTCCCTGGTGCTTTGACACATCATTGCTAACCACTATGCCACCGTGCCACTCTAGAATAGTGATTAATCCAATCCTTACTTTTGGAGTATTTCATAGTCCTTGTTCCAATGCAATTATCCTTTTTATTTTTCTATTTTAAAACACGGTGGCCAAACCATTTAATTATTTGGACCAGGTGTCAGGATTTCCATTTAATATTTATGTGCCTGGTTGCTTCCTGCCTCCACCCCCTGGATGTTAAGAGAATGGGTGAAGCATGAGGTAGCTGAGGGAGCTGGATACTTCTCCCTGATGAAATGTAACAATTCATGAGGTTCCCTCAATGGGCAGAGTTTCAAAGACTGATTTAATAAAATATTGAGAAAGCTCGAAAACATTAGCGAGCAGCTTGGGTGGTCAATTATGCATCTTGAAATAGGGCTGGTAAAGGTGAGAATGCAATACAGTAAGTTAATTGGAAGTGTAGTTAATTTGGTATAATTTCTCACTGAGTGCTCACCCTATTATAGAAAGGGTATTATTAAACTAGAAAGAGTGCAGAAAAGATTCACTAGGATGCTATCAGGACTTGATGGTTTGATTATAAGGAGAGGCTGGATAGACTGGGACTTTCTTCTCTGGAGCATAGGAGGCTGAGGGTGATCTTATAGAGATTTGTAAAATAATGAGGAGATCAACTAGATAGTCAATATCTTTCCCAAAGGTAGGAGACTCTAAAATTAGAGAGCATAGGTTTTAGGTATCAGGGGAGAGATACCAAAGTTTCCAGAGGGACGATTTTTTTCACACACAGGATGGTGGCTATCTGGAACAAGCAGCCAGAAGTAGTAAAGATGGGTACAATTTTGTGTTTTAAAAAGCATTTAGACAACTACATGGATAAGATGGGTACAGAGGGATATGGGCCAAATGCGGGCAGTTGGGGCGAGCTTAGAGGTTTAAAAAAAAGAACGGCATTGACAAGTTGGGCCGAAGGGCCAGTTTCCATGCAGTAAACCTCTGTGACTCAGTGAAACATTAGTTTATGCAGTATTTTGGCCTGAGCCAAAGAGAATATGTACGTTCTGTGTAAGGGTTTGATGGAAGATGATTGGGGGTGGGAAGAACTCAGTGAAGTAGATTCTGAGATTTCACATTTTTAACTTAATGAAATACTTCATTAACTGTCCAAAGAGATTTATAACTCATAACTTGCTGTGCAGAGAGTTTAGATAATGTACCTTTAGCTGCATGATCTTTCCCAAGATAATTCAGAATCTACATAAACTGGACTAAAACCTTCAGCAGAGAATGTTGGAAGTGCTTCAAGACGAAAACAAATGATTCGTCTCAGGCAATAAATAAAACAAATGGCAGAAACATTATCACGAATGCTGGCAAGCTTACGGCAAAATGTTGTGGCATTTATCATAAACCTGCTTTCTCAAAGGCTACATGTTAAATCTGTCGAGGTCTTTGATTATTGTGCACACGTGGCATGGGACAGTCAGCGTGCATTGTGTTGTGGATGAGAAATGCCTGCTTTTGTATTAAGTGACAGAAGCCACCTGTTTCACAGGGAATATGTTTAAATGGAACTCCTGACATTTGAAGGGGCCTGGTCCAAAAAATTGCATATGCGATAGTTTGGCTGCTAAGTTTTAACAGAGGAAAATGAAAGGATATTCGTGTTGGAACAAGGGCTGTGAAATATCCCAAAAGTAAGGATTGTGCTGATAATGATTCAGAGTGAAGCTCCATCAGAAAGGTTAGTAATGTGGGACTGAATCTTGAGGGCACATCATTACTGGTTGAAATAGATCATTTGAGGTCAATTTTGCAATATTGTATGCAGTTTTCATAACCATACCTTCAACGCAAAGTTAGTCATCTTTAGATCAATTCATCTTTGTGTCATCAACAAACTTTGTTACCCTACACTCGGTCCCCTCCTGCAAATCATCTGTCATCTACGTTGACATCAGCAAAGTGAAGATTGTAAGAAAAGGTAAACCTGGGTTTGCTGCTGTCGAGGTGGATAATGGTGTCACATCTCGTGTCTGACCAACTGCTTTTCACACAGTAATGTACCAATTACTCGGTGCTCACTGCAGATTATAGGAATGCTGTACAGATGTGGTGGTTAAGCTTTTTTAAAATATGCTCCATGAACCTTAATTGCTGGTAGCAAATCATAGTTGGCTCTTCCAGGCCCTCCCGTAGCATCAGGAGTTCACCAAAGCCTGAGCCACTGTTGCCAGCTGGGTCTGTTTCCGGTTGATTAAGAATGGTAGTGATTTGTGATCATTGAAAATAATACTGGCCAGTCACTTGCACAGTGCGGGCAAACTGAGAATAGGTAAATCAATCAAGCAAGCTGCTGCCTCAGTTCTTTGCTGCGATGCATTATCGCTCTTCGATCTCTTTGGGTTACTCCTGGAATCACCTTCTTGCCCTTCTGGTTGTCTGCAACTTTAAAATTGGTTGTGCGGAGGTTTGAACACAAGCTGTTTAGTAACTTTCATCACAGCTGGAGAGATGTTAATTTGAGGGCATTGTCAACCTGAACTGCCTATCCTCGCTTGAGATTTCAGCTTGAGCATTGCACAACGACAAACTCACCTTGTGTTTCTTTTTAATTATTCTTCAGGATTTAACTTCTGCTATTCCAAAATAATTGTTTCTTTTAAAAAAAAGCATGATGGTTGGAGGGAAAGATTTGAGGACACGTTGGTCCATGCAGCAGGCCTGAGGGTCCCGATATTTTGTAGCCATCTTGAATCGAGTGTAATGCATTGATTAAAAATAATTTAAAGGTGTATAAGTGGATTTGCTCATGAGTCAAACAGTACAGGTGCTCAAACTATGCTAAAATTAATTATTTTTCCAACTGTGCTGCAAGTTGGAAAATTATTCCTGCATTTATTCAGGGTGTTGTTTTACAATCTGCTGTTTACGTTTGCAGACAAAAGTTTTTGTGGATGGGGAAGGGTGAGATAAACCATAATGTAAAAAAATTTATTAGTCGTGAGTCGATTTTCATTAACACTGCAATGAAGTTATTGTGAAAATACCTTAGTCGCCGCACTCTGGCGCCTGTTCGAATACAGTGAAGGAGAATTTATCATTGCCAGTGCACCTAATCAGCATGTCTTTCGGACTGTGGGAAGAAACCGTAGCACCACACAGACACATGAAGAACGTACAGGCTCCGCACAGACAGTGACCCGAGCAGAGATTGAACTCGGGTCCCTAGGACTGAGAGGCAGCAGTGCTAACCACCATGCGACAATACAGCCTGGTGGGATGAAATCAAAGCCCTTTCGAGGCTGCAAATTAAATTGACACCCCACATTTACAGCTTTATCTTTGTCAAATACTAGCTCAATCTAGGGAATTCTTCATTCAACTCAGGAATTTACTTGAGTTCTTTATTGTTGTTTTCCTACTCAAAGAATTCTGGAAGATTAGTTATGCAAATATAGCCTGCTGTTATTTGGGGTCTAGGATTTTTCTTTAGCATTTAGTAAGTTGCTCACCAGGTGGTGATTTTATCTTTATTCAACTTGTGACCAAATTAATTACAGATCACAGATATTCTTCAACTCCTCTTCTCAAAATCTGATGCTAGTTTTCATCCCTCCTTTGTTTGGAAATAACTGTTTACAATACTTAGCATTTAGAAGACTGAATTAAGGAATTGTAGTGAAATCGGGGATTCCCACAAAAGACGACTTTTTTTTTCATGAATTTGTGGCACTCTAGTTGAGTCTCAGTTTCTATTGTTTTGTTATGAGAGGTACAGTTTGGGGAGAAAGTCCCAACTTTGTGCCCACCTTTCCCGGAACGCTATGTCTGGGGTGGCACGGTGGTTAGCTCTGTTGCCTCACAGCGCCAGGGACCCGGGTTCAGATCCTGGTTTGGGCCATTGTCTGTGTGGAGTTTGCACGTTCTCCTTATGGTGCATGGGTTTCCTCCGGGTGCTCCGGTTTCCTCCCACATTCCAATGATGTGCCGAAAGATTGATTAACCATGCTACTTGCCCCTTAGTGTCCCCAAATGTGTAGGTTAGCAGAATTAGCAGGATAAATATGTGGGGTTATGGGGACGGGCCTGGGTAGGATTGTTATCAGTGCAGACTCAGTGGGCCAATTGGCCTCCTCCTGCACAGTAGGGATTCAATGATGATGATGAATCCCTCCAATCAGGTTTCTGACCTTGGCGTCGTATCTGAAATGTCTTCAGAATCTCAAATGACATCTTACGAAGGTAAACTGTTACAAACGTGACAAAGGTAAACTGTCCCAGGAGAGAAAGAGTCAACGTTTCAGGTCTGTGACTGCTCCACTTCAGATGCAAGTTGTTGATTAGAAACATTGACTGTTTCTCTCTCCTCAGATGCTGCCTGACTTGTTAAAAATAGTTAACATTCTTTGCTTTTATTTCAGTTTTCCAGTGTCTGAATTGGAGATATTGGCCATCAAACATACTGGTGGCGTCATATTTTGTTCTTCCGTGTGCTAAATGGAGTTGGCCCCATGCACCTGTGCTGGAGAGAATGGGCTCTAAGCCTTGTGAGAATCTGGTGCCAGATTTATCTCTTGTCCTTGACTTGCACGCAGCCTTTCTGGCAGTGTTGCATTGCGCATCAAGTATTTCATTTTGTGCGCCTATTAGATTTTTTCCATGGGTTTCCCTGTCAAGGTCATAGAATCCCTACAGTACAGAAGAGGCCATTCAGCCCATCAGGTCTGCACTGACTCTCTGACCCAGTACCTTTCCAGTCCCTTTTCCTCGCCCTACGTCTCTAATCCCACGCATTTAATCATAGCTAATTGATTTAACCGAAGCGTTTTGGGACACTAATGGGCAATTTAGCATGTCCAGTCCGTCTAATCTGCACATCTAAAGTGTGGGAGGAAATCAGAGCACCTGGAGGAAATCCATGCAGACACGGGGAGAACATGCAATCAGCCAAGACTGGAATCAAATCCAGGTCATTAGTGTTATGAAGCAGCAATGCTAACACTGTGTCCCTTGGCTTTGCAAAAGGATCAAAGCAAATTTGCTTATCACTTTGTCTTGCTGAATGTCAAGTATCACAGTTCTTAGTTTTTAGCTCCACTTCTGAGATTTGCCCAATTACATGAAATTAAACCTATCCCTAGTTATGAAATTATTGTATGGTGTTGGATAGTATCGGATTAATCATAATCTAACTGAATGGTGGATCAGACTGGAGGGGCTGAATGGCCTGTTCTTTCTTGCTCTGCTTCTATACTTTGCAGTGTAGAAATCTAATGCTTGTGTGATGTTGCTTTTTGATTTTTGTTAGCTTTCCTAAGCATTACTTAATGGGATAGCTTCCCTAATCTCTCGCGAAGTTTAAAGACCTGCTCTCTTTGTGCTTGGCATGTTGTACGCATTTTGCCACCTATAACAGTATCTGCAAACATTAATCTAAACAGTATCATCTTTATTTTTCACTTAGAATTTTTTTAACAGCTCCAACCTTTAAGATTTTCCCCAGGTGACATTACCTACTGTACCCATTCCATTTTTAATAATATACTGAATACTTGGCAAATAATGAATCGGGGATAAGCATAGTGTTACCTCATCATTCTTCTCTTTTGCTAACCTGTTTAATTTTGACTGCTCTACTGAACACTCCTAGATTGATATTAAGAGGTATATTAACAGCGACATTGCTCTGTGCTGATAGATGCAAGTTACTTTCTGTTTTATTATCTCCAAAATAGCTAGCATAGATATAAGTAGTCATTTATGTAGCATAATATGGCTTGTCAAGCACCTTGTAGGAGATAGTGCACATCCTCTATTTTTGATCAACATTTCCAGTGACAGGTTATTGTATAAGCTTACGTTTTAATCAGGGATCTCAAAACGTACAAGGAAAACTTTTGCAAATATTAAAAGTTCGCACTTTGATGGGAAGTGCAACATGAATCACAGACCCCTTTAAAATGGGATGGCCTCAACAACACGTCATTGTTGTAAGCTCAGAAAATGATTTTTAAAAAATTGTCAGTTCTGAAGGCTATTCAGCCGAATTATATTGATGTTACAAAAGTCTGAGGTCACGTACCAACTGACTTGAGAACACTTCCTCCCAGCTGCTATCACACTTTTAAAAGGACTTACCTAGCACTAAGTTGATCTTTCTCTACACACTAGCTATGACTGTAACACTGTCTCCTTTCCTTCTCCCTTATGTACTCTATGAATAGTATGGTTTGTCTGTATAGTGCACAAGGAACGAAAACTTTCATTGTATCCCAATAGATGTGACAATAATAAATCAAATCAAATACTGACTCTGTATCAGTGCTACCCACTCTGTTCCTACACCACTGCTCTTCCCTAATACACTTAAATACATTTCTTTTTGAACCATTCCATCTTTAAATGTAATGGTTAACCCACCTTCAGTTGTCACTTGTGGCCATTGTGTATATTATTCTGATAAACCTTAGCATGAAAATAATTCAGCAAATCTCCATTCACGTATTTTCATTATTAATCTCAGAAGTGTCTCCCAATTCACCGATCTGTAGAAATAATCCTCTATTCATGGTCGTCTCAAACTCTGTCAACACTTCTATTAGATGCCCCATTAACCTTATCTACTTTGGCACATGCAGTTGCAGTCTTTCAACTGCCCTGTTATCAGAGTATGGTCCAAATGATTTGCTGAGGAGCTTTACCCCAGCTTAAATATCCTTCTTGCAATGAACAGGGGGAGTCACAAATCTGACAGGCAATCTGAGCACAACACGTTGCCTTAAAGAATAAAGGATTTATATCTACCTCCAATGTAGTTCACAGCCAGTCAAGCACTGTGAACTTTTGTCACTGTGGCAGTGTAGGAGGACATGGACAGTGGATTTGTACACAGTAAAGCCTTACTAAGAGAAGTGAAATATGGACAACCAGTTAATTATTTTTCAGTGGGGTGATTGAGTGATAAATGTTGGCCAGGGTGCTGAGAAACGTGACCCTCTGTTTAATGGACAGCACTAAGGAATTTTTACATTTAGGCATGAAGACTGATAGATTCTCAGTTTATTGTCTCATTCTAAGCTTGGTGACCTAAAAGTTGGGTTGAGTTTCCCCCATTGTTTAGGTGCTTTGAGGCTTTCTAAGTGCCCAAAGTATTGTGCTTTTTGGAAAGTACACCTTTGACAATACTGGGCAATCAGGCAATTTTTGCCCATGCCTGAAGCAAAAGTGTAGTCCTTTCGCATATTCAAACATGCAATCTTACTGACCAATTCCACCACCCTGATTGAACAGTAGCTTTTCTCAGTATGTTTGTTGTGTCTCTGACATGCCTTTATTCACAACATTATTTATTCGGGGTGGCTTGGTGGCACAGTGATTAGCGCTGCTGCCTCACAATGTCAGGGACCCAGGTTTGATTCCCAGCTTGGGTCACTGTCTGTGTGGAATTCGCAAGTTCTCCCGTTGTCTACATGGAGTTCCTTCGGGTGCTCTGGTTTCCTCCCACAGCCCAAAAGACATGCTGGTTAGATGCATTGGCTGTGCTAAATTCTCCCTCAGTGTACTCAGTATATCAGTCGTAATGTGGCAGCTAGGGGATTTTACAGTAACTTCATTGCAGTGTTAATATAAGCCTGCTTGTGACTAATAAATAAACTTTAAATAAAATTTACTTATTACAAATAGATTATAAATGGACTTCTTTGTCCATTTTGAGTTTTGCTTGTCTTAGATTTTCATTTTGTTCTTTTGCGATGCAGCTGCCCTGTCGATGCACATTCTCAGCCCACTCTGTTGCTGCCTTTGCACGCTGTGGGTCTTTCTCTTGCGTTCCAAGCTGGGATTTCTTCATTTTGGAGCTAATTCTTTTCATGTATCACAGGATTCGGGCCTTAGCAGCAACTGCTTTCCCCCCGGTTGAGCAAACTGACTTCTGTATCTGACTTCAGAGTGGATTTGCCAGTTAATCAGTCATCCTGATTATCACTGAGAGGGGTTGCCAATGTCGTCATAATCTAATGAGAAGCATAAACTGCTCTGAAATTTATTGTGTGAACTGTTGTACATTATGAATGGATAATTTAATTATCTCAAGGCAGCTTTTACAATAGACTAGTGGAAATGGTACGGAATGCAGTATGAGGAACAGCTGGGCTTTGTTTAAAATTCCGTGCACAAAATTTCAGAGATAGAGTGATTTCTCTTTTACTTCTATTGTGAAAATGTGTGAAATACTATAAGGTACCGCAAAAGCATGTCATCTTTTCATCTAATGTACAGCTCTGGGAAATGCTGTATGGCATTCCTACTAACAACTCTCACTGTGCTTGTCATAGCAAAGCCAAGAGCTGTGTTTGATTTTCTGATGGCTGAGGAATTCCAATTTTTTTTATGTTTCTAATCAAAAAAGCCAATTCAGCTTAAGTCCACTAGTGGTCCCCCACAACAGCGGGGGAACAAACAGGATAACCAAGCTAAGACAAGACATTACATCCCACTTTGGGCTCGATCAAACAAGATCCAAGCTGACAGGATGAGGTCCCATCCTGGACTTTCTTTTTAACTCATTCATGGGACAGGGGGTCACATACAGGCAGGACCAGATAAGGACAGCAGATTTCCTTCCCTAAAGGACATTAGCGAACCAGATGGGTTTTTCCAACAATCGACAATGGTTTCATGGTCATCAGTAAATTCTTAATGTCAGATATTTTTTCCTTGTATTTAATTTCCACGATCTACTGTGATGGGATTCAAACCTGCATCCCCAGAGCATTAGCTGAGTTTCTGATTAATAGGCTGGTGATAATAGCACTAAGCTTTGTCTCCCCATTTTGATCTAATGCTTGATCCTAGCCAACCGGCCAAGATGGTTTTGAAAAATTGCATAGGTAAAGTCTCAGTCTAACCTCATTGGCTGCCCTGATCCTTTACTGTCCCCTAGCCTAGGCAAGCTGCCATCCTCCTTCACCCCACCCCCACTTGTAATAGGCTAGCCTCTCCTGCCCAATCACGCTTTCTACCTGGCAGGAGTGTAGAACAAATGGCCAATTTAATTCTCTTTGATTGGCTTTAATCTGTTACATTCTGTGTCATTGCCAGTTAACATGTTCCAACTGTTGGATTTTTCGCATTTTTATCTGGAAGAATTGGACAAGGCTGAAAAATAGACATGGGGATAGGGACACGCAACTAACTGATGCTTGTTCCTTTTGATGTGGGCAAGATGCAAACTACCTGCTTATTTGCATGACATTGTTGAGTAGTTGCACACTTTAGCAGGGGATGTAACATTGTGAGAAGTTATCATGAGTTAAGCTAGCCTGTGCTACTTAAAGCAGGCCCTTATCTCTTAAAGGCTAGGTGCACTTTGAATGGAACAAGCTCTGAAAATTCATTGTGATCAATTCATTGACTTTGATCTGGGAAAGATGCAGGAACAACACAACATGTCATGGTGTTGGATCCAGAATTCTTTGATGTCGCACTGGAGGCCTTGATGACAGGAGGAGAGAGGTCGTCTATCCACAGAGAAGCAAGGGGAATAAGTAACTGTGCAGGTCAGGGCCTGGGTGCAGTGTCAAAAGCAAACTCAGTGACCTCATACGAATGGTCAAGGTCAGTCAATGTCTGTCAGCCAATTCAAATAGTGTGTTCCATTGACTGTTTCATTAACCTCAGGCATTGCTCAGAGGATTACCCTTGCATCAGTCAGCCAACAACAATCTCCATCAGTCAGAACTCAAACCTAATATTTAGAGCTTCACCTTGTGCTCAGCACTGCTGCAAACCTCAGCCCTACATCTCATACCTTACACACACTGCTGTCTATTTTACTGTGAAAGCCACACCAATTAAACCTCTTGCACCACACTCGCTGGTAAACGCAATCCCCTCCCAGTGCAATAGGCTAGCCTGTCCTGTCTGATGATGATATCACCCTGGCAAGAGTGTGAGACTAATGGCCAATTTAATTATCTTTGGTACTTATCTGTTACATTCTGTGTCATTGCTAGTTAGCATGTTCCTGCTGTTGGATTTTTCTTTGGACTGTTAACTGGAGCACATAGAGGAAACCCAGAGATTGGGAGAACGTGCAAACGCCACACACTGAGTCAACTGAGGCCAGAATTGAACTCAGGCCCCTGGCACTGTGAGACAGCAGTGCTAACCACTGTGCTGTCATGCAAGAGACGTGGTACACAACAGAAGCAGCAGCAGCAACCCTGGAGGGGTGGAAGGTGGTGGGAATAGGTACGTCTGCGTGTCCTGACTCTGATGGTAATGATGTGTTTTTCATTACTGCTGTGGTCAGTGACAAGATAACAAAAAACTGCTTAAACCAACTCCTCCTCCTTGCTTCCCACATCCTCTTCACCATACAATATCTGTATCTGGTAACCATCAACATGAGTTCTTACTACCCCAGTCCAACGCCGGCATCTTTACATCATAACCATCCAACATACAGTGACTGTATGGAAGTGGAATCTGATAGCAATGAATCACCAGGCATGAACAGCCTGTAGCTAGGGAAGGGGGGAGTGGTATCTCAGGTGCCAGTTTGCTCGACGATAAGGCCACAAATGAACTGCGCTGCACAGAACTCAGATGAGGTCTTTGATGGGGGAACATAGGAAAAAAGATGGTTAGATTTGCCCATAGAAATAAAAACAAAGTGCTGAAAAAGTCAGCAGGCCTAGGCAACCCTTGAAAAGCGAGAAACAAGAATTAATGTTTTGAGTCCGTACGACTCTTCAGAGCAGCACAAAAATGCTTGGTGCATTGACAGGAATGCTAGAAAGCTTCCAATCATTGCATGATGAGGAACATGATGGCCAAGTGGTATTATCGCTAGACTATTAATCCAGAAACTCAGCTATTGTTATGGATTCGAATCCCACCAAAGGGGCTCTTCAGACATTATAGATAGTGGAATTAACCAAATCATCTTCATTGGTGTCAGGAATGGTGGTATTATCATATGCAGCCACATATTTTTCTTTCTCCAATGCAAAGAGAAGCCAAGTTCTATATTTTGTTGTCCTGCGCAAAAAAACCACATCTCTCAGATTTCCACCTGCAAACTAATGCTGCAGAGTTGTTTGACTTCATAAAGAGCAGAGTGCTGGCAATGCAGTTTTCTTGGCATCGCATCCCGTGTTGAGTAATGAAATTCATTGTATGGCACTGATTGACTTTACGACCGGAGGGAAAATTGAAGTTTCTTCTTACCTGGTAGTGGTTTGCTTGTTTAAATTGTGCATCAGTCATTTATGGAAATTCTTCAGGTTTGTGCTGGTGTACTATTGTGTAATATACGCCAAAATGTACATCTGTTTGGCTTCACCTGGATCATGATTTTTTTCCAGTTAAATGTGTTTATCATCTAAATTTAGCTCTGATCGTCTCTGCACGAATCATCTGATGAAGGAGCAATGCTCTGAAAGCCTGTAATTCCGAATAAACCTGTTGGACTTTAACCTGGTGTTGTGAGACTTCTTACTGTGCCCATCTCATTCCAACGCTGGCATCTCCACATTATTTCTACATGGACAGAGGAGTTTTTGTTAAATAAAATAAGTTTGTTCTTTCTCACTATTTAAAAAAAAGTCTATACTGAATTTTGTATTTTTACATGTTGTGCAGAAACTCCTGGTGATGTTTGCTATAATATGTTTGTCTTTAAGCATCAAAGTTGGTTGGTTTAAAGCCATATGGCACAGCTTTCAGGGAACGAGAGCAACAGATGATGTCCTGATGTCCATTCCCTCCCACCAGTGTCAGTATGAGAGGATTGCAATGCGGAGTATGTCTGAGAGACCAACACCGATCACCCCATTGCTTTCGCCATTATGACACTTAGAAATATTTTGGGAGAATTCCACTGATTAATGCCTGTTTTTCTCTCCTATGATGCTGTCAATCTGCTGAGTATTTCCTGCACTTGCAATTCTATTAATGACTGAAGCCATCTCACTTTAAACGCTGACAGAATCTTTGCATGTCAGGAGTCAATTCCCTTTACCTCTTTGCCCAGTCTTCCTGACCCCTCCAGTGAAATCAACATCTGGTTTACAGCCAAAACCTACTCCAGAACATAGCCTGATATATCGGATAGCTCACTCCTCTGTACATGTGGATGATTCCATTTAATCTTGCTTAATTCAATTACTAGGTTTAACATTGTGAAAGCATAGTGGAGCAGTATTTATTCCTGCTTGATTTCAAAGGTGGAAAGTTCACCAATATAAGCTTAAATAACCAATATATGGGCAGCACGGTAGCACAGTGATTGGCACTGCTGCTTCATAGCTCCAGGGACCTGGGTTCGATTCTGGCTTGGGTCACTGTCTGTGTGAAGTTTGCACATTCTCCTCATGTTTGCGTGGATTTCCTCCAGGTGCTCCAGTTTCCTCCCACAGTCCAAAGATGTGCAAATTAGGTGGATTGGCCATGCTAAAATTGCCCCTTTAGTGTCCTGAGATGTGTAGGTTAGCAGGATTACTGGATAAAATATGTAGGAATACGGGGATAGAGCCTACGTGAAATTGTGGTCAGTGCAGACTTGATGGGTCGAATGGCCTCTTTCGGCATTGTAGGGTTTCTATGATAAGCTTAAAACTCAATAAAGCTGTTGAAGTCAGATGTTAGAGTCTGGTTCTGGGTGACACACAACTAAATATTTATTTATTAGTCACAAGTAAGGCTTACATTAACACTGTAATGAAGTTACTGTGAAAATCCCCCAGTCACCACACTCCGGCACCTGTTCAGATACACTGAGGGAAAATTTAGCACGACTAGTACATCTAACCAGGATGTTTTTCAGTATGTGGGAGAAAACCAGAGAACTTAGAGGAAACACACAGAAACGGGAGAACGTGCAAACTCACACAGATAATGACCCAAGCCAGGAATCGAACCCAAGTCCCTGGTGCTTGAAGCAGCAATGCTAACCACTGAAACCAGCCCATTGAGTTTAATGCCAACATCACTGTGGCTTGTGAAAATAGACCCTGAACAACATGTTGACATTAGATGCAAAGCATTTAATTTCTTAATCTTCATAAAGAATTGGATTCTCTTCAATGAAACAAAGAAATTAAAGCATGAAATTGAACTGCGCAGAACTTTCAGAATGTCACTTGTGAGCAACAGAAGGTTAATGTATTTGATTTTATTTATTATTGTCACATGTATTAGTATACAGTGAAAAGTATTGTTTTTTGCGCGCTATACAGACAAAGCCTACCATTCATAGAGTACATAGGGGGGAAGGAAAGGAAAGAGAATGCACAATGTAATGTTATAGCTAGGGTGTAAGAGAAAGATCAGCTGAATGTGAGGTGGCCCATTATAATAGATCCATTCAAAAGCCTGATGGCAACAGGGAAGAATCTGTTCTTGACTCAGTTGGTTAAGTGTTCCCAGGCTTTTGTATCTTTTTTCAGACTGAAGAAGGTGGAAGATAGTATATCTGGGATGGGTGGTGTGTTTGGGTACACTGGCTGCTTTTCCAAGGCTGTAACAGATTGTGAAACTTGTCATTGAGATGTCCATTGCACTGTTTGTTCATCCTACTACCTGTATGTGATATTTTAAGTTTCATGGTGTTATAACGGCAAAAAGACGTGGTGGAGTGTATGTGGGCCATCAACCATTCTCGTGTATCAGGTATTAAATGGCAAACCTATTTGATTTAATAAAGTTACATGCCCATTACCTTTAGGCAATGCAATGTCAACTGATGAAATGACAATAGGGGAAAAAATCAAACTCGTTTTTGAAATGGATTCTAAGGTTTAAATTAGGATGGCACAGTGGTTAGCTGGATTCGATTCCCAGCTTAGGTCACTGTCTTTGTAGAGTCTGCATATTCTCCCCACATCTGCGTGGGTTTCCTCAGGGTGCTCCAGTTTCTTCCCCCAGTCCGAAAGACGCGCTGGTTGGATGCATTGACCATACTAAGTTCTTCCTCAGTGTACCTGAACAGGCGCTGGAGTGTGACGACTCAGGGATTTTCACAATAACCTCATTGCAGTGTTAATGCAAGCTAGTTGTATCTTATAAATAAACTTTAACTTTAAATTATTTTATGCTGTACTGAAATATTTGATTTATTATTGTCACATATACTGAGATACAGTGAAAAGTATCATTTTGCATACTAGCATAGAAAGCATAGCATGTGTGGCACGGATAGTGCCACACTATCTTGAAACATAAATGTGGTGAATCCGCAGCGAGATCAGTTTGTTTGCATTTCAGTTGCACGTTCCTAATTCACAGGCTACCTGGTGCAGAGAGGGGTGGGTCAGGATACTGACTTACTCGTGAACCTGCTCCTGGGCTTGGTGAGACGCACTATCAATAGGTCCAGGCAGTGGGTGATCAATGGGGTCGTCCATCCCGACTGTCTGCCCCTCTATCATGGCTACTTTCATGGCCAGGTGTCCCTGGAGAGGGAGCATGCCGTGTCCACTGATACAGTAGATGCCTTCTGTGCCTGCTGGGCACCGCAGGGGCTAGGGTGCAATATAGACAATCACATTTTGATTTAATGTTTTATGTTTCCTTTCCACTTTGGTTTTTGTTCGGGCCGTTTCCCCTCTTCCTTTTTGGGGGGCTGCCCCCTCTTAATTTGTCCCTAACTTAATTTGAGTTTGTTTACTTGTTTGGTGCCTTAAAGGAACTCCCCATACTTTCTCCAGTCCCTTCATTGGGGGGACCGGCTGCAGGTATTCTAAGCTGTTGTATCAAGGTCAGGTTTTAAATGAATGTAACCAACAGGAGAAAGAAATGAACTTTCAAAATGAACTAACAAATAAAGGCATCAACTTGCACAATGGATTGCTGCCCTACCTTAAACTATCAATAGAGAGACAGAGATTGCAAACATGTTAGAGACTCAGGGACCCATAGTAACATTCAGAAACTGCTTGTACGTGTTTGGCTTTTGTGGCTTGGTGTTGTGAGGCTCCTGGACTGTCCTGGGAAATGTTCTGAGTTAAAGATGCTGAATAAATATTTATTGATGGTGTTCTTCACTCTATAAAGTGAGGCAAGTATTGGGTGGAAGAATAGCAGTGGCATAGGAAATCTAGACCCAGAGTTGGACAGGGTAATTCTGAACAAGGAAGGACTTGATGGATGATGGGCTGTTCTAAACGAGACTGCAATCTGGTCAGAAGAGAAATATTTCATTATGTTGTTGTTTGCACCCGTACAATATTTGATTAAATCTTTTTCTACTAAAGTGAGCTGTAATTAAAGTGACTTTTGTTGTCTGTTGCCTTCAGATCACTTTCTTGGTTTTTTTTACATAAGAAAGGAGCCCCAGCCTTTTTTCCTGATAACTGTAATCTCTGGGTTTTCTCATCACCCATGTAAATTTTGTCATTCACATTTCTGTACTTCTATATCGTTTTTGTAATTTGGAGGCCAGAACTATGCACTGTCCTCTCTACATGTGATTTAGCCAATTTTAAAATAAGTTTAACATACCTTTCAGTTCAACTCCAATGCTTTGTACTCATTTTTATTTTTTTTCTTAACTAGTTCATTTCACTTTGAATAAATTATATATCTTTACTGCTATATTCCCCTTTCCTATTTAGATTCTTATTTTGTCAAGATTATGTAAGCTGCTTTTTGGGCAGCATGGTGGCACAGTGGTTAGCACTTCTGCCTCACAGTGCCTGGGGCCTGGATTCAATTCCAACCTCGGGTCACTGCCCGTGTGGAGTTTGGACTTTATCCCAATGTCAGCATGGGTTTTATCCAAGTACTCCAGTTTCCTCCCACAGTCCAACAATATGCAGGTTAGGCTAATTGACCATGCAAAATATCCCCTTAGTGTCAGGAAAACTCATGGGATAAATATGTGAGGTTAAGGGATAATGCCTGGGTGAGATTGTTGTCAATACAAGCTCAATGGGCTGAATGGCCTCTTTACATACTATAAGGATTTGCTGATTTAATGATCCTTATTCCTTATTTATATTGAAATGTATTTCCATTTCTATATCCATCCTGCAAGTTTGTTAACGTTTCCTTCACACTGCAGTGTGTGCAAGTATTGATGTTGTATTTCAGTTTCCCGAGTCCAGTCATTTCTGTAAATGGTGAGCAATTACAATTCCACAGCCGATCCCTATGGAACACCGTTTACCATCTATCACCATCTTTTTAACCCCTACACACTGCTTTTTGTTTTGAAACTGGTTTGCTTTCCCTTCTGCTACTTGTTCCCAAACTTCCACGTGCTCTGACCTTAGTCATGAGTTATCTATGTGGTGCATTATCAATAATCCTTTGAAAGTCCATATATATTGCGTCCAATGCATTTCCTTTGTCTAATTTTTATGTTACTCTTTTTCAGTATTGAAAATTTAGAATTCAGTATTGTTGATCAAGAATGGCCTCCCCTTTTCAAATGCATGCTGAGTTAGTTCTTTCTATTATGTTTCTCTATTACATCTTTGTGTAAATATTTCCACTGCCAACATCAAACTAAATGATTTCTAGTTCCTTAATTTGTTCAATTTCTAATTTTGAAGGTAGGAATAAAATAGCATTCTGCCAGGCCTCTGGCACTGTTCCCTGTTCTAGTGCTTCTGTAATATCCAAGGATGAGTCCTCAGGACCAGGGAGAAATGTGTTTTGTGAGAAAGATAGACCATGCTCAGGGAAAGAGGAAAACTGTACTTAAGACAAATTAAACAAAACAAAATGATCAGCTTGGGAACAGTGGTTTGCACTGCAGCCTCACAGCGCCAGGGACCCGGGTTCAATTCCTGGCTTGGGTCACTGTCTTTGTGGAGTCTGCACGTTTCTCCCTATGTCTGCATGGGTTTCTTCCGGATGGTCCTGTTTCCTCGCACAGTCAGAAAGACATGCTGGTTACGTGCATTGGCCATGTTAAATTCTCCCTCACTGTGCCCAAACAGGCGCCTGAATGTGGTGACTAGATAATTTTCGCAGTAACTTTATTGCAGTGTTAATGTATGCCTACTTAAGTGCAGTGAAATTATATTTCTTTGTGAACTGCACATCAATTAAGTAAAATCTTTTCAGTTTCAATAAATACCAATTTCTAGTCATAAAACAGTCTGTAAGTTCTCACTTAATTTCCTGTTTTATTTCCAAAACATGCATTGTGAGGCAATGTGCACCTCCTGTAGATTTGTTTGCATAGATTGTAGAAATCTCTTTGTTTAAACCTTCCTTTACTGCACCAAGTGCCAGAACCGCCCTATGTACTGTTTTCAGTTTGTAAACTAATTGTTGGTATTATTAATGCAGTCGCCACTTTTAAGTAAACTCACTTTTAAGTTACTGTGAAAATTCAAGGTCTCAACCTTCTGTAGGAAAAAAAGCTTGCATTTCTATAAAGCTTTTCTGGACATTTCAAAGTGCTTTAATAGCTACGTAAGTATTTTTAAAGTATAATCAATTGTTTGAATGTAGGAAATCTGGAGGAAGGAACTGAAGGCACCATTGCTAAGTTTGCAAGTGAGTCAAAGATATGTAGAGGGATAGGCAGTATTGAGGAAGCAGGAGGACTGCAGAAGGACTTGGATAGGCTAGATGAGTGGGCAAAGAAATGGCAAATGGAATACAATGTAAAAAAAGTGTGAGGTTATGCACATTGGAAGGAGGAATGGAGACACAGACTGTTTTCTAAATGGGAAAATGCTTTGAAAATCAGAAACACAAAGGGACTGAGCATCCTTGTTCAAGATTCTCTTAAAGTTAGCATGCAGGTTCAGTTGGCAGTTAGGAAGACAAATACAATGTAAGCATTCACATTGAGAGGGCGAGAATACAAGAGCAGGGATGTACTTCTGAAGCTGTGTAAAGCTCTGGTCAGACTCCATTTGGAGTATTGTGAGCAATTTTAGGCCCCATATCTAAGGTAGGTTGAGATGGCCTTGGAAAGGGTCCAGAGAAGGTTCACAAGAATGATCCTTGGAATGAAGAGCTTGTTATATGAGGAATGGTTGAGGATTCTAGGTCTGTACTCATTGGAGTTTAAAAGGATGGGGTGGGGTGGATTTTATTGAAACTTGCAGGATACTGCGAGGCCTGGATAAAGTGGAAATGGAGAGAATGCTTCCATTTGTAGGAAAAACTGGAACCAGGGGGCACAACCTCAGGCTAATGGGACAATCCTTTAAAACAGAGATGAGAAGGAATTTCTTCAGCCGGAGAGTAGTGAATCTGTGAAACTCTTTGCTGCAGAAGGCCATGGAGGCTAGGTCATTGAACATTTTTAAGACGGAGATAGATAGGTCCCTGATTAATAAGGGCATCAGGCGTTATGGGGAAAAGGCATGAGAATGGGGATGAGAAAAATGTCAGCCATGATTGAATGGTGGAACAGACTCGATGGGACAAGTGGCCTAATTCTTATGGTCATAAATGTGGCAGTCAATCTGCACACACAAAGCTCCCACAGATAGCAATGCTGGCCTATTTTTTATGATGTTGATTCTGGGGTAAATATTGAGGAAGACATTAGGGATAGATAACTTCTTCAAAATAGTGGCAAGCAATCTTTTGCATCCATCCAAGAAGTAGATGGGTCCTCATTATAACATTTAATCCAAAATATGGCAACTTCAACAGTACAGTCTTCCCTTACCACGGCACTGGAGCGCTATGCTTGAATTTTGTTCTTGGATTGGAGTGAGACTTGAACCAGGAACCTTATCACTCAAAGGGAGACTGCTCCTAGCTTAGCCCAGGCTGACAGAAATGTGGATGTTTCTCCTTATTTCTTGTTGTTTTGCCAGTTGTTTAAAAGTTATAAGCCCTATCTACTAACTCATTTGTCAGGGGAGGTGGTGTCTCCCTACTTGGTTCCCGTCATTTCCTTAAGTACTTTGGTTAAAGTTTCAAAGTTTATTTGTTAGTGTCACAAGTAGGCTTAGATTAACACTGCAATAAAGTTACTGTGAAAATCCCCCAGTCAGCACACTCCGGTGTCTATTCGGGTACACAGAGAGAATTGAGCACGGCCCGTGCACTTAACCAGCACATCTTTTGGACTGTGGGAGGAAACTGGAGCAACCTGGGGGAAACCCACACAGACAGGGGAGAAGGTAATAGGGCCTGGCTCGAAGGTCAGTAGACTTGATGGCCAAATGGTCTCCATCTGTACTGTAAGGAATCTATGATCTCATTGCTAATAGCAAGATGAATACATATATACGCAGCAAACTGTTTTTCGCAAACCAGTGTGTGTCCAGGCAGATGCCTGTACACAATGAGTTGCAGAGAGAGATTGAATAGGTTAGGACTTTATTCCCGGGAGCACAGAAGAATGAGAGGAGATTTGATAGAGTTGTATAAGATTTTGATGGGTACAGATAGAGTGAATGCAAGCTGGCTTTTTCAAATGATGCTAGGGAAGAAAAAAACCAGAAGGCATGGGGGTTAAGAATGAAAGGAGAAAAGTTTAAAGGGAATATTGGTGGGGGGAGGGGTGCTTCTTCACGCAAAGAGTGGTAGGAGTGTGTAATAAGCTGTCGGATAAAGTGGTAAATGTGGGGTCACTTTTAACATTTAAGAAAAACTTGGACAGGTTCATGAATGAGAAGGGTATAGAGGGATATGTCCAAGTGCAGGTCAGTGGCTAGGCAAAAAATGGTTTGGCACAGACAAGAAGGCCTGTTTCTGAGCTATAATTTTCTATGGTTCTATAACATGCAGACTCCACGCAGTAACCCAAGCCGGAAATCAAACCTGGCTCCCAGGCGCTGTGAGGCAGCAATGCTAACCATTGTGCCACCAATTAGGTTCCCTCTTAACCTGCTCTGATCTAAGAAGATCCCAGCTTCTCCTGTTTCTGTACATAATTAATGTCTGTCGTCCCTGAAATCATCCTATGCTCTGTCCAATACCATTCTTAAAAGGTGGTGCCCAGAATTGTATGCAGTGTTCCTGTTGAGCCTAACCAGAGATTTATAAAGGTTTCATCTGATTGTTTAAGTATTCAGTGTCCCTATTTACAAAGCGTAGTATCTCATATGTGTTCCTAATCGCATGGTTAGTTTCGTTCTCGTACGCGCTACTCTCCTACACCGCACAACCAATCTTATGACACTGCCCCTTTATTTTAATTCTCCCAAAATGCATTACCTCACACTTGTCCATATTATTTGCTGAGGTTGCCAGTTCACCAGGGTATCTTAACAAGCTTTGCATTGTCTACAACCTTCAAAGTTGTGCCTCCTGTACCCAAACCCATAGCATTTATATATGAAAAAAAAGATTCTCTTAGCTACCAATGGGAGACCTCACTACATACTTCTCTCCAGTCAGAAAAGCATCCGTTCACCATTACTCTCTACATCCTATCTCTTAGAGCCTAAGGCTTAAAAAATTTCATATCTGAGTTGCTTTTAATACCTTATGCTTTTCAAAATAAGTATATTAGGAGGTACCTTATGAAATGTCTTTTGGATAAACAATTTCTGCTGTGTGACTATCATAGAACCCATAGTCCAAAGATATGTGAGTTAGATGGATTAGTCATGCTAAATTCCTCTTGGTAACTGAGAGAGTAGCTAGGTTAAATTTAAGGGGTTATGGGGATAGGGCCTGGGTGGGATTGTAGTTGATGCGGACTCAATGGAACAAATAGCCTTTTTCTGCAATGTATGATTCTATGATATCCATACAGTGCAGTAAGAGGCCATTCAGTTCATCGAGCCTGTACTAACTCATTTTCAGGCTTATTCTTATTTAACCTGCCAATCCTCCTAACCTACACATCTTTGGAGACTAAGGGCCAATCTAGCATGACCAATCCAGCTAACCTGCACATCAATGAACTGTGGGAGGAAACCAGAGCACTCAGAGGAAACATGGGGAGAACATGCAAACATCACACAGTCACCCAGAGCCCAAAACCAAATCAAAAGGGAAAACACTGGACAATCTTAGAAGTCTGGTAGCACCTGTAAGGAGAGAAATGAGCTGATGTTTCAAGTGCAGATGACCCGTCGTCAAAGCCGTTGGATATTCTCCAATTGGATTTAGTTACCTGGTTTACCCCCTCTCTCCGTAGTGTCATGAGAAGTGAAAGAAGCTACCAGACTTTGTTTTTGTGAATCAGTTATTTTAGGGGCAATAAGCTTTATTGATTGTTGGGGACAATCTCAGTATTAAGTGCAACCATTTTCTTGGACCTCCTGCATTCACGTAATGAGTGACTAATGCAAGTGAATACTTGAGAATTATAATTTTAGAGGCAAATCAGAGACCTTACTCATAGGCAGGTATTTTTATTAAGCAGCTAGCTTATTAACTGAGTCACAACTGACATTAGTGTACCTGGTGTTTACAGCAAAATATCAGCAAGTAAACTTGTGTGTATTCAATCGAAATACCAGGTAATACAAATTTAGTAATACTAGAATACAAAAGCAGGGATGTATAGCTGATAGGGTTCTGGTCAGACCCCGTATGGAGTATTGTAAGCAAATTTTGGGCCGGTCTCTAAGGAAGAATGTACTGGCCCTGGAGAGGATCCAGAGCAGGTTCACAAGAATGATCCCAGGAATGAAAAGATTGACATATGAGGAGTATCTGAGGACTCTGGGTCTGTAATCAATTGGGTTTAGAAGGAAGAGGGGAGGGATTTCATTGAAACTTACAGAATACTGAAAGGCCTGATTAGAGTGGACATAGGGCAGATGATTCCATCAGTAGGAGAGACAAGGATCCAAGGGCATGGCCTCAATAAAGGGACTACCCTTTAGAATCGAGAGGAGGAGGAATTTCTTCAGCCACAGGTTGGGAAATCAGGCCACTTAAAATAAAAAATTTTAAAAGCTTAGAAATGAGAGTAAAATTCCTGACCAAAAAAATACAATATTTTCCTGTGCCTGTAGTATTGTGGAGACCAGATTATGAGTATACAGAGATAGATAGGTTCTTGATTGGTAAGGGGATCAGAGGTTACGGGAAAAAGACAGGAGAATGGGGTTGAGAAATATATCAGCCATGATTGAATGATGTGAAGTTGGCAGCATTGGACTGGGGTGGGCACAGAAAGTACACTCTCAACACCAGGTTAAAGTTCAACAGGTTCATTTGGTAGCATGAACTTTTAGACCACCAGTCCTTTGTCAGGTGAGTCTCAATAACTTCAGTTTAATGCTTCACCTCATGAAGGAACAGCGCTCCAAAAGCTTGTGCTACCAAATAAACCTGTTCGGCTTTAACCTGTGGTGTTGTGAGACTTCTTACTATGATTAAATGATGGAGCAGATTTGATGGGCCGATTGGTCTGTTTCTGCTCCTGAATCTAATGGTCATCTACAGTTATCTTTTTTTCTCACTATAGCAGTTGTGAAACCTAATAAATCCTAATATTGGAGAAACAACATGTATGGAGTCGTTTTGAGATGTATGCCTGCATAAAAAGGGAGTATGTAAATTCAGTATTGATCAAGATGGAGGAGGGAATATTCTACAGATGGAGTTGATATTTTCTCAACAATTTAGTTTACTGCTTAGCTTGGGATAAGGCTTGACATTTCCTGCATTGCAAGCCTTTTTCTTTTGAACATTTAATCGTAAGGACCCCGTTTCTAACTTTGATTATTTAAAAAATAATTTAAGTTAGATTGCATATCAGGTTAGGACTGCTGCCTCACAGCACCAGGGACCCAGGTTCGATTCGTGGCTCGGGTGACTGTCTGTACAAAGTCTGCACATTCTCCCCAGTGGGCTTCCTGTAGATGCTCCAGTTTCCTCCCACAGTCCGAAAGACATGCTGGTTAGATGCATTGGCCTTGATAAATTTTCCCTCAGTGTACCTGAACAAGTACCAGAGTGTGGCATCTTGGGGATTTTCACAGTAACTACATTGCAGTGTTAATTAAGCCTACTTGTGACACTGATAAATAAATTTTAAACCGATGGTATTGAATACAGAAATAATCCCTCCTCTTATCAACCTCCATACTTTTTGCCTCCCTTCAGCTTTGTGCTGTTAGTTACTTGTTTTATTTTTTGTCTGTTTAAATTCTTGCACAATTCATGTCAAGCACCAAAGTGGGTCTAAATTCATTATGTATTTAAGAGAAAATTTCCACATAACTGGGACCTTATGTCTTCTCCAAGATGCAATGTGAATTTCATAAAGAGACAGGTGATTTATTTTTTAAATCCTCATGGCAATCAAAATCTTTATCTATACGCTGAGTTTGAATTACAATATACTGCAAGAAAGGGGAAAGCATTGCTTATTTATCAATTAAATTTCACCCCAATCTCATAACTGGAGCTATCAGTTCTTGAATTAAATTTGTGAAGGATTATGGATTTATTTAAGCATTTCTGTGAAGCAGTCTGTGTGTTTTTGAAGATGGTTCCAATAGGAAATTAAGTGTATTTTTATTCTTTAAATGGGAAATTGTGTCCAACTCACTTTGTGTGAAGAAGTAATGGATTAGTCATACGGAAATGGAGCTTTTCTAATTCACTCATCCATTTGATGATATTCTGCATTTTAACATTCCAGCAGCATAATGTAATTCTACAAAATGGATGGCAATCCTAATTATTGAAGTTGCTCCTTCAGGTTTTTAGCTATGAATATACTTTCATTATTCAACTGATGCTGGAGAAATAAGTGGACTAATAATAAAAACATAACTTCTCCATTTGTGTTTCATCACATGATTGCATTTCATTCAATGACATTTGAGACATTAGCCTTGGGCTGTGATGAAAAAGAATATTGTGCATGTTTTATTAATTTCTCTGAAATGTAATTCAGTTGTCAGATGCCAGGATAAAAATAGAAGTTGCTACTTGATATTTTGGGGGATTCTGAAAGTGTTTATTTTAATCTGCTGAGGACTTGTTCCTTATTAAATGATGGCTGTCAAATCTGATTTTGTAAGCGAGACCTGAGTTGATAAAGTATTGAAGGATACTGGCATTCTACATATTGTTTTTATGATTGTATAATACAAGGTTTCCTTTTCTGAAACCCAGTGGTAAAAGGCAGGAGAAAATTAGATCATGTATTTTAGAATAGAAATATCCATGTCCAGTTTGTAGGGCAACATCAATTTTGCAGCAGTTTAAAGAAATGTGCAATCCAGACTGTCTGTTTCGATAAAAATTTAATTTCTGGTTTCCTGACACTAGCCTTAGCAAGCTCAGGCATTTGATCATGTCAGCTGTGCCTTGGAGTGGGTGGAAGGCAACAGCTTTGCGAGCAAAGCTCGGGGAATTTTTTTTTCCAGTTTCTAAGAGTTTGACTTCTATTCTTGAACTAGCGGGAAGCAATTCTGACAGTCTGCATAGGAAGGATAATGGAACCACAGTTTGCCTGCAGCATGTTGCTTGGTGAAGAAGCAGTGTCTCTGTTTGGGGTCTTGCCCTTGATATTTTCTCATTACTTTCTCAGTCATCAAGTGATGGTGATTGCTGCCAAGGAAACTGCACTCTGTAAAATTCAGTGATGTTTGCTATTCCACATTAAATTCCAATATTGTGAAGTGATGCAGAGATACTGGCTCAGACCTTGTGGTTGTAATAACTGCATGATTGCCAGTGGTCATTGCTGCAGCAATTCATGACATCCACATGTGCGCAGTTAAATGTAGAAATCCAGAATTCCCTGTTGATGCGATTCTCTTTTCCTCTACTTTGTGGCCTGTACTTGCGGACAGTTATCTTTAGAAATCACTGAATTGACAAGAATGTCCCTCTTTATGCTATAATATTGCTGTCAAACATCTTTGAAAATATTATATTGAAAAATGAAAAATGTTATATTGTTCTTTGAAAAAGTTTATTAGTGTCACAAGTAGGCTTACATTAACACTGCAATGAAGTTATTGTGAAAATCCCCTAGTCGCCACATTCCGGAGCTTGTTTGGGTACATTGGTAGAGGATTTAGCACAGCCAATACACCTAACCAGCACATTTTTTGAACTGTGGGAGGAAACCCATGCAGACACAGAGAGTCTGTACAGATTCCCGTGGCAGACGGGACGGGAAATTTCAACCTATAATCTCAGACAGTCTAGAGGGAAGATGGCATGACACAAAACCTACAGTAGCAAGAGTTTCGAGTCTGGACCTATATTTGTCGGCAGCCAGATTAGTGGGATGGAAACACCTTCTCTGCCTCCGAGGCGTCAAAGTTGGCCGATTAAATTCAGATTGTTCCCTTCTGGGTACAGGGCCACAACGCAGATAATTTGAGATGTAGTATACACACATCTGTCTACATGGATGTTCAAGTGGTGGGTAGGAATAAGAAAGACATGTAGTTCAATGGTACAGGCTATATTGGAGCTGCTGTATAAATGTGTAGTGTTTGACCTGATAAATTTATTCACTGTCCTTGAAATTTTATAAACACTGAGTCAGTCCAGCAATTGAACGCTGCACGGAATATTTTTCTGCTGCAATTTATGGAAGTAATTTATGGAAATTAATGAATTAATGCTGAACAAAATGTAGATGTAAGGTAGATAGGAGTTTCAAATTTTATATGATTACCTTTGGGAGATTGAGTAGAAATTATGCAGCACTCTGCGTTTGAAGATGTAAATGAGAGTTCATATTATATTGGATTGTGCCTGGGTACCTTTTTCTCTTTGTATGTTTTCCTATAAACTAAGGGAACCAAACAGAGGCTGGTGTGGTCAGAGATAATACACACAGCCAGTTATTGCTCTCAGGTTTGAGTTGTTGGGCAGTATGCCTAAAGTCTCATACAGTGTCTAATCTTTGCTGAGATGAAAATATGAAACTGAATGTGTGGGTGCCATGAATGGAGAATAATCTGTTTCTGAGCAAGTTGCTGAAGACAAAATGTCATCTCGGCTTCTCCCCCACAATAAACTTCCTTGCCACAAGTTAAGTGATCCTTGACTGCTATGGTGTTCACAACCTTCACACGGCAGTAGGTTTTGGTAAATCAGTGGTAAAGTGACTGTAGTTCCAGACGTCCATAGGCTGATTGGTGATATAACTGAGGATCACCATGCCTCAGGTGAGGATAAGGTTGAGAAGGTGGGGCCTTCGTGAATAGGCTCAGCTGGTATGGGAGTCGAACCCACGCTGTTGGTGTTGTTCAGCCAATTGAGTTAAACAGACCCCATAAATCGGTGGTATAAACTTTATTCAGAACCCATGGTTGTCTTCACTGCTCAGTAATTGTGTGGCGTTGATTAGTTTCATTTTTTAAATTTATTCTTGGGACATGGGTGTCGCTGGGCTGGCCAGCCTTTATTGCCCATCCACAGTCGCCTTTGAACTGAATGGCTTGCTCGGACATTTCAGAGAGCAGTTGAGAGTCAACCACACTGCTGTAGCTCTGGAATCACGTAGGCCAGACCAGGCAAGGATGGTAGATTTCCATCCCTAAAGGACGTTAATAAACCAGATGAGTTTTTCTGACATTTGAAAATGATTTCATGGTCATTATTTGATTCTTAATTCTAGATATTTTTACTGAGTTCAAATTGCACAATTTGTTGAGGCGGGATTCGAACCCAGGACCCCAAAACATTAGCTGAGTTTCTGAATTAATAGTCTAGCTAACGATAATATCACTAGGCCATCACCTCTCTTACTGATTTTCAGGTCTCTTGTGGACTTTGTGTGGCAGATTCCTGCTTTCATTATGGATGGAATACATGGCTAGAATTCCATGATCAATCCTAGTGACCCTGTTAAAATTGTTCCGATAACGATCAATATTTAGAAAATTTAATGGATGCAAAATGAAATGAACCAGAACAAAACTGAATTCATCCTATTGATTTGCAGCCTGATTTCTTTTTTCCTTGAAGGCTTTCAGAGTTTCGAGTTTAGAATCCTGATTTGTTCATTTCATTCTTCATTTTGTGTTTAATCCGTAAGTGATTAAGTGATGACGTTCAGGATATCGACTTGAAAGTGACACTGAACCTGATAGTGGGAAAGAACTGAATCAATATGGACACTAAATACTGCATCACATCAGATCTCAAACCTCTGCCTATACTAATGGTGAGAATTCAGCTTTGCTGCACCATTAGCTTCTCTGAAGTCTGATCATTGTCTATTGAAACAACAATAAAGTAACATTTTTGATTTTGATTTATTATTATCACATGTATTAGTATACAATGAAAAGTATTGTTTCTTGCGCGCTATACAGACAAAACATATCGTTCATAGAGAAGGAAAGAAAAGAGTCCAGAATGTGGTGTTACAGCCATTGCTAGGGTGTAGAGAAAGATCAACTTTATACGAGTTAGGTCCATTCAAAAGCCTGATGGCAGCAGGGAAGAAGCTGTTCTTGAGTTGGTACGTGATCTCAGACTTCTGTATCTTTTTCCTGATGGAAGGAGGTGGAAGTGAGAATGTCCAGGGTGCCTGTGGTCCTTAATTATGCTGGCTGCTTTTCTGAGGCAGTGGGAATGGTCACAGAAAAATAAACTACCTTATTGATGCTTTCTTTGGCACAAAACTAATTTTTATCATGAGATTATCTTTTTAACAATGGGCACTGCCAAACACATTCCTATCTTTTCCACACTCCTGCGTCATTTTTTGGGATTGAAGAATAGGCAGGTGATCTTGCAGTATTCATCCAGAGATGGTTAAGAGAAGTGTGTGGCCTGGGATGATTTAAATGGAAAGGCAGCAATCAGGCAATATGTACACCACCTCCTTAATGCCACAGTCAAGATTAAGTAACGGATTGCCTGGAGAATTGGAAGTGTTAAGCTTCATCAGATTTGCGTGATAAGATTCTCTTAATGTGAGAAGTTAAATACACTATTTGTCGTGTGGAGTGTGGCAGATACCCTTAAACAGAATCTGCTGCTGAACTTAATTTGCCTGATAACTGTGTTTCAAGAAGATTTGAGTTCCTGTAAGATCGTGAAGAAGCAACCTCAAGACTTGTTCAGCCACAGTGAAAAAGGAGTTATATCCTCAAGAAAGAGATTTGGTCTGTGATTAGCGACGTAAAAGCACACCTAGTCTTTTCTACCAATGCTGAATTTCGTATGATTTGATTTATCATTGTCATTAGGATATAATGAAAAATATTTTTTCTTCTGCACTATACAGACAAAGCGTACTGTTCATAGAGTACATGGGGAGAAGGAGAGGGTGCACAATATAGTGTTATAGTTCAACTAGAGTATAGAGAAAGATCACCTTAATATAAAGTAAGTTCATTCAAAAGACTGATGGAGGCAGGGAAGAAGCTATTCTTCAGTCAGTCGGTATGTGATCTCAGACTTTTGTAAATTTCTCCCATGGGAGAAGGTGGAAGAGAGAATGCCCAGTGTCTGGGGTCCTTGATTATGTTGGCTGCTTTTCCAAGGCAGCTGGAAGTGTAGGCAGAGTAAGTGGATGGGAGACTGGATTGCATGGTGAATTGGGCTTTGTTCACAATCTTTTGTAGTTTAGAACATAGAACATAGAACATAGAACAATACAGCACAGTTTCTTGATATCTTGGTCAGAGCAGGAATTGGAAATGCAGCAGTAAAGAAGGATAAATATAGAGTTTTGTGATTTTCTTCATTAATGGGGCCTTGATTTTCCATCACCATAATACTGAGCTTAATGCACCTTTAAATGCGGAAGTCGAAAGGTTGATCTCTGAGTTGTATTGGTTTGCTGTTAACTTCATAAATGTGGCATTGAGCTCTTTGCCTCATGATTGAAATACAATTACAGCAATAATTTAATTTGTATATTGATGGACAGGTAAAGACAATCTGGTCCACCCTGGTCTAACACAATTGTCTTGCCTTATATGCCACGATACGTACACACCCACTCCCTCAAAGCCACTGGTCTCCTGGAAGAAGCAAAAACATGTGGAAAAATTCCTTTCATGGCAGGACAATGACAATGAGTGAAACCTTGTTGATTGGACCTGCTTGTTTAAGCAGGGTGATATTCTGTACAAGTTTTAGAAGTATCAGCAGATAAAGTTATAGAGAGACGGAAACTGGGCTTCTGGGACCTGATTGAACAGGGCGAGCAACTTAGGAAAGCTTTAAAAGAAATCGGACTGAAAGACTGAAGATTGAACAGGGAAGGAAGTGTAAATTACAGTGGGTGAATTCATTGTCAAAGCAGGTACAAAAAGAGAAATAAGGAAAAGAAAGATTTGAGGGAAAAAAAAGAGACAGAAAGAAAAAGTATACATTTTTTATTTTAAGTGTTACATTGTTAAAATCTTCCAATCGGACTCCACGTGAGATTATTTTTCAACACCTGAACGCAACAAAATTGGTCCAAGAGGATTGATTGGTCTGACCCTAAATTCTATGAAGTATCAATCTTCAGCACATGAAGAAGAGTGAAGTTACTATGTTGACGTTGTAAATATTAAACTAAACCTGCAATCGCTTATGCATTGCCCATTTCAATCTAAGTTACGCTTCGTAAGTGTTAATTATTAAAATACTATTAACACTTCGGGCGTTGAAAAATAATCTCATATGGAGTCAGATTGGTGGTATATATGGACTTTAGTAAGGCATTCGATAAGGTGCCCCCATGGAAGGCTTCTGCAGAAAATGCAGATGTGTGGGATTGAGGGTGATTTAGCTAATTGGATTAGGAATTGGCTAGCTGATAGAAGACAGAGGATGGTGGTTGATGGTAGTTATTCATCGTGGAGTTCGGTTACAAGTGGTGTACCTCAGGGATCTGTTTTGGGGCCCCTGCTGTTTGTAATTTTTATAAATGATCTGGATGAGGGTATTGAAGGATGGATTAGTAAATTTGCAGATGACACTAAAGTCGGTGGAGTGGTAGATAGTGAAGAGGGGTGTTATAGTTTGCAGAGAGACTTGGACAAGTTGCAGAGCTGGGCCGAGAGGTGGCAAATGGAGTTTAATGTGGAAAAGTGTGAGGTAATTCACTTTGGCAGGAATAACAAATGTGTAGAGTATAGGGCTAATGGTAGGACTCTTAATAGTGTTGATGAACAGAGGGATCTTGGTGTATATGTGCATAGATCCCTGAAAGTTGGCAATCAAGTCGATAAGGTTGTTAAGAAGGCATACGGAGTCTTAGCTTTTATTGGTAGGGGGATTGAATTTCGGAGCCGCAACGTCATGTTGCAACTGTACAAAACTCTAGTGCGGCCGCACTTGGAGTATTGTGTGCAGTTCTGGTCCCCACATTATAAGAAAGATGTGGAGGCATTGGAGAGGGTACAGAGGAGGTTTACCAGGATGTTGCCTGGTATGGAGGGCAGGTCTTATGAAGAGAGGCTGAGGGATTTGAGGTTGTTTTCGTTAGAAAGAAGGCGGCTAAGAGGAGACCTTATTGAAACATATAAGATGATTAGAGGTTTAGATAGGGTGGACAGTGATAGCCTTTTTCCTAGGATGGAGAAAGCTAGCACGAGGGGACATAGCTTTAAATTAAGGGGTGGTAGTTATAGGACGGATGTCAGAGGTAGGTTCTTTACTCAGAGGTTGGTAAGGGTATGGAATGCCCTGCCTGCTGCAGTTGTAGATGCGCCAAGTTTGGTGGCGTTTAAGAGGTTAGTAGATAAGTTTATGGACGAAAAGGGAATGCTTTAGGTTAGAGGTCATTGCTTTTTCCTAATTGGTTGGCGCAACATCGAAGGCCGAAGGGCCTGTTCTGCGCTGTAATGTTCTATGTTCTATGATTGGAAGATTTTAACAATGTAACAAAAGAAGTCCAGCAACTTTCAGCTGACCAAGCAGCCGGTTATAATCTCTCAACTTCTCTCATCCTCAATGATCCTGCAAAGCCTTGAGCAGCTGCATGTGATGGGATCATATCACAGAAATTGGGATAAATCCTATACTTCGTCTCAGTGACATTCTTAATCCTTGCTTGATCACAGTTAAGCAAGTTTTTGTTTGAAGTTAATCTCCAAACAATTGTTTTCTTAAGTTTAGATCTTGTATTTCTTTGATCGTTTCCCCCCACTAGAGCTATGATGAAACTAAACCTGTGGCACGTTGGCACAGTGGTTAGCCCTGTTGCCTCACAAACCAGGGACCCGATTCAATTCCCAGCTTGGGTTTCCTCTGGGTGCTCTGGTTTCCTCCTATAAGTTTCTTCTGAAAGACATACCGGTTAGGGTGCATTGGCCGTGCTAAATTCTCCCTCAGTGCAGCCGAACAGGTGCCAGAATGTGGTGACTAGAGGATTTTCACAGCGTTAATGTAAACTACTTGTGATTATTACAAATTAACTTTAAATTTAAACTCCTGCATTTCTGTCAGGCAGGGTTTTAACTAACTCTGGTGTCAAATCCCAGTATGGCTGCCACACAAAAATCTTCAGGCAGATTACGCCAGACCATTTGGGATTTGGACGCAGTTTGGGGTCTAACCCCTGTGCTGTATTAAACTCAAATGAACAAGTGATGAAGCGATCTATTGTTTCTTGTGGAGCTTTGATAAATCTAAGCACATTAAAAGAAATTGTTTGTTATTGAGGACTTTCGTGTCTACATCCTCAAAATATCCAGTTGTTATCAGCTACAGAACACAGCTTGACCATGAGTTTGTGCTTCCATTCATGTAATGCGTACCTTGAATCGATTATGTTGATCTAACAGCGACATAACTGAAGTGCAGACTGCAATGCTTATTGTACTGTGACAAACCTCTCTATAAACTTTTGCTTTCTGCTTGTCTGTATTTCCTTTTGACAAGACACTTTGATTTTCAATTTACAAATCATAAAAATCAGCTTCGCGTTTGTCACATTGTGAGCTTTTCCCATTAAATTCCTGTGTCACAACTGGGCACAATTATGGTTCTTTTATCATTGTTATCCACAGTTGTGAATCTTACTCTTTTCTATCACCGGCACTCAAGAAGCTCGACACCATCCAGAGCAAAGCTGCCCCCTTGATTGCATCCCCTCCTTAAACATTCACTCCCTCCACCACTGACTGGTTATCATCTACCATGACAAGGGCAGCAGATGCATGGGAATACCACCATCTGCAAGCTCCTGTTCAAGCCACACGTCATCCTGATTTGAAACTGCATTGCTTATAGCAGGGGGTGGCACAATGGTTAGCACTGCTACCTCACAGCTCCAGGGAGCTGGGTTCATTCTGGCCTAGGATTACTGTCTGTATGGAATTTGCATGTTCTCCCCGTGTCTGTGCAGGTTTCCTCCAGGTCTCCAATTTCCTACCATACTTTAAAGATGCATGGGTTAGGTTGATTGGCAATGCTTAGTGTCAGGGATTAGCAAGCTAAATACAGGGTGTTATAGGGATAGGATGTAGGTGGGATTGTTGTCGGTGCAGACTGGATGGGCCTAATGGCCTCCTTTTGCAGTGTAGGGATTCTATGATGGTGTAATTACCTTTCCTTCACTGATGCTGGTCAAAATCGTGGAACAACTTCCCTAACAGCATCATGAGCGTACCATACCACATAGACTGTGGCAAGTCAAGAAGGCAGCTCACACCACCACCTTGAAAACAGTTAGGATGGGTAAGAAAATCTGACCAAGCCAGTGATGCCCACATCCTGTGAATGAGTAAATATTTTAAAAATCTAACCCTTGTAGTGAATGGTGCATTGAGGTTTGGAAAAATGTTACAATATATTGTCACATTATGAGTGCACTTTCTGTGATGGAAGTTTAAATATCTCATTACCTCCTACTTAGGTAGACTTGCATTCTCTTGCAAGGACAAGAATCTATTGATGATATTGCTTTTCAACTGGAGTTTTTGAAAATGATTTTCAGTAGTGATTGCATACCTCCCATTTTCTTTTTCCCTTCCCAACATTTATTTAAAATAAAACCACAGAGACAGCTTTTTAAAAGAGTAGCTTCATCCCCAACCTTCAGAAGTAGTCCAACATTGCAATTTTACATTTTCATTACTCCATTCGTTCTAAAGATAGCTATAACACCATAACTACACAATCCGCAAGCTTTCACTCTTACTTTTTAGAAAATTGTTTCAGGGAATATTTGTAGTGACATATACATAAATGAACATCTTTTAAAATGATGTACTGAAGAAGTGTAAATTTGATGTTTTTAGCAATTGCTAATTCTGCTCTGAAAATTTTCCTTTTGGTTTAACAGAAATACTGTTTTAGTTTGCACTGTATGACTTTGTCCCATTATATTAACTGGAAAGTACCCTTGGGAATCGTTAATGTATTCTATGTTTGTTCATTAGTAGTGTGGGTGATATTTTGCCAGTCTCATAACTCCTTACAGAATGTTTTGCACTCTGTAAGAGACTGATTTTTTTTCCCCAATGTGGAAGCTGGCACATGAGGGAAACCTGTGGGCTGATGCATTTATCATTTATTTCTTTTGCCAATAATTGCAACCAGATCTCTTGGCCAGAGTTTTCCGGCTGTTTACATCCCGCTGCCAGCGAGGATGGAGAATTTGGCGCTCGGCAGAACTAGAGAATTCCATTGGCAAGAGTGGCCAGAAAATTCCAGCCCTTATATCTAGAGTCATCACCTGAGCGTAGGTATGTTTAAAAACAGAACTTCTGATTTTATTTAAAGAAAAGAGACAATTCGATTTTTTTGGGGGGGGGGGAGTAATTTTGTTGAGCAAGTTACAAATCCATGGAAATAATGCTTTTGATGAGAGCATTATTTTTTGACAGTCTTCTTGTTGAGCTTGTGTTATACATATGCGGATTTCAGATTTCATAGTTGTGCTACCCCAAAAAATAAAACTATTGTATCTAGTTGACATTACCTATTTACTGAATGGCTTGCTCTTGGTCCCCTACAAGGGACTAAGCTTGTTCAAATGAATGATGCCTACTTGCCTTCTGGCCTTTTCCTCCATTTCCCTTTCCCCCTTCACCATTTTCTTCCTTTTTCCCTTCATCTTCGGTGTGTCTCAGACAGTAGGAATCTCGCCTCTGAGTTTGAGGTTCAAGCCTTGTTCCAGGGCTTGCGCATAAAAATCAGCGCTCACAATCCAGCGCAGTGGTGAGGGAGTGTTGCAGTGATAGAGGTGCCATCTTTAAAAGATGCAACATTAAACCAAGGCCCATCTTTCCTCAGCTGAATGTAGATAGTCCCATTTTTTTCCAAGAGGAGTTCATCCCAGTGCCATGGTCAATATTAATCCTTCAGTCACTGTCACAGGAAGGGGAGCACAGTGTTTAGCATTGCAGCCTCACTACTCCAGGGCCCTGGGTTCGAACCCAATTGGGTTACTGTCTGTGTGGAGTCTGTATATTGCTCCCCACTGCGGGTTTCCTCCGGGTGCTCTGGTTTCCTCCAAAAGACATGCTGGTTTGATGGATTGGCCATGCTGAATTGTTCCTCTGTGTACCCAAACAGGTGCCGGAGTGCGGCAACTAGGGGATTTTCACAGTAACTTTATTGTAGTGTTCATGTAATTGTGACACTAATAAATAAACTTAAAACTTAGGAACAGATTATTTGGTCATTATCACCTTTCTGGGGGCTTGCTACACAATGCATCTGCCACGTTTCCTACATTACAACAGTGACTATACTTCAAAAATATTTCATTGATTGTAAACCACAGTGTGGTCATGAAAATTAGGCTAAAATTGCTAGACTTCCTTGCCTCCATTTACCTACTACTGGTCTTTATAAGGAGAGTAAGAAGTCTCACAACACCAGGTTAAAGTCCAACAGGTTTATTTAGTAGCACAAGCCACTAGCTTTCGGAGTGCTGCTCCTTTGTCACGTATGAGGGAGTTCTGTTCACAAACAGGGCATATAAAGGTACCCCAGTCCAATGCTGGTATCTCCATATCATGGCTATCATCGACTCTTTATAAGGACACATGAATAATCCTCTTCTTCCAACCCACATTCCCAATCTGCTCCCCTAAACTTTGCCACCTTCCCCTCCTTATACCAAAATAGTCTTGAAATTTTTAATTAAAAGCCATACCTTGATTTTCCTCTCTTTTTTTGGTCACAGATTCTTCCAGCTGGAGCTGGTTTGATTTTTTTTAAAAATCACAGGATTTCCCCATTTTAAAAAAATGTTTTGCCGTTGACTTTGCAACTGCTGATTCAATGAATGTCTGCCCAAGTGGAAGTATGGTACAGTATTCTCTGCAGTGGCACAGCACTGTAATTTTTGTATACAGATAGAAATTGGGTTTCCAGAAAGAAATTTTTTTATTGTCTGCAGCTTTTACAGATATCACACTGCACTGGTGAGGGCAGATTTGCTGCAATGCTGTGCATTCTAAAACTCTGTACAAATGGGCGCTCATGCTGAACAAGTCCAGTGATGGATTGTGATCTTCAAATGCATTTCATCTCGGAAAATGCTGCTTGGAGGGTATCTGGAAAGGAGAAAATAAAACATTTGGCTAATTGGTTATGTGTATTCATCTGGCATTGTATGAATTATTTATGGACCACAGACATCAGGGAACATGCGAGGAGAGGTGTTACATGATGCGTCATTGTGTTTTAATAAATCTTGTCTTGCTTCAGGGAGAGCTGATGGTTGCAATGCTTGAAAGCCAAGGCCTTTTATAACGTTTCAGCTAGAAGTGTGCTGTGAGGATAGATCCTGATAGAATCAGTGGATAACTTAAGCTTTCTCTGAGAAATCTGGAAGGGGTGATAACATTACATTGTATGGTGTATTTTAATGTTCATCGGAAAGCACTGGCAGCGTTAAATGTCCCTGTTTCTTCAGACGCGTATCAACTGTGTCTCTCACTGGAGACATGCAACTAATTACACAAAAAGGAATGTTTTGGAGAGGGTTGCGCTACATGGACAGCACAATAGCACAGTGGGGGGTTAGCACTCCTTCCTCATATGTGCCCAGTTTGTGAAACAAATCCTGCACTCACCTGATGAAGGGGCAGTGCTCCGAAAGCTCATTCTACCAAATAACTTTAACCTAGTATTGTGAGACTACTTACTGTGCCTTTCTCACAGCACAAGGGACCCAGTTCATAGAATCCTACAGCGCAGGAGGAGGCCATTCAGCCCATTGAGTTTGCACCAACCGTAATCCCACCCAGACGCTATCCCTATAACTCCATGCATTTTACCCTAGCTAGCTAGGGCAATGCCAGCCTTCGGTGACTGTCTGTGTGGAGTTTGCATGTTCTCCCCATGTTTGTGTGGGATCCCTCTGGTTTCCTCCCACACCCCGAAGATATGCAGATTAGGTAGATTGGCCATGATAAATTGCCCCTCAATGTCAGGGTAAATATGCGGGGTCATGGAGATAGGATCTGAATGGGATTGTTGTCAGTGCAGGCTAGATGGGCAGAATGCCCTCCTTTTGCACTGTAGGGATTCTATGATTTTGTACTCTAAAGCTGATGCCTGAGCTTCTTGTGTTTGTTGGGTGCACCTTGTGATTAGACTGCAGCCTTGAAATCATTTCCTTTAATCCAGTTTGGTTTGAGGTTTACAAGAGGGCATTTGAACCACTATGATAGATGCTGACTGTCGCCTGCAGAATGGTATTCGCACATCACAGTTGCTGATTCTAGACACCGTTGTTGCAAGTTGCTCAATTATAATTATCCAGTTGTACATTCAGATGGGGAGGTGTTAATTATATTATGGTCCTGAATTGCACTTGGGAGTGAGCATTAAGTTTGACCTACTAAGCATCTGCTACTTATTATGGACAAGTGGTATGTTCATACATTTTTATACAGAAAACTTTGTATCAGTAAAGTTGACTAAGGAGATGATTTGTCTTAAGAAGCAATTTTGAGATAATGTTGCTGCCAAGGCACAAGGTCTCGCGTTTAGAGAGCAGGTACATTCCGAGATGATTTATTTCTGGTCATTATCCAAGAAAATTTGCTTAATATTATTTTGCAGCCCTGACGTACCAACTGTAGCAATAGTTTAAAGAAAAAGCAAGTAGCTAAGCAGACTGTAGGTTTGGAAAATGTGACGGTTGTTATTGAACTCAGGAATTTTATCATTGTTTTGTGCAAAGTACGTGCATGTAGTTACACCGGTTCTGCATATCATTTTGTAAAACTGTAGTCAAACATTGTACACTGCCTTAAGTGAATGCAGCAAAGTATGCAGTTAGACTGGGACGTTGCTGCAAAAGATACGACTCGTACAATACAGAATAGGCTCTTTGGCCCATGGACTCTGTACCAGTAAAACTGCACTAAATCTACACTAATACCACTTTCCAGCACTTGGCTCATAGCCTTGAATATTATGACATTTCAAGTGCTCACCCACATATTGTTCAGAGGTTTCCCAATTCTACTACCCTTCCAGGCAGTGCATTCCAGACTCTCACCGCCCTCTGGGTGAAAGAATCCTTCTTCACATACCCTCTATGCCTCACCTTAAAATTATAGTGTTGGTGGTAATGAAGGTGGGATAGTTAAAAAAGCCCTCCAACGCTCTACTTTCTCAGAAAACAAAGGAAGTTTGGTATGTTAGCTACGACTCTTACTGACTTTTACAGATGCATCATAGAAATCATTTTTCTGGTTGTAGCACGACTTGGTTTGGCTCCTGCTCTGCTCAAGATCGAAAAGAACTGCAAAAGATCATGAATGTATCCCAATCCATCACATAAACCAGCCTCCCATCCATTGACTCTGTCTCCACTTCTTGTTGCCTCAGCAAAGCAGCCAGCATAATTAAGGACCCTATGCATCCCAGACATTCTCTCCTCCTTCAGGAAAAGCATACAAAAGTCTGAGGACACAAACCGACTCAAGAACAGGTTCTTTGCTGCTGCTAGCAGAATTTTGAATGGACTTACCTTGCACTAAGTTGATCTTTTTCTACATTCTAGCTAAGACAGTACCACTACTTTCTGCATTTTCTCGTTTCCTCCTTTATAAGTGGTATGCTTTGTCTGTATAGCATGCGAGAAACACATGAAATGTTCTATGTCAAATCTTGTCAAAGGTTTTGCCGTAATCGATATAAACTACATCAACTGCACCACCCTCATCTACACACCCAATCACCTCTTCAGAATATTCAATCAAATTTGTTTGGCATATCCTTCCTCTGATAAAGCCAAGCTGACTATCTCTGATGAAGCCTGGTCTCTCCAAGTCGAGATTAATTCTCTCCTTCAGAATTTTCTCCAATCACTTCCCTGCCACTGATATGAGATTAATTGATCTGTAATTCTCTGGTTTATCTCTATCATCCTTCTTGAACCCCATTAGCTGTTCCTTAATCCTTTGGCACCTCACCTGTGGCCAGCGAAGAATTATAAATTTGGGCCGGAACCCCTGTAATTTCATTCCTTGCTTCCCATAACAGCCTTGAATATGACTCATCCATACCTGGGGATTTGTTTAGTTCTAAGCCCGCAAAAATCTCCTCATTCTGTCAAACTGTTCAAGAACGTCACAGTTCCTCTTTCTGACTTCTGTACCCACATCCTTCTCCTTCCAAGTGAAGACTGATGTGAAGTACTTGTTTAACACCTTGCCAATATCCTCTGGTTCCATGCACAGATTGCCCCCTTAGTCTCTAATGGGACTTATTCTTTTCCTGGTTATCCCTTTGCTTTGAATATGCTTCAGAATATTTTGGGATTCTCCCTTATCTTACCTGCCAGTGTTTTCCAATGTCCCTTCTTGCTATCCAGGTTGCTTTCTTAAGTTCCCTTCTGCAATTTCCTTACCCAAGTAAGACCTCCACTGATTTCCTCCCTCTGTACCTGCTCAATGCCTCCCTTTTTTTTCTTATCCAAGCCTGAATATTTCTAGATACCTGCAATGCTCTGGACTTGTTGCTTCTACGTTTCATCCTAAAGGATGCATGTTGGGATTATCCTCTTCTCATTTCCTTTTTGAACATTGTCTCGTTGCTCTTTTGTAGATTTTCCTGACAAGAAGCTATTCCTAGTGCATTTTAGCCAAATCCTGCTATCTTCTAATAATGTCTGCTTTCTCCCAATCCAAAACTACTTTTTTTTAAACAGACCATTTTTGTCCTCTTCCGTAACAAACTTAAATTGTACTTTATTGTGGTTGCTGTTGCTCAAATGCTCCCCCAGTGCTAGCAACACAGTGGCACAGTGCTTAGTGCTGCTACCTCACAGCGCCAGGAACCCAGGTTCAATTCTCGGCCTGGTCACTATGTGGAGTTTGCACCTTCTCCCCATGTCTGTCTGGGTTTCCTCCCACAGTCTGAAAGACATGCTGGAAGTTCTTTCTCAAGTGTACCTGAAGAGGTGCCGGAGTGTGGCAACGGGCAGATTTTCACAGTAACTTCATTGCAATGTTAATTTCAGCCTTCATGCGACATTAATAAATTAACTTTAAAATTAAGCACCTGCCTGGCTTTATTATGTTCACTGCACAATTCGGGAAATATATGCAATGAGCTGAACCTATCAGATATTTTAAAAATCTTTTCCAAGAAACTATCTCCAGTGAATTTGGATCCACATTGAGTATTGCGTAACACCAGCTTAAACTTAATATATACTGTAACTTCTGTTTCCTACTGATACCATTATTCTATTTACAATAGCTTATGCTCTGCCTTTCTTCTCCCTCGCTCCTCACCTTTTTTTAGTCATAAATTTGTTTTTATTAAGTAGTAAGCCAGTTCAAATCAAAGAAAGGCTTTTGTCACAATGACAGTTGAGATTTAATACAACGAGCAGCTGACTTGATGTGTCAACGTTTTCCTGTTGTGATATGAACTCAGAAAGCTGAGATTTTGATAGCATTTCTGTGTGCTAAATTGAAGTAATTTCTTTCCCAACGTTCTATATGCACATAATTCACTTGTCTTCTCAATTAAGCTGCAGTTGAATATGTATAATAGCGGCACATGTCACTGAACAATGAGAAACATCATCATACACATCTCGAAAGCCCCTGCCACAGTCTTTGTCAGCACTGAAAGAGGTGATTACCTTGCTGCAAGAAGATTTAAGGTTGAAACCAGAAAGTTGACAAATACTGTAAAAATCTGAAGGCTTTAGTGAAATCGGAACACATGATCAATGAGGTGTAATTTACGACATAGCAGCTTGCATTTATATAGCACCTTTAATGGTATGAAAACATTCCAAGTTGCTTTAATTTACATATTAATTGTTGAAAAGAAGAAATGCACCTCATCAGTGATTCCACTTGTGTTTTAAGAGCTTATTTTTATGTAGGTGAACTGGCAACCTGAAATCTTCAGTTGTCAACTGGATTCTTTAGAGATCAGTAACATTGGTCCAGGATCTTTACTACTTCCAACCCATTCTCAGAATATATGACGGGAAGATCCCAGCTTTTATACCCAATCTATGAGTCTGGTTAATACTGTTTTTTAAGTATGAGAGGCCTGAAAATAGTTACTAGAATCGTAAGTGTCTTCATAACATTCTGAAGTGTTCAGAGGAGCCCTGTTAAACACATTTTGGGATAACAGAATTATTCTCATGGGTTTCCAGAATTTAGCATGGCCAGGGCACCTAATCAGCACATCTTTCGAACTGTGGGAGGAAACCGGAGCACCCAATGGAAACCTATGCAGACACAGGGAGAACATGCAGACTCCGTATGACAGTGATCCCAACCATGAATCAAACCCAAGTCCTAGCACTGTGAGGCAACATTATAATCACTATGCCAGACTGTGTGTTTGTTGGAATGTCTTTCACTTTAATGGGCTAGATTTGTATTGTGCTGTGATTTGCAGTCATCAGTATTTATATGGACATTGTAGCTGCTATGCTCCACAACTACTTTGCCATTGTCTTGCTGGCTCACATCTCAATCAGAGGAATTATATGAATTCCCTTTGCGTAATCGTCCCCTCCAATACCACACCTCCACTATGGAATAGGAGGTTAACTACACTGCTGCATATTCCAGGCTTTCTCTGCTTTTTTCTTCGATGTGTCCAGCATGAGCTACTCAACCTCTTGTTTAACGGGGTGTTGCTTAAACTGCACCTTCCAATATTTCACTGTTAGCGCCCAGACCTTAGCTTCTCCTTATCTTTTTTCGCATTGGTAAAGAAAAATTGGAGATAGCCATTTGGTAGAACACAATTTGAGTATTGTTGAAAAAGTGAAGCTTTTTAGCTGACATTCATTAGGGTAATCACATGCATACCAATGTCAGAGGAAACATCAATTTATACTGTGTGAGAAGAAGGTGTTGATGTTGGCAGGTGTATTCTGATTGATAGAGGCATTGCCATGGAGACTGCACCAGTTGATAGTGACTGACAGTTAACTGCTAAGTATTGTTGAAATTTTTGTTTCTCCTAACATTAATATTGTTGCCATTGTCCTGATGAGTGCAAGATTAAAAAAAAGTCTTTGACAAAATATCTTTTTTCAGCTACTCAAGAAATGAGAGGGAGAGAGAGATAATTCTACTTTTGACTCGAACCTGAGAGATCAATAAAGTGTGGAGAGACACTGAAGTGAAAGAATATCATGGATGAATAAGAAAACTTGTAAGATGAAGAGGGGTCTAAGCTTCAGTAATGTGCAGCTACAATAAGAACATCCAAAGAAATCCTGAGAAACAAAATGCAGCTTTAGAAAACGTATGGATGATGTGAATGTGCAATTGCTACATTGCAAGAGCTAACTTCCACTTCATGTATATATTCAGAATTGGTTGCAAACAGTTGTTGGATGCTTCACCATTTTGGACCAGTCTCTGCCCCCTCAGTTGAGGTTCCTGTTGTCAATTCAGAGCCAAACATGGGTTTAAAAACAGCCCAATTCCTACCCCTATCTTTCCTTATTCTCCCTTATTTCTTTGAGTTTTTGACCACGTCATCTTGCAACAACTTTTTTTCTCCATTGCCAAAAGTTGGACTGCCCTTCCTTCATTCCATTCTGCTTGCCATTGTAGCCAATGCATTTCTAGCAATGGCTTCCCTTCTCAACTGCACTTTTGCCACCAACAAGGTTCTAACTCTCTTCCTGATCTGCATGTTGTCCCTTGGGTGATACCCAGACTACATACTTCCACTCCTATAATGTTGCTCGCTTCTGCCTCAGCCCGTCTGCTGAGGAAAACATTTTCAATGTCTTTGTCAACTGCAGATCCGACTATCCTGATACTCTATTGGCCAGCTTTCTAACCTTAACTTTAATAAACTGATTGCATAAGTCTACTATCTGTACCTTATTCTTCTCCAAGGCTCAGTCAGCAGTCATCTCTGTTTCCACTGGCTTCATCTTTACTCCTGGTCTCCAACAGTTTTAGATTTGCAATTCTCATTTCTGGGGGTCAAGTCCTTCATGGCCATTCTCCTTTTTCCTGTAACCACTTCCAGTCCATCAACTTGGGACTGGGTTGGCATGGTGGTTAGCACTGCAGCCTCACAGAGCCAGAGACCTGGGTTTGATTCCTGTCTGTGTGGAGTTTGTATGTTCTCCCCATATCTGCATGTGTTTCCTCCAGGTGCTCCCACAGGTCAGCTCAAAAATGTGCATGTTAGGTTTTTGCTAAATTTCTCCTTGTGTCAGGAGGATTAGTAGGATAAATATGTGGGGTCACGGGGATGGGGCCAGCATGGGATTGTTGTCGGTGCAAATTCAATGGGCTGAATAGCCTTTTATGCATTGTAGGGATTTTATGATTCTGTGAATTCCATACAAAAATTCTGTTTTCCCATTTTCAGCTTTTTGTGAATCCCCATTCCCTTCTCATTGAATTGGCAGTTTAGACATTCAGATCTTACATTCTGAAATTCCCTCCCTAAACTCCTCTGCCTTTCCACAAACCTCTCTTTTCACACTATTGCTAATAGCTATCCTTTTTACAAGGCTTTTATTCACCACACACATCCCTAGATCTCTTCCTATGATACCACCCCTGAAATAATTCTTCCGAAGCCAGTATCCCATCACCAAATTTAGATTTATTTACATAGTCAGACAGGTATTTCCTTGTACAGAATATAAACCCAGATTACTAGTAACCCCAAGACTCCACATTATGTACACCTGGAGGGCTCCCTGATTGGACAAACCGTTACTGCCTTCATTAAGGAGCTTATATTCTAAGCGGTCCACATTGCGCGTCTTGCTAAAGTCATTACAGTACTCATTTCTGTCTGAATGTGCTTCTTTGGAGTGGCTTTGGATATTTCTTAAGCTGGAGGTATTATATAAGTTCAAGATTGGTTGTTATTGATGAAGATAGTCCAGTATTAGATCAGTTTAGCTCTTCATTTTGTTTATATGAAGTTGTGATTTCAGTATGAACAATGAAATCCTTCACAAAGTGGCATATATTTCAGGAGGCTGTTCTGCATTACCAAGCGACAACTTTTGCTGCTGATGCTATCAGAAAGAATTGATGATCATTATTGAGCAGAAAGCAGTCCATTAATGATGAATCAAGTGGTTTTTTAGTTAATGAGACTAGTGAGGGGGGCTCCTGGGACCTGACTCGGAGTTCCACATCCTTTTAGGTTTTTCAATTCCCTCCTTTGAGATATGTTGAATTTAATGTAACAGCTTTGTGGGCAGTTTCTTTTGCAAGGCAGGCAAATAGTAGGTTTTTCCACAAGCTCCTAATTGATACTGTGGATGAATCGGCACGAAGGTGGTCTATTTACTTCAGCAGATTAAAGCCTTTTGTTCGGCCGAGACTGCTGCACTCAATAAGACAGCAAGCCATCTTCATGTTAATGTTTTCGACAGTCGTTGGAAAACTGCTTTTATAGAGGGTCTGCTTTTAGCTATAATTTCCAAACAATTTGCAAAAATAAGCTATAACAAAAAAATTTGAAGGTAAAGTATTATCTGGGTGGCACAGTGGTTAGTACTGCTGTCTCACAGAACCAGGGTCCCGCATTCACTTTCCAGCCCCCTATGTATGCAAAGTCTGCACCTTCTCCCTATGTATGTAAGGGTTTCCTCCGAGTGCTCTGGTTTCCTCCCACAGTTCAAAAGATGTGCTGGTTAGGTACATTGGTCATGCTAAATTCTCCCTCACTATATCCAAGCAAGTACCGGAGTGTGGCGACTGGGAGGTATGGTCACAATAATTTCACTGCAGTGTTAATGTAAGCCTACTTGTGACACTAATAAATAAGCTTTAACTTTTAAACTTTTGAGAAGGTGCTTTTTAGTTTTATTCATTGTGTGTTGTAATAAGATTATGAGGGATATGAAGTAATGTGTTGGGAGTCACTGAGGGAATGGTCTTTCATCCAATGGATGCTGTATAAATTTGTGCTTTCAAAATTGTAGTAATTGCTCCGCTATCATCTGTTCCCTCACATATAGTGATCTGATTTGAATTGATTTATTATTGTCACCTGTGTTAGTGTACAATGAAAAGTATTGTTTCTTGTGCGCTATACAGACAAAGCATATCATTCCCAGAGGAAGAAAGGAGCGAGTGCAGAATTTAGTGTTACAATCATAGCTAGGGTGTAGAGAAAGATCAACTTAATCTGAGGTCAGTCCATTCAAGTCTGATGGCAGCAGGGAAGAAGCTGTTCTTGAGTCAGTTGGAAAGTGACCTCAGACTTTCGTATCTTTTTCCCAATGGAAGAAGGTGGAAGAGAGAATGTCTGGGGTGTGCGGGGTCCTTAATTATACTGGCTGCTTTTCTGAGGCAGTGGGAAGTGTAGACAGAGTCAATAGATGGGAGGCTGGTTTGCATGATGGACTGGGCTTCAAGAGCAGGAGTCATATCAAGCTATGATACAACCAGAAAGAATATTTTCTATGGTGTATCTGTAGAAGTTGGTAAGAGTCATCGCTGACATGCCAAATTTCCTTACTCTTCTGAGAAAGTAGGGGCATTGGTGATGGACTTTCTTAACTATAGTGTCGGCATGGAGGGACCAGGACAGGTTGTTGGTAATCTACATATCTAAAAAACTTGAAGCTCTCAACCATTTATATTTTGTCCCTATTGATGTAGACTGGAGCATGTTCACCACTATGCTTCCTGAAGTCAATGACTATCTCCTTCATTGTGCTGACATTGAGGGAGAGATTATTGTCACATCAGTTTATCAAATTCTCTGTTTTATTCCTGTACTCCGTCTCTTCATTGTTTGAGATTGGATCCACTATGGTTGTGTCATCAACACGTTTGAAAATCGCATTGGAGCGGAATTTGGCCTCACAATCGTAGGTGTATAAGGAGTATAGGAAGAAGCTGAGGACGCAGCATTATGGGGCACTGGTATTGAGGATGATCCTGGTGGAGGTGTTGTTGCTTATCCTTACTGATTGCGGTCTGTGGGTTAGGAAGTTCAGAATCCAATTGCAGATGGAGGAGCCAAGCCCCAGGCCATGAACTTTTGCCATGAGTTTTGTACGAATAATGGTGTTGAAGGCTGAACTGTAGTCGATAAATAAGTGCCTTTGTCATTTAGGTGTTCCAGGGATCAGTGCAGGGCCAGCAAAATGGCATGTGCTGTGGACCTGTTGTGGCAGTAGACAAACTGTAATGGATTCAGGCAGTCTGGGAGGACAGAATTGACTTGTGCCGTGACTAACCTTTCGAAACACTTCATAATGATGGATGTCAGAGCCACCGAATTAGTCGTTAAAGCACACTGCTTGATACCAGGATGATGATCATCTTCTTGAAGCAGATAGGGATCTCAGATTGTTGTAAAGAGAGGGTGACGTTGTCTGTGAATATCCCCACCAGCTGGTAGGCTTAGGATCTGCGTACTTGTGCAGGTACCCCATCCAGGCCAGTCACTTGCCGTGGGTTGATTTTTGACAAGGCTGCAATGATGACCTTAGATACAGGTCCTGGGTGGAGGGTGAGGTCTCACTGACCTCTTGCTGAAAACCAGCACAGAATTCATTGAGCTTATCAAGGAGAGGTGCGTAGGAGCCGGTGATTTTACTGAGCTATGAAGATCCACATATGCTTTTCCGATTGACTGTGTCCAAATGGCAAATTGTCAATATTGGCATGAAATGCCACAGAGAACTGAAATGCTTCTCTTTTCCTTCTGCTAAGTATGGCTGATCAGAACTTGAAAAACTGTAAAAGGGAATCGTTTAGGAACAAAAACAAAGATACTGGGAGCACTCAGCAGATCAGGAGACATCTGCAAGGAGGGATTTTCTCACCTGTGCGGATGCTGCCAGACTTTCTTGGGTTTTTCCAGTATTCTCTGTTTTTATTCAGATTCTAGCATCTGCAGTGTTTTGCTTTCATTTTAGGGGGAATGGATTTGTTCAGTTAAATGTGTGAATGCATTTGTCAGGATTAACATTCACATATAGTGCAATACCCACGCTAAAAATGAGTCTTGAACAGCTTGAAGATACTTTTTGATGCTTCAGGAATATTGGCTGGGGTAACTCATGTTCATCTATTAGCATTGTGAGTGACACAAAACGGACATGAACTGAACAACAGCTTGTCTTTGTATAGCACTTTGAATACAGTTGACGATGACCCCACCCCTTCATAATGTGTTCCTTTGTAGTGGAGGGTGCAAGACACGCAAGACCCTGTAAATAACAGCAGGATCAGAAGACCTTGTCACTGGCTAATAGTTATCCACCTGTGCTGCCAGAAAACACACCATGGGATGGATGGAGGAGCAGCGGGCATGGTGAAGGGAATGTGTGGAGGAGGAAAGTGGATGGAGAGGTGGGGGAAGGAAGGTTGGGGAGAGGAAGGGAGTTAGAGGGTTGGGGGAATCCTACCCAATAGCTTTATTCTTCACAATTTTTAATTGACGAAATTTCTGCTCATTCAATTCTAGATATTGGACAAAGTTTGACAATTTAGAGAGAGTGGAAGGATCAAGAGATGATGCTGAAATAATTTGTGCGTCATCAGGATAATGTGAAAACGAACATGTTTTCGGGTAACATTGCTAAGGGGCAACAGATAGATGAGAATAGGAAGGAAGCAAGCATGGCCCCTTTGGGGACACAAGGCACAACTGAGTAGGAGTGGGAAGAGAAGCCATTACTGGCTAGGCTGGATAAGAGTGGAACCAGACAAGTGTTGTCCCATTCAACTGGATAGCAACGTGGAGGTATTGGAGGAGGATGGTGCCGTCAGATATGTTAAACCCCGTTCATTGGGCCGGAAAGATAAGGAGGGAAAGTTTACTTTGTTACAGTCCCTTAGGATGCCATTCATAACTTTGCTAAGAGCTGTTGCAGTATCGTGGCGGAGTGGAAAATTGATTGAAGGGATTGAAACGTAGAGTTTCTGGAAAAATGGGCATGGATTTGGGAGGTGGCAACACATTCAAAAATTCTGGAGAAAAAAGGGAGGTTGAAGATGGAGAGGTAATTTACAGAGATTGAAAGGTGGGTTCTTGAGGAGAGGGATGATCATGATGGACTCGAAGGGGAGGGGGACAGAACTAAAGGAGAGATAACTATTGACATTGTCAACTACTGTGGGGGAACAGGTGGGGAAATCAGGCTATCAGCATTTTAATTGGAATAGGATTGGGTCTCATGAATTTGTTGAGCAGGAGAGGTGGGGGGGAGAAGCTGGAGAAAAATCAAAGTTTAGGGCTTGACCTTCAAAGGACATTTGGCCCAGTAGGCTAGGTAGAGAAGTGGCAACAGCAGCTGATCAAATGGCGCATGTCTTAATGATGAAGAGATCCATGACCTACTTGCATGTTGCTGAAGGTGTGTGTCAAGTGGAGAGAGATGACCTGCAGTAGAGAAAATAAGCCAAGGGTTACCTTTACATTCAGGTATGAATTTAGAGTAGCAAGCAGTTTTAGCAGATGAGAATATGTGGATTTGGCTGAATCTCAATTGTCACCCGAATGTTTCTGTTCCCTCCAGGTAATATTTTATTAAATTTTGCAAACCTCGTTGGCAAAAATATTAATTGAATCCTGAGCTGTTTTCATAGCTCAGCATTCAATTAATATTTTTGTTTTGTAAGTTCAGTTGATTGGAATGTATCATAGATGCATTTTCCAGACTATAAATCTGTGAGCAGTGCATCTTTACTACCTGCACAGTGGGTAATGAATGTGATCCAAGTCCGATGCTGCCTGTCAGCCACTATCAGTGCCCTGCTATGTCTGTCAGTGATCTGTTCATTAAGCGTGACTTGCAGCCTGATTGTTCTTGACCCTCGCCGAAAGAGGTGTTGTAACAAATCGCTTTCCAGCCAAGAATCATTTGTGCTGTGTGATAGAACCACTTATTGTATCCAAGCAAAATAGGTATCATTAATGTTTTTGCTTAATAAGCTTAATGTTGCTCGGTCATAGATGAGAATAAATGTTGCACTGCTGGTGAGGGATCTAGTGCGCGTGATATTGTAACAGTTATTATTGCCCATGCGTACTTAAGTGTTGGGAACTGGGAATACTGACAGATTTTATAGTTGGAAGATCTGCAGCATGACAATAATGAGTGGGTGTTATGATGCACAGAACAACTCAGCTTATCATTAGGGTTGCTAAGATACGGAGATCTTATATTGGATTATTATTTGTTGCAGTAAGTATATTTCAGTAATAAATGCTGTCTGCTAAACTTGTCTCCTCTGCCTTACCCATCTGCCATCACTGCCAGTTTTTGGTTCCTGCACTGTAGGTTCTGCTTCATGCTACATATGTGAACCAACAAGTAAGATGCATAGCAAGGGATGTTTTACAATTAGGATTTTTATGGCTTTCCACTTTCTTTAAAGACATCTGGAAATAATGTTTTTCATTCATATGTTCAGGACGGTAGTTATTTGCCATACTTTCGTTAGGGTTTTATATCCATTAACAAGTTACAAGTTGTGTTGAACAAGCCGAATTATATAGACAGGTGTGGACCTAGCTTTGACTTCTAGAGCAGTGGTTCCCAACCTTTTATTTGTCATGGCACACCTCTATACTTTTGAAGCACACCACCTGTTTTCTTTGGGGGAAACTTACCTATCGCATCCGCTATGGCAATCATAGCGGGCAGGGGACTGTGCAAAAGACGTCATGTGGGATTTTCCAGTTTGTGGATGAATGTGGCTGAAAAACCCAGCCCTCTGTCTTCTTCTTTTGTGGGAACATTGTTTTTAGCCTGTCAGCATCTCCCTTGCTTCTCCCGAATTTTTAATGCCCTTTTTGAGTTTTTGTTTTCTGTGCGGATGCGTGGGATCTTTGTCTTCAGTTCCAAATCCCATTGGTCATGATGTGGATGACTCACTTGATGAAGGAGCAGCGCTTTGAAAGCTCATGATACCAAATAAACCTGTTGGATTTCAACCTAGTGTTGTGAGACTTCTTATGGTTGTGCACGTTGTTTGACCAATGATTCTGGCCTTGGGCCACTGTTTGTATGGAGTTTGCACATTCTTCCTATGTCTTCTTATGTTTCCTTCGGGTATTCTGATTTCCTCCCAAAGTCTGAAGATGTGTAGGTTAGGTTGATTGGCCATCCTAAATTAACCCTAGTGTCAGGGACTTAGGGTAAATATATGGGGTTACGAGGATAGGGCCTGTAAGATTGTGGTTGGTACATACTTAATGGGCTGAATGGTCTCCTTCTGCACTGTAGGGATTCTGTATTCTATGATTCTTAGGGTCTTGAAGATGGTGACCACAAAGCTGAAGATGAATTTACTATGTGAATTTAGAATAATTTGAATCCTTTTTCGTGGCACATATGGGGGATCTTCATGGAACATTGTTGGTAACGATGATCTAGTCTTTTGAGTTGGAGAATCTAATTTGAAGGGACAATAAAGACACCTCAGTTAGCTGCAGAGCTCCTGGTGCCAGGGGGTTAAACAACAGCTAGCCTTCCTGCCGAGGGTGACTATTCACCTTCCTGCATGAGAGCAGAGTGGGCTCGACTCCAGCGTTTCCTGTCTTCATTGTCTGAGCTTGTCGAAAATAGCACCTATTTGGTTAAAGAGTTTTCACCCATCTAATCAGAATTGGCCACTAATTCCCGCCTTCAATTTAGAAGGCGGAATGGTTACAAAAGAGAAAGAAAGGTTATGAATCACCTGCACAGAAATAACAACTTCTCTATTTTGCAGTCAGAGGTACAAAAACAAATTTGGCATCTGTGCATTTTATTCTGACTAAAACTTAGAATGTAGGATTATATAAAGGGTTTATGTGCTTCAGTTGAGATGTCAGAGGTCATGGTGTTGGTAAATAAACTGCAGGACACACTTGTTTGACTGCCCTTTTCAAAATATTTTTTGTGGTATTTTATCCTCACTCTTAGTCAGTTTACATTTGGGTTTAGGACATCTCCCGGCACTTTTGTACTGGGAATCTTTGGGAAATATGACTGAGAAAATCTGTTTGCTGCCTCGTTTCTCCTCCCCCAAAAAGAAATGGCTCTCATTTGAAAATTCTTTTTGAAGTTCTTCACTCTCCCCATAACTTTTTCTTTTGGCACCTATTCTCCAGGTGGCACTTTCCCAGTTGTTGAAACTCTGCTACTTTGGCTAGCTAATAGCAAGTATGAAACCAAAAGAGAAAACGCTGGAAAATCTCAGCAGGTCCAGCAACATCTATAAGGAGAGAAATGAGCTGATGTTTCAAGTACAGATGACCCTTTGTCAAAGTTCTTTTGGTTTCAGATTCCAGCAGCCACAATAATTTGATTTTATTTAGTAAGGATGCTTTGGCAACTGTCTGATTAGGTTCCTTACACAAGCAGTGGTCTCTGGTGAGCAAGCTTCAAATAAAGCTTTACAGTGCCACAGTGGTTAGCACTGCTGCCTTGTAACGCCAGGGACCCGTGTTCGATTCTGGCCTTGGGTGACTGTGTGGAGTCGTCGTCATTTCCCACCTCCCCCTCCAGTGTTGATTTCCTCTGGGTGTTCCAGTTTCCTCCCACACTCCAAAGATGTGCATTTTAGGTGGATTGGCCAGGCTAAATTGCCCCATAATCTCCCAAAATGTGTAGGTTAGGTGGATTGGCTGAGCTGAATTGCCCTTTAGTATCCCAAGATTAGATGGATCATGCATGGTAAATATGTAGGGTTATGGGGATTGGGTGATAAAATAGGCCTGGGTAAAATGCTGTTTCAGAGAGTTGGTGCAGAATGGATGGACCAAATTCCCTCCTCCTGCACTGTTGGGACTCCATGGATTGACAGCACATAAAAGAATTAAACTGCATCATTATTTTTGGAATCCCGCAAAGATTTTTGCTTAGCGTGTCTATTCAGCAACTTTAGCTTTAACTCATCTGCTGTTGAAACCCTCATCTATTTATAATAATGTATTTATTACTTCCAGTCCTGACTATCCCAATCCTCTCTCATTCTGCCTCAGTCCTTGCAACACCTGTAATTTTGAGTTAATCTAAACCTTACTTGCCATATTCTAACTCGCACCAAGTTCCATTCATCATCACCCTTGTGTTCACTGACTTGCACCAAATATCAATCAGACAAAATCTCACTTTTAAAATTCTCTTTCTTGTTTTCAGATCCTTGCATGGTCTTACTCCTCCCTTTCTCTGTAATCCCTCCAGCTCCACAATCTTCCGAGATGGGGGTGGCATGGTAGCACAGTGGTTAGCACTGCTGTTTCATAGCGCCAGAAACCCAAAGTTGATTCCTGCCTTGGATCACTATCTGTGTGGAGTTTGTACATTCTCCCTGTGTCTGCATAGGTTTCCTCCCATTTTCCGAAAGATGTGCTGCTTAGGTTGACCCAAAACAGGCGGCGGACTGTGGTGACTAGGGAAATTTCACGTGACTTCATTGCAGTGTTAATGTAAGCCTTATTTGTGACTCATAAATGAACTTTGATATCCTCACTCACCTTACTCTAGGCCTTCTGGGCATACCCAGTTTTAAGTACTCCACTTCAGGCAGCCACACCTTCAGATTCCTTCAGATTAGCTCTAGAAATCCCTCCTATAAACCTCTCTGCCTCTCTCTCTTCCTTTAGGTGCTCCTTAAAAGCAATGGCTGGGATTTTCCGGTCCCCACACAGCTGATTTCCCAGCAGCAGAGGTGGCCCACTGTTAGCTGATGGCAGGATCGTCCAATCCTGCCAAAGACAATGGCTGCACCACTGGACATCTTACCGCATAATGTTGAGCTGTCTCTGTTGCCAGGGAATCTACCACAGGAGGTTCTGGAAAACCCCTGCCTATGTCTTTGACTACTAGCTCTTCCCTAATGTCTCTAAGTGGCTTGGTATCAAAGAGTGTTTTGCAATGTTCATGTGTAGGGTGTAAGGTGTTCCAGTATGTTAGGGTGCCACAGAAATGCAAGATTTTGTTGTTGCATTCCAATCCACCTGTTATTAATATTATATACATGGAACCAATGCCTTATCCCTAATTCTGCTCATGATACATTTTGAAGAATCGTACCAATGGTATCATGATAATTCTGTTATCGCTATGCTTGAACTGCTCGGACACTACGATGCATCTTGTATGAATTACAAGAAAGTCTTTATTAACAATACTTAACTTTGTACATGTATACAGTAGGTATAGAGAGGACTCCATCCTAGGTTCTTGCATGTTGCTATTCATCTCTGGACTGACCCTAACTGTAGACCTTCTGAAATAACTTCTCAGAGGCCAGTGTCCCTTCTCCAGATTTGCTTTATTTACAAACTCTAGAGTTCTTCAGGTACACAGAATCAGGAGTGCCAGAAGACCTGTCACTCCCATTTTTATACACAGATGAGGCTCCCTGATTGAGCAGGCAATTATGACCAATCTTTTTAGCCAATCAAATAAACTAAATCAAATTAACAAGGAGACAAATTTAAATGAGCAGCGCCCAAAAGGAGGGGAACAGCCTTGAAACTAAGTGGAAAGGAAACTTAAAACATCAAATTAAAATGTCGTTAAACAGGTCACTAATGTACCCCGGTCCCTGCGATGTCCAATGGGCATGAATGGCATCAACTGTGCTCTCAGACACTGCAAGCTCCCTCTCCAGGGACACCTGGCTGCAAATATAACAGCAGTAGAGGAACAGACAGACAGGCAATTATGACCTCAATGAGGGAACTCATACTCCAGGAGGCCCACCTCTTGGAATCATTAAAATTCTTGAATCACAGTGTGGGAGGTGCCGCACTCAGTCTCATGATAACCAGTTCTATAGTAGATCCTTCTATTATGCATTTGATCTCACCATAATCAACATTTTGAAATGTTAGTAAGTTATTTTCTTTCCTGCTGGATATCCAGACTGACTCCTCAAGATCAGAAATGATCATTTTGAACATAAATATTAACATGTTCAATATTGAACACTGAGGCCTGACATAATTTTTATACTAATTTTTCAAACTTTGGGTTCATTTTGTGGCACGTACAGTTAGTTGCTGCTTTTTCTTCTTCCATGGAAGTTAGCTCCTTGTTGCAAATGTCTTTTAAATGGATCATCTGTATGTGGGAGACTTGACAATATAAGGCAAGACAAGAGTTTAAAATTTATTTATTAGTATCACAAGTTTGCTTACATTAACACCGCAATGAAGTTACTGTGAAAATCCCATAGTTGCCACACTCCAGTGTCTGTTTGGACACACGGAGGGAGAATTTAGTATGACCAGTGCACCTAACCAGCATGTCTTTCCAGATTGTGGGAGGAAACTGGAGCACCTGGAGGAAATCCTCATAGACACGGGGAGAACATGCAGATTCTGCACAGTGTACCAAGCTGGGATCCTGGCGTTGTGAGATAGCAGTGCCAACCATGCCACCTCACTGCTTTTCTGCAGAGTGGACGCAGGTGTTTGCAGAGCTGAGATTGAAACTGGGTCATGTGGTATATAAGGTGGCATCCCAGAATATCAGATTAATTAACTAGACAAGATTCCTCCTATTTTGACATACACATTACACACAAATATTGGAATTTGTGTCTGTACAACTGAAATAATTATTCAGCCCAGATATATTGACTTATATATTTTTATCTGCATTGAGTACAGTAATTCTGCCTCAAAATAATTATTAGACTCCAAATGTGAAAACATGAATAAATTATAGAGTGCAAAGATCACAAGCACAATTAGTATAGTTGTGGTGGATAGTAATACAAAATAAATTATGCATACTTTCATTTGCATCAATATCCTAAAATGGCAGTGATTGCCTTTTTTATCGTGCCCCATGCTAAGGAGATAGGCAGCTGTGGTTCTGGGATCGGGTAGCCACCCATGAGCCTGACATCTTGCATTGCACGGTGGAAGGTTCTAGATTATACAAACACGGTGAGGGTGGTTGAGACATTTGTTTGCCCTGAAAAAGGGATTATCAACATCTGAGAGTGAGAAACAAATCCGCAGGCAGGCGCATCAGGGAAGTTGGTTGTATACTGCCCTTATTCATTAGGATGTATTCAAAAATAAAAATTCATAGAAACTAGAAGCAGCAGTAATCCGTTCAGCCCCTCAAGCCTGCACCACCATTCATTTTGATCATGGCTGATCATCAAATTCAGTGTCCTAATCCTCCCTCCCATATTCTTTGATCCCTTTAGCCCCAAGGGCTATATCTAATTCCCTCTTAAATTCACAGAATGTTTTGGCCTCAACTACTTTCTGTGGTAGTGAATTCCACACATTCACCACCCTGTGGATGAAGAAATTTCTTCTCGCCTCAGTTCTAAAAGGTTTACCCCTTATCCTCAACTATGACCCTAAGGTCTGGACTCTCCCACCATTGGGAATATTCTTTCTGAATCTACTCTGTCTAATCCTGTTAGAATTTTATAGTTTCTATGAGATTCATTCTCACTCATCTAAACCCCAGTGAATATAATCCTAACTGACTTAGTCCTTCCTCATATGATAGACCTGCCATCGCAGAAATCATTGCACATCCTTTATTGCAAGGACATTCTTCTTCAGATAAACCAGAACTACACACAATATTCCAGGTGTGGCCTCACCAACACACTGCACAATTGCAGCAAAACTTCCCTATCCCTATACTCGAATCCTTTCACTATGAAGGCCAACAAGCCATTTGCCTCCTTTTCTGCCTGCAGAACGTGCACACTTACTTTTAGCGACTGATACGTAAGGACTGCCAAGGTCTCGTTGACTATCCACCTCCCTCAAGTTACATTCATTCAAATAACAATCTGCCGTCCTATTCTTGCTACCAAAGTGGTTAACCTCACATATATCCACATTATGCTGCATCTGCTATGCCTGTCCAAATCATGCTGAACGTTCACCTGAAGTTAAATCTAAATCTTATCAGTTTTCTCATTGAAACAGAAAACAAAATATTTATTAAACTCAGCAAGATATTACCAAATAAACCACAAATTCGGTACGGTTGTTAGCCTTGCTGCCTCACACCACCAGGAACCCAGGTTCAATTCCAGCCTTGTGTCACTGTGTGGAATTTGCATGTTCTCCCCGTATCTGTGTGGATTTCCTCTGGATGCTCCGGTTTTCTCCCACAGTCCAAAGATGTGCAGGTTAAGTTGATTGGCCATGCTAAATTGACCCTTGTGTTGGGGGATTAGCAGAGTGAATATGTGGGGTTACGGGAATAGGGCTGGGTGGGATTGTGGTCAATGCAGACTCAATGGACCAAATGGCCTCCTTCTGTAGGGATTCTACAAAATAGAATTTTTTTCCTCTGCTTTTTAAAATAATGAATTCATGTTTCCATTGATTTATTTTTAAGCCTTCCAGTTTGTTTAATTCCAAATCCATTGTTTTGAAATTTGGAATAGATGTGATCTTTAATGCACTCTGAAGTATTCAGTCATTATAGATGTCTTCCTTTGCATTTAATATTAATAAACACTGGCTCGATCTAATAGAAACGTGTATCATTGAGACAGTGCTATTGCTTAGGATCTGTTAAAATGGAACAAGAAAATTAGATGCTCTGGTTACTCAGAAGAGGGGAAATGCTGAAACATGAAATTGGCTTCAATTTCTCTGCAAGTGTGTTCATTATTCCTTAAGTTGTTGAAGTTTTATACAAAATTTGAGCTGAATAATTTGCTGACTACTAGATATGATAACAAAAAAACTGATTCTTTATGGATTACCTCGTGGGGCAGCATGAATTCTGATCAACGATGAAGAAGGAAAACATTATGCAAAATCTTCATTGAAACATGGATCTTGGAGGATAATGTCCAATTAGATTCAAATTGAAATACAAATATTCAGTAACAGAGAAATGAAAAGGCACAGAAACCATTTGTTCATTGATATGAATGTTATTGTGCCTTTGTTTCTTGAGTTGCAAAGTATTGAAGCAACAATTCTGTCAACATTTCAAATTAGGCACAACGTGTTGTTTCTGAGGGAAAGAAATTCCAATTCTACCATTTTTATTTTGGGTCGATTTATATTCCAAAGAAGTCCAGTTTGAAGTTTTCCATTTGTATTTCCATTGTAGCTATTTGCTGTTTCATGTTCCTGTTTTAGCTGATGTGGAGATGTCGGCTTTGGACTGGGGTGGGCACAGTAAGAAGTCTCACAACACCAGGTTAAAGTCCACCAGGTTTATTTGGTACCACAATCTTTTGGAGTGCTGCTCCTTCATCAGGTGAGTGAATGAATTGTTGGGGAACACTTCAGCAGTCAAGGGAATTCAGCCGCCGATCTTCGGGTAAGCGTTCTCCAAGGTGACCTTCAAGGCACATGACAATGCAGAATCGCCGTGCAAAAACTGATAGCCAAGTTCCACACACATGAGGATGGCCTCAACAGGGATGTTGAATTCATATCCCCATGACTAGCTTGGGCTTGCAAAATCTCATTAACTTTCCTGGCTTGAGAGAGTTCACACCTCGTTAACCTGTGTTTAACCCTCTCTCCACTAACATTGTCTGTACATATAAAGATCTGATTACCTATTAAGACTCGCATTTCAATCACTATCTTGTAAATTGAGTCTGTGTTTATAAATGCCCTGTTTGTAAACCCAACTCTTCACTCACCTGATGAAGAAGCACAACTCCGAAAGCTTGTGCTACCAAATAAATCTGTTGGACTTTAACCTGGTGTTGTGGGATTTCTTACTTAGCTGTTCAGTGAGACTTGCTTGTCAGACGTAGATAATTCAGAATTGGAGAATGTGAGATGAATGATGGCGTAGAGTATGTGAAGACAGAAGTGGGTAATGGATAATATTCTTCCTTAAAGCATTAGTGCAAAATATTTCTCAGGTTATTGTGATAACCTGAGAAATATCCTCTAAATATCCATACATTGATGATTGGAAGTAGTTAAATCTCACATTCTGCCTAGGCCCACTTCCACCACCCTATCCGTCTCTTGCACATTGATTATGGCCAGTCCATATAACCTGCACGTTTTTGGCATGTGGGAAGAAACTGGAGCACCCGGAGGAAACCCACAAAGATATGGATGGGATTATTGTCAGTGCAGGTGCAGTGGGTTGAATGGCCTCCTTCTGCACTGTTTGATTCCATGGGGAAAATGTGCAAACTCCACATAGTCAGATGCATGCATTTGACAGAACAGAGCATTAGTGTGCATACATCATGCATACGTATATCTGTATTATGAATCCCTGTGTTACACCAACTATTGTTCAGTAGAAATGAAACAGTATGGAAAAAAGGTCAGATTCCCATGCCATTTGGAATCTGTACTTGCTAAACAAGAACTTTATTGTTATACTGGACAGCTGTAAGATTGCATCAAGGACATTGCCAGCAGAGGCAGTACAAAATGTTGATATGTAGAAAGCTAATTGCTACTTACATGAGCTTAATCCAAGGGTAAAAAATGTTTGCTAATACTTCGAGATCACGATGCTAAAAAAAACAAAAAGGCCACAAAGAACTCCCTAGTAAAACTGTGGGTGTACCTCACCCCACACAGACTGTAATGTTTCAAGATAATGGCTCACCATCACAATTCTCAGGGGAAATCAAGTTAGGCAAGAAATGCTGATCAAGCCAGCAATGTCTACATCCTCTGAACAAACACAGTGGCACAGTGGTTACCCCTGCTGCTCAGCACCAGGGACCCATGTTCAGTTCTGCCTCTGGTCATTGTCTGTGTGGAGTTTACACGTTCTCCCCGTGTCTGTGTGGGTTTTCTAAGGTGCTCCTGTTTTCTCCAGTTCAAAGATTTGCGGAATAAGTGAATTGGCCGTGTTAAATTGTCCCTTAATGTCAGGGGGATTAGCTACAGAAAATGCAAGGGGTTATGGGGATAGGGCCTGAATGGAATTGTATTGATGCAGACTCAATAGCCTCTTTCTGCACTGCAGGATTCTATGAACCAGATAAATGAATATGCTTCAGAGTAAAACAAGAAAGAATAACTGTCAGAGGTCTGTTGAATGGGCCAATATATTATGCAAATCATGCAAACAAATCTTAAGTAGGAGGAGTGGCCATTTCAGAATGTTGGGAGGTTAGGGGAAAAATCTGGACTTGGCAGACGAACTTGGAGTGGGATGGAAGGTGAGGACACGTGAATCCTGTCCTGATTCTGGGTGGGAGGGGCAAGTACAGGGAATGGCATGGCCACAGTCAACTGCAATGGACGGGAGTCCTTGGTTGAAGGAAAAGGAGCACATCAGAAAACAAGTTTGCTCATAAGATGGAGCCCAATTGCAGCAAAACCCTGGTCCACTCCTCTATGAACCCCAGTATCCCACAATACCCTCCATGGAAGCACAGGGGATACAATACCTGCTCTTTTACCATCTCAACATATAAGGCCCCAAACATTCATTCCAGCTGAAACAGTGATTTACTTGATTGTTTGATTTAGAATATTGTATTCTCAGATGGCTCACTTCTATATTAGAAAGACCGAACATAATTTCATTGATCACCTGTTCAGTCCACAAGTCTGTCTGTTTTTTCAATTCTCCGCTCCACTCTGATCTCTCTGTCCTCGGGCAGAGGGGTGGCACAGTCGTTAGCACTGCTGCCTCAGCCCCAAGGACTCGGGTTCAAGTCCCGGCTTGAGTCTGCATGGGTTTCCTCTGGGTGCTCTGGTTTCCTCCTACAGTCCAAAAGACGTGCATTAGCCATGCTAAATTTTCTGTCGATGTACCCAAACAAGCGCTGGAATGTGGAGATTAGTCCATTACCTAGTCCCTTCAATTGATCAGTTGTTTTTTCTCTTGTTCAGACAGTTAAGACTAAATATAACCTTTGCATAATGAGATGACTCTGTGACCGCTGCCCAAATCTGTTACGATGTTATGCTGGAAAATAATTCACACATAAAGATATATTCAATGCTCCAGGCACGACAGCAGGGCACACGAACATGTGAATTATTGGAGCAGGGGTAGACCTTTCAACGCTTTGGGTGTGCTGTGCTATCTGATAAGATTACGGCTTATTTTCTTGTGGCCTTAACCCCACTTTCCTTTCTCCCCCTACTATTTGACTCCTTTGTCAATCAGGAATCTATCTTCACTCGGCCTTAAAAATATTCGGTGATCCAGCCTTCTCTCCTTTCTGGGGGAAAGAATTCCATAGACCAATGACCCTCAGAAGAAAAATTCTTTTAATCTCCATCTTCTGACTGTGAAGCTGCACAGAATTCTGTTTTTGTGTCACTGATGTGGAACTATGGAATTCATCCCATTCACGCTTTCCATACCTATAAGGATTTCATTGATATACAGGAGTTGGGACATCTTGTTGAAATTTTACAAGACGTTGGTAAGGCCACCGTTGGAATACTGTGTACAGTTGTGGTCACCCTATTATAAAAAGGATGTTTTTAAACTAGAAACAGTGCAGAAAAGATTTACTAGGATGTTACCGAGACTTGATAGTTTGTGTTATAAGGAGAAGCTGGATAGACTGGGATTTTTTTCCCCTGGAGCTTCAAAAGCTTAGGGTGACCTTATAGAGGCCTATAAAATAATGAGGGACATAGTCAACATCCTTTCCCAAGTGTAGAGGAGTCTAAAATTAGAGGGCATAGGTTTAAGGTTAGAGTGGAGAGATACAAAAGAATCCAAAGGGGTAATTTTTTCATGCATAAGATGGTGAATGTCTGGAACAAGTTGCCAGAGATAGTATAGAGGCGGCTACAATTTTGTCTTTTAAGAAACATTTTGACAGTTACTTGAGTAAGATGGGTATAGAGGGATTTGGGCCAAACACAGGCAATTGAGGCTAGCTTAGTGGTTTGAAGAAAAAGGGCGGCATGACAGAAGACCCTGTTTCCATGCTGTAAACCTCTGTGAACCTATATGGGCGACCCCTTATTTTTAAATAGTCTTGACAGCAGTGTCCATCTCCCATGATTGAATTGTAGAAGATTTCCATTTGCCCTATTTTATTTCCACTATATCTGATAGTTCCTACTGAAACTGCACTACGTGCTTTTCTTTTTTTCAGATTATTTGGCTTTTCAATGAACAGTTTGGTGGACCTCTCTATAAAGTTACGACTTGGAGTCACTGTGAGCAGATCTGGCCACCACACTTTTGGAAGGATAGCTTGGCCTTGGAGGTTTACAAGAATCATACGTGGCCTTCTGGGGTTAAGTTATGAAGCGAGATTAGATAAATTAGGCCTGTTTCTTCTAGAATTTAGAAGGTTGAGGGGTGAATAATCGAAGTCTTCAAGAAAAGACACTTTAGATAAAGATAAACTATTTCCACTGGTCAGAGATTCTAGACATGATGTGAAGATGCTGGCATTGGACTGGGGTAAATATAGTAAGAAATCTCACAACACCAGATTAAAGTACAACAAGTTTATTTGATAGCAAAAACCACTAGCTTTCAGAGCACTTGCTGCTTCTTCGTCAGGTAAGTGGGAGTTCTGTTCACAAACGAGGCATATAAAGACACAAACTCAATTTACAAAATAATGGTTGGAATGCTAGTCTTTACAGGTAATCAAGTCTCAAAGGTACAGACAATGTGAGCAGAGAGAGCATTAAGCACAGGTTAAAAATATGTGTATTTGTCTCCAGACAGAATAGTTAGTGAGATTTTGCAAGCCCACTCTATATCCCCAAGACTTGCCTGGGCTTGCAAAATCTCACTAACTGTCCTACCTGGAGACAATACACGTATCTTTAACCTGTGCTTAATGCTCTCTCTGCTTGCATTATCTGTACCTTTGAGACTTGATTACCTATAAAGACTCCAACAATTATTTTGTAAATTGAGTTTGTGTCTTTATATGTCTCATTTGTGAACAGAACTCCCACTTACCTGGCGAAGGAGCAGCAAGTACTCTGAAAGCTAGTGGCTTTTACTACCAAATAAACCTGTTGGACTTTAACCTGGTATTGTGAGACTTCTTGCAGAGATTCTAGAACAGGGGGTATTGTCTAAAAATTAGGTCTTGACCATTCAGGAGACATGTTAGGAAGCACTTCTCGACACAAGGAGTGCTAGATGGTTGGAACTCTCTTTCACAACAGCAGCTGATGCTAGATCAATTGCTAAGTTTAAATCTGAGGTATTTAGGGATTTGGCCCAAAGCAAGTATGTGGAGTTAGATCACAGATCAGCTACTGAATGGCTACAGAACAGGCTCGAGGGACTGAGTGGTCCACTCCTGTTTCTATGTTGTGTGACCAAGCAGTTGCAATGTTTTCATAGCTCCCTATTTGTTCTTTCTTGTTGCTGTGTTGTACATTCCTTTTTGGACTGTAAAGCTACACAGACATTCTGTTTTTACTATGAAATTCATCCCATTCACCATTTCCATACCTGTTTGGGGGAAAATAATGGGAAAACAAAATTTAAGGTCATTGATGCTTCTCTTATGATAACATATTTCTCAGTAGGACCACTGACATAAAAGAGTGTGGACAAGATTTCATCATTTAGACAAGGAACAAAAGAAGTCTTCCAAGATTTATTCTTTCACAAGCTATTTTACTAGAATCTCTTGTGACTTCCGTCTATCTCTGTTTCACAGAAAGTTTTTGCAATGTCCCATCACTGCTTGCTTCTGATCCCCGTACACTTTCTCACCCATTTCCGCTCTCAAAAAAGGTGAGGGTAACAGCCAAACAAGGATTTCAGACAATGGTCCAAAACTTTATCACCATTTATCATTATAAAAAGTCTTTCATACTCAGCATGGACAGATATGAAGTTTGTTCATAATTCAATACCTTGATTGTAATTTAACTTTATAAAAAATCAATATTTATCAGTGAGAAGGGTATTTATGTACAATAGGAATATGTAAATTCTCCATCTTGTGCTGTTTAAAGCCAACAATCTATTCATTATGAAGTGGGCTATCTAGAAAGTCCCTGGAATACTCCCACTTTGATTGCATTTTTTTTAGAAATGACATTAACCTTATTGCACGTCTCAGTTTGATTTGCCCCAAAGCACCGCCTACATGGCTTGTTTAGTTCTATTTATCACTGTTAACATGTTCCAAAGGGAACACATGAAGTCATCATTAAAAGCCTCCACAACTTCACCTCTGTATGATCAGTGATCTTAATAGATTACTCATCCTCTGAGGCAGTGTTAACTCGTTTAGTCACCATGTTGTGTTAACATGGAAGAGGTACTGCAATTTAACATTGTGTCAGAATGAAGAAATACAAAGAGGTATTATAATGACTTTCCACAATAGATGACTGATAGTGTGTTGGTGTGAGCAAGTTGTGAAAGCAAGTCTGACGTACTTAGAAAGAATAACATTTCTGGTTCCAATTCTACACATATTCCCTCAATCAATTCTTTTTTCTGGTGCTGATGGGGACAGTTTTGTTTTTGATTTGATTTATTACTGTCACATGGGGAGGCGATGGCCTGGTATTATCGCTAATCCACTAATCCAGAAACTCAGCTAATGACCTGGTTTCGAATCCTATTTTGGCAGATGATGAATTTGAATTCAATTAAAAAAACATCTGGAATTAAGGATCTACTGATGACCATGGAACCATTGTTGGAAAAACCCACATGGCTCACTAATGTCCTTTAGGGAAGGCAATCTGCTTTCCTTACCTGGCCTGGCCTACATGTGACTCCAGAGCCACAGCAACGTGGTTGACTCTCAACTGTCCTGAACAAGGGCAACAAGGGATGGGCAATAAATGCTGGCCAATCAGTGATGCCCAAGATCCATGAATGAATTTTTAAAAAATTAGTGAACAGTGAAAAGTATTGTTTCTTGCACCCTATAGCACAGTATTCATAGAATACATTGTTTTGATTTCTGGTGTCATTTGTTTCTTCTCTCTCTCTCTCTGCACACCCATCTGCCTGCTTCTCCCAGCAAAGGTCAAAAACTCCAGTATTGCATGATCCATTTTGCTGATTGTTTCTGGTGCCTTGTTAGTATTTGCTAAATTACTCCCTGGGATGGCTGGCTTGTCCTTTGAGGGCAGATTAAATAGACTGGGCCTTTATTATCTGGAGTTTAGAAGACTGACAGGGGATATCACTGAGACTGAGATGAGGAGCAATTTCTTCACTCAACAGTTGGTGAACCTTTGGAATTCTCTACCCAGAGGACTGTGGAGGTTCAGTCATTGAATATGTTCAAAACAGAGATGGATGGATTTCTGCATATTGAGAACATCAAAGAATCCAGGGATAGTGCAGGCAAATGTTGTTGAAGTAGAAGGTTGGCCACAATCTCTCGTTGAATGGCCTACTCCTGCTCCTATTTCTTATTATCTTGTGCCTCAGTCGAGATTTCCTTGTTAGTTTTAAGTTGCCTTTTATCACTTGCTATGGAATGAATTTTTTCTCTACTATTTCATAGCATTCCAGAACACCTAGGCCAGAGCAGCAGTTTGAGATTAAATGAGTGTGCCGGGCCAATTGTAGGGTAGTTTGTAGGTGTGCATTGAAGCAATAGCAGTGAAAGATTGAACTGCCATTTCAGTTCCATGTTTATGCTGTGAGGAGTTTGTGATGATCAGTTCAAATGCATTGAGTGCTTTGTCTTTTTTATATGACTCTTCTTCAGAGCTCATATGGACTTCAAATTTTAACTCTTGTTTCTCTCTTCATTGATGTGCTAGAACCTGCTTATTTTTTCCAGCAGTTTCTGCTGTTAAGTTAGGGAGGGGTAGTTGGGTGGGCTAAAAATTGATAAAGCAAAGTAAAAGTGTATTAGTGTTACAAGTAAGCTTGCATTAACACTGCAATGATGTTACTGTGAAAATCCCTGAGTCGCCACACTCTGGCGCCTGTTCGGGTACACTGAGGGAGAATTTAATATGGCCAGTGCACCGAACCAGCACATTTTTTGGACTGTGGAAGGAAATCAGAGCAAGCGAAGGAAACCCGTGCAACGAATGTGCAGCAGACTGTGCACATGGTGAAATTATGGATTATTGTCACATGGGGAGGCGATGGCCTGGTATTATCGCTAATCCACTAATCCAGAAACTCAGCTAATGACGTGGTTTCGAATCCTATTTTGGCAGGTGATGGAATTTGAATTCAATTAAAAAAACATCTGGAATTAAGGATCTACTGATGACCATGGAACCATTGTTGGAAAAACCCACATGTCTCACTAATGTCCTTTAGGGAAGGAAATCTGCTTTCCTTACCTGGCCTGGCCTACATGTGACTCCAGAGCCACAGCAACGTGGTTGACAGATTTCAGAGGAAACATATTGCACAAAAGTGCAAAGTGATGTATTTTCATGGCAAAAACAAGGAGAAGCAATGTTAAATGTAATTATACAAGAGGTGCAGGAGTGAGGAACCTGGGCACCATACTTTAGGAAGGACATGAAGGCATTGGGAAAGGGTGCGTGAAAGATGCACATGAAAGATGCAAAATGATAGAATCCCTACAGTGCAGAACAAGGTCATTCGACCCATTGAGCCTGCACTGACAACTATTCCACCCTATTCCCATAACACCATGTATTTATCCTGCTAATCTCCCTGATACTAAGGGGCAATTTAACATAGTCAATCAACCTAACCCTCACATTTTTGGAGTGTGGGAGGAAACCGGAGCACCCAGAGAAAACCCACAGACACAGGGAGAATGTGCGAACTCCACACAGACAGTGACCCAAGCTGGGTAATCAAACCTGGGTCCCTGGCATTGTGAAGCAGTAGTGTGAACCATTGTGCCACTGTGCCATCATTCCAGGAATGAGAGACAATGGTTACATGGATAGATTAGTGGAGTAGGGTTGATATCTTTGGAGAAGGGAAGGTTGAGAGGAGAGTTGATAGAGGATTCAAGGCATTAAAGGAATGGATAGGGAGAAACTGCCCCGGTAATGGAAAAGTTGAGACCAGAGAGCTCTTACTTAAGGTGGTTGGTAAAGGAACCAGAAGTGACATGAGGAAATGAGTTTTGAAGCAGCAAGTAGTTCGGTACTGGTTTGCACTGCCTGAGAATTCAATTGAGGATACAATTGTGGCTTTCAAAATGAAATGGAATAATTATATGAAGAGAAAAAAAAAATCTGTAGTGGTATAGGGGAAAGGTAGGGAAATGAGATAGGCTGGCACGGACCTGATGGGTTGAATGGCCTCCTGGGTTGTAACTATTTTATGATTCTATGTCCATCTAGAAGGACATGGGCAGCAGATACATGCAAGTTCCTCTCTAAGCCACTCACCACCCTGACTTGGAAATATATCGCTGTTACTTTGTAGTCAAGAGTCGAAATCCTGGAATCTTCCCTGACGACATTGTGGGTGAACCCACAGCACGTGGACCACAGCAATTCAAGAAGTCAGCTCATCACAACCTTCTCTAGGGCAACTAGTGAATGGGCAATAAATGCTAGAGGGCCAATGACACTCATGTCCCACAAATGAATTTTTAAAAATGCATTAAAAGAAGCAGCATTTTTAATTTTATTGATGGGACATAGATTATAAGAGTAATGAATTCAGCCAAAATGTTAAAATTTAAAGTTCATTTATTTTTCACAAGTAAGGCTTACATTAACACAACATTGAAATTACTGTGAAATTCCCCTAGTCGCCACACTCTAGTGACTGTTTAGTGTCTTTTAGTGTCAAGATATCTTTCAAAATGTGGGAGGAAACCCACGCAGACATGGGGAGAACATGTAAACTCCACACAGACTGTTACGCAAGCCCAGGATCAAACCCGGGTCCACGGTGCTATGAAGTATCAATGCTAACCACTGTGTTACTGTGCCATTGTTGGAGTATTGTGTACGGTTTTGAAGACTTTGATACCAGGGAGTTCAGAGATGGACACCCATGAGATGGGAAATTTATTCTTGCTGAGATAAGCTGACTTGACTTTCTTCTGCACTATAAACATCCACAGAAAAATATATTATGAAGAATACTTAAATCTGTAATGCCTCCAAATTGGTTTGGAGATTACACCTCAATTTGCGAGGTCAACCATTGTAATTAAAGTTATTAAAGCCCGCCTGTTTTAATTATTGAAGAGCTATTTGCAATGATCATAATCCTGACCTGCTGTATTTGTGCAGAGTAGTAATGCAAAGAGACCATGGAAGGACAAGGTAGCAATTAAGGAGGCCATTGGAGGTTTCCATGTTAGTTAATTAGAAGTGAACATTACTTCATGTGTGAACTCAGTAAATCTTACTCAGGATTTTTGGAAAATGATTTATGTTGGAGCTAGATCTCATTCTTCAAGATGAATTTTAATGCCCAACACAGATGTTACTAATTTTTGAGGCTTTAAATTTTAACAAGGATTTATTATCATTTGAAAGAGTCACAAGGTCTCTCTGAAGAGTGGCTCAGACTTTGCTGGAGTGGGGCACCTCGGGTGATTGTGGTAAGGTTAGAATTTATCCTCTCACCTTTTGGTTCAGTTTTTGCACAGCACGGTAGCCCTATGGTTAGCACTGCTGCCTCACAGCACCAGGGACTTGGGTTCGATTCCAGCCTTGGGTAACACTCTGTGTGGAGTTTGCATGTTCTCCTTGTGTCTGCATGGGTTTCCTCTGGGTGCCCCAGTTTTCTCCCACAGTCCGAGGATTTGCAATTTAAGTTGATTGGCCATGCTAAAATGCCCCTTAGTGTCAGAGTGTCAGATTAGGGTAAATATGCGGAGTTATAGGGAATAGGGCCTGGGTGGGATTGTTGTCGGTGCACACTTGATGGGCCATTGGCCTCTTTCTGTACTGTAGGGATTTTATGATTCTGCAGTGAATTGCTGGAAATGGTGATGAACAAGGGGCAATTTGGGACCTTGGTGAATAATAAAATGAACGTGAAATTGACCAATGAGTTTCAGGATAGAGAAAAAATACAATAAGTATAGTAAAAATCAACAAGATACAAGAAGAAGAAAGAGAGAATGAACGAAAGATAAGTTAAGATAGAGCACAAAAGTATAATTTAAATTAAAAATTGAAAAAATCTCTGGGAGCAATTTACTACCTGAAGGAGTAAATTTCAGTTATTTCCTTTCTAGGCCAAGAGAGTTGAGTGGCATTACAGGCACACATAGTGGCACAGTGATTAGCACTGCTGCTTCATTTTACCAGGGACCTGGGTTCGATTCTCAGCTTGGGTCACTGTGTGGAGTCTGTACGTTCTCCCTGTGTCTACATGGGTTTCCTCCGAGTGCTCCAGTTTCCTCCCACAGTCTGAAAGACGTGGCACTTAAGCGCGTTAAACCAAACAGGCATCAGAGTGTGGCGACTGGGGGAATTTCACAGTAACTTCATTGCGGTGTTAATGTAAACTTTCCTTGTGATTAATAAATACCTTTTAGTTTTTAAGTTAATTTATAAACAAGGTCCTTAGGTGTGAAGTAGCACTAACTCTACTGCAAGTTCAGTTTGTATTTATGGCACAAATCAAGCAATTTTTTGACATCACAGGGAGATAGGTGGCAAGCTCCCAATTTTTTTGAGATTCACAGAGCAAATTGCCCTGCAATTTGTGGCAGTTCTCAGCTCGGACCATCTTTCTGTCTCACCACAAAATGCTGTTTTTATTTTGCACTAACAGTGGCATATGTCACAATGCTTATAAAGCCTTTCATTATGTCTCCCAAATTCTTGAATCAGAGGATTAGCCTGAAGTGCTGTGAGCAAATGTAGCTGCCAGTTTACACACAGGAAGATTCTAAAATGAACAATAAGATGTATTTTGTTTTGGGTGTACGTTGAAGAATAAATATTGGCGGGGCACTGAGAGAACTCTTTACTCTGACATCGCACACTGCTATAATTTTTTTCTATGTCTTCCTAAATGTATTTTCAAATGTTCTGTGTCCATAATTGTGGTGTATCATCTACTTTAAAGTGGAAATTGTAATTCTTGTTTCTTATGTCAGGCAAACATCTCCCTCCTTCCGCGCCTCTTCTCTTTTTCCTTCTCTTCTATTTTCATTCTGCGGAATGGTGGTGAAAGCGCTGGCATTTCACAATGTGTTGTGATTCGTGGTGATGGTTCAGAGTGATTGTAGTTCGGGGGTGCAATTGATTGTATTTTTGGACAATTGATTGTGGTTGGGGGGTGATTGTAGTTGGGGGCGATTGATTGTAGTTTGGGTTGGCAGTGTGGGCAGCACTAAGGAAGCAGACAGTATCAGAATATCTGATTACCTTTTTCTGCTGAACTAAATAGGAGATGCAATTATATCAACTATAATCTTAATCCATGTCATCTGCTTTATTTTGTTTAATTAAATGTTGCTAGTCGCCTATGTTAATATACATTCATAATGTGTTTTTTTTCTCTTTTTTGTAACCTTAAACCATGCCCCCTCCTCCCCCCACACCCTAACCCCATACATTTACCGTGTCTAATCCTGTAATCTACACATCTTTGGACACTAAGGGACAATTTAGTACAGCCAATCCATCTAACCTGCACATCTTTGGATTTAGAATTGTCTTATCTGAGAATACATTATTTAATTTTTTTCATTACCGGGAATGCCTGCATTCTTGTGAAATTGTTTTTGGTGCCTTTTCAGATTAAACAGTTGGGTAATAGATTATCTCAGTTTTTTGTTTGGTTATGAACAAAAGTAATTGAGCAACTCTGTTTGGATAGCTGGTGCTGTCAGTTTCCATGAGAGACGATAGATCGGGCACAGACGTAATGGATTAATCTCAGAGTTGAAGCATAGGTGGCACAAATTACAAAGTGACGCAGACAATTCTGGCTTTGGCAGCAAGTAAGGGATTCTTCTCGGAAGCCCCCTGACTGTGCAGCATTTTCACAATTTGCATTGCTCGTGGATGGAGATTTGACATCCCTGTTTCTAATAAGGGTGGGACACGGTGATGAAAATGTTTGATATTTATGCAGGGAGAGCAGGCTCTGGTTCCCTGAATTACAGATAGTGGTTTGTTTTCAGTCTTGTAAAGCTTGAAGGTAAATCAGACTGACACATTTGCAATCGTGCAATATTGAATAAACTACGGGATATATACACCGCCGTGTAACATTAATATGCAAGAAAAAAGCTGCAGTATTGCTCTTGTAGTGTTTATCAAACAGAAAGACATGATTCATAAGTGATCCTACAGATATCTTGACAGTTCAATAGTACAGCAGAACAAATAATGAAAGATGTATTTATTGCTTCATCTTGAAGCACAACACTGTTTCATAATTTAGCATTAAAGGGTATTTTGTGCATCAAGTATACTTTGAGTCCAGCGGACTGAAATGCTTTCAAAATGAGATGGAATATACATTCCTGCACAGTGATATTAGCTGACGGAAAATGTCAGTTACTGGCGAGTCCGTGGGCTGTCTGTCGGCAAGAGATAGTTACAAAGCGTGGGTACAACTAGTGTGGCAAGATTATTTGAAAAAGAACAGAAATAGTCATAGCATTTCTCTTCCCCCCCCTCCCCAGCCTCTTCATTAATGATTGGCATCTAAACTGAGTGATCAAAACAAATTCAATTGTGAATGCAAGAGTGAAATTAATTTTAATGTTTTATCACGAAGCCAGTGCCATGAATCAGTCTCTCGTACATTATGCCATAAACTGGCCTTTCAGTTTGAGCAGCTAAGCAGAGTACAAAGCTTTTTTTTTTGATAAATGCAGCCCAGTTCGTAATGATGCATTTCACAGGAATTATAACTTAAAATCTGCTTTTCATGCAACATTTCCCCCCTAACAAATAGCAGCCAGGAGTGCCTCTTTATAATTACTATCGTGGCTCATTACTGGTTATTATTTTTAGAATAGTAAATTGATAATTGCTATAATTTATTGAACAACTCTTTATTATAATAGAGGCAACTTTATGAAAATACAGTACATTCATGTTGGTGTTGTTTATATTCCGATTTCTTTTAATGGCTGATGAAATGTGAAAGCAATTCAAATGTTCTGATTTATACTGGTCAATGTGTTGTGTGTGGTATCTTGAAAAGGAAATAAGCCCCTCAGACATGCTGAATTCAAGTTAACAAAATCAACTATGTGGGCTAAAATAAGGAGCATCACGGGTTTAAAGTTGATCTGACTTCCTGTGCATGGAATAGTATCAGTCGAGCTATTGATCTATTGAGGTACTTCATTTTGGCTGAGGTAACAGCAGCAGTGTTACTATCAGCCTCAGTTTAGGGAGAGAAATATCAACCAGGACTCGAGCTTTTGATCCAACCATTAATGACTCCTGCTAGAAAATGGCCCTTATTTACCTGGCGGGGCTGAAACCATGATCAGACAGAGAACAAGGCTAGCCCGTTGCCCTTGGGGCGCGCCAACACCTCTGATGGTGGTTTGCCTAAGCTATGGTAGAGTATAAGATCATGGTAGTTAATGAGGTTAAACTAAGACTTTACCAGGTGCAATTTTTTAAAGCCATCTTAGCCTTTTGGCTAAGATGAAGCGTTAGATTAAACCCGGGAGGGCGTGCAATACCTCATCTTGTCAGCTTGGATCTTGTTTTGATCAAGCTCAAGATGGGATGTATATCCTTGTCAGCTTGGATCTGACTTGTCCCTCATGTGGGCACTCTGATTGGACTAGATTAGCTTTTTTGATTAGGAATAAAGCACCAGAAGGTACAAAAAAAAATCTTAGTAAGTAATAATGCCGGAATTCAGAACAGCTCTTTTTTTAAACTTTAAAGCAATGAGTGTTTATTTTTAAGAAACTATTTCTCAAAACAGCAAGTTAGATTTTGAATTGATATCTGTTTTTAAAGCAAAACGTCTTGCTGTTTTGAGAGGAATTCGAAGGCCAGAATAAATCTTGTTATATTTGCATAAACTAGCCTTGAGGCAGTTGTTCAAGCAACATGCTAAACTTTGACTTCTTGCTGTCATTTTAAAGGATACGTGGTGCAGAATTAACGACCAAACCAGTCCCAACCGCTGCTGAAATGCAACGGGTCAAAGCTCAAAGATGAATTGGTTCCCATATTATGATTTCTGGTGGCGTGTAATGAGGGTCTTGTGTCACATTCTGTTTACAACACCTGAAGCTGATCGCATTAGCAAACACGGGCCAATCGCGGCGGTAACTAGATTTGCATAGAAATTGAATGGTTCTGGGTATATTCTGATATGAAAGCAGAGATGTCAAGAAGGCAGGAGAAATTACAAAATCAAATTATCGAGAAATATAGAAAGAAATAATAAAGTGGTGCCTAATGCATGCAAAACAAAAGGACGATTAAAAGTAGGGCTAAGTCCGGCACAGAATGAACAAGATAAACTCACAGCTAATGACAGAAAATGGCTGAAGGTTTGAGTAGCTACTTCAATTCAGTTTTTATGAAAGAAGATAACAGGCATTTCAATAAAGGGTGAGCTTAAAAAGATATTAATCCTTTGGGGAGAAATTGACAAAACAATAAAACTAAGAGAGGATAAAAATGTAAAAGGTCTTGATGGTGTGCATAGGGAGAAGTTAAAGGAAGCACTAGTCCCCATATTTTAAAAAAGCTCCATTGAAGAGAGATGATATCGGAGCTCAGATAATATAGATTCAAAAAGGGGAATAAAACAAAAGCTGAGAACTGTAGATCAGCTTAATGTCAGGAATAGAAAAGATACTGAAATCATCCAAAAATAATTGATAAGGCCATATAATATATTCTTAAAATGATTCCAAAAGACTAAGTCATGTTTAACCAACCTGGTAGGATACTTTGATGAGGCAGTGGAAAGATTAGAGAAGGATAATGCAGGGAAGGCGGTGGCCTATGGTATTATCGCTAGACTATTAATCCAGAAACTCAGCAAATCTTCTGGGACCTTGGCTCAAATCCCGCCACGACAGGTGGTGGAATTTGAATTCAATGAAATATATTTGGAATTAAGAATCTACTGATGACCATGAAAACATTGCTGATCGCTGGAAAAACCCATCTGGTTCAGTAATGTTCTTTAAAGAAGGAAATCTGCCATCCTTACTTCGTCTGGCCTACATGTCACTCCAAAGCCATAGCAATGTGGTTGACCCTCAACTGCCTTTTCAACAAGGGCAGTTAGCGTTGGGCAATAAATACTGGCCCAGCCAGTATATCATGTCCTATGAATTAATATATAAAATAAGATCTGTTATACTTGGTTTTTCAGAGGGTCTTTAAGAAGATACCATTGCAGTAAGCTAACATGGAGTCACAGCTGAATGAATTGCAAATTGATTGTAGAATGCACAGAGTAGAGGTAAGTGTAGTTATTCAGATTGAAGGAAGGTGGTAAATGGTGTTCCACAAGGAGCAGTGTAGCCACTGTCATTCGTTAATGATTTGGAATGAAGAACAAGTAACTCAATGTCAAAATGTCTGGTTGAGACCAAACCAGGCCAGACCTAATTCTGAGGAAGGATATAATACAGGAAGAAATTGGAAAACTTGCAAGCTGGATGGTTAAGTGTCAAGGTAACATTAACTTAGCTAAATGTGAGGTAGTAGGAAAAACAGAAGCATCATGCATGCCTCAGGAAATAAGAAACCAACTGGGAGAGAGGAGAAAAACGATTAAGGGATACAGATGAATAAATCACGGGAAGTAGCATTACAGGTCAGCAAAACAGTTAAAAATGCTACAAAGCATTGGGATTTATTTCCAGGAGTATAGAATTCAAAAATAATTAAGCTGTGTTGAATTTGTGTGGAACCCTAGTTTGGTAGTGTTTACAGTCCTTTCTACAGCTTCAATTTTGATATTTAAGAACAGCGCAGAAGCATGCTCAAGAAAGAGTCACACCGATTGGAAACTTGATGGTCTTGGCAGCATTAAAGCTGGATTTAGAAAGAAATCTGAGGCATGAAGCATCAGTGAGATACTTAAACGAGGAACCTATCCATTATGGGAGTGGATTAGTTGGCTGCACCTCAAACACAGAGAGTGATAAGTACAAGGCAGATTGATTTTAGGTTTTGAGATATTTACATTTTTATTTGTCTGAACATACCTGATTTGGGACTAGGGGCAAAAAGGAAGGGGGGGGGTGTAGGGAATGGGTGTTAAAATTATGACCATGTTTCCACTTGTAGGAGAATTGACAATTGTGAATGCAAGGTACTTACTAATAAATAGTCCAAAGATGTGCAGCTTAGATTGGTTGGCCGTACTAAATTTGCCTCCTAGTATCTCAAGATGTGTACATTCGGGGGATTAACGGAGTAAGTACATGGGATTGTTGGGGATAGGGCCTCAGTAGGATGCTCTGTCAGAGCATTGGTGCGGACTCAATGGGCCAAATAGCCTCCTCCTGCACTATAGAGATTGTATGAAATCCCACAGGAAACCTGGAGCTAGAAGCCAAAATACTGTGCATGCTGGAATCTGAAATGAAAGCAGAAAACACTGGAAAATTTCAGAGAATCTGACAGCATCTGTGGAGAGAGGATAGAGCTAATATTTTGAATCTAGATGACTCTTCGTCAGAGCATTTACACAGGGTGTGGTAGAACACAGAATTGAATACCACAGGAAATAGTTGAGGGGCTTGGATGCTGTTTAGGAAAACTAGACTAATTCATGAGAGAAATGAGATATGCTGAAATTCTTGGATAAGGTAGATAGAATTGAAGGCAACCTCTGAATTTAAACATTTCAGTCTATTTGTTTGAAAGGCCTGTTTCTATGCTCGATAGTTGATTTGTAATAACTCAGGTGCCTTGCGTTGATTTGTCTTGGCAGTGAATTGGAAGGAGCATTACTCTAGTGCAACATGGAGCTCTGTTTAGCAATGTTTAGCTGTGCCAAAAAGCTTAGTATTGTGTCCTTTTAATACTATTGTAAGAAAGTGATCATTGGCCCCTTTTGATGGGCTAAGTACAGATTATTGACCATGGTATTGTCTGACCTTTCCCTTTCACTAGGATCTCACTAGCTATCAGTCATGCAGTATAAGTCCCACCAGGGTTCCAACATTTCTTCATAAATATAGTCAATGATGAAAACATGAACATGCACAGAACTTCCTTTAAGTGAAAGCTGGACCAACTAAGATACGGGACTTCTGTTAAATTGCCACGAGGACGTAAAATTTATATTTTAAAAAAACATTTTCATCTCCAAATGAAAATACATAATTGTGTCAAGATATACGTAGGTATATTTTTATCAAACTGATTTATTCAAGGAAAAGTTTTTTTTGCAAACGTCGTGATGATAAGCATGCAAAAACCACTCCAGTAGCAGTTAATAAAGTTTTTCTTAATAAACTGTTGTAATAAGTAAAAGATAGAACGTTGAATGTAATTCATTCAATTCTGTGTAATTTTCCTCAGGGATTTTGCAAGAAAAAATTACTTTGAAAGATTCAAGTGAAGGTCATTTGAAGTGCCAACTTAACCTAAAGCAAAAAGGTGCAAGACCTATTGATATTAAAAAAAAATTACATTTTATCAATTCAATTTTAAGCAAACATGAAAAATACAGTGTCAACAGGAAACTATTTTAATTATGTTTGTTCTTTAGCAGCCCAGCTGAAACATCTTTCTACATTGGAATCAGTGAAAGGTAGCAAATTTTTTTTATAAGTTTCCCCAAGGAGAACTTCATGAACAACTCTGAAATCTTCATTTATCCTGTTTGTCCAATAAAATGCCATCGGATTGCAGTTGCAATCAATATTGCAACACTTCACTGTTCGTTGAAGTGGCAGTGCTGTTGATGAGAGCACATTGTTCTTGGCTATGATTCCCCATGTAGTAAGGATTTTTATCTGTAGCTTTAGGAAAGGAATTGCCCACGTTAGAAGCATTCAAACTCAAAGGGACAGTTATCATCTTGTTGCTAGCAATGGTGGGGGTCTGGGATCAGATCACCCAACTGTCCCCAGACCTCTGAAGGCACACAGTTTGGGAACACTTAAAGGGTTTTTAAAAGTATTTTTTAATTTAATCTTTATGACCCTTTTCTATATTTTTCTTTTATTTCTTGTATACTTTGTATGATTACATTATGAATTCGGAACAAGAAATATGCTTATATAAATTAAACTATTGCATTTTTTTATTTTAGATTAGTTTTTAAAAAAACCTCAAAAGCTTCCCTGATTAAAATAAGCCTAATTAGAATTTTCCTATTGTTGCTGTATTTCCCCATAGAATTTGGATTTATGAAAATTAATTTTATCTTTAATTATTTTGGATTAAGTCTTGTACCATTTTACTTTGGGTCAAATTATCACTTAAAATATCCCTTACTTTACTCTCTGTGTCTTGACTCCCTATTCATTCTTACAAGTTTTGATTCTGTGTTTCTTTAAAGGTACTGGGAAATGTTTTGGAATCCCTGGACTTCATACTTAGTGAAAGTGATCTGTATGCAGAACTAGGAATGCAATGCATCTGTTGGCATATGTTTTTTTACAAGGAATTTTTCACAAGACAGATCATGGGGACTACATCAAGTTGTTGTGCGTGCACTGCATAAAGGTTCAGGAACTTGAAATCCAGCCTTATGACATTGAGAATTTCAGTAAGTGGTTTAATAATTTGACTGGAGGTTGTAAAGATTCCTATTGGGCTCAGTGAAAAGGCTTCAAGAGAGAGGCTAGTGCAGAATAAGACTGTTAAAAAAATTCAGCTTTGTTGTTTGGGGAGAGAACATTTGTAAATATACTGTGTGGTACTTATGATGGCTGAATGATGGTTTTTAATGTGGCACTCACATATCATTGTTTGTTTTCATTGATAAATTTGCATATTTTCTGCTTTGTAATTTACCTGCTTATAAAGCCCTTTCTTCCCATTTTTGGACCAAACAGAAGTATAAAGGAGAATTCATTTTAATATTCTTTCATGGGATATGAACATCACTGGCAAGGCTAGCATTTATTGTCCACCTGTAAATACGTAATTGTTCTTACAAGAAGTAAGCTGTCTTCTTGAACTGCCTCTTTTATGTGCTAAGGTACACCAAAACGCTATTAGGAAGTTTAGGTAGATTTTCACTCAGTGAGTATGAATATGTTTCCAAGATGGGATGTGACATGGAGAGAATCTTTGAGTGGTCGTGTTCAATGAAGATGCTATCCTTGTTCTTCTACATTGGTAGCAGTCATGAGCTTGGAAGGCGTTGTTGAAGAAGTCTTGATGCATTGCTGCAGTGCAACTTATCAATCATACGCATTGTTGCCATTGTGCACTTGTGTTGGTAGGAGTGAATGTTTAAGATGGTAGAAAGGGTAAGAATAGTAATACTGTGACATCTAATGATCAAATATAACTCAAAGAGAGAAAAACTGTTGTAAGTATGTATCCATATTGCCTGAGCCAGGGCAAGCAATGCCACCTTGAAGCCTTTGTCAGTTTTTTATAGATCAAAAGTAAATTATTGCAGAAAGATTATACAGTATTCAGTACTGTTTGCAACTCCTCAGATATGGAAGCAGGCTGTGTACCTACGAAGTAAGATCTTGCAACATTCAAGTTTGGGCTGATAAGTGACAAGTAGTATTCACGCCACACAAGTACCGGACACACTGTCAACAACTAGAAAGAATCTCACTATTTCCCCATGCCATTTAATGACATTACCATCCCTGAAGCTCCCACTGTCAACTAACCTCATTAAGTGTAGACTCTGTCTACACTTCCCGTTGCCTTGGCAAAGCAGCCAGCATAATTAAGGACCTCCACAGACCCCGGACATTCTCTCTTCCACCTTCTTCCTTCAGGAAAAAAGATACAAAAAGTCTGAGGTCACATACCAACTGTCTCAAGAACAGTTTCTTCCTTGCTGCCCTCAGACTTTTAAATGGACCTACCTTTCATTAAATTGATCTTCCTCTACATCCTAGCTATGACTGCAACACTACATTCTGTACTCTCTTATTTCCTTGTCTATGAACAGTATGCTTTGTCTGTATAGCGTGCAAGAAACAATGCTTTTCATTGTACATTAATACATGTGACAATAATAAATCAAATCAAATTAAAAACCATTGGCAAAAAAAATGATCTAGTCAAATACTTGGGCTACAAGAACAGGTCAGATGCTGGAAATTCTGCAGAGAGTAGCTCACTCCCTGACTCCCCAAAGCTTGTCCACTATTTACCAGACACAAGTTCATCCAGTTGGCTGGATGAATGCAGCACCAACAAGAAGGTCGATACCATCCAGAACAAAGCAACTGGCTAGATTAGCAGCTCAATCTCACTTTTCACATTCATTCCCTCCACCACCAGCATACAATGGAAGAAGTGTGTGCCATCTTCAGGATGAGACAATACTTGTACTGATAAGTGACCCAACAACAGAAGTTCTGGCAATAAATCTTAAATGTCTGGCACAGTGTTATACAACATGGGGAGGTACTGATAACGTCTGCAACCATAAAAACAAGTCTCCAGTGAGGTTTATAGCACGCAACAAAGGAGTTTTAATTTCTATCACAACTTAGAAAATATGCCGCAAATATTATTTTCAACTGTGTTTCTTTTTCCAAATGTGATGAGTGCGCAGAGTCTAGCTGAGATGGAATAGCACAGGTAATAAATCAGATGGTAATGTAGAACTTATTGAAAACCACACATGGTGCATGTTGTTGTGATATGTTACATTTTTCCACCAATGGATAATTATGAAATACAATAACACAATATGTTATTGCACTTTGTTTCCGCAAGGAATTAAGCTTTATATTGTCTGTGTGGTGTTTGTCAAAATAAAACATGAGAAAGTAATGTGTTCTTAGTATTTGAGAAGTTTCCCATTACTTTTAGGTATAAGGACAATTTGATTTTACTTCACTGCAGTAGCACTTCACAAATGTGGCAATAATCTTTGTGCAAAAACTTAAACATCTGTTCTATTCCCATCATAATAGACACTGGTGACACAGTGATTAGTATGCTGCCTCACAGCACCAGAAACTCGGATTCAGTTCCTGGCTTGGCTCACAGTCTGTGTGGAGTCTGCACATTCTCCCTGTGGATTTCCTCTGGGTGCTCCAGTTTCCTCCCACAGTCTGAAAGACATGCTTGTTTGGTGCATTGGCCATGCTGAATTCTCCTGCAGTGTACCAGAACAGGCGCCAGAGTGTGGCGAGTGGGAGATTTTCACTTCATTGCAGTCTTAATGTAAGCCTACTTGTGACACTAATAAAATAAACTAAACTAAACTCCTGCTCCTACTTCTTATGTTCCTATGCAGACAAATCTTCCAGCCTTGTTTATCCCTTACAAACTTGATCTTGCATTTATTCTATTTTCTACAGTTAAACCTGGGTTATTATTTTATTGCCTGTTCATTTTGTCTTATAACCAGCTCCGAGGAAAGCACACTGCAGGCCTAGCTGTGATGTTGTGAAGACAGATTTTCAATCAATAAGGGAGTCAAGGGTTTATGGAGGGGCAAACAGAAAAGTGGAATTAAGGCCACAAGGGTTTCAGTTATATTTGCTGAGCTGACAGTAAAAATATAATTAAGCTGAATGAAATAGTGATCATTTTAACCCAGATATAGCATTAGTTATGGATTTAGACTAAGCATCAGAGAAGCAATATATAAGCCCCTTTACCACAGAGACATGTGGGAAGTTCAAGATCAGTCAGCATTGTATCTGGAAAAATTGTAGCACACTTTCTGAAAGTTTTGAATTGTGGCAAGGATCTGAAGGAAATGACTGAAGATTCACGTGTTTTAATTTTCTCTCTCCAGTGATTTGCCTGACATGGAAAATGCCCAAAGATGTGCAGGTTAGGTGTACTGACCATGCTAAATTCTCCCGTAGTATCCAAAGATATAAAAATAACATAGGTGAATACACCACAAGATACCAAAGGTAAGATGGCACTGTGGTTAGCACTGCTGCCTCAAAGCACCAGGGACCCGAGTTCGATTCCCGGCTTGGGTCATGTTTGTGCGGAGTTTCCATATTCTGCCTGGGTTTCGTCCAGGTACTCAGATTTCCTCCCACAGTGCGAAAGATCTGCTGGTTAGAACATAGAACATAGAACATTACAGCACAGAACAGGCCCTTCGGCCTTCGATGTTGCGCCGACCAATATAAAAAGCAATGCCCCTCCAAACTAAACCATTCCCTTCTCTTCCATATACTTATCAACTAACCTCTTAAACGCCACCAAACTTGGCGCATCTACAACTGCTGCAGGCAGGGCATTCCACTCCCGAACCACCCTTTGGGTAAAGAACCTACCTCTGATATCCGTCCTATAACTATCACCCCTTAATTTAAAGCTGTGTCCCCTCGTGCTAGCTTTCTCCATCCTAGGAAAAAGGCTATCACTGTCCACCCTATCTAAACCTCTAATCATCTTATATGTTTCGATTAGGTCCCCTCTTAGCCGCCTCCTTTCTAACGAAAACAACCTCAAATCCCTCAGCCTCTCTTCATAAGACCTGCCCTCCATACCAGGCAACATCCTGGTAAACCTCCTCTGTACCCTCTCCAATGCCTCCACATCTTTCTTATAATGTGGGGACCAGAACTGCACACAATACTCCAAGTGCGGCCGCACTAGAGTTTTGTACAGTTGCAACATGACGTTGCGGCTCCGAAATTCAATCCCCCTACCAATAAAAGCCAAGACTCCATATGCCTTCTTAACAACCTTCTCGACTTGACTGCCTACTTTCAGGGATCTATGCACATACTCACCAAGATCCCTCTGTTCATCAAGACTACTAAGAATCCTACCATTAGCCCTAAACTCTACACATTTATTATTCCTGCCATAGTGCATTACCTCACACTTTTCCACATTAAACTCCATTTGCCACCTCTCGGCCCAGCTCTGCAACTTGTCCAAGTCCCTCTGCAAACTATAACACCCCTCTTCACTATCTACCACTCCACCGACTTTAGTGTCATCTGCAAATTTACTAATCCATCCTTCAATACCCTCATCCAGATCATTTATAAAAATTACAAACAGCAGGGGCCCCAAAACAGACCCCTGAGGTACACCACTTGTCACCGAACTCCACGATGAATATCTCCCATCAACCACCACCCTCTGTCTTCTATCTGCTAGCCAATTCCTAACCCAATTAGCTAAATCACCCTCTATCCCATACATCTGCATTTTCTGCAGAAGTCTTCCATGGGCCACCTTATCAAACGCCTTACTAAAGTCCATATATACCACATCAACCGCCTTACCCCCATCCACCTCTTTGGTCACTTTTTCAAAAAACTCAATAAGGTTAGTAAGGCACGACCTACCCTTCACAAAACCATGCTGACTATCCCCAATCAATTCATTTCTCTCTAAATAACTATAAATCCTATCCCTAATAATTCTCTCCAATACCTTGCCCACAACAGAAGTAAGACTCACTGGCCTATAATTCCCTGGAAGGTCTCTCTTCCCCTTCTTAAACAATGGGACCACATTCGCTATCCTCCAGTCCTCCGGAACCACACCCGTAACCAACGAGGACCTGAAGATCAGAGCCAGAGGCTCTGCAATCTCCTCTCTTGCCTCCCAAAGAATCCTAGGGAGGTTAGGGAGAATCCTAGGTTAGGTGAGTGGGTGTGTGAAATTCCCTCTCAGTGTACCCAAACAGGCACCAGAGTGTGGCAACTAGGGGATTTTCAGAGTAACTTCATTGCAGTGTTAATGTAAGCCTTCTTGTGACTAATAAATAAACTTTTTACTTTAAAAATATGTAGGTTAGGTGGAATAGCCATGGTAAATATGCAGGGTTACAGGGATAGAGTGGAGAGGGGATGGGTGCATGGGATGCTTTTTCGGAGAGTTGGTGCAGATTGGATGGTCCATATTGCCGCATGCTGTAATATAGAGATTTTATGGATTCCATTCTATGGAAGCTTGCTGTGTAGGATATTGCAGTTACGACACCAGTACGACTTTCTCCCTAATGCAGCATGTTACAACTCCACTTGATGTTCTGAAAGCCATGTTTCTTCTAACTGTGTTTTTTCAGTCGGAGCATGTGTCGGGGGGGAATTTCCTCGAAGTTGCAGGAGCTGAGCTCTGTGCAGGATACAACAAAATGTGAACTTACAAATTTACTTTTCATCAGAAAACACAGTGTTACCTGGCCTGGTATTTCCCCCATAAACACTTCATGTATCTAGAATCATAGAATCCCTACAGCACTGAAAGAAAGCCAGGAATCGAACCCAGGTCCCTGGCACTGTGAGGCAGCAGTGCTAACCACTCCATCATGCCGTAAGTTTAGTTGCATCAAAGTTTAAATGGGAGGAAGCATTGCGAAATCAAAGAAATAGAAAATCTCATCTAAAGAAAACACTAACTTCAGACAAACATTTGCTCGGCTGTGATCAAACAAGGATTAAGAATGTCGCTGAGGCAAAGTATAGGATTTATCCCAACTTGTGTGATATGATCTTCATCACATGCAGCTGCTCAACGCGTTACTGTCTGATTGGTAGGATCATAAACAGTGACCAAGGTGGAACTGAACCTGGGTCCCTGGCGCTGTGAGGGTAGTGATGCTACCACTGTGCCACCATTATTGGCATTATCACCATTCCTCAGATCAAGATGTAAAATGTTACAGCACAAACACTCGCACCCCCCATTCCTCATATCTGCCAACATATGGTCAATGTTGTACATTTCACATATCTCAGAGCAATATCAAGATAGCCGTAGTTTTGATCTTGGTAAGAACTTTATTTCCAAAGTTTTAAAACATCTCTTCTGCAATCATAAGATTGTACCACGCATGTTCCAGCTTTAGCTTTGAGTAGTAGCTTCAGTCGTGTCCCTTTACTTTGCTATGACTCCACACCCATCAAGCACACTGAGCATAGAACAGTTACCAGTCTCTCAAGATTAGAACAATTGGATGCTTCAGGCATTTCTGTAAAACAGCCTTGTGAAAACAATCTCTGACGCTGAACAGCAAGCAAAACTCAGCTGAATCCTGCTCTCACCTAGTTTCTAGAGATACATATCCCGGTTAGATGACTGGACATAACTCAGCAGCAGCATTAGAATCTGAACATCTCCTCATGGACAACCCCCCCCCACCCCGGTCATTGTCTGTGTGGAGTTTGCGCATTCTCCTCATGTCTACGTGAGTTTCCTCCTGCAGTCCAAAGATGTGCTGGTTAGGTGGATTGGCCATGATGAATTGCTCCTTATGGTCAGGGGGTCTAGCCAGGGTAAATGAATGGGGATAGGGTCTGGGTGGGACTGTGGTTGGTGCAGATCCAGTGGGCTGAATGGCCTTCTTCTGCACTGTAGGATTCTGTGATTCAGTTAGACCCCGGACATTAGTCCTCTTTAGTGCTCAGCATTAGTCCATTGTCATCTATTCAACTATTGAGCCATCAGGGATATCTCAGTAGAAACATTTTCAACAATGCATTTTGAAAAGAAACTGTAATTTGTAACTGTGCAAATGCTTTCTTCAATCTGGAATCTTCATTTCTCCCCATTGTATATTGATCTTGTGTACTTCCAGGATTTGATTTGATTTATTATTGTGACATGTATTGGGATACAGTGAAAAGTATTGTTTCATGTGCGCAAAACAGTCAAAATATACCATTCATAAGGTATATAGGGGAGAAGAAAAGGAGAGGGTGCAGAATATAGTCTTACAGTTACAAACAGGGTAAAGAGAAAGTTCAGCTTAATGTATGATCGGACAATTCAAAAGTCTGATGGCAGCAGGAAAAATGCTGTTCTTGCATCTGTTGGTACGTGATCTCAGACTTCTGCACCTTTTTCCTGACAGAAGAAGGTGGAGGAGAGGGTGTCCGGGGTGCATGAAGTCACTGATTGTGCTCGCTGCTTTTCCAAGGCAGTGGGAAGTGTAGACGGAGTCAATGGATGGGAGGTTTGTTTGCGTGGTGGAGTGGGCTATGTTTGCAACTCTTTGCAGTTTCTTGCGGTTTTGGTCAGAACAGAAGTCGTGCCAAGCTGTGATACGTCCAGAAAGGATACTTTCTATGGTACATCTGTAAAAATTGGTGAGAGTTGTAGTGGATAAACTGAAAGATTTGCATTTATGTAGCATCTTTCTTGACCACACAGGTTTCTGAAAGTGCTTTCTTTTGAAATATAGTTACTGTTGTGATGCACAAAATGTAGAGGTTAATATGAGTTCAGCAAATGCCCTCAGGCAACAATATGATAAAGACCAGATAATCTGCCTTTTGATTTGAGATGTTGGTTGAGGAATAAATATTAGCCAGGATACTGGGCATGACTCCTCCTGCTTTTGAAGGAAAAACACAATTCAACCAGTGCCACTACATTTCCATGTTCAGGTATACAAGACCTATTCGGCTAGGACCAGACATTTCCCAGTTTTACTGTGGTTTTTTTATATCTGCTTCCATGGGAATCTTTTCAATCTACCCAAACAGACAGATAGAGCCTCGATTTAATGTTACATTTACAGTTTTATGTTTATTTATTTGTGTCACAAGTAGGCTTACACTGCAATGAAGTTACTGTGAAAATCTTCTAGTCACCTGTTCGGGGTCACAGAGGTAGAACTTAGCTTGGCCAATGCACCCAACCAGCATGCCTTTCAGACTGTGGGAGGAAACCAGAGCACTTGGAGAAAACCCATATGACACAGGGAAAAAGTGCAAGATCCATACAGGCAATGATCCAAGTTGGGAATGGAAGCCGGATCCTCGGTGCTGTGAGGCAGCAATGTTAACCACTGTGCGGCCCAGTGAAAGGTGAATGTGTGATGTTTGTTTCTGCCATGGTAGTCGTCTTAACTTATGGTTTCCTTATGTATTGTGCTGTAATGTTTTATGTTCTATGAATGCAAAACCAAGGGACTGACTGGAAGATTTGAGGGGAGAGTAACCAAGATTGCCATCTTTATTTTACTAGAAGAATTATGACAGTTCACCATTGAGACAAACATTATTCAATTTGCTGTCAGTATCAATTACTATTCCTGTGACCCAAACGTAGTAGTGAATATGTGCATACCCTTGAGGGATGAAAATAAAACGTGACAGTTTCTTCATAAAAATAGAAAATAGTTTGGTCATGTTGGTAAATTAACATCACAGTTTGTTGCATTCTTGTTTCTTGTGTTGACTTTCCGGCTGAAATGATGCAGAGAATAAGGACGCTTGTGCTCATCAGAAAAATGACTCTATTAACCTGGAAACCCAACTCTATTTCCAGTGAAGACCTGTTTAGTTATGATATGATGTCGGATTTTGGGATGGCAATTGGTTATCACTGCTGCCTCACAGCACCAGGGAGCTGGCTTCAATTCTCAGCTTGGGTTACTTTCTGTGTGGAGTTTGTACATTCTCTCCGTGTTTGTATGTGTCTCCTCAGGGTGCTCTGGTTTCCTCCCGCGCTCCAAAGGTGTGTGGGTTAGATTGAGTGACCAAAGTAAATTACCCCTTAGCATCAGGAGGATTAGCAGGGCAAACGTGTGAAGTTATGGATAGGCTGTATGGCATCCTTTAGAGAATCTGTGATACTGTGGAGAGGCGATGGCCTAGTGATATCATCACCAGATTATTAATCCAGAAGCTCAGCTAATATTCTGGGGACCTGGATTCGAATCTTGCCACAGCAGATGATGGAATTTAAATTCAATGAAAAGTAGCTGGAATTAAGAATCTACTGATGACCATGAAACCATTGTCAATTGTTGAAAAAACCCATCTGGTTCACTAATGTCCTTTAGGGAAGAAAATCTGCTAACCTTACTTGGTTTCCTCCAGAGCCACAGCAATGTGGTTGACTCTCAACTTCCATCCAAGGGCAACTAAGAATGGGCAACAAATGTTGGCCAACCAGTGACACCCATGCCCCATAAATTAATAAAAAGAAATGTTGTTAAAGAACAAAAAAAAGCCAGAAGCTACAGATAGGGGGCTTGAAAGAGCCTATTTGAATGAAATAGGCAGTGGCAGTGGATATCTCAGCATATTCTCATTGTGCGAGGTTCAATTGCATGCCATAGATTTAAACTTTATCTGTCTCCAAGGTTCTGTGTTGATGCTAATTTGTATGAGCTGCTGACGTGAACTGATGTTGCTTTTCAGATTCCGTATTTACAAAATGAAGCAACCATGCTGAAACTAACTGTTCCAAACCTCTTACGCTCAGCAGGAGAAACCAGTGAATAACTGCAAGCACAAACTGTGCTACCTTGACTAGGGATTGTGGGGAGGAAGTAAACAGTTTGTTATCAGGCTCCATTAACCATTCAGTTCAAGTCTATTTCTGAGCAGATTCTGTTGTGTGGTAGACCTTTTGTACTTCAGGGATGTAAGTATATATATTTTCAAGACTCAAAAGCTTGCTTCGATGGGAATAAAAATAATAAGTAGGTCAATGCACAGTGCACAACCGGTGATTACAGTTTTGGCAGAAGATGGAGCAAGAGTATTATATTCATTTTTTTCTTTAACCTACTGACTTTGAGGCTACCTGGGCTTTTGAAACAACTAATTCTTCACTATGGCCTTGTGTTATTTGAAAAGATATTCCAGGTTAAAGTATAAAAGTTATAGTCAGAGAATCTGATATTTGTTGGATGTAAGCGCAGAGATTGATTGTCACTTGGACCATAGTGACTCAATGTTAACAAGGAACGGAATTTGGGATTGGGTGAGGCCTGTAGATTTTGTTCACTTATGTGTACCATTTTCTGATGTCCATTGCTATGGAATAGAACTGGCCTCCACATTAACCAGGTACAGAGAAGAAACCTGATTGTTATCCACGTGAATCAGGGTAAAATTCTGCTGACTTTGAGTTGTGCATGTGGAGGTGAATGTTTTAATCCTACCCATTCAGTAGAAACTTCGTAGCCAGATAGTTACGGTGCCCCATTTATAAAAGAACAAAGAAAATTTCAGCACAGGAACAGGCCCTTCAGCCCTTCTAGCCTGCACCAATCATGTTGCCCGTCTGAACTAAAACCCTCTACTCTTCTGGGGACCATATCCCTCTATTCCAATCCTATTCATGTATTTGTCAAGATGCCCCTTAAAAGTCACTATTGTATCTGCTTCCACTGCCTCACCCAGCAGCGGGTTTCAAGCACCTACCATCCTCCGAGTAAAAAAACTTGCCTCGTTCAGCTCCTTTAAACCTTGCCCCTCACACCTTAAACCTATGCTCTCTAGTAATTGACTCTTCCACCCTCGGAAAAAGCCTCTGACTATCCAATCTGTCCATGCCCCTTATCATCTTGTAATGCCTATCTTAATCTTGCATTATGCACCTGCCAAAGAGTTACAGCACATTCAGATTTGAGGAGTGTGACAACTAGGGGATTTTCACAGTAACTTTATTGCTGTGTTAATGTAAGCCTACTTGTGACAGTAATGAATAAACTTTAACATGTCTCAGCTGCCTCTTCAAATCCATTCCAGACCTAATTGACAGATGTTAATTGTTTGAAATTCATTTTACTGGACATGAGTGATGCTGGCTGGGCCAACATTTATTGTCCAATCCTAATTGTCCTCCATTTCAGAAGACGTTTGAGAATCAGCCACATTGCTGTGGCTCTGGGGTCACATATAGGCCAGACTGGGTAAGGATAGTAGATTTCCTTTCCAAGAGGTCATTAGTGAACCGGATGGCTTTTTACGATAATCGATAATGATTTCATGGTAGATTCTTAATTCCAGATTTTTTATTAACTTAAAATTTCATTATCTGCCTTGGTGGAATTGGAACCCAAATCTGGATTACTAGCCCAGTGACAACACCACTGCTCCACTGCCTTCCCGAATTGCGGCTCGGTGATATCATTGGTCCACAGCAACATGTTTTTCGATCATGTAGAGGATGTGGGTGTCGCTGACAAGGCCAGCATTTATCAGTCATCCCTGACAAGTGGGAAGTGATGCATTTTGTAGGACTAACAAGACAAGGGAATACTTGGCAAACAGTAGGACATTAGAAAGTACAGAGGACCAGAGCAACCCTGGAGTGCTTGTCCCTAAATCCCTGAAAACAGGTAGATAAAATGATTAAGTTGTCATATGGAATACTTGCCTTTATTAGCTGAGGCATGGGATACAAGAGCAGGCAGATTATGATGGAACTGTTTAAAACAATAGTTTAACTGCAGCTCGAGTACTGTGTGCAACTCTGGTTGCCACCCTATAGGAAGGATGTGATTGTACTGGAGAGAGTGCAGAGGATATTCACCAGGACATTGCCTGGGCTGGAGCATTTCAGCTACGGAGAGGAGCTGGTTAGGCTGGGTTGTTTTCCTTAGAGCAGAGAAGGCTGACGGAAGACATGATTGAGGTGTTTCAGATTATGAGGGGTATAGATAGGATTGATAGGAAGAAACTTTTCTACTTAGTAGAGGGGTCAACAACCATTGGGCATGGATTTAAGGTATTAAGCAAGAGATTGAGAAAAATTATGTGGGAATCTGGAACTCACTGCCTGAGAAAGTGGTAGAAGCAGGAACTCTCACAACATTTAAGAAGCATTTAGATGTGCATTTGAAATGCCATATAAGACTATGAAAATTAGATTAGAATGCAGTAAGGAGTCTCACAACACCAGGTTAAAGGCAAACAGGTTTATTTGGAATCATGAGCTTTCAGAGTGCTGCTCCTTCTCCAGGTGACTCACCAGATGAAGGAGCAGCACTCCAAAAGCTCGTGATTCCAAAAGTTGGACTCTACCCATCCCAATCCAACACCAGCATGTCCACATCCATCGAGATTAGAATAGATAGATGCTTGATGATTGATGCAGATACGATGGGCCAAAGGGCCTCTTCCTGTGCTGTAAAGTTCTATATTCTTAATTGCAATGTGGACACATTGGTGTCAGCTGAGTGACTTGCAAAATCACTTCAGAAGTCACTTAAGAGACAGTCGTATTGCTATGGATCTAGAGTAATTTGTAGGCTATATTAGTTAAGGTTTCCTTCCCTAAATGTAATAGGTGAACCAATTGCATTTTTATGGCAATCTGGCGGTTTCCTCGTCACTTACTTTAACTTAAGCGTAAGCCTGGAAGTCACCACAATTTCTGTCAGGTAGCTTACTGAAGATGGCTAGCTTACTGAAGCCAACTTCAGCTAGCTTACTGAAGATGCAGAAGAGATCTTGAAAGTAAATGTTTTTACTTTGATTGCTGAAGTCTCAGCAAAGTGCCTGTCTGCCACTCCACCCCCAAGGTAAGTTCAAGTCTGCCCAGCTGATAGTCCGTACCCTTCCTACAGGATCTGCTGTAAACCCCTCCTATGCGCTTAGCTGAGAGCCAGAGGGCAGCCAAAGGCCATCAGTTTTCTGGTGCCAGGTAGCTGCCTTCTGCTCATTTCCCACTCTTTTTCATGTTAATGAAGCTTGGTGGTTAAGATCGTCGCAGCGGGTGTAAAACAAACTGAAATAAACAGTTTCCTGCTGGCAATTAAGATTCATTTTGCACCCTCCCCCACTCCCATCCTCCAGCATGTGTGTGTGTTTATTTCAATGAGTCAGCCACTTGTGTGTCTGTGTTTGTGAAAGTGTGATTGCGTGAATCTCTGTGAGAATGCTTATGTGTCTTTATTTGTGTATCTCTGTATTGAGTCTGTCATCACACCTGTGTGTATGCAAGTCTGTATATGTGTGTGTGAATGTGTGTTTCTGAATCTGAATGTGATTGTGTGTGCACAAATGTATGTCTCTGTATATGTGTGTGTTTGTGTGTGGGTGCACGTCTGTGTGTGCATGTCTTTGTGAGTTTGTCTGTTTCTGTGTATCTGTGTGTGCAAATCTGCCTGGAAATTTGACACCGAGCCCCTTCCAATGTGCCAGTGAACTTGCATCATGTCACTACTTTGTTTTTAAGACATGCAGATAAATTAGTTCAGCAAGTTTACAAGTCATCAGGGGTTGCCAAGCAGTGCCAGCAGTTTTGGAAAGCCAGAAAAAACTGGCCTCACAATTGCAATGTACAAATGTTTTTGAATAATAGCTGGTTATTAACTGTCCATTTGATTATGGCAGCTTGGTAAACCCAGTCATTATTTTTATGCTATTTACAGTCGAACATTTATTTTACCTTGAAATTTTTTTTAATGCAAAATATGTGGCGGGCAGAGATGTCAACAGCAAACAAATATTATGAGTGAAATTTGTATTCAAAGAGAGTGAGACACTTTTCAAATCTGTCAAAACGGTATCAAGCTGTATCTATTTTTAAAGTTGCGATCGATCAAAATAGGTAATGTTTTTTGAACCAAAATGTGTGAATAGCACTTAAGATGAGTGAGACATAACAGACCTGCTGTGAGTGTGATCATTTTAAAAAGTCAGATGTCACTGCAGTTAATTTGATTGCTGTGTTAAGTGCAGCACTTTATTTAGTCATATAAAGCCATCCACATTTTTTGTATTCCACGCATTAATGAATTTGAAAGATTACTCAACAATTCATTGCCGTACACTAATCCACATACAACATACCTGTGCCTGCACAGGCTGGAATGCATTCGGGGAGTTGAATGTGGAACCTATCCCAATTCAAATGTTTGTGTTTTCAGTACACTGATGACATGTAACCCAGGACCCAGGTCACTTCAAATTTGGTTACTGATTTTTTTTTCCCTACTGGCCAGAGAAGTTTGCTCCACTGTTCAATGTGCATGATTTTGAGAGAAAGGGAGAAAAACAGATAGCATGGTGGTACCAGGGACCCTGGTTCGATTCCAGGCTTGGGGTGACTGTCTGTGTGGAGTCTACACGTTCTCCCCATGTCTGTGTGGGTTCCCTCCAGGTGCTCTGATTTTTCTCACAGTCCGAAAGATGTGCTGGTTAGGGCCATTGGCCGTGCTAAATTCTCCCTCAGTGTTACCCAAACAAGCGCCAGAGTGTGGCGACTACTGGATTTTCACTGTCAGTCTTAATGTAAGCCTACTTGTGACACTAACAAATAAACTTTAAAAGTTTATACTGTTTTAAAGATTGGGGAAAATATGTATCGGTTGAGGCACCACTAACAAACACTTAACATAGCTTGTCAGCTTTGTCTGGGAATCATCAGATTAAATCATAACATGCAACCTCTACTATGTAGATGGATAAGGGCAGCAGATACCTAAGAAAACAACTATCTGCAAGTTGCCCTCCCAGCCACACCCTTTTGACTTGGAAATATTTGATTTGATTTGTTATTGTCACATGTATTGGAATACAGTGAAAAGTTGCACACTATGCAAGCAAAACATAGCGTTTATAAAGTACATAGGGGAGAAGTAAAGGTGAGTATAGGTTTGCAGTTACAGATAGGGTGTGCCAAATCTGTAAGAGTCTTCAAAAGAGCATTATTAGAAAGTATAGAAGAGTTGGAGTTCAGTTTTAAAAGATTAAATTAGAAGGTATGCTGGGAACAACTCGCAAGAAGTCGCCTCACTCCAGTGCCATTTTTGATGACCATCACTGTTGCTGGGTCAAAGTCTTTGAACTCCCTTCCTAACTGCATTGTGAATAAAATTACACTAGATGGATAGTTTAATAAGGGCAGCTCATCATCACCTTCTCAAGGGCAATTAGGGATGGGCAACATGCTCACTAACCAAATAAAAGTAAACCTGGGCAGATGTCTTGAACCAGTAGGATTGCATGAATTCAGGAAACCATGGAGTTAATTTGATAAACTTGCTTCAGCAATTGCAGGTAGCATAGTCTTAAAGGTGTGAGAGGTTGATCCCAGCCCTGGGCATTATCAGCTGTCCCCTGATTCACTCTACTGCGATATGGTGTGTCATGGACAAGAATGAATAACCACAATTTCCTGATTTTCCCTAAACTAGCCTTAGTTTAATGTCATCAGTAGGATTAAGGAAGTGTGTTGTCTGCTGTTATTTTTGTGCTTGTGAAGGAGGTGCATGTAAAAATAATGCAAGTTGAACCTTTATGGCTTGCCATTTGCTCATCTGTTAATTTTAATAAACTGATTCCGTGGATCTAAGCCAACACTTCTCATCTGATAGATTATTTATCCGACAGCCATCCAAAATCTGGGAAATCATGAGAGAGAGAACTCATATTTTATCTTGCAAGCATAATGCAGTAACCCCTATCCCTTCTTAGCAGGCTTGATTAGTTCAGTTGTCTGGATCATTTGTTTGTGATGCAGAGTGACACCAAGAGCATGGGTTCCTTTCCCCTCTCAGCTGAGGTTATACAAGAAGGACCCACGTTCTCAAGCTTGTCCCTTGCCTGAGGTGTGGTGACTCTCAGGTTAAAATCATCACTAGTCAGCTGTCTGGGTCGGCACGGTAGCACAGTGGTTAGCACTGCTGCCTCACAGCGCAAGGGACCAAGTTCAATTCCCAGCTTGGGTCACTGTCTGTGTGAGGTTTGCATGTTTTCCCCATGCCTGCATGGGTTTCCTCCAAGTGCTTCAGTTTCCTCCCACAATCTGAAAGATGTGCTGATTAGGTGCGTTGACGGAACAGACACCGGACTGTGGTAACTAGGGGAATTTCACAGAAACTTCATTGCAATGTTAATGTAAACCCTTATTTGTGACTAACAAATAAAACCCTTGGGCAGTGCTGTGTTGCCAGGTATTGGGAGTTCACAGGGGCAGAGCAAGAGACAAGACTATAGCTGAAGCTTAAATGTACACAGAGCGAGCGTCCCTTTTTGTACAACTAATCACACTATCACAATTATGCAATTGATTTGAATGAAAATAGCGATACTTGTCTTTTCCTGTTCTTGTTAAATTTAGATTTTACCCTTGAGGCAATCGAATCTCTCATCTAGATTTCAACATGACATTCCATCTTTTGCAGTGGATTATATATAGTGCTAATTCCATTATTTGAGTATGCTTTATTCTTCTTGATCAGTTTTTTGAGCTACATTGCACTTGTTCTGAAATGCAAACATGGTTCTTTAAGGTGCACGGAAAGGTGTTGCTTCGAACTCTTTCTGGATGTCTGAGCAGTTTTATGCTGTAAGTCTTATTAAGTTCAGTGTTATTGATGACGTTTTTACAGATGTGGCTACTGGTTAGCTTTTTTGCTTTAACATTTCTGAACACTGGTAAAATATTCTTGAGACTATAGCTTGAAATGCTAATTCCTGAGGTATGATTCTGTACATAATTTAGTGGAATTTCCCACTCACAGTGACTGGATCATATTCACTTCTTTGAACCGTTTTGGAATACAGCAAGCAGAATGATTGACTTGAATGACAACAGAAGTGGAAATTACAGAGCATTGGAATTAACAGACTCTGCGTTAGGAATGATAACAAATGAATTGGAGGCTTGTTTTTGGATTTTGTAACATATTGCTTTGCCAAATTTTTGTACAAGACACGTAAAATGTAAAGCACATTGTGTTATGTTCCATTTCACCCATGGGAACCGAATTCTAATGTTAAAAATGGAACAGGTGTCGGCTGTAGATATAGGACTGTGGATTCAAAAATCTAATTGCTGCAATATACTGCTGGAGCCTCTATTATTTCCAGTGATTTGAATATAGTTTAAATCTGTTCTACTCTTTTTGGCCGATTGGAAAATAATATGCTGTGTCATACACAATATAATGACTTGCCTTTTGTGCCTCGACATTTTAGAGGCTTGATCACGAAGGGACTTGAACAGTAATATTATAATCAGAGTACATCTGAGGATGGCACAGTGATTAGCGCTGCTGCCTCACAGTGTTAGAGACCAGTGTTCAGTTCAGCCTTGAGTGACTATCTGTGTCTAGTTTGCACATTCTCACCATGTCCTTATGGATTTCCTCTGGGTGTTTTGGTTCCTCCCACACTCCAAAGATGTGCAGGTTAGGTTATGCTAAATTGTCCCTTACTGTCAGGAGGATGAGCAGGGTATATACATGGGGTTACAGGAGATAGTGCCTGGGTGAGATTGTTGTTGATGAAGGCTTGAATGGGCTGTACTGTAGGGATTCTATGATTCAATGTGATCTCATCTCATTCCTCTTATCTCTCGAGAATACAGACCCAGTCTGCTCAATTCCTTGTAGGACAATCCTACTATCTCAAGGATTTCTGGGAAATGTAGTTTTAACCTTACTTGCTTTCTTCTATCCATACAAAGAACAAAACAGCGCGGGAAACAGGCCCTTCGGCCCAACGAGCCTGCACCGCCACCCAGATGTTCCCACCTCTACCTGCAATCCCTGTCTATGTTTATAAATCTATGGATTGAACCAAATTTGAGACAATTTAGGGAGAATTTGTTCTGCCAATTAGCCTAAGAGCACATTTTTGGGATGTGGGAGGAAACTGGAGCACCTGGAGAAAACCCACGCTAGCACGGGGAGAATGCGCAAACTCCCACAGACACAGGTCCAAATCCATGTATCTGCACAGCACAGCAATAGTCACTGAGCTGTCGTGTTGCCCATCAAATGGTCCAGGTCAAGCGTACACTAACGACGTGAAGCACTAGGATACTCTCGAAAAAAAATCCAAGAGCAGTCCTCTCGTGACCCATCGTGTGTATGCCCCTTGTTAGACAACAAGGCAGACCAAAGCACCTGTAGGATAAAAACAAGTACATCAATATCATCATCTATTTACATACTTCCCAGGGATGCCCAAGGTTCATGATCCCTATTTTAAATCAGTTTTCTGTACCCCTCCATTCCCATTCTGTTCATGTGCCCATCTAAGTATCTCTTAGATAACTCCAGAGTGCCTGCCTCCACCACTTTATTTGGCAGCGCGTTCCATACCCCGACCACTCTCTCTGTGAAAAAACTCCCTCTAGCATCCAAATTATACCTTACCTCCCTCACCTTAAGCCCGTGGCCCCTTGTGCAATTTGAGTCCATCCTAGGAAAAAGCTGAACCCTGTTTACTCTATCTATACCCCTCATAATCTTGTACGCCTCTATTAGACCTCCTCTAAGTCTTCATCTTTCTAAGGAAAACAGCCCCAATTTGCCTAACCTCTCCTTGTAACTCAAACCTTCCATACCAGTTGTGTTTTTCTTTTATTAATTTTTTTTATCATTCGATTTCTTCTTTCAGGCCTTATTTAAAAATAAGATATTTGTAAATAAGTTTAAATATTAGGTTGATTGTTTCAAATTAATTATACTAATATTGGTGCCACACTGCGGATGGCATTTAAATTGTGCTAATCAGTGATCAGTAAGAAAGCTAATGAAAACAGAAGTGTTTTGCTTTTTTGAGCATACGCTTTGAGAACTTGAAGATGTCACTGCAAAATGATTAGATACATCGCTGAATCTGTTGGCTACAATTTCCATTAGTCTATCCAGAGCAAAATGGATTTGTTCTTTCAGCTCTTGGTCGTTCAGTTTGGCTATCAGTGCAATTTTGCAATAAAAACATATGTTTGAAATTAAACTGGCTTCAACTATTGCAGGTAGCTCAGACTTGAGGGTGTGCGAGATTGATCCCAGCTCTGCGCATTATCAACTGTGCCCTGAGTCGCTGTACTGCAAAGTGGTAGGGTATGGGCAAAAATGAACAGGCTGTGATTTCCTGTACAGATGCTGTGGGACCTGCAGAGAATTTTCAGCATTTTCTGTTTTTGTTTCAGATTTTAACTTCAGGGACGCAGTATGGTGGCACTGTGGTTAGCAATGCTGCCTCACAGCACTGGGGACTCAGGTTCAGTTCTGGCCTTGGGTCACTGTGTGGAGTTTACACGTTCTCCCAGTGTCTGAGTGGGCTTCCTTCAGGTGCCCTGTTTTCCCCCCACACAGCAAAGATGTGTGAGTTAGGTAGATTGGCTATGCCCAATTGCCCATTAATGTCAGGATATTAGCAGGGTAAATACATGGGGTTACAAGGACTGGGTGGGGTTGTTGTTGGTGCATGCTCGATCAGCCTCCTTCTGCATGTAGGGATTCTATGGATCTGCAGTATTTTGCTTGTATCTGAATTCTCCCAAGTTCAGCTATTATCCAACATATAAAAGGAATTGTATTTGAAAGTTTTAAGTTGAACAGTGAAAATATAGACGGCATAGTGACAGAGTGGTTAGCACTGCTGCCTCACAGCACCAGGGACTCAGGTTCAACTCGCTGCTTGGGTCACTGTCTATGTAGAGACTGCATGTTCTTCCCGTGTCTGCGTGGGTTTCCTCTGGATGCTCTGGTTTCTTCCCACAGTCTGAAAGAATGCTAGTTAGGTACATTTACCCGAATAGGTGCCGGATTGTGGTGACTAGGGGAATTTCACGGTAACTTTAAGTGTTAATGTAGGCATTTATTTGTGACTAATAAATAAACTTCACTTTTACTTAGTTGAATTTTTGACAAGTACATGCTACAGAATGAACAAATATGTTTTACTGCTATGCTTTTTGAGTACTCCATTTTGCTGGGGTATGTAGATTTTATTCATAAAGATCTTCAGAAGGCAAAGTTATTAATTCTGAGCATTAAAAGAAAATGCTAAGTGCTGTGTTACAGATGTAAAATGATTTTATTAGTAAGTGTAACTATGTCTCTGAACTTTGTGTTGAGTATACAAAATGTTGGCAGTGTATATTATAGCCAGGTTAACCTATCCCTGTTCCAACCTTGTTATTTTTTGAGTTGGTTTATCTGGAGCAACTTTAAAACCAAACAGCAAATAACACCCCTAACATAAACCATAAATCCAGTTTCAATTCTTTTTTGCTCATAATTTTTGGCTTTACATTTTCCTTCAATTTCTGTATGATTATAAATCTCTGTAGTGTTAATGCTGTGTACAGTATGTCTGTAATAGTGGGATGAAGTTGTTTCCTCTGTTGCAATCTGCATATTGTCCATCTTGCCTTTTGTGTTTCATAGAATCCCCACAGTGCAGAAGAAGGCCATTTAGCCCATCGAGCCTGCACTGACAACAATGACAACCAGGCCCCATCCCCATAACCCCACATATTTACGCTGCTAATTCCCCTGACACTGAGGGGCAATTTAGCATAGCCAATCCGCCTACCCCGCCATGTCTTTGCAGTGTGGGAGGAAATTGGAGCACCCGGGGAAACCCATGCAGACATAGGGAGAATGTGCAGACTCAGCATACTGAATCATCCAGGACTAGAATTGAACATAGGCACCCAATGCTATAAGGCAGCAGTACTAACTACCATGTCAGTGTTTTGGGAAAACCAAATGCAAAATAACCATAAAACAAAAGCTAGAGAAAACACAAAATGTTAGTTGATCTGTTTGACTCAAATCATAGAATAACAGAATCTCTCCAGTGCAGAGGAGACCATTCAGCCCATAGAGCCTGCACCTACAGCAATCCTGCCAGGCCTATCCTCGTAACTCCATATATTTACCCTGCTAGTCCCCCTGACACTAAGGGGCAAATTAGCATGGGCTAATCCACCTAACCCGCACATCTTTGGACTGTGGGAGGAAACGAGAGCACCCGGAGGAAACCCACACAGACGTGGGGAAAATATTGGTCCCTGGCGTTATGAACCTGAGTGTCTGGCACTGTGAGGCAGCAGTGCCACTATACTACCCATTATCATAACAAATTATGAAGCTCAAAATTAACTCAAAGCCGGAACTCTGTACACAAAATCCACAAGTTGGACACGAGAATGTAACCATTCTGCCACTGTTAATTGTGCTCAAATTTCCTGCAAGTCTCATTAGAATATGAATATATGTAAGATGGCTATTAATCACTGTAAACAGATGGGGCTTTAAGGAACATATTGAACTTGCATCATAAATCTGTTGAGAATTAAAGTTGCCACTCATTCAATTATCATTCAAGCAGATTGATTCACTTATTTTAGAATGTGTAATCAGGGAAGTTTTTTTCCAGATTTTTATGTCACTTTTCCTATGGTATTAATACCTATTCAGAAAATACAGGTTTCAGTGAATTTTCAGAAAAAAAAGCCAGAAATTGCAAGACAAGGCCAGAAAAATGACCTTGCGCCCATTGTGCCAAGAATGTGATTTGAAATGAGAGTCTGCTGATCCACTGTTGGCATTGTATCAAAGAACTTGTACATTTTATCCTTTATTTTTCCACTTTGCTCAAGATTTTGAGGTTGCAGGAGGTGTTAGTGGGAAGTATCCCCAGGTTCCAGCAAACTCATGTCAAATTGTCCATGAACTTTGGTCAATAGTCATTTGGAATCTCACTAATTTGTGTATTATACTAGTCCGGGGTATCTTCTGTTGCAACACTAATCTTCATCCACCCATTTTTCCTTTACAATTGGCTTCTCTTTTTTATTGGCTGCCTCACAGTGCCAGTAATCTGGATTAGGTTCCCAGCTTCCATCACCGTCTGTGCTATGTCGGCATGTTCTCCCCATGTGTGTGTGGGTTTCCTCTGGATGCTCCGGTTTCTGTATAGTGACTAGAGGATTTTCACAACAACTTTGTTGCGGTGTTAATGTTACTTGATAACACTAATAAATAAACTAAACTTATTCCTGGCACAGTGGTTAACACTGCTGCCTCACAGTTCCAGGTCCTGGATTCAATTCCGGCCTCAGGTCGCTGTCTATGTGGAGTTTGCACATTCTCCCCGTGTGGGTTTCCTTCAATGCTCCAGTTTCCTCCCACAATCCAAAGATATGCAGGCTAAGTGCACTGGCAATGCTAAATTGAACCTAATGTCAGGGGATTAGCAGAATAAATATGTTGGATTATGAGAATAGGGCCTGGGTAGGATTGTGATCACTATAGACTTGATGGGCCGAGTGCCCTTTTTCTGCACTGTAGGGATTCTATGATTCCCTTGCTCTTGATGCTACTTTTCAGATGCCCCTCTTCAATTTATTTTACTCTCTGTCCTCTTTTCATTCCTTTCTATTTCTGTCCTGTATTTTTCTTTGCTTCTTCAACTCTGTGGCTTCTGTTTTGCCTTTTGCTCATAGATAGCCAAAGGCTTAATTGTAATTATACTTGGAAACATTTCAAGCCTGTTGCCATGGTCACTTGTTAAATATAACCCATTTGGAAAACTGGCAGGGGAAGTTTGAGAATCAGGGCAAGTGTAACCATTCGGCAAAGTAAACATAGCCATCAAAATCTGGCTGTGAGCTGGTCAACCAGTCTTTCAATTGGGATTTACTTAAAATCGCAAAGTGGGACTGCAGCCTTCTCAGTGATGTTTCCATGAAAGCACTTAAATTCTGGATATAATAGGGTGCAAACACAGCTAAGCACCACTATATGCAATTTTCCCTTCAGGCCGAACACTATCCTGACTTGGAACCATGTCACCATTTCTTCGCTCTCACTTGGTGAAAACCTTGAAACTCCTCTGTGCACGTACCTACACCACGGTTCCAGAAAGTGGCTCACCATTACCTTCTCAAGTGCAATTAGGGATCGGCAATAAATGCTAGGCTCGCCAGCGATGCCCACACCCTGTGGAAGAATTATTAAAATTGGAAGCTCTCTGGCCACCCCAAAGGACGACAGTAGCACAGTGGTTAGCACTACTGCTTCACAGCACCCAGGGACTGGGGTTCGATTCCAACCTTGGGTGACTATCTGTATGGAGTCAGCACTTTCTTCCCATGTCTGCGTGAGTTTCCTCCCAGTGTTCCGGTTTCCTCTCATACTCCAAAGATGTGTAGATTAGGTTGATTGACAATGCTAAATTGCCCCTTAGTGCAGAGGAGATCAGCTGGGTAAATAAATAGGATTACAGGGATAAGGCTTGGGTGAGATTGCCGTTACAGGCTCGATGGGCTGAATGACCTCCTTCTGTACTGGAGAGATTCTATGATTCCAAGATATTATCTGAATGCTTTTAGCTCTTACTTTTGGATACCAAAATGGTGTTAAAATTGATGCCCTCAAAGAAATCAATATTGACTATGCTCTTATAATTTGTGGAATATTGCTTTCAATAAATTGCAGGAATATGTTTCTGGCTGAGAAAGTGGCAATACTATGGCATCTTGTCTTTATCTGAGATACAGGGTTTCTTTATATCATAGTGCTTTCCACCATAGTTTTGAAGAGTATTCTTCAATTCAGTGAAACACGGGTATAGTGAGTCTCCAAAAGGTCATGAGGGGAAATAGGAATTGTGCCATTTTCTTGAAGATGTGCGATAATGCACTTACCACATGTCCTTTGTAAATGGAGTGGAGAATGAGAGGGGTGAGGGGTTGAGTTTTCAGAGCAGACTAAAGATTTCTATTTCTTCTGCCTGTATAAGATGTAATTAGCGCTGCTGAAGTTGTGTCTTGATTCGTAAATGGCAAACAAATGCCTTGCCCTGTTTTCTGATGAAGTGTTTCACTGTGTTTGTATGAAGCATTGCAGATACAAGGGACATGTTGAATTTCAGAGTATTCAGAGATTAAATTGGTGAAATAGATGTTATCATCTTTCTAAGGGAGCCTTATGAGTAAATTGTCATGCAATGCCTAGCTGTAGGATTCAAAATGATTAATCCTTGTTTAAATTGATTTATTAAAAAAAAAGCTTTCTGTGATAAACAAGTAATTGGAGACTCATGTATTTTTATAACTTTAAAGAGGAAACTACTTAAATGCAATTTATACAGGTTCCACATGGATTCCCAGTACATTTACAAAGGTCTTAATGTAAATCAGAGACAGTTTACACTTTGTTGTTGTTGAAAACTATCTTTTGACTTGAGATGTCTTTTAAATATTGGATCTGCTGGCGTGGTTTTCATTACAAACTATTTGGAGTATAGCAATTTATCCTGGCTGGTTCCAGAATTAAGGGTTTCTTTAAAAATAAGAGGTTGCCCATTTAAGTCGGAGATGAGGAGAATGTTTTTTTCTCACAGGGTGATTAATCTTCAGAACTTTTATTTATTTTTATTACTTATTAATGTTATAAGTAGCCTTGAATTAACATTATAATAAAGTTAATGTGAAAATCCTCTAGTTGCCACACTCTGGTGCCTGTTCAAGTACACTGAGGGAGAACTTAGAATGGCCAATGCTCCTAACTAGCACATCTTTCGGACTGTGGGAGGAAACCCACACAGACACGGGGGGATCGTGCAGATTCTACACAGACAGTGACCCAAGGCCGGGAATTGAACCCAGGCCCCTGGTTTGTAAGGCAGCAGTGCTAACCACTGTGCCACCATGCCATTCCTCAAAAGACAGTGGAAGCAGAATCTTTGACTATTTTTAAGGCAGAGGTAGATAGATTCTTGAGAAAAAATGGGGTGAAAAGTTATTGGAGCTGGGCAGAAATGTGGAGTTAAGATTACAGTCAGATCAGCTATGATCTTATTGAATAGTGGAGCAGTCTCAAGGGGCTGAATGGCTTACCCCTAATTACTAATTGGGCCACAAATTATTCTTTTTTTTGAAAGAGGTTTTCAGGCTGATCAAGCATTTCAATCCTTCTGAATATTTTGATAAGGTATTTGACTGGAGTTCAAGATAAATTTGTCATTGAAATGATAGTAAGAAATTGCATTAGTGCAGAAATTATATTTTTTTAAAGGAACTACTCCCAGTTCCTACAATTTTGTTCCTTAGTGAATAAATGAGATTACATTGCCATAATGTCATTCCATACTCATTGAACACAGTCACTGAAATAGAGTGTTGTGTTTCTTTTCTTGTCTGATGATAGTCTTCCTTTTTTTATGATTATAATAACTTCAAAACTGTGTGATTTATCCACAAACTTTTCCAGTTGTCCCACAAGAGTGCTACATGTCCAATGAGTTTGGGCCTGAATGCATGCATGAGCTAGCATTTGGTTTGAGATCAAACCGGCCCACCAGTGGGATGCCTTGTCATGCCATCGCAGTTAAAATTCCCAGTGGAGCAAAAAGAGACATCAACAGCAGACATCAACAGAGAAAGCTGCCCTGCAGTCCAAGGAGCGCTATTTTCCCATCTGACCAAGGGATGTGGCGATTGATAGGAGAACAGCTTTTGAAAATGTTTAATTAATTGACACTGAAATATTAAATAATACAGGGAGACTTCAATGGAAAATTTTGGCGAAACAAGATTTAGAGCAACATGATATGCTTTATCACTAGTGAACAGTGAAATGGATTCCATTTAAAACGGAGCTGGAGAAATATATTTCAAAGAGGAACATACAAGAAAAAAAGAGAAATCCCCTAGCTCCACGTGAAGTCATAATGATCTTAATGGCCTCCTGCATTTTATTACAAAGTACAATTTCTCAGTGGTATAAAGGTACAAAAGCTTTCTGTATTATTTGAAATGGTTAATTTAGGTGTTCCATGTTGGGTCTGAAAGTATGTGAGAATTTGATGAAATTTCACCTAAGCCAATTGCACACCATAATTACGGTAGCAAGGTGGTATAGTAGCCAGCACCGCTGTCAGGGACCCAGCTTTGATTCCCGGCTTGGGTCTCTGTGTGTGTGGAGTCTGCACATTCTCTCTGTGTCTGCATGGGTTTCCTCCAGGTACTCTGGTTTCCTCCCATTGTCCAAAAGACGTGGTGGTTAAGTGTATTGGCCATGCTAAATCCTCCCTCGGTATACCCAAACAGGTGCCGCGGTGTGGCAACTAGGAGGTTTTCACAGTAACTTCACTGCAGTGTTAATGTAAGCTGACTTGTAATTCTAATAAATAAACTTCAGACTTTAACTTTGATATTTCTTATTGGCAGTTGCTACTTCCTAACTTCATTATGTTGCACTCTGGAAACTATATTCAGTATTTGCAAGCATCAGTCAGATTTTTACTGTCAATTTTACAACATGGTTTCCTTCTGGACAGCTTGGCTTGGGATGTGGCAAGGTTAAACCCAACTTCAAATAACTAAGGGAGCTGGAAGCAATGATTGCACTTGTTACATGATTTTTAATGGAGACCAGAGATGTTGAGGCTAGCTGTAGTGCCTTATTGCTGCTGTGTAAAAGATTAGTTAGTTGAAGGCACTGGCCCAGTTTTTTGATGGCAAAATGTCAGTGTTTGCCATCATTACTCCTTTGAAACTGGTAATTTCTGGAATCCACATGTGTGCGGTTAAAAGCAGAAATCCGGGAGTTGCCGACTGTGAGTCTATCATAAAATACACTGTTGAAGTCCTCCCCCCAGGCTTCATGCAAGTACAAATCACTGAACTGATGAGAAGTTACCCTCTTAACAGGTCCAGTCGCAGTGAAAAATCTTTGGGAAAATTAAACCTTGTTGAATAAGATGCAATTGGATTTTTTTTTAATGAATGTTTTTATTGAGGTTTTACATTTTACCACAAGATGCAACAAATCCCCCAAATCTATACAATACATAGTGATCATTATTCCACATAGACAGACAGAAAAGACCAACAAATACCTTTGCCAATAGCTCAGATTATCAATCATTGTAACCATTGTAGTCAACATCTCTCTCGTACAGATAAAGAAAGCACACTAGAAAGAGTATCGGGGGGGGGTGTCTCATGATAACAGGATAAAGCCATGAACGCTTGGCACCATGGTGCGTACCCTCCTCCACAGGATAACAAAGATAGAACTACACAATATATTCTTATGAAATAAAATTTGGGCCTAACTCAGCATCCTGATGTCTTCAGGTAATGAAAAGATATCCCAGACCTCAGGATACAACCATCGGTACAAGATGTGGCGTGGCAATGTATACTCATTTCCAGGAGCCAATAAGCCAAGGATTTTTCCACCCCATCAAGGCTCGCAACTCAACAGATCTCAGAGGCACCGTTCAGGCCCTACCATCACCGGAAAACTTAAAATGCTTTCCGCTGAGGAGACCCTGCAGACGAGAGGAAGAAAAAGCATCCAGATGACCATCACTGGCATGCCATGAAGAGAGATACAAGTCTCCTCCTCTCGCATGATAAGGGAAATACTCTTGAATTAAATCTAACGAATCATTGCCTGCATCAACACCTCACCTACCCAAATAAAGAAAGGAATCCCCAGAGAGAAGAACGTGGATTAGCTGACAGATGCCAGTGTTCCAGCAGTATACACTTGCAAAAAGGATACCAGGAACAGAACAGCATAAGAAGCAAGATACTGGACCCCACAGGGTGCCTCAAGAAGGACAGTCTGAAAGTCCCTGTATAAGGTCACTTGGAAGCCAAAGAAGAAAGATGCTAACAAAGTTGAACTGAAGTGTGCGCATTCAGCGTCAACAAGGCACTACATCCCAGAAGAACCGAGTCTCAACAAGGAGAGCAGTCCATAAACCCCCAAAAGAGGACATTTCAGGGGAAAGTGACTTATTCCTCTGCCCATTGTACCTTCCACTTGACCCAGATAATTACAGTTACAATTGCCCTAACCTACCCACTCAAATTAGACTAAGATCAACGATGTACTATAATAAGGGCTAACAGGCCAAGGACACTGATATCACTCTTATACATTGAAGAATGCAGACTATCGTATCTCTCGGCATCCAGTTAGATGTCAACACCAGCAACGTGATTCCATCCACTTCCCTTCATCAAAGAAACTCTGACCTAGGATGATATGTCTGCCATACATTCTATGAGCCAAGTAATCAAATAACCATCCATAGAGATTGAAAGGGTTAAAGTCATGACAGAATCATTGAGCAGCATCCGGGATCCATCCAGAGTTTCACCAAAGCATTTGTACTTCCACCATGTCATCATCCCAAAGCTCTGTAAAGAGAAACCTTGACCCCAGCAGGTGGAGAAGACCTGTCACATCTGGCCACCTCCAACCAACACCAAGAACAAAGCAATGCAAGACTAGTGGTTGGACCGACCCCATGTCTCCAAGAATGGATACAGTGTGCTCCTGAACTCTAATGTTCAAATTGAGATTGTGAAAGCATGGCAGCCAGTTCTCAAATTTAGTCCAAAATTCATTCCCAGTTCCCCTTGGGAGACAAGGCGCCTTTTCCAGCTCCATCTCCCCAAATTAACTAGAGTGCTCGACACACAATGCAGTTAATCCTGAACTTTGTTCCTTGTGACTATACTCCTGACTTCATGATATTGTCTTTTATCCTGCGAGGGTATATGATGTATGAGCACAGAGGCATTTGTCGCGTGTTATCATATTACACGGAGATTCTCAAGATTGTCGTCTTTTTTCTTTGATGTATTCGTCCATTGGCATGTTCTGACATTGGAACGCGGTGAGGCCTTAGTTTGAAGTGCAGTACCGTTTGCATTCAAGCTTGGTTTAGATGTGGTTCTGGGGAAATGGGGTGGGGAAGTGGGTCTGTTTCTGGCCCTGTGTCAAATTCTAATTCTTGCGTTTCAGTGTTTGCAGTAAGAGATGTTTCAATAACTGAAGGTGAGCTCCCACTGAGGAAACTGCCCTCTTAACTGACAAGATTCTCTTCTCCACTTAATCTATTCTCTTTAGGCTCTCCCGCAGTTCATCTTTTAAACATACTGCATTTCCCCTGTTCTTGGTGAACTTATTAGAGCCTAAATCCACTCTCAAAACTCTGTGATTTCACTCAGAGCTCAGGTTAAATTAAATGTAGCCATGCCACGTTTCCTCATCTCAACCCACTTACACCATTTCCCTTGAGAACAGCAAGCAGCCCAAAGAGTAATCCAATCTTTTATGTTTAAGAACATCTCTAAGATATCGTTCAAATGTCCATGTCATCTCTAACTTTGACTGTCAACTTCCACAAGTCCCTTTTGTTCTCAACTTAACCTCGACCTCTGAATGTACATAGCAACCTCTTTCCCATTATTGTTCCTATTTTTCAGCTGTCCTCCTTTCTGGATTTATTTTAGCAAGCTTATTATTTCCTTTTGTTAACACTTTTTTTTACTTTTTCCTGTCTGAGAGACTATTAGTCATTTTATAAGTCATAAAATACTTCATCCTGAGTACATGTTGATGAACTTATTCTCAACTAAACTATTGTGACTTTCTCTAATTATACGCTGTTTCCCTCTTCAAGTTCATATATCCTTTCAGAATTTCAAGTATCCCTTGTGTGCTGCAATCATCCTCACCCACCTTCTCTCCCAATTAACTGATGTAAGATTTCTCCTTTATTTCGGTCTTGGAAGAGCACTGACTTTTGATGCATAGACAAAGGCAGTAGTCATTCTGCACTCGGCAAAGTCCAACAGAAAAATGTTGGACTGCATTTAATCTGTTTGGTCTGATGTTGGTTGAGGGGAGGAATGTTAACCACAAAGCCAGGGACTCGAGCTTTCTTTTCAAGGGAAAAACCAATGGAATCTTCAATGACCTTCTGAACCAGCACAGATGCAGGGCCATTTGATATGTTTATTTATTTATTATTGTCACAAGTAGCTTACATTAACATTACAATGAAATTACTGTGAAAATCCCCTAGTATCCACACTTTGGCACCTGTTCGGGTACACTGAGGGAGAATTTGGCATGGCCAACGTACCTAACCAGCATTTCAAATTGTGGGAGGAAACTGGAGCACCTGAAGGAAACTCACGCAGACACAGGGAGAACTCTGCACATACAGTGACCCAAGCCAGGAATCAAACCCACATCCCTCATATTGTGAGGCAGCAGTACTAATAATCACTGTGTCATCTCGTTGCCTGTCATCGGGAGGACAGTATCTTTGACAATGGAGCACTCCCTCAGTATTTTGCTGAACGTACAATTTGCCATCTAACTTCTGGAACTCCATTTGTCTCAGATTCATATTTGAAATATACTCTGGGAGGGTTTGCAGAGGAAGATTACAACTGTTGGCAGTATTAGTGGGCAGTCATCTCTGTACGATTCCCTGACTGCAATTCCACATGTCTTCAAAAGTTAACTTGTGTAACTCTTGTTTTTAATTGTTTCATGGGATGTGAGTGTCATTGGCTAAGCCAGTATTTCTTGGCCATCCCTAACTCCTAGGTAGTGGTGACTGAATGGCAAGGCCATTTCAGAAGACAGTTAGGAATCAACCACATTGCTGTGGCTCTGGAGTCACATAATCCAGACCAGGTAAAGATGGCAGATTTCTTTCTCTGAAGAGCATTAATGAACCAGATTAGATTTTATGACAATCAGTGATAGTTTCATGATCACCATTACTAAGATATGTTTTCATTTCCATATTTATTAATTGAATTTAAATTCCACCAGTGATGATGATGGGATTTGAATTTGTATCCCCAGACCATTAGCCTGGGTCTCTGGATTACTGGTCCATGACATTAACATCATGTTAGCAGTTTTCTATATAATGCAAGTAATAGAGAATGGAAAGTCATCTATATTCTACTAAAATATAACTGTTATAATCTCAGTAGAACCCGATAATGTTTGAACTTAGTTCAAATTTACAATTAGAATTAGACACAAAGTCCAGAATGTTACGGCTGTTCATGTCAGGCAGGATTTTCCCATCCCACTTCAGTGAACAGAGATTTGGCTGGACGCTGAATTTTTCAACCTTGTCAGGAAACATAAAGGAGAACATCAATGGGGATGAAATAGAAAACGGTCGAGAGCTTCAAGTTTTAGGCAACCTGTCCTGGTCCTCGCATGCTGACATTATTGTTAAGAAAGCCCACCAATGCCTCTACTTTCACAGAAGACTAAGGAAATTTGGCATGTCAGCTACGATTCTCACTAACTTTTAAAGATGCACCATAGAAAGCGTTCTTTCTGGTTATATCACAGTTTGGTACGGCTCCTGCTCTGCCCAAGACCGCGAGGATCTACAAAAGGTTATGAATGTAATCCAATCCATCACGCAAACCAACCTCCCATCTATTGACTCTGTCTAGAGTTCCCACTGCCTTTGCAAAGCAGCCAGCATAATTAAGGATCCCACGCACCCAGACATTCTCCCTTTCATCATCTTCTGTCAGGAAAAAGGATATAAAATTCTGAGATCATGTACCATCAGACTTGAGAATAGCTTCTTTCCTGCTGCTGTCAGACTTTGAAATGGACTTACCTTGCATTAGGTTGATCTTTATCTACACTTTAGCTTTTGCAACCAGCAAACCGTTCAGCAGGGTGGCACAGTGATTAACACTGCTGCCTCACGGCACCAGGGACCTGGCTTTGTTTCCAGCCATGATGTAAAGATGCCGGCGGTTTGTAAAATGGTTTGTTTCCAGCCTCAGGTTGCTGTCTGTGTGGAGTCTGCACATTCTCCCCATGTCTATGTGGGTTTTCCTCTGGATGCTCCAGTTTCCAACCACAATCCAAAGAAATGCAGGTTAGGTTGATTGGCCATGGCCCTTAGTATTGGGGGGAATCATTGGGGTTAGGGACTGGGTGATTGGAATTGTTATCGGTGCAGGCTCAGTGGGCCAAATGGCTCCCTTCTTCAATGTAGGGATTTTATTTTATTCCATATTGCCAGGTAGACAAAGACCTTCCTCATTTTATCCTATAAACCATCTTATAAATCTTGTAATTGTAACCCAAGAGACGAGAGGAATTCTATTTGAAAAAATGTTCCATGATGTATGTTTTAAGAACAAATAAAAGCTAATTAGCCTTCTTTTCTGGAAACTGTAGCATCTCATAGAACATAGTTTCACTTCAGTGATAATTACCTAACAACTGCTTTGGTTCTGTATGCAGAGGTTTAGTGCTGCAGGGTGAATGCATGGTTAGCGAAGTAGATCATTGCAGAGCTGTATTGCTTGCTACTGTGTCAAAAGTCATTGCATTTCATACTTATTTATTGTACGTGAAATACTTGGATGTGAGTCTGAGACATGTGATCAGTCCAATGTAATTGCAAGGCTTTCCTCTATCTTTATTCTGATCTATTGCTGTTAAAAAAAAACTGAGACATCGCATTATAAGGGTGGCTTGGTGGCACAGTGATTAGCACTGCTGCCTCACAGCACCAGGGACCTGGGTTCAATACCTACCTTGGGCCACTGTCTGTGTGGAGTTTGTATGTTCTACCCATGTTTGTGTGGGTTTCCTCCAGGTGCTCCGGTTTCCTCCCACAGTCCAAAAGATGTGCTGGTTAGGTGCATTGGCCATGAATTCTCCCTCATTCTATCTGAACAGTGTGGCACCTAAGGGAATTTTCATAGTAACTTCATTGCAGTGTTAATGTAAGCCTATTTGTGACTAATAAATAAACTTTGAAATATTTCAGATAGTTTTGGCACTAATGTTTTTACTTCATGTTTCAGGTTCATTAGATGGTTATTATTTTGAAGAGGTACATTTACGATAAATGTAAAAATTCTTTTCTGTCCAACTCTGATCTTTTCACAATGTACCAGTAATTTCTCTGTAGTACAGAATGTTCCACCCTTCTCATTTGTCATATTGCTTCTTGTCATTTATATTACATCCCTGGGCATGTAATTTTGCTAACATGCTCCAATTTGACATAATTCAAATTGTGGTTTCCATTTGTTTTCACTTCCATCAGTACCTCGGTACAGTTGTTACTTCAATTTTATCTGTTGATCTTCATAATCCTTCCCTGTCACTGCCTGAAGCAGTACATAACCCTTTTACTTGTAATCAGACCTAAGGTAGTTTTATTACCATAATTCAGATTACTAATACTGCTACAATTCAGGTATTTCATTTCTGTTGGCACAGTGCTTATCGCTGCTGCCTGGATTCCTGGCTTGGGTCACTATCTGTGTGATGTTTGCACATTCTATCTGTGTTTGCATGGGTTTCCTCTGGGTGTTCTAGTTTCCCCCCACTGTCCAAAAGAGTGCTAGTTAGGTGCATTGGCATGCTAAATTCCCCATCGGTGTACTCGAGCAGGCGCTGGATTGTGGTGACTGGGGGATTTTCACAGTAACTTCATTGTGTTATTAATGCAAGCCTACTTATGACACTAACAAATAAAGTTAAACAGCAGTTGTATTATTTGGTTGTATCTATGCAAGAACAAAAGAGATGTTAATGGACCTTGAGTATATAACCATCCAAGCTGCGCTCAATTCACAGCTACTTCGTTTTGTGTTCAATGTTTCCAGTTGTATATTTTTAAACTAGTTTACATTTATTGAGAAAAAGCTCCCTCAAATCCACTAAGTTCATTAACCAATGCTCAGTATGGTTATGCATATACTGCCACTTCTTGAAGCATTGAGATTTACGTGAGTGTTACAATCTGTGAAGCCATGGTGCTGTTTACGTTCTTAACCTCTTTTGAAGTTCCTTCTCATAATTACAAGTTTTTTTTAAACTGCACAAACCTGATTGTTTCTATGTTGAAATCTTTCTTGAAAAAAACATAGAACATATACACGCTACATAATTTTCCACATAATTGCTTCTTAAACCAATTGAGTATACTTTGCACCTTACCCCTTGCTCCTTTCAAACAGATTTTCAACCCATTCAGTTAGCTTTGATGAATAAAATGGTTCGCTCTGACATCTTGGCGTAAACTTAATTTACAGCTCTTGGGAATGAATCCACTTAACACAGTGTTTGTTCCTGTGTATGTGTTGGGAGATGGATATTCAGAGTGTTTATTCTTAATATCGTCATTCATGAGATGTGGATGTTGCTGGCTAGGCCAGCACTTTTTGCCCATCCTAATTGTTCTTGAGAAGGTAGCGCTGAGCTGCCTTCTTGAACTGCTGCAGTCCATTATTGATGTACCACCTTCTTCAGTTTTTTGTCTATATTGGAAGGCTTAGGAATGCAATACATGTGATTCCATTTCTCTGCAAGTTTTATCATAGTCAATATACAGCACTTACAGCCTATCCTGTTAGACTAACTGCGTGTGTTCAATTATTGTTTCAAATTATGGATTTGTGCTAGATTTTCTTTTGATTCAGTTTGAGCAGTAAGTGCATTTCACGTTCCCCAAGATCAGCAGTCAACGTTTTGCTGTCCATTATCTAACTCTATAAAATAAATAGCATCATGATTTCACAGATTGTAACACTTACATAAATCTCAATGCTTCAAGAAATGGCAGTATTTGCATAACCTATAAAGGTGTGATCTGGTATTCAAAATGATAAATGGCATTCAAGATGATAAATGATATGGATAAAATAGATGTGGAGCGGATGCTTCTGCTCAAAGGTGGGGCCTTCTAGGATGAGTGGTCATAGTCTTAGGATAATAGGTAGCAAATTTAAAACAGAGTTGAGGAGAAACTGCTTCTCCCAAAGGGTTGTGAATCTGTGGAATTCGCTCCCCAAAGTATGGTTGATGCTGGGACAGTGAGTAAATTTAAGGAGGAGTTAGACAGATTTTTAATTGATAATGGGTTGAAAGGTTATGGGGGGAAGCAGGAAAATGGGAATGAGGAGCACATCAGCCATGATCAAATGGCAAAGCGGACTCGATGGGTAGAATGGCCTAACTCTGCTATATTTTATGAACTTATAGTGCCATTACACACAAACCCCTTATGGTACTGCATTTGATAACCCCAAGGGCAGCAAATACGTGAGCAAATTACCAACTGCAGCGCCCCTTCAAGCCACTATTCTGGCTTGAAACTATATTGCCTTTACTGTTGCTGCGTCAAAATCCTGGTAGTCTCCCTCCCCCACCCCTCCGAACAGCACTTCTCAAGGACAATCAGGGACGGGTAATAAATACTGTCAGCGACATTTGCATCCCATAAACAAATTTTTAAAAAGTTACTTGTGCTTTGAAGCTATTAAATTCTACCATTTTAAGATATTGACATTGATCTTTTCATGGGAATCTTTTTTCGTAGAATCATAGAATCCGTATAATGCAGAAGGAGACCATTCGGCCCATCCAGTCTACACCAACCACAATCCCACCCAGGCCCTATTCCCGTAAACTCACATGTTTACTCTGCTCATCCCCTGACACTAGGGTTAAGTTTTAAAATAAAGTTTATTTATTGGTCACAAGTAGGCTTACATTAATACTGCAATGAAGTTATTGTGAAAATTCCTTAGTTGCCACGGTGCAGCACCTGTTCGGGTCAATGCACCTAACCTAATGTATTTACTTTAGCATAGCCAATCAACCTAACCTGCACATTTTTGGACTCTGAGAGAAAACCCTTGCAGATACAGAGAGAACATGCAAATTCCACACAGACAGTGACCCCAAGGCCGGAATTGAACCTGGGTCTCTGGCGCTGTGAGGCAGAGGTGCGAACTACTATGCTGCCCCACTTTAGTCACTATGAACTTAGGAGCAAATTATTATCTATCCAGTTATGCTACTTAGAATTGTAAGTGGTACAGTGACGGTTTTAGATCTTGAATGAATTGTATTTCTGAGAAAAAAGAGCAAAAACTGAGAAGAATTGTTAAAATCATCTGCTCCTCCTGACACTGAAAAATGAAGGATCCACTAACATTTATTTAATGCTCTTCAAGACCTTGAGATGAATCAAAGCGATTTACATGTAATCAGGATACCTTTGAAGAGTTATCATTGCCATATGGGAAATGTGGCAGCCAACTTGAGCACTGCAAGTTCCCACAAACAAAAATATGATGATGTTTAAGGTTTATTTATTGGTATCACAAGTAGGCTTACGTTAACACTGCGATGAAGTTATTGTGAAAATCCCATAGTCACCACACTCCGACACCTGTTCAAGATACACTGAGGGAGAATTTAGCACGGCCAATGCACCCAACCAGCACATCTTTCAGACTGTTGCAAGCAGGTTGTTCTGTCCTGGATGCAAGCACATCCATTTTGGATGGTGTCTTCATCTGGCATACCTGTACTGATGATGAGGCCAATCCTTCAGAGGCAGTTTCTATCACAAGTGCCGCACTCAGAACTACCAAGTTGTTACTTTGGGTTGTTTTTGGCATTAGCATCCATTGCCAAGCTGCTGGCGATGCAGGTGAACCCATGGGTGATGTCACTATTTTCCTCTGTTATCAGCTAATGATTTCCAGCTGCGTTAATCGATGTCTTCAGTCCTTCGTGTCATGTAAGCAGGCATCTTTAAAGCAGAGCTTTTGGAGGTTTATGCTGGTTCTGGTTAACTTACCACACAGAAAGTGCTTGAGTAGGTGACCACTTTCCATCCCGCGCCAATGCAACAGCCTGCATTCAATGAGTGTAAACGATCTTGAGAGTTATGCGTCTGAGAGGCATTTTACCCTTTGCATTACTGTTAAGGTGCACATGATGAAGTGGGAATGATAGTTGAGTGACATTTTACAGGAACAAAATTCAATACATTCCAGAAGCCAAATGCAGCAGTACTTTTTTCCACACGATAAGACCTGATTGTACAAAAACAATATTGAGGCTGTACAGTTAAATGTAGGAGGGTCCAAGTGGGATTTTATAGATCTAGAAAAGAGATGCTTAGTGTTACAAAAACAATTTTATATGCAGCCTTATGCAGCCTATTCTCCAGAGATTCCTGGCCAGCTGTCTATCTAATTGCAAAAAGATTTGTAGCTGAACTGTCAGCATAGAATCGTTTTTGTTGAGTATGGTACCCAGAATCTAGTTTAGTTTTCTGAGGGAGCGTAAATATAAGAAAAGATGGCCATACTCTCACCAACCTTTGCACATGATTCGTAGAAAATATTCTTTCAGGATGTGTCACAGCTTGTTGCAGCTCCTGCTCTGCCCAAGACTGCAAGGAGCTGCAAAATGTTGTGAATGTAACCCGGTCCATCACACAAACCAGTTTCCCATTCACTGACTCTACCTACACATCCTGCTGCCTTGGCCAGCAAAATTAAGGACCTCACACATACCTCTCTTCCACCTTCTGTTGGGAAAAAGATACAACAGTCTGAGGTCACCTACCAACTGACTCAAGACAGCTTCTTCCCTGTTGCCACTAAACTTTTGAATGGACCTACCTTGCATTATGTTGATCTTTCTCTACAGGCATGTGCTATGTCCGTGACGCTACATTCTGCACTCCCTCCTTTCCTTCTCTACGAACAGAATGCTTTGTCTGTATAGCATGCAAAAAACAATACTTTTCACTGTTTGGTTTGATTTATTATTGTCACATGTATTAACATACAGTGAAGAGTATTGTTTCTTGCAAGCTGCAGTGCGCAAGAAAGGCTGCGAGAAGTATAGACAGTCAGTGGATGGGAGGCTGGTTTGCATGATGGAGTGGGCTACATTTACGACCTTTTGTAGTTTCTTGCAGTCTTGGGCAAAGCAGAAGCCATACCAAGCTGTTATACAATCACAATGTTGTATACTAATACACGTGAGGACAATAAATCAGCTCAAAAGCAGTACACACTGCGGGCATCCATATTTGATTTAAAATTTGGGATGAAAGGAATTGTAATATTTTATAGCATTGCTTTGATGTGAACCCTTCATATATAATTTTTTTGTTGGTGTTGAATGTTTTGACTTCCTTAATATTTATTTGTGTAGATGTGAGTTTTAAATCACAGAAGTGTTGAAAACATACGCCATTCAGGAGCAGCTTGTACAATATTCTGTGACAACAGCTGTGAATCGTGGTTCGAAAGCACAGATTTTACTTCCTAATCATACAGAATAATAATAGAACCTGGACCCAACATTTGGTTTAATTATTTATGTTGCTGCAACGTAACTCATCCAAACATACAGGTTTATTATACAGAACACGGTAAAGCAAGCAGTAATTGGCAGTTCAAGCACTATTGAGTAGAAAAGCAAGTCGTCCAAAGAAAATGGACCCCGAATCAAAGAAAGAAAAATTGGATGAGGCGACAGAATGCTTGGCCAAGGTAGGGTTTTAAAGAGGGTGAGATTTGAGCAGCCTCTTAAAAAATTCATTTCTGGGATGTGGGCATCACTAGCTCAAACATTGCTGCTTCCCATTCTATTTTTTCAGTTTTTATTGTCCAAGGGTGTGACGGTGGCACAGTGGGTTAACACTGCTGGGTTCAATTCCCAGCTTGGGGCAATGTCTGTGCAGAGTTTGCACATTCTCCTCGTGTCTGCATGGGTTTCCTCCGGTTTCCTCCCATAGTCCAAAGATGTGTGGATTAGGCACATTGGCCATTCTAAATTGCCCCTTAGTGTCTTGTGATGCATAGGTTAGGAGGATTGGCAGGGTAAATATATATGTTTATAAAACTCTACATTGCAGAAGGAAGCCATTCAGCCCATCAAGTTTGCTTCGACAACAATCCCATCTAAGTCCTATCCCCGTAACCCCACACATTTAATCTGCTAATCCCTCTAATCTGTGCATCCCGAAACACTAAGGGGCAATTTTAGCATGGCAATCAATCTCACCTCACATCTCTAGACTCAGTAAGAATTCTCGCAACACCAGGAAAAAGCCCAACAGGTTTATTTGAAATCACAAGCTTTTGGAGAGCTGCTCCTTCATCATGTGAGATCCATCTGATGAAGGAGCAACACTCTGGAAACTTGTGATTCCAAATATCCTGGTATTGTGAGAATTCTTACCATGCCCACCCCAGTCCAACATCAGCATCTCCACATCATGGCTGGCATCTTTGGTGTGGAAAAAAACCGGAGCACCCAGAGGAAACCTGTGTACAAACTGGGAGAATGTGCAAACTCCACACAGTCACACAGGGATGGAATTGAACCAGGGTCCCTGGCAGGGAAGCAGCAATGCTAACCACTGTGCCACCATGCCACTCAAAATGGTGAAGACTCCAGTTCTGGATGGTCTCAAACCATCAACTACTTGATTAACACCCGAACAGACTGATTAGTTGTCCCTCAGAGACTATAGGATTAGATACAAGCAGTAGCAATGAGGAATGATTTGGAATGTGGGAATAAGAATTTTTAATTTAACCCGCAGTCCCCTAATGCTTCAATGTAGGTCAATTAAGGTAAATGCAGTTTGTCCACAATGCTGGATGCTGGACAAGCATCTTGACAGCACAGAGGTTATAGAGAATTCAAGAGAGGTGGTGGAAAGGTGGAACCAGGTGGTTTGAGCATGGAAAATGGGCTAATTTCTGAGAATCACATCACTTTGGGACATCGTCACCTCTGTGAGGATGAGTCAGAGGGCCAGGGATAGATTCTGTGAGCCCTTGAGATTCAGGGACATCAAGAGAGGATGTTGTTTTTAAATTCTTTCATTACAGTTAGAAGGTGAAACCAATTGAAGGCAGTTTCATGGACCTAAACAGTTAAGGAACAGTGTGTAAGGAAGAGGATGTTGATGGGCATATCCAAGGCAACAGAGAACAAGCAGAAATTCACTGCCACATTTTCAGTGTGTGATTCATGGCTTTGGTTTGAACCGTTTTGGTGCTGTGATGGAGGCAAAAATATGGCCAAGGAACTACAATAGGCAATCAACCTCTTTAGCAAGTACTGCTATTCAGTTAGATTTTGCCTGATAAGTACCTTAACTCCATTTGTCTGCCTTTGATGCAGCTCCCTCAATATTTTTACTAATTAATCTCAGTCTTAAAACTTCCAGTTTCACAAACATGACAGTCTGATGGGGAAAGAGATTTCCAGATTTCCATGATTGTTTGTGTGAAAAGTGCTTTCAAGTTTCAAATCTGAATGGCCTCACTATAGTTGTGCAATTATTTCCCCCTTATTCTTGGAGAGCCACTCAAATCCCTTTATCATTCATAACATCTTGACACTGGCAATCTTCTAAACTCTTGTGACTATCAGCTAAGTTCATGAAACTTGTTGTCATGATGCACCCTGCTATCGTTCTGACATATCATTCTCCATTGTGCCCCCACAAGGATAATTTATATCTTTCCTAAGGTGTTATGCCAAAAGCTAAACTCAGTTTTCCAGATGGAGTTTTGACCAAGGCCCCATGTAACTAAAGCATTACTTTCTCACTTTCTTTATTGTGCACTCACTTTGTGATTTATTAGCATCGTATCTAAATCCCTTTGCCGTACAGTACTTAGAAAACATTCCAATAGTTTTTTTTTCAGTTTGGAAGTGGTTGATCTCGCGTCTCCAAGTTCAGCTCCATCCTGATAGTTTTGCCCACGCGCACATTTTATACTGTTTTGTAACTTTGGTTTATTTTGTCACGTGTATTGGGTTACAGTGAAGAGTATTGTTATTTGCGCACATACTGTTCATAGAGAAGGAAAAGAGAGAATGCAGAATGTATACAGTTGTAGCTAGGATGCAGAAAAAGATCAGCTTAATGCGAGGTAGGTCCATTCAAAAATCTGACAGCAGCAGGGAAGAACCTTGAGTAAGTTGATGCATGATCTCTGACTTTGTATCCTTTACCCGATGGAAGAAGGTGGAAGAGAGTATGTCCAGGATTTGTGGATACTTGATTGTGCTGGCTGTTTTTGAGAGGCAGTGGAAAGTATAGACGGATTCGATGGACGGGAGGCTGGTTTGTGTGATGGGCTTCCTTTTTCTACCTGATAGGCTTTTTATTGAAGATTAGATAATCAACCAATATTCCTGGATCCAAGTGAGTATTGTTTATGTTAAAAGGCTAAGATGTCAGTAAAGATCCCAAGAGAATGCCGTGTTTCACACCCTACCACTCAAATTGTGATCCTATCTCCCAATCAGTTCGCAGTAGCTGTACCAGTATACATCTGTGTGCTCACATTTTTGATAATCTTCGGTATAGGATCTTATTAAATGCCTCCTGAAGGTTCATGTAAGAAAAGTTTAAAAACACTTCCTTATCCATCAGGCTAGTGACAAAAATTCAGTGACGTTCATCAGCCAAGAGCCATTCATCATCAATCCTTGCTGACTCCTTTCATCAGCTGATATACTCCCAGATGATATGTTCTCTGATATATTCCGTAGCATTCCTACCACTGATGTTAAACTGGAGCATCTATATTTTCCAGTTTTTTCTCTTGCTTTCTTTCTTAAATAATGGAGTGGTATTTCATAGAAACTCTACAGTGCAGAAGGAGGCCATCTGGCCCGTCAAGTCTACACCGACCACAATCCCACCCAGACCCTACCCCATATCCCTAGACCTTTATTCACTAATCCCTCTAACCTATGCATCTCAGGACACTAAGGGACAATTTTTCAAGACCAATCAACCTAACCCACACATCTTTGTGTGGAGGAAACTGGAGCACCAGAGGAAATTCACACAGAAATGAGAAGAATGTGCAAACTCCACACAGACAGTGACCCGAGACAGGAATTGAACCTAGGTTCCTGGAGCTATGAAACAGCAGTGCTAATCACTGTTCGACTGTGCCGCAAATCAGCATTTACTAATTTTCAAATCAAAAGTATGATTCCCAAATTTAGCATGCTTTGCAGTGCCATATCTTCAATTTTTTCACCTATTTCTTTTAATGAATTAGTCCAAAGGGCCTGTTTCCGTGTTGAATATCTCTCTGACTCTTTAACACCTGGGGATAGAAAATAGTGTTAGGTTTTTACTCCTGTTAAATGGTAGAGATTAATCGAAGCAATGAGCTGCAGAAGAATTGGGAATGGATTTGTGAGGCCAAAACTCTTCAAGAACTGAGGAGAAGGAAGTGAGATTGGAGATGGATTAGTCATTTGCCATGACAGAGATGCGGCTGAGAGGCTTGGCAATGGTTCTGAAAGGGTGGCACAACTATTTGCAAAGTCAGCCTGCATGGGCAGTAAGAAACAGGTCTGGGTAGGTTGTAATTAAATGGGAATGAAGTTGAAGAAGAGGGAGGTGAGTTTCTTCAATGAGGTGAGATTGGAGATGGCATAAAGTAATGGAGCCAGGATCAGTGACAAGAGCAGAGACATTGGAATAGTGGGTGAAGGGCAGAAGTGAGTCAGTGAAGCCTTCAAGTTAACATATCTCACTGGGAAGTTCCAAAGAATAAAGGGATCTTGGCATGTTTGTCCTTGGATTTGTGAAGGCAGAAAGGGAGGTTAATATGGTGGTGAAAAAGGCATTTGGCCTTTATCAACAGAGGCTTAGATTACAAAAGCAGAGGGGTCATGATGGAGTTGTACAGAACTTTGATGAGGCCACAAATGGAGTACTGTGTGCAGTTATGGTCACCACATTATAGGAAGGATGTGATCTCACTAGAACGGCACAGAGGAGATCCACCAGAGTGTTTCCAGAAATGGAACATTGAAGTTATAAGGAGACGTAAGATAGCCTTGGGTTTTCTTTTCTGGAGCAAAGAAGAATGAGGGGCAACCTGATTGAAGTGCTCAAGGATACGAGGGGCATGGACAGGGTGGATAGGGAACAGTATTTCCCTGAGTTGAAGGGTCAGTTACGAAAGGACACAAGTTAAAAGTGAGGAGTGGGATATTTAGGGGCAGGGGGTGTTTGAGGAAAACCTTTTCACCCAGAGGATGGTGACAGTCTGGAATGCGCTGCCTGGGAGGGTGGTGGAGGCAGGATGTCTCACATCCTTTAAGAAATACCTGGCACACCATAACATTCAAGGTTATGAGCTGTGGATTAGGTGGGCAAATCAGGATCGTTCATGCGTTGGTGCAAACTGGATGGGCCAAAGAGCCTCTTCTGCACTGTTGCATTCTGTGATTCTGTTCTTTTGGTGGTCGGGGGGGGGGGGGGGGAATTACTTCTTCTCAAGCTTCTTTCTCCCCTGAACTTTTATACGATGGCGATTGCTGCTTTGACTTAAAAGCAAGAAATAATTTATTAATGTATGTGGTCCTGCAAGTGTTCGCAAAAAAAGTGAAGCCTCAGTGAGGCTGAAATGTCACTTGAAATTGAACTGCATTCTTCCATTTTAGTCACAGGACTTGTTTGTGGTGCAGGAAGGACAAAAATAAATGAAGTTCTAGCAATCATTTCACATCCTTGCATTGTAATTTTCAATACATATTTGTTTTAAATGCTTGAGTCAATTATTTTGCTTTTCCATTGATATGAGATGCTATTTCTTTGATTTTCATGGATGCAGTTCTTGATAGTATTCTTGATTGTTTGTGAAAATTAATTAATTTATAAGTGTTATCAAAGCAGAATGTTGAGCTTTCATTGGGAATCACTGTAATAACCACAGGGGAACTGGTTTCAGAGCTTCAAAAAAAGTAGAGGGTCACAATTAGCATAAGATAATAGCTACTGGAGCAGAATTAGGCTATTTGGCCCATTGAGTTTTCACGATTCAATCAGAGTTGATAAGATTCTCCCACTTTCTCTCCGTAACCAAGAACTATCTATCTCTGTCTTAAATATACTCAATGACTTGGTCTCCACAGCCTTCTGTGCCAAAGAATTCCTTAGATTCACCGCCCTCTGGCTGAAAAAATTCCTCCTCGTCTCAGTGCTAACGGGACTTCCCTTGACTCTGAGGCTGTGCCCTCAGATCCCAGTCTCCTACTACTAGAAATAACATCCTCACATCCACTCTATCGAGGCCTTTTAATATTCTATATGTTTCAGTGACATTTCCCCCCCGGCCGCTTATCCTTATCAACTCATCAAGTGCAGATCCAGAGATCCGAGATGCACCACATACGCCAAGCTTTTCATTCCTGAGCTCATTTTCATGAATTTACTCTGGATCCTTTTGGCCGGCACATCCTTCCTTTGATATGGTGCTCAAAATTGCTCGCAGTATTCAAAACATGACCTGATCAGAGCCCTGGTTTACACACCCTGAAATAGAGAAATGGTTAAATTACTCTGGATTACCTCAACTACTTCTAACTTCCCAAGATAGTTGTGCTTAAGCACTTTGCAGACATCATGCTTGCTATCTCGATCCAATGTATCTGACAAATCTGTTCCTGGCTTGCAAAGTCAAAACACCTCTTTTCTGCACAAGTGTCCCTGAAATGCATCTGTATTGACTTGAAGCTGAAAAGCATTAGAGCATATTTAAACTTGCTGTCTTTTTTTTAAAGAAGTATTTTTCTTAGTGAAGTTATATTTTTCAGTTGGGAATATAATTGTTTTTCAGTTGACCTACATTTTGCAGAATTTGCCAAGTAGCTTACCTAGTTAGGCCAGCGAGCTGCTGATGTTGGAAGAGGATAGGTGGTTTTCTTTCATCACGACTGGGTTTCCCTGACTGAAACTGGAATTGCATGTAAATATGCATGGTCTTCACTGTGAAGTTTCTTGACGTTGAACCCCTGTCGAAACTCACTGGCCAAGCTCACACATGAAGACCTTGGTGATTTGGTGAGAACCTATGGGAACCTGTGTAAGGAGTCTGGGAAGGAGGGAGCAAGAACAAAATGTGGGCAGAAGGTTCCAACTACATGAAAAATCAGGAAAAAGGTTAAAAGGAAGAAGTCAAAAGATGTTATTAATGGAAATATTAGAAATCAAAAAAAAGGTACAAAAATTGGCATAAGGGCATTTTATCTGAATGTTCGTAGCTTTCATAACAAGAGAAATGAGTTTACGGCACAAATCATTGCCAACGAGTATGATTTGGTCGCCACTACAGAGACATGGTTGCAGGATGGTCAAGACTGGGAGTTAAATATCCAGGGGTATCAGACTATTCGGAGGAACCAACAGCAAGGTAAGAGAGGTGGCGTAGCTCTGATATTTAAAGATGACATCAGGGCAGTAGTGAAAGAAGATAGAGGTTCTATGGATAAGTTGAGGAGGAACTTCTTCACACAATCTATGAAATTCCCTACCTAGTGAAGCAGTTGAGGTTACCTCATTGAATGTTTTTAAGGAAGGATAGATCGTTTTTTGAACAATAAAGGAATTAAGAGTAATGGTGAGCAGGCAGGTAAGTGGAGCTGAGTTCATGAATAGATCAGCAATGATCTTATTGAATGGAGGAGCAGGCTCAAGAGGCCAGATTCCTGCTCCTAGTTCTTTTGTTCTTATGTTCTTACATGAGTTGCTGGAAGTCAACTGGTATTGAAGAGATTGTACCCCTGGAGAAACAGCTGCGTTCAGGCGAAAGGAAGGGAAAATGTTGACAGAAAAGAAGCAAGGAAAGAATCTTGGGTCCAAAAGCAATGTTTGAAATTTCATTGTAATTTTCCATTCATATTTTGCAGTGAGCGACAGCTGCTTTCGAAACCTTGCAGAAGATAGAAGTGGGATAAACCTTAAAGACCTGGTCCAGGATCCTTCACTGTAAGTACAACAGAGCCAAAATCAAATTCCATGTGCATCTTAAGCTTTTGGACGTCAAACTTGAATGCTAATAATTACCATCTTCAAAATAATTCAAGTTCCTTATAATTTAACAAATACTATTTTGCAATATAAAAGTAGGGATGTTTTGCTGCAGTTGGACAGGGCCTTGGGGAAACCACATCTGGAACGGTTTTGACAAAAGATATAAATGTGTTAGAAGCAGTTCAGCGAAGGTTCACTCAACTCTTCAGGGATGAGGGCGAATGTTATGAAGAAAAATTAAACTGATTGGGCCTTTACCCATGGGCGTTTAGAGGAATAAGCAGTGATCTAACTGAAATATATAAGATACTGAGGGGACTTGATAGCACAGATACCAGGAGGATATTGTAACATGTAATTGTCAGAGTTTAAAAATAAGAGTCTACCACTTAAAACAGGGCTAAGGACAATTTTTTCTCTCTCAGTACGTTGGAAGCCTGTGGAATTAAAGAGTATATTTATTAGTCACAAGTAGGCTGACATTCACAGTTACTGTGAAAATCTCCGAGTCGCCACACTCCAGCACCTGTTCAGGTACACTGAGGAAGAATTTAGCATGGCCAATATACGTAACCAGCACAACTTCAGACTGTGGAAGGAAACCGGAGCACCCAGAAAAAAAACCATGCAGATATGGGGAGAATGTGCAAACTCCAAACACTAAGCAGTTTCACAACACCAGGTTGAAGTCCAGCAAGCTTATTTGGAATCACGAGCTTTCAGAACACTGCTCTTTCTTCAGGTCAGTGACTCCAAATAATCTGTTGGACTTTAACCTGGAGTTGTGAGACTTCTTATTATGCCAACACTGGTCACATGTCAGCATCACCATGTCATAATTCCACAGAGACAGTGATCCAAGCTGGGAATCAAACCCAGATTATTTTCCCCAGATAGAAGTGGAGGCTAAATTATTGAATTTATTAAAGGCAGAGTTAAACAGATTTTTGATCAAACAAGGAGTCAGGGGTTTTGGGGAGACAGACAGTAAAGTGGAATTGAGATCACAACCAGATCAGCCCTAATCTTAAAGTTAAAGTTTATTTATCAGTCATAAGTAGGTTTCCATTCGCACTGCGATGAAGTTACTGTGAAAATCCCTTAGTCGCCACACTCCAGTGCCAGTTCAGGTATACTGAGGAAGAATTTAGCATGGCCAATCCATCGAATCAACATATCATTCAGACTGTGGAAGGAAACCGGAGCACTCAGAGGAAGCCCACACAGACATGGAGAGAACATTCAAGCTCCACACAAGACAATCACCTAAGGCTGGAATCGAACCCAGGTCCCAACAGCCCATTCCTGTTTCTGAGTCTTATGTTCCCATGAAATACTATTCTACTGAATAGTCTCTATGTACTTTGCAAGTACTTGCTTTGTATTTAGAAATTCAGAGAGGTGACCTCAATCTTTCAATAGTATCATTCTCTAAGGACACAAAAAAACCACGAAGGCCCTAATTAACTTTAGGAATGTTGGAAAAGTGAACAGGTCATTTATCTTCATAGCGATGTGAACAGTGTCGAAGCCATTGAAGGTATTTGCAGTATTAAATTTCTTATTTGGATTAAGTGTCACCAAATCTGAGAGAAAATAAATGCGCTAAAATATACTGATAAATTGTGAATAGACCACTAAATGAAACTTTGTTTGCAATTTAATTTTAAGTGGTATGTTTAGTGCTATTAGTTTTGTGTAAATTGCATTGCAATTAATAGAGTTGAAAATAAAATCAGCCCAAGATTTGTATAATCCTTACAGTGCAGAAGAAGGCCATTTGGCCCATTGAGCCTGCACCAACTCTCTGATCTTACCCAGGCTCTCTTCCCCAGGCCCTCTTCCCTACTCTATGCCCTTTAACCTCACACATTTTATCATGGCTAATCCATTTAATTTGAGCATCTTAGGATACTAAGGAGCAATTGAGCTTGGCCAGTCCACCTAACCTGCACATCTTTGGACTTTGGGAGAAAAATGGAGCATGCAGAAGAAAGCCCATGCAGACATGGGGAGAATGTGCAAACTTCAAGCAGGCAATCACCCGAGACTGGAATCAAACATGTGTCCCTGATGCTGTGGGGCAGCTGTACTAATCGCTGTGCCACTCCTGCATGTTTCTGCCAATTTTGCCTTAAATTCAGTTATTGGAAAAATGCTGGGGACCAGGTGAACAGATTATTTGCCTTAATTTTAAGAATATTATTTTACCAAGCTACTTATTTGAATATTCGTCAATGATGTATAATTGGTTAGTTCAGTTGGCTGGACAATCCAGAGCAAAGCCAACAGCATGGGTTCAATTCCCGTACTGGGATGAGGTTATTCATGAAGGCCCTGCTTTCTCAACCTTGCCCCTTGCCTGAGGTGTAGCGACCCTTAGGTTAAATCACCACCAGACAGCTCTCCCTCTCAAAGAGGAAAACAGTCGATGGTCACCTGGGAATAGAGTGACTTTACCTTTTATTATTGAGAATATTTGAATTGCTAACTGAAATCATAGAACCCTACAGTGCAGAAGGAGGCCATTCAGCCCACTGGCTCTTCACCGACCACAATCCCATCCAGATTCTATACCCATAACCCCATGCATTTACTATACCTAGTCCCCACCCCAACACTAAAGGGCAATTTAGCACGGCCAATCAACCTAACCTGCACATCTTTCGACTGTGGGAGGAAACCCCATGGGGAAACTCCACACACACTGACTCAAGCCAGGAATCAAACCCAGGTCCCTGCAGCTATGAGTTAGCATTGCTAACTACTATGCTACTGTGCTGCCTTTAAATGGATCAGAGCATTTTATTTCAGAATGCATTGAAACTCAGAATTTTACCTGTCTCTGTGCCATTTGCAGGTTAGGTTTCTGAAGGATTTAACTCACGTTTGTATTACCCAACTGCATTTACTTCCTGATTGCTGGAGCACTCGGCGATTTTTTTTTGGGATAGACTTAGGTGGTTGGATCCCCTGTTCTGCTCTGCCTGCCCGACATACATCAGTGGGTGCCCCATCAATTGTCATGGTCGGACCTCATTAGCCTTAATTTTGTAAAAGTTCTCTCATGGGATATCAGCCTCTGTTGCGTGGCTTCAATAACATGGCTCGCTAGGCTACATCATGGAGCATTGGATCAGAATTAGGGCAGGAAGGGTAATGGGCGGCAGGTTTCCTTCCCCAAAGAATGTTATTGAACCAGATGGGTTTTTAAGATGATCGGTAATTTCACTGCTGGACTTCTAAAATTAACTGAATTCATTTAATTTAATTGAATTAATTAATCAATTGAATTTACATTCCACCAGCTGCCATGATAGAATTTGAACCCATGTTCCAAAAGCATTAGCCTGGAACTCTAGATTGCTAGCCCTGCGACATTCTCACTACATTACTGCCTTCCCTCAGTAGGAAAGCTGCCAGCACTAATTGTGCTCCTTATAGACAGCTGGCCAATTGGGAGGGTCATCAGGTGAAATGGGTGTCTGCTGCTTTAGGGAAGTCTGCACCTTCTTAAAAGGTGATGCGCTTTTGAGTCATAAGCAATGCAGCCTGGAAACAGACCCTTTGGCCCAACTGGTCCATGCCGACCAATGTGCCTTCCCAGCTTGCCCCAATTGCCATATTCCTCTAATCCTTTCCCATTCATTACTTATCCAAATGCCTTTTAAATATTGCTATTGAACCTGCTCCAGCCACTTTCCCTGGCAGCTCATTGTTGTGGAGAATGAATTATTGAAGCAGCAGGCAGTTTGGAACACGCACTGGGGGTGGCAGAGTGGTTAGCACTGCTGCCTCACATCTCTAAGGACCTGAGTTCAATTCTGGACTCAGGCCACTGTCTATGCAGAATTTGCACGTTCTTCCTGTATCTGCATGGGTTTCCTCCGGATACTTAGGTTTCCTCCCACAGTCCAAAGATGTGCAGGTTAGGTTGATTGTCTGTGCTAGATTGCCCCTTAGTGTTAGGGGGATTAGCAGGGTATATACATGGGGTCACAGGGATATAGAGCCTGGATGGATTTGCTCTTAGTGCAGGCTCGATGGGCTGAATGGTCACCTGCACTGTTCTATGATTCAAAACCCCGCCAATCCTCTGATGCAACCACGGGAATGCAGATGGCCTTCAAAAAGGAGGTCCACTTCCCCTCCGTTGGGTGTCTGCTACTGCATCAAATTAGATTGGAGAGAATGCCAGCAGGGTTGCCACTAGGACCTGACCGCAATGCAGGAAGATATTTTATGACCTCACCAGGACTATTCTGTTGAACTACCCTTTTACTTATGCCCTCTCCAGCAATGGATCACCTGATCCTTAGCCCATTGTCAAGCATCTTACTCTTCTCTGCTTTTGTGCCTCTTCATCAATCACAGCAGGAACCTTCTCTTGTAATTCCTCCCTGCTGCTGTCCCCATAACCACTCCTCTATCTGGGCACACATGCTGCTGCTGCATAAAACAGCCTCACAGTTCTTTAAGCCCTTTCAACCCTCCTACATAAAGTAGCCTCACAGTTCTTCAAGCCCTTTCAATAGGGCACACACAAACCCCCTGCCTCTCTTGACAAAGGAGCTGGCACACAACCAAATGGCGACAAGAGTTCCTGATACATTTCCTTATTATTGATTCAGTGGTTAAAAATGCACTGTAGAGAATGGGAGAGAATTAAGAGAGAGATGGATAGGTTCTTATTTGGCAAGGGGATCAAAGGTTACGGGGAAAAGGCAGGAGAATGGGGTCCAGAAATTTATCAGCCATGACTGAATAGCGGAGTAGACTCAATGGGTCGAATGGACTAATTCAGTTCCTACATCTTATGGAGTACACTGTGTACAAAGCGGTATGTGGAATTTACAGCACAGAAGCTGGCCATTCAACCCAACTGGTTTGTACTGAAACTTACAATTCGTAGGAGTCTCCTCTCTTCCCAACTCCATCTACCCAACCTTCTCTTTTTTGCCGTACTGTTGATGTGGTTGGTCCAGTGACAGCTCTGTCCCATTATGATCCCACCAACCTTCAACCACATGGTATTGATGGTGGGGAAGCTTGGCAAGCATGGTGCTGTTACAAGTCAGGAATAAGTGGCTGAAAGGATCATCTCAACTCATGTGCATTTGAACAGTTTCCAAATAAGATCAGTCTGAGATATTTAACTTTCAGTGAAATATCCAACCACAACGTACAATACAAAGTGAACTATCTACATATTATCTTTGACCTGGTTAGAGTTTTAAAATATCAATCTGCTGCCCTGGGAAAATGAGAATTGTAGTGATTAAATCATAGCATGCTAAACTTTAAATTTAATTCTTGTCCTAAGGTTTTTTGAATCAAAAATAAATATCATGATATGGTTCTTTTTTTCTCATGAAAGAAACTCGTGGTTAGCACTGCTGCCTCTCAGCGTCAGCGTCAGCGTTCGTTCTGGCCTCGGGTCATTGTGTCTGTGGAGTTTGCACATTCTGCCTGTGTCTGCGTGGGTTTCCTTTGGGTGCCCCGGTTTCCCCTCTCAGTCCAAAGATGTGCAGGTTGATTGGCCATGCTAAATTCTCCTTAATGTCAGGGGGACTAGCTAGGGTAAATAGATGAGGTTAAGGGGATAGGACTTGAGTAGGATTTGGTCAGTGCAAACTTGATGGACCAAATGGTCTCCTTCTGCACGGCAGGGATTCTATTCTACGATTCAATAGTGCTCCCCACGTTTTATTGAAGAGGGACATGATTTACACGAAAGCTAAGTGTTAAATAATTGTTGAAACGAGAGTTCAGAAAATCCATAATTTTTAAACGTTTATTGGGCCATCTTGAGACTAGTGAATTTCTTCAATTAATTGAGATAATAAATTTGAGTCATTTGATGAGTCATGAATAATATGCCATTAAACAATATTTTTATATCTTTTTGTCATGTATTGCATTATATCTGAAAGATTACTGAACAAGTACCAAAGCACAAAGCATTTTAATGTATCACAGGCGGTAATAATGACTGGGAGCAAAGGCTCCTTTTCCTTTCTACAAAAAAGTAAAGTACTGCAGATGTTGGAAATCTGAAATAAGATCAAATTGCTGGAAAAATGCATCCATGCAGGCAGCATCTGTTGAGAGAGAAACAAGAATTAACGTTTCAGGTCGAGTGATCTGTCATCAGAACTTCCCTTCTAGGAATGTCTACCTTGAAGAAGTTCTGTTCTTCTCTGTTAAGACTTGGGGAAAATTAAGATTGGAAAAAAACCAAAGTAAAACAAGGGAGTTGATTAGAGGCAGATATTTGGAGAAATAATGCGATGTGAATTCGCCTTTCAGTGGAAACAAAATATTTTACATATGTTTAAAGTTTTGATTTATTAGTCACAAGTAGGCTTACATTCACACTGCAATGAAGTTACTGTGAAAATCCCCTAACTTGAGAAAAAAAATAAAGCAACTTCAAAATTGAGTGGTGACGAGCTTGGCACATACCTGTCAAAAGCCGACTCCACTGGGGGATAAAATCAAAGGGAAAGAAATTGTATAAATGTAGAACCTAAAAAGGAAAGAGAGAGAGACAGCTAACATCAGAACTGCAGCAAGTTGCAGCTATAGTCTCCTAAGAGAAGCAACCATTTTGCACCTTCGCTGAACTAGAAGACTATTTCCCAGACATGGTCACCATAACCTGCTTGTGGCAATTATTTGCTGGATTTAGTTCATTGAATTACTTAATGGTGGTGGAGTGTTCCGGAGTTCAGATGAACACAGGTAGTTTGGGGACCAAGAGATAGTATCGTGTAAAATTATGTGCATATAGCCATCAGTATCCTAATTGGCAGCATAGTGACACAATGGTTAGCACTGTTGTCTCTCAGCGACCCGGGTTCAATTCCTGGCTTGGGTCACTGTCTGTGTGGAATTTGCTTGTTCAATCCAAGTTTGCATGGGTTTCCTCTGGGTACTCCGGTTTTCTCCCACATTCTGAAAGACATGCTGAGTTAGGTGCATTGGCCCAAACAGACGCTGGAGTGTGGCGACGAGGGGAATTTCACAGTAACTTCATTGCAGTGTTAGTGTACACTTGTGACTAATAAATAAACTTTAACCTTAAATGTACTATAGGGGGTCAGTTTAGCTCGGTTGGCTAGAGTCTTGGCTAGTGATGCCAACAGCGTGGGTTCAATTGGCTGAGGTTATTCATGAAGGCTGTCCAATCTCGCCTCTCACCTAAGATGTGGTGACCCTCTAGTTAAATCACCAACAGTTAAGCGTATGCTCACCTGGGACTTCAGCAACTTTATATTTACCTCAGTGTCAGAGAATATCATTGTCCTTCTTGTGTATGTTTTTGGTTTTTTATTAAGTTAATAAATATTCTGTATTGATAGTTCACACAACAACTCCACAGTTTCTCAGAGTTATATATCATTCTTCATGTAGTATCAAAAAAAATCACTTTTTTAAATTCATTTGTGGGACATGGGCGTTGCTGGCCGGCCAGCATTTATTGCCCATCCCTAGTTGCTCTTGGGAAGGTGGTGGTGAGCCGCCTTCTTGAATCGTTGCAGTCCATGTGTGTGGGTTGACCCACAGTGCCGTTAGGTAGGGTATTCCAGGATTTTGACACAGCAATTGCAAAGGAATGGCAATATATTTCCAAGTCAGAATGATGAGTGACTTGGAGGACAACTTGCAGAAGGTGGCGTTTCCATGTATCTGCTGCCCTTGTCCTTCTAGATGAAAGTGGTTGTGGGTTTGGAAGATGCTGTCTAAGGATCTTTGGTGAATTGCTGCTGTGCATCTTGTAGATAGTACACTTTTGTTGCTGAGGATTGGTGGTGGAGGGGAACCACTGTGACCTGGTGTTTCAAGTTACCCTCCTGGATTTTGGGATACGCTTACATTTAACATCAGCTTGTATGCTTTGTTCGCCGCCTTTGCTCTCTATTTCCCTTCTTGTGTTTGGTCAGATTTCTGCTTTCCCAGCCACATTTCCCTGTTTAGAAATGGTTCTCAGCTTCAACCTATCCCTTGTGGATTCCAACTCAAATTCCACCACTCTGCTTATGATTACAGATGTCTCCAAGACATCTGGAGCTGCTGTTTTTACTGCATCCTATGATGCTCTGTCAATGCCATGCACTGCCATAAGAGCACATTTACTCTCTCTCTCTCCCTTAAGCAACTCCCACTCACCCATTCTCAAAGCTGTCCTGGTCCCTGGTTTCAGTTCATCCTCTTCCTATCTATTCTTGATAACTAATCCACCCCAAAGGCTTAAAGCCACAGAGTAGGTTATTTAAATACAGTATTATTCATCATAAGAATCTCAATCTTTTCTCTAAAACCCAAGCAGAACTTTGAATATGTAATATTTATAACTGTGGGCTGTATTTCTTTGCATTTGTTTATTCCATTCTAACTAAACAGATATAAAGCAGGAAATATTGCAGCATCCTGTATACATTTTTTGGAGAATGTTAGTATGTAACTCAGAGATTGGGGTGAATTTTCTCTTGGGCTGTTGGGCAGAATGGTTAATAGTGCGTTAGCAGCCCAGGTTTTGCCTGAATTTCCTTTCCATTGAATTTGATGGAGAAAATAAATCCCCCCCATCCCCAAACCTCTACCAAAAGTCTGTTAAATAATAAATAATGATCAGAGAGCCTATTGAAGGTGAAAGACATTTCATTACAACTCTGGATTCACTTTTCATTACTGGATACATGTGGTGTTGATTATGACTGAAATGAAATCTCCATGTTCCCAATGCTGTGGAACTTGTTTTTTTGCATATGTATTTAAAAGAATCCCTACAGTGCAAAAGGAAGCTATTCTGCCCATCAAGCCTGCACTGACACTCTGACAAGAGTATCTCAGCCAGGCCTCTGCCCTGCCCTATCCCGTAACCCCACACATTCATGTGGCTAATCCACTTAACCAACATATCTTGGAATACGAAGGAACAATTTAGCATGGCCAGTCCACCTAACCTGCACGTCCTTGGATTGTGGAGGAAACCGGGGAGAATGCGCAAACTGCATACAGACAGTCATCTAAGGCTAGAATTGAACCCACGTCCCTGAGCTGTGAGACAGCTGTGCTAACTGCTGTGTCACAGTGAACAATACTTTTTCCTGCATTCAATTTATTTATGGCTTGTAGAATCCTCACAAGTCTGAAGTTGATGGTGTGGTCTTGCGGTAAAAAAGTAAGAACCAGATTCCTGAGTAGCAATCAGATCAGCTGGTGGGGAGAGCCATCATCAATTTAGTTATTCATAATTATTTATATATATTATTTATGTCTTGGTGGGAAAGATGCTGAAGTTAAGAGAAACTATTTGAAGAACATTTTGTTACCAGGTAGAATGTTTACAATGCAGAAGGAGGCCATTGGACCCATCAAGCCTGCCTGGACTCTCCCAGAGTTCATCTTACCCAGACCCATCCTCTGCCCTCTCCCTCATCTCAACATCGCTGTGAAAGCAAGACATCAGTTTCTATGTGATGTCTTTTAATAGAAATAACATGGCTATTCCATCTGCTCTCCCTCCTCACAGGTATACAGTGAGCAGGATTTTCCAACCCTACCCACTGGTGGGATGGATCCTCCAGTCCCACCAAAAGTTACCAGTCCCGTGGCAGGTTTGCCAGCAGTGAGACGTGTGAGCCACACAAATGGTGCTAAACGCCAGAGGTGTAAAATCTGATAGAAGTCTACAAGATTATGAGGAGCATGGACAGAGTGGATAGTCAGAAGCTTTTTCCTAGGCTGGAAGAGTCAATTACTAGGGGATAAATGTTTAGGTGAGAAGGGCAAAGTTTAAAAGGAATGTACATGCAAGGGTGTGAGTACCTGGAACTCGCTGCCGAGGGGAGGTCATGGAAGCAAATACGTTAGTGACTTTTAAAGAATGCCTGGACGAATACATGAATGGGTTGGGAATGGAGGGTTATGGTCCCCAGGAAGGATAGGGGGTTTTAGTTCAGAAAGACAGCACACTCGGTGCAGGCTTGGAGAGCTGAAGGGCCTGTTCCTGTGCTGTAATTTTCTTTGTTCTTTGTTCTTTGTTATCCCACCCAGCATCTTTCCAAGAATTGATGTAGTCATTAATATTCCTATTAAAAACAAGCTGTGAGATGTCTTGGCGTCAACTGATTAAATGGACTTTGATATCTCCCATGGCTGAGTCACATGGAGTACTTATTCCATTGTTGTAACTCAACATCAATCCCATAGATGTCACATGCATCAGATCCGTCAAAGGGTGGCACAGTGATTAGTACTGCTGCCTCACAGCGCCAGGGATTCGATTTGGTTCAATTCTTAACTCGAGTCACTGTCTGTGCAGCGTCTGTGCGTTCTTCCAGTGCCTGCATGAGTTTCCTCTGGGTGCTCAGGTTTCCTCCCACAGTCCAAAGATGTGTGGGTTAGGTGGATTGGCCATGCTAAATTCTCCTTCAGTGCACCCAAACAGGCACTGGAGTACGGCAACTCAGGGATTTTCACTGTAACTTCATTGCAGTGTTAATGTAAGTCTACTTGTGATACTAATAAATAAACTTTAAAGAGGTTGGTATTATTGTTTTTCTGAGTAGGAGCTTACATTTTCTGCTGAATATAAAGAAATATTTCAGGGCGGTAGCTTATCATATAATATGATGAAGTACTTAAGCTTCCATTTGTAAAAACAAACAGCATTATAATGTGCAGCACTCGAGTACAGACTTGCTGCTGCTTTGTTATTAGCTAATCCTGAGGAAAAATGATCCCGATCTCGTCCTCAGTGCAGTTTGGGAATGTGTGAAAAAGCTAAATATTCCTTTCATTTCCCTTTCGTAAGGTACCATTTGTGTGGCAAAAGATGGACGGACAGTGGTTAGCACTACTGCCTCTCAATGCCAGGGACTCAGGTTCAATTCCCTTGGGTCCCTATGTGGAGTCTGCACATTCTCCCTATGTCTGCATGGATTTCCTCCAGGTACTCTGGTTTCCTCCTATAGTCCGAAAGACGTGCAGGTTAGGTAGGTTGGCCATGCTAAATTCTCCCTTGGTGGATCCGAACAGGTACCAGAGTGTGCTACTGGGGGATTTTCAAAATAACTTCACTGCAATGTTAAAGTAAGCCTATGTATGACACTGATAAATAAAATTTAAACTTAATTGTTTCCTTGCTTGATGTTTCTGTTCAAAATTGGCTTTAAATTATTTTTGCAACAATATAAAACGCTTGAAATCCCACAGACAGGGAACTGCACAGGGAGAAAAAAAATACGCAAGGGATGATAATAGAGACAATAAGAGATAAAGAAAGAAGAGATAAGACAAGGAAAATATATTAATATCACCTGTCTGCACTCTGTAGCCCATGTGACAAAAATATCTTGCTGCTTTTTAAATGGGTTTCGATTTTTACTGCAAATGGATGACTTGGCTTTGCTGAGAGCTGAATTATCTTGTATCAAGATTTGTGCGATGTTAACACCTCTATGTCGCAGCAGTGCTGGCTATGTTAGGCAACGTAGGGCAGCTGTGTTGGAGTTGTTCGATAGATATTTTTAGAATCTATTAGTATGGCAGACGAAAACTGTATCGTAGAATCCCTGATGTGGAGATGCTAGTGTTGGACTGGAATGGGCACAGTATGAAGTCTCACGATACCAGGTTAAAGTCCAACAGGTTTATTTGGTAGCACAAGCCAAAGCTTTTGGAGCACGGCCCCTTCATCAGATGAATGGGAGTTCTATTCACAAATAGGGCACATAAAGACATAAACTCAATTTACAAAATAATGGCTGGAATGTGAACCCTGACAGGCAGGGCAGTGGAGACAATACACATCTCTTTAACCTGTACTTAATCTTTTCTTCACTCACATTGTACCTTTAAGACTTGATTACCTGTAAAGACTTGCATTCCAGCCATTATTTTGTAAATTGAGTTTGTGTCTGTGTATGTCCTGTTTGTGAACAGAACTCCCACTCATCTGATGAAGGGGCAATGCTTCAAAACTTGTGGCTTGTGCCAAATAAACCTATTGGACTTTAACCTGGTGATGTGACACCTCAGACTGTTCATAGAATCCCTACAGTGCAGAAGGAGGCCATTCAGCCGTTGAGTCTGCACCGACTCTCCAACGGAGCATCCCACCAAGCATCTATCTCTGTAGCCTCATATATTTATCCTATTAATTCCACTAGCCTACACACCTTTGAAGATTAAGGGACAATTTACCATGGCCAACCCACCTAACCCGCGCATCTTTGGGATGTGGGAGAAAATCAGAGCACTCGGAGGAAAAGCATGCAGACATGGGTGACACTACAGTCAGTCTGTGTGGAGTTTGCACATTCTCCCCAAGACTGGAATTGAACCCGTGTCCCTGATGCTCTGAGGCAGCTGTGCTAACCACAATGTAACCGTGTCACCCAATGCTTGCTTGAAGATCTCTCTTCTTTTATAAGAAAAGAATGTCGTGTTGAATCGGGCTTGCTGTTTTGTGAACATCTGCATGTCAGGGAAGTGCTGGGAGAGCAAATCAAAGGCAATAAAATTCATCTCAAGCCCATTTTCTGACAAAGTAATTGGCAATAATCTTAATTTTTATTGGCAGAATTGGCCCATCATTTTACATTCTGCCTGGTTCTATTTTTCGTTGAAGATGCTGCTTTTATTTTTATTAGGTAAAATGATGCCTGTTAACGAGTATAATCTCTGTAACTTCTGAAATATAAATTGAGAGGAACACTGAACTTTAAAAGCAACCTCTTTGAACCCAACCCAGTCTGATGTTAATGGAGATAGGGTGGTAAAACTCAATTTCAGTACAGTCAACAGAGATGGTGGCAGATTATCTGCATGTTGGACATCCTGCCCAATTTTATTATCTGTTGGAGTTATTAGAATGGGAAATCTGGCAGGCCCGTGTCACGTGCAGCCGATCTGCTACCACCCACTTTGCGACCTTGCCAAACTCAAGTACTACTCCCACGTGATCTGGGCTGAGACTCCCAATGCACCACTGGATGAAATGTTAAACCAGCGCACCATGTCAGGCGGACCTTAAAGAAATTCATGGCACTGTTTCCCCTCAATTAAAATCATTACAACGCATTATCTGCTAATTTCTGTCTTTACTGTTTATAGGAGATTTCTCTATGTGCTCCCAATCCCTTCAAAACTGCATACACACTCCAATTTTAAATTGGGGATTAAATAATTGGAATGCATTGTTCTTAACTTCAATTTCTTGGGATTTATTAGCTAACAAAGTGCGTAAGCTCCAGTTGGTAATGCAATGCTGGCTGTCAGATCACGATTAGCAGCCCCGATTTAAAAAAACACAATGTACTTCTTCCTAGCACAGAATAATAGACACCTGGAAAAATCTATTCTGATATTTTTGCATGTTTAAAGATGACAAGTAATGCTCAGTGACATATTTGTATCCAATGTTCCCTGCATAGTTTGTTTTTAGCCTGAGTGTGGTTCCTGGGTGCACAGTTGCAGCCTTTCCATAGCATGGGGGCAGGAGTTTAGCCAAATCGTGGGTAAATCAACAGGTTGTTTGCCAATTTCCCAATCAGAATTATAGAGGTTAATAGCATGGAAAGAGGTTCTTCAGCCCAATTTGTCTATGCTGCCTCTTTTTTCTAACGACTAAGCTAGTCCCAGTTCCCACATCTAGCCATTTTCCTCCATGTAACTGTCTAAATGCTCTTGAAAGACAAAATTAAATCCGCCTGTACTATTACCTCTGGCAGCTGTTCCAGACAACCACCACGCTCTATACGAAAAATTGCCTCTCTGGACGCTTTTGTATCTCTCCCCTCTCACCTTAAACCTATGCTCTCTAGTTTTAGACTCCTCTACCTTTGGGAAAAGATATTGACTATCTCGCTGATCTATGCCCTTCATTGTTTCATAGATCTGTATAAGATCATCCCTCAGCCTTCTACATTTCAGAGAAAAAAATGGTCCCAGTCTGTCCAGCCTATCATAAGTCAAAGCATTAAATCCTGGTAACATCCTAGTAAATGTTCTTTCTAGTTTAATAATATTCTTTTATAATAGGGTGACCAGAACTGTTACTATTGGAAACTTGAAAGAGAGAAATAGTTGTATTGACATAATACCTTTCACACTGTACAACCAGTGAGTGCTTTTGAAGTGTTCTCACTGTTGTAATTGTTATGTATGTCGGGGATGCAGCTCCATTAAAGGAAGGGGCCACGTGACATTTGGAGATCTGCCAGGGACTATCTGCGAGGATAGTAGAAATTGGAGTGTGGAGTGAGTGAGGCCTGCAAATAAATACCTGTATTCTCCCGACTTCTGTCTGTGGAGTCAGTTCTTGGCAATCGCCCTGGTAGCTGAATACATGTTGGTAATGTAGAAAACACAGCAGCCAAATTATGCACAGCAAGCTCCCATAAACAGCAACATGGTAATGATCAAATACTGGCTGGATTCTCAGACCTTGCCTACAGCTGGGATTCTCCGACCTTGCCAGCAACAGGGATTCTCCAACCTTGCCCACAGCTGAGATTCCCTGACCATGCCCATGGCTAGGATTCTCCGACCTCACTCGCGGCTGGGATTCTCCAATCCCGGCACAGTGAAGGGGGATTTGGCTCTTTGCCAAATACACTGTTCTTGCTGGCGGTGGGTAGGGCGTGCGAGTCTGGAGAAATCTGGCCAATGTGCTTTTAAGAGATGCTGATTGAGGTATGAAGATTGGTCAGGACACAGGGGATAATAGGGCGGCACAGTGATTAGCACTGTTGCCTCACAGCACCAAGGACCTGGGTTCAATACGGGCTTCAGGTGATTGTGTGGAGATTGCGTGTTCTTCCCGTGTCTGCATGGGTTTCTTCCCATACTCCAAAAATGTGCCGATTAGGTTGATTGGTCTTTAATGTTAGGGGGACCACCGGGATAAATATGCAGTGTTATGGTGATAGAGCCTGGGTGGGATTGTTGCAAGCTTGATGAACCGAATGGCCTCTTTGTGCACTGTATGGACTCTATGATTCCAACTTCCTTGCTCCCCCCAGTTATGCTTTAGGTTTGCTTTCTAATGCTTCAAAGATAAGGTGGTACCTCTTTCAATGCAGCATTCCCTCAGTGCTGCAATGGAGTTTGTGCCTGGAGATTTTTGCTGTGGTCTCTGGACTGGACTTGAACCCACAACTTCAGAGGGAAGATTAATGCCAGCCGAGCCATTGCTGTATACGTTAGTGTCATACGCAAGCTTACGTTAACACTGCAATGAAGTTACTGTGAAAATCCCCTAGTCACCACATTCCGGTGCCTGTTCAGATACACTGAGGAAGAATTTAGCATTACCAATGCATCTAACTCATACATCTTTCAGACTGTGGAAGGAAACCGGAGCAACTGGAGGAAACCCACACAGACATGGGAGAATGTGCAGACTCCACACAGACAGTGACCCAAGCTGAGAGTCGAACCCAGACCCCTGGTGCTGCGAGGCAGCAGCGCTAACCACTGTGCCCTGTACTACCCACAGGAGGGAGGGGAAAGGAAGACCTTTGAAGAGAGAATAAAAAGTGACAATGCTGAATAAATGGCAGCAAAAAAAAAATGATGCTTGCTGTTTTTTTATCATTTTCCTGCACCTGTGTGAAGATTTAACAGTCTATTAGCTTAAGCCACAAGGATTCTGTTTTGGGATGCTTGAAGAATGAACCAGAGTATTGAGGACTGAAAGCATGAAGAAGAGTGTGTTTGGTAGTGGTGAATCATACTGGAGATGACAGGACTGGTGAAGGATGATCTGTTGTATGTAAAAGCTGGTATGAGTCAAAGGGGAGGACTAGAGGAAACTTCCATGGTCCTGGGGGAGAGGGGGAGAGGTAAGAACAGCAGTATGAGAACAGGGATGGGCAGTCTAAGCGGCCCTGAAAACCATAATGAAGGAAAATCCTCAGCTGAGGTGAAAGGAAGACAAAACGGAAAGTTGTACTGCCAGATCATCTGTGGATCCCGGTACAAATTTCGCAATGGCAGATGGTGGAATTTGAATTCGATAAAAATATCTGGAATTAAGAATCTACTGATGACTATGAAACCAGTGTCAATTGTCATAAAAGCCCATCTGGTTCACTAATGTTTTTTAGGGAAGGAAATCTGCCGTCCTTATCCGGTCTGGCCTACATATGACTCCAGAGCCACAGAAATGTGGTTGACTCTCAAATGTCCTCTAAATAAAGGATGGGTAATAAATGCTGGCCAGTTAGTGACACCCATATCCCAAAGATGAATAAAAAAGAACGGGTGGCAACAAAAAGAAAAAACTGGGAAAATGAAGAGAATACTTAACATGAAACAATGTGAGAGGAAATGGAATCAGGGTAACTGCGGGAGTCGGTGGGTTTATAGTAGATAATGATTGGTATCCTCTTCGTGGTACTGGAGACAGAGAAGTCAAGGAAAGGGAGCTTTGGAGTTGGACCACTTGAGACTGAGAGAGAGAGGTGGAAGTAAAATTGATTACATTTTCCAATTTGGAGCAGGATTAGGAAGCAGCATAGATATGGTTATCAGTGGTCTGAGGTAAAAAGAGGTGAGACAGGAGACCTGAGTAGGATTGGAACAAAGAATGTCCCATGTGCACTACTGCAATTTTACTGTGTTCTCTGAAGTGAATTTCTGCAATATATTACCTTAATTACATTAAGGAGTCAAATTAATTTCCAGATCCAAGAAAAATTGTGCCTGAAAATGATTTGCTTCTAGAGTACAACTCAAAGCCAACATGTGGTCATTCACTTATCGTTTTTGGTATTTTGGAATTCGTTGAAAGATAGGAGAACACAATATACTGTCATCAATGACAAATGTAATTACACAGGCAGATCCCTGTAAACAGATAGTTTTGCCTTCAACATATGGCTGTTGGTAATAAAAGCGAAATACTGCAGATGTTGGAAATCCAAAATAAAACAGGAAATGCTTGAGAAACAGCGGGTCTGGCTGCATCTGTGGAGAGAGAAACACGGTTAACATTTCAAGTCTGTATGATGCTTCTTCTCAGCTGTTTGCAAGTTGGTTTGTTCTTTCGAGCTTTGAAGTCAAGATAATAATGAAGTGAACTGCCTAAAGGGAAGCAAATTCAATAGTGACTTTTAAAAAGCAATCAGATAAACAATGCTAACAACCATAGCATTTATATGGTACATTAATCGCGGTAAAATGTCCCTAAGAGCATTGTATGGCCGTTCTTACACAAGGTTAGTCACAAATAGAGTTACAAGGACAGATGATCAAAGGTGGAAATGACAGAGAATTTAAAGTTTATTTATTGTATGTCACAACTAGGCTTACATTAACACTGCAATGAAGTCACTGTGAAAACCCCTAATCACCACACTCCAGCGCCTGTTTGGGCACACTGAGGAGAATTTGGCATGACCAGTTCATCTAACCAGCACATCTTTTGGACTGTGGGAGGAAACTGGACTATCGAGAGAAAATCATGCAGACACAGGGAGAGCATGCAGACTCCGCACAGACAGTGATCCAAGCTGGGAATCAAACCTGGGTTCTGGGCATTCTGAGGCAGCAGGGCTAACCACTGTGTCATCATGCTCTCCCATAGAGATATACAGCAGGGAAACAGGCTCTTTGGCCCAACTTGTCCATACTGATATAGTTTCCTAAACTAGTCCAATTCCCTGTATTTGGCCCATGTCCCTGTAAACCTTTCCCATGCGTGTATCTGTCCGAGTGCATTTTAAATGTTGTAATTGTATCCATCTTTCCTACCAGCTCATTCAATACGTGCGCCACTCTCTGTGTGAATAGTTGCCCCTCAGCTTTCTTTTAAACCTTTCCCTCTCACCCCAAACCTATGCCCTCCAGGAACATTTGAAGGAAGGGGATCGTGATGTACAAAGAACAAAACAGCACGGCCATCGAGCCCACGCCGCCACCCCGATGTTCCCACCTCTACCCATGATCCCTGTCTATGTTTATAGATCTATAGATTAAAAACCAAAGGTGTTGAGATTCGGGGAAAGAATTCCAGAGCTTGGCAGTTGAAGACACCACTGCCCAACAATTAAAAGCAATTAAAATCAGTGGTCCACAAAAGGCCAGAATTGGAAGTGCCCACTGATTTTCACAGTTATAGGGCTGGAGGAGGTTACATTTTGGAGAGGGCCCAAGCCACGGAGGGATTTGAAAATGAGGGTGAGAATGTTACAAATGTCTTGTTGCCTGACTAATGATCCGGAAACAAAAATAGTGGTGATTGAGCGGGTCTGCAATGACTTCAGTCTGGCTATTGAGGTTGGCCTATTGAAATATGAACTCCCTGATTGAGGAGTCAATTGATGGGCATATTTTCCTTATATTTAACGGGAATTGCAGTTCCTCTGGCACTCCTAAAGGTAGACTACTGGCACTCTGTGTACTGCTGTTGGAATTATAAATAAAGGGATTTTAATGAAGGGTCTTCTGCCTGTGCAGACTTATTACAGGATGTTAGCGCGTGTTGTTGCCATGTGGGCAGCAGTGTTTTGAGTGAGCTTAAGTTTATGCCAGGCGGATGGACTGGCCAGTAGATTGTTAGCTAATAATAACAAAGATTTTCATCAGCAGATGAACTGGGGCACAGCAAATTCAATAGCGTTATAGAGGTAGCAGTCATCGGTCTTAGTGGTGGAGCAGAAAAATAGTCAGAGGCTCCTCTCAGGGTTTTCCAACTTTTATGGTTGCAGGATCCCTTTGCAAATGGGTTAGTAATGCTCATCTAAATCATAACCAGAGAAAGTATTTGATGGATGCAGCAACTGTTAAATGTAATAACTTACCTACACCCCTGCAATTTTGATCATCATCTCAATGCAATCAGCAGAGGTGAGGAGATGGTTATTCACATTGTCAATCTTGATGCTGTTACTCCCTGTGTGCTCGTTCTCTTTATTCATTCATGGGACATGGGCATCGCTGGCTGGCCAGCATTTATTGCCCATCCCTAGTTACTCGAGGGCAGTTGGGAGTCAAGCGCATTGCTGTGGATCTGGAGTCACATGTAGGCCAGACCAGGTAAGGACTGCAGATTTCCTTCCCTCAAGGACATTAGTGAACCAGATAGATTTTTCTGACAATTGACAATGGTTTCATGGTCATCAATAGATTCTCAATTCCTGATTTTTTTTTTCATTGAATTTAGATTTCACTGTCTGTTATGGCAAGATTCAAACCTGGGTCCCCAAAACATCCAGATTAAGAGTTTAGCAAAACACCACTGAGCCATCCCTTTCTCACATTTGACAGTCATATTCCCCTCCCGCTTGGCCACTGTTTGTTCACTTCTGCAAGACCACTTTCTGTGGTCATTCGTTAGATCCACAGATGCAAGCAGCTAAGCTAAAATCCTTGATGTTGCCCATTTACTTTGCAAAGTTCTCTCCTCTTAAAGTCTCCGAATCTTCAGATTATTTTGCAGACTCTCCTTGAGATGCCACAATGGACCAAGTCTAAGAACCAATGAAATATAATGGCCAGAACTGCAAATTGGTTTAGCTGCAGACAGTTGCCAGGGAACGGGATGCAACCTTACTGGGGATAGAAAGTGCTGGCCTATAGAGCCCACCACCCCAATCCAACGCCGGCATCTTTACATCATGACTACTATAGAGGAAGGGCAGGTTAATTAGCAGGACTAAGTGAATAATTCTTTTAAAGAGCTAGCACAGGCATGACAGACCAAATGGCCTCTCTTGCTCTGACTCTGTTAGTGGTTAATTCCTTTCTTGGGGTCAATTAGACAACGACATTCTCTATTCTCTGAAAAAAAGAATGGTGCTGGAGCGTAGCGACTTCTTGTGAGTTGTCCCCAGCATACTCTCTAATTCCACCTTTTACTCTTATTCTGTGCCCTTTAAACTTAATCCCATCGCTGATCTTTCTCTACACCTTATTGGTAACTAATACTGTCCCCTCTCCTTTCTTTTTCCCCTATGTACTCTATGTCTGTATAGCGCAAGAAACAATACTTTTCCAATACCTGTGACAATAATAAATCAAATCAAAAATTTCAATAGCAACAGAAAATGGCTGACTTTGTTTCTTTAAGGATTTGATGTGTAATGTCATTTACGTTTGTGCTTATTGGGTGATGCAGTGTGCTTAACTGTTGGGATATTTCCCTGATCCAACAGTTGAACAAGTTTGTTATTTATTTTCCTAAAAATGACTGATGGTTTAGGAAGTGATAGAATGTCTGCTACAAAAAGGCAGAATCTCTCCATTGTGTTGCTTAGTGATGGACTCAACGCATTTTGAGGTGAATTTGCAGATGATCAATTTGTAATTGATGAATAAACTTGTCATTACCGTTGTAGTCAGTGCATGCTTGTTACAAGTACTGATAGTGATGTAGATTACTTAGATGCTGATGATACGCTAAGTGTACAGTAATTGTGTGTGTAATTATGTATTTAGCAATAACATGCACCACTGCCTGATAGTTATAATTTATTTTAGTTTGTATTTTTTTAACTGAGCAGGAATCAAACCTGGGCTCCTGGCACCGTGAGGCTGCAGTGATAATCACTGTGCCGCCCTGCTGTAGGGCTGAGTGGCCTACTCTTGTACTACACCTACTTTTTATGTTGCTGTGTTTTGTCCACTTTCTTTTGGAAGTCTGTCAACTGATCCTTTTTATAGAAGTGGCATTTCAATTACAAGGAACCTTCAAAAGATGTGTTTACCAGAGTTCACCGTGCAGAAGAGTTTATCTGAATTATATATTCAAATATGATTATTTATCTCTGTTTTTTATTTCTGTAAGTTTAGTAAGAACACCAGGTTAAATTCCAACAGGTTTATTTGATAGCTTTTGGAGTGCTACTCCTTTGTCAGGTAATTGGGACTTCTGGGTGTGATTGTGGTCATTGGGCTGAATGGCCTCCTCCTGCACTGTAGGAATTCTATGATTCTGCGTCACCAGCCAATATAATCATGGCTGATCGTGCACTTGCGTATTCTTGACGAAGGAGCAGTGCTCCGAAAGCTAGTGTCATTTGCTACCAAGTAAACCTGTTGGACTTTAACCTGGTGTTGTGAGACTTCTTACTGTATTTACCCCAATCTAATGCCGGCATCTCCACATCCTGTAAGTTTAGACATACACATTCCTGAGTACAATGGCTGTGAGCTCATTATTTCCACTGAAAACCTGCAGCATTGTAGGAACATCCCTATGATTTGTTTTTTCTCGTGCTGAAATTCACGACTTCCCAGATTATGCATTCATGTGTACCTGCAAAATCCTCTCAGTAAGATTGTACCCCTCCCCAGCCGTAACAGCAGTGACCCTTGGGATAATTACAGCTCATCTTTAGCTTCACAAGTTTAACTGAGAATAAATTAGCTTTGACAGTCCCTTTGTATGTATTAGTAAAGGTGGTTAATTTTATAGCTTTAGTCATCTAAATGCCTATAAATCCTTTCTGTTGCTATTAGGTGCAAGTTATTATTCAAGGATTACTCTGTTTAATCATTCTGTCCCTAAAGATAAAAATGCACAGGGTAATTTAAATCTAAAGATAGATTCTAATTGCAGCTCCATCTCATTTTATAATTGGATGAGAGACAATTAAATTCTGCAGTAATGGAGAAATTCAGCTTGTAATTTTGATGAAGGTGACTTAAAAACTGTGATGCAGCACCATTGTTCGGGCTTATTATCACAGCTCTGGGCTGATAGTATTTGCCATATTGTCTTGACTGGAAAATGTCATCAGTACAAACTAGCTTCAGTGGCTCTTTCTTTTTACGTTTTCTAAATGAGACTTGCAAATTGGAAGATGGCACACAGTGTATTGTACAGGTTAAAAATATCAGTCCCACTGCTTAAAAGAAGGCATTACTGTCACTGCAAGGCATTCCTCCCCAACAGAGGCAGCACGGTAGCACAGTGGTTAGCACTGTTATCAGTGATTAGCCAGGGTCCCAAGTTTGATATCTGGCTTGGGTCACTTGTCTGTGTAGAATCTGCATGTTCTCCCTGTGTCTGCATGGGTTTCAATCAGGTACTCCAGTTTCCTCCTATGGTCTGCAAGATCATAAGATATAGGAGCAGAATTCTCCTCCAGTGTACCCGAACAGGTACCAGGGGGTGGCAACGGGGGGATTTTCACAGTAACTTCATTGCAGTGTTATTGTCAGCCTACATGTGACAGTAATAAGTAGAAATAAAATAAAAAAGCGCCTTCCTATTTTTCCTCAACATGTTTAAGCCCAGAGTGATTCTTGTAGGATTTTAGACCATGCCCAGGGGTTGAACGTTGCCTTAACTGGAAATGGACATGCTGTGTTCCTGTCAAATAGAGAAGTCCTCCTGGAACACATCTCCTTTTCTGACATTGATTGTTGCATGCATTTTTAAAAAGAGAAGACAGATTGGGTGAGAGCTATTTTAGCCTTTGAACGAGGTCCCTGCTGAGTTGAGCTGTGTCCATCAAAAGAAACATCAATTTTCTTTTCAGTTTGGTTGTATGGCTATTTCCCTTCTCAGCGTGCGAGCAGTAGGCAAGGGTGAAATAGGGCAGGACAGACCATAAATATCTGTGTGGTTTTACTGGATGTCAGAAGTTCTTGGAGTGCACAAAGCTAAATTCATCTGTAGCTTTGTATCTGTAAATAAGGAAGATATAAAATTAATCCGAGTGCTTTAAGGTTCTGCCCAGTCTGAAAAGGCCAGTTGTTTGTTGAAAGTGACATTTATTTTAAAATGTTCCTATCCGTGTGTGATATAACTTGTGGTTTGCTGCCAAAATCTTCTTGGATTCAGTAACACTGATCACTCCACTGAACAGTTTAAGTCTTATCAGCCTTGACTCTTACTGCTTTACATTTACTTGAATAATATCATAGCTTTGGGTTTCATAACATCCCCTTGCAATCCAAACTGGAAATTTGTGTCTTGAACATGTTCTTCCTCGACCTCACTGAAGATAGACTGAGTTAACATTTTTTCTTTCAAATTTTTATTCCATCCAATGAACCAACTTCATATTGAATCCAATTCATAGTCCCCGCAAGAGACAAACAAGATCCAAACTGACAGGATAGAGACATTGCATTCCATCCTGGGCTTCATTTTAGCCAAAACATCGTTTTGAAAAATACATCAGGTGATCCCTCAGTTAAACTTCATAGACTATCCTGATCATTGTCTGGCCTCATCATTGATTCTAACCTATCCTGGGAGATCAACCTGCCTGATCCTCAGCTCCCTCTGCAAGACTTTTTTTTGGGGACCATTCAATACTTTATTTCTGATGAAAAAAGCCAGTTCAAATTGAGTCCATTCATGGTCCCCACATAAGGAACAAAACAGATCCAAACTGACAACACGAGACTTTGCATTCCATCTTGGGCTCAATCCAACAAGATTTACAGGAGGCATGGTGGCACAGTAGTTAGCACTGCTGCCTCTCAGCGCCAGAGACTTGTGTTCCATTCCAGCTTCGGGTCACTGTCTGTGTGGAGTTTGCACATTCTCCCCTGTGTCTGTGTGGGTTTCTCCAGGGGCTCTGGTTTCCTCCCACAGGTCAAAGATGTGCAAGTTAGGTGGATTGACCATGCTAAATTGCCCCTTAGTGTCAGGGGGATAAGCTAGGGTAAATGCATGAGGTTATGAAGATAGGGCCTGGGTGGAATTGTGGTCGATACAGACTCAGTGGGCCTCTTCTGCACTGTAGGGAGTCTTTGATTCTGTGACTGTCTGTGTGGAGTTTGCACATTCTCCGATTTCCTCCCACAGTACAAAGATGCACGGGTTACGTTGATTGGATATGATAAATTGCCCCTTACTGTCAAGGGGATTAGCAGGGTAAATACATGTGGTTACAGGGATGAGGCCTGGGTGGGACTGTTGTCAGTGCAGGCCCGAGATGCCGAATGGCCGCCTTCTGCACTATAGGGATTCTGGAAGATCCGAGCTGACAGGGTGAGGATTGACCCAAAAGGCTGAGATGGCTTTGAAAAATTGCATCAGATTAAGTCTCAGTTTAACCTGCCTGAACATGGTTCCACCCCTGCCAGCCTGATATTTGGTGAGGTCCAATTTCCCATTGATTGACGTAATTTAGTCAGTGCAAGGTTTCTTGAAATAATTAAGCAAAGGAATAAACTCACCATACTTAACCACACAGGTGAGTCATGTTTCTTTCTCAAACAAGATGGCAGTTCACTATCCTCCAGTAATCCTGACATCTTCACCTCAGCTAAAGATATCAGAGCTTCTCCTTCAACAGAGCTGACTTTCCTCACCGCCTCTCTGCTTTAGGTCTGCTTATCTCTGGCATAGGCTTTCTATTCTATTTATCTCTCTCCCTGACAGAAACCTGAGCTTTTCAGCATAATGAATGAACGTTTTTTTTAAATATCAGCCAGACAAGCTAATGAATTGCTATTTGTTCAATTGCTGAACAAAAGGGCTTTCTTTCAGGCATATTAATCATTTTATAGCCAGTCATCTTGTGGGAATACACTGTGTCCAAGAAAAAAAATCCTTAAAAGCAGCCCATATTTTCTACAGGAGAGAAAGGTCAAGAGATCCTGATGCTTGGTGATGTGCCTGCAACATTTATCATTACCTTAAACATAAATGTGCCTCCAGTATAAAGTTCACCTGTTCACAGAGCTGTTACAGCACTAAAGGAAGCTGTTCGACCATCAGGTCTGTGCTAGCTCTCTGGATGAGTAATTCACGTCATGCCGTTCCCCTACTTTCTCCCTAACACTACACATTCTTTCTTTTCAGATAGCAATCCAATTCCCTCTTGAATGCATTAACTGAATCTGTCTCCTCCACCATGTTCTCTGCCAGATTTTAACCATTCGCTGCATGAAAATACTTGTTCTTATCCCTCCATTGCTTTTTTTGCCTATTACTTTAAATATATGCCCTTGTTCTTGATCCTTCCAGCAGTGAGAACAGTGTCTAGCCCCTCCTGATTTTGAATATCTCTATCAAGTTCCTCTCAACCTTCATGGACAAGAGTCCAAATTTCTCCAATCTATCTTCATCACTAATGTTCCTCATGCCTGGAACCATTCTAGCTACTCACAAGTGCATTGAACCATAGAATGGCGCAACACAGAAGGAGGCCATTTGACCCATCATGCCTGTGCCAGCTCTGTACAAGAACTATCCACATATCCCACACCCTTGCTCTTTCCTCATTACCAATGATCCCTCTGACTCCTGCTTGCTGTGTACAGCTGGCTTGGTGCAATGTGTAGTCAGTCATGCACACATCGGAAAGGCAACATTGCCTTGTACAGCTTGTTTGATCTCTGCATGGCACACATTTGCACGGCTTAGAGCGAACACTGTTCATAACACAAAACTGTTGATCTAATTCTTTTTTTTTTGAAAATTATAATTGAATCGGCTTCCATCACCCTTTGAGGTAGCTGTAGTTCAGATCATACCAGAACTCTGCAAAAATAATTCTTTTCATCTCACTTCTGATTCCATGCCCTTCGGTCATTGACCCTTCTGTCACTGAAAATAAGTTCTCCTTATTTTTTCTGTCAGAATTCTTCCTGGCTTGAAATACCTTCATTCAATCTTAACTTTCTCGGCTCAAAACAGAATAGCTCTGGCTTCCCAGGCCTCAGGATCATAGACTCGGTGTAGTGCAGAAGGAGGCCATTCAGCCCATCAAGACTGCACCAACAACAATCCTATCCAGGCCCTACCCCCACACATTTACTCTGCTTATTCCCCTGACACTAAGGGGCAATTTAACATTGCCAGTCAACCTAACAAGCATATCTTTCGGAGAAAGGGAGCACCTGGAGAAAACCCACGCAGACACGGGAGAATGTACAAACACCACACAGTCACCCAAGACTGAAATCGAACCCAGGTCCCTGGTGCTGTGAGACAGCAGTACTAAATACTGTGCAACCATGTCAGCAAGTCTGAAGATCCAATCCCATGTATCATTTGTGTTATTTTTGCAACATCCGTAAGACCTTGACATTCTTCTTAAATCATAGCCCAGAATACAGCACGCCACCTCAGTCAAGAATAATGCTGACATATTGGCCATCACTACAATTGTGAATTTTGAACCACAAAATTGTACGCCCATACTTCTTGTTTTCAGATAAGCATTTCAATAATAATTCAGCCTTTAAAACTAACAATGTCCTCCAGTATTGTAGCTTTAACATATGATTTGCAGATGGTAACAATATTTATGCAGCACTTTTGATGTAACAAAATGTCACAACATTTATCAAACACAACTTGATACTGAGCTTCATAAGGAGATATTAAACCAGATGGCAGCACAGTGATTAGCACTGCTGCCTTTCAGTGCCAAGGACTCAGGTTCAATTCCCAGCTTGGGTCACTGTCTGTATGGAGTTTGTATCTTCTCCCCATGTCTGCATGGGTTTCCTCCAGGTGCTGTGGTTTCCTCTCTCAGTCCAAAAGTTGTACTGGTTAGATGCATTAGCCATGCTAAATTCTCACTCAGTGTGCCCGAACAGGCATCAGAATGTGGTGACTAAACAATTTTCATAGTAACCTCAACGCAGTCTATTTGTGACTCAAATAAATAAACTTTAAAAGCTCGGCCAAAGTGGTAAATTTCAAGCAATGTCTTAAAAAGGAAGAACAAGAATTGGAGAGGCAGAGAGGTGCAGGGATGGCTGAAGGGAAGATACAAATGATGGAGCATCAGGAACGTTTGAGAGGCCACAATTGGTGGAGCGCAGATTTCTCAATGAATGGTAGCAATAGTGGCTGTTAGACAGGAAATACTACTGGGTGTAATATTAATATAATGCTTACGTATAAGCATCCCTTTCTCTACAACTCACCTGGTGAAATATCTTTTCTGCTACAACTCTCTTCAACTTCTACAGACACTCCATAGAAAACATCCTTTCTGGTTGTATCACACTTGGTATGACTGCTGCTCTGCCCAAGGTTGCAAGAAACTACAAAAGGCCATGAATGTAGCCCAATCGATCACGCAAACCAGCCTCCCATCCATTGACACTGTCTAAACTTGCCGCAGCTTTGAAAAAGCAGCCAGTGTAATCAAGGACCCCATGCACCCCGCACACACACTCTTTTGGATTGTCCAAATCTAAGCAAATAAAACAAGCTTTTCTTTGCGATGCAATGCTTCCCTTAGCTTTATATTTTTCCAAATCTTTCTCTTTGTCATAGAAACAAAAAATAGAAGCAGGAGTAGGCCATTTAGCCATTTGAGTCTGCTCTACCATTCATTTTGATCATGGCTGATCATCAAATTCAATATCCTGTACTCCCTTTTCCCACTGCCCTCCCCACCCCATATATATCCCTTGATCCCGCTAGCTCCAAGAGAGCTATCTAATTTCTTCTTGAAATTACACAACATTTTGGCCTCAACAACTTTCTATGGTTGACTCCTCTTCCTGTCTTGAAGAGGGAACTCTAAGGCTTCTGAGCACCATCTAGGACATCTCTTAATCAGCTGAGTACTCTTCTCTGTGCTTAAGGACTGTAATGTTTTTGATTTGATTTATTATTGTCACACGTATTAGCGTTGAGTGAAAAATATTGTTTCTTGTGCATGATATAGACAAAGCATATCATTCATAGAGAAGGAAATGAAAGAGTGCAGAGTGTAGTGTTACAGTCATAGCCAGAGTGTAGAGAAAGATCAAATTAATCCAAGAAAGTCCATTCAAAACTCTGCCGGCAGGGAAGGGACTGTTCTTGAGTGGGTTCGCACGTGACCTCAGACTTTTGTATCTTTTTCCCGATGGAAGAAGGCGGAAGAGAGAATGAGGTCCTTAATTCTGCTGGCTGCTTTGCTGAGGCAGCGGGAAGTATAGATGGATGGGAGGCTGGTTTGCATGAGGGACTGGGCTACTTTCACAATCCTTTGCAGTTTCTTGCGGTCTTGGGCAGAGCAGGAGCCATACCAAGCAGTGATACAACCAGAAAGAATGCTTTTGCACTGAATCACAGAGGAAGAGAGTGAATATAAATTCCGTATAAAGTGGAGTCAAAATTCCAGCTAAAACCCACTTCTAAAAAAGTATTCACAATGGGCCAAAGGGCCTCTTTCTGCACTGTAGGGATCTATGATCATTTTCTCCATTCTTGGGCAATTTTCAAAAATTATCAGTGGTTTTGATGCAAGGTCTAAAGCTTTAGTGTTCTGGTGAAGTAGAAAATATTTGAAATTGCCTTCACCCTTCAGTTAAAATCACAAAATAAATACTAATTTATCTCCATTAAATTTGAAGTTATTTCCTCAACCTTTTACTTCCTCTTGGTAACCTTCCATTTAAAAGAGTGTTTCAAATCAATCCTGTTCAAGAAGCTTAATTTGCACAAACATATAACGTACGTCATTTCTGACATGTCTGTGACTCTGAAATCACTTCAGCTTTGATGGAAGTTTTATTGTACAGTCATATAAAGCATAAACTTGTAATATTAAGGTGTTCTGGGCTGAAAGGGTTAATGTGTGCGACTGGAGCAACAATTTCCAGAAGAAAAGAAACAGTAAAACAGGCAAATAAGAATACTGATCTTCTGCGCTTTAAAATGATCACCAGTGCAATGGGGAAAAAAGAATACTGATTCAAACTTTTTTTTACTTTCTGGATACTGGCCACATGATGGGCAGTGTGGTGGCACAGTGTTAAGTATTGCTACCTCACATCGCCAGAGACCCAGGTGCAGTTCAGGCCTTGGGTGGAATTTGCACATCGTCCCCATATCTGCGAGGGCTCCGGTTTCAGCACTCCGGTTTCCTCCCACAGTCCAAAGATATCCGTGTCAGGTTGATTGGCCATGCTAAATTGACCTTAGTGTTGGGGAATTAGCAAGTGGGGTTATGGAAATGGAGACTCGGTGGGATTGTGTGGGTAGAGACTCGATGGGCTAAATGGCCACCTCCTGTACGGTATGGATTCTAGGATTCTATGGTATAAGAGAGTGACATGACTAAGAGTTAAGAAGGCACAAACTCATTACTAAGACTGAGTAATAGCTGCAGTCTAGTCTATGTGTGTAAATAGTTATGTTCAGTCGTAAATTGCTCCTGTTCAGACCTACCTATGTTTCTCCAATCGTTGCTGAGCCAGTCATAGTGGCACCATTGGTGAGATCTTGGTCAATGTGGTGGCCACCATACTAGCAGCAGGGAAGAACCATAAAACCCCAAAAAATCAACTTTGAAACCTGGTGAGCTGGTGCAACAATAATCTCATCCTCAACGTCAACAAAACAAAGGAGATTGTCATCGACTTCAGGAAGCGTTGTGGAGAACATGTCCACGTTCCACATCAATGGAGTTGAAGCAGAAGTGGTCAAGAGCTTCAAGTTTTTATGTGTCCAGATTACTAACAACCTTTCCTGGTGCCTCCATGCCTACACTATAGTTCAAAAAAGTCCATCAATGCCTCTACTTTCCCAAGAGACTAAGGAAATTTGGCACGTCTGCTACAATTTTCACCAATTTCTACTGGTGCACCATAGAAAGCATTCTTTCTGGTTGTAAGACAGTTTGTTATGGCTCCTGCTGTACCCAAGACCGCAAGAAATGACAAAGGTCATGATGAAGCCCAGTTCATCACTCAAACCAGCCTCTCATCCATTGATTCTGTCTGCACTTCCCGCTGCCTCAGAAAAGCAGCCAGCATAATTAAGGACACACCCCAGACATATTCTTTTCCACCATTTTCCATCGGGCAAAAGATATAAAAATCTGAGATCACATACCAACCGACTCAAGAACAACTCATTCCCTGCTGCCATCAGACTTTTGAATCATCCCACCTCGCATTAAGTTGATCTTTATCTACACCTTAGCTGTGACAGTAACACTACATCCTGTACCCTCTCCTTCCCTATGTATGAAATGTTTTGTCTTGTAGTGCGCAGGAAACAATACTTTTCCCCGTACACTAATGCATGTGATAATAACAAATCAAATCAAAAAAATTGCAAGCCTGACCTGAATGCAAGGTTCGAAGACTTTGTTAACACAGATGAAGAATCTTCCGAAGGCACCACAGAAAACATGGAGGCCTAGAGGCAGAGTTAAAAAGCTTAACAGTCTGGTTTAGTAAGGGCTAAGTTGATCCGTGCAAAATTCCAAACCAGCAAAGTCAGAGAACCTGGCACGATGGAGACAGGGTAAGAGCAATCATTACAAAAGGTTCAAAATCTTCAAATTAGCGGCACAGTAAGCATGTAGCATTGAAAGAAATTCCAGTTAATTGAGCACAGGCCTCAATATGCTGTTACACTTGGCAATCGCAAGGCATGTAGAAATAAAATTCAACTGCTTAAACATGATGACAAACCAGTGAAGAGAATTTGGGTGCTCCAGTTTCCTTCCACAGTCTGAAAGATGTGTTGTTAGGTGCATTGACCAAGCTAAATTCTCCCTCAGTGTATCTGAACAGGTACCAGAGTGTGGCAACTTGGGGATTTTCACAGTAGTTTCAGTGTTGTGTTGATGTAAGCATATTTGTGACACTAATGAATAAGTTTTAATATTAATCTCCAGCGATTAGTTTAAAAATTCTGCAAAGTGTAGGAATGATGGCAACATGGTGACAGAGTTGTTATCACTGCTGCCTCACAGCACCAGAGACCCGGATTCAATTCTGGCCTCGGGTCACGGTCAGTGTGGAGTTTGCACATTTTCCCCTTGTCAGCATGGATTTCCTCCGGGTGCTCCAGTTTCCTCCTACTGTCCAAAGATGTACAGGTTAATTTGATTGGCCATGCCAAATTAACCCTAGTGTCAGGGGCTTAGCAGGATAAGTATGTGTGGGTATGAGAATAGAGCCTGGGGGGGATTGTGATCAATACATACTCAATGGGCCAAATGGCCTCCTTCTATGCTGTAGGGATTCTATGATTACCAAAAAGGGACAGAGACCGCAGCGGATATCAATAAAAGCCTAATCCGTTTCACTGTATGTGAGGTTAAATTAAAAAGTAGTTCTCAGAGTGAATGCTTGCCTTCTGATTGAGAACAATGATATATTTAGCTTGATCGAGTTAATGGTGTTGTGTAAAACTAGTTTGAAAAGGTATTTTGCATTGCGCACCAGGCTAAACCTCAAGCACTAATTAAGGACTTCTCTCAAATAAAGTTATCACTTTGATTGGATCAATTAAAAAAATTAACAGCATCTGTTGGGTAACATGAAGCCACTTGAGCAATCCCAGGTGCATTGTGTTTATTTCTGTAATTGTTGGATGGCAGCAGATGTTTACCCTCAATTCACCTTCATGCGGTGATACTTCACACAATACGTGCAGGATAACACGAGCTGTGGAATATAATCTGAGAATTGGTCAATGGGGAGGCAATTTTCATTGCTAATGGATGATCAGAAGCATCATTGGTCCACATTTGTTAATTAAACGTAAAGTTGTCTTAATCCCAGATGACCATTGGTGGTGATTTATCCTGAGGTTCACCACACCTCAGGCGAGGGGTATGGTTGGGGCCTTCATAAATGACCTCAACTGGTATGGGAATTGAACTCACGCTGTTGGCATCACTCTGCATCACCAACCAGCTGTCCAAGTTATTATGGGAATGGATGATCAGAATTATTGTGGGACTACCAAATTGCTCCTTAGTGTTAGGGGGACTAGCAGAGTTAATAGGTGGAGTTAAGGGGATGAAGCTTGGGTGGGATTGTGGTCAGTGCACGTTTGATGGGCCCAGTGTCCTCCTCCTTCACTGTAGGGGTGAAATGATTCTACAAGCTAAGGAGAAGGTGGCTGAATTCTTGTTTTCAGAAACACATTTCAATTTTAAGTTGCAATGGTGGCAAATTTGTCATAATTTCCCCCTATTGTTGTGTGATGCTGATAGCAACTTCTGGTGCTACAGTTAAGTGTAGCAGACCCAAAGATGACACAAGGAAATGTCTTTCTATGTGAGTGAGTGGTTAGGATCTAGAATGAAGTGAGGGCAGATTCGATCGAAAAGTAATTGGACAAGCATCTGAACTAAAAAGACTGGCAGAGAGATGTGAAAAATACAAGGGAGTAAAATGTTCTGCACCCAATCCACTGTTGTTCTGTCAATGATACAGAGTTCCTTCACAAGAAACACTGTTAAAACCTACATGGAAATAAATTAGAAATCAATGATTTGACTCGAGTTTCCCTTTGTTCCACTATTTGTCTCACTGTAAAAAATCATTGAAAGGTTGCAGCTTGTTGAATGAGGTGTAACTGCGATTTTAAAGATGTTCAAAGTCATAATTACAATTGCACACCCCCACTGGCCCTGAAAAACTAATTTTATATTTGAAGAATGTCAGATTTCTCTGTTATGATAAAAATTCTATAAGGCATGATTTGACCTGCCGTTCATACCATGCTGCAGCAAGGTTGGAGAATTTAGCAGCTAGCCAAATCTCAGCTCACTACAGCGGAATAGGAAAATCCCACCAACGTAAACGTGGCAACATCCCGCCATAGACTTTTATTTTAGACTTTCCTTTTATTTTAGCTCCTGCCAATTCTTGAAGTCATGCCATACACCTTATAAAGGATAATATGTCTCCAGGTGCTATCAATTGGATACTCGTTATGATTACATACTAATGGCTTAGATTGAGATCTTAGCCTGAGGTTATCCTCTCCTGACACAGTAATAGAAGCAAAGCTAGAAAGATTACTAAATGTTGCATGTTTCATTGATGGTTTTAACCCAAACTGTCTGGCAGAAAACCAAGATGACAGGTTAAAATCACTCAGATTACGTAGGCTCAGGAAAGTTACTTGCCTTTTAACCAGTTCCCCTGAGCAGATGGCAAGAAGACCTTCCCGAACTGGTAGGGTCCTTTCTTAGAAATGCAAGTAAAGTCTTGGTGATGTGCTGTTGAGCTTAAAGATTAGCTATGATCATGTTGAATGATAGAACAGGCTCAAAGGGAAAAATGGTCTATTCCTGCTCCCATTTTCTATGTGTCTATGTCATTAGGATGCATTTAACTCAGGACTGAATGGAGAACATGCTGCAACTGGGTTCAAAAAGGATTAGTCCCAGATTTGTAGCCCACGAGGAAAATGTGTAAAACTCTCTCCACCCCAGCCCTACCTCAACACTTTACCCCTGCAACGTTCCCCTGATCACCTTCCTTTTATTATGAATTAGCTGGTGGTGGTGGGCTTTTCCAGGCCATAAAACTTCTCAGCAACTAGAGTTAAATGAGATTCAGGAGTTTAAAATAGTTTGACTCTCACTTCAGGAACCTCTGACCCACTGAAAACACAAACCATAATTGGAGCCGACTCAATAAAATAAAGTATCGTGATTATCCAGTAAAAGTCATCATGTGAACTTTTTAAACGCTTGTATGAAAGAAGAGTGAATGAACATGGATATATTTGCTTCACAAATATGTTGAAAGAGGTTGGCCTTTGCCCTTATTTCTCATTATTTCCATGAAGTTTGAGGGATTTTGAATTTTAAAACTGATTTTTTAATGTAAGCTGAGAATTCTCTGAGTCAGGGTATCATAAACTATTTCATAATGAGCATAATTTGCACTTTTTCGCCAATTATCAGTTCATTTGATTAAGTTATTTCAATTAATCGCCAACAGTAATGTCGAAGGAAAAGGGTATATGTGTATGAATTTGTAGGATAAATTTTCTAAAGTTAGATTTTATTTACAGAAGTGTTTCCTTTGTTTTGGAAAATGATTTTTGGCATGTGCTGTATGATATTTTTACTGCAGCCAAATTGTTTGTAGCTGAATATGCTTCGTTTTTTTTGGCCCATATTGTGTTGTGTTTATTTTATGACAGAAGGGAGGTTTATTTCAGAGATGTCAAAACATCTCTGAAATCCTCAGCTGTGGAACAGCTGTCTAGATAGGAATGATTAGTATGCAGATAACCACTGATTGTAAAATTTCAGAAGTGCAAACATTTGTGATTAACGAGCCCATATTACACCAATGTGATATTCAAACTGTAGTGAACACTTATTTTCCGAATGTACGCAAAGGATCTGTTCAACATGATGTATAACAACAAGATATCACATAGAAATGCAAAGAATGCAAAATGTTTTGTTTCTGTGGTTCTTAGTGTTACTTCCCATCATTCAATCAAGAAGGCAGAATGTGAGGAGGACTACCATTAATGCCAAGCTCAAACTAGATGATTGTCTGTCTGGAGACTGCATGTGGGCAGCAGAGTGGCACAGATGTTCTATTCTCAGCTTGGCTCACTGTGTGGAGTTTGCACGTTCTCACCATGTTTGCGTGGGTTTCCTCCGGGTGCTCTGGTTCTCTCCCACAGTCCGAAAAACATGCTGGTTAGGGGCATTGGCCCGAAGAGGTGCAGGAATGTGGTGAGAGTAACGTAAGCCTTGCTTATGACTAATAAGTAAACTTTAGTTTTAACTTTTCTCTTGTGTCAATATGGGTTTCCTCCGTGTGCTCCGGTTCCCTCCCACAGTCCGAAAGATGTGCTGGTTAGGTACATTGGCCCAAACAGGTGCCAGAATATGGCAACTAGGGGAATTTCATGGTAATTTCATTGCAGTGTTAATGTCAGTCTTGTAATTAATAAATAAACTTTAACTTTTCTCCTCATGCCTGTGTGGATTTCCTCCAGGGGCTCCAGTTTCCTCCCGCACTCTGAAGATGCGCAGGTTAGGTTAATTGGCCATGCTAAATTGCCTCTAAGTATCATGGGGAATAGCAGGGTAAATACATGGGATTACAGGTATCATTATTAGGTTTTGCTGATCTGTGTTAACAACCTAAACCCGCATGTGCAGAGCAGTTTCAAAATTCACAAATGACACAAAGCTTTCAAGTATTGTGAACTTTGAGAGGGTCGGTGACTGACTTCAAAGGACAGCTTTTGGCACATGCTCTCACATTTTAGTAAGGACGACTTGCCTGAGACAACGAGATAGGCAGTTCCTTTGTTGTTTCCAGTGCTAAAGTCAATGCCTGGTAGTCCATCCATTTTATTACAGCACAGGTTACCACACAAGAATATAAGTTGGAAACAATTTGATGAATCTTTTTGTTTGTGAAGATTCATCCTTACCTTGTACTTACCTTTAATTAGATCAGTTCCATTTGTCTTGATTCATATTTCAGAAATGGTTTAACGCTGCTAGCTGCAGTCTATGCTATAGAAACAAGCAGGTTTGTATAGTCAAGCAGATTCCACAGCTTAACATCCATGTTTGAAATACTGTTATCATTGAACACCTATAAAGTCAATACAGGTGTGTCTGTGCACAGACTTGTCCGTACTTTTGCTGCTAAATTTAGAAGCAGTGACTACTACCTAAGTGGAAATGAAATGACATTGCTACCATGGCATGGTGGCACTGCTGCCTCACAATGCCAGGAACCTCTGTTCAATTCGGGCCTTGGGTAACTGTGTGGAGCTTGCACATTCTCCCCATGTCGCCTTGGGTTTCCTTCGGGTGCTTTTGTTTCTTGCCACAACCCAAAGATGTGCAGGTTAGGGGGATTAGTGGGCTAAGTAATATGGGCAAATGGGGAATAGGGCTCAGGTGAGATGCTCTGGCAGAGAATTGGTGTAGACTGGATGAGCCCAATGGCCACCTCTTGCACTGTGGGACCTCTATGATTCTAGGGATTCTTTAGAGCAGGGCAGGTCTGAGAGCTTCATGCAGTCAACCATCCAAAATCAAAAACCCTGACCTTAACAAAATAGTTGCTGAAGACAGTACTACTGTGGCACATTGAGGAAATACTTTTATACCTATTATTTATTAATGTCACAAGTAGGCTGACATTAACACTGCAATGAAGTTACTGTGAAAATCCGCTCCAGTCCCTGTTCAGGTACACTGAGAGAGAATTTAGCATGGCCAATGCACCTTATCAGCACGTCTTTCGGACTGTGGGAGGAAACCAGAGCACCTGAAGGAAACCCATGCAGACACAGGGAGAATGTGCAGACTCTACACAAACAGTGATCCAAGGCCAGGAATCAAACCCAGGTACCTGGCACTGTGAGGCAGCACTGCTAATCATTGTGCCACTGTCACCAGGCAAACATCATGTCCTTTGATATTGATCATTGATGTTGCCAATAACATTCTTAATGGCAGCATGAATAATCGCTCCCTGCTTTTTCTTGTACTTAAGTCTTCTCTTTATAAAGACATTTTGTGTCTTGTATTTCTCATTTCTGAACACTTGGCCAATCGTTTACATCCTTTATTACTCATTTACAATTGCCCCTGCCTGTTGCGTGCTCCTAAGTTTTGTTTTGCTTCTTACTCTCCGGAACAGATGGCAGCTTTCTCTCTAGAGCAGCTTTGCTGACAATTACAGCAATGCTGTCATTCAGTCCATACGTGCTGATGTATGAAAACAGAACAGTTCTGCAGGTTAGACTTTTAACTGATGGGTAGGAAAGAATTGTTCTGTGAATAATGCTCAGGGCAGCCATTTGCCCTGATCGCTCCTGCACATGTTACTATTAATGAGGCTTTGAAACCTACATGCTCTGATGCTGCAGATGCCAAGTCAAGCAGTGGTTGTCCCATGGGAATATTTCAGAGATAGTGAACATGTTTTACTCTCTGAGCTGCCTTGACATCCCTGTCTGCTTGATGTAATTTGATCTATGAAACTCAGAGACTTTACCTACCAATTGCAAGTAAGCAGAATCCAAATGAGCAGGGTAAACAAACAGCTATTATAGAAGAAATTGGTTAGCAAACATATTTGAAACTACTACACTACTTACCAGGCCTCAAATGTGCTATTATTGAAGAGGCTTGAATTTCAAAGTATTTTCCAAATATGGTTAGCACTGCTGCCTCACAGCACCAGGGATCCAGGTTTGATTCGTCGCTTGTGTTACTGTGCAGAGACTGTACCTTCTCCCCATGTCTGTGTGGGTTTCCTCCAGGTGCTCCGGTTTCCTTCCACAGTCTGAAAGACGTACTGGTTAGGTGCATTGACCCAAACATTCATTGGAGTGTGACGACTAGGGAAATTTCACAGTAATTTCATTGCAGTGTTAATGTAAGCCTTACTCATGACTAATAAATAAACTTTAACTTTTTATCATTTCTTCAAAAATATAATTGCTGTGATTCAATCTATGTGAGATAAATATATATGAGACGTGGCATCTTTCATCTTATTTACTGCACACCTTGGCAATAAGACAGCTATTGTAGTAGTCAGCATTGCTGTCTCACAGCACCACGGACCCAGGTTCAATTCTGGCCTCAGATCACTGTAAGTGTGGAATTTGCACGTTCTCCCTGTGACTACGTGGATTTCCTTTGGGTGCTCCAGTTTCCTCCAACAATCCAGAGATGTGTGGGTTAGGTGGATTGGCCATGCTCAACTGCCCCTTAGTCTCAGGGAGGATTAGTAGGATGAATTAGCAGGGGATAGGGCCCGGGTAGGATTGTTGTCAGTGCAGTCTTGATCGACCAAATGGCCTTTCTTATGCTGTTTAGGGATTCTATGATTATATATTGCTTTGTGGGCATCTTTAGTCCTATGGAGTTGCCAGACACCTTGGCTATAAGATAGTTATTCGGGTGCATTGTACACTTGATCTTCACCTCCCTGTCTACTTTTGTACTGTCCAACATCTTTACAATGTTAAGCTAAGCTGGTGCTGGAAAGATCCTAATTTTCAACTGGAGAAAGCAGATTCTCATTAAGCTGATCTCACCAACTTTTACAGACCATCACAGAAAGCATTCTTTCTGATTGTATCACAGCTTGGTATGGCTCCTGCTCTGCCTAAGACTGCAAGAAACTTCAAAGGGTTGTGAATGTAGTCCATCACGCGAACCAGCCCCCCCCCCCACCCCCCCACCACCACCACCACCACCACCCACCACCATCCATTGACTCTGTCTAAACTTCCAGCTGCCTCAGCAAAGCAGCCAGCATAATCAAGGACCCCGGACATACTCCCTTCCACCTTCTTCCATTGGGAAGAAGGCACAAAAGTCTGAGATCACATACCAACTCAAACAGCTTCTTCCCTGCTTTTTGAATCAGACTTTTGAATGGACCTACCATATATTAAGTTGTTCTTTCTCTATACCTTAGCTATGACTGTAACACTATATTCTGCACCCTGTCCTTTCCTCCTTCCTTATGTATTCTATGTACAGTATGTTTTGTCTGTATAGTGCACAAGAAACAATACTTTTCACTGTATCCCAATACACGTGACAATAATAAATCAAATCAAAGCCTGGTTGGAATATTTCCTGTAATTGAACATCCCATTGAACTGACTGTCTATGTTTATATGTGCCAATTTCCATTTGGTTGGGTTATTGGTGGTTGCTGCTGTCTTAGGTAAAAATTATTGATTCAAAAAATCAAAAATGGAAAAAGAAATTTATTTGAGTTGAGGCATTGAAGATTTTACATCTGAAAGATGTCAGACCATTTATGGGTTTACAATACAGCAAGAAACACTTCAGGTTAGATAGCATATTATTTATTCTCAGGAGGTGGCCATTAATGGTCAGACCAGCATTCATTGCTCTAGTTTGATGCAACAGCATGACTTGCAAGGACACTTGAAGTGGCAGTTAAGAGTCAATTATATTGGTGTGAGACTGAAGCTCAATAAGAATAGGTTACCTTCCCTAAAGGATATCAGTGAAGCATTTTTATAACAATCCAACAGCTTCAGGCACCTTTTATTTGCTGATAAAAGCTGAATTCAAACACTCAAACTCGTATTTGAACACTTAATCTCAGGATTATTAGTTGTGATTTCCAGTTTGCTGATCTGGTAATATAACCACTCCAGTATCGTGCCCTGTTGACATTGCACTGTGTTGCTTCAGAACAGGAACTATGTTAAGATAAAGAATATCTGCTAGGAATGCAAACAGAAGAAAATACAGAAATATATGGTTTAAGCATCTGTTAGTGATCGAACCAAAAGTATTCTACTTAAAATTATGCATTCTTCAAAAAAAATGAAGTAAAATCTGTGTAAGTAACAAAAATATGGATATAGTCCAATGCAGAAGGAAAATTCCTCAATTAGTAACAGCAAGGGTCAAGGTAATTGATGAAAGTAACATTTATGTGCAACACATTTATAGAATCATAGAATCCCTACAGTGCAGAAGACCATTGCCCTATTGGATCTGCGTCAATTCTCCAAAAAACATTCCACCCTGTCCCCATTACCACACGTATTTACCCCCTCTCCCCCCCCCCCCCCAACCTATATATCTTTGGAAACAAAGGGGTAATTTAGTGTGGCCAATCCAACTAAGCTGCACATCTTTGGACTGTGGGAGGAAATCGGAGCACCTGGAGGAAACCTACTCAGACACACAGGGAGAACATGTAAACTCCACACAGACAGTCACCCACAGCCAGAATTGAACCTAGTTCCCTGGCACTCTGAGGCAGCAGTGCTAACCACTACATTAACAGATCACTTTATTTCTGTATTACTGGATAGCAAAAAAAGTGCGCAGCAGAGTGCTTTGCACAGCAACAAACAATGATAGTTTGTAAACTTCAGTGCAAACAAAAGTACAACATGAGACCTCAGGGTAAGATCTATAAAATAGTCCTATTTTCAAAAGACAATGAGATGGCATTCTAGAGACCATTTTGTGGCATTTGCTCCATTCAGCAAAAGAGCTGGTTGGTTTGAACATTATCACCTGTTGGAGATCAAGATAGAGGGGATGGTAATGAAATTCATTTTGTACAAAAAGAATCCATTTAATATTACATTCCATTTTATCTTAGCTCTATGGTTAAATGCACAAAATTAAAGAAAATTTGGAGAAAACTCTTTAAGGTTAGAATTTCTAACACTAGAGTCCTCAGTTATTGCTGACCTACAAGGTACAAATGATGAGTATTTGTGAATTAAGCAGAGTTTATTAAGTAAAATGTAAACACACTTAACATGAAGTTGTGAAGACAGCCTGAATACTCATTCCTCGGGGGTACAGGATTCCCTGACTGGTGACAGCACAGCCAAAATCTTTTTTTCTGTCTCAGAAGTAATGATGAGCTGCAGCACGGTGGCACAGTGGTTAGCAGTGCTGCCTCTCAGCGCCAGGGACCTGGGTTCGATTCCTGGCTGAGTGGAGTATGCACATTCTCCCCATGTGTGCATGGGTTTCCTCCTGGTGCTCTGGTTTTCTCCCACAGTCCAAATAATGTGCCGGTTTTAGGTGTATTAGCTGACAAATTCTTCCTCAGTGTGTCCAAACAGGCACCAGAGTGTGACGACTAGGGGATTTTCACAGTAATTTCATTGCACTGTTAATGTAAGCCTACTTGCAATTAATAAATTAATTTTACTTTTATCTCCGAAGATGAAGCAGTGGTAAAACTGTGCCAACAAGGGCACCATTTCTCCAAATATTATCCCCACAATTCACTATTCAGCATGTCCGTTTTTACAAATGGTCCAAATTCTATGATTCTGTGATTCTAAATTCATCTCTGCCATTGGCCACTTGGTTGCAAATCAGCTTGTGTTATATCATCTTTGCAGTCCCTGTCTCATGGGGCATTAACTGAGACACAGCTCTGTCACTTACTTCCCTTGATTGTTCCCTTGGAGCAGCACAGAGAGGCAGCGATTTGAAAGCGTGAAGTTCGTGTGTTAAGTACTTTTTTAACTTTTCTCTTTGTTTAAAATAGCGAGCGGGGGTAGTTTTTGCCGTTTTTATTTAAACTAACAAGAAACTGGAAGTCGTCATCAGGAGGCTGCCGGTAGTTGTAGTTTTTTCTGTCTCTATAAATTGGTACAGAGAGGAAACCCGATACTCTACACAGGTAGAGTATCCCACCCTCCCCCCTCTAACCTAATAATATAAGTGGGAAGTTTTTTTTCTCTCTCCTTAAAGTAAATTAAAGTATCAGGGATGGCAGTGCAGGCAGTCTGTTGCAACTCCTGTAGTATGTATGAGGTGAGGGATGCCAGTAGTGTTCATGCTGATTATACCTGCAGGAAGTGTGCCCATTTGCAGCTCCTTGAGGATCGTGTTAAGGAGCTGGAGCTGGAATTAGAGGAACTTAGGATAATCCGAGAGGTTGAGGAGGATATTGGCGGGAGTGACAAAGAGATAGTCACTCCTAAAAATGATTCGTGGGTAACTGTTAGGAGGAGGGGTAAGAAGCAATCGGGTAGACAATCCCCTGGGGCTGTTCCCCTCCAAAACAAATTTTCTGTCCTGGAGGCTACAGTTGAGGAAGAATCAACTGGAGAGGACCAAAGGGAGCAGGTCTCTGGGGGTGAGCCTGCTGAGAATGCTCAGGTGGGTAGGGGGAATAAGAGATTGGGCCTAGTAATTGGAGACTCCATAGTTAGAGGGACAGATAGGAGAGTAAGTAGTAATAAACGGGACTCAGGGCTGGTGTGTTGCCTCCCAGGTGCTGGAGTCCAGGATGTCACAGATAGGGTTTTTAGGATTCTTAAGGGAGAGGGGAGTCAACCCCAAGTCATAGTTCATGTAGGGACACATGATGTAGGTAGGAAAAGGGAAGGGGATATTAAACAGAAATTTATGGAGTTGGGGTGGAAGCTTAGGGCCCAAACAGACAGAGTGGTTATCTCTGGACTCTTGCCTGTGCCACGGGATAGTTTAGAGAAGAACAGAGAGAGGGAATGTTTGAACTCGTGGCTGCGGGGATGGTGCAGGAGGGAGGGGTTCAGGTTCCTGAACAATTGGGACTCATTCTGGGATAGTGGGACCTCTACAAGAGAGATGGTCTACACCTGAACCAGAGGGGAACTAATATCTTGGGGGGAAAATTTGCTAAGGCTATGCAGGGGGCTTTAAACTGATTCGGGGAGGGGTGGGATCCTGAATAGTTGGGGTGCTAAGAGGGATGAGAGTAAGGGGGTCCTGGAGGAAAGCCGTAAAACACAGCAGCATACGGGTGGGGTAGGGCATGGTTTGAAATGCGTATACTTTAATGCAAGGAGTATTCGCAAGAAGGGGGGGGAACTTGCAGCTTGGACCAGTACCTGGAACTTCGATGTTGTGGCCATTTCAGAGACTTGGGTAGAGCAGGGACAAGAATGGTTGTTGCAGGTTCCAGGGTTCAAATGCTTTAGTCGGAGTCGAGAAGGAGGTAGAAGGGGGGGGAGGAGTGGCATTATTAGTCAAAGACTGTATCACAGTGACAGAGAAGAAGTTTGATGAGGACTTGTCTGTTGAGGTAGTATGGGCTGAGATTAGAAACAGGAAAGGAGAGGTCACCCTGTTGGGGTCTTTTATAGACCTCCTAAAAGTTCTAGAGAGGTAGAGGAAAGGATTGCAAAGTCAATTCTGGTCAGGAGTGAAAGTAATAGGGTAATTGTAATGGGGGACT